>CM060922.1:398871955-403671955 GCA_030737875.1 Allium sativum | reverse complement strand
CACTACATTACCCTTGCCATGGGTATAAGAAATCTCGAAGTCGTAAGATGCCAAGAATTCCATCCACCTTTGCTGCCTCAAGTTAAGATCTTTTTGCGAGAACAAGTACTTGAGAGATTTATGATCAGTGTACAATTCGAACTTCTCTTCAAGCAAATAGTGACGCCATGTCTTATGCGCAAATACTATGGCAGCTAGCTCTAAATTGTGGGTAAGGTAGTTCTTCTCATGAACCCCTAGTTTTCTTCCCCCATTGCATACTACCCTTCTGTTAGCCCTCTTTTTGGCACTAATCTTATCGGGCCAAAACCAAAGCCCAAACACACAACCAAATACAAGTTGCGCTCCAAGAGGCCCATCAGGGGCGCTACATCAAGCAATGGTATATCGTCCCAAATCCAACTCAGTCAGATTGACTGCGTATTACCTGAAAAATCGCTTACCAGGGCGACCGAGTTTCTCGCTTCAAGAAAGAACTCGTCGACCGGTTATCTCGGGCCAGCATAGAAGATTTCTACAGAGCTAGTCCACTTAATATCCCAGACTTCCAAGGAGATAATGGCGGTCAGCCATATGCGGGCAAAGCTCGGCTTTGGATATACCTCTCCACGGATGCCACTTCAGCCACAACTTTCGAGGATACTATTTATGAGCAGTGGAATCAGTCTTCCAGCCGCAATTCGAGCCAGTGGATGGATTCCACATGTCTGGACCTTCCCAAAATGGCCAGACCATTTCACAACAGCCCAAGCAGCATTTTCCACCTATAAATACCTCCAAGCTTAAAGAGAAAAAGGACGACTTCTTTTTGCCAAACGGCTTACTTCAGACTTTTCATCTCTACTCTCCTCCAGAATCTTAATCTCTCAAAAGGAAGAAAGGAAAATAGTCATTTTCTTTCTTTTCTCCAAACAGAAAAAGCATTGTATTTGTAATCAAAAAAAAAAAAAAATAGAAATAATATATAAAGTGGACGTAGGCATTGTCTTTGCCGAACCACTATAAAAATTCTGCGCGTGCTCCCCGTTCTTTTACTTTTTTATTGCGTATTTTATCCTTATTCATGTGTAGATCACGCGATTGGGGGTTGATCGTCACTAGTGACCAACTTTTGACGTCAACACTTTAGCATGCCAGGAAGGGGCGGCGCACCGACACCGCCATCGAGCTCCTGCTTATCCCAGGCCATGGTGAACAAACGAAAGAAAGATGCAACATTCTCTCGTCCCGCAAACGCCGATGCCTCCGATGCCGATGCTGCAGAAGCAAGCCACGAAGTTTCCTCTCATGACAACATGTCCCGATTCCTTACCCTGGACGACCTGGATAAAATCATGGCCGAACTCAGAGACCATATGACATCTCAGGGTAAAGTCCTCGAACGACAACAGCAGTTGATGGATCACCTTCTCGGTCGATTGGAAACAGGGTTGAACGCTTCAACATCAATTCCTCCATCGACCGAAGCTGGGGCAATAACCGATCTTCGGTCTGCACGAAATCAGGCCACTGATCGGGGTACACCTTTATTTCATCCTGGTTTGGTTCCACGAACCGATCGATCCCAGCCGAGAATATCGCTTCCAGCAACCAGCGCGACTGCAACAACAGAACCTCAGGAGGCAGGCGACCAAAATCTAGGTCGTCTAGCAAATATGCCTCCACTCTTTGGAACATCTCGACCTACCGAATCAGTCGAGCTACCCCGGGTCCCTCAGAATCAACGTCATTCCCATTACAACCCGGGATCTTGCCGCAGACCAGTCTAACCACTCTTCCTCTTCAACGAAGAGTTGGAGTAGCCTTCCCTTCGAACGAGGGAAGCCACCCTACCATGCTGGTCCTCACCGTAGCGGAAGAAAACGCTACCGTTGACCCTCTTAACCTCGCTTCAAACAGGGGCAACCCTGGCCCTCGAACATCACATGCTATGCTGGATCAACCTAGACCTTTAGCTACAAATATGGCTCGATCCACAACTCATCAGGTTCCAGAGAGGCCATTCTACCCAGAACCACCCGCCAGATCTCACCTTCCCTCACACCTTCACTCAACTCTCGGAGGTCGAGCCCAGCCAACGGCCACCCTCCGAGCATGCTTTTGCCGGTTCCTCGTGCAGAACCCCCTCAGGATGCAGAGTTAAGTTCATGGCAACGACTCCTCGGAGATGGGAGTCAACTTGCAAGCATCATCCGACGTTTCACTTGGGGAAATTCTTCGCAGCAAGACATAGACAATGTCAATCGCAGCCCCTTCACTAGAGAAATCAGAAATTCTCGAAACCCTTCGGACTTCAGGTTCCCTGCCATCGAACCATACAACGGTCGCATTGACCCGACCATTCATCTTATGCGATACATGCGACTTATGGAAGTACTTGGTGCATCGACCAGCTTCATGGCTAAGTGCTTTCCACTCTTTCTCATAGATATAGCCGGTATGTGGTTTCGGCAGCTAACAACGGAGTCGATCAGTAGTTGGAATACTCTGGTCACCCGCTTCATCGAGCAGTTTCGAGTGCATATCTCTCGACCGAAAAGTGTCATGTTTCTATCTACCATCAAACAGCGATCCGGAGAGACGCTAAGATCCTTCCTCGAAAGGTTCAACGCAGCCGTAGCATCTGTCGATCGGCCTGAGCCATCGATGGTATTGATGGCAGCCATCGCGGGAGTCCATAAGAGATCAGAATTCTCGAACTCCTTAACTAGGGATCCTCCCAAAGATATAGATGATTTCTATTCCGAGGCCGAAAGATTCCTCCGACAAGAGGATGCCAGTCTTGAAGTTTTAGTAGCCAAACAACAAGGTCCACTCAACGGCAATGGCCAGAATAAAGGAAGAGGAACGACCCCGGAAAAGGATAAACGCAATGTACGACCTCGAAATGAAAACAAATATAATCGGTACACCGAGCTCAATTCCTCTTTGCTCGATATTTATCTCGATATGCGCGAGTCCTTCCCCACTCCAAGGCCACCTCAACGAGAACCGACCCAGATGGAACTTGACTCTGGCAAACATTGTATATTCCACAATGTAGCTGGACATAATACAAATGATTGCCGACATCTGTGCGATCTCATCGAAGGGCGAGTCAGAAAAGGGGAACTTGCTGAGTATGTCAAAAATCGCGCCCCGGCCATGCCGCCGCGACCTTCTGCCCAAGCTCCTGAGGCTGGTCCGCAAGCTCCTAGAAATGGAAAGGACCCTGAGACTAGCACTCGCGGTATTATCATTAATTAGATTTTTTTTTATCTTTTCTCTCGATGTATTTCTTTTAATAATAGGGACGCCTTTATGCTATGTAATCAATCGCTGTTCCCGTAGATTTTCTTTGTAATAGTTGCTTAGAAGTTATGGACTTTACTTTTTGCAAAAGTAGATCGATTGTTGTAAAATTTCTAAGCCGAACCAGATTAGTGTTCGCCATTAAGCCGAGAATGGTTAATGCTCGCCCCCCTATTCTATGCGGTTAGCGCGAAAGCCCACCACTACTTCAAACACTTACTCTTTCAAGTGAGAGAGGTCACTTTTTCTTAAACACGAGTGTGGATTACACTCTCTTTCTTTACACCACGAGCGTGCATAGCTCGTTAAACTAACTAACCCAACATGAGTTGAGCATGAGAAACACTTGCCCTAAGCCGAGTATGGTTAATACTCGCCCTATCTAAGCCGAGTATGGTTAATACTCGCCCTATCTAAGCCGAGTATGGTTTATGCTCGCCACTAAGCCGAGTATGGTTTATGCTCGCCACCCTCTAAAGCCAAGTGGAATAAAATGCTCGACCCATAGTTTGTTTTGTATTTGCAGGAACCAACTTTTGAACCAGTGGCGATCATCATCTCGGCCTTAATACGGTTTCCGATAGTTGTTGGTTTTCTGGCCTTAATACGACCTGGCATGGTCGTAGGATTTCTGGTCTTAATACAACAACCGACCTTCGATTTTCTGGCCTTGATATGGTCCGGCGCGACCATAGCAGCTCGAGCGTTTGTGCTTCAGTTCAGATTTCAGAATACATCTCCCTCTGTCGATGAAGATACATTCTGAGGGGCAAAGTGTTAGCCCTCTTTTTGGCACTAATCTTATCGGGCCAAAACCAAAGCCCAAACGCACAACCAAATACAAGTTGCGCTCCAAGAGGCCCGTCAGGGGCGCTACATCAAGCAATGGTATATCGGCCCAAATCCAACTCAGTCAGATTGACTACGCATTACCTGAAAAATCGCTTACCAGGGCAACCTAGTTTCTCGCTTCCAGAAAGAACTCGTCGACCGGTTATCTCGGGCCAGCGTGGAAGATTTCTATAGAGCCAGTCCACTTAATATCCTGACTTTCAAGGAGATAATGGCGGTCAGCCATATGCGGGCAAAGCTCTGCTTTGGATATACCTCTCCACGGATGCCACGTCAGCCACAACTTTCGAGGATACTATTTATGAGCAGTGGAATCAGTCTTTCAGCCGCAATTCGAGCCAATGGATGAGTTCCACGTGTTTGGACCTTCCCGAAATGGCCGGACCATTTCACAACAGCCCAAGCAGCATTTTCCACCTATAAATACCTCCAAACTTAAAGAGAAAAAGGACGACTTCTTTTGGCCAAACGGCTTTCTTTAGACTTTTCATCTCTACTCTCCTTCAGAATCTTAATCTCTCAAAAGGAAGAAAGGAAAATAGTCATTTTCTTTCTTTTCTCCAAACAGAAAAAGCATTGTATTTGTAATAAAAAAAAGAGAAATAATATATAAAGTGGACATAGGCATTGTCTTTGTCGAACCACTATAAAAATTCTGTGTGTGTTCCCCATTCTTTTACTTTTTTATTGCGTATTTTATCTTTATTCGTGTGTAGATCACGCGATTGGGGGTTGATCGTCACTAGTGACCAACTTTTGACGTCAACACCTTCCCTCTTGCATCAGAACCGCACTAAGCCCTGTATCACATGCATCAGTGTAAACTGTAAACACTTTATTCATATCAGGCAAGGTCAAGACTGGGGCCGTTGTCAGGGCCCTCTTTAATCATTGAAAAGCAATGTCATAATCTATATCCTATGCGAACGTCAAATTCTTCTTCGTCAGCCTGGTGAGTGGGGCTGATATCTTTGCGAAGTCCTTAATGAACTTCCTATAATAGTCTGCTAAACCCAAAAAGCTTCTCACCTCCATTGCATTCTTTGGGATCTGCCAGTTTTGGACTGCTATTACCTTTGTAGGATCTACAGCTATCCCTTCCTTAGAAACCACGTGCCCTAAGAATCTCACCTCTTTTCTCCAAAAGTGGCATTTGGAGAAATTTGCCTTCAGTTGATGTGCTTGTAGAGTTTTCAAAACTTCTCTTATATGCAAGGCATGTTCTTCCTCACTCTTTGAGAAGATCAAGATATCATCAATAGAGACTACGATGAAAATATTTAGGAACTCCCGAAACACCCTACTCATTAAATCAAAAAAATAGGCAGGAGCGTTCGTTAGCCCAAAAAGGCATAATGAGCCATTCAAAGAAACCATCTGGTGTCCTAAAGGCAGTCTTATCTATGCTGTCCTCGGCCACTCTCAACTGATGAAACCCTATGGCCAAGTCTAACTAAGAGAATACTGACGCGCCAACCAGTTGATCAAAAAAATCATCTATCCTTGGGAGTGGGTGCCTGCTCTTCTTAGTGAGTTTGTTTAACTCTTTGTAGTCTACACACAAGTGAAGTGAACCATCCTCCTTAGTTGCAAATACTACAGGAGCACCCTATTCAGATATGCTTCGTCTGATAAATCCTTTCTCAAGTAGCTCCCCTACTTGTTTGCTAAGCTCCCTCCTTTCCCTTAGGGCCATGTGGCGCACGGGCAATGCAACTGGCTTTGCATTGTCTACCAAATATATGCAAAATCTATCTCGCACCTTGGCGGCAAACACCGAATCTCATCAAAGACGTCGGAATAATCTCGGACTACTAGAACAGATTGTAGATCATCAATAGATGCATCAAGAGACTCTAGGAGACTCAGCATAACAGACCCTTGAGGGTCACAGGAAATCTCGAGGGTCCTCCCATGATAGGTCAGAAGCCTAACGATCTTCTTCTCACAATCTAGAATGGCACCATACATGGTTAACCAATCCATTCCTAGAATCAACCCATAGCCCATAAACCCGAGCACATATGCGTCGCATTCAAATTTGACGACGCCTAACACAAACATCCTCAAACCCCGACAAATCAGAGATAAATGAGCTGAACCACCAATGGGGTTTGAGACAATAACGGTATCCATTACCATACTAGTATTTAAGTGCAGAGATTAACTACAGAGCTAGATATAAATGAATGTGAAGCGCCAGAATCAAAAAGAGTTCTAATAGGGCAACTGGAAAGATAAATCAAACCTTCTGCAGCGACTTTCCTACCTTGATCTGGAGCACCAATTGCAAGAGCATGCACTTTCCCTCCAGAAGCTCCTTGTTTCCTCGGGGACTCCTTAGAAAAGTGTCCATGCTCTTCACAACTGAAGTAACTACCCTTCCTTTCCCTGCAATCCTTAGCCAAATGACCTTCACGTCCAAAAGCGCAATTCTTCTTATCCTTAGCCTTATCATTCTTTCTGCCTTTCTTCTTTTGTGGCTGTTGCTGTCCTTTCTTGGGCCATACCTTCTAGTTCTGCGTTGTTCCCTCAGCCTTAACTTCCTTCT
Organism: Allium sativum; assembly: GCA_030737875.1. Lineage (NCBI taxonomy): Eukaryota > Viridiplantae > Streptophyta > Magnoliopsida > Asparagales > Amaryllidaceae > Allium > Allium sativum. The sequence goes on along the minus strand of CM060922.1, from coordinate 403,665,261 downwards.
TCTCTCCTTTGCCTTCCTCATACATTAAGGCCATATCGACAAGTCTTTCAAAAGTAGCTCCCATTGGAATATGGGACATAGCCAACCCATGAAGGGGTTCATTTAGTCCTTTTAAAAATTGCAAAGCTTTATTATGAGGAGTGTCCACCAGCTCCAATCCAAACCTCACCAGTTGGTTGAATTTGTTAACATATTCTTTAATTATCATGCTCCCCTGCTTGAGCATCAAGAACTTTTCCATTTACATGCTTTTCTCATCTTGGGAAAGAAACTTCGTTTCTAACCTCATCTTAAAATCTTCCCAAGTTTCCACTGGATGCCCGGCCTGCGTCACCTCCCACTAAAACGAGGCTTCATCTTTTAATAGCCAGACAGCTAGCTGAATCTTCCTTCAATCTTCTACTTCAAAGATTTCAAAAAATTCCTCAGTCTCCTTGAGCCAATTCCTTGCCTCTACGAATGTTTCGGTTCCACGGAATGACTTCCCTCCCATGGCACATAAATCTTTGCAGATCTTGGCGAAATTATCTACTCTTGGAGGAGGAGAAGGAACGACGGGTACAGCTGGGGGTGGAACGTTAGCTTGACTACAGGCAGTTGTCGTGGCCTCTAGATTCCTACGGAACCAGCCTGGTATCGTAATGCCCTCTGGGATGTTAGGTTCCCCGGACATGCTGAAAAAGAAAAGGAAAGAGATTTATACAAAGGATCGAAGGATATTACATAGGCTTTAGGGAATATGTTTTTCAAAACAGACTTTTCTTTTTGGAAAAATGCTTTCTTAAAACCTTTTTGAAAATAATTTTCAAAATCCTTTATCTAATTTGGTACCCTTCGGCTCTGATACCAAGTGTGACACCATATGTCCGTTAATGTCACTCACTAAGGGAATGCATTAAGTTTCGTGAAGCGTTATAGGTAACAGAAACATAAATATTACAAGACAGATATAAAAACAACAACGGAATTTAAATTTTTATTTCAAACATAAGTCATAACATCGTAGTCCAAAATACCATAAGTATGAAACTTCATAAAACCCATTACAATGACATAAAACTTTTGTCTTGTATCATCAGAGTACAGAAAGTACATAAAATAAGCATAATTTCCCCAAAAGTGACAAAGCCATAGTAGCAAAGATAGAAACTGAGTAATACTTCATAAGTTGCTCCAAGCAAGAGGATGGCCGAGTCCTGACTAAGCCTGAGAATTCCCACCCTGCGAACCGGGAGGAGGGGGGAGGGGGAACGGAAGGAAGAAGAGAAAACAAAAAGGGTCAGACATAAAGTCTGACGGGTCTAGTTACTTTTAGCAAGTAAATAAACAAAAGCATTATGACAGACATATAAAGTGGACAAGGAAGGTAACATTATAAAGGATAAGTATGATGAATTAAACAGGACAGAGTGTATTCTCTAATGATTACTCTGCACTAATACTAGTATAACCAAAAAAATAAGATGATCCCTTAACATGCATAAGTTGGTAGACTTAGGCGTACTTCTGGTGAGAGGTTTTAACCCCATACAATCCACAGGCAGCCCTATAACAGACTCCTAACTTACCAGAATCTAGATATACCCTAACTACTACCCTAATCGATTGGCTCCCTACTCTGTAGATACCCTGTGCCGGCCCCACAGTAGGGGTATCACTTCCCTAAAGTGGAAACCCTTCGTGATGATGTGCACAACCATATCTACTGACGTCACAACATCTTATTTTCCTGGGAAAGCGAAGCCATGCACGCACATGACCCCGATGGAGCGCGCCGTCTTGACACCGTCCCCCACGTTTGGATCTCTTACAATCAACCAGTAAGCGTGCCTCACTCTGACCTAGGACAGAGTACTCGTTTGATATCGTTATATGAGTTACTGACTGAAACGGGTCCCCAAACAAATGATACAAGCTCTCCCCCTTTTCTTGTATCCCCATTAGGATTTCCACAGGTTGTGTATGGCTATTGGTGCCTTTGATTGCATAACCTCCACAGGTTAAGTTTGTGGGCTTATATATAAATATTACCCAGCCCTTCCGATTCACTTAACCCGCCCACTATCCAAACAAGTTTACTTAACCCCTATTCAAGTTCACATTCATACAATCCATATGGATTCAACTAGGTTAAGTATTCCAATTTATTACCATATTTTCACTTATGGTTAAATGGTGTGCTAGACCTCCCACATTAAGCCTATTATTTGTGGATGCTGGACATGTCGGGCGGGTCCGGGCAGATTTATTCCATAAATAGGGCTTAACCTCGTGTCTTATCACGTCTCGCATTTGTGCACTTAGACGTCTCACATTAGATTCAACACTTGCGGTCGCCGGATATGCCGATCGGTTTTGGGCAGACTTCCACCACAAATGCATTCTAAGCTCGTGTCATAAGTGCAATTACAGTTTCTAGTTACTGCAATCCTAGGCATGTCATTATTAGCTAATTTTACCTATGTCATTATAGGTTATAGGTTTCATGCCCATTTTTCCCCAATTATGTTCATAGTGAATTATATGTCCAAATTCATGTTCATAAACATTATCTAAGTTATGCCAGTTTTAATGTTTTGCCTCGTTCCTTAACTAATGCAATCGCATATATTTAGAGGCATGCCTAGGCTAGAAAATATCCTAGCCATAAACAACAAAAGGGAAAGGTGATGGAAGATGATAAAAGTGATTACTCTAACATAACTGGAATAAGCATACACTAACATGGTGATAAGGTGAACATATATAAGAATAAATCTGGTGAACTGGTGAAAATTAGTTCTAACATAGTAAGGATGTCATAATAAGAATGACAAGATTAATAATTTAGATATCCAAATAGTTCAAATCCAATATGACAGGCACCAGGTGATCTAAATAATAAGCAAGATCTAAAATCAAAATTAGATCTGACATAATAAAGGTTAAGATCCACATCATAGTTATGTCAGAATGTCACAAGTTATAATAGATCTGGTGTGATAAGGTTTGAGATTCAAGTCATAACTAATTCGAATGTCATAGATTCACAATTTACAATAGATCAGGCATAATTCAGTCATAAGAATGGATCCAAACTATAGTCATATCATTTTAATTTTAATCATTTAAATCTAAAAGCAACTTAAAACTCACAGCGTTTGGATTAAGAAAATAGAACTAGTAGAGAGGCTTGTTGAGTCATAGATTTACACTTGAATCTCTAACTTTGATTGTATAAGAATAAGAGTTTTGATTCAGCCCAGGTATCGACAGCATTTGGCCTCCATTGATTTTCAGTGTGAGAAAACCAGAAAATGAAGCCATATATATAGCTGTCAGCCCAAAGAAATCGACTGCCACCTCATCCCTAGGGGGGTCGACACCCCCCTTGGGGGGGCGACCCCGGGGTTGACAACCCCCTTGAGGGTCGACTCCCTAAAGCGCGAATTTTGCCGCCTCTTTTCTTTTTGAATTTTGAACTGTTTTTCTGATTTTTTGATTATATATATATATTCCTTTTGCACGTACACAAACTTCAAACCCTTATAACTTCTTCGTACGGTGTCCGTTTTATGCAAACCAAATGCCTATCTTGACCAAAATTTCGAGACAAACGCAATGGCGTAGTCCGTTTCCCTAAATTTTAAATATTAAGTTAATTATTATTTAATTTACCCTCTTTAGTATTGTTAAAATTACGGGGTGTTACACCAATCCCCAGTGTCCATCTGAAATGAAAACCAATTGTCGTTCAACTCCAATATAATTTTTCAAATGATCCAAAAACCAAGGCCAATTTTCTTCATTTTCTTTGGAGACAATAGCCATAGATAATGGGAAAAAACCAAATAATATGAAACAAATAATTATTATTTTAAAAATAATAATATATCTCTATGTCATTTAGTACTAAGTTTCAGAAAATCACACTAAAAAAGGTAGGATTTCGCTTGAAAACTTGGTATTACTTAGATTGAAAATATAGCAACAAAACTCCTACGAATATCAAGATTGTCATTTATAAACATATTTCTAAATAGTTCAGTAAAAAAAGTTGAACTTCAGAAAAAACATAAAAGAAAGAAGAAAAAGAAAATATGAGAAGCCAGTTAAAAAATGAATAATAAAAAATAAACCGTTGTAAATATGAAAGTGTAGTAATATAATTATAAAATTGGTCATTTTTGCTATTTATTATAAACTGTAAGTCCATACTATATTTCCACACAAAATTATTGCATTTTAAATGTTTGAACTTAAGAAGTTGCCAAATAGTAATATCTTGGCAGAGCAGCAGCTAGTTATGAAGGAGAAAATAATTCTATTTACCTAGTTTATATTTATGCATAAGAAAAAAGTTAATTTTGCTACGGCTTTATGAGCTTTTCCGACTATCCCATGTAAAGAAAATTAACTGGAATTTCACAGAAATATTTACTACTATAAACAAAATCGAGGTATACTATGAAGAAAAACAGTTTTGAATATTAGGTACAATTAAAATTTGACAATGACTGGATTTCCAACCCAGTAAATTCTCTACTAAAATTATTAATCATGGTCTCTAGTAATTTGTTAATGGTAATTTGGTTAGCAGTGTTAATATCCCTTACTTTTTCAGATTCTATCATCCAATTATTTTACTTGCAAACCATAGTCAAATTCTTCAAATTACAGCACCCTTATAGTTCAAATAAATTGTTAAGAAATATGAACTATTTACTTAATATAAACTGGTCATGAAATATAAATAGTTTATTTAACAGCACCACAACGGCTGGAAACAACTCAAATAGTTCGTATTTCATATTTCATAACCAAATTTCTATTCTTTCATAGGGAGTTTCTGCATTGAATATAAAAAGAAAAAGTGGCATCCTATTAAATTAACTGTTATAAATATGAAAAAATGAACAATTAAAAGCGTAGTAATATAATTATAAACTTTTGTCATCCAACAATTTAACATTAAATAAATAATTTCATACCTTGATTTCCATTTTTTTGCATTAGCGGCCATCAAGCAACCACTTCTACCTCGTAAGAAAGTGACATCAAGAAATATCATATAACAACAATGGCTTAATCCATGAATGCAAGCTTCAAAAGATATATATACTCGCTGAAATTGATTTGTATACTCATCAACATTTTTAGCGTAATATCTACTAGGATTGTTTTTATCAACAGCCTTTAAATACCTAACCAAATCATTATATGATTGTTTACCGAATATCTCTTTCAAAGCTAGTTTTTTTTCCATGCAAGCATAATAGTAACTTAATTCAACATCATAATCCCTTTTAAAGTTTGCTATAATATCTTTGGTTTTCCTAGGTGGCTCATTTCACACTTGATCTAAATTTGTGTCTTAACAAGATCACTATTAATTAATGGGCTACTTATAGATTGAAAACCACCACCACATGTATGATTTGGCTCACTAATTCTTACTAAAAATTGATCCAATTGCTTTAATTTGCAAGATCCATGAATTTTAAAAGAACACTTATCAACTTGACACCTAACTATAATACGCTGTTTGCAGTTCTTTACAAATTTAGGTTTAAACCCATTTTTAACACAATATCCTGCAACAATTCTTCGAAAGTTAAGTGTAGGATCAAATTTTTACCAACTCCAACAAAAAAATTCACACTAGAACTATTTTTCAATAATTTATTCAAATTCCTCTTTTCCCCTAAAAAGTCAAGATTATCAACTGTATTATCATCATTACTAATAGATCTACTATTACAGAAGGATATCCTATTGTTCGTAATAAAATTTATACAACCAATTTTCTTCAATTTCAAAAATAATGCCAAACAATCTTCTTTTCTATGAAATGTTAAACAAAAATAGCTTGCAAAATCACTATCTGTTTCGATAAATGTAGTATTAGAATCTTTTACATAATAGAGATCAAAAGATAAAGGAGTAAGATTTTTCCATACTTCACAAATCTTATATCTAATGCAAATCACTCATTTATTCTACTTTCCAATAATAAACTTGCATTACTTCATGATTGGATGCATCTCGCCATGACCGAATATCAATTCTAAACTCTTATCAGTAACCTTCACATCTAAAAACATACAGTATGTCGTGTACTCCCCACTCTTTTTTGGAACGTAACTTATGGTCTTCATGCATAATTAGTCCCATCTTGATGGTCTTTTAAACATCTCATGCACACTTACAAACAAATGTATCATCTTGCTCCCTACCTAAGAAAGCACATTAAACTCCCTGCTCAACCTCTTGCTCCCCACTCTTCAAAATGGCAGAACACAACATTGCTATATAGATTATAAGAAGGGCTCACCTCACCTTTAAGCTTTGTGCGGTTAGGGAATTTATTTCAATAAACAATATTCATATCATAAGTGTTTGTGAAACAAAATTAAACATCACACAGATAATTCCAACTAGCCAAACAATAAAGAAAAATTGGAAGATTGCTCATAACATTGAAAGTGCTCTATATTTTAGGATTCTTGTGATTAATATCCTCTTAATCTTCTCTTTAGATTAAATATCTACTATTATCCAGTTCATTCACTATTCCTGCACTCACATGCATCTTCTGCCTCATTAATCAATTCTACAATTGTCTATGCGTAAACAACCTCCAATGAAGACTGATTGCCCTCTATTCTTACATCTGTATATTATTAAAATCTCTTGAATCTGTACTAGATATTTCAATTGTATGAGCTCATATGACCAAAAAAATTGGTCTTAAGCCCCTAAACACCTAAAGAAATAACCCACTCAGTTATGCTACTACAACTAAAAACTGACTTCATCTTTTGTTATTAGGTGCCCTTTACACATGGAATAATAATTCTGGATCGGGTTTTAAAACTTATTTCATGCTTAATCATGCCTTCCACCACTCCTACTCTATAAGAGATAATGTTATGTTCTGTATATTATTTCATTGGGTTACATATTAGCATTATATCCATTTAGGCCTGAACCATTATTTCAGCCCATGTAAACATATACCATATATTAGCTCATGTAATCATTGATTCAAATCTAGTTTTACTTCTCTCATCTCTCTCATGTACCATATTACATCTCCTATTTCAAGATTTACATATTCTTAACTTGGTGTCAGAGCGCAGGTTGACGATTGTTGTTTCCCCATTAGAGAAATTTCATCATTTGGGGGTTTACTTCCAAAATCTTGATCTAGCGTACAAGATTCACATCATCTGATCCATGCCATCCTAAGTGAAGAGAAAGTCAGATCTCATCTTCATCCTTGCCTTCGCTAGTTGCAGTGCAACATCGATGCATTTCTTTCTTCCCTCTCTCAGTGCCTTATCAAGAAGCACCGCCTCAGACATTATTCTTCAACGGTAGAATTCTGATTTGCATCTGAGTTTTGCTCGGCCACTCAGATCCATTTATAGCCCATTCTTGATCTCAGAATCTGTTTTTTTCCTCAGTAATGGCTAATCAGGCGAGAACTGAAATCTCATCAACATCATTGGCAAGAGTGTCACAAAACCAACCAGATCCGACCTAAGATTTGATGAAGACCATCATCAATCCTTAATTAATATCTATTCAGTTGGACGAATCAAAATACCTGTTATGGAAACTGCAATCAGTGGTTATAGACTTGATTATTATATACTTGGAACAAAATAGTTCCACCAAAATTCACAAGAGACAGTGAAGACAAGCTAGTGCCTAATCAAGATTACATAGCATATCAAAGGCAAGACAACTTAGTCTGTACATGGATGATGTCTTCGCTCAGTGCAACAATCTTACCTTAACTAATGGTCATAAGACAACACAAGAGATATGTCAAAAATTGAAAGGAATTTCACTTCACAATCAACAGCTAGAATAATGCATTATAGGAGGTAATTGCAAAGCATCAAGAAAGAAGACATTACCATGAATGAGTACCTTCTCAAAATCAAGAACATCCGCGACCAACTGGCTGCTGCAGATCACAAGGTTACCTATTCTGAACATGTGCATTCAATTATGAGTGATCAAGATATAGAGTATAAAGCAGTTGTGGCCATCATCTCATCTATGGAACCTACACAATCTCTATGATATGTATACTCCACCTTCATGGCACACGAAAGAAAAATTGGACACAAAAAGAATGTCAATTCTGACCTGAGTGTCAATTATGTTAACTACAACAAGCGAAAGCAATAGGACAAACCCAGAGGACAATACAACAATCCAAGAGGGGGACAGAGTAATAAAGGCAGAGGAAGAGGTGGAAGAGGATCAAACAGTAACAAACTAAAATGTCAAATCTGTAAGAAAATTGGTCATGATGCAAGTAAATGATATTTTAAATTCAACACTAACTATAATCCATCTCAACAGACCAGCAACTCAAACATAAATCTAGTCAACACTCAAAAATACATCACACTAGGTCAAACAGAGGGGTCAAACTATGAGACTGCAACAATAAATGACATAAGTGATGACTGTTGATACCTAGACTCTGGAGCCTCCAACCACGTGACAAACAATCTAAACAATCTAAATTTGGGCAACATATAATACAACGGTACTCAAAATCTCTTAGTTGATAATGGAAAAACCGTGCACATAACGCAAATAGGAAATGCAATGATTAATGGAACCAAGAAACTATTTCTAAGAAATCTATTGAAGGTTGCATCAATCAAGAAAAAAAATGATAAGTGTTTCCCACTTTGCAAAGATAATAATGTATATTTCGATTTTTTTCCTAAATACGTGTGTTGTTAAAGACATACTAACACATGAAATCACATTGGAGGGTAAAGAGAATAAAGGACTGTGTAAGTTTTATGTTGCTAATTTTGCAAATTATGATTCTAAGGAAAATGCTTGTGTATTCAGTGTTGAGAATGAAACTGAAAACTATGAAATTTTGATCTTTGGCATAACAAATTAGGAGATGCAAATGTAAAAACTATCAAGCGTGTAATGAATAGCAGTAATATCATGATTGATTACTTTCCTACTTCCTCAATCTGCACATGTTTTGCCAAATAGGGAAAAGTCATAAAATTGCATTTTCAAATTCCAACACAGAGTACACACAACCATTTGAGCTAATTTCCACCGACTTATGGGGACGTGCTCCAATTCACTCAGATTATGGCTACAAATACCATATATCTTTTATTGATGCATATTGTAGATTTGTATGGATGTACTTACTGAAATCCAAGTCAAAAGAACCCAACACCGTAATACAGTTTGTGGCTAAGGTTGAAAATCTAACTAGTCACAGAGTCAAAACTTTTCAAATTGATGGTGGAACTGAGTTCATACCGCTAAAACAATTTTTTCAAAGAAATGGAATAACATATAAAATAACATGTCCCTATACCTCAAAGCAGAATGGTATAATTGAAATGAAACATAGAAAATAGTTGAAACTGGATTAACCTTACTTGCTCAAGCTTCAATGACATTAAAATTTTGGCCAAAAGCTTTTAATACTGCAGTACATTTGATCAACTTGTTACCTACTAAGGTACTCAAGTACAAATGTCCATAGGAGGTTCTTTTTAACACTAAGCCTGATTATCAACACCTAAAAGTGTTTGGATGTCAATATTTTCCCTATCTCAGACCCTACAACATACACAAACTAGAATTTTGATCTACTTCATGTACTTTCCTGGGATACTGTTTCAGCCAAAAGGTTTACAAGTGCATAGACAACAAGGGAATAATACACATCTCAAGACATGTTGTGTTCAGTGAGAGTGTTTCCATTCAAGACAACAGTAATCAAAACTACCAACAAAGTGCAGAATCCAAAACAATTAATACAATTATGTCTTACCTGATGAGCAAGAAATTGAAATACCAGTGTTGTAGAGAAAGCTAAACAGCAACAACAACTCTCAACTCACATTGCCCACAAGTGAGTCAGGTCAAGAAAAACAAGATTCATCTACTAATACTGATGACTATGTTCAGTCTTAACAGAATGTCAACGACACAACTGAAAATCAAGCATTAGAAGAAGGTGATAATTCAACAAATAACACAGGCAACAATGATGCAACAAATAGAAATATCAATCAACATCCTATGTTGACAAGAGCAAAGTGTGGTATATTCAAGCCTAAAGCATATAACACCAGCATGGCTACAGAGGAACGAACTTCATATCAGGAAGTCAATCACTGTAGCATGTGGAGAACACCTATGTAAGAAGGATATAATGCACTAATCACAAGTAAAACATGGATATTTGTTGAGTTACCATGTCATAAAAATCTGATTGGATGCAAATGGACTTTTAGACTTAAGAAAAATGTTGATGGCTCGATATCTAAATATGAGGCAAGATTGGTAGCCAAAGGGTATCCACAACTGTGTGGATTTGGCTTCTCAGATGCATTCTCACCTATTGTGAAACCATCTTCTATTAGAATCATACTAACCATTGCCTTATATAATAATTGGGTCATAAGACAACTAGATGTAAATGATGCCTTTTTAAATGGTGAATTGTAGGAAGAGGTGTTCATGGCCTAATCTAAAGTGTTTATTCAGAAAGGAAAGGAAGAGCATGTTTGCAAGTTAACAAAGCTATCTATGGATTAATGCAAGCATCAAGGGTGTAGTTTGACAAGCTCAAAGCAACATTAGTCAAATAGGGCTACAGCCACATAAAATTTAATAGCTCTATCTTCACAAAATTTATTGAAAATACTGTTACATATATCCTTATTTATGTTGATGATTTTTTCATTATAGGTAATAGTGAAATAGTAATTCAAAGCATTAATCAAATACTGGACCAAGAATTCTCCATCAAAATCTTGGCAACCTGAATTACTTCCTTGGCATTGAGGTCAAAAGAACAACAACTTCAGAAATGAATCTCAACCAGAGGAAATACATTTCTAAAATGTTGTCTAAAGCCAAAATGAATGAAGTAAAAAGCCTGCCAACATCAATGATCGTTAATCCACACCTATCTAAGGATAAGGGTGAAGCTATTCAGTGTGAGAAACTGTACAAAAGTATTGAAGGAACTCTACAATACGTAACTATCACAAGACCTGATATATCCTACAATGTCAATAAAGTAAGTCAAACATGCAAAGACCTCTAGATGAACACTGGAGAGCAGTGAAAAAAGTTCTCAGATATTTGAAAGGGACCATCAATCAAGGACTTATACTAAAGACCAGTAAGACAATTAATCTAAATGATGCAAATGTTGACAGGAAATCAGACCAAGATGACAGAAAATTAATTACAGGATACTGTATCTTTTTAGGAAATAACCTAGTATTGTTGTGTGCAAAGAAACAATGTATTATGTCCAGATCTAGTACAAAAGTAAAGTTAGAAGCGTGGCGAGTGCTACAACAGAAGTTATGTGGATAGAATCACAGCTAAGTGAGTTCAAAATTCAAACAAACAGGAAAACAACAATCTAGTGTGACAATACAAGTGCCATCGTATTAGCAACAAATCCAGTCATGCATTCTAAATCTAAGCATATAGAATTAGATCTGCACTTCATGAGAGAAAGAGTAATTCAAGGAAAATAGAGAATCTGGTACATACCATCAACCCATCAGAAGGTAGATATACTTACAGAGCCGCTATCCAAATCAAGTTTCAGCCAGAATAGATCTGAAGATTGCTCATAACATTGAAAGTGCTCTATATTTTGGTAGAAAGATATGCACCTTTGATCAAGTATATCTTCCTTGATTTCCTGGCTATAAGGGATACCACTGATTACCTGTCCTTGATTTCACGGCTACAAGGGATACCACTGATTCCTTTACATAACCCTAACTATTACAAACAACCCTATAACTCTTTAATAGCACTTGATTCAAAGAGTAACGATTAGAGAGTGTAGTGAGGAGAAGATTAGTGAAAACAGAATTGAATTTGGTAGAGTATACGTGTAGAAATCATAAAAATGATAAGAATTAGTGGTGTAATGAAAGAGAGTGAAAGCGGAGAAGAAAGAGTGATTAAAAGTTCGAATTCAAGCCCTTTTTATAGTGTGTGAAAGGTTGCAATGCTTCAGAACCGTCACAATTAGTGAAAAGACACTTCCTTTCAAAATTGGAAAAATGATAGTTATATGTCGACATAGTGTTTTTCTTATGTCGACATACACCTAGTGTAAAATTAATTTTTGAGCATTTTTCAAGTGTTATGATTTAAATACGATTCTGAAAATTCTTAAATTAAAAATAGTGTTATAAATTAATATTATAAATTAGAAAATCATATGAAAACATAAATATAAATTATATAAACATGTTTATAAAACTATAAAGTTTAAAACTATATAAATATAAAAATATAAATGTATAAAACTTATAATCCTTGAGTTTGAAAACAAAAGTAAAGTAAGAAAGAAAAATAGAAAAGATAGAAAATAAAATAGAAAAGATTGAAGATAGAATTTGGAAACCGAATATGAATTTGAACCTAGAGTGTTATTTAGAGTCTTACATAATCTAGACTCTATAATGTAACAACCCGGAAAATCTGGGCCAGTTTAAAATTTTTATTTTGGCAATTTTAGCGAATTTTGAATATTTAAAATAGATTATTTTAAATAATATCGACGGGAAATTCATTTTGAATATAATTCGAACGTATATATTTATATACGTCGTCGTTAGAATATAAATAATTATATATAATTATATATATTTATCTGGATCTTAGTGAAACCAAAAATATTAGGATCTAATTAATAATATCTTTCCAACGAATCCGAATAATTGAAATTTCATAGCGGGAATCAAAAGATATGTCCAGTTGAAAATTCTGAATAGTCGCTATGGAATTCAGGCCCTTAAAAATAGACGTTTTGCAATCGACCTCGGATTTCGACGAAACCAGTTTTGTTGGGTCCGGGATGTCGAATTATTGCTAGATTCCGAATTTCATAATTTTTCGAATCAATATGTGAGCGTGGCAAGGGAAAACGCGTTTAACCAGTTTCAGTTGATTTTAATCGACTGGAAAATGGCCATTTTTCTAACGGTCTCAGAATTCGATGAAACTAGTTTTGTTAGGACCGTATCGTCAATACGAAGCTAGAAAATATTTTTCTGGAATTTTTCTAGTTAGTATGTGACCCCGGCAATTTGAAATGTACGTTTAAAATTCAGTATAGTGATTTAAATGTAAATTTAACGGAAACTGATTGTAACAGCCGAATCAGCTTACGATACCTATCCCATTGTGTTCGGAATGGGGGTAATACGCTAGGGACGACAGTCGTTGGGTTCGAATTGAGGTTCGAACGAAAAAGTTACCTTTTTGAATTAAAATTAATTAAATATAATAATTATATAGGGTGGCCCCTCCCCTTGTTTCCCTCACCATCCTCTGGTCAACGTTCATTTTGAAAAAAAAAAAAACAAAAGGGGGAAATCGCGCCAGGCGATTGGCGACGCCGTGCCTCCTCCAGGCGCCGCCGTGCCCCAACGCAGGCGAGACCCACCACCCCGCCTCCCCGCTCCAGCTCTCCATCTCCCTCTCTCCACCCTCGTTGAAACCCTCCCCAGCGAACGAAGAAAACCGCCGCTGCTGGGCCCACCGCAACCCCACCCACCACCTGCTCCATCGCCGGAGCGTCCCACGCCATTATCCTTCCCCCTCCGCCCTCGTTTCTCTCTCCTCCCTCCGATGAAGACAGCCGTGCCCTAAAACCCCAAAACCGAGCGACTGCAGCCAATAGGGGCCCACCACCGACTTGTCTCCGCCACTTCCCGACCCCCTGGCCTACCACTAGTGACGCTGCACCACCCCCGGATCCGGCGGTAGCCAACTCCAGCGATTCGGGAAGGCGATTTCGATTTGGAACTCGGACATGATAAGGTGAGTCTTCATTTTTATTAAACATACTTTAAAATTCTGATTTTTAAAGAAGAATATAAATGGTTGTGAGGATACGAAAATATTTTCTTTGTTGAATAAGGATGTGGGTTTCATTTTGAATGACATTGTTTAAAAATGAGATTTTTATCATATCAAAAATGAGATTTTTATCATATCAAAAATGAGATTTTTATCATATCAAAAATGAGATTTTTATCATATCAAAAATGAGATTTTTTATCATATCAAAAATGAGATTTTTATCATATCAAAAATGAGATTTTTATCATATCAAAAATGAGATTTTTATCATATCAAAGAAGAGATTCTTATCGCTAGGAACAAATGATTTGTATATTTTTAGAATAATAAAAATACGATTTTGCTTAGTTAAAAATATTAACAACTTTGTTTTGAAAATATAAAGATTAGATTTTTATTATAGGGAAGTTTTGATTTTTATTTATATGAAAGTATGATTTTTATTCATATAAAAATATGGGTTTTACCATATGAACAACGGGTTAAAAATATAATTTTTAATACATAGGAAGAATAAAAATATTCATTAGCGAAGTGAAAATTCGATTTTTACATAGGTGGTGAAAGCGGGCAAAGAAAGTGACAAAAGGCGAGAACGAAGAAGATTTATATCAAAGAAGAGTCAAGATGATTGGATAGCTATATGTGAGAATTTCTCACCTTTCAATTTCTTTTTCTAATTATATATATATATATACTAGGATGCAGACTGTGCTTAGTAGCACCCGACACAATCGTCCACAGACCATGGACTTGTTTGTTTGGTTGCATAGATTAGTTATATGATGTGATTTGAATTGGTTGTTTGGTGATTTTGATTGATGTGTGAATGGCGTGGGCCTTCACTAGACCGGGGATAAGGCTAGGCCTCGTCCCGTTTCTAGTATCGTGCCGTTATGCTGCCGGAATTTTCTAAAATAAGTTAGAAAATAAAAATATCATTTTATTGTGTAAATGAATAATAGAAATTCATATGTTGGAATAAAATGTTTTATCGTTAAAAATATAATTTTTAACGTGAGAATGAATATAGTGAAAGTGAATAAAATAAAATATTCATTTACAAACCAGACGGTTTGTTTATGTACACCTATTTGAAGGACATTGATTGGGTCGATAAATTTTACACATCGCCCAACAGCACAAATAAAATATGTGTTTGATTGTTTGAAACCCCACACGGGTGTTGGGATGAAATTTGAAGTTCACTCATCCCGATTGATTGAATATGTCGATCGGTTGATTGACAGGCTGTTTTAAGCGTTGGATATCTATATTTGATGCTTATACAGTGTAGTGCACTTTGGTTGATGGTTGATTATTTTTCCATGCTATTATATACATGTGTTGTATGAAAATCCATATAATTAACTTTATATGGTAATTGATTGGGCCTCATTCCAGTTTTAAAATAGAAATATTTGAAATAGAAATATTCGAAATGGAATATTTGAAAATATCAATATATGAAGCCGTGTTGATTAGATTGACGCCATTTTGACGTGAACGATATTTATATCGATTTTATTCATTTCGAAATGAATTGAATTGAAAACGATTTCGAAATGAACTGAATTGAAAACGATTTCGAAATGAATTGAATTGAAAACGATTTCGAAATGAATTGAATTGAAAACGAATTCAAATGGAATTGAAAGCGAATTGAAATGAATTCAAATTGAATTGAAATTTGAATTGAATAGAAATGAATTTTAAAACGAATTTATAAAGAAGAATTCAATTCTGATTTGAATTGAAATGGAAGTTGAAATTGCTTTTGAAACGAATTTAAAACTATTTATATAATTCGTTTTAAATAGAAATCGACGAAATATATTATATATATAATATAATGGCCTGAATAGAACGCGCCGCGCAGCGGCAGTTCGTGAATTTCGACCATTTATTTCAAAACGGACATTACGGGAGATCCGACCGTCGGATTCTCCTAAAACCGGAACCGTTGGGTTCGTATCGAAAAGAGCTTTCTAATGAATGTTAGAAATTTGAAATCTAACGGTTGGATTTGGAGATACGTCCAAATCAAATTCGAAAAAGGTCGCTGTAAGTGCAGTTCGATGGCCGTTGAAGGAAATCGACTGTACGGGCCTTGATAAAATTATTAAAAATAGTAATAATTTGTGTAAAATCATAAGAAATGATTTGCGAAGATTTGGGATGAAAAACTCCATGTTTGAAAAGATAAAAATAGATTTTTATCGAAATGAACTAGTTTTGAACTAGAAATATAATTCTATTTATTTTTAAATAAATAAATTGAATTTGAAAAGGGTTTTAAAAATAACCAGAATTCCAATGATTGCATTGGAGTGGATTTGAATCGAAATTGTCTTCGGAATATTTCGATGTTGGAATTCGTGATTATACAGATGTGTTATGGAAATTTGAAAGATACATATTTATATCGTTATTTCCAATATGACATTTGTTAATCGTAGAATTTGATATTGAATATAAGCCGGGATATTTTCTATTCAGAGCCTTGTATTGAATATCAAATGTGATTTGGGTTTGTCGTGAGTGGTGTCTTCACTAACACTGTTCTTGAACCCAGTTGAGAAAAGATTAAATCTTTTTATTTAGATTTAATGAAGTGTACCAATTAAATAATATTTAATTGGAATTGAATTGATATTGATTTTTGGGTTTATCGTGAACAGTGTTTTAAATAACACTCGTTCTTTAACCCGATAATTAATGGAATGTGACTTTGGGTTTATCGTGAACCGTGTTTTAAATGACACGGATTCTTTAACCCAGTTAACGATTAAAACTAAGTGGAGTTTTAATGAATCTTTAATTAGATTGAAAGGATCGAGAATGGAGTATCACCAGTTTTGCTCCAGGCGATAGTTAAATCTTTAATTAGATTTGAACGTGAAATGGTAATTGAATTTACCGATAACACCGTGGTGTTAGATATGAAGTATTACCAGTTTTACTTCATGGGATAAATAGGTTGGGATTGGGAAATTAAAACAAATAATTACTTCGGTAAGGTTCGTTAATCCCGACTAGTTGAATCGAAATTCAAAAGAATATTCTGAATTGGAATGAGGCGTATGTTGTGTTTGTGTAACACTTTTATAATATATACGCGAGTTATTCAGAAAGACCGGGTTTATCCCATTCTGAATAACTGATTCGACGTGGTGTCGAAGATGAAGACGGTGGTCGAAGACCGGAAGTCTTCACGTCGTTTGGGTGATAACTGATGATCTTGATTGGGCTGTACACCCAAGAAGATGGAAACAGTTGGTGATCGTCCAGACGTACTTGGAGATCGATGGATATGCGGGGTACTAGGTGCCTCCAGTTTCGTTCAGACCCAGAACGAACTTGTAAATGGACTGTGTGTCTGACATTGGATTTTAGTCTGTGTGATTGATTTCTATTAAATATATATCTGTTTGGCGGCGGAGAATTTATTCTCTTGCTTAACGCCCTTCTCTGAGACGTACGAGCTCAGGGGTTATATATTGATGGATATCAAACGCATGGAGTGAATTGCCTGTGTGGCATGCCTAAGTGGCAATTGATCGAGGCTTCTGTTGAAAAGCAAAGTCTTGTGGTGATGATCAAAGCACGGCCTTTGTGGCGTAGCTTTGTGTAACGTTTGCTTCGCGAGTTTCACACCCGGTATGAACCAAAAACGGGAGAAGGACCTCAGGGAGGGCATGCGTTTTTTTCTAGTTAGAAGTGGCGTCAGTGGTTTTACACGCCCTGATGAGTTTGACTTATGTGGTTGTTGCTGTTGCGAGGCGCCTCGGTTTGATCGGACGATCCGGGTCCGATGGAGTCATTCGTTGGCTCATTTACGCCCCATAGGGCGGGGGAACGCATGTTCAGGGTTTAAGTTTAATCCACATCGGTGGACCGACCCTGTCGCTCCAAGGGCCCACCTGAGTCTGGGTCCTGAGGGGCGGGCTAGAGCGTCTCGAATCGGTTGAGGACTATCTTTTGCCTCGGTTCATAGATGGAAATCCAATTTCCAAATACGTGACTTTGCGGTTTTATTTGTAAACCTATATATGGCGACATAGTGGCATGGGACGCTCATGCCGCCTATGATTGATACTTATGATTTGAAGTTGTTTTATACACTATGCACTGACTATAGTGTCAAACGATTTGTTTTAACCGTATCAAGCATTCTTTGGCTGTTATAAGGGAAAACCCTATCCTCGGCTGCGTTGCATTGTGTGATGGGTCCTGGGTCTTATAACAGCTTCATTTTTCTTTATTTAGCATTGCGCTGTTTGTTTTATGCACTGAGATTCTTGGGAGGAAACCCGTTCCGTGTTATACGGCGTGGTCCCTTGATTTACCTAATGATTTAAAATAAAGATTAATAACTGTTTTAGTTCTCACACCAGTCACATGACTGACCTGGAGTTTATTGTTTTAACCTAAACTCTGGGTGCCCTTATTTTGACACGGGCAGTTAGTAGTTTCGGTTTTGCAGATTTATATTCATAGGATCCCGGTTTACAGCTGGAACGATATCCGGAAAGCTTTGTATCCGTATATCTCTTCTAGTTGTGTATTGTATTATTTTCCGCTGCTATGTATTTAAATGTAATTTAAATCTCTGATATTTCTGTGTAATATTCATTTATACTCTGTATATTCTTGTAATCTGATGCATTGTTGTAATATACAGTGAAATGTTCTTTCGTGTGCGTTCTGATTTGTCGTGTTCTCAAACGATAGGGCGTTTCGAGTGGTCTGGGTCGGTTTAGCGACAGGTTCGGACCGAGCGAAATTCCTTGCCGTCACAGTTGGTATCAGAGCTTTGGTTTACAAAACTCAGAGAACAAGGCACATTAGAACCATACGAAAGAATTCATCAGATATTGGATTAGCAATATCCAATGGAATGACTCGTTAGAGATAGGATCAGTAGTATCCTAGAACGAGTGTGAAGAGTATATTTTTAAAATGAAAACAAAATTTGTTTTGAAAATTTAAATCAACTATTCGTATTTGATTATTTATTTTAATGAATTTGGACAATCCAGTATATATAGATTTTGCGTATACGTCTGATCCGCGTGTATTCGAAGTTTTGATATACTGGGTAGATATAGAATCACCTTCTAAGTCGCCCGGAGAGAACTCTGATGATTGATGCATCATCATCAGAATTTATGTTCGAGTGACGAAAGGGAGATTTCTATATACTTCCTATTGACTGGTGTGAGAACCAAAATTAGATAGGGCCTATTGTTGTGATTTGGCATCAAAAATCTGATTTTTGACTATGCATCAAAGTTATCAATTTGAAACTCTAATCCACTAATTGATTGATGTTTGTGTTGTTTGTTTATTTGTTTGATAATTTTGAACCATTATGCCTAATAGCATCAAATATTGAGTTATATTGAAAATTGGTCGCATTTGCTTGCATATGCATATACTTACATTGAACAGGTCATAGCAAGGAGGCTAGAGCAGAGAATAAAATTTGTTTGCCCGACAAATAGGTACATGTTTACTACATAATTTACTGTTTTGTTTGGGTGATGATGATTTTATGAGCCTATTGGCTAGCCGCTTGGCTAGCCGCTTGGCTTTTTCTTTTTCTTTTTGAGATCTGAAGGACCGGGGAAGCTATTTGAAATTCCCCGATGCTCCCATTGCAGGGGAGGTTATGGCGAAATTTTTCAAAAATTTAGGGTGTTAGCCAAATTTTTGAAATTTTGAAAATTCTCAGAAACTAAAGAGTTGGAGAATGGAAGCCAGATCGAGCGTAGGGTTGATTAATCAAACCACTGTCGACTTTGTTCCTTTTCGGGGACGAAAAGTTTTAAGTGGGGGAGATTGTAACAACCCGGAAAATCTGGGCCAGTTTAAAATTTTTATTTTGGCAATTTTAGCGAATTTTGAATATTTAAAATAGATTATTTTAAATAATATCGACGGGAAATTCATTTTGAATATAATTCGAACGTATATATTTATATACGTCGTCGTTAGAATATAAATAATTATATATAATTATAAATAGAATTGAAAATGGCGCGGTAGTTCGATAATTCGATTTCAAACTTCAATTGAATGTACCGGGTGCAAAATAATCCGGATCTTAGTGAAACCAAAAATATTAGGATCTAATTAATAATATCTTTCCAACGAATCCGAATAATTGAAATTTCATAGCGGGAATCAAAAGATATGTCCAGTTGAAAATTCTGAATAGTCGCTATGGAATTCAGGCCCTTAAAAATAGACGTTTTGCAATCGACCTCGGATTTCGACGAAACCAGTTTTGTTGGGTCCGGGATGTCGAATTATTGCTAGATTCCGAATTTCATAATTTTTCGAATCAATATGTGAGCGTGGCAAGGGAAAACGCGTTTAACCAGTTTCAGTTGATTTTAATCGACTGGAAAATGGCCATTTTTCTAACGGTCTCAGAATTCGATGAAACTAGTTTTTTTAGGACCGTATCGTCAATACGAAGCTAGAAAATATTTTTCTGGAATTTTTCTAGTTAGTATGTGACCCCGGCAATTTGAAATGTACGTTTAAAATTCAGTATAGTGATTTAAATGTAAATTTAACGGAAACTGATTGTAACAGCCGAATCAGCTTACGATACCTATCCCATTGTGTTCGGAATGGGGGTAATACGCTAGGGACGACAGTCGTTGGGTTCGAATTGAGGTTCGAACGAAAAAGTTACCTTTTTGAATTAAAATTAATTAAATATAATAATTATATAGGGTGGCCCCTCCCCTTGTTTCCCTCACCATCCTCTGGTCAACGTTCATTTTGAAATAAAAAAAAAAAGGGGGAAATCGCGCCAGGCGATTGGCGACGCCGTGCCTCCTCCAGGCGCCGCCGTGCCCCAACGCAGGCGAGACCCACCACCACGCCTCCCCGCTCCAGCTCTCCATCTCCCTCTCTCCACCCTCGTTGAAACCCTCCCCAGCGAACGAAGAAAACCGCCGCTGCTGGGCCCACCGCAACCCCACCCACCACCTGCTCCATCGCCGGAGCGTCCCACGCCATTATCCTTCCCCCTCCGCCCTCGTTTCTCTCTCCTCCCTCCGATGAAGACAGCCGTGCCCTAAAACCCCAAAACCGAGCGACTGCAGCCAATAGGGGCCCACCACCGACTTGTCTCCGCCACTTCCCGACCCCCTGGCCTACCACTAGTGACGCTGCACCACCCCCGGATCCGGCGGTAGCCAACTCCAGCGATTCGGGAAGGCGATTTCGATTTGGAACTCGGACATGATAAGGTGAGTCTTCATTTTTATTAAACATACTTTAAAATTCTGATTTTTGAAGAAGAATATAAATGGTTGTGAGGATACGAAAATATTTTCTTTGTTGAATAAGGATGTGGGTTTCATTTTGAATGACATTGTTTAAAAATGAGATTTTTATCATATCAAAAATGAGATTTTTATCATATCAAAAATGAGATTTTTATCATATCAAAAATGAGATTTTTATCATATCAAAAATGAGATTTTTTATCATATCAAAAATGAGATTTTTATCATATCAAAAATGAGATTTTTATCATATCAAAGAAGAGATTCTTATCGCTAGGAACAAATGATTTGTATATTTTTAGAATAATAAAAATACGATTTTGCTTAGTTAAAAATATTAACAACTTTGTTTTGAAAATATAAAGATTAGATTTTTATTATAGGGAAGTTTTGATTTTTATTTATATGAAAGTATGATTTTTATTCATATAAAAATATGGGTTTTACCATATGAACAACGGGTTAAAAATATAATTTTTAATACATAGGAAGAATAAAAATATTCATTAGCGAAGTGAAAATTCGATTTTTACATAGATGGTGAAAGCGGGCAAAGAAAGTGACAAAAGGCGAGAACGAAGAAGATTTATATCAAAGAAGAGTCAAGATGATTGGATAGCTATATGTGAGAATTTCTCACCTTTCAATTTCTTTTTCTAATTATATATATATATACTAGGATGCAGACGGTGCTTAGTAGCACCCGACACAATCGTCCACAGACCATGGACTTGTTTGTTTGGTTGCATAGATTAGTTATATGATGTGATTTGAATTGGTTGTTTGGTGATTTTGATTGATGTGTGAATGGCGTGGGCCTTCACTAGACCGGGGATAAGGCTAGGCCTCGTCCCGTTTCTAGTATCGTGCCGTTATGCTGCCGGAATTTTCTAAAATATGTAAGAAAATAAAATTATCATTTTATTGTGTAAATGAATAATAGAAATTCATATGTTGGAATAAAATGTTTTATCGTTAAAAATATAATTTTTAACGTGAGAATGAATATAGTGAAAGTGAATAAAATAAAATATTCATTTACAAACCAGACGGTTTGTTTATGTACACCTATTTGAAGGACATTGATTGGGTCGATAAATTTTACACATCGCCCAACAGCACAAATAAAATATGTGTTTGATTGTTTGAAACCCCACACGGGTGTTGGGATGAAATTTGAAGTTCACTCATCCCGATTGATTGAATATGTCGATCGGTTGATTGACAGGCTGTTTTAAGCGTTGGATATCTATATTTGATGCTTATACAGTGTAGTGCACTTTGGTTGATGGTTGATTATTTTTCCATGCTATTATATACATGTGTTGTATGAAAATCCATATAATTAACTTTATATGGTAATTGATTGGGCCTCATTCCAGTTTTAAAATAGAAATATTTGAAATAGAAATATTCGAAATGGAATATTTGAAAATATCAATATATGAAGCCGTGTTGATTAGATTGACGCCATTTTGACGTGAACGATATTTATATCGATTTTATTCATTTCGAAATGAATTGAATTGAAAACGATTTCGAAATGAATTGAATTGAAAACGATTTCGAAATGAATTGAATTGAAAACGATTTCGAAATGAATTGAATTGAAAACGAATTCAAATGGAATTGAAAGCGAATTGAAATGAATTCAAATTGAATTGAAATTTGAATTGAATAGAAATGAATTTTAAAACGAATTTATAAAGAAGAATTCAATTCTGATTTGAATTGAAATGGAAGTACAAATTGCTTTTGAAACGAATTTAAAACTATTTATATAATTCGTTTTAAATAGAAATCGACGAAATATATTATATATATTATATATATAATATAATGGCCTGAATAGAACGCGCCGTGTAACACCCCACGCCCGCTATGGTCACTCTCTAAGGGAATGCCATAGCATCGGTGGAGTATTTTAGTGAATATAGAACAGAAAAATTACAACAAGACAGATATAAATAGTACTTGAAATTTAAAACATCATCTCATAACAGCGGAAGTAAACATGTCTGGTTACATCATAAAACCACAATAAAAGTCAAGTACAATATCCATCAAAATAAAGAAGTACATAATCCCACTCTCTCATACAATAGCCAAGACAAAAGAAAAGATAACTGGGTAACTGGAGCTTTACATCTATCCAAGCTCCTAAAGACTGGAACAGCAATCCGATCAAGCTCCACTACTGCTAGGATCCACCGTAGGACCTGAGGGTTGGGAAAAAATAAAACAACGGGGTCAGACATAAGTCTGAGCGAGTCCTATAACTTTAACAATACAATCATTAAAGTAACCAGAGTAGACATAAACTTGACCTACGGTAATGTCTGGGGATGAATGGCTACACTAAGCAGCTTGGTAGACTTAGGATAAACTAAGATAACTGTAAAGACGCATCTACCCACCCAAGGATAATTACTAACTGCACCACACCAGTCATCCCTACTTAAAGGTTGATCCCACCCAAAGACTTAAAAGAAAGATATAACTAGTAGTTTCATGTACCCCTAGCTGACCACATAGGTGTCGTCTGCCCCTATCTCCACTAGGTGTACCCCACTACTCCCCAAGCGATCGGCTCCCTACCGTAGATACCCGTGCTGGTCCCACAGTGGGGTGTATCACTCCCCTAAAGTGGCAACCCAATACTATCAACGATGCACGGCTTATACCTACACGATGCAACAACGGCTTATCTACCAGCCCGGGCCCACACACGCATATGAAACCCGTTGGACTTGCGTTGCCACCGCCAACCCGTTTTGGCCTCTTATAATCAAGCCCAGTACGCGTGTCCCGTCCTCGACATGGGTCGAGCCCACAAAGATACAAATGGGTTACTGGTTGAAATGGGCCCCCATAAGCTACCCACCTAAGCTTGTCACTTATCTAGTGTATCCCACTTAACCCTTTAATCATGTTTAATTACATGTTTCCACTTGGTTAAGTATTCTAATCGTATTTTCTATTGCCACCCAAGGCAACCCACTAGATTTCCACATGCCACCCAAGGCACCCACTTAACCCCTCATGTCCCACTACATGCTAATATGGTTAAGTGTTTCTTAATTAATTAATTAAGATCATGACCTCATAAAGACCTCTCACATTAGACCGTCTTTTATGACTGCTGGATATGCCGGTTGGTTCCGGGCAGACTTCTGTCATCAAAAGGGTCTAACCTCGTGTCTTTACTTTAATCACGTATTTAATTTATGACTAAGACCTCTCACATTGGGCCAATCATTTGTAGCCGCTGGATGGCCGGTCGGTTCCGGGCAGACTTCCGCTACAAAAGGGTCCAACCTCGTGTCTTAGTTGATTAATTACACCTAATTAATCACCCCCATAATTAATTATCCCTAATTAATTACACATTTTTTCATAACATGGGTAGACCTAACTCAATAGGTAAATTCCCATGGGGTAGACCTAACTCAATAGGTAAATTCCCACTTATGTTAATTTATTTTTATGGTATGCTTAATCATACCCAATCATACTTTTATTAACATATTTATTAACCCCATCGTTCCCCACGTAAATCGTTCTCATTTCATAATAAAGGGAAGATCCATCACAAATATCATGGGTTTAACCAAATCTTAACATATAACTTTGTCATGGGTTAAGAGGATGTCAACTTGCATATATGAGCATATATTAACCCAACTACATTTAAACAAAACTTGCATATTATCATACACATGATTTGCATAACATGTTACATATGAACTTACATATTATCATACACATATCTTGCATAACATGTTGAACTTGCATATAAGCATTCTCATAACTTGCATAACATGCATTTAAGCATACACATAACTTGCATAAGCATTCACATTCTTGCATAAGCATCCACATACTTGCATAAGCATGCATAACTTGCATATCATGTTAAACTTGCATTTTAGCATATACATAACTTGCATAAGCATTCACATACTTGCATAAGCATGCATAACTTGCATATCATGTTAAACTTGCATTTTAGCATATACATAACTTGCATAAGCATTCACATACTTGCATAAGCATGCATAACTTGCATATCATGTTAAACTTGCATTTTAGCATATACATAACTTGCATAAGCATTCACATACTTGCATAAGCATGCATAACTTGCATATCATGTTAAACTTGCATTTTAGCATATACATAACTTGCATAAGCATTCACATACTTGCATAAAAACTTGCATAACTCACTTGTTAAACATGCATAAACCCACTTATTAAACATGCATAAACCCACTTGTTAAACATGCATAAACCAACTTATTAAACATGCATAAACCCACTCATTAAATATGCATAAACATAGGAAAACATAGAGTAGCATATCATTATAAATGATTCAAACTCACTAATCCACATTTAAGACCATAAGTCTCATTACACCCAATCTACTTACTTTAGCAATTGATGTTAAAGTGATAGAAACTCACCAAACCCAAGATTAGCAAACTTATGATGTGGAATTAGTTGCTAAATATGAAGATGGTGATGATTAGAGATTGATTAGAGAGTGATTAGCTTGCAACTTCCTTCATAAACTAGTGGAGGCTCTCTCAAGTTTGATTTTGGCGGCATGAGGCCATCATTACTATTTTTAGTATGGATTAGGGTAGGTTTAGGGTGTATTTATAGATTAGGTGAGTGTTTTAGGCCCTTAGATTAACCCTAGATTAGATTAGGTCCGTTAGATTTAGGAAATCTCTAGAACCCAGCCCAGCCCTAACCTGAAAACCAGATCTGGTGCACCCAAGCCCCCTGGTTCGACACGCCGTGTCGACAGGCAAGTCGACCCCCCTGTCGACAGGCCTGTCGACAGCCCTGTCGACATGGTTAGGGCGGGAATTTTCCCGCCTGGCCCCGCTGGTTCTATTCTGAAATCTGAATTTGAATTTTTAAATCTGTTTTTAGCTTTAGATTTCCTGCAAACTTCATTGGGCCTTAACTGGGCCATACGGACTCCGATTCTCGAAAACTCGGACTCTATTCTGCGTATTTTTCCGAGACGAACGCAATGACGCAGCCCGTTTCCCCCAATTCTCACATCTGAGATTATTTATTCTGCAATTAGTGAATTTTAGCATTAACTGAAATACGGGGTGTTACATTCTCCCCTCCTTAAAGGATTTCGTCCCCGAAATCTCTAAGCTAAGGAGAATGCATATCCTACCATCCAAACAACCATCTACTCAATCCATCAAACACGGGCATCCATTGTCCTTAAAACAATTTCTAATGATGTATGAGCATATGCAAAAAAGTGTGTGTATATGTTCCCTATCTAATGTATGAACATATGCAAACCATGATAGTGCCATGCATCCATTATGTATGCGAGAGAACCCTATCGACACATACAATATCTACATGAGTGCACAATCATTCACCCAAAATGCATCATCCATATGATAACATAATCATTATACATCCATAAATATAGCTTCCTACACACAATTTTATGCAATATGCAGTATGAAGTGACTGAGCCGATCTAGTGCCTAGAGTGTGTATATATGCATCCACGAGCAACCACTAGCAACCACTTGCATCCACTTGCATCCATCAATCATAACATGTCTCAAACACATGTTTCAACCATAGGTTTACCCTATCTAAAGGTCAATCGGTACTAACGAGAGGACATATTAAAGATAAGATAAGTACTAGACAAGCGATAAAGGAGAAAGTAAAGACATACCCTCAAAAAGAAATGGGTACAATGAACGCATCTTCGCTTCCGTCTCCCAAGTTGCGTTGCTCTCATCTTCTCCCCATTGCACTTTGACTAGTTGAACCTCTCTGTTTCTCAACTTCCTAGTCTCTGACCCAAGGATGCGGGTAGGAGCTCGTCGAATAGTCGCATCACGCTCTACTTCCACTTCTTTAAGCAAGCTCGGCTCTACCACCTCTGCGGTCTCATGTAAGCACTTCCTCAAATGGGACACATGGAATACATCATGTACACCACTAAGTCTGTCGGGCAACTCCACTTTATATGCCATCCGTCCAATTCTTTCCTTAATGGGAAATGGCCCTACGAACCTCGGAGCTAACTTCCCAACAGATCCAAAGCGAACCACATTTCGTAACGGAGACACTTTGACAAAGACCATGTCCCCAACTTCAAACTCAAGATCCGTTCTTCTCTTGTCCGCATAAGACTTTTGCCTATCCTGCGCTGCTTTCATCCTTCTTCGAATCAAGTCAATCTTCTCAGAAGTCTCCCTAATCATATCAGGCCCAAGCAAGATCTTATCCGTAGATTCCCACCAACATGTAGGTGATCGACAAGGCCTTCCATAGAGAGCTTCGAAAGGAGCCATACCAATACTGGACTGAAAGCTGTTATTATATGCGAACTCCACCAATGGAAGATGCTCTTCCCATGTACCTCCAAAATCTAAGATACAAAGCCTCAAAAGGTCTTCTAGAACACGATTCACCCTCTCAGTCTGGCCGTCCGTCTGAGGATGATATGCGGTGCTCAGACACAATTGAGTCCCCACTGCTTCTTGCAAACTTCTCCAGAACTCACTAGTGAAAATAGGATCTCGATCACTCACTATGCTAGAGGGTACCCCATGCAATCGAACTATCTCTCGAAGATATACTGAAGCTAGCCATGGAGCAGTCCTCTTGCTCTTCACAGGTATGAAATGGGCGCTCTTAGTAAGTCTGTCTACCACCACCCAAATTCCTGTATTACCCTTTCTCGATCTGGGTAACCCATCAATAAAATCCATCGAGACGCTATCCCACTTCCATTGCGGAACTTCCAATGGGTGAAGCAACCCACCAGATTTCTTTTGCTCCGCTTTCACCTGTTGGCATACCAAGCATCGAGCGACATATTCGGCCACATCTTTCTTCATACCGGCCCAGAAGAAAACCCTCTTCATGTCTTGGTACATCTTGTCCCCACCGGGATGAATAGTCATCCTAGAACGGTGTGCATCATCAAGAATAACCTTCCTCAAACCCTCGTCTTGCGGTACACAAAGTCTACCGTCTCTACGCAAGCACCCCCTATCGTCTAGGGTGTACCTACTCAAATGGCTGGACGACTCCCCCCTTATGAGCTTCTCCACTAACTCAACCAACTGTGGGTCGTCCCTCTGTGCTTCTCCAATCCGCCCCAAAAGAGTTGGTCTAACCTCCAAGGAAGCTAGCAAACCGGGTACATAATCAATGGAAGGTCTGAAATCAAACATCGAGATAAATTCCAAGCTTCGTCGTTCCACGAACAATGGACTCAAGGACAACCTTTTTCTGCTCAAGGCGTCCGCCACCACGTTACCCTTGCCAGGGGTATACGCTATCTCGAAATCATAGGATGCTAAGAATTCCATCCACCTTTGCTGTCTCAAATTCAAATCCTTCTGAGAAAACAAGTACTTCAATGATTTGTGGTCAGTGAACAATTCAAATCTCTCACCAAGAAGATAATGGCGCCAAATCTTAAGCGCAAAAACAATAGCGGCCAACTCTAAATCATGGGTAGGGTAATTTTTCTCATGCACTCTCAACTGCCTTCCACCATAGGCTATCACCCTTCCCTCTTGCATTAAGACTGCGCCAAGTCCTGTCCCACAAGCATCGGTATAAACAACAAATGGCTTGCTCCCATCTGGCAACACTAAAACTGGAGCAGTGGTTAAAGCTCTCTTTAACCGTCGGAACGCATCATCACAATCTACGTCCCATGCGAAAACAAGATTCTTTTTCGTTAAGCGGGTTAATGGGGCTGATATCTTCGCGAAGTCTTTAATAAACTTCCTATAATAAACCGCCAACCCCAAGAAACTTCTTACTTCGGTAGCATTCTTCGGAACCTTCCAATCCTGAATTGATACTACCTTCGCGGGATCCACAACTATCCCTTCCTTGGAGACCACGTGCCCCAAGAACCGCACCTCCTTCCTCCAGAAGTGACATTTAGAGAATTTAGCCTTAAGGCTATGTGCTCGAAGAGTCTTCAATACCTCCCCAAGATGTAGGGCATGCTCTTCTTCACTCTTAGAAAATACTAAGATATCATCCACAAAGACCACCACGAATTTATTAAGGAACTCCCTGAACACCCTACTCATCAAATCAACAAAGTATGCAGGGGCGTTCGTCAACCCGAATGGCATCACCAGCCCCTCATAGAAACCATCGGGAGTCCTAAAGGCAGTCTTGTCTATGCTATCCTCAGCCACCCTCAACTGATGAAACCCCGTGGCTAAGTCCAACTGAGAAAATACTGAAGCGCCAACCAACTGATCGAAAAGATCATCAATCCTCGGCAATGGGTGTCTATTCTTCTTTGTGAGCTTGTTGAGTTCTCTATAGTCTACACAAAGTCTGAGGGACCCATCCGCCTTTGTAGCAAATACTACTGGAGCACCCCACTCCGATATGCTCCGTCTTATGAACCCCTTCTCAAGCAACTCCCCTACTTGCTTATGGAGTTCCCTCCTCTCACGAGGAGCCATGTGGCGCACTGGTAAAGATACAGGTTTAGCATTATCCACCAAATATATTCGGAAGTCAATCTCCCGCTTCGGAGGTAAGCCCTTCACCTCCTCAAACACATCCGGATATTCCCGGACTACTTTAACAGATTGTAAGCTCTCAACCGAAGCGTCAAGCGATTCAAGATAACTTAGCATAACAGAATCCCTGGGATTACAAGAAATCTCGAGAGTGTTACCCAAGCGGGTCATGAGCCTAACAACTCTCCTTTCGCAATCAAGAACGACACCATTACTGGATAACCAGTCCATGCCCAAAATCAACCCATAGCCCGTGAAGCCCAACACAAAAGCATCACATCTAAACTCAATGCTAAGTATAGAAATCTTCAAACCCAAACATATCATGGACAAATAAGTGGAGCCCCCAATTGGGTTTGAAACAACCAAAGGATCATCTACCAGACTGGTGTCTAAGTGAAGTGACTCAACTAATGATGATGAGATAAACGAATGCGATGCCCCTGAATCAAACAATGTACGGACAGGATGATCAAATAGAAAAACCAGACTTTCAACGGAAATAGTTCTACCTCTTTCCTGAATCGGTGGAACCGCGAGAGCCTGTACTTGCCCCCTAGCCTGACCTGGTGCCATAAGAGCTTGCACCTGTCCTCCTGAGGTAGACCCCGTCCTTTGCCCTTTCTTAGGACAGTCTTTCACTAGATGCCCTGCTTCGCCACAGTGGAAGGAGCCAGTCTTCTTCTTCTTGCGACAATCCTTGCTTAGGTGGCCAGGTGTCCCACAATTGAAACACTTCTTCTTCTTGCCCTTGCCACCGTTGCCTTTCCCACCTTTGTTTTGTTGTTGTTGCTGAGGTCTCTTTTGATCTCCCTTCTTCTCGGGTGCCTTATTAGCATTGGGACCCTTCTCTTCTTCATGCATGAGTGCCATGTCAACTAGCTTCTCAAAGGTGGCCCCCATAGGGATATGAGTCATAGCCAACCCATGCATTGGTTCATTCAAGCCTTTCACGAACCTCAAAGCCTTCTTCTCCGGTGTATTCACCATGTCTAGGCCAAACCTCGCCAATTGATTAAACTTGTTGACATATTCCTTCACTGAGAGATTTCCTTGCTTTAGAGTCAAGAATCTTTCCATATACAAGTTTTCCTCCGCCCTTGAGAGAAACTTTGCCACAAATCTTTGTCTAAAATCCGCCCAAGAGTCAATGGGGCGTTCTCCATTAGTGACCTCCCACCAGAATGAGGCTTCTCCTTTCATTAACCAAGCAGCTAACTTGACTTTCTTTCCTTCTTCCATCTCAAAGATATCTATCAACTCTTCCACCTCCTTAAGCCAATCTCTAGCCTCCACAAAAGTTTCAGATCCTTGAAAAGGTTTCCCTCCCATAGCTTTAAATTCCTTGCAAGTCTTAGCAAAAGTATCCGTGCGAGGAGGAGGGGGAGGAGGAAGATCGGGTGCTACGGTTGGTGGAGGAACATTTGCTGGACCCGCAGTGGTGGCCCTAGCCTCCATCAATCTCCTATACCATACTGGTATCGTCACACCCTCCGGAAAGTTAAGATTCTCAGCCATGCTGAAACGAAAAAGGAAAGATTCAAAACGGAGAATTCGAAGGACATAGATATGGAAATTGGGGATTATGCTTTTCTTTCAAAAACTTTTCTCTTAAAAGACATGTCTTTGAAAATATTTCTTCCAAAAATGTTTTAGAAAAATAGCTTTCTAAAAATTTTATCTGTTCCGGTAACCTTTGCTCTGATACCACGTGTAACACCCCACGCCCGCTATGGTCACTCTCTAAGGGAATGCCATAGCATCGGTGGAGTATTTTAGTGAATATAGAACAGAAAAATTACAACAAGACAGATATAAATAGTACTTGAAATTTAAAACATCATCTCATAACAGCGGAAGTAAACATGTCTGGTTACATCATAAAACCACAATAAAAGTCAAGTACAATATCCATCAAAATAAAGAAGTACATAATCCCACTCTCTCATACAATAGCCAAGACAAAAGAAAAGATAACTGGGTAACTGGAGCTTTACATCTATCCAAGCTCCTAAAGACTGGAACAGCAATCCGATCAAGCTTCACTACTGCTAGGATCCACCGTAGGACCTGAGGGTTGGGAAAAAAATAAAACAACGGGGTCATACATAAGTCTGAGCGAGTCCTATAACTTTAACAATACAATCATTAAAGTAACCAGAGTAGACATAAACTTGACCTACGGTAATGTCTGGGGATGAATGGCTACACTAAGCAGCTTGGTAGACTTAGGATAAACTAAGATAACTGTAAAGACGCATCTACCCACCCAAGGATAATTACTAACTGCACCACACCAGTCATCCCTACTTAAAGGTTGATCCCACCCAAAGACTTAAAAGAAAGATATAACTAGTAGTTTCATGTACCCCTAGCTGACCACATAGGTGCCGTCTGCCCCTATCTCCACTAGGTGTACCCCACTACTCCCCAAGCGATCGGCTCCCTACCGTAGATACCCGTGCTGGTCCCACAGTGGGGTGTATCACTCCCCTAAAGTGGCAACCCAATACTATCAACGATGCACGGCTTATACCTACACGATGCAACAACGGCTTATCTACCAGCCCGGGCCCACACACGCATATGAAACCCGTTGGACTTGCGTTGCCACCGCCAACCCGTTTTGGCCTCTTATAATCAAGCCCAGTACGCGTGTCCCGTCCTCGACATGGGTCGAGCCCACAAAGATACAAATGGGTTACTGGTTGAAATGGGCCCCCATAAGCTACCCACCTAAGCTTGTCACTTATCTAGTGTATCCCACTTAACCCTTTAATCATGTTTAATTACATGTTTCCACT
Source organism: Allium sativum (assembly GCA_030737875.1). Lineage (NCBI taxonomy): Eukaryota > Viridiplantae > Streptophyta > Magnoliopsida > Asparagales > Amaryllidaceae > Allium > Allium sativum. The sequence goes on along the minus strand of CM060922.1, from coordinate 403,632,670 downwards.
TGGTTAAGTATTCTAATCGTATTTTCTATTGCCACCCAAGGCAACCCACTAGATTTCCACATGCCACCCAAGGCACCCACTTAACCCCTCATGTCCCACTACATGCTAATATGGTTAAGTGTTTCTTAATTAATTAATTAAGATCATGACCTCATAAAGACCTCTCACATTAGACCGTCTTTTATGACTGCTGGATATGCCGGTTGGTTCCGGGCAGACTTCTGTCATCAAAAGGGTCTAACCTCGTGTCTTTACTTTAATCACGTATTTAATTTATGACTAAGACCTCTCACATTGGGCCAATCATTTGTAGCCGCTGGATGGCCGGTCGGTTCCGGGCAGACTTCCGCTACAAAAGGGTCCAACCTCGTGTCTTAGTTGATTAATTACACCTAATTAATCACCCCCATAATTAATTATCCCTAATTAATTACACATTTTTTCATAACATGGGTAGACCTAACTCAATAGTTAAATTCCCATGGGGTAGACCTAACTCAATAGGTAAATTCCCACTTATGTTAATTTATTTTTATGGTATGCTTAATCATACCCAATCATACTTTTATTAACATATTTATTAACCCCATCGTTCCCCACGTAAATCGTTCTCATTTCATAATAAAGGGAAGATCCATCACAAATATCATGGGTTTAACCAAATCTTAACATATAACTTTGTCATGGGTTAAGAGGATGTCAACTTGCATATATGAGCATATATTAACCCAACTACATTTAAACAAAACTTGCATATTATCATACACATGATTTGCATAACATGTTACATATGAACTTACATATTATCATACACATATCTTGCATAACATGTTGAACTTGCATATAAGCATTCTCATAACTTGCATAACATGCATTTAAGCATACACATAACTTGCATAAGCATTCACATTCTTGCATAAGCATCCACATACTTGCATAAGCATGCATAACTTGCATATCATGTTAAACTTGCATTTTAGCATATACATAACTTGCATAAGCATTCACATACTTGCATAAGCATGCATAACTTGCATATCATGTTAAACTTGCATTTTAGCATATACATAACTTGCATAAGCATTCACATACTTGCATAAGCATGCATAACTTGCATATCATGTTAAACTTGCATTTTAGCATATACATAACTTGCATAAGCATTCACATACTTGCATAAGAACTTGCATAACTCACTTGTTAAACATGCATAAACCCACTTATTAAACATGCATAAACCCACTTGTTAAACATGCATAAACCAACTTATTAAACATGCATAAACCCACTCATTAAATATGCATAAACATAGGAAAACATAGAGTAGCATATCATTATAAATGATTCAAACTCACTAATCCGCATTTAAGACCATAAGTCTCATTACACCCAATCTACTTACTTTAGCAATTGATGTTAAAGTGATAGAAACTCACCAAACCCAAGATTAGCAAACTTATGAAGTGGAATTAGTTGCTAAATATGAAGATGGTGATGATTAGAGATTGATTAGAGAGTGATTAGCTTGCAACTTCCTTCATAAACTAGTGGAGGCTCTCTCAAGTTTGATTTTGGCGGCATGAGGCCATCATTACTATTTTTAGTATGGATTAGGGTAGGTTTAGGGTGTATTTATAGATTAGGTGAGTGTTTTAGGCCCTTAGATTAACCCTAGATTAGATTAGGTCCGTTAGATTTAGGAAATCTCTAGAACCCAGCCCAGCCCTAGCCTGAAAACCAGATCTGGTGCACCCAAGCCCCCTGGTTCGACACGCCGTGTCGACAGGCAAGTCGACCCCCCTGTCGACAGGCCTGTCGACAGCCCTGTCGACATGGTTAGGGCGGGAATTTTCCCGCCTGGCCCCGCTGGTTCTATTCTGAAATCTGAATTTGAATTTTTAAATCTGTTTTTAGCTTTAGATTTCCTGCAAACTTCATTGGGCCTTAACTGGGCCATACGGACTCCGATTCTCGAAAACTCGGACTCTATTCTGCGTATTTTTCCGAGACGAACGCAATGACGCAGCCCGTTTCCCCCAATTCTCACATCTGAGATTATTTATTCTGCAATTAGTGAATTTTAGCATTAACTGAAATACGGGGTGTTACACGCCGCGCAGCGGCAGTTCGTGAATTTCGACCATTTATTTCAAAACGGACATTACGGGAGATCCGTCCGTCGGATTCTCCTAAAACCGGAACCGTTGGGTTCGTATCGAAAAGAGCTTTCTAATGAATGTTAGAAATTTGAAATCTAATGGTTGGATTTGGAGATACGTCCAAATCAAATTCGAAAAAGGTCGCTGTAAGTGCAGTTCGATGGCCGTTGAAGGAAATCGACTGTACGGGCCTTGATAAAATTATTAAAAATAGTAATAATTTGTGTAAAATCATAAGAAATGATTTGCGAAGATTTGGGAAGAAAAACTCCATGTTTGAAAAGATAAAAATAGATTTTTATTGAAATGAACTAGTTTTGAACTAGAAATATAATTCTATTTATTTTTAAATAAATAAATTGAATTTGAAAAGGGTTTTAAAAATAACCAGAATTCCAATGATTGCATTGGAGTGGATTTGAATCGAAATTGTCTTCGGAATATTTCGATGTTGGAATTCGTGATTATACAGATGTGTTATGGAAATTTGAAAGATACATATTTATATCGTTATTTCCAATATGACATTTGTTAATCGTAGAATTTGATATTGAATATAAGCCGGGATATTTTCTATTCAGAGCCTTGTATTGAATATCAAATGTGATTTGGGTTTGTCGTGAGTGGTGTCTTCACTAACACTGTTCTTGAACCCAGTTGAGAAAAGATTAAATCTTTTTATTTAGATTTAATGAAGTGTACCAATTAAATAATATTTAATTGGAATTGAATTGATATTGATTTTTGGGTTTATCGTGAACAGTGTTTTAAATAACACTCGTTCTTTAACCCGATAATTAATGGAATGTGACTTTGGGTTTATCGTGAACCGTGTTTTAAATGACACGGATTCTTTAACCCAGTTAACGATTAAAACTAAGTGGAGTTTTAATGAATCTTTAATTAGATTGAAAGGATCGAGAATGGAGTATCACCAGTTTTGCTCCAGGCGATAGTTAAATCTTTAATTAGATTTGAACGTGAAATGGTAATTGAATTTACCGATAACACCGTGGTGTTAGATATGAAGTATTACCAGTTTTACTTCATGGGATAAATAGGTTGGGATTGGGAAATTAAAACAAATAATTACTTCGGTAAGATTCGTTAATCCCGACTAGTTGAATCGAAATCCAAAAGAATATTCTTAATTGGAATGAGGCGTATGTTGTGTTTGTGTAACACTTTTATAATATATACGCGAGTTATTCAGAAAGACCGGGTTTATCCCATTCTGAATAACTGATTCGACGTGGTGTCGAAGATGAAGACGGTGGTCGAAGACCGGAAGTCTTCACGTCGTTTGGGTGATAACTGATGATCTTGATTGGGCTGTACACCCAAGAAGATGGAAACAGTTGGTGATCGTCCAGACGTACTTGGAGATCGATGGATATGCGGGGTACTAGGTGCCTCCGGTTTCGTTCAGACCCAGAACGAACTTGTAAATGGACTGTGTGTCTGACATTGGATTTTAGTCTGTGTGATTGATTTCTATTAAATATATATCTGTTTGGCGACGGAGAATTTATTCTCTTGCTTAACGCCCTTCTCTGAGACGTACGAGCTCAGGGGTTATATATTGATGGATATCAAACGCATGGAGTGAATTGCCTGTGTGGCATGCCTAAGTGGCAATTGATCGAGGCTTCTGTTGAAAAGCAAAGTCTTGTGGTGATGATCAAAGCACGGCCTTTGTGGCGTAGCTTTGTGTAACGTTTGCTTCGCGAGTTTCACACCCGGTATGAACCAAAAACGGGAGAAGGACCTCAGGGAGGGCATGCGTTTCTTTCTAGTTAGAAGTGGCGTCAGTGGTTTTACACGCCCTGACGAGTTTGACTTATGTGGTTGTTGCTGTTGCGAGGCGCCTCGGTTTGATCGGACGATCCGGGTCCGATGGAGTCATTCGTTGGCTCATTTACGCCCCATAGGGCGGGGGAACGCATGTTCAGGGTTTAAGTTTAATCCACATCGGTGGACCGGCCCTGTCGCTCCAAGGGCCCACCTGAGTCTGGGTCCTGAGGGGCGGGCTAGAGCATCTCGAATCGGTTGAGGACTATCTTTTGCCTCGGTTCATAGATGGAAATCCAATTTCCAAATACGTGACTTTGCGGTTTTATTTGTAAACCTATATATGGCGACATAGTGGCATGGGACGCTCATGCCGCCTATGATTGATACTTATGATTTGAAGTTGTTTTATACACTATGCACTGACTATAGTATCAAACGATTTGTTTTAACCGTATCAAGCATTCTTTGGCTGTTATAAGGGAAAACCCTATCCTCGGCTGCGTTGCATTGTGTGATGGGACCTGGGTCTTATAACAGCTTCATTTTTCTTTATTTAGCATTGCGTTGTTTATTTTATGCACTGAGATTCTTGGGAGGAAACCCGTTCCGTGTTATACGGCGTGGTCCCTTGATTTACCTAATGATTTAAAATAAAGATTAATAACTGTTTTAGTTCTCACACCAGTCACATGACTGACCTGGAGTTTATTGTTTTAACCTAAACTCTGGGTGCCCTTATTTTGACACGGGCAGCTAGTAGTTTCGGTTTTGCAGATTTATATTCACAGGATCCCGGTTTACAGCTGGAACGATATCCGGAAAGCTTTGTATCCGTATATCTCTTCTAGTTGTGTATTGTATTATTTTCCGCTGCTATGTATTTAAATGTAATTTAAATCTCTGATATTTCTGTGTAATATTCATTTATACTCTGTATATTCTTGTAATCTGATGCATTGTTGTAATATACAGTGAAATGTTCTTTCGTGTGCGTTCTGATTTGTCGTGTTCTCAAACGATAGGGCGTTTCGAGCGGTCTGGGTCGGTTTAGCGACAGGTTCAGACCGAGCGAAATTCCTTGCCGTCACATATAACTATATTAGTCTTAAACTCTTGAAATCTTGAATACTCATGAGTCTTGAAATATCTCCGAATTCTGATTCTCTAGTATCTTTAAATTGTACATAAATCCTGTGTATAAATCCTGCATATGTGTGTATATATATATTCTATACAAAGTGTTAGTACATATTTTATAATCAATTAATATTGAAATAAGGTTGTTGTCATCAAAACTCCATTCTCCAACAATCTCCCCCCTTTTGATGATGACAACCTCTGTTTATAAAATAGTGAAAATTTGGCACACATCCATAAATAGAAACTTAATTAGGCTCACATCCCTCCTATAGTTTACATGTAAACCCGCCCCCTATTTTTGAACTTTTGCCATTTTCATTTTCTGGCTAAAATTTTTTGCACTAACTGGTTAAAAAAATAATTCTAAAATTTGGAGATATTCTCGGAAGTCTTCAAAATAAAAAAAAGTTTCATATATGTATGCAACTTTTGTCAATAGTTGCATACATGTATGCAACTATTGCATACGTTGTTTTCTTCTAAAAATCTGGACCGAAACTTGCATACATATGTGCAACTATTTGGAATACTTGCACATATGTATGCAAGTATTTCATGAAGGATTTTGAACTGATACATATGCATGTGAATTTCTGCACACTTGTATGTAAAAATTAAGCAATACCTTCATAGATGTATGCAAGTAAATCAAACACAGATGCATGACTTGAAAACATGCACGAATGTATGCAGGAAAATACAAACATTGCATACTATTATGCATTTAACTACATTTTCGTTTTTTTCCTGTTTTTTTGATACCTTGTTTGATTTTTTTTGATCGGATTTTTTTGTCGAGAGCATGTTTCATTTAAATATTAATTTACATACTTTTTTTAATTTTTTTTTTATTTTACTGAATTTTCGAAATATAGGGACTAAATTTTCAATAAGTTTATGACCGGATGTGAGCGTAATTCAAAAACTTAATAGGGACCTGTAAAAAATGCACCTAATAAAATATCGTACCTGTATATACCTGTTGATGATGATCCTTCAAATACTCCCCCTTTTTATATGAATGCTATATTTTACAATTTCTCCCCCTTTGGCATTATCAAAAAGAAGTTCTGAAGACACTCCCCCTAAATTCTATATCTATCTATATATCCTATTTAACTTTATACTAAAGTACTAATAAATATAACTCCCCTAAATTTATGCCTATATTATATCCTAATGACCATATAATACTTCCTGAATTGAATAACATTATATTTCCCTCTAAATTTATGATTCTAAGCCTAAAACATTATAACTCCCTCTAAAATTATGACTATACTAGTCTAATAAACTGAAAAGAAGAATAATAAACTAAGCAATCCAATCAATATTTATAATCAGTCCAAACAATCAATCCAAACAAGCAATTCAAGCAATCAATTCAAGAAATCAATTCAAGCAATCAACCAAATTTAATAAATACTTCTTGAACCTTCAACTAATCCTAGAAACTGTAAAACTCCCACTTAATCTAGTACAATACTAAAACTATCCTATACTCTAATATCCTAAGAGCTATAAGACTTTAATCTAGACTAAGAAATAACTCTAATAAGATATCCTTAAGTAGCAATTTTATCCAAACAATCAATCAATTCAAACACAAAATCAAACATTTCTTGTACTTCTATTTAAAGCTTCTATCAACCACTAATGAAATTTAACCACGTCAAGTAAGTCAATCAAGTTATTCAAGTCAAACAAATCAAACAAACCAAATAAGTCAATCAAGCCAAATAAGTCAATCAAATTAATCAAGACAAAGTAAATATGTTATGTATTTGATTAATAATCCTATATTTGTAATTAGATAAAAACTTTTCATACTATATACTTGTTTTGTGTGGAGTAAAGTTAACATGTAATGTAGTGTGTTAATTATAATGCAGTATGTCATATGAAATTCTATAGATAACTGAATGAAATGCAACTTGTGATGTGAATGATTTTAATTTGAGATGCACTATAATGATGTATGATATGAAATAAGACGTGTAATGATATTATGGTAATAATATATAAAATGATTTGATGATGATATGTATTTCTATAAAAAATACCTAAAGTAATATCTAACTATTATGCATATAATAAATTATTTGAATCAAACAAGGATAATGTTAATTTCTAGACTTAGGTTAATTATACTAATGAAAGTGACTGAAATAATAACAAAATTAGAGTTTAATTAAAAAATATTCATGATAAGTAGTAAAATACTCAAAATAATTATGGAGTTAAATAATATTAGTAGGCTAAATATAGTAAGAATTGGAGATCCTTTTAGAGAGAAAATAAAATTATATAAAGTAAATTATAAACATATATTCATAATAGCATATAAAAACTAATTTTAAATTTAAATTTTAGAAATCCAAACATATTTATTTGCTAGAGAACTAATTATATGTTAAGACTTAACAGAAATCTATGGTTATAACAAAATATGAAGTAATATATAAAGCTATAATTTCTTATATTTAAACTATATTTTTAAGAAATAAAAATCATATATATATTATTATTATTATACCAAAATATTAGGTTAAATATTCAAGCTTTTATAAATCTTAACAAGAAATCAAAATAAGTATTAAGTTACAAATATTATTTGTGAAATCATATGAACGATATATATGTTAAAACTATATATGAAAGATATGTAAAATTATATTTTATAACAATAAAAAATTATTTTAACTCTTATATCATATTAACATGTTTATTTAATTTTATTAATTTATATATTTATAATATATATTGAAACAAGAAAATAAGTAGACTTGTCTGGATGTGCCTGCTTTTTGAATGCAAACAAGAAAACAAGAAAATATATATTTATATACTTATTTTTTGAACGTGCCTACTCTCACTTCATTTGGTCTAAATTGCTCCTAAATTTTAATCTGCACAGTCCTTCTAGGAACCCGACTCTTGAGTGGCTCAATGTCTTCAAAGCAACTAGATGGAAGAGTTCTAAAGGGAAGCTTCTTTTGAAATTAATTAAGAAATTTTTATATATGTTATGGATGGGAAGGAACATGCGTGTATTTAGAGGAGTGTCTTCTTCTAAACACACAATGGTGCTATCTATCATTAGAAACATGAGATAATTTCTTGTACTAGTGTGCTGGCACTTCAAACCAATATGTGTTTCTGTGCCTGTGCAGAACATCTTTGTTATCTTCTTTCTAATAAAAAGTGGCACGATCAACTATAAAAACCGGCTTGCCTTTCAAAAATAAAATAAAATAAGTAGACAGATAAAGTTAATAACTAGAATTTGAACTGGCATTTTCTAATTAAAAAGACGGGGGGAAGTTTAAAGTTTAAACTCTTGAAATTCAAATTTTAAATTTCACTATGTCGACATGACCATTTTTTTATGTCAACGAACATGTAGAAAATCAAAAGATATATTGTTTTTACTTCTTGGTTTTATATTATCGGTTTGTATTTCAGGTTTAACTATTTCCTGAAATTATATTAATCCTAACAAATATCCAAATTTTATTTTATTAATATTTTGAATTTCAAATTTGAGTTTTAAAGTTTTAAATTTCAAATTCAAAGCAAAGCAAAAAAGCAAGATAATCAATGCATTCATTGAACCAAAAAATTGAAAAATTAATTAAAGCGTACCTATTTTTGCAATCCTTCTTTTTGTTGTTCTTCCATTGTCATGAATCACACATTCACATCTTCTAGAATTTGATGATGAAATTTGCTCTATTGCGACGGGCTCGTTTTTCTGGTCAGGATAGCATATTCATTTGCTGAATTTGAACACTATATGAGAAAGATATTGAAGGTTTAGTAGTTCAACCAACTTGGCGCCAAAATTTGAATTTGAATTTTGAATTTTTAATGAATGGACACTTCAGCTACTATTTAAAGGCCCAAAAGACATGTCTCCTCACAATCTCTTCTCTTCTTCTTCATCTCGTTTTTCATTTTCAATCAAACTTTCAAGAGGCATGACTTCTTCGTTTCTAGACGGAATTGAACGAAATCAGCGGCAAATCGAAAAGAAATCCAAGGAATACGATCTAGTGACATTTTGGGGATGAATTTTGATGGTACTGAGGTGCAACAAGTCAACAGTAAGAGATGTGCATGGAATTCCGTAACAGTTTTTCAGTTTGCATAGCCAACTTCAAATAGTCATATCTCACTCAATTTTGATCGGAATTTAACGATCTACCCATCAAACCGACCATGAGAACGAGAACTACAATCTGGAAAAGGATTTGAGACAAAATAGTCTAACTTATGGACGAATTGAAGATAAACATCGACGGTTTTGGTTTCCTTCCTTCTTTATTGACCAAATCTTCATTTGATCATTACTTGATCAATTTTTGACGGATTTACCTGAAACCAGCGACATTTCAAAGAAAATGAAGAGAAGTACAGTATTAAATCTACTTGTTGATGAGAATCAAAAGTTTCTACTTATCTGGTACCCATTTCTTTGTTGATTTACGTTGTATATTTCAATTTCTTCCTCTTGATGTCTTTTCACCAACCGTCATTACTTTTCTTCAATTGTCCTTCAAAAATTGAATTCTCAACACCCATGTACACCAATTCGAAATTTGAATTTCCAACAACCACCTTTTTAGAATTTGAATTTTCAGTAGCTACCATTTTGGAATTTGAATCACCAACAACCATTTTAACCTTCTTTTCAACTTTTGAATTTTCAAAAGCCATATAACACATCTTTTCCAGCAAAACAATACAACTATTCAAATAATCAAATATTTTTTAAAATAACTAACTACAATTTCAAGTAATAATATCATGATGGTTTTGTAACATATTCATATATAGAAAAGTTCAAATTTCAAAATTTTGAATTTCAAAAATCAAATCATAGTATCTTGGTTTTCAAAACAATTGAATGCACACTCGTTTAATACTGATGCAATACATAAATTTAAACTAGTGTTCAAATTTTTCCATTTAACATTTTCAAAAATCAAATTATGAACTTTTTGAAAAGCCTTGCTCTGATACCAATTGTTAGGGATTGCGAAATAGATTGTTAAGGCAAAACAAACACTAGAGGGGGGAGGGGGTGAATAGTGTTTATGAGAATTTAAACAAAATCTAAAGCTTATGTGCACCACAGAAACAATCACAGACACAGAATCAAACACAGATGCAAAATAAACAGAAATAAAATTGCAGAAAAGGAAAGAACACACTGGATTTTATACTGGTTCGGAATCGCTCCTACGTCCAGTCCCATGCAACAATGTATTGCTTAGAGTTTTATTAGTATATTAATATCCAATTACAATCCTTCTTGATTTCACGGCTACAAGGGATACCACCGTTTTTACCCATACACTTGATCAAGCATACCTTCCTTGATTTCACGGCTACAAGGGATACCACTGATTACCCATCCTTGATTTCACGGCTACAAGGGATACCACCGATTCCTTTACATAACCCAAACTATTACAAACAGCCTTATAACTCTTCAATAGCACTTAATTCAGAAAGTAATGAGTAGAGAGTGTAGAGAGAAGATGATTAGTGAAAACAGATTGAATTCGGCAGAGTATAAGTGTAGAAATCATAGAAATGATAAGAAATAATGGTATAATGAAAGAGAGTGGAAGTGGAGAAGAATGAGTGATTAAAAATTTGAATTCAGACACTTTTTTTAGTGTGTGAAAGGTTGCAACGCTTAAGAACCGTCACAATTAGTGAAAAGACACTTCCTTTCAAAATTGAAAAAATGACAGTTATATGTCAACATAGTGTTTTTCTTATGTCGACATACACCTAGTGTAAAATTAAATTTTAAGCATTTTGCAAGTGTTTTGATATAAATATAATTATGGGAATTCTTGAATTAAAAATAGTATTATAAATTAATATTATAAAGTAGGAAATCATATGAAAACATAAATATAAACATATTTATAAAATTATAAAGTTTAAAACTATATAAATATAAAATATAAAATATAAATATATAAAACTTATAATCCTTGAGTTTGAAAACAAAAGTAAAGTAAGAAAGAAAAATAGAAAAGAGAGAAGATAAAATAGAAAAGATTGAAGATAGAATTTGGAAATAGAGTTTGAATTTGAATTGAATTTGAATTTGAACCTGGAGTGCTATTTAGAGTCTTACATAATCTAGACTCTATAACTATATTAGTCTTGAACTCTTGAAATCTTGAATACTCATAAGTCTTTAAATATATCTGAATTCTGAATCTCTAATATCTTTAAACTGTACATAAATTCTGTATATAAATCCTGCATATTTGTGTATATTTATATTCTAGACAAGTGTTAGTACATATTTTATAATCAATTAATATTGAAATAAGGTGGTTGTCATCGAAACTCCATTCTCCAACATGTAAGAGATAACATTATGTTCCATATATTATTTCATCGGGTTACATATTAGCGTTACATCCTCTTGGGCCTGGACCATTATTTCATTCCATGTAAACATATATAAATATGTGACTTCGGCTATACTATAAACATAGTTTTTCATTAATGCAAATCAAGTTCTACTTCTCTCATCTCTATCGTATTACATCTTCTGTTTCAAGACTTACATGTTCTTAACTTACTCTTTATCCTTAGGTCCTACAATTCTCTACATTTCACTATAACCTATCCATTCATGGCACATATCCCTCTTATCTACTACGATGAAAATGCCATGGCTCCTCATATATTTTTCTCTTTTACTTTTTTAATGCTTGTGCTAATCATCCTCAGTACCGGGATCTTCTTTTGCAGCTTTGGACCACATTTATAGCTGGAAGTAATCACTCTCTTAAACTTCAGTCATAACTTCTCAAAAAAATCTTTAGAGATGGTCTATATCAATATTTGATGATGGATCTGAACTTTTCTCCTAACTTAGTAATAACTTAGCCTCTGTTCAGTCGCCTATAGAAGCTAACCTCTTTAATCCCTCCTAATACACTAAAAGAGCCACCTTGTCACCCTTCTAATTCTTCCTTAAACTCCAAAGCTTCTACAGTGCAGCAAATGTCTAAAGATAAGCATGAAATGTTAGGTGATAGGAACATTACTTTCTCTCACTCAAAACTAAAAACGAAGCACATGAGCGAAATGATTTACTACTTGATCGATTAAAATCGACCCCTTATACATTCCATGAATCAATTATTAATGCCATCATGCATTACTTCTAAACAGTTCTAACTTCTCCTTCTCAACGCATTCCTGACCTTAGTCACCTTTTCACCATGAATCTTCCATACTTAATGGCCCAACATGCTAGCAATTTTATTCTCCATGTTAGTAAATAGCAAATAAAAATGCTTAATTATTTCTTATGTAACACCCCAAAATTTAATACACTAAAACCATAATGTATAGACAATAAATTGAATATTATATAATTAAATATTTAGAATTAAGTAAAATGGCTTTACTGCTGCGTTCGGATAGACCCCAAATTTGCGTAAATCGGATAACGTATGAAGTTATGAGCATAAGAAATTTGTATATATATAAGGGGATTATGTATATATATAAATTCAAATTAATTCAAACTAGAAATCAATGCAGTAAACATACCGTTAGGGGACGACCCACAACTGGCCTGAGTCGACCAATGGATTGACCAAGTAGGACGGTGGGTCGACCCACCCAGATGTAGGATGGATTCCGAATTCTATATTTTGACTATTTCGTTGGCTAGGTTCATCGCTGACTCAGCGCTGCATGTATGGCTTAGATTGAAAACCTAATATCTAAAGGTTAAGATTAGCTCTGTAATTATGTAAGCATGTGGCTCTCTCCCATTTCAATACACTGAATTATTCTTCATATTCCGTTCCACTATGGATCTATTCTAAATATATATATATATAATAGGAAGAGGCTGTTGGAGCCTAGATCTATAGAGATAATTAAAAAATCAAGATATACATACAACAATAAAAGTGATAGAGTGAACTTCTCTACAATGGGTATATATATAAAGAGATATAGTGTCTTCTTCACCAAGACCCGTTGTGAGTTCACTGTTATTTTCAGATTTGATACCTAGAACCATATCATGACAGTAAATATAATTAGGTTTAAGACATACAATACCAATAAGATATACCAATTATTCCTCTTTATCATTGTTGTAAGTAATATATATGCTTTTACTGTCATCTGATTAATTAGTTATGCGTATCTATCTTCCTTTTCCCTATTTCTACTGTTTTTAGTTTATTTCCAGTCTTGCTTATAAGCCTATATAGTTTGACTTGATTCTATTCTCCTCCTTCTATTTTTTCCTTTGATTTACGCTAAGCCTAGACCATTGAAAGCCAAGGCCATATCCGATTTAAGATTACATTTAAAATTTGGGATAGTAAGAAATGACATGAAAAGGGAAATTTGGGCATATTGTTAAATTGAGGACTGTTTGACTGTAATTTGGGAAAGGGATAATATGCATATACTTGTACTTACTGTAACTTTGGAATATAATAATATGCATATACTTGTACTTGCTGTAACTTGGGAATATATTAATATGCATATACTTGTTTTTGCTGTAACCTGGCAATATGATAGAAAACGTTAATATGCATAAACTTGTACATGCTGTAATTTGGGAATATAATTGTGACAATCCAAACCCCCATACCACGGTGGCAAGGATAATCATTGGAATAAACACATTTATCACATCAGCAGATTACAGATAATAGCATAACACATGAAATCATAGAATAATGTTCATCATTATAACAGCGGAATCATAAATGTCATCTTCATCAGAGTTGCACATATACTGGATATTACTTAGTACATAAAAGGTTCCAATCAGTAGATAATAAGTCTACCACATCATCAAATACAACATAGATAAGGTGATGTCTAAATGTCCAAAATAAGTGATAAAATATGGTCTTTGTCTTCAGCTAAAAGAGCACCCCATGCTACGGTGCATATCCAAGATAAAGCCTGTTACCTGTTTACTTGGTTGCCTATGTAAAAATAAGGGCACCTGAGTTTGCAATTGAAAACAAAAAACAAGTCGGTCATGGAACTGGTATGAGAAATCTTACTTAACTTATTTAATAATAAGGCTAATCCCAGGACCACGCCGCTAACGCGGAACAGGTTTACTCCATTGGATTGCCAGTGCATAAAATAAAGTAAATCTTTTAAACAACGCAATGCTTTTTAGAAAAATGAAACCATTATAAGACTCAGGTCCCATTACACAATGCAACGCAAGCCGGAGGATAGAGTTTTGCCTTATAATGGCCAAATATACTTGGTACGCATAAACAAATTCATTTGATATTATTGCTAGTGTCTAGTTAGTTTAGAACACTTTTCATTTTAAATGTATCATTCTTAGACGGCCTTTTCATTTTAAATGTATCATTCCTAGACGACATAGCTACCATATACTATGTCGCCATATATAGGTTTACAATCAAATCCGTAATATCGTATTGGAAATTGGGTTTCCATCATGGGTCGAGGCTAGGGATGGCTCCTTTCGGTTTCGAGACACTCTAGCAAATGCCTCAGGACTCGGACGCTAGCGAGCCCTTGGAATCGGTAGGGCCGGTCAACACATACTTTAGTGGATTGGTTATTCCTGAACAATACGTTTTCCGGTCCTATCGGACCTATTACTTGGCCAGTAGCGATAAATATCCAAGGCGCCTCACAATCCATCATCCATGTAAGTAAAAATGTCTGGGCTCCATACCATGACACCACTTCTAGCTAGAAAGAAATGCATATTCTCCCTATGGTCCTTATCCCGTTTTTGACTCATACCGGGTTGTGAGGCTTGCGAATTAACGCTATATGCAAAGCTATGCTAATTAAAGTTTTTCTTTGATCATCGACCACAAGGCTCTGCTTTTCAACAAAAGCCTTGATCATTTGCATCTTAGTATGCCCCACTGACAATCCATGCCATGTAGCTGATGTCTATCAATATATAACCTCTAAGCTCATAGTCTCAGAGAAGGGTGTTAAGCAAGATAATAAATTCTCCGCCACCAAATAGATATATATTTAATAGAAATTAATCAACACAAAATAAAATCCAATGTCAGACATACATTCATTTACAAGTCTGTTCTGGGTCTGAACGAATCCGGAGACACTTTATTCCTCGTTCCTTATGTCTAATACGGAAGAGAGGTTCTCGCATATCCGCACAATCAACAAGTATGCCTGGATAATTACCACTTTAACCCTTTCCCGGGAGCTAACCAATCTAGGGCATCAGTAGTCGTCCATTCGATATGAAGATCGCCGGTGTTCAACCACCATCTTCAATATCTTCGACTTTGAGTCGGTGTATAATTATTTGAAATAAGATTTAACTCGACCTTTTCAAATAATTCTCGAATATATATATATATATATAATTCAAATCATTTCTTTCTTTGGTCAAATTCAACTAAATTTTATAGATTAGTGTCAAATGAATCTAACCGTCCATATTACTTTATAAACTAAGGGAAATTGGTTTATTTCCATTCCATATCGTTTATAATATTTTATAACAATTTATCGCTATTTTTTTATATAAAAATAACCCATTTAATTCGAATGACGTTTTAGGTCATCACGCGGCTCTGGAACTGTTTTTATTCAGATTTGAATTACACCTTTCCCGAAATCTAACCGTTGCATCTTAACAAATTTAATATCGTTGGAAAGATCTTTCCAAAGCGAACCCAATGGTTCCCGTTTTGTGAAAATCCGACAGTTGGATCTCTCGGTATAATCGTTTAAAGTTACAATTCCAAAACGCGAACTACCGCGTGCGATTCGTTTTAATTTATATATATATATAAGTATAATTCGTTCGACAATTTCAAGACCATTTATTCTTTAAATAATTTTATTCCTCTTCTTAGCTTCCATGCTAAGACCTGATCATTATATACATATACATAGCTATCTAATAAGTAAGTCCAGTTCGATAATGTTGATTTTTAAATAAATCAATTTATGGTCACAATTTCATGATAACAATACGGATTGTTTTGAATATCTCATTTCTTTTTTTCGTCACTTACATTAGTTAAAAATTATATTTTTAACTAACTGATAACTACTCCATAGCATGTAAATTTTATCCATTCCATATATACGTTAAAATTTTTATTTTTAACGAACAAAGATTTATTTCATTACATGTAAATTTTATGCACTTCCTACACATTTTAAGGATGATGTTTTTAATGAACAAAAATATATTTCAAGACATGTAAATTTTATGCACTTTCTACACATGTTAAAGATGATGTTTTCAATGAACAAAAATACATTTCAAGACATGTAAATTTTATGCACTTCCTACACATGTTAAAAATGATATTTTTAATGAACAAAAATATATTTCATGACATGTCAATTTTATGCACTTCCTACATATGTTAAAGTTGATATTTTTAATGAACAAAAATACATTTCAAGACATGTAAATTTTATGCACTTCCTACACATGTTAAAAATGATATTTTTAATGAACAAAAATATATTTCAAGACATGTTAATTTTATGCACTTCCTACACATGTTAAAGATGATATTTTTAATGAACAAAAATATATTTCATGACATGTAAATTTTATGCACTTCCTGCACATGTTAAAGATGATTTTTTTTAATGAACAAAAATATATTTCAAGACATGTAAATTTCATGCACTTCCTACACATGTTAAAGATGATATTTTTAATGAACAAAAATATATTTCAAGACATGTAAATTTTATGCACTTCTTACACATGTTAAAAATGATATTTTTTATGAACAAAAATATATTTCAAGACATGTAAATTTTATGCACTTCCTATACATATTAAAGATGATATTATTAATCTAACAAAAACATAATTCAACAATTGATTTTTATATTTTTGGATTTAGGAATCTCACATTGGGTTCCACTCCTTCTAGTTTTATAGAGAGCTGCAAATGCGTTCTAGTCTCTTCTGGAATGTAGTGTACGATGTCACGGTTCCAATGCTTCCTATTTCATTGGATTTCGACATCGTATCAAAAAGACATGATTTTTATAAATAAATTAAGCTTCTCAACGCTTTTAAGTGCTATAACCATTTAAAAATACACGGTCGTTACCTTTCAGTTTTCGTTTAAAACTAGGTTTGATCTTTGGGCTCAAACCGTTGCACGAGGGGAGGATCGGGTTGCACCATGCTGCAGCTCTTGAAGGGGCGCGTCGTTCGATGGTGGTGGGGCCCAGCTCGGTGGCGGCATGGCGGAGAAAAGGGAGGTGAGGCAGCGCAACTTCTCGGAGGTGATTCGAGCCCAATTCACAACCATAAATTACAAAATTTATATGGATTTGTGGATCTCAAAATTCTCTACAAAATTCTCTGAAGAATCATTGATTTTATTGAGGGAATCGCGAGTTATTGGGGGAAGAAGATTTGAGCTATTTACTGCGTTCGTTTTGAGAGGGGCGGCGGGGTTTTGAAAATTCGTATAATTGATTTTAGTGTTACGTGAGTGGCCACCTATATTTATAATTGAATTATTTAATTCTTTAATTTCAAAAAGGCTTGCTAATCCATCTGAACTCCTAATCAAACCCAACGACTATTGCCCTAGCTAAATACCCCTATTCCAGACACAATGGGGTATGTTTCGTAAGCCTATTCGACTGTTTCAGTTTGTTTTTCTTTAAATCAAAATATATAACGTTCAATATTAAATTTGAACATACATTTTAATTTACCAGGGCCACACACTGATTCCAAAAATTCCCGAAAAATAAATCTAGCTATATTTTGACAATATGGTCCTAACAAAACTAATTTCTTTGAATTTGGAGATCGTTTGAAAAATTGCATTTTTAATGGTCGATCCAATTCAACAAAAATTACCAAACGCGTTTTAATTTACCACGCTCACATATCAATTCCAAAAATTATGGAAATTTAAACCTAGCAATAATTTGACATCCCGGATCCAATAAAAGTGATTTCGTCGAAAACGGAGGTCGTTTGCAAAGTGGCTATTTTAAGGGCTTTGTTCCTATTTAAAAATAGAATATTTAAATTCTGACGCATTTTATAAAAAAATTCTTTAAAATAAAATTTTAAATGATTCTAATTTTCTGGGTTGTTACAATAATTGAATGAATTGGTATGCATATCTATAAACTTGTTAGATTTGACTTAATACAGACATTATGGAAAGGACATGTTAAAATAATGTAACTACCAGATGTAGGTTGGGTAAGCTAAATTGCTATAGTAATTATACATACTTCTGGGGAGGTGTCTTGGGGAAGGGTTGTACACACATAATAACATGTAATATTACAACCACGCTTGTTAATAAACCAAAACTTGCTAGGTTAAGCTCGATTATTAATAAGCTAAGAGGTCCCTCGTTCTGGTTTTATATCAAGTTTTGGGGAATCTTAAATCCTAGTTACTTGGGGGCACAAGCTTAGCGGGGTTTGGCTTGTGTCAATCCTGTTGTGTGGAACCCATATTGGTCAGTATCCCTGTGGGTATTTTGTTAGAAGGCCTCGCACTAGGTAGGGGCCAAGACACGCTTTACTAAACTGGATTGTAAGAGGTTCAAATGGGGAAGGTGGGTATGGGCGCATTTCGGCGGAGTCGTGAGCGTGCATGAGTCTGATTAGGGAAATTAAACTGCTGTAACACCAATAAATAGGTCTATGTAATATAAGTTGTTGGGTTAGGGAGTGATACACCCTACTGTCGGTGCTGACACAGGGTTATGTATTAGGGAGCTGATCGCATGGGTAGTAATTAGGGTACACCTAATCCTGCTGTTATGTAATTAGGGTAACATTTAATCATGTTATATAATTAGGGCACACATAATCTTGCTGTTTAATCCTGCTGTCTCTGTTAAATAATTAGATTAATGCCTAATCATGTTATACTAGTATTGGTGCAGACACAACCCGTTTTAGGGATATCAATGAAAAGCATTGCTTGATCACTATTTATCATGTTGTTTTGTTTATCTTGTTTACCTGTTGCCTTATATGATATTGTACTTTCATCCAGCCTTGTTTATCTGTCTTGATATCTCTATTATATGCATATTTGAAAATCGCTGGAACTCACCAAGCTTTATGTCTGACCCTTTTTATTTTCGCTTCTTCTCTTCCTTCCCCCCCAGGTTCTCAGAGTGGTAGCACTCCTCAGTGATTAGGACTTTTTCTTTCAGCTTGGATTTGGACTTTCTAAGATGCACCACTTTGACTTACTTTCTGCTTTGTTATGGCTAGCTATACGGGATATGGTTTTATATTATTGCACTATGTTAATTTGCATTATGAGACAGATTTGAGATACTTGATTTTTGATATAACTGGTTTAATGATGTAACTTGATTTGAGACAAGGTTTTTTTAATAAAGTTGAAATTTCCGCTCTTACTTTATATCTCTTGTGAATTTCTGTACGGTTTACCTATTGTTCTTCACGAAACTTAATGCATTCTCTTATGAGTGACATTAACGGACGTGGGGTGTATCAGAGCTGAAAGTTACTAGATCAGAGAAAAGTTTCAAAAAATTGTTTTCAAAAGCAAAGTATTTTCAAATAAAAACCTTCTTTTGAAATACATATCCACTCAAGTTATATTCAATATTCTCTCGATCTCGTTGAATCTTTTGTTTCTTCTCTTTTCAACATGTCTTGGGGACCCAATCTTCTTGAGGGAATTCCACTACCGACATGGTTCCATATGTACCTAGAGGCTACGACATCTGTCGGAGTTCAAAGAGATGCCCCAGCTGCAGTCGCAGTACCTCCACCTCCATGACTCACGAGTAGATATTTCTAAGCTATGTAAAGACTTTTGCGCTATGGGAGGAAAACCGTTCCATGGCACCGAGAGCTTTGTTGAGGCACAAAATTGGCTAAGAGAAATGGTGAACATGTTTGGTCTTTTTGATATCGATGATAGGAGGAAGATACAATTGGCCTCATGGCAACTAAAGGACGAAGCTTCATACTGGTGGGAGGTGACGCATGCAGGACAACTAGTAGGTACTTGGGATTATTTCAGACAGAGATTTGAGATGAAGTTTTTATCTTAGGTGGATGAAGGATTACAGATGGAGAGATTCTTGGCTTTGAAACATGGTGACATGTCTGTTAAGGATTATGTTAATAAGTTTAATCAGCTGGTGAGATTTGATTTGGACTTGATGAATACACCCCATAAGAAGGCTCTTACACTACACCATATATGCTGATTAGGCTGTGTTTTTAGCCGTATCTAAAGCTGTTGGGCACGGTAAATAGCCGTATCAAAAAGTGGCATGTTAAATTATTAGATACGGCTTTAACCCGTATCTCAATGGATTAACATACGGCTATTAGCCATATCTAAAGTATATGTAGATACAGGTAAAAACCGTATCTTATACATACACACACACACACATATATACATACATACATATATATATATATATATATATATATATAAAAGCAGAAACTGCAGCACATATTATTTGTAACACAAAGCATATATAACACAGGATACACTAGTTCACAATTGTAACAGTAAATGAAACATTTATATGAAATATTTCATTACATTACAATATATAATGATACATGCTATTTGATTACATTACAATAAATAAGTACACGTTGTTTCATTACACTAAATACATTACAATAAGCTGTGATAAATACCCGAACCGGCGTTGTGAGCTTGTTGAATCAATGCTTCCTTCAAGATGAACATCCACCAAAACATTGCATTCTATCCAACACATAAAGGAACCCTTCAGGAAGATCAACACATTATTCTATCCAAGGCCTAGTAATAAGTTAGCTTGGATAGCATATAGCATGTACACTACAAAGACCTGTAAAAAAGTGCAAACCGCATAGTTTAGGATATGATATATGTCCACATTATTATTTTTGTTAGTAGCTGAATATTGCCAGTCTACAACATTTTTACTTGTTCAGTCGAGACTGAGTCTCGGTTAAAGGCAGTTGTTATAGCCTAATTAAAGAGCAATATAGAGGATATGTCCATATTATTATAATTCTCATTATTGTCACTTGGCTGCAATGTGGATATAACATTGCATTAGCAAGTTCTACGAGTGGTCGCCCTTAGCCAGCCCTATTCGCCCTTAACCAACCCTATTCAGAGCTTCAGACATGAACTCATACTCTAGTTTTGACCTGATCTTAAATCGCTTCTGGTTACAACTTTGAGGCTAAAAGAATTAATGAATTCCGACTTGATATGAAAGAGTTATGAACACTCGAAAATGGACTCAGGCCATGTTTGCAGCAACAAAACGTGCACTTGCAAAATCTTGTGGCCGAACTGATCTCGCCGCAAAGGTTATAGATATCAAACGAAGTATTTTTGCACATAAATTTTCATGTATCTATACCATAACACATAAATTTTCATAGAAAAAGCGAGATATTACCCGAAATTTAGATCAACAAACTCACATCCATGCTTATTAGCTTCATCCAAATGGCGGAGGCCGCATGCTGCACACACATGTTATATTAATAGTCAGCTTCTATTTTTGCACGTAAGTTGACTAACAAAAATGATTTGTTACATGAGCACAAAGAAACTTGGTTCGATGCAGCAAGTCATAAATGGAAAAGCAGTTTTACGCCTTTACTCACACGCAGTGTGACACACATGACACACCAAACAAATTGACTAAATTTCAACCTATAAATGCAATTCTATTTTCATTCATGCATCCATCACCGGCTTTTCTACTTAGTCACACAAATTTCCCAATATCAATTACCATATACATGCAGCTCAATCAACAGAACTAGTATGCTTTAGTTCTCAAATCAAATCATACACATGCACTTCAGATCAATTATAAGGATCAGTGTACATGGTGCAATAATACACACAAATGAGCAGGGCAGCACAATCAAAAGTGTCTGAATTCAAGGTAGACAAATACAACACAAGTAAATGATAGAAAATACACTACCGCACTATAATACTGGGGATAATACCCAATTTAAACACAATAGCAGCATATTAAACCTAATTTAAACCCAATTCGAATTCAAATTAAACCCAAATTAAACCCAATTCATATTTAAATATAACGGTGATCTAGTACTCACCTCCAGAGGCGACGAGAAGGATGGACAGTGGTGGACTGAGGCTTCGCCGTTCAGCTGAAGGCATCGCGAGATGATGATAACTCATGGACTGCGGTGGATCAATTATTGACAAAGGAAGTCGGTCGAGTACCAAAACCCTAATTTGGGTATTCGGTGGTCGCCATTGCAAAATAAAAAGAGGGATTATTCGGTCGAAAGTTTTGATAAGGCAAAACTCGATCGTGCCTATGTATAGGTATAGGGGGAGGGGGAATTTGATATGAATTTCATACGGTCCAAAGCCGCATCAAATGAACTAATCTGGGACTTCGTTGATGGACAGTCCGATTAAGGGTGTTTGGGGTGGTGCGGATCACAAAACTTAGTTTGATACGGATTTGAGCATTATCAAATTTGATACGGCTTATAGCCCAATTTTACGCCTGCATCCTGGTGTGCCAAATTGGCTGATATGGTGTAGTGTTAGGTTAGCGAGAGGGTTGAATCAACCTCTCCAAGGACTTGCATTATCTCATATACCGATGGGGGCAATGTTTGAGAGGCTTATTGACATGGCTCTAATGCATGAGGATGGTAAGGATGAGAAGAAAGACAGTAAGACTAAGGAGACACAGGCTAAGTGCGAGAAAAAGAAATGGTGGCCTAAGAAGTGAGCACAAAAAAGGAGGGAAGCCTGCCAAGGCTCAGATCAAGAAAGATATCAAGTGTCATAGTTGTGGAGCTATGGGACATTTTGTGAATAACTGTAGAAAGACAAAGAAAGTCTGCTTTAATTGTGGTCAAGTGGGACACTTCACTAAGCAATGCCCTAGCAATCAAGGACAAAGGGAAGGATCTTCTAGACAAGTACATGCTCTTGAGGCTAGTGGACCTGATCAAGGTAGGAAAGTTACTGTTAAAAGTTTGATTTCCCTTTTTTACTATCCAGTTAGAACCCTCTTTGATTCTGGCGCTTCTCATTTGTTTATATCTAGTTCTTTAGTAGATAGTCTGCACATTAATACTAGTATAGTCTCTGATCTTGTAGTGATCTCAAACCCTACAGGAGGTATGACTCATTTATCCCTGATTTGTTGGGGTTTGAGAATTTCTATCTTGGGCGTCAAGTCTGAATGCGACACATACGTGCTAGGCTTTATGGGCTATGGTTTGATTCTAGGAATGGATTGGCTAGCCACGTATGGTACAAGTCTTGATTGTGAAAAGAGAGTACTTAGAATTCTTTCTTGTCATGGTAGAACTCTCAAAATTTCCTTTGATCTACAGGGGTCGGTGATGCTTAGTTTCCTAGATTCACTTGATACTTTTGTCGATGATTTGCGATTAGTACCCATAGCCAGATATTATCCGAACGTGTTTGATGAGGTTAAGAGATTACCTCTGAGGCATGAAGTAGACTTCCGGATTTACTTGGTAGAGAATGTGAAGCCAGTTGCTCTACTAGTGCACTACATGGCTCCTAGAGAGAGGAGAGAGCTCAACAAGAAAGTTGGGGAGCTATTCGTGAAAGGATTTATTAGGCGAAGCATATCAAAGTGGGGAGCTCCAATCGTCTTTGCACCTAAGGCAAGCGGCTCATTTCATCTATGCGTGGATTATAAAGAGCTGAATAAGCTCACCAAGAAGAGTAGGCTCCCGCTTCCGAGGATTGACGACCTATTTGATCAGGTAGCAGACGCATCGGTTTTCTCACTGATGGATTTGGCTATAGGATTTCATCAGTTGAGGGTGGCAGAGGACAATATTGATAAGACTGCATTCAAACCTCCAGATAGTTTCTTTGAGTGGCTGGTTATTCCCTTTGGGCTAACCAATGCACCCGCATATTTTGTGGACTTGATGAGTAGGGTGTTTAGAGAGTTTTTGAACAAGTTTGTGGTGGTCTTTGTAGATGACATTCTGATCTTCTCAAAGAATGAGGAGGAGCATTCCCTACACTTAGATATATTCTACGCACTCTCAGATCGCATCAGCTCAAGGAAAAATTTTCTAAGTGTCACTCTTGGAGAAAGGAAGTAAGGTTCCTAGGGCATGTGGTCTCCAAGGACGGGATAACAGTGAACCCTGCTAGAGTCGTCGCAGTTCAAGATTGGAGGGCTCCAAAAAATGCGATGGAGGTGAGGAGTTTTCAAGGTTTGGTTGGCAATTATAGAAAGTTTATCAAGGACTTTGCAAGGATATCAGCCCCACTCACCCAATTGACAAAAAAGAACTTGGCTTTTTCGTGGAGCATTGATTGCGAGGATGCCTTTCAAAGATTAAAAGGGCTCTGACAACAACCCTAATTCTGATCTTTCCAATGGAAGTAAGATGCTTGTGGTCTACAAAGATACTTGTGGCACAGGGCTTGCTGCCATTCTGATGCACGTGGGAAGGGTAGTATGCTATGTAGCAGACAGTTGAGAGTTCATGAGAAGAACAACCCTGTCCATGATCTAGATTTGGCTGCAATAGTGTTCGCATTGAAGTCTTGGCGACACAATCTACTTGGAGAAAAATTTGAGCTATACAAATCATAAATCGCTCAAATACTTGTTCTCAAGAAGGATCTCATCCCAAGGCATCAACGGTGGATGGAGTTCCTAGCATCCTACAATTTTGAGATAGCTTATACTGTGGGCAAGGGTGATGTAGTGGAGGACGCGTTGAGTAGGCAGAGGGTGGCTTTGAGTCCTCTATACGTAGAAAGGCGAAACTTGGAGTTTATATTGACATTCAATTTTAAGCCATCCACGGATTTCACATTGGTATTTTTAGCATCATGGGAGGTGTGACCTAGTCTATTGGAGCGTATTGGATTGGATAGGCTTGGTAGAGGAGAGAATTCTAGTCACCTAGCTATATATACTGTGTACGAGAAAGGGTGGCTAAGACGAGATGGAAGGCTATGTGTCCCTAGAATTGGGGAATTTCTAAAGGCAATGCTTGAGGAAGCTCATAATTTTTGGATGGCTATCCATCTAAGCAGCGAAAAGATGTATCGAGGCATGAAGAGAGTTTTCTTTTGGATTATCATGAAGAAGGACGTGGCAAAATTTGTAGCACAATGTTTGACTTTCCAGTGAGTAAAATCTAAACCAAGGAAATCTGACGGATTGCTTCAGCCCTTGGATGTCCCACAATGGAAGTAGGATAGCGTCTTTAAGGATTTCATCGTTGGATTACCCTGATCAAGAAGGGCAATACGAGTATTTGGGTGATAGTGGATAGACTTACGAAGAGCGCTCACTATATTCCTGTCAAGAGCAAGAGGATGACAGCTTGGATAGCATCGGTATATCTTCGAGAGATAGTCCGACTTCATGGGGGTACCTTCTAGTATAGTATGCGACCATGACCCATCTTCACTAGTGAGTTTTGGAAGAGCTTATAAGAGGCGTTAGGTACACAACTACATTTGATCATGGCATACCACCCTCAGGCCGATAGACAGACTAAGAGGGTGAATATAGTTCTTGAGGATCTTCTGAGACCGTGTATCCGAGATTTCGGGGGGACTTGGGAGGAGCACCTCCCATTGATTAGGTTTGCCTACAACTACAGTTATCAGTCAAGCATGGACATTGTGCCCATCAAAACATTATATAGACGTCCTTGTAGATCACCGACTTGTTGATGGGAGTTTACGGACAGACTTCTACTTGGACCTGAGATGATTCGAGATACTTCCGAGAAGATTGATCTTATCCGCCGAAGAATGGAAGTAGCTCAAGGTAGATAGAAATCATATGCCGATAAAAGGAGGACCGACTTGGAATTCGAAGTAGGAGATATGATCTTCAATAAGGTATCACCGTTGAGGAATGTAGATTTCTTTGGCTTAGTGGGGAAGTTGGCCCAAGATTCATAGAACCATTCCCTATAGTGGAGAGGATAGGTCAGATGGCATATAGGATCAGGCAGCCGGATGGACTAGTAGGCATACACGATGTGTTTCACGTTTCCCATTTGAGGAAATGTCAAAATGATGCGGGAGAGATAGTGCAGCCGAGTACATTTGAGGATATGGAAGTTGAGAAGGAAGCATCAATGAGAAGAGTTCCTACTCATATTCTTGGATCAGAGGTTAAGAAACTACGCAAAAAAGAAATCAGATTGGTGAAGGTATTGTAGGGAGAAGACCATGAAGAAGCGATGTGGGAATCCGAAGACAAGATTCGCGCTTCTTATCCTTTTCTTTTTTAAAGTGCGTTCTTATTTCTTTTCCAAGCTTTGGAATTCACATTTATGCTTCAATCATTCAAGAATGTTTATCCTATCGTTCAAACCTTCAGTCCTTAGGTAGAATCCAATGGTTGAAAACATGTGTTTAAGACATGTTATGATTGATGGTTGCAAGTGGGTGCAAGTGTTTTCTTGTAGTTCCTCGTGGATGCATGTACACACACTAGGCACTAGATCGGCTCAACTACTTACATATTGCATATGGTTGTGTGTGCATTTTAATTTTCTATGGATGGAAATGGGTGAATAATCATATGGATGTTGCATTTTGATGAATGATTGTGCACACATATAGAGTTTATATGTTACACTAGGTTTATTTGCATACATCTTGGATGCATGGCACAAACATATATTGCATAAAGAGGTCAACTAAATAAGTCGAACGCCTAATTTTCGCATTAGTATAGGTTAATATACACACAACACCTTTGCATATGTTTATACATGCATTAGAAATTCTTAAGGACAATGGATGCCAGTGGATGACGGATGAGTGGATAGTTGTAGGTCGACGTTAGAATAATGACATTCTTCTTAACTTGGAGATTCCAAGGTCGAAATCCTTTAAATAAGGGAGAATGTAACATCCCAAAATACAATACACTATAATCATGCTGTACAGATAATAAAGAGAATATTATATAATTAAACATTCAAAATTAAGTAAAACTGGCTTTACCATCGTGTTCATCTCTTTATTCTGATTCAGATAGACCACAAGTTAGCATAAATCGGATAACGTATGAAGTTATGGGCATAAGAAGTTTGTATACATATAAGGGGGTTATATATAAACTCAAATTAATTTGAACCAGAAGACAACGTAGTAAACAGACCGTCAGGGGACGACCCACAACGGGCCTGGGTGGACCAATGGGTCGACCCAAGTCAAGTGAGGTCAATCCAATAGGTCGGTGGGGCGACCCACCCAGATGTAGGGTGGATTCCAAATTCTGTATTTTGACTGTTTTATTGGCTAGGTTCATCATTGACTCAGTGCTACGTGCATGTCTTATATTGAAAACTTAATATTTAAAGGTTAGAATTAGCTCTGTAAACCTATAAATTGGTGGCTATATCCTATTTCAATACACATAATTATTCTTCATATTCCCTTCCTCCGTGGATCTATTCTAAATATATATATGTATATATATAATAAGGAGATGCTGCTGAAGCCTAGATCTATAAAGATAATTCAAAATTCAAGATCTACATACAACAATAAAAGTGAACTTTTCTACAATGACGTATAGATATATAAATAAAAAGAGATATAATATCTTCTTCACCAAGACCCGCTGTGAGTTCCTTGTTATTTTCAGATTTGATACCTAGAACCATATCAACACAATAAATATAATTGGATTTAGGACATACAGTACCTATAGGATACACCTGTTATTCATCTTTACCGTTGTTATAAGTAATATATATGCTTTTACTATCATTTGATTAATTAGTTATGCGTATCTATCTTCCTTTTCCTTATTTCTACTATTTTAGTTTATTTCTAGTCTTTTCTATATGCCTATGTAGTTTGATTCTATTCTCCTCCTTCTATTTTTTCCTTTTATTTACTTTAAGCCTAGGCCATTGAAAGCGTAGGCCATGTTCGATTTAAGATTGCGTATAGTTAAAATTGGGATAATAAGAAATGACATGAAAAGGGGAATTTAGGCATATTGTTAAATTGAGGACTGTTTGACTGTAATTTGGGAAAGGGATAATATGCCCATACTTGTACTTGCTGTAACTTGGGAATATAATAATATGCATATACTTGTATTTTTGTAGATTGGGAATATGATAGAGAGGGTTAATATGCATAAAATTGTACATGATGTAATTTGACTTAATACAGACATTAATTAAAGGACATGTTAAAATAATGTAAGTACCAGATGTAGGTTAGTTAAACTAAATTACTATAGTAAGTATACATACATCTGGCACGTAGTTTTGGGAAGGGTTGTACACACGTAATAATATGTAATATTACAAGCACGCTTATTGGTAAACCTAAACCTACTAGGTTAAACCAGATTATTAATAAGATAAGAGGTCCCTTATTCTATTGTTGTATCCGGTTTTGGGGACTCTTAAATCCTATTTACTTGGGGCATAAGCTTAGGGGGTTTAGCTTGTGTCAATGTTGCCGTGTGGAACCCATATCATTCAGTATCCCTGTTGGTATTTTGTTAGAGGGCCTCTCACTAGATAGGGGCTAGGGCACGCTTTACTGAACTTGATAGTAAAAGGTTCAAATGAGAAAGGTGGGTACAGGGGCATTCTCGCGGAGGTGTGTGCATGAATCCGATTAGGTAAACTTATTTGTTGTAACACCAATAAATAGGTCCGCGTTATATAAGTTGCTAAATAAGGAGTGATACACCCTACGACCAGGGCTGACACAGGGTATTTACATATTAGGGAGCCGATCACATGGGTAGTAATTAGGGTACCCCTAATCCTGCTGTTATGTAATTAGCGCAACACCTAATCCTATTATGTAATTATGGTACACCTAATCATGTTGTTTAATCTTGCTATTCATGTTAAGTAATTAGGTTAATGCTTAATCCTATTATACTAGTATTGGTGCAGGCACAACCTGTTTTAGGGATATAAATGAGAAGCTTTACTCGATCACTGTTTATCTGCTATTTTGTTTATCTTGTTTACCTGTTGCCTTATATGATACTGTAATTTCTTATTCAGTTTGGTTTACCTGTCTTGATATCTCTATTTTATGCATATTTGAAAATCACTGGAACTTGTAAGGCTTTATGTCTGCCCCTTTTTGTTTTTTCTTCTTCTCTTCCTTTCCCCCTTAAGGTCCTTAGAGTGGTAGCAGTCCTCGGTGATTAGGACTTTCTCTTTCAGCTTGGATTTGGACTTTCTTAGATGTACCGCTTTGACTTACTTACTACTATGTTATGGCTTGCTATGAGATATGGTTTTATATTATTGCACTTTGTTATTTTGCATTATGAGACATATTTGAGATTCTTGGTTTTTGATGTAACTAGTTTGATGATGTAACTTAATTTGAGACAAGGTTTTATTTATAATAAAGTTGAAATTTTCATGGCTTACTTTATATCTGTATTTTGAATTTCTGTAGTATTTACATATTGCGCTTCATGAAACTTAATGCAATCTCTTATGAGTGACTTTTACGTATGTGAGGTGTCACTCTGGAAGTATTAGTGACTCAAATAACTTTAATGCTCTCTTCTTCAAATATGCTTACTGGAACGACCCATATTTTTAACTGTTATATTGAACATTTAAAATGGTTTTAAATGTTTATTTGAAATCTAAATAACTTGAATTTAATTATTTTGAATATTTTATTTAATAATAAAATAATAATTTAATTTTGAAATGATCGGAATTAAATGGATTTGCAATATAATATGAATTTGCAATATAAAAAGATTTAATTCAGTTTGGTTTTGATTTATAATAACAAATTCTTTTACTAGACGATGTTGGAATGTATAGTTTATAATTTAATTACAAAACGAGCTGCAACGTCGTAGTATTTTGTAATATTATGTTCTGAACTTTAAATGAATGTACATGATCTAATATAAGTCAGAATTCTTTGAAACAAGAATCGTCTTATAATTTTCTAATGGAAGATAAAATTCGAGTTTTCATATTGTAGATTTTGAGTTATGTCCAAGTCAAAATTTTGAAAGGTCCCTATCGAATCGTTTATAAGCCATGATGATTTATTATATAAAATAAAAGGATTTTTTACATATTGAATATCGATCAAGCTAGGAGTTCAACCCGAGATAATTTATTTTGGAACTACATGAAATTATGCTCGACTACGTTCAATAATAATAATTTATTATTATTATATTAGGATATTTTAAACTTAATTTAATTTAATTTAGACCTTTAAAAAAGGACTATTATTCAAACGATCTCGGATTTGAACGAAACAAATTTTATTAAATCCATAATGACTAGTTATTCCTCGATTTCAAGTTTCGCTTTAATCAGAGTTGTTTAGTGAGCGTACGAAAATTAAATACAAATAAATAGACCATTTCGACTCAAACCAGTGCTATTTTTACAAATACACTTGGATTTCAAAGAAACTGTTTCATCAGGTCCGAAATGTCGAACTATGGCATGATGTCCATTTTCGTCGTGAACGGAGTTCGTATGTGGCCATACGAATCAATAAACAACGATCAAAAATGACGAAATGCACGAAATAAATATTGTTAGTCACTTTCAATAAAATATTGTTAGTCTCTTTCAAGATAAAACAATATAAATCCCACTTATATATACACCCCAAATTCAATAATCCTCAGCACAAATCGTTCATCAACCAATACATTTTGCATTAATTCCAAAATTACATTCTAATTTATATCTAATGAATGAACGCGAATCGAAGGAAGGATTCAACTATAATGTTGCAAAGGATGGGGAGTTAGATCTTCGGCTAAAATTTGGTAGCCTAAGACCAACCGTGGTAGCCGGAAATCTCCAAGGCAATGTAGAAGGGGGTTCCGCATTTTATCATTTTGCGTGCTGTAAAGACATTTTTAGGTCGGGCTTCAATGGGAAAGTCGGAGAGGGGAAGGAACTCGATAGGGTTGGCGTTGGAAGGATTGCCCGAAAGAGGCTGCGGTGGCGGTGGTGGATTGATGATCAGAGGCCACTAATTTTGGGGTACTGGTCTCGAATTTCTTGCTTGGTTTGATTTGATTGGCGTTGGAGGGATTGCCCGAAAGAGGCATTTTATCATTTTGCATGCTGTAAAGACATTTTTAGTTCTCGCGATCGAAAAATGTGAGTATGTTGATTTGATTTGATTTGATTTTTGCTCTTCGAATTTCTTGCTTGGTTTTTCGATCGAATTGCATATAATGAATTGTGTGTCTTATATAGGGTTATAGAAACCCTAAATTAGTCTCTGATTTCTTGGGTGACTGGCTTAACCTGATTTGGTGTTTTTCGTGATTTACTTGTCGTAATTTTCCCTCTTTGTTGCCTTGATTTGAATTGTTGTGAATGTATCGTATATGATCTTGTGAATTTTGGAAAGATTTTGAATACGAGAATTCAATCTTGATTTCAGGAAACAACTCGAATGATTTTTCATTGCACTTGCGTATTTCTGAAAACCTTTTGAATTATGAAATTTATTTTTTTCCTGTGTTAAGTCATCGAAAACGTTGATGCAAATTTTCCTGAAACTCGTGATGTACCTGGTCTTGTTTTTACCCCTCTGTGAATTCGTGAATTGATTTATACTAACCAATTGCTAAAAATTAACTCTTACCATTTCCATTCCTCTACTCAAGCATGCAAAATTATTTCTTTCCTTACACTTTGGTTCGGTGAATATAGGCAACACATTTCTGGACTAATTTGATCATAGCATTAGCATTGAAAATTTACTTGTGGCTTGGCACATCTATGGCAACATATATAAACACAGTGTATATATATATACACACACAGAGAGAGTTGTGTGTATGTATGTGCATCTTTTTTCTATCCACTGTTTGTTGATCTGGCTTGAAACTACATGCTTATTGGATCAACATGTGCTCTTTGTTATATTTTAACTGCACATTGTTTTGGACTGATCAAATTAACATGTACACGCATGTACTCTGCCTGGCTTGAGTTGTGTAAATGTGTAGCACTGACCCTTATTCATGAAGCATATTTCTCACTTCTAGCTTGTGCAAATATTTGAGCTTATAGTACAACAATATATGCAAATACATGCTGATTTTAATGTATCTCCATGTTGATATCATCTGGGCTTGACCTTGACTTGCTTCACCATTATTTATTGTACCTTAGTTGCTCACACTTGTATGTTTACCGATTCATGAATATGCACAACCACTTGTGCAACAGCAGCTCTTTTTCTCTTCACTAATTGTTGCATTGTGCCATCTTAATTCACATTGTCTTGTTACTGTGTAGATTCCAATAGTCATATTGTATAGCCATTTCACATGAGTTTGTGCCTTTGTATTCTGGTTCACTTGCTACCTATGCAGATTATTCCCTGCCATTACCCCGCTATGTCCTCGCTATATCGTGTAGCGGATTTCAACCGCTATGCTATTTCAAAATAGCATCTGAAATAGCCTTTCCTTTATAAGCCCTGCTATATTCCGATATTCCCGATATATCCCATTATTTCAGCTATATTCCGCTATTTTCGCTATATCTTCTATAAAAGAATGAATTGAAAATAGACATTTTCATATTATAAAATCTATAAAATTAGCGTTTTAATAGATTTTTTTGACAAATATTTTTTAGAATAGAGAATAGTATAATATTCTATTGAATTTAATCAAACTAAATGAGAGTTTAAATTTATTTACATATATTTGTACATGCTTTTACTTCAAAATTAATAATGTACTAATTATAATTAAATTGAATGTTAATTTTTTTATTTATTTTTCATGTGTATGGTTGTAAAAGCATTAAATATGAGTTTTATCGCTATATTCCATTCTTTCCTCGCTACAACTTTTTGCATCTCTGCCGCATTGTATCCGCTGAGCGCTTTAACTGCACAGCTTGCTACATTCCATATTTATGAGTCTTACGGAATGTCCCCATTCATTTGTGTTGATGTTGTTGCATGTATTGTTGATCTTGTGCATGGTTCTGAACTTGAAATGTTTTCTCTTCTTTGTATTACTTGCTTTGATGAGCCTTGTTTTCTGATGTGTACTCAGCATGTTTTGTGCCATGTTGAATTTGAGGACTTGTGCACACACATTTGTGCATGCTATACACATGGCTTTGTGCATTATGATATTGAGTTAATCTATCCAATCCTTGTAGCACTTGAATTCTTGTAGCTTGTTGACTTGGCATGTATAATCTGACCGGTGCATGAATTGTTTGGCTTGAACTTGCCACTGGGATTTTGCATTTGCCTTGTACATGTGTGCACTGAACCATATATATATATATATATATATATATACACACACACACACAAAAGAGTGTGTGTGTGTATTAATTGTATGTATCCTCTCATGTGTTCTTCCATGTCATTGTTCTCACCTTGTGTTGTTCATGGACATTTCACCCATGCACTATGCAACTGTGTCAGGCTTCACCTGAACACAACTTCTTGATATATTTGTTCCCTATTGTTTCAATGATTGACCATATTGCCCATGTAGAAAACATATGTGTATAAAACATCCACATGTATGTGTATGCTTGTATTGTGTATATGCAGAATATATATATATATATATACACATGTGTATGTGTGTGAGAGCACTAGAGACACTGTCTGCATTGTGGTATTTCCATTAAATCACTGTGAATATCACAAGCTGTCTAGACATAGATGAATGAATATGCACATCAAACCAAGTCATGAAATATGATGAGAAACACACCAAAATTCTAAGGCAAATAAAATTTAAAGATTAGTTTATATCTGCTATAATTTAAAATTATTTCGTTCCAGTTTATTGTATGTTTCTATGACAGGTATGCAGTAGATTGGACTGACTGTGAAGCAGGCTGAAGACATACTGAGTGTTAGTGAGTGAATGTATGTATATGAGTGACTGAGAGATACCGAATGTATATGAGTTTGTACAACTGAGTGACTAAGTGTTGCAGTGAGGAACTGATGGAAGAAATGAAAATGAAACTGAATGTAATGTATTATAGTGAGATTTACAAATAGTGGAGTTATAAATTTGTACTATTCACATGTAAAAATAAAATATTATATTTAAATAAAATACTATTTGAATATTTTAATTTTTTTGCAGTGGTATTCAATTTAAATATAAATATTTGATTCTTTTTGTGATGTAGTAGAATAGTACAATTGTAAACACATTTATAATATATATATATATATATATGTTTGTTATCATCAAACAAAAATCATATAATTGTTATACACAACAATCTTCCCTTTTGATGATAACAAACATATAATAAGATTTTGAATACAATAAATGTGTTTGATAGTGAAAGTAGAGAACTCTATATGTATGCTCTCCCTATACTAGAACTCCCTCTAGATATGTGATTGAGTGAAAAACAATAATGGAAACTTCAATATTAAAATATTCAAGGAATATTCACTCATCGATCAAAATCTTAACCATTCTCCCCCTTTTGTTATCATAAAAAAGGTATAGAAATTAAAATAGTGATGAAAAACAGACTAGGAATATAAAATCCAATCAAGAGAGAGAATGTTCATCATGAATCTCATTCAGCCAAAAAAAAAAATTATTCTAAGAACTAGAAGCATATTTCACATTCTAGAATGATGGATTTACGATGAATTTTATAAAATTGGAAAGAGTTTTAAAAACATATGGATTCCAATTATTTTCAAATAGATTTTTAAAGATAGAGCACAAAACAGAGACAAATTTGGACTATGATTATAAATCCAAATTAAGTGACAAAATCAAATAATCTCAAACCCCAATGATTATTAATAAAAAAATCATAATATATCTAAAATATTAACATTTCACAAATTTGAAAATTGATTGATTGGCTAGTTTTTACATACCAAGTAAGATTTCATATATATATATATATAATTTATTTATTTTCTTTTTCTTTTTATTTGCCTATTCCTTTTCTTTTCATTTTAAGAGCACACTAACCATGTATAACCAGATCTTGGATTTTTTAATGGGATCAGTTGCAACTTAAATTATAGGTAATCTCTAACCATGCATAACCAAATCTTGGATTTTTTAAATGAGGTCAAAGAAACACTTATTATACAAAATCTCCTCAGTATATAAAACGAAAATGGATTATGGAAATGTGATAGGTACAAAGATGGTTGTGAAATAAATTTCTAAATTAATCATATTATGAAATATGATCAAATGTACGGGAATCTTTGAAAATTTTTAGTTATCTCTTTTTTTGAAAAATAATAGAGTCACATTTCCATCATAAGTTTTGAAATTTTGAATTTAAGATGATTTTTAAAAGAATAAACTCTCCGCATTATTATAAAATGATGATGGATGGCAGACGAATGATAGTAAAAGAAGATGTTCGTGAAATAAACGCCAATTCAAGAATATTATAACAACTGTTCAATCATCATGAATGTTTAAATAATATTTCCTCTTGTTGTGAAGTATATTGTAGCCACAACTCATCACAATTTCAAAATTCTGATAATAATTTTGATGAATTCTAAATACAGTTCAATTTGGTTACTGATTTCAATTTCAAAATAAATAATCGATGAATGATTCTAAAATTGAAAATCAATTAAAAGATGGAGTTTTAAAAAATATATACAAGATAAGATTTAATTTTAAAAATCAACAGTTGAATGACAAATTTTCAAAGCATCTAAGGCTGATACCACTTGGAGGTGCTAAAGCCCATAATTACAATGTATCCAAGCAAAAAATTTCCATTTCCAAGTCTAGGAAAGCACTTTAAATCCATTTATCAGAGTAGCAGTCATTCACATTTAGAACAAGATTTTCATGGAAAATTTTCAGAATATTTGTAACAAGCACATGAGGCAGATCATGATCCAAGATTAAAAACAGTTCATTTGAAATCACTTGAAGAAATATGTAAATTTCAAGATGCACTAAATCGATCACACAATATTATTAATTTCAAATCCGAGAAGTGTGAAAGATTCAAGATATCAATAGTTTCAAATGATTTCAAAGAATCAAATATCCAAGCCTAATGATCATGATTAAAAAATGAATTTCAAGATGCAACACAACAATCAACATCAGATGATTTTCAATTAAAACAGTCAAGCCAATCCAAAAACCAATAAAACTATCACAACTTAAAAATAGTAGTGTGTTGTAATGAATATTATTTTTCAAGTCTTTCCAAAATGAATTAGAAGAAACTCAAAACAGCAGAGGTGTATGAAATTTCATTAGTTATTCAGATCTTCTAAAATTTATAATTAAAACTAACAGTGTTCAAGATATGATAAGAATGCTTCAGCATTGTTAGGAATTCAAATGAAAATTTAAGCTTCAAAAGAATTGCAAAATATTTACAATTTTGAATTCAAGATTAGGAAATTATTAAAACATGAGAGTTTTATACAAATGAATCAAATTTCCAAAAAACCAAGAATTCTGTGGTGTGAAGTTAAGAAGCACAAGAAGAAGAACAATGTTGTAGTGAAAAAGCAAATAACCATGTAAATGGGTAGAAGAAGGAATAAAAAGAAGAATATAAACAGAAAATTTAAATAAAAAAATGACATTAGAGATCAAACCTAAAATCGATGTGAACCACTGAATCTCTAACACAACAAACTTGGCTAAGGAACCCTGAATATATCAAAGACGTGGAATAACTTGAAATCAATTTCTCTTTCACACCTTGGTTCCTCAGCCACTCTTCGGTACATAAGAATTAATAGGATGGAGTGGTCTAACAAAATTTGTGAAATCTCTCATAACTGTGTTTGTGACTTTTGGTACCCAAACCCATTTAAAAAAAAAATGTCAGAATTTACCATCGTACCTTTAGGAACCCAGATCTGTTTGAATTTAGCAGAATTCATTTCATTTCCTATTCTCGTAACCACTTTGCTTCAAAAATAAGTTTTCATCTTCAAGCATTTTGATTTTAGTTTTGGATTCAGAGATCCCAACGTCTAAATGTTTTCAAACTTTCCAATTTCTTTTTCAAAATCAATTTTTTTTCTCAAAAGTGATTTAGTTTTCAGCTTTTGTTTCTTAGAAAATTCATGTTTTGAATTTGTAATCATCTTAAAATTTTCCAATTCCTTTTGCAAAAAATTGTTTGAACTTTTCAACTCAATCTTGTTCTCTTTTAAGATCAGAATTTCATCTTCAAGCTTTTGAATATTTTTATTGAGCGGAACAAGATTGTTTTCCAAATTCAAATAATTTTTGCAATCAACATTTGAATAATTTTTAGAGCATTCAAGTTTGGATTTCAAATCATTAATTTTTCCACTCAACTCAAGATTTTCATTTTTTAAGTTTCTATTTTTCGATTTGAGAATATCAAAAGATTTTTTAGACCGGTAGAAAGATGAACTAGATCTTCATAAGAAAAATTTCCCATTGAGTCTCCATCATTGTCATCATCTATTCAGTATTCCTCTGTGACTTCTGTTAAGCACACATCTAAGATTGAGTTGGCAATTGAAGGTTTTTTGAGCAGTTGTCCATTCTTTCATACAGCGCATCGAGAGTTTTCCAAATATCCTGCACAGTTAAAGAATGAGAGATAAATTTTAATTGATCATTACTAAGATAGGAACAAATAATATGCATAACATGAGCGTTGAAAACCTTATTCCTCATATCTAGCATATCTTCCATATTTTCAATAACATTCCAATATTCAAAATTAACAAAATTTAAATAGAATTCAATTTTCGATTTCCAAATTAAAAAACCTGTCCCATAAAAAATAATTGAATATTATAGGACAAACTTTCGTTATCCTAACAACTAGGTAACACCATTACTCTAGAGTTAATAAAATACCTGCTTTAATACCACATGTTGGATCTAGATTAATCCTAGATGGGGGGTGAATAGGGTTTATTGAAGTTTTCCGAAATATTAAAATTATCACAGCACATATTTCAACATAGAAAATAAATGTAGGAAGTAAATGACACAGATTTTACCCAGCTTTAGCAAACCCTGCCTATTGATTCATTCCCCAAGATTTCTATTAGGTATTAAAACAGATCCTGCTCACAAAACCCTATAAAATTGCAAACCCTGCTCCTGCTCTAATCCTACGCTCAAAACCCTGGACTGATCTTTATCCCGAAGATCAGATTTTCCCCGAATTACAAACCCGTAACTCGTAAACCCTAACTATAAATCCTATAACTAGTAATCCCTAGTTTTATAAACAAACTAGGAAAACTTATGGATGGTTACAAATGAAAAAATAAAAACAAAACAATAAGCTAAAAACAAAAAAACCTTTTATATAAAATAAAATGTTGGCCCCCCTTATTTCCTTTGCTTTGGCTTTTTAAAACAAAGCTCCCACTTTGTTTCATGGCGACCGAAATAAATTAGGATTCTTTGATGAAACGCGACTTCAAAATCGATTGCTCTTAGTTTAATTGCTGATGCTCCGATTCTCTATGCTCGTCCGTCGTTCGATTTGAGTTCGTGCAATCGAAAAATGTGGATACGCTGATTTTCTTTTTCTTTTTGCACTCTGAATTTATTGCTTGGTTTTTCGATCGGATTGCCTGTGATGAATTGCGTGTCTTATATAAGGTCATATAAACCCTAAATTAGTCTCAAATATCTTGCATGACACTTGACCTGATTTGTGTTTTTCATGATTTACTTGCCGTGATTTTCCCTCTTTGTTTCCTTGATTTGAATTGTTCTGAATGTGTCGTATATATTGTGAATTCTTGAAAGTTTTTGAACACATGAATTAAATCTTGATTTTAGGAAACAATTCGAATGATTTTTCATTGCACTTGCGTGTTTCTGGAAAACTTTTGAATTATGAAATTTATTTCTTTCCAATATTAAGTCATCGAAAGTGTTGATGAAAATTTTCCTGAAAGTCATGATGTACCTGGTCTTGTTTTTGTCCCTCTGTGAATTCGTGAACTGATTTACAATAACCAATTGCCAAGAATTAACTCTTGCCATTTTCCATTGATCTACTTAAGGTTGCAAATTTATTTCTTTACTTACACTTTCGTTAAGTGAACATAGGCAACATATTTTTGGACTAATTTGAGCAAAGAATTGGCAATGAAAATTTGCTTATGGCTTGGCACATTTATGGAAACATATTTAAACATTGTGCATATATACATAGACACATAGAGTTGTGTGTATATATGTATATATTTTTCTGTCCACCGTTTGTTGATCTGGCTTGAAACTGCATGATTACTGGGTTGACATGTGCTCGCAACCATTCATATCTTGTAACTGCACATTGCTTTAGACCGATCTAGTTAACATGTACACACATGCAATCTGCCTGGCTTGAGTTGTTGTGTACATGTATAGCACTAACCCTTATTCATGAAGCATGTTTATCATTCTGGCTTGTGTAAATCTTAGAGCCTATAGTACAATAATATATGTAAATACATGCTGATTTTAATGTATCTCTATGTTGATACATCTGGGAATGATCTTGACTTGCTTCGCCACTGTTTATTGTACCTTGGTTGCTCACACTTGTATGTTAACAGATTCATGAATGTGCACAACCACTTGTGCATATGCAGCTCTTATTATCTTCACTGATTGTTGCATTATGCCATCTTGATTCACATTGTCTTGCTACTGTGTAGATTCCAGTAGTCATACTATATGTCCACTTCACATGAGTTTATAACTTTGTAGTCTGGTTCACTTGCTACATGCCATAGTTGTGAGTCTTATTGAATGTCCCCATTCATTTGTGTTGACGGTGGTGCATGTATTGTTGATCTTGTGCGTGGTTCTGGACTTGAAATTTTTTGCACTACTTTGTATTACTTTCTTTGATGAGCCTTGTTTTCTAATGTGTACTCACCATGTTTTGTGCCATGTTGAATTTGGGGACTTGTGTACACATGGCTTTGTGCATTATGATATTGAGTTGAGCTGTCCAATCCTTGTAGCACTTGAATTCTTGTGGCTTGTTGACTTGGCATGTATAATCTAACATGTGCATGACTTGTCTGGCTTGAACTTGCCACTGAAATTTTGCATCTGCCTTTTACATGTGTGCATTGAGCCATATATATACACACTTGTATATATACGTACGTACATACGTATATGTATATATATATATATATATTTGTATGTGTGTGGCTTTGTGGTATGTATCCTCTCATAGGTTCTGCCTTGTCATTGTTATCACCTTGTGTTTTTCATGGACACTTGACCCATACACTTGCATGTGTGTTTCGGGCTTCACCTAAACACAAAATGCTTGATATATTTGTCCACTGCAATTTCAATAATTGACCATATTGCCCCTGTACAAAACATATGTGTATATACGTACACACGTATGTGTTTACATGTATTGTATATGTACATATATATATATGTGTGTGTGTGTGCGTGCGCGCGCGTATTTGTGTGTGTGTGAGAGAGAGCACTAGAGACACTGTCTGCCTTGTGGTATTTACAGTGAATGAATCACTGTGAATATCACAAGTTGTCTAGACATAGATGGATGAATATGCATATCAGAACAAGTCATGAAATATGATGAGAAACACACCAAAATTCTGAGCAAATAAAATTTAAAAATGAATTTATATCTGCTAGAATTTAAAATTATTTTGTTCCAATTTACTGTGTATTTCTGTGACGGGTATGTAGGAGACTAGACTGACTATGAAGCAGGCTGAAGACAGACTGAGTGTTAGTGAGTGAATGCATATATATGAGTGACTGAGAGATACTAAATGTATATGAGTTTGTACAACTGAGTGATTGAGTGTTGTAGTAAGAAACTGATGAAAGAAATGAAATTGAAATTGAATGTAATGTATTATAGTGAGATGTACAAATAATATAGTTATAAATTTGTACTATTCAAATGTAAAAATTAAATATTATATTTAAATAAAATATTGTTTGAATATTTAAATTCTTGTACATTAGTGTTCTACTTAAATATAAAATTTTAATTGTGTTTGTTATGTAGTAAAATAGTATAATTGCAAATACATTTATAATATATATATATGTTTGTTATCATCAAACAAAAATCATGTAATTGTTATAAAAAATAGTTCAAAGTTGCTTGCTTCGAGGTCGAAAATATGGCAATTTAGGATGTGGTTGGGGGCTGGACGTGGGTATCACCTGGTCGGGCGCATTCAACGATGGCGAGGAGGTGATATCCAGAGGTGTACAACGGCAACGGTGAGACCGTGAGGTGTTCGTGTGTTGGGTTGAAGTCTGATATCGTAGAATCAGGGGAGATGGGGGATTAGCGTGGCCTTAACCATGTGGTTAAGGATGGTAAATACGGTAATTAAAATAAATAAATTAATAATTATCTTAGTTTTTATATTCGTTAATTTTATAAACTTCTAATAATTATAAGTTACCCGTACGTTATCAGATTTGCGTGAAACTAGGTTCGTTGGGATCGTACGGATGAAGGCTATGCATGCATGTTGATTTCGTTAGCTTTGGAGCTGCTTGAAATTTCATTTATTTCGAACTCTTGTTTGAAAACAATATGAAACGATGCATGAATCATCAATCGAAAATGAATGTGAGTTATCTCACTCTTTCTGAAATACTAAGATTTGATAAAATTCATATTCATGATTGATAGTACAAATTGGTTATTTGGGTGCCTTGGATGCTTTTATTTGATTGACGTTAATTTTGTTTATGTCATTTGAAATGCATTGTATGAAATTTCTATTTCATATGCTGTTATAAAAAGTTATAATGAACTGTGATTCAGGGAAGAACAGGTAGGAGGGATCCAACCGGATTCCTTAAAATATTGCGTAAAATGTTTGCTTGCATGTTATTTATACATGAACAATTTAGACCATTAATGGTAATACCTGTTTGGATGTTGAACTGAAAATTCAACATTCTTGTGTTTTTAATCAATAGATGGTATTGATTGAGGGATTGGCAGTGGATGGCCTAAAATCCACCTTTTTGCTAAACGTTGATTTGCCATAAGGTGAGCCGACAAAGTTAAGTCATAAAAATATTTTTTCATAACTAAAGCAATGTCTTAAATTATATTTTATATAAAATAGAAGTTTTATTATAAATTAGTATTTTATAGTTGGTTTTTATTAAGTAAATTTAAATGATTTGTTTTGACGTATTAAAGAAGTTTTATAAGCGAATAAAGCAATAATTAACCTACAAGCTAATTATTCAAGATAATTATTTCTAAGAAACAATTAAGTGATACTATTAGATTAAGGACATTAATCTAATGGGAAGAAGTAATTGAGATCAGTTAACGAATTAACTGATGATTTAAAATTGACTAAGTTAAACGTTTTATTTGATATTAGATTAATTGGTCTTCAATGAATCTAATTAAAATAGTTAAATAATTGTTTTAAATTAATAAGATTTCTTAAAAATTAATTACCATTTATTTAACGATGTTTAAAGATTATAAATGTAGTTAGTTATGGTTTAATAATTTTTAATTTTACGAGGTGATTAACTAATCGATTTTAGTTAATAAAGAAGTAAATTACTTTTGCGAAAAAAGAAGTAAATTACTTTTACTTCAGAAAATGACGAAGTTAGTTATATTTAAGCGATTTCGTCTTAAACAAAATTTACTTAAGTCGTATTCAAGTACATAATGGGATTTAATGAATTTTTGAAAGGAATTCAGAAAAGGGTTTTATAATAAAATCTGAGTTCAATAAACAGAAGTCATAAAAGAGGTTTGAGCTAGTGCGATAAGTTTTTAGAAAATATTTAATTTAATATTCGAATTGAGATAAAAGGAAGGATTTCAAAATGCAA
The DNA here is from genome assembly GCA_030737875.1 of Allium sativum. Taxonomy (NCBI): domain Eukaryota; kingdom Viridiplantae; phylum Streptophyta; class Magnoliopsida; order Asparagales; family Amaryllidaceae; genus Allium; species Allium sativum. Next base: position 403,589,649 of record CM060922.1, on the reverse strand, counting down.
AAGAAATTACTTATTGGGTTGGGGAAAGAAGTTGAAAAGGGGATTTTAGTTATAAAATCCAAAAATTTAGATTTATAATATGATGTTAAATGGTTTTGGATAACGTTTGATAAACATGTTGTCGTAATTGGACATGGAGTTGTATTTAAAGAATTTAAAGTAAAAGATAGAGTTTTTGTAAGAATGACTTAATATACAAATTGAGTAGAAATGGTTATATTCGACCAAGATTTCCAAAAGTAAGGTCATAATTTATGAAACCATGTTTTAAATAGAAAATAAGTTTTGGATGATGTTATAGGTAATATGGGTTTTTTAGTTACAAACTTCTATATATTTTGAGGACGTTGTCGATTAAGTTTTGAGAGGTAATTAAAATACCCTAACTTGAATGGCTTCACTATTATCAAGGGATGATATTAGTTTACAACGGTAAAAGATGTTGAAATTAGTTTATTATTTCCAGAAGAGAACTATTGCAATGTTGATCGCAAGATTTTGAAATATAATAAAAAATTATTGGATTTTAAAAGTAAATAGTATATAAGTTAATATTGTTTAGCCCAAGCTTGAAGTATGATTATGTTCATACCATTTGGTTAAACATATATCACTATTTTCTAGATAATAAAAATAGTATGGATTGAAATACACTTATTCTAAATATTATGTAAAGGCAATGATCTTTCCAAAAGAAATGGAAAGGGTTATATTGGGTTGGAAATGGGAATGAATAATTGGAATTTGATGAGATATTCCCATAAGTATCGGTACTAAATTGTAATTTTCAAAGTTAAAGTTTAATAAATCCATTTGGGTTTATGTAATAATAAATATGTCGCTTGACATTGTTTTGACCGTATAGGAACTAATAATTGAATATCTTTCGAAGTAAAGGAAAGATAAAGGATATTTTTTGAATGCACAGTAATATTTCGAAGATTAAGGAAATGTAAATGGTTTTATAAAAAGTAATGATATTTTCGGGTAAAGAAATAAAGTGGAGTTTGGTAAATACATTTAAATTTTTAAAGATATGGTTATTGTTTTCAACATGACGAAAACAATGAGATTTGAGATAAGTATGTATAATCGATTTTTAAGAATCATTGAGATGGTTTTAATGAATAATTTTGAATAATATGGGTCTGAGCTGCCAATGTACTTGACTGTGCTGCTTTGAGATTGATTGTTAAGAACCTGACTGTCAATATCTTATTGGACTTTTGAAGTGTTGTTCAAAGAGACCGGGATGAGGACTAGACCCAAAACCACTTTGTACCAATGTTGCCTTCGAAACCAATTTGCACCGAATAGAGATGGAGCATTGAAGACCGTAGATCTTCATAAAATGGAAGAACTACTTATAGTATTTGTTTGTTCCCAGAAATACATAATGGTTCTGTCGTGATTGGAATCTACAGGTTGCAAGGACTACCCGCTACTGATCCTTAGGGTGATTCCTATATAGGATGCGGTAGGAGGGTGCATTTGGTTGATCCTGTTCCTAGATGACTTGTATGGACCAATGTCCGACCGAGTATTTCCTAAGGGTTGCGTACATTGTTTTTTACAAATATACCAAGTTTCGTGGCGGAGAAGACACCTTCTCTTAGCTTAACACCCAGAGTATATTTATGGACATCAATTAGTGATTTGACGGATACGATGATGTGGCATTCAAAGTTAATGAGATGTTATTTGAAAAGGTAAATCATGACCTCAGGACTCACCAACTGGGAAATGACATAAACCGGGCAGGCAGCATAACTATGTGGGTCATTTCCATTAGGGTGTATTGCCACCATCAAGAGAAAATTGATTTGTTCTTCTTTCGATTCTTTATCTCCAGAGAATATGGTGGCTGCATCCGTAGGGTGACAATATATTCGATACACTCAAGTTGAATGAGTGGTCGGTCATGTGTGGCTGGGTTGCAAGATGTTCTTGTTGAACCCTAGCATATCTCCTCTAGAGTACACTGATCGGAAGGTGGTCACATACCTTGCCAGAGTTGGAAATCCATTCTCCAATAAGTGCCATGCGGGTTTTTGATTATATGCCAAGTATGTAGAGCATGAGATGCAATCGTTCCGCTAAATGGCTTTTTATTTGTGGTTTGATAGACATTACTATAATATCACTAGATTTTGATATATCAAAAGTATTTTAGGTTATCGTATTCCATCCGTGTTTGTCTATGGACTAGTCTTATGATTATCCTTTTCTTTGAAAGGATTTTCTAAAGTTAAGAAATTTTCTTGGGTACTAGTTTTATCACTAAAAGTGTTCCAGACTGACAATCCGTGTGATTTGCATGTTGCAAATGGGCTCTGTTAGATCGACTGCATTTCCAGATTGTATCGGGATTTGCTTGGAGCTTCAAGAGAGAAGTTGAAGTCGAGATGTAATTTCGTAATACCTGGTAATAAATTATTCCGCTGTGTGAGTTGTATTGAACAATGTCGTGCTCAGATATTGTAATCATACACATACAGTTTCCTTTTGAGTAAAGAGTTATTGATATATTATATTTTGTTCATTCCGCTGTGAGACTCTGATCTTCTAATTCTTCTATGTTAATATTTCTTTCTTCCTTTTCTCACCCTCTAATTTCTTTCTTCTAACTATTCGTTTTTTGTGCAATATGGGTTGGACACAAATGTAATTAGTCAACCTAATGAGTACGGAAAAGTCGGATTGCTACACTTTGGATCCTATTGAGATGGATTTTTCTCTGTTCCTTAACTCTTTTTCTCAACGAAAAAGTTGGATGCTGATCTAAGTGCAACCAATATCTCTTTCATTTCTAAGGTGGATCAACTACCACTGTATCTCGATATAGATCGATAGCATGTGCTAATGTTTCCTCTGAATTGAACTCTATGATTCCTTCTACTAAACTCCATAACATGATTCATTCTCTTATCAATCCTAACCAATAGGCCTTCATCCATATTGGGTCGATCAATAAGCGATAACATCCATCTAACGCATGCGCTTCTAAACGGATACAAAAGGAGAAATATTTCTTCTTATTACATGATTAGTTTAGCATCCAAAAAAGCCTTGATCATAGTTTCCTGGCAATTTATTGTCGCTATTTTATCTATAATAAACTTCCTTCCTCATTTCATTACCCAAAGTAATATATTCACATCGACCCTCATCTTCTCGATATATAGGGATAGTTGTTCCAACGACTAGTTTAAAGGAGCCTACGGTATTTTCCAAGATGACTCCAATTATGCTTTCCTCGTTGTAATTTTGATATAGGTCCAAGATTCTTTGATGGTTGGTATAGCTTTAGCTTGAATGCGAGAACATGCAAATCATATACCTTCAATTTGCTAGTGACCTGCTGTGCTTGACCAAGCCTTCCCATGCTAATATTTCATCTATCCTTCAAATTTTGATTGAGTGTAATTCCTTAATAAATGTATCCATCAATGAATTAGGCCACAAATCCTTTTTGAATGTGTTCTTCTCACCAAAAGGATGAAATTATCTCTCTATCCTTTTTACAACAAATGCTTAAAAATTCCTTCTATCTTCTCTTGCTATTACTGTAAAAAATATAATTGTAATTTGTCTCCCTCTATATGGGAAATTCAGAAGAAAAAAAATCACTAGCTTAATACCATGCTCTTCCAGGTTGGTAGACTTACAATCATTCATCCCATAGCTAATACTATGTCTTCTTATTAGAAAATATATTCCCTTCTCCTAAAAAATATATTTGTGGTCACTATAGCATTAGATGCATAGTTATAGCAAGTGACCCTTACTGTACGAAGACGATTATCATCGCTTTGAGTTCGATTTGAACTCATAGAAAAAATGGTGTTCTTGTTACATTAAATGTCAAGCTTTGAAACATAACAACCTTTTCCAAATTCTTTCTGTTGTTGTGTGTATAAAACAACTATTTACGGGACATACATAAGGAATAATTTAATTAAAGGAAAAAAAATTAGTCTCTACTAACCACTTCATCAACAAGCTTCTCTTGAAGCTGCATTTGACCCTACCAGGCTTAATTTTGTAGTAGTGAAATTGGAGTAAAACACCAATCTAACTCAAGCTCACACACCGCAAAAGACAAGATCGTTGATTGATTTGCAAAAATAATCGAGTCCCAATAACTCAAATCATCAAAATAATGATCAACCAATTCATACAAGCCTAACTCAATTGCAAACAATTAATAATGAATAAAGCAATGTAAATAAATCACACACCGATTTTATAGTGATTCCACTATTAACTTGTTAGTGTACATCCACTTTAGAGAGAGTATATTATTACCATGACGAAAGAAGTACAAAAGATTGATACAATAATCACTACTTATCAAAATAGAAAATAGTTTGTGAAGAATAGAATTGAAGAATAAAACTAGGTTATAGACTCTTGTTTTCATCTTGAGAATAAACCCTTGATCAAGCAAGCTCTCTTTCGTCAAAAAATTAAAAGTAGCTTACATAGGTTGGAATTCCATCCAGGCAAAAGTCCATTTTACCCCTCAAAATCTTCAGAAAAATTTATCCAAAGAAAATAATCTAAAATATCTTGTAACTCGATTCATACGTCTATGCTCTAATTCAGACGTCTAAACCTTGGCTCTGTTTCAAAATAGCTGTAGGTCAGATGTCTGAATAGGGAAACAAACATCAGATTGAAGACTCTAGAAATTTTCTAGGTCTAGCTCAGTTGTCTGAGTTGAGTTATAGACCACTGCAACTACTTCCTGAAGCTAGCCAACTTCACCATGCGATATCTTGAGCTCTGTAGCTTCAAATCGCAAACCGACTCAACCATTTTCAAGCTACCTTCGACCACTTAAATCCAACATATAGTATCACAATAAACTTTAACACTCTACCTCACCACTATATCCTTCTCCAAACTATGAAATCTAATGCACCCAAGCATCTCCTACTCTACCTTCAAAAAATCAACATGTATACTTCCCCAACGAGCTTTGGCAATGCCACCCTCCATTACACTCTGTTAACGAGCTCCGGCAAATCCATCGCCCGCCAAAAAATTGTTGAAAGTATTCAAACCAAAAAAAAATTCACTAAAAGAAAAAAAGAAATACACGAGAGTGTAAACAAGTACTTGCCAAGAAGATAGATTTCAAAGCTCTCATCGATACTCTTCATTAACTAACAAACCACTCCCTCGAACTATGCAACCCGTGACACCTAGCATCTCAATAAGCTAATTAAGTTTGAGTAATGCTCGAACTTCCCAACCGATAATCCCATAGTAAACACGTCTGCCACATTCTCCATCGTGTGCACCTTCCGAAGTTATACTATAGCTTACTGTCATCCATGATCACCAAAAATGACTCGCTCACCTCAATATGATTCTTCCGTGAGCCAAACACCAAATTCTCCAACAAATGCACAACACTTTGGCAATCACAACGAGCATTGATATCATCTTGTTCGAATCCCAAGTCACACAACAATCACTTCAACTAGGGTGCTTCCTTTGTCGCTTCCACCGTGGCTATTTACTCCACCTCCGTAGTAGACAAAGGAACTATGGTTTGCATTACCGATCTCCAATTAATGGCTATACCACCAAGTGTGAAGACATACCCGAAAGTTGATTTCCTACGATCTGTGTCACCGATATTGCCCGAGTCATAATAACCAGCCAATTTGCAATTTATCCCTTCACAACTGCCAAAACCAAGACCATGCGATGTTGTACCTTTCAAATATCTCAAAATAGCCTTCATGGCTTCCCAATATAATTTCCTCAAATTAGCCATATACTGATTAACTAACTTAATGGCATTTGCAATATCGGGCCTTGCACACACCATGACATAGGTTTTAATGACCCGAAATCCCCAACCGGCCTAAACCGAACTAGAACATGGATTGTTGTGAGAAAACGACGCATTGGAACACAAAACAAGAGAATTTTTCATTGCTGTTGTAATAACCCGGAATTCCGAGCCAATTTAAAATTTTTATTTTGGCAATTTTAGTAAATTTTGATTATTTAAAATGAATTATTTTAAATAATAATGACGAGAAATTTATTTTGAATAGAATTCGAATGTATACATTTATATAGCTCGACGTTAGAATATAAATATTTATTTTAAATTATAAAAGGAATGGTAAATGGCGCGGTAGTTCGATAATTCGATTTCAAATTTCAAATTTCAAATGGATGTACATGACTCAAAAAAAAACGGATTTTTGCGAAACCAAAAATATTAGAATCTATTTGTGAATATCTTTCCAACGAATCCGAAAAATTGAAATTTCATAGCGGGGATAAAAAGTTATGCCCAGTTGAAAATTCAAAATAGTCGCTATGGAATTCTGGCCTTTAAAAATAGCCATTTTGCAAACGACCTCGGTTTTCGACGAAACTACTTTTGTTGGATCCGCGATGTAAAATTATTGCTAGGTTTCAAATTTCATAATTTTATGAATCAATATGTGAGTGTGGCAAAGGAAAACGCGTTTGACCAATTTTAGTTGATATTAATCGACTGGAAAATTGCCATTTTTCAAACGGTCTCGGAATTCAACGAAATTAGTTTTGTTAGGACCGTGTCATCAATACGAAGTTAGAAAATATTTTTCGGGATTTTTTAGAGTTCGTATGTGGCCCCAGTAAATTGAAATGTGCGTTCAAATTCAATATATAGAGTTATATGTTGATTTTGACGAAAACTGATCGAAACGATCGAATCGGCCTACGATACATATCCCATTGTGTTCGGAATGAGGGTAATTAGCTAGGAACGACAGTCGGTGGGCCTCGATTGGAGTCCGAACAAAAAGTCAACCCTTTTTGAAAATAAATTAAAAATATATATAAATTTATAAAAACCCCCTATATCCTTCTTCCCCCCCTCCCCCCGTTAGTTCAGTAATCAGAATAAAAAAAAAATTCTCCGGACCTCGCGCCACCCCCTTTCCCTGCCGCCGACGCGACTGCCACGCACCGCCCTCCGCCACCGACGCCGATGCCTCTTCCCTCCCTCCGTTCGAACCCTCCAGCCCCCCAAACCCTAACTCCACGAAGAAACCCGCCACCAACCTCCTGACCCCACCACTGTGCCCTGCCGCCGACCAAGCGGAGCCTCCCGACCACCTCCGAACCCATGCCGCTCTCGTCAGCCTCCAACCCCGATTTTAGGCCCTCCTCCGATTAAAAATTGAATTTTTACCGCTTTCCACTTTGTGTTTAAACCTAGACCACGTAGGCGAGCTGTTGCGCCACAATGAAGCCCCCTTCTCGCTGAAAAGAATGTGATTATTTATTTATTTATATTTGTTTTAAATTTAGTTTTTAAATTATAAAAGGCATAGAAAATAAAAGAAGATTTTTTTGTAATTAAATACAAAAAGATTCAGTTTTATTTTGTATGAATTAGCAAGAAGAAGATAAGATTTAGTAAATCGAAAAATGAGTGATATTTATTAGAAAAGATAATATTTTTATTGGAGAAAAAGTTTGATTTTTATATATGTATATAAAGTTAGGATTTTTAGTTGTGCAAAAATAGAATTTTTAACGATGTAAAAATAGAATTTTTATATAATAGAGAAGTTAAAAATATAAATTTTATACTAGCGGCATATTAAAAATATGATTTTTATATAGGTATGATGGTAAAAATATGATTTTTATTCATGTAGAATAATCAAAATATAATCTTTATTAGAAGAAGAGCGATATAAAAATATAATTTTTATAACAAAGTGAAGATAAAATTTTGATTTTTATATATTTGAGGTGAAGATAAAAATGTGATTTTTAAAGCGATGATATAAAAATTCGATCTTTATATTAGAAGTAGATATATAAAAATATAATTTTTATATAGAGAATAGCGTGATAAAAATAGAATTTTCATCTATATAGTAGCGGTATAAAAAAAGAATTTTTATCCATATAGAGTGAATATAAAAATGTGATTTTTATATATGTAGTGGCTTTGGACAATGAAATTAACAAAAGGCGAGCACGACGAAGATTTTCTGCATAAGAAGATTCGTAGCGTTTGGTTTAGCTAGTCGGTGAGAACTTCTCACTTTTAATTTTATTTCTAGTTGAAATATATACTAGGATGCAGACGGTGTTTAGTAGCACCCGACACCCGTCGTCCACAGACCATGGACGACTTGTATGCTTGTTTGTTTGATTTTGCTGTGTAGTTGATTGTGTGATATGATGTGAAATGAAATAAAATATTTATATAGTTAAAATATCTTATAGTTGAAAATAGAATTTTTAACGTGTATTTAAAATGAAATAAAAATAAACAAATCGGACGATTTGTGTATACACACATTTGACTGATATTGATTGGGAAGATAAATTTTACACATCGCCCAACTGCACAAATAAAATCTGTGTTTGATTGTTTGAAAACCCCACACGGGTATTGGGGTGATATGTAACATACACTAACCCCAATAATTAATTGTATGTCGATCGATTGATTGACAAACTATTATAAGCGTTGAATATTTATATTTGATGCTTATACAGTGTAGAATGCACTTTAGATGATGGCTGATTATTTGTCATTGTTGATATATACATGCGTTGTATGGAAATCCATAGAAATAAAATCTATGGTAATTGATTGGGCCTCATTCCAGTTTTGAAAAGAAATATTTGAAAAAGAAATATTTGAATAGAAATATTTGAAAAAGAAATATTTGAAATATAATATTTGAAAATAGAAATATTTGAAAAAGAAATATTTGAAATAGAATATTTGAAAATAGAAATATATGAAGCCGTGTTGATTATATTGACGCCATTTTGACGCAAACGATATTTATATCGATTATATTCGTTTTTATAATGAATATTGAAAAGTGATTTCAAAATCGAATATTTTGAAAAGGAATTCGAATCGAATTGAAATTGAATGGAAATCAATTTGAAATGAATTCGAATTGAAATTGAATTGAAAACGAAATGAAATTGAATTAAAAATTGATTTAAATTGAAATCAATTTGAGATGAATTTAAAACGAATTTATATTGAAAAATTTAATCTTGATTTGAATTTGAAAATGAAGTTGAAATCGTTTTGAAAACGAATTTAGAACGATTTATAAAATACGTTTTAAAAAGGAAATCGACGAAGTATGTATTATATATATTATATATTATATATATATATATATATATATATATATAATATAATGGCCTGAATAGAACGCGCTGCGCTGTGGCAGTTCGCGAATTTCGACCATTGACTTCGTATGGATATTGCGGGAGATCCGACCGTCGGATTCTCCTAAAACCGGAACCGTTGGGTTCGTATCGAAAAGAGCTTTCTAATGAATATTAGAAATTAGAAATCTAATAGTTGGATTTGGAATTATGTCCAAATCAAATTTGGAAAAGGTCGCTGTAAGTGCAGTTCGATGGCCGTTGATGGAAATCGACTGTACGGGCCTTGATAAAATTATTAAAAATAGTAATAATTTGTGTAAAATCATAAGAAATGATTTGGGAAGAATTGGGATGAAAAACTCCATATTTGAAAAGATAAAAATAGATTTTTATCGAAATGAACTATTTTTGAACTAGAATAATAATTTATTTATTTATTTTTAAAATAAATAAATTGGATTTTAAAGGGTTTTAAAAGTAACCAGAATTTCCAATAATTGAATTGGAATGGATTTGGATCGAAACTGTCTTTGGAATATTTCGATGTTGGATTTCGTGATGATACAGGTATTGTTATGGTAATTTGGAAGATATATATATATATATATATATATGTATATATATATATATATATCGTTATTTCCAATACAATATTTGTTGGTCGTAGAATTTGATATTGAATATAAGCCGATATATTTTCTATTCAGAGCCTTGTATTTAATATCAAATGTGATTTGGGTTTGTCGTGAATGGTGTCTTCATTAACACTGTTCTTAAGCCCAGTTGAGAAATAGATTAAATCTTTTATTTAGATTTAATGAAGTGTACCAATTAAATAATATTTAATTGGAATTGAATTGGTATTGATTTTTGGGTTTATCGTGAACAGTGTTTTAAATAACACTTGTTCCTTAACCCGATAATTAATGGAATGTGATTTTGGGTTTATCGTGAACCGTGTTTTAAAGAACACTGAATCTTTAACCCAGTTAAAGATTAAAACTAAGTGGAGTATTAATGAATCTTTATTTAGATTGAAAAGATCGAGAATGGAGTATCACCAGTTTTACTCCAGGCGAAAGTTAAATCTTTAATTAGATTTGAACGTGAAATGGTAATTGAATTTACCGATAACACCGTTGTGTTAGATATGAAGTATTACCAGTTTTACTTCATGGGATGAATAGGTTGGGATTGGGAAATAAATGATTACTTCGGTGTGGTTCGTTAATCCAGTCTGGTTTGAATTGATATTCAAAAGAAGATTAAAGAATTTATCTTTGATAAAATTAATGGGAACTTATCCCTAAGAAATGTGAAATTTAGCAACTAACTGTAGGTTAGTTAAGATGAATGGTTTCCTGGATATTGATCTGATGTTGGTTTCGACCTTCGGGGTTAATATTTGGGGAATTATTCTCTTGCTAATTTACGGTTAGAGACCGATGAATTGGAATGAGGCGTATGTTGTGTTTGTGTAACACATGTTTATTATATACGCGAGTTATTCAGAAAGACCGGGTTTATCCCATTCTGAATAACTGATTCGACGTGGTGTCGAAGATGAAGATGGTGGTTGAAGACCAGAGGTCTTCACGTCGTTTGGATAATTACTGATGATCTTGATTGGGCTGTATACCCAAGAGGAGAGAATCAGTTGGTGATCGTCCAAATGTACTTGGAGACTGATGGATATGCGAGGTACTAGGTGCCTCCGGTTTCGTTCAGACCTAGAACGAACTTGTAAATGGACTGTGTGTCTGACATTGGATATCATTCTGTGTGATTGATGGATATCGGTTTCATGGAGTGGTTCGCCTGTGTGGCATGCCTAAGTGGAAATATGATCGAGGCTTCTGTTGAAAAGAAGAGTCTTGTGGTTGATGATCAAAGCACAGCCTGTGTGGCACAACTTTGTGTAGCGTTGAATCATGAGCCTCACACCCCGGTAGTGGACCAGAAACGGGAGAGGACTTCAGGGAGGGCATGCATTTCTTTCTAGTTAGAAGTGGCGTCAGTGGTTTTACACGCCCTGACGAGTTTGACTTATGTGGTTGTTGCTGTTGCGAGGAGCCTCAGATATATCGGTGACTATGTGAAGCCGATGGAGTCATTGGACTCATTGACACCCCATAGGGTGGGTAAGCGTAGTGTTCAGACATTTTAATCCACATCGATGGACCGGCCCTGACGATCCAAGGCTTGCCTGCGCGCTTGCTTGAGTGGAGGACTAGAGCGTCTCGAATTCGTTAGAGGACGATCCCTTGCCTCGGTTCACAGACGGAAATCCAATTTCCAAATACGTGATTCTGCGGTTTTATTTGTAGAGCCTAGTATGGCGACATAGTGGGATGGGGCGCTTATGCCGTCTATGATTGATACTTATGATTTGAAATTGTTTTGACACTATACACATATAGTAATAATAAAGTATGAAATTTTACGAATCAATCATTCTTTGGCTGTTATAAGGTAAACCCCTATCCTCTGGCTTGCGTTGCATTGTGTGATGGGACCTGGGTCTTATAACAGCTTCACTGTTCTTTATTTAGCATTGCGCTATTGTTATATGCACTGGTATTCTTGTGAGGATACCGGTTCTGTGTTATACGGCGTGGTCCCTTGATTTACCTAACTTTAAAATAAAGATAAATAACTGTTTTAGTTCTCACACCAGTCACATGACTGACCTGGAGTTTATTGTTTTAACCTAAACTCTGGGTGCCCTTATTTTGACACGGGCAGCTAGTAGTTTTGGTGTTGCAGATTTATATTCACAGGATCCTGGTTTACAACTGGAATGATATCCGGAAAGCTCTGTATCCGTATATCTCCTTCAGTTGTGCTTTGTATTATTTTCCGCTGCAGTGATGTAATTAAATGTAATTTAAATCTATGGTGTTTTCTAATGTATATTATTGGTTTATACTCTGTATATTCTTATATTCTGATGAATTGTTGTAATTAACAATGAAATGTTCTTCTGTCTGCGTTCTAATTTGTCATGTTCTCAAAACTATCAGGCGTTTCGAACGGTCTTGGTCGGTTTAGCGACTGACTCGGATCGAGTGGCATTCCCGGTCGTTACATCGTGGTACTAGAGCTTTGGTTTACAAAGCTCAGAGAACAAGACACATTAGAACCATACGAAAGAATTCATCAGAGATTGGATTAGTAATATCCAATAAGAATGACTTTAGAGATGGGATCAGTAGTATCCTAGAACGAGTGTGAAGAGTATATTTCTAAATTGAAAACAAGTTTTGTTTTGAAATTTAAATCGTTTTATACGTATTTGAATATTTATATTAAATTAATGTGGACAATCCAATATATAAATATTTTGCATATGCGCCTTGCAAACGTGTATTCGAAGTTTTAATGTACTGGATAGTTATAGAATCACACTCTAGTTGCGCGGGAATAATTCTGGTGACGGGGCACCATCGCCAGTATTTATATTCGAGCGATGAAAGTGAAATTTCTATATATTTCCAATTGACTGGTTTGAGAACCGAAACTAGATAGGGCTTATTGTTGTGATTTGGCATCAAAAATCTGATTTTTAGACTATGTATCAAAGTTATGAATTTGAAAAGCTAATCAACTAATTGATTGCTGATTGTGTTGTTTGATTATTGTTTGATTCATAATTTGAACCATATAGCTAAATTGAACTAAAAACTGAATTGTATTGAAAATTTGTCGCATTTGCATAGTATACATGTAATTACATTGAACAGGTCATTGCAAAGAGGCTAGAGAAGAGGAATAAAATTGTTTGCCCGACAAATAGTACATGTTTACCACCATTTACTGTTTTGTTTGGGTGATGATGATTTTATGAGCCGCTTGGATTTTTCTTTTTCTTTTTGATTGAAGAAGGCCATGGGAGGCTATATGAAATATCCCGAAGTCCCCGGTGCAGGGGAGGTTATGGCGAAATTTTTCGGAAATATAGGGTGTTAGCCAAATTTTTGAAAAATTTGAAAAGTTCTTAGAAACTGAAAAGTTGAAGAACTTAAGCCGTAGTGAAAATAATGAAAGTTGAGTTGATTTGTGAAACAACTTTCGGCTTCGTTCCTTTTCGGGGGCGAAAAGTTTTAAGTGGGAGAGATTGTAATAACCCGGAAATCCGAGCCAATTTAAATTTTTTATTTTGGCAATTTTAGTGAATTTTGATTATTTAAAATGAATTATTTTAATTAATAACGACGAGAAATTTATTTTGAATAGAATTCAAACGTATATATTTATATAGCTCGACGTTAGAATATAAATATTTATTTTAAATTATAAAAGGAATTGAAAATTGCGTGGTAGTTCGATAATTCGATTTCAAATTTCAAATGGATGTACAAGACTCAAAATAAACCGGATTTTTGCGAAACCAAAAATATTAGAATCTATTTGTGAATATCTTTCCAACGAATCTGAAAAATTAAAATTTCATAGCGGGGCTAAAAAGTTTTGCCCAGTTGAAAATTCAGAATAGTCGCTATGGAATTCTAGCCTTTAAAAATAGCCATTTTGCAAACGACCTCGGTTTTCGACGAAACAACTTTTGTTGGATCTGCGATGTCAAATTATTGCTAGATTTCAAATTTCATAATTTTTCGAATCAATTTGTGAGCATGGCAAAGGAAAACGCGTTTGACCAATTTCAGTTGATTTTAATCGATTGGAAAATGGTCATTTTTCAAACGGTCTCGGAATTCGACGAAATTAGTTTTGTGAGGACCGTATCGTCAATACGAAGTTAGAAAATATTTTTCAGGATTTTTTAGAGTTCGTATGTGGCCCCAGTAAATTGAAATGAGCGTTCAAATTCAATATATAGAGTTATATGTTGATTTTGACGAAAACTGATCGAAACGATCGAATCAACCTACGATACATATCCCATTGTGTTCGGAATGGAGGTAATTAGCTAGGGAGGACAGTCGGTGGGTCTCGATTGGAGTCCGAACAAAAAGTCAACCCTTTTTGAAAATAAATTAAAAATATATATAATTTTATAATAAACCCCCTATATCCTTCTTTCTCCCCCCTCCCCTCCCCCCTTTAGTTCAATAATCAGAATAAAAAAAAATCGCTCCAGACCTCGCGCCTCCCCCTTTCCCTACCGCCGACGCGACTACCACCCTCCGCCACCGACGCCGACGCCTCCTCCTCTTCGCTCCCTCCGTTCGAACCCTACAGCCCCCCAAACACTAACTCCACGAAGAAACCCGCCACCAACCTCCTGACTCCGCCACCGTGCCCTGCCGCCGACCAAGCGGAGCCCCCCGACCACCTTCGAACCCATGCCGCTCTCCTCAGCCTCCAACCCCGACTTTAGGCCCTCCTCCGATTAAAAAATTGATTTTTTACCGCTTTCCACTTTGTGTTTAAACCAAGACCTCGTAGGCGAGCTGTTGCGCACAATGAAGCCCCCTTCTCGCTGAAAAAAATGTGAGTATTTATTTATTTATTTTTGTTTTAAATTTAGTTTTTAAATTATAAAAGGCATAGAAAATAAAAGAAATTTTTTATGTAAGTAAATACAAAAGATTCAGTTTTATTTTGTATGAATTAGCAAGAAGAAGATAAGATTTAGTAAATCGAAAAATGAGTGATTTTTATTAGAAAAGATAATATTTTTATTGGAGAAAAAGTTTGATTTTTATATATGTATATAAAGTTAGGATTTTTAGTTGTGTAAAAATAGAATTTTTAACAATGTAAAAATAGGATTTTTATATAGTAGAGAAGTTAAAAATATAAATTTTATACTAGTGGCATATTAAAAATATGATTTTTATATAGGTATGATGGTAAAAATATGATTTTTATTCATGAAGAATAATAAAAATATAATCTTTATTAGAAGAAGAGCGATATAAAAATATTATTTTTATAACGAAGTGAAGATAAAAATTTGATTTTTATATATATGAGGTGAAGATAAACGATGATATAAAAATTCGATCTTTATATTAGAAGTAGATATATAAAAATATAATTTTTATATAGAGAATAGCGTGATAAAAATAGATTTTTCATCTATATAGTAGCGGTATAAAAATAGAATTTTATCCATATAGAGTGAATATAAAAATGTGATTTTTATATATGTAGTGGCAACGAACAATGAAATTAACAAAAGTTAAGCACGACGAAGATTTTCTACATAAGAAGAGTCGTGGCATTTGGTTTAGCTAGTCGGTGAGAACTTCTCACTTTTAATTTTATTTTTAGTTGAAATATATACTAGGATGCAGACAGTGTTTAGTAGCACCTGACACCCATCGTCCATAGACCATGGACGGCTTGTATGCTTGTTTGTTTGATTTTGCTGTGTAGTTGATTATGTGATGTGATGTGAAATAAAATAAAATATTTATATAGCTAAAATATTTTATAGTTGAAAATAGAATTTTTAACGTGTATTTAAAATGAAATAAAAATAAACAAATCGGACGATTTGTTTATATACACACATTTGACTGATATTGATTGGGACGATAAATTTTACACATCGCCCAACTGCACAAATAAAATTTGTGTTTGATTGTTTGAAAACCCCACATGGGTATTGGGGTGATATGTGACATACACTAATCCCAATAATTAGTTGTATGTCGATCGATTGATAGATAGACTGTTATAAGCGTTGAATATTTATATTTGATGCTTATACAGTGTAGAATGCACTTTGGATGATGGTTGATTATTTGTCATTGTGTATATATACATGCGTTGTATGGAAATCCATAGAAATAAAATCTATGGTAATTGATTGGGCCTCATTCCAGTTTTGAAAAGAAATATTTGAAAAAGAAATATTTGAATAGAAATATTTGAAAAAGAAATATTTGAAATAGAATATTTGAAAATAGAAATATTTGAAAAAGAAAAATTTGAAATAGAATATTTGAAAATAGAAATATATGAAGCCGTGTTGATTAGATTGACGCCATTTTGACGCAAATGATATTTATATCGATTATATTCGTTTTTATAATGAATATTGAAAAGTGATTTCAAAATCGAATATTTTGAAAAGGAATTCGAATCGAATTGAAATTGAATGGAAATCAATTTGAAATGAATTCGAATTTAAAATGAATTCGAATTGAAAATGAACTGAAATTGAATTAAAACTCGATTTAAATTGAAATCAACTTGAGATGAATTTAAAACGAATTTATATTGAAAACGAATTTAAATTGAAATTTGAAAATGAAGCTGAAATCGTTTCGAAAACGAATTTAAAACGATTTGTAAAATACGTTTTAAAAAGGAAATCGATGAAGTATGTATTATATATATTATATATATATAATATAATGGCCTGAACAGAACGCGCCGTGCTGCGGCAGTTCGCGAATTTCGACCATTGACTTCGAATGGATATTGCGGGATATCCGACCGTCGGATTCTCCTAAAGCTGGAACCATTGGGTTCATATCGAAAAGAGCTTTCTGACGAATATTAGAGGTTAGAAATCTAATGGTTGGATTTGGAATTATGTCCAAATCAAATTTGGAAAAGATCGTTGTAAGTGCAGTTCGATGGCCGTTGATGAAAATTGACTGTACGGGCCTTGATAAAATTAATAAAAATAGTAATAATTTGTGTAAAATCATAAGAAATGATTTGGGAAGAATTGCGATGAAAAACTCCATATTTGAAAAGATAAAAATAGTTTTTTATCGAAATGAACTAGTTTTGAACTAGAATAATAATTTATTTATTTTTAAAATAAATATATTGGATTTGAAAGGGTTTTAAAAGTAACCAGAATTTCCAATAATTGAATTGGAATGTATTTGAATCGAAACTGTCTTTGGAATATTTCGATGTTGGATTTCGTGATGATATAGGTATTGTTATGGGAATTTGAAAGATATATATATATCGTTATTTCCAATACGATATTTGTTGGTCGTATAATTTGATATTGAATATAAGCCGATATATTTTCTATTCAGAGCCTTGTATTTAATATCAAATGTGATTTGGGTTTGTCGTGAATGGTGTCTTCATTAACACTGTTCTTAAGCCCAGTTGAGAAAAAGATTAAATCTTTTATTTAGATTTAATGAAGTGTACCAATCAAATAATATTTAATTGGAATTGAATTGGTATTGATTTTTGGGTTTATGTTGAACAGTGTTTTAAATAACACTTGCTCCTTAACCCGATAATTAATGGAATGTGATTTTGGGTTTATCGTGAACCGTGTTTTAAAGGACACTGATTCTTTAACCCTGTTAAAGATTAAAACTAAGTGGAGTTTTAATGAATCTTTAATTAGATTGAAAAGATCGAGAATGGAGTATCACCAGGTTTACTCAAGGCGATAGTTAAATCTTTAATTAGATTTGAACGTGAAATGATAATTGAATTTACCGATAACACCGTTGTGTTAGATATGAAGTATTACTAGTTTTACTTCATGGGATGAATAGGTTGGGATTGGGAAATAAATGATTACTTCGGTGTGGTTCGCTAATTCCGTCTAGTTTGAATTGATATTCAAAAGAAGATTAAAGAATAAATTTAAAGAATTTATCTTTGATAAAATTAATGGGAACCTATCCCTAAGAAATGTGAAATTTAGCAACTAACTGCAGGTTAGTTAAGATGAATGGTTTCCTGGATATTGACCTGATGTTGGTTTCGGCCTTCGGGGTTAATATTTGGGGAATTATTCTCTTGCTAATTTACGGTTAGTGACCGATGAATTAGAATGAGGCGTATGTTGTGTTTGTGTAACACATGTTTATTATATACGCGAGTTTTTCAGAAAGACCGGGTTTATCCCATTCTGAATAACTAATTTGACGTGGTGTCGAAGATGAAGACGGTGGTTGAAGACCGAAGGCCTTCACGTCGTTTGGATAATTACTGATGATCTTGATTGGGCCATACACCCAAGAGGAGAGAATCAGTTGGTGATCGTCCAGATGTACTTGGAGATTGATGGATATGCGAGGTACTAGGTGCCTCCGGTTTCGTTCAGGCCTAGAACGAACTTGTAAATGGACTGTGTGTCTGACATTGGATATCATTCTGTGTGATTGATGGATATCGGTTGCATGGAGTGGTTTGCCTGTGTGGCATGCCTAAGTGGCAATATGATCGAGGCTTCTGTTGAAAACCAGAGTCTTGTGGTTAATGGTCAAAGCACAGCCTGTGTGGCACAGCTTTATGTAGCGTTGATTCACGAGCCTCACACCCTGATAGTGGACCAGAAACGGGAGAGGACTTCAGGGAGGGCATGCGTTTCTTTCTAGTTAGAAGTGGCGTCAGTGGTTTTACACGCCCTGACGAGTTTGACTTATGTGGTTGTTGCTATTGCGAGGCGCCTTAGATATATCGGTGACTATGTGAAGCCGATGGAGTAATTGGACTCATTGACACCCCATAGGGTGGGGAAACGTAGTGTTCAAGCATTTTAATCCACATCGGTGGACCGGATCTGACGATCCAAGGCTTGCCTGTGCGCTTGCCTGAGGGGCGGACTAGAGCATCTCGAATTCAGTAAAGGACGATCCCTTGCCTCGGTTCACAAACGGAAATCCAATTTCCAAATACGTGATTCTGCAGTTTTATTTGTAGAGCCTAGTATGGCGACATAGTGGGATGGGGCGCTTATGCCGTCTATGATTGATACTTATGATTTGAAATTGTTTTGACACTATACACTTATAGTAATAATAAAGTATGAAATTTCACGTATCAAGCATTATTTGGCTGTTATAAGGTAAAACCATATCCTCCGGCTTGCGTTGCATTGTGTGATGGGACCTGGGTCTTATAACAGCTTCATTGTTCTTTATTTAGCATTGCGCTGTTGTTTTATGCACTGGTATTCTTGGGAGGAAACCCGTTCCGTGTTAAACGGCGTGGTCCCTTGATTTACCTAACTTTAAAACAAAGATAAATAACTGTTTTAGTTCTCACACCAGTCACATGACTAACCTGGATTTTATTGTTTTAACCTAAACTCTGGGTGCCCTTATTTTGACACGGGCAGCTAGTAGTTTTGGTTTTGCAGATTTATATTCACAGGATCCTGGGTTACAGCTGGAATGATATCCGGAAAACTCTGTATTCGTATATCTCCTTCAGTTGTGCTTTGTATTATTTTTCGCTGCAGTGATGTATTTAAATGTAATTTAAATCTCTGATATTTTCTAAAGTATATTATTGGTTTATACTCTGTATATTCTTGTATTCTGATGAATTGTTGTAATTAACAATGAAATGTTCTTCTGCCTGCGTTCTAATTTGTCGTGTTCTCAAAACAATCAGGCGTTTCGAACGGTCTTGGTCGGTTTAGCGACTGATTCGGATCGAGCGGAATTGTCGGTCGTTACAGCTGTAATAAAATTTACATAAGAGTACAAGAATATCAGAGTGCAAAAAATAAATACACAACAGAAATACAATTATCAGAGAATAAATAAATTACACAGCATCGGAAATGTAAAGCATTAATACAATGTGCAACGGAAAACATCAACTAACATAACTGAAGGAAATACACAGATACAAAGCTTTCCTAGTAAAACTCCAGCCGTAATCTAGGATCCTATGAAAAGAAAAGATCAGCAAAACCAAAACTACTGATTGCATATGTGGAAAATATGGGACCCTACAGTCTAGGAAAAAACAATAAATTCCAGGTTAGTTATGGGACCGGTATGAGAACTAAAATAAGTTATTAAAACTTGACTTTAAAATAGGGTAAATCACGGGACCACGCCATATGTCATGAACATGTTTACTCCATGTGAATACCAGCACACAAACAACAATCAAGACTAGACTTATAAATAAAGCCTATGATGAATAAAACAACATGCAATTTCTCAATCTACCCATTTAGGCTTAATCCCCAAAATGATATTTCCAAATCCAATTATCTTTACAGAAACTATCTCTTTGGGCTTTGTTCCTAATTTCTTATTTCGATTCATTTGAAAAACGTATCTAGCTTCCATATCAAAATAGATTTCACTTTGGGATCTCAAGCCAAATCATTTGGAAATATGAATTTCGAAATATCACAAACGTGCATACAAAACATATGCAACCAAATATCGAGAGGTTTCTCTTGTTAAACAAGGAAAGGGCATGCATCTTATGTACCTCCCACACATGGAGTAGGCTACGCTAACCACTAACCAATTCTCAAGCTCCTCGGTCTTCAACTCACCTATACATTAAGTCCTCAAGGTTACCCGAATCTTTAGCCACATACTAAATCATTTTATATCCTCAAGTTGGGAAAACCTTTTCGCAATAATAATAATCACAAGTAATTTCAAACTATAGTATTTCACATCGACAAGTAACAAATATGATCAACCACTATTAGTGATATAACCTTTGAGCTCATACGTCTCGAAGAAGGGTGTTAAGCTAAGAGAATAAGTTTTCCGCCACCAAATAGATATACCATCAATAGTAACTAATCGTTTATGTGATGAACTACGATGTCAAACACATAATTCATTTCCAAATCATTTCGAAAACGTCAGGTTCAGTCCTCGAAATCCTTTCTATTTTATAAAACACTCCCTGCCGAAAATCGGGAATAACATTTTCTTTCACTTAAGAAAATCATATATTAAAAACCATTCATTAAATTGAAATGAATCAAGCAACAACACTAAACACCTCATAGACAAATCGTGAAATTAATCACATGGTGTTAGCATACAAATATTTTCCACCCAACCCAATGCTAAATGTAAAAGAATATATTCTCATAAATTGGTCGAGCATAATCCAAACAATCAGTCAATCAACAAAAAATTTCAACAACCAAGTATATTTGGTTTATAACTCTTTCAAATCGTTTATCACGAAATCACCCCAAAATCGAACGCAAGATGTTATTCGACCTGCTAATCTCCAATACGAACTCCAAATCGGAAATTACCACTCTCATTGGTTATGGATTCCAACACTAGAACAAGAACAAGCACGCTGTAAAGATCACAGCGTATAAAAGCTACGTCAAATGCCTTGAAATGGGTATGTGGTGGAAGATCTCCTTATAAGAATCTCAAATATATTAATTTTATGATTTTTAGATGTGTATTTGATTTGTTTTGATTTTTCGAAGGGGAAAACTCTAACGTTTTGGAATCGGAGGTAGCAACATGAAGAAGGGACTTAGGTTTAGGGTTAGAAATGTTTAGGACAATTTATAGTGGAGGAAAAATTATTTCTTTTATAGATTATATATTTTATTTTATTCGATTGTCCAAAATTTATGCTTATTTTCAATGTTTAAAGATTTTTATGATCACATACGAATCCCGTTTCTAATGAAAATAGACATGTAACAACTCTTTGACATTACGGACCAAACGATACTTGATTCGTCGAATTCTGAGTCCATTTACACAAATAACGAATTTTTAAAGTCAAAATATTGATTGTTTTTCACATTAAATCCACGCTTGGTCACATACTGACTCTAAAAATCACGAAATTTGAATTTCTACCATTATTCGATGCTACAGATCCAATAAAAAAGTTTCGTCGAATTCTGAGGTCGTCCCAATAATGTTCCTTTGTAAAATTGCTTAAATTATTACATTAAATGATTTTTTCGCACCCGACCACATACTAACTTCACTTGGCGCGAAATTTGAAATTTAGCAATAATTTAATATTACGAATCCAAAAAATTGGTTTCGTAAAAAACGGAGGTTGTTTGCAAAATGACCATTTTAAGGGCTTAGGTAATATTATTATGTTAATAAATTTCATAGTGACTATTGAAATTTTGAATGGGGCATAACTTATATGTTATAATATGAAATATAAAACTTTCACTTTCGTTATTGTTAAATAGATCCTAACGTTTCTTGTTATACTGAAATCCAACTTATATTTAATTCTATACTGTCATTTGAAGTTCAAAACTAAATTTTCAAACTACCGCGACGTTATGCGTCCGATTTATAATTATATTATAAACTTTATGTTCAAACTTTGTTTTAAATAAATTCTAAGTCGTTTATTCTCAAAATGAACTGTTTAAAATATTTAATTTCCATTCAAATCATTTTTTTTAAAATTGGTTCCAAAATTCAGCATTGTTACATACGTCAAACTTCCAACCGCAGTTGTATAAGTCCCCTTTTCCATATAAGCCTTGTCTTTCTCCCTGATAGGTGATCCCTTAAACGAAAGCTTTATATGCAAAGGTAAAGTTGTACTTAATGCCTTTGCATTCTCCATGCTAAATCAACAATGCAGTTTCTTAGTGTACTCCTTTTGAGTCAATCTCAAATCAAAACGCTTTTAGTTTCTCTTAATTTCCAAGCTAAAGATTTTCTTTACTTCTCAAAAATCTTTCATTTCGAATTCTTATTTCAAAAGCATCTTCAACTTGTTGATTTCCCTTTTGTCTTTGGTAGCAATGAGCATATCATCCACATACAAGAGTAAATACACCCAACGATCATTTTCCAACCTCTTCAAATAAACACAAGCATCGTTGATGCTTCTATCAATTCCATTTTCAAGCATAAAATGATTAAATCCCTTACACCATTATCTGGATGATTGCTTCAAAACATATATTGATTTCTTTAACTTGCAAACCAATTTTGACTTACCATCTACCTCAAACCCTTCTGATTGCTCCATGTAGATGTCTTCATCCAAGTCACCATGCAAGAAGATGGTTTTAACATCAAGATTCTCAAACTCCAAGTTATGGAGAACAACTATAGCTAGTAAAATCCAGATCAAAGTACGACGTACAATCGTTGAAAAAATTTCATCGCACTCCTTTCCTTTATGAAAACCTCTTTGTAACTAGTCTGGCTTTATATCTCCCATCGCCCTTCACCTTGTATATCCATTTGCACCTTATAACATGGTTTTCGTTAGCAAGTGAAACCAAATACCAAG
Source organism: Allium sativum (assembly GCA_030737875.1). Classification (NCBI taxonomy): domain Eukaryota; kingdom Viridiplantae; phylum Streptophyta; class Magnoliopsida; order Asparagales; family Amaryllidaceae; genus Allium; species Allium sativum. The sequence goes on along the minus strand of CM060922.1, from coordinate 403,566,534 downwards.
TTTGGTTCTTCATCAATGATTGCATCTCTTCCTTCATGACGCCAATCCACTTTGATCTATCACTCGAATCTGTGAAGTCATCAAAGTTCGTAGGCTCATCTTGGACTACATGAAGAGTGTAGTCCAAATTATAACAAAATTTATGGTATTTCCAATCACCATATTTTTTGGTGGTTATATTGCACGTCGACCAACCGAGTATTAATATTCTCATCCAAACCACTTTCAGCTCCACCTTGAACTGAATCCTCTCTAGTATAATGTACATCACCAACATTAGTAAAGGAACCATATGTGATGTTTCATCAACCGCAACAACCTCACAGCTGCTGCTTCAACTTTACAACTACTTGGACAAAATATGGGAATGACTTCCTTCTCCTTTGATTCTTCATGAGCCAAATCAAGAACATCCAATGAGTTTTCATTCTCCTTGAATAAAGATGACTTATCAAAAATGGCAGGATGAGAATTTACAACCTTCTTCTTTTTTGGATTCCAATTCCGATAGTCTTTCATGACGTCCATGTAACCAAGAAAAAACCCCTTAAAAGCTCTAGCCTTAAGCTTATCATTTCCCGGATCATGCACATAAACTAGACTCCCAAACACATGAAGATATCTCAAGTCCACACACTTCCACACTTCGTCCAGAATTTTGTTATCAATAGCCGAGCATGGAATTTGATTCACAATGTATATTGCGATTGATAAAGCTTCGACACAAAATCCCTTAGGTAAAGTCTATGTCAATCTCAATCATCAAGCTTTCTCAAGCAGAGCTCAGTTCATTCTCTCTGCTATCCATTTGATTTCGGATCTCACGGCGTTGTAAAATGTCTATAGATTCCATGATGCTTGCAATATTCCAAGAATCCCTTGGAAACATACTCTCAGCCATTGTCAGTCTTTATAACTTTCAAAAACTTGCCACTTTTATACTCAATAAGAGCCTTCCATACTTTAAACTTAGAAAATGCCACCGACTTTGCTTCATTACATACACTCATGCCTTCCGAGAAAAATCACCGTTGAAAGAAATATAATAACGTGCTCCACCCAAAGAAGCAACCAATGTCGATCCCTAAACATCTGAATGAACTTACTCAAGAACCCCTCCCGAATCATTTTTCCTTTAACTGAATGAAACCTTTGTTTGCTTTACCATGACACATTCCTCACAAAACTCTGATTTGTTAAAATTCTCACCCTTGATGATCTCCCTTTTCCGAAGAATATCCAAACTCCCCTTCGAGATATGACCCAATCTCAGATGCCATAATCGTGTTACATCCAAGCCATGTGAACTATCATTACCCATACAAGTTTCACCTTTACGGACACACCTTGGAGAAAATATACACTATGATTTCTAGCACCTTTCATAACCACAAGTGCCCCCTTCAAAACCATCAAGGAATCCTTCCCAATAATGAACTTGCATCCCAGAGAATCCAATTTCCCCCAAAGATATAAGTGACTTTCTATGTTCTGGAACATAGCACATATAAGTGAGCATGCAAACCACTCCTCAAACATCCTTATTTGCATGAAGCCAATCCCATTGACTAACAAATAGCACCATTTCCGATAACAATTGTAATTCCCTCTTTGTCATCGTAAGAGGAAAAACAATTCCTTTTTGGCGTCATATGATATGACTCCCCCGATCGAGTGCCCATTCACTACCTAAAACACCCGATGCTACCACTATCAGTACATCACCATCCACCTAACCTTTACCAATATCCACCGTTATGGATGAAGATGCTTGTTCCTTCTTTCTATCCTTGTCTAGACATTCTTTCTTTCAATGTCCCGGTTTCTGGCAAATATATCACTTGCCATTTTTTCCCTTGATTTTCCTCTCCAATCGGACTTTCTTGATTTGGAACGCCCACGGTTTCCCTTCTTCACAATCTTTCCTTTCTCCACAAATAACCCATGACCACTAATAGCTTCATTACTTCCTTCGCTCAACCTCTTCATTTGATCTCTCAACTCCACACTATGAAGACCCGCTTTGACATCATCAAGCGACAAAGTATCTTGGCTATAGATCATAGTATTGGAAAACCCTGTATATTGCTCCAGCATTGAACACAATAATATCATCGCCTTTTATTCTTCATCAATCTTCAAATCAACAACCTTTATCTTCATTAGCAAGCCATCAAAGGCATTCAAGAGTGCCTTAAGCAAATTACCCTCCTTCATTTTTAAAGTGAAAACAATTTGCAACAAGATCAAAAAGTTTATGAGCGACTTCATCATATACAACTCCCCTAACCTGTCCCAAATACCTTTACCTGTTGTCTCACCATTAATTTTGAAGATCACATTCTCCCCCCCATAGCAAGTTGAAGAGTGTGTAGGCCCATTTTTCAATCTCCTCTCTCTCAAAATTCGAGATATCATTTGACAATAAATGAGTACCGAATACCACTCGGTGCACAGATTCCTCCTAAGAATCACTTTCATCTTCTATTCGCAACTCTTAGAATCGTTATCTCCATTCCACTTGTCTATTACCAATTGGAATCCCGACGCTGCATATGAACCACATACATAATGCACCACACTATTTAGACTAATGACTGAGGGACTTCCTAAGCTATTTTCCAATTCCGACATTTCCACAAACACTTACCAAACACCTAATGCTCTGATACCAATTGTAGTAGTGAAATTTGAATCAAACACCAATCTAACACAAATCCACACACCATGGAAGATGAGAATGTTAATAAATTCGGAAAAAACAACCGAATCCCTATACTCAAATCACCAAAACAATGATCAATCAATCCATACAGGCCTAACTCAATCACAAGCAATCAATAATGACTAAACCAATGAAAATAAATTGCACAATGATTTTATAGTGGTTCCATTAATCACTTGTTAGTGTACATCCACTTTGAAGAGAGTATATTATTACCACGATGAAAGGAATACAAGAGATTGATACAATGATCACTATTGATCAATATAGAAAAGAGTCTGTGGAGAATATAATTGTAGAAAAAATAGGTTATAAACTCTTGTTTTCCACTGGAGAACAAACCCTTGATCAAGCAAGCTCTCATTCTTTAAAGAACTAAAATTAGCTTATATAAGTTAGAATCTCATCTAGAAATAACTCAAATCTTCAGAAAAATTTCTCTAAAGAAAGCAGCTAAAATAGCCCTAACATGATTCAGACATCTGAGCTCTGATTCAGGCATTTGAAGTTAGGCTCGGTTTCAAAACAGCAACATGTCTGATGTCTGACTTGGGAAACATATGTTTGATTAAAGACTTTGGAAATTTCATGGGTTTGGCTCAGACGTCTGGATCCAAGCTCATACGTATGAGCTGAGTTGCAGACCATGGCATCTACTTCCCTGAAGCTAATCAACTTCACTATGCGATATCTTAAGCTCCGTAGCTCCAAATCGCGAACCGACTCAACCATTTTCATGCTATCTTCGACCATAGCATATAGTGTTGCAATAAACTTTAACAAATTTTGGGTAATATAGTAAGTCATAACCTCCAATATCTCACTAACAGTCCTAAGGATTATATAGAAGTTGATCATGTCTTCAATGGAATTTCAAGCTTGTCATATTCTATCCTGGCTCATTTTTAATATTTGTGGGTATATATCTCAACTAAATCTTTTTCCTCTTTAGCCAACTTTGTTTTTTGGACAACCAAAATCGAAAAGCATTGAAATTCAAATGTCAATGATCTGCTCTGATAATAATGAGAGGTTCCCACTATCTAATCTAATCTATAATAGTTGTGGAGCAATGATAATTAATGTAGTTCTATAAAATGTAATATTTAATCTTATTTCAACAAAAGGTAAAATCTAGTGGATTAGGACCATTGTTAATGCTAAATGTGTGTTGTGTAGTCCTGAATCTAAATTGTACGGGCATATCTTTTTTCTTATTCTTTTGTAAATTCCATTTGGTCCTCGCATCTTTTGAATAAAAAGTTTCACAAAGCAAACCTCGAGTCCTGCTTAGAGTGGATGAGTATCTTTTGAGAAACAATGTGGAAATCCCGAAAGACATTAAACCATCTAGTTATCCTTGAACGTTTATTATAGAAATTTAGTAGAGTGCAGTGCAAGTATCTTTACTAACCTCTCCTTATCGCAAACCAAATCTCACATATTATACAAAAGCAAGTTATGCATGATCTAAGATTGACGAGAAGCGTGATTCACCCTATTAAAGGAAAATTAGTCACCTAACCTTGAAATGTTTTTTTTTGTCTTTTCCCTATTTTCACTTAGATAACATTGGTTAGGCCTTTTTGTATTATGCCAATCAAGTCTTTATTATGTCCCTTCTTTATATAGATTTTTTGTTTCTTTATATTGTTGAAGCAGGTTTGGTCTTTTGATCTATAGGCTTGACTCCCTTAGCCATTAACTTTCAAAACAACATAATTATTCCATATGTTTTGTTATATTCATCAATGAGTTATCATTAACAAGGACATATGTATTTGATATATACATATAGTATGTTTATGACATGCTCGTAGAATAAAAAAGAAAGTAAATAAAATAATGTGCAATAAAAAATGATTTGATTGATAGATCAACATGCTGAAAATAGTTTTGATTACAACTAAAATGAGTAGACACTTAATATATCAAATATTACTTCTCTCTATCATATGTAATGACAAGAATTAATCAAACTTTCTTTAAAAAGTATGTTTAAAGTTAGTGAAGTTGAGGTAACTTCTTTCGATAAGGTCGTGTATTTAAGTATGGCACAAAAGGTTAATGCTACTTCATCTAGATAATATTTTATAATCGTACACAATAATGGTTTGTAAAAAACTCCAACATATCCTCGGTTAGGGAGTGGCAGGATATATGAGTCAAAATTCTGAATATAATAATTGTTTGTAAGGGATCTTGTATAAATCTCTGAAAATGTGTTTGAGAAGGATCATCATTGGGTGATATATTTATGTTTTGAACTTAAGTTTTGTAAATTAAAACCATATCGGTTTAACAAAAAGATTGATAAATGTTTATAAATACCTATTTCATTGCATCGAGTAACATGTTTTGTTTTAAGAAGTTCTATCTTTATAGCGAAGGAATTTCTCTAAGAAATTATTAGTAGTAAAATGAAATTTTAAAATATCTAAGGATAAAAATAAATAATATTAGATGAAATTAAATTAATAGCCTAAATTAATATATCACACTAGAAAGTTTATTAATTATTTTTGTGCATTAAAGAAAAGCTATGTGCTTTTGATCAATGTCAAAAATATATACAATCCTTAGTTGTCTAATCAAACCATAAAATGTGTCGATGCTATAATGTGGTAGGATGCGTAAATCCTTAGTCCAAGTACATTGCTAAAATATTATTTTGATATTTATACCTGAAAAGGTGTAATCCATTTACCACAACTTTTTCTTTATGAGAATGACAAATTCTTTTGGAACTTAAATAGCAATGTTGATATGAGTGACATTATAAATTTTAATTAAAACTAGCGTAACTGATTCATAATTCAATATGCTCATGTTAGGTCGGATTTATTCACAATTTTTTTTTACTTAGTATAACTTTATATTTTTGTATATATGTATTAAGACATAAAATTCTAAATAATGATTTTGAATAGACGATTTATACATTATAACCAGACTTTCTCGATATAGGTGGTAGTGATATTCAACTTTGTGAATAAGCATCCAATTGAAAAAATATTTTGATATATTTATAAAATAGTTGATTTTCAATAAAAAAAATGCAAAGGAAAGTGTGTTTGGGAGTAAGAATGCTAAAAGATACATTAATATTTCTAAATTATAAGTAAACAACACATTGCTAATTTATATTAATTACTATTTAAAAAATATTTCTTAATTATTTTAATGCCCGATATTGGATTTCTAAATGATAATGTTTATAGGTAATATAAAAGATATTGGAAATGTTTCAAATCGATATGTAGTGACACCCACTAGACTTTTAATACAAGAAATGTAAAACGGATTCCCTATAAACGGAAGTAGGAAAAATAATACATGTTATATTGTCTATAATATTATAATCTATTCATGAATTTTTTTAAATCGCACAGTGAAAACAAAAGGGCCATTGCAGTATATGTGGGTTTACTACAAATACTGTTTTTGTGAGCCGTTGGAGAATGACTAGATTCTCCTTTTTTGTCATATATATATATATATATATTGTTAAAAAATATTAAAATTGTTCATGTATTTAAAACCAAAAGAAAATATCAAATCCATATAGACGTCATTTAAATGGTTGTTTGACATCTATATTTGGGATATAAGAAAAAATGAACCCCTTATGAATAAATATTCATACTCACACTTTTATAAGTGATACTGAGTATAATCTAGTGAAAAACCAGTGATTTGGACAGCAGAAACATAATAGTACCCAATAATATAGCCTGACGACAATCTCAACAATGCCAATCCAACAAAGATAATAAAGAAAATTAAATAGCTCAAACTATAGATAAAAACAGAAACATAAAAGGGAAAGAATACACCAATATAACAAAGTTCGACTATGCCCTATGTCCTCGGACCCAACAACCGTTTATTTCATCAATTCAAGGGGAGGTAGTACAATATGAGAAGAAACACACAACACTCAATACAAATTTCGCACCCAGTGAAGGGTAAAGAAATAAGGATCTTATGGAAGATATAATATGGGGAGCTTTCTTATCTTGTGTGTTGAAAAATATGAGCAAATGTCTTCATATATATAGGAGGAATGATGAAAAATGCTTTGAAGTAAGGATGAAATATTTCGTTGATTTTGTTCCACCACAAATCCAACATATTTATATTTGTTTCCACCTATACCAATGTTTGATTGATTCCTTAAATCATGAATAAACCTTCTCCGTATTAATATATTATCTTCCCGATTTGTGTTCCATAATTTACTTGATTATGGGAATCAATTAATATCTTCTCCTTAATAGGTTTAGATCACCCAAATTTAACACTCTACCTCGATTAAAATATATACATCAATTAATAAAAAATGGTTTTTGGGTCAGTTCCCCATGGCACAAAGTAGCTCGTACAACACCAATCAAGTTCGAGCAATGCTCAAACTTGTCCTTTGGAACTAACTTCATTAGTATATTAGATGGATTGTCATTTGTGTGAATCTTTGACGTCTTTATCATATTTCTCTCTTCTTCAAGCACAAGAAAGAAACTCTTAACATCAATGTGCTTTGTTTGTGAGTTGTAGGCTTGATTTTCCATAAGATGAATGACACCCTGACTATCTTAAACAACTCCACAGTCTTTTGCATCATTAATAAATCATCCAAAAGCTGCAACAAATACAGTCCTTTCCTAGTCGCTTCCACAGTAGAAATAAGCTCTGCCTCTGTTGTTGATAAAGCTACAATGATTATAGCTTAGATCTCCAAGAAATTGGGTTTATGCCAAGTGTATAAATATAGCCCGTAATCGATTTCCTACCATCTTTATCCCTAGCATAATCTAAATCACAATAACACCTCGGAGTTATGTCACTACCTCCAAACAACTACCCAATGTCAAAAGTGCCTCTCAAATATCTTAGAGTCCACTTCATAGTTTGCCGATGAGTCTTTCCGGGGTTTGACATATATCTGCTAGCAACACCAACTGCATGAGCTAAATTAGGCCTAGTGCATACCATAACATACATAAGGCTTCCAACCACACTAGAGTAAGGAATATTAAACATATCCTTTTTGAGTTCATTCGACGTGGGAGACATATCTCTGAATAGCTTAAATTGAGAGCTAATGAAGTAGCCACCGGTTTAACATTCTCCATACCGAATCGAGACAAGAATTTCTCAATATATTAAGTTTGAGTGGGTCTCAAAACTCTTTTCTTTTTATCCCTCTGAATCTCCATCCCCGAAATTCTTTGTTCATTTCCCAAATCTTTCATCTCAAACTCCTTATTGAGCTCCATCTTCAACCCTTAAATTCTAGTCATGCTCTTAGAAGCTATCAACATATCATCAACATAAAGCAACAAATAGATGATGTCATCATTACATTTCTCAAAATAGACACACTGGTACTTAAAGCTTCTAGAGTAACCTTATGAGATCATAAACTTACCAGATTTCTTATACCACTATCTAGGAGACTATTTTAAACCATAAAGAGATTTGTTAAGTTTGCAAACACGACTGGGCCTACTACTTACAATGAACCACTCTGGCTTCTGTCGGTAAATGTCCTTCTTAAGGTCACCATGCAAGAATTCTGTCATGACATTTAATTGTTCCAACTCCATGTCGAAATGAGCAACCAATGCCAAAAGAATGCGAATGGAAGTGTGTCTAACAACTGGAGAAAAAATATCTGGAACTCCACACCTTTCTTCTGAACATATTCCTTCACCACTAATCTTGCCTTGTACCTTAAGTCCCATTGTTGCCGTCTTTCACCTTATAGATCCATTTACATCCAATTTCTCTCTTGTTAGAAAGAAGTGACACTAAATCCCAAGTGTGATTTTTGTGCAAAGACTCAATCTCCTCCTCCGTAGCTACTAATCAACTGGAACAATCAACCAAACTAATGACATCTCAATAGTCTCTGAGTTCATCATGTAATATGCTTGATGCATAAGCTGCCATGTCATCAAAGTCAATGTCTTTAATACTTAATCCCACAAAATCATCAAGTCATGTAGGTATTTTCTTCTATCCGGTTAGTCGAGTTTGGATTTGAGCTCCCCCTTGAGATTGATTCTCTATCCTCTCCTTATCAACCATGGTGTCATCAGAATCACCATTTTTACTCATATGGAAGTTTGATGCTCTACCTTGTGTTTGGTATTCTGAATTTATCCTCTCAACATCATCATTAACAAAAGAAGAAGGCTCCAACTTCAACATAGCCTTCTCATCAAATGTAACATGCCTGCTAATAACAATCTTCTGGGTAGTAGGACACCACAACCTATAACCCTCAACTCCTTTCCTATAGCCAACAAAAATATACTTGCGCATTCTTCGATCCAACTTCCCTTTTCTCTCATGCACATAAGCTGTACAACCAAACACTCTAATAAAGGAATATGAAATAGGCTTTCTCTTCTATAATTCTTCAGGAATCTTCATATCTAGGCGGTGGAAGGTGTGAGGTTGATAAGGAAAACTGTCTAGATAAAGCTTTTACCCAGAATATCTTCTTTGATCCTTTAGTTAGACATAAGCAACGAGTTCTTCCCAACAAAGTCCAACTCATTCTCTCTGCAACCCCATTTGACTTAGGGTTCCCTGGTGTGGTGTGTTGTCTTTTGATTCCCTCAAACTCATAAAATTTAATGAATTTTTGAGAAGTGAATTCACCACCATTATATGAATACAGAACCTTCACTTTCTTCCCAAACTGCTTCTCAAGAAGAGGTTTCCAATTTTGAAACCTATCAAAAGTTTCGTCATTGGACTTCATAAAGTAAACCCATAGTTTTGTTGAAAAATCATCAACTAATGAAACAAAATATCAGGCTTCTCTAAAATATAGGCTGGTGTGAGTCCCCAAACATCAGTTTGAACATACTCCAAAACATCTTTAGACTTATGCTCTGCACTTCCAAAAAAACCATCATCTGCTTTCTAAGTACGCATCCTTCACAAAACAAAGTTTTGAATGATGAACACTGCCAATCAAACCTCGCTTTCTCAATAGTTCCAAACTGCGCTCTCTAATGTGATCCATACGAAAATGCCATAATCTGGTAGAATCAAAATCAAGAAAATTAGCAACTGAAGCAGACTTCGCAATACCAATTGTACCCTTTAGCAAATATGGATTTCCAGCTTTCACCCCTTTCATTACTACCAATGAGCCTTTTGTAATTTTTAATCAATCCTTTTCTATTACACACTTTAAGCTAAAATTGCACAATGTTCCAATGGAGATCAAACTATGCCTTAAATCAAGCACATTCCTGACATAACACAAATTACGAACAACACCATTAAACATCCTGATTTTTACTGTTCTAATACCAACTATGCGACAAGAAGCATTATTTCCCATTAGAACCTCTTATCCATCAAACCGGTAATCAGGGGAAAAAGAGTGTCTATTAAGTGTCATGTGATAGGATGCTCTCGAGTTAGTAATCTACATTGTACACTTCAAAGAAGAGGCAGAAGCTATAAAAATGCCATGGTCCCTCTTTGAATCTGATGTCTTCACTGTAGAAGCTGAAGCCTTTTGAGGAACAACTTTAATTTTATTCTCCAACTTAGGGCAATCTGCAATATAATGTCCAGCTTTTCAACAATAATCACAAATTCCCTTTCGAGCTCCCTTTGACAGAGGTTTGAACTTAGCACTATCTCCATCATATTTGGGTCTACTCTTTCTTCTTCCCTATTTTGCAATAAGGCTTTCGAAATCATTTTATATGATCATGCTTGCTAACTTTCCCCTCAACATCTCGTTATATAAATTTGTCTTCACATCCTCCAAGCAAATAGATGAACTCCCACAGATCATACAGTTGACCAAAGTGTTATACTCGACAGGCAAGGAACATAAAAGAATAACAGCTTGCGCTTCATTCTCAATTTTTACATTAGCCGCTCGAAGATTCATGACAAGCATGTTAAGGGCATCCACGTTAGCAGATACATCGGTTCCAAGCTTCATCTTGAATGAATAAAGTTTTTGTTGTAGGATGATGTGGTTAGTTAGAGACTTGTCGTAGAACTTTCTCTGAAGAGCATTACATAGTTCCTTAGCAGTTTTCACAAGAGAAAACTCTCTAAATACTTCATCAGAATGGCTAAGTTGAATGGTAGTAAAAGCATCCTATTCTAATTCTTCTACCAATTTAGGTGTTAAATTCTTTGATTTCTCTGGATTTGTGACAACCTTAAATGTCCACTCTTTCTTTAGCACCGCATCCATCTTCATCTTCCATGCACCAAAATCCCCCTTTCCATCAAATCCAATGATTCCATAATTTGTAGTTCTTCTACTAACATTATTTTTTGTGGAATTAGACATAGTTGTAATAGTCTTTGAACAGAACAACAAGCTTGATACCAAACTGTAGTGAAAAATCAGATATTTGGGCAGTGGAAACAGAACACCCAATAATCCAGCCTGTCGACAATCTCAACAATGCCAATCCTATAAAGATAATAAAGAAAATCAAATGGCTCAAATTATAGAGAAAAATAGAAATATAAAAGGGAAAGGACACACCAATATAACGAGGTTCGGCTATGCCTACGTCCTCAGACCCAACAATCTTTTATTTCTTCACTTCAAGCGGAAGTGGTACAATATCAGAAGAAACACACAACACTCAATACAAATTTCTCAACCTATAACAGATACAGAAATAGGGATCTTATTGAAGATATAATATGGAGAGATTTCTTATCTTATGTGTTGAAAAATATTGGCAAATGTCTTCATATATATAGGAGGAAGGATGAAGAATGCTTTGAAGATAAGGATGAAATATTTCCAGATTTCCTTGACTCAATTCCACCACAAATCTAGCATATCTGTATTTGTTTCCACTTATACCGATTGATTCCTTAAATCAAGAATATACCTTATCCATATTAAAATATTATCTTCTCGATTTATATCCCGTAATCAACTTGATTATGAGAATCAATTAATATCTTCTCATTAATAGATTTAAATTGCCTAAATTTAATATGTAACAGCCCGCATTTTACATATCGGGAGATCGTAAAATATTTTTATTTTATTCCCTGAGGGTTGGATCATTCTAATCTTTTGATATGATGCTTATGGGGATGTGAGACATGTCCATAATTTTTACTGATTTTGGTTATGATCATTTTTCCCCTGTCAGTCTTGCATAGTGCATAACTTTTGACTCAGGTCGAATCAAAGGATGAGACCTATTCCAATGGAATGGAATTGATGATTGCCTTTCCATAGAGTGGTTACATTAAGGATTTGGCTCAGTGGTTTGGCAGAAATTGCTGTTTTAAGGTTTTTCAGTTGGTTGTTCAGGTTTTGGGAGCCTAATGGGCTGATTTGGGGAAGGCCCATTAGTGGGTTGGTGGAAACTATAAATAGGGGGTAAGGGATACGGGAAATGGTTTTATTTTTCCATACTCTCATTTGGATACCTTGTGCTCTTCTTTCCTCTAACTCCTTTCCACCATTAAAAATCTGAATATGAGGAGGGAAATCACAGAACTATACCATTGGAGGCTAGATCTACATCAATTGAAGCAAGGATTCATCGGATCAATGGGATTGGTGCGAAGTTCTTACTATCCGGATTCTTGTTTCTATCATTTTTGCTTGTTTTCGAGAATTGGTGAGTGATATGCATCTCTCACATGGATTCAATGTAGTGTTTGAGTGTCTGTTTATGTTTTTCGTCAGTTTCAAGTATATTTCCATAGATCTATGCATTGGCAAGTCCATTTTCATATAAATCACCCTATGATCTAATTTAACAAGTTTAGATAAGTAATTTCTATGTCATTTCATGTGAATGTGCATGTTAGATCCATGGTTTTGCTCATATGTACGTTTATGGTGATTTTGGTGAATTTTACATGTTTTTTGATGGAATTTTCATATTGGTGTTATTAGTGATTTCATAACATGATTTTGGTCATATTGGATGAATTGAATGAGTTGGTTTCGTCGAAATAATCGTTTTGGCGAAGTTTTGTTCGAAATTGGAGTTGCATTGAAGGACACAGGTTTTGGGTCGAGCAAGCCAGGGTCGGTCGAACATGTGGGTCGGTCGAACATAGTGGGTCGGTCCCAAAAGTGTGTCTTGGAGAACAAGTCAAAAACCATTCCTTGGTCGGTCGGTCTCATATGGGTCGGGTCGTTCATCTGGGTCGGGTCGGTCTTAGTGTCAGTTGGTCGAGCAGGACTGAGGGTTCTGGTTTTAAAAGAAATTTAGGTCGGTCGGTTTACACGTTGAAGGTGGGTTGGTCGAGCAAGGCGAGGATCGAGCAAGCTTGGGTCATGCACCTAGGGACTGGTCGGTCTTCGGAGGGTCGGTCACAGGGGAGGGTCGGTCACAAGGAGGAGTCGGTCACCAGGGAATGGGTCGGTCGTACCAGGAGTCATTCGCACCGGGCCAATTTCTAAAAATTTTATTTTTTGGGTACGACTCAGATTTGAATAAAAAGGGCTGAAAAAAATTCGGGGGCAACCCCTCGAACCCAAGCCGCAGCGCAATGATGTAATTCAGCTCAATGATGTGGTGACTTCCTAGTGAATTCAATGGGGAATGACGAAGTGAGGTGATTTGTTCGTTGGATGTGACGAATGTGGGGTCTACTCAAAGATGTATTGAGTTCATGTGAAGTAATTGCTCTGAGCTAATTAATAGTCGTAAATGATAACGACTAGAGATAAGACGGTCAACGAATTTCCGTTGCCGTAGGTTCTAGCGGACTCAAAGCAGGGATACAATATAAGACCAATTGTAGGTCAAGTGCCCTGGGCGTTGTGTATGGCCTAAACATGTGTTGTGTATATCGTATAGGGTTTTGCTAGAACAGGGGCGTCATGTGTGGTCCTTGACTATTAATGGCAAGTTGTTAGCCAGTCATACGATAACGAGGGTTCCAAAGCAAGGTTGGCGGTGATAGCTAGAGTCAGTCATGGATGTTTGAAGGTTTCTCGTAATAATGGACGAGTTTCAGTTGCTATGCGTGAATGATTGTTCTGGTTGCCATGGCTGAATTGTTATTCCTTTGGATGTATGGATCGTAAAGGCTATCACTATCAGGTGTGGGGAAGGTAGGTGTAAGTTATTCTTTGGAGATGGGTAGATTAGTTGTTTATTTACTCATTCTCATATACTTTATTGATGAAGTTTGTTATTGTTTTATCGCTCACTAAGATTGTTGTCTGCCTCAAGGTTTTATGTTTCCCTCTTATTACCTTGGGCTGCTCATCCGGTTGTGGATGGGCAGACTGAGTAGCAGGTGGCAGGTGATGCTTTAGTGAGGACGTTGAGGCTAATCGATGGCGAGCAAGAGGCTCACGTACCAGTTTTATTACTATCTAATAATTGGGTTACCGCTGTTTGCTATTTCTCTGAGGGCTGTAGTGAGGTAAATTGTACAAACTCTATTGTTGTTATCCATTTTATGAGATACCTTCTAGTTGTTATGAAAGCTCAGTGTTTACTGCTTCACTATCACTGCCTTTTGTATATGTTTTATTATATTTTATCCTTGCGCTATGAGTTTACGACAAGTTCCACTTATGTATCATACCTTGATGATCATCCATAGCTGCCTGGCATATCTATCAGCGTATCATCCCTCTTGTATGGTGCGGGGGCTATGGGTTGTTGTCACATTTGGTATAAGAGTCAGGTTATCAATTTTTAGCCAAAATTTAAGGACGTAATTGCATATGAGAGACGTACTCGTTGATTTCAGTTGGATGCTTACTATATATATTAGCATATATAGTAGTAGCGGTTGTATTCCTTTAGCAGTTTTCTTGAAAGTGGCTAATCATTCTAATTTGTAGATTTAGAATGAGTCGACGCTATATGAGACACGCTACTAGTGGAGCAAATACTGAAGGGGGAAATGGTGGCGAACTATACTACCCAACCATGTTCGAGGCCACGACGACAGCGATCATGAATAGGGTTCCCGCTCCAGTGGCGTCTACGGTTGATATTGGAGTCTCAATGCCTAGAGCAGTAGAATTTGCAAAGCTATGCAAAGACTTTACATCATTGGGAGGGAAATAGTTCAAGGGCACTGAACTAGTTTAAGAGGTTCAAAGGTGGCTGGATACTTGTGTTCGAATCTTTAAGGACTTGGGTATTGATGATGCAACAAAGAGGAAACTTGCATCAAAGCAGTTAATGGGTAGAGCGATGGACTGGTGGAACTCTGTCACACTTACGACCCATGAAGACGATATCTCATGGGAACAATTCCAATCTAAGTTTGAAGTAAAGTTTATATCCACCGTGCAAAAGCCTGTTCTATTTAAGAGATTCGTGGAGCTTAAACAGAATGGTCGATCAGTTCTTGACTATATTTCTGGCTTTGAGGCCTTGTCAAAGTATGCTCGTTCGTATGTGGATACTCCTTATCCAAAGAATGATACGTTTGTCTTGGGATTGGATGAATATCTTGGGAATCAACTTGTAGATCACCTTGATGATAGCTTTGAGAAGATCATCAAGAAGGATTTGAGGCATGAAAGTTTGTTTCCTAAGAAGATGTCTGTTGTTGTAGCTAAAGTGGAGCAGAAGCCACAACAAGGTGGTAACAACAAGAAGAGGAAGCAACAACAACATAAAGGGAAGGATGGCCAAAAGAAGCAGAAGGGAGAAGTGACTTGCTTCAATTGTTGGCAGAAGGGCCATTTTTCTAGTGAATGCAAGAATCCTAAAGCTGAAAAGAAGTTCTTCAAGTGTGGAAAGCCGGGACATGATAAGAAAGATTTTCCAGAATCAACTCAAGGGAAGCAAGTGGTTAAGGCTTATGCTTTAGGGGCAGTACCGTCTTCTTCGAAAGCTCTTACTGCAGAGGAGAAGAGAAAGGGTGTCGTGGTGCAAGGTGCTCTTTCTATTCATGGTGTTTTAGTTCGAGTTTTGTTTGATACTGGAGAATTTCATTCATTCATTTGTAATGAGCTTGTGTGTCGCTTGGGTTTGGAACCCAAGATTTGTGATAGACCATTGATCGTGACTAATCTAGTAGGGGTTCATCTAGTTTGTGCATGTTGTGTCGTGTTATAGTGTTGTCGAGTCATGGTTGCTCTTTTGTGTGTGATTGCTTTGTTCTTAACTTCGCTGGGATTGGGATCATCTTGGGCGTGGATTGGCTTAAGAGGTATGCATCAAGAGGGAATTGCGAGAAGCTAGAGATGAGAGTCGAGGATGTAGAAGGGTGAAAGGTGTTGACAAAGTGTAAGTAAGAAGAGGGTGTCTTTGTTAGTCATCTGTATTCGCTTGTGATTCCACAAGAAGACTTGTCATCTGTGTTGATCGCTAAAGAGTACGAGGATATGTTTGATGAGGTCAAAGGGTTACCGCCGCATCGTGAGATCGAGTTTAGGATCGATTTGGTCAAGGGTGCTAGACCAATCGTCATGCCTCTTAGGCGGATGGCGCTTAAGGAACAGGGAGGGTTGGAGGTGCAAGTTCGTGACCTTTTGGGAAAAGGATTCATTTGGAGGAGTGTATCCGAATAGGGTTCACCGGTCATGTTTGAAACCAAGGCAGATGGCTCATTAATGTTGTGTGTAGACTATCGTGAGTTGAATAAGGTGACTAAGACGAACAAGTATCCGTTGCCAAGGATTGATGACTTGTTCGATCAGCTTCACGAAGCCAAAGTGTTTTCTCAGATGGATCTTGCAACGGGATTTCACCAGTTGACGGCGGCAAAGGATAGTGTGCCAAATACTGCTTTTAGGACACCGCTTGGGTTCTTCGAATGGTTGGTGATGCCATTCGGGTTGACTAACGCGCCAGCGTATTTTGTGGATCTTATGAATAGGGTATCCAGAGAGCGAAGATGCAAATTGGAATAGCCTTGAGTATTTGGCAAGGTTTGATTTCAGTCCAAGATGCAAATTGGAACCTGGAATGTTGGCAAGCTTATCGATAAGTCCTACGCTTATCGAAAGGATTGGAAAAATCCAAAAGTGAGATGTGAAGCTTGTTGAGTTTGTCCAGAATCTGAAACCAGGAGATAAAGAGTCTGAAGTCGATAGAGAAGGTTGGCTTCAAAGCAAGGACGATTAGCTATTCCTAATATTGATGGATTGAGAGATAAGGCTCTGACAGAATGTCATCACTCGAAGTTGATGATTCATCCCGGTGGTATTAAGATGTATCAGGACATGAAGCGAGTCTACTACTGGGAGGGGATGAAGCAAGATATTGGCATTTCCAAGTGTATGAACTGTCAGTTGGTGAAAGCTGAATAGAAAAAGCCGAGTGGTTTGCTTCATCCATTAGAAGTTCCTACATGGAAGTGGAAGAAGAAATTAATGGATTTCATCGATGGACTACCTAGAATCAGGGCAGGAAACGAAGGAATTTGGGTCATTGTGGATTGCTTGACCAAAAGTGTAAGGTTCATTCATGTCAAGTCGACTAGGACGGCATCGAAATTGGCTGAGCTTTATGTGAAATGGATAGTTCGATTCCATGGTATCACGAAGAGCATAGTAAGTGACTAGATCCATTATTTACGAGTGGATTTTGGAAGAGTCTACAAGAAGCCTTGGGAACCGAGTTGTGTTTAAGTACGGCTTATCATCCCCAAACAGATAGTCAAACCGAGAGGGTTAACCGAATTTCGGAAGATCTCCTGAGGACTTGCGTGTTGGATTTTGGGGGATATGGGAAGACCATCTACATCTAGTTGAGTTTGCGTATAATAATAGCTACTAGTCTAGCATTGGAATGACACAATACGAAGCATTGTATAGGAGGCTGTGCAATTCTCCAGCATGTTAGTTAGAAACTGGAGATAAGTTGGTACTTGGGCCTCAAATGATAAGAGAGACCTCAGATTGTATCGAGATCGTTTGCAACGAATGAAGGCAGCCAAAGATCGTCAGAAGAGTTACGCCGATAAACGTCGTAAGAATTTGAAATTCGATGAAGGCGATATAGTTTTTGTGAAGATCTCACCGTTGAAAAATGTGGTTCAATTTGGAAGTAAAGGAAAGTTAGCTCCAAGGTTCATTGGACCATTTCCGATAATCGAGCAAATTGGAATGCTCGGATATAGATTGGAGTTACCCGAGAAGATGTCAAATGTGCATAATGTTTTCCATGTGTCGTTTCTACGGAAGTTTGTGCATGATTCGAATGTGGTGGTATCTCTAGAGTAGTATGAAGACTTAGAAGTAGAAACTGCAGTTGCGAAACCTCGTAAGCCGCTTCGTGTTGTGGGGAATGACACGAAACAACTTAGGGGAAAGACGGTTAAGCTAGTCAAGATACATTGGAGTGAAGATGGCGACGATTGTACATGGGAGACGGAAGAGAGCATGAGGGCGACTCATCCAAAACTCTTCATCGGTAGGAACTTTTGATATCGTATCATCGTTATATCATTGTATCTTGTTATTGTTTGATAGAATTATGCGTGCTAAGATAAGGCTATGTATGCATGGCTTGATGGTTGCTAGTTTGGGTAGTAGAATTGGCTTCATATGGATTGTAGGCATGCAGAATTGTTTTAATTGCTTGTGTTTGCTTGGAATTTCGGAGGAAAAATTCCTAAGGGGGAGAGAATGTAAAAGCTTGCATTTTACGTATTGGGAGATCATAAAATATTTTTATTTTATTCCATGAGGTTAGATTGCATTTGTGGTGGAAGTCTGACCGGACCCGGCCGGCATATCCAGCAACCACAAATGTTGAATCTAATGTGAGAGGTCTAAGTGCACAAATACGAGATGGGATAAGACACGAGGTTAGGCCCAACTTGTGGAAGAAGTCTGCCTGGACCCGACCGGCATATCCAGCATCCACAGGTTTCAGTCAATAATCCGGAGTAGGTATCAAACAAGGTACTCCAAACTAGGTCGGAGAAAGGGCCCGCTTACTGAATTGATTGTAAGAGATCCAAACGTGAATGACAGTGTGGGCGGCGCAAACCGACCGGGTCATGCGCGTGTATGGGCCAGGCAGAGGGGGATAAGACGACCGTGACACCTGTAGACATGGTGTTGTGCATATTAGAAAAGGGTTGCCACTTTGGGATGTGATACATCCTACGGTGGGGCCGACACAGAGTATCTACGTGGATTAGGGAGCCGATTAATTAGGATAGTAGTTAGGGTACATTTGGACGTATGCCTAAGTTTACCATCTTATGGTGGAAGGGATCATCTCATTCTGGTTATACTAGTAATAGTGCAGAATAATCTTTAGGGAAGCATATACACTCTATCCTTCTTACCTTGTCATGCTTACCTTTTATGTAGTTATCTCTCTCTTATCCACACTATATGTCTGTCATGCTACTTTTGTTTACTTGCTAAAAGTAACTGGACTCGCCAGACTTTGTCTGGCCCTTTTTGTTTCCTCTTCTTTCTTCCGTTTTCTCCCTAGGTTCTCAGGGCGGGAACATTCAGGCTTGACCGTGATTCTGCTTACATTTTGCTGGAGCTGCTGGATGTATGGCTCAAGCTTCTATCCTTGTTCTTGTGGCTATATTTTATTTGGGGAATTTTGATTCTCTCATGTACTCTGATGTTTTAAAGTACAAGACAAGATTTTTTTTATGTTGTAATGGTTTTTGTGTATTTCAGACATGTGATGTTTTTGAACCACAATGCTTTATTATAAATAAAGTCTTAAGTCCGTTGCCAATTTATATCTGTCTTATAATATTTCTGTTTCTATTTACCTTTAACGCTTCACGAAACTTAATGCATTCCCTTTGTTAGTGACATTAACAGACGTGAGGTTTCACACTTGGTATCAGAGCTGAAGGTTACCAGATTAGATAAAAGCTTTTGAAAATTATTTTCAAAATGGGTTTAAAAGAAAGCATTTTCAAAAAGAAAAGTCTGTTTTGAAAAACATTCCCCAAAAAAGCCATAAGTAATATTTTTCGATCCCTTATCTGAATCTCTTTCCTTTTCATTTTTTAGCATGTTTGGGGAACCTAATATTCCAGAGGGTGTTATGATACCAGGCTGGTTCTGTAGGTATCTGGAGGCCACGACGCCTACCGAAGGCCAAGGAAACGTTCCTCCCCTAGCTGCACCCGTTGTTCCTCCTCCTCCTCCGTGTGCAGACAACTTTTCCAACATCTGCAAAGATTTCTATGCTATTGGAGGAAAGTCATTCCATGGAACCGAACATTCGTAGAGGCAAGGAATTGACTCAAGGAGACCAAGAAATTTTTTGTAATATTTGAAGTAGAAGATCGAAGGAAGATTCAGTTAGCCTCCTGGCTACTGAAATATTAAGCTTCTTTTTGGTGGGAAGTTACCCAAGCTGGACGTCCGGTAGAGACATGGAATGATTTTAGGCAAAGATTTGAAATGAAATTTCTGTCCCAATATGAGAAAAGCATGCAAATGGAGAGGTTCTTAGCACCCAAACAGGGAAACTTGACAGTTACAGAGGATTGAAAAATTTATGATGCTAGGTATGCTCTTGAGTTAGATCCACACAATTCTATCCTGATGCTGGGTATGTTCCCAATTTATAAGATTGTGCCTTCAGAGTTTTTTTAAATTTCTTTTTAGGTAAATATTTATGTTATGCATGTTAAGTTTTCAGTTAAATGAATATAACTGGGTTTAAAGCCGGAATTTGTGCAGATATGTGGTGCAAGTTCCTTTACACATTTTGGGAAGGGTTGAGGTTCGTACTGCTGAAGTGCAAGATAAGGCAGCATAAGATGGTTATAATGTTTGTTGCGGACTGTAGTCAATTGGATTAACATATCAGAGAGAAACAAGTGTGATTTGGAGCAAATCCATTGGCATGGACTAGCTCAATATGCAGGTTTAAATTATAATTTTTTTCTACTTTTTATCATGATAGTTTATGTAGTACCAGGTCTACTTTTTATTACATGTGTTGGATTGATTTGTATCTTAAATGATTTATGTTGGGCTTGTTGCTTAGAGGCAATTGATATTATCTTTTGTTTAAACCTGCTATTTGTTTCCAAGGTTTGAATGACACAGTCCAAGCTTGCATTATTTATGCGCCTTCGGAAACATGTCGAGAAATGACGACTTCCATGCAATTTACTGTTGAAGTCTAAATTCATATATAAATACTGTTATATCTTTAGGCACAAGTTCTTTGTATATATTCACAAATATCATATGACTTGGGCCTGTCAGTGTATTTTTTTTCCTAAAATTTGGAGCCAACTCCTTATTCAACACTTTGTTATTTCTTTCTATGCATGGCCAGAAAAATGCCTGATACAAAATTTGTGTACTTAAATAGATGATATAATTATATGCTTTATATCTTTAAATTCATTGTCAGTAATTTACTAGAAAATGTTCCTATTATGTGCGTAACTTGACTATTTAGAAATCATTTTCTCTGCCACTGTGAACTAACAAGTAGCCTATAATTTTCTTGCAGACTGCTTATTACTTCTTGTGAGCGTCTCCGATTGATGAAGAGCTCAGAGGCTGTTAACATCGGTAAGCTTTTCCATGGCTTCGCTCCTTGCATGTTCACTTAACTTCATATAAGAGCATTCCCAGCAGAGTAGAGGGGAGGTGAAATGGGGAGGAAAGTGGAGTCGACGCTCTCCAGCAGTGGCGCGACGAGGGTGGGGAGCAGTTTGAAATGGCGACGCTCGCCATTTCAGAAATTTGAGCGTCGAGACCTAAACGGTTTCAAGAAAACCGAATAAGCCCTAAA
This sequence comes from Allium sativum, assembly GCA_030737875.1. Classification (NCBI taxonomy): domain Eukaryota; kingdom Viridiplantae; phylum Streptophyta; class Magnoliopsida; order Asparagales; family Amaryllidaceae; genus Allium; species Allium sativum. The sequence goes on along the minus strand of CM060922.1, from coordinate 403,545,099 downwards.
CGGTTTTCATAAAACCGTTTAAGCTCTAAACGGTTTTATGAAAACCGTTTAGGGGTTAATTTCGGTTTTTAAATACCCTTTGGTTTTATACGGTTATGTGAGAACCGTATAAAACATTGTTTTTTTTTTTTAAGATAATACGCTTTTTGATGTGTTAATTTAATATGTGTGAATTAATTTTTAAATTTATGTAAATATAAGTTTTCAAATTAATTTAGAACATGGATTTCAATATAAATTACTTAAAACTAGTAATTTTTTTTATTAACCCACAAAACAATACACCCAACATAGAAAATTAAAACTAGGATACAACAAGCCAGAAATAGCAGCATAGAAAAAACAGAATTACAACCAACTTAGAAAACTAAAGCTAGGATACAACACACTCGAAATAGCAACATAGACTGTGTCTACATCTTGGAACTTCCTTCTTCTCCTTGATATCGTTTCTGCTGAGCCCTTAATATACGGTCTGTTTTTGCTAAAGCATACTGAAGAGCCTGTCCGGTCAAATGCGATATATCCCTTAATAGAAACGCATCATCTTCTTTTTCCTTCAAACGTCTTTCACGTTTTTCTTTGTAAGCAGTTCTTTGTATGAGAGCTGTAGTTCTAGCGGCATCTTGCTACAGTTGCACCTCCATTATCTGCAGCTTCTTATCTTTATGCTTTTCACGGTCTTCGTTGTTGGAGACGGATGCGAGTGATATATTACTTAACAACGAAGTTAGTTTATCACTAGACGATGCTAAATCTTTTGTTTCCTTATTTCTCAGCAGTGCTCTTTTGCTTGATTTTATTCCTTCTGGCCTTGTTTCAACCCCACCATACATCATTCCCGAATTTGGAGTCACAGGTGTACTGCTATTCCCATCCTCGTCTGTAGCTATAGGAGCTTCAACTGTATTTCCCGGGGATGAATCCATCGAAAGTCTAGAAGCTACATTTCTTAAGTTAGATTCTTCGGTGTCCACAAGATATACATCATCCATTTCGCATAGATTGGTCCAACGTGGACAAAAAGAAAGAATTTCCAATGCTGCATGAGCAATGAATTCAGTTTTACATGTGTCACGATATATGGTATCATAATCGTCCTTCAGATCTCTGAATGTTTGACCGCTTCTAAGTGAATCCCCCCTTAATGCTTTTATCCCTTTGTACTTGGTACACATATTATTCAAATTATACCATGCAGTCTTCGTGCTCTCAATTGATCTTCGTGTCACGCATTCAGGATCTCCGTTGTATAAATCGTTAACCCTCTGGTAGAAAAACTTACCACCAGAACGGCCTTCAGCAACAACAGACGCGTTTACCCATGCATTAGCTAACACTGTATAATCAGCTGCTTTCCATATTTTACCAGTAGCTACAGTTTTTTCCATGCTACTTTGAATGGGAGTTTCTTTTGTTTTTCGCTTGGTGTAAGACCGTTTGGCCTTGGCTTTCTCCGGTACATGGGCCGGAGCAAACATCTGTTGGTGTACGTTTTGATTATGAAGTTGGCCGTACATGGTACTGTACTGCTGGGTGAGGTTCATATGGTGGAGATATTGACTTTGTTCTGGAGATAGGAACGGGGATGGAATCATTGAGGGGTTGTCGGCTTGAGATAATAAATTAGTAAAATTACCAATGTTATCATCGGTATAGCCAGAGAAATTGTTGTTGTTGGGATCAGCCATTGTTGTTTGCTTAGAAGTGGATTTGTTTGTGAGTATAAGGAAAACAACCATACCTCCGTATTTATAAAGTAAAGGATGCGAGTATAAGGAAAACAGGGTAAGTTTACTTGCTCTGACCCTGTAATGTTGTATAACCAAACAAACTTTAATGATTCCCTTGAATGGTGTGATGCTTTACTTTACTTTACTCTACTTTACTTTACTTTACTTTGCTTTAACTTTGCTCTACCTATATTAAACGTTTGAATTGTAGTTTAACCACACACTTCGAAATGGCAAACGAAAACTGGACTGCTTCAGACTACATTGTTTTGATAAAGGCGTACATTGAAGCAGACGTAGTACATATGGAAGAAGAGTTAGATCAAGATTTTTGGGCTACCCTCAATGATTTTTACAACAATCATACTAGGTGTAGAGTACAGAGGCCCAACTTAGCAACCAGAAGCGCCTTCTGCTTATTTACTACCGACTGTATGAATTACCGCAAAGTAATTGATGAGATAAAAAAGAATGGCGTCTTTCAGGAGAAACGGTCGACGTACGACTCACTCTATCTTTTCAAGTACCGTTCAAACTTCGTCGGCCATGAAGCGTACAGGTTATGGTACAATCATATTATACAGTTTGAGTAGTATATTGTTATATTATGTGTCGTATTCAGTATGTATCGTTTGGTTTATGTGTCGTATTCGGTATGTATTGTTTGGTTTATCGTTTGGTTTATGTGTGAATTCAGTATTGTTATAGTATGTATGTCGTATTCAGTATGTATCGTATTCAGTATGTATTGCTATATTATATCGTTTAGTTTATGTCTTGCTCAACTTACATTAAAAGTCGTGTTCAACTCACATTAAATGTCGTGCTCCACTGACATTAAAAGTCGTGCTCCACTGACATTAAATGTCGTGCTCCACTGACATTAAAAGTCGTTCTCCTAATAAAGAGTCAAGGAGTTACAGATTTGGGTCGTCCTCTTTTGAAATTTGAAAATAAGGCATTTAAGGAGTCAAGGAGTTACATACAGTTTGGGTCATCCACTTCTGAAGTGTGAAAATAAAGAGTTAAGGCATTTAAGGAGTCAAGGAGTTTTATACAGTTTGGGTCGTCCACTTCTGAATTGTGAAAATAATGAGTTAAGGCTTTTAAGGAGTCAAGGAGTTATATACAGTTTGGGTCGTCCACTTCTGAATAGTGAAAATAATGAGTTATATTAAATCAAACGTGCATTTTGCATATTAGCCACACTATTAAATAGAAAGGCAAAATATTTAAAGTACATAAAACAATACAATAATTGAGTACTACAACGTTACAATAGTTCAACAACCTCATAGACTATATCTAAGCAGTACCTTTCGTATGCCATAAATGCTCAACCAGGTCGTCCTGCAGTTTACTATGGACCTCTCTAGACCTAATTTTACGTAGTCGCCTTAGAAATACCTCAAGAGTCGCTGGATTTCGATCAGCAACAACAGTTGCTGTGTTATCAGGATCATATCCCAAATAAGACGGAAATTTTCCTTTTTCTTCTTCGGTGATCATGTTATGCATTATAATACAAGCACGCATAATGTTGCTCAAAACCTGTGGCTTAAATAATTTAACAGGATTTTTAACAATCGCAAACCTTGCTTGGAGAACCCCGAATGCACGTTCTACGTCTTTTCTTGCTGCCTCTTGCCTTTTAGCATAGTATTTTTCTTTCTCTGTTTCAGGAGTGGGAATTATTTTGACAAGCGTACCCCAAGAAGGATAGATGCCATCTGCTAAATAATACCCCATGTCGTATGTATTTCCTCCAATATTAAAATCACATGCAGGTGCTTTTCCATGTGCAAGGCTCTTAAACAAATGTGATTGGTGAAGCACATTAATATCGTTCATTGAGCCAGGACATCCGAAAAATGCATGCCAAAACCACAGATCATGTGAAGCAACTGCTTCGAGTATCATTGTCGCTTTAGGGTAATGTCCAATAAACTGGCCGTGCCATGCTGTAGGACAGTTTTTCCATTCCCAATGCATGCAGTCTAGACTGCCTAACATGTCGGGAAATCCTCTTTTGGCTCCTAGCCTTTTCAATTTGTTGACATCGCTTTGCGTCGGAGCACGTAGATACTCCTCACCGTACATTTCAATTATGGCTACACAGAACCTTTCAAGGCTTAAGGTAATAGTACTTTCACCCATTCGGACAACCTCATCAAACGCATCTGGAGCTATTCCATAAGCTATTACACGTAATGCGCCTATAATTTTTTGGTACGGCGAACATCCTAAGGTACCCGCACTATTACGTTTTTGAACAAAATAATTATCATGTTCAACAACTCCATTGAAAATGCGCATAAACATATTCTTGCTCATACGAAAACGGCGTCTGAAGTCTTCAGGACCATACGTACAAGGGGTGTTGAAATAATCTCTAAGTAATCTTGCAGTACCTCCTTTATGATCCCGCATCTTCCGTTTGTCTACACGACCGTACGTGCTGCCTCCTCGATTACCCCGAGATGAACTTTCAGCTAAGAAATGTTGGTTAATCTTTAATTGTTGCACGGCAACAGCTTGCATCATAACCAGTAAATTATCGCCATCGGTCGAGCTATCTGAAGAAAACTGCAGAAATTTTGTATGCTTCCACATTTCATCGCCTTCATCGGAATCAGAATCAGTATAATCCAGATCAGTGTCGCTAGAGTTTATTGATTCTTCGATTTGCGCATCTGATTCGTAAACAGAATCGTCGTTGTGGACATTATGAGACATTTTTGGTGTTGTGAAGCTTAAATGTGCACACCTGAAGTGGTTTTATAGCTTCTTCAACCCGTAATTGCAACGACTATATAAAGAATAATGTATTAAAGTATATTCAATAACGGCTATAAATTGCAACGGCTCTAAATTTGAAATGTATTTTACTGTATACCAACAGTTATTTATTTAAACTTTATTTTAATATTCAATTTTATAGCCGTTAACTACGTTTTGGCCGTTCGACCAAATTCTAGGAAAAAAAACCAAATTCAAACGGTTTTCAGAAAACCATTTTTTGGTTAAACGGTTTTCAGAAAACCGTTTAACCCATAAACGGTTTTCTGAAAACCGTTTACGGTAAAATTGACACAAAAAAAAAGTACAGAGCGTCCCCCCACCGACTGCTGGATGGGTGGGGGGGATTCACGCTCTAAATTGAGCATCCACGCTCAATTAAGCATCCACGGCTAGGAATGCTCTAAGTAAATGAATAGTTTGGTTAGCTTTCCTCTTTTGCTTTCTAAACTGCGTTGCATGATGTCATCATCCCTTTTTACTTGGTTTTCTAAACTGTGTTAACTTATGTCGTACTTTATTTGCTAAGCCGTCTTTGTCAAGACAGTTATCTACATCAAAGCTTTTTCGGCTTGTTAAAAGAACAAATACCTTGCCATCCTTACGAATAACAACTTTGGGTGGTGTGCTTATTCTAGATAGGCATGTTGTCGATATACCGGATTTTGAAGTTACTTCTTTAAATATTATTAAAATTAAAATCCTGATCACCAATGAAAAAATTAAAATCATCCTAGGGCCACAGACTTCATCTTCAGCCTCATTGTGTCAAAAATAGGTGGAAAGAGTCATGTACCAATCATATCCTTTTTAGCAACCGGCCCTTCAGTCTCTCCTACCACTTCTCCTTACTTTGTACGTGCTGCAGTTGTCCATTCCACTTCAGCATCTCTGATAGCTTCTATCATAAAGCACTTTAGATGGCGTCGTGTAGTCCCCATTCACGAAGACTCCAATTTTGGATCCTCTTTCATTCCATTTCTAGTGGATGCACTAGATGCGGTCGGAGCACAAACTCCTTGCGGCTTTCCATGCGCATATCCGCTTTTGATGATTGGCTACTGGTAGAGCTATATAAACTGCAGACCATGCAGACCCATGTTTTCATTATGCATGTTACGTCTGCATTGGCCGTTAAGTTTTTCATGAATGTGAAAAGGGCAGATATGATGGAGAATGGGTTTGTCTGGATTATGACAGATGGCGTCTCCAGCTCTGTCGGATTGACCATCGATTCTGATTCCATGCAAGGCGTGGTTGGAGTTAAGCCCTTCATTCCAACCTCCCAAAATATGAAGCAGTTCGATTATAGATGGATGAAGCAGAATTTCAGTTTGAATATTATAGATATAAGTACCTTTGGATTATGGGCTTATGATTCTGCTTGTGCCTTAGCAATGGCTACTGAGTCAGCTCAGCCAGCTTATAAACATAGCAACGATGTTGTTAGTGGTGATTTAATGAAGCTGCCAATTTTAGAAACTGGACAGAAGTTGTTGAACTCCTTACATACAGTAAACTTTGATGGGATATCAGGTAAGTTTGTGGTAAAAGAAGGAGAACTACATACATCTGCCCTTCAAATTATTAATACAAACAGAGAAATGGGAAGGTCTATTGGATTTTGGACTGTTCAGAACGGACTACGTAAAGAATTGGATGGATCAGATGATAGTAACAGTAAGAATCAGCGGAGGACAGCAATATGTCCTGGAGATACAACAGAAGTTCCTAAAGGATTTGATGATCTAAGTACTAAAGATAGAATGAAGATTGCATTCCTGATGCATGTTAATTTCAGAATTTGGAGACAGTAAAGAATTGAAGGATTTGATGGTCCAAATACATGTTAATTTCAGAATTTGGAGAGCATTCCTAATGGTAAAATTAAAATCCGAATTTTGGATATTTAGTTTTTTGCAGCAGCTAGACCACACGGAGTGGAGTTTTCTTGATAACAAACCTTTAGAATAATGAGAAGCTAACACTGAAATGATGAACCTTTTTTCGTTCATCTTTAAATTTGTATTGAAATGAAAAAAAAGGAAGCAGATAATTTGCCTTTTAGTGAGGCAAATGAGTTGTAGTTACCAAATAGTGATTATCAATTAATTATCACATTCAATTTCACTCGTTAAATAAAATACAGAAGTATGTCAATAATGCTGATATATTTTACTGAGTTAATATATAGTACTCCATGTTCTTGAAATCTAAACCAACATATTAAAAAATGTGATGAATTTAAGTGCAGGGTCATCAATGTTGATGGGGAGTATGTAAAATGTATGATGCCCAGTAATGATGAATTATTGTCTTTATAAAGTTATCTATTACTCTGTTTCAGTTTTGAATTGCTTGCTAAACTTGTACTTGCATATATTTCAATGTAGTAAACTGAATAATAAAGAAACTATTGATTATTTGGTTCCCAACCTAACATGTTACTACTAGCTGACGAGTTCGACATCAAATTTTCAATCATTTAGGGGATTTGTTAAGGTTACATGTATATAGTGATTTATCGCATGTATAGAAAACAATTTATAAATGTCTTAAAATCATAAATCCTAACCTTATTTTTCCTTGATTGCATTCCCTACCTGGTCCTAGTATCAGTCAAGTTTGAATTATTTATAGTGCAGAACAGAAAATTGAAATGAAGCTAAACATATAAAACCTAACCAATGTTCATATACTACGAGTTTTAGAGCACACTTGAAATACAGGTTTAAAAATAAGAAGCTGAAAATAAAACTAGAAGCATTAGATTCTGAGTATCACAAAAGAGAGTGTTGATACACTTTACAAGATTCTAGGGAAATATTTATGTATCCATGTATAAGTGATATGAACTTTTATTGAGATATAAAAAAACATTCCAATACCAACATTAAATTCTGATATTTTTAAAATCGTTTGTGCAGATATGTATTTCCGAAGACAAAATGATGAATAAGGGTGCGTACAAAGTGCTTACGAGCAAGTTTGGTTATCTTTGTCTATTATTTTATTATATTGTCAACCTTATATTTGTGTAACTTGAATTTAATGAGTGATATTTGTATTTTTTTGTTCCTTTGAAAATATGGTTTATCTTTGTTACATACTAATTTGTTTATGGTAAACTTGTCTGTGGAATTTCTTCTCATATTTTTTTAGCTTTTAACTTAAGGAATGGTTGAATTTATAGCAATTGTAAATAAATTTCATATTACGAACCCAAAAACGTCAATGGAGTTATAAATTATTTGAATGCAGGTTATCATCTAGGAACACTCACAAAGTGTTGCATGTCATGAACTTGAAATGCTCATTGCGTGTTGCAGATTATCAGCTTGAAACACTCATTGAGTGTTGCAGATTATGGACTTGAAACACTCATCGAGTGTTGCAGATTATCAGTTTGAAACGCTCATTGAGTGTAGCAGATTATGAACTTGAAACACTAGTGAAGTGTTGTTGATTATCAATTTGAAACACTCATTGAGTGTTGCAGATTATCAAACTGAAACACCTGCTTAGTGTTTCAATTCGTCAACCTGAAACATAATATAGGTGTTTCAAAAATCTGCAACATAGTAATATGCAACACCTAAAAAGTGTTTCTAAAATTTTTAGCAACATTTTATTACCATTTCAAATTGGTCATTTTGGTGTTATGGATTCGTGCTTCGTACCCTTTCTTTTTCGAGGGTATGTCCTTAACTCCTTTTACAAGGTTTTATCTATGCTTGTTTCTATCATTTGAGTATGTCCTATCAATAGTAGTTTCGACCTTTAGATAGGAATCCTATGGATGTAAACATGTGTTTGAGACATGTTATGTTTGATGGATGCAAGTGGATGCAAGTGTTTTCCAGTGGTTTCCTGTGGATGCATATACGCAATATTAGGCACCAGATCAGCTCAGTCACTCTCATACTGCATATGGATGTGTGTGCATTTTTCTTTTCTTTTAGCAGGTGAAAATGGATGTATTAACATATGGATGTTGCATTTGGATGAACGAGTGTGCACACATATATAGAACTTACATGTTATAATAGAACTATTTGCATACATATTGGATTCGTGACACTAACAAAGATTGCATTGAGGAGGTCGATTGAATCAGTAGACCGCCTAATCTTTGCATTAGTATTGGGACATATACACACACCTTTGCATATGTTCATATAAGCATTAGAAGTCTTTAAGGACAATGGATGCCTGTGATTGTTGGATTTGTAGATGGGTGATGGATGGTAGGATATACATTCTTCTCAACTTAGAGATTTCGGGGACGAAATCCTTTGAGCAGGGGAAAATGTAACACCCCGTAATTTTAACAACATTAAAAGAGGATAAATTAAATAATAATTAATTTAATATTCATAATTAAGGAAAACGGACTGTGCCATTACGTTCGTCTCGAAATTCTGGTCAAGATAGGCATTTAGTTTGCGTAAAACGGACACAATATGAAGAAGTTATGAAGGTTTGAAGTTTGCATATGCACAAGATAATTATATACATATATATGGTCCAAGAATTCAAAATTTCAGTTAAAAATTCGAAAATCCAGTAGGCGGTAAGATTCCAGCCCCAAGGGTGTCGACCCCATAGTAGGGATGTCAACCCCATAAGGGAGGTCGACCCCGGGGTCAACCCCCCTGGGTTGAGGTGGCAGTCGATTTCTTGGGGCTGACAGCTATAAATAAAGGCCCATTTCTCTTATTTTCTTCACTGGAAATCAATGGAAGCCAACTGCTGCCTAAACTGAAATGAATCCTTCTCTTCAACAACAATCAACTAGGGCTAATCAGTTAGAGATTCGCGTTTAGATCTGAGATTCAATACCAATAATTTCTCTTCTATCTTCTAAAATCCAAACACTTTGAGTTAGTTACTTTGAGATTTAAATGATTAAAAGTAAACGTGATATGACTGTGATTTGGATCTGTTATAAAATATGAATCTATGATATTCTGGGATCTTAACCTTTCTCATGCTAGATATATTTTTATAGATCTAATTCTCTTATGGTTAATTTATCATGTCACATATGTGGATCTTAACCTTTATTTATGTTTATGGTTAATTTGGATCTGTCATCATTTGGACAGTTAAAATCTTATTTAGATTTAATTCTCCCTCTAAATCATCATGTACCTATCATGTGGTGGTTAATTTAGATCTGTCATCAATTGGACATATGAATCCTTATTTAAATCTATTCATGCCTATTAGGACATCCTTATTATGTTAGATCTAGTTATATCATCACTTGTTCACTAGATCCGCTTTTATGTCCACCTTATTATTATGCCAATTACATATCTACGCCAATATATATATTTATGCCAGTTATATTAGAATAATCACTATTGTCATCTTCCCATCACCTTTCCCTTTTTATTGTTTATGGTCAGGCTACTTTCTAGCCTAGGCATGCCGCCAAGTATATGCGAATGCGTTATTTAGGGAATGGGGGAAAATATTAGAATTGGTATAATTTGTATAATAAATCTGAATTTGGACATATAATTCACTAAGAATAAAATTGGGTAACTGGGCATGAACACCTATAAGACGTAGGTAATTAATTGGTTAAAATGCTTAGGATTATAGTAATTAGAAATTGTAACTGCACTTATGACACGAGGTTAGATTGCATTTGTGGTGGAAGTCTTCCCAGACCGACCGGCATATCCAGCAGCCGCAAATGTTGAATTTAATGTGAGGGTTCTAAGTGTACAAATACGAGACAAGCTAAGACACGAGGTTAGACCCAACTTGTGGAAGAAGTCTGCCCGGACCCGACCGACATATCCAGCATCCACAAGCTATAGGCTTAATGTGTGAGGTCTAGTCCATTATAAACCATAAATGGACATGGTAAGGGATTGAATACTTAGCCTAGTTGAATCCCTAGGTATTGGTTGAACATAAACATGAATAGGGGCAAAGTAAACTTGGTTGAACAATGGGAGGGTTAAGTTAAGTATATCTGAGATGGGTGGGTAATGTTTAATATAGGCCTACGAAACTTAACCAATTGGGGTTATGTATTAAAGACAACTATGTGTAAGCATAGCTGGCACAAGATTGGGGTTATATAATTAAAGACACCTTTAGGATAAATATAACCTATGGAAAACCTAGTGGGGGATACAAGACAAAGGGGAGAGCTTTTATCATATCGTGCAGGACCCGTTTCATTTAGTTACCCGGAGTAGGTATCAAACAAGGTACTCCGAACTAGGTCGGAGAAGGGGCACGCTTACTGAACTAATTGTAAGAGATTCAAACGTGGAGGGTGGTGTGGGCGGCGCAAACCGACCAGGCCATATGTGTGCAGGAGCCGGGCAGAGGGGGATAAGACGACTGTGACATCTATAGATATGGGGCTATGCATATCAGCGAAGGGTTGCCACTTTAGGACGTGATACATCCTACGATGGGGCCGGCACAGAGTATCTACGCGGATTAGGGAGCCGATCGATTATGGTAGTAGCTAGGGTACATTTGGACGTATGCCTAAGTCTACTACCTTATAATGGAAGGGATCATCTCATTCTGGTTATACTAGTAATAGTGCAGAGTAATCTTTAGGGAAGCATATACGCTCTATCCTACTTACCTTGTCATGCTTACCTTTTATGTAGTTATCTCTCTCTTATCCACTTTATGTGCCTATCATGCTACTTTTATTTATTTACTTGCTAAAAGTAACTTGACTCGCCAGATATTATGTCTGATCCTTTTTGTATCCTCTTCTTTCTTCCGTTTCCTCCCAGGTTCTCAGGGCGGGAACACTCAGGCTTGACCATGATTCTGCTTACATTTTACTGGAGCTGCTAGATTTATGGATCAAGCCCCTATCCTTGTTGCTATGGCTATATTTTGTTTGGGGAATTTTGCTTCTTTCATGTACTCTGATGTTTTAAAGTACAAGACAATAGTTTTTAAGTTGTAATGGTTTTTGTTTATTTCAGACATGTGATGTTTTTAAACCACGATGCTTTATTATAAATAAAGTTTTAAGTCTGCTGTCATTTTATATCTGTCTTGTAATATTTCTGTCTTTGTTTACCTTTATTGCTTCACAAAACTTAATGCATTCCCTTTGTGTGACATTAGTGGACGTGGGGCGTCACAGAAACCATGCCCTGGTCAGTTGGTCTTATCTGGGTCGGGTCAATCATCTGGTTCGGATTGGTCTTGGGGTAGGTCGATCGAGCAGATCTGAGGATTCTGGTTTTAGAAGAAGTTTGGGTTGGTCGGTTTACACATTAAAGGTGGGTCGGTTGAGTAAGGCGAGGGTGAAGTAAGCATGGGTCATGCACCTAAGGATTGGTCGGCCTTCGGAGGGTCGGTCACAGGGGAGGGTCGGTCACAGGAGGGAGTCGGTCACCAGGGAATTGGGTCGATCGCACAGAGCCAATTTCTGAAAAATTTATTTTTCGGGTACGACTCTAATTCGAATAAAAAGGGCTGAAAAAAAATATTTTTTGGGAGCAACCCCCTTAACCTTAGCCGCAACACAGTGATGTAATTTAGCTCAGTGATGTGGTGACTTCGTAGTGAATTCAATGGGGAATAACAAAGTGAGGTGATTTGTTCCTTAGATGTGATGAATGTGGGGAGGACTCAAGGATGCATTGAGTTCATGTGAAGTAATTGCTCTAAAGTGTTCTGAGCTAATTAACAGTCGCAATTGATAACAACTAGAGATAAAAAGGTCGAGGAATTTTCGTTGTCATAAGTTCTAACGGACTCAAAGAAGGGGAATAGTGGAAGACCAATTGTAGGTCGAGTGCCCTGGGCGTCGTGTATAGCCTAGACACGTGTTGTGTATAGCGTGCGAGGTTTTGCTAGAACTGGGGCGTCGTGTGTGGTCCTTTACAAATGACCAAAAGTTGTTAGCCAGTCATAAGATAAAGAGGGTTCCAAAGCAAGGTTGGCGGTGATAACCAGAGTCAGTCATGGATGCTTGAGTGTTTATCGTAATAATGGCTGAGTTGCTATTGCTATGTGTGAATTATTGTTCTGGTTTCCATGGATGAATTGTTATTCCTTTGGATGTATGAATCGTAAAGGCTATCACTGTCCAGTATGGGGAAGGCAGGTGTAAGTTCTTCTCTAGATCTGGGTAGATTAGTTGTTTATTTACCCATTCTCATATACTTTATTGATGAAGTTTGTTAGCTGTTTTATCGCTCACTAAGACTGTTGTCTGACTCTAGGTTTTATGTTTCCCTTTTATTACCTTGGGTTGTTCATCCGGTTGTGGATGGGCAGACTGAGTAGCAGGTGATGCTTTAGTGAGGACGTTGAGGCTGATCGATGGCGACCAGGAGGCTCACGTACTAGTTTTATTACTATCTAATAATTGGGTTTCCGCTATTTGCTATTTCTCTAAGGGCTGTAGTGAGGCAAATTGTACAAACACTATTGTTTTTATCCACGTGTATGGGATACCTTCTAGTTGTTATGAAAGGTTAGTGTTTACTTCTTCACTATCACTGCATGTTGTATATGTTCTATTATATTTTATCCTTGCGCTGTGAGTTTACAATAGGTTCCACTTATGTATTATACCTTGATGATCGTCCATTGCTGCCTGGCACATCTATCAGCGCATCATCCCACTTGTATAGTGCGGCGGCTATGGGCGATCGTCACGTAATATATAAGAAGTAAATAAAGAATTCAAGTTAAGAATCTTTGAGATAAAATGTTCCAAAAGAAAGAGTACGGTTGATTCAGTGAAAATGCTTATTTTGTTACTTTGATTAGAGCCATAATAAAAACTAAAATAGAGACATAATAAAAATTATGTACATAAATATAAATGCACAAATTTATAATTGAGCCATGAATGATTTTGAATGTTGAGAGTACCACAACATTTTTACATGATAAAAATGTGACTATATAGTTCATAACAAGGCTTATATTTCATAGAAAATCAAGGGACTCTTAATCGTTCCAAATATAAAGGTAGTTTGCATCGTTGGAGAGAGGTAATTCGTAAGGTAGATAATTGGAAAATAATAATATAGTTGTTCGCTAAGTGACATACCCGATCGATTTTGAGAAACCAATTATAGAATTCAGAATATGATTCCATTATTCATTCTAAGTGCAAGTAGGAGATTGGAAAATTTAAGGGTATATCATAGGGATAATTATATATTTTGTTACATGTATCTAATTCATTAACCAGTCTTGTTCAAAATAAAAGGTATTTTCTTCCTATAAAACAATTGACATAATGTGTTATATTAATTAATCAGTTGAATCTAGAGTATGATTAATAGAAAATCGACAAATGGTATAATTTGTGATAGTAGTCATAAAGCATTTTATCCATGAGTAATTTATCTTAAAAATAAAAATATACCATTTTAATTGTTTATAATCAAGATGTATCGAGATTGGACATTAATGAATGTGTTGAGATTAGATTACATAGTGTTGTTATAATGTTGGGAAGTGATTACTTATAAGTGTTGGAGGCACGAAGAACTAGCATATCGATATTTAATGGATAATTATGGAACGACTCATTGTATAGTTTTCTTTTGGTTGATATAATAAGGTTAAACAAAAAATATTGATGTGTTTGGTTTAAATAGCTTTTTAGACTAATTAATATTATCAATTTCAATATGAAAGCTTTACTTTGGTTATCGTCAAAATAATCGAACAATGTCCATTAAGTTATTATATTTGGTCAAGTGTAAGTATTGAAAGTGAAGCACTATTACAAAATGGGTCTGTCTCCTCAGTTAAATTGGGTTAGTACCATGGTACACTCAAAGTCAAAATCCTTGAAAGAGCATTAGGGTAATAATAATTGTTATTACTGAATCAAGGACCTAGTGTCTGGATTGTAATGTTGAATTTAGATGGAATTTTGATCATTACCAAATTAAATAAATCTAAAGTGATATGTTTTCGACAAAGATATTTAGTGTAAATAAACTTCACAACTAGACAGTATAATAAACTAAAATTAAATTTTACTGAAATAAAGTAAGAGGCAAATTTGACCAAATGTAACACCACCTTCTAAGTGACGTGTAGACATTAACATTAGAATATTCAATGTTAATCGCTGACCGAATTTACACTTTGTAACTCACACAACTGAATTGACAAGTTCCCTTTAGACCAAATGAAATAATTACTTTATAACCATTATAAATTAGTTATTGTTTATTATATATTAACTAGTGCATGGCCCGTGCTACGCACATGACAACATCGAAATTATTATGAAGTACTCTTTTTCTACCTGTAATTTTTGGAAGATTTCTCTGTAAATTAGTACGACTTTATCAATTAAATTAATATTGAAAGAAAAATAACATGTTAAGCAATACATACATATGTGGTTATGATCTATGTGAAGCAACCAATATTAAATTTTGCGGATGTATTAGGAGTTATGTTAATCGGCTTGTAATATTCGGTTTGGGTCAATATTTGGTTATTATATTTGGTAAGGTGAAGTGTAAGACCATATTAACCAAACCATACTGTATTACAGCAAGTTATACCGCACCAATGAATATTTGTAGGCACAGATGACTATTTGTAAGTGAACTGTAAATACTTTTCTGGTTAGTGATAGTTTATAGCATGTCATGTCATAGCAAGTATACAAATATTTTTCATACAAATGAAGTATATCAACTTTAAAAAATATGCTAATGTAATGGTAGATATTGCAAGTTCTACGATCCTTGTTCCATGGTCAATCCGTCAACCTTAGATCGTACTAAGCCAATACCCTCTGAACTGGTAAAATCAAATTCACAAGTAACTACATCATGCACAGACGGATAGTCCATGGAATATACACAGTAAGGCAATGCTCAATGTATAGGTGAACGTAGGGACAATCCGATGTAGATGAAAAAAAAGGTAACAACCCGGAAAATTCGAACCAATTTAAAATTTTTATTTTGGTAATTTTAGAGAATTTTGAATATTTAAAATGATTTATTTTAAATAATAACGACGAGAAATTTATTTTGAATAGAATTAGAATGGAAATATTTATTTGAATCATCATTAGAATACAAATATTTATTTTTAATTATAAATGGAATTGGAAATGGCGCGGTAGTTCGAAAATTTGATTTCAGATTTCAAATGAATGTACAGGATTCAAAATAAACAGAATTTTAGTGAAACCAAAAATATTAGAATCTAATTGAAATTATCTTTCCAACAAATTTGAAAAATCAAAATTTCATAGCGGGAATAAAAAGTTAAGCCCAGTTGAAAATTTAGAATAGTCACTATGGAATTTTAGCCCTTAAAAATGGAAATTTTGCAAACGACCTCCCTTTTCGACGAAACCACTTTTGTTGGATCCGTGATGTCAAATTATTGCTAGATTCCAAAATACATAAATTTTGGGATTAATATGTGAGCTTGGAAAAAGAAAACGTGTTTTGTCAGTTTCAGTCAATTTGGATCGACTAGAAAATGGCCATTTTTCAAACTGTCTCCAAATTTGATGAAATTAGTTTTATTAGAACCGTATCGTCAATACGAAACTAGAAAATATTTTTCTGGAATTTTTAAAGTCCATATGTGGCCTCGGTAAATGAAAATGTGCGTTCAAATTCAATATATAGATTTATACTTTGATTTTGACGAAAACCAATTGAAACAACTGAATTGGCTTAAAATGCATATCCCATTGTGTTCAGAATGGGGGTAATTAGCTAGAGGCGACAGTCGTTGGGTTTGATTTAGAGTCCGAATGAAAAAGTTACTTTTTGAAATTAAAATTAAAAAAAAATTATAAGCCAACCCTTTGCTTTCTCTCTCCCTCCCACGTCCATTTCAGATCTGAAAAGTAAATTAAAAAAAAGAAGACGATCGAAGGACCGCCTCGCTCCTTCATCGCGTAGGCCGCCGCCACACTGGAGCAACCCCCGACCACCGCCGTGCCACTTCCCCATGCGTTGTTGTCTCCTCTCCACTCTTCCCTTTAAACCGACGGTGCCACAAAACTCCCCCCTCCCCTCCCCCCTCCCCTCCCCCCTCCGCAGTTCGATCTGAAACCCTAACCGCCACCCCTATTGGCCACCACCGCGCCTCCCCTATGCCTGCGCCTCCCACCGCCGATCGCGGCGCTGCCTCCCAATCTCCCCCAGTCACGAAGAAGAAACCCTTCCTTCCGCCTCTTATATAATTGACCGACGCACCCCAATCCTCCCACACAAGAAAGCGCCGCAACCCCTCTAGGCGCCGCCATCTACGACGACAATCGCTAGGCTCCCTTCATCAGTCGTTCTCCGGCGCACCAGGGAGCAGTAGCTGATACTCGTCCGATGTCACCAATTTCCGGCGATTTGGAACCCTAAAGATCGACCTAGGTAGCGAACGTTTCTGAAACAATTAACTGGGAAAGGTAAAATTAATTTATTAAGGTCATTAGTGAAAGTTAATTGAATAAATAACATTATGCATGAAAGTTTGGATTTTTATTCATGAAAGTTTGAATTTTTATTCATGAAAGTTTGGATTTTTATTGTATGAAAGCCATGATTATTATTTTATGAAAGCTAGGTTTTTTTGTTTATAAAGATGGGATTTCTATTTAAATAAAAATTCGATTATTTTATGAACATCAATAAAAAGATTTGATTTTTAACTGTAAAAAAGATTTGATTTTTAACTATAAAAAGATTTGATTTTTATTCTATGTATGAAATATTTTAGTTAATAAAAATATGATTTTATTTAAATAGCGATATAAAAATGCAATTTTTATACATGAAGCAACGATATAAAGATATGATTTTTAAAATATAGTTTTTATATAGAAAGTAGCGTTATAAAAATATAATTTTTATAATAAAGTAGCGATGTAAAAATGTGATTTTGATGTGAATAGTATGAAAATAAAAATACGATTTTTATTTAGATAACTTCGCTTTAAAAATATAATTTTTATATATGAAGTAACAGTATAAAAATGTAATTTTTAATAATCAATTGCGTGAAACAGATGGCTATAGATCAGATTGAAATCAAAACGAAATCCAAACCGTTCAGAAATAAAGAACTGACCAAGTGGATCCCAAAGGTGAGAACTTCTCACTTTAATTTATTTTCTAGTTAGAAATATATTCTAGGATGTAGACGGTGCTTAGCAGCACCCAACACCCGTCGTCCACAGACCATGGACGACTTGTTTGTTTGTTTGATTATGTTGTGAAAGTTGATTGTGTGATGTGGAATGGAATAAGTATTTTATAGTTAAAAATATAATTTTTAACGTGTATATGAATAAAATAAATATTTATAAACAGATCGGACGATTTGTTTTTGTACACACATTTGACTGATATTGATTGATACGATAAATTTTACACATCGCTCAACTGCACAAATAAAATTCATTATTTGTTGATTGAAACACCACACGAGTATTGGGATGAAATTGGACAAACACTAATCCCAATATTTAGTTGTATGTCGATCGATCGATTGACAAGCTGTGTAAGCGTTAAATATTTATATTTGATGCTTATGCAGTGTAGAATGCACTATGGATGATGGATGACTGTATTTGATTGTTGTTGTATGCATGTGTGTATGAAATCCATATATATCACATTATATGGTAATTGACTGTGTCTGATTCCAGTTCAGAAAGAATGAATATTTTAAAATAACGAATATTTTAAAATAATCAATATTTTAAAATAATATTTCGTAAAAGATCAAAATTTGGTTTTGATGTCCGGTTTGGGATGGACCCAAAAATATTTAAATATACATAGCCATATCGATTAAATTAACGCCATTTTGACATGAACGATATTTATATCGATTTTATTCATTTTTATAATGAATATTCAAAAGGAAATGATTTTGAAGTATAATGTTTTGAAAATACTATCATTTATATATCGATGATATGGAATATTCAATTTGATTTGAAATTGAATATGAAGTTGAAATCGTTTTGAAAACGAATTTAAATCGATTTATAAAATACGTTTTAAATGGAAATCGACGAAATGTATATTATATATATATATATAATGGCCTGAATAGAACGCGCCGCGCAGCGATAGTTCATGAATTTCGACCATTGACTTCGAATGAATATTACGGGAGATCCGACCGTCGAATTCTCCTTAGTTCATGGTGATTATATTTGGTAAGGTGAAGTGTAAGACCATATTAACCAAACCATACTGTATTACAGCAAGTTATACCGCACCAATGAATATTTGTAGGCACAGATGACTATTTGTAAGTGAACTGTAAATACCTTTTTGGTTAGTGATAGTTTATAGCATGTCATGTCATAGCAAGTATACAAATATTTTTCATACAAATGAAGTATATCAACTTTAAAAAATATGCTAATGTAATGGTAGATATTGCAAGTTCTACGATCATTGTTCCATGGTCAATCCGTCAACCATAGATCGTACTAAGCCAACACCCTCTGAACTGGTGAAATCAAATTCACAAATAACTGCATAATGCACAGACGGACAGTCCATTGAATATACACAGTAAGGCAATGCTCAACGTATAGGTGAACGTAGGGACAATCCGATGTAGACGAAAAAAGGTAACAACTCGGAAAATCCGAACCAATTTAAAAATTTTATTTTGGTAATTTTAGAGAATTTTGAATATTTAAAATGATTTATTTTAAATAATAACGACGAGAAATTTATTTTGAATAGAATTAGAATGGAAATATTTATTTGAATCATTGTTAGAATATAAATATTTATTTTTAATTATAAAAGGAATTGGAAATGGAGCGGTAGTTCGAAAATTTGATTTCAGATTTCAAATGAATGTACAGGATTCAAAATAAACCGAATTTTAGTGAAACCAAAATTATTAGAATCTAATTGAAATTATCTTTCCAACAAATTTGAAAAATCAAAATTTCATAGCGGGAACAATAAGTTATGCCCAGTTGAAAATTCAGAATAGTCGCTATGGAATTTTAGCACTTAAAAATGAAAATTTTGCAAACGACCTCTGTTTTCGACGAAACCACTTTTGTTGGATCCGGGATATCAAATTATTGCTAGATTCCAAAATTCATAAATTTTGGGATTAATATGTGAGCGTGGAAAAAGAAAACGTGTTTTGTTAGTTTCAGTCAATTTGGATCGACTAGAAAATGACCATTTTTCAAACGTACTCCAAATTTGATGAAATTAGTTTTGTTAGAACCGTATCGTCAATACGAAACAAGAAAATATTTTTTGGGAATTTTTAAAATCCATATGTGGCCCCGGTAAATGGAAATGTGTTGGATCTCGCTATATGGCGTTTTGATTATGACAACTATACATGTACATATATATTATTATCGACTAATTTTGTCTTGCAGGAAGATACTCAACAACAGATTCAAGAGCTATAATTGAAGATTAAATATGTTGTAAGAATCTGTTAGTCCTAGATTTATATGTCAAAGTCTTCCTTGATGATCACACACACACATTTTATATGTATATAGCTTCTCTTATATAAATTAAGCAAGGAATAGTCTGATAACAGAAAATAGACGTCTGGTCTGAAATTTTCAGACGTCTGTTTGCTGAAACAGAATGTTTTTAAATACAATATTCTGACGTCTGGTTGATATATTTCAGACGTCTGAAATGCCCCCGAAATACACTATTTCCTTTCTGATTTGATTTTTAAAATAAACAGACATCTGAATTTTATTTTCAGACATCTGAATTCCGAAGAGTTGCATCCTTTAAGAAGAGACACAACTATTTAATCCATATCTCTTCATCAAAACTCTTCACGATCAGTTGTATCTTTTTATATATTATAAATAGAGAATTGCTTAGATGATCTAATAACTGATTTTTTATTCTAATTCTCTCTATCTTATTCAAAGCTCTCTAAGTTCTAAAAAGCTATCTACTTTTATACTTGAGACTTTTAAACTTCCATATTCCTTCACGCACTTCACGATTATCATCAAGGAAAGGCTATAGGAAGGGTGTACTTAATATTCGACAATCCGTGTTATCAAGAACACAAAAGAGTCAACAATTATTCTGTATTAGTGAAGACCTCTTCAGTGGTTGAGGCCAGAAATCCCGTTCGGTTGTTCGGGTAATTGTGAACCTATTCCTCCGGGTGAAGTGAGGGTTGTTGCGTTAGTGAAATTCCAGAAGGGAGTCTGGGACTGGACGTAGGACGGTGATCTGAACCAGTATAAATCGACTGTGTGATTTACTGCTTACTACTGCTACTTTAGTATTCTACCTATACTCCATTCTATACGATCCTACCGCTGTTTAGACTCTTTCAATTGGTATCAGAGCAAGGTGTTCTAGAGATCGTAACAACATCCTAGAACAAATGGCAATAAAGAAATCTAGTAAAGGCATTAGAAAGTGGAAGAACAACAAAGCAGAAGCGACGGAGCAAGAGAGCAAATGTTTAATGGCTAAAGTGAGATCACAATCGGTATGTGAGGATTCATTATATAAAGATCTTTTATTAGACCACGAAAAATTATTAAAAGATTTTAAAAGTTTGGGTAAACTTAATGCAATTATTTTAGCCAAGTCTAAAAATTGTGAGCAAGAAAATTCTAAATTAAAAGAAGAAAGCAATTTTTTAGTCAAACAAGCCAAATGTCTTGAAAATACCTTAGAAGAGCTTGTTTTTCAAAAAGATTTCCTTCAAAAAGAAAATGAGCGACTAGAAGATAAAAACAATGTTCTTTTAAAGGAAATCGATCTCTTGAAAAATAGAAATGAATCATTAGAAGATTCTTTAAATAATTCTAATTCTTTAGTTTCGTCTCTTGAAATAGAGAATGGAGCTTTAACTGAAAAGAATTTAGAATTATCTAAAGAATATGAGTTTTTAAAAGTTAATAATAATACTTTGCAAAATGAATTTTCTGATTCGAAAGAAAATTTTGAAAAATTATACTCTTCTTTTAATAATTCAGGATCTCAATTTTGTCGTCTCGAAAATGAGAATAGTACTTTAAAAAGGGAGAATTCTGAATTAAATTAGAAAATTGGTTTAAAAGATTGCAAGAC
This sequence comes from Allium sativum, assembly GCA_030737875.1. Classification (NCBI taxonomy): domain Eukaryota; kingdom Viridiplantae; phylum Streptophyta; class Magnoliopsida; order Asparagales; family Amaryllidaceae; genus Allium; species Allium sativum. Next base: position 403,523,489 of record CM060922.1, on the reverse strand, counting down.
TTCTTTTGAAAATTTCAATCACGGCTTTGGAATCAAATTTGAAAAAATGTACAAATAAGTTCACAAAATTTAATAAAGGTCAAAATGATTTAAATGATATTTTATCTTGCTCTAGACCTTTACAAGATAAAAGTGGCTTAAGGTATAATAAAACTAATCATAGAACTAGTACTAGATATGCTTTCATGTATAACAAAAGTTTAACTGCTAGTACTAAAGCACGTGTAACTCGAAGATCAAATTTCTATAGAAATTCAAATGCTTCTATGACTAGAAACATTTATAATAGAAGTACAAAAAGAAATATTAATAGAAATTATCTAAGTATTTGGGTTCCTGTAAATTGGAAAAATCGAGAAAAATACATTGATGATTATTTTGATTCAGTAGTTAAAAATAAAAACTTTATTTTCAAAGGTACCATTAAACCCTTGTGGGTATGGTTACCTCCTCTCTAACCCCTGGACCCTAACAGAGAAAGTGGGTACCAAAGTATATATATAATATTTGTTGCAGGTACACCACAACAAAAAAGGAGGGTATTTCAGTATCTCTAGTATCTTTGAAAACTGAGCTTAAAGTTAAATCATGGAATCTGGAAATATAATAATCACATACTCAGGGGAAGAAATTTTCATATATCACACATTCAGGGGAAGAAAATAAAGAGAAGACAACGATATTTATTACATTCCCTCATTCTTTTTGATAATGACAAAGGGGGAGAAATTCAGGTGTATATTGATAGAGGAAGATATTATAAGAGGAGAATGTTAGAAACTCTATTGTTGGATTTTGATGACAACAACTATACAATTGTACCAAAAAAAACCTCTAAGCTAACCTGCAGGTACATGGATATCAAAAAGAGAAATATATGATAATATATGCATATTGACAGGGGGAGTTACATATACAGTTGTCATTATCAAAAAGGGGGAGAATGTTGGATCTCGCTATATGGCATTTTGATTATGACAACTATACATGTACATATATATTATTATCGACTAACTTTGTCTTGCAGGAAGATACTCAACAACAGATTCAAGAGCTATAATTGAAGATTAAATATGTTGTAAGAATCTGTTAGTCCTAGATTTATATGTCAAAGTCTTCCTTGATGATCACACACACACATTTTATATGTATATAGCTTCTCTTATATAAATTAAGCAAGGAATAGTCTGATAACAGAAAACAGACGTCTGGTCTGAAATTTTCAGACGTCTATTTGCTGAAACAAAATGTTTTTAAATACAATATTCAGACGTCTGGTTGATATATTTCAGACGTCTGAAATGCCCCCGAAATACACTATTTCCTTTCTGATTTGATTTTTAAAATAAACAGACATCTGAATTTTATTTTCAGACATCTGAATTCCGAAGAGTTGCATCCTTTAAGAAGAGACACAACTATTTAATCCATATCTCTTCATCAAAACTCTTCACGATCAGTTGTATCTTTTTATATATTATAAATAGAGAATTGCTTAGATGATCTAATAACTGATTTTTTATTCTAATTCTCTCTATCTTATTCAAAGCTCTCTAAGTTCTAAAAAGCTATCTACTTTTATACTTGAGACTTTTAAACTTCCATATTCCTTCACGCACTTCACGATTATCATCAAGGAAAGGCTATAGGAAGGGTGTACTTAATATTCGACAATCCATGTTATCAAGAACACAAAAGAGTCAACAATTATTCTGTATTAGTGAAGACCTCTTCAGTGGTTGAGGCAAGAAATCCCGTTCGGCTGTTCGGGTAATTGTGAACCTATTCCTCCGGGTGAAGTGAAGGTTGTTGCGTTAGCGAAATTCCAAAAGGGAGTCTGGGACTGGACGTAGGACGGTGATCCGAACCAGTATAAATCGACTGTGTGATTTACTGCTTACTACTGCTACTTTAGTATTCTACCTATACTCCATTCTAGACGATCCTACCGCTGTTTAGACTCTTTCAAAATGTGCGTTCAAATTCAATATATTGATTTATATTTTGATTTTGATGAAAACCAATCGAAACAGCCGAACTGGCTTAAGATGCATATCCCATTGTGTTCAGAATGGGGGTAACTAGCTAGAGTCGACAGTCATTGGGTTCGATTTAGAGTCCGAATGAAAAAGTTACTTTTTGAAATTAAAATTAAATAAAATATATATATTTTTATAAGTCAACCCTTTGTTTTCTCTCTCCCTCCCACGTCCATTTCAGATCTGAAAAGTAAATAAAAAAAAGATGATCAAACGACCGCGTCGTTCCTCCATCGCGCAGGCCGCCGCCACGCCGGAGCAACCCCCGACCACCGCCGTGCCACTTCCCCCTCCGCCGCTGTCTCCTCTCCCCTCTTCCCTTTAAACCGACGGTGCCACAAAACTCCCCCCAGTTCGATCTGAAACCCTAGCCGCCACCCCCATTAGACACCACCGCGCCTCCCCTCTACCTGCGCCTCCCACCGCCGATCGCGGCGCTACCTCCCCATCTCCCCCCATCACGACGAAGAAACCCCTCCTTCCCCCCTTCTACAATTGACCGACGCACCCCAATCCTCCCGCGCAGGGAAGCGCCGCAGTCCCTCTAGGCGCCGTCGTCAGCGGTGACCATCGCTGGGCTCCCTTCATTAGTCGTTCTCCGGCGCACCAGGGAGCAGTAGCTGATACTCGTCCGACGTCACCAATTTCCGGCGATTTGGAACCCTAAAGATCGACCTAGGTAGCGAACGGATTTAAACAATTAACTGGGAAAGGTACAATTAATTTATTAAGGTCATTAGTGAAAGTTAATTGAATAAATAACATTATGCATGAAAGTTTGGATTTTTATTCATGAAAGTTTGATTTTTATTCATGAAAGTTTGGATTTTTATTGTATGAAAGCCAGGATTATTATTTTATGAAAGCTAGGTTTTTTTATTTATAAAGATGGGATTTTTATTTAAATAAAAATGCGATTATTTTATGAACATCAATAAAAAGATTCGATTTTTAACTATAAAAAGATTTGATTTTTATTCTATGTATGAAATATTTTAGTTAATAAAAATATGATTTTATTTAAATAGCGATATAAAAATGCGATTTTTATATATGAAGCAACAATATAAATATATGATTTTTAACATATAGTTTTTATATAGAAAGTAGCGTTATAAAAATATATTTTTTATAACGAAGTAGCAATGTAAAAATGTGATTTTGATGTGAACAGTATGAAAATAAAAATACGATTTTTATTTAGATAACTTCGCTTTAAAAATATAATTTTTATATGAAGTAACAGTATAAAAATGTGATTTTTAATAATCAACTGCGTGAAACAGATGGCGATGGATCAGACTGAAATCAAAACGAAATCCGAACCTTTCAGAAATAAAGAACAGACGGAGTGGATCCCAAAGGTGAGAACTTCTCACTTTAATTTATTTTCTAGTTAGAAATATATACTAGGATGCAGACGGTGCTTAGCAGCACCCGACACCCGTCGTCCACAGACCATGGACGACTTGTTTGTTTGTTTGATTATGTTGTGAAAGTTGATTGTGTGATGTGGAATGGAATAAATATTTTATAGTTAAAAATATAATTTTTAACGTGTATATGGATAAAATAAATATTTATAAACAAATCGGACGATTTGTTTTTGTACATACATTTGACTGGTATTGATTGGGACGATAAATTTTACACATCGCTCAACTGCACAAATAAAATTCATTATTTGTTGATTGAAACCCCACACGGGTATTAAGGTGAAATTGGACATACACTAATCCTAATATTTAGTTGTATGTCGATTGATTGATTGATTGACAAGCTGTGTAAGTGTTAAATATTTATATTTGATGCTTATCCAGTATAAAATGCACTATGGATGATGGATGACTGTATTTGATTGTTGTTGTGTACATGTGTGTATGAAATCCATATAAATCACATTATATGATAATTGACTGTGTACGATTCCAGTTCAAAAAGAATGAATATTTTAAAATAACGAATATTCTAAAATAATGAATTTTTTAAAATAATATTTCGTAAAAGATCAAAATTTTGTTTTGATGTCCGATTTGGGATGGACCCGAAAATATTTAAATATATATAGCTGTGTCGATTAGATTAACGCCATTTTGACGTGAACGATATTCATATCGATTTTATTCATTTTTATTATGAATTTTTAAAAGGAAATGATTTTGAAATACAATGTTTTGAAAATATTATCATTTATATATTGATGATATGGTATATTCAATTTTGATTTGAAATTGAATATGTAGTTAAAATCGTTTTGAAAACGAATTTAAAACGATTTATAAAATACGTTTTAAATGGAAACCGATGAAATATATATTATATATTATATATATATAATATAATGGCATGAATAGAACACGCCGCACAGCGCCAGTTCGCGAATTTCGACCATTGACTTCGAATGGATACTACGGGTGATCCGACCGTCAGATACTCCTAAAACTGGAATCGTTGGGTTTGTATCGAAAAGAGCTTTCTAATGAATATGAGAGATTTGAAATCTAACGGCTGTATTTGGAATTATGTCCAAATCAAATTTGGAAAAAGTCGCTATAAGTGCGGTTCGATGGCCGTTTATGGAAATCGACTGTACGGGCCTTGATATAATCATTAAAAATATCAATAATTTATGTAAAATCATAATAAATGATTTGGAAAGAAGTGAGATGAAAAATTCCATATTTGAAAGGATAAAAATATATTTTTACTGAATGAACTAGTTATGAACTAGAATTATAATCCAATATTTTTAAATAAATAAATCGGATTTGAAATGGTATTGAAAATAATCAGAATTTCCAATATATAAATTGGAATGGATTGGAATCGAAATTATCTTCGGAATATTTCGATATTGGATTTCGTGATTCTATGGATATTATGGAGGAATTTGGAAGATATGTATATCGTTATTTCTATACGATATTTGTTGGTTTCAGAATTTGATATTGAATATAAGCCGATATATTTTCTATTCAGAGCCTTGTATTTAATATCAAATTGGATTTTGGGTTTGTCGTGAATGGTATCTTTAATAATACTGTTCTTAAACCCAATGGAGTTAAGAAAATTAGAAATTGACTGGAGATTCAGTTAAGTTGAATGGTTCCCTGGGTATTGATCTGATGTTGGTTTCGACCTTCGGGGTCAATACTTAGGGAAATGTTCTCTTACTAATTTACGGTTAGAGACTGATGGAATGTGAATTGCGTTTATTATGAACTGTGTTTTTAACCACATTCGTTCTTTAACCCGATTTACGGTGAAATATGATTTGGAATTTATAAATCTTTTTATTAAGATTTAACAGGAATTTTCCAAAGTAACGGTTTTCCAATTTAATATATTAAATTGGAATTGAATGGAATTCGATTGACAATAATCGAAGTTAACTTCTGTGGAGGAAGACTGTTAATACATATGGAATTTAGAAGGCTTTGCCGTTATTCTATTTATATTATTAGTCGGATACGGAAGTTAATATCGATTATATATATTGATTTGTTTTTCCGTGAAGATTCCGTAATTAATGGAATGTTATTTTGGTTTTATCGTAAACCGTGCTTTAAAGGACATTGGCTCTTTAACCCAGTTAAAGACCATGGAATAAGATTTTGGGTTGTCATGAATGGTATCTTTAATAATACTATTCTTAGACCCAATGGAGTTAAGAAAATCAGGAACTAACTGGAGATTATTTAGGTTGAATGGTTTCCTGGGTATTGATCTGATGTTGGTTTCGGCCTTCGGGGTTAATACTTAGGGAATTGTTCACTTGCTAATTTGCGATTAAAGGCAGATGAAATGGAATGTGATTTTGGGTTTATCGTGAACCGTGTTTTAAATGACATTGGTTCTTTAACCCAGTTAAATAGAGGATATGATTTCCCAAGTTAAACAATTGTTGATATTGATTTTGGGAAGACTAAAACCAGGTAGAGTTTTAATGCATCTTTAATTAGATTTAAATGATATCCAAAGGAAGATTAAAGAATAAATTAAAAAAAATTATCTTTGATAAAATTAATGAGAACTTTCCCAAAGTAAAAGATTATTTAAATAAAGAAATATTTTGGATTGGAATAAGGTGTATGTTGTGTTTTATAGCACTTGTTTATTATATACGCGAGTTATTCGAAAAGACCAGGTTTATCCCATTCTGAATAACTGATTCGACGATGTCGAGGATGAAGACGGTGGTTGAAGACCGGAGGTCTTCACATCATTTGGATGATTAATGATGTCTTGATTGGGTTGTACACCCAAGACAAGGTAATAAGTGGTGATCGTCCAGACGTACTTGGAGATCGACCGGATATGCGAGGACCTCTCCCCTGTATTGGACATATGGGGGAGGAATAAGGTGCCTCCAGTTTCATTCAGACCTAGAACGAAATTGTAAATGGATGTGTGTCTGACATCGGATTTCATTCTGTGTGACTGATATACATTGGTTGCATAGCGTGAATTGCCTGTATGGCATGCTGAGATGCAAATGATCAAGACTTCTGTTGAAAAGTAGAGCCTTGTGGATAATGATCAAAGCACGGCTTTAATATAGCGTAGCTTTGTATAGCGTTAATTCGTGGCCTAACACCCTAGTGTGGACCAGAAACGGGAGAGGACTTCAGGGAGGGCATGCATTTCTTTCTAGCTAGGAGTGCTGTCAGCGTTTTACTAGCCCGGGTATTTTACTTATGTGGATGTTGGATTGCGAGGCGCCTCAGTTATATCGGTCGTTCCGGGGCTGATAGTTTGGTTGGGATATGACCAATTTACGCCCCATAGGGCGGGGAAACGCAGTGTTCAGGCATTTTAATTCACATCGAGTGGACCGGCCCTGACGATTCAAAGACTTGTCTACGCACTTGCCTGAGACATGGTCGGCTAGATTGTATCGAAGCGGTAAGGACGATCCCTTGCCTTGGTTCACAGATGGAAATCCAACTTCCAATACGATATTTTGCGGTTTTAATTGTAAACCTATATATAGCGACATAGTGGTATGGGGCACTTATGCCGTCTATGATTGATACCTATGATTGAAATTGTTTTGACACTATCACTTATAGTAATAATAAAAGATGAAATTTCACGTACCAATCATTTTTGGCTATTATAAGGTAAAAACTCTATCGTCCGACTTGCGTTGTATTGTGTGATGGGACCTAAGTCTTATATTAGCTTCATTGTTCTTTATTTAGCATTCCGCTGTGTGTTTTATGCACTGGTATTCTTGGGGGTAAACCTGTTCCGTGTTATACGGCGTGGTCCCTTGATTTACCTAACTTTAAAATCAAATTAATAATTGTTTTAGTTCTCACGTCAGTCACATGACTGACCTGGAGTTTATTGTTTTAACCTAAACTCTGGGTGCCCCTATTTCCACACGGGCAGCTTGTTGTCTTGGTTTTGCAGATTTATATTCACAGGATTCTGGTTTACAGCTGGAATGAAATTCGGAAAGCTCTGTATCCGTATATTCCTTTCAGTTGTATTTTGTATTATTTTCCACTGCATTGTAACATGTAAATCTCTGATATTTAATAAATGTGTAATATTTATTCATATTCCGTATATTCTTGTATTATGATGAAAATGTTGTAAGAAGCAACAAAATGTTCTTCTGTTTGTGTTCTGATTCGTTTTGTCCTCAACTCAATCCGGGCTTTCCTTTACGGGGAAGTTCGGGTCGTTTCAAAAGAACTGGGATGCCATGGTTAAACAGAAGGCTTAGGAATTTGACTGTCCCACGAGCAAAATGTAATTTTAGAATACAAAGTTGTAGAGGGCTGAAAGATTAAAGCTGCCTTATGAAATCAGTTGCAAATTAAATACATTGTTTTCCGTAGTCGAATGTTGACACATTATCACGTGTATTGGATAAAAATGTTCCCAATTCCCAGGCACAAGCTCTGCAATTGTTCATCTGCAGTATGCAGTATCATGTGAAATCAATTGTAGTATGGTGGCCAACTACTTTTATCTAATGAACAATCATACGTAGCTTGTTCATCATCGAATGCATCTGCAGTATGCTATTCAACCTATGTGATGAACCTGCGCATGAATCACTTGTATTTTATGTGAAGGATTAATAACCATAGGTTAAATGTAACTGTGAATTATAAACAGTTGTCGCACACAAATTCTATTAAGTGGCTCCTAAAGTCGTTAATTTATAACCTACAGGAAGTGTGAACATTAAGAAAAAATGGAACATAATACGATGGTGAAAATAAATAAAAGTTTCAAAGTTGTGAGATTTAGTGGATATGATGTAGAAAAAAGTGCAAAAATGAGTGTTGGACAGTGTAGAATACAAATTATTAACATCATCACTGAAACAGAACATGAAGTAAAGTACTTAAGATATAATCTAGGCAAAAAAGGTAAGCATAGTCTAAAATGAGTAGTAAAAAAAATCATTAATTAAATGATGCACATCTTTAACCCTGCATCAAATGGTTAAACATTACTGAGCAACCCGTGTGCACAGGGGCAACTGTAAAGCTCAGAACTATTTTTGTTGATAATTATACATATTTCATATCTTGTACAGCTATAACGATTAATTTGGCAAGGCAACTTCATTTGTATTTTTATAAATACTGTATTGCGTTGCGTTAAGTATAAGATGATTAATTATGATTTTGTTTTCTGAATTTTTGTATGTATGATGATGACTGGTTGAAATTGTGAAATGCAGTACAAAACCTTTTATGAATATTCACTTTCAATAATTGCCATTTATTTTTTACATAAATATATGTACCTATATCGCTATATAAGTAGCTTCATGAACATAAAGCACTTCACAGAACTTATGTTGAATCTTAAAGGGAATTGGTGCATGAATCTAATTATCTATTATTATCATATAAAAAATCTGAACATTATACTGCTTGTTGCCTTGCCTCTGTCCAATATGAAAATAGTATACTATGAATTATCTTATAAATAGAACATGAATATTCATCACAACATGAAATCTTCACTTTTTGTTATTCATTGGCTTCTTTCACATTACCATACATGCATACTTGAAACTGCTTGTATTCAGAAGAAGATAATTCACTCCCTTGGATGCTTGAGCAATATAAATTTTAAGATGTGAAATATTGATAAAAATAAACTCATGATGTTCTCAATTGTTGATTTTATTTTTAGGAAATTTTTGCATCACATACCTCTATTATTAAAAGAAATTAAGCACACGTTCCTTGAAGATTTGGCATATAAATTACATTACTGAAATTATTTACACTACACAACATCTTGCGTACAATGAATTATAAAAAATTAAATTGAAATATTAAAAATGAGTTATCTTTCAGTACAGTAACCGGATTTTGTTCTCACCGTAAATCGTAAATTTCATTATTTTTTCAACTAACATCCATATTTAATGCGATTTAACAAACAAATTTTTAAAAGGGACAAATATTTTATCTGGGTATGTAGTTTGCATCTCAAACACAAATTGTCAAGCAAATATTTATCTAGGAAAATTTAGGTAGTCCCTCAGGTAAATATTTGCCCTTCAAATATCTATATTGGAAAATTTAGGTTGTCTCCCAGTCAAATATTTGCTTAGAAGAATTCAAATTATATCCCAAGTATTCCAAGACAAATATTTGCACAAGAAATTTCTAAAAGATAATATGAATTCTTTCCAAACAAATTTTTGTTTGAAATGCAAAATTTTGCATATAAACATTTTCCCTTAAAAAAACAATCTAAGCATATGACAGATGAATATTAATATAAATATAATAAAATTTACGATTTAACGATGATAACAAAATTTAAATCTGATAAACGTACGAAAGATATCACGTTTTTAATATTGCAATTTATCTTTTCTTTACATAAAACATTTGATTTGGACGTTCAATATAAATTATAGAAATTACATTTATAGTGCTAAATTTGAAGGACAAAAGTTTACATTAAGTTTAAAAATAAGGACGTGCCTCTATTTATCACTTATTTTTATACATTCAACTAAATTTATATAATTAGACAAAATCCAACATCAATGGCTCGGGAAAAAGCTCACAAACTTAATCACTTTGATCGTCCCTTAGTAAACATATTCAACCAAGTGTGCATATAAATTATGTCCTTATACGCAGAGCAAGAGCTTAAACTGGTTTTAAATAATAGTTTACCTATCTGTTGAATTCAAATTTTGCAAACATAGTAGTTTTTCCCTAGTAAAATAAAAGCTACATGTACTACATAATAAATTTCATTTTGAGCATATCCCATTTTGTTTCTCATCTCGCTAAAAAGCATCATTAAAATCTTCAAACCAATTGCTGCAACTTATCTGTTTGTGCAGTTTGAGCACATTAAGTCATATGTACTTCAATTATAATGACCAGAATACATTATATCTTTACTAATAATCGGAATATGTTTGGTGTCACACTTTTTTGGTGTACACGCAAACTACCGAAAATGCCCTTTATTAAAAACAAACACATCTTTACTAATAATCGGAATATGTTTGGTGTCACACTTTTTTGGTGTACACGCAAACTACCGAAAATGCCATTTATTAAAAACAAACACATATAATAAAAAGAATTAAATCAAGAAAGAAACGGAAAGTAATTAAAGTTAAATAGCAATGTTTCTTTAATTAGCAATGTGTGTCATTAATGACATTAATAAAGACGTAAATGAGAATAACGTTAAAATTTGAAAGCAGACAATTAAATCTAGAAGGGTAACGTAAATGGAATTAAATCACGCGTATGTTCGAATTCGAAAATAAACGCGCATCGTAAATGAAATTAAATTACGCGTATGTGTGGACATATTTATTTCAAGAGAATGTGCATACGTATTAAGAATGGATTTTTTTTTTCAATAAAACTAGAAATAAAAATAAATGTTTTGAATAACGGTCACATGAATTAACATGCATGAATTAGAAACAGAAGAAAATTAATGCGCAGTAATGAAAATAGGAAAATAAAAAGAAACTATCAAGCAAATAAATATGCAGAAAAATAAAATGGGCAAGAAATATACCAGACAATGTATTAACGACATATTTTTATTTTGTCATCACAACACGCAGAGCGCATGCCATCACCAAGCGCGGAGCGCGTGCCATCACCACGCGCAAAGCGCGTGCCTATACGTCTCGTATTATACTAATTTGATTTGAAAAATAAATACAACTTAACCAACCAAGATTATAAAGTAATTTATGTAGTCGGACCTCTCAACTATCCAACGCAACTCAACATATAAATGAAGATTGAAAGCAACCCGGGAAGGGTTTACTACATGGATAAACAAAATATGTCCTGCTTATTTGAAAGGATTGCTAAAGATCTAAACATCCTAATTATTTAGTACTATAATAAACAAAAAAATATACAAATTAAACATGTTATAGGAAGGTTTTTCCATATATATCAACCATGATATATATATATATATATATATATATATATATATATATATATATATATATATATATATATATATATATTCCTTCTTACTTCATTGTAGAAAGTTATCATAAATGTGCAGATTGTCAAGCTAGAAAGTTGATGATCGTGTATTAACGTATATCTTGTAAAGATCCTATCTATTGTACATATTCATAGATAACATTATTTACCTAACATATACTTATGCATATAGAAATTCGACCAAGATATGTAACGACAACCAAGTATAATAAAATAAAAAGAAGAAATGCTACAATACCCGAAAAGATTTTTGTCAAAAAGTAAGAAATGGGGGTAAATCCGGAATTCAGGGGTGGTAAGCATTGAATTCAGGAGGGTATTTGTGTAATTCAAGGGGTGGGCCTCCTATTTTCTTGTCTCTACCGTAGTTTTTGACAAAATGAAAAGCGGGCAAAGTAGCATTTCTGAATAAACAAAGTATAAAACACAGATACACCCATCACAACACAGTTTCGGACTAACGTATCGTAGCCTGATTGTATTCGAATAATCCATTCTTACGCGCCATTTAAGCAACTTTTGTGGCATGAATTATTTAGTGGCACAGTCATTTAATTGGTACACAGAAACAATGTAGTAAAAGGTAAAACCTGGAATCTCTTTTTTTGTACTCTGCATGGAATTGCCAAAAGCAACCAAAGCATTGTCATGCCAAAGTACACATAAAAAGAAATATAGGGGTTATATAGTATGGAAATATTATTTGCCAACTCAGGTCAAAGATGGAAAGAGAACTTTAGATGAGTACACATACTTAAAACGCTTCTTCTTTTCCATAGATATCTTTGATGATGGTAAAAATTTGTCTAAAAGAGGTTGCCAATTTATTATTAACCCTTTTGCTTAGGCCTACATCATATTTATGTTTTCCCATTCACAACTTAACACCTACCAGACACAGAGATCAAACATATGTCATATATACACATCAACATTGAAATATTGGCACAAATAGTTGGATGAATGACCATGTGGAAAGCATGCTTGGTTACCATGCTCTGCCAGCGTTTTGTTATGTAGATGGATATTAAAAAGAGGTCAAGAGCACCGGAAGGCTGAAATTTTGTTGACAATTTAAAAGTAATTTGCTTTGCATAATATCGTGTATCATAGTTATCAAGGCACGCCCTTAGGCGCGCCTAAGCGCAGAAGAGCCCAAGGCTCAAGGGTTGAGCCTTTTTGCACTTTGAATGTGCCTTTTTGTAGTTTGAAGCGCTTTTTTTGCTAAATTCAAAATTTTGTTTATAAATAGTTAAATAAAAAAATTAATTGTTCAATAAATCATAAAATATGGTTTAAAATTTAAATCTTATTAATAAAATACGTAGATAATTGAATGAATTATAAAATATGGTTTAAAAATTAATTTGTAGTTAGTAAAATTGCAGATCAAACTCATATAAAAGACACATAAAAAAGTCCAAAGCTCAAAAAAGCCCCAGTCTCAATGCTTGCGTCTTAGCGCCCTGTCTACTATGTCGTGTATTTGGACAATAGCCATCGGTGGTCAGTGATAAGTTCAAACTTGATGACGAACATAATGAGTCAACTGGTTTCCAAAATCAATTTAAACTGCACAGACATATATAAATGTTGTTACATATAGCATTGCAGACATATATATGCTACAAATTGTATATACAAGGTCATTTTAGAAAGGTCATGGATGATGCTTAAGGGAAGAGTCAATAATGTAATTAAAGTTTATCTCAATTTACTCCATGTACTATGTTAGGAAATTATTATTATTATTTCACACTAGTATCTATTACAATGAAACACAAAATAACCATAATATCTATACATGCTACATAATGCGATATTGAGAAAAAAAACATATACAATTTTACAAGCAAAACAAAAAAAACTCAATACCGCACATCATCACTACAAACAATATCAAGAAATAGTAATGCCCAATCTATTAAACCAAACAGTTACTCCTTCACTCTGCATCCACTCTTGCCCTTATCTTATTCCAAAAATCAACCGCATCACTTAATCTACATCATTTCATCTCTTAAACCACTCATTTGAGCCATAACCTCATACCAAAATAGTAGCACCGATTCCAAAACTGAAAACCCACTATACATCAGTACACCAAAATAAACCCTGAATACCCAATGTAACAAGAATATCCAATATGCAACATGAACATCCAACTTGCAACAACAACTGTGAGCAGCATTAGCCAAAAACAAACCAGGGTACATCTCAAACACTAGCACTGACTCTGGTAATATTACACTGGATTCCTCCTAGTATGACGAGGGGGAAATTTCATAGAATTAGGAAGAAAATCCTCTAATGTATAATCAATCCCTTTATCCAAATCATCATCCATGCTTTCTGCAGCCTTCTTTTTCCGGGCACGTCTCTTGGCATTTTTAAGAGCAGTTTTCGTTTGCGCTGAAGAAGAAGGCGTAGAACTAGATGGTGAGTTAGAAGGTGGCGGCAGAATAATGTGAGGGGGAGGTTTAAGATGCCCATAAGGAGAAGCGGATGCATTTAAAGGGTTAGAAGTAGAAGCATTAACAACAGCAGCTTTAACACCTTGCCTGGAACTATTTCCCTCATCATTATTATCCCAATATTTCCCAGATAATCTATTCAAAGAAGAAAGACATGTCTGTAAATTTCCCTGAGATGAGGAATGATCATCGATAACCTGTTTGCCATTTTCACTAGATTGCCTAAAATTAAAACCTTTTCAAACAAACCGCCTAGATCAAAATCCACGTCTTCTTTATCAAAAATATTCCCTTTATCACTAGCAGCTTTTTGAACATGAAAGCCATTATTTTTATTACTGTCATTACCCATTGCAGAGTTTTGAAGGCCAAAATCACAGTTACCTTCATTTCCTATAGCAGCATTAATGAATGATTGGTTTGCGTTATGGTCTACTGTCTCATTTCCTTTTTAATGTTCACAAATTCCTCTTTATCCAAATTAGACCTATCCTCATTCAAGTTTGACAAATCACCATCATGCTGAGAACAAGCATTGACATTATTATCCAAACAAGCATTATTACCACGTCCTCTGAAAACAAGGCATCAAACTGATTATTGGACTTCTTGACAGTATCAGCAAAATTCTTATTGTTCTCTATATTTTTACCACCGACCTTCCTCCATTCTTTATTTATTTTATGAATAACATAATTCTTACATCAGAATGAACATTCCTATATATGCTACCAGATTGAACAAAATTATTTACATAATGGGCCTCAAAAGCCTCATTAGCCTGATTCCCATTCTCCCTAATAATGTCAGCATGTTTCTCACAATATACAGTATCATGCCAAAAAAATTTACAACTAGTACAAATCCTAGGCTTCCAATCATAAGAAATCTTCACCGTAGGATACATATCACCCAAATCGTCAAGTTCAATTTCCTTAGGTAATTTAAAATCTGGTGTTACCTCTACTTGCGCTTTTGCATAACGAAAACGTTGTAATTTTTCAGTGCTAGCATCATAACAAATTAGCCTACCAACATGATTCACTAACCAATTTATACCAATCAACATCCATAAAATCATAGGTATACGGTATAATGAATCCAAATTAGCCTACCAACATGATTCACTAACCAATTTACTCCATGTACTATTGTTGTAACAACACTACCGCATATGCATATTTATTTTGTTGAGTATAGTTCTTTTCTTATTGTAAAAATCATGTTATAACAATAGAAACATTCACAAAAAAATTTGTTGAGTATAGTTCTTTTCTTATTTTGTTGAGTATAGTTCTTTGGTCACAAATGCGCAACTTGGTAGTATTCAATATATGAAAGTAAGATACACTTTAGATATATTACAAAAAAATAAATTCTCAATGCGACAATGAAAATTATTTTTTCCCTATACATTATGGTTACGGATTTCAATATATCAAATACTTACAACTTATGAATAGAAAATTATGTGACATGTGAAATGAGTGGGTAAAGACCGAGGTTTAACAGCTGTGTTCAGCATATTACCCTTCAGTCATATAGGCAGATCAAAACAGCTGTGTAAAGACCCGCAACTTCCCCGTAAAGGAAAGCGTCGGATAGTTCGAGAACAAACCACAACTGAACGCATACAGAAGAACGTTTCATTGTATATTACAACAGTGCATCAGATTACAAGAATATACAGAGTAAAAATGAATATTACACAGAAATAACAGAGATTTAAATTACATTTAAATACATAGCAGCGGAAAATAATACAATACACAACTAGATGAGATATACGGATACAAAGCTTTCCGGATATCGTTCCAGCTGTAAACCAGGAACCTGTGAATATAAATCTGCAAAACCAAAACTACTAGCTGCCCGTGTCAAAATAAGGGCACCCAGAGTTTAGGTTAAAACAATAAACTCCAGGTCAGTCATGTGACTGGTGTGAGAACTAAAACAGTTAATCTTTATTTTAAATCATTAGGTAAATCAAGGGACCACGCCGTATAACACGGAACGGGTTTCCTCCCAAGAATACCAGTGCATAAAACAAACAGCGCAATGCTAAATAAAGAAAAATGAAGCTGTTATAAGACCCAGGTCCTATCACACAATGCAACGCAAGCCGGGGGATAGGGTTTTCCCTTATAACAGCCAAAGAATGCTTGATACGTTTTAAAACAAATCATTTGATATTATTATAAGTGCATAGTGTATAAAACACTTCAAATCATAAGTATCAATCATAGGCGGCATGAGCGCCCCATCCCACTATGTCACCATACTAGGTTCTACAATTAAAACCGCAAAATGTCACGTATTTGGAAGCTGGATTTCCATCTATGAACCGAGGCAAAAGATAGTCCTCAACCGTTTTCGTGACTCTCTAGCCCGAGCCACAGGGTCAGAGCGCATCGACCCTTGGAGCGACAGGGCCGGTCCACCGATGTGGATTAAACTTAAACCCTGAACACTACGTCTCCCCACCCTATGGGGTGTAAGTCTGGTCCGTCTGCCGACCAGAATGCATCGGCCGAAACCGATATAACCGAGGCGCCTCGCAACAGCAACAACCACATAAGTCAAACTCGTCAGGGCGTGTAAAACCACTGACGCCACTTCTAACTAGAAAGAAACGCAAGTCCTCCCTGAGGTCCGTCTCCCGTTTTTGGTTCATACCTGGTGTGAAACACGCGAGGTAAACGTTACACAAAGCTACGCCACAAAGGCCGTGCTTTGATCATCACCACAAGACTTTGCTTTTCAACAGAAGCCTTGATCATTTGCATCTTAGCATGCCACACAGGCAAACCATCCTATGCAACCGATATCAGTCACACAGAATGAAATCCGATGTCAGACACACAGTCCATTTACAAGTCCGTTCTGGGTCTGAACGAAACCGGAGGCACCTAGTACCCCGCATATCCATCGATCTCCAAGTACGTCTGGACGATCACTAACTGTTTCCATCTTCTTGGGTGTACAGCCCAATCAAGATCATCAGTTATCACCCAAACGACGTGAAGACCTCCGGTCTTCGACCATCGTCTTCATCTTCGACTTATCGTCGTATCAGTTATTCAGAATGGGATAAACCCGGTCTTTCCGAATAACTCGCGTATATATTATAAAAGTGTTACACAAACACAACATACGCCTCATTCCAACTCATTAGTCACTAACCGTAAATTAATCAAGAGAATAATTCCCCAAATATTAACCCCGAAGGCCGAAACCAACATCAGATCAATATCCAGAAAACCATTCTACTTAGCTAACCGACAGTTAGTTTCTAAATTTCTCGTTCAAATCTAATTAAAGATTTAACTATCGCCTGGAGCAAAACTGGTGATACTCCATTCTCGATCTTTTCAATCTAATTAAAGATTCATTAAAACTCCACTTAGTTTTAATCTGTGACTGGGTTAAAGAATCAGTGTCATTTAAAACACGGTTCACGATAAACCCAAAGTCACATCCCATTAATTATCGGGTTAAAGAACAAGTGTTATTTAAAACACTGTTCACGATAAACCCAAAAATCAATATCCATTCAATTCCAATTAAATATTATTTAATCGGTACACTTCATTAAATCTAAATAAAAAGATTTAATAATTTCTCAACTGGGTTCAAGAACAGTGTTAGTCAAGACACCATTCACGACAAACCCAAATCACATTCATTAATTATCGGGTTAAAGAACAAGTGTTATTTAAAACACTGTTCACGATAAACCCAAAAATCAATATCAATTCAATTCCAATTAAATATCATTTAATTGGTACACTTCACTAAATCTAAATAAAAAGATTTAATAATTTCTCAACTGGGTTCAAGAACAGTGTTAGTGAAGACACCATTCACGACAAACCCAAATCCCATTTGATATTCAATATAAGGCTCTGAATAGAAAATATATCGGCTTATATTCAATATCAAATTCTACGATTAACAAATGTCGTATTGGAAATAACGATATAAATATATATCTTTCAAATTTCCGTAACAACATCCATATAATCACAAATTCCAACATCGAAATATTCCGAAGACAATTTCGATTCAAATCCACTCCAATGCAATCATTGGAAATTTTGGTTATTTTCAAAACCCTTTTCGAATTCAATTTA
Organism: Allium sativum; assembly: GCA_030737875.1. Lineage (NCBI taxonomy): Eukaryota > Viridiplantae > Streptophyta > Magnoliopsida > Asparagales > Amaryllidaceae > Allium > Allium sativum. The sequence continues at coordinate 403,505,346 of CM060922.1, read as the reverse complement.
TTTATTTAAAAATAAATAGAATTATAATTCTAGTTCAAAACTAGTTCATTTCGATAAAAAACCATTTTTATCTTTTCAAATATGGAGTTTTTCATCCCAATTCTTCACAAATCATTTCTTATGATTTTACACAAATTATTACTATTTTTAATAATTTTATCAAGGCCCGTACAGTCGATTTCCATCAATGGCCATCGAACTGCACTTACAGCGACCTTTTTCGAATTTGATTTGGACGTATCTCCAAATCCAACCGTTAGATTTATAATTTCTAATATTCGTTAGAAAGCTCTTTTCGATACGAACCCAACGGTTCCGGTTTTAGGAGAATCCGACGGTCGGATCTCCCGCAATGTCCATTTGAAATAAATGGTCGAAATTCACGAACTGCCGCGGCGCGGCGCGTTCTATTCAGGCCTTTATATTATATATATAATATATATAATATATACTTCGTCGATTCCTATTTAAAACGAATTATATAAATAGTTTTGAATTCGTTTCAAAAACATTTTCAACTTTCTTTTCAATTCAAATCAAAATTGAATTCTTCATTTTAAATTCGTTTTAAAATTCATTTCTATTCAATTCAAATTTCAATTCAATTTCAATTCATTTCAATTCGCTTTCAATTCAATTTGAAATCGTTTTCAATTCCATTCATTTCGAAATCGTTTTCAATTCAATTCATTTCGAAATCGTTTTCAATTCAATTCATTTCGAAATCGTTTTCAATTCAATTCATTTCGAAATCGTTTTCAATTCAATTCATTTCGAAATAGTTTTCAATTCAATTCATTTCGAAATCGTTTTCAATTCAATTCATTTCGAAATTGTTTTCAATTCAATTCATTTCGAAATCGTTTTCAATTCAATTCATTTCGAAATCGTTTTCAATTCAATTCATTTCGAAATCGTTTTCAATTCAATTCATTTCGAAATCGTTTTCAATTCAATTTGAATTCATTTTCAATTCAATTCATTTCGAAATCGTTTTCAATTCAATTCATTTCGAAATCGTTTTCAATTCAATTCATTTCGAAATAGTTTTCAATTCAATTCATTTCGAAATAGTTTTCAATTCAATTCATTTCGAAATCGTTTTCAATTCAATTCATTTCGAAATCGTTTTCAATTCAATTTGAATTCATTTTCAATTCAATTCATTTCGAAATCGTTTTCAATTCAATTCATTTCGAAATCGTTTTCAATTCAATTCATTTCGAAATCGTTTTCAATTCAATTCATTTCGAAATCGTTTTCAATTCAATTCATTTTGAAATATTCGATTTCGAGATTACTTTTCAATATTCATTTTAAAATGAATAAAATCGATATAAATATCGTTTACGTCAAAATGGCGTCAATCTAATCAACACGGCTTCATAAATTTCTATTTTCAAATATTCTATTTCAAATATTTCCTATTATCAAAATATTTGTTATTATCAAAATATTCTTTATTTTCACGATTGGAATGAGGCCCAATCAATTACCATATAAAATTAATTATACGGATTTTCATACAACACATGTATATAATAACATTGAAAATAATCAACCATCAACCAAAGTGCACTACACTGTATAAGCATCAAATATAGATATTCAACGCTTATAACAGCCTGTCAATCAATCGATCGACATATTTAATCAATCAGGATGAGTGAAATTCATATTCCATCCCAACACCCGTGTGGGGTTTCAAACAAACAAACACAGATTTTATTTGTGCAGTTGGGCGATGTGTAAAATTTATCGTCCCAATCAATGTCATTCAAATAAGTGTACATAAACAAACCATCTGGTTTGTAAATGAATATTTATTCACTTCACTATTTTCATATTCACGTTAAAAATTATATTTTTAACGATAAAACATTTTATTTCAACCTATGAATTTCTATTCAATTCATTTATTAAATAAAATGATATTTTTATTTTTCTAACATATTTTAGAAAATTTCGGCGGCATAACGGCACGATACTAGAAACGGGACAAGGCCTAGCCTTATCCCCGGTCTAGTGAAGGCCCACGCCATTCACATATCAATCATATCAATTTCAATTTCACCAAAACAATCCAATTCAAATCAAATAATCTAATCAACTACACAACCAATCAAACAAGTCCATGGTCTGTGGACAGGTGTCGGGTGCTTCTAATAAGCACCGTCTGCATCCTAGTATATATATATATATAACTAGAAAAATAATAGAAAGGTGAGAAATTCTCACAGATTAGCTATCCTAGCTCCACGGCACTCCTTTGCAGAAGTCTTCGTCGTTTCGCCTTTTTGTCACCTTCGTTGCTGCTTTCACTACATACGTAAAAATCACATTTTTACTTCGCTATTCAATATATATAAAAATCGAATTTTTACTATGTTATTCAATATATAAAAATCACATTTTAGTTCAAAGTTCAATATATAAAAATCGAATTTTTAGTTCAAAGTTCAATATATAAAAATCGAATTTTTATTTCAAAGTTCAATATATAAAAATCGAATTTTTAGTTCAAAGTTCAATATATAAAAATCGAATTTTTAGTTCAAAGTTCAATATATAAAAATCGAATTTTTATTTCAACTTCCAATATATATATATATAAAAAAAAAAAAATCTGATTTTTACTTCTAAAAATTCAAATCCTTTCCTTTTTAAAGTTTAAATCTTTTCACTTTCTAAAGCTCAAACTTTTTCCTTTTTAAAGTTTAAATCTTTTCTTTTCTAAAGCTCAAACCTTTTCCTTTTTAAAGTTAAAATCAGAATTCTTCTTAAAAAAAATCAGATTTATAATCTTTTTAAAAAAAATCAGTTTTCATATAAAATAAAATAAAACAGTTTTCCTATTAAAATAAAATAAAACAGTTTTCCTATTAAAATAAAATAAAACAGTTTTCCTATTAAAATAAAATAAAACAGTTTTCCTATTAAAATAAAATAAAACAGTTTTCCTATTAAAATAAAATAAAACAGTTTTCCTATTAAAATAAAATAAAACAGTTTTCCTATTAAAATAAAATAAAACAGTTTTCCTATTAAAATAAAATAAAACAGTTTTCCTATTAAAATAAAATAAAACAGTTTTCATAAAAAATAAAATAAAACAGTTTTCATAAAAAATAAAATAAACAGTTTTCATAAAAAATAAAATAAACAGTTTTCATATTAAAATAAAATAAACAGTTTTCATAAAAAATAAAATAAACAGTTTTCATATAAAAATAAAATAAAACAGTTTAGGAACTTACAGAGGGGGGTCAGTGGGCGCTGGATTCATCGCGGCGGTTGGAGGGTTCGGCGGAGGAGTCTGGTGGGTGGCGGACGGTGGCTCCAGGGCTGCTCCGGCGACTAGGTTTTCGAATTGGGGGGGGTGTAGGTCTTCGAACGGAGGAGGGCGCAGGGGGGCTATGGGGGTCCCCTAAGGCGGCGCGCTCGACGGTGTAGGGGGGGGTGAGATGGGCGGCGGCCTCCACGTCCGCTCCGTCGAAGTCTCCCTTTTTTTTTTTTTTTTTTTTTCTTTCTTCATATCCGATTGAAAATGAGAGAGGGGGGGGGGGCCAGCGCGGGTTTAAGGGGGGGAGATTTTCTTATTTTTTTTTTTTTTTAATTTTTTAATTTATTAATTATTTAGTTTGCAAAAAGTTGGCTTTTACATATGACCTCGAAACGAGGCCCACCGCCTGTCGTCCATAGCGTTCTACCCCCATTCCGAACACAATGGGATATGTATCGTACACTGATTCGGCTGTTACAATCAGTTTCCGTTGAATTAACATTTAAATCACTATATTGAATTTTAAACGTACATTTCAAATTACCGGGGTCACATACTAACACGCAAAATTCCAAAAAAATATTTTCTAGCTTCGTATTGACGATACGGCCCTAACAAAACTAGTTTCGTCGAATTCCGAGACAGTTAGAAAAATGGCCAATTTCCAGTCGATTAAAATCAACTGAAACTGGTCAAACGCGTTTTCCTTTGCCACGCTCACGTATTGATTCAGAAAATTATGAAATTTTAAATCTAGCAATAACTTCACATCCCGGACCCAACAAAACTGGTTTCGTCGAAATCCGAGGTCGTTTGCAAAATGTCCATTTTTAAGGGCCTGAATTCCATAGCGACTATTCAGAATTTTCAACTGGACATATCTTTTGATTCACGTTATGAAATCTTGATTTTTCGGATTCGTTGGAAAGATATTCACTATTAGATTCCATTATTTTTGGTTTCACTACAATCCGGATTGTTTTGCACCCGGTACATTCAATTGAAGTTTGAAATCGAATTATCGAACTACCGCGCCATTTTCAATTCTATTTATAATTATATATAAATATTTATATTCTAACGACGACGCGTATAATATATACGTTCGAATTATATTCAAAATAAATTTCACGCCGATATTATTTAAAATAATTCATTTTAAATAATCAAAATTCCCCAAAATTGCCAAAATAAAAATTTTAAACTGGCCCAGATTTTCGGGTTGTTACAATCTCCCCCACTTAAAACTTTTCGTCCCCGAAAAGGAACAAAGTCGAAAGTGGTTTGATTAATCAACACTACGCTCGATCAGACTTCCATTCTCCAACTCTTTAGTTTCTGAGAATTTCTAAAATTTCAAAAATTTGGCTAACACCCTAAATTTTCGAAAAATTTCGCCATAACCTCCCCTGCACCGGGAGCATCGGGGAATTTCAAATAGCTTCCCCGGTCCTTCAGATCTCAAAAAGAAAAAGAAAAAGCCAAGCGGCTAGCCAATAGGCTCACAAAATCATCATCACCCAAACAAAACAGGAAATTATGTAGTAAACATGTACCTATTTGTCGGGCAAACAAATTTTATTCTCTGGCTCTAGCCTCCTTGCTATGACCTGTTCAAAAGATATACATGTATGCAAGCAAACGCAACCAAATTTCAATACAGTTCAATATTTGGTTCCATTAGGCTAATTGGCTAAAAATTAGCAAACAAATAAACAAACAACACAAACATCAATCAATTAGTGAATTAGATTATCAAATTCATAATTTTGATACATATACTGAAAATCTTGTTTTTGATGCCAATTCACAACAAGGTGTTCTAACTATATAAGTTTTGGTTCTCACACCAGTCTAATGGAAATATATAGAAATCACACCTTCGTCACTCGAAAATAAATGCTGATGATGTTTCGAACCACCATCAGAACATTGTCGGGCTACTAGAGTGCGGTTCTATATCTACCCGGTATGTTAAAACTTCGAATATACGCGGATCAGACGTATACGCAAAATCTATATATACTGGATTGTCCAAATCAATATAAATAATCAACTACGAATAATTGAGTTAAATTTTCAAAACAAAACTTTGTTTTCATTTGAAAAATATACTCTTCACACTCGTTCTAGGATGCTACTGATCCCATATCTAACGAGTCATTCTCATTGGATATTGCTAATCCAATATCTGATGAATTCTTTCGTATGGTTCTAATGTGCCTTGTTCTCTGCTTTGTAAACCAAAGCTCTGATACCACGTGTAAAGACCCGCAACTTCCCCGTAAAGGAAAGCGTCGGATAGTTCGAGAACAAACCACAACTGAACGCATACAGAAGAACGTTTCATTGTATATTACAACAGTGCATCAGATTACAAGAATATACAGAGTAAAAATGAATATTACACAGAAATAACAGAGATTTAAATTACATTTAAATACATAGCAGCGGAAAATAATACAATACACAACTAGATGAGATATACGGATACAAAGCTTTCCGGATATCGTTCCAGCTGTAAACCAGGAACCTGTGAATATAAATCTGCAAAACCAAAACTACTAGCTGCCCGTGTCAAAATAAGGGCACCCAGAGTTTAGGTTAAAACAATAAACTCCAGGTCAGTCATGTGACTGGTGTGAGAACTAAAACAGTTAATCTTTATTTTAAATCATTAGGTAAATCAAGGGACCACGCCGTATAACACGGAACGGGTTTCCTCCCAAGAATACCAGTGCATAAAACAAACAGCGCAATGCTAAATAAAGAAAAATGAAGCTGTTATAAGACCCAGGTCCTATCACACAATGCAACGCAAGCCGGGGGATAGGGTTTTCCCTTATAACAGCCAAAGAATGCTTGATACGTTTTAAAACAAATCATTTGATATTATTATAAGTGCATAGTGTATAAAACACTTCAAATCATAAGTATCAATCATAGGCGGCATGAGCGCCCCATCCCACTATGTCACCATACTAGGTTCTACAATTAAAACCGCAAAATGTCACGTATTTGGAAGCTGGATTTCCATCTATGAACCGAGGCAAAAGATAGTCCTCAACCGTTTTCGTGACTCTCTAGCCCGAGCCACAGGGTCAGAGCGCATCGACCCTTGGAGCGACAGGGCCGGTCCACCGATGTGGATTAAACTTAAACCCTGAACACTACGTCTCCCCACCCTATGGGGTGTAAGTCTGGTCCGTCTGCCGACCAGAATGCATCGGCCGAAACCGATATAACCAAGGCGCCTCGCAACAGCAACAACCACATAAGTCAAACTCGTCAGGGCGTGTAAAACCACTGACGCCACTTCTAACTAGAAAGAAACGCAAGTCCTCCCTGAGGTCCGTCTCCCGTTTTTGGTTCATACCTGGTGTGAAACACGCGAGGTAAACGTTACACAAAGCTACGCCACAAAGGCCGTGCTTTGATCATCACCACAAGACTTTGCTTTTCAACAGAAGCCTTGATCATTTGCATCTTAGCATGCCACACAGGCAAACCATCTTATGCAACCGATATCAGTCACACAGAATGAAATCCGATGTCAGACACACAGTCCATTTACAAGTCCGTTCTGGGTCTGAACGAAACCGGAGGCACCTAGTACCCCGCATATCCATCGATCTCCAAGTACGTCTGGACGATCACTAACTGTTTCCATCTTCTTGGGTGTACAGCCCAATCAAGATCATCAGTTATCACCCAAACGACGTGAAGACCTCCGGTCTTCGACCATCGTCTTCATCTTCGACTTATCGTCGTATCAGTTATTCAGAATGGGATAAACCCGGTCTTTCCGAATAACTCGCGTATATATTATAAAAGTGTTACACAAACACAACATACGCCTCATTCCAACTCATTAGTCACTAACCGTAAATTAATCAAGAGAATAATTCCCCAAATATTAACCCCGAAGGCCGAAACCAACATCAGATCAATATCCAGAAAACCATTCTACTTAGCTAACCGACAGTTAGTTTCTAAATTTCTCGTTCAAATCTAATTAAAGATTTAACTATCGCCTGGAGCAAAACTGGTGATACTCCATTCTCGATCTTTTCAATCTAATTAAAGATTCATTAAAACTCCACTTAGTTTTAATCTGTGACTGGGTTAAAGAATCAGTGTCATTTAAAACACGGTTCACGATAAACCCAAAGTCACATCCCATTAATTATCGGGTTAAAGAACAAGTGTTATTTAAAACACTGTTCACGATAAACCCAAAAATCAATATCCATTCAATTCCAATTAAATATTATTTAATCGGTACACTTCATTAAATCTAAATAAAAAGATTTAATAATTTCTCAACTGGGTTCAAGAACAGTGTTAGTGAAGACACCATTCACGACAAACCCAAATCACATTCATTAATTATCGGGTTAAAGAACAAGTGTTATTTAAAACACTGTTCACGATAAACCCAAAAATCAATATCAATTCAATTCCAATTAAATATCATTTAATTGGTACACTTCATTAAATCTAAATAAAAAGATTTAATAATTTCTCAACTGGGTTCAAGAACAGTGTTAGTGAAGACACCATTCACGACAAACCCAAATCCCATTTGATATTCAATATAAGGCTCTGAATAGAAAATATATCGGCTTATATTCAATATCAAATTCTACGATTAACAAATGTCGTATTGGAAATAACGATATAAATATATATCTTTCAAATTTCCGTAACAACATCCATATAATCACAAATTCCAACATCGAAATATTCCGAAGACAATTTCGATTCAAATCCACTCCAATGCAATCATTGGAAATTTTGGTTATTTTCAAAACCCTTTTCGAATTCAATTTATTTATTTAAAAATAAATAGAATTATAATTCTAGTTCAAAACTAGTTCATTTCGATAAAAAACCATTTTTATCTTTTCAAATATGGAGTTTTTCATCCCAATTCTTCACAAATCATTTCTTATGATTTTACACAAATTATTACTATTTTTAATAATTTTATCAAGGCCCGTACAGTCGATTTCCATCAATGGCCATCGAACTGCACTTACAGCGACCTTTTTCGAATTTGATTTGGACGTATCTCCAAATCCAACCGTTAGATTTATAATTTCTAATATTCGTTAGAAAGCTCTTTTCGATACGAACCCAACGGTTCCGGTTTTAGGAGAATCCGACGGTCGGATCTCCCGCAATGTCCATTTGAAATAAATGGTCGAAATTCACGAACTGCCGCGGCGCGGCGCGTTCTATTCAGGCCTTTATATTATATATATAATATATATAATATATACTTCGTCGATTCCTATTTAAAACGAATTATATAAATAGTTTTGAATTCGTTTCAAAAACATTTTCAACTTTCTTTTCAATTCAAATCAAAATTGAATTCTTCATTTTAAATTCGTTTTAAAATTCATTTCTATTCAATTCAAATTTCAATTCAATTTGAATTCATTTCAATTCGCTTTCAATTCAATTTGAAATCGTTTTCAATTCCATTCATTTCGAAATCGTTTTCAATTCAATTCATTTCGAAATCGTTTTCAATTCAATTCATTTCGAAATCGTTTTCAATTCAATTCATTTCGAAATCGTTTTCAATTCAATTCATTTCGAAATAGTTTTCAATTCAATTCATTTCGAAATCGTTTTCAATTCAATTCATTTCGAAATCGTTTTCAATTCAATTCATTTCGAAATCGTTTTCAATTCAATTCATTTCGAAATCGTTTTCAATTCAATTCATTTCGAAATCGTTTTCAATTCAATTCATTTCGAAATCGTTTTCAATTCAATTTGAATTCATTTTCAATTCAATTCATTTCGAAATCGTTTTCAATTCAATTCATTTCGAAATCGTTTTCAATTCAATTCATTTCGAAATAGTTTTCAATTCAATTCATTTCGAAATAGTTTTCAATTCAATTCATTTCGAAATCGTTTTCAATTCAATTCATTTCGAAATCGTTTTCAATTCAATTTGAATTCATTTTCAATTCAATTCATTTCGAAATCGTTTTCAATTCAATTCATTTCGAAATCGTTTTCAATTCAATTCATTTCGAAATCGTTTTCAATTCAATTCATTTCGAAATCGTTTTCAATTCAATTCATTTTGAAATATTCGATTTCGAGATTACTTTTCAATATTCATTTTAAAATGAATAAAATCGATATAAATATCGTTTACGTCAAAATGGCGTCAATCTAATCAACACGGCTTCATAAATTTCTATTTTCAAATATTCTATTTCAAATATTTCCTATTATCAAAATATTTGTTATTATCAAAATATTCTTTATTTTCACGATTGGAATGAGGCCCAATCAATTACCATATAAAATTAATTATACGGATTTTCATACAACACATGTATATAATAACATTGAAAATAATCAACCATCAACCAAAGTGCACTACACTGTATAAGCATCAAATATAGATATTCAACGCTTATAACAGCCTGTCAATCAATCGATCGACATATTTAATCAATCAGGATGAGTGAAATTCATATTCCATCCCAACACCCGTGTGGGGTTTCAAACAAACAAACACAGATTTTATTTGTGCAGTTGGGCGATGTGTAAAATTTATCGTCCCAATCAATGTCATTCAAATAAGTGTACATAAACAAACCATCTGGTTTGTAAATGAATATTTATTCACTTCACTATTTTCATATTCACGTTAAAAATTATATTTTTAACGATAAAACATTTTATTTCAACCTATGAATTTCTATTCAATTCATTTATTAAATAAAATGATATTTTTATTTTTCTAACATATTTTAGAAAATTTCGGCGGCATAACGGCACGATACTAGAAACGGGACAAGGCCTAGCCTTATCCCCGGTCTAGTGAAGGCCCACGCCATTCACATATCAATCATATCAATTTCAATTTCACCAAAACAATCCAATTCAAATCAAATAATCTAATCAACTACACAACCAATCAAACAAGTCCATGGTCTGTGGACAGGTGTCGGGTGCTTCTAATAAGCACCGTCTGCATCCTAGTATATATATATATATAACTAGAAAAATAATAGAAAGGTGAGAAATTCTCACAGATTAGCTATCCTAGCTCCACGGCACTCCTTTGCAGAAGTCTTCGTCGTTTCGCCTTTTTGTCACCTTCGTTGCTGCTTTCACTACATACGTAAAAATCACATTTTTACTTCGCTATTCAATATATATAAAAATCGAATTTTTACTATGTTATTCAATATATAAAAATCACATTTTAGTTCAAAGTTCAATATATAAAAATCGAATTTTTAGTTCAAAGTTCAATATATAAAAATCGAATTTTTATTTCAAAGTTCAATATATAAAAATCGAATTTTTAGTTCAAAGTTCAATATATAAAAATCGAATTTTTAGTTCAAAGTTCAATATATAAAAATCGAATTTTTATTTCAACTTCCAATATATATATATAAAAAAAAAAAAAAATCTGATTTTTACTTCTAAAAATTCAAATCCTTTCCTTTTTAAAGTTTAAATCTTTTCACTTTCTAAAGCTCAAACTTTTTCCTTTTTAAAGTTTAAATCTTTTCTTTTCTAAAGCTCAAACCTTTTCCTTTTTAAAGTTAAAATCAGAATTCTTCTTAAAAAAAATCAGATTTATAATCTTTTTAAAAAAAATCAGTTTTCATATAAAATAAAATAAAACAGTTTTCCTATTAAAATAAAATAAAACAGTTTTCCTATTAAAATAAAATAAAACAGTTTTCCTATTAAAATAAAATAAAACAGTTTTCCTATTAAAATAAAATAAAACAGTTTTCCTATTAAAATAAAATAAAACAGTTTTCCTATTAAAATAAAATAAAACAGTTTTCCTATTAAAATAAAATAAAACAGTTTTCCTATTAAAATAAAATAAAACAGTTTTCCTATTAAAATAAAATAAAACAGTTTTCATAAAAAATAAAATAAAACAGTTTTCATAAAAAATAAAATAAACAGTTTTCATAAAAAATAAAATAAACAGTTTTCATATTAAAATAAAATAAACAGTTTTCATAAAAAATAAAATAAACAGTTTTCATATAAAAATAAAATAAAACAGTTTAGGAACTTACAGAGGGGGGTCAGTGGGCGCTGGATTCATCGCGGCGGTTGGAGGGTTCGGCGGAGGAGTCTGGTGGGTGGCGGACGGTGGCTCCAGGGCTGCTCCGGCGACTAGGTTTTCGAATTGGGGGGGGTGTAGGTCTTCGAACGGAGGAGGGCGCAGGGGGGCTATGGGGGTCCCCTAAGGCGGCGCGCTCGACGGTGTAGGGGGGGGTGAGATGGGCGGCGGCCTCCACGTCCGCTCCGTCGAAGTCTCCCTTTTTTTTTTTTTTTTTTCTTTCTTCATATCCGATTGAAAATGAGAGAGGGGGGGGGGGCCAGCGCGGGTTTAAGGGGGGGGAGATTTTCTTATTTTTTTTTTTTTTTAATTTTTTAATTTATTAATTATTTAGTTTGCAAAAAGTTGGCTTTTACATATGACCTCGAAACGAGGCCCACCGCCTGTCGTCCATAGCGTTCTACCCCCATTCCGAACACAATGGGATATGTATCGTACACTGATTCGGCTGTTACAATCAGTTTCCGTTGAATTAACATTTAAATCACTATATTGAATTTTAAACGTACATTTCAAATTACCGGGGTCACATACTAACACGCAAAATTCCAAAAAAATATTTTCTAGCTTCGTATTGACGATACGGCCCTAACAAAACTAGTTTCGTCGAATTCCGAGACAGTTAGAAAAATGGCCAATTTCCAGTCGATTAAAATCAACTGAAACTGGTCAAACGCGTTTTCCTTTGCCACGCTCACGTATTGATTCAGAAAATTATGAAATTTTAAATCTAGCAATAACTTCACATCCCGGACCCAACAAAACTGGTTTCGTCGAAATCCGAGGTCGTTTGCAAAATGTCCATTTTTAAGGGCCTGAATTCCATAGCGACTATTCAGAATTTTCAACTGGACATATCTTTTGATTCACGTTATGAAATCTTGATTTTTCGGATTCGTTGGAAAGATATTCACTATTAGATTCCATTATTTTTGGTTTCACTACAATCCGGATTGTTTTGCACCCGGTACATTCAATTGAAGTTTGAAATCGAATTATCGAACTACCGCGCCATTTTCAATTCTATTTATAATTATATATAAATATTTATATTCTAACGACGACGCGTATAATATATACGTTCGAATTATATTCAAAATAAATTTCACGCCGATATTATTTAAAATAATTCATTTTAAATAATCAAAATTCCCCAAAATTACCAAAATAAAAATTTTAAACTGGCCCAGATTTTCGGGTTGTTACAATAACAATCATACAATAAGAAAAGCTTAGCCCTACATCACAAAACCAATTCAATTGGATAAAATAAAGAAATTGGTATGCAATCGAACTATAACCATCAATTACTGTAACTCGCATCCATCATACATCTTGGGAGATAGTTTTTTTTCCAACCAATTAAAGGAAGTAAGGCACTATCGTACAAAAGAGTGGTGTTAGTACAAAAAACCTCTAGTTTATCGCACTGTGCTTAGAAGTTAAAATAATCTGAAAGAGGAACAATGAAATAGAAATCATACCTTATTCCATCGTCAAGACTTCAATTGTCTACCTGTTGGTTATCGAAAAAATAAAACCCTAGAATTGTAGTATGGAATTTATGGAAACAACAGCAAACAAATATCAAAGTAAATATTGATTTAGCGGGTCGCATCTCAAGCCCTGATCGCATACATACCTTCGTTAAAGAGAATACGCAACAACATGCCTAGAGAGGAATGTGGAGTACAACCTGGGATTGTACGCATTTTGTTGGGATTAAGAAAGGGTGGAAATGTTAAAAGAGATTATCAGGAATTGTTTTTTAGGCAAAGATTGTACTGATTTGGGGACAAATGAAGAAGTTAATTTGAAAGTTAAAGAAAGATTAGACAACAAAATAACCGTGCGAATGAAAACGTCGGTTTCTAATATGCTGACACGTGGTATGTGGTTCTTCCTTTCCTATTTAAGTAATAGATTATTAAATTTTGAGTATGATTCAAAGAATTAATATTGTTGTATATTTATAATGGTTGTAAATATAAATCGATACATGATTATTTTGGCTTAAATTGGGTTTAAATCCCAAGAGAGGGATGAATTTTCAAAGAAAAGGATGTTGGGGAGGCTAAGAATGAAATTCTAGGGAATATTAGATTTGGCTCGAATTTAGGGCGAAATGGTAAGAGATACTGTCCACCTTTCTCTTTATTCTTTCCACTGTAAAAAGATTCATATCCCAAATGAACATGAATATTTTTTTATGCCATTTCATCTCCTTATTTGCCGATCCTACCTACCCAAAATCTCAATCAAAGCTTACCTCAAATTAATTTCAGGTTTACGAATTGTGGATGGTCAATGGTCTACAGTTCAAGGATTAATAGTTTGCTGAGTTAAGTAGTGTATAAGTAAGGGATTTTCATTATACCAAAGCGCATTAGATTTTTTTACGTTTCCTAATTTTATTTCTTATGATTCATGTAAAACAATCAATTTCCTTTTTATACATACATTAAATATATTGTTACTTGGGTCATATTCGTATATATATGGATGTTGTCACAAGTTGGATGATTATATGTATGTATAATTTTTATTGTTTAAATCCGATGTATAGATAAGCAAAATAATTTTTTTGATTTGTATAAATTTATGAAATTTTCACATTTATATTAATATGCAATATTTCAAAAATTAAACAACCTCTAATTAATTATGCCATCTTGTCATTTTATAATTCGATCTTGTATTTTACATATGCAAATTCAAACTTAATATAATTTTAGGAAATAGAAAAATTATTTAAATAATTAATTACTTTTTTCAATATTATTTAAGAAAAAAGATAGGTTAAATATAACATATAAAATAAGATATATTCTAAACATAATATTGTAAATTTTATTAAAAAATTAATCATCATATCAATTTTTGGCAAAAATCCCATAATTTGAAAATACGTTTATTTTTTCAAAAAATATTTATAAAAGCAACCGAAAGTAATTAAATATAAAAAACTTGACCCATAAATCACGGGATTGCGACATTATTATATTGTATTTTAATTTCAGAGAAATGGAATTTTGAATTTTGGTAATGTGTGTGTGTATATATATAATTTAATAAAATAAAATTGAATACATTCAATAGTGCACTCTCTCCTTTGGATAAAAAAGGTGGAATCTCTATCCCCTTCCAACATCTTAGGCAGTCTCAAAATTGCCTGCTACAAACAAGATTTGTAGAAATTAAACCGCTTGGATTCCATATCACATGGAGAAGAAAAGGGATTGCTACTAACGTTGATAAAATACTAGCAAACAATCCTTTCTAATGCAAATTTATGAATTTAAAGGCATTATCCTTATCTTAACTTACAAGTGATCACAATCCTTTACTGTTAAACTTAATTCCTACCTCTCTTGTTAAAGGCTACCCTTTTAGATACAGTAAAGATTGGCATTTGCTAGAAGACTACTCAGATTGTGTTACTAGGGGACTACAAGCATGGACTTCGGATCATCTAGTTACCTGTTTCAAAGCAAACTGAGTGCATGCAAGCAGGAGCTAAAAACATGGGAAAAAAAGAAGATGAATGCAACCAGATTACGTGCAAAAAGTAGAAAACAAATTAAAAAATTTGGAAGCAGCTGTAGATTTGGATCCAGAAAACAAAGACTTTTATGAGGAAATGCTTCACGTAAAATCTCAATGGTTAACACAACAAAGTATTAAATATTGGGTTTTAAACAAAAAGCTAAAGTGGCTTGGCTGCAGGAAGGAGACGCCATTTCTAAATTCTTCTACATCAAAATGAATCATAGGCAATTTAAAGATAATATTCGAGCGTTCATCACTTCGGATGGTCAACTTATACATAATCAAGCAGACGTAGAGCAATAGGCTATTTCTTATTACTATTCTCTCTTAAACTCCTCCTCAAACACTGTTTTTATAATATCCTGAATTTTCAACGACACTAAAAGAAGATAAAATTAAATAATAATTTATTTAATATTCATAATTAAGGGAAACAGAATACGCCATTGCGTCCGTCTCGAAATTTTGGTCAAGATAGACATTTGGTTTGCGTAAAACGGGTACAGTATGAAGAAGTTATGAGGGTTTTAAGTTTGTATACGCGTAGAAAGAACATATATACACATATGAGTCACGTATGAGTCAGATATGAGTCAGACCCTATCCAGAACAGTTCAAAAATCAAAAATTCATCAAGGTGGCAAATTTCCTGCTCTAGGGGGTCGACCCCCTAGAGGGGTGTCGACACCGGGGTCGACCCCCCTTAGGGGGTGTCGACATATGGGTCGACCCACCCACATAGGTGTTGAAACCCCTTGGGCTGAGGTGGAAGTCGGTTTCAAAGGGTTCTGCAGCTATATATATGTATCCCATTCTCCTATTTCTTCATTGGAAATCATAGGAGCCAAATGCTGCCGGTGTGCGAACTGAGACAGATCCATTTTCTTCAAACAACTATCAGTTTTGCAAATCAAATTCTGAGATTCAAGCATAGATTCAACAACAACTTCTTTTTTATCATTTTGACAATCCAAGCACAGTAACTTGGTTATTTTTAGGTTCAAATAAATAAAAGTAAATTGTGAAAGACCATGAATTGGATATGTTGTAAACTATGAATCCATGCTATTGTTAAACCTTATACTATGTCATGACGTATCTATTTCTCTAGGTCTAATGCAATAGTGGTTATTCTATTATATTGCCTATATGGATCTCGACTTGTAACTATATTGTGGTGAATGTAAATCTGTTAATTCGGACAGTTGCGACATTGGTTAGATCTAATTCTTTATGTAAATCACTTTTTACCTGTCATATTGCGATCAACGTAGATATGTTGTAAATTGGACATGTGAACCCATATTTAGATCTAAGCATGTTATTATGTCACCCTAATTATGTTAGATCTATTTTAACCTTTGGATCTGAATTATGTGATCTAATTTATCCTCTTGTGTTTATCATGTCAGATCTAAACCAATTGGACATCCGAATTGCTAATTTAGATCTTACTATGCTTATTGAGACATCATAGTTATGTTAGAATCAATTGACTACCACAAGTTCACCAATTTTATGTCCACCTTGTTATGATGTTAATTACATGTCCATGTTAGTATGTATTTTCACCTTATCACCATGATAGTATATGCCTATGACAAGTTATGTTAAACAATCACTTCTGTTACACTCCTACTATTTTTTCCTTTTTATCATTTATGGCTAGGCTATTATCTAGCCTAGGAATGTTGCCAATTTTGTGAGGATGCTAGTTAAGGAACGGAGGAAAAAGGGTTAATAATGGCATAATTTGAATATGGACATTTTATGACATATAATTCAAACTATTGGGTAGAATGGACATTAACACCTATAAAGGGAAGGGTTTAATTAATTGATTAATTAATTAATAGTGGAATGTCTAGTAATTACAATTAGGAATTGTAATTGTACTTATGACACGAGGTTAGGTTGCATTAGAGGTGGAAGTCTGCCCGGACCCGACCGGCATATCCAGCAGCCACTAATGTTGAACCTAATGTGGGAGGTCTAAGTAAGCAAATACGAATCGGGCTATGACACGAGGTTGGGCCCAACTGTGGAATAAGTCTGCCCGGACCCGACCGACATATCTAGCATCCACACGTTTAAGCATAATGTGGGAGGTCTAGCCTATTATGAACCATAAATGGACATGGTAATGGATTGGACTACTTAACCAAATCTAATCCATAGGGATTATATGATTGTGGACTAAAGTTAGAGTTAAGTAAATTGATTGGATAGTGGATGGGTTAAGCAAATTTGGAGGGGGTGGGTAATATTTACATATAGGCCCATAACTTAACCCGATAAGGTTATTAAATTAAAGACACCTAGTGGTATACATAACTGGAGGAAATAATAGAGTTACGTAATTAAAGACACCTTTTAGGGTAAGCACAACTGGTATAGGGCTATGTAATTAAAGACACCAAATGGTATACATAATCAGTGAAAACCTAGTAGGGGATACAAGACAAAGGGGAGAGCTTGTATCATATTGTGTGGGACCCATTTTAGTCAATAACCGGGAGTAGGTATCAAATAAAAGAATTCCATATTAGGCGGAGAGGGGACACGCTTCCGGACTGATTGTAAGAGATCCAAACGTGGAGGGCGGTGTGGGCGGCGCAAACCGACCGGGCCATGTGCATGCATGAGCCGGGAAGAGGGGGATAAGATGACCGTGACACCTGTAGATATGGGGCTGTGCATATCAGTGAGGGGTTGCCACTTTAGGACGTGATACATCCTACCGTGGGGCCAGTACAGAGTATCTACGGAGTAGGGAGCCGATCGATTAGGGTAGTGGTTAGAGTATACTTTGACGTATGCCCTAAGTCTACCAATTTATAGTGGAAGGGATCATCTCATTCTGGTTATACTAGTAATAGTGCAGAGTAATCATTAGAAAAGTGTGCATACCTTATTCGGTCTACCTTATCAGACTTGCCATTTATGTAATGATCTCTCTTATCCACTTTATATGTCTATCATGTTACTTTTATTTATTTACTGACTAAAGGTAACTAGACTTGCCAGACTTTATGTCTGACCCTTTTGTTTGTCCTTCTTTCTTCCGTACCCCCCTCAGGTTCTTAGGCAATAAACACTCAGGCCTAGTTAGGACTCAGACATCATCTTGCTAGGAGCTACTTCTAAAGTATGGCTCAAGTTCTTGTCTCTGCTATGGCTTAACTCTTTTATTTGGGGAATTGTGCTCTTTATATACTTATGTACTCTGATGGTGCAAGACAAAATTTATTTTGTTGTAATGGTTTTTGTGACTTATGGTATTGTGGACCACGACATTATGATTTATGTTTGAAATAAAAATTTAAATTTCCACTGCTATCTTATTTATATCTGTCTTGTAATTAATTTGTGTCTGTTTACCTATAACTCTTCACGAAACTTAATGCATTGCCTTAGTGAGTGACATTAACGGACGTGAGATGTCACACTCGGTATCTGAGCTGAAGGTTACCAGATTAGATAAAAAAAATTGAAAATTATTTTCAAAAAGATTCTAAACGAAATCATTTTCGAAAAGAAAAGTCTGTTTTGAAAAACATTTCCCAAAAAGCCATATGTAGTATCCTTCGGTCCTTTATCTAAATTTCTTCCTTTTCCTTTTTCAGCATGTCTAGGGAACAAAACATTCCTAATGTCCTAGAGTGTAACACCCTGAATTTTAGTTAATACTAAAATTCACTAATCATAGGATAAATAATCTCAGATGTGGGAATTAGGGGAAACGGGCTGCGTCATTACGTTCGTCTCGGAAAAATACGCGAAACAGAGTCCGAGTTTTCGAAAATCGGAGTCCGTATGGCCCAGTTATGGCCCGATGAAGTTTGCAGAAAATTCAAAACTAAAACAGATTTAAAAATTTAAAAAAATTCAGATTTGGAATGGGTCAGGCGGGGTCAGGCGGGAAGATTCCCGCCCTACCCATGTCGACAGGGCTGTCGACAGGCCTGTCGACAGGGGTGTCGACTTGCCTGTCGACTTGCCTGTCGACAGGGGTGCGCCGTCTATTGAACCTGGGTGCACTAGGTTGCACCAGGTTGGGTTTCAGGCTGGCTAGGAGGGCTGGTTCTAGAGATTTCCTAAATCTAAGGGTCCTAATCTAATCTAGGGTTAATCTAAGGGCCTAAAACACTCACCTAATCCTATAAATAAGACCCTAACCCTATCCTAATTCATTCATAATTAGGTTTTGTAACTAAACTATGGCAAAATGAAACTTGGTCATGGCCTCCACAAATCAAATGAAGAGAGTTGCAAGCTAATCAACCCCTAATCACCTTCTTCTTCATATTTGGCAACTAGTTTTACTTCATTGATTTGCTAATCTTGGTTTTGGTGAGTTTCTATGGCTTTAATAATCAATTGTTAAATTGATTATGGTAGGATGTGATAAGACATGGCTATGTTTGTGGATAAATGTATTTATGCAAGTTTGTATGATATGTGATTTGCAAGTTTTATGTTAAATGCAAGTTTAAGGCCATGTTTTATGATGCAAAACACCATGTTAAACATTTATGCATATGTGACATGTTATGCAAACTATATGTGAGAATATATGCAAGTTATATGTAACATGATATGCAAGTTATGCATGTGATTTTATGCATACTAAGTAGTTGGTGTTATGCATGTTAAGTATTTGATGTTATGCAGGTTAAGTATTTGATGTTATGCATAATAAGTATTTGATTTCATGCATGATAAGTAAGTGGTTTTATGCATGCTAAGTGTTTGGTATTATGCATAAATCATAACATGCAAGTTTACCCTTTTAAATATGATGCATACATATGCAAGATGATACCCTTATATGTTATGCATGTTTATCCTCCTTTAAGATGCAAGTTCATATGCAAATGGTGTTATGCAAGCTATGTGTATGAGATTATGCAAGTTATGTGCATGATGCTATGCAAGTTATGTATATGCTTAAATGCAAGTTTAATGTGATATGCAAGTTATGCATGCTCATGCAAGTATGTGAATGCTCATGCAAGTATGTAAATGCTTATGCAAGTATGTGAATGCTTATGCAAGTATATGAATGCTTATGCAAGTTATGTGTATGCTTAAATGCATGTTTAACATGTTATGCAAGTTATGAGAATGCTTATATGCAAGTTCAACATGTTATGCAAGATATGTGTATGATAATATGCAAACTCATATGTCATATGTTATGTAAATCATGTGTATGATAATATGCAAGTTTGGGTTATATGTAGTTGGGTTAATATATGTTCATATATGCAAGTTGACATCCTCTTAACCCATGACAAAGTTGTATGCTAAACCCATAATATTTGTGATGATCTTCCCCTTATTTATGTCATGAAATGAGAACGATCTACGTGGGGAACGATGGGGTTGGTAAATATGTTAATAAAAGTATGATTGGGTATGATTAAGCATACCATTAAAATAAATTAACATAAGTGGGAATTTACCTATTGAGTTAGGTCTACCCCATGGGAATTTACCTATTGAGTTAGGTCTACCCATGTTATGAAAAATGTGTAATTAATTAGGGATAATTAATTGTGGGGGTGATTAATTAGGCGTAATTAATCAACTAAGACACGAGGTTGGACCCTTTTGTAGCGGAAGTCTGCCCGGAACCGACCGGCCATCCAGCGGCTACAAATGATTGGCCCAATGTGAGAGGTCTTAGTCACAAACTAAATACGTGATTAACGTAAAGACACGAGGTTAGACTCGGTTATGACGTAAGGCTGCCCGGACCCAACCGGCTTAACCAGCGGTCATAAAAGATAGTCTAATGTGAGAGGTCTTTAGGAGGATCACGGTCTTAATTAATTAAGAAACACTTAACCAAATTAGCATGTAGTGGGACATGAGGGTTAAGTGGGTGCCTTGGGTGGCATGTAGTAACTAGTGGGGGTGCCTCGGGTGGCATGAGGAAACTAGTGGGTTGCCTTGGGTGGCAATAGAAAATACGATTAGAATACTTAACCAAAGTGGAACATGTAATTAAACATGATTAAAGGGTTAAGTAAGTGCCTTGGGTGGCATGTGGGAATCAAGTAAGTGCTTTGGGTGGCATGTGGAAATCTAGTGGGTGCCCTTAGTGGCAATTGGAATATGATTGATGACTTAACCAAAACTTAACATGTAAGTGGGCATGATTATAAAGAGGGGTTAAGTGGGAATGCACTAGATAAAATTGCAAGCTTAGGTGGTAGCTTGTGGGGGCCCATTTCAACCAATATCCCAAACGTATCTTTGTGGGCTCGACTCAAGTCGAGTGACGGGACACGCATATTGGGCTTGACTATAAGAGGCCAAAACGGGTTAGCGGTGGCAACGCGGGACCAACGGGTTTCATATGCGTGTGTGGGCCCGGGCTGGTTGGTAAGTCGTTGTTGCATCGTGTAGATATAAAGCCGTGCACCGTGATATTATCTGGTAGCCACTTTAGGGGAATGATACACCCCAATCGTGGGACCAGCACGGGTATCTACGGTAGGGAGCCGATCGCTTGGGGGTAGTGGGTACACCTAGTAAAGATAGGGGTAGACGGCACCTGTGTAGGGGTACAAGAAACTACCGGGTAAAAACTACTAAGTACACTTAGTGGGATCAACCTTTAAGTAGGAATTACTCTTGGTGGGTAGAACTGGTGTGGTGCAGTGTAGGGATTACCCTTGGGTGAATAAGTCTGGGGTAGCGTAAGAATTATCCTTGGGTGGATAAATGCGTCTTTTCGGTTATCGTAGTACATCCGGTGTTTAGTTGGCTACTTAGGGTAGTCATTATCCCCAGAGGTACCGTACCTTATTTATGTCATACCCTAATTACTTTAATGGTTGTATTGTTAGGGTTATAGGACTCACTCAGACTTATGTCTGACCCCGTTGTTTTTATCTTTTTCCCAACCCTCAGGTTATCAGAGTGGGCCTAGCACTAGTGGGCTTGGATCAGACCGCTATATCTATCTTTTGGGCTTGGATCGTAGAAGTAAAGCTCGGTTTATCTTTCCTATTATGGCTATTGTCTATGTAGTGGGATTATGTACTTCTATTTTATCAAGATGGATATTATGTACTTGACTCTTGTTATGGTTTTGTGATGTAACCAAACATGTTTTACTTTCCGCTGAAATGAAATGATGATTTAAATTTTCAAGTATTACTTATATCTGTCTTGTTGTAATTTTTCTGTTCTATATTCACTTAAAATACTCCACCAACGTTGTGGCATTCCCTTAGTGAGTGATCGTAGCGGGTGTGTGGGTGTTACACGTGGTATCAGAGCTTAAGGTTACCGGAACAGATAAATTTTTTAGAAAAACTATTTTCTAAGAATATTTTTGGAAAGGAGTATTTTCAAAAACATGTCTTTTAAGAGAAAAGTTTTTGAAAGAAAAGCATAATCCCCAATAGCCATATCTTTATCTTTCGAATTCTCCATTTTGAATCTCTTCCTTTCTCTCATTTTGAGTTTCCCCTCCGCGGATAGATGATCTTTCTAAGATAGATAAGGATGGAAAACCACTTCACGGGACTTAGACGTTGGTCGGATTAGAAGTTGGTTCAAGAAGGAGGAGGACTGGTAGGTATCTATTGGATAGACAATGGGAGGAAGGCTCAAATAGCTGTTGGGTTAATGAAGGATGAAATCTCATTGGTGGGAAGTTACGAGTGGGGAATAGGGAAGAGGAAGGCAAGTGGTTATCCTTTTGAGAGGAATAGGACACCTTATTAGGATTGTCCAAAGAAGTAAGGGCAAGATATGGAATCTTCGGGAGGGTAGTTGTATTCCCTCGCGACTAGGGTACCAGATGGGGATAAGACCGTCTAGATTGGAGGTTGGATTTCTTTATCATCCAATTCGAACTTTATTTGGTTCTGACGCATCGAGTTCGTTTATCTCATCATTGTTAGTTGAGTCACTGCACTTAGACACCAGTTTGATAGATGATCCCTTAGTTGTTTCAAACCCAATTGGGCTCCATGATGTGTTTGGGTTTGAAAGTTTCTATATTTAGCGTTGAGTTTAGATTGATGCTTGTTGTGCTTCACGGGCTATGGGCTAGTTTTGGGCATGGACTGGTTATCCAGTAGAGGTGCCGTTCTTGGTTTTGAAGGGAGAGTTGTTAGGCTTATGACCCGCTTGGGTAACACTCTCGAGAACTCTTGTAATCCCATAGAATCTGTTATGCTAAGTTATCTAGAATCGCTTGACACGTCGGTCTAGAGTTTGCGATCTGTTAGAGCGGTCCGGGAGCACCCGGATGTGTGTGAGGAGGTGAAGGGCTTACCTCCGAAGCGGGAGATTGACTTCTGAATACATCTGGTGGATAATGCTAAACCAGTATCTTGGCCAGTGTGCCACATGGCTCCTCGTGAGAGGAGGGAACTCCATAAGTAAGTAGGCGATTTGCTTGAGAAGGGGTTCATAAGACGAAGTATATCGGAGGGGGGCGCTCCAGTAGTTTTTGTTATGAAGGCGGATGGGTCCCTCAGACTTTGTGTAGGCTAAAGAGAACTAAAGAAACTCACAAAGAAGAATAGATACCCATTGCCGAGGATTAATGATCTCTTTGATCAGTTGGCTGGCGCCTCAGTATTTTTGTAGTAGGACTTAGCCACGAGATTTCATCAGTTGAGAGTGGCTGAGAATAGTATAGAGAAGACTGCCTTTAGGACTCCGGATGATTTCTTTTATGAGTGGCTGGTGATGCCATTGGGTTTGACGAACGCCCCCGCATACTTTGTTGATTTGATGAGAAGGGTGTTCAGGGAGTACCTAAATAAGTTCGTGATGGTCTTTGTAGATGACATCTGGGTCTTTTCTAGGAGCGAAATAAGTTTTCGTATGTGCTCAATAGGCTGAGCAGAGCCAGTATAGGATAAACGACGGTTTTGGAGCGAGACTGGCGAGAACATCCAGAATTGGTCAAGGGCTTAATTATTTAGCCATTTTTATTTGTATCATCTCACGTAGGTCGTCTGAATTCGAAGGAGGTATCCCTTGGGTGTTTGTCTGATATTGGTTTAGGCCTTTGGGGCTTGCATTTGGGGGATGCCGAGTTCGACTAGGGTGGTCTGCGTGGGAGACAGTTGTGATAATTTTGGATGATATCCTGGTGGAGAAGAGCATGCCCTACATCTTAGGGAAGTGTTGGAGACTCTTCGAGCGTATAGTCTTAGGACAGCAAAAGTGGATGGGATCCTTAGCATCCTATGAGTAAGAGTAACATGGTAGCGGACACCTTAAGTAGAAAAAGGTTGTCCTTGAGTTCATTGTTCGTTGAACGACGGAGCTTAGAGTTTATTTCTAAGTTTGACTTTAGACCTTCCGTTGACTTTGTACCCGGGTTGCTAGCCTCCTTGGAGGTTAGACCTACTCTTTTGGGGCGGATTGGAAGAGCACAGAGGGACGATCCACAGTTGGTTGAGTTGGTAGAGAAGCTCATAAGGGGGGGGGAGTCGTCCAGCCATTTGAGTAGGAACACCCTAGACGATAGGGGTGTTTGCGTAGAGACGGTAGACTTTGTGTACCGCAAGACGAGGGTTTGAGGAAGGCTATTCTTGATGACGCACACCGTTCTAGGATGACCATTCATCCCGGTGGGGACAAGATGTACCGAGACATGAAGCGGGTTTTCTTCTGGGCCGGTATGAAGAAAGATGTGGCCGAGTATGTCGCTCGATGTTTGGTGTGCCAGCAAGTGAAGGCGGAGCAAAGGAAACCAGGTGGGTTGCTTCACCCATTGGAGGTTCCGCAATGGAAGTGGGATAGCGTCTCGATGGATTTTATTGACGGGTTACCCAGGTCGAGGAAGGGTAATACAGGAATTTGGGTGGTGGTAGATAGACTTACTAAGAGCACCCATTTCATACCTGTGAAGAGCAAGAGGACTGCTCCATGGCAAGCTTCAGTATATCTTCGAGAGATAGTTCGATTACATGGGGTACCCTCTAGCATAGTAAGTGATCGAGATCCTATCTTCACTAGCGAGTTCTGGAAGAGTTTGCAAGAGGCGGTAGAGACTCAGTTGTGTTTGAGTACCGCATATCATCCTCAGACGGACGGCCAGACCGAGAGGGTGAATCATGTCCTAGAAGACCTTTTGAGGCTTTGTATCTTAGATTTTGGAGGAACATGGGAAGAGTATCTTCCATTGGTGGAGTTCGCATATAGTAATAGCTTTCAGTCCAGTATTGGTATGGCACCTTTCGAAGCTCTTTATGAAAGGCCTTGACGATCACCTACACGTTGGTAGGAATCTACGGATGAGATCTTGCTTGGGCCGATAAGGTTAGAAAGTACGAAGGGGAAAAGATTGATTTGATTCAAAGAAGGATGAAAGCGACGCAAGATAAACAGAAATCTTATGCGGACAAGAGGAGAACAGAGCTTGAGTTTGATATTAGGACATGCTTTTTATTAAGATATCTCCGTTACGGAATGTGGTTCACTTTGGATCTGTTGGGAAGTGAGTACCAAGGTTTGTTGGACCGTTTCCTATTAAGGAAAGGATTGGACAGATGTCATATAGAGTGGAGTTGCCCGACAGGCTTAGTGGTGTACATGATATATTCCATGTGTTACATTTGAGGAAGTTCCTACATGAGACCGCAGAGGCGGTAGAGCCGAGCCTGCTTAGAGAAGTGGAAGTAGAGCGTGATGCGACGATTCGACGAGCTCCTACTTGCATCCTTGGGTCAGAGATTTGGAAGTTGAGAAACAGAGAGGTTCAACTAATCAAAGTACAAAGGGGAGATGAAGAGAGTGACGCTACCTGGGAGACGGAAGTGAAGATGCGTTCGAGGTACCCTTTTCTTTCGGAGGGTATGTCCTTTTGCTTCTCCTTCATCGCATATCTTGTGCTTATCTTATCTTTAGTATGTCCTCTCGTTAGTACCTTTGACCTTTAGATAGGGTAAACCTATGGTTGAAACATGTGTTTGAGACATGTTATGGTTGATGGATGCAAGTGGATGCAAGTGTTTGCTAGTGGTTGCTCGTGGATGCATATACACACACTCTAGGCACTAGATCGGCTCAGTCACTTCATATTGCATATTGCATAAAATTGTGTGTAGGAAAATATATTTATGGATGTATAATGGTTGTGTTATCACATGGATGATGCATTTTGGTGAATGATTGTGCACTCATGTAGATATTGTATGTGTCGATAGGGTTCTCTCGCATACATAATGGATGCATGGCACTATCATGGTTTGCATATGTTCATACGTTAGATAGGGAACATATACACACACTTTTTGCATATGCTCATACATCATTAGAAGTTGTTTTAAGGACAATGGATGCCCGTGGTTGATGGTTTGAGTAGATGGTTGTTTGGATGGTAGGATATGCATTCTCCTTATCTTAGAGATTTCGGGGACGAAATCCTTTAAGGAGGGGAGAATGTAACACCCTGAATTTTAGTTAATACTAAAATTCACTAATCATAGGATAAATAATCTCAGATGTGGGAATTAGGGGAAACGGGCTGCGTCATTACGTTCGTCTCGGAAAAATACGCGAAATAGAGTCCGAGTTTTCGAAAATCGGAGTCCGTATGGCCCAGTTATGGCCAGATGAAGTTTGTAGAAAATTCAAAACTAAAACAGATTTAAAAATTTAAAAAAATTCAGATTTGGAATGGGTCAGGCGGGAAGATTCCCGCCCTACCCATGTCGACAGGGCTGTCGACAGGCCTGTCGACAGGGGTGTCGACTTGCCTGTCGACTTGCCTGTCGACAGGGGTGCGCCGTCTATTGAACCTGGGTGCACTAGGTTGCACCAGGTTGGGTTTCAGGCTGGCTAGGAGGGCTGGTTCTAGAGATTTCCTAAATCTAAGGGTCCTAATCTAATCTAGGGTTAATCTAAGGGCCTAAAACACTCACCTAATCCTATAAATAAGACCCTAACCCTATCCTAATTCATTCATAATTAGGTTTTGTAACTAAACTATGGCAAAATGAAACTTGGTCATGGCCTCCACAAATCAAATGAAGAGAGTTGCAAGCTAATCAACCCCTAATCACCTTCTTCTTCATATTTGGCAACTAGTTTTACTTCATTGATTTGCTAATCTTGGTTTTGGTGAGTTTCTATGGCTTTAATAATCAATTGTTAAATTGATTATGGTAGGATGTGATAAGACATGGCTATGTTTGTGGATAAATGTATTTATGCAAGTTTGTATGATATGTGATTTGCAAGTTTTATGTTAAATGCAAGTTTAAGGCCATGTTTTATGATGCAAAACACCATGTTAAACATTTATGCATATGTGACATGTTATGCAAACTATATGTGAGAATATATGCAAGTTATATGTAACATGATATGCAAGTTATGCATGTGATTTTATGCATACTAAGTAGTTGGTGTTATGCATGTTAAGTATTTGATGTTATGCAGGTTAAGTATTTGATGTTATGCATAATAAGTATTTGATTTCATGCATGATAAGTAAGTGGTTTTATGCATGCTAAGTGTTTGGTATTATGCATAAATCATAACATGCAAGTTTACCCTTTTAAATATGATGCATACATATGCAAGATGATACCCTTATATGTTATGCATGTTTATCCTCCTTTAAGATGCAAGTTCATATGCAAATGGTGTTATGCAAGCTATGTGTATGAGATTATGCAAGTTATGTGCATGATGCTATGCAAGTTATGTATATGCTTAAATGCAAGTTTAATGTGATATGCAAGTTATGCATGCTCATGCAAGTATGTGAATGCTCATGCAAGTATGTGAATGCTTATGCAAGTATGTGAATGCTTATGCAAGTATATGAATGCTTATGCAAGTTATGTGTATGCTTAAATGCATGTTTAACATGTTATGCAAGTTATGAGAATGCTTATATGCAAGTTCAACATGTTATGCAAGATATGTGTATGATAATATGCAAACTCATATGTCATATGTTATGTAAATCATGTGTATGATAATATGCAAGTTTGGGTTATATGTAGTTGGGTTAATATATGTTCATATATGCAAGTTGACATCCTCTTAACCCATGACAAAGTTGTATGCTAAACTCATAATATTTGTGATGATCTTCCCCTTATTTATGTCATGAAATGAGAACGATCTACGTGGGGAACGATGGGGTTGGTAAATATGTTAATAAAAGTATGATTGGGTATGATTAAGCATACCATTAAAATAAATTAACATAAGTGGGAATTTACCTATTGAGTTAGGTCTACCCCATGGGAATTTACCTATTGAGTTAGGTCTACCCATGTTATGAAAAATGTGTAATTAATTAGGGATAATTAATTGTGGGGGTGATTAATTAGGCGTAATTAATCAACTAAGACACGAGGTTGGACCCTTTTGTAGCGGAAGTCTGCCCGGAACCGACCGGCCATCCAGCGGCTACAAATGATTGGCCCAATGTGAGAGGTCTTAGTCACAAACTAAATACGTGATTAACGTAAAGACACGAGGTTAGACTCGGTTATGACGTAAGGCTGCCCGGACCCAACCGGCTTAACCAGCGGTCATAAAAGATAGTCTAATGTGAGAGGTCTTTAGGAGGATCACGGTCTTAATTAATTAAGAAACACTTAACCAAATTAGCATGTAGTGGGACATGAGGGTTAAGTGGGTGCCTTGGGTGGCATGTAGTAACTAGTGGGGGTGCCTCGGGTGGCATGAGGAAACTAGTGGGTTGCCTTGGGTGGCAATAGAAAATACGATTAGAATACTTAACCAAAGTGGAACATGTAATTAAACATGATTAAAGGGTTAAGTAAGTGCCTTGGGTGGCATGTGGGAATCAAGTAAGTGCTTTGGGTGGCATGTGGAAATCTAGTGGGTGCCCTTAGTGGCAATTGGAATATGATTGATGACTTAACCAAAACTTAACATGTAAGTGGGCATGATTATAAAGAGGGGTTAAGTGGGAATGCACTAGATAAAATTGCAAGCTTAGGTGGTAGCTTGTGGGGGCCCATTTCAACCAATATCCCAAACGTATCTTTGTGGGCTCGACTCAAGTCGAGTGACGGGACACGCATATTGGGCTTGACTATAAGAGGCCAAAACGGGTTAGCGGTGGCAACGCGGGACCAACGGGTTTCATATGCGTGTGTGGGCCCGGGCTGGTTGGTAAGTCGTTGTTGCATCGTGTAGATATAAAGCCGTGCACCGTGATATTATCTGGTAGCCACTTTAGGGGAATGATACACCCCAATCGTGGGACCAGCACGGGTATCTACGGTAGGGAGCCGATCGCTTGGGGGTAGTGGGTACACCTAGTAAAGATAGGGGCAGACGGCACCTGTGTAGGGGTACAAGAAACTACCGGGTAAAAATTACTAAGTACACTTAGTGGGATCAACCTTTAAGTAGGAATTACTCTTGGTGGGTAGAACTGGTGTGGTGCAGTGTAGGGATTACCCTTAGGTGAATAAGTCTGGGGTGGCGTAAGAATTATCCTTGGGTGGATAAATGCGTCTTTTCGGTTATCGTAGTACATCCGGTGTTTAGTTGGCTACTTAGGGTAGTCATTATCCCCAGAGGTACCGTACCTTATTTATGTCATACCCTAATTACTTTAATGGTTGTATTGTTAGGGTTATAGGACTCACTCAGACTTATGTCTGACCCCGTTGTTTTTATATTTTTCCCAACCCTCAGGTTATCAGAGTGGGCCTAGCACTAGTGGGCTTGGATCAGACCGCTATATCTATCTTTTGGGCTTGGATCGTAGAAGTAAAGCTCGGTTTATCTTTCCTATTATGGCTATTGTCTATGTAGTGGGATTATGTACTTCTATTTTATCAAGATGGATATTATGTACTTGACTCTTGTTATGGTTTTGTGATGTAACCAAACATGTTTTACTTTCCGCTGAAATGAAATGATGATTTAAATTTTCAAGTATTACTTATATCTGTCTTGTTGTAATTTTTCTGTTCTATATTCACTTAAAATACTCCACCAACGTTGTGGCATTCCCTTAGTGAGTGACCGTAGCGGGTGTGTGGGTGTTACATAGAGGGTGTCACAATACCCGAATGGTTCCATAGGTATTTGGAGGCCATGTCGCCTGCCGAAGGCCAAGGAAATGTTCCTCCCCAACTGCACCAGTCATTCCTCCTCCTCCCCCTCCAAGAGCAAATACTTCGCCAAGATCTGCAAAGACTTCTGTGCTATGGAAGGGAAGCCATTTCACGGGAATGATACATTCGTAGGAGATCGGAATTGGCTCAAGGAGACCGAGGACTTGTTCATAATATTTAAAGTAGAGGATAGAAGGAAGGTTATGTTAGCCACCTGGCTACTGAAAGATGAAGCCTCATTTTGGTGGGAAGTCACCCAAGCTGGACGTCCGGTGGAAACTTGGGAATATTTTAGACAGAGGTTCGAAATGAAATTTCTTTCCCAAGCCAAAATAAGCATGCATATGGAGAGATTCTTGGCACTCAAATAAGGAAACTTGTCGGTAAAGGAGTATGTGAATATATTCAACTAGCTAGCAAGGTTCAGTTTAGAGTTGGTGGATACGCCGCACAAAAGGGCTTTGCGGTTTGCTAAAGAGATGAATGAGCCTCTGCATGGGTTAGCCATGTCCCATATTCCAATGGGGGCCACTTTTGAAAAGCTTGTTGGTATTGCCCTAATGCATGAGGAAGACAAGGGAGAAAAGAAGGCTGAGGAGACATCGCAAAATAGGAAGGTGTGTCCCAAGAAGGGGCAGCAGCAACAACAGTAGAAGAAAGGAGGGAAAAATGATTAAGGCAAAGGTAAGAGAAAATGTCACAATTGTGGGAAGGATGGTCACCTAATTAAAGACTGTAAGTGAAGGAAGAACTCTTGCCACCACTGTGGACAGGTCAGACATTTTGCTAGAGAGTGCCCAAAGAAACAGGGATCACAGGGACAGGGTCAAAGGACAGGGACTTCTGGAGGGCATGTACATGCTCTCGCGATCAGTGCTCCTGATAGAGGTAGAAAAATTTCTGTAGAAGGTTTAATTTCTCTTTCAAACCACCCTATTAGAACACTTTTTGATTCTAGTGCCTCATATTCATTTATATCAAGTTATGTAGTTGAATCTCTGCACTTAAATACCAATATGGTAGTGGATCCCGTAGTTTTTTCAAACCCCATTGGTGGTTTGGCTCATTTATCTATGATTTGTCGGGGTTTGAAAATATCTATGTTAGGCGTCGAGTTTGAATGCGATGTGTATGTGCTCGGGTTTATGGGCTATGGGTTGATTCTAGGAACGGATTGTCTTGCCACTTATGGTGCCATTCTGGATTGTGAGAAGAGGGTCATTAGGTTTCTGACTTGCCATGGGAGGACCCTCGAGATTTCTTGTGACCCGCAAGGGTCGGTTATGCTTAGTTTCCTAGAGTCTCTTGATGCATCTATCGGCGATCTGTTCCAGTAGTCCTAGATTATTCCGATGTTTTTGATGAGGTTCGGGGTTTACCTCCAAGGCGCGAAATCGACTTTCGTATATATTTGGTGGACAGTGCA
This sequence comes from Allium sativum, assembly GCA_030737875.1. NCBI lineage: Eukaryota > Viridiplantae > Streptophyta > Magnoliopsida > Asparagales > Amaryllidaceae > Allium > Allium sativum. The sequence goes on along the minus strand of CM060922.1, from coordinate 403,473,847 downwards.
AAGCCAGTTGCATTGCCAGTGCGCCACATGGCTCCGAGGGAAAGGAGGGAGCTGAGTAAGCAAGTAGGGGAGCTATTTGAGAAGGGGTTTATCAGATGAAGCATATCTGAATGGGGTACTCTAGTAGTATTCGCTACTAAGGCAAATGGTTCGCTTCGTTTGTGAGTTGACTATAGAGAGCTGAATAAACTCACTAAGAAGAATAGACACCCACTTTCGAGGATTGATGATTTGTTTCAGCTTGTTGATGCCTCAGTATTTTCCTGGTTAGACTTGGCCACGGGTTTCCATTAGTTGAGGGTGGTTGAGGATAGAGTAGATGAGACTGCTTTTAGGACTCCGGACGGTTTCTTTGAATGGCTAGTTATGCCTTTTGGGCTGATGAATGCATCCGCCAATTTTGTCGATCTGATGAGTAGGGTGTTTCGGGAGTTCCTAAATAAATTTGTTATAGTCTTTGTTGATGATATTTTGATCTTCTCCAAAAGCGAAGAAGAGCATGCCTAACATTTGAGAGAAGTTTTGAAAACTCTTCGTGACCATCAGGTTAATGCAAAATTCTCCAGATGCCATTTTTTGAGAAAAGAGGTGAGATTTTAGGGCATGTGGTGTCCAAAGAAGGGATAGTTGTAGACCCCGCCAAGGTTTTTACGGTGCAAGATTGGTAGATTCCTAAAAATGCAACCGAGATGAGAAGCTTTCTTGGGTTGGTAGGTTACTATAGGAAGTTCATTAAGGACTTCGCAAAGATATCAGCCCCACTCGCCAGGCTGACGAAGAAGAACTTGGCATTTTTGTGGGATATAGACTGTGACATTGCTTTCCAACGACTGAAGAGGGCTCTGACAACATCCCTAGTCATGACCTTGCCTGACGGGAATAAGGTGCTTACCGTTTACACTGATGCGTGTGGTACAAGGATTGGTGCTGTTCTAGTGCAAGAAGGGAAAGTATTGTGTTATGGGGGTAGATAGTTGAGAGTTCATGAAAAGAACTACCCCACCCATGATCTAGAGCTAGGTGCCATGGTATTTGCGTTAAAGACGTGGCGTCATTATTTACTTGGAGAGAAGTTCAAGTTATACACCAATCATAAATCTCTTAAGTACCTGTTCTCGTAGAAGGATCTCAATTTAAGGCAACAACAGTGGATAGAGTTTCTATCTTCTTATGATTTTGAGATTGCTTATACCATTGGCAAGGGTAATGTGGTGGCGACCCACTAAGTAGGAAGAGGATGGCCCTGAGTCCTCTATTTGTGGAAAGAAAGAACTTAAAATTCATATCAGCTTTTGATTTTAGGACCTCCATCAGGATTTTGCCTGATTTGTTTGCATCCTTGGAGATACGACCAACTCTAATGGACCAGATAAGAGCTCACAACAAGGTGACCCACAGATTTTAGACATCATGGATAAGCTCAGAAGAGGGGATACTTCTAGTCACCTCAGTAGATATATCATAGATGAAAATGGGTGGTTGCGACAAGATGGAAGGCTTTGTGTTCCTCAAACTGGAATCTTGATAAAGGCAGTCCTAGATGAAGCCCACCATTCTAAGATGACCATTCATCCAGGCAGTGATAAGATGTACAGGGACATGAAAAGGGTTTTCTTTTGGGCTGGGATGAAGAAAGATGTGGCCGAATTTGTTTCTCAAAGTTTAGTTTGCCAGCAAGTCAAAGCTGAGCCAGAGAAGCTTGGTGGATTACTTCATCCGTTGGAGGTCCCGCAGTGGAAATGGGAGAGCATCTCTATGGATTTCATAGATGGTTTGCCTAGATCGAAGAAGGACAACACCAGTATTTGTGTTGTGGTAGATAGACTCACTAAGAGTGCTCACTTTATTCCAGTTAAGAGTAAAAGGACAACATTGTGGTTCGCATCAATTTATATGCGTGAGATAGTTCGTCTTCACGGAGTACCTTCTAGCATCGTCAGTGATCGTGACTCCATCTTTACGAGCGAATTTTGGAGGAGCTTGCAAGAAGAATTAGGTACAAAGTTGTGTTTGAGCACCGCTTATCATCCTTAGATCGATGGACGAAGAGGGTGCACAGGATTCTTGAAGATCTTTTGAGACTATGTATCCTAGACTTCGGAGGGACCTGGGAAGAGCATCTTCCTTTAGTAGAGTTTGCCTACAATAACAGTTTTCAAGTTAGCATCGGCATGGCACCCTTCGAAGCATTGTACGGGCGACCCTGCAGATCACTAACTTGTTGGTGGGAATCTACAAAAGATTATAACTTGGACTAGATATGGTTAGGGAAATGTCCGCAAAGATTGACCTTATTCGACGACGGATGAAGACAGCTCAAGATAGGCAAAAATCCTATGCAAACAAGAGAAGAACTGACATCGAATTTGAAGTAGGAGACTTAGTTTTTATCTAAGTGTCACCTCTGAGGAATGTGGTTCGCTTCGGATCAGTAGGGAAGTTGGCACCTAGGTTTGTGGGACATTTCCCATAACCGAGAGGATTGGACAAATGGCCTACAGAGTAAAGCTCCTAGAAAATCTATCTGGTGTTCATGATGTTTTCCATGTTTCTCATCTGCGGAAGTGCTTGCATTACACCGCGGAGGTTGTGGAGCCAAGTGTGTTGGAAGAAGTCGAAGTGGAACGGGAGGCGACAGTCAGGCGTGTAACACCCCACGCCCGCTATGGTCACTCACTATGGGAATGCCATAGCATCGGTGGAGTATTTTAGTGAATATAGAACAGAAAAATTACAACAAGACAGATATAAATAGTACTTGAAATTTAAAATATCATCTCATAACAGCGGAAATAAACATGTCTGGTTACATCATAAAACCACGATAAAAGTCAAGTACAATATCCATCAAAATAAAGAAGTACATAATCCCACTCTCTCATACAATAGCCAGAACAAAAGAAAAGATAACTGGATAACTGGAGCTTTACATCTACCCAAGCTCCTAAAGACTGGAACAGCAATCCGATCAAGCTCTACTACCGCTAGGATCCACCGTAGGACCTGAGGGTTGGGAAAAAGATAAAAACAACGGGGTCAGACATAAGTCTGAGTGAGTCCTATAACTTTAACAATACAATCATTAAAGTAACCAGAGAAGACATAAACTTGACCTACGGTAATATCTGGGGATGAATGGCTACACTAAGCAGCTTGGTAGACTTAGAATAAACTAAGATAACCGTCAGGACGCATCTATCCACCCAAGGATAATTACTAACTGCACCACACCAGTCATTCCTACTTAAAGGTTGATCCCTCCAAGGACTTAGAAAATTTCCCCAGTAGTTTCGTGTACTCCTAGCCCACTACATAGGTGCCGTCTGCCCCTATCTCCACTAGGTGTACTCAGTAATTCTTACCCAGTAGTTTCGTGTACTCCTACATAGGTGCCGTCTGCCCCTATCTTTATTAGGTGTACCCACTACTCCCCATCGATCGGCTCCCTACCGTAGATACCCGTGCTGGTCCCACAGTGGGGTGTATCACTCCCCTAAAGTGGCTACCCAATACTATCAACGGTGCACGGCTTTATATCTACACGATGCAACAACGGCTTATCTACCAGCCCGGGCCCACACACGCATATGAAACCCGTTGGACTTGCGTTGCCACCGCTAACCCGTTTTAGCCTCTTATAATCAAGCCCAATATGCGTGTCCCGTCACTCGACATGGGTCGAGCCCACAAAGATACGTTTGGGATATTGGTTGAAATGGGCCCCCACAAGCTACCCACTTAAGCTTGTCAAATATCTAGTGTATCCCACTTAACCCTTTAATCATGTTTAATTACATGTTTCCACTTGGTTAAGTATTCTAATCGTATTTTCTATTGCCACCCAAGGCAACCCACTAGATTCCACATGCCACCCAAGGCAACCACAAAATTTCCTCATGCCACCCAAGGCACCCACTTAACCCCTCATGTCCCACTACATGCTACTATGGTTAAGTGTTTCTTAATTAATTAAGACCGTGATCTCCCATAAAGACCTCCCACATTAGACTGGCTGTTATGACCGCCTGGTTAAGCCGGTAGAATCCGGGCAGTCTTACGTCATAACAGAGTCTAACCTCGTGTCTTTACCTTAATCACGTATTTAATTTATGGCTAAGACCTCTCACATTGGGCTGACATTTGTAGCAACTGGTTAAGCCGGTCGGGTCCGGGCAGTTTTACACTACAAATGAGTCCAACCTCGTGTCTTAGTCGATTAATTACACCTAATTAATCACCCCCATATTAATTATCCCTAATTAATATCAAGTTTTCCATAACATGGGTAGACCTAACTCAATAGGTAAATTCCCATGGGGTAGACCTAACTCAATAGGTAAATTCCCACTTATGGTAATTTATTTTTATGGTATGCTTAATCATACCCAATCATTCATTTATTAACATATTTACCAACCCCATCGTTCCCCACGTAAATCGTTCTCATTACATGACATAATAAAGGGGAAGATCCATCACAAATATCATGGGTTTAGCATAAAACTTTGTCATGGGTTAAGAGGATGTCAACTTGCACATATGAGCATATATTAACCCAACTACATTTAACCCAAACTTGCATATTATCATACACATGATTTGCATAACATGTTGCATATGAGCTTGCATATTATCATACACATATCTTGCATAACATGTTGAACTTGCATATAGGCATTCTCATAACTTGCAAGTCATGTATATGTTTAAATGCAAGATTTATGTGATATGCAAGTTATGCATGCTTATGCAAGTATGTGAATGCTTATGCAAGTTAAGTATATGTTTAAATGCAAGTTTAATGTGATATGCAAGTTATGCATGCTTATGCAAGTATATGGATGCTTATGCAAGTCATGTATATGTTTAAATGCAAGATTTATGTGATATGCAAGTTATGCATGCTTATGCGAGTATATGAATGCTTATGCAAGTACAGGCTCTCGCGGTTCCACCGATTCAGGAAAGAGGTAGAACTATTTCCGTTGAAAGTCTGGTTTTTCTATTTGATCATCCTGTCCGTACATTGTTTGATTCAGGCGCATCGCATTCGTTTATCTCATCATCATTAGTTGAGTCACTGCACTTAGACACCAGTCTGGTAGACGATCCCTTGGTTGTTTCAAACCCAATTGGGGGCTCCACTTATTTGTCCATGATATGTTTGGGTTTGAAGATTTCTATACTTAGCATTGAGTTTAGATGTGATGCTTTTGTTTTGGGCTTCACGGGTTATGGGTTGATTTTGGGCATGGACTGGTTATCCAGTAATGGTGCCGTTCTTGATTGCGAAAGGAGAGTTGTTAGGCTCATGACCCGTTTGGGTAACACTCTCGAGATTTCTTGTAATCCCATGGACTCTGTTATGCTAAGTTATCTTGAATCGCTTGACGCTTCGGTCGAAAGTATGCAATCTGTTAGAGTGGTCCGGGAATATCCGGATGTGTTTGAGGAGGTGAAGGGCTTACCTCCGAAACGGGAGATTGACTTCCGAATATATTTGGTGGATAATGCTAAACCGGTATCTTTACCAGTGCGCCACATGGCTCCTCGTGAGAGGAGGGAACTCCATAAGCAAGTAGGGGAGTTGCTTGAGAAGGGGTTCATAAGACGAAGTATATCGGAGTGGGGTGCTCCAGTAGTATTTGCTACGAAGGCGGATGGGTCCCTCAGACTTTGTGTAGACTATAGAGAACTCAACAAGCTCACAAAGAAGAATAGACACCCATTGCCGAGGATTGATGATCTTTTCGATCAGTTGGTTGGCGCTTCAGTATTTTCTCAGTTGGACTTAGCCACGGGGTTTCATCAGTTGAGGGTGGCTGAGGATAGCATTGACAAGACTGCCTTTAGGACTCCGGATGGTTTCTATGAGTGGCTGGTGATGCCATTTGGGTTGACGAACGCCCCTGCATACTTCGTTGATTTGATGAGTAGGGTGTTCAGGGAGTTCCTTAATAAATTTGTGGTGGTCTTTGTGGATGATATCTTAGTATTTTCTAAGAGTGAGGAAGAGCATGCCCTACATCTTGGGGAGGTGTTGAAGACTCTTCGAGCGCATAGCCTTAAAGCTAAATTCTCTAAATGTCACTTCTGGAGGAAGGAAGTACGGTTCTTGGGGCACGTGGTCTCCAAGGAGGGGATAGCTGTGGATCCCGCGAAGGTAGTATCAATTCAGGATTGGAAAGTTCCAAAGAATGCTACCGAAGTAAGAAGTTTCTTGGGTTTGGCGGGTTATTATAGGAAGTTTATTAAAGACTTCGCGAAGATATCAGCCCCATTAACCCGCTTAACGAAGAAGAATCTTGTTTTTGCATGGGACGTAGATTGCGATGATGCGTTCCGACGGTTAAAGAGAGCTTTAACCACTGCTCCAGTTTTAGTGTTGCCAGATGGGAGCAAGCCATTTGTTGTTTATACCGATGCTTGTGGAACAGGACTTGGCGCAGTCTTAATGCAAGAGGGAAGGGTAATAGCCTATGGTGGAAGGCAGTTAAGGCCACATGAGAAAAATTACCCTACCCATGATCTAGAGCTGGCCGCTATTGTTTTTGCGCTTAAGATCTGGCGCCATTATCTTCTTGGTGAGAGATTCGAGTTGTTCACTGACCATAAATCATTGAAATACTTGTTTTCTCAGAAGGATTTGAATCTGAGACAGCAAAGGTGGATGGAGTTCTTAGCATCCTATGATTTCGAGATAGCGTATACCCCTGGCAAGGGTAACGTGGTGGCGGACGCCTTGAGCAGAAAAAGGTTGTCTTTGAGTCCATTGTTCGTGGAACGACGAAGCTTGGAATTTATCTCGATGTTTGATTTCAGACCTTCCATTGACTATGTACCCGGTTTGCTAGCTTCTTTGGAAGTTAGACCTACTCTTTTGGGGCGGATTGGAGAAGCACAGAGGGACGACCCACAGCTGGTTGAGTTGATAGAGAAGCTCATAAGGGGGGAGTCGTCCAGCCATTTGAGTAGGTACACCCTAGACGATAAGGGGTGCTTGCGTAGAGACGGTAGACTTTGTGTACCGCAAGATGAAGGGTTGAGGAAGGTTATTCTTGATGATGCACACCGTTCTAGGATGACCATTCATCCCGGTGGGGACAAGATGTACCAAGATATGAAGAGGGTTTTCTTCTGGGCCGGTATGAAGAAAGATGTGGCCGAATATGTAGCTCGATGCTTGGTATGTCAACAGGTGAAAGCGGAGCAAAAGAAACCTGGTGGGTTGCTTCACCCATTGGAAGTTCCGCAATGGAAGTGGGATAGCGTCTCGATGGATTTTATTGACGGGTTACCCAGATCGAGAAAGGGTAATACAGGAATTTGGGTGGTGGTAGACAGACTTACTAAGAGCGCCCATTTCATACCTGTGAAGAGCAAGAGGACTGCTCCATGGCTAGCTTCAGTATATCTTCGAGAGATAGTTCGATTGCATGGGGTACCCTCTAGCATAGTGAGTGATCGAGATCCTATCTTCACTAGTGAGTTCTGGAGAAGTTTACAGGAAGCAGTAGGAACTCAATTGTGTTTGAGCACCGCATATCATCCTCAGACGGACGGCCAGACTGAGAGGGTGAATCGTGTCCTAGAAGACCTTTTGAGGCTTTGTATCTTAGATTTTGGAGGTACATGGGAAGAGCATCTTCCATTGGTGGAGTTCGCATATAATAACAGCTTTCAGTCCAGTATTGGGATGGCTCCTTTCGAAGCTCTCTATGGAAGGCCTTGTCGATCACCTACATGTTGGTGGGAATCTACGGATAAGATCTTGCTTGGGCCTGATATGGTTAGGGAGACTTCAGAGAAGATCGATTTGATTCGAAGAAGGATGAAAGCAGCGCAAGATAGGCAAAAATCTTATGCGGACAAGAGGAGGACGGATCTTGAGTTTGAGGTTGGGGATATGGTTTTTGTTAAGGTATCTCCGTTGAGAAATGTTGTTCGCTTCGGATCCGTTGGGAAGTTAGCACCGAGGTTTGTTGGGCCGTTTCCTATCAAGGAAAGGATTGGACGAATGGCATATAGGGTGGAGTTGCCCGACAGACTTAGTGGTGTTCATGATGTATTCCATGTATCACATCTGAGGAAATGCTTACATGAGACCGCAGAGGTGGTAGAGCCGAGCTTGCTTAGAGATATAGAGATAGAGCGTGATGCGACTATCCGACGAGCTCCTACTCGCATCCTTGGGTCAGAGACTAGGAAATTGAGGAATCGAGAGGTTCAACTAGTCAAAGTGCAATGGGGAGAAGATGATAGCAACGCAACTTGGGAGACGGAAGCGAAGATGCGTTCATTGTACCCATTTCTTTTTGAGAGTATGTCTTTTAACTTCTCCTTTATCGTTTGACTAGTACCTATCTTATCTTTAGTATGCCCTCTCATTAAGTACCTTTGACCTTTAGATAGGGTAAACCTATGGTTGAAACATGTGTTTGAGACATGTTATGGTTGATGGATGCAAGTGGATGCAAGTGTTTGCTAGTGGTTGCTCGTGGATGCATATACACACACTCTAGGCACTAGATCGGCTCAATCACTTCATATTGCATATTGCATAAAATTGTGTGTAGAAAGCTATATTTATGGATGTCTAATGATTGTGTTATCATATGGATGATGCATTTTGGTGAATGATTGTGCACTCATGTAGATATTGTATGTGTCGATAGGGTTCTTTCGCATACATAATGGATGCATGGCACTATCATGGTTTGCATATGTTCATACATTAGATAGGGAACATATACACACACTCTTTGCATATGCTCATACATCATTAGAAATTGTTCTAAGGACAATGGATGCCCGTGTTTGATGAATTGAGTAGATGGTTGTTTGGATGGTAAGATAGGCATTCTCCTTAGCTTAGAGATTTCGGGGACGAAATCCTTTAAGGAGGGGAGAATGTAACACCCCGTACTTTGGGTTAATACTAAAATTCACTAATTACAGAATAAATAATCTCAGGTGTGGGAATCAGGGGAAACGGGCTGCGTCATTGCGTTCGTCTCGGAAAAATACGCAAAATAGAGTCCGAGTTTTCGAAAATCGGAGTCCGTATGGCCCAGTTATGGCCCGATGAAGTTTGCAGAAAATTCAAAACTAAAAACAGATTTAAAAATTTAAAATTCAGATTTGAAATGGAACAGGCGGGGCCAGGCGGGAAGATTCCCGCCCTACCCATGTCGACAGCCCAAAATATCGATATTTTTTTTAGAAGCAAAAATTTTCAGAGGGTGAATCTATCAAGCTTGATCCACTCCTGAGAGAAATAAATGAATTCCAAAGATTTCGTTTTGATTGAAAAAAAAAAGTGGAAATGGATGAATCCTTTTTTGGCCTACACCCTTTATCTCAAGTTTTGGATCGAACTAATTGCTTTCTTCCGTTTCTGAGGTTTCTTTCAGTTCAAAATGGATTAACTAAGCTAAAGAGTAATATATCATATATATATATATATATATATAAATAGCGAAAACAGAAGGTATCATTTCGAAAATTTTGTCTAGACAACAGTTTTTATTTGTAGAGTCTCTATTCAATTAGAAGAGGATGCTAAATGGATAAATGTGATAGATTCACCCTCTGAAAATTTTTGCTTCTAAAAAAAATATCGATATTTTGCCCTGTCGACATGGGTAGGGCGGGAATCTTCCCGCCTGTTCCATTTCAAATCTGAATTTTAAATTTTTAAATCTGTTTTTAGTTTTGAATTTTCTGCAAACTTCATCGGGCCATAACTGGGCCATACGGACTCCGATTTTCGAAAACTCGGACTCTATTTTGCGTATTTTTCCGAGACGAACGCAATGACGCAGCCCGTTTCCCCTGATTCCCACACCTGAGATTATTTATTCTGTAATTAGTGAATTTTAGTATTAACCCAAAGTACGGGGTGTTACAAGGCGAGTCCCAACCCGTATTCTGGGACTAGAAGCTAAGAAGCTACGCAATAAAGAGATCAAGTTGCTAAAGGTTCAATAGGGAGATAACCCAGAGGATGCGACTTGGGAAACCGAAGACAAGATTCGTGCTTTGTACCCTTTTCTTTTCGAGGGTATGTTCTTAACTCCTTTTTCCAAAGTTTTATCAGTGCTTTTTTCTATCATTTGAGTGTATCTTATTCATATTATTTTTCAACCTTTAGATAGGAATCCTATGGATGTAAACATGTGTTTGAAACATGTTATGCTTTATGGATGCAAGTGTTTGCTAGTGGTTGCCTGTGGATGCATATACACACACATTAGGCACTAAGATCGGCTCAGCCACTTTCATACTGCATATGGATGCGTATGCATTTTCTTTTCTTTTATAGATGGAAATGGATGTATTAGCATATGGATGTTGCATTTGGACGAATGAGTGTGAAACATATAGAGCTTACATGTTATAATAGGATTATTTGCATACATATTGCATTCATAGCACTAACATACATTGCATTAAGGAGGTCAATTGAATCGGTAGACCGCCTGATTTTTCGCACTAGTGTTGGGACATAAACACACACCTTTGCATATATTCATATAAGCATTATAAGTCTTTAAGGACAATGGATTCCAGTGGTTGTTGGATAAGTAGATGGATGATGGATGGTAGGATATGCATTCTTCTCAACTTAGAGATTTCGGGGACGAAATCCTTCGAGTAGGGGAGAATGTAACACCTTGAATTTTTAACGAAACTAAAAGAGGATAAAATTAAATAATAATTTAATTAATATTCGGAATTGAGGGAAACAGACTATTCCATTGCATCCGTCTCAAAATTTTGTTAAAGATAGACATTTGGTTTGCGTAAAACGGACACCGTATGAAGAAGCTAGGAGGGTTTTAAGTTTGTATACGCGTAGAAGTAACATATATACACATATGAGTCACGTATGAGTCAAATATGAGTCAGACCCTATCCAGAACAGTTCGAAAATCAAAAATTCATCAAGGCGGCAAATTTCCCGCTCTAGGGGGTCGACCCCTCTAGAGGGGTGTCAACACAGGGGTCGACTCCCTTTAAGGGGTGCCGAACTGTGAGTCGACCCACCCACAGGGGTGTCGACACCCTAGGGCTGAGGTGGCAGTCGGTTTCAAAAGGTTCTACAGCTATATATATGTGTCCCGTTCTCCTATTTCTTCATTGGAAGTCATGGGAGCCAAATGTTGTCGATGTGCGAATTGAGATGGATCCGTTTTCTTCAAACAACTATCAGTTTTGCAAATCAAATTCTGAGATTCAAGCATAGATTCAACACAACCTTCTTTTCTATCATCTTGACAATCCAAACATTGTGAGTTGGTTATTTTTAGGTTTAAATAAATAAAAGTAAATTGTGAAAGACTGTGAATTGGATATGTTGTAAACTTTGAATCCATGCTATTGTTAAACCTTATACTATGTCATGATAGATCTATTTCTCTAGGTCTAATGCAATTGTGGTTATTCAGTTATATTGCCTATGTGGATCTCGACTTGTAACTATATTGTGATGAATGTGAATCTGTTAATTTGGACAGTTCCAACATTGGTTAGATCTAATTCTTTATGTAAATCATCTTTCACCTGTCATATTGCGATCAACTTAGATATGTTGTAAATTGAACATGTGAACCCATATTCAGATCTAAGCTTGCTATTATATCACCCTAATGATGTTAGATCTATTTTAACCTTTGGATCTGAAATATGTGATATAATGTATACCCTTGTGCTTATCATATCAGATCTAAACCAATTGGAAATCTAAATTGCTAATTTAGATCTTACTATGCTTATTGAGACATCGTAGTTATGTTAGAATCAATTGACTACCACAAGTTCACCAGTTTTATGTCCACCTTGTTATGATGTTAATTACATGTCCATGTTAGTACGTATGTTCACCTTATCACCATGATAGTATATGCATATGCCAAGTTATGTTAAACAATCACTTCTGTTACACTCCTACTATTTTTTCCTTTTTATCGTTTATGGCTAGGCTATTATCTAGCCTAGGCATGTTACTAATTTTGTGAGGACGCTAGTTAAGGAACGGGGGAAAAAGGGTTAATAATGGCATAATTTGAATATGAACATTTTTTGACATATAATTCAAACTATTGGGTAGAATGGACATTAACACCTATAAAGGGAAATATTTAATTAATTGATTAATTAATTAATAGTGGAATGTCTAGTAATTACAATCAGGAATTGTAATTGTACTTATGACACGAGATTAGGTTGCATTAGTGGTGGAAGTCTGCCCGGACCCGACCGGCATATCCAGCAGCCACTAGTGTTGAACCTAATATGGGAGGTCTAAGTACGCAAATACGAATCAGGCTATGACATGAGGTTAGGTCCAACTATGGAATAAGTTTTCTCGGACCCGACCGACATATCCAACATCCACACGTTGTAGGCCTAATGTGGGAGGTCTAGCCCATTATAAACCATAAATGGACATGGTAATGAATTGGACTACTTAACCAAATCTAATCCATAGGGATTGTATGATTGTGAACTAAAGTTAGGGTTAAGTAAATTGATTAGATAGTGGATGGGTTAAGAAAATCTGGGGGGGTGGGGTAGGTAATATTTACATATAGGCCCACAACTTAACCCGATAAGGTTATGTAATTAAAGACATCTAGTGGTATACATAACCGGAGGAAATAATAGAGTTATGTGACACCATTTAGGGTAAGCATAACTGGTATAGGGCTATGTAATTAAAGACACCTAATGGTATACATAGTCAGTGAAAACCTAGTGGGGAATACAAGACAAAGAGGAGAGCTTGTATCCTATTGTATGGGACCCATTTCAGTTAGTAACCCGAAGTAGGTATCAAATTAAAGAACTCTGTACTAGGCGGAGAGGGGACACACTTATAACTGATTGTAAGAGATCTAAACGTAGAGAGTGGTGTGGGCGGCGCAAACCGATCGGACCATGTGCGTGCATGAGCCAGGCAGAGGGAGATAAGATGATTGTGACACCTACAGATATGGGGCTGTGCATATCAGTGAGGTGTTGCCACTTAAGGACGTGATACATCCTACCGTGGGGCCGACACATAGTATCTACGGAGTAGGGAGCCGATCGATTAAGATAGTGGTTAGGGTACGCTTGGACGTATGCCCCAAGTCTACCAACTTATAGTGGAAGGGGTCATCTCATTCTGGTTATACTAGTAGTAGTGCAGAATAATCATTAGAAAAGTGTACATACCTTATCCTGTCTACCTTGTCACACCTGCCATTTATGTAATGATCTCTCTTATCCACTTTATATGCCTATCATGTTACTTTTATTTATTTACTGGCAAAAAGTAACTAGACTCACTAGACTTTATGTCTGACCCTTTTGTTTCTCCTTCTTTCTTCCGTTCCCCTCCCCCCCCGCCATGGTTCTCAGGGAGGAAACACTCAGGCTTAGTCAGGACTCAGACATCATCTTGCTAGGAGCTACTTCTAAAGTATAGCTCAAGTTCTTGTCTCTGCTATGGCTTAACTCTTTTATTTAGGGAATTATGCTCTTTATATGCTTATGTACTCTGATGGTGCAAGACAGAAGTTATTTTATTGTAATGGTTTTTGTAACTTATGGTATTGTGGACCACGACATTATGATTTATGTTTGAAATAAAAATTTAAATTTCCGCTGCTATCTTATTTATATTTGTATTGTAATTATTCTGTGTCTGTTTACCTATAACGCTTCACGAAATTTAATGCATTCCCTTAGTGAGTGACATTAACGGACATGAGGTGTCACAGTTTTCCTACCATTCTAATCCTTTGCAACTATAAATGTTGAACGCTAGTTGTTTTTTGCTCCAAGACATTTCACTCTCAGAGATTCAAAAGGCAGTTTACTTAGTTCATGTTGACTCTAGTCTAAGCCCGGATGGTATGAATTCAATTTTTTTTAATTGCACTAGGAGGAAATCAAATCATATTTGTGGCATGCTTTTAATGACATGTTCAGGTCTGCAAAAATTCCTAGAGGAACTAATCATACATTTATCATTATAATCCCCTAAATAGACACGCCCACTAATTTCACATACTACAGGCCGATTTCATGTTGTAATATGTAATATAAGATCTTCTCCAAAGTTCTGTGTAACGGGCTGAAGCCTTTCCTTCCACACATCGTCTCTCCAAACCAATGTTTTTTTATTGTCGGATGATATTTTGGAGACAACATACTCCTAGCACAAGAATTATTGAGAGATTACAAAAAAATGGTGCCAAATTTTTTTGTGTCAAGGTAGATTTGCAAAAGCCATACGACATGTTGAACAGAGAGTTTGTTTGCTGGATTATGAATCTAATGGGCTTTCCAACACATTTTACTAACATAATTTATGAGTGTATGTCCAGGGGCTACATCCTCAATTCTATTCAATGGAGTTCCAAAGGGATTCATTACTTCTACACGTGGAATTCGACTAGGAGATCCACTCCCACCCTATCTTTTTGCGATAGAAATGAAGTATTTCTCATTTCTAATAGAGAAGGCAACACTTTTACATCAGTTTCAGCATGTGCACTCTTTTGCTCTAGTCATTACACACCTCTTACATGCAGACGACTTAATGGTTTTCTCCAAATCTACTCCACAATCTGCAGATTCTTTAACCCATATTTTCCAAAAACTTAGCTATCATTCAGACCCCACTGTTAATTCATCTAAAACCAGGTTGTTCTTCAGTTCATCCACTAATAACACTCATATTATACAACACGTTTTAGGCTTTTAACTAGCAAACATCTGTTAAACATACATGTATATGAGCTATTCTGCAAGAATAGATAGGAAATGTAACCACATCAGTTCTTAAATACATAAGGATAGAAGTGCTATTTTCGGGAAGTGCATGCATGAGCAGTGCTATTCTTCAGGGATAGTTTTTGTATTCAAATGATAATGTAACGGCAGTTCAGCCATGTATATATTTTTTATAAATACCAATGTACTGAGAAAAATTCAATTCAACTTCATTTTTCTTATTTCACATGGTATCAGAGCACCATTAAATAAAATAACATTCTTCTCTTCCTCAATCTCTTATCATGGCTGATGAAAACAATTCTGCTAATGTTTCTATCAGAGATGATCCTTGTGCTATCCATCATTCTGATAGTCCCTTTATATTTCTTGTTACACCTCTCTTAACAGGTGATAATTATGGCTCTTGGAGTCGTGCCATTACAATGGCATTACGAGCCAAGAGAAAATTTGGTTTCATCGACGATTCCTTACCGATCCCAACAGTGGAAACCGATATTGCCAATTGGCGCCGCTGCAACGATTTTGTTGGTAGTTGGATAATCAATTCTGTATCTCCGGAAACCAGGCCAAGTATTCTCTATGTCGACATCATTGCTCAGATATGGATGGATCTCAAAGAGCGCTTCTCTCGGTCAAATGCACCAAAGATATACTAGTTATAACTCTCTGTCTCCTCTCTCAAACAAGAAGGTATGAGTGTTTCATTGTACTTCACCCAATTAAAATATTTATGGGATGAACTGAGTAGCATTATTTCGATGGTTCCGTGCACTTGCGGAAATGGAAAGTGTATTATTGAACAGCAAACTCAGGATCGAGCCATGGAATTCCTTCAAGGACAACATGATAGTTTCTCCGCTGTACGAAGTCAGATTCTCCTTATGGAGCCATTTTCGTCCATTCAGCAAATTTACAATCTTGTTCGTCAAGAAGAGAAGCAATAAGAGTTGAATGTTCGATCAACCCCAGTGTTTAGTCTGCCGCCTTCCAAGCTTCAAAGCCACCATATCGTGGGTTGTCAAAGAGGAAGCGTCCATTTTGTGATCACTGCAACCGACATGGACATATTCGGGATAAATGCTATCAACTCCATGGCTTCCCAAGCAAACAAGAAAAATGCATAGCTGAACACGGATCAGCCTCTCATGCAGTGCCAAACAATCAACTGACAACTTAACAGTACAACAAGTTTCTTGCTCTCTTGGCTAAAGACGAAGTCGGTGAACTCTCGGCTAACTTGGCAGGTACAGTTCTATCTTGTATGTCTTCTATTGGATTATAGATTCAATTGCATCAAATCATATATGCACATCACTATCAATTTTTTCTTCATATGTTCCATTGCAAAAACATAAGTCTGTTCAATTACCTGATGACACTTTTGCATCAGTGACTCACATTGGGATTGTTAAATATTCAAAATCCCTTATTCTCAAAGATGTATTTTTTATCCCATCATTCAAATTCAATTTATTTTCTGTCTCACAATTAACAAAATAACTTAATTATGAAGTAGTTTTTTCTAAATTTCAATGTCGCTTTCAGGACCTGTTGATGAGCAGAACGATTAGTCGAGGTAGAGTTCATTATGGCCTTTACTACTTGGAGGATGTTTCCCATTTGAATTCAGTTTTTTCATTTTGGCATTCAGATAATTTTGATCTTTGGCACTCTCGCCTTGGTCATCCTAGTAGTTCCCGTTTTAAATTTCTTGTTAATAATTTTTTGGATATATCCACGAGTAATAAATTTATTTGTGATGTTTGCTGATAAGCAATGTCCTGGTTCATTTCCGCAAAGTGTATCTTGTTCTTCTGTATGTTTTGAATTATTACGTGTTGATGTTGGGGGACCATTTAATGTTCCATCTAAAAATGGTTCACGTTTTTTTCTTACCATTGTTGATGATTATTCAAGATGCAGTTGGGTCTATTTAATGAAATTCAAGTCTC
Source organism: Allium sativum (assembly GCA_030737875.1). Lineage (NCBI taxonomy): Eukaryota > Viridiplantae > Streptophyta > Magnoliopsida > Asparagales > Amaryllidaceae > Allium > Allium sativum. The sequence continues at coordinate 403,457,105 of CM060922.1, read as the reverse complement.
AAACCTTTTGTATGATAAATCATTTTTTAATCAAGTTAATAGACAATTTGGACTGTCAATCTCCACTATACGATCTGGAGATAATAGTATTTTTATCCCACAATTTCAAGCTCTTTGAATTGACAATGGAACTAAGTTTCTTTCGTTAGAGTTTAAATTTTTGTTTCATTCTCATGGTATATTCCATCAACAAAGTTGTGAACATAAATATCGATACTTGATTGATCTTGCTCGCTCGCTACGATTCCAAGCTAATCTTCCCCTCTATTTTTGGGGCGAATGTGTTCTCATCGCCGCATTTTTCATAAATAAATTACCCACACGTGCTCTTAGTTTCAAATCTCCTCATGAAATTTTAGTTGGAAAGGTACCGTCTTATTCATCTTTACGTGTGTTTGACTGTCTGTGTTTTGCGAAAAATCTGCATATTAAAAATAAATTTGATGCGCGAGGTAAGCCACACATTTTTGTTGGTTACCCTGATGGTAAAAAAGGATATCGACTTTATGATCCTTATTCTCATTGCACAATAGTCTCACGTGATGTTATTTTTCATGAGTCAGTCTCTCCGTATAAAAACATTTCAGATCATAGTTCTAACGACATTTCCATCATTCCACTAGATGATGATTCACCTACAAATTTCACACTAAATATTCCTTCGTCTAATACAACTGAAAATGGTGAAAATTCAATTCAAATCATTCTCCAAATTCGATTCCAACAGAAATCGCTAGTTCTAATCAGTCTCAGCAAATTAGTAATAATTCTTTAATTTTAATTCCCGTGAATACTGCTAATTTAAATCGTTCTTAGCGAATTCAACGAAGGCCATTACATCTCAATGATTATGCATGCAACGTCTCTCCTTCATCTACTACTTTTCCTTTATCCATATCCCTTTTGAAAAGTTTAGTCCTTCTCATCACATTTTTGTCCAAAATTATTAATCATGATGAACCTCAAACTTATTCTCAAGCTGTTCAATCTTCTGTTTAGCGTGATGTAATGTCTGTTGAAATTTGTGCTCTTGAAGCAAACAAAACATGGTCAATTTGCAATTACCACCAAATAAAACCCCAACTGGTTGCAAATCGGTATACAAAGTTAAATATTGTTCATATGGCCCTATTGAACAATATAAATCCTGTTTAGTAGCCAAAGGTTACGCCCAAGTTGAAGGAATTGATTATCATGATACTTTTGCTCCGGTAGCGAAATTGGTCACTGTTCGCCTACTTCTTTCTTTCGCTACAATTAAAAATTGGTCTCTTCATCAATTAGACGTCAATAATGCCTTCCTCTAAGGTGATCAAAATGAGGAAGTTTATATGAAACTTCCTCCTGGTTTTCCTCATCATAGTGTAAATCAAGTTTGTAAACTCCATAAATCTATTTATGGACTTAAACAAGCTTCACGTCTTTGGTTCTCTAAGTTCTCTTCTACTTTAATTCGATGCGGTTTTCCTCAGTCTAATTCCGATTGCAGTCTCTTTACGTATATTCGTGATCATATTTCAGTATTTGTTCTTGTTTGCGTAGATGATATAATCATTACGGGGAAACAATAAATCTTTTATTTCCAAAACAAAGCAATTTCTCTCTAAATCTTTCTCCATTAAAGATCTTGGGCGTCTAAGTTATTTTATTGGTATTGAAGTTTCTCATAAGGGATTATTTTTTTGTCACCGTAAATAGATACTTGACATATTAAAGGATTCAGGTATGCTTGGTTCTTGTACAACTCTAATTCCTATGGAACAACATTGTCAACTTCTTCCGGATGACGACAATCCCTTACCTGACCCATCTCTTTATCGACAACTCGTCGGTCGTCTCCTATATCTTACAGTCACTCGTCTTGATATTCAATATGCTGTCAACAAACTTAGCCAATTTATGCAAAGCCCTCGTTCCACTCATCTTGATGCTGCATATAAATTCCTTCGATATCTCAAAGGTTCTATTGATAAAGGTTTATTCCTATCGGCGACGAGTACTCTTTCTCTGGTCGATTTTGCTGATTCTGACTGGGCATGGTGCCCTGTCACTCATTGTTCCACTGCCGGTTATTTTACAATGCTTGGTTCCAGTCCCATCTCCTGGAAATCAGAGAATAAACCAACTATTTCTCGATCATCTGCTGAAGCCGAGTATCGGTCTCTTGCTACTATCACCGCTGAAGTCCAATGGTTACATTCAATCTTATCCGAACTTGGTTTCCCACAATCTGCTCCTATATCAATACATTGCGATAGCCAAGCTGCAATTCATATCGCAGCAAATCCCATCTTCCATGAATGAACTAACCACATCGAAATAGATTGTCATTTCGTTTATGAAAAGATTCTCTCCGGTCTTATTACTCCTTCCTATATTCTTTCTTGCGACCAACTAGCGGATATTTTCACAAACCAGTAGGTGTTGATAATTTCAAACGACTGCTTAGCAAGTTGGGCATGTTCGATATTTCTCTCCGGGCTCCAACTTGATGGGGGTTTTAAACATACATGTACATAAGCTATTCTCCAGGGATAGATAGGAAATGTTACGGCATCAGTTCTTAGATACATAAGGACAGAAGTGCTATTCTCCAAGAAGTGCATGCGTGAGCAGTGCTATTCTTCAGGGATAGTTTTTGTATTCAAATGATAATGTAACGGCAGTTCAGCCATGTATATATTTTGTATAAATACCAATGTACAGAGAAAAATTCAATTCAACTTCATTTTTATTATTTCACAACATCCTATCAAATACCTAGGTGCACCACTCTCTACCAACTACTTGCACTACTCAGAATGTCATACTCTGATTCATAAAATAAAGCTATATTTCGTGGATGAGAGACTAAGCTTCGTACGTAGGGCAGAACTTACACATACTATCATTACTCATACTATCTTGTATTAGTTATTTGTCTACCAGATTCTGGAATACACATTGGACAAAATCCACTCGCTTTGTGCTGACTTTTTTGGGGCCGGCTCAAAACATAAGGTGGCGTGGCCTACATTGTGTAGACCAAAGCAAGAAGGAAGAATTGGGTTAAATTTTTTACCTGATCTCAAGAAGGCTGCATGCATAAAACTAACGGGAATCTTTTATCCAAGGATAACCTGTGGAGTAAATGGATGCTCAGACGGTATTGCAACGGTAAACATTTTTGGTGCACTTTTCTATATAACAATGCTTCTTCTATATGGAAATCAATATTAAGACTTCGAGCAACTGGCAAATAATATTTTAACAAACTAATTGAAAATGGAAATAATACCTCTTTGTGGTTTGAGCCTTGGCAGAATTGCAAGTACTTGATTGATCTCTAGGGCGACAACAATCTTCAAACTTCTGGAAATCCGCTAGACATAGTTGATAAAATCATTAAAAACAATCAGATCGTTCGTACTCTTCATCCTGCTACTAGAGAAGTCTTGCCTGATTTCCAACTTTTCCCCATCTTTCCCAAGAAACCTCGTGACATATATGAGTCGTGTGAAGGTAAAGATTTCACATTCAACAAAGCATTTAATAAAGTCAAATGTAGTAGGACTCATAGTCCTATCTTCAAGCTTGTTTGGCATCCTAAAAATTCTAGGTGCATGTCCTTCATCTCGTATCTAGCAGTTTTAGATAGACTATCCACTAAGGTAAGACTTCATGAACATAGTATTTTAACAAATACCACTTATGCTCTGTAACAAAGTCAATGAATATACAAATCATCTCTTCATTGAATGTGATTACTCTGCTTTCATCTGGTGCTCCATGAAACTAAACTTGAACTTAGAACCTACTAACCTACCCAATCTGGACGATGAGGTGGGGATAATATTATCCAACTTTTAAAAAAAACTAAGTTCAAGACCTTTCTTTCGTGGTGCTCACCGCGATGTTTTATTTCATATGGGTGGAGAGGAATGCTCATGTGTTCAGAAGCCGAAGTACTCACTCCCCAACCAAAGTGCGATAGATTGAAAAGGAAGTTCAACTCTTAGAGGAAATCGGAGCAAACCGCCTGCAGATTATCGACATGCTGACTTACTAAGACGATGGGGGTTTAAGCTTTCAGATACTGGCTAACGCATGAGATTAATTGAGGACTTCTTTAATTTGTTATTAGGCTTCTAGGCTAGATTAATTGAGCATGAATTTTATGCTTGTTGCATAATGCTTGAGACTTTTATCTAGTAGTAATAAATCACACCAAATTTAAATAAAATAAAATGCATTATTTTTATTCTATGTGTCGGATCAAGAATATTATAAAACATATATATAATTTTATTTAATTTTCATAATTTATTTAGTTATATAAATAGAAATAAATACATTTCAGTTCATATATTTATTAATTTTTTAGATATTGTAAATGTAATTGTTATTAAATACATGTATATATATATATGCGTGTGTGTATACATGTGTGTGTGTGTATATATTATAAAATATACATCTAGATTATATATTTTTCTATTAAACTTGGTATATTATGTGTATTTATATATTTATGTTTTGTACGTATGTATATATTTATGTAGTCTTTTATCTTATTAATATCTAATTTAATATGTATTATTAATATTTTCATTTATGCAAAAATATTTTTTATATAAGCAATTTTATATAATTTAATACTTATTTGAATAACAAGTTTGTGTGTGTGTGTGTGTGTGTATATATATGTATTTGAGTAGCATATAATACATACAAGATACGTTCAGTTTTCTATTTCTTAAAAAAATCCCAACATTTATACGTTGGCATGATATATCTTGCACTCATTATTATGTTACACATGCGCGCATACAATATGTACATTATACATACGTATAGCATTATATTTAATTAAACATAAATTCCATAAAATTCAACCCACTAATTATAAGCTTAAATGAAATAAAAATATTGTTTAAATGTTCTTAAAAACTTAGACTTCATAGGTCCAACAAAGGTTGAATTTGAATTTTCATAACTTCCGCCGTAGGCTGGTTCGGTTCCCACGAGTAGCAACACGGCGTGTCTATGTCCCTTCCCCAAACAAGTCCTAAATTTAATTTCCCTTCTTGTAGGGGTTTGGATGCATTTTAAAAAATATTTGGAAGGATTCGGACTGTGGGAATACATGCGAGATCATCTTATGATATGTTGAGAATATGAACTGCTTAACTTGACTGGGTTTTGAGATGCGAAAGAAACATCTATCTCTTATCCACTAGAACTCCTTAATCAAATGATCCACCTATTACAATTAAAGTTAGCCTATAATAAGATTACCAATTAATTTACAGGATAAGACTGTACCCCTTGAAACAAAAAATATATATACATTACATTATAAATCAGCCTTATAATATCTTCAATTAGATCTTTACAAACCGAAGAACAATGTTCCAACCCTTCAATAGGATTTGACTTGACTATATGGTAAGTGACATTTGGGTTCTTAGACCCAAGGAGTTGCCTACATTACTTGCTATGAATAAATTTGATGCTATGGAGTCAAATAGGATACAAATAATATATTTTTAGAAATAATAGCTGTACCTTCCAACAGTTTTTCCTTGATCTCTAGAAAGAGGTATACTTGAGAAAGGTTGTAAAAACCTATAAATTCGAACGATCTTAAACTAGGCATATTTGAATTTAATTAAAATTTAAAGTCAGATCTATAATACCGAATCGGTAATATTGAATAACATATTTGAAAACTAATCTAAATAATTAAATTTCTAAAAATTTGAATTTTTGTCAAACTTAATCAAAATTTGAACTCGTGTTGAAAATTCAAAAGTGTAAAATTTTGAAATTTTTTTATTTTATTTTTCTACTTGATATTCTAAGATGGTTTCCATTATTCGTTTTGTTGAAATTCAATTTTGTTTGCTTGAAACTCATGATTTACAATGTCAAACGTGCAGACGCAGATCGAGTTATATGTGTATTTTTATCATGTATTCTACGTTGTATCTATACTGGCATATGTACTAGTATAATGTGAATTGTTGTATTGGATTTAGCGAAGTGTTTGTTAGGCTTGAACCAACATATCACTTCATTAATGGCTTGTAGTTTTCTATGTTTGTCACCAATTTAAGAGAAACTGCGTACTCTGTTTCCTCTCCTCCAGTTCATACCTCTACCAAAAACATTTCAGCCATCTCCATTTTGTCTCTCCATCATTTTTTATTATTAAATCCTAAAACTAATTTGCAAATACAAAGCATCTTTCCTGTTTCCATTTTGATGAAATAAGTTCAACCTCTCTCCTTTATCTTTTCTTGTGCCTTCTCCTTCACAGCCTCAAGCCGCCCTTCACAACCTGAAAATCACCGTCCTCCTCCCTAAGTTCATCCACCAAAAATCTTATAGCCACTAGAAAAACAAAGCCCAACACACGTAGTTTCTCCTTTCTAAAACTTGATCCCATAAAAAACTTAAGCTAACCGTTCGGTCTCCACCTAAATGTTGAGACAAGTTCCACATTGGGGAATTTGTAAAATAAATCCTGTATAAAATGTAAGTGTCAACCCTTCACATTGCCAATTGGTTTTGTGATAATTCGGGGTTCTCTAACATGGTATCAGAGCAGGTTTAATTCGTGCGCACAATGCCACACTTATCCACGTCACCCAATATAAAGGTCCACGTGTTAGGCTTATGATATGCCACACGTGCGTGGGCGTGTTGAGACAAGTTCCACATTGGGGAATTCGTAAAATGAATCCTGTATAACTATAATGAGTTCACCCTTCACATTGCCAATTGGTTTTGTGATAATCCGGGGTTCTCTAACATGGTATTAGAGCAGGTTTAATTCGTGCGCACAATGCCACACTTATCCACGTCACCCAATAAAGGTCCACGTGTTAGGCTTATGATATGTCACACGTGCGGGGGCGTGTTGAGACAAGTCCCACATTGGGGAATTTGTAAAATAAATCCTGTATAAAATGTAAGTGTCCACCCTTCACATTGCCAATTGGTTTTGTGATAATTGGCAATGTGAAGGGTAAACTCATTATATTTATACAGGATTCATTTTACAAATTCCCCAATGTGGAACTTGTCTCAACACTAAACCTAGCCATCCTCTACTGCCAGTGTCCATCTTCGCCACCTGTACTTCGTCAGAGAAACCCTCCAATGCCTGGTCGTGGCCACACCTCAGGCAAAGATAGAATATCGAGGCTGACCTTTTCTTTTGTGGTTTGGATGAGTTTGTTTATGTTCTTTTCCACACGTATATATAAAGAAAGAAGCTTTATGAAGTTGAAAAACTTTGCCTAAACGAGAAGTTTTGTGCCTTGGTTTGTTTTACTGAGACCTTTGTTAACATCCTCTACATAAAAAAGGAAGAAGCTTTCTTTGTTGATCCATTCCAAGCCATGACCTCTTTTGATCATTTTGCCGAGCTTTTATTCATTTTTGGTGACATTCTATTGATTCATATAAAAAAGGACAGTTTGGGATCTGTTTGCTGAATGATCCTTGAGGATGTCGCTGTTTTGATTTAGCGTTCGTAATCATGATCATTGTCATTCCTGGCATGTTGTAGCTTGTTTGTACTTGTGACTTTTCCATTTATGTCTATTTGTTTGTCGTTTCCATGCCATTAAAGCTGAGTTCATATCATCCTCTACTAATTATAAGTAAAAATATAAGGCGACACATTTGAATAGTTAATTCAAATTTTTAGGATTGATAGTTTTAAACCATGTTTAGTGACATACATATTTTGCATATATGTCGTACATTTACGAAATGACACGATATATTTATGTGACACGTTATTCTTATTATATGTTAATTATATTGGCATGAATTATGATATGTGATATGCTAGGTGACATTGTTTACTATGTTTAATTTATGTTACTCTTGCACTGCAACTTCCCATAGATTTAGAAAAATCGAACTGGGCTAAAATTATATTCACTCAAAATACTATTCCTTTTGTATTTAATCGGGATGTGGTTTGAAATGTTATCCCTAGAAATTTAATTAAACGGGTTTAAATGATAAATATTCGATTCACTTAACCATATATTAGAAAATTATATACGGGCACAGTTGGTAAGTAAAAACAATTTTCTAATATATATATATATATATATATACATATACACACTGATTTTAATAAATTAATTTGAAATTTAATTTGAAATTTAGTTCAAATTAATGATTGGAATATTTAACTTGAATTTATGAATTTAAAGATAAATTTATTTAATGAATAATTTAGTATGATTTTTAAACTAAATTTGTTTTTTAAAGTAAATTATAAATAAAATTAATATTTAAGATTTGTTTAATTTTAAATATTTAATCTAAAATAAATTAATATAATATAAACCAATTTAGTATAAACTTATTTAATCTAATAATTTAATTAAAAATATTTCAATTTAATATAAAAGATTTATTTTATTTTTAAGATTTATTTTAATTTAAATATAATAAGAAGATTAGTTTGATAACTATAATATATTTAAAGAAATAATTCTACTTTGAGACTTAATTTGTTTTAAACTAAGTGAATGAAAATAATTTATTCTTAATTAAAGGTTTAATTGATAGAAGAATTTATTTGTGAAATTAATAAATTTGAAATTAAAGAATTTAATTTGAGAAAGTAACTTGATAACTAAACATTGAATGATATTTGAATAAATAATGAAATGAGTTTAGAATTTAAAGTTACAAAATAAAATAAAGTAATAGTTTAGAATTGTGATATAAACCAATAATTTAGAATTTATACCATTTGAATTTAAGTTTATTTGAATGGGAATTCAAAATCTGAATAGATGATAAACCGAATTTGGAAATATGGATATTTGGTTTGGATTAGATTGGATTATTATATTTAAATTATTTTAGATTATTATTTATATTAAAGTATTTTACTTAAACTAATTTTCCTTACTATTTATTTCATAACTATTAGTTCCAACTACTTTATCTATTAAAATTTATAACTATTGAAGAACTATTTTATATAATTTAACAATTATATTTTTTGTAGTTATTTTTCATAAAACTGTTATATACTAAATTTTATATTTACATATATTTTAACTATTTTAAATTAAACTATTTTAAATATATTTTACTATTTGAAATAAAGTCTATTCCCAATCTGAGCTATCAAGTCCAAATTGATTTAAGATAAAAAAATCAATTAATAACAGTATTTATGAAATAGAAACCTAAAATCACAATCTGAATTCAATAATGACCCATTTGAGAATATAAGATTTGAAAATTTGAATTTAATCCAATAGTTAATTATCTAAGTAAATTATTATTGAGATGTCAATGCATGAAGTTAATTGATTTATGACATTTGACTTGACTTAAAATTAATGATCACGGTGCGAAATAAGTGATGGTTCCTAAAAAGACCGTCGGTATTAACTTACTCTCTATCAATATTGATACTACTTTAACAATTTTGTACGTGGTGGAGAATCCAAAACGAAGTAGGATATATTTGGAAAATGCTACTGGAATGAACTAAGAGAACGATGATGGATAGCCTTGACCTTCGGATCATAATTGAAATGACTAAAACAGGAGCAATGACCAAGCCAAGTGGAGTCGCTCCTCCGATCGGACCTATTTCCTAAAACCATATCTATTACTTTGTGATTTGATTAGTGGTGCCACCCTTGATTATATTAGTGTTTTTCGAGGTAGGCGACAGTTGCTGCTATGCATTACCACTAGCGTGGTCCAGTAATCAGGTAGAATCCTATTGTGCGTATCACCTCGTGTGCCTTGTCATGTTGCCCTGATTATGCCCATACGATTTAGATTTGTGTCGTACACTATGGAGTGCCCTCTCAAGTCAATAGTGTGGCACTGTTGGGTTCATGGTACTAAACTACGATGACCATAAAAGTACAAAGGTAAAAATGTAATCCTGCCAAGGTTTTAAATCTCGGATATCGGTCGCATTTCGTCTCGGGGATTTTATAGACTCGGTCTCGTATCAGGGGAGATCTCGGACGAGATGAGTCTAACTCGGGAGTTCATCTCGGATTTTCATCTCGGGTTTGAAAGTACATATCGGAACAATCTCGGGGTACATAATATGTTAAAAATGATATTTTAACAAAATGATTTTTATGAATGCTATTAAAAACGTAGTGACTTAAACTTAAAATGCAACATAACTTTATTATTCTTTATTTTGCGAAAGATCATTCATACTCTAAATTGTAATGTGCTTAAAACAGAAATATTGTTAGACATGAAACATTAAAAGGATCCAAAACATTAAAAAGACCAGCATAAATAAAGCATAAAATACATAATTTCATAAGTAACATGTATGAAAAAAATGAATATGAAAATCATAAACATTGTAAAACATATACAAACATATAATATAGTCATTTAACATGCAAAATGTAAAATAACAAAAGATTGATATGGCTAGATTTGAGCTTTTTAATTATAGTTCTAGTTCAGGCACAAATTTAAATTTTAACCAAAAAAACAAAGATCTCGGACGATACTCCAGTATTTCGTCTCGGTTGATATATCGTTCGATATTGCAATATCTCGGGCGATATATTCGAAAGGAGATTTAGAGTGATATTTGTTGTTTCGTTTCAGAAGGAGCCCAAAACGAGATCTCGGAGGAGATCTTGGGCGATATTTGCGAGATTTGAAACAGTGAATCCTGCTTACGCTATTTCTAATGGTATATTTACCATAGACACTGTTATAATAAGGTATTGTATTATATGTATATAGTTCCATGGATCCTCAGAGGATGAGAATCCCGAAGAACCTTTAAGATACTAATGCATTTCATTTGAACCTCACTTGTGTTAATTTAATTTCATGAGAATGTTGGTCCTAGCTCGAGTGTTTCGTTTTACTTTATGCTTGGTTCAGACCAAATATCACAGTATTAGGATTGTACCTTTCGAAGCTGAAGACATGATGAAAACCTTACCTCCATTTATTTATCCCAGTTATTTCCTTATGTAATAGGAATTCATTTGTATGACTTTTGCTGTATTTGATTTTGTAACTCTGATATTATATATTTGTCTTGAGATTTTGTATTTAGTCGCTTCATGAACTACTATTGTATTTTATTTATTACACTATGAGATATTATGTGTTGGAGATTCTATGATGATTTTATAGTTAACCCTATAGTAATAACAATTTGCTATTTTTACCAACTTGAGTAGGTTTTATTGTCGACTTAAATAGTTGGAGATAGCAGGTTGTTACAGTTAGTAACCTAGCTTTGGTTTTATATAAAACTCATCTTACGGGTTGAAACTCATTAGACATAGGGTATGATAGCCCAAATGAGTAGAATTGGTCCTAGAATCATTCTTAAGAGAACGTATTTTGAATACATGCTTATTAACTTATGCGACTAATTTTCTTAAATCGGTCTTGTTCTTCTGGAATGGACCATAACTAGTCTATATTTATTAAACTTAACTTATATTTTAATTTATGTCAATAATAAGCATTTCCGTCGTTTCACTCAACTAAAACCTTTGTGTCATAATTATATTTGCAAATAAGCACAAACTATTTACTAAATTTCTATGTGTGTCTGTACAATTTATTACAATATTTCTTTTCCAAAAATGTTCAGTCTTTCCTAATTACAACTTATTTCATAATTTAATTACAAATCTATATTAATTTTCCAGCTTCAGGCTAATCCCTTTTTAATTACAGATCAATATTTTATGCACATATTTTCTGTAAATTTACTCTCATACATTTAATCCATATTCACACAATTATTTTTTAATTTTATTATGCTCATGCGCAAGATAAAAAGGATTATATCAATCATCAAAATACTAACATTTACAGATCTATGCTTGTTTTTGGCATAAACCAGAAATAGGTATAGGAGTAAAATAACTGAAAACACACAAAAAAATGGAAGAAGACTGAGGGAATTCTTACCGTACTTAATAAAATAAAACTATAAGAAAAAACTATAGAAAATACTAATTCATTGGGAAATAACAAAAACCGTAAGGAATCTGTAAAGAAAACCACAGAAAACTCTACAACTATTAAAAACAAATCCTATTTTACTAAATTATAAACAATCTAAAGAAATACAAACTCACCTGTGGTCCAATGCGTTCGCGGTCCCTGCATACCATCAAAGGAGGTACAATTATATAGTTATATAAACATTTGTTTTTATACATCTTCTCCCTTAAAAAAATTAGGTCAGGTCCATCTCAAGAGAAATCCCAGAGGAGAAAAAATTGTGTTGTAAAGAATTAGCTATGTTTAGGTGTCTATTTATAGGTTAGGTTAGGAAGCTTAATCCCTTGGATTTCTATATTAAATCTAGGCTAACACATCACACGACCAATGGAAACTTGTCACATCAACATAAGTTCAAATTCAACAAATAATTTAATCAATCTAACTCAAGACAAGAAAACTAGAAACACATCTCCGTCATTCTCGAACCCACCTGGGCATGACTTCGCTCAAATGTTCGTGTGGATCGACCCATCCCCTTCTTGGGTCACTACAGGGGTCGACCCACCTAGTATGATAATTTTTTCCCTCATTTTCTTAAAACTTGTTTTCACCATAACTTCTTCGTTTTAACTCCATTTCTCGCAAACCAAATATGTAATTTGAGCAGAAAATTTCCGTGGACCAACTAATGTAACACCCATAGCCAAATCCCGACAATTTTTCAATTAATTTTTTTGTTAATTAATTATTACGTCTTAAAAATTCTGGTTGTTACATCCTCTCCTCCTTAAAGGATTTCGTCTCCAAAATCTCCAAGCATAGAAGAACGAGACAAGTATTTTAATTCAAATACCTAAAACCATCTACTAAAACATCACCCATTAGCATATATTGTCCTTAAGTTGAATGATTGGCTGATTCTGTGTGGTCGGGTTGCAATATGTTATCGTTGAACCCCAGTGTTTTTATCTCTAGAGGAACACTGTTCGGGTGGTAGTTCCTTACCTGGTCATGTATTGAAATCCAAACTCCAATATGATCTGTACGGTTTTAGATTAAAACCAACTATGTCGAAAAGCGAGATGCAAGGTTTTCGGCTATATTCCTATTTTTATTTGTGGAATTTAGACATTATTATAATATCATTGTATTTAAAATAAAAGTGATTTAGTTATCGTAAGGGGAAAACACGTGCCATGTTTATGTGTGGTTGTCCATTCTTTCAAAGGATTTCTAAATATTAAACAAATCTTTTGTGATTTGAGTTTTCTCATTGAAAGTACCATAGACTGATCATTCGGGTGATTTGTTTTTATCGAAATGTGCTCGGCCGAGTAAATTTTCCAGGTTGCATTGGGTTTTCGCTTGGGGCTTCAGGAGACGACTAGAAATCGGGATGTATTCCCGTATTTTCTCATATTAATTTATTTCCGCTGCATGTGTCGTATTTATCAACTTTGCACAGAAAGATTGTGTAGGCTAATCTAGTTATGTACTATGATTTTGTAATCATGTATACACAGTTTTCTTTTTATATAAAGAGTATTAATATATTATATTTTATTTATTCCGCTATGAGATTCTATTCTGCTTATATTTTGTAGTATTGGTGTTCTTCTTCTTCTATTCTAAAATTTCTTTCTTCTTATCATCCTCTAACTTGTTTTTTTTTTAACTATCTGCACTTTTGATACTTGAGTTTTAGCAAGTGAATACAAGTAATGTATTCGTGTCGAAATTCGAGCGTCAGAAATTTGGGTGTTACTTTTTGGTATTAGAACTGAAGCTTAAGTGATAACCTTGGCTTTGTGGCGTAACTCAATAGAGATAGGGTTAGTAATATCCTAGATTGAGTTTGAGTGTATGTGCATACATATATGAGAGAGTGTACTTGTTAGATTTATAAAGTGTTTTATATTATATTAGTTTATCGGTTGAGTGGCATATAAAGTCCAAATTGATGCGCTTGGCCGATGTTGTTGATAGGGATTTCTAAATACTTGTACAAGACAAATCGACATAATATTGCTTTACAAAATTAGTAAATGAAATAATTTTACCAAGATTTTGTATACAGAAGAATTTCCAAACTAAATATAGTTTATGGATGATTACTTTGATTAGAAATGGTAATATTCTATTATTATCATTTATTGTTTATTAGTCATGCTCACTTTTGAGCATTGACTGTTATTGATTGATCGGTAGTGTTCCCGACCAGTTTATGGGTATTAGCTACTTATTTGGATACGAGAAATCTTATCACTCTTTTTGCACGTGTTGGGTAAAAGTTTATCCTTAGTAATGTGTTTAATATGTCAATAACCTAGGAGGAACCTATGTAGGGCAATCTTATATAGAACTAGAATTATATAAGTGAAATTTATGAAGGAGGATTTAAAATAGGAAGTGGATTTGAGTTGGGAATTGGAGGATTTGAATTTCCGGTAAATTTGGAAAATATTTTCAAAGTTTAAGGTGAAATTCTAAGAGTATTTTAAAGTATTTATGTATACAAATAGATATTGAAAATTTTAAAGGCATAGGTCTCGCTCGTATCGCTAAAAAATAATTCTGATGATGATCGTGACATCATCGGTGTTCATTTTCGAGTTTCTAGGTAAGACTTGCTACCATAGGTAAATTCTTGGATTAAAAAAAGTTAGTTGTGAATCCAGAATTTATGATTTTGAAATATGGAGTTTGGGTCCAAAATTCTCAACCAATTATAACATGTATGCATTTATATTATAAGTATTAGAGTAATTTGATTGTGCGTTTAGCTTAATATGATATTTCATAGATTTGTAATGGAATATTCGACGATTTTATGCAGTTGAAATTTTCAAGTAAGATTTTAAAAATCTAGCTTAGTTTATATTAAAAACTCAAGTGAACATGGTTATAATTTATTAACTAAACGATGTTTGAATGTATTAATTTGATTGAAACAAGCTCGTGCATCGGAGTAGTTCGTAATTCTATGATTAAAACTTCAATTGAGTATAGAAGATCCAATATAAGTTGGAATTCTTTGAAATAAGAATCTTCCAGATCTATCGGATAATAGTTTTCTACTGGAAGAGAAAATTTGAGATTTCATTTTGTAGATTTTGAGTTATGTCAAAACCAGTTTTCCAGAAAAATTGTGGTGTGGTTGTTTATAAGCTATGACGATTTATTTAATAAAATAGAAGAATTTTAAGTAAATAAAAGTGGGATTACCATTAATAAAATATACCTGTTTGGTATATTAACTTGTGT
Source organism: Allium sativum (assembly GCA_030737875.1). Lineage (NCBI taxonomy): Eukaryota > Viridiplantae > Streptophyta > Magnoliopsida > Asparagales > Amaryllidaceae > Allium > Allium sativum. Next base: position 403,441,841 of record CM060922.1, on the reverse strand, counting down.
TGAATTTGGACTTGAATTTTTGAGTTGCTTAAGGTAACATGAAAGATCAGTTAAGTAATAACCTGAAGCTGTTGAGCGGATGGTGATGCTTAACAGGTTGTTTATAATCTTTGTGTGAAGATAAGATTTATAATATGAATACATCTTGGGTTAAGATTTTAAGTGTTTATAGCACTATATAATAATGACGTGTGTTGATTGAATGTGTTTGCGTGTAGCGTTATGTACATATGTGTTGCTTGCTGAATTGCATCATTACCGCATGTTGCATCTTGTTCGGTGGTTGTATTTGATGGATATGTTTGTTTATGAGTATATTAGTTAATGTTATATCATTTGTTTATTTTGCTTAACTCTCTTTTGGGTTATGTAAGTATATACAGGTATATAGAGCAAAAGTTGGTTAGCATGCTTATAGCTTTTTGTTTCATAAGTAAGAGTTTAATTGCCCGATAAATATTTATATAGTTATGTTATGATTTATTTGGATGATTTTATGTCCCAATTATGGGTAGCCTTTTGGCTTTTGTTTTACTTTGGATGAGTGAGGCCCTGCAAGGAATTTTGGATTTTTCAGATCGAGCTGCACAAGAGAGGTGCTACCGAAATTTTCCGTAAAGTTCGAGTGTTAGAAAAATTTAACCAGTTTTAGTATGGAATGTTTTTAAAGTAAAATTATTCAGTTTGTAACAATATTCTTAACTTGTGATTTTGGGAAGGAAAACCATTTTAAGGGGGGAAGAATATAACAACCTGGATTTTTTATAATGAAAAATTAATTTAAATATTTTAAATGATTAATTTTAAGAATTAACGACTTTGAATTAATTTAAAAGAAGATTTGGATATCGATTTAAATTTGAAATTTAAAACGTTGAGTTTAAAATCTGAACTACTTTATTTCGAAGATATGTAAAATTCTATTTGGAATTGAATGATAATAATAATGTATTAATAATAGATTTCATCATTCTGAAATTAATTTATATTTTATCAATTCAATTTAACACATGAAAATAGTCATTTTTCAAATAACCTCGAATTTCAATGAAACTAATTTTATAAAATCAGAAATGATTAATTAATACAAGACTTCCAGTTTCGGGTCATTTTGAGTTGTTTGTGACTGTGCATGATATAAACATGTATCGATTTACGATTTGAAATCAAAATAGAGTTGATTTTTCAAACGGTCTCGGATTTCGACGAAACCAGTTTCATTGAGTTTGAAATATTGAAATATAGCATATTATGAAGATGCATGACGATTAGATGATAGATGTTGTCGTGTGAACGAGAAACGTTCGATGTAAAATACACGTGATTATATATGAACATAATACTAAAAATATTTAACTTTATCCATCTATAAATAAGAGTAAACTCAATCCTTATGACCGAAAACTTCATCTTCTATAGCAAATTAAATCAGCCGCCATCCTCAAGTATTCATTCAATTAAATCCATCAATTTACTAAATGGAATCAAATGATTTTTGATCCATTGGTTTCCTGCTCTAGATTACTTCAATTCCCTATACCTAGAATTTAGTGCGATGCTGTTTGGGGAAGGTCGAAGTTCTACAGCGTGCATAAGGCTAAGTCAAGAAAGAGATACAGTGGTCGGTAGGCAGTCCGTGAGGTGGCGTTGTTCTTCTTGTGCGAAGGGGAGTTTTGGGGTTCAATTTGGTAGGTATCGATGCAAAAGGATGTCGCACGTTTTCACTGTTGAAATATACTATGGCTAACGGTCATGTAACACCCTGTAGTTTTAAAGAACACTATAATGATAAACTAAAGAATACTTAATTAAATATCGGGAATTAAGTAAAATTGACTATGCTATTGCATTCGTCTCCGAATTCTGCTTAGGATAGACTCCGAGTTTGCGTAAAACGAACATCGTATGAAGAAGATATTAACGTTTGAAGTTTGTATACACATAAGTAATATATATATATAATCAAGTCCAGGGAGGGAAATCGGCCCGTTGAGGGTCGACCCCATGCCCGATGGGTGTCGACCCATGGGTCGACCATAGGGTTGATCTCGGGGTCGTCCCCACCCAGATCTAGGTCAGATCCATTATGTAAACCAGGACTTGTTTGTTGACCAGATTCGTTGATGGTATGCTATAAATAGGACCTTATTTCTATTGTTTTATTCATCAAATACAATGGAGACAATGAGGTGCTGCCCCAACTTAGATTGAATTAGCCTATTCTTCTACAACAACAACTTATACGTATACAAGAATCTCTGCTACAACATCAACAGTCATTTCTCTGTTCTTTAGATCCAGTCACTATGAGTTTATGTTGCTTTTAGATATAAACATTTAATAAGTAATCCTGATTGTTTATACAAGTATATCTAAACTTGTGCCTGTTAATAACCTGAATCATAACTAAACAGATCTTCCACTACTTGTACACCTAATCTACTATTTAGTTCTCATATGCCTATTCTGTTATTATGCCAAATTATGTCATCATATGCCCATTCTGCTACTAGGCCTATTTCTGTCACCATATGCCAATTCTGTTAGTATGCATATTTCTGCCATCATGTGCCTATTTTATTATTATGCCTATTTCTGTTCTCTTCTCTCCCTCTTTCCCTTTTTATTTTTGTAGACAGGCTACCTTCAAGCCTAGGCCTATCGCCTAAATATGCGAACAAACAAAATTAGGAATGGTTGGGAATGATAATTCGGGGCATAACTTGTATCGTAAAACATGATTGGGATTTGGGGGCATAATCTATACCTTGATCTAAACTTTAATTTGGGGCATAACTTGTATTATGAATCCGACTTGGATATGGGGGCATAACCTTTGATGAACATGAAAAATTGTTTAAGAATGCATATGCCTAAATTTATAGTAAATAGAAACTGTAACCGCTCTTAGACACGAGGTTAGATTACACTTGTAGTAGAAGTTTGCCTGGAGCTGCCTGACGAATCCAGCATCCACAAGTGGTTAATCTAATGTGAGGGGTCTAGTGCATAAATGTACATGTAATGGTGCTAAGACACGAGGTTAAGTCCGACTTGTGGTATAAGTCTTCCCGGAACCGCCCGGCATATCCAACATCCACAAGTGGTCGACTTATGTGAGAAATCTAATGCATTAACGTACATGAATGGAAAAATGATAACAACCTATTAACTTGTAATGCTTAACCTGTTTAAATATGTGGGGGTTATATGAACCTGTCAAAATTGTGTAAGGGTTAAGTAAACTTGGTTGAATCAATGAAGGGTTAAGTAAATCTGTTAAATCAGTGGGGGCAAACCCGACAAACTTGACCTGTTTTATATGGAGTGGTTATGCGGGCTTGTTAATCTATTAGGCATAAACTGTCAAAATCCTAGTAGTGGGGATGCAAGCCTAGGGGTGGCTTGAATCATTTGTTGTATGGGACCCGTATCGGTTAGTAACCCATCTTGGTATCAAAAGGGGGACCCCGAACTAGGTAAGGGTCAGGGCACGCTTACTGAGCTTATTATAAGAGGTTCATCTGAGTGGGGGTGTTGACGATGCATTCCAATGGAGTCACGTGCGTGCATAGGTTCGACTTGCTTAGGAAATTAAGATGCTATGACATCAGTAGATATGGCTGTGCCTCCAAAAAATGGGTTGCCACTTTAGGAAGTGATGCATCCTACTGTGGGGCCAACACAGGGTATCTACATGACAGGGAGATGATCGATTGGGTTAGTAATTAAGGTACATCTAGTCCTGCTTGTTTAGGAGCCCGTTATTATCGTTGGTGGTAACAAATGTCATTTTTGTTGGGCTGGCTATTATTATTGTTGGGGGTAAAACCCATCACTAGAAGTACACCTAAGTCTACATTCTGTTTCTTTTGGGATCATTCTGTTCTTGTTATACTAGTATTGGTACAAAGAAAAGAACTTAAGAAGCGCAATATATTCTGTTCTATTTATCATGCTCAGTCTGTTATACCTGTCTTATGATACTATTATCTCTCTCATCCAGTTTATATGCCTGTCATAATGCTTTTACTTATTTGTATGCTAAATGTAACTGGACTCGCCAGACTTTATGTTTGACCCTTTTTGTTTCCTTTTCTCTCTCTTCCTTTCTCCCCCCAGGTTCTCAGGGTGGGAATACTTAGGCTTGATTAGGATTCTCTCTTTCGTTCTGCTTGGAACTGCTTTGATGTACCGCTTTGATTTCCTGTCTACTCTGACATGGCACTTTTTGGGGACTATGCTTTTATATCACTATCCTCTAATGATTTTAGTACAAGGCAGATATTTTAATTTGATGTAATGGGTTTTTTGTACTTCAAGCTTAAGTTGTAACTGTGTTTTGGACCAAGATGTTTTTATCTGGAAAATAAAGTTTTAAATTCCGTTGTTATTTTATATTTGTCTTGTGATGTTCTGTTTCTATTTACCTATAACGCTTCATGAAACTTAATGCGTTCTGTTAAAGAGTGACATTAACGGATGTGGGGTGTCGCATTTCGTATCAGAGCTGAAGGTTACTAGATCAGATAAAAGGTTTTGAAAATTTTATTCAAAAGGTTTTAAAAGAAAGCATTTTCAAACGAAAAGTCTATTTTTGAAAAGCTTATTCCCCAAATCCATATGAAATATCTTTCGACTCTCTGTTTGAATCCCTTTTCCTTTTCTTTTCAGCATGCCTGGGGAACCGATTCTTCCCAAGGGGGTTACGATATCGGCTTGGTTCTGTAGGTATCTTGAGGCTACGGCGCCTGCCGGAGGTTAAGAAGACGCCCCTTCCTCAGCTGCAGCCGCTATTCCTCCTCCTCCTCCACGAGCGGATAATTTCTCCTAGATATGAAAGGATTTCTATGCTATGAGAGGAAAGCCATTCCAAGGAACTTAGACTTTTGTAGAAGCAAGGAATTGGCTTAAAGAGACAGGGGATATGTTTGGGATTTTTGAGGTTGACGACCGTGGTAAGATTCAGTTGGTCGTTTGGCAGTTGAAAGATAAGGCTTCATTCTGGTGGGAAGTGACACAAGCAGGGCGTCCATTTGAAACTTGGGATAATTTCCGATAGATATTCGAGATGAATTTTCTTTCTCAAACCGAGTAAAGTATGCAAATGGAAAGGTTTCTGGCACTTAAGCAAGGAGGCATGTCTGTCAAAGAGTATGTCAATAAGTTCAATCAATTGGCGAGGTTTGGAGCTAGTGAATACCCCCACACAAGAAAGCTTTGAGGTTTGCAAGAGGGTTGAATGAATCCCTCCGTGGATTAGTTATGTCTCATATTCCGATGGGGGCAACTTCGAGAAACTAGTTGATATAGCATTGATGCATGAAGAAGATAAAGGTGAAAAGAAAGAGGATAAGATTGATGAAACACAAAACAAGAAAGTATGGTCCAAGAAAGAACAACAACAACAAAAGAAGGGCAGAAATAACGACAAAGCCCGAGAAAAGGGGAAATGTCATAGTTGTGGACGCGTGGGTCATTTGAGCAATGATTGCAGAAAAAGGAATAATGCTTGTTTCCAATGTGGAGAGGTCGGACACCTTATTTAGGACTGCCCGAAGAAGCAAGGACAAGGCCAAAGGGCAGGATCTTCTGGAGGGCTAGTGCATGCTTTCGTGGCCGGTGTACCGGATAGAGGTAGGAAAGTTTCTGTTGAAGGTTTGATTTCCCTTTCTGATCATCCTGTTTGAACTCTTTTTGATTCTGGCACTTCACATTCTTTTATATTTGATTCTATGGTTGAGTCTCTACACCTTAGTGCTAGTATGATTTTGGATCTCGTTTTTGTCTCAAACCTCATTGAGGGTACGACTCATCTTTCTATGGTTGGTCTGGGTTTGAGAATATCTCTGTTGGGCGTTGAGTTTGAGTGCGACGCATACGTGCTTGTTTTCATGTGTTATGTTTTAATTATAGGGATGGATTGGCTAGCCATATATGGTGCCATTCTGGAATGTGAGAGGAGGGTCGTTAGACTTTTGACTTGCCATGGGAGGACCGTTGAGATTTCTTGTGACCCTAAGGGGTCTGTTATGCTTAGTTTCCTCGAGTCGCTTGATGCATCTATCGATGATCTACGATCTATACCTATAGTTTGTGAGTATCCTGATGTTTTTGAGGAGGTTCAGGGATTACCTCTGAGGGGTGAAATTGATTTCCAGATATATTTGGTGGACAGTGCAAAGCCAGTTGCATTGTCGGTGCGCCATGTGGCTCCGAGAGAAAGGAAGGAGCTCAGCAAGCAAGTAGGGGAGCTACTTGAGAAAGAATTTATTAGGCGAAGCATATCCGAATGGGGTTCTCCAGTAGTATTCTCCAATAAGGCAGATGATTCGCTTAGCTTATGCATGGATTACAGTGAGTTAAATAAGCTCATTAAGAAAATTAGGCACCCACTTCCGAGGATAGACAATCTGTTTGACATCTTGTTGGTGCATCTGTTTCTCCCAGTTAGACTTGGCAACGGGGTTTCGTCAGTTAAGGTTGGCCGAGGATAGTATAGACAATACTACTTTTAGAACTCCAGATGGTTTCTTCGAGTGGCTCGTCATGCCTTTTGGGTTGGCGAATGCACCAGCCTATTTTGTGGATCTGATGAGTAGGGTGTATCGGAAGTTTCTAAATAAGTTCTTTGTGGTATTTTTTGATGACATCTTGATTTTCCCAAAGAGCGAGGAAGAGCATGCCCTACATTTAAGGGAGGTTTTGAAGACTCTCCGAGCACATCAGCTTAAGGCAAAATTCTCCAAATTTCATTTTTGGATAAAGGAAGTAAGATTTCAGGGTATGTGGTCTCTAACGATGGGATAGCAGTGGATCCCACAAAAGTAGTTGCAGTTCAAGATTGGCAGATTCCAAAGAATGCAACAAAGGTGAGGAGTTTTCTTAGTTTAGCGGGCTATTATAGGAAGTTCATTAAGGACTTCGCAAAGATATCAACCCCACTCACTAGGTTAAGGAAGAAGAATCAGACATTTTCTTGGGATATAGAATATGAGGATGCTTTTCAGCGATTGTAGACAGCTATGAAAACATTCTCAGTATTGACTTTGCCTGATGGGAACAAAGTGTTCACAGTGTACACTAATGCATGTCGTACAGGGCTTGGTGTTGTTTTAATGCAAGAGGGAAGGGTAGTATGTTATGGAGGTAGACAGTTGAGAGTTCATGAGAAGAACTACCCTTCCATGACATAGAATTGGCTGCCATCGTATTCGCGCTTACGACTTGGCGCCATTATCTACTTGGAGAGAAGTTCGAGTTGTATTCCGATCATAAATCTCCTAAGCATTTGTTCTTGCAGAAGGATCTCAATTTGAGACAATAGACATGGATTGGAGTTCCTAGCGTCCTATGACTTTGAGATTGATTATTCCACTGGCAAGGGTAATGTGATGGCAGACACATTGAGTAGGAAGAGGATGACTTTGATTCCACTATTCATAGAGAGGCGGAGCTTGGAGTATTTATCGACCTTTGATTTTAGGCTATCTATGGATCTTATACCCGGTTTGTTGGCATCCTTAGAGGTGCGACCTACTCATATGGTTCAGATAGGAACTTCGTAGCAAGAAGACCCACAGATAGCAGACATCTTGGATAGGCTCAGTAGAGTGGAGACTTCTAATCACCTTGGTAGATATTCCACGGATGAAAGAGGGTGGTTGCGACGAGATGGAAGGCTTTGTGTTCCCCGAGTTGGGAGTTTGTTGAAGATAGTCCTTGAGGAAGCCCATCATTCTAGGATGATTATCCATCCAGATGATAATGAGATGTATAGAGATATGAAGAGGGTTTTCTTTTGGGCTGGGATAAAGAAAGATGTAGCAGATTTTTTTTCTTGATGTTTGATTTGCCATTAAGTGAAAGCTAAGCAAAAGAAGCCCCGTGGTTTACTTCATCCTTTGGAGGTCCCACAGTAGAAGTGGGAGAGCGTCTCCATGGATTTCATTGATGGTTTTCCTAGATTGAGGAAAAGAAACACTAGTATTTGGGTTATAGTTGACAGGCTTACCAAGAGCTCTCATTTTGTTTCTGTTAAGAGTAAGAGGGCGGCAGCATGGTTGGCAATAGTTTATCTTCGTGAGATAGTTCGTTTACATGGAGTACCTTCTAGTACAGTAAGTGATCATGACCCCATATTCAACAATGAGTTTTGTAGGAGCTTACAAGAGGCATTAGGTACACAGTTGTGTTTGAGCACCGCTTATCACCGTCTGACCGATGGGCAGACTGAAAGGGTGAATAAAGTTCTTGAGGATCTTTTAAGACTGTGTATCCTAAACTTCGGAGGGACATGGGAAGAGCATCTTCCATGGGTAGAGTTCGCCTACAACAACATTCATCAAGCTAGTATTGGCATGGCATCCTTCGAGGCATTATATGGACGACCTTGTAGATCACCAACTTGTTGGTGGGAGTCTACAGATAGACTTCAACTTGGACCTGAGATGATTATAGAAACTTCAGAGAAGATTGATCTTATCTGTAAATGCATTAAGACATCTCTGGACAGGTAGAAGTCCTACGTAGATAAGAGGACTGATATTGAGTGTGAGGTGGGAGACATGGTTTTCATCAAGGTGTCACCCTTGAGGAATGTGGTTCGCTTTGGATCTGTAGGGAAATTGGCACCAAGGTTAGTAAGGCCATTTCCCATAACAGAAAGGATTAGCCAAATGGCTTATAGGGTGAAGTTACCAAAAATATTAGTGGGTATTCGTGATGTTTTCCATGTTTCTCATTTGCGGAAATGTCTGCATGATACAGAAAAGGTAGTTAATTCAAGTATGCTTGAGGAAGTAGAGGTAGAATGGGAGGCGATAATTAGATGATTTCCTACCCGTATTCTTGGATCAGAGGTTAAAAAGCTATGCAACCGAGAGGTCAAGTTGATGAAAGTTCAGTGGGGAGATGTCCACGAGGATGCGACTTAGGAGACTGAAGACAAGATTCGCGCTTCGTACCCTTTTCATTTCAAGGGTATATTCTTAACTTCCTTTTCCACAGCTTTTATTCATACTTACTTCTGTCATTTAAGTATATCCTATCGATCGAATCTTCAACCTTAAAGTAAGGAACCAATGGATGCAAACATGTGTTTGAGACATGTTATGTTTGATGGATGCAAGTTGGATGCAAGTGGTTGCTCGTGGATGCATATACACACACTAGGCATAGATCGGCTCAATCACTCTCATGCTACATACGGATGTGTGTACATATTTTTTTATGGATGGAAATAGGTGTATCATCACAGAATGTTGCATTTGGATGGATGATTGTGCACGCATATAGCATTTACATGATATATTAGGATTATTTTCATACATCTTGATTACATGGCATGAACATACATTGCATTAGGGAGGTCAACTGAATTAGTCGACCGCCTGATCTTTCGCATCAGTATAGGGACATGTACACACACCTTTACACATGTTCATATAATCATTAGAAATATTCTAAGGCCAATGGATTTCTGTGATTGGTGGATGATTAGATGGATGATGGATGCTAGGATATACATTCTTCTTTACATAGAGATTTCAGGGACGAAATCCTTTAAGTAAGGAAGAATGTAACACCCTATAATTTTAAAGAACACTATAATGATAAATTAAAGGATACTTAATTAAATATTGGGAATTAAGTAAAACAGACTATGCCATTGCGTTCGTCTCGGAATTCTGCTTAAGATAGACACCGAGTTTGTGCAAAACGGACATCGTATAAAAAAGATACTAAGGTTTGAAATTTGTATACACATAAGTAATATATATATATATATATATATATATATAAAATCAAGTCCAGAAAATCAAAACCAAAGAGTGGGAAAGGGAGGGAAATCAACCTGTTGGGGTCGACCCCATGCCCCATGGGGGTCGACTCATGGGTCAACCCTACAAAGGGGTGTCTACCCTAGGGTCGACCCGACCCTACCCAGATCTGGGGCAGATCCATTCTATGAACTGGGACTTGTTCCTTGACCAGATTCGTTGACGGCAGGCTATAAATAGGACCTCATTTCTATTGTTTTATTCATCAAAAACAATGGAGAGAACGAGGTGCTGCCCCAACTCAGATTGAATTAGCCTATCCTTCTGCAACAACAACTTATACGTATACAAGAATCTCTACTACAACATCAACAGTCATTTCTCTGTTCTTTAGATCTAGTCACTGTGAGTTTATGTTGCTTTTAGATATAGACTTTTAATAAGTAATCCTTGCATGTTTATAAGTTTGGATCTAAACCTGTGCCTATTAATAACATGAATCATAACTAAACATGTCTGCCGGTACTTGTACACCTAATTTACTGTTTAGTTCTCATAATCCTATTCCAAATATGCCTACTCTCTTATTATGCCAAATTATGTCATCATATGCCCATTCTGCTACTAGGCCTGTTTCTGTCACCATATGCCTATTCTGTTAGTATGCCCATTTCTGCCATCATGTGCCTGTTTTATTATTATGCCTATTTCTGTTCTCTTCTCTCCCTCCTTCCCTTTTTATTTTTGTAGCCAGGCTACCTTCGAGCCTAGGCCTATTTCTGAAATATGCAAACAAACAAAATTAATCATGGTTGGGAGTGATAATTTGGGGCATAACTTGTATCGTAAAACATGACTGGGATTTGGGGGGCATAATCTATACCTTGATCTAAAACTTTAATTTGGGGGTATAACTTGTATCGTGAATTAGACTGGGATTTGGGGGCATAACCTTTGATGAACATGAAAAATTGTTTAAGAATGCATATGCCTAAATTTATAGTAAATAGAAACTGTAACCGCTCTTAGACACGAGGTTAGATTACACTTGTAGTAGAAGTTTGCCTGGAGCTGCCTGACGAATCCAGCATCCACAAGTGGTTAATCTAATGTGAGGGGTCTAGTGCATAAATGTACATGTAATGGTGCTAAGACACGAGGTTAAGTCCGACTTGTGGTATAAGTCTTCCCGGAACCGCCCGGCATATCCAACATCCACAAGTGGTCGACTTATGTGAGAAATCTAATGCATTAACGTACATGAATGGAAAAATGATAACAACCTATTAACTTGTAATGCTTAACCTGTTTAAATATGTGGGGGTTATATGAACCTGTCAAAATTGTGTAAGGGTTAAGTAAACTTGGTTGAATCAATGAAGGGTTAAGTAAATCTGTTAAATCAGTGGGGGCAAACCCGACAAACTTGACCTGTTTTATATGGAGTGGTTATGCGGGCTTGTTAATCTATTAGGCATAAACTGTCAAAATCCTAGTAGTGGGGATGCAAGCCTAGGGGTGGCTTGAATCATTTGTTGTATGGGACCCGTATCGGTTAGTAACCCATCTTGGTATCAAAAGGGGGACCCCGAACTAGGTAAGGGTCAGGGCACGCTTACTGAGCTTATTATAAGAGGTTCATCTGAGTGGGGGTGTTGACGATGCATTCCAATGGAGTCACGTGCGTGCATAGGTTCGACTTGCTTAGGAAATTAAGATGCTATGACATCAGTAGATATGGCTGTGCCTCCAAAAAATGGGTTGCCACTTTAGGAAGTGATGCATCCTACTGTGGGGCCAACACAGGGTATCTACATGACAGGGAGATGATCGATTGGGTTAGTAATTAAGGTACATCTAGTCCTGCTTGTTTAGGAGCCCGTTATTATCGTTGGTGGTAACAAATGTCATTTTTGTTGGGCTGGCTATTATTATTGTTGGGGGTATAGAATATGCGAACAAACAAAATTAGGAATGGTTGGGAATGATAATTCGGGGCATAACTTGTATCGTAAAACATGATTGGGATTTGGGGGCATAATCTATACCTTGATCTAAACTTTAATTTGGGGCATAACTTGTATTATGAATCCGACTTGGATATGGGGGCATAATCTTTGTTCAACATGAAAAATTGTTTAATAATGAATATGCCTAAATTTATAGTAAATAGAAACTGTAACCGCTCTTAGACACGAGGTTAGATTACACTTGTGTAGAAGTCTGCTCGGAACTGCCCAACAAATCCAGCATCCATAAGTGGTTAATCTAATGTGAGGAGTCTAGTGTGTAAATGTACATGTAACGGTGCTAAGACATGAGGTTAAGTCCAACTAGTGTTCGAAGTCTGCTCGAAACCTCCTGGCATATCTAGTATCCACAAGTGGTCAACTTAATATGAGAGGTCTAATGCATTAGTAGACATGAATGGAAAAATGATAACAACGAGTTAACTTTTAACATTTAACCTGTTTAAATCTGTGGGGGTTATATGAACCTGTCAAAATTGTGTAATGGTTAAGTAAACTTGCTTGAATCAACGAAGGGTTAAGTAAATCTGTTAAATCTGTGGGGGTGGGTTATATAAACCCGACAAACTTAACATGTTTATATGGTGGGGTTATGCGGGCTTGTTAATCTATTAGGCATAACCTATAAAAATCCTAGTAGTGGGGATGCAAGCCTAGGGGGTGGCTTGTATCATCTGTTGTATGGGGACAGTATTAGTCAGTAACCCATCTTGGTATCAAAAGGGGGACCCCGAACTAGGTAGGGGTCAAGGCACGCTTACTGAGCTGATTATATGAGGTTCATCTGAGTGGGGGTGTTGATGGCACATTCCAATGGAGTCATGTGCGTGCATGGGTCCGGCTTGCTCGGTAAATTAAGACGTTGTGACATCAGTAGATATGGAGGTGCCTCTCGAAAAAAAGGTGTTGCCATATTAAGAAGCGATACATCCTACCGGGGGCCAGCACATGGTATCTACATGATAGGCAGCCGATCGATTGGGGTAGTAATTATGGTACATCTATTCCTTCTTGTTTAGGAGACCGTTATTATCGTTGGTGGTAACACTTGTCATTACTGTTGGGCTAGCTATTATTAGTGTCTAGGGTAAAACCCGTCACTAGAAGTAAATCTAAGTCTACCATATGTTTCTGTTAGGATCATTCTGTTCTTGTTATACTAGTATTGGTGTAGAGAAAAGTACTTGAGAAGCGCAATATATTCGGTTCTGTTTATTCTGTTTATCCTGCTCAATCTGTTAAACCTGTCTTATAGTACTGTTATCTCCCTCATCCAGTTTTCTAAAAGTAACTAGACTCGCCAGACTTTATGTCTGACCTGTTTTGTTTCCTTTTCTATCTCTTCCTTTCTTCCCCTTATTTCTCAAGGTGGGAATACTCAGGGTTGATTAGGATTCTCTCTTTCGTTCTCCTTGGAGCTGTTTAGATGTACTGCTTTGATTTCCTATCTACTCTGATATGGCTTTTTTTGGGGACTATGCTTTTGTATCACTGTACTCTGATGATTTTAGTACAAGGCAGATATTTTAATTTGATGTAATGGGTTTTCTGTACTTCAGACTTATGTTGTGATTGGGTTTTGGACCATGATGTTTTCTATTTGGAAAATAAATTTTTAAATTCTGCTATTATTTTATATCTATCTTGTGATGTTCCGTTTCTGTTTACCTAAAATGCTTCATGAAACTTAATGCATTCTGTTAAAGAGTGATATTAACGGACGTGGGGTATCACCGGTCATGACGTTCTCTGGTCATGAGAATTGGAGGAGGGCAGTCTATGGCGAAGCTCATGTGAAGGAGAGTTCATTGGGGCTGACACAAGTTGATTGCGTGGAGTAAGGAAGGAGATAGGAGAAGGGAGAGTAAGGAAGGAGATAGGAGAAGGGAGGTGGTCGGTTTTTTTGATTTGCCTATAGAGGGATTTCGATAGGTTGGGGAAGATGATTAAATGAAGGGATTCAGGCAGTTGATCAGGTAATTAACTTGCTAATTACCTTTTTAATTGTTTATTTGTTCAAACTTATAACACATGTACATACTTCATACGATGCCAGATTCAAATGATACAAATCCGGTTGAATCGTACCGTCGAATACTACGCGTACGAGTTAAATTGAGTTCATTTGGAGCTAAGTGGAATTTTTTTTAATTTTAAACATCAGTTTGAAATTAGATAAAACTACACGAAATCGTCAAATTTGAATGGATGGTGAGTTAAATCTCACTCTTTCTAGAATACTGCTGAATATTGTTATTTCATATGATAATATTCACTTTTGTTAGTATAAATTGTGTATTTGGATGATTGGATGATTTATTTCTAAATCAGTTGTGTGTGATTATATATTACAGTCTATGAACGGATAATCTTTGATACTACCTGCTATTAAGCTAAAGAATCATTTAATTGAATTATATTTGAATTTTTATTTCATATTCATATATAAAATGATATTATGAGCTGTAATGCAGGGAGAATATATTGGAGGGATCCAACAGGATTCCTCAAATGTTTTGAATCTTAATTGCTTTCATATTATTTAGATATAAAATGTCTAACCCGCGTAACATGAAATATGTTTTGGTTGTTGATTGATGATCTAAATTCAACACAAATGCGTTATTAATCAATAAACAATATTGATTAAGTAATTGGAATCAAATAGCCTAGAATCCATCCTTTTAAGGCGTTGATTCGCGGTCAGGCGAAATTGACTAAGTTAAAGTTATAAAAATTATAAATAAAGAAATATATTAAACTTTATTTCTCTTAGCTTAACACCTAGAATATCTTTATGCAAATCAATTAGTGATTTGACGGATCTGAAAAAGTGGCATTTAAATTTGAATGTGATATTCCCTAAAGGTAATCGTAGGCTCAAGCCTCATCAACTGGGAAATTACCGAAATCAGGCAGGCAGTAGATCCATGTGGGTCATACCCTTTAGGGTATATCATCACCTGATCTAGAGAAATCGGTTGACCCTTTTGTATGGTTCGGAATGAATATGGTTGATTGGCCCAAACCATGGTGGTGATATATTCTATACACTCAAGTTGAATGAGTGGTCGGTTCTGTGTGTTTGGGTTGCAAGATGTTGTTATTGAACCCTAGTGTTTTTATGTCTATAGGAACACTGTTTAGGAGGTAGTTCCTTACCTAGTCATGTAGGAAAATCCAAACTTCAATACGAGTCGTATGGTTTTAGATGTAATTCAGCTTTGTCGAAAAGTGTGATGCAAGCTTTTCGGGTATATTCCTATTTTTATTTGTGGAATTTTGACATTATTATAATATCATTGGATTTTCAATAAAAGTGATTAGGTTAACATAAGGGAAAAACACATGCTATGTTTTTGTGTGGTCGTATCTTACGAGAGGTCCATTTTTAAATGATTTCTAAAAATTAAGGAAGCTATTTATGATGTTAGTTTTCTCATTGAAAGTAATCCAAAGTGATCATCCGGGTGATTTTGTTTTTCTCAAAGTGTGCTCGTATAGATCAAGTATATTTTGCAAATTGCATTGGGTTTTTGCTTAAAGCTTTGGGAGAGGAGCTGACGTTGGGACGTATTCCCGTATTTTCTTATATTAATTTATTTCTGATGTGTGTGTTGTATTTATCAGCATTGTACAGATAGGTTGTATTGGCTGATCTAGTTGTGCACTCTGATTTTATAATCATGTATGTACACTTTTTTCTTTGTAAAAACTATTGATATATTACATTTTATTCATTCCATTGTGAGATTCTATTCTTTTCTTATTCTATAGTAATTGTGTTCTTGTTTTTCTTCTTCTACTGTTCGAACATTTCTTCCTTTCTTATTCTTACCCTCTGACTTCTTTCTTTTAACTATCTGGACATTTGATACTTGAGTTTTAGAAAGTGAATACAAGTAATGTATTAGTGTCGAAATTCAAGCATCGAAAATTTGGGTCGTTACATCCTCCTATCTTTGGAAGAACCATTCTGATGAAATTTAGTAGTTTGGTAGGAGGATGCATAAGGGTTTTACAGTTGTAGATTGATTTCAACTCATCATTCTCCCCAGCACAAGAACTATTAAATTTCGATCTTGATCATCGTCAAATACAGACATCTATTTAGATCTCATATGTCTAAAGATTCAGATTTGTCTCAAAATTATGATTTCTAGGGAGAAGCATAGTCTTATTTCCATATAATAAGTTTTGATTTAGCTCCATGACACGCACTCTCTATCCCTAAGGTTGCATATTTCTATGTCTATTAGAATCAAATGAATTTGCGTGATTTTGCAAAACCACACTTTCTACTCTAGTAATGGCTTATTTCACGGTGGAGGAGTGAGTATCACGTCGATCTTGTCCATCATAGCTTTATCAGCTATCTCCATGCCCTGATTTAAATTTTCAACAACTCCATCCAACTCCCTCTTTGTAAACACATCCACATAAGGGGAGTTCTAGATTGATCAAGATTTTCCATATTATGAGTGTTGAAATTTCCTCCTTCTCCTATAGTAGTAGTAGAGGATCTTCCAATTGATGTAGATGAATGCTTCTCTGAAGGCATCTTTTCCTTTTACTAAATCTTCTCTTTAACTTGTAAGTTATGAAAAATTATTCTAGGTTTCAAATTATAGAACTAACATCTAAACTGTATAAATATAAATTTGATTTACTAGATCTGTAGCTTTTGTTTATTTCTCAACAAAAGCACTGGATGTTAACAACAAATATGGAACAAATACTTAGTAGGGATGAAAGCACTAGTCTTTGGAACAATTTAAGTAGATTCGGTTACAAATTTAATTAGGACAGAAGAAAAATCACGTAAAATAAAAAGAAATAAAGAAGGGAATACTCTACACTTTTATAGTAGTTTTAATGTAATCTACATCCACGTTACGATTCTTCATTCACTGACTGTCTACTACAAGTTATTCGATTACAGCTGATTGAATCAGAAAGAATCACAAGTACAAAGGTTAATTGGAGTGTCACAAAATCTCTCTGGTAATTTTCAAGTGGAAAGAGAAGCTAGAAGAATGATTTCTACAACATATACGTTACTAGGTTCCAGATCCAGTTTATGTTGCAAGCATTCCACAATTTACAGGAGTTTGGAGCTGAACTGAAATAGACTTCTACCATTATCAAGCAATGGAGTCCTAAGATCATGCCAGATGTAACATCCCAAATTGCTAGCGGTTGAATAGTTAATTTATTTAATTATTTGTATAACGATTTAGAGATTTAAATGACCTGAATTAAACAATTTTGATTATTTAATTAATATAAATTATGGAATAATAAATTTAATTTTCAAAATAGTCAGAAATTGTTGAATTTGCAATATTGTGTGAAGTGAATGATTTATAAGATTTAATTTAGTTTAGATTTGAATTATAATAACGAATTTATTTATTAAACAACGTTTGAACATATAATTTATAATTAAATTATAAACGTGCTCGTCATGTCATGGTATTTTGTAGTTTTATGTTTTGAACTTAAGCCGAGCATATAGACATTATAAGTCGGATTTCGTTGAAACAAGAAATGTTCGAATCTATTGAACCAGATTTTTCTAGTGAAAGTGAAAAATCAAGATTTTGTCTTGTAGATTGGGAGTTATGTCCAAATCAAATTTCCATAAAGTCGTCATGGAATCATTTATAAACTATAACGATTATTTAATAAGCAAAAAGGAATTTAATATAAGTTGAATGTCGTTTTAATTTGAAATATCAAGTATAAATTCGTATTTTTGTTTATTTCTGAAGGTGTATAAATTCCATTTGGAGATATATACGATGATAATAATTTATTATTATTAAATTAAGTTATTTTAATTGGTTTATATTATAATGCTTTAATATGGAATTTAAGAGTAGATAATTTTCAAACTACCTCTGTTTTCGATGAAACTATTTTTTTTAATCTGTAGTGATTAACTATTGTAAGATTTCCAGTTTGGGGTTCAATTTATTTTGTGACTACGCGCAATTTAAACGTGTATTATTTAACCGTTTGAGAATTTTAAAGGAAGTTTTAAAACGGACCTGGAATTCGATAAACCCAGTCCCATTGTTTTCGAAATATTTACTTATTGTAAGAATACAAGTTTCACCGCGAATGGAGCTTGTATGTGGTAGTTTTAGCTTGTTAGTTCATACGTAAGTTCGTGTAAATTTAAATAAACATAAAAATAGAATAAAAATATATTTTCCTTTGCCTTGGCTGCCATGCAATGGGACAACCTCATCTCCTCAACGCAAACCCATACTCTTGCCTAAAACTTTATGCCTAAGTCCAAATACCTATCCTATACTATAGTGCAAATGCATATGCCTAACTATGTATTTTTGCAGACATTACAAAAGGGTATGAGCAGGCCTAAAAATTCATGGAAGGCACATGCCTAAGGAAGTATCATAACAAGTCCATGCTTTCAAAATCCGCATAGTCTATGAAGTGAAAACTCAACGAAGACCTACCTTATAGTTTGCAACCTACCTATATACATGCAAAGGAAGCTTCTCCTTCTATAAATACACACAAGAAGGACTTAGTTTTCTGGTTTCAGCAAATCAAAATGAGAGAGAAGCATAAAACTGTGTCTTAAAATTTAGATTAAAAATCAAACTCACCTTTAAAAATCTCAAGAAAAATATACTTGTAATTCTCGCAATTTACTCTTCTATCCCATACTTGTTTTAAGGGGTGTGAGGCCTCCATGTGCAATTCGAAAATATAACAGTGGGACTTAGGTTCGTTGTTGGGGAAGTTACAAGCAACTGGAGGATAATTCGAAGGTGGCGGGGTATTTAGGAAAGCAAGGCGAGGCTATGGGTGAAGTTTCATGGAATTTCATTATAAAAAATTTCGCATGTCAACACTATTAGCAGCGTGGTGTTGCCTGAGGCCGCGAGGTGATGGGAGTGGTGGGTTGGACTTTGTGGTGATAGGAAGGAGGAGATTGGGGAGAGATGAGTAATGGTGCTTTTAGTTGTTGAGTTTGACGAAGTAATGGGTGAGTAGGAATAAACAAAGATTGCTAAATAACATGGTGTTGCAGCAGTTACCAGAGTTTTAAATCCTTAGAGAAGAAAGGGGGAGACTTGGGTCGGGTATAAGAAGATATGGGCCGATGGAAAATAGTAAGGCCCAATTTAAAATAAATGAAGTTTAGTTTTAATTTAATAGCGTATAAACTTATAAATGTTATATCTTTCACATACATTATCAGATTTTCGAACCGTTTGTCACGTTGGAATCGTACGGACGCAGGCTAAGCAATGGAACTAGCCTGGAGTGATATGGAGCTCGTTAATATTTATGGTAATACGAAATGCTTAATTTAATTAACCGACATTTATCATTATTTAACGATAAACAACCAATGTGATAAAACTCACTAACTCTGTCTAGTTTTATAATGTTACAAGTGTTATTTAGTGTTGATATATGATGATTGAATGTCGTATGATGGTTGTTTCGATGAATTGTTAATAAATTGGTTGAAATTATAAATGTAATTATATATAAATCGTTGGTTAAATATTGATTCTATTTATCATGATATCTTGTATTGAAATGAAACTGATGTTATTTACGTTGATTAACATCTGTGAATGCAGGGAAACATATTAAAGGAATACAAATAGATTCCTCAAAATTTATTACTGTTTGTTTTCGTATATTTTGATAAATGATGTATTAGATGTTCTATGATAGATCTGTTGTGTTTAAATGCTTAAATAGCACTGGCCCTAGAATAATTGATATTTAAATACCGTAAAAATATATTAGAATGAAAAAGAAAATGAATTCGGGTTTTTAAAAGGAAAATCTATTTTTCCAAATTAGAAATTGAATTTCGAATGGTCTAGAATATAATAACTTGTTTTTAAATAAAAAACAAATGGTTTAATTTATAAACGATGTTTATAAATGAAGAAAAATAATTATCATTAGTTAATTTGGAAATGTAAATTAAAGTACGAATTAAAAGGGAAATTAGAAATCATTTAAAAAGGAAATCATGAAATTTATTTCGATGTTCACAATGTAAATAGAATTGAAATAAATCCACAAGGATTTATAATTAGAATTCGACTATGTCGAATATTAAAAAATAATTTATTTTATTATCTATTAAATAATTCAGAATCTAACAAGACAATTTGTTTACACCAAAAATGGTCTAAACACCCAAGTTACTAAGCTATACTTCACCAACTTGGTAAGATCTAAATGAGACCGTGTTTAATCAGCAATTAAAAATGAAAAAATGAAAGTAAAGTAAAGTAGAGGCGAGATTTTGAGTGGTTCAGCCGTTAACTAGGCCTACGTCCACTGTGAAGGTGAGTTTCAATCTTATAACGAGGATTACAAAATACATCAACTCTCTCTTTTCATACATCTTTATATTCACTCAATATACCCTCGTTTATATACTTCAACCTTGAGATTACACAAAAGAATGATAAAATTTGAGGATAAAGAGAATGAATGGATGATTAAGAAAGAGGGTAGCGTTGCCTTCTATGATCATAAAATTGTTCTTAACGCCATGACTGAATCAGTGGTTGAGGGTAGAATTTGGCAGCCCTTTCTTGATTCAAAGATCAGATCCCCTTTATGTTGATAGCCATGGTGTATTTAAATGTGATCTCCCCCTGGGAAATGATCTGAAATCCATTTATGCAGGTTACGGATCGCTCATTATATTAATTACAATCATGTCATTAGCTAGCTGTAACAGCTGTCCAGATCTATATTGGGTTGTCATGCGCAAGCGACTTAGTAGAGCGAGCACCTTGAGTGGTTGAGCAGATCCATAGGTGCGGGCGTTCCTATGGATATGAATGCTTTGAAAACTTGGAAACTTTTATAAGAGCGGGACGTGGGACTGGACCTGGTTCTCCCTTGTTCCTTGCGTGACCGTTCTTATTAACTCAAGGACGCTCGTCTTATGGCTGCCTTTGTATGGCGCTGCTTGTTCCTAAAGCTATGCCACAAGGTCTCTTCTGCCTATGTTGAATGGGCGATTTGCTTTTCTTCTGTGTTTGAACGGCTTTCCTCCAATTCGAACGATTGACTTGCCTCCCGCTCCTGAGTCACGATTCATGCCCAACTCTGATTGGAGATATGGTCACATATGATGTTGCAGGCGCTCATATTGCAGCTTCATTTCAGACTTGGTCTTTTGACAGGAAAATAGCGAGCGACTTCACAGGATATGCGACCTCTATCCTTTTTTGGGCCGCATTTCTCATTTCATATCGCACCATCATCTTTGGTTGTACTGGTTGACTTGACTTAGGTTAGACATTTGGATCTGGCTCTGTGCGGTTGCATCCTGTCTGTTGTGAGTCGTTTAAGCACCTTAAATAACATCATGCATGACCGACCCTGATGGCGCCTATTCCTCATCCTTTCCTCAATGTGCGTATGGATTTTTTAGGGATTAACACTTGCCCCTCGAAGTCTGTGATTTCTTTCTTTTAGTAAGGGATTATGGGCTTCGACATATTCGATCGCACATTGTTTTGTAGATTTATCCTGACTTTTCGAGGGGTCGTTCGTGCAAAAGGTAAATATTGCTTCATTAAGCTGGTTGGTATTGTCTTTTCCATAAGCAAAAGGCTTGATGCATCCTTTCTGATCATTGTGCGATTAGTTGAATTTCGGGATGCTAGCTGGAATTTGACGAGATACTCTTCGGGTGCTAAGTTGACGTGGCGAAAATTTTCTGGATGTATGCCTTTTAATCTTCCTTATTCACTCTTAGCCTGTTTCATTCCACTTTTATCTTTTTCGAGGAGTTTTCTAGTCATAGTCTTTCTTCCTCTAGAGTTTAACTAGGTAATTTGTGTTTGACATTTCTGCCTTGATTTTTCTTCAAAAGGCTCTGGCTTTCTTATTCTATCATCTTACCTGGTGCTTGCAGCAACACCTGCTTTTTCCTTGAGCAACTTTCTTTCGGCTTCGAGATACAATGATATTCCTAGGTAAATTTTTCATTTACTTTGTTTTGCTTGAGTACTCATGCGTTTCCAAGTTAGGATGTTTCAAAACGACCTGGCCAGGCTGTGGGATTTGGGTAATGGCCCGATTTTTGTGTAGCGTAGATACCGTTTCTGTAATCATCTTTGGAGAATATGAATCATCCGGTGGATTTTTTTTTGAAACTCTGATGTTTGGTATTTGTTCACAAATTGTTTGGTGAAATGCCCCGGGTTTGTTCAGTTGAGATGTTTTTGCCTATTGCCTGAGTCTGGTTGAGCTGTTTCCCTTTGCATAGTTGTTTTTCGAGTCCATACTGATTTCTTTTGAAATAGGTCGTCCGAGGATGGAATTTTTCATGTCCAGGAGGCTCGGAAAAAGATCAACAAGGAGTGCCGGTAACCAAAAGATGCCCCAAGGAAAGGGGACCGGTAACCAAAAGATACCCCAATAAAAGGGGATGTTGGTTGCAACTGGCACTCAAAGTCATTGCTTGCTGAATAGACTTCCTGTCTCAGATACTCAGACTGCTCTTGGTTGTATGGCTTCCTCGTCCATTACTTTGGATCCTGCAGCAATGCCAAAGCCCCTTCCTGTTCCTAACCCTTTCCATCCTACACTTGCTGAGGACTTTATGGCTGAATGTCCGTCTGGCTCACGTTCCGGCGTGTACATTGATCTGTTTGACATGGATTATTGCAGGTAAGATAGACGCCATGAAGGATTGCATGTTGGCTGAGTTTGACCAATTGGAAGCACGCCCGCATTTGGTCGAAGGCCTTATTACCACTATCAGGGATTACATTGTGGAGAAAATGGGTGCCTGGCATTCTCTTATTGAAGATCTCCAGCATTCAAATAAAGAGAATCTTGAACGACTTCATGCCCTAGAAAAAGATAGATACAAACTTGTCGAGGCCCTTGAATCTAGGGAGAGGATCATTTCTTCCTCATCTGAACACTGTGGCTTGCTAATGCTTTACCTGTTCTATTATTTTGGTTTTGATTTTGAATGGTACTTTTAGTCTGGCCTATGTATGCGGGAGCCAGCCTCGCTTATTCTTGTACACTTGGGTTTTTAGCTTTTATGGTTTGTGCAATGGTTTCGTTTCTACGTCGTTCATCGTCAGTAACGCTAGCTTGCTTTTAATTTTAGGATAGCCTATTTCTTCCTTTGCCCCTTCTTTTGAGGGGTTTAATTCTTATTATGCAATTCGTTTACTTTCACGCGGGTGCATCGCACGCTGCACCTTTATTTTATGATTTACACATTCGTCCGGGCGCTTTATTGATCGTTCGATTGCGCCCGATTTTCTATCATTATTATTATTATTTGGATTTAGTTAGCTTTTGAAGTTCATCGCTTATCGAGGATTATTACGCATTTGTATTACTATAAGCGCGTTTGGTATCTTTTATTTAATGGTATTCAAACCCGCGCCTAACTGATTGGTAATCCGACCCTACGGAGGCTGGTTTTGTATACGTGCCCCCCGGGGTAGTATTACTGGTAATCCGAGCCCTTCGGAGGCTGGTTTTGAATACGTGCCCCCCGGGGTAGTATTGGGTTAAAGATTTTCGATCCATTCTAGACCCTACTTGATTGTTTTAGTTATTCAAAAAGGTTCTAGAATGGATACCCCCTTCGGCTAGGATTTCTGACACTCTCTTTCGGCTAGGATTTTTGTTTTGCGCTAGTACTTCCAGCATGTTTAATCCTTCCCCATT
Source organism: Allium sativum (assembly GCA_030737875.1). Classification (NCBI taxonomy): domain Eukaryota; kingdom Viridiplantae; phylum Streptophyta; class Magnoliopsida; order Asparagales; family Amaryllidaceae; genus Allium; species Allium sativum. Next base: position 403,418,299 of record CM060922.1, on the reverse strand, counting down.
TTTATGCTTCATCCCGAGGAGAGGACACTAATTCATCTCGTCGAGTCTTGGCTCAGAAGGGATAAAATTCGTGTCCTTCACCTTACAAGGTGCCCTTCGTGAATTGGCAATTTTTGCGTTTCGGGACATGTCGGTCTCTCCGACTTTGTGCCTTTGCCCTAGAAAACTGACACTGGTCCGCCTCATTGAATTTTTTTTTCAAGTTGGAGAACCTGTGTCCGACACCTAAGAAGGTGTTTCTTTGGTGAGCTCGGCAACTTTATCCGTGGGACTTTTTAAATTGCTTCCACTTCGGCATTGACTCCCAGGAGGTGGACATCAATCCTTGCTACCGAATTTAACACCAGTTTTAAGGAGTTCATGTCCCGTACCTAAGAGAACGCCTCTTTTGGATTAGCAATTTTATCCGAGGGACAGATTTGGCAGTATTCATGTACTTTCAATGAGGTCTGGCGGCGGTCCTTTGAATGGGTGTCTGCTAAGCATTCAACATACTCCATAATGAGAGGTGCATCCTTGTTGCTTGTATTAGAATAGTTTTTTTTTGAGGTGATGTGTCTATTCCTCTCGTTTGATCTTGCTTGATGTTCGTGATTCCCAAGCTGCTACGCTTAGTGTGCGCCCTGGGATTTCTTCGTCAAAGTCTTGCTGTGTATAGCGGATTTGCTTTTACCATGCCTACATTCCAAGAGATTGTTCTTCTTTTAGCATTGACCAATAAGTATGTTATTCAGATAGTCACGTAATTAATTTTTGATGCACATAGTTTTTGAAAGTAAACCGTAGCTTGATACGAACATAGTGAATAGCAAAGCAAGTTAAAACAATCTTAATAACAAGATAAAATCAAGGGAATGAAGCAAAGTAATGAGAGCCCTAGTTCAATGTCCCATTATTGAGATATTAGTGGCTAGTCCCCCTGATGAGCGTCATCTTTAGATTGGTTTAAGCGCCTTCCTCTTTAGGGCGTATTGCTCCTCATTTGCGGAGAGTCGGGGCAACTCTTATGATCTTGTACATACTGTTGCAGATGGTTATTTCGGATTAACCCCTGGATTATTGACTTCAAGTGCCTGCATTCATCGGTATCGTGTCCTGGCTGTTTGTGGAACTGACAGAATCTTCCTGACTTCATAGCGGCATTTTTGACATGTCTTTGTTTCAAAACCCGATATCTCTCGGTGTTTTTAGTTGCCATGAAGATATTTCCCACGGTATCGTTAAGGGGAGTGAACTCGGAATTCTTGAAGAAGTGCAGCTTCTTTTTTGCTCGACTGTCTTCTTCTTCGTTGCACCTTTTTTGATTGTCTAGGTTGCTTTGCGCATTTCCACTCTTCTCCACCTGTGCGTTTTTTCCTTCGATACTTGCATATTTCTCGGCTTTGTTGGGCAACCGTTCGAGTATACTTGGTTTCTTTTTCTTGATCCACCGCCCCAGCTTGATTTCTTTATGTATGCCCCCTTAAGAGCCATTAAGATTAGGCCGGGTTCGAGATTCTTGGCTTTAGCCACTGCCATATCAAGGAGAGTGAGAAAAGCTTTGAAGGGCTCTCCTGGTCTTTGTTGAAGTCCCCTTAGCTTCGTAGCATCCCAAGTTTCGAGCGCCTGAGATTTAAACTGCTTATTGAACAGCCTACTCAAGGTTATGAAATTGTCCACGGAATACGGTGGCAGCTTTTTGAACCATAGATAACCCACTCCAAATAAGTTGGGAAATATAAGCATTTGATTTCATCAGTAGCGCAAGCCCCATTCATGTACTGGTCATATTTGCATAAGAACACATCAGGGTCGCTTTTCCCATCGAGGACTGTAATGATTGAGGTTCAAATCTTCGTAGGTATACAATTTTCTTAACCCTTTCAGTGAGCGGGGTTCTAGTTGGGAAGGATTCCCATTCACTTCGATTATCCTCTTCCCTGGGATTTCCTTCACAATTGCTCGAGTCATTCTTAAGATGTACTTCCGTTCCCTGCTCGGCCGCTCCACGGATCGATCACTTTTTTTTATTATCGATCTTTGATCTAGATGTGTCATCATGAACTGGGGGCAGGGAATTTGGGCTTCCCCTTGGGAAGGACATCCCAGTGATAATGGAATTGTTTTCCCACTCTGCGATTGTATCGTCAGAGTGATCGCGCACAGGTGCTTTGCCCCCTTCATGGTTTGGATTGGTGCAACGTGCAATTCTTTGGATGGAATCCTGCTGTCTTGAGCTCGAAGAAGAGAGCTCTGTTTCTAACTCGCAATCCGTGCGAGCTAGTGAGGAACAGGTGACGCTTAAAGTGGCTTTTCCGGTGGCGGCCTGAATGGAGAGTATCGACTCGAGCTTCTTCATCACTGCGTCGCTTGCAATAGTTATTTGACTCATTAATCCTGTCATCGCCTCCTCCAATTCCTTCCTGGATAAAGCTTCTTTAACTTCTGGCAATCCTTCTTCACCAGAATCGCTGTCTGACGGCGTGACGATGTGGACGCCGTTGTTGGGGTTGTTGACTTCGTCAGTGATTCTCCTTGGCATGCTCATGACTTCAAGCACAGTGCCTCTCAGAAAATCTCATCGGACCTGAAATGGGGAAAAGGCAAAACATGGCCCCATGGTGGGCGCCAAAATGTTTACACCAAAAATGGTCTAAACACCCAAGGTACTAAGCTGTACTTCTCCAACTTGGTAAGATCTAAATGAGACCGTGTTTAATCAGCAATTAAAAATGAAAAAATGCAAGAAAAGTAAAGTAGAGGCGAGATTTAGAGTGGTTCAGCGGTTAACTAGCCCTATGTCCACTATGAAGGTGAGTTTCAATCTTATAACGAGGATTACAAAAATACATCAACTCTCTCTTTTCATACATCTTTATATTCACTCAATATACCCTCGTTTATATACTTCAACCTTGAGATTACACAAGAGAATGGTAAAATTTGAGGAGAACGAGAGTGATGGATGATTGAGAAAGAGGGTGGCGCCGCCTTCTATGATCATAAAATTGTTCTTTACGCCATGACAGAATCAGTGGTTAAGAATAGAATTTGGCAGCCCTTTCTTGATTCAAAGATCAGATCCCCTTTATGTTGATAGCCATGGTGTATTTATAGGTGAGCTCCCCCTGGGAAATGATCTAAAACCCATTTATGCAAGTTACGGATCGCTCATTCTATTAATTACAATCATGCCATTGGCTAGCTGTAACCAGCTGTCCAGATTTGTATTTGGTTGTCATGCGCGAGCTACTTAGTAAAGCGAGCGCCTTAAGTGGTTGAGCAGATCCATAGGTGTGAGCAGATCCGTAGGTGTGGGTTCTCCCCTGTTCCTTACATGACCGTTCTTATTAACTCAAGGACGCTCGTCTTATGGCTGCCTTTGTATGGAGCTGCTTGTTCCTAAAGCTATGCCACAAGGTCGCTTCTGCCTATGTTGAACGGGCGATTTTCGTTGCTTCTGTGTTTGAACGGCTTTCCCCCAATTCGAACGATCAACCTTGCCTCCCGCTCCTGAGTCATGATTCATGCCCTACTCTGATTGGAGATATGGTTACATATGATGTTGCAGGCGCTCATATTGCAGCTTCATTTCAGACTTGGTCTTTTGACAGGAAAATAGTGAGCGACTTCACAGGATATGCGACCTCCATTCTTTTTGGGCCGCATTTCTCATTTCATATCGCGCCATCATCTTTGGTTGTACTGGTTGACTTGACTTCGGTTATACATTTGGATATGGCTCTGTGCGGTTGCATCCTGTCTGTTGTGAGTCGTTTAAGCGCCTTAAATAACATCATGCACGACCGACCCTGATGGTGCCCGTTCCGCATCCTTTACTCAATGTGCATATGGATTTTTTAGAGATTAACATAATTAATATTCGGTTTGAAACCAATATATTTTAATCAAATGTAAAATCAATATAGAATTATAAACTTATTAAATAAAATAGATTATAAGTTGACGTGTAAATAAGATTTGATAATGAATTTAATATGAATTTATAAAATGACAGGATAAATGGAATTTGAAACTGTAACAATGTTTACAATTGAAATTAAGATTGTTTTGATATAGCGAATCCAGATTTTTATAAAGTAATAATATTCACTTCTTAAAGTGAATAATGATTTAAAGGAAAACGTTTTGCAAATTGGAATGTTTATAAAGGGAAATTGGTAAGGATTTGGAAGTGATAAATTCAAAATGAATTTAGAATGTAAATGGAATTTGAGTTAATCTGAAACAATAATTTATTTCGAAGTTCGGAACGTTAATCGAATAGAGATTTTTCGAAAGTAAGTTATCGAATAGAGATTATTAGAAAGAGAGTTATACATTGAAATTTAATTATATTGAATTAACGAAAGTACTATTTACTTCTTGTTTTAACCAAGATATATTTATTTAATTAGTTAGTTATTATTTTATTTATTAAAATTAATGAATAAACGTTATATTATAAAGTTAAATATTTCGAAAGCAGGGATTATAACGCTATCATTATAATCAATGATTCTTGTTCAAGAGGTGGATTCGCAAACTGAATCCGAGAGCTGCATAAGCGAGGTTTTGTCGGTAATTAAAGTTGTGAGCTTTGTCTATTTCCAAGTTAAGAATGTTGTTCAGTTAAGGTCTAAAAAGTAATTATACCCCAACTTGATTGACTTCATTATTGACTAAGAAATGGTCATGGTTCGATGGTGAAGATTGGTTAGAGTTAAGGTTAGTTAATGAGTTATTAACAGGTTGAGTCATAGTGACGACGTTTTATGTAACATTCTTTTGAATCCATATAAATGGATTTTGGAAACGTTTTCCAAATGTAATAAAAGATGTTTTCTAAACATAGAAAATGAAATGATTTTGTTGATAAGAAGTTAAGAAATGGAGTTAAGGAAATTAAAAATTGACCGGAGATTCGTCGAGTTGAATGGCAACCTGAGTGTCGATCTGATGTTGGTTTCGCCTTTGGGGTTGATACTTAGGGAGTTGTTCTCTTACTAGTTTACGGTTAGGGACAAATGAATATGGAAGAATGGTGATGCGTGAATATGAAATGGAAATGTTTTCAGATGTTAATAACGTATATTTTCTAAATATAGAAAGTAAGAAAATGTCAATATATATGGAAATGTTTTCCGATGATAATAAGAGATATTTTCTGTAATATAAAAAATAAATAGTTTATGAATATAGGGAAATGTTTTTCCAAGAATCACGAGAGACCAAGAAGGGCTTTAAAGAATATCTGGGGAAAGATATGGAAAACACGAAATTCGGAAATGGTAAATTAGAAATTAATTAATTTAAAGGGCTAAGTATTGCTTGATGCTTGATCAGCAGAATTTCCATGTGAACCAGCTATTAAAGTTTTGGCCTATTTTGTATTTTCGTTGTCAATACGGAGAGACCAAGATCATGTTTTAATCTCTGAAAACTACTCCTTATGGGATTAAGCATTGTGAATCAAGTATGCTGAAGATAATTGAAGATGGTTTTAAGTGCAAGGATTGTTCTGTTAATCCTTGGTTGAAATTGTTTGAGAAGGATTTATGGGATGGTGCCTTTGGTTTTTCCAATCCTAGGACAATTTGTATGGATGAATGTCTGACAGAGTATGCCTAATATATCATTTACATGAGTCTCTTTAAATGTATTATGTTTGGTGGTGGAGGAATTAATTTCTCTTAGCTTTATACCCATGATATTTTTGGGGAAATTAATAAATGGTTTGATGGGTTTGACGATGTGGCATTCAAATTGAATGATGATGTGATGTTGAAAAAGGTAAGTATAGCCTCAAGCCTCACAACCGGGAAAGGGTACACAATCAGGTAGGTCGCATAACTATGTGGGTCCCTCCCATTGTGGTGTATTATCACTTGATCTATTGAAAATCCGTGTTTTTCTATATTCCATCGCTATTGTATGCTTTGGTAACGGTTGTTGTTCCCAAACATTGGTGATAATACATTCGGAATACTGAAGCGAAGTGAGTGGTCGGTCATGTTTATCCTGGGTTGACAAGATGTTCTTATTGAACCCGGTGTATTCCTCTCTATATATACACTGTCGGAAGGCTGTCCCGTACCTTGCCATAGTTGGAACATGGAATCCAATCTCTAATAAGCGCCCGTGGTTTTGATTGTGTACTGCGTATGTGGAGCTTGAGATGAAAGGGTTCAGCGAGATCGATAATTACTTGATTTAGGCACTATTATAATTTCATAATAGTATTGATTTTAAAGGACGTTTTAGGTTATCGTGAGGTAAAAACCATCCGTGTTTATTTGTGTATCGATCTTATGATTATCCTTTTTTTAAAGGGGTTTCACTACTAGAAAACTTCACATGGGCATCAACTAAAAAATGATGTCTCCATGTTCCGGGAGTGATGTTGATGTCGGTGATGTCTAAAGTACCAATTTTTTTACATCAGTTAAAAAACGATGTCGAAGTCGCATTAAGACATCATAAAATAATTAAATAACTGTTGTAATAAGCCCCCCGGACCCCCAACGACCTGACCAGGCAGGTCGACCCCCGTATGGAACGTCAACCATAATAGAACACAACTATTTTAATAGTTTTTGGGTGCATCCATCTTATCAATAATACATGATTTTACTATAAAATATAATTAATAAATATTAACTATAATTACTAAAACATATTAACTATAATTTACTAATTATAATATTAACTGTAATTAATAAATATTAACTATAATTACCAAAAAGTATTAACTATAATTTACTATTTATAATATAATTAATAAATATTAACTGTAATTAATAAATATTAACTATAATTACTATAAAATATTTACTATAAAATATAACTAATGTTAAGCACATTTCAATTTATTTATTAATGTAAGAAATAATTTTACTATAAAATATAATTAATAAATATTAACTATAGTTAATAAATATTAACTATCATTACTAAAATATATTAACTATAATTTACAAATTATAATATAGTTAATAAATATTAACTATAATTAATAGATATTAACTATAATTACTAAAAAATATTTACTATAAAATATAATTAATAAATATTAACTATAATTTACTAATTATTAATCATTAACAATAATACATTTAACAAATGATGTAATAGACAACATCACTTTGAAAACTATCGTTCAACAAGCGATGTAATAGCCAAGCGGCCTAAGTTCAATATTTTAAAAGTGTATTTAAAAGGTCAGTCGTTCAGTAAATTGATGTTTGAGAAACTAATAACATCACTTTAAAAGTTAGCGATGTTAAAAATATGTTTTGACATCGGCTGAATTTACGACGATGTTAAAATTATGATGTCTATTCTAAATTATCTTGTAGTGTTTTAAAAAAAAGTTAAACCAAGTGGTTGGAGTTTACTCACACCAGTCCCATGACTAACCCAGGGTTCATTTTTTTTTATTTTACCTTAAACTCTTGAGTGCCCAAATTTGTACGGCAGTCAAGTAGTCGCGATTTTACATATACTTGGAGGAGCTTGGGCAAAGAGGCTTCAATATTAGATAGTTACTGTTTTCTTTTCGCTGTGTACTATATTTGTATCCGGAAATAGGTGTTTCTAACTGTTCCAGAAATAACTGTTGTGCTCTGATGATGGTATGCATATACAAACAGATTTGTATTTCAAAAAATTATGTTATATAATATATTTTATTTTGTTCTACCGTGAGATTGTGTCTATTCTGTTGTGAAATTCTTTTCTTCTATTCTAATATCTTTCTTTCTATTTCTCACCTTCTAACTTCTTTCTATTAATGATCCTTTGTTTTTGATACTTGAATAGTTGACATGGTATTTATGTCGATTTTCGGGGTAGAAAATCTCCCGATTCGTTATAATGGTATCAGAGTTGAAGGTTGAGTGATAACCTTGGCTTTATGGCATGACTCAACAGAAATGGGGTTATTAATACCCTAAATTGAGTTGAGTGTGTATATACGAGAGAGTATATGTAGATTGTTTAAAAGTGGTTTTATATTGTGGAGATTTATTGGTTAAGTGGTATATGAATTCCGGTCGATCAGTATGATCCACTGTATCGACAGGGGTTTCTACACACTTGAACACAATGAATCAACACGGTATGTTTTGGAAAAAGGGTAAATGAAATAATTTTACCCAAAGTATAATTTGATATTAACAAAGTATACATATTGAAATTATTGTAGTATATTGGATGTGTTGGTTGTTATCATAATCAAATAAGACTATAATTGAGGTGGTTATAAATAACCAATCAGAATTCGTATAACTGTAATATATAAACTCAGATGAATTAAATCTGAATTTAAATCAGAATTTGGAATTAAAAACTCCGAAAATTTCATAAAATGTTTGTAAATGGATCTGGTTTAAATATATGGAAATGTTTTATGAGCGTTGTAAAGGATATTTAAAAGTAATTGCCAAATGGAAGTGTTTAAGAAAGAGTTTTAAAAGTGATATAGTATTGAACTCACTTCGGTCGTTGGAAAATAATTCCGACAATGACCCATCATCGGTGTTCATTTTCAAGTTTCCAAATGACGGATTACTACCAAAGATTTTGTTTTTGAGTTGTTTTGAGAAAACAAGTTGTTTTGAATCCCAAAAAGGAATATTTGATGTTAGAAAAAACTAATATGTGTAAAAACTCCTAGGAAGAGATTGTTGGAATTAAAAAAGAATTAAATAGAAATTTGTGAAAGCAAACAGGAATTCGGTTGAAGCTAGTTAAGTGGAAATTGAATCGGAATAGAACGATATCAAGTAAAATTTGGAATAGAACGATATCAAGTAAAATTGGGTTTTTGAATATAATTGGACATATGTGAATTAAAATGGATTAATTTTTGTAATAAAAATCAGACTGGTGAATTTTGAATTTAGATAGCTGATTAGAGAAATCTATTAGTTAATGGAATGTGGGAATGGAACATAACTTGGTTAAGTATATTGGATTGATGAGTGAAGAATTTGAAATTTGAGAATGCGACTTGCTTTGAAATGAATTTTGGCTTAGGTATAAGCAAATGATTGGGTTTGAGGATAAATTGATTGGAGATCAATTGAGAATGCATGGGTATATGTTGACTGGATAGCAAATGGAAGAGATACGGTTGAATGCCCGACAAAAAGGTACAAATATATATTATACATGAGTTTGATGAGTTATGAGCTTATTTGGCAAGCCGCTTGGATTTTAGTTTTTCTTTTAAATTGGATAAAGCCTAGAGAGGCGAGTTGTAATTGTAACAATTGAGCCATACTAAGGAGACGTTGGTGAAATTTTCCGAAAATTTAAAGAGTTAGAAAATTTCTAATTTTTTTGATAATTAGAAATTGACTTGTCAATTGTAATTGAAATAAGAAACCAAAAATTCGTTAATTAAATTTAAAGCGGAATAATGAAGTTAATAAATTTATATAAAATCAATTTGAATAGATATGGAAACATGTAGGAAAGCATATGGATTGAAGATAAGAGTGGGATGATGGACTGCCCAAAAATGGCGGACGAATCATTTGGAATGAATAATGAAATGGCGGGTATTGACGTGAGGATTAAAGGTTATGTGTAAAGATATGAGTTATGGCGATTTTAAGTGTAAGATCTCAACCAAGTGGGTTGACAGAAGTTGGAAGAGTTATAGCATCTTTATTGCTTAGTAATTTCGAGGACGAAATTGTGACGACCGCCCACAACTCCACTTAACAAGGGAAATAATGCGCTGAAAGACGTGACAGGCAGCTATGGATGATCATCAGGGTAGGATTACACAAGCGTAACCTGTCGTATAACTCACAGCGCAAGGATAAAATATAATAGAACATATACAGCATGCAATAATAGTGTAGCAGAATTGACTAGATTCTTAAACTTTTTCATATCACTATGAAAATCTGCATATGACCTTGGATTACACTATAAGAGTCTGTATAATGGGCCTCACTACAAGTCACTCAGAGAATAAATCAACAAAGCAGCAGAAAAACAACAAATACTAGATAGTAGAAAATAACATGCCAGCCTCCTGCTCGTTATTGCTTAGCAACATCATCCCCATAAAGATCTATCACCTGCCACATGCTATCTAGTCTGCCCATCCACAATCGGATGAACAATCCAAGGTAATAAGAGGAAACATAAAACCTTGAGTCAGACAATAGTATTAATGAGCGACAAAACAACTATCAAACATCATCAATAAAGTATACGAGAATAGGCATATTAATCAACTAATCTACCAACATCAACATAGAAGAACCCACAATTGTCTTCCGCACATCCGACAGTGATAGCCTTTATAAAAAACAATTAGAAACAACACTACATTCATGGAAATCAGTTATCAAGCATATATCATTCCAATTGATATCGATGACTCCCAAGCACAATCCCCGAAGGCCTAAACCAACATCAGACAAGCACCTAAGAGAATCTCCTTCGACGTCGAATAATCTACACAAGACGGTACAAGCAAAACAATCATCATCCATGACTCTGGCTATCACCGCCAATCTTGCTTTGAAACCATCATTAATTGTATGACCGGCTCAACACCTTGCCATCCGTCAAGGGCTAACGGTAAACCCCGGTTCTACCAGAACTCCATACGTCGTCGTACTCATATCTAGGCCCTTCATGCTGTCCAAGGTACTCGACCAGCCACTTCTAGTCTTTTGGGCATCCCTATTATACCCCTGCTTTGAGTCCACTAGAAACTCCGACTAACGGTAATCCCTCAGCCTTCGATATCTCTAGTCATCCAACCTGATGACTGTTCATAAGCTCAAGCGACTTATCGAGTGGCCATTATCCAGGAACTCACAACCTTGAGTCGTCTTCACATTCGTTGCATTTCGACGATCAACGAAGACTTCACAACACTTCGAACATTCTCCTTAAATTCACTTCGAAGCTACGTCCATTCTCGAACCAGAATAATCATCACTTTTGGTCTCCAAAACATTTCATTTTTGCCACGTATAACAATCCATATCATTTCAGCCCCCTTTCACAACGTTTCCAAAACGCTGTGATTCATCCCTTAAGCATGCACTCAACGACCAGACCCGCCGGTGCTCAACGACCCAACATACTTGAATGACCCGACTTGCCTGGACGACCCGACTTGCCTGAACGACCCAACTTGCCTGGATGACCCGACCTATGGATCTCAAATGATCCGACTCAATGGATCACGAACGACTGGACTCAATGGATCACGAGCGACCCGACTCATGCTCTAACGGCCTAACCACTTCGAAGCTTCAAAGTCCTAAGTCTAACGACCTAACTTCTTCCGTGCTTCCCAAGCACGACCCATAGCTTCCAATGACCCGAAGCTCTTCAATGACCCACCAAAAACGACTCGACTCCAAATTTGATCAATCTATCTCCAACCTTAACCAATCCATCACCAAACGACCACGCAGTTGCAAACTCCTCATCCAAATCATCCAATTCAACCATCAATACTTTATGAATTCACCAACAACACTTAAACAACAATTATTCATCATACAACCATATGAAACTCACCGAATCATAATAAATCAATGAATAAACAAAATATAGGATATAAACTTGCATAAACATATGAATTAACATAAGAATTACCGATATAAGTTGCTAGATGAGATCCTATGGTGATTCAAATGAAAATATACTTACCATGATGTAGATCTAGGTGAAAGCAACTTAAAATGATGGAAATAAAATCAAACAACCCATATACTTGATTGAATCCATGTGGGAGATGCTTATCACTCACCAAATCTTAAAAATGAGTTGAAATCACTAAATTCTCAATCCAAACAGTGAAGAATGATATGCAAACCTCTCAATTTGATGCAATCTCCTTTCACTTGATGCAGATCTAGCTTTGCTTGATGTAGATCTTCAATCTTCTTGTGTAGATCCGGAATTTTAATAAAGGAAAGGTGTATTTGATTGAGCAAGGAGGATCACGAGATCAACCAAATGAGAGAATGAAGAAGAAAACCATTCTCCATGACTCTACCCCTATTTATAGCCTCAAACCAGCCCATTAATGGGCTACACCAAATCATCCCATCAATTACTAGCCAAACCCATACAGAAATTGTGCACCACTAAAACAACGATTTCTCCCAAACCGCTAAACCAAATCTTTAATGTGACCACTCCACAAAATTGGCAACATCATTTACTTTCCAACGAAATCGATCTCAGCACCCGAATTGATCCCTTTCAAAAGTTATGTCATGTACACAACTAATAGGGACAAAATGCTCACAAATAAAATTAGTAAAAATTATGGACATGTCTCACAACCCTATAAACAACATATCAAAATATGAGAATGATACAACCCTCACAGAATTAAATAAAAATATTTTACGATCCTCCAATACTAAAATGCGGGCTGTTACATTCTCCCTTCATTTGGGAATTTCGCCCCCGAAATTCCAAGCAAACACAAGCAACCAAAACCATTACGCATGCCTACCATCCACGGGCAGCAAATATACCATCCAGATTAGCAACCATCAAGCCATGCGTCCATAGCCTTAACCTAGCACGCGAAATTCTAACAACAATAGTACAAGTTACAATGATGTAAGATTATACGATATTAATGGATCATACCGACGAAGAGTTCTGGATGGGTCGTCTTCATACTCTCTTCCATTTCCCATATACAATCGTCATCATCCTCACTACATTGCACCTTCACTAACTTAACCGTCTTTCTCCTAAGTTGTTTCGTGTCATTCCCAACAACGCAAAGCGGCTTACGTTTTCTCGTAACTATGGTCTCAATTTCTAAGTCTTCGTATTATTCCGGAGATACTACAACATTCGAATCATGCACATGCTTCCGTAGAAACAACACATGGAAAACATTATGAACACTCGACATCTTCTCGAGCAAATCCAATCAATACTCAAGCTTTACAATCCACTCGATTATCGGAAACAGTCCAAGAATCTTGGTGCCAACTTTCCTTTGCTTCCAAACCGAACAACATTCTTTAATGGTGAAATTTTCACGAAAACCATGTCACCCACGTCGAATTCCAAATACGTAGGACGCTTATCGGCATAGCCCTTCTGGCGATCTTGGGCTTCCTTCGTTCGTTGCCGAACGATCTCGATACAATCTGATGTCTCTCTGGCCCAAGTATCAACTTGTCTCCAGTTTCTAACCAACATGCCGGAGAATCACGTTGTCTTCCATACAACGCTTCATATGGTGCCATCCTAATGCTCAAATAGTTGTTTTTGCTGTATGCAAACTCAACTAACTGTATATGGTCTTCCCACGATCCTCCGAAGTCCAATACACAAGCCCTCAGAAGATCTTCCAAAACTCGGTTAACCCTCTCGTTTTGACCGTCAGTTTGGGGATGATAAGTCGTACTCAAACATAATTTGGTTCCCAAAGTCTCTTGCAAACTCTTCCAAAATCCATTCGTTAATAGTGGGTCTCGATCACTTACTATGCTCTTCGGGATACCATGGAATCAAACTATCCACTTAATATAAAGCTCAGCCAACTTCGACATTGTCCTAGTCGATCTGACAGGAATAAATCTGGCGTTTTTGGTCAAATGATCCACTATGACCCAAATTCCTTCGTTTTCTTCCCAGGTTCTAGATAGTCCATTGATAAAATCCATCGATATCGGCTCCCACTTCCATGTACGAACTTCCAATGGTTGAAGTAATCCACTTGGCTTCTTCTGTTTAGCTTTTACGAAATGAAAGTTCATACACTTAGAAATGAACTTTCTAACATCCCTCTTCATTTTTTTCCCAGAAGTAAGCTCGCTTCATGTCCTAATACATTTATTACCACCAGAATGAATTGTCAACTTCGAGTGATGAAATTTGCTCAGAACCTCATCTCTCAATCCGTTGATATCAGGAACAAACAATCGTCCTTTCTTTCAAAGCCAACCCTCTCCATCAACCTCAAATTCCTTATCCTATGGTTCTAGCTTCTGGATAATCTCAACAAGCTTTGCATCACGCTTTTGGTTCTCCCCAATCCTTTCGATGAGAGTAGGTCTTATCGATAAGCTTGCCAACATTTCAAGTTCCAACTCACACCGTGGTCAGAAAACTAATCCTACCAAGTACTTAAGGTGCTTCCATTCCGAAAACATTGCTCCAAACTTGCGTATCTTTGATTCAACGCATCTGCCACTGCGTTACCTTTACCAGGAGTGTAGGCTATACCAAAACCAAACGATGTCAGAAACTCTAACCATCATTGCTACCGAAGGTTCAAATCCTTTTGAGAGAAAAGATACTTCAACGACTTGTGATCTATAAACAACTCGAATCGTACTCCTAACAGGTTATGTCTCCACATATTTAGAGTAAACACAATTGCTGCCAACTACAAGTCATGAGTCGGATAATTTCTCTAATGCATCATCAGTTGTCGACTCACGTAGGCCACAACTTAATCCTTCTGATCAGTATTGCTCCAAGTCCAGTACCGCATGCATCGGTGTATACCACCATTTCTTAATTTCAACTTGGAATCGATGAAATAGGGGCACTCATCAATCTCTCTTTCAGTATTCCAAAAGCTTGCTCACACTTTGCATCCCATGTGAACACTTGATTCATCTTCGTCAATCCTGTTAATGGTGCAGCTATCCTAGAGAAATCCTTGATAAACCAACAATAATATCCTGCCAACCTAAGGAAACTCTAAACATCTATCGTATTCTTAGGTCTATCCCAATCCTAGATTGCTGCCACCTTAGTGTGGTCAACCGCTATTCCATTTCCAGAAACAACATGGCCTAAGAACTTCAGTTCACTCTTCCATAAGTTACACTTTGAAAACTTAGCTCTCAGCTAATGCTTTCGCAAGATTTCCAAAACAACTTACAAGTATGTCTTATGCTCTTCCTCATTCTGGGAGTGAACCAGAATATCGCCACGAACACAACCATAAACTTGTTCAATTGATCTCTCAACACCCTATTCATAAGTTCTACGAAATACACTGACTCGTTAGTCAACCCAAATGGCATCACCAACTATTCAAAGAAGCCAGATGGTGTCCTAAAAGTAGTCTTCGGCACACTATCCTTCAACACCCTCAACTAGTGGAATTCCATTGCCAAATCCATCTGAGAAAACACCTTGGCTTCATGAAGTAGATCTAACAAGTCGTCTATCCTTGGCAATGAATACTTGTTCTTCTTGGTCACCTTGTTCAACTCACGATAGTCTGCACACAGTCTCAAAGATCTATCTGCCTTGGTTGCAAACACAACTGGTAAGCCCCATTCGGATACACGTCTCTAAATGAATCCTTTTCCCAAAAGATCATGTAATTGCACCTCTAATTATCGCTATTCCTTAGGTGCCATCCACCTAGAAGGCATGACAATAGGTCTAACATCTTCGACCAAATCGATTCTGAACTCAATCTCATGATGCGGCGGCTACCCTTTGATCTTGTCAAAGACATCCTTAAACTCTCTTGCGATTGGCACCGATGACAAGTCTTCCTATGGAATCACAAGTGAATACAAATAGCTTATGAAGACACTATCTTCGGGCTTACATCGAATCACAACTATTTGCCCTTCCACATTCCTGACTATCACCTCCAGCTTCTCGAAATCCACTTTTGCTGCATACCTCTTGAGCCAGTCCATACCCAAGATAATCCCAAACCCAACAAAGTTCAAAACAAAGCAATCGCACACAAAGGAGCAACCATGACTCGACAACACTAGACCATGACAAATCATACACAAACTTGATGAACCCACTACTGGATTAGTCACAACAAAAGGTCTATCATAAATATCCGGTTCCAAACCCGAGCGACAAACAAGCTCATTACAAATGAATGAATACGATGCTCCAGTATCAAACAATACACGAACTGAAACATCTCTAATGGAAAGAATACCTTGAACGACGACACTCTTCCCCTTCTCCTTCTCCGTAGGAGCCCTTAAAGATGATGGCACATCTTCCAAAGCATACACCTGTACAACCTGCTTACCCTTAGATAGTTCTGGACAATCATTCTAGTCATGCCCAGGCTTTCCACAATTAAAGCACTTCCTTTTAGTTTTTGGATTCTTATGATCCTTGGAATAATGGCCCTTCTACTAGCAGTTGTATCAAGTCACTTCGCCCTTCTGATTTTCCTGTCCATCTTTTCCTTTCTACTGTTGCTGCTTCCTCTTTTTGTTATTACCACCCTGCTGTTATTTTGGCTCTTCCTTAGCTGCAATAACAGTCTCTTTCTTGGGAAACAAACTCTCATGCCTTAAAGCTTTCTCGACAATCTTCTCATGAGTGTCATTTAGACAATCCACCAACTGGTTCCTAAGGTATTTTTCCAAGCCCATGACAAACTTTTCATTCTTCTGATGAGGAGTCTTGACATATGAACGAGCATACTTCGACAAAGCTTCAAAGTCAGAAACATACTCCAACACTGGTTGACCATTCTGCTTAAGCTCGATAAACCTCTTAAATATAATATATTTATGAATAGTAGCGATAAAGTTCGTCTCAAACTTGACTTGGAATTGCTTCCATGTCATCTCATCTTCTGGAGCCTCTAGAGTGATATAGTTCCACCAATCCATAGCTCTGCCTTGTAGCTGTCTCGAAGAAAGCTTCCTCTTCGATGCATCGTCAATGCTCAAGTCTCCAAAGATTTGAATGCAAGTATCAAGCCGCCCTTGAATCTCTACAACTGGCTCTAATCTTTTAAATGGCTTCCCTTATAAAGTAGTGAAATTTTTGCATAGATTCGCGAAGTCCATGGTCCAAGGAACCTGCACTTGAACTCCTACATCTACCGCGGCTGTCTCCTAAGCGGGTACCCTCCTCATGATCGCCGCCATCATGCATCGAACATAGCTGGGTAGTCTGGTATACCACCATGACCTCATACAGGAATATTCTCCTCCCTAGCAGCGTGTCTCGATGGTTGACGACTCAATTTAAATCTATAATACAAAATGATTAGTCCATATACGAGAAAAACCAAAAATGGAGTTCAAACACTATTATACTATAAACTAATATATAGTATACATCCATCAGAAATCTACAAATACATCTCTCATACGTAATTACATCTTTGAACTTTGTCTAAAATCGATAACCAGAGCTCCGATACCAATGTGACGGTCCCTACAACTCCTGCACTTAACAAGGGAAATAATGTAGTGAAAGACGTGCCATGCAGCTATGGACGATCATCAGCGTAGGATAACACAAGCGAAACATGTCATATAACTCATAACGCAAGAATAAAATATAATAGAACATATACAAGAGGTAATAATAGTGAAGAAAAATTGAATAAAATCTTAAACTTTTTCATATCACCATGAAAATCTCCATACAACCAGGGATTACACTATAAGAGTCTGTACAATGAGCCTCACTACAAGCCACTCAGAGAATACATCAACACAGCAGTGGAAAAACAAAAAATACTACATAGTAGAAAATAATACGCCAACCTCCTGCTCATCATCGCTCAGCAGCATCATCCTCATCAAGATCTATCACTTGTCACTTACTACTGAGTTTACCCGTCCACAAATGGATAAATAACCCAAGGTAGTAAGAGGAAACATAAAATCTTGAGTCAGGAAACACCCTTAATGGGCGATAAAACAACTATCTAACATCATCAATAAAGTATATGAGAATAGGTAGATTAATCAACTAATTTACCAATATCAACAGAGAAGAACTCACGCCCGTCTTCCCCACATCCGATAATGATAGCCATTACAACAAACAAGTAGAAACAGCAGTGCATTCATGGCAATCAGTTATCGAGCGTGGACCATTCTAATTGTTATCGACATCTCCTAAGCACAAGCCCCGAAGGCCTAAACCAACATCAGACAAGCACCCAAGAGAAATCTCCTTCGACGTCGAATAATCTACACAAGACGATACAAGCAAAACAATCATCATCCATAACTCTGGCTATCATCGCCAATCTTGCGTGCTCCCCAAGCACAACCCAAACACAACCTATAGCTTCCAACAACCTGAAGCCCTTCAACGAGACAATAAAAACGACTCAACTCCAAATTTGACCAATCTATCTCCAACCTTAACCAATCCATCACCAAACGACCACATCGATGCAAGTAACTCATCCAAATCATCCAATTCAACCATCAACACTTTACAAAATCATCAACAACACTTAAATGACAATTATTTGTCATACAACCATATGAAACTCACTGAATCATGATAAATCAATGAATATAGAAAATAGAGGATCTAAACTTGCATAAACATATGAATTAACATAAGAACTACCGATATAAGTTGTTAGATTAGATCCTATAGTAATTCAAATGAAAATATACTTACCATGATGAGATCTAGGTGAAAGAAACTTAAAATGATGAAAACAAAATCAAACAACCCATATACTTGATTGAATCCATGTGAGATATGCTTATCACTCATCAAATCTTCAAAATAACTTGAAATCGCTAAATTCCCATTTGAACAATGAAGAATGATCTTCAAACCTCTCAATTTGATGCAATCTCCCTTCACTTGATGTAGATCTACCTTTGTTTGATGTTGATCTTCAATCTTCTTGCATAGATCTAGAATTTTTATGGAGGAAAGGTGTATTTGATTGAGCAAGGAGGATCATGAGCTCAACAAAATGAGAAAATGAAGAAAGTAAACCATTCTCCATGACTCTACCCTCCTATTTATAGCCTCAAACCAGCCCACTAATGGGCCACACCAAATCAGCCCATTAATGACTAGCCAAACTTGTACATAAATTGTGCAGCACTAAAACAATGATTTCTCCTAAACCGTTGAACCAAATCTTTAATGTGGTCACTCTATGGAATTGGCAACACCATTTCCTTTCCAATGAAATCAATCTCAACAACTGATTCAGTTCCAGTCAAAAGTTATGCCCTGTACTCAGCTGACATGGAAAAAATGATCACAAATTAAATTGGTAAAAATTATGGATATGTCTTGCATCCCCATAAACAACATATCAAAATATTAGAATGATCTAACCCATAGGAATCAAATAAAAATATTTTACGATCCTCTGATACGTAAAATGCGGGCTGTTATAGAAATTCCTTTAAGGGGAAAGAATGTAACATTCCAGAATTTTAGCGGTTGAATAATTAATTAGTTTAATTATTTGAATATTGATTTAGAGATTTAAATGATCTTAATTAAATAATTTTGATTATTTAATTAATGTATATAATGGAATAATAAATATAATTTCTGAAATAGTTAGAAATTGTTGAATTTGCAATATTGTGTGAGGTGGATAATTTGTAAGATTTAAATTAGTTTAGAATTGAAACATAATAACAAATTTATTTATTAAACGACGTTTGAAAGTATGGTATATAATTAAATTATAAATGAGCTCATAATGTTGTGGTAGTTTGTAGTTTTACATTTTGAACTTCGACTAAGTATATTGAATTTGTTATAAGTCGGATCTCTTTGAACAAGAAACGTTTGAATCTATTGACTATATAGTTGGAGTGAAAAATCAAGAATTCATCTTGTAAATTAGGAGTTATGTCCAAATAGAATTTTCAGAAAGTCGATATGGAATCATTTATAAACTATAATGGTTATTTAATAAATAAAAAGGATTCTAATATAAGTTGAACTTTGTTTTAACTTGAAACTGAAATATCGAGAATAAATCAGTATTTTCGTTTATTTCTAAAGTTGTACAAATTCAGTTTGGAGACATATACGGTGATAATAATTTATTATCATTAAATTGAATTATTTTATTTGATTTATATTATAACGATTTAATATGGAATTTAAGAGTAGCTAATTTCCAAACGACCTCCATTTTTGACGAAACTAATTTTTTTAAATCCGTAGTGATTAACTATTGTAAGATTGCCAGTTTGGGGTCGATTGAATTTATTTTGTGACCATGCGCAGTTTAAACGCGTATTATTTAATGGTTTGATAATTTGAAAGGACGTTTTACAAACAGACTCGGAATTCGATGAAACCAGTCCCATAGTATCCGAAATATTTAATTATTGTGAGATTACAAGTTTCATATCGAATGGAGCTCGTATGTGGTAGTTCTAGCTTGTTACTTCGTATGTAAGTTCATGTAAATATAAATAAAAATAGATTAAAAAAATATTTTCTTTTTCCTTTGCTTCCGAGAAATGGTACAACCTCATTCCTTCAACACAAACCGTACTCTTGCTTAAAACTACATGCCTATGTCCAAATACCTATCCTATACTATACTGCAAACACACATGCCTAACTATGTACTCACGCAGACCCTACAAAAGGGTATGAGCAAGCCAAAAAACTCATCGAAGGCACATGCCTAAGGAAATATCATAGCAAGTCTATGCTTTCAAAATCCACATAGTCTAGGAAGTGAAAACTCAACGAAGACCTACCTTATAGTTCGCAACCTACCTATATACATGCAAAGGAAGCTTGTCGTCCTATAAATACACATAGCAAGGCCTTAGTTTTCTGGCTTCAACAAATCAAAATGAGAGAGAAGTATAAAACTATGTATTAAAATTTAGATTAAAAATCAAACTCACCTCTAAAAATCTCAAGAAAAATATAGTTGTAATGCTCACGAGATACTCTTATATCCCATATTTGTTCTAAGGGGTCCGAGACCTCCATGTGCAATTCAAAAATATAACAGTGGGATTAGGGTTAGCTGTTGGGGAAGTTACAGGTAATTGAAGTAAAAAATTCGAAGGTGGCGGGGTGTTTAGGAAAGCAAGGAGAGGATGTGTGTGTAGTTTCATGGAATTTCATTATAAAAAAATTCAAACGTCTGCACTACGAGCAGTGTGGTGCTACCTGAGGCCACGAGGGGTGGGAGTGGCGAGTTGGACTTTATGGTGATAGGAAGGAGGATATCAGGGAGAGACGAGTAATGGTGCTTTTGGTTCGACGAAGGTAATGGAAGAGTATGATTAAACTAAAATTGGTAAATGACATGGTGTTGTAGTAGTTACGGGAGTTTTAAATCATTGGAGAAGAAAGGGGGAGACATGGGTCGGATATGAGAAGATATGGGCCGATGGAAAATAGTAAGGCCCAATTCAAAATAAATAAAGTTTAGATTTAATTTAATAGTGTATAAACTTATAAATCTTGTATCTTGAACATACGTTGTCAGATTTACAAATTGTTTATCATGTTGGAATCGTATGGACACAAGCTACGCAACGAAACAAGTCTGGAGTGATTTGGAGATCGTTTGAATTTATGGCAAGAAAAATCGTCTGATTTAATCAATCGACGTTTATCATTTTTAGCGATAAACAACCAATGTGAGCAAACTCCCTAACTCTATCCAGTTTTATAATATTATAAACGTTATTTAATATTGATATATGATGATTGAATGCTATGCGATGGTTGTTTGGATGAATTGCTAATAAATTGATTGAAATTACAAATTTAATTATATATATAAATCGGTGTTTAAATAATGATTCTATTTATCATGATATCTCATATTGAAATGAAATTTATATTATTTACATTGATTAACACCTGTGAATGCAGGGAATTAGGTTGGACTGATCCAACAAGATTCCTTAATATTTATTAATGTTCGTTTTCATATATTTTGATATATGACGTGTTAGATGTTATGTGATATATCTGTTGTGTTTAAATGCTTGAATAGAACTGGCCCTAGAATAATTAATACTTAAATATGGTAAAAATATGTTTGAATGAAAATGAAAATGAATTCAGTTTTTTAAAAGGAAAAACTATTTTTCCAAATTAGAAATTGAATTTCGAATGGTCTAGAATATAATAACTTGTTTTTAAATAATAAAAACAAGTGATTCAATTTATAAATGATGTTTATAAATGCAGAGAAATAATTATCATTGGATAACTTGGAAATGTAAATTCAAGAATGAATTGAAAGGGAAATTATAAACTGTCTAAAAAGGATACGATGAAATTTATTTCGATTTTCAGAATGTAAATAGAATTGAAACAAATCCACAAGGATTTATAAATATAATTCGACTACGTCGAATGTTATAAAAATTAATTATTTTCAGAAATTATCTATAATATAATTCGGAATCTGACGCGATAATTTATATTCAGTTTGAAACCTATAATTTTTATTAAATGTAAAATCGATATAGAATTATAAACTTATTAAATAAAATAGATTAGAAGTTGATGTGTAAACAATATTTGATAATGAATTTAATATGAATATATAAAATGACTCGATAAGTGGAATTTGAACATGTAATAATATTTACAATTGAAATCAAGATTGATATGATATAACAAGTCCAAATTTTTATAATGGAATAATATTCACATTTTAAAGTGAATAATGGCTTTAAGGCAAATGTTTTGCAAATTGGAATGGTTATAAAGGGAAACTGGGAAGGATTTGGAAGTGATAAATTTAAAGATGAATTTAGAATGTAAATGGAAAATGAGTTAACCTGGAACGTTAATTGAATAGAGATTTTTCGAAAGTAAGTTATCGAATAGAGATTATTAGGAAGATAGTTATACACGGAAATTTGATTATATCGAATTCAAGAAAGTACTTTTTACTTTCCATTTTAATCGAGATTTATTTATTTAGTTAGTTATTATTTGTTTATTAAAATTACTGAAGAAAAGGTATATTATAAAGTTAAATATTTTAGATGCAGGGATTATAACGCTATCGTTTAACCAATGATTTACGTTCAAGAAGTGGATTCATAAACTGAATCCGAGAGTTGCGTAAGTGAGGTTTTGTCGGTAATTAAAGTTCTGAGCTTTGTCTATTTCAAAGTTAAGAATGTTGTTCAGTTAAGGTCTGCGAGGTAATTATACTCCAACTTGATTGACTTCATTATTGACTAAGAAATGTTCAAGGTTCGATGGCGAAGATTGGTTAGAGTTACAGTTATTTAATGAGTGATTAATGGGTTGAGTTGTAGTAGTGATGTTTTATACAACATTCATTTAAATCCATATAAATGATTTGGAAATGTTTTCCAAATATAATCAGAGATATTTTCTAAGCATAGAAAATGAAATGATTTTGTTGATAAGAAATTAAGAAATGGAGTTAAGGAAACTAGAAATTGATTTGAGATTAGTCGAGTTGAATGGCTTCCCGAGTGTCGATCTAATGTAGGGTTCGGCCTTCATAGTTGATATTTAGGGAGTCGTTCTCTTACTAGTTTAAAGTTAGGGACTAATGAATGTAGAAGAATGGTGATGTGTGAATAAGAAATGGAAATGTTTTCCATTGTAAATAACGTATATTTTCTAAATATTGAAAATAAGAAATATGAATATATTTGAAATTGTTTTCCGATGTTAATAAGAGATATTTTCCGTAATATAGAAAATAAATAGTTTATGAATATATGGAAATATTTTTTCCAAGAATCACGAATGCCCAAACAAGTTTTTGAGGAATATCTAGGGAAAGATATGGAAAATGAGAAATTGGGAAATGGTAAATTAATAAGAAATTAATTTAAAGGTCTCAATATTGCTTGATACTTGATCGGTAGAATTTCCATGTGGAAATAGGATCGGTTGTTGTATGGATGTTTCCTTCGATAGTTAAATAACCAGCTATCAAAGTTTTGGCCTATTTTGTATTTCCATTGTCAATACGGAGAGACCAAGGTCATGTTTATTATCTGAAAACTACTCCGTATGGGATTAAGCGTTGTGAATCAAGTATGCTGAAGATAATTGAAGATGGGTTTAATGGCAAGGGTTGTTCTGTTAATCCTAGGTTGAAATTGTCTAAGAAGGATTTATGGGATGGTGCCTTCGGTTTGTCCAGTCCCAGGACAACTTGTATGGACGAATGTCTAACAGATTATGCCTAACAGATCATTTACATGGATCTCTTCAAATATATTACATTTGGTGGTGGAGGAATTCGTTTCTCTTAGCTTTATACCATGGTATTTTTGGAGAAATCAATAAATGGTTTGATGGGTTTGATGATGTGGTACTCAAAGTGAATGATGTTGAAAAAGGTAAATATGGCCTTAAGCCTCACAACCAAGAAATGGTATAAAATCGGGTAGGTCTCATGGCTATGTGGATCACTCTCATTAGGGTGTATTGTCACCTTATCTAGAGAAAATCCATTTTCTTCTTTATTCTACCACTTTTGTATGCTTCAATAACAATTGTTAATCCCAACCGTAGGTGATAATACATTCATAACACTCAAGCGAAGTGAGTGGCCGCTCATATTTAGCCTGGATTACTAGATGTTATTGTTCAACTTGGTGTATTCCTCTCTTAGATACACTGTCTTAAGGTGATCTGATACCATGCCATAGTTGGAATCCATTCTCCAACAAGCGCCCGCGGTTTTATTTATATACCGTTGACCAACTTTTTGGAAAAAGCCGTAAAACCTCAAGACCGAGGATCATTATCAAATATCGACCCAACCTTCCGATCTTGTTATTGAATTTCATACTCAATCGATTGATTACAGATTGAATCGAGCCACCTTCATAGCAAGCAAGATATCATCCTCCAGAACTAGCAAACACTTCCAAATGCAAAACCAACCGAATGATCGAATCATCCTAGAAAGATCGGGTCAAACCTAAAAAGTCGGATTGGAAATTATGGGCTTCAAGATGAAGTCCTACTCCCAAGGCTACAAAAACCGGTCAGCTTTGACCTGCAGTGCTTTTCGTACTCCAGAATTTAAGTTCTACGCATGCCATACATTCCGGGGAGAGCTATTCATCAGCAGGAGACCGGGTCCTTCTGCATACAACTACTTTATAGGACCGAGTTACACGTGGCCGGCCCCGAAAAAGATGCATGCCACGTTGCATTCAAATTCAACCCACCTTCTCACCTGCAAATACACCATTTTCTAGAAATGGAAATGAATTTGTAGAAATCTCGGCCAATCTATTCAGCACTCCACAAATAGCATGCTCCAACCATAACACATGGATTTGATGTATAAACAACTTCTTTCTCTTCTTTCTTTCAATCTAAAAAAACTGTAACCTGTAATGGATAGTAGAAACAGAGATTATAAAGTGGATGTAGGCTTGGTTGAAGCCGAACCAGCATAAAAATATTGTGTCCTATGTTCATTTAGTTTTCCTTGCATTCTGTGAATATTTTTGTGTGTGGTTAACACACTTTGGGGGTTGATTATCATTAGACTAACTTCTGACATCAACACTTTGGCGTGCTAGGAAAGGGAATGACCCTTTGACCTTTGGAAAATCTTAAAGAAGAAATGGAAAAACGAAATAAGGACGCAACACCTGCTCTTGCTCAATCTCAACTTGCTATTGTAGCAGATGCAATAGCAACAATGGTAAGCCAGGGGGCTTCCTCCCACGATGGCCTGTCCCAATACTTAACTAGGGACGAGATGGATGGAGTTCTCGTTGACGACACATCTAGATGAATCCTCGCAAAGTAGCATAAAATGACAATGATTTCCTAGCTCGGATGGAAGGGAGATCAAGTAATCAAGCATCACTTTCTACACCAATGAAGTTAGGGCAATAACTAATCTTCAATTTCAGGAAATCCATGCCCCAGATAGGTTTACAACTTTGCTCCCACCTGGTTCAACTTCACTTCTGAATCGTCCAATTCTAATGTCACCACTCCCAACAACCAATAAAGCTGGAGTAGCTGAAGATTCTTAGGTCGACCATTTTGCCTTCGGTCCAGGGTTCGACTGAACTCCTTAGACAAGCAGCTCTCAGATCAGTACAACAACCGGGTCGACCAGAACATGGATCAATGCAACCTCCAGTCTGACCCAATATCTTACCACAAACCCGTCTTATGTCGCCTCCCACTCGAACTTCCCAACACGACAATCCAAGTTTAGCTGGGGGCAGCAACCCTCTGTCTCACTAAGACCACTCTACCATATCAGTTCCTGGTAAGATGGAGGAAAACATTACTAAAAATCACTAAGACATCGCCTCAAGCAGGGGCAGTACCAATCCCCGAGTTGATAACGTTCACCCAAACCAGTCTAATCCTACCGGCATGGATATGGTTCGACCCAATACAAATTCCACCCAAGTGGCTTCAGTTAGTCCTGAACTAATAATCAAGGCTAGAGATCACCTACACCCATCACTTTGTGGCTGTACCCAACTAACCCTAAGAACTCACGACGTGCTTTAACCCCATAGTGGGACTCTAGCCAACGTCCCCAATGAAGAATTGGATTCGTGGCAACAACTCCTTGGGGATGGTAGTCAGATTGCAAGCATCATCAAATGCTTCACCAAAGGAACATCTTATCAATAGGATGTGGATAACGTCCATTGTAGCCCCTTCACGCGAGAAATCAGAAACTCGCGCAACCATTCAGACTTTAAGCTTCCGATCCTGGAGTCCTACAATGGAAGGGCCGACCCGACCATATATCTCATGTGATACAAGTGTCACATGGAAGTACTATCAGCATCAGTCAATGTCATGGCCAAGTCCTTCCCTCTCTTCCTCACCGATATTGCTGGCATGCGGTTTCGGTAGTTAACAACTAAATCGATCAACAGCTGGAATATGTTGGTCACACACTTCATCGAACAATTTAGGGTTCACATCTCTCGACCGAAGAGCGTCACGTTCCTTACATCCATCAAGCAGTGGTATGGTTAGACCCTGCGCTTCTTCTTAGAAAGATTCAACGCATCCGTAGCTTCGGTCGATCGACCCGAGCCATCGATGGTGCTTGTGGCCGCCTGATTGGTGTCTTGGACCGAACTGATTTCAAGATTTCCCTCCAAAGGGGCCCTTCTAGAGACATTGGAGACTTCTACTCTGAAGCCGATAGATTCCTCCAACAAGAAGATGCCAACATTGAGATGGAAAATCGCGAGGTACTTACTACAAAGGATGGAGGACCGACCTACGTTGTCCAAAACAAGGGTAAAGGAAAAGCCTCGAAAAAGATTGGTAAGAATGTGCGATTCTGGGGAGAGCCCAAGTATGATCAATACAGTGAGCTCAACTCCTCCATATTGTATATATACCTCGATGTACGAGGATCTCTACCTTTTCCCAAGCCTGTCAGGAGGGAGCCGACCCAAAGAGATCATGAGTCAGGAAAGCACCGCATGTATCATGATATGGAAGGCCATGACACCAATTACTGCAGGCACTTGCACGATCTCATCAAGGATCGGGTTAGACATAGAGAGCTACCTGAGTATTACAAAAAGGCCACACTAGCTACATCGCCATAGCTACCTTCCCAAGCTCCTCAGAACGGTCCCCTACCTCCCGAAATAAGAAGGACCCCAAGCCTAACACCCGCGACATCATCATTAAGTGATCTAGTTTAGGTCATTGTGGAACTTCCCCATTTCTTAGAATATAAGAAACGTGCTACTATTATTTTTTCAATGGAGTGGTTATGTAGAAGTACACACGTATGGGGTTATGATTTAATCCCAAGGTATGCTCTAGATTTGACTATAATCCCATCAGAATTTATACCTCACTTTACAAAACCAAGCATGATTTATGCTCGTCCTCTGGGTATGGTTTATACCTCATTTTACAAAACCGAGTATGGTTTATGCTCGTCCTCAGGATATGGTTTATACCCCTTCACTAAAACCGAGCATGGTTTATGCTCGTCCTCGATAAACTTCGGGTATGGTTTATTCCCCACTTTAAACTTCCGAGTATGGTTTATGCTCAAATGCCAGGGTATGGTTTATACCCCTCTCAATTGCAAGCCAAGTATGGTTTATACTCCTAACAAACACCCAAGCATGGATTATGCTTGAAAATATTGAACGACATCGCCAGGATTTAGCATGTCTATTTTAAACCCTTTTACAGGTATCGTTTGATTCGGCAAGGTCCCGGTCCTTCTGTTATTCTCCAAGATCGGTTCGGCATAACCATTGGGTCTTTACATTCTCAGACTCCCGGCTTTAATACGATCCTTGAGTGATTTTCGTTTTTCGGCCTTAACACAATCTTCAGCGATCGTCGGTTTTCTGGCCTTAATACAATCATCGTGGGTCGTCGGTTGTCTGCGTCTCATATAATATGGTTCGAGTGGCCATGACTTTCTGGATTTCTACTGGGGTTCTATTTTATGAAAGATCCATAACCCATCTTCTTTTTCCAAAAAAGATATGTTCTGGGAGGCAAAGTGTTGACCATCTTTTTGGCAAAAGTCGTCACAGCTCAAAACCGAGGCCCATTATCAAATACTGACCCAACCTTCTAACCATGGAATCGACTTTCATACTTGATCGATCAATTACAGTTCGAACCGGGCCACCTTCATGGCAAGCAAAGATACCATCCTGTAGAACTGGATAACACTTCCAAAGTTAAAATCAATCGAACGATCAAATCATCCCAGAAAGACCGGCTCAGACCTGAAAAGTCAGATCGGAAATTATGCGCTACAAGTTGAAATCCTACTCCCAAGATTATAGAAACGATCAGCTTTGACCTGCACTTCTTTTCATACTCCATAATTTAAGTTCCACGTATTCTGCATATCTCGTGGAGGGCTATTCATCACCAAGAGGCCAGGTCCCTTCGCCTACAACTACTTTATAGGACTGAGTTACACGTGCCGACCCTGAAAAAGATGCATGGCATGTTGTATTCAAATTCGACTCACCTTCTCACCTATAAATACACCAATTTCCAGAAATGGAAAGGAATCTGAAGAAATATCAGCCAAACTATTCGGCACTCCACAAATAGCATGCTCCAACCATAACGAAAGGATTTGGTGTATAAACCACTTCTTTCTCTACTTTCTTTCAATCAAAAAACAACTATAATCGATAATATAAACAGAGATTATAAAGTGGATGTAGGCTTGGGTGAAGCCGAGCTACTATAAAAATATTGTGCCTCCTGTGTTCTTTTACTTTTCCTTGCATTTTGTGAATATTTTTGTGTGTGGTTAACGCCCTTTGGGGGTTGATTATTAATAGATAAAATTTTGACGTCAACATATACTATGTATGTAGAGTGTGAGATGCAAGCATTCTGCTAGTTTGATATTTACTTGATTTAGACACTATTATAATATTAGGATAGTATTAATTTTAAATGATGCTTTGGGTTACCGTAAGGTGAAAACCATCCTTGTTTATGAGTGGATCGGTCTTACGATTATCCTTTCGTATAAAAGGTTTTTTAAAAAATGTTTAAACTAAGTGGTTGGAGTTTACTCACGCCAGTCCCATGACTAACCCAGAGTTTATTTTATTTTGTTTTACCCTAAACTCATGGGTGACCGAATTTGTATGGGCAGTCAAGTAGTCGGGATTTTACAGTACTTGGAGGAGCATGGGGCAGGAGGATTCAGCATTAGATAGTTACGGTTTTCTTTCTGCTGTGTACAATATTTGTATCTGGAAAATGGTGTTTCTAACTATTTCAGAAATAGCTGTTATGCTCTGATGATGGTATGTACATACAAACAGATTTGTATTTCAAAAAGTTATGTTATATGATATATTTTATTTTGTTTGGCTGTGAGATTGTCTGTTCTTTTGTGATCTTCTTTTCTTCTATTCATATTTCTTTCTTTCTATTTCTCACCCTCTAACTTTTTTCTATTAATGATCCGGTATTTCCGATACCTGAATAGTTGATATGGTATTATGTCGATTTTTGGGGTCAAAAATCTCCCGGATCATTACACCATAATTTCTAAGGTAAGTCGACTCATAGTTATAACTCGTTGCCTAGTTATAGCTATAGCTTGGTACTGAGTCTAATCCATGGACATTTGAATGTTGATTCTTTTCGTGTTCGTCTTCTTACTTTATAATGATGCTTATCAAATTTCATTGCTTGCTGACTTTATCTGATAGTATTTTGTACTCAAGTTAGTTTTAAATTATAAGTTGAATCAGATGAGTCATCTTTACTTAAGGCTCATTAAATCAACACCAAACTTGAAGGGTAGGTCTAGAAGACAATGGATTATGATAGGGGTGGTGTGGATGACACGGACTAAGTAAGGACTAGGGATGATCGAGTGCTGACTCGTACACTTAACATATTTTTATGCTATTTTTCTTGAGGTCCTTTTAGGAATGTTCTTTAAATTATTTTGATCAAAAGTCATTTTGGCTTCGTATTTATATTCTAACTCCTTTAAACTTTGTTCGAATAAAACCACTATTAATATGAGCCATATGCATCTCTTCAATAAATTTATCATTCCTCTCTTTGATACTTTATGTATCATATCTTAGTTTTCTTCTTCGGAACTACTAGAAAATCAACTCAGTAGGTGCAATACATGTGTAAGAACGCTTCCTCAAAAGATTTTGCACAGCATCTTGATTGCGAGTCTCTAACTGTCGTGCATTAAGATGATATTGTTTTTGTCACCTTGCATCATCAACAATATGGACGATGAATGATCTTTGTATGTGCCGACGGGGAGGTGCTAGTGGCTGAAGGGCTGAAGGGTGGTTATGGTTGAGTGTAGTGCATATTTGAATATGGTGTGTAGCCATATACATGTTGAGGCTAAGGAGTTCATTGTTGATTTTTTAAATGGGTGTTGAAAAATCAGTAGGATGGTATGATGGATCAAACATACGAGCTTTTGTTATGGAGGCAGATGTGTTTCTCATTGTCTTTTACCCGAAGTTTTAGTTGGAGAACATTGCATAGTAGAATAGAACGCGGTGAAGAAATTTTACTATGGAGGAAGGAAGAAGAGAGTAATGTTATCTATCCGGTAAACTAATCATTGAAACTAATAATTTTTGTTGAACGTTGTATAATTAAAATGGCATAATCTTTGTTTATTCAACAAAATTTGCAAAGGCTTTGCCATTTTAAAATAGCACACTACACCATTATAAAAAGCAATCACCTGTTCACTCAACTAACCACTGAAAACTTAACAAGCCACACATAGCTGCTAGTGTCTAGTTTTCCAACCGAAGAACTCATTTTTTGTTGTGTTCTAAAATGTAAAGAACTAAATTAGAAAATTGTAATAGTTGCTCCATTACCTCTATTTATAAGAACTGAAACGACATAAGTATGAGAAATTTTCAACACGAATGAAAGTAAAGATAGAAAGTACAAGAATAATTTAGGTCTAAATGACATACTAGTGTTGTTTTTCAAAATCAAAGCTAGAATATTGTCGTAGAATTGGTCAAACAGTAGAAAGATAGGTAATCAAATTAATGGATGAAGGAAGAGTCTTCATTGCTGCTAAGGTGAAAGCGTGAGATGAATATGTTAGATCTTTGAATGCCTATATATGGTTGTCATGATAATCATATATTTTTTATTAACATATCATTTTCAGTCAATTGGGTAACATTTTTTTAGTGAAATTTGTATATCTGTATCATAACGATAAATATAACAAGTTTTACAGTAAAACATCGATAATAATTTCCCATAATTAGCGGTTATAGTAATTTATTGGTCAACTTACAATACATACACATTCGTATAATATGTTACACTATAAATAAAAATAATTGATAAGAATCGAACCATGAGTTCAGTTCGAATGATGGTAAATAAATTTCTTTTATTTATTATTGCTCTATTTTATTAAATAACAAGGTGAAATTTATTATGTAACACAATTGCAATGTAAAAATGAATCAATTATTTTTGTTTAAGACAGACAATAATTTAACATTACCATTGTAACGCTTATAGATTAATCGATATATCAATCTTCATATACCAATAAATCGACAATAGTTATAGTGAGCAATTAATTTAGTTTATCGGTTAAAATGATACGATGCAGTATTTGCAAAATGACAGTTGTGACCATTAACATAACGACACTATGGAAGGATATATCAGGTTGGTCGGAGTAGTAACGAGAAATAGGCTTTTGGAAAATGGGAAATGATGTGTATATTACCTATATGGATACCATGGATTATTGTAATTAAATGTATTACAGTTAATCAATGTTCCACTTTTATTACTTACAACTTTGCCAGTGTTTTTTAAAGAAAGAGAATCGACATACAACATTTCATGTCATATAAATAACAAAATTTTAAGTATGGGTTCTACCACATATGCATTTACTTTTCGCCACCTTCCATTTTCTTAATTTTTAAGATTAAAAACTTTCAATAATTCATCTTCTTAAAGACATAACCACCAAAAAAAAATTTGAACTAGAGCTTATCGACAATAATGCTTTTTCTACAAATTTCTATTCGTTTGGAATTTGACTAGAAAATATTATCTAATTTATTTATTTTCAAACTTTAATATATTAGGATGTTATATGGTTTTGTTTGAAGCGAAAAAATCGAACATTCGACAATGATGAATTGCAAAAAAACCAATCGTTCAACTTAACATATAAATTTGAAGTGAGACCCATTACATTAACAAAGTACATGTACAAAAAAATAAAAAATTACATTAATAACAATGATTTATGTCTCATAAGAAGTTAGAAATGTAAACAGAATTTAACGAATAATAAAACAGTAATTGTGTACAAAAGAGAATTGATAGAGTGATATTGTAATATTGCATTAACGCTAATAATCTCCAGTGATATGGAACTGCTATAGATAACAGTATAATTTAGGCTAAGAATCGGCTTATTACCTAATAATGAAAATAAAAGAACAAAGGAGGAACTACTCCCATAACATAGCCGACTCATATACATCGATGATTTATTTCCCCCTTTCAAATTAGGGTTAGGATTTTTTTCGAACCCTAATTTTCATAGTGATCCGATTAGAAAATACTTGACTTCTTCATGAGATGAAATCTAAAGCAGGATGCAAGCAACAAAAGTGAAAATATGTCAACATAGTAAGACCTGAAGTTCCATAGTGGCAACCATTAAACAGGTTGTACTATTCTTTGATTTTTAGCTCTTCTCTAAGCCAATGAAGTTTTTATTAGACAAGGATTTAGTAAAAATGTCTACTTTTTGATGATATGTTGGTATATAGTTAACTTGTTGAATTTTCTTTCTACACTTTCTCACAAACAAAATATATGTCAATCTCTATATGCTTCGTTCTAGCATGTTGAATAGGGTTTGCAGACATGTAGTTGGTGCTTTGATCATCACACCATACTGTAGGTTTCCTTTCTGATGTTAGCTTTAGCTCATTGAGAATTGACTGTACATAAAATATCTAGTGTACCACTAGCTAAACCTCTGTACTCAGTTTCTGCACTTGACCTTAAGATTGTAGATTGTTTTTTGAACACCATGAAATTAAATTGTCTCCAATATAGATGCAGTAACCAGTTATAGATCTTCTATCATCAGTGTCATATGCTCAGTCTGAGTTAGTATATGCTGTAATGTTGAGTTGTTTGTGAACTCTTCAGGTTAAGCCATAATAAATTATCCCTTTTAGGTATCTGAGAATCCTCTTTATAGCCTTTCAGTGCTCATCAATTGGATTTTGCACAAATTGTGACACTTTATTAACACTAAATGAAATATCAGGTCGTATTATAGTTGCATATTGTAATGCACCTACAACACTTCTATTATATTTGACATTAATCTTGGCTTCTCCCCTGTTCTTAGAGTAGTGTTGCTTTGATATCATTTGTGTTGGTTGTGGTTTGGCATCATACATCTGTGCTCTAATCAATGATTCTAAAACATATTTCATTTGGTAGAGTTGTATTTCAGAAGTTGGTTTTTTTTTGAGTTCAATTCCAAGAAAATATGAGATGTCACTTAGATCTTAATAGAAAATTGCTTATCTAAGTAGAGAGTTAGTTTGCCTGACTTCATCTTCATTGCAAACTGTAACAATAAAGTCATCAACATATATTAGTGTACATAATGTTAATGAATTATTACTTTTAATGAAAAGAGAAGGGTCAAATTGGTTGAGTGGTGTCCCATAGTTCCTAGAGTGGCTTTTACTCTGTCAAACCACACTCTAAGTGTTTGCTTCAAACCATATATAGCCTGGTTTTAATTGCGGACTTGTTCTAAATTTTGTATAAACCATTATGGTTGTTGCATATATATTTCTTCCTGCAGAATGCCATTCAAAAAGGCATTGTTAACATCCAAATGCTTTATTTTCCATCCCTTGGTTAAAGCAATAGTAAATATAAGTCTGATGGTTGATGCCTTGACAACTAGAGAGAATGTTTCATTGAAATAGAAGCCATGCTCTTAAGTGAACCCCTTAACAACTAATCTGGCTTTATATCTACTTACTGAACCATTTGAATTCTTGTTTAATCTATAAGTCCATTTACATCCAATTATGTTTTTGTTGCTGAAGGGTACACTAATTCCCATGTATTATTCTTGATGAAGGCATTGTACTCTTCATTCATGACATTTCTCCGGTTCTTGTCCTTAACAGATTGAATATAACTAGTTGATTCATTTATGGTGATAACTGCAGAGTAAATTATAGGTTTGAAATGCCTCTCTTAATTGGCTCTTGTCATCATAGTATGTCTAGTTTGATTTTGAGCAGAATGATGATAAGTTTTTTCATCTATTTGAACAACATCATCATCATTTAAGGTGTTTTCTCCAATTTTGTCACTCATCTGAGTATCATTATTTTCTTCTGATATTCTATCTTCGCCTTAATTTGATTCAGGTTGCTGACTGGCATGGACGGGCGGCTCACTATGTTCCTGACATTAGTGGTGATCAGTTTGAGCATCAGCAGCCTTGGCATCATCCATTTCATGCCATGCACTACTAATGTTTTGTAGTTTAGATATAGATACCTTAGGGTTATATATCTTTTTTGATGTTTCCATACTAGAATCTTTTTATGGAAAAACATTCTCATTAAACACTATGTGTCTACTAATACAGACTCTTCCATTAGTGTCAATACACTAGTATCCTTTTTGGTAAATGCAGTAACCAATAAAAGTACAAGGCTTAGA
Source organism: Allium sativum (assembly GCA_030737875.1). NCBI lineage: Eukaryota > Viridiplantae > Streptophyta > Magnoliopsida > Asparagales > Amaryllidaceae > Allium > Allium sativum. Next base: position 403,383,331 of record CM060922.1, on the reverse strand, counting down.
TCTAAAGTCAAGTTTATTGGAGTTCTATGGCCTCAAATAGGGAAAACGTAAGCATCTAAACATTTTAAGCCTGTTGTAATTTTGTTTGACATTATATAATTTCTTTAGTGGACTTGTTCCATTTAAAACTTTGGTTTGCATTCTGTTTATTAAGTAAACAGTCGAGTTAAAAGCTTCTAGCCAAAAATTTAATGGTAAGGAAGTTTGTGCTAATAAAGTTAACCAAATTCAACTATATGCCTATGTTTTCTCCTAATTATCTCATTTTGTTCAGAAGTGTATGGGCAAGTGATTCTATGAGTAATGCCCTTTTTCTGAAAGAAATTACTGAGTCGTTTAAATTCAGTGCCGCCATCAGATTGTAATATCTTGATGGTGGAACTGAATTGATTTTCAATCATCTTCACATAATTTAACACAGTATTAGTGGTTTCAGACTTGGACTTTAGCAAGTATAACCATGTATACCTTGTGCAAGCATCAATAAAAGGTAAGTAACATTTGTATCCAAAATCTGAACTTATTGGGGATGGACCCCATATGTCTGCAGCAACAAGTTCAAATGGTTTGGTGTAACAAGTCAAGGAATTAGAGAAAGCCAAATTTTGACCTTTTTCCCATTTGGCAACAGATGCAAATATGATGTAATTTGTCATTAGTAAATGGTATTTTATAATCAAGAAGAATTTTCTTTGCTGTGTTAGTGCTAGGGTGTCCTAGTTTACAGTGCCACATACTAAAAGTAGACCTATCATTACCATTCAAAGTTTGTTTTAACAGTATCAACAATATTGCAACATGGTTGAACCTTTACAGAGTTATTGCATCTGTCAAAACTAAACTTGTATAGTCTCTTAACTGAATCACCTTGCAAAAAATATCTCTAGTTAGCATATCTCTAACTAGACAATAATTTGGATAAATTTCGAAATACACATTATTTTCACTAGCAAATTGTGAAACACTAATCAAATTTTTCTTGATTTTGGGTACTCTTAGAAAATTAAGCAACAATAATTGTCTTTTACCTCTAATGCTACCTTTGCCAATATATGAAATATTGATACACTTACCATTGTCCATGCTGATTGTTTGCTTACCTTTTTACTCTCTATTGCCAAGATATAATTTTTCTAAGTTGTTAGTTATATGATTTGTTGCTCTAAAATTTGGGTACCAACTACTATTATTAATATGATCCACCCTTGCCGCTTCATTATGATTTCTTGATGCATCTGGTTGAGTGTTGTTGTCATATTGAGTCTATACTAGGTTAACACTGAGATTTGACCCCTTTGATTGTTGTACTCTTGATTATTGACATAGTTTATATTGAACCTAAAGTAGCATTTAGGTGCATTGTGTCCTATTTAGTCACATATCTGACGCTTTGGTTTGTTATTATTGTTGTTCCATCTTTCTCTTACTCTAACACAATTTGAAGAACTACCCCTTTAAATAGGTTGATCTAAATTTTTTTTATTGCCTTGATTTCTGTTCCTGTTATTACTTGCAACATAGTTGATTTTGAGTTCATTTTCTTGTTCCCTTTCACTCTTAATTTTGGCTTCATATGATAGTAGTATTGAATGTACATTATCCATGGATGAGAATTGCTTTTGTGATGGTATGATTTCTTCAACAGCTTCATAATCAACACTTAACCCATTCAAAATAACATGAACTTGTTCAGACTCTGAAAGTTTGTGTCCAACATCCTCTAACATATCACATATTGATTCAATCTTGCTCAAATACTCTTTCATGGTAATATTTTCTTTTATGACCTTTTGTAGTTACCTTTTATAATGTATCACTTTGGCATGGGATTGATTGTTGAAACCTTTCTTAACGGTTTGCCATTTGTCATGTAACGTTTTACAACCAATCACTTGTGGCAAGAGATTTCGGCTCATAGAGGATAATAGCCAAGAACTAATTAATCTATCTTGCTTATGAAACTTGGTATACTTTTCATTGTTAACCACTTGATTTTCTTGATTAGTTATACACTTTGATGGTACGTTAAGGGTACCCATGACATATCCTTTGAGATCATATCCTTGTATCACTGTCTCAATTTGTAACTTCCATAGCGAATAATTATTTTCATCAACTTGAACAGCAATGAGCTGAGATTAAGGACTAACCACTGTTTTTATTAACATGTCTGCAGTACTAGTACCTTCTTGAGGGCTAGAGACATTGAAAAAGGCTAATGAAGTGCTATCATTAGCCATGATGAAGAACAATGTAAGGCAGACCCAATTATGGCAGAAACTGAACCGAGAGTATTGATCAGGAGGTAAGAAAACTTTCTAAAATTTAGCTACTGCAATCAGGTAATCATTTTGATGAAATAGTCTTTGATTCAAATCCTAAATGGCATGGTTGAGTTTTTTGTGTTTTTTCTTGATTTTTTGATTCAAAAATAGAAGATGGTGAAATGAGATTCAGATGCAGTCACCACTCTGTATACTGATGAGGAAATGAAATAACGCAGTTGTGCACATGGTGGTTGATGAGGCACTGATGACCAGAATGCCTCTTCACCCTCTTCAATGATGAAAAATAACCAAGGAAAGAAAATTCACAACAAATGATGTGAGAATTCTCAAGGAAGAAAGAAAGGCAGGATCATAATGTTGTAAAGATGATGATCGCTCTGATGTCAAATTAGAAATGTAAACAAAATTTGATTGAATCGTAAAATATAAATTGTATATGAAATAGAAATTGTATATGATCGCTCTGATATCAAAATAGTCCACTAATATACATCGACGCTTTATTTTAGGATTTGTTATAAATAGAAAAGAAATAAATTTCAAGAATTGTAGTATTGTGAAGAGTTGCAGGAATTATTATTTCGTAGATAAAATGGAAGTATAGACGCATAGTGTATTTATAATACAAGTGATGCAACCGTCAGAAAGAGAGAATGGGCTAAATACAAAGGCCCAATATACAATGTAATGATAATGATGTGTAAACCCATTAAATAGAAATAAAGTTTAAAGAGTCAGCCACTATCCTCATTTGTTACATCTAATATCCTCTCTAAAATTCGGGCTAGGTTTTCTAAGACTGACCCTAATTTACTTCGTCAATTGGAGGAGAACGGCCTCCATCGGAGAGCTTTCTAGTGAATCCCACTATCAGGAGCATGACGACAATTAGCAAAGCCTCCATCAGAGAGCTTTCTAGTGAATCCGACTATCAGGAGTATGACGGCAATGAGCAGATATACGAGAGTATGATTAAGCATGACTGGATCTATCTTTCAGATCTGAAGCATGGCTTTCAGTTGATTTGTCCTTCGAATCTGACTTCCGCTTGCTTTCATCAGCTTCAGGAACCTTCGAAAAGTTGTATTGCTCTATTATTTTGAGTTCACTTCGTGGTCTGGTAAAGTTCTTTGTTGATAGGGATTTAGTGAATATGTCTGCTCTCTGATGATAAGTAGGGACGTAGTTTACTTGTAAATTCTTCTTTTGCACTTGCTCATGCACAAAATATATGTCAATTTCAATGTGTTTTGTTTGTGCATGTTGAATTGGGTCAGCATCCATATATATTGTGCTTTGATTGTCACACCGTAGAATAGGCTTTCTGTCTGAAGTGATTTTTAATTCTTGTAGTAAGGATTGTAAGCATAATATTTCTGCTGTGGTGATGGCAACACTTCTGTATTCAGCCTCTATACCAGATTGGGAGATTGTAGTCTGCTTCTTTGAACACCAGGATATTAGACTGTCGCCAACGTATATGCAGTACCCAGTTATAGACCTTCTATCGTCATTGTCTATTGCCTGGTCAGCATCACTATAGGCGGTTATATTGAAGTTGTTACTTGCTTTGAGAGATAGACCATAGTTGATTGTCCCCTTTAGATACGTTAGAATTCTTTTGACAACTTTCCAATACTCGTCAAGTGGATTCTGCAAAAATTGTGAGACTTTGTTAGCACTAAATGAAATATCAGGTCGTGTAATGGTTGCGTATTGCAATGCCCGCACCACAATTCTATATTGCTTAATATTATCTATGGCTTCTCCCCTGTTTTTACTATAGTGCTGATTTGATATCATAGGTGTAGGCTGGGGTTTTGCTTCATGCTTGTTAGCTCTAGTAAGTAACTCTAATATGTTTTCTTTGATTTAAGTGCATTTCTATAGCTGAATGTCTTTTGATCTCAATGCCAAGAAAATAAAAAGCATTGCCCAAATTTTTTATTGAAAATTGATCATTCAAAGAGCTTTCTGATTTCACCACGGTTATTATATTGCCTGTAACAATAAGATCATTGTTAGATCCAAATTTGGCTCTAACACCCAAATTGTTCTGAATTTGCTGAGATTAATGACTAGAAACGAAAGAGAAGACTGAAAACACACCAAATTTATAGTGGTTCAGCGTTAACAAGCCTACGTCCACTTTATACATCTTTGATTATACATTAAATGCAAGTACAATCAATGATTTCTCTCGATCTCACTATTACAATGATGATTCACTCAGTAATTTCATAATAATACCGATAAAAAATAATGGAGGAGCAACAATGGTGGTAACAACTCTCAAAATTGCCAAAGGATCCTAAAAAATGCCAAGTATAAGGCTATTTATAGGTGATATTTGAAGGCGGTTCGTGAGGACACGTAGCACGGATCCCGAGGATCTCAGAATGGTTTGTGGTTTGATGGAGAAATGGTCAATATGACAGTTATGGACAGGTGTCACAGGTGTCGCCAGATCCTAGGTTCACGGCTCATGGAGGACTAGGTCTTGGCTTACATTTCTTGGTTGCTGGGTCGGCTCGTGACTTTATACCACGAGCGGATCGTGGTGTTGCTCGCGAGTGAGTTAGAGCTTGGAATCACGAGTGGGTCGAGATAGGGAGGCCACGAGCGGGTCTTGGTGGAGTAACCACGATCGGGTTATGGTACCTCATGAACCGAGGCTAATCTGTCTTGAGCTTTGATCCATGGGTCTTTCTCCATTTATATACAAATAATTGTTTTCTTGGTGGCTTGGTCCTAAAGCTAGCCAACATTTTGCCCCCGTGAAGTATGTTTTATCAGGGATGGAACATGCTTCGAAATTGTTGAACTTATCCTTTCATGAAACGATGTGGATTGATAGTCACATCCGTGTATAGCATCGCACTGTTTCGAATGGTTATGCCCTTTGAAAATTTCCAATTATTTCTTTGTTTATTGGTTAATTTTCATCCTCTGAACTCCAGAGTATATCGCAATCAACTTGTCTGGTAAGTTTTACACCCTATGAGTATTTCCATATCTTTTATTTCTTGGTCATTCTCGAGTCCGGGTCGATGTAATACAATGTGGTTCGTGGAACGGGGTATACACCACGATCATGTGGTCGAGTGGGCCTCCTCCCAAACCACAATGGGCTTCCTTGAACGCTCGCGGCCCATGGGTTTTCACGGTCCGAATAAGACAAAAAGGAGGAGACGAACGGTCTTTCCTTACCCTTCCTTCTCTCTTCTTACAGTTGCCGCATTTCCCCACTCTCCAAACCTTATTCATTCCCTTCAAATTCACAAGATTTCAAAGCTACCAAATTGAATAAACAAGGTAATAGCAGCCAAAACTTGTATTTCTCGTTGAACGATTTTCTTCCCTCGTGAGTTCCGGCATCGTTGCTGGTGTTAAACGATGGTGGCTAAATTGGGTTTCGAAGGCGATGAACTAGGTAAATGAAGGAGCGAGGAGGAGAGACTGAGGAGCTCGAGAACACCCCATTGTCGGAGATTGGCTCGTGTTAGTGATTGGGAGAAGGTGGAGCTTTAGTCTCATGAGAAAGGGCAGGGAGTTGGATTCATGGAAAGAGATGGAGAGGCAGGAGACCTCGACTCGTTTCATCGACGAATGGTTGGGTCGTGGAGATGGCCCACGAGCCCCTCGTTCGCGAGTGGGTGGCAAATCGGCCCATAAAAATTCGTGTTTGGGGGATCCGTCCACGAACTGAACTAGTTCGCGAGTCGTCTATTAGCACGACCCGAGCTCTATTCCACGAGCCGATGTTTAAGTCATAAGCCATCCCCCAACCACAATCCAGACTCTTAAGTCATGAGTTTCTTCTTGGGTCATGAGCTGCTCTATGAAGTTTTAACGAACCAACTTAACTAACGATCTGATTTACATATTGACTAAAGTATATGATACAATTCTGATATACCAATGAACAATTAGGTTAGAGCCTTCCAGATGAATTCCTAGACCGGATAGAATCATAACTTAGCGGCATACAATGAACAATATCACACTTATCCAATTTTTACTTTGTGCTTTCATTTTCCAGTTTTATGCACACTTGCATACACCAACACTTGCACATGCACGGGGTTCAAGGGTAACTACATACTAATCTTTCATGTTTATTCACCAACACAGCCATGTCTGATAGACGTTCGTTGAGAATATTAGAAATAAGGGCAGATCCAGAGTCGTCAAAATATCACAATCCTGATGTGCTTCCGTCCGACCCAGAGTGGGAAAATTCTGGATCTGATTATGAGACAGATATCAATAGTGAATCGACATCTTCCGAGAACACATCACTCGAGGAAGAAGAAGGTGATGATGATCGAGCTCCTGACGAGATCCCAGGTGTCAAAGAAGTAGAGAAAGAGAAGCTGAGTGATTCCATGACTTCTAAATTGGAAAAGTTGAAATTATAGAAAGTCTGTTTAAGGCACGGGATTCCTTGGGACGATGTAAAAACTCTAGAAGAAGGAGACAGGCCTCATTCTGCACCGGAGGGATATATGGCTGTCGATAGGCTTATATGTTGGATAGGCGCCATCCATCTGTTTCCTCCAATTATCGTTGATCTACTGAGACGGTTACATATCGCCCCTATGCAACTTCATCCCAACACTTACGCAGCTATGTATGCTTTATATATCGCATACACAGAGATTTTATAGACCGAGCTCACCTTCAAAGATTTGAAATTCTATTATCATTTCAAACATCGTTCCATAGGGACCCCAAACTTCTCTTTCTTCGAATCGATTCCTGGCAGAAAGGTTTTATCGGATGGCCATAGCAACTTAGGGGATGCGAGATCCGATTGTTTTAACATAAAACATCAGGAAGGATGTGCAAGGAAATGGCTACAATCAAGTAGGTTTTAAATTATGCAACGTATATTCCAATTGCATAATCAAAGTGCTAATGTATTCTTTTTTCTTGTACAACTCACAATTTTGAAAAAACAGAAGGCTCGGTATATGAAGATCGATTATCCTTCCTCTTAGCAAGCAAATTGGACTTTGTAGAATCAAGAGGTGCATCACCGATGAGAGCCTTCATAAACATCATCTTATGGATATAAGATTTGGGCTTGGAACAAGTGGCAAGCCTTACAAGTATGTGCCCCTGGCTGAGGGAGAAGGGACTTCAGGGTCCACAAAAACAGTCGAATTTCATAAGAGTCCTTCGCCAATGATTAATCAGGATGATGAGGATTTGAATGTATATAAAGGAGACGAAGTTTGGGTTAATGAACCAAAGGATGCTCTCTCTCTTCCAAAGGACAACCTTCCCTAAAGACCCCACCTCCAGTAGAGCCTGCATTAACAGAGGAGCAAATTTTCAGGGATTTAGAAAAGATCCCCTTGCCAGATGATATCTATACTTCAAGAGATTACGGAGAGGAACCATTCTTCCTTGTCTCTGAGGGAGAGATCTCTCCTGCCAAAGATAAAGATACTGCACAGACGAGCTGAACTTCGGGCCCTGATCTGTTGGGGGGATTACACGGGCACACAAATCACATGCACAACTTATCAAAACACTTATACACTAACAGTATTCACAATCCTGAAGCCTGTTTTGTGATTTTCTACAGGAAAAATGCCTCATCGTTATTCTTACGCGATCTTCGTGAGAACACACCCAGGTTGTCTTCTGTATCTGAACATGATCGCAGCGATAGTCAAGGAAGGGATATCCAACGATGACATGATTCTTATCCACCTCACCTTACACGTTCTCGCTCTCCCTTGAAACAGGATACCGGGAAGTCTCACAGTCGCCAGGTGCCACACACGGGGGTTAAAGAACTTCCCAAGGCTTCGACTCTTCCGAAAGGCTTACCTCCCCCGGGAAAATCCTCCAAGAAGTATCATGAACCCAAAGATAAACAAAAGGAGTCGAGCAAAGATAAAGAGAAAGAAAAATCAGCTCTTGTTCTCTTTGGTCAGCACAGTTTGGGTACTACTGAGGTAAAGGAGGGTGCCGTTACTCTTGTTAATCAAGCAAAATTGGAGCGCTTACGGAAGGAATTTCCCGATATCTATCTTGAGAGGATGCATTTTGTCCCGGATTTCGAATTGGTTTCTGATGAATGGGATGTAGAAGTTGTAGGTCAGATCAGCCACGTGGCTAAACAATATAAGGCAATGAAAAAGCACGCCAAGAATTTATCAAACATTATACGCCGTCTAGAGGTAGATGCTGCCAGGGCCAGAGTGAAGGTCGATCAGGATGCTAAGGCCAAAAGCAAGGCGGAGAAAGATCTTAAGGATGCGCAAGCCCAACTCACCTTAGCTCGGCGTGACGCTCAAAATTACAAAACCGAACTAGACGATGCCAAGAAACGCTTCCACCTCGAGCTCGATTCACATAGCCAAGAACGCGTGGCTCTGAAGAAAGAGATGGAGGATCTCAAGACAGCTAATACTGAGCTAAAGGCGTTGGAGGATCGTCTTGCGATAGAAAAGGCTGCTTGGGAGAAGGAAAAAGCAAGCTTAAAGGATGATCTATCTTGTATTAAAAAGGAAAATACTGACTTGAACAACAAACTTGCTCATATTGAGGAACGGGCAGCTCTCACCGAAAGTAACGCCAATGCTGCTATTGAGTCAGCCTCTACTGCCACCGCTAACCTGGCCGTAGCCGAAAAGGAAATAGAAGGGTTCGAGGAGCTGTTAATGGACTTCTTTGCTCAAGTCATTCGAAGTTGAGACATCTCTTGGATTAAAGACTATCACACCACCTTGGCCAATGTATGGGATATAATTGTCGAGGGAGAAAAGCAGCGCTTAAAGGTTGAGCAAATCGACGAGGGCCAACTTATGCAAACTTTCCTCAGGGTTGGAGAGCCTGAGGCTTTAGTAGAGGGCAGGCGTTAGATTTAAGAGGCCATAGAAAAGGAAAAACTCGAACTCAAGGGTAAGAGCAAGATTGACGAAGGCTCAAGTTTGGCACCGGAGCCCAAAGCTTCTGAGGTTGGGGAGTATAGTCCAAATGATCCACTGATCCCTAGGGTTCCAGTTCCCCTACTGTCAGGGTTTCTGCTGCAGCTTTAGCCGTAGAGTCAGCGAAAGGTATCTCCCTATTTTCTCCACAATTTGTCAAAGATATTATAACTTGTCGCTGCGTTGTGGAGCAAACAATCAAGGAGACCACATTTTCTCCTAAACTAACAACAGTTTCTTCTCGTGATATAGGTGTCAAACTACCGAAGAAATTGCAGAAAAACAAGCTAAGGTTGAGAAGGTCGATGTGCCTCCAATCACCAAGGTCATCCCAAAGTTCCAAAGCAAACCGAGGCTGAGACAACTAAGGAGGCTATTGGGGTGTCCGACACGGATGTTCCAAAAAATGCTGAAATCATTGGAGCTTTGCAAGATACCGATGAAGGTCACGGGGATGAAGAAGAGGAAGTAGACATCATGGAATAGAACAAGGGTGATGATAGCGTGACTCTGGCTGAAATGAAGGCAGAGAGGGATAAACAACTGGCCTTAAAAATGGAGGAGCAAGCGCCTCTAAATGTTGCACTTATTACTGTAGCTGACCCTAAGATTGGATTGATCATAAAGATGCCTGGTAAATCGATAACCACGCAGTTTGCAACCCAATCTTCTAATCCTCTACAAGATCCTATTTCCGATAAGAAGAAGAGAAAGCAGGACAAATCTGATGTCGACAAGGAGGAATCGGAGAAGAAGAAGAAAGATAAGAGGCCAAGGTCATCCCCGAAGCCCAAGTAGAGCCACTTTATTATGTCTGTTTTATTTTTAGTATTTCCAATGGCCTTATGATGCAGCCGCGAGTATGGCCCTCGCCTTTTGCTTAGCTTTGTTTTGTAAATCTGCACTTAGTAAATGAAAAACTATTTCTTTTGCATCATTGGAGTGTACCTGCAAGTTTATCATGCTTAGCCATGATAGTCAAATCATAACTAAGTTAGAATCTAATCATGAATCGTTTCAGCAATAAAACTTTAAAATTCCTGCACTACACTTCTGTGTGTATATATGTGCATAAGTGTGACCCCACTCAATCATTAATATGATGCCTGGCCAGGGCATATTGATGATTGATTAGAGTCGCATGTGTGCTGCTCTCCATGTCCGGAGATGAAGGGTTCAGGCTCAGCTTTCAATCTTGCCCCTGTTACTACGACGTGGTAGGATCCCTTTAATGGCATTTAATCGATATGCCTTTATACTCTCCTGTCATATGCCTAGGATAGAGTTCGAACTCAGCTTTCAATTTGCCCCATGTTCCTTCAGCGGGTAGGAGTTCTTTCGTGGCACCTAGTCTCTAGTGCCATTATACTCTTCCGTCGAATGCCAAGTGTAGAGTGTTGTTGAGACGGTCTTTTGAATCATGGTGCACCTCCACGTCTCATGGACAATTCATGTCCTTGTCTTTTGTACTTTTCTCAAGTCATGAGAAATAAAGTGTCGGTTGCGGTGTCATTTGCTTTATTGTGTCCTTGATATCCTGCATATTATTGACCTTCTGATCCGATAGAAGGCACTTTGGATTACGTGCTTCAGATTGTTGCATAGCTTACAGTAAAAAAAATTTAAAAATATATTATAATGATTCATGTGAGAAAAGAATGACAGAGTAAATAAGAAATTATACAGTAAAAGTAAACGACACAGGATATTTATAGTGGTTCGGTCGAATCATGACCTACGTCCACTTTAATCTTTTGCTTATATAATCAGATTGTTCTAGGCAAGTTGTGCCTTTTTACATGGTCCTAAAAACAAAAGAATAATACTGACAATTTCATGTCAGGTAATGCCACAAATGCTGGGCATTCAACACTCTGGGATTTCATCTCCATCCACGGTCGCTAGGTTGAAGGCTCCATTATCAAGCCTCCGTTGGATGGCATAAGGCCCTTCCCATTTCGGGCCTAAGTGTACTGGAGGTGGGAAGACGTGCTTTAGAACCAAGTCTCTGGGTTCAAATGTTCGAGGTCGGACCCTCTTGTTGTAGTACCGAGCGGCTTGTTGTTTGTGTCTCAGGGCACGTAGATCTACCTCGTCCCTTTTTTCTTCTACCATATCTAGTGATTTAGGAAGCAATTTATTATTAGTCATTGGGTCGTAATAAGTGACCTTGTGAGATGGAACTTCTAACTCAACCGGGATGACAGCTTCAGCTCCAAAAGCAGGGGAAAAGAGCGTATGCCCGGTGGCTGACTTGAAGGTTGTTATGTAGGCCCATAATGCCATAGGTAGCTCATCGACCCATATGGCTTTGGCCGGCTTCAATCGCTTCTTCAAAATGGACTTGATTGCTTTGTTTGCTGCTTCTACCTGCCTATTTGATCGTGGATGTGCCACAACTGTGAATCTCTTCTCGATACGGTATCTTTGGCAAAAATCCCGGAACTCGGTGCTGTCGAATTGGGTCCCATTATCTGTTATATGACTTTCGAGATTCCAAATCGACATATAATGTTTCTCACAACGAAATTGATCACCCTCTTGGTTGTGATCGTGGTCAATGGCTCCGCTTCGACCTACTTCGTGAAGTAATCTACGGCTACGATGGCGTACTTAGCTCCACCCTTAGCAATAGGGAGGCTTCCAATAATATCGATTCCCCATATAGCGAAGGGCCATGGGCTCATCATTAACCTGGTTCACCACTATCGATATCCTTCAGGTATGATACAAGCCTTGGCCCTTTTGCTTGAAACTCTTCATTAACCTGGTTCACCACTATCTTCGAATCGCAAATGATATCCAACTTCATTATTCCTAGCTCTCTTGCAAGTTTAATCCCAGTGATCAGGGCATCATACTCTGAGTCGTTGTTGGTGGCATGGAACTCTAATCTCAAAGCATAATATAACGATAATTCCTCAGGAGTTACAAGCACCACTCCAGCATCAGATCGTTTGTCATTCCTGGCTCCGTCGGTATACAGTTTCCGGGCGTTAGGGTCAACAAGTTGTTTCGGAGGCTCAACTTCCTCACTCACCACATCTTCCTCTAGGATAGTAAACTCTGCTATAAAATCTGCCAATACTTTCCCCCTTATCGATCTTCGGGGCTGAAAGTTCAGGTCGAACTGACTCAACTCGATATTCTACTTGAGTAGCCATGCCGATGCCTCTGGTCTTTGCAACACTTGCCGCAACGGATAATCCGTATATACAGCGATGGGATGAGTCTAAAAATAGTGACGAAGCTTTCCAGACGCGATCAACAGACTATACGCAAGCTTTTCTATCTTCGGGTAGTTTTGCTCTGCCACTGCTAGCTTCTTACTCACATGGTATACAGGTCTCTAGATTTTATCCTCTTCTTTTACTATAGCTGAACTTATCGCGTGGGATGAACTGCCATGTATACGAACAGATCCTCGTGATCTACCAGCTTGGACAATATTGGAGGTTTTTCCAGGTGGTTCAGAAGACTCTGGAATGCTTCCACACAATCAGGGGTCCATTTGAAATTGCGCTTCCCTCGCTTTATCAAATCGAAAAATTGAATGCACTTGTCCGTAGCTTTGGTGATAAATCTACTTAATGCGGCTACTTTCCCAACGAGGCTTTGCACATCTCCGATTTGCTTTGGTTCTTGAATGTTCCTGGTTGCTGCGATCTGGTCCAGATTGATTTTAATTCCGCGTGAGCTGACGATAAAACCCCAGAACTTTCCAGAGGCTACTCCGAACGAACATTTTAGTGGGTTGAGCTTCATCCCGTATCGCCTAAGGATGCCAAACATTTCTGCTAAATCGATAGTATGGTTGGATGACTGTCTGGATTTCACGAGCATATCGTCAACATATACTTCCACCGTCTTCCCACTCTGACTGTAGAACATCCAGTTTACTAATCGTTGATATGTTGCTCCAGCGTTCTTTAAGCCGAAAGGCATCACTACATAGCAGTACAGTCCCAAATCTGTAATGAAGCTGGTATGCTCCTGATCTGACACATGCATTGGGATTTGATTATATCCAGAATACGCATCCATGAAGGATAGAAGTTCGTGACCCGCGGTTGAATCCACCAATTGATCGATTCTAGGAAGTGGAAAACTATCCTTCGGGCAAGCCTTGTTCAAATCTGAAAAACCGATGTAGTTGCGCCATTTCCCGTTGGCCTTCTTCACCAAAACCGAATTTGAAATCCATTCCAAGTAAGTTGAATTTCTAATGAATCCATTGCTCCTCAACTTCTCAACTTCTTCCTTTAGGGTAGCTGACCTTTCTGGGCCTAGCATTCGCCTTTTCTGCTTGACAGGTGGATGCTTCGAGTTGATACTCAACGAGTGACTCATGATTGATGGGGATATCCCACACATGTCAGCATGGGTCTAGGCAAACACATCTAGGTTGGCCTTCAGGAAGTCGATAAATTCCTTTGTGCGAATAGGGTTCAACTGGGACCCGATCTTCAAGACCTTCGCTGGGTCATTATCGTCGATTTGAATATCCACAGTTGTTTCGTTTGGAGTCGCCATTCTGCCCCCAGGTTCCTCGTCCTCTTTGGGATCTATATCCTTAGGCAATTCTCTGGGCGGCTCCTTCAGGGCCATCTTTAATTGCTATGTTGTGCCCTCCTTTGCGGGTGGAGGAGTACCCTTTGGTTCTATGTTTAATCCTTTGAGCAACAACTTCAACTCTGCTATGTAGCAAGCTCTTCCTACGACTTGGTCACCTCTAACTACTCCCACTCCTGCATATGTCGGGAACTTTACCAATAAGCACCAGGGTGCAATACATGCTCTGAATTCTGCTAGAGCCGGTATGCCCAACAAGACGTTATAAGGTGACTCAATATCCAATACCACAAATGGAAGGATTCTCACTCTCCGGCGATCTCCTTCTCCTAAAGTTACTGATAATTCCACATATCCATTCGGGGCTGTTGAGGCTCCATTGAAGCCTCGTATCCATCCTTTACATGGCTTCAAATCTTTTGCCTCAAGCTTCATCTGATCAAAGGCTTTCTTAAACAGGATGTTTATTGAACTTCCATTATCTACCAAAACCTTGTGGGCCAAAGCGGGGCCGATGGTTGTCATGATCACTAAAGGATCTTCAGTGGGGGCGTGAACTCCAATATAGTCTCTATCATGAAAGATTATATCGTCAAACATCGTTTTGTGTTGCGTTATCGAAGCCTCAATTTCGGGATTACTGCATTCTCCCACTTCAACGTGTTTGGCCGCATTCACATGCTGATCCATTGCCCTAAAGTTGTGTCCAGCAGGATGAGGCCCTCCTACTATGGTATTGATGACAATGTTCTTTCCTTTCTATTGTGCGGTTGGCCTTGCAACAGGTTGATTCTGGTTCGGGGCTTGCTCAACTTACCCCTGTTTCTCGGAGCAACCTTGTACTCATCCAACTTTCCTTCACGGAGTAGCTTCTCGACGACATCTCTCAAATGACGACATTCATCAGTGGAATGACCATGGGTCTGATTAAAAAGACAAAACTTTCCTGTCTCACGTTCTTTTTCTGTTGAGTCTCTTGGTGGAGGTCTCTTATATTGAAGAACGTTGTAGGTATCTGGGAAGATATTTTCTAGTGTATTATTCAGTGGCGTAAAATTCTCAAATGGTTTGAACCGAGGCCTCCTCTACGAGTCTTTCCCTCGATTTGTTCTCTTGTTGTCGTTTCCAGATTGACGACCATTCCCCTAGTTTTTGTTTCCAACGTTGACATCTACCTTTCCGGAACTATCTCCAGATTGTTTGATGGCCACATTGCTTTGTATATCCTCTTTGTCGGCAGCCTTCCTCTTCCGATTGGCGTACATCTCTTCCTGATGTAAGTGGATGTTAGCTTTTTCATAGAATACTTCTCTAGTAAACGGTGGTTTGCCAGCTAAGTATCTCCCAAACTCATTAACCTTGTCCACTCCATCAGTTTGGGCCATCAAAACAGTTTGTTCGTGAGGGTCCCTTACCTCCGTGACTGCTAGGTTGAAGCGGTCTAGATAGGACCTCAAAGATTCATCAGGGCGTTGTTTAATAAGGGATAACTCAATGACATTTTTAGACCTCTGAGCATGAAGTTTGAATTGATTTACGAATTGTTCACTCATTTCCTTGAAACTGGAGATTGATCGCACCGGCAGGCGAGTAAACCACATTAGTGCCACGTCCTCCAAGAATATCGGGAATGCTTTACATTTTACTGCATCAGGAGCAGTAACGACATTCATGTTCCACGAATACCTCATCATATGATGAACAAGATTTGCCCTGCCTGCATAACGATTCATGTTTGAAATAGTGAATCGTCTCGGGAAGCGGACATCTAGTATATCATCAATAAATGGCGTATGACTGCGGCCTATACCCCAATCCTCATTCCTCTGTCCACGGCTATCTATCATGGTCTGCCTAATCATTGCTTCAACATCATCATGAGTCACTGTAGATTCAGGATCGGCACTCCTTGCCCTGCGGGGCACTCCATCGTTCCTTCGACGGGCTGCCGCGAAGTCTGGGGCTTGAGCGGAACTCGCTTGTCCCCTATTGCCACGGTCACTCACGCGGCGAGGGGTTGCAGTGGTTGATTCTCAACAGGATCATCAATAACTTGAGCTCTGGGAAGTATTGTCGAATTATTCAAATTGCGGTTGACAGGCCCCAAGTTGAGTGTTGTCTCTTCTCGAGAAGGAAGCGATCCAAAACGAATCTGTTCTATCAGCCCTTTCCAATGGTTGCCATGGAGGTCTTGGAGATTCCCCAGACGAAGACGAGTATTTTGGAGTCAAAGGACGGGCTGTCTGAGGTGTCCTCTGCCTTTGGAGATCATCAATGCGCTTGGCCAATGCAGTAAGGTTCTGTCGTAACCGGGAACTCTCTTGCCTTTGGGCAGCCAACTCGTCATTTGTCCTCTCCAAAATATCAAGGATGCGAGAAAGGTCTCCTTCAGTGGAAATGGCAGAAGGGTTGAACTGATCATCAACATTCTCTCTTATACGTAAAGAACCCGAGCCAGTTCGAGCAGAAGCTCCAGCACGAGCAGAACAAATCATAATTTCCTTTCCAGGTCGAGTTATGGTCATGTGGGCAGGGCGGTTCGTGACCCCCTCCTATTGACGGCTCGTGGTGGCTCCCTGGAGGCAGCTCGTGGTAGCGTGAGCAGGGCGGTTCGTGGTGTTGTCTTGGGATCGGCTCGTGACACTCTCTGCGGGTCGGATCGCCCCTTGGTCTTCAAGAACCGGAGGGTTCAACTCAGCCTGCTCGTGAATGCTTCTTCGTCGGCTTTGTTTGCTTGCGAAGCTCGTGCATCCTTAGACTTCTTTCCAGACATAATGATGTGAATTTGCTAAAAACTTCAGAAATCAAAACAGTGAAGATTTCGACTATTTTCTTTAGACTTGAATGTCCAAACAGTAGAACAATAATCCGACGTGCTGAGACTTCAATTCTCAGTGAAATCACCAAAATGTTAGATCCAAATTTGGCTCTAACACCTAAATTTTCTGAATTTGCTGAGATTAATGACTAGAAACGGAAGAGAATACTGAAAACACACCAAATTTATAGTGGTTCGACGTTAACAACCCTACGTCAACTTTATATGTCATCGATTATACGTTAAATGCAAGTACAATTAATGATTTCTCTCGATCTCACTATTACAATGATGATTCACTCAGTAATTTCGTAATAATACTGATAAAAAATAATGGAGGAGCAACAATGGTGGTAACAACTCTCAGAATTACCAAAAGATCCTGAAAAATGCCAAGTATGGGGCTATTTATAGGTATATCTGAAGGCGGTTCGTGAGGACACGTAGCATGGATCCCGAGGATCTCGGACTGGTTCGTGGTTTGATGGAGAAATGGTCAATATGACAATTATGGACAGGCGCTGCCAGATCCTGGGTTCACGGCTCGTGGTGGACTAGGTCTTGGCTTACATTTCTTGGATGCTGGGTCGGCTCGTGACTTTATACCACGAGTAGGTCGTGGTGTTCCTTGCGAGTGAATTGGATCATGGAATCATAAGCGGGTCGAGATAGGGAGGCCACGAGCGGGTCGTAGTGGAGTAACCACGATCGGGTTATGGTACCTCACGAACCGATACTAATTTGTCTTGAGCTTTGATCCATAGGACTTTCTCCATTTATATATAAATAATTGTTTTCTTGGTGGCTTGGTCCGAAAGCTAGCCAACAATCATCAACATAAGTTAGTATATACATTGTACATAAACTGTTAATTTTTATAAATAGGGAAGTATCAGATTTTGTTGCATTGTTGCCTATAGTGTTGAGTGTGGTTTTGAGTCTATCAAACCACACTCTTGGAGCTTGTTTAAGAACGTAGATAGCTCTATTCAGTTTGCAAACTTGGTCGTTATTTTGAACAAAACCTTGTGGTTGCAGCATGTAGATCTCCTCCTGTAAATAACCATTTAAGAAGGCATTATTAACATCCAAATGATTTATAATCCAATTATTATTTAAAGCAATGGATAGAATTAGCCTGATAACTGATGGTTTCACTACTGGTGAAAAAATTTCATTGAAATCAAAGCCATATTCTTGTGTAAATCCCTTTGCAACGAGTCTAGCTTTGTATCTATTAATTGATCCATCAACATTTCTTTTTGGCTTGAATGTCCACCTGTAGCGAATTATATTTTTATTCTTTGGTGGATTGATTAATTCTGTAAAACCCCACCTCCGTTAAGGTCACTCACAAAGGGAATGACTTAATTTAGGTGGAGCATTATAGGTTAAAGGTGCAGATAAATTACAAGACAGACAATTAAAGCAGCGGCAAATAAATAAAACTTTATTTCATTGATAAACAACTTGTACAAAGATTGTTTTACAATACCAAAGTATCCTGTCTGGTTTACAAAAATAAAGAAGCATAAAATGATTTCCCCAAATAAAGCATGAGCCAGCCATAGCAGTAGAAGAGAGAGTCCAAGGCAACATGTCAAAGAGTCTTCAAGCTTGGTAAGAGTAACGGTCCAAACAAACCTGAGCTATTCCCTCCCTGACTACCTGGAGGGGGGGGAGGGAATGGAAGAAAAGAGGCGAAAGCAAACTAGGTCAGACATAAAGTCTGGTAAGTCCAGTGATTCTTTGTATTTAAATGAGGAAAAGGGTCATGACATGAATAAACTAAATATATGACTAAACCAAAGTAACAAGATAATATGGGATAAGCATGGGATATGGCAAGATAAACTGAACGTACCGATAAACTGAATGTATCGATAAACTGAATGTACTGATAAACTGAATGTACTGATAAACTGAATGCGCTTCTACTCCTTCTCTGCTTCGCAACTACCCTATTTATACTGATTTCTATATCTCTGCACTACCTAACTGGTGTCCAAATTAGTAATCTATGATCATATGATAACGTGATCCCAATCCCCGTATTTGCGGTTGCCTTCGGGTGTACATCTATTATGGGGATTCCGTTTATTACCTAGATCTAATCTAGGGTTTACTATCGAGTGCTTACTAGATTCAACCACGGTTTATGCTACCTAGGGCCACTGGGGTTTATGCTACCTACTGAACGCTTCTCGGATTCAGGGTTTACGCGACCTAGGTCCAACTAGGGATTATGCTACCTACTTGTATTAATTTTCCGTGTGTCTGTGTCAGTTGGCCCTCTCTGGCATGTAGATACTCTGTGCTGGCCCCACCATAAGGCGTATCAAGCCTTATGATAGAGACCCGACACGATTAAAGATGCATAGTGTATAACTACTAGTACCCAGCGCCTGCTTTTTCCACTCCGGAGTACGTGCACGCCCGTAAACCGTTGGAACCTACACTAACGTACCCCCTGCCGCTATTGTTTTGACCGCTTATAATCAGCCCAGTAATCGTGCCCCACCCTGCCTAGTTTCAGGGTACCATGATACATATATGTGGGTTGTTGCTGAAATGGGTCCCCGTTATTAGGGTTTCATGCTGGTTAAGTTTGTGGGCCTATATATACAAATATTACCCACCTATACGAGATGTACTTAACCCTCCCACCGATTCTAGAATGTTTTCTTAACGGTTAAGTTTGTGGGCCTATATGTACTAATATTACCCACCTACACGAGATGTACTTAACCCTCCCATCGATCCAAGCATGTTTATATAATGGTTAAGTTTTGTGGGCCTATATTTACTAATATTCCCCACCAACCCAACGTGCACTTAACCTTCCCACGGATTCAAGCATGTTTATTTAATGGTTAAGTTTTGTGGGCCTATATTTACTAATATTACCCCCCTACCCGACGTGTACTTAACCTCTTACTCGTCAAGTCGTGTTGGTTAAGTGGTTCTTATTAACTTAACCATTCTTGCTTATCATGTTGGATTGGTTAAGTGTGATTTATTAACTTAACCCTGTTCATTCATCAGGTTATATTGGTTAAGTATTTCCCATTTAACTTAACCCCATTCGCTCATCAAGTTATATTGGTCAAGTGTCATTAATCAATTCAAGTTAACTTAACCCATCCACCTGTCACGTCATGTTGGTTAAGTGTTTCCTTCTGGTGTTGACTTGACCCTACCTCAAATCATGTTATATTGGTTAAGTGTTTTTCTTCCCATACATCATGTTATATAATTGGTTAAGTGTTTTCCTCTTGTATTACTTAACCCCACCACATGTCATTATATATTTTGGTTAAGTGTTACCTTAGTTAACTTAACCCTATCATCTGCTTAATTAACATGTTACAACAGTTAAGTGTTCTAAATTTACTTAACCTCACCCACTTGTCTAATTAACATGTTGTAACGGTTAAGTATTCTAACTTTACTTAACCTCACCCACTTGCCTAGTTAACATGTTATTACGGTTAAGTTTTCTAAATTTACTTAACCTCACCCACTTGCCTAGTTATCATGTTATTACGGTTAAGTGTTCCCCTAATTAATTAACCTCACCATTTCTAGCTTGATTTATTCATGAGCCCTAATTAATTAATTAGTTAAAGCACAAACCACTCACATTAGACAGATATTATTGTGGTTACTGGATGTGCCGGTCGGTTCCGGGCAGGTTTACACCACAACTCAGTCTAACCTCGGGTCTTTATGGGCTTGATGCACTAACCACCCACATTAGACAAGTATTGTTGTGTCCACTGGATGTGCCGGTCGGTTCCGGGCAGTTTTACGCCACAACTCAGTCTAACATCGGGTTAGGCATATTCGTCTTTTACTAAATTTACATATTTACTATTTATGTAAATTTTCTGTAAATCAATTTAGCCTAGATCATATTAATTTGCCATGCAAATTAGCATATTTATATTCTATGCCCAAAACTTGATTTACCTATCAATCAGCCCAACTTGCAGTTTATAACAATTTAGATTAATATTCCCCTTTTACAATTCATGCCCAATCTAGATTAATATTCCAATTTACGGTTCATGTCAAAACTAGATTTAATATTCTAGTTTACCGTTTATGTCCAAAACTTGGTTTACACGCCAATTACACACTTTGCGGCCAATTAAATTTATCAACTTATGCCCGAGTCTACTATGCATGTAAATCATTCACTATTATAGCCAATTTAGACTATGCCAATATATTTACTATGCCAAACTAACTTAATTAAGCTACGCCCAATCCCCGCATCATAATCGTACGTATAACATGATTTCACAAGTTATCTATGTACTCATGAAATTGCACTAATCAAAAGGAATAGGGGATAAGCACAAGAATTGATATAAAAGATTAGGCAGTACAAAAATAATGGCTCCAACAGGTTCGATGTACATAATGGTGAATAGTAATAGACTAGCCAAGTTACACACTAAATATGAGATCCACATAATCAAGGGAACAGACATAGGTGATTTGGTCCAAAATAATGCCAGTTCATGGTACAATATGATCGGTTAATTGTAATAGTGGGAATAGTCATAAGCTACTAACTACAATAGTCATAGGCAATCAACCACAATAGTCATGGGCGACTAATCACAATAATTTCTTAATCAATGTCATAAGCAATAGTCTCATAGTTATGATTCATAGTCGTAGGCAATAATTTCATAGGCGACAAATCATGGCCATCGTCTTAGACGAAGGTCTCATATTCATAGTCATAGTCATAAGCAATAGCTTCATAGGCAACAATTTCATAGTCATAGTCGTAAATCGGATCCAAAGGCATAGATAACTTCCGATTTGACATAAGCACGAATCAAAGATAATTAACTTGAAAATTGGTATAGTTCAATATTTTGATTCATTACAATCACGATTCCAATTACATGTTCAAATCTAAGGAATAACCGAACTTACAGTGATCGGTTTAGAAAAGGCGATTTGCTATGATTCGAGTGACGTTGCTTGAAGCGGAATGCCTATGGTCCAACTTGAAGCTTTAACTTGATTTGAATCTCCAATTTGAAGAAGAACTATAACTTGTTTTAATGGAGAATAAGATTTATTTTAATGGTGAAGGCTAGAGAGAAACAGCATGTAGACGCCTAAAAGAATTTGTGTGGAGAAACCTTAGGTCTAGGCATTCTTTTATAGGCGTAGAGAGTGTTTTAGAGCCCTTAGATCATCATAGGAGCTACCAGGTCCGTCCAACACATCAAAAATCGTCATATGACCAATCAGGAGTTACCACGTAGCCCTAATGACACAACACAAGCCAAAAATTCGTTGCAGATCTGGTCTGGCCGAACTAGGGTAGGTCGACCCTAGGTCGACCCCCTGGTCGACCTGGGTCCTGGGCGGGAAATTTCCCGCCAAGCCCGGCTGTGCGTTTTGAATTTGAACTGAGCTGTTTTTAAATTTGAGCCGAAACTTCCGAAGGCCATAACTTCTTCATACGAAGTCCGATTCATGCAAACTCAGACTCTATCTCAAGCAGAATTCCGAGACAAACGTAATGGCATAACCCATTTCCCTTAATTCTTCTCTTAAAAATTAAGTATACTTTGATTTGTTACATCAACGTTTACAGAAAATACGGGGTGTTACAAATTCCCAAGAATTGTTTCTAGTGAGAGCATTGTATTCTTCATTCATGGTAGTGCACCAATTTTTGTCTTTAATAGCTTGAATATAATTATCAGGTTCATCAGTATTGATGATTGCTGCATAAGTCTTTGGCTTGAACATTTCACTTTTGGCCCTGGTTATCATATGATGTCTGGGTTGATTTTGTGGAGCATTGACCGGTACATTCATCAGTTCAACTTAAGTAGTTTCCGCACTTGTATTTTTCCCATCATTATTATTAGTACCTTTGCTAATTTGATCACTTCTGACCTTACTTCTGCTTGCACTGTTTTGATCAGGTTGCTGATTGGCGAGGCTGGATTGCTCGTTGTGGCCATCAGAAGGATACTGGTGATCATTTTGAGGTTCAGCAGCCTCAGTAAAACTAGTTTTCTCCCACACTTCATTGAGAATTAGTAGTTCAGGCATGGGAGTCATTTGACTGTAGACTTTTATGGTTGTTTTTGTATTCTGCTGCTTATATGGGAAAATGTTCTCATTAAAAATAATGTGATGCTTATGAATACATTGCCTTTTGAATCAGTGCATCTGTATCTTTTTTTTATGTGCGCAATATCTAATAAAAGTACATTGTCTTGATCTAAAATCAAGTTTATTTGAGTTGTATGGTCTTAAGTATGGATAGCACAAGCATCCAAATATTTTCAAACTATTGTAATCAGGTTTAACTCCATAAAGTTTTTCCAAGGGTCTCACACCTTTTAGAATTTTAGTTAGCATTTTGTTAATTAGAAAAACAACAAAACTAAACGCTTCTGGCCAAAACTTTAAAGGTAGAGCTGCTTGAGCTAATAGAGTTAATCCCATTTCTACAATGTGCCTATGTATTCTTTCAATTAGACCATTCTGTTCAGATGAATAAGGTCATGTTATTCTATGAACAATCCTCTTATCTTGAAAGTATTTACTAAGTGGTTTATACTCGGTTCCTCCATCAGTCTGGAAAATTTTCATGCTTGAATTGAACTGATTTTCAGACTAGTGGCATTGGTAGCCTCAGATTTGGATTTAAATAAATACAACCATGTAAATATAGAATAAGCATCGATAAAGGAAATGTAGTACTTAAAACCAAAATTAGAACTAATGGGTGCATGACCCCATAGATCTTTTGAAATAAGTTCATGTGGTTTGGTATAAGTAGACAATGAATCAGGGAAAGGAAGTTTGTGACTATTGCCCATTTGGCAATATTCTCAAATATATGGTAGTTGAACATTATTAAAGGGTATCTTGTTATCAAGATGAATTTTCTTGACAGTATTAACATTGGGGTGAGCAGGTTTAAAATGCCAATAATCGAAAACTTTTCTATTACTAGCATTATTATCACTAGTAGTATCGCTGCAATCATTGTTATCATCGGCTACATTACTGCTAGTACAGTTACAGTTAACAATACATGTTTTGTGGTGAGATGCTTTACTATTAGACTTATTATAGTTTTGCAAATTGAACTTATACGATCCTTTAGTAGCATCACCCTGCAGTAGAACAGATTTAGTTAGAATGTCTCTAACCGTACAGTAATTAGGAAAGAATTCAAAACATACATTGTTATCTCGAGCAAATTGAGATACAATTATTAAATTCTTCTTGATTTCAGGAACCCTTAACAAGTTATGTAGATATAATTGTCTTTTTCCATTTAAACTGCCTTTACCTATATGAGAAAATTTAATATTCTTACCATTTCCCATGCAAATAGATTTGTTACCTTTGTAGTCTCTGTTGCCTAAATTGAGATTTTCAAGGTTGTTGGTTAAGTGGTTAGTTGAACCAGAATCTGGATACCAGCTATCATCGTTAATGTGATCAATTCTTGCACTTTCACATTGATTTCTCGATGTTTCAAATGGAGCAGCATCACCTTGTGCTTAAGGTAAGTTGGCTGTTGGATTTGCACTCTTCTGATTGCTTGT
This sequence comes from Allium sativum, assembly GCA_030737875.1. Taxonomy (NCBI): domain Eukaryota; kingdom Viridiplantae; phylum Streptophyta; class Magnoliopsida; order Asparagales; family Amaryllidaceae; genus Allium; species Allium sativum. Next base: position 403,359,096 of record CM060922.1, on the reverse strand, counting down.
ATTCTGGTTCACTGCGTAATTTGCATTGAATTTGAAGAAGCATCTTGGTGTTGTATGTCCAACTTTCTCGAAAATCTGGCATTTTGGTCGACTATTATCGCTATTCCATCTGCCTTTGCCTCTTCCCCTAGATGATTGTCCACCTCTTTGGAAGGTTTGATAATTTTTATTACTCTGGTTTTTATTTTTGTTACTATTAGCAGCATAATTGACATTAATATCACCATCTTGAGATCTTTTGCTCTCAAATCTTGCTTCGTGAGCATATAAAACTGCATGAACGTCATCAATTGACGAAAATTCCTTTTGAGAAGTTATAATAGCTTTCACTGCTTCATGTTCATCGGTTAAATCGTTTAAAATAATAAGGATTTGCTCAGAATCAGGCAACCTTTGGCCTACAACCTCCAACATATCGCATATAGATTTGATCATGCTTAAATATTCACGCATAGTAATGTTATCTTTCTTGATCTTGTATATATAGTTGTCTTTTGTAGAACATTACCTTGGCGTAAGATTGATTGTTGAAAGATTTATCCACCATATTCCAAATTTCACTAGTATTTTTACAGCCAATAACTTAGGGTAGAAGCTTTTCACTTATAGATGAGAGCAGCCATGCACTGATAAGTTGATCTTGCCTATGATATTTGTTATGAAATGAATGAAAATATAACTTTTTCATATATATTCACTGTTTGTGCAAGGTACATTTATACAACAAAGGACTGGAATATCTTCCTACATAACATGATTATATTTGAATATTAAATTTACATGAAACTAGCTGACACATAGAATCGATCTATATTTGATATATTCAACACTCCCCCTCAAGTTGGCGAGAAGATATTGATGATGCCCAACTTGCCAGTGAGATCAAGAATCAATGATTTGCAAACAGCTTTAGTGAAAATATCAGCAAACTGGAGATGATATCTAACATAAGAAGCTCTAATTATTCCGGACTGAATTTTCTCTCTTATGAAGTGATAGTCGATCTCTATGCGTTTGGTTCTCACATGAAAAACTGGATTTGAAGCAATATGCAATGCTGCTTGATTATCACAATACATCACAATAGGTTATTTAGATTTAACATCAAGATCCTTCAGCAATTGTCTCAGCCATATAACCTCTGAGCAAGCTGCCGACATGGCTCTGTACTCCGCTTCAGCTGATGATTTTGAAATTGTATTTTGCTTTTTGGTTTTCCAACTAATTGGAGCTGATCCTAAAAATGCAACTAACCTGTTGTTGACCTTCGAGTGTTTTTACAACTTGCCCAATCAGCGTCACAGTATATATTTAACTCCAATGTATTGCTAGATGGCAAAAGAATTCCTTGAACAAGAGAGGGTTTTAAATATCTTAAAACTTGCATTGTAGCAACAAAATGAGGTCTTCTTAGATTGCTAACAAACTGACTAAGCTTATTAACTGAAAGTACTATACCTGGTCCAGTGACAGTAAGATATAAAAGTCAACCTATCAAGCATTTGTAAATAGAGGGATCAGAAAGAATATCACCTTCATATTTAGACAGCAGAATATTTGGATCCATTGGGGTGCAAACTAGTTTACTATTGAGCATACCAACATCCTGTAGAATTTCCAAAGCATATTTTCTTTGAGAGAGACAAATACCTTTGGAGGATTTAGCGACTTCAATACCCAAGAAGAACTTCAAAGGACCTAAATCCTTAATGTGAAACCGATCGTTTAGAAACAATTTAAGCTTTATGATAACATTTTCACTACATCCAACAATAATCATATCATCAACATATAATAGCACGACAGTGAATGATATTGTTGTTTTATGAATAAAAAGAGAGTAATCACACTTGGACTGAAAGAATCCAGCAGAGAGAAGTGCAACGGAAAACTTGCTGAACCATTGACGTGGTGCTTGTTTTAGGCCATAAAGGGATTTGTGTAGTCTACATACCATATTCTCCCCTTGGCCAGATAATCCCTCTGGAATTTGCATGTAAACCTCCTCTTTTAGATCTTCATGAAGAAACGCATTATGAACATCTAATTGGTGAAGGGACCAATTTTTAGCCACTGCTATTGAAAGAAGAGTACTAACAGAAGTGAGTTTAGCAACCGGGGCATAATTTTCTTGCTAGTCAATACCTTCGTTTTGAGAGAAACCCTTTGTAACCAAACGACCTTTATATCTTTCGATGGATCCATCAGCTCGATGCTTTATACGAAATACCCATTTACAACCAATTGCTTCCTTATTACTAGGAAGAGGTACGATTGACCAAGTATTATTTTCAGCCAATGCTGACAATTCATCATTCATGGCAGCACACCATCGAGCACCAAAACGTGCCTGATCATAAGAAGAGGGTTCTACCTTGGAAGATATATGAGATATAAAACGTCGATGTGGAACAGAGAGGGACTTGTAAGAGAGTACCTGATCAAGAGTGTAGTGCAGGCCTATTGACGAAGAAGTTGGAATGTAGGGAGTAGACATGGAGGCAAGATTACAATGGTAATCCTTTAAATAAGATGGAACTTTGCGAGCTCATTTAGTTGGAAGATTTGTAGAAGAAGATGGCGATAATGGAACTGTTGTAATTGGATCCGTCAAAGGTGAATTTTCAGATGTATTAGACTGGATGTTATGTTCATCTTGAAGTGATAATGAGGAGGGAGGAGAATATTGCAGAGGCTGATCATTTTGTGGAGATATAAAAGATGGTTGAGATAATGAATTTTGAGAATTAAGATTGTTTGGAGTTGAAAAATGAGTGGGAAGAGTTGAGGTAGTGGTTGGTGGCTCAGTTTGCTCACTTGCATGTATAATAGAATCTACAGGTGTAATGAAAGGTATTGATTCAAAAATTTTGAGACTTGATGAATATGGAGATGATTCATTATAATTTGAGTCAAACGGAAAATGATCCTCAACAAAGTGGACATCCGTACTAATAAAAGTTTTATGAGTATCAAGATTATACAAACGATGTCCTTTTTGTGTGGCGGGATAACCAAGAAAAATACATCTTATTGCTCAATCATCAAATTTATCCCGATTATGAACAAGAGTTGAAGCATAATACAAACACCCAAAAACTCTAAGATGAGATAAATCAGGAGCTTTCGAGTGAAGATGTTCATATGGTGTGAGGTTGCAGACAGATTTGGATGGTAATCTATTGATAAGGTAGGTGGCCGTGAGAATACACTTGCCCCAGAATTTTGTTGGTAAACTAGCTTAAAATATTAATGCACGAGCTGTATTAAGAAGATCTCTGTATTTTCTTTCAATGACACCGTTTTGTTGAGGTGTTGAGACACAAGAGGTGCGATGATGAACACCCTGTGAAGTGAAGTATGATTGAAGAGACTTGAACTCAGTTCCATTATCAGACTGCACACATTTTATAACTATATGAAACAGAGTCAAAACGAATTAAAATAATAATGGCAAAACAGTTTTGACATCAGATTTCCTTTTGAGAAGACAAACCCAAGTATATATAGAATAATCATCCACGATTGTAAGAGAATAAAATGAGCCATTCAAAGAGGGTGTTTGATATCCACCCCACACATCACAGTGTATCATATCAAATATCTTTTGAGATTTAATTTCATTTCAAGAAAAAGATAATCGACATTGTTTAGCTCGTGGGCAAATATCACAAACGTGATTTTTATTTCTAACAAAGGAAGTTACATCTTTCGAAAACAAACTAAGTCGTTTAAGAGACGGATGACCCAAATGATGATGCCATAAATCAAAAGAAATAGACGTAGATGCAGCACGTGATGAATGAAGTTGATTATTGAAAATATAAAGTCCACCATGAAGTCTACCCACTCCAATCCTCCTCTTCGTTAACAAATCCTGAAAATAGAATTGATCAAGAAAAAAATGAGTACAACATTTTAGTGACTTTGTTAATTTTCTCACAGACAAGGGATTAAAACCAAAAATAGAACAACTAAAACGTCATATAAGATCAACTTTGGAGCAAGTGTGATAGAACCAATATGAGTTACTATTGCAAATTCTCCATTGGGATTTTTAACAGTAAGAGGGAAATGAATAGATTTGCAATCAGTAAGAAGGGAAGCATTTGAAACCATATGAACTGTTGCTCCAGTGTCAACAATCCATGAGATAGTACGTGTTTCAAGAGAAAGTACATTACCTGCCATGTTCACACTAGCTTGGTGATTACCCGTTTTAAGCAATTGCAACAACTGAGATATCTGGTCTGGTGTAAGACTTTCATTTTGAGAAGTAGATGTTGAATTTGAATTTGCTGATTGCTTTTTGGAAAGTCTATGGTTGAGAGGATGTCCATGAAGTTTGAAGCACTTTTCAACATAATGTCCATTTGCTTTGCAGTGATCGCAAAAAGGTCTACCTTTGCATGAGGTTGAGTTTCCGGATTGAACGTCTGGTTTGGACGAAGAATGCCCTCCATGTGGATGAAATGCAGACATGGTCAGATAATCCGTCAAACTTGATGTTGAAGCATCTCGTATGAGGCGTTGTTGCTCTTCTGATTGAATAAGAGAGTATGCTTTATTAACATTAGGAAGAGGATTCATCATTAAGATTTGATTTCTAGAATTGTTGAATGATTCAGAAAGACCCATCAAAAATTGATTTAGCTTCTCTTGAGAAGACAATTCCTGAAATTGTTTAAGGCAGCCACACGTGCATGAAGGAAGCACAATTAAAGAATTTAATTCATCCCACAAAGATTTCAATTTAGTGATATAGTCAGGTACAGAAAGATTTTCTTGGGTACATAGTGCGATATCACGTCGCAGATGGAAAATTCTAGGATCATTTGACTGTGCAAACTTATCTCGTAACTCCATCAAAATTTCAGCAGCATCTAAAATGTAGACAACACTACTGAGAATTTCCGGAGAAAGAGAGCTGGGCAGCCAAGCTTTAACCATTGCATTACATCGCTCCCAAGAGGCAAAACTGGAATCACTGTCAGATGGTCTCTTGATTGAGCCATTGAGAATGCCAAGCTTGTTTTTGGCACTTAAGGCTGCATATACATTTCTGCTTCAAGTATTATAATTTGTACTGCTGAGTTGTTGAGTAACCACTGGAATACCAGGATGATCAGAATGATGAAGATACAATGGATGAGAAGGATCATTTTCAATGTTAAGCTTGTTTGGAGCCATTTGAGGTGAAAAGAACAATAAAAAGAAGAAGGAACAAAGGCCTAGAAACTTAATTGCTCTGATACCATGAAATGAATGAAAATATAACCTTTTCATATATATTTACTGTTTGTACATTATACAGCATAGGACTGGAATATCTTCCTACATAACAGGATCTTTATTTGAATATTAAATTTACATGGAACTAGCTTACACATAGAATCGATCTATATTTGATATATTCAACATGTTAAATTCTTCATTTGGTACAACATTCTTGGCTTGATCCTTGATAAACTTCTGAGGAATGTTCACTGTACTCTTGATAAAACTTTCGAGACCATACCCTTGTATGGCTGTCTCAATTAGTAATCTCCACTGTAGTTGCTATCATCAAGCTGAATTGTCACTAATTGGGATTGTGGACTAACCACTGTTTTGATCAAATTGTCTGCAGGTGTGTTGGTTGTATTAGAACCAACTGAGGGATCAGACGAAGATGATGCAGTGTTGTTCGCCATGAAGAACAACTGAAAACAGAACAGATGCAAGAAAAATGTTCAAGAAAAGATGTTCAAGGATTTAAGAAGATTTTCTTGAAGAATTGTTGAAGCAACCAGTTGATTGAAATGATGGTGAGAATTGATTGGATCGCTAGACGACTAAGCAATGCTTCAGGTGAAATTTCTTGCTATTCTTAACTGAAATCTTGAACATAGCAATGCTTATTTGAGGATGATGCAGCCACTTTGTATATACGGACGACACACAAGGCCGGTCTTTGGGCAAAGCAAGTAAAGCTGCTGCTTTGGGCCTCCTCAAAAACAAGGGCACCACTCGTCAAATTTTTTTCCCACAACCAAAAAAAAGAGAGAGAGCGCAAACTGTGTTTGCCAATTGGACGTGGAGGTAACCAAAACTGACGACGACCTCATCTAGAGACTGCAAACCGTAGTTATGAGAACTGAACCTAACCGCGGTTGAATCGTCAGTAACCACAGGCCGTTGTCCACGACGGCCCAGAGTAGAGTTCAACCTCTCTCGTGCATTAACCGTCAGTTGAATCGCCTAACTCGAGATTGAACCATGCCATGGAACCCTTCAAATCGTTAAATAACCCCAATTCTCCAGATCCCTAATTTATAAATTGATTCCAGCGTCTACTCCACGGCCGTCGATGCAAGCACCACCATTGACGAGCCATCTCTGTCACACCTAAGCAACCTTGCGTATAATTTCAGGTATCCAATTTTATTTCTTAGAATTTGTGTTCAGCATATGCGATGCTAATTAAAGAAAAATATAAGTCTGTAAACGATATTGTAATTTACTAATCTCGATAACTATTATGGCTTGTTAGGCTGGTTTGTTTGTGTGATATTTAGCTGGTTCCTATTTGAGTTACTAGGATATTAATGTTTGTTCCTATTTGTTCTTATGCTGCTGAAGGTGGTTTGTGAACTGCTAATTGTCCAGTTTCACTTTAATTAACGTTTGTATCAATTTGTTCCAATTTATTTATAAAAAAATTAAATTATCTTAATGATTTAATTAATGATAATAACATTAATTTTTTGTATAAGGCCTTGGTTTTACAAATGGCTTTGGGTACCAAAACTTCTAGGACCGGCTCTGACGACACAATGTTGCAACCATATACAAAGTTATGGCAAGGTACAAATTGAAGGCACTGCTTCCCTCTCCGATGATGAAATCTAACCGAGGAGAGGAAAATCAAGCAATGCTCACAACAGGAAGCGAGAGATTGGATCGAGACAGAGAGAATGTCGTTGGGCAATGAGTATATAGCTCTGATACTAAAATAGAAAAGAAATAAAATTCAAGAATTGTAGTATCGTGAAGAGTTGCAGGAATTGTTATTTCTTAGATAAAATGAATGTACAGACGCATAGTGTATTTATAATACATGTGATGCAACGGTCAGAAGAGAGAATGGGCTAAATACAAAGGCCTAATATACAATGTAATGATAATGACGTGTAAACCCATTAAACAGAAATAAAGTTTGAAGAGTCAGCCGCTATCCTCATTTGTTACTTCTAATAGTTATTCTGCTTTTTATTTAACTTTGTGTTAAAGTAGCAACTCCGTTCCCCTTTTTTAGTTATTTAATTACTTCAAGTGACGTTAGGAAGTGTATTAGCCGATGTCTATATTAGCAATGATACTCTGATACGACAAGGGGTAGAGACAAGCAACATCCAAGTAAAAACGAGGTTCAAGTGAAGGGATGTTTAAAGCTCAGGATGGCAACCCAAAAGCTGTTTTTAGCTATTTAGAGGTCAACAGTTTATAGCCTATGCGAACATAACTGGGTACTTGTGGGCTATGATTCACCAACAACGCACATCACGTCTTCATCAGTTAGAAGCATGAAATATGCAAACAGTACAGTAACTCTACATTCAATTACGTTGTACATTTCATCTTCATTGATGTGCATGTGGTTCCACAAGCTGAAAAGCAATCGTTTCAGTGCAAAGAGTCTTGGTTTTGAAAGATTTCTTTAAAGTCTTCTAATTAAAAATTATACTAATTATATTATTATACTGGGCAACATACATACATATAAGGGGAGGAACACTATGATGATCAGTCTTGAAAGTGAAAACAAGGCATACAAAGGATGCAATACTGTACAAAGAAAAGACAGTGGTGAAGCTAAAGTCGCAATGTAAGATCAAGACTGCTACTGCTGCTGCTACTCCGGTCGTCGTTGTGATTGGCACTACAGCCATGGCTGCTTGTGCTATTAGCATAACCAGCGACATAATGATTTTGACAAGAAGCCATTTGCCATTTGAAATGAGCCGTAACTGCAGCAGCAGGCATAATAAAAAATGCGTTCAAACTCATTACTGCAGTGTTCCTCTTCTCAGTAGGACAGCTAATTATTGAAGGACGGGATTCAACTGCAGTCCGATGGTGCAAACTACTTGGACTCCGATCTTTCTTTCTTCTCTTTTTGTGTGCATTTTGATGCCCACCGAGTGCCTCGGCCTTTAGAAATTTCTTGCTGCAAAACAGGCATGGAAATAATCTCAAATCTTTTTCTTCGTTCAAAGAAGGGGAAGAAGAAGAACCAGTGGGAGAAAGAGAGAGCGAGAGATCAAGAGGAGTTGGGGATATTTCTTGCTTCTGCAACTCTTTATTAATTTGTGACTTAGACTTACAATGGATCATGGTTTAGACGACTTGTGTACGTCCTATTCATGTAGTGAGTGTATTTAAAGGAGATATGTTAGGCTCTGTGATGTGTTACTTTCAAGGGTTAGGTCCCAATGCCGACAACTTGCCCATAGCCTTTCTTACATCTACCAACTGGACCACGTACGGATCAAAATAGGAAACTTGATTCGCTTTTTTTTCCTCTTAAATTATCCCTTATATTTGACAGTATAAAATATTTGAATATCTGAATGAAAAAGGTCTTAGTTACCGGACATTTTTAAGTCTTTTTGCACACTCGTGCGCATTCACAGAAAGCCATCCCCAGCTTATACTACTTGCATTGTTGGAAATAAACTTGGTTTTTAAGGAAACATTGATTATGTAACAAATTTTATTCTTGTATTTAGGGAAGCACAAAATATATGGTAATAAATATTAGAGTTATCAAAATAAGATTAGAGAAGAATCTGGACTAAACAAATATGTAAAATGAAGAAAAGTCTAGAAAAAGAACAGTCTAGAGATTCTTTCTCTCTTATATAAATTATGATGTAATCACTCATTTGTATCAATCAAGAAGAATCAAACAAGTATGAATCAAATTATGTAATCAAGTTATATCAAGCAATAAAAAAATTTCCTTCTCCTCAAAAAAAAAAAAAAAAAAAAAAAAAAATCCTCTTTTTACAATTAATCTTTCTCCTCTAAATTCTAACAAAGTGGTATCAGAGCAACACAAATTTTCCAACATGCATGTGCTCCTCGTTCAAATAAAATAACCATGCAGGTATAGAGTATCACCTCAGATCATAATCAACAATATGTTGTGTTTGATGCATTCTTTCTCACCGTCAACGACTGAACGAGCAGTCAAAAAAGAGAACTAGTCACGGTTTAGCACTTGCAATCGGTGTTTTAAAGACTCAACCAACCTCGTGTTAGAATTTTAGAGGAGCAAGAGGAATAGATTATAAGAAAAAAGGAATTTTTGTAAAAGAGGAAAACTTTATTTGCTTTCATTTCTCTTTTCTTTTTCCTTGATTCATACAAATGAGGAGAGAGCTCTTATTTATAACATACAATAGATCATTCTAGATTTGCAATACTCTAGGAATAAATGGAAAATTATATTTTCCTAATTAATAGCAACATTAAAACCTCGCATTAAAACCTCTCTCAATAAAATGCAAGAACACTCTAGAAATACAAATCAAGTTTATTATTTTCAACACCCCCCTTTAAACATGATTTGTGACTTCAAGCAAAGCTCTCATTCTTCGAAAATCTTCAATCTTCAATGGCTTGGTAAAAATATCAGCAACTTGATCTTGAGTTTTCACATATTTCAGCTCCACTTCGTTGTCGGCAATGCATTCCCGAATAAAATGATATCTCGTATCGATATGTTTGCTTCGATCATGAAATATCGGGTGTTTTGCAAGTGCTTGTGCTGATTTATTATCAGTGCATATTTCAGTAGCTCCTTTTTGTGGCAAATGAAGTTCTTTCAACAGCTTTCTTAACCATAAAGCATGACATGTACTTGAACTTACAGCAACATATTCAGATTCACAGGTTGACAACGTGACAATAGACTGCTTCTTTGATAACCAAGAAATAGCACAATTACCCAGGAAGAATACATACCCCGTTGTACTCTTTCTATCATCTATGTCTCCAGCAAAATCACTATCGCAAAATCCGTGCAACAGAAGATCATTGGATGAGGAATAAAATATTCCAAAATCAAGCGTTCCTTTAATGTAACGAAGAATTCGCTTAGCAACAGTCATATGGAGAGTCTCCATGAAACGACTTATCACTCCAACGGCATAAAGTATGTCGGGCCTTGTACTTGTCAAATATCTCAAACTTCCCACAAGACTTTTGTAAAGAGTAGGATCTAACTTTTCTCCATCTTCAAACTTGGACGATTTAATTCCAGCTTCCATGGGTGTGTTCACAGGACTGCAATCGATCATCTTAAACCTTTTCAACACTTCCTTTGCATAACCTGTTTGAGAAAGAAATATACTTTCCTCCATTTGTTTCACTTCCAATCCCAAATAATATGTCATTTGCCCCAAATCTGTCATCTTAAATTCTGTCGACATGCAACTTTTAAATTCATCAAATAAATCGGGATTATTGCCCGTGAAAATGAGATCATCAACGTAAATGCAAACAAACATAACATCTCCATTATTGTGAAACTTAGAATATAAAGCATGCTCATTTAAGCAACGAACAAACCCGTGATCTTGAAAGTATTGGTTGATGCGGCTATTCCATGCTCGTGGGGCTTGTTTCAATCCATACAACGATTTCTTGAGTTTCAGTACCTTCTTTTCATTCCCTTCAGCTATGTAGCCCAACGGTTGATCAACATAAACCTCTTCTTTAAGATATTCATTCAAAAAAAGCCGTCTTGACATCCATTTGGTAAATTTTTCATTTCTTTGAGCAGCGAGAGAAATCAACAAGCGAATAGTCTCCATGCATTCAACTGGAGCAAACACTTCACCATAATCAACTCCATGCTCTTGTTTATAACCCTTCGCCACAAGTCTTGCTTTATATTTCTCCACCTCTCCTTTTGCATTTCTTTTCACCTTGTATATCCATTTAATGCCAATGGATTCGTGACCTTTGGGAAGAGAAGTTAATTCCCATGTGTCATTCTTTTCAATGGATTTAATTCCTTCATCCATAGCTTCTCTCCACCTTTTGTCTTGCACGGCTTCTTGAAAATTTATTGGCTCACTATCTGCAAAAAGACAATAAAGTTCATCATTATTAAGACTAATTTCTTCAGTTCTTTCAAATATATCAGCAAGGGATTTCATCCTCGGCAGTCTTTCATTTGAGCCTTCAAGATCTAAAGCTGGAGAAGTAGGTTCTTGTATAGTTTCAACATTATATGATTCTTGATCATCATCAAAATGTGGGAGAAAATTATATGCGCTCTCTTGTTGTCCATCCCAATCCCAAGTTGCACCTTCATCAAATTCAACATCACGACTTACCACCACTTTGCCATTGTTAGGATTATACAACCTGTATCCTTTGGAATGATAATCATATCCAACAAAAACATACTTGGCACTTCGATCATCTAGCTTTGAATGCTCTTGCTGTGGAACTTGAGCATAAGCGATGCTTCCAAATACTCGCAAATGATGGACACTTGGCCTTTTTCCATTCCATGCTTCTTGAGGGGTTTGATCCTTGACATTCACAGTTGGAGAGCGATTTGACAAATACACCGCACAAGAAATGGCTTAAGCCCAAAACTCCTTTGGCATATTTTTTGTTTTAAGCATACACCTTGCCATATTAAGAATTGATCTATTTTTTCTCTCTGCCACGCTGTTTTGCTGAGGTGATCTAGGAACAGTGAGAGGATGACGAACTCCATGCGCTGCACAGAAATCATTGAATTGCTTTGAAGTGAACTCGCCTCCCCGATCGGACCTCAATGCCTTGATATTGTAGCCACTTTCTTTCTCAACATGCGTCTTGAAATTTTTGAATGTAGTGAAAGCTTCTGATTTATATTTGAGAAAATAAACCCATGTTTTCTGTTATAATCATTAATAAAGAGTATAAAATATTTAATTTTACCAAAAGACGGTGGATTGATAGGCCCGCAAATATCCGTATGCACAATTCAAGTGGCTTGGAGGCTATAAATGTTGCTTTCTTTGGAAAAATTTTCCTTGCATGTTTGCCAAGAAGACATGCTTCACACAAATGATTTGGAATTTCAATTGTTGGCATCCCCTTTACCATCATCTTTTCTCCCATTGCTTTCAATGATCCGAAGTCAAGTGTCCAAATGTCATGTGCCAACACCATGCCACATCCTGCACATTAACCTTCAAGCATCTTGCTTCAACGGTTTGGACATTCGATTTGAACATCCGGTTTCGTGACATGCCCACCTTTGCAATCAAGTTATTGTTTCTATATTTAAGCAAAAGATAATTATCTTTCATCAAAACTTCATAAACATTCTCAACAAATTGTCTGAGATTAAGAATGTTGCTTCTTAGTTTAGGAACATAATAAACATCAGAGATCAATTTATGGTCACCATTCTTTGAAGAGATGAAAATTGTACCTTTGCCTTCAATGTGAATTTTCAAAGAATCTCCAAAGGAAACATTACCTTTCACCTTGTCATTAATCTCCACAAAATTTTCTTTGTATCCGCACATATGATTGCTAGCACCATTATCCAAATACCACGAGCTTTCAACTTCACTTTCTTCCTTTTTCTCAGTTAGCAAGAAGGTGGATTCTTTAACTTCTTGGTTATCATTAACAAGATTGGCTCTTTCTTCAGTATTAGCAGTTTGACATTCCTATGAATAATGACCAAATCCATGACATTTATAACATTCAATTTTGGACTTGTCATACCTTCTTTCATTTGATCTTTGGTAATTTCCACGACCTCGTCCTCGACTTCTTCCACGGCCTCTAAAAATGAAGGATTTCTCTCGTCGTTATTTGAACTTTCACCATTGCTTCTTTCTTGTTCACGTCCTTGCCTTCCGTGTCCTCTTCCTCGTCCATATCTGCATCCTCTTCCTCTAAAGTATTGCTTTTCTCCTTCTTCATTTTTTAAAGTTGCTTTAGTTTTAAGAATTTGCTCCTGTGGTCCTTCTTGTCTTCTCTTAATTTTCTCTTCTTGAGCACATAAAGAACCTTCCAATTCTTCTACTGTCATTTCTTCGAGGTTCTTCGTTTCATCAATGACACACACAATATAATCGAACTTCGGTGTCAAAAAACGAAGAATCTTCTCCACTACTCGAACATCTGCAGTTTTTTCCCCATAGCCTCTTGATTGATTCACAATCGCCTTTACTCTTGTAAAGTAACCCGAAATCGATTCGGATTCACTCATCTTCATTGCTTCGAAATCACTCCTTAGTGATTGAAGCTTAACTTTCTTTACTTTATCAACTCCTTGGAAAGATTTTTTCAAAATTTCCCATGCTTCATTTGAAGTGGTTGCATAAGATATTTTATCTATCATTGAATCATCCAAACATTGATGGATGAGGCTAAGTGCAAGTTGATCTTTTTCCTTCGTCTTTGCTAAGGCTTCCTTCTCCGCTCGAGATAATGCATTTTCACTTTCTGGCTCATCGTAGCCCTTGTCTACGATCTCCCATACTCTTTGTCCTCCAAGTAAAGCTTTCATTCGAATACACCATTTTTCATAATTTTCTTTTGTGAGACGAGGATATTGGAAGGAAAACATTCCATTGTTTGACATTTTATCACACCTTCACTAACCTTACTCTGATACCACTTTGTTAGAATTTTAGAGGAGGAAGAGGAATAGATTATGAGAAAAAAGTAATTTTTGTAAAAGAGGAAAACTTTAATTGCTTTTATTTCTCTTTTCTTTTTCCTTGATTCATACTAATGAGGATAGAGCTCTTATTTATAACATACAATAGATCATTCTAGATTTGAAATATTCTAGGAATAAATGGAAAATTATCTTTTCCTAATTAATAGCAACATTAAAACCTCACATTAAAACCTCTCTCAATAAAATGCAAGAACACTCTAGAAATACAAATCAAGTTTATTATTTTCCTTTTTTCAACACCTCGGTTCGACGACCTTCGAGCATCACGGCTCTGAAAATGAAATATTCTTATGTGTGCACTAGCCCATGGTTTAACCTCAAACCCCTATAAAAACCCCTAGACCGACCTCTTTGAAACTCACGGTTCTTCAAATTTAAGGAAAAATAATCGTTTCACTCTTCACTTTGTGGCATTATAAATTTAATAAATAATTTCATAGCAATTATCATTAAATTTTGGATGACATAATCCATTATTATGTATATTTTACAACTATCATTGAACTAATCCTTTTTCACTATGAAAAATTAGTAAATTTACAACTTTGTTGTGATAATTTGTTATATAATTATTCCAATTAGGTACTGTATAACATATTATATAACAAGTGGTTGAAGACAAAAACCAAACCCATGACTTCTTGCATCATGTCAAAGTGTTCCAACCAGTTTGGATAAGGGTGTTTATCATAACTTGTTAAATTTTACCTATACTTAAAATAATTTTACTTTTAAATCAGAAAAATAGAAATAAATTATCAGCATGGTTTTAACAGTCTGACCGCTTGAATCATGAGAACCTTGAATATCGCACTACCACGGTTTGACTTACGATTCGGTCTTCACAACTATGCTTACAATAGCAAACACATTGCCATTATAATTTTATAACGATAAACACTTTGCCATTATAAATTCCTAAACGGCAAAGTTTTTGTCATTGTAAACACTACGCCATATACAACCCACCCGCCTTCATTTTCTTCTACCTCCTCCATCTCCATTTCCAATTCCAAAAAATCCAAAAAATTCCCTTAATTTTCTCCTTCAATCACCCAAATTCGTTAGATTTTAATCAAATTAAAGTTCATTTTTGAGATATATACCGGAAGAGATGTCAAGACTGCTAAAACACTACAAAAATATATCCAGTTAAAGACTAACATTTAGAAACTAATAATTTTCAGTTTGTAATTAATGACCTACTAATAACTGTATAAAATCGGTCTTTAGTATTATATGTTAATGACTGAAAAGTAGTTTGTAATTGGTCTATATTGTTCGGGACTGCTCAATGACTGAATTTTAGTCTTTATATAATCAATGTTTACATAACTAAACATGCAGCATCGAGATTTTCCCATTATTTTAGATTCAACGGCTAATATTGCTAATCCACGTGATTGTTTTGAGATCTTTCTAAGATATTAATGAAATGCACGTAAAAAGAAATCGTGGCCACTTCCATAATTTACGGTCCACACTTTCAAATATTCCCAACTTCTTCCTGTTACCATATAAACTTTTACACTTCCCCGGTAATGGAACTTATCACTATTCTCGATTGTTCATCTTCACTGGTTTAGTCACGAGCCCTCTACCACCCCTTTTCTAACGATGAAATTCCTTTTGACTTCTATAACCCCTTGTCATCCCCTATAGGTAAAGTCAGGCCTCTACTTTTTCCTCTTCTTCCGCAGTGTAGATATCATCCTGAGTTTTGGATTTCTCCAAATTCCAGAAATCAATAAATTAGAAATCCAGAAAATCACAAAGGAAGGGGTAAGGCCTGTCTCTAAACGGGAGCCTGAAGACTCACCAACATGTGTATCTCGAATGAGACACAATCTCTAGGTGGATAGCCTATAATATTGAGCCGAAGCTCCTCAAACGGTCTGAAGACTGCGAGTCGCGACCCCGCAAAATGATCCAAAGCCCGTCAAAAACATAAATCCATAGAAAGATCATAATTGAGAAAAGTAGTGCAATTCCACAAAATGAACCGAAGTTCCTTAAAATGATCCGAAGATCATTAAAATACTCAAAATGAACCGAAGTTCCTCAAAACAATCTGGAGATCAATAAAAATATGGAATAAATTCCATAACTCAAAGACATCGGATAAAGCTAGTCTAAAATCTCAAAAAGATCATAATTGATCAAGGAAAGTGTAAACTACTCCAAAATTAGTTTCATTTCGAAGCACTCGGCGATACAATTCCAACGCATCTTGTTTTGCTCAATTCCGAGTTCGTATGAAAAAATTTATGGGCGTTTTAAAGTAAATTAATTAGTTCACCCTTTATTTTTCACTGTTCAGTTATTTACATTGGATGTTTTCCTCCACCAAAAATTCCCATAAACTTCAAGTCTCTCCAAATTACTTTCATTGGAAAGCTCTCGTCGAGATGGTTCCAATGCACTTGATTTCACTCAATTTCGAGTTCATATGAAAAAGTTATGGCAGTTTGAAGATTTTTTTTTTTTTACTATTCGGCCATTAATGGTCGATCACGGGCCATTCTCACGGCCATTAATGGCCGAACGAACTGTTAAACCCCAAATTTTTTTTAATATTTTTTCCTAGAAACACGTCCGAAAGGTTTATGATGTTATATATATGCACACCAAGAATCACAATGGAAATATGTTATATATATGCACACCAAGAATCACAATGGAAATCAATGAAAATGAAACCAAGCTTCATAAATTGGAAATTTCAACACACAAATCCATCATCACAACCAAATTCACAATACATAAGCAACATATATGTGCTAAGAGCACACTAGACAAGCATGAATGCTTGAGGCATAGATGTGAGTTATTAGGAACTCACCTTTGATTGTAGCAAGTGAAGAGATGAATGAAGACTTCGCCAAATCAACCTCTCTTTGAATATAACACACAATTCTTCAGTCTACACATGGATATACAATATTTCCTCAGAATTAGGTTTAGGAAATCATAAGAATTGAAGAGGAATTGAGTTGGAGAAGATAGAGATTGATCTTACCTCTCTTTCTCTATGGATTTCTACTTGATTTCAACATGAATTAGATTCCTAAGACCAAGCTAGGGCTTAGGTAAATTTAATTTCCCTCTCCCCATTACTAATTTTGTGGAGTATGAGGAAATGAATGAAGGAGGAGGGGGCTGAGGGAACTTTAAGGATGAGCTAGGTTGGCTAACCCAAACTCAAGTCCAAAGTCCAAATTTGACGTACTCGAAACATATCGAAGGTTATAGTAAAAAAAGGTTGTAAACGATGATCTGGACTCAATGGAAGTGGTTTCGAGTCCAAATTCATCCATATGCAAAAATGTGACTTTTCGGTCATACACTCGATTAAGGATTAACGACGGCATATTTAATAAAACATTTAAATACATTATCGTCAAATATGCGGGCTGTTATAGACTTCCCCCCTTAAAGAAATTGCGTCCCTGTAATTACTTAAGGAAAAAACCATATAGTAACAACCAAGCATTACCAAGAATCTATATAAAAACAGATTGAATCATGAAAATTCACTTATGAATTATTACAAAAAAGTGGCCAACCATACCATACATGAGCCCAAAAGTGGCCAACCATACATGAGGCAAAAAAAACCAAAATGCACCAAATGTCAAAGACCACAACTCTATATACCTCTTTTTAAGCAAGCTTGGCATTTAGATGCAAATAAAAGTGAAATAGCATCCAAACAATCAAATGATGCTTTTATGTACCTAGGCATGTACTCAACAAAGAGAACTAGACACAATAGTAGAAATAGCAACAAAGGAAATAAACATGTTAAATAAATAAAATTTAGCTAACATAAGCGTGTCAAGTCATGTATAAAATTTAATTTGAATAAATAAATGATACAACAACACAATTATCCTGCATGGCTAACAATCATATAAATATAAATAGATATGCAATACCATCAATCAAGCATGCATGAGCAAAACAATAGAAAGTTTAAAAAATAACATACATACCTATGCGAGCATGTATGATACTAATTTAGCTAATAAAATACATTAAATATTAAATTCAATCCACATACGACTCAACATATTAGCTGTCATTTCAAAAATAAAGAATATTAATCTAGCATTTCTCGTTAACGAATCGGATATGATTTAAACGTTATCATACTATTCTTAATTTGTATGGCAACCTATCAATGAAAACCATTGAAAATTCGCCACATCCAATTAGGAACCTCAAATAGTTAAAAAAAACTATCTGATTCACCCCATTCATATATCGCTAGCTGACATCACATTCATAACAAAATGATGCGCAACCAACCCATTCTCATGGTGCAAGAAAGAGACAACACCTCTTCAATATGGAACCAATCACCGCAGTCGAGTCGGCATTACCTTACCTCGAGTTAAGAAATTAGTACCAATAATAAAAACAAGAGACGTTACTAAAGGAATATCACTTCCAAATTAGTACTTCGCCAACTCGACACTGCATTTCCGATACGTACCTATTGGAAACTTCATACTCGTAGAAGGCCTAGAATTCCAACCGTTGCTGCTAACAAAGATTGAGATACCTCTTAGGGAAGATAAATCCTGGGGACGCGGCATCACCAACGACTATAGCCCCCATGTTAATAAATAGTGCCTCCAACTCACCAAAGCGAACTCTATCGTCATTGACTCCGAATTGGGAGTCGGCTACTCCTTCTCGCACAGTTTTGGTTATCAACTAAAACATGACAACCTTCCATTTGAAAATAAACCACACTGAATCCAACCACACAAACAAGTGAGTGTTATCTGTCTCTCATTCTAGCTTGAAACGAGAAATCAATACACTCATGGGTCAACTCTAACTTTCAAACTATCCAAACTCTCGTAGGACTCGTAATGACATCCGACTCGAGGTGACATAACCCAAGCACTCCACTTTTATCAAGGAAAAGAGAAAAATTCGAAAATCTGACCATAAAATATGTCGACTCACTCACTGAAATCAGCATACACCAACTAACTACTCACAATCGCTAAAATCACCTCGGGATTCCTAACCAAAATAATATCCATTACTAGATTGATACGGAACTCGACTCAAATAAGATGATGATCTGGCCACCTCATAGAATGTGTCTAGATACTCTCAAGCAACAAGCTCAAGTGACGACTCACTAGTTGAGAGCTATCTTGTCCCGCTATCATCCAATAATAAGCTACTCACCTAATAAAGTTCTAAATCTCATCCCATTATCGCTTAAATGAAGACGACTCGCTATTGAAGAGCATGTCCTAGACACTATCATCACCAACAACCTCTCGCTACCACCAACGTTCTGTATCCTCCAAGCAAATAAACTATTGGACTAATATATAAAGTCTAGTTAAGCTCAACTATCAACAACAAGCAAATAGATTAGCAACCTTACACACAATTCTAACTCGGACCTCAACATGGTAAGTTAAAATCAATAAAGGTAAATCAATTCACGAGTCACAACCCCATTTCATCCATCGAACCACAAGATCAGATGGAACGATGAAATCTTGATGCCAAACTAAAACAAGTATGGAAACGACATTAATGGAAACATATATCAAGTGGTGATGCCTCTTTCTTTCTCTTCCATCAAAGGAGCACTCAACGGAATGGGAACGATGATCATCACATGCCTCTATGATTTCTCCCAACAAAGCAGGACAATCTTCGATACTGGGGGCAAGACCGAACATCGCGGGCTTCCTTGATCAACTCCTCCAAACCATCATTCCCTCGAAATGAATTAATCACCCTCCAAGTTGATCACTTAACGCAGCTACAAACTCCATGCTACAGAGTGATAAAAGAAAGGATAACCGTACTTTGATAGCACATCGAATTCGGTCTCACATTCTGACACATATTACCTTGGTCAGCGAACTCTTTTTCGACTCCAAAGGAATCGATACAAATATCTTCGAAGTGAACCATGAACTAGTCTTAAGCGAATCAGTTTCGATAACCCAAAGTGATAAAGGCTATTGACCAGTTCAGTCTCAATCTTGGAGTTTGTGCAGAAAACTTTTAATCCATTCTATATCCAACTCCAAGTCCTCGAAGAAAACCCTTGTGAGAACCCACACAGATTTCGCACCACAATAGTCAATTCCGTTCCAAGGAACGATATGCCACATGGAAAGGTAAGTATCCACATAACGCAGTCGACTCACTACACCTGAGCGCCAAAAGTAATTAGAGTTATTAGGCAATCCCAGATAATGGTTCGTACCATTATTGGAAGCATAGACTGTAAATTAAGGCTAACAATTCTCGATTTTTCCCAAACTTCAATTCCAACGATGGAGTAATTAGTAGCATTTCCCCGTTTTATAGATCATATAAGGTAAGTGGTTAGGACGATCAAACACTAATAGAGAAAACTAGTCTAATGGCACTCACATGCAAAACAACCTATATTATATATACCACTAATATATAGTTTTGAAAACCAAAAAATATATAAATACGTACTCTTATATATATATAAACTCTTGAATACAATACTGCTTACATTAAACAATACAACCTAAGCTATGATACCATGTGTGATGACCGCCATACACCACCAGTGTTTATAACAAAAAATTTGTGTTATACAAGCACTCGATCGATGTAAAGCAATCACCAAGAGAAAGAAATATAATAAAAGAAGAGAAAAGAGAAAGAAAAGAAGGAAATGGAAGAGGAAAATGAGAAAAAATAGAACATAATAACTGAACCTATCATATATCTCGCGGTGCATTAGATAACATCTAATAGTAATAGTCATGGATATAAAACAGGCAACACAATAATAACTATATAACCACATAATCTGAGTATACAGGCTCATACAGTTATACACAACAACAATAGAGTTTATACATAAGATAATAAACCAACACTGATATTTGTCTATAATAAGAATACATAACACTGTCAAGGCTTTGTTGTGTTACACAGTGGAATAAACAATAAAGATACAAATATAAATATGTAAAACGTTGCCTTCTGCTATTCCACATGTGCAGCTCCACATAATGCTCATACCTGCTACCTAGTCTGCTAATCAGCATCGTCGATGAGCATCCAAGGTAATAAGAGGGAAATAAAACCTTGGTTCAGACAATAGTCTGGTGTGAGTGATAAACAAATCTCAAAGTACTGTAAAAATCGTAATAGTGTATCATGGCATGGAGGGTATGGAGAATCATACATGTTCTGCCCTTGCATCTATAGAGTTAGCATATAGCAATCGATATAAGTTACACTGTGATAAGCATCAAGTAAAAAAGGTGTGATAGATGTCTAAGTACTAAATGATGGTAAGCAAACAACCATAGAATCCATCAACCATCCTCACATTCACTCATTAATTATGTTGGATATACGAAAACACTTAGTTTCCATGATACTCGAATCTTTATCATTCAATCGGCAAGGACCTAGGTTGTATCGACGTGTACGCCCCATTGTAAAGACCCCTTTTAGTCCAAATGAATGCTATAAGTCTCCCATCGTCGGAAACTAGGAGTACCCAAATGGTCCAAATTGACATCACACACTCACTATCTCCTCATTATAAGTAACCACTAAAGCCGTGTGTATCAATACATCTGCATATGTTCTCCGCAGCAGAATCCATCACCAGATTATCCATAATACTCCCATCATAAGTCATCAGTCTATGGAAACTATCCCCGATGGCCGTCGTATGCGGTAGGATATCATCTTGTGCCTCCCATCCCTCTCTCTCCTATAACAACATCAACACAACTTAATGTCGTCTTTTCTACATCTTGGAGAAAAATATTCATCGCAGCAGCCTTGCTCCCCATCCTAAAATCATCATCATTGAATGACAAATCACTGCATAGAAGCACCACATTCTCCTCTCAAGCCAAAGCTACTGATTGAAGTCCCATTGTATCGAAATCTCTATCGAACAAATCATCATATCCTGCTCCTCGAAACCGCACCGTCGTTAATGTCAAATTAGCCAAATTAACCAATAACAATAGCAATCGTTACCGACCATTTTATAGTAATCGATAACGACTACTCGAATCACCTACTTAATCAAAATTGATTAGATACGCATCTCGGGAAAACACAGTTACCTCTATCTATAAGAATTGAAACGACATAAGTATTAGAATTTTACAACACAAATGAAAATAAAATGGAAATCAAAAGAATAATTTAGGATAAAATCACTTGCTAGTTTTATCTGTCAAAATCAAAGCTTGAATATTGCCGTAGAAACGGTCCAATAGTAGCGAGGTAACAAATTGTTGGATGAAGGAAGAGTCACCATTGCTGCAAAGGTGATAGTGTGAGCTTAATATGTTAGATCTTTGTATGCCAATATAGGGTTGTGATATGTCCCATATCATAAAATATAAGATATAATGCAAGTATATAGCCCATTAGGCACCCTCCCCTTACAAGCTAGCTTTAAGGGTGAGTTCTACCTAATGTGTCGTATCATTTGGTACTTTCACTGAGAACCGCTCTATCAAATTTTGAGCTGGGAGAGGGGCAACCTATAAGCTGGATTAAAATACTAATAAGTGAGTGATGTCATCTAGAGAGAAAAGGGCTACCGTCGGGTCATTGTCGATAGAGTGGGCCGACGCGGACGTTGGACTTTCAAAGAGTGGTGAAATGATATGTTCCATATCATAAAATATAAGATATAATGCAAGTATATATCCCACTAGGCACCCTCCACTTACAAGCTAGCTTTTATGGGTGAGTTCTCCCTAATGGGTTGTATCAGGTTGGCATGGTAATCATGTATTTTTCATTAACATATCATTATTAGTCAATTGGATAACATTTTTTTAGTGAAACCAATATATCTGTATCATAATGATAAATATAACAGGTTTTGCAATTAAACATCGATAATAATTTCTTAGAATTTGCGGTAATAGAAATTTATTGGTCGTGCATATTCGTATAATATGTCACACCCTAAATTTTTAGAAGTAATAAAAGATAAGAATCAGACCATGAGTTCAGTTCAAATGATGTTAAATAGATTTTTATATTTGGCATTGCTCTATTTTATTGAATGAAGTAGAAAATTTATTACGAAACACAATTGCAATGTAAAAATGAATCGATTAATTTAACAATAATTTAACATTACGACTGTAATGCTTACGGGTTAATCGATATATCAATCATCAGATACCAATAAATCGGCAATAATTTTGGTTTATCGGTGAATATGGTATGATGCAGTATTTACAAAATGATAGTTGTGACTATTAACATGATAACACTATGGAAGGATAGATCAAGTTGGCTGGAGTAGGTACGAGAAATGGACTTTCGAAAAATAGGAAATGATGTGTATATTAGAGCATCTCTAACAAGGTTAAGGATCATAATTATATGATCCATAATATTCAGGGGATCTTTTCTGAGATGTCCCAACAGTCGCGCATCGATTTTATCGGTGCGCCTGTATTAAGTCAACGTGCACCGATTTTATCGGCTCGTGACCCTCGCGAGCCGATAAAATTCGTATGCGCCCTTACTGCGCCTATAGATATGGTACAGTAGGCCTTAGCCCCTCATCTTCCCCCATTTTCCTCTTTTTAATTTTTTTTATTGTTCGTGACGTCGGGATGCCGCCATGCGTTATGAAGATAGGGAGACGTACAATTCGACCTCAACTGGACGACGGTGCAGGTCCAACGCACCCTCCTCCACCCACGGAGGCGACAATTCAGGAGTTACGGATCCTTCACGAGTTTCCAGATGGATACACTCACCGTTTGTTTACCGCACTCGGCACCATTCCGGTATAAATTTTAATTTTAACATATATATTTATTGAACTGTTAAATAGTTTATCAAAGTACGTAGGTAGTATGAATTGTTGGTTTAATAGTTATAGTTTAGTACAGTAGTTATAATTTTTAATAATATGAACGGTTGTCAATATAATTATTGAACTGTTATAATTTTTGATAGACATAGTACATCTACGTTCGAGGGAGTTGGGCGAAGTTTATTACACAGGCCCTTGACATATTACAATTATATATTCGAGATCGACCGTTTCTAGAGGCCTTATTAGAGAGACGGTGGCCTACGACACACACTTTTAACTTCCCTGGTTTTGAGCTAGGTATCACCCTAGTCGATTTTTGCATGCTTACGGAGATTGAGATTGGCCTCCCTAATAGAGTGTCTGTGACAACCCAAATTCCAAAAGACCAATTTTTTTTCAAAATTCAAATATATCGAAACTCGGGTTGGTTTGCTCTGGTATCCTACAGAAAAGATAGAGACATAAAACATGTTAGAGGTCAGAAAATATCTCACAGCAGAATGTATAAAATATAATATAAACCAAAGTATAGCCTTACCGTATTAATAATACTGCCTAACAAGTATCCAAAGCTATAATGTCTCATGTCTCTGCCACAAATCTAACCAGCGAGTATGTTATGAGGAGGGGGTCAGAACACAAGTTTTGGTGACTGGATTTAAACTATACACTTTGGATAATCCTACATATATTGTTCAACCATATTTTCTTATTTGTTAGGTTATTTGGGTTAACAGCACACAAGGCTTACACATACGTCGCACCCATTTACTTCCCAGTGAATTATCCTAATACCATATATATGAAGCTACCACCAATATTGAGGTACACCCCATGGTACCCCACTCGCACGGTCTCTAACGTAACACCATCGCAATATATGCAGTCTCTCATCCTACGTCGTAGTTATGTACGGATAACATTATTACGTTCCGCATATATCTATCACTGCTATGCTACGTAAACGTACTGACTACCAGCTTTGTTCGAATCAGACTCCATATTAGAGTAATGCCCTCAAGTCTACGGTACACCACCCAGAGCCGACATGCATGTATCTAGACTGTCCACCATATGTATCTTCAATTATAGCTCGATGCCTCAATCGCACGTACTCTAATGTGCATCGAGTTCCATGGCAGGGAGATACAAGAAGCATGGAACTCGGTCGAGAGCTTTCCATATCTGTACAGGCCGGTCTTTAAAGAGCCTCTATATACAGATATACCTAGGGTCTATTTTCGTGTTGGCTATGGCCCCACCTTAGCCCCTCCCTCAACTAGTAAAAACTACTAAAGCTAAGAGACTGCCCCAACGCAAACAATCTAAACATCCATGTGGCGTCTCCCCTTAACCCCTTACCCCGATAGTGAAGGGTGAAATGGTATCTTTGGTTTAGCTCAAGTCTTTCCGCATCCCACTGGTTGCCGATGATGGGTGTCCGACGGTCTACTATCCTTGTTGGTCGTGACCCTCTGCCTCCTCGTGAGGCAACTGCCGAACCACCCTGGTGTCACCACGTCACAACATTCTGACTACATAGTTACATCTGCAGTCAAGGACCACCCATCTAGTAGTTACGCGCAGACCCAACCTCTGCGAGCACAGACTAAGACATATGTCACCACACAGAGGACTATTGGGAGCACCTTACATAACTCAGGAAGTCGCGTGCTTCCCCTTCCAGTCCTTTGGAACCGTCAGAACAATCAAATGAATATGCACTCCCCTCGTGCCTTATAACACCTCGATGATCTACCCCATTGGGTTATTCACCCTCAACCGTACGGACTGGGCTAAGCGCCTTAGTTTAGCATATTGTTAGACCCTATGTCTAAACATTTCTTTATGCGTTTGTCTCACCTCATCAGGTTTCCAGTTAACTTGGTTATTCCAATTTATATTGAATTCTTATTCAAATTACCAAGTTCTCTTGCTTATTAATTTCAGTCATACAACTTAATCCATTTAAGTTTATTAATAAGCCCACAACATGTTATTCTCTAGATTGTGGCCCAAGGTTTGTAATCCACAAACCCTTTTACCTTATTGTTGATTTCATCATTACAACAACATGTTTTACTTAATATGTAATTAAGTACATCCAATTCACATGTTTTCTAATTAGCATGTCACTTACCATTTATGATTAAATATAACTTATTTCATTTCATAAGATTTCCTCAATCTTTCTCATTTAATCATTATTCCATTTTACATTATCAATACAACTTATCGTTGTTTACTTATTAACTTAGTTCTATTAACTAAGGCCCATTAATAAGGTTCTCCACCTATTTATTATAACCTATGTTATAATTTCCTTTTGTCCCTAGGACAAACCTAAACATCCTTATCAACGGGTTTCAGACTTCCAAGCTTACAGATTACTTAATTTATAATTAAGTACAACTTCTTATGTTTCATATATTTTCCCACTTTTCTAAACTGGTTTTTGGCTTTCCCCATTTACTGATTACTTAATTTACAGTTAAGTGTCCCTTATCTCATTTCGCCAGTTATCGCATTTACTTATTAATTTATTATAACCTAAGCTATAATATTCACTTGTCCCTAGTACAAGTCTACCTATTATACAACATTTTCATTAATGTTAATTATTTATAATAGGTGATTATCATTTCTACAAGTTATGCTTACCCTAAAAGGTGTCTTTAGTTACATAACTTTATTATTTCTACCGGTTATGTATACCACTAGGTGTCTTTAATTACATAACCTTATCGGGCTAAGTTTGCAGGCCTATATGTAAATATTACCCACCCCTTAGATTTGCCTAGCCCATCCACTGTCCAACTAATTTTTACTTAACCCTAACTTAGTTCATATTCATACAATCCCTACGGATTAGATTAGGTTAACTAGTCCAATTCATTACCATGTCCATTTATGGTTTATAATAGGCTAGACTTCCCACATTAGGCCTACAACTTGTGGATGCTGGATATGCCAGTCGAGTCTGGGCATACTTCTTCCACAAGTTGGGCCTAACCTCATGTCATAGCCTTTCTCGTATTTGCGCACTTAGACCTCTCACATTAGGTTCAACATTAGTGGCTGCTGGATATGTCGGTCGGGTCCGGGCAAATTTCCACTACTAATGCAACCTAACCTCATGTCATAAATGCAATTACAATTTCTAATTGTAATCCTAGGCATTCATCTTCATTTATTCAATTCAATGTATATAGTCATACAACCATTCTAATTCACATAGGTAAGGGCTCTAGTGTATAAATGGGGCAAATCAATATGCAATATGAACAGTGGCAGTTACTGCCAATATTTTTAACAAGTCTATAACATATAAACATTTCCAATATTTCAACTAATCCTATGTATGAATTTTCAACCATTTATGTTCATATCAGATTGCGCCTCCAAATTAAAGTCTCAAAACATAATATATGTTTTGTTCTAAAATCCCATTTCAAATTATGCCCCAAATCCCAATATATGTCGCATGTCTTTCTGCATGTAATTAACATTATTTAAAATAACATGTAGTTCTCCAATAGTGTATCATTTACCCAATTCATAAGTTTATAAATGGATCTATACAACGGTATTCATTTTTCTTAAACATTCAATTAAATGTACATCTCAACATATTAACTAATTGAACATATTATCCATTTTAGAGCAATAATGCATTTCATTAAATTAAACCTTCCAATATGTTCATTATGGGGAATGCCAAACAATAGAGGTATTATTATTCAAAAAGTATATTTTAAACCTGCTCATCTTTCATGCTTTCCCCAAATCTTGGATCTAATCCATTCTATCATCCATAGTGTCCCCTTTTCCTTTTAATTTGATTCACAACCTAACGACCATGGATTTATTATTTCATGAAAAAAGAAGGGAAAGAGAAAGAATTTAAATAGATTGGTTCTTATAATTTTACCTTGCTTTCATGATTCAATAATTTTTTTATTAACATTGATTCCCTCTTCCAGATCTGAATCCATAATTCTCCTAGGCTAACATTTTAATTTCAGAATAGATTTGAGAAGAGAGAGAGAGCTATGGTAGAGCTCCAGCGTAGCCGCCGAATTATGATGTTTAGGGTTAGGTCTAGGGTATTATTTACAGGTGTATGGAGCAATCAATACCCTCAGATTTGACCAAAAGCCATCCGAACTGTCAAAATATCAGAAAACCCTAATCTTCCAAAATCGGCCGCCGAGGGTCGACCCCCCTACATGTGGGTCGACCCCCCTTTAGGTGGGTCGACCCCCTTTAGGTGGGTCGACCCCCCTTGAAAGGGTCGACCACCATAGGTACGGAGGCCGAAAATTGTTCTAGGTGCACTTGGGAGGTGTGCCAGTGCAAAAATGGCCTAACGCACTTGCCAAGTGCGCCAGTTGTTCTGGCGCTCTTCCTGATTTTTCTGAAAAACTTCTGCCGCCTATAACTTCTTCATACGATGTCCGTTTTACGCAAACTCAGACTCTATCTAGACCAGAATTCTAAGATGAACGCAAGGGTACAATCCGTTTTACTTAATTCTGATTATTTAATTAAGTTATTTTTATTTTATTATCTTACACTTAAAAATACAGGGTGTTACATTCTCCCACCCTTAGGAAATTTCGTCCTGAAATTTGATAACGGTAAAATAAATTAACCCCTCGCATAATATACATCCATCATGTGTGCATTTTTTGTAAACATCACTTGTGCAAAGTGAAGTACAACATAATAATGCATGCATGCCTAAGCGGTACCTCCTATGTGTATGCAAGCTTTTCAAAAATCCTTTTAAAACATGATGCTCACATCCTAAATATACTTGCAGTTCTATATGAATGCAATATTTTGAAAATCAAAAAAAGCTTTTTCATCCAAATTTTCCCACACTCTTACTAAGTAGGAGCGTAGTTCATCTAATTTTTGCATCCATAATCCTACCAACCAACTTTATTTTTCGAATTTCAGAAATTTTTTATTTTCTAAATTCAATTTCTTATGTTACAAAAAAGTGGAAAACGAAAATATTCGCATCTTCCATTTTATTTTTAACCTCTTTCTAACCGTACTTGGATTTTATGAAACTAATATAAAGATTCTCCTATTTTCCTATCCAAGCACAGCTCACATAAGAACATTTTTCTTTTGTTACTGATTTTCTTTTTCATCTTATCTTGGAAATTTTTATCTTTATCCGTCTTTTCTCATAATTTATCATGTTTGTTGCTTTACTAAATTTTTTGTTTCCTTTTCAGTTGTAACATTTCTCTTTTTTTAGCTTATTTAATTACGTGGTCTTTGTTTAAATTTAAATAAGCCTTCTAGTCTTTCAACTAAACAGGAGAACGACACCTTGCACAGCTACTACTAAGGGCCAAGAATCTCGGGACTATGCCCCCTTTAGAAAAGTCCAAACTATGGGATCCACGACAGGTTTAGGTGTTACCCTAACTACCTAACAAGAACAAAATAATGGAATGATCCCAACAGGGGTGTAGTAACGGGTTTTTCCCCTAACATGACAATTAGCAATAAGATCTAAACACTTACTTGCCCTTTTTCTATCCAGTAGTGACTACTAACTCTAGAAGTGTACCAATAATTATTTCAAGCAACATCCTAGGCTTTCAATGCTTACGCGTCCAACGGGAACTTACTATTGGTCCAAGATAATTCTCGCTATTTACTTTATAGCCTCAAAACTTTCCCGTCTTCCCTAGGCACTAATCCTTACCTGCTCCATACATTTTAAAACATGGCTTGGCCTTTTCATTTAAACTTCCTTCCAAAAATTGAAAGTGTCAAACTTCATTTTCCTTATGAAAACTTCCTTTTGGCAAACCATAAAAACATGTCATCTAAAAAAAAATGTAAATCATCATTTTTTTTCAAATCACAAAAACTGGAGTAGATACGGACAACTATTTTTTCAATCGGGTTTATGACTTGCTCTTACCTATAAGGTCGATTTATTCTCTTACTACAAGGTGTCAGCATCCACTCTATTCTTATTTTCTACAACTTATTTTGTCCATCCACAAAATTATCTTAAAATAATTCATCAAAAAGGGTTGCCATAAGAATAGATATTTAAAATCTTTCTTTACAAAAAAAATCTGTACGAAATATAACAAGAAAACTAGCAAGCTATACATGCTCTATAACATGCACCTTTTATTGAGAGAATTTCATCTTAGACAAAAATTTTGCAAGAAATCCCTACTTGCAAAATATACCCCATTTTACTTCAAAACCCAATATGTACTTCTTTACATATTTTAAAATTATAACTTTTAAGATTAAAACTTGGAAACACCATAAACCATTTTCCTAAAACTTTTATAATTTCAAGTTCTTAAAAGTTAACAATGGGGTTAGATTCAAAGCTGGTTTCAAATTTTCTTTTAGGCTTTTCTAGACACCCCTCCCTAAGGTCAATTCTCTCAACTATATATATTTCTAATCCATTTTTCTCTTTTTAACTTTTCCAATTTAAAAGTTTTTCAAGCCCACTAACCCAAAATACTAATCATATGGGATTCACTTTTCCTTCCATACAAAGTATATTGTATACTCTCTACCCAAATTACCTAAGGGTCTCAAATTTCCATATTCATTCCTTTAGTGTACAAAACAAACATCCTATTTCTTACCATATTATACACTTTCTATTTAGTGGGTTCCTCTATGGATCTAGGTATATATATAATATATTTATATTTTATTTTTTAAAAAATACAAATACGCTCACTCACTATTTATACAGGACCTGGGCTTTGATACCAGATGTGATAACCGAATTCCGACAGACCGATTGTTTTTTCAAAATTCCAATCTATCGAAACTCGAATTGGTTTGCTCTGGTACCTGCAGAAAAGACAGAGACATAAAATATGTCAGAGCTCAGAAAATATCTCACAGTGGAATGGATAAAATATAATATAAATCAAAGTATAGCCTTACCGTATTAACAATACTGCCTAACCAGTATCCAAAGCTATAATGTCTCATATCTCTACAACAAATCTAACCTGCCAGTATGTTATGAGGAGGGGGTCAGAACACAAGTTCTGATGACTGGATTTAAACTATACACTTTGGATAATCCAACATATATCGTTCAATCATATTTTCTTATTTGTTAGGTTATTTGGGTTAACAGCACTCAAGGCTTACACATACGTCGCACCAATTTACTTCCCAGTGGATTAACCTAATACCATATATATGTAGGTACCCCTAATATTGAGGTACACCCCATGGCACCCCACTTGCACGGTCTCCAATGTAACACAAACGGAATATACGCAGTCCCTCATCCTTTGTCTTAGTGACGTACAGATAACAATATTACATTCCGTATATATCTATCATTACTATGCTACGTAAACGTACTAACTCCCCATCCTACGTCGTAGTGACGTACAAATAACAATATTACGTTCTGTATATATCATCATTACTATGCTACGTAAACGTACTGACTGCCACCTTTGTTTGAATCAGACTCCATACCGGAGTAATGCCCTCAAGTCTACGGTACACCATCCATAGCCAACATGCATGTTTCTGGACTGTCCACCGTACGTATCTTCAATTGTAGCTCGATGCCTCATTCGCACGTCCTCTAATGTGCACCGAGTTCCATGGCAGGACGATACAAGAAGCACATGTTTGGATTTTGGTACATGTTGTCGTGCTGGTACTACGAGTACACGGCCAACATGCATCCACGCATAAAGCCCATCGCCAGTCATACAGTCGAGTCCTTTTTCCCACACATGCCTAGATGGGAGAGAAATCACGTAGTTCACCTTGTTCCTGCTGGTGTGAGACACAATTTGATGGAGGCCCGTTCTCAATTAGATTTAAGGGACAGGGGAAACATATTACGAGCACCTTGGACTACTTATTTGATGTTACTTTCAGTAGGTGGCCCGCTACCTGATGCCTACCCATTAGTCATTGCATGTCGTTTATCTCTACGCTGTGTCCGCTTGCTCCCATCGGCCCACCTTCCTATTTGGTACTTGGGAGATTCCTGTTATTATCAGTGACCCAGTGAGTTGCGCGTACCCGTAGATCCACTTCATCCCGATGATATGTTGGGTCGCATCGTTCTATAGGGAGATGGTATATATAAGGTCTGAGATAAGCAGGATGGGTTGCTACGCATGATTTTGTATTACCCGGAGCAGATTTTTACACCTATTGGCACCAAGTAGCTCCTCGGCGGTAGTTGTTGCCAGATTATATGCGGGGTATGAACTCTGATCGCATTGGTCCCCGATTGGCTACCGTAGAGTTCATCCTCCACCGTTTACTTTCGAGCCGACCTCTCCACAGTACTCCGACCAACCGATGGATTTTGCTTTGGCCGACACATTTCAAGCATTTAATCTTAGCGGTTCAGACCTATCCCTACCTATTGTCTACCTACCTGATCACATGGTTGTCGGTATCCCTACAACTAGATTATATCCGGCACATGAGGTAATATTCGTACTTGTAAATTTATTACCTTATACGTTATAAGTTATAGAAACTGAGTTTATATGTTTTATATTTGCAGTATGTCGCCAGGCTAGACCAGCATAGGCGACATATTACTGCTATTTAGGAGATGGCCCAGCTACATTCTCATTCGTTATATCAGGAGCACTAGGCGATAATTCGAGGTTTGCAGGCCCAGATCGATGAATTACAGGCCCAAGGAGGGGGTGGTGGTGATACAGGAGCACTGGGTACCGCTGAAAGATCATGTACTACTGGAGGTTCAGGTTGTGCTAGAGGATCGGGAGGGATTGGGGGATCTGGTGGTTCTGGAGGATTAGGCGGTGGGGAAGGACCGGGAGGGGGTGGAAGAGTAGGTGGTCCTGGAGGACCGGGATGGGGTAGTGACGATGACGACATTATTCCGTATTATAGCGGGGATGACATAGAGGAGGATAGTGAGGAGTCTGAGCACGATGATGACGATGATGCTGCGGACATAGGATGACTTTCCTTAGGATCCTGATGATGGTATTTTGTTTATGGTTACCATGATGTTTGTATGCTTATGGCTTGATGTACTATACTTTATGTTATTTTTTCATGTTTTCTCTTTTTCGTATGTCACTTTGATGCATGTTGTACTACAAATTATCTACATGTTATGTTTATTCATGTCGACAGCTATATTTTATGATGTTATATGTAATGGACCCTTTATTATCTATATTTTATGATGTTTTGTGTAATAAACCCTTTTTTATCTACACTTTATTATCCATATGTATGGTTTTGAATTATATTAACGATTTCGTTTATTAAATGATGTTTAAAACATTTAATTTTAAAACGAACTACCGCGGCATGGTAGTTCATAATATAATGTTTTGAACTTTAAATGGTTGTATATGATTCAATATAAGTTGGAATTTCTCGAAACAAGAAACATTCAAATCTATTTGATAATATTTTCCTACGGGAAGAGAAAATTTGAGTTTTCATGTTGTATATTTTGTTTTATGTCCAAATCAAAATTTCAAATAGTCGCTATGGAATTCATTTATAAATTATAAAGTTTATTTATATAAAATAAAGGATTTTTATTTTATTTAATATCGTTTTGGCTTGGAATTCAACTTGAGATATTTTAACTTGAAGATATATGAAATTCTTCTCGGGCTTGTAGCACTTTGTCCAATAATGGAACACATGGTTCAATAAAGGAGCACTTTACTCTATCCAATAAAGGAGCACTCTATCCAATAAGGGAACACTTTGTCCAATAAAGGGGCACTCTGTCCAATAAAGGAGCACTCTATCCAATAAAGGAGCACTTTGTCTAATAAAGGAGGACACTCCAACCGTTAAAGAGGCACACGACACAATGTACACTCAAACCATGGTTGCATTGCGTGGACGACCCTTCTTGTTAAATTCCTTGGCTACATTACATGGACGACCCTTCTTGTTAAATTCCTTGGTTGCATTACGTGGACGACCCTTCTTGTTAAATTCCTTGGTTATATTACATGGACGACCCTACTTGTTAAATTCATTGACTATATTTCAGGGACGACCCTGCACACTACAAACTAGGGAGAAACACAGGTACCGATAAAGGAGCACTCGTACCAATAAAGGAGCACTCTGTCCAACAAAGGAGCACTCTGTCTAATAAAGGAGCACTCTTTACAATAAAGGAGCACTTTGTCCAATAAATGAGCACTCATTCCAATAAAGGACCCTCTGTCCAATAAAGGACCACTCCATCCAATAAAGCTGCCAACTTACCAAGACCTCATACCTTATATACAACAACAACATTGCAAACCATATCTCAAACCCAAACGTATTCACAAAAAAATGGATTCCTATTTTATGAAATTTATTATGGCTTTTAATAGTGATTCAGAGGAAGAGGAAATCCTTTAAGATGAAGCAGAAGAAATACAAGAAATACGTGACTTATACCATGAAGCCTACAATTCATCATCCACAACTCGAGGGGGATCAGTTCTTGGAAGGAAGTTTATATACCGAAATCAAGCTAAATACCATAAGTCTCTGATGCAAGATTACTTCAACGACAACTGCACTTTTAGTCCATATATGTTTCATAGAAGATACAAGATGCGGAGAAATCTATTTCTTCGGATATTGGCGGGTATTCAAGGTAACAATGATTACTTTTAAGTATAAACAAAATGCATCAAAGACACAGGGGTTATCCGGTGAACAGAAAATGACGGACGATATGAGAATGTTAGCTTATGTCACTCCTGTTGATGCATTGGACGATGCATACCGAATAGCAGAGAGCCTGACACTTGAAACACTTGAAAAATTCTGTCAAGCTATGGTGGACGTCTACGGAGAAGATACTTAAGGTCTCTGAATGAAGCGGATGTAGTGCAAATCAGAGAGACGCACGAAAGCAGGGGATGGCCGGGCATGTTAGGAAGTCTGGACTGTATGTGTTGGGAATAGAAGAACTGCCTTAAGGGATTACAAGGTGCATACAACGGAAAGGAAAGTTGACCAACCATCATTTTGGAAGCTGTAACATCGGAGATCTATGGATATGGCACGCTTTCTTCGGAATCCCCGATTCGAATAATGACTTAAATGTTATAGAAAGATCTCATCTGTTCAACGAACTTGCTCAAGGCCAGGTACCTCCTTTGACATTTACCCTAAGCCAAAATACTTGCAACCATGGCTATTACCTAGGTGATGGCATTTACCTGAAATGGAGCACCATTGTTAAAACATGTCCAACTCTATTGATTCCTAAACAAGTCAGATTCGCGGTGATGCAGGAGGGACAAAGAAAAGATATAGAACAAGCATTCGGTGTTTTACAATATAGATTTGCAATGATAAGTAATCCAAGTTGGTTATGGTCTAGGAAAAAGATATCTGCATTTATGTTTGCCTGCATTGTTCTATACAACATGATTATAGAAGATGAGAGAGATATGGAT
Source organism: Allium sativum (assembly GCA_030737875.1). Classification (NCBI taxonomy): domain Eukaryota; kingdom Viridiplantae; phylum Streptophyta; class Magnoliopsida; order Asparagales; family Amaryllidaceae; genus Allium; species Allium sativum. The sequence goes on along the minus strand of CM060922.1, from coordinate 403,324,010 downwards.
GAAGGGCAACACCTCTATGAATATGAAGGTGCTTCGCAAGCATCCGAAGTATTCCGACAAAACACACCAATAACAGAAGATGACTTCAAAATTCATTTGAACCGTTAGATTATGTTTAGAGATGCACAACTCTATAACCGACTGCAAAAGGATCTTATGAATCATTTATGGAGCCACTATGGTGATTTCTAATTATGAAGATTGCTTGTCCGAACTTGCATTTTATTTTATGATTGTACGAATTTATGCAGTAATGATATTGTAGTTTTTATTTTACCAATCGTATTCTATTGTATTTGTATGTGCTATTAACCAGCTATTTGTATGTTCTATCGTATTCGTTATATTAAAATATAAGCTAGGAGAGGTAAAAAAAAATTAGATGAAACACGCGTCGAATTTATCGGCTCGTCATGTAACAAGCCGATTTTACTGGCGCGTGTCGAAAAAATCGGCTCGCTATATGACGAGCCGATATTCGGCGTGTGAGACCAATTCAGAATTCTGAATTGGTCACGTAACATTTCCCTTAATATTACATGAAGTAATATCTGTTGGGGACCAAAATTGCAAAAAATTCACGATTAAGACCATGAATGCTCCACCGTTGGAGATGCTTTTACTTGTATAGATATGAGGGATTGTTGTAATTAAATGCATTACAATTAATCAATGTCTCACTCTTATTTACTACTTTATTAGTGTTTTTAAAGAAAGCAAATTGATATACAGCTTTTCACGTCATACAAATAATCAGTTTTCAAGTTATATTCAATAAGATTGTGTTTAATTTATGGGTGCTACCCTATGCATTTACTTTTCACCACTTTCCATTTTCTTAAATTTTTATGATAAAATCATACAATAATTCATCTTCTTAAAGATATAACGAGATCAAATCTTCTGTTCCCAAAATTTCCTATTTTTTTATCTAACCAATCAAAATCTCTGATTTTTATATTTTTGCAATTAAGTCAAAGATAAAAAAAAAGGCTTAATTGCAAAATTGCAAAAGATGAAAATCTGAGGGTCATGATTGGTTGGATAAAGGGGTAGTAGGAGTTTTGGGTACAGGGGATTTGCTTTGAGATATAACCGTCAAAAAAAAAAAGTGTGAAATAAAGCTTATCATCAACTCTAATACTTGTGAGTTATAGCCTACACCAATATAATTGGGTACTTGTGAGTTATGATTCATCGACAACGCACGTTCATCTTCATCAATTAGAGGCATGAAACATGCAAAACTGTACAGTAACTCTACATACGATTATGTTGTACATTTCATCCTCATTGATGTGCATGTGGTACCACAAGAAAAGCAATCGTTTCGATCGGTGCAAAAAGTCTTTGGTTTTGAAAGATTACTTTAATGGATTCTAAAAAATTATACTAATTATATTATTGTACTGGGCAACATGCATACATACATATAAGTACCAAGACTGGAAGGGGAAAAAAATGAACAATTTGATTACAAATAGTGAGAGTAGATGTGAAAACTGAAAAGAAAAGGAACACTATGATGATCAGTCTTGAAAGTGAAAACAAGGCATACAAAGGATGCAATACTGTACAAAGAAGACAGTGGTGAAGCTAAAGTCGCAATGTAAGATCAAGACTGCTACTGCTACCGCTACTCCGGTCGTCGTTGTGATTGGCACTACAGCCATGGCTGCTTGTGCTATTAGCATAACTAGCGACATAATATGATTTTGACAAGAAGCCATTTGCCAATTGAAATGAGCCATAACTGCAGCAGCTAGCTGGCATAATCAAAAATGCGTTCAAACTCATTACTGGGTTTCTCTTCTCAGTAGGACGGCTAATTATTGAAGGACGGGATTCAACTGCAGTTCGATGGTGCAAACTACTTGGACTCCGATCTTTCTTTCTTCTCTTTTTGTGTGCATTTTGATGCCCACCAAGTGCCTCGGCCTTTAGAAATTTCTTGCTGCAAAACAGGCATGGAAATAATCTCAAATCTTTTTCTTCGTTCGAAGAGGAGGAAGAAGAAGAACCAGTGGGAGAAAGAGAGAGCGAGAGATCAAGAGGAGTTGGAGATATTTCTTGCTTCTGCAACTCTTTATTAATTCGTGACTTAGACCTACAATGGATCATGGTTTAGACGACTTGTGTACGTCCTATTCATGTAGTGAGTGTATTTAAAGGAGATATGTTAGGCTCTGTGATGTGTTACTTTCAAGGGTTAGGTCCCAACGCCGACAACTTGCCCATAGCCTTTCTTACATCTACCAACTGGACCACGTACGGATCAAAATAGGAGACATGACAGCCCAACAGTTCATCTAGGGCAGCATGGTGTTTCCAGCAGGGGCAGACTGTGGAAAATTGATTTTTTACATTGGGTACTCAAATTTCAGCTTCGACATTGGCTTTAGCTGGGAGCAATGTAGCTCCGCCCCTGCTTGCATATGCTCCTCGTTCAAATAAAATAACCATGCAGATATAGAGTACCACCTTATATACTCATAAGGCATTTTGAAACCGAGTCCAAAGTGTTTTATCAATTGCTGTAATTTAATATATATGATAGGAAAGAAGAAGAAGAAGAAGTGGAAAAAAAAAATCTTAAAGATGAGTTGTTTCCCTACATTTTGTACAACTTTTCGAACGCAAGAAACATCACTTTCCTAAAAAGGGTTTGACTGATAAAAGAACTGGACCAACAAAGCCTTACTGTTGAGAACTGAATTGAAGAATTAAGCATAAAAGAATTTAAGTGAGTAGTCATTATCACTGATGGTTTAATGGAGTGTAAATTAGCTCTTCTTTTCCCAGATTTTTGTGGACCGAACAAATCTCCATCATTTTCTTTTTCTTCCCTTTTTTTATGAAGGTCACCAAAAAAAAAAAAAAAGTTAAAAAAATTTGTAGAGTTTAAGGGCTCACACTATGGAAAATGGGAGGTGATTATTTTGTGTAAAAACAGAGTTAGTTCAATAGTTTGGCATGTACTTATGTTGCTAACTGATATCGAGTTTTAAATCGTACTGTAAAAACGAACAATTATCGTCCTATCGCAACTGAGTTGCATTTCTACAGAAATGCTTTGGAACGAAGAGAGTAGCTTACTTTCTTACATTAGCTTGCATGAACACGGAATACCCAATATTTCCAGGTCTGTTAATTAATAACATCACGTGGCAAGGTGAAAAGGAAGGAATCGCATCATATGGATTGGCGTATAGAAGCAAAATGATGTTGAGATCTCATACAGCAATGTACGCGTTTGCATACACTTCATATCTATATCCATAATCATTTCAGAAGAATATTCTGTTTCCTTGAATGTTGTCGCATATCGGATATTAATCAAACAGTTAACAACCCGAAAATTTAAATAAGTATATGCAAGAATTTTACTTATTGTATATCAATTTCAATACTGAAATTATATAAAATATTAAGTATGTAAAGAAAAAGGATTCTAAGTAGTAAATATTGATTATACACACACATATTGAAAGTTTGTTAGCTTATCAATAATATTGGGTCGAAAACAAGCCAAATCAAAAAGCAGCTTATCAATAATATTGGGTCGAAAACAAGCCAAATCAAAAAGCAGCTTACAAATATTAGCATAGTTCACCAGAACTGAGGCCTCAACGTAGATTTATTAACAGTTATTTTAAACCACAAACTTTTCGTCCTACTTAAAATATCAAAAATGACCTTATATAAAAACAAAAAAATAAGATTGTGTTTATTTTATTTTATACTTTTGTATTTCAAGTTTCCAATATTATAATTTACAATAAATGAGAAAAGAGGACGACGACGAAATGGGAGGAATAAAAATGTTGACCTGCCTTTTAGCAAGGCCATGCATGATCCAGATGAAGATAGTTAAAAGCTTCAGACCTCAAGAATATGACTAACCAAACTTAGTTTCAACTTGAAGTAGTTGGATCGAAGAAAAGATAGATTGTATTGTTTTCTGCTCCCGGATCGAACAAAGTCAAGTACTTGGATCGAAGGTCCTCGGTTCGAACTTGTCGGATCGAATGAAAAGAAGCCCAAGTCTAAGGACCCCGGATCGAACGAAGCCCCGGATCGAATGCATTGATCCGGATGCATTTCGATCCTGGCATGGCGATTACCCTCATTTCCACTCTCTCGCGATCTCCTGCTAGCCCAGGATTTATACCACATGTCCACGTTCGAGCCGGTTATCCACGAACCGACCTATGATCTATGTACAACTGCCGCCACCAACTTCGAAAAACATGCTTTGGATTCCACATGTTCGATCTGGACCAGCCTGATGTTATTCCTATAAATACACTACTTCGAAGAAATTTAAGGAAGGAATCACTTCATATGGCGTATAGAAGCAAAATGATGTTGAGATCACTACAACAAAAATACCATTTTACAACTAAGAATTCACAACAGGTCCATGATGTGTTGCAAAAAAAGTTATAGTTTTAACAACTTATTTAGAAAAAATGTTATAACTGGTTTATCCAGACAAAGTTTAAGATGCATGTTGTAATAAGCCTAGATTCTACAACGTTATTATAAATAGTCGTTAAAATTATATTTTATAACGGTCTTTCTGCATTGTATAATATTTTGTTTTTTCTTAACATTTATGAGATGTTGTTGAATTCAACACCTTATAACCTTTTTATGTTGTAAATTCGTTATACTTAATATTATTTACGAACTTTTATAGATATCACATCAACGATTATTTAGAATTTAAAATGTGTTTTACAATATTTATTATCCAAAATCATTCTGTGTGGAACAATTTACAAATAATTTGATTTTTTTTTCTTCCAGTTAATTATGCTTGGTTGATTATTTAATATTTATGCTGAAAGGTTAAATACAAAACGTTAGGCCTTGCATCCTTTACCAATCCATACCTTTAATACCTCCGGCTTTCAACCGTTAGATAAGTTAGTAAACTCAGGGTTCAGATTTCACCCTGCAATTCTCGAAACTTCTTACCCTTCTCTCATTTCTCTGCATGCAAAAGAAAACACGCTGCGCTCTTTTTATTCCCTCCAAAAGGAAAATATTCATTCAGAGCTCAATTTGGCTGCCGATGGTGATCTGATTTCTATCCTTCGATGCTGCTTTCAGGTAACTTCTTTCATATTTCTTCCGGCATTTGGTTGTTAAAGCATCCATTCGTCTAATTTCAATTTCCGGATTAGGGCTTTGTGATTATTTTTCCTTTCCAGTGCAATTCCATGAATTTTGATTAATTTTCCGATTCTTACATTATCATTGAATTATATAAGTGTTGATTAACTAGAGTTGCTGATTTATATTTGTTTTCCCTTTTACTAGGTATGGTTTTTTATTTATCCGATGGTCTATTTGAGTTTCGGATTTACTGCCCGATTGGAATGTTAGCTTACTGCATGTGACTTGCGTATTTTTGACATGTGGTCTTCAAACCCAATGAAAGATGGTAAATGGATCCTTAAATAAAGTAAATGGCTTTATATGATACTTGAATTAGACCCAGGCTCTTTGGGGTCGACACCATGGTCGACCCCGGGTCGACACCATAGTAGGGGGTCGACTCCCCTGCGCAAATCTGAGAAAATATCTCTTTCTGAACATGGTCTTGTTTCTAAACTAGATTCATGAACCCTAGGCTATATAAAGGACCATAAACCTAGGTTTTATTCATCTAAAAAAATGGTGGCGTTGACGGAACTCTGCTGCAATGTAAATTGAATAGCCTATTCTTCTCCAAATCCAATTCAGCAAACATTATACAAATTCAACGATGGCTACAACAACAAATCCAACGTGTTCTTCTCAGTTATTTGGATCTATTTCCTTAGATCTATTCGCTGTGAGTTTATATTATTTTTAGATCTAAATATTTAATTGGTAATCATAAAATGTACATAAAAATTGGATATTCGATCTATGCCTAAACAAGTTCTGCTATGACATAATTATCAGATCTGCCTTTATATGTTCAAACGTCACCATGTCAAATCTTGTCATAATATGCCTATTCAGTTTTTATGCTTATTTCTCTCAGTTTGTTATTGATTCGTCATTATACCAGTTTTGATTCTCTTCTTTCCCTCTTTTTCCTTTTTATTTTTATAGTCAGGCTACCTTCGAGCCTAGGCCTGACGTTGAAATATGCGAACGCGCGAAATTAGAAATCATTTGGGAAAAATATGATTTGGCATAAATTGGAACATATGGAAAAATATTATTAGGCATAAATTGGAACATATGAAAAATATGATTTGGGCGTAAATTGGAACATATATAAAATATGATTTGGCATAAATTGGAACATATGAAAAATATGATTTGGGCTTAAATTGGAACATATGTAAAATATGATTTGGCATAAATTAGAACCTATGTAAAATATGATTTAGGCGTAAATTTGAATATATGTGAATATGAATTTGGGCATAACTTATACTGAAATATGTGAATATGAACTAGGGACATAAATTAACAAATATGTGAATACGGATTTGGGCATTATATATATATATATATATCTTGATTTATGACTTGGGAAAAAGGGCATATTGTGCATAATGAAATATGAATTAAAAAGGGGCATGAAAATCTATAGTTGGAAAAGGGAAATTTATTAATATGAATATGCCTAAAATAATGGAACCGTAGTAATGCTTAGACACGAGGTTAGATTGCACTTGTGGTATAAGTTTGCCTAGAGCCGCTCGGCATATCCAACGACCACAAGTCGTTAATCTAATGTGAGGGGTCTAATGCATAACATCACCAAGACACGAGGTTAAGTCTAAACTTGTGGTTTAAGTCTGCCCGGAGCCGCTCGGCATATCCAGCATCCACAATTGATTGACTTAATGTGAGAGGTCTAGCGCATTAACATGTATGAACAAAAAAGATAAGATGTTTAGGCTTGTCCTAGGGACAAGTGAAAATTATAATTTAGGTTATAATAAATGAAAAAGGGAATATAATAACTTATATAAGGGGATAAGCTGTATTTAATTGTAAATTAAGTTATTTACAAGAACAAGAATCTGAAATCTACGGATGAGGACAACATAAGTTATATTTATGGAAAGGAAACTTATTAGTAAACCTTAGTTAAGAGAACTAAGTTAGTAAGTAAACAATGATAAGATGAAATTATGATTAAATGAGAAAGAATGAGGAAAACTTATAAAATGATATAAGTTATATTTAATCATAAATGATAAATGATATGCTAAAAAGGAAACATGTAAAATGAGACGTACCTAATTTCACATTAAGTAAGAACATGTTATTGTAACTATGAAATCTGACGATGAAAATATAAAGGGATTGTGGATTATAGACCTTGGGCCACAATCTAGAGAATAACATGTTGTGGGCTTATTAATAAACTTAAAGGGGTTAAGTTATATAACCAAAATTAATAAGCAAAAGGAACCTGGTAACTTGATTAAGAATACAATATGAATGGGAATAACCAAGTTAAATGGAAACCTGATGAGATAAGGCAAGTGCGTAAAAAAATGTTTAGACATAGGGTCTAACAACATATTAAAGTGAGGCGCTTGGAACAGTCCGCACGTTTGAGGGTGAATAACCCAATAGGTTAGATCATCGTAGTATTGTAAGGAACGAGGGGAGCACACTTTTATCTGATTATTATGTCGGCTCTGAAGGACTGGAAGGGGAAGCATGCGGCTTCCTGAGATACGTAAAGTGCTCCTAGTTGTCCTCTGTGTGGTGGCAGATATTTAGGCTATGCTCACAGAGGTAGGGTCTGCGCGTAACTATTAGGTGGGTGGGCTTTGACTGCAAAAGTAGCTTTGCAGTCAGAAGACTGTGACGAGGTAACATCAGGGTGATTCGGTGATTTCCTCAATGGGAGGCGGGGTGTGACGGCCCGCCCCGCACCAGCTGACATTTGACCATGAAAGTGCAATGTGCCGGTGTCCAACCAGCACGAGACGGTCGCTAAAGGAAGGAAAAAGAAGAGAACTTACTGGTGAACTAACAAAGAACCTGTAGAATGTCTTACAGCGCATGGAATTAAAAATAATAATAACATACTTTGACACAAACAGGTGAGACAGTGCATAAGCTGAAAATTAAACATCATAGCAGCGGAAAATCCAATACATCTTATGTTCCACATCATCATTATTACAACTTTAAAACTGTCTCCAAAGCAAAAGAAAGGAAAGGTACACTACTAATGCCCAAAGTAGTGACCCGCAGCGACACAGGGAGAATATATATATCATACATGGGAGCCTCCTGCTCGTCTCCGGTACAACTACCCGTGCATACCACCTAACCTGTCTCTAGTCTGCCCATTTAAGAGCACCCAGAGTAATAAGAAGAGACATAAAACTCTGGGTCAGACAAAATTCTGGTATGAGCGATAAGCATCAAAATAGAACAATAACAGTTATACTAAACCATACCTGAACCTGGACCTGCAACCAAAGAGTTAGCACAACATACCGCTCAGTACTCTAAGGTGCCACTAAGGTGCCACTAACATATGGTGTAAATAATACGGGGGTGGGGGTGTGTATGTCATAGTGAAAGCAAACAACCAAACATAGCAACCATCCTCACATCTCTCACTCAGTGCGTAAAGCATACGACATCCACCACTTTGATCACCCTATTCCTTGCTATGATCACTCTGCCCCATAGAGTCATGATGACACCACTGCACTGATCCATAGCCACTAGTCTTTGCTATGTCCACTCTATCCCATGAAGTCATAACAACTCCACTGCACTGGCTCATAGCCTTGCTACGATCACTCTGCCCCATTGGGTAATAACTACCCCCACTGCACTGATACGTAGCCTAACATCCGTCTTGGTGGTGAATCAAAGCTATGGACGTCGATAACCCCTTAGCACACGTCCTGCAGCAAAGCCCACCCATGAAGATAACTCGTTGGTTCCCAACTGGATCCTGAGTTCTACTTCCTCTTTGGACTTCCTTTGCATCTCGGGTTTTGGTCGAATTGGAGTTGGTCTCCAAACGAGTCGTCGCGTAGAAATAACTTAAGTCTAGTTCGGTTCGGCTATACATCATCTTCAGATTTCTCGTTCGGTTCGGATTCTCCATCGTGGTTTGGCTCAGCTCCTTCATTCGGTTTGGTTCGAGTGCTTCTGCTTATATACGGTGCGGTCCTCTAGCCCTCCAGTTAGTCTGATCCGATCCCATGTCCTCTTGTCATTCTGATCCGATCCCACTCTCTAACTCCAATCCGATCTGATCCCCACGCTAAGCTTCAACCCGATCCCAACTCCAACACGATCCCAATAGCCTTCCTTTTCGCCAAGCTTTATCTTGTGCTAAGTTCCAGTTCGGTTCGGTGTTCCTTTGCCCAGTCCATTATCCGACCCGAGCCCCTTCAACCAATCCGATCCGATCCGAAACCCTGCATAATTTTCCTGCGACTTTTTTTTCCAACGACTGTCTTACACCATACGACGGTGTTTTCGACCATTCTAACTCTTCTAATCAATCACAAAGCATACCATACAGTCATAGCAACATGTATAATCAACCACAAACACCAAAAACAATAATTTGATCTGTTAAAATGGATCAAACATAGCCAAAATCCCATATTTTCCCTTAAGCATGTTTAAGCCAAACTAATGATAGGATTTGTAAAACTTAACTAAACTAACCAAATTTTCTAACAGAGGCCTAAAGTAATATTTCGAAATTTATGAACATTTTTCCAGATTTTTAACATGTATAAATTTGCTAATTATCACTAATTACCCTTAATTAACCATAATTAGTGAGAAACTATGCAAATCACTCACCTTTGCTACAAATAAAATACCAAATCTGAAATGATTCTCTGTTTGGACGCGAATACCAAGGCTATACAGCAGTTCTACCTTGATTCTTGTGCTAATCCGCTTTGATTTGATGTAGATTTGGCTTAATTAGCGATTAGAAGGTGATTTGGGGTGTTTTGGAAAGTGGAGGCCATGGCTAAACTTGAAGGAACAAAAAGTGGCGGCTGGAAAATGATAGTCAGCCTTCCCATAACCCTAATCCCGAAATGGGCTATGGGCCCACTCACTAATCACCCAAATTAGGCCCGGTTAAGCTGTTTTTCACCATTTGAAACTTGTTTCAGCTATATCTCCTAAACGGTGAGTCCGTTCGGCTAAGTGACCACCCTACGAAAAGGTAAACCATCATCCGGATCTAATGGAAGTGGTTTCAGGTCAAAACTTCTTTACATTCAAAAGTTATGGACGAAACAAGATCAGCTAGGGGCAAAACGGTCATTTAAAAATCGGCAAAAATCATGAACATGGGAAATGACCCCAATAGTCATCTCCCGAAGTTACATGACCATACGACTTCGCATGTGAAAGAAATAAATATTCTACGATCCTTCGATACGTAGAATGCGGGTTGTTACATACCCTCCCTCCCCCCAGGAAATTTCGTCCTCGAAATTCCTTAACCCAAAACATACAAAGGATCCCGCATGCCTACCAGCCACATACAACAATCAAACATGCAAAACAAACAAAACAAGCCTATCCTATCATGCAGAAAGACTAAATCGAAACTAAAATCTTGCAGGCGAAGAGTTCTGGATACGTCTTCCTAATGCTCTCCTCTATCTCCCAAGTACAGTCATTCTCATTCTCGCCCCACTGAACTTTGACTAATTTCACCGCCTTCCTTCGAAGTTTCTTCGTATCGTTCCCAACAATACGCATAGGCTTGCGGTTCCCAACCGCTTCGGGTTCAACCTCGATATCATCTAACTGATCAGATGAAATAGCCACATCGGGGTCGTGCACGAACCTCCTTAATTGGGAAACATGAAATACATTGTAAACTCCTGCCATCTTCTCTGGTAATTCAACTTTATATGCCAAATTCCCAATTTGCTCAAGAACTGGGAATGGACCAACAAATCTTGGTGTCAACTTGCCTCTCCTGCCAAATCGTATCACGCTCTTCAACGGGAAAATCTTGATAAACTCCAAGTCACCAATGGAGAACTTTAATTCTCTTCTCCTCTTATCAGCATAACTCTTCTGCCTATCTTGGGCAGCCTTCATTCGCTGTTGGATATCCTTAATCTTAGATGAAGTTTCTCTTATCACATCTGGTCCAAGCACAAATTTCTCACCAGTTTCTAACCAGCATGACAATGGGTTACACGGTCTTCCGTACAAAGCTTCAAATGGAGCCATACCAATACTGGATTGATAACTATTATTATATGCAAACTCTACTAGATGTAAATGGTCATCCCATGATCCACCAAAGTCCAATATGCAAGCTTTCAAGAGATCTTCTAATACTCGATTCACCCTCTCTGTCTGTCCGTCGTTTTGAGGATGATACGCGGTACTGAGATGTAATTCTGATCCTAATGCCTCTTGTAAGCTCTTCCAAAATCCACTAGTGAACAACGGATCTCGGTCACTCACAATGCCTTTGGGTATTCCATGAAATCTCACTACCCACTTTACATATAGTTCAGCTAACTTAGCTGTCGTTCTATTCGATTTGACGGGTATAAATCTTGCACTCTTGGTCAATCGGTCCACAATCACCCAAATGTTATCATGGCCCGATCTAGTCCTTGGTAACCCATCAATGAAATCCATTGAGACTTGTTCCCATTTCCATTATGGAATTTCTAATGGTTGCAACAAGCCACTAGACTTCTTTTTCTCAGCTTTAACTAGTTGGCAATTCATGCATTTGGATATAAACTTCCCAACATCTCTTTTCATTCCTTCCCAGTAGTAGGTGTGCTTCATGTCTCGACACATTTTGTTACCACCGGGATGTATAGGCAGTTTTGAGTGATGACATTCTCTAAGCACTTCATCTCTCAATCCATTAACATTGGGCACAACAAGTCTTCCATTTTTCTAAGCCATCCATCTCGATCAAGCCCATACTTGTTCATCTCCTCATCAATACCCATCTCTAACTTGGAGATGATTTCCAATAGGTTAGGATCGTCCCTCTGACTGAAACCAATCCGCTCAATCAAAGTGGGTCTGATCGTCAAACTTGCTAGCATTTCTGGATCCAATTCGCACTTTGGTATGAAATCATACCCAGCGACGTACTCCTGTTGCTTCCATTCTAGAAACATAGCCCCTAAACTGGCATGTCTTCTACTCAATGCATCAGCCACCTCATTGCCCTTTCCTGGTGTATATGCGATGTCGAAATCATAGGAAGCTAAGAATTCTAACCATCTTTGCTGTCGGAGATTTAGATCCTTTTGAGAGAAGATATACTTTAACGATTTATGATCAGTAAACAACTCGAATCTTTCTCCCAAAAGATAACGTCTCCACATCTTCAACACGAATACGATCGCTGCCAATTCCAAGTCATGGGTATGGTATCTTTTCTCGTGCGGTTTCAATTGCTGACTTGCATAAGCTACAACCCTAGCTCCTTGCATCAGTACAACACCTAGTCCGGTACCGCATGCATCTGTATATACTGTCATCTCTTCATTCCCTTAGGAATGACTAACACTGGTGCACATGTCAACTTTTCCTTTAGGCTCTTGAATGCATTCTCGCGCTTTTCGTCCCAGACAAAAGCTTGATTTTTCTTAGTCAACTGAGTCAATGGTGCTGCTATCTTGGAGAAGTCTTGGATAAACTTACGATAATATCCAGCTAATCCCAATAAACTTCTTATGTTCGTTGCATTCTTGGGCGTAGACCAATCTTGTACCATAGCCACCTTCGTAGGATCCACGGCGATACCATTCTCTGAAACGACATGGCCCAAGAATCTCACTTCCCTCCTCCAGAAGTGACACTTAGAAAACTTTTCTTTCAATTGGTGTTTTCTTAACACCTCCATCACTATCCTCAAGTGTTCCTTGTGTTCTTCCTCTGTCCTTGAATAAACAAGTATATCGTCCACGAACACAAGAACAAACTTATTCAACTGATCTCTGAATACCCTATTCATAAGATCCACAAAATATGCTAGTGCATTGGTCAACCTGAATGGCATGACCAACCACTCATAAAATTCAGACGGCGTCTAAAATGCCGTTTTAGCTATAATCTCATCTTCCACTCTAAGCTGATGAAAACCTGTCGCGAGATCCAACTGGGAGAACACTCTCGCACCACTCAACTGATCAAACAAATCATCTATTCGCGGTAGAGGATACTTATTCTTCCTCGTCACTTTATTCAATTCGCGGTAGTCCACACACAATCAAAGGGAACCATCTACCTTGGTAGCAAACACAAATGGTGCTCCCCACTCAGAAACACTTCTTCTGATAAATCCCTTCTTCAAAAGATCGCTTACTTTCACCCCGAGCTCTCGCTGCCTCCTTGGCGCCATACGACGAAGTGGCACCACTATAGGTCTGGCATCTTTCACCAAATCAATACGGAACTCAATCTCTCGGTGTGGTGGAAGTCCGGTCACTTCCTCGAAGACGTCCGGATACTGGCCAACCACAGGAACATCTGACAACTCATCATGCGGGATGTCGAGGGAATTTAGAAAACTAGCCATTACCCCATCATTAGGTAGACCACCAAACACTACCCTCCGCCCATCATCCACTCTAACTGTCACCAAAATGCCCTCACAGTCTACCACTACCCCGAATCTTTGGAGCCAATCGAATCACAAAATAATGCCAAACCCAGTAAAGCACAAAACAAAGCAATCACAAACAAACATGCATCCATGACTCGATAAGACCACATTACGACAAATCATGCTAAGGCTAGTCGAACCACCAATCGGGTTCGTCACTACTAAAGGTCTATCGACAATCTCGAGCTCCAATCCCAACCTATCTAGCAGGTCACTAGATATGAAGGAATAGGAAGCTCCGGTGTCAAACAATACTCGAACATGAACATCATAAATAGAAAGCATACCTTGGATAACAACATTCTTTCCTTTCTCCGACGCAATTGGGGAATTCGACGAAGAAGGAACAACAGTGATAGCATATGCTTTCATAATCTGCTTTTTCTTAGGGGGTTGCGAACACTTGTCCTTGTGATGTCCCACTTGGCCACAGTTGAAGCACTGCCTATCCGTTGGCTTGGCCCGACATTCTTTGGCATAGTGGCCCTTCTTACCACAGCTGAAGCACTCAACATCTTTCTTATTCTTTTTCTTCTGGCCATCCTTAGTCTGATTCTGCTTTCTCTTATTTTGTTAACCATTCTTGCCTCCACCGCTTGCTTACGGCTTTGGCTCCTCTGCAGATGCAACCTCAGTCTTCGACTTAGGGTAAAGACTCTCTAACCTCAATGCTTCCCCCACAATCGATTCAAACGTCTCATCGATGTGGTTAATAAGCCTTTCCCCCAAGTACTGATCTAAGCTTGTTATGAACTTCTCGTTCTTCTTCTCGGGAGTGTTGATAAGGGATAATCCATACTTCGATAAAGTATTGAACTCAATAATATACTCCGAGACAGCTTTACCATTCTGCTTAAGCTCCAGAAATTTCCTAAACAACTCTGACTTCTGAGCAGTTGGGATAAATTTTTCACCGAATCGGGCCTTAAACTGATCCCATGTAACTTGGTCCTCTGGAGTAGCTGCCTGAATAGCATTCCACCAATTCATCGCCCGTCCTTGTAGCTGACGGGACGCTAGCTTTCTCTTCATCGCATCCTCGATACCTATATCTTCGAAAATATGCTCACAGCTATCCAACCAATCCTGAACATCCGTGGCCGATTCCATTCCGTGGAACGGCTTTCCACCAAGATTAGTGTAATCCTTGCATAGCTTAGCGAAATCAGCCCTAGGCGCCTGCACCGCTACACTGCCACCATTAGCAGTATTAGGGACTGCCCTATGAACGTCCCTAAGCATCTCTCTCGTGAAATCAGTAAACATAGACCTCATGTCACGAGCATTCCCATTGTTGGCTCCTCTACCAGCACCCCTCGTATATCGGCTCATCGTTCAATCTGTAAAGAGAAACGATTAACCATTCTCTTTGTGGTGCCAGTGCAGTGCGACTTCATCCTTAGCTATACTAATAGTATATATATATAGCTTTTGAAAACCAAAATAATCACAATTACGCGCTCTCATATACATATTATCTCTCCCTGGTATCTTTCCCAAGGTTAATTACGCAACCTAGTGCTCTAATACCAAGTGTGTCGGCCCGCCCCGCACCAGCCGACATTTGACCATGAAAGTGCACTGTGCTGGTGTCCAACCAGCACGAGACAGTAGCCAAAGGAAGGAAAAAGAAGAGAACTTACTGGTGAACTAACAAAGAACCTGTAGAATGTCTCACAGCGCATGGAATAAAATATAATAATATACTTTGACACAAACAGGTGAGACAGTGCATAAGCTGAAAATTAAACATCATAGCAGCGGAAAATCCAATACAGCTTATGTTCCACATCATCATTATTACAACTTTAAAACTGTCTCCAAAGCAAAAGAAAGGAAAAGTACACTAATAATGCGCAATGTAGTGACCAGCAGCGACATATATATATATATATATATATATATATATATATATATATATATATATATGTATTATACATGGGAGCCTCCTGCTCGTCTCCGGTACAGCTACCCGTGCATACCACCTAACATGTCTCTAGTCTGCCCGTTTAAGAGCACCCAGAGTAATAAGAAGAGACATAAAACTCTGGGTCAGACAAAAGTCTGGTATGAGCGATAAGCATCAAAACAGAACAATAACAGGTATACTAAACCATACATGAACCTGGACCTGCAACCAAAGAGTTAGCACAACATACCGCTCAATACTCTAAGGTGCCACTAACATAAGGTGTAAATAATACGGGGGTGAGGGTGTGTATGTCATAGTGATAAAAAACAACCAAACATAGCAACCATCCTCACATCTCTCACTCAGTGCGTAAAGCATACGACATCCACCACTTTGATCACCCTATTCCTTGCTATGATCACTCTGCCCCATGGAGTCATGATGACACCACTGCACTGATCCATAGCCACTAGTCTTTGCTATGTCCACTCTTCCCCATGAAGTCATAACAACTCCACTGCACTGGCTAATAGCCTTGCTACGATCACTCTGCCCCATGGGGTAATAACTAACCCAATGCACTGATACGTAGCCTAACATCCATCTTGGTGGTGAATCAAAGCTATGGACATCGATAACCCTTAGCACACGTTCTGTAGCAAAGCCCACTCATGAAGATAACTCGTTGGTTCACAACTGGATCCTGAGTTCTACTTCCTCTTTGGATTCCTTTGCATCTCGGTTTTTGGTCGAATTGGAGTTGGTCTCCAAAGAGTCGTCGCGTAGAAATAACTTAAGTCTAGTTCAGTTCGGCTATACATCATCTTCAGATTTCTCGTTCGGTTCGGATTCTCCATCGTGGTTGGGCTCAGCTCCTTCATTCGGTTCGGTTTGGGTGCTTCTACTTAGATACGGTTCGGTCCTCTAGCCCTCCAGTTAGTCTGATCTGATCCCATGTCCTCCTGTTATTCCGATCCGATCCCACTCTCTAACTCCAATCCGATCTGATCCCCACGCCAAGCTTCAGCCCGATCCCAACTCTTACAGGATCCCAATGGCCTTCCTTTTCGCAATGCTTTATCTTGTGCTAAGTTCCAGTTCGGTTCGATGTTCCTTTGCCCAGTCCATTATCCGATCCGAGCCCCTTCAACCGATCCGATCCGAAACCCTACACAATTTTCCTGTGACTTTTTTTTCCAGCGACTGTTTTACACCATACGACGGTGTTTTCGACCATTCAAACTCTTCTAATCAATCACACAGCATACCATACAGTCATAGCAACATGTATAATCCACCACAAACACCAAAAACAATAATTTGATAGGTTAAAATGGATCAAACATAGCCAAAATCCTATATTTTCCCTTAAGCATGTTTAAGCCAAACTAATGATAGGATTAGTAAAACTTAACTAAACTAACCAAATTTTCTAACAGAGGCCTAAAACAATATTTCAAAATTTATGAACATTTTTCCATATTTTTAACATGTATAAATTAGCTAATTATCACTAATTACCCTTAATTAACCATAATTAGTGAGAAACTATGCAAATCACTCACCTTTGCTATAAATAGAATACCAAATATGAAATGATTCTCTGTTTGGGCGCAAATACCAAGGCTATACAGCAGTTCTACCTTGATTCTTGTGCTAATCTGCTTTGATTTGATGTAGATTTGGCTTAATTAGAGATTACAAGGTGATTTGGGGTGTTTTAGAAAGTGGAGGCCATGGCTAAACTTGAAGGAACAAAAAATGGCGGCTGGAAAATGATAGAAACTGAATTTCCTAACCCTATCAGCCTTCCCATAACCCTAATCCCGAAATAGGCTATGTGCCCACTCACTAATCAGCCAAATTAGGCCTAGTTAAGCTATTTTTAATCATCTGAAACTTGTTTCAGCCATATCTCCCAGACGGTGAGTCCGTTCGGCTAAGTGACACTCTACGGAAAGGTAAACCATCATCCGAATCTAATGGAAGTGGTTTCAGGTCAAAACTCCTTTCCAATCAAAAGTTATGGCCGAAATAAGATCAGCTAGGGGAAAAATGGCCATTTAAAAATCGGCAAAAATCATGGACATGGGAAATGACCCCAATAGTCGTCTCCAAAAGTTACATGACCATATGACTTCGCATGTGAAAGAAATAAATATTCTACGATCCTTCGATACGTAGAATGCGGGTCGTTACATTCTCCCCCCTTAGGAAATTTCGTCCCCGAAATTCCTTAACCCAAAACATACAAAGGATCCCACATGCCTACCAGGCACATACAGCAATCAAACATGAAAAACAAATAAAATAAGCCTATCCTAGCATGCGGAAAGACTAAATCAAAACTAAAATCTTACCAATGAAGAATTCTGGATACGTCTTCCTAATGCTCTCCTTTGTCTCCCAAGTGCAGTCATTCTCATTCTCGCCCCACTGAACTTTGACTAATTTCACCGCCTTCCTTCGAAGTTGCTTCGTATCATTCCCAACAATACGCATAGGCTTGCGGTTCCCTGCCGCTTCGGGTTCAACCTCGATATCATCCAACTGATCAGGTGAAATAGCCACATCGGGGTCGTGCACGAACTTCCTTAATTGGGAAACATGAAATATATTGTGAACTCCTGCCATCTTCTCTAGTAATTCAACTTTATATGCCAAATTCCCAATTTGCTCAAGAACGGGGAATGGACCAACAAATCTGGTGTCAACTTGCCTCTCCTGCCAAATCGTATCACGCTCTCCAACGGGGAAATCTTGACAAACACCAAGTCACCAATGGAGAACTTTAATTCTCTTCTCCTCTTCTCGGCATAACTCTTCTGCCTATCTTGGGCATCCTTCATTCGCTGTTGGACAACCTTAATCTTAGCTGAAGTTTCTCTTATCACATCTGGTCCAAGCACAAACTTCTCACCAGTTTCTAACTAACATGACGGTGAGTTACACATTCTTCCTTACAAAGCTTCAAATGGAGCCATACCAATACTGGATTGATAACTATTATTATATGTGTAACACCCCGTATTTCAGTTAATGCTAAAATTCACTAATTGCAGAATAAATAATCTCAGATGTGAGAATTGGGGGAAACGGGCTGCGTCATTGCGTTCGTCTCGGAAAAATACGCAGAATAGAGTCCGAAATTTTGTAAATCGGAGTCCGTATGGCCCAGTTAAGGCCCAATGAAGTTTGCAGGAAATCTAAAGCTAAAAACAGATTTAAAAATTCAAATTCAGATTTCAGAATAGAACCAGCGGGGCCAGGCGGGAAAATTCCCGCCCTAACCATGTCGACAGGGCTGTCGACAGGCCTGTCGACAGGGGGGTCGACTTGCCTGTCGACACGGCGTGTCGAACCAGAGGGCTTGGGTGCACCAGATCTGGTTTTCTGGCTAGGGCTGGGCTGGGTTCTAGAGATTTCCTAAATCTAACGGACCTAATCTAATCTAGGGTTAATCTAAGGGCCTAAAACACTCACCTAATCTATAAATACACCCTAAACCTACCCTAATCCATACTAAAAATAGAAATGATGGCCTCATGCCGCCAAATTAAATCTTAGAAGGAGCCTCCACTAATTTATGAAGGAAGTTGCAAGCTAATCAACCTCTAATCATCATCTTCTTCATATTTAGCAACTAATTCCACTTCATAAGTTTGCTAATCTTGGGTTTGGTGAGTTTCTATCACTTTAACATCAATTGCTAAAGTAAGTAGATTGGGTGTAATGAGACTTATGGTCTTAAATGCGGATTAGTGAGTTTGAATCATTTGTAATGATATGCTACTCTATGTTTTCCTATGTTTATGCATATTTAATAAGTTGGTTTATGCATGTTTAACAAGTGGGTTTATGCATGTTTAATAAGTGGGTTTATGCATATTTAATAAGTGGATTTATGCATGTTTAACAAGTGAGTTATGCAAGTTATGTGTATGATGTTATGTAAGTTATGTATATGCTTAAATGCAAGTTTAACATGATATGCAAGTTATGCATGCTTATGCAAGTATGTAAATGCTTATGCAAGTTATGTGTATGCTTAAATGCAAGTTTAACATGATATGCAAGTTATGCATGCTTATGCAAGTATGTGAATGCTTATGCAAGTTATGTGTATGCTTAAATGCAAGTTTAACATGATATGCAAGTTATGCATGCTTATGCAAGTATGTGGATGCTTATGCAAGAATGTGAATGCTTATGCAAGTTATGTGTATGCTTAAATGCATGTTATGCAAGTTATGAGAATGCTTATATGCAAGTTCAACATGTTATGCAAGATATGTGTATGATAATATGCAAGTTCATATGCAACATGTTATGCAAGTCATGTGTATGATAATATGCAAGTTTGGTTTAAATGTAGTTGGGTTAATATATGCTCATATATGCAAGTTGACATCCTCTTAACCCATGACAAAGTTATATGTTAAGATTTGGTTAAACCCATGATATTTGTGATGGATCTTCCCTTTATTATGAAATGAGAACGATTTGCGTGGGGAACGATGGGGTTAATAAATATGTTAAGAAAAGTATGATTGGGTATGATTAAGCATACCATAAAAATAAATTAACATAAGTGGGAATTTACCTATTGAGTTAGGTCTACCCCATGGGAATTTACCTATTGAGTTAGGTCTACCCATGTTATGAAAAACTTGATATTAATTAGGGATAATTAATATGGGGGTGATTAATTAGGTGTAATTAATCAACTAAGACACGAGGTTGGACCCTTTTGTAGCGGAAGTCTGCCCGGAATCGACCGGCCATCCAGCGGCTACAAATGATTGGCCCAATGTGAGAGGTCTTAGTCATAAATTAAATACGTGATTAAAGTAAAGACACGAGGTTAGACCCTTTTGATGACAGAAGTCTGCCCGGAACCAACCGGCATATCCAGCAGTCATAAAAGACGGTCTAATGTGAGAGGTCTTTATAAGGTCATGATCTTAATTAATTAATTAAGAAACACTTAACCATATTAGCATGTAGAGGGACATGAGGGGTTAAGTGGGTGCCTTGGGTGGCATGTGGAAATCTAGTGGGTTGCCTTGGGTGGCAATGGAAAATACGATTAGAATACTTAACCAAGTGGAAACATGTAATTAAACATGATTAAAGGGTTAAGTGGGATACACTAGATAAGTGACAAGCTTGGGTGGGTAGCTTGTGGGGGCCCATTTCAACCAGTAACCCATTTGTATCTTTGTGGGCTCGACCCATGTCGAGGACGGGACACGCGTACTGGGCTTGATCATAAGAGGCCAAAACGGGTTAGCGGTGGCAACGCAAGTCCAACGGGTTTCATATGCGTGTGTGGACCCGGGCTGGTAGGTAAGACGTTGTTGCATCGTGTAGATATAAGCCGTGCACCGTTAGTATTGGGTTGCCACTTTAGGGGAGTGATACACCCCACGGTGGGACCAGCACGGGTATCTACGTTAGGGAGCCGATCGCTTGGGGAGTAGTGGGGTACACCTAGTGGAGATAGGGGCAGACGGCACCTATGTGGTCAGCTAGGGGTACATGAAACTACTAGTTATATCTTTCTTTTAAGTCCTTGGGTGGGATCAATCTTTGAGTAGGAATGACTGGTGTGGTGCAGTTAGTAATTATCCTTGGGTGGGTAGATACGTCTTTACAGTATCTTAGTTTATCCTAAGTCTACCAAGCTGCTTAGTGTAGCCATTCATCCCCAGACATTACCGTAGGTCAAGTTTATGTCTTCTCTGGTTACTTTAATGATTGTATTGTTAAAGTTATAGGACTCGCTCAGACTTATGTCTGACCCCGTTGTTTTTATCTTTTTCCCAACCCTCAGGTCCTACGGTGGATCCTAGCAGTAGTGGAGCTTGATCGGATTGCTGTTCCAGTCTTTAGGAGCTTGGATAGATGTAAAGCTCCAGTTACCCAGTTATCTTTTCTTTTATCCTGGCTATTGTATGAGAGAGTGGGATTATGTACTTCTTTATTTTGATGGATATTGTACTTGACTTTTATTGTGGTTTTATGATGTAACCAGACATGTTTATTTCCGCTGTTGTGAGATGATGTTTTAAATTTTCAAGTACTATTTATATCTGTCTTGTTGTAACTTTTTCTGTTCTATATTCACTAAAATACTCCACCGATGCTATGGCATTCCCTTAGAGAGTGACCATAGCGGGAGTGGGGTGTTACACGTGGTATCGGAGCGAAGGTTACCGGAACAGATAAAATTTTTAGAAAGCTATTTTTCTAAAACATTTTTGGAAGAAATATTTTCAAAGACATGTCTTTTAAGAGAAAAGTTTTTGAAAGAAAAGCATAATCCCCAATAGCCATATCTATATCCTTCGAATTCTCCGTTTTGAATCTTTCCTTTTTCGTTTCAGCATGGCTGAGGATCTTAACTTTCCGGAGGGTGTGACGGTACCAGTATGGTATAGGAGATTGATGGAGGCTAGGGCCACCACTGCGGGTCTAGCAAATGTTCCTCCACCAACCGTAGCACCCGATCTTCCTCCTCCCCCTCCTCCTCGCACAGATACTTTTGCTAAGACTTGCAAGGAATTCAAAGCTATGGGAGGGAAACCTTTTCAAGGATCTGAAACTTTTGTGGAGGCTAGAGATTGGCTTAAGGAAGTGGAAGAGTTGATAGATATCTTTGAGATGGAAGAAGGAAAGAAAGTCAAGTTAGCTGCTTGGTTAATGAAGGGAGAGGCCTCATTCTGGTGGGAGGTCACTAATGGAGAACGCCCCGTTGACTCTTGGGCGGATTTTAGGCAAAGATTTGTGGCAAAGTTTCTCTCAAGGGCGGAGGAAAACTTGTATATGGAAAGATTCTTGACTCTAAAGCAAGGAAATCTCTCAGTGAAGGAATATGTCAACAAGTTTAATAAATTGGCAAGGTTTGGCCTAGACATGGTGAATACACCGGAGAAGAAGGCTTTGAGGTTCGTGAAAGGCTTGAATGAACCGATACATGGTTTGGCTATGACTCATATCCCTATGGGGGCCACCTTCGAGAAGCTAGTTGACATGGCACTCATGCATGAAGAAGAGAAGGGTCCCAATGCTAGTAAGGCACCCGAGAAGAAGGGAGATCAAAAGAGACCTCAGCAACAACAACAAAACAAAGGTGGGAAAGGCAACGGTGGCAAGGGCAAGAAGAAGAAGACTGGCTGCTTCCACTGTGGCGAAGCAGGGCATCTAGTGAAAGACTGTCCCAAGAAGGGGCAAAGGACGGGGTCTACCTCAGGAGGACAGGTGCAAGCTCTTATGGCACCGGGTCAGGCTAGGGGGCAAGTACAGGTTCTCGCGGTTCCACCAATTCAGGAAAGAGGTAGAACTATTTCCGTTGAAAGTCTGGTTTTTCTATTTGATCATCATGTCCGAACATTGTTTGATTCAGGCGCATCGCATTCGTTTATCTCATCATCATTAGTTGAGTCACTGCACTTAGACACCAGTCTGGTAGATGATCCCTTGGTTGTTTCAAACCCAATTGGGGGCTCCACTTATTTGTCCATGATATGTTTAGGTTTGAAGATTTCTATACTTAGCATTAAGTTTAGATGTGATGCTTTTGTTTTGGGCTTCACGGGCTATGGGTTGATTTTGGGCATGGACTGGTTATCCAGTAATGGTGCCGTTCTTGATTGCGAAAGGAGAGTTGCTAGGCTCATGACCCGCTTGGGTAACACTCTCGAGATCTCTTGTAATCCCATGGATTCTGTCATGCTAAGTTATCTTGAATCGCTTGACGCTTCGGTCGAGAGTTTGCAATCTGTTAGAGTAGTCCGGGAATATCCGGATGTGTTTGAGGAGGTGAAGGGCTTACCTCCGAAGCGGGAGATTGACTTCCGAATATATCTGGTGGATAATGCTAAACCTGTATCTTTACCAGTGCGCCACATGGCTCCTCGTGAGAGGAGGGAACTCCATAAGCAAGTAGGGGAGTTGCTTGAGAAGGGGTTCATAAGACGAAGTATATCGGAGTGGGGTGCTCCAGTAGTTTTTGCTACGAAGGCGGATGGGTCCCTCAGACTTTGTGTAGACTATAGAGAACTCAACAAGCTCACAAAGAAGAACAGACACCCATTACCGAGGATTGATGATCTTTTCGATCAGTTGGTTGGCGCTTCAGTATTTTCTCAGTTGGACTTAGCCACGGGGTTTCATCAGTTGAGGGTGGCTGAGGATAGCATAGACAAGACTGCCTTTAGGACTCCGGATGGTTTCTATGAGTGGCTGGTGATGCCATTTGGGTTGACGAACGCCCCTGCATACTTTGTTGATTTGATGAGTAGGGTGTTCAGGGAGTTCCTTAATAAATTCGTGGTGGTCTTTGTGGATGATATCTTAGTATTTTCTAAGAGTGAAGAAGAGCATGCCCTACATCTTGGGGAGGTATTGAAGACTCTTCGAGCACATAGCCTTAAGGCTAAATTCTCTAAATGTCACTTCTGGAGGAAGGAGCTGCGGTTCTTGGGGCACGTGGTCTCCAAGGAAGGGATAGCTGTGGATCCCGCGAAGGTAGTATCAATTCAGGATTGG
Source organism: Allium sativum (assembly GCA_030737875.1). NCBI lineage: Eukaryota > Viridiplantae > Streptophyta > Magnoliopsida > Asparagales > Amaryllidaceae > Allium > Allium sativum. The sequence continues at coordinate 403,299,912 of CM060922.1, read as the reverse complement.
AAGGTCCCGAAGAATGCTACCGAAGTAAGAAGTTTCTTGGGGTTGGCGGGTTACTATAGGAAGTTTATCAAAGACTTCGCGAAGATATCAGCCCCATTAACCCGCTTAACGAAGAAGAATCTTGTTTTCGCATGGGACGTAGATTGTGATGATGCGTTCCGACGGTTAAAGAGAGCTTTAACCACTGCTCCAGTTTTAGTGTTGCCAGATGGGAGTAAGCCATTTGTTGTTTATACCGATGCTTGTGGGACAGGACTAGGCGCAGTCTTAATGCAAGAGGGAAGGGTGATAGCCTATGGTGGAAGGCAGTTGAGAGTGCATGAGAAAAATTACCCTACCCATGATCTAGAATTGGCCGCTATTGTTTTTGCGCTTAAGATGTGGCGCCATTATCTTCCTGGTGAGAGATTCGAATTGTTCACTGACCATAAATCATTGAAGTACTTGTTTTCTCAGAAGGATTTGAATCTGAGACAGCAAAGGTGGATGGAATTCTTAGCATCCTATGATTTCGAGATAGCGTATACCCCTGGCAAGGGTAACGTGGTGGCGGACGCCTTGAGCAGAAAAAGGTTGTCCTTGAGTCCATTGTTCGTGGAACAACGAAGCTTGGAATTTATCTCGATGTTTGATTTCAGACCTTCCATTGATTATGTACCCGGTTTGCTAGCTTCCTTGGAAGTTAGACCTACTCTCTTGGGGCGGATTGGAGAAGCACAGAGGGACGACCCACAGTTGGTTGAGTTGGTGGGGAAGCTCATAAGGGGGGAGTCGTCCAGCCATTTGAGTAGGTACACCCTAGACGATAGGGGGTGCTTGCGTAGAGACGGTAGACTTTGTGTACCGCAAGACGAGGGTTTGAGGAAGGTTATTCTTGATGATGCACACCGTTCTAGGATGACCATTCATCCCGGTGGGGACAAGATGTACCAAGACATGAAGAGGGTTTTCTTCTGGGCCGGTATGAAGAAAGATGTGGCCGAGTATGTCGCTCGATGCTTGGTGTGCCAGCAAGTGAAGGCGGAGCAAAGGAAACCAGGTGGGTTGCTTCACCCATTGGAAGTTCCGCAATGGAAGTGGGACAGTGTCTCAATGGATTTTATTGACGGGTTACCCAGATCGAGAAAGGGTAATACGGGAATTTGGGTGGTGGTAGACAGACTTACTAAGAGCGCCCATTTCATACCTGTGAAGAGCAAGAGGACTGCTCCATGGCTAGCTTCAGTATATCTTCGAGAGATAGTTCGATTGCATGGGGTACCCTCTAGCATAGTGAGTGATCGAGATCCTATCTTCACTAGCGAGTTTTGGAGAAGTTTGCAAGAAGCAGTGGGGACTCAATTGTGTCTGAGCACCGCATATCATCCTCAGACGGACGGCCAGACTGAGAGGGTGAATCGTGTTCTAGAAGACCTTTTGAGGCTTTGTATCTTAGATTTTGGAGGTACATGGGAAGAGCATCTTCCATTGGTGGAGTTCGCATATAATAATAGCTTTCAGTCCAGTATTGGTATGGCTCCTTTCGAAGCTCTTTATGGAAGGCCTTGTCGATCACCTGCATGTTGGTGGGAATCTACGGATAAGATCTTGCTTGGGCCTGATATGGTTAGGGAGACTTCTGAGAAGATTGACTTGATCCGAAGAAGGATGAAAGCAGCGCAGGATAGGCAAAAATCTTATGCGGACAAGAGGAGGACGGATCTTGAGTTTGAAGTTGGGGACATGGTCTTTGTCAAAGTGTCTCCATTGCGAAATGTGGTTCGCTTTGGATCTGTTGGGAAGCTAGCACCAAGGTTCGTGGGGCCGTTTCCTATTAAGGAAAGGATTGGACGGATGGCATATAGAGTGGAGCTGCCCGACAGACTTAGTGGTGTACATGATGTATTCCATGTGTCCCATTTGAGGAAGTGCTTACATGAGACCGCAGAGGTGGTAGAGCCGAGCTTGCTTAAAGAAGTGGAAGTAGAGCGTGATGCGACTATTCGACGAGCTCCTACTCGCATCCTTGGGTCAGAGACTAGGAAATTGAGGAATCGAGAGGTTCAACTAGTCAAAGTACAATGGGGAGAAGACGAGAGCAACGCAACTTGGGAAACGGAAGCGAAGATGCGTTCATTGTACCCATTTCTTTTTGAGGGTATGTCTTTACTTTCTCCTCTATCATTGTCTAGTACTTATCTTATCTTTAGTATGTCCTCTCGTTAGTACTGTTTGACCTTTAGATAGGGTAAACCTATGGTTGAAACATGTGTTTGAGACATGTTATGGTTGATGGATGCAAGTGGATGCAAATGTTTGCTAGTGGTTGCTCGTGGATGCATATACACACACTCTAGGCACTAGATCGGCTCAGTCACTTCATATTGCATATTGCATAAAATTGTGTGTCAGAAGCTATATTTATGGATGTATAATGATTGTGTTATCATATGGATGATGCATTTTGGTGAATGATTGTGCACTCATGTAGATATTGTATGTGTCGATAGGGTTCTCTCGCATACATAATGGATGCATGGCACTATCATGGTTTGCATATGTTCATACATTAGATAGGGAACATATACACACACTTTTTGCATATGCTCATACATCATTAGAAACGGTTTTAAGGACAATGGATGCCCGTGTTTGATGGATTGAGTAGATGGTTGTTTGGATGGTAGGATATGCATTCTCCTTAGCTTAGAGATTTCGGGGACGAAATCCTTTAAGGAGGGGAGAATGTAACACCCCGTATTTCAGTTAATGCTAAAATTCACTAATTGCAGAATAAATAATCTCAGATGTGAGAATTGGGGGAAACGGGCTGCGTCATTGCGTTCGTCTCGGAAAAATACGCAGAATAGAGTCCGAAATTTTGTAAATCGGAGTCCGTATGGCCCAGTTAAGGCCCAATGAAGTTTGCAGGAAATTTAAAGCTAAAAACAGATTTAAAAATTCAAATTCAGATTTCAGAATAGAACCAGCGGGGCCAGGCGGGAAAATTCCCGCCCTAACCATGTCGACAGGGCTGTCGACAGGCCTGTCGACAGGGGGGTCGACTTGCCTGTCGACACGGCGTGTCGAACCAGAGGGCTTGGGTGCACCAGATCTGGTTTTCTGGCTAGGGCTGGGCTGGGTTCTAGAGATTTCCTAAATCTAACGGACCTAATCTAATCTAGGGTTAATCTAAGGGCCTAAAACACTCACCTAATCTATAAATACACCCTAAACCTACCCTAATCCATACTAAAAATAGAAATGATGGCCTCATGCCGCCAAATTAAATCTTAGAAGGAGCCTCCACTAATTTATGAAGGAAGTTGCAAGCTAATCAACCTCTAATCATCATCTTCTTCATATTTAGCAACTAATTCCACTTCATAAGTTTGCTAATCTTGGGTTTGGTGAGTTTCTATCACTTTAACATCAATTGCTAAAGTAAGTAGATTGGGTGTAATGAGACTTATGGTCTTAAATGCGGATTAGTGAGTTTGAATCATTTGTAATGATATGCTACTCTATGTTTTCCTATGTTTATGCATGTTTAATAAGTTGGTTTATGCATGTTTAACAAGTGGGTTTATGCATGTTTAATAAGTGGGTTTATGCATATTTAATAAGTGGGTTTATGCATGTTTAACAAGTGAGTTATGCAAGTTATGTGTATGATGTTATGTAAGTTATGTATATGCTTAAATGCAAGTTTAACATGATATGCAAGTTATGCATGCTTATGCAAGTATGTAAATGCTTATGCAAGTTATGTGTATGCTTAAATGCAAGTTTAACATGATATGCAAGTTATGCATGCTTATGCAAGTATGTGAATGCTTATGCAAGTTATGTGTATGCTTAAATGCAAGTTTAACATGATATGCAAGTTATGCATGCTTATGCAAGTATGTGGATGCTTATGCAAGAATGTGAATGCTTATGCAAGTTATGTGTATGCTTAAATGCATGTTATGCAAGTTATGAGAATGCTTATATGCAAGTTCAACATGTTATGCAAGATATGTGTATGATAATATGCAAGTTCATATGCAACATGTTATGCAAGTCATGTGTATGATAATATGCAAGTTTGGTTTAAATGTAGTTGGGTTAATATATGCTCATATATGCAAGTTGACATCCTCTTAACCCATGACAAAGTTATATGTTAAGATTAGGTTAAACCCATGATATTTGTGATGGATCTTCCCTTTATTATGAAATGAGAACGATGTGCGTGGGGAACGATGGGGTTAATAAATATGTTAAGAAAAGTATGATTGGGTATGATTAAGCATACCATAAAAATAAATTAACATAAGTGGGAATTTACCTATTGAGTTAGGTCTACCCTATGGGAATTTACCTATTGAGTTAGGTCTACCCATGTTATGAAAAACTTGATATTAATTAGGGATAATTAATATGGGGGTGATTAATTAGGTGTAATTAATCAACTAAGACACGAGGTTGGACCCTTTTGTAGCGGAAGTCTGCCCGGAATCGACCGGCCGTCCAGCGGCTACAAATGATTGGCCCAATGTGAGAGGTCTTAGTCATAAATTAAATACGTGATTAAAGTAAAGACACGAGGTTAGACCCTTTTGATGACAGAAGTCTGCCCGGAACCAACCGGCATATCCAGCAGTCATAAAAGACGGTCTAATGTGAGAGGTCTTTATAAGGTCATGATCTTAATTAATTAATTAAGAAACACTTAACCATATTAGCATGTAGAGGGACATGAGGGGTTAAGTGGGTGCCTTGGGTGGCATGTGGAAATCTAGTGGGTTGCCTTGGGTGGCAATGGAAAATACGATTAGAATACTTAACCAAGTGGAAACATGTAATTAAACATGATTAAAGGGTTAAGTGGGATACACTAGATAAGTGACAAGCTTGGGTGGGTAGCTTGTGGGGGCCCATTTCAACCAGTAACCCATTTGTATCTTTGTGGGCTCGACCCATGTCGAGGACGGGACACGCGTACTGGGCTTGATCATAAGAGGCCAAAACGGGTTAGCGGTGGCAACGCAAGTCCAACGGGTTTCATATGCGTGTGTGGACCCGGGCTGGTAGGTAAGACGTTGTTGCATCGTGTAGATATAAGCCGTGCACCGTTAGTATTGGGTTGCCACTTTAGGAGAGTGATACACCCCACGGTGGGACCAGCACGGGTATCTACGTTAGGGAGCCGATCGCTTGGGGAGTAGTGGGGTACACCTAGTGGAGATAGGGGCAGACGGCACCTATGTGGTCAGCTAGGGGTACATGAAACTACTAGTTATATCTTTCTTTTAAGTCCTTGGGTGGGATCAATCTTTGAGTAGGAATGACTGGTGTGGTGCAGTTAGTAATTATCCTTGGGTGGGTAGATACGTCTTTACAGTATCTTAGTTTATCCTAAGTCTACCAAGCTGCTTAGTGTAGCCATTCATCCCCAGACATTACCGTAGGTCAAGTTTATGTCTTCTCTGGTTACTTTAATGGTTGTATTGTTAAAGTTATAGGACTCGCTCAGACTTATGTCTGACCCCGTTGTTTTTATCTTTTTCCCAACCCTCAGGTCCTACGGTGGATCCTAGCAGTAGTGGAGCTTGATCGGATTGCTGTTCCAGTCTTTAGGAGCTTGGATAGATGTAAAGCTCCAGTTACCCAGTTATCTTTTCTTTTATCCTGGCTATTGTATGAGAGAGTGGGATTATGTACTTCTTTATTTTGATGGATATTGTACTTGACTTTTATTGTGGTTTTATGATGTAACCAGACATGTTTATTTCCGCTGTTGTGAGATGATGTTTTAAATTTTCAAGTACTATTTATATCTGTCTTGTTGTAACTTTTTCTGTTCTATATTCACTAAAATACTCCACCGATGCTATGGCATTCCCTTAGAGAGTGACCATAGCGGGAGTGGGGTGTTACAATATGCAAATTCTACTAGATGCAAATGGTCATCCCATGATCCACCAAAGTCCAATATGCAAGCTTTCAAGAGATCTTCTAATACTCGATACACCCTCTTTGTCTGTCCGGCGGTTTGAGGATGATGCGTTGTACTGAGATGTAATTCTGATCCTAACGCCTCTTGTAAGCTCTTCCAAAATCCACTAGTGAACAACGGATCTCGGTCACTCACAATGCCTTTGGGTATTCCATGAAATCTCACTACCCACTTTACATATAGTTCAGCTAACTTAGCTGTCGTTCTATTCGACTTGACGGGTATAAATCTTGCACTCTTGGTCAATCGGTCCACAATCACCCAAATGCTATCATGGCCCGATCTAGTCCTTGGTAACCCATTAATGAAATCCATTGAGACTTTTTCCCATTTCCATTATGGAATTTCTAATGGTTGCAACAAACCACTAGGCTTCATTTGCTCAGCTTTAACTAGCTGGAAATTCATGCATTTGGATATAAACTTCCCAACGTCTCTTTTCATCCCTTCCCAGTAGTAGGTGTGCTTCATGTCTCGACACATTTTGTTACCACCAGGATGTATAGTTAGTTTTGAGTGATGACATTCTCTAAGAACTTCATCTCTCAATCCATTGACATTGGGCACAACAAGTCTTCCATTCTTTCTAAGCCATCCATCTCAATCAAGCCCATACTTGTTCATCTCCTCATCGATAGTCATCTCTAACTTGGAGATGATTTCCAATAGGTTAGGATCGCGCCTCTGACTGAAACCAATCTGCTCAATCAAAGTGGGTCTGATCGTCAAACTTGCTAACATTTCTGGATCCAATTCACACTTTGGTCTGAAATCATACCCAGCGACGGACTCCAGTTTCTTCCATTCTAGAAACATAGCCCCTAAACTGGCATGTCTTCTACTCAATGCATCAGCCAATACATTGCCCTTTCCTGGTGTATATGCGATGTCGAAATCATAGGAAGCTAAGAATTCTAACCATCTTTGCTGTCGGAGATTTAGATCCTTTTGAGAGAAGAGATACTTTAACGAATTATGATTGGTAAACAACTCGAATCTTTCTCCCAAAAGATAATGTCTCCACATCTTCAACGCGAATACGATTGCTGCTAATTCCAAGTCATGGGTAGGGTATCTTTTCTCGTGCGGTTTCAATTGCCGACTTGCATAAGCTACAACTCTACCTCCTTGCATTAGTACAACACCTAGTCCGATACCACATGCATCCATATATACTGTCATCTCTTCATTCCCCTTAGGAATGACTAACGCCGGTGCACATGTCCACTTTTCCTTTAGGCTCTTGAATGCATTCTCGCACTTTTCGTCCCAGACGAAAGCTTGATTTTTCTTAGTCAACTGAGTCAACGGTGCTGCTATCTTGGAGAAGTCTTGGATAAACTTACGATAATATCCAGCTGATCCCAAGAAACTTCTTATGTCCATTGCATTCTTGGGCGTAGACCAATCTTGTACTGTAGCCACCTTTGCAGGATCCACGGCGATACCATTCTCTGAAACGACATGGCTCAAGAATCTCACTTGCCTCCTCCAGAAGTGACATTTAGAAAACTTTGCTTTCTATTGGTGTTTTCTTAACACCTCCATCACTATCCTCAAGTGTTCTTTGTGTTCTTCCTCTGTCCTTGAATAAACAAGTATATCATCCACGAACACAAGAACAAACTTATTCAACTGATCTCCGAATACCCTATTTATAAGATCCACAAAATATGCTGGTGCATTGGTCAACCCGAATGGCATGGCCAACCAATCATAAAATCCAAACGACGTCCTGAATGCCATTTTAGCTATACTCTCAGCTTCCACTCTAAGCTGATGATAACCTATCGTGAGATCCAACTGGGAGAACACTCTCGCGCCACTCAACTGATCAAACAAATCATCTATCTGCGGTAGAGGATACTTATTCTTCCTCGTCACTTTATTCAATTCGCGATAATCCACACACAATCAAAGGGAACCATCTGCCTTGGTAGCAAACAAAACTGGTGCTCTCCACTCAGAAACACTTCTTCTGATAAATCCCTTCTTCAAAAGATCGCTTACTTGCACCCGAGCTCTCGCTGTCCCCTTGGCGCCATACCACGAAGTGGCATCACTATAGGTCTGACATCTTTCACCAAATCAATACGAAACTCAATCTCTCGGTGTGGTGGAAGTCCGGTGACTTCCTCGAAGACATCCGGATACTGGACAACCACGGGAACATCTGACAACTCATCATGCGGGATGTCGAGGGAATTTAGAAAACTAGCCATTACCCCATCATTAAGTAGACCACCAAACACTACCCTCCGCCCATCATCCACTCTAACTGTCACCAAAATGCCCTCACAGTCTACCACTACCCCGAATCTTTGGAGCCAATCGAATCACAAAATAACGCCAAACCCAGTAAAGCACAAAACAAAGCAATCACAAACAAACATGCATCCATGACTCGATAAGACCACATTACGACAAATCATGCTAAGGCTAGTCGAACCACCAATCGGGTTCGTCACTACTAAAGGTCTATCGACAATCTCGAGCTCCAATCCCAACCTATCTAGCAGGTCACTAGATATGAAGGAATAGGAAGCTCCGGTGTCAAACAATACTCGAACATGAACATCATAAATAGAAAGCATACCTTGGATAACAACATTCTTTCCTTTCTCCGCCGCAGTTGGGGAATTCGACGAAGAAGGAACAACATTGATAGCATATGCTTTCACAATTTGCTTTTCCTTAGGGGGTTGCGGACACTTGTCCTTGTGATGTCCCCCTTGGTCAAAGTTGAAGCACTTCCTATCAGCTGGCTTGGGCCGACATTCTTTGGCATAGTGGCCCTTCTTACCATAGCTGAAGCACTCAACATCTTTCTTATTCTTTTTATTCTGGCCATCCTTAGTCTAATTCCGCTTTTTCTTATTCTGAGAACCATTCTGGCCTCCACCGCTTGCTTGCGGCTTTAGCTCCTCCGCAGATGCAACCTCAGTCTTCGACTTAGGGTAAAGACTCTCTGACCTCAATGCTTCCCCTATAATCGATTCAAACGTATCATCAATGTGGTTAATAAGCCTTTCCCCCATGTACTGATCTAAGCCTGTTATGAACTTCTCGTTCTTCTTCTCGGGAGTGTCGATAAGGGATAATCCATACTTCGATAAAGTATCGAACTCAGCAATATACTCCGAGACAACTCTACCATTCTGCTTAAGCTCCAGAAATTTCCTAAACAACTCTGACTTCTGAGCAGTTGGGATAAATTTTTGTAACGACACGGATTTCGCCCGGACCTAATCGATCGCTAAATCGACCAAGACCGTTCGTATCCCGTATATGCTAACTCTGGGCATACAGCACATCAGAACAAATAATAGAAGACTTCTATAAACATCATAATAATGTTACATCAGAGTACAGAATATCAGAGTATATCGAAAATAATACACAGCGGAAGATAAATTTACATAAATGTAATACAATGCACAGCGGAAATATAAACTACACAGCGGAAGACTGTAAATGCCTGGACACAACTTAAAGCTTCAATCCAGAATCCTGCTCAATATATCTACAAAATAAAACTACTCGACTGCCCATGTGGAAAATAGGGGCACCTGAGTTTGCAAGGGAAAGGAAAACTACAGGTCAGTCATGGGACTGGTGTAAGAAACTCTAAACAGTTGTAATTAACTTATTTAATAACATGACATATCACGGGACCACGCCGCTAACGCGGAACGGGTTTACCCCAATGAATGCCAGTGTATAAACAACAATCAATATGGATATATGGATCTACTATGCATCAATCAACATGCAATATCCCAATCTACCCATTTAGATTAATCACCACACGTAGATTTTTTAAATCCAATTCAATTTACATAAATTATTCCTTTGGACTTTATTTCCCGATTTCTATTTCAAATCATTTGAAATACATATCTTACTTGCTATAACAAGGTAAATTTCACTACGGGATCTCAAATCAAATCGTTTGGAAATTTGAATTCCAAATCATAACAATGCATACAAACAAGTATGCAACCAAATATCGGGCTCGCCCTAGACAAGGCAAAGGGTACGCACCTAGCAACTCGATATATAAATGTGCACCTACCCCACATAGGTGCAGGCTACACCGACGATGCACCTCCCACACATGGAAGCATACACCGCCCATCTCACCCATACTTTTAGTCGTCCGGCTCACCCTAGCCACATAACAAATCATTTCATATCCCGAAGTATGGAAAATCATTTCACAACATAATAATCACAAGTACTTTCAAAATATAGTACTTCACATCAGCAGTTCACACATATGATCAGTCACTATTAATCACATAACCTTTGAGCTCGTACGTCTCAAAGAATGGGGTTAAGCAAGAGAATAAATTTTCTGCCACCAAACAGATACATCATTAATAGCAACTAATCAAATATGTGATGAACCACAACGTAACACATAATACATTTCAAAATCTCTTCGATAATATCGGGTTTAGGCCTCGAAATCCTTTCTGTTTTATAAAACATTTTTATAAAACATTCCCTGTCCAAAATCGGGAATACGTTTCTTTTCACTTAAGAAAAATATATCATTTCACAATCATTCATTAAATTTGAAATGAACACAACATCGCTAAACACCTTATCGTCAAATCGTGAAGTGTTTCACAAGATGTTAGCACACAGATATCTTTACCCAACCCAATGCTAAATGTAAAGGCATATTGTGCTCATAAACTGGTCGAGCACCGTCCAAACAATCAATCAACCACAATCAATATCAACAACTAAGTAAATTTGGTTTAATCACATCACGTGTCTTGGTAAATTTAATCACCATACATTCGTCCAAATCTAGTTAAAGATTTATTCAAACTCCAATTGGTTTCATCTCTAAAATCATTTCATATTGATTGTTCTACTTTTTGGAAATTAATCCTGCTTTTACGCGGGTTATAGAACTAATGTCATTTAAACACAGTTCACGACAAACCCCAAATCCAATTTGATACTAAATACAAGGCTCTGAATAGAAAATATATCGGCTTATATTCAATATCAAATTCTGAAATCAACAAATATCGTATTGGAATAACGATATATATATCTTCCAAATTCCTCTACAATATCCGTATAATCAAGGAATCCAATATCGAAATATCCCAAAGATAATTTCGATTCAAATCTATTCCAATTCTTATATTGAAAATTTCTGGTTATATTAAAAACCATTTCAAATCCAATTTATTTATTTTAAAAATAAATAAATTATTATTCTAGTTCAAAACTAGTTCATTTCGATAAAAATCTACTTTTATCTTTTTAAATATGGAGTTCTTCATCCCAATTCTTTCCTAATCATTTCTTATGATTTTACACAAATTATTAATATTTTTAATAATTTTATCGAGGCTCGTACAGTCGATTTCCATCAATGGTCATCGAACTGCACTTACAACGACCTTTTCCAATTTTGATTTGGACATAATTCCAAATCCAACTGTTAGATTTCTAATTTCTCATATTCATTAGAAAGCTCTTTTCGATTCGAACCCAATGGTTCTGGTTTTAGGAGAATCCGATGGTCGGGTCTCCCGTAACGTCCATTCGAAGTCTATGGTCGAAATTCGCGAACTGCCATGGCGCGGCGCGTTCTATTCAGGCCATTAAATATATATAATTTATATATTATATATATTTCATCGATTTCAGTTTAAAATGTATTTTACAAATCGTTTTAACTTCATTTTAAAACGATTCCAACTTCATATTCAATTTTATATCAAAATTGAATATTCCATATACACGACAATTTTATACATCTCATATACATGTTAAAAATTATATTTTTAACAATCAAATCATTTTCACATTTCATATATATATATATATATATATATATATATATATATATATATCGTTTTCACATTTCATATATATATCGTTTTCACATTTCGTGTGTATATATATATATATATTTTTCTCATTTCATATATATATATATAATTTTCACTTCTCATATATATAATATTTTCACTTTTCATATATATAATATTTTCACTTTTCATATATATAATATTTTCACTTCCAATATATACGATATTTTCACTTTCAATATATACGATATTTTCACTTTTCAATATATACGATATTTTAACTTTCAATATATACGATATTTTCACTTTTCATATATATATATATATATATATATATATATAAATTATTTACATCGCATGTATTTTTTTTCATTTACATTTCTCCTCACAATCACAACACAATACAATCAAGCAAGTCGTCCATGGTCTGTGGACGACGGGGAACAGTTCATGCATGCAGTTATAAAATAAATAACTGTACAGAAAATTATAGTGAGAGAATTTCTCACTTTGGGTTTCCACTCCTCCAGTTTTATTTCTGAATTTCTGAACAGTTTGGTTTGAAATTTATCTGAATTTTCAACATGCTCTGTTTTGAACGCGGTCAGTTTCATCGCAAAGCTCTCATTTTTCTGATTTCAACGCTTCTGAATTCGTCGAAATCTGACCTCGCATGAAGAAGATATCGTGTTAAATGCATTGGATGATTAACGAATAATTAAATTATAATTAATCCACTAATTAATTATATTCCCTCTAATCCTTCTCTTCCCCGCGTCCTCTTTTGCTACACGCCGAAATCGAAACACCCAACCTAGGGTTCCCAGTTCACCACTAAACAGGAGATCAGGCCTCGATCCGAGGTGCTCACGGCGAAGAGCATCAAGCTCTCCACTTATGCCAGCGGTGGCGCCACCCTTGGTGGCCCCTGCGGCTCTGAATTCCGGCGCGAACGCCTAGACTTTGACGGAGGTATACTCCCTAATGACGCCCCTTTAAACGATCTTGACCGCTGGATCTAAAGATCATACTTCCTTCTTTAGTTTTCTCTTTGAAGCTTCTGAAGTCGTTGAACAAATCACGAGATCGAAAGGAAAGAAATCGGGACGATTCTGAGCGTCCACTTATTTTGAACGGCGGCGACTTTCTTTGAGGGCTAGGGTTTTAGTCCCCCCCCCTCTTTATAGAAAATATTTTATTATTTTAATTCTTTTAATTTGAAAAATATTTGTTCGTTCATACTAACTCCAAATCGAACCCAACGACTACCGCCTCTAGCTAAATACCCCCATTCCGAACACAATGGGATATGTTTCGTAAGCCAATTCGACTGTTTCGATCAGTTTTTCTTTAAATTAAAATATAAATCATTATATTTTCAATTTGAACGTACATTTTAATTTGCCGGGGCGACATACTGATTCTAAAAATTCCGGGAAAATGTTTTCTAGCTTCGTATTGAAGACACGGTCCTAAGAAAACTAATTTCGTCAAGTTCCGAGACCGTTTGAAAAATGGCCATTTTCTGGTCGATCGAAATTGACTGAAACCGGTCAAACGCGTTTTCCTTATCCACGCTCACATATTGATTCAGAAAATTACGAATTTTGAAACATAGCAGTAACTTGGCATCCCGGATCCAACAAAAGTAGTTTCGTCGAAAACCGAGGTCGTTTGCAAAATTTCCATTTTCAAGGCCTTTATATATATATTAAAATATATATAAATTCCACAGCGACTTTTCGGAATTTTAAACTGGACATATCTTTCAACTTCTAAAACGAAATCTCAGTTTCTTACTTCCGTTAGAAAGATATGATCAAACAGATTCAAATATTTCTTATTTCGCTGAAATCCGATTTATATTGAATTCTGTATATTAAATTGAAATTAGAAATCGAATTTTCGAACTACCGCGCCATTTCTGGCCCGTTATATATTTAAAATAAAATTATTCGTTCTAAGTTCGTCGAAAATAAATTTTCCGTCGTTATTATTTAAAATAATTCATTTTAAATATTTAAAATCCACTAAAATAGCCAAATTAAAATTTTTAATCTGGCTCAGATTTTCCGGGTTGTTAAAATTTTTCACCGAATCGGGCCTTAAACTGATCCCATGTAACATGGTCCTCTGGAGTAGCTTCCTTAATAGCATTCCACCAATTCATCCCCCATCCTTGTAGTTGAGGGGACGCTAGCTTTCTCTTCATCGCATCCTCGATACCTAAGTCTTCGAAAATACGCTCACAGCTATCCAACCAATCCTGAACATCCATGGCCGATTCTGTTCCGTGGAACGGCTTTCCACTAAGACTAGTGTAATCCTTGCATAGCTTAGCGAAATCGGCCCTAGGCGCTTGCACCGCTACACTGCCACCATTAGCAGTATTAGGGACTGCCTTCTGAATGTCTCTAAGCATTTCTCTCATGAAATCAATAAACATAGCCCTCATGTCAGGAGCATTCCCATTGTTGGCTCCTCCACCAACAACCCTCGTATATCGGCTCATCGTTCAATCTGTAAAGAGAAACGATCAACCATCCTCTTTGTGGTGTCAGTGCAGTGCGACTTCATCCTTAGCTATACTAATAGTATATATATAGCTTTTGAAGACCAAAATAATCACAATTACGCGCTCTCATATATGTATTATCTCTCCTTGGTGTCTTTCCCCAGGTTAACTACGCAACCTAGAGCTCTGATACCAAGAGTGGCGGCCCGCCCCGCACCAGCCTCCATTTGACCATGAAAGTGCGCTGTGCCGGTGTCCAACCAGCATGGGACGGTCACCAAAGGAAGGAAAAAGAAGAGAACTTACTGGTGAACTAACAAAGAACCTGTAGAATGTCTCATAGCGCATGGAAATAAATATAATAATAACATACGTGACACAAACAGGTGAGACAGTGCATAAGCTGAAAATTAAAAATCATAGCAGCGGAAAATCCAATACAGTTTATGTTCCACATCATCATTATTACAACTTTAAAACTGTCTCCAAAGAAAAAGAAAGGAAAGGTAAACTACTAATGCCCAAAGTAGTGACCAGCAGCGACATAGGGAGAATATATATATATCATACGTGGGAGCCTCCTGCTCGTCTCCGGTACAGCTACCCGTGCATACCACATAGCCTGTCTCTAGTCTGCCCATTTAAGAGCACCCAGAGTAATAAGAAGAGACATAAAACTCTGGGTCAGACAAAAGTCTGGTATGAGTAATAAGCATCAAAACAGAACAATAACAGGTATACTAAACCATACCTGAACCTGGATCTGCAACCAAACAGTTAGCAAAACATACCGCTTAATACTCTAAGGCACCACTAACATATGGTGTATATGATACGAGGGTGAGGGTGTGTATGTCATAGTGAAAGCAAACAACTAAACATAGCAACCATCCTCACATCTCACTCAGTGCGTAAAGCATACGACATCCACCACTTCGATCACCATATTCCTTGCTATGATCACTCTACCCCATGGAGTCATGATGACACCACTGCACTGATCCATAGCCACTAGTCTTTGCTATGTCCACTCTTCCCCATGAAGTCATAACAACTCCAGTGCACTAGCTCATAGCCTTGCTACGATCACTCTACCCCACGGGGTAATAACAACCCCACTGCATTGATACGTAGCCTAACATCCGTCTTGGTGGTGAATCAAAGCTATGGACGTCGTAACCCCTTAGCACACGTCCCGCAGCAAAGCCCACTCACGAAGATAACTCGTTGGTTCATAACTGGATCCTGAGTTCTACTTCCACTTTGGACTTTCTTTGCATCTCGGGTTTTGGTCGAATTGGAGTCGGTCTCCAAAATAGTCGTCGCGTAGAAGTAACTTAAGTCTAGTTCGGTTCGGCTACACATCATCTTCAGATTTCTCGTTCGGTTTGGTTCGGATTCTCCATCGTGGTTTGGCTCAACTCCTTAATTCAGTTCGGTTCGGGTGCTTCTGCTTAGATACGGTTCGGTCCTCTAGCCCTCCAGTTAGTCTGATCCGATCCCATGTCCTCCTGTTATTCCGATCCGATCCCACTCTCTAACTCTAATCCGATCCGATCCCCACGCCAAGCTTCAGTCCGATCCCAACTCCAACACGATCCCAATGGCCTTCCTTTTCGCCATGCTTTATCTTGTGCTAAGTTCCAGTTCGGTTCGATATTCCTTTGCCCAGTCCATTATCCGACCCGAGCCCCTTCAACCGATCCGATCTGAAACCCTGCACAATTTTCCTGTGACTTTTTCTTCCAGCGACTGTTTTACACCATACAACGGTGTTTTCGACCATTCTAACTCTTCTAATCAATCACAAAGCATACCATACAGTCATAGCAACATGTATAATCAACCACAAACAACAAAAACAATAATTTGATAGGTTAAAATGGATCAAACATAGCCAAAATCCCATATTTTCCCTTAAGCATGTTTGAGCCAAACTAATGATAGGATTAGTAAAACTTAACTAAACTAACCAAATATTCTAACAGAGGCCTAAAACAACATTTCGAAATTTATGAACATTATTCCAGATTTTTAACATGTATAAGTTTGTTAATTATCACTAATTACCCTTAATTAACCATAATTAGTGGGAAATTATGCAAATCACTCACCTTTGCTACAAATAGAATACCAAGTCTGAAATGATTCTCTGTTTGGGCGTGAATATCAAGGCTATACAGCAGTTCTACCTTGATTCTTGTGCTAATCCGCTTTGATTTGATGTAGATTAGGCTTAATTAGTGATTAGAAGGTGATTTTGGGTGTTTTAGAAAGTGGAGACCATGGCTAAACTTGAAGGAACAAAAAGTGGCGGCTGGAAAATGATAGAAGCTGAATTTTCAAGCCCTATCAACCTTCCCATAACCCTAATCCCGAAATGGGCTATGGGCCCACTCACTAATCACCCAAATTAGGCCCGTTAAGTTGTTTTTCACCATCTGAAACTTGTTTCAGCCATATCTCCCAAACGGTGAGTCCGTTCGGCTAATGTGACCACCTCTATGGAAAGGTAAATCATCATCCCGATCTAGTGGAAGTGGTTTCAGGTCAAAACTCCTTTCCAATCAAAAGTTATGGCGGAAACAAGATCAGCTAGGGGCAAAACAGTCATTTAAAAATCAGAAAAAATCATGAACATGGGAAATGACCCCAATAGTCGTCTCCCAAACTTACATGACCATATGACTTCGCATGTGAAAGAAATAATTATTCTACGATCCTTCGAGCGGGTTGTTACACGGGGTCAGGACTAATAAGGATAGTGGATCGTTGGTTACCCGTCATCGGCAGCCAGTGGGATGCGAAAAGACTAGAGCTAAACCCAAGATACCATTCACCTTTCACTATAGAGGTAAGAAGTTGATGGGAGACGCCACATGGATGTTTAGATTGTTTGCGTAGGGGCAGTCGCTTAGCTCTTGTAGTCTTTACTAGTTGAGCGAGGGGCTGAGGTGGGGCTGTAGCTACCATGAAAAACAAACCCTAGGAATATCTGTATTTTGAGGCTCTTAAAGGCAGGCATGTACAGATGTGGAAAAGCTCCCGACCAAGTTCTGTGTTTCTTGTATCGCCCTGCCACAGAACTAGGTGCACATTAGAGGACGTGCGGTTAAGGGATCGAGCTACAATTGTTGATACATACATGGGAAAGTCTAGATACATGCATATCTGCTCTCGGTGGTGTATCGTAGACTTGAGGGCATTACTCTTGTATGGAATCTGATTCGATTGAAAGTGGCAGTCCATACGATTACATAGCATAGTAATGACAGATATATACGGAACGTAACATTGTTATATAGAGATCCGTATGTCACTCCAGCATAGGATGAGGGACTGCGTTCATTTCTGTGGCATTATTGTGGAGACCGTGCGAGTGGGGTACCATGGGGTGCATCTCAACATTGAGTGGTAGCTACATATATTGTATTAGGAAAATCTATTGGAAAGTAAATGGGTACGACGTGTGCATAAGCGTTGAGTGTTGTTAACCCTAGTAACCTAACAATCAAGAAAATGTAATGCAACGATATTTGTAAGGATCATTCTGTTTCTGATATACTAGTATTGGCACGGTGCAGAGAAACGTATTTATGAAGCGCAATATATTCTGTTCAAACTTATATCGCTTAGTTCACACTTGTCCTTGTTATTGTTATCGTGTTCTTCTAGTTTTTATATACCTGTCATGATACTTTTATTCATTTATATTTAAAAGTAACTGGACTCGCCAGACTTTATGTCTGACACTTTTTGTTTCTTCTTCTCCCTCTTTTGTCCCTCCCCCCAAGGTTCTCAGGGTAGGAGTGCTTAGAGTGGATTTGGATTCTTTCAGCTTAGCTTGAATTTTGAAAATTGATGTACTACTTTGACTTCTTGTCAACTCTCTTATAGCTTCGCATGGGAAATATGGTTTTATGCTTTTGTACTCTGATATTTTTGGCAAGACAGATTATTAATGTAATTGGTTACTTCAAATTTATGATGTAAACTCAGTATTTGGAACCATCATGTTTTGATTCAAATAAAGTTTTTAATTCCGCTGCTATTTTACATGTTTGTCTTATGATATTATGTTTTATTTACCTATAACGCTTCATGAAACTTATTGCATTTTATATAGAGTGACATTAACGGACGTGAGGTGTCACAGCCACAATTCTTTTACTGATGACGTTCTGAAGGCACAATTCCCGAGACGATTTAATCTGCTAACATTGGGTCATTATTCGGGTAGGAGGGATCCACGACATCACTTAATGCGCTAGTCATTGTATATGAACGCAGCTACAGCTTCTGATGCCATCATGTGTAAAGCCTTTCCAATACACTACAACAAAAAACTGATTTTCCGTCGCCAAAATTGCGTCGGTACAGCGTCGGAAACTCGATTTTTGATGCCTTCCCAATGCCATTTTTGGCGTCATCAAAACTAGCACTGAAATAAAATACCAACGTCTTTCCGTAGTTGTTTTCCGACGAAATTTCGATGCCATTTTTGCGACGCCTTTTCGACGCCATTCTTTCAACACTTTTCCCACGCCTTATCGACGTCATTTCTAAAATACAATTTTGAATTTTTCTACGCCTTTCCCGCGTCATTTCTGAAGCAATTTTTCATCATGTATGCTGTGTTTTTATCCTTAGTCCTAGAAATCATATACATTCATTTGGATAATAATCAACGTGCATCAACACACACACACACAAAATATATATATATATATATATGTGTGTGTGTGTGTGTCTGTGTGTGTGACAAAACAATATCAAGCAAAAATATTATACAACAACGAAAAATAGCAATATAATCAATAAAACAGCTACATAGCACCCGATGTCTGATACAACATAAACAATTGTCACACAAACACAAATTTAAAAGAAAATCATGTTTACATAGTCAATAGATTCACAATGTTTGAAGAGAAAATTTCCTCGATAGCATTAATCGATGTTTTTTTGCAAAGGAAATCTTTCTCCACAAAGCCTGATATTACAAGTGAGAGCCAAACAATATGCTAAAGCTTGTATAATGAAAACAAAGCAAACAGATACACTGCTCATATAAGAAAATCAAGATTGGAAGGCTATCTTCAAAAATATCGACCATCAGAATTATAAGCCCTGCCACCAGGATATGGACCATGAGGCTGTTGATACCCACGACTCCTCGCTCGATCTCCATATGCAGATTCTAACTCACTGTCTGAAGCAGCACTGTATCCACTGTTAATCGACCCACCTCGTGGCCTATATCCATGAGGTTTAGAAGGTCACGCATTGCTTTGATAACCAACCATATGTGTCTGTTGTTGTTGTTATTGTTGCAGTTTTTTATTCATTATGCCTTATCTGCGATTCTATACGTAGGACCTCTTCTCTTATGTTTGCTTGCCTAGCTCTCAATGCCATCAGCTTCCCTTGATATTTTGTGTTTATTTCTATCAATCTCTCTCTATGCCTTGCATTTTCTTTGTCCTCTGCATCTTCAAGCTCCTTGGTCAACTCAATAATATCTTGAACAAACTTCTGTTCGAGACTTTCAAAAGATTGAGGGAGAATAACATTGTCTTCATAACCCCAGTACCTCCATGTCAGCTTCATGGGATGGAGCTCTTGGGTCTTTAACAACTTGCTTCTCTATACCTAGTTTTCCATCTAGTCTTTCACCCGGATATAAAGGCCTTGATGCATCAATTATTTGACCTTCATGGTACATATAAGGTGAGATAGCATGTGATGCCTTAGGCCCATCTCTATTCCATCGCCACTATCCCCCTTCTTTTGAGGACATGTATTGGTTTTCTTCATCCGCTCTACTTGAATAATGGCACATTCCTGCATTTTGTAGTGTTCTCTATGCTTGTGCATGCTGCGTTTTAGTAGCAATCATTTGATTCATCCTAGAATCAGAATAATGATCTTAACTAAATTTTTTAGAAACCCCAAGCTTCAGAGAGGAAGATGATTGGAAAACGCATCACAGTTTCCTAACCAAAAGTGTGAACAACGTAAAACAAAAGTGGTTTCCAAGTTATGAATAACCTCTAAGAAAAAAGATGATATAAGCCAATTTCTGTTTTGACTTCAGGAATGCAGCATATACAGTAAAATTTGAATACTTTGAATTATTTGCTCCACTCTTGATCAAAACAAAAAATGTTTAATCTAACTCAAGCTTGGGTAACCTCAATTTAAATTCCAGTCAGTTGCAATTTCAACCAATCATTGATTAAATTATTATAGGACAAATATTGATTTTTTTAAGACTTGAACCAATCATTCAAAAATCTAAGTAAAGCACATAAACACCGTAGATGGAAACTTGAAAAGGTAGAATCCACCGTAAATTGTAGAATGCGGCTATTTTACAATACATAGTCATATAGCTAATTGAAGCGACACAATTATTTCATCATTGTGGTTTCATTCGTCATCAGTTATATTCTTCTAGCAAATAGTCTAAGACATAATATGAGCATCACTTACCACCACTTCCAAAGAGGTATCCAAGTGAGGAACCTCCGCCAGGAGCAAGATGCACCTTTGTTGATGATCGATCAATGAGAAAATTTTCAGTTTCTGCCCATCAGCTCAAAAATAGTTGTTTTCATCTATCCCTTGAATACCTACAGGAATTTCTTTGAGTTTCTCCATAGGGGGAGGAGCAGCAGAATTCTCAACAAGTTTCTCATCTGTAGGTTTTGGAGCTTTTTCAGAACCAAATAAGTTACCTAAGGAACTCTAAACCCCTCCACTACTCCCTCCTCTATTCATCTTGCTAGGTAGAATGTGTGATTAGTGGAAACACTAAGCTTCACAGGGGAAGATGACTGACTTGCTGATTTATAAGAAATCATAATAGAAATTACCAATTTTTTTCATCTAACTCAAGCTCCAGTATCCTCAAAAACAACTTTAAACCTAATCATGCTCAACTCTAACCGGGCGTTGTCAGACTCATCAAAAAGCAACAATAATTATCCGACCTTCCTTGATTGCTTCTATCACCAGAGCCACCGCACTTCATATCCATATGCCACCAAATTGCAACACCTATTCATCACGCGATATCGTCTATTCTTCATGCCAAATACATTGATTGTACTCCTATTCAGATCCGCCTAATACTTCATCATATGCCTATTTTCGATTGTATTCCTGCTCATCAAATCGCAATTCAAATCCATTCGCCTATTCATTATACCTGACACTTTGATTGTATTTATGACAAGGCATTAACAGAAACTGAAGAGGAAGGGCCATAAGATCATAGGTAAGAGAGCTTAATACGAAATTGATTTTGGTATTAGCACTTTTTTATTTGGGGATATGATTTTTTGTGTCAGGTATTTTTCTTGTGAGTAAGTGAATAACGGAGATTATTGGGAGGTAGCATGTAGGCAAGAAAAAATAAAGAGTTTACAATGATGGATTTAATCAACGTTTCAGATTTAGTTTCAAAGTTGACATGGATTACCAAAAGCTCGGCGCCGAAATAACATCAGTATTTTTTGATGTCATTCCGACGCCTAAGTTCTAATTTGCAACTTTTCGATGCCAATCTGATGTCTCGCCTTTTGTACGTCGGAATGGCATCGAAAATTTTCGTAGCTATTTTACATGTTTTCTTGTAGTGATATATCTTGAGGGAAGTGCACTAATATGCATATCAGCTCCCTCTAGATCAGTCCCCAACTTCAAATACCTGAGCTAGAAGTTCTTGACTCAATTTCGATTGTATGTATATAAGTCTAAGCATGCAATGGAGCTTTCCACGGTTAAGAAATCCCCTGGAGAAACTTTGAGGAGATATCTCGATCATTTCTGCATGGCTATCATCGAAGTGAGAAACCCTAACCCGGAGACTATTTTAATGGCGATGGTCTACGGTGTGGATAAGGACCCGCAATTCGAAAGATATTTAGTTGGAAAACCTCCTATGATGATAGAATTGTTTTATGAGAAAGCGAATGTGCTCTTACAATAGGAGGATGCATTTACGAATCGAAAAAGGAGGTCTAGTGAAGGGGGTAAAGGAGGAAATTCATAGTAATGTTGCTATAAGACAATCCGGTGATAGTTATGGAAAAGTAGAATTCAATGTTGGAAACAAGAACAAGAAGAATGACTGCTAGGGAAAGAATGGAAATAAAGGGAATCAAAATCAAAAAGGGGATGCTAAGAAGCAACCCTGATTCCAGTCATTCGAGAGTTATTCACCATTGAACAATACTTTGGAGAACATATATCTCGATATGTGCAATGTAATGCAACCTCCACGGGATTCTACGGAAAAGGAGCGTGAAACGAGAATGTTTTGTTTGTTCCGCGAGACTTATGGCCATTCGACGAATGAATGTCGTCATGTGAGAGATGTAATTGAGAAGTTCTTGCGAGAAGGGAAGCTAGACGAGTATAAGATAGCCCCAAGGGACAAGGGTATGGGGATGTAGCCCAAAATCAATATCAGGGGGTTCCCAGAGCCACCGCCCAACAGAAAGCGAAAGGAATTATCATCAACACATTCGTCGGAGGACCACATATAGAGGGATTTAGTGCAAGAACAATGGAACGATATCTGAATGTTGTGAAGCATATGGAAGTTGGTGAATGCAGCACCCCCGAAGATAATGTTTCGATCAAACAACAGAAAATAATAATGCGATATCGTTTTCCACGATAGAGAAAGTTCACGAATGGAGACCCCAAGCGTAGAGCCATTGGTGATATCGTCCATTATTGGCTCTGCAACTAAACGAAAGATCCTGGTTGATTGCGGGAGTTCCGTTAATATTTTGAACAAGAGAGCGTTTGACCAAATGAAGTTGGAAGCAAAGGACTTAAAGCCATGTAAGGAATGGATACGCAGTTCCAATGGCACAACTGTTGAACCGGTAATTTAGTTGAATTACAAGTTGAGTTAGGTGAGGGAGATCATTGTAGAGTACGAATTCTCCTATTCCTTGTGATGAAAATCAACACTCCTTATAATGTCTTTCTGGATCGACCGGCCCTGGTAGAATTCCGAGCATGTATAGCTCCTTGGAATTGCTCCTGAAATTCCCAACTGAGGCTAGATTGGGAATTGTTAGGAGAGATCAGGTAATGAGAAAGGAATGCTATTTGGCAGGGTGGAAGGAATTCCACAATGAAGAAAGCAAAGAACTACAAAATGCCTCCCCTCCTGCCAAGGAGGCTGTAGCATAGCAAGTAATGGATATATCCCAACCAGGATCTCCCATCCATCAGTTCGAGGATATTGATCCCAGAGAAGATGAGAAGTTGGGATGTAGGAGGGTGACACCTAATGAGGCTACGATAGAAGTTCTGATCGACAACGACGACCCAACTTGGGTCTTGAAGATCGGATCCCATCTGGATTCCCTCAGGATAAAGGAATTGATTGATTTTCTTAGGGCAAACATTGATGCGTTGCTTGGTCATATTCTGACATGTGTGGTATATTATTGAAAACAAAAAATGACCTCAACACCAAAGCTGTTTATATAACACATCACCAAAAGGTAGGATTTAGGATTATGGGGCCACAAAATATAAAAACAAGTTAAAAAATGACAATTTTAGAGTGGTTCGGCTTAAAAATAGTCTATGTCCACTATAAGAAGAGCTTTCATATCAGTACAACAATTACAAAGTACATGACTTCTCTTTTTACATTCGTTTATTCTTTTTCAATGATCTTCTACTTTTTTCTCTCTTTCCACTTTAGATCTCGCTTGAATTCATGATGGAATGAGTGAGATCTTTTGATTTGTGATGGTAGTTATGTAGATATTCAAACACTTGAACACTTAGATGATCTTCATTGGATCTGTGATGATTTTGCGTTAGATCTAGGCTTAAGAGAGAATTAATGGTGGTTGGAGATCACTTGAATTGAGTTTGAGGGATTTCTAATGGAGTTTGGAGAAGATTTGATCCATTTGATGTTGGAGAGTGATGGATTTAGCTTGAGAAGCCATTAATGGAGCTTGGAATGCTTGAGAGTGATGGAGAAATGATTTAGGTAGCCCTTTGGGGTGTAAAAATTGATCCCTTGAATGGTAGAGAAGTGGAGTATTTATAGGTGTAGTTTGGAGGAGTGGCAGAGTTGTAATTTAGGTGTGCAGGGTATGGGTCATTCATAGGTGTATTTATGGAAATGCCATTGGATAGCTGTAGCCAGTTGTAAGACCGACCCATGCTATGAACAATTGACCCAAAACATGCTTGCACGAGCGACCAGAATTACGCTTGCACGAGCGACCAGCATTATGCTTGCACGAGCGACCCAAAATTTGCTTTCATGACCGACCCTTTTTATTTACACCCATGCCACTATTATCTTTATCTATTCATATAAAATCACGTGCATTCTTTATATATTTTTATACTTTGTCCCCATGCTTAGGCTTTGCTATACCCACATTTGTAGTACTATACATCCATTTCTTCTTGTGTCCATCTTTCATGATGCACCGGCCATCCTTTTCTCATATAGTTGCTTCATTAATACATAAGGAAGAACTTGCTCGAGCATAATAGCAAAAGCACTATTTGAACCATGGCAGGAAGATGTTGCTAGACCAAGATTCCCAGGTGATGCTTGAGCAGTGGAGATAGGCAAATTCTCGACCAAGACTGCTCGACCGACCAGGATGGTGGCTCGCTCATCAGCACGGTGCTCGACCACCAACATAGTGCGTGATCCAGTCAACGCATGAGCTTAAGTGCAGCTCGATCCAACAGTGTAATGCTACTTGACCCAGTCAGCAAGGTGAGATGCTCGACCCATCAAGATGGGTATTGATCGACCTGTGGTGCTGCTGCTCGACCCAGATGTACTTGCAGAGGCGAACGACTGTGCTAGTATTTGCATATGCGTAAGTAGTCCGATTGTTTGCACTTAAGATGTTTGACATAATGTCTGAATGAGTTTTTGTTGTACAGTCGGCGCCTAATTTTGTGACCGTCTTTATAACGAAGTTAACATTTTCCCCTCGAAGCTTGCATATTTATTCGTGAAAAATGGAGCTTTGAAATGAATGTGATTGCTATAATTCGCATCAAACATATCGATGAACTACTAGCATTAATTGTTGCTAGATCAGAATGAATTCTAACCACTGGATCAATACAGGATAACATTTATGGGTCACAGAACTTTTCTTTCTTTGTGAGTCAATAAAGCTCAAATGTCGGGTCCGGCTACATCAGCAACTGGTTTCAAATTTTGCGTGCTTTTAATCTTGGCTTGCTGGATTCTTTGATCTCTAACTTGCCAAGTTTTAAATGTCGAGCACTTAAGAGCATGTTGGTGATGATCTGAACCCAAACATGCTTTTTTAGTGCTATGCCCTGTTCTGTAATAACAGAAAAACATTGCATGTTTTTGGTGAATATTTTGCTATCGACTGCCCATATCGATAACAGATTAGTCAGTTAAAACTTTAATTATGGCGAATTTCCATTATTGAATTGAATGAAGTGTTTACGCAGAGCTGTCCTATTCAACGGTTTATAATTCATCGAATATTATCTACACAAACACGATATTCTAATTTGAATTCGCGTTGACGCTTAAAATCAACTAATCGATACGAGCCAATTGTGGATTTCAAGCATCAATGTTTTAACGACTTATATGATGGTGTGCGAGATTTCACATTTGGGAAATACGTACCTGTAATTTATTTTCTGCTACTTCCTGGAGAAGCTCTTGATATTCGTGCCCCTGCCTAGGAGGTTGTCATTAGTCTTTAGTGTGGGAAGGTCTTTCATGGCTCTGTGTTTTTCTGCTCTTTCGATCAGTTCCAACGCCGGAGACTCCATTGGATGCCCCTACTATGGAGGGGTCATTTATAACCCAATTTTCGTCTTCTCCTGCCAACTAGATCGACATTATAGACTTCACTGAGGATAGTTAATCTCTGTTGTAGAGAGATTGCTTCCTCTATGGAAAGGAATTTTGGTCGCTGGATCGTTTCGCAAAGCGAACTCCTATGAGATTTGGATGAGTTCGCATTGTTTCACGTAACAAACTCCCATGCATCGTTTCGCATAGCGAACTCCTTTGCATCGTTTCACAAAATGAACTCCCGTGGCCTTTGGGTGAGGTTGCATCACTTCATGTAACGAACTCCCATGCATCGTTTCACATAGTGAACTCTCGCGTTTCATTTCGCACAACGAATTCCCACGACCTTTGGGTGAGGTGGCATCGCTTCTCGTAACGAATTCCCGCTCATCGTTTCACATTGTGAACTCCCATGCATCGTTTTGCAAAACGAATTCCCGTGACCTTTGGTGAGGTTGCATCGCTTCGCGTAACGAACTCACGTGCATCGTTTCACATAGTGAACTCCCACGCATCATTTCGCACAACGAATTCTCGCAACCTTTGGGATTCTGGATCCGTGGCTGCTTGCTACTTTCTTCGCCATTTGACTCGTTGGGACTTTTTCAATCTACCCTTGACTTGGTGTTATCGAGCTTGTAAAACTTGGTCGAACTTTAAGGAAGAAAACGAATGTGGAATGGCCTGCAATGAGAAAATCATCTTTAGCAAATTTTGTATGTTTTGCAAGTGAGAGATTTATACAAGCAGGTAAGATTTCATTCGTAAAGCTAATGTTCAGTACAATGCATGTAAAACATTACAGACTTTTACAAGAAATTCAAACATAGTAAGAAGTAAAGTAATGGCAAAGAAGATCGCTTATTCTGAGCCACTGGTATTAGAGCACCATCAACAGTCATCAGTTGATTATCGGCCTTGTATTAGTTTGAGCAGAAGCTTTGTTGCTTTGATCAAATTGGCCATTTGATGCCTCTTGACCTTGGGGATTCGTAAAAGGATTTGCAGCTTTAGGATTCTTTACATATTGTTGTAGATGGTTATTTCTAATTAATTCTTCGATCAATGATTTTAGATGCTAACATTCGTTGGTATTGTGACTCAGCTGATTGTGGAACCGGCAGAACTTTCCAAATTTGGTCAGATGGTCACTCATCTTTATTGGTCGAGGCTCCGGGTAATCCTATGCATCTTTTGTGGTAAGGTAGATATTTTCGGGAGTTTCATTCAGTGGAGTTAGTTCTGACAAATCATGAAGGCGAAACTTCTTATTAGCTTTGTTGTCGTTCCCGTCATTGACTCGTTTCTGCCCCTGAGTTCACTGTTGATTGACTTGTGCATTAACACTCATTTTATCCTCAGCAATGTTGCTTGTGCCAATAGGAGGAAGATCGCCATCTGCTCACATGTACACTTCTGCTTTCTTATAGAACTTGTCAAGCGTATTCGGTTCCTTCATTTTTATCCATCTCCCAAACTTTCTTTTCTTGTCTATAGCGTCGAGTAAAGCCATGAGGATTATGCGAGGCTCTAGATTCCTAACTTCGGACAAGGCAACATTGAATCGACGGAGAAAAGCTTTAACGGATTCCCCTGGATTCTGCTTCATTTCTGAAAGTGTTATAGCATACTGGGCTTTGGTAGCATGCAGGCAGAACTACTCCTTGAACTTTTGGTCAGGTCAGAGAACTGGTCTACGGACTTAGGTGGTAGCTTTGTGAACCATAGTGACACAGCGCCTTCTAAGTAGAGACGAAAGTATAGGCATCTCATCTCGTATATTTCCTCTGTTGTACTCATATGCAACTTTTGCTTGAACAAAAAGTAGTTAAATGATGAGTCATCAGATGGTGTGTTTGATGATGTGTCATCGTACATGGCTGCAGGTATGTCATCCTATATGGCTGCAACTTGGTTGTTTTAGTAGCATACACATGGCATATATTAATGCCGACACTTGGCATTTGATGGTTGGTTCATGTGTCAAACAAAGTTTGTCCATGTGTCATCATTTGATATGTGCATATGACATTTTTTTAGGCCATATGGCATTAGCTACTATAAATAAATATTTACAGGAATTGAATATTTACACATAACTTATTTTTAAACAAATAACAAATATTTATTCAAATAAATATTTATTACACTTTCGAATAGTATACATATTGTTTCCTCGCTATTACATAATGACTTATACACACTTCTTCGCTACATTTCACTTGTATACATTGACACTTGAATTCTAAACTACTCTTATTTCGAATATGTCTCTCATTAAATTCTAAACGGCAAACAAAAGCATATACCAATATCATAACAGTAAATCCACATTCTTTTTATCCATAATTTCCAAGCTTGGAAAGCAAATGCATCATACCCCACTTGCAAATTTGACATCATAGTCCTGCGACCGCTGCAAAAACCGAAGGAAAGAAATAATGATAACGGCTAGCAAAGTTGGCGAAAACAAAAGCTAACTACAACTAGTTTACTCTCAGAATATAAATTTGTCAAAACACACCCTCAGGCCTCAGTGGTCATCTGAACATCAAAATCATCACTTCAAAGTTAACCCAGAGAAATCGGACTATACAGATTCACATATTTACTTTTCCCAAATGATTGCAAGTTCGTGACTATGTTAAGTTATCACTATTACATGGTATGCACTTACCACTGCATCATTTTTCTTGCAAACAATAGATCAAAATGAAAATCCCAACCAGATTAGTGATGTAAAAAGACGCGCAAATAATTCTAGCTCACAATCTTCCTTAGATATAATCTAATAAATCAAAACAAAAAGTTTCCCTTCCTCCGACAGTTTAATTACCGCACTCTATTATAAGATCTCCAATTTTCTAGGATCTCGATATTACTCTAGAATCCAAATTCAGTCAAATCATACCTTCCGAGTAGATGAACTGGGTGAAGGAGGCAGAACTTTAGCAGGATCTTCAGGATCTTCCGCTTAGCTCAAAGGAACTGATGTCGATTGATCCTTCTCTTGCACCATAAATTTCTCTACTTTTTGTTTGGGTGATTTAAATGTTTGTTTGCCCAGCAAGCTCAAAACAGAGGCTAATGCCATTATGCACCTGCCTAGAAGAAAATTAACCAATAAGGAATCACGTAGTTAAGCGCGTACCAGAAAAATGGCTGAGACGGACCTTCCAGCTAAAAACCTTACTACTATGTTCACGTGAATAGTTATATACCAATGATGCCATACTTACAAGAGCTATCATTTATATTCCCCTTTGGATTATGATCTTGAGCAAAAAATCAATTGCTACATTTAAAACAGTAGGCTATGAATAGTGAGCAAATGACTTGAAATTTAGACTATAAAGAAAGACGTACCGAGGTAACTTTAGTGGAGTATTTTGTAACACTGCATCTAGTACATGATTTGATAGAATCATCTAATGGTTCACATACATAACTGTAAGAATACAATCCTGAAGTAAACATTGAATACAACAGCATTACATTTATAAACAGACTGACCACTTAATGATTGTTCAATATTGCTCTTATGGCTTAAAGTGTTATCAGTATTAAAACATGATTGAGAACTTCTGGTACGATCATCAGTGATTGTAATAGCCATGCTTCCTTTAGAACTAGTCGTCAACTGAACTACATTCGTACATAGATAACATAATATAAACATAATTAGCTCTTTTTATCAAAAGGTAGAAAATACTGCTTAGATGGCAGCTTAAGTATACATAACTTGATAGAAATACGAATGCAGTTCATAACGTAAAAGGTAAGAGGATGGATAGAGCCATGATAGAAATACCTAACATCCATTGATGTACCTTTTTGCACGCTGCAAACTGCATCATCTGAATCATATGTTGATTTTGACTTCTATA
The DNA here is from genome assembly GCA_030737875.1 of Allium sativum. Lineage (NCBI taxonomy): Eukaryota > Viridiplantae > Streptophyta > Magnoliopsida > Asparagales > Amaryllidaceae > Allium > Allium sativum. The sequence goes on along the minus strand of CM060922.1, from coordinate 403,269,818 downwards.
TCTTCCAACGGTGTTTTCTTTGAAGCATCTCCGGTGAGGATTTCTGCTCCGAGTTTACTGAGGCTCCCTTCTAAAAATGGAGTTCTTGCAACCCTGTAACAATGACCGACATGCTCAGTTCTACCAGCAACAGACAGTTTTAAAACTATATTATGCATTTCATCCACTTCACTAGAAAACTGATCATGTTTCCAATTAGCAATTTGAAAAGTATCAATTGGTTTGCTAATCCACAATAGTAGTGATAAAAAATTCTCCTCTTGCTGAGCAATGGATTCATTAATTACACTACTGATTTTCCCGTTTGTACTAGCACACTTTTCAGGGCCTAATTTTGATTTGAAGAAGAAAGCAATATTCCTCAATTGACCAACTACATCAGTATAATCCTCTAAACTAGTGCTTGATACATTTTCCAGTTTAGCTTTTGCCTCGTGAATCAAATCATATTTCCTGACGATAAATTCAGCGGACTTTAACGCCGCATCAATCCGACTATATGCCTTCATGTTCTCTTTCACACTATCCTGAAACCCCCTGGTGGAATAAAGTAATATTAAATCATTCTCATCTAGCTTTCATACATGTAAAAAAAAGTTAATTCCCATCACAACAATTTTCAATGAAAAGAAAAAAAATTGAGCTAATCCAATCTGATAACTTCGATAATCAATGAAAGAAATTACGTTGATTTGGAATAGTAGTTCAAATCAAAAACATGAATTATAACATTAGTATCAGTACCTGAGAGAACAACGGAAGATTAGGCAACTCTACTTTTTGATGACAGCTTAGGTTTCGGTATTCGCTTGAATCGAAAAAAAAGTGAATTGGGAATCAAATCGAATTGAGAAGTCGGCGCTAGGGTTCAATGAAAATAAACGAGGGATCTATCAATAAAAATTGAGGCGACAACTACGTAAAGCAGAAATGGTGGTGCATTCTCTAGTGGGAGCGGATGGCTTGGATTTTCTGTTGGGTTACAAATCCAACGGAATAGGATTCTTAGAGTGATAGAATGCAGATTGACGGGGTTAATGAGATTTAAAGGGGTTATGTTCTTTTTTGAGAAAAAGAACAAGGCATAGATAATATAATCTTTTACATCAAGGAATTGAAATCCTAACTCATAGACGTGAAAAAATTATTCTAAAATTTGAAAACTAATGAACAAAATTAGAACAAACTTCTTGTTGCTCTCTACTTAATTTAAAGTTTGTTAATTGTTAGAATTCAATAATTAGTTGTTAGAATTCGATAATTAGCTTAAATATTTATGCTTTGGTAATCAACATTATATAATTTTTCAAAAGCTTTGATAAATTCAATTTGATTTTAAAATTTAATTTACACCAAAAAAATTTTATTGGATAAGGATAGAAAAAAATTCAATTTTTGTACTTAATTGCTTTGAAATTGAGTTTTTATTTGAAAAAAACAAACTTTGTATCTAAAATCCAATTTAAAATTCATAAAACAATATAAAAAAACCATCGTTGCTTTAAAATGTCCTATTTTTTCATTTTGCTATTTACTTTTTTTAAAAGATAATTAATCTTTTAGGAGATGCAAATCATCTAAAGAGTGATGCACTTAGATATGTAAAATTTATGTTAGTAGAATGTATTAAAAAAAATAAAAAAATTACTTTGCGTCAAACAAATTTATTTCCCATATAAAGTACTTTTATAACAACAAGCAAATATTGTATTAAATAGTCCAATTTCATGATGTAAAGGAAACAATACTAAACCATAAAATTTACGACTTTTTCTCATAGTTTTAAATAAGAAATTTTTTACAATGGTCCAAAAATGTTACTTAATTTGCATATTAGAACAACGTCGAGTAAATGTTGCTTAAAAATTATACATTTCCACAATACTAATAAATTATTGTTGAAAATATAGTTTTACAACTATTTTTTGGAATGTTGTTAAAATACGTTCTTATACAATGCTTGATTTCAGAATTTTGTTTGGCTACATAACTACAAGATTTTCACAAATAAGTTGTAAAAAACTAGGATTTCTGCGACAGTTCATCAAAATGTCGTTGAATCCCTATTGGAAAATAGCTGTTTTCTTGTATGGACACTTAGATTTAAAGTTTGGTTCATGTGTCAAACAACAAAGAAATGATTTTACAAAAAACATTGTTAGGATAGGTAAATGAAATCTTTAATTCAAAAAAATTGCTTGAATATTTTTTTTGATGCATCATCACACAACTCAACATTATTTTTATTATAAAGTTAAAATGATATGAGAAAAATGCAGGGCCTAATCACAAAAAAAAAAATCCCCTTCTGTATATGTGTAGATAATACATTTTACCCACCTATAATTATTGGTAGATAATCATCCTTCAACAATTTTATAACATTGACAATATTTACCTACCAATAAATTTTACCATTGTAAATTGTAGATAAAAGATCTCTTTACCTACCCATATTTATTGATAGGTAAAATATTGGTAGATAAAGGTCAAATTTCTTATAGTGTCTTAAATTTGGAGAATCTATAGTGGAAACAGGATTCGCACTTCAATGTAATCACAAAGCAATTAACCTTGAGAGAGTGAATGTGGCCCCACGGTGGGTGCCAAACGGTGAAATCAAAAAATGACCTCAACACCAAAGGTGTTTATATAACACTTCACCGAAAGGTAGGATTTAGGATTATGGAGCCACGAAATATAAAAACAAGTAAAAACACGAGAATTTTAGAGTGGTTCGGCTTAAAAATAGCCTAAGTCCACTACAAGAAGAGCTTCCATATCACTATAACAATTACAAAGAAGTACATGACTTCTCTTTTTACATTCATTTCTCTCTTTTTCAATGATTTTCTACTTTTTTTCTCTCTTTTCACTTTAGATCTCGCTTGAATTCACGATGGAATGAGTGAGACCTATTGATTTGTGATGGTAGTTGTGTAGATATTCAACCACTTGAACACTTTGATGATCTTCATCGGACCCGTGATGATTTTGCATTAGATCTAGGCTTAAGAGAGAATTAATGGTGGTTGGAGATCACTTGAACCGAGTTTGAGGGATTTCTAATGGAGTTTGGAGAAGACTTGATCCATTTGATGTTGGAGAGTGATGGATTTAGCTTGAGAAGCCATTAACGGAGCTTGGAGTGCTTGAGAGTGGTGGAGAAATGATTTAGACAGCCCTTTGGGGTGTAAAAATCGGTCCTTTGAATGGTAGAGAAGTGGTAGGTGTAGTTTGGAGGTAGTGGCAGAGTTGTAATTTAGGTGTGCAGGGTATGGGTCGTTCATAGGTGTATTTACGAAAATGCCACAGGACAGTTGTAGCTAGTTGTAAGACCGACCCATGCCGTGAACGAGTGAGCCAAAACATGCTTGCACGAGCGACCAGAATTAAGCTTGCACGAGCGACCAGAATTATGCTTGCACGAGCGATTGTACGAGCGACCCAAAATACGCTTTCATGACCGACCCCTTTTATTTACGCCTATGCCACTATTGTCTTTTTCTAGCCAATCTATTCATATAGAATCATGTGCATTCTTTATATATTTTTACACTTTGTCCTCTTACTTAGGCTTTGCTATACCCACATTTGTAGTACTATACGTCCATTTCTTCCTGTGTCCATCTTTCATGATGCACGAGCTATCCTTTTCTCGCATAGCTGCTTCATTAATACATAAGGAAGAACATGCTCGAGGCAAAAGCACTACTTGACCCCATGGTAGAAATATGTTGCTTGACCAAGATTCCCAGGTGATGCTCGAGTAGCACAGAGAGGCAGATGCTCGACCAAGACTGCTCGACCGAACATGATGGTGGCTTGCTCATCAGCACGGTGCTCGACCACCATAATAGTGCGCGATCCAGTCAACCAATGAGCTTAGGTGTTGCTCGACCCAATAACGTGATGCTGCTCGACCCAATCAGCAAGGTGAGATGCTCAACCCATCAAGATGGGTACTGACCAACCCGTGGTGCTGCTGCTCAACCCAGATGTACTTGCAGATGCGAACGATCATGTCAATATATGCATATGCGTAAGTAGTCTGATTGTTTGCACTTAAGATGTTTGACACAATGTCTGCATGAGTTTTTTGTTGTACGGTCGGCGCCTTATTTTGTGACCATGTTTATAACGGAGTTAACAGATATCTCCATGGTTTTGAGCCATTCATTGAACATCAATCCAAAGTACGTCCTAGTTAAGCAGAAAAGGTGCATGCTCGGCCCAGAGAGGTTAGCGGATATAATGGAAGAGATTGAGAAGCTGAATGGTAACGAGTTCATTAAAGATGCAACGTACCCTAAGTGTATATCTAATCCAGTTCTGGTGAAGAAAGCTAATGGGAAATGGCGTATGTGCATTGACTTCTCAAATAAAAACAAGGCATGTCCGAAAAATAGCTTTCTACTTCCTCGAATTGACCAACTAGTAGATTCGATAGTCGGACACGAGATTCTTTCATTTATGGATGCATGCTACAAATAAACCAGATTCTGATGCACGTTCCAGACTAGGAACATACTCGGTTCATCACGGACCTTGGGTTGTATTGCTACGTAGTGAAGCCTTTTAGATTGAAGAATGTTGGGATGATAAACCAACATTTGGTTAACTTTCTAGAATCGTCGCCATTAAATGACAAATCACTGCATTGAAGCACCACATCCTCATCTCAAGCCAAAGAGACTGATCGATGAGCCATCGTATCGAAATCAGTATCGACCAAACCATCATATCCTGCTCCTTGAAATTGCAGTCAAAGTGGCCAAAGTGGCCAATAACAATACCAATCAATATCGACTACTTCATGGTACTCGGTAACGACTACTCGGATCACATATTTAATCAAAATTGGTTAGACACGCATCAGGAAAACGCAGTTACCTTTATTTGTAACAATTGAAACGACAAAAGTATGAGAACTTTTCAACACGAACAAAAATAAAGACGAAAATCATAAGAATAATTTAGGGTAAAATCACATACTAGTGTTGTCTGTCGAACTCAAATCTTGAATACTGCCTTAGGAACGGTCCAATGGTAGAGAGGCAAGGTATCAAATTAAGGGATGAAGGAAGAGTTGTCGTTGCTACAAAGGTGAGAGTGTGAGCTTAAAATGTTGGATCTTCATATGCCTGTGTAGGGTTGGCATGATAATCATGTATTTTTCATTAACATATCATTGTCAGTCAATTGGATAACATTTTTTAGTGAAACCAATATATCCGTATCATAATGATAAATATAACCGGTTTTACAGTAAAACATCGATAATAATTTCTCAGAATTTGCGGTAATAGAAATTTATGTTGGAAATAAACTTGGTTTTTAAGGAAATGTTGATTATGTGACAAATTTTATTCTTGTATTTAGGGGAGCACAAAATAAATGGTAATAAATATTAAAGTTATCAAAATAAGATTGGAGAAGAATCTAGACTATACAAATATGTAAAATGAAGAAAAGTCTAGAAAAAGAAAAGTCTAAAGATTCTCTCTTATATAAATTATGATGTAATCGCTCATTTGTATCAAGCAATACCAAGTAATGTATTAAAAATTCCTTTTTTCTCATAATCTATTCCTCTTCCTCCTCTAAATTCCAACAAAGTGGTATCAGAGCAAAGTTAATGAAGGTGTGATAAAATGTGAAACAATGGATTGTTTTCCTTCCAATATCCTCATCTCACAAAAGAAAATTATAAAAAATGGTGTATTCGAATGAAAGCTTTACTTGGAGGACAAAAAGTATGGGAGATCGTAGACAAAGGCTACGATGAGCTAGAAAATGAAAATGCATTATCTCGAGCGGAGAAGGAAGCCTTAGCAAAGACAAAGGAAAAAGATCAACTTGCACTTAGCCTCATCCATCAACGTTTGGATGATTCAATGATAGATAAAATATCTGATGCAACCACTTCAAATGAAGCCTGAGAAATTTTGAAAAAATCTTTCCAAGGAGTTGATAAAGAAAAGAAAGTTAAGCTTCAATCACTAAGGAGTGATTTCAGAGCAATGAAGATGAGTGAATCTGAATCGATTTCGGGTTACTTTACAAGGGTGAAGACGAATGTGAATCAATCAAGAAGCTATGGAGAAAAAATTGCAGATGTTCGAGTGGTGGAGAAGATTCTTCGTTCTTTGACACCGAAGTTCGATTATATTGTGTGTGTCATTGAAGAAACGAAGGACCTCGAAGAAATGATAGTAGAAGAATTAGAAGGTTCTTTACGTGCTTAAGAAGAGAAAATTAAGAGAAGACAAGAAGAACCACATGAGCAAATTCTTAAAACTAAAGCAACTTTAAAAAATGAAGAAGAGGAAGGCGAGAAAAATAGCATTAAGGAAGAAATTCATGGAGCATCTAAGAATGTGGAGCGGGACATAAATAAAGTTTGCAAGGGTGTTGATGTTGACAAAGCATCTGGTGAGGAAAATATGAAGAGCACAGAAGAAAAATGTGTATCTAAAGACGTAATTGTTGAAGAAAGAATTGATACTGAAGATGCGAAAAAAGATAATAAGACAGAGGAGGAAAGAAGTGGGAATGAATTGCAAAATGATGTTGATGAAAGCAAAGTGAAAGTGGATGATAGCAAAACGAAAGTGAAAGGGTCCAATTATGAATTTTATGAAGATAAGAACAAAATAGTGAGTAGAGATTATAACATTCCTATTTCAGAGAACTTTATTTTCCAACCAATATTTTCTAAAATGTCATGCAAAAGTCATATTTGTGAAGTATGCAAAGCAGTTGGATGGATAAACAATTGTAAGAATGAAATTATGTGTGATGACCCCAAACTCTGGTGTAACGAAAGTAAGGAAAATCGTATGGAAAATAACATAACTAGAACAATAACAGATCTCAGAGTATATCAGAACATATAAATCATTGCAGCGGAAAGAAATGTCATCACAAACATCATCACTGAAACATCAGAGTATGCAGCACAGAATTACACTTAACAAAATAGATGTCTCAAACAAAAGAAATAGAGTCTCAATCTCTCAAACTACATCAATACTAAATACTGTCTCAAAGTCTTAAGCAGAAAATAAAAGATAAAAAGAAAGTTTCTTCAGCATCTCCATCAGCAAGCTTCCATCCAGCGAATATCCAAGCCTAACCTGTCACTTGGCTGCCCGTGTAGAAGAGGGCACCCGAGTTTGCAAAAGGTGAAACAAACTACGAGTCAGTCATGGGACTGGTATGAGATATTTTAATTAACTAACGAGTTTGACAATCACGAGGACCACGCCGCTATCGCGGAACGGGTTTACTCCATGGGATTATCAGTGCAATAAATAAAGTATAACGTTAAATAACGCAATGCTTTTTAGAAAAATGAAACCATTATAAGACCCAAGTCCCATCACACAATGCAACGCAAACCGGAGGATAGGGTTTTACCTTATAATCGTCAAAAGATGATAAATACGCAAAATACGATATTATTAATAGTGTGTGTATGTTTAAAGAAAATATTTCAATTATAATATTAATCCTAGACGGCATAGCTACCATCTACTATGTCGCCATACTAGTTATGCAATCAAAACCGCATGGGACGTATTGAAAGTTGGGTTTCCATCATGAGTCAAGGCTAGGGAGGAGCTCCTGACCGATTCGAGACACTCCAGCAATGTCTTAGGATTCGGACTCTAGCGAACCCTTGGATACAGCAAGGCCGGTCCACAAATACTTTAGTGGATTAGTTATGCCTGAACACACGTTCCCCGATCCTATTGGACCTACAAATCGGCCGAGGGCGACCGATAAGAATAAACCGAGGCCTCGCAAAAATATTCCAACAACCACATAAGCAAATGTCAGCCAGTTTAAGCACTGACACCACTTCTAGCTAGAAAGAAACATGTGCACTCCCTGCGTTCCCTTCTCCTGTTTTAGACTCAACCAGTGTGTGAGGCTCGCGAAGTCACGATATACATAAAGCTATGCCTAAATAGGCTATGCTTTAATCATCAACCACAAGGCCTGCTTTTCAACAAAGCCTTGATCATTTGCATCTTAGTATGTCCCATTGACAATCCATGCCATGAAATTAACATCTATCGATACACAACCTCTAAGGGTGTTGAGCGAGAGAATAAATTCTCTTGCCACCAACGGTTGTATATTAAATAGAAATCAGTTTACATGGTATGAAGTTAAACGTCAGACATGCATCCATTTACAAGTCCGTTCTGGGTCTGAATGGAACCGGAGACACCTTAGAGGCTCTCGTATATCCGGACAGTCATCACATATGTACGGACGACTACCGCCGAAATCCCTTCAGGGTAGCTACTCCTATCGAGGACCTCAGTAGCAATACATCCGTTCGATGCGAAGACCGTCGGTCTTCAACACCGTCTTCATCGACGTATAATTATTTGAAATGAGTAGAACTCGGACTTTTCAAATAATTATTGAATAATTATTATTTAAATCATTCCATATCGTTAACATTAATTTATAACGATTTATCGCTATTTTTATTTATTTATAAATAGCTAAATAAAATCAAACGACGCTTCGGGTTAAGCGTGGCTTTGGCGCTGTTTTTCTCAAAATTTGATTTACACATATCTTGAAATCTAACCGTTAGATTTTGACAAAATTGGTCTTATAGGAAATATCTTCCCAAAGCAGTTCCAACGGTTTCGGTTTTGGGAAAATCCGACGGTTGGATCTTTCGGTACAATCGTTTAAAGTCACGATTGCCGAAACGCGAACTACCGTACGCGATTCGTTTAATTTCTATTTATATTTATATATAATTCCTTAAGCGATTACATTCACGTGAATATCACACCAAATAAAGGTGTGAATTATATACAAATCGTATATTCATGTTTATTACGTTAGCTAAAACGTGTTTTTATTTCATACACCAATTTGATAGTATATTGACTATAATTGTATTGTTCGTTCATTCATGATTTTTAATGTCAATTCATGTTTCAACTTCCGTACTCATTATATTTTAAGGAGTGAAATAGTTGATTTCCATCCGATGAACAAAAATGAATATTTTTGTTCAATCCCTTCTATGAACAAAAAGTGAATTCCTTCCTATGCTTCTAACATTACATTAAAATTGTAATTAGTACAAAACATATTTCTAAATGAAATAGGATTCTTATTCTCTTCTTTTTTTAAATTACATTAAAAATGCAACCTTTAATTTTCATATTTTAATTGCATTCGGGACTGCAATTAAAAATGTATATTATCCTATTCAGGATTTATTTGCGTTGAGGAACGCAAATAAAAAAAATGTATCTTTAAATTGTAATTTTATTTACAACAAGGAATGTAAAATAAAGTACAACTCTTTATTTCATGTTTATTTACATTAAGGGATGTAAATAAATGAAAGAAAAATGTAATCTTTCTTTTATTACTTGTTCGCATCTAGATTCCTTCTACTAACTTTGTTTGCATCTAAAATTGCAAACAACAATGTATATTTTTATTTTATTGTTTTATTTGCATGGAAAAACACAAATAAAATATAATTTCTTTTTTTCCTAGGTTTTGTTTGTATAGTAGAAGGCAATTGAAAATTGTGAATTTTTAATTTACAAGCATTGTTTGCATCGTAGAATGCAAACATAAAATAAAATCTCTTTTCCCTTTTGGTAAATTTGCATTTTGGAATGCAAACACATAATGAAATTTTATATTTTTACTTTCTATCTCGTTACATTGAGAAATGTAAAAGATGATATCTTATCTTTCTACATTTTGTTCGCATTAAGGAATGCAACAAAAATGATATTTTATTTTCTACATTTTGTTTGCATTAGGGAATGCAACAAAAATGATAATTTATTTTTCTACAATTTGTTTGCATTAGGGAATGCAACAAAAATGATAATTTATTTTTCTACATTTTTACATTGAAAAGGGTAAATAAAAAAGTACTACCTTTTAAACGTATTTTATTTGCGTAGGAGAACACAAATAAAAATATATTTTCTTGTTGTCAATATTTTAATTGTATTTGAGAATACGCTAAAAAGTCATTCAATTTTTCTATGAAATATTTGAGTTTATGGACACAAATAAAATGCAATTTAATGTTCTATGAAATATTTGTGTTTATGGACACAAATAAAATGCAATTTAATGTTCTATGAAATATTTGTGTTTAGGGACACAAATAAAATATTATTCAATATAAGGTGTATATATTTGTGTTAAAACACAATGAAAAGAATAACTTATTTTCTATGTATATATTTGTGTTGAAACACAAATAAAAAGGATGACATATTTTTCTATGTATGTATTTGTGTTGAAACACAAATAAAAAGGATGACATATTTTTCTATGTATGTATTTGTGTTAAAACACAAATAAAAAGGATGACATATTTTTCTATGTATGTATTTGTGTTAAAACACAAATAAAAAGGATGACATATTTTTCTATGTATGTATTTGTGTTAAAACACAAATAAAAAGGATGACATATTTTTCTATGTATGTATTTGTGTTAAAACACAAATAAAAAGGATGACATATTTTTCTATGTATATATTTGTGTTAAACACAAATAAAAAGGATGACATATTTTTCTATGTATGTATTTTGTGTTAAAACACAAATAAAAAGGATGACATATTTTTCTATGTATGTATTTGTGTTAAAACACAAATAAAAAGGATGACATATTTTTCTATGTATGTATTTGTGTTAAAACACAAATAAAAAGGATGACATATTTTTCTATGTATGTATTTGTGTTAAAACACAAATAAAAAGGATGACATATTTTTCTATGTATATATTTGTATTTGTGTTAAAACACAAATAAAAAGGATGACATATTTTTCTATGTATGTATTTGTGTTAAAAACAAATAAAAAGGATGACATATTTTTCTATGTATGTATTTGTGTTAAAACACAAATAAAAAGGATGACATATTTTTCTATGTATATATTTGTGTTAAAACACAAATAAAAAGAAAAAAAATCATTTTTCTATGTTTGGTTCAACCAAATCAATTCAAATAGAAAGGAAATTTTATTTTCTCTATATTGAATTGATTAACTAGATCAATTCAAATAAAAGCAGTATTTATTTTCTCTAAAGGGAATTGATAAATTAGATCAATCACTCTACGAAGCGAATTGTATGATTTGATATTGAATCGATGATCTAAATCAATTCAATAATATTATTATAAAAAAATTCCACATATAGATCTATGAGTATTCAATATAAGAATAAATATTGAATTGATTATCTAACTCAATTCAATTAAATAGAATAAGCGATAAAAAAATATATTTGAATAATACATGACAACCAATCATAATAATCCATCATACAACAAACAAACATTATACAACATCTACACAAACAGATCTGAAGATGAATAACTATAAATAAAAAGAAATTAATTAATTAATTTGAACAAGAGATATCTCACAGTCGTTTGTGATTTTAGCCAAAATTCCAACTACTCAGAAATTTCCCGCTTCAGTCTAGAATTGTAGTTCAAGATCGTACGAGTCCAACGCTTCAAAAATTGTGTAATTCTGAGTTTATTTGACAAAGTTATGAGTAAAATAAGATTAGGGATTAATTTAATTATTAAACTAAGTCAAAATAATTAGTATAGATCATCTTCCTCCTTACAGTATCACGGCTGACTCCTTATTCCTTTGTTCAGAACTAGGGTTGACATTTTCTCCCAATTCAAGCCACCAGTGTACGATCAGAGGATGCTGCAGTGAAGAGGACGGAGAGGCACACAGTGGGACCCGGAATGGTGGAACTCAGCTGAGCCTAGGGGGGTGCGACGTGGGTGATATGCGGCGGCTTTGGGTGTCGAGTTCGAGGAAATGGTGGCACCAGAGAGAAGATCTAACCGTATGAAAATGAAGAGAAGGAGAATCTCTTCGAAGTGGTATAGGGTTTGGATTTTAATTCGTTGTGGATTGGAAGAAATTAAAGGGGGAAATTTCAGCCATAGAAGGGGGGGGGCGGCTGTAGGAGGAAGATGAATAGTGGATTGTATTTTAGGGTTTTACAATCTCTTTTATAATATTAAAATGTTAATTTTACAAAAAAACAAATCTCTTAAGGAATTCAGAATTCAGTCCAACAAGAAGCTACCCTACCCAATAACCCCTATTCCGGATCCATCTAACCATGTCTCGCAGGCCCAAGAGGTCAACTCAGCCCCCATTTTTCAAATTTAAAATTAATTATTTTTATTATTGATTTTTGACATATTCAAAAATCCACCGAAGCCACATACGAACCCCGAAAAATCCCAAAAAATACTTGTGGCTATGTCTTGACGATACAGATCCAACAAAATTAATTTCGTTGAATTCTGAGACTGGTCGAAAAATGGCTATTTTTCAGTCGTTCAATTTTGACTGTATTTGACCAAACACAGTTTCTTTTGCCACGCTCACATACTAAATCGGAAAATTCTAAAAATTGAAACCTAACAATAATTTGACATTCCGGTTCCAGCAAAAGTGGTTTCGTCGAAAACAGAGGTCGTTTGAAATTTGACTATTTTCACTGGCTTTAATATTATTTAAAAATATAATTTTTAAATTTGGGCACATTTTCTAACCAATTTATTAAAAATAAAAATTTTAAATTGGTTCGGATTTTCCGGATTGTTACAGTCTCCCCCACTTAAAAACTTTTCGTCCTCGAAAAGGGAAATAAAAGTAAAGCAGGAACAAAACAGAAAATGCAAGGTATTAAGAATGTACCTCAACATAAAGCTATTCGGAGATATCCATACTACACTTGGGATAGGCTTGCTTGAAGCTATCCTCGGTCTCCCAAGTGCAGTCTCTAGGATCCCTGCTCCATTGGACCTTGACGAGGTTGATCTTCTTATTCCTCAAAGCTCTGATTTCCTTGCCTACAATTTTTACTGGCTCTCTCTTTATGGCTAAGCTCGGAGTAATTTCCAAATCTCGTTGTGCATCTTCCTCCACAACTAAATCTGGATCATGAACATGCTTCCTGAATTGGGACACGTGAAATACATCGTGCACCCCTGGCAGCCAGTTGGGCAACTGTACTCGATAAGCTAGAGTCTCAATCCTTTCAAGAATATGGAATGGACCAATGAACCTCGGTGCTAACTTTCCAATCTTTCTAAAGAGAATTATGCCTCTTAATGGAGAAACCTTCAAGTACACAAGATCACCAATAGAGAATTCTAGATCTCTTCTTCGAGTGTCTGCATAACTCTTATGTCGGCTTTGAGCAGCCAGCAAACGCTTCTTAATAAAATCAACTTTATCTGATGCTTCCCGAATCGTATCGGAGCCCAAGACTATTCTATTGCCTGGCTCCACCCAACATGCCGGAGATTTGCATGGCCTGCCATATAAAGCTTCGAATGGCGACATTTGCAGGCTTGCTTGATAGCTGTTATTATAAGAGAATTCCACTAAGTGTAGATGATCCTCCCATGAACCGCCAAAGTCAAGGATGCATGCTCGCAACAAATCTTCTAAGATGCGGTTTACCCTCTCAGTCTGGCCGTCTGTCTGAGGGTGATAGGCTGTACTCATATTCAACTTGGTTCCTAGCTCTTCTTGGAAAGCTTCCCAGAACTTGCTAGTAAATATTGGATCGCGGTCACTGACAATGCTGCTGGGAACTCCATGAAGCCTGACAATCTCTCTTAAATAAAGTTGTGCCAAACTTTGAGCCATTCTATTGGATTTGACGGGGATGAAATGAGCAGCTTTCGTCAAGCTATCTACAATCACCCATATGCTATCATTCCCTCTCCTAGTCCGAGGCAAACCATCAATAAAGTCCATAGAAACTTCGTCCCACTTCCAATTAGGAACTCCTAATGGCTACAATATACCTGCTAGCTTTTGCTGATCACTCTTGACCAGCTGACAGGTGGGGCACTTGGCAACATATATGGAGATATCCCTCTTCATTGCTCTCCACCAAAAGGTACGCTTAAGATCGTGGTACATCTTGCTTACTCCACGATGAATACTGAGCTTGGATTTGTGACATTCGTCCATCCCTTCTTAGTTAAGGAATGTTTGGGACACAAATCCGGCGTCGTAGCCTCAAAACTCCTTTGTCATCAATTTGGAAGCTCGTGGGTTCGCCTTCTCGAATTCATTTGCTAATCTTTTGGATAAACTCATCATCTTTTTGAAGGACAGAGATCTTGTCGATCAAAGAAGGAGTAATAATGAGATGGGCAAGGATAAGATTGGTGCTGGCCATGTTTTTTCTGCTGAGAGCATCTGCCACTACATTTGCTTTCCCCGGAGTATATAGGATATCCAGGTCGTAGGGTGCAAGAAATTCAATCCAACGCCGTTGCCTCAGGTTCAAAACTTTTTGGGTAAATAAATGCTTTAAGGATTGGTGGTCCGTATATAGCTCGAACTTTTCCCCCAAGAGATAATGCCTCCATATCTTTAGAGCGAATACAATGGCCATTAGCTCAAGATCATGAGTGGCATAATTCTTTTCATGCGGTTTCAATTGCCTGCTAGAGTATGCTACCACTCTACCTTTTTGCATAAGCACTGCACCAATACCTTAAATAGACAGAAAGGTAACATGTTAAAATGAGATTTGACATCATAGAAAATGTTATCTCAGATATGTTTTATTCAGATAAAGAGAATGACCTTCTTTGGAAGCGTCTGTCCAGACTTTCAGATCCCCATTGCCATCTATGATGGTCAACACAGGAGCAGTGATCAATCTCTGTTTCAGCTCTTGGAATGCAGCCTCACATTCAGGTGTCTAAAAGAACTTTGAATGCTTCTTAGTTAATTTCGTCAGTGGGAAAGATAATTTCGAAAAGTCCTTAACGAACTTTCGATAATAACCAGCTAGTCCTAAGAAACTTCGGACTTCTGTGGGAGTGGTAGGCTGCTTCCAGTCTAGGATGGCTGAGATCTTTCTTGGATCTACTGAGATGCCTTCTTTTGATACCATGTGGCCGAGGAATTTCACCTCTTCTTGCCAAAATATGCATTTGGAAAATTTAGCTTTCAGCACGTTCCTCTGCAAAATCTCCAAGACTTCTTTCAAATGTTTCTCATGTTCAGCAATGGTTTTGGAAAAGATAAGGATATCATCAATGAACACAAGCACAAATTAATTTAGAACCCCACGAAATACTCTATTCATCAAATCTACAAAGTATGTTGGGGCATTGCATACACCGAAAGGCATTACTAGCCATTCGTAAAATAGATCAGGCCCTCTGAAAGCAGTTAAGGGGATACTCTCTTCTGCAATGCGCAGTTGATGGAATCCTGTGGCTAGGTCCATTTTAGAGAATACATGTGCTCCATGCAGACGGTCTAATAGATCATCAATCCGAAGCAATGGATATTTGTTTTTCATCGTTTGCTTGTTTAGATCGCGGTAGTCTACAGACAGACGGAGTGTGCCATCTGACTTTGGGACAAATACCACCGCTGCACCCCATTCTGAAAAGCTAGGTCTAATCAGACCCTTGGCTAAAAGCTGCTTAGTTTGATTGCTCAGCTCTTCTCTTTCTTTTGGCGACATTCGCCTAATAGGATGCACCACAGGCCTTGCATTAGGAACCAAGTCGATTCTGAAATCGATTTCTCTGCGGGGAGGTAAGTTGTTTACTTCTTCAAATACATCAGCATAGTCTTTGACGATGTGGATAGTTTCAATAGAAGGAGGGGTGACTTCTAAAGAAGACCAGAATTCTTTTCTATCGGTGGCTGAGCCATGGCATGGTATAGTCATTATATTCCCAAATTTCGTTTTAATTTTAACTACCCTTTCAGCACACAGCAACTCAGCCCCATACTTCGTTAGCCAATCTAGCCCGATTATGACATCATATCCAGAAAAGTTCATGATGATTAAATTGAAAGGAAATAGGAAGTGAGAGTAAGAAACGGGCACTCTACAGTACTGATCAAGAATAAGTGAACCTCCTATCGGGCTATGGGCTTTAATCGGTTCTTTAAGTTTTCTTGGTTTCAGTTTAAGCTTTTTAATAGTATCACTTGATATAAAACTTCTAGATGCACCAGTATCAAACAAGACAGTAATGGGAATATCCTTAATGTTAAGAGTACCGCCTAAAACATCAGGCTTACCTGCTCCTTCAGAAGAAGCTGGTGCAGCCGTATCTTCGTAGATGTGGGCTACTTCAGATTTCTTGAGCAGAGGGCAATTCTTGACAAGGTGTCCAGGCTTGTGGTAGTTGTAGCACTCTTTTGGACCATGGGGATTCTGTCCACTGCTTTGGCTCAGCCCAGACTCGTTCCTCTTTGGCTTCTTCGGGGCCATGCACTCGTAGTCGTAATGTCCCATCTTCTGGCAGTTGAAGCATCTGACTTTGGACTTGTCTCTCTTCTTGTTTCCCTGAGGTTTTGTAGTCGAAGAACTGCCTTCCCCTGGTTTCTTGTCCGCCTCCTTCTTCTTATTAGCTTGATTCTTGGCCTTTTCTAGCTGAGCACCCTTCTGATCAATTTCTTCGTATCTGCATGCCATCTCTATCACCTTGGCAAATGGGCTCTCAATATGGGCTGTCACTCTGTTATGGTATCGCCTTGCAAGCCCATTTATGAACCTCTTATTTTTCTGTAAAGCGTCTTGCACTAACTCAGGGGCATACCTAGAAAGCTCCTCAAATTTTTTCACGTACTCCGCAATGGTCATGGTGCCTTGCTGCAGGTTAGCAAATTCATCGTGTAGACGTTCTACTTCATGAGGCGGGATAAACTTTTCATTAAAAAGCTCTTTAAATCTTGTCCAAGTTATCTCTGCGACGTCTCTCCCTATCATGGTTGTTTCCCACTAAGTCTGAGCCTGTCCTTGCATGAACCATACTGCCATAAAACGCTTCCTATGATCCTCAAGCTCTAAACCTCCCAAGATCTTTTCCATCGTCTTAAGCCATTCTTGCGCTTCTACCACCGTCTCTCTACCCGTGAAATGTACTCCTCCAAGATTCTTGATTTTCTTCGCCACTTTATCCGGGTCAAAAGCAACTGGGGGTGGTGGTGGTGGTGGCTCCTCGACCTCAGAATTGGGTTGGTCTTGCTCAGTTGGGGGTGTATCTCTCCCTCTACCCCTACCAGCTACTCCGCCACGACCTCTTCCTCTTGTCCTAGCTCTCGTACTCATCTTTCAATCAGTCTGTACCATCAAGGAAAGAGTCAGACCAAAGGAAATGATAAATTCAAAGAGAAGGTTAAAAGTAGAGACATGTCCAGGTGATAATGAAGTAATGACTAATAAATATGTGCTATTCTGTTTAAGTTCATTCTAGGATATTGTTAATCCTATCTCTAATGAACCTCTCGTCTTAGAACACTACTGATTCTATCTAGACGAATTGTTCTAAAAATGTTATATTCCAAAGCTAAGGTTAACCAAAGCTCTAATACCAAACGTGACGACCCCAAACTCCCGTGTAACGAAAGTAAGGAAAATCGTATGGAAAATAACATAACTAGAACAATAACAGATCTCAGAGTATAGCAGAACATATAAATCATTGCAGCGGAAAGAAATGTCATCACAAACATCATCACTGAAACATCAGAGTATGCAGCACAGAATTACACTTAACAAAATAGATGTCTCAAAGAAAAGAAATAGAGTCTCAATCTCTCAAATTACATCAATACTAATTACTGTCTCAAAGTCTTAAGCAGAAAATAAAAGATAAAAAGAAAGTTTCTTCAGCATCTCCATCAGCAAGCTTCCATCCAGCGAATATCCAAGCCTAACCTGTCACTTGGCTGCCCATGTAGAAGAGGGCACCCGAGTTTGCAAAAGGTGAAACAAACTATGAGTCAGTCATGGGACTGGTATGAGATATCTTAATTAACTAACGGGTTTGACAATCACGAGGACCACGCCGCTATCGCGGAACGGGTTTACTCCATGGGATTATCAGTGCAATAAATAAAGTATAACATTAAATAACGCAATGTTTTTTAGAAAAATGAAACCATTATAAGACCCAAGTCCCATCACACAATGCAACGCAAACCGGAGGATAGGGTTTTACCTTATAATCGTCAAAAGATGATAAATACGCAAAATATGATATTATTATTAGTGTGTGTATGTTTAAAGAAAATATTTCAATTATAATATTAATCCTAGATGGCATAGCTACCATCTACTATGTCGCCATACTAGTTATGCAATCAAAACCGCATGGGACGTATTGAAAGTTGGGTTTCCATTATGAGTCAAGGCTAGGGAGGAGCTCCTGACCGATTCGAGACACTCTAGCAATGTCTCAGGATTCGGACGCTGGCGAACACTTGGATACAGCAAAGCCGGTCCACAAATACTTTAGTGGATTAGTTATGCCTGAACACACATTCCCCGATCCTATTGGACCTACAAATCGGCCGAGGGCGACCGATAAGAATAAACCGAGGCCTCGCAAAAATATTCCAACAACCACATAAGCAAATGTCAGCCAATTTAAGCACTGACACCACTTCTAGCTAGAAAGAAACGTGTGCACTTCCTGCGTTCTCTTCTCCCGTTTTAGATTCAACCGGTGTGTGAGGCTCGCGAAGTCACGATATACACAAAGCTATGCCTAAATAAGCTATGCTTTGATCATCAACCACAAGGCCTTCTTTTCAACAAAGCCTTGATCATTTGCATCTTAGCATGGCCAATTGACAATCCATGCCATGAAATTAACTTCTATCAATACACAACCTCTAAGGGTGTTGAGCGAGAGGATAAATTCTCTTGCCACCAACGGTTATATATTAAACAGAAATCAGTTTACATGGTACGAAGTTCAACGTCATACATGCATCCATTTACAAGTCCGGTCTGGGTCTGAACAGAACCAGAGACACCTTAGAGGCTCTCGTATATCCGGACAGTCATCACATACGTACGGACGACTACCGCCGAAATCCCTTCAGGGTAGCTACTCCTATCGAGGACCTCTGTGGCAATACATCCGTTCGATACGAAGACCGCCGGTCTTCAACACCGTCTTCGTCTCTTCATCGACGTATAATTATTTGAAATGAGTAGAACTTGGACTTTTCAAATAATTATGGAATAATTATTATTTAAATCATTTCATATCGTTAACATTAATTTATAACGATTTATCGCTATTTTTATTTATTTAAAAATAGCTAAATAAAATCAAACGACGCTTCGGGTTAAGCATGGCTTTGGCGCTGTTTTTTTCAAAATTTGATTTACACATATCTTGAAATCTAACCGTTGGATTTTGACAAAATTGGTCTTATAGGAAAGATCTTCCCAAAGCGGTTCCAACGGTTCCGGTTTTGGGAAAATCCGACGGTTGGATCTTTCGGTACAATCGTTTAAAGTCACGATTGCCAAAACGCGAACTACCGTGCGCGATTCGTTTAATTTCTATTTATATTTATATATAATTCCTTAAGCGATTACATTCACGTGAATATCACACCAAATAAAGGTGTGAATTATATACAAATCATATATTCATGTTTATTACGTTAGCTAAAACGTGTTTTTATTTCATACACCAATTTGATAGTATATTGACTATAATTGTATTGTTCGTTCATTCATGATTTTTAATGTCAATTCATGTTTCAACTTCCGTACTCATTATATTTTAAAGAGTGAAATAGTTGATTTCCATCCGATGAACAAAAATGAATATTTTTGTTCAATCCCTTCTATGAACAAAATGTGAATTCCTTCCTATGCTTCTAACATTACATTAAAATTGTAATTAGTACAAAACATATTTCTAAATGAAATAGGATTCTTATTCTCTTCTTTTTTTAAATTACATTAAAAATGCAATCTTTAATTTTCATATTTTATTTGCATTCGGGACTGCAAATAAAAATGTATATTATCCTATTCAGGATTTATTTGCATTGAGGAACGCAAATAAAAAAAATGTATCTTTAAATTGTAATTTTATTTACAACAAGGAATGTAAAATAAAGTACAACTCTTTATTTCATGTTTATTTACATTAAGGGATGTAAATAAATGAAAGAAAAATGTAATCTTTCTTTTATTACTTGTTCGCATCTAGATTCCTTCTACTAACTTTGTTTGCATCTAAAATTGCAAACAACAATGTATATTTTTATTTTATTGTTTTATTTGCATGGAAAAACACAAATAAAATATATTTTCTTTTTTTCCTAGGTTTTGTTTGTATAGTAGAAGGCAATTGAAAAATGTGAATTTTTAATTTACAAGCATTGTTTGCATCGTAGAATGCAAACATAAAATAAAATCTCTTTTCTCTTTTTGTAGCGTTGCATTTTGGAATGCAAACACATAATGAAATTTTATATTTTTACTTTTTATCTCGTTACATTGAGAAATGCAAAAGATGATATCTTATCTTTCTACAGTTTGTTCGCATTAAGAAATGCAACAAAAATGATATTTTATTTTCTACATTTTGTTTGCATTAGGGAATGCAACAAAAATGATAATTTATTTTTCTACAATTTGTTTGTACTAGGGAATGCAACAAAAAATGATAATTTATTTTCTACATTTTGTTTGCATTAGGGAATGCAACAAAAATGATAATTTATTTTCTACATTTTTACATTGAAAAGGGTAAATAAAAAAGTACTACCTTTTAAACGTATTTTATTTGCGTTGGAGAACAAAAATAAAAATATATTTTCTTGTTGTCAATATTTGAATTGTATTTGAGAATACGCTAAAAAGTCATTCAATTTTTCTATGAAATATTTGAGTTTATGGACAAAAATAAAATGCAATTTAATGTTCTATGAAATATTTGTGTTTAGGGACACAAATAAAATGCAATTTAATGTTCTATGAAATATTTGTGTTTAGGGACACAAATAAAATGTTATTCAATATAAGGTGTATATATTTGTGTTGAAACACAATGAAAAGAATAACTTATTTTCTATGTATATATTTGTGTTGAAACACAAATAAAAAGGATGACATATTTTTCTATGTATGTATTTGTGTTGAAACACAAATAAAAAGGATGACATATTTTTTCTATGTATGTATTTGTGTTAAAACACAAATAAAAAGGATGACATATTTTTCTATGTATGCATTTGTGTTAAAACACAAATAAAAAGGATGACATATTTTTCTATGTATGCATTTGTGTTAAAACACAAATAAAAAGGATGACACTATGTATGCATTTGTGTTAAAACACAAATAAAAAGGATGGCATATTTTTCTATGTATGCATTTGTGTTAAAACACAAATAAAAAGGATGGCATATTTTTCTATGTATGCATTTGTGTTAAAACACAAATAAAAAGGATGACATATTTTTCTACGTATGCATTTGTGTTAAAACACAAATAAAAAGGATGACATATTTTTCTACGTATGCATTTGTGTTAAAACACAAATAAAAAGGATGACATATTTTTCTACGTATGCATTTGTGTTAAAACACAAATAAAAAGGATGACATATTTTTCTACGTATGAATTTGTGTTAAAACACAAATAAAAAGGATGACATATTTTTCTACGTATGTATTTGTGTTAAAACACAAATAAAAAGAATGACATGTTTTTCTATGTATGTATTTGTGTTAAAACACAAATAAAAATGATGACATATTTTTCTATGTATGTATTTTGTGTTAAAACACAAATAAAAAGGATGACATTTTTGTGTTAAAACACAAATAAAAAGGATGACATATTTTTCTATGTATATATTTGTGTTAAAACACAAATAAAAAGGATGACATATTTTTCTATTTATGTATTTGTGTTAAAACACAAATAAAAAGGATGACATATTTTTCTATGTATGTATTTGTGTTAAAACACAAATAAAAAGGATGACATATTTTTCTATGTATTTATTTGTGTTAAAACACAAATAAAAAGGATGACATATTTTTCTATGTATGTATTTGTGTTAAAACACAAATAAAAAGGATGACATATTTTTCTATGCATATATTTGTGTTAAAACACAAATAAAAAGGATGACATATTTTTCTATGTATATATTTGTGTTAAAACACAAATAAAAAGAACAAATCATTTTTCTATGTTTGGTTCAACCAAATCAATTCAAATAGAAAGGAAATTTTATTTTCTCTATATTGAATTGATTAACTAGATCAATTCAAATAAAAGCAATATTTATTTTCTCTAAAGGGAATTGACAAATTAGATCAATCATTCTACGAAGCGAATTGTATGATTTGATATTGAATCGATGATCTAAATCAATTCAATAATATTATTATAATTTTTTTTCCATATATAGATCTATGATTATTCAATATAAGAATAAATATTGAATTGATTATCTAAGTCAATTCAATTAAATAGAATAAGCAAAAAAAAAAATTTGAATAACACATGACAACCAATCATAATAATCCATCATACAACAAACAAATATTATACAACATCTACACAAACAGATCTGAAGATGAATAACTATAAATAAAAATAAATAAATAAATAAATAAATAAATTTGAACAAGAGATATCTCACAGTCGTTTGTGATTTTAGCCAAAATTCCAACTACTCAAAAATTTTCCGCTTCAGTCTAGAATTGTAGTTCAAGATCGTACGAGTCCAACGCTTCAAAAATTGTGTAATTCTGAGTTTATTTGACAAAGTTATGAGTAAAATAAGATTAGGGATTAATTTAATTATTAAACTAAGTCAAAATAATTAGTATAGATCATCTTCCTCCTTACAGTATCACGGCCAACTCCTTATTCCTTTGTTCAGAACTAGGGTTGACCTTTTCTCCCAATTCAAGCCACCAGTGTTGCTGCAGTGAAGAGGACGGAGAGGCACACATGTGGGACCCAGAACGGTGGAACTCGGCTGAGCCTATGGGGGTGCAACGTGGGTGATAGGCGGCGGCTTTGGGTGTCGGGTTCGAGGAAATGGTGGCACCAGAGTAGATCTAACCATATGAAAATGAAGAGAAGGAGAATCTCTTCGAAGTGGTATAGGGTTTGGATTTTAATTCGTTGTGGATTGGAAGAAATTAAAGGGGGAAATTTCAGCCATAGAAAGTGGGGGCGGCGGCTGTAGGAGGAAGATGAATAGTGGATTGTATTTTAGGGTTTTATAATCTCTTTTATAATATTAAAATGTTAATTTTACAAAAAAAAAAACAAATCTCTTAAGGAATTCAGAATTCAGTCCAACAAGAAGCTACTCTACCCAATAACCCCTATTCCGGATCTATCTAACCATGTCTCGCAGGCCCAAGAGGTCAACTCAGCCCCCGTTTTTCAAATTTAAAATTAATTCTTTTTATTATTGATTTTTGACATATTCAAAAATCCACCGGAGCCACATACGAACCCCGAAAAATCCCAAAAAAATACTTTTGGCTATGTCTTGCCGATACGTATCCAACAAAATTAATTTCGTTGAATTCTGAAACTTTTCGAAAAATGGCTATTTTTCAGTCGTTTAATTTTGACTGTATTTGACCAAACACAGTTTCTTTTGCCACGCTCACATACTAAATCGGAAAATTCTAAAAATTGAAACCTAGCAATAATTTGACATTCCGGTTCCAACAAAAGTGGTTTCGTCAAAAACAGAGGTCGTTTTAAATTTGACTATTTTCACTGGCTTTAATATTATTTAAAAAAATAATTTTTAAATTTGGGCACATTTTCTAACCAATTTATTAAAAATAGAAATTTTAAATTTGTTCGGATTTTCCGGGTTGTTACATTATGAAAGAATGGAAAGATGACATATATGACTCATTCAAAGTTTATGACACCAGAATAAGATGGAAGATAGAGCCCACACTGTTTGGAACGACTTGTGCGAATGGAGGAGAACAAAATGAATGGAGCACCGTTGAAAAAATTGCATTGAAGATCTTCATACTGGGAAAGAGGAAGAAACGAAAAAAGAAAATTTGGATAATTTCTTTTGTCCTACCAAAGCACGTAAAATACAAAGAATCAAAATCTTGCATCAATTTGCAAAACCAAGTTTATGGGGGGATGTTGGAAATAAACTTGGTTATTAAGGAAATGTTGATTATGTGAAAAATTTTATTCTTGTATTTAGGGAAGCACAAAATAAATGGTAATAAATATTAGAGTTATGAAAATAAGATAAGAGAAGAATCTAGACTAAACTATGTAAAATGAAGAAAAGTCTAGAGATTCTCTCTTATGCAAATTAGGATGCGTTTTTTACAGGTCCCTATAATGTTTCAAAATAGAAGAAAACCCGACAATAAAAACAATATAGAAAACATCCCTGTTTTTGAATTGCAGAGCAAAAAATTCCTTATACCCTTTGCTATTTGTTAAACCTCTTAGCAACGTTTCATTATCGTTTAATCTGTCAAATCGTTCAGCAAATAACTCTCAAACCCTAATTCCACGACTCCTAAAAACCTAATTCCACGACTCCTCAAAACCTATTTCCAAGATTTCTCAGAAAGCAAATTCCATGATTCCTCGGAAACCTAAATCGATAAGTCGATCTTTGTACTCAAAAGGCAATTTTCATCATTGTAATTAGGATTGTTCTCTTGGTTTCTGAAATATTTATTGTCGTCGACATCAAATTACTCTAAATGGCATGAATGAAGGTATTAATCTAATTGTTTTATTTATTTTTTCGACTTTCGCTACTATCTTGTTGAGATATATTGTAAGAAATTAAATCAAACGTTGAAATGTGTGCATGCTGTTTATATGAATTTTTGCATGATTTTAATATGTTAATAAGAAATTTTACATGATTGTATGGTATTAATCAGAATTGTAGAGTGACTGTATGTTGTTATTAGTATAGATTGTTAGAATTCTTGGTTAATTGTGTTTATATTTCCTCAGTTTTTGCTTGCTGATTTGAAAATAGATGAGAAATTAAAATAACAGTTCTTGATTGTTCAAAAAAAAAGCTGTTATAAATATGTGAAAACATTAATGCATGTGTTTAGAGTACTTAGACAATTGTAAAAAAAAAAAAGTTGTAGAATAGATGAGCATTAGTGTGCATATATTTTGAAAACCTGCACTTTATTGTCCATTTTTTTTTTTAACAAAACTTTGATGTTATTATAAATGTTTGTACATTTGTGTGCATATTTATGTTTTATTTGCACATTTGTGTAAATTTAGTGTATAAGATAACACACAGTTTTAGTATTAAGAAAAAAACATGCTTGCTTGTTTATTGAGTAATATTTGCACAATTTTGTGCAAGTTTAAAGAAAATTTGCTTATATTTGTGCAAGTATCAATAAGATTTCGAATCTATACATATTTACTGTATGCATTTTGTAAAATTAGTGTCGTGACTATGCATTATTAATTGCTTATATTTTTAAAAGTTGAATGCAACTATTCTGCATCTATATACATTTAAATGCAGAGTAGTATTTAATTAATAACAATTGTTGCATTTAATTATGAAAATAACAACCTATTGCTGAATACTTATATGCATTTATTCACAACTGTTTAATGAAAGTGTGATTTTATAAAATGATTATTGCAAAATTATATGAATTTAGTTAGAATTTTTTCCTGCAATATTGAAACTATGGACATATGCAAGCGTAATGCTATGCATTTATTTATAATACCTGCATTCTACTTTGTTATTTTATGTTTTTTGATCAATACTTTGATGTTATTATGACTGACTGTAGATTTTTGTGACTATGTACGTAAAATTTGCACACTTGGATACATTTATTCAATATATTCGCATAATCGTATGCTATTATTATAATAGAATGCTTTGTTCGCTATGTTCCTGCAGTTGTTTCTTAATTTTTTGCAATTATAATGATTATTTGCACTTTATTGTGAATGTATTTTTATTTTTTGGAAACTTATGTACAATTATTTAAAAATAATAACTGAGTGCTACCGCTATCAATTGAAATTGATAGAAAAAGTTTTATTCTGCTTTGCATTTGTTACAGAAATGTTGCTAGAATATTTTCATTTATTTTTAGTTTTTGTATGCAAGTCTGCAATAATAACCAGATAGTTTCATGGTTATATGCAGGTAATAAGACATTTTGCATGCTATTGTACAATTTGTAAATGCTAGTTGAATGAATCAATGAATGCAGTAACTACTGTTTCTTACAATTGTTTGTATACACTCTGAGTGTACCTTGATTATATAAATTTAATCTTGTTTATGTTAAATTAATCTATGTTTATTGTTGCAGAGACCAAATGTGGCAGTTGATGATATAGATGGCAAAGATATTGAACAAGCTTTAGTCCCAATGGACAATCCGACGGAATGTATACATACTAAAAAGAAAAAGAGAAATGTGGAGGAAACTAAAATACAGAAGAAAGAAGAAGTGTACCGAAACAACTTAAAATCATTTCTTGATTTAGTTGAGAAATTGAAGCATGAAGATTTATTTACCGTGGCGCATATGATGTTGCTAGATAAGTTACCACTAGATAAATTCATCGAAATGATATTTGACGGAGTAATTTAAGTGTCGGAGACAACTAAAAATTATACTACGTTGGATATCATTATAAGAAGCTACAAGATAAATCTGCAGTATTTTGAGTTTGGGAATTTGGTTCTCACTTTTAAAGAAGAAGATATTGCAATGTTGTTGGCTGCACCAACAAATGGAGAGATAATTAAAACAACAGATCACGTTAAAAAAGAAGACAAGAATGATGAAGAATTTAAAGCTTTTGTCGACAGACATTTCAAAAATGAAGGAGTTATAAACAAGAAAAATATAGAGAGAGAGAGCTTTTCGCTACAATCAGGGAACAGTCAAAGGAAGCTCAGTTTGATACTGTAAAACTTATTTTTCTGTACTTCCTCCTGTCAGATGCAAACAAGATTATGTAAAGTGCAGGAAGTTTGTGCTATGAATTTTTGTAATTTTGGGGGTGTTTACTTGTGTAAATATGTTAATGTGGTTTTTTTTTTTAAATACGTGGACATAGTTATGTAGGGTGTAAACTGAATTACGTTGTTTTCTTCGGTAAGGATCTAAGTTGGTAACGTTTTTCTTGAAATTATGATTTGTTAGTATCATGTGCGTTGTTTGCCATAATATTTTGCATACTTACATGCAATTTCTCAGTATATTTATGGTTATAAATGCAAAAATTTATGTCATTACTCCACAACACTATGAATTTTTTTTTAATGAAAAATGTGATTATACGAACTTGAATTTATAACATGTTATGATAAATGTCGAATATATAATAATCATAGTGTTTGATGACTTAGTTAAAAATTATAGAGATTACAAACGATAAAGGAGTCAAAGTTTTAACGAATTATAAGTATATGCTAACTTTTGAATAAGTTCATGCAAATATAAAAATAAGTTGCATATTTTTATGCAACAATGAAGTAGATGTGCATACAGTAATATTATACAGAAATAAATTATTACTTGAATGTAGTGACTACGATTTTTTTAATACTTTTTTTTATTTTTACGAAAAACTAGACAATTAGATACAAATATTACATAAAATTGCATACATTTATGAAACTAAGTGAAATAATTGCATATATATATATATATATATAGAGCTGTACTGCATAATTGCTGAAACAAAAGAAATGACAAAAAAGTAAATGTTCAAAACAAAAATATAACATTAAAATACTGAAGAAAAAAAAATCTGAGATAGCAAATTACATTTTTCTGCATTGTACTCTGTAACCAAGTTTATTTAAATTTTTTACAAAAAAACAACTATTTCTGTACTGAAGAACATGTCCTTTTATTATGACACAACTTCTTGCACAAACCACATCTTGTAGTCTTTGTAAATTCACCTGCGGATTTCAACCTTTTAGACGAGGATGGACGACCAGGTATTGTCTACCCTTTGGCGGAGCTATAATTGCATACTTATACGAAACCATCTTGTAGTCAGAATTACTTTCAATATTCCTACGCAAACCATCTCTGTGATGGTATAATTCAATTGACAACGGATTTAACTCAGTCAATTTGCCGCAAACAGCCTCTCTCATGATAGCAACAGAACTATCAAAGTAAAGACGAATATAAAAACTATCATTCTCAAACTTCAACAAGACCAATACTCCAATATTTGCAGGTCCTCTATTTGAAAAAGGAAAAAAAAAATTAATCAGCCTGATCTGCATTAATCAAATAACATTACGGAAACTTAATCATATAATTATAACAAGATGCATATATCTTCGCAAAGTATAGTAATATCCGCATATTTATATGCAAAAATTCAGATTATTATGAAATTTTTTATTAAAAATTTGATCCGCAACAATTATAATATGACAATATTAAAAAGATATTCTTAGATGTGAGCAATTAATCATTAGCCACACAAACAAACATAAGTACAAAATACCTGAATATCTGTATGCATATATTAAATAAAATAAGAATACTTATACGAATCTTTTAAGAATAATTCCATACACACGTATTACATCGCTAGTTGCATTTCTACATACTAATTTTCAAAAATTCTGCATACATTTATACATTTAAACAGAATATCTGGAAAAAAATTGTTGCCAAATTAATGTATATAAGGTTGAACAAAGAATAAAAAAATAAATTTTTATAAAATAATAAAACTATACTTCAGAAAACCTAGATAATTATACTATTTAAAAATAATATATAAACAAAGTTCTTTATTGAAAAATTGATATCATTATACAGAACTAAAAAAAAAACAGCAAAAAATACCTTGACGAAGAAGCATCCATTTATTAAATAAAACGTTGATCAAATTATATCTCTGAAACACCAGCTCGATCAATACAAAATATGTGAAAAATTCTAGATTTTATTGGCAGATAAATTTCGAAGTTGAGATATTTAGGAAGAAGAAGCCGCCGCCATAAAAAAAATGTTTCTAAAAAGATTAAACGAGTAATAAAATTCATCGGATCTGATGAAATATGGTATATCCGAACTAATTCCGAAATTGCTGCCGTAATTTGTATTTTGGGTAAATATATCAAAAAAATGCCGCTAGTTCAAAAATAAGGATGAAATTTATATGTTTAAAAAGGGGAGGATATGAGCCTAATTAAATTTATTTTTGAGGATGTGAGCCTAATTTTCACTATAAATTGTGATGTAATCGCTCATTTGTATTAAGCAATATCAAGTAATGTATTAAAAAATCTTTTTTTCTCATAATCTATTTCTCTTCCTCCTCTAAAATTCCAACAATTTATTGGTCCATTTACAATACATGCATATTCGTATAATATGTCACACCATAAATTTTTAGAAGTAATAAAAGATAAGAATCAGACCACGAGTTCCGTTCAAATGATGTTAAATAGATTTTTATATTTGTCATTGCTCTATTTTGTTAAATGAAGCAGTGAAATTTATTATGAAACACAATTGCAATGTAAAAATGAATCGATTAATTTATTTACTTTTATTTTAAACAAACAATAATTTAACATTACGATTGTAATGCTTACAGGTTAATTGATATATCAATCTTTAAATACCAACAAATCGGCAACAATTTTGGTTTATCGGTGAATACAGTACGATGCAGTATTTGCAAAATGGTAGTTGCGACTATTAACATAACAGTTAATCAATGTCTCACTCTTATTTACCACTTTGTTAGTGTTTTTTAAGAAAGCAAATTGATATACAACTGTTCACTGTCATACAAATAATTAGTTTTCAAGTTATATTCAATAAGATTGTGTTTAATTTATGGGTGCTACCCTATGCATTTACTTTTCACCACGTTCCATTTTCTTAAATTTTTATGGTAAAATCATTCAATAATTTATCTTCTTAAAGATACAACGAGATCAAATCCCCCGTCCCCAAAATTTCCTATTCTTTTGTATCCAACCAATCAAAATCTCTGGTATTTATATTTTTGCAATTAAGTCAGAGATTAAAAAAAAAACTTAATTGCAAAAAATAAAAAACTGGGGCTCATGACTGGTTGGGTATATGGAGGGGTAGGAGTTTTGGGTACAGAGGATTTGCTTTGAGATATAACCGTCAAAAAAAAAAGTGTGTGAACAAAAGCTTATCGACTCTAAAACTTGTGAGTTATAGCCTACACCAATATAACTGGGTGCTTGTGAGTTATGATTCATCAACAACGCACATTAGTCTTCATCAATTATAGGCATGAAATATGCAAACTGTACAGTAACTCTACATACAATTACGTTGTACATTTCATCCTCATTGATGTGCATGTGGTACCACAAGCTGAAAAGCAATCGTTTCAGTGCAAAGAGTGTCTTGGTTTTGAAAGATTTCTTTAAAGTCTTATAATTAAAAATTATACTAATTATATTATTATATACTGCGCAACATGCATACATACATATAAGTACCAAGACTGGAAGGAGAAAAAAATGAACAATTTGATTACAAATAGTGAGAGTAGATGTGAAAACTGAAAAGAAGAGGAACACTATGATGATCAGTCTTGAAAGTGAAAACAAGGCATACAAAGGATGCAATACTGTACAAAGAAGACAGTGGTGAAACTAAAGTCGCAATGTAAGATCAAGACTGCTACTGCTACTGCTACTCCCGTCGTCGTCCTGATTGGTACCACCATGGCTACTTGTGTTATTAGCATAACCAGCGACATAATGATTTTGACAAGAAGCCATCTGCCAATTGAAATGAGCCATAACTGCAGCAGCTGGCATAACAAAAAATGTGTTCAAACTCGTTACTGGGTTCCTCTTCTCAGTAGGATTGCTAATTATTGAAGGACGGGATTCAACTGCAGTTCCATAGTGTAAACTTGGACTCCGATCTTTCTTTCTTCTCTTTTTGTGTGCATTTTGATGCCCACCAAGTGCCTCGGCTTTTAGAAATTTCTTGCTGCAAAACAGGCATGGAAATAATCTCGAATCTTTTTCTTCGTTTGAAGAAGAAGAACAACCAGTCGGAGAAAGAGAGAGCGAGAGATCAAGAGAAGTTGGAGATATTTCTTGCTTCTGCATCTCTTTGATAATTTATGACTTAGACCCACAATGGATCTTGTTTAAGATGACTTATGTCCTATTCATGCAACATGTGTATTTATAGGAGATATGCTAGGCTCTGTGATTACGTATGTGTAAATCGGTCGGAAGAAACCAGATGCAAGTTTGTTCAATTTCTATCTTAAATAAAATCGAATCGAATATGAACAAAACGAAAAATTTTCACATACAAATTTTATTGTTTCAACTCGTGTTCTAAATAAAATCGGTCGGACATTAATATTTTTCGGACATAGACATAAACGGATCCGATCCGGATATTTTTGCAGTCCTATTCTATGTGTTATTTTCAAGTGCTAGGTCCCAATGCCGACAGCTGGCCCATGGCCTTTCTTACATCTACCAATTACTGGACCACGTACGGATCAAAATAGGAGACTTTGTTGGCCTTTTTTCCCTCTTAAATTATCTCTTCTATTTGATAGTATAAAATATTTGAATGTTTGAACAGCTTATACTGCTTGCATTCACTTGTGCGCATTTTGAAGTCTTTTCGCACACTTGTGCGCATTCACTATAGGTCATCCACAGCTTATACTGCTTGCATGTGCTCCTCGTTCAAATAAAGTAACCATGCAGATATAGAGTACCACCTTATATACTCATAAGGCATTTTGAAACCGAGTCCACAGTAATTTATCAATTGCTGTAATTTGATATATATGATAGGAAAGAAGAAGAAGGAAAAAAAAAAGTCTAAAAGATGAGTTTTATTAGTAGTTACAAACACTCCTAATAAGTGTTTACAGCTTTAATTTTGTAAACAGCCTTAAATCTAGGTGAAATTTTATAAAATTTGAATGAGTATTTTGTTTAAAAATGAAAATGAAAGGGGAGAAAAAAATTAGAGGTGGCCGCGATTCGGTTCGCGGTGTGATTTGAAGCTCAAACCAATTCCGCACCACATCAAACGGTTGATCAAAAATGGAAACAATTATACTAACTGTTCAAACGGTTCGGTTCGATTAATTTCGATGTAATACGGTCCGGGTTTGGTACAGTCCGTTTGAACCGTATTAAATATGAAACAAGAAAATTACTTCTATCAACAAACAATTTACGATTATATAACACTGTGTCATCTGAAAACACATAGTGTTATCTTTAATTAATATAACTGCAACATACGTTGAAAATAGAATATATCGTTAAACTAAAAGTTAGATAGGAATTTGTTAATTTTTTTATCATAACATTATCGGTGTAGCTATGTGATTCGGTTCGGTTTAATATGGTTTGGTAAAAATTCAAACCGCAACCGAACTGTATTGTTGTGAGTCGGTTCAGTTTGGATTGTTTGCTTTAGAGAGAGAATCCAGTGCGGTTTTTCGCACTGTTTTTACGGTTTGGTCTGGGCGATTTCCGCATTGCAGTGCGGATTATGCCAACCTCTATAAAAAACTGGAAATTGTCTCATGAACAATAAGGAACATATTTACATGACTACTCGAGCATTTAAATGTTTGCTCTGTTATGAAGGTGGAGAGCTTGCATTACCACACATCCGTGTTACAACAATTAGGGGTGAGCATTATTCGGTTAAACCAAATAAGCCAACCAAATCAATTTATTTTGATCTGTTTGGTTCGATTTTGAAATTAAATCGATTTGTAATCAGCTTGAAAAAATATTAAGTTCGGTTATCGGTTTAACCAAATTAACTGAATTTTTACTATATTTTCAAAATTATCGGTATTATAATAAATATTTTATGTTAGTTTAGTTATTTAAGTATATATTAATCATCACCTATGTGTCAAAATTAATATTAAAAATCAAAAATAATAATACTGTAATCATATATTTATAATTTGTTTCAAATTATAGTGAATATTTCAAACACATAGTGTGTAATATTTTTAGTTCGGTTTAATCGGATAATCAACCGAATCAACCAAACTTAATTTGGTTTGATTTTAATTTTTATTGGTTTTTGTTTGGTTTGACAAATTAATCATCGCATAAACCAAACCAACCAAATGCTCATCCCTAACAACAATAATCTAGTTGAATTGGGCTAGGTTTGGATCCTATTGTACAAAATTATTGCAGTTAAGAAAGACTCGAATATCAAGCCTGCAATGCTTAGAAACTGCTGTGAAACTCATGAATTCGAAAAACCCATAAATTACACTGCAAATTTCTAAATTTAAATATAGTAGAGAAGCGTAGCAAATCAGTATCTTTTCGTTATCGTCCCTTTTTTCATTTGACTCAAAACCATATTGGTTTTGTAATACAACAAATCATAAAGTTGATGTTCTTGTGTGCACAACCAACTCGAAAAGTAGTATGAATTGATTTCGACGATGCCATCGCAATCCATAAAAAAGATTAACATTTCAGCTTCATTATATCTTAGAGGATGATTTTCCTTAATTCACATAACCCATTTACTTTATTAAACCAGTGTAATGACAAATAACATCTGAAGTAAAACATAGTCGATGTGCTTTTCTATCGATTTATATAGATTTGAGTTTATCATTCCTGTGTCATTTCGCCACACTTCGCCAACACCACAATGTAAGACTATACAAAAGAATCAAGTAATAATACTTGATTCTTAGATGCATAGTAGTACTACACTTTAGGCACCCAATAATGGGTAAATTTTTAACCGTTTGAACGGTAATGGATAAGGCTGAAACTGCCAGATTATACTAGTTTGTATTACATAACATCAGTTAACATTCAATATGTACCCGTTCTTTCTAAAAATCCAAAACTTCGTTTTATCCCAGAGATGATGCTCTTTTTTTTTTTATTATTATTCCACGCCATTGAGTAAAACGCCGAAACGTCTTTAAGAAGAAAGTGATGAATACACGACCCAGTCTTAATAGTTATTTTCCTAAGTTTTACACAACTTTTGGAATGCAAGATGTTTAGTGTAAAAAGGGTTTGGTTATAATTTATAAACGGAAAGAAACGTCACTTTCCTAAAAGAACTGGACCAACAAAGCCTTGCTGTTTGGAAACTGATTTTAAGATCTAAGCATAAAAGAATTTAAGTGAGTAGTCATTATCGCATATGGTTTAATGGAGTGCCAATTGGCTCTTCTTTTCCCAGATTTTTGTGGACCGAACAAATCTCCATCATTTTTGTTTTTTCCCCTTATTGGGTCGGAAATCGTACTATAAAAAGAAACAATTATTACCCAACAGACAACTGCGTTGCATTTCTAGAGAATCGCTTTGAAACGAAGAGAACATCGTACTAGTACATATGATAGCCAAGATGACTGGTTCTAATCTCAGTCAGTCACATATATAAATTCAATAATGTATTACGCCTAATAATATCCTTGCCTTCCGTATTTAAATATGAAATGTTATCATTTGTATTTGGAGGTTTATTGTCCGAGTACACACACCCCCAACATAGTGTGACACAATGAAAAGACGTCAAAATATAGTATCATAGAGAGTATTTAAAATTAGAGCAGGGAGAATTAAATAAACTAGATTGAAGAGGTTTAAGAATACATATCTTGCTAATTATTAGTAACTCAGAGTATATAAAGAGAAAGTATTCGTAATTGTATGTATTTGTATTCGAAAAGTGGATAAATATTAGGCATTGAACCCGAAAAATATTTGTAGTCACTGAATACGATACTAGTACATTTAAAAAGTTTTGGTGACAGTTCTGGGATAAGGTACACAATTTATATGAATCCATTTTGACATCATTGTTTTTAGATATTAAGCGGTCACACATGTGGCAATGTTGGGTTACCATTTATAGAGTAACACATACTCCAGTGATATGTCATTATCGTTCATGCTCCCTGTACCTCCACAACAATCATGAAACTCTAGTTACAAAGTATATATGATGACTTTTACTCTTTTCTTGGTGCATTACTGAGGCATTGAGCTGGTGCCGAAGGGCTACCGGTCCGATGTCTCGTTCGCAGTTAACATAAAAATGGGGTGGTATTCAAGTTAAAAGTGTGTGTGTGTGTGTGTATATATATATATATATATATATATATATATATATATATATATATATATATATATATATATATATATATATATATTATGGAACAGTACTGCGTACGACTTTACATCCAGAATTATGTTGACATTTTTATAAGCAGCAAGCAGGCCTTGCACTATATGCTTTAGATGACACCTTCTGAATGGTAACAAAAGATACACATACAAATGACAGAACTTATGGCTGGTAGCTATGAGCAGGTGAGGACCTCTTAATACATGATATATATGGTGTGGCAGGTGCTGCTAAAACAGAGAGTCGGATATATCGTATCATATTATTATTTTTCCTGATAGTTTCGTACCATTTTGCTTGGTGTAGTATACTTTTCAAGGAGCACGAATATCTTGCTGTACAACTATCTAAACTTGTTCGTCCCATCTGGTTGATTAAGATCGACACAATGGTAATATTTTCATCTTCTACATGATAGTAAAATAGAATACGTGACAGCAGTAAATAAGCCTGGTGCATTAGGGCGCGTGTGCGGTAATTTTAAACGACGTAGTCAAATGGAACGTGTTAAATGGAGATTGGGTTAACGGTTTCAAAGGATGCATTTAAACCAGATATTTTATTTCTATTTTTTTTAAAATAGTTCTATAAATAATTAAATACATGTTTAGTACATATAGTATGCACGTAATAATTGGAAATAAACATATACATTCAGGATAATAAATTTTGTAATACTAACAGTGAAACAAAGTCAAATACATAACAAACAAAACAAACAAATTAAGTCCGCGGCTGCGGCGCAGTGGAAATGAGGCATAACTTTCTGGTAAAAGGTCGATGGTTCGATTCCTACCATGCACTTCCCCATCCTACATAAATTTACCCGGGGGTATGGAGGCTTGGATTAGCAGACGGCTTTACTGTACCCTCCTCAGGAGTTTACCGGCCCGCCGGGTTCTCCTGGGTTTTCAAAAAAAAAAAAAAAAAAAAAAAAGAACAAGAACAAATTAAACAAAGGAGAGTTCAAAACAAATAAAAACAAAGTCCAAATATACTGCTGCTGACTATGGTGGAATCTCCTCACATGAAATCAAGATAACGTAATTGATCAAATCTAGATGGATAAGCGTCTGCATCACATCTAAAATCACAAGCACGATTGAAATATCAAAACAATATCTCATCTTTAAACATCCCTGGCAGAGGACATCGCAGAAAAGCATCTATTGACTGTCTCATTCAACTGATCGTTAGAACCAAAGATGGTGGTGGGGCCGCAGACATCACAATCTTGGTAGACTTAGGAAAAGGGGGGGTTTAAGCATGGGCTATGAAATCTCGTCAGCGACCCAATCCCCTTAATGAGATGCATCTTCAGCTGGGAACTTTTATGAGGAGGAGGCAGGCCCTGCAAAGGCGCAATTGAGGGTATCTCATATTGGCATGTACCATTTCCACCAGTCATACGATATATCGATGCGACATCGTTCCACCAATCGTCTAATCTATCTAGATTGTCTTGCACATTGTTCCACTCTCCTTCAAGAATCTGCAACAAGTTGTTCCATGATTTCCAAAGCCGCTTAAGGTTATTTCACTTGTTCTTAATTAGAGTTTTTGTCCAGCTATCGGTGGATCTTTTGTTGAATTCCAACGCTACAGCTGTTAGAAAAAAGTGGTTTATTCCATGTAAACCAGAATTGTTTACGCATATACTAATAAACACATCTGTACATTTATCCGTTCAGTTAGTTATGGGCCTAGACGAACCAGTAGAAGGTGAAAAAGTTATAGATATGTGAATGTAATATTTATGAAAATTACTAAAAAAATTAAAATGTTATACGAAATTAGAAAACAAGGATAACCGCAAAGACTATTACGAAAAATAATCTCGAATCGAGATGCTCAAAAAAGTTGAAAATAGAGGAGGGAAAGTTGGTTTTCGAGTTGAGGTGGGAACGGGTGGGGAGGCTTTTCATAGACGATGAGTGGAAATCCAACAGTTGGCGTTGGACTGGCTTGCTTGCGCCAAATGGTCAAGTATATTCTTAGTATTATACATCAAATTTTCCATTGTGCCAAAAAAATGGAAAAATAAGAAAATTACATTGAGAATCTAAAAATACATATAAAACTTAGGATTTAGCACATCCACATTTTGCTAACTAAAATTTATTTTTCGCCGCTGAATAGCTCTATCTTTATACTAACCCAATTGAACTATGATTTATTCATGATCCATATAAAACGTAGGATTTAGCACATCCACATTTTACTAAGTAAAATTTATTTTTCACTGCTGAATAGCTCTATCTTTATACTAACCCAATTGAACTATGATTTATTCATGATCCATGATCAAACAATTAATTTGGGTGTTGTCAGAGGACAGCCCAGAAGTAAAATTCTGGTTCATTCAAACAAAAAATTTCTCATTGCTTTTTGGCGTGGCATGGCTTCTCTTTCTGTTGCAACTACGCTTCTCTTCCTGTTGCAAAAACATACTTTTAGCAACTATGCTTCCATAACAGTTGCAATAAACATATTATTTGCAACTGCGCTTCCAAGCCAATTGCGAATAAATATCATTAGCAACTGTTTTCGCCTCTTGCAATAACTGTATTTTTTTTACAACTGGTAAAGCTAGATGCAAAAAACATACTATTAAAAATTAGTATCAGCTTTTATTGATTAATTTTTACTAATTGATTTTAAATAGTTAGTATTGAATGATTAACTACTAATAATTAAGATTAATATTTAATAATTATTAATTAATAATAAAATTCAAGTATTATAAAGCGATATTTATAACTGATAATTAAATAATAATAATTACTAATTAACTGATAATTAACATTTGGTAAGCATAGTTACTACAAAAGTACGAAGTAATAAGTAATATTTAGTTATAATATAATAAATATTTAAGTAATAACAATTAACTAATATGAATTAATATTTTACTAATTTATCACAGTTAGTTGTTAATAGTGTATAAATTATATTTAACAATTATTAACTACATTTAATAATAAATAAATCTAATTAACAAAAAAATTTAAATAATTAAAAAATATTCATAATATTAAATGATTACTAAAATATTCATAATATTAAATAATTAATAAAATATTCATAATAATTACTAAATAATTAACCATTAGTAATTACATAATAATTAAGATTACAATTTAATATTGTTATTAATTGATAATAAAATTTAATTATTATAAACTGATATTTATATTTAATAATATTGCTCAGTAATTTTACCAAAAAGGTATACAATTTTGGAGTACACAAAATAATACCATATTTTTACGGTTCAACCCAACTTTATTGCTTCAAATCTAAGTACTTTTTGGTTTGTAGTTGTATGTTCGTGCCCCCTTTCCACGAAAATTTCATTTCCCGCTTTCACCCTTCCAGACCCAATTATCCAAATCCGCTGAAGTATCCAAATCTCCTTCTCCACCTTCACGATTCACAATTTATTGAAATTTCTAGATCCCAAACTCTCAAGTTGATCAGATCTCGTTTTATTTTCTTCCCCATGGTCGTTCCCATCATAATTCACAATTTCCTCGACCAACTTTTTCCAAGCAAGCAGTTTCCTCCTAGCTCGTCTTTGCTCCTTCGCTGCCTTCCTTTTGAGTTCCCCTTCGCTTATCCGTCCAGTCCTCCTTCTCGGTCTTTTCATCTGAACCTAGAGTAGATGTTCGACTCTCCCCAGCCTTCCATTCTGCTTCCCTTCTTATCCTGTAGTCGTAGTCATTAATTGAGTTTGGCTATGGATCCAGATTGAGTAGTTGACATACCTGGTTGTCATAGGCCGCTGTTTCTTTGGTTTTCAAGTTTACGATACTAGGTGTAGTTTGTCTTTGGAGTTGCATCGCTCTTTGGTTTGCTGCTTAGTTGGTGGGTTTCTGTTTTCGTTGTTTGTTAATTATTTACGGTCATAATCACAGGTACGGTTTCAATTCATTGTCCATTTTGTTGAATTCATGGTT
Organism: Allium sativum; assembly: GCA_030737875.1. NCBI lineage: Eukaryota > Viridiplantae > Streptophyta > Magnoliopsida > Asparagales > Amaryllidaceae > Allium > Allium sativum. The sequence continues at coordinate 403,230,770 of CM060922.1, read as the reverse complement.
ATGCATTTATATTAGCTCATGTTATTTACTACCTGAAGAATCAGTTGTTGTTACAATATTCGTGCTTCTGCTCTGTTCCGAGCACTTCATTCCCTCTTTGTTTACATGGCTTGCTACACACGAGATTAACAAGAAATAAGACTGACACTAAATACTAATTTTAAAATAATCGCTTACCTGATTCATAATTAGTTTACCCTTTTTTCTTCATTATGTTTTCATTTTTCTAAGGATGCTACTTATATTTTGAATATTTAATTCTCATGAACTTTTATTTTGCTTTAAACTGCAAAAAAAGACAGTAATCTTTGACTCACGTTTTGTATTTCCTTGATGGCTTGAATGTATGGTTACTATATTCAATGGGAGAAATTGTTATTATTTTAACCTTTTGAATAAGCATGTTTCGGTTCTTTTGTAGGTTTATTGATGGTGAATCATATGTTAAACATTTGTTCAGATAAATTATGCAATGATAAATTCATGGTTAAACATTCTTACTCCAGTCTAAATTATAGTTCTGGCAATAATAGGATAGAATCCTGTTTAAGCTCTGGTTCTAGTCAAAACTTTGAATCTGTTATTCAAGTGCTAAAAAAATAGTAAATAACACATCAGGAAATGGAAGAAAATGTAATAAACACATTTAAAAATGAACAAGACAAAAAAAAAAATCAAAACTGTCAATAAAGAAATGTACAAATGATCATATAATTTTACAGTGTAATAGAATTTAACCGAAAAAGCAACAAAAATCAAAAGACTGGACAACCTTTTAAGTGCAGTAAACTTATTATTTTCATACAAGTATGAATTATATTTGAAAAAAGAACCAAAATACAAATTCAGATGTAATCGGAACCTACGATGTTCATCAAATCGATTGGGATTTTGGAACAAAAGCAAATATCAAAATCATTAATTGCATTCTACTATTCCATTGTGAACCAGTTGATAAGTTTGTGCTTGAAATAAACTTAGAAACATGTTATAACTGATAATTAAATAATCCTTTTTCCCCTGTTCCGATCTAACACATGTAGAACTTATTAACTGTATGTTAAGGGCTTCCCCCTTTTGCTTTTACAACATTGGCAATTGGTAGAATTGGATTTTGATGGAGTAGTTATTTCAGACTAAGGGCATAAGAATTTACAAATTCATGTCTGCTGCTATGTAGTTTAAGTTTTGCGGCGAATGTTGGATAATTAAAACAAAAATCAAGCCTCTGGTGAAGAAAAGGATTTACTGTAGGGAACAAGGTATCATTGCATTAATTTTTCGGTTAAAGACAGTGAGTCTTCATGTTTTCGTGAAGAAAAGGATTTACTGTAGGGAACAAGGTATCTAAGTTTTCCTTAAGAAAAGATCTTAGTCGCTTATGTTGTATATTGCAAAAAGCTTATTTGTTATGGCTGAAACGCACCTTTAAATTAAATCTATATACGAAAACAAAGAGGGTTGTGGCAAAGAAAATGGCGGTGACATGGTTGATATTCATGCTTCTGCTCTATTCCGAGCACTTCATTCCGAAGAACAATATTTGAGGATTGAGGTAATTTTGTAACTTAAATACATATTTTTTTTAATGTCATAAGCTTATGCAAGCTGTGATGAATAGGATTATGAGTTAACTAGCGACATATCATCCATTGATGTCTCATCGAGGAAAAACTTGTTGGATTTGGTTGATATTGGCAAAGCTCTTTTGGACAAACCTGTATCTAGAGTGAATTTGGAAACAGGGGTGTGTGAGTCAGTTGATGAGGGAACAAACGGAGAAGCGCTCATCAAGTTTGTTGGGTGGCTTTCTGAAGAAAGAAAGCTTAGGTGCTCCAGTGTTAATAAAGTTGATGGTTAGATGTATTTATGTCATATTGCTATGTGATATGCAAGGCTTCATATAAAAGTGTGATGTGTTGTATGAGTTGCTATATAAAATTATCTTACAGTGAATTAGTTAAATAAATTGTCAGCTGTGCAAGTAAATAATCTAGTGCAATTTATATTCAATTGGAAGATATCTTTTCTTAAAATGAATGTAGTGTAACTATTATATATCTTGTGTGATTCCTTATCTATTTATTTACCTTTTTTGTTTTTTGTGAATGTTAAAATTGTGATTTCAACAAATTTGTACAAGACTATTTTATAACTGTCATTTGTTGTTGTAAAAGAATCAGTTACAACAGGAAAGGCCTCTTACAAAAAAATATACCGCAACATCTTATTGCAACAGGCGGAGAACGTTGCGAATATTTTACAACTCCGGCTATACAAACAGGTGTGGGTCTGTTGCAATTGGTCTACTGCAACAGATATTTCCAGTTGCGAAAAATGTTTCTTGTTGTAGATTGAAAACCAAAAAATAAAAGAGATAGATAGATCCGATCTGCTAAAAGCATTTTACAAAGCTAAGTCACAACAGATACTATCTTAAAAACTAGAAAATTACCACATAGGGTGCGACTAAGCAAACATAAAATGCAAAAAACAAACTGCATACATCTCAGCACCACCACTGAAACATGGATAACACACCAAGTTACATTCGCAGTCTCTTCGACACCAACTCACGAAGTAGGAAAAACTCAATATCAAAATCACAGCAGGCATCAGCAGCTAACATTAAATTAAGCTTGGTCATAAAGAGGAGTTACACCACCACTACACAGCCAATTTTAGCAATTTCAAGCACAAAAACTATAGATTTCCCTGGCTTGTTCAAGCAAAAGACAGGCCCAACACAACCCAAAATTGACTTGATAACTCATCCGCCTGGAAGTCACTTGAGAAAACTCACAACACAAGATCTCACTAGCTCAACGCAGTACAGATGACATCTACCATTGACAAACCATACAACACAACGAAAGCAACAACTACCAACCGACCATAAGGAGCAGAACTTAGTCAAACGGCAAAAAAAAAGCAAAAAAAACATAACTCAAGTCGAACACACAATACAACCAGCCACAACAATCACCACAGATAGACCATCCTATCATGAACCTCAGACCATCTGAAACAACCCTAGAAAACAGAAAGGAAGCGACACTCACCAGCACGTCGACAAGCCGATCCACAAGCATATAGGTGTGTCTTTCGGTAAGCATCACTGAAAATACTGTGTACAAACCTGCAACGGACAATCAAACAATTAGACGTTAACAATGCATTTTTAAATGGTGAATTAACTGAAGAGATCCATATGCATCAACCAGAAGGATATGAGGTCAACAATGGTGAAAAGAAACTTGTATTTAAGTTACACATAGCTATATATGGTCTGAAATAGGCTTCGAGAGCATGGTATGAAAAATTAAAACTGACTTTATCGAAAATTAGTTTCACTCAAGCAGAATCAGATAATTCCCTATACATGAAAAAAGATAACCGGACACTACAATAAAAACACCATATTACAACTTTAATTTTATGACGGTGGTAAAATCACCGTTGTAATAAATATTTTTTTACAACTTTTTCCAGAAAAGTTGTAATAAACTTATTTTTAACAACTGTGTTATTTTGACAGTTGTAATAAAAGCCTGTCACTACTTTTATTTTTGACTGTTGTAATATATGACTACACTACAACAAAAATACCATATTAATAATTAATAAAAATTCGATAATTAATAAAATATTAATACTCAATAACTATTGTTTAATAATAATAATAAATAGTTTATTTGAAAATATATAATAACCAATATTAATAATTTCTTTTCGCTATATAATAAATGATAAATAATAATTACGTATTATTATTAGAAATTAAAAATAAATAAATAAAAATTAGTTTTTAGTAATGAGTAATTAATTTTAGTAATCAATAAATAAGCAGTAAGAATCACTAATTAAGAAGTAATAATTAAATAATTACATTTAAATATTTTAATAAAAATTTCAAGCAATTTATATAATATTCTATTACATTTTTTCATAAAATAAAAAAAGAAAAATAAATTAATAATTGACAGTTTTAACATTCTATTACAACTTTTCACTATTACCTGTTGTAATAAGTGACAGTTTTAACAATTAACATTTTATAATTAGTATTTATATAATAATAAATTAATAATTTCTATTAAATAATCAATAATTAATAAGTAATTTTTAACAACTAAAATTAATAATTAGTATAATAAGTAATAAATTATCAGTATTGTTAAATAATTAATAATTAATTTTTAGTGATAAATAATTAAGATATAATCGTTAATATTAATAATTAAGGAGTAGTAAATAAGAAGTAATATTTAATATTAGTAATTAATTTTGGTAATTAATAATTAAAATGATTTATTAGAAAATTTTATGAAATTATTTTTAGCATTTCTTTTTTCTACCAGTTGTAATAGAGGCTTATTAAATATTAGTAATATCTAATATTTAATAATTAATAATATTAATATTTTAATAATAATTAATAACTGATTTTAACCTTACAAATAAATAATAAATAATAATTACTATTAAATAATAATTACTATCAAATAATAATTCCTTAATATTTAATAAATAGTAATTATTTTTTAATAATGATTGTTAAGTATTTAATAATGAGTAATTAGGTGATCAAATGCTGAATTTTCTTGACTCTGTGCATTGAATAAAGCCTATGAATGCGTCATGCCCCTGGAAAAAATCCTAGTCGTCGCCATTTAGTTGTTGGTGTTCTCTGACTAACTGTCGAATCTTGACTATCAAGCCTTGACGATGATTGTTGGGCACTGCGCTGTGGCACAGGTTCAGGGGCATCGCCCAAAAAAAAAAATTAGACCCTTTTCTTCAAATTTAGATCGTACTTAATATTTTTTTAATATACTTCTTGGCTTTGAAAATCAAAACACTTCGGCTTTCAAAAAAAGGAATTTTGGCTCCAAAGGAAAAATCAAAACACTTCCGAAATAAAACTTTTAGGATCCTGTAAACCGAATTTTTCGCTTCCCTCCACAAGCCCGGTTGTATGTCCCCGAAATTTTTATCTTCCCTCCACAAGCCCGCTTTTCTAACCCAAATTTTCATGAACCCAATTAAATTTCAAGAATAACCCTAGCTCTTGAGATCTTCAATGGCCGCCTCAAAAAAAGGATTACGGTCTTCACCAGCCTCTAACACCACTGCCCCAACTAAACTCACGACTCACGATACCCAACACCACCGCCCCAATTAAACTCACGAGACCCAACTCCACTTCTAACACCACCACCTCCTTCTCCGACGACGACGGTGAGCCTCCGATATAAATCACTATTTCTAGATTGTTTACAATTTGTGGTCTAGTTGCACGAACACATGAAACCCTAATGTAATGCTCGGAGCATCTTTGGTTACCAAGAAGGCTTACGAGCTTGGTTTGGAGGTAAGTTTCTACGTTACCTTTTTCTCAAGGATGACTGAAGTTTCAATGCTCGAATATAAATATGAATATTGCTAGTTGAATTCATGACTAGCTTGATTGGTGGCGTTAATTATAGGAGTAAGTGGGATAGTGTAGCCCGGTCTGTCGGTTGGAGCATGGCATCTCAATCTGGTTTCGTGCATTGTTGCGCTCGACAGAATGGGGACAACAATTTTTTTCGAGATGATATGTGTACCCTTTTGTTTTTTTGTTAAATTATAGGTTAGATTGGAGTTGAGATAAATTCTGTTCTTCTTGAGTTTTTGAAAAAGTAAGGCATATTTGATAGTTATTTACATTCGCATATGTGACAGGATTTAGATAGGTTGAAATTGGACTATATTATTATTTTTCTTCTATAAAGTAGTTTATTAAAGATGGGTTTTCACATTACTCATTCATGTATAGTTGAATTATTAGATACGATTTGTAGCCGGTGTTATACTATTACTTCCATATTTGATGTTCACCTAAATCTAGGAGCTAAAGAAAAGAGAACTGTACCAATATTTTGAGTCTCTATTATTCCACACTAAAGCACTAATAGTAGCGACTAACCCTTGTTCAGAAAAGGGTATCAATTCAAACCCCTTGTGTGCCCCACATTTATATTTCAGATCCCAGGATGATGTTTTACTCAGAGAAAAACACCAACTTTTGCGAGTATTACTTAATCATTCCAGAATTGGTCACTTGCGAGTATTACTCAGGGAAAAACACCAACTTTTGTGTACAGAAATATTAGTTTGTCAAATGTTAACATTATCATATTATAAAATATATCAGGTTAGGGTAAGGAGATCAAGCATTTAACTTCTAAGGTTGATCATGCAGAAAGCCATGCAAGTAATTTGACTTCCAGTTTGGAGGTTGTAACGACCCAGGGATTTCAGCCCCGAAAATCGACATAAATACCTTTACTGTAACTCATGCCGATCCTCTAGGCACCGAAACACTGGATAGTTATTAGAAAGAAATTAGAGGGTGAGATAAGAAAGAAAGAAATATTAGAATAGAAGAAGAAGAAGAAGAAACAACACAACACAGAGTCTTACATCGCAGCGGAACGAAATATAATACAGAAGTAAATCTTCATTGAAAGCTTTAAAATACTTACAGTATCAGAGTACATCATACCATGGGACAGTTATAATAGCCTGTTCCCATATACAACACACATCGGAATAGTAGTAATATCATACGTCTGGACTCTTCCAGCTTGCCTCTTCATAGCAGTCGATAACCTGAACCTGTACACCCGGTCTAACCCGAGCATTTACAAAACACCGGGTCAGTCTGGTGAACCAGAGTGAGATAAACTCGCACAGTAATAAGGGTAAATCATCCAATCATGATTTTTAAAGTTCAAAATCTTTCAAAAGAAAAGGATAATCGTAAGACCAAATCCACACATAAACACGGACGGTTTTTACCTTACGATAACCCAAAACATTTTTGAAACCAATATCTTGTCTGATATTATAATAATGTCTAAATACAAGTAAGTAACAATCTAGTGGAACGCTTGCATCTCACGCTCCACATATATAGTATACAATCAAAACCCGCAGGCGCTTATTGGAGATTGGATTCCGACCTTGACAAGGTATGGGACCACCTGTCGATAGTGTATCTCTAGAGACGAATACACTGGGTTCAACAAGAACGTCTTGCAACCCGGCCCTCACATGACCGACCACTCATTTCGCTTGAGTGTGTCGAATGTATATCACCGACGGTTGGGATCAGCAACCGTCTCCCGATAAGGGACAACATCGAAACATAGATTTAAGAAACAAATAGGACTTCCTCTAGATAGGTGATTATACACCCTAATGGGAGCGACCCACATAGCCATGCTGCCTACCCGATTTTTGTTATTTCCCGGTTGATGAGGCTTGAGGCCAGAATTAGCTTCTGATCATCTGGTCACCATTCACTTTGAATGCCACATCGTCAGATCTGTCAGATATCACTAATTGACGTCCACAAAAATACTCTAGCTGGAAGCTAAGAGAACGGCAACTCCCCGCCAACAACTATCGTACGTTTGAAGAAATCAACGTACGTGACCCTTTGGAAATACTTTGTCAGACATCCGTCCATACAGGCCATCCAGGAACAGGATGAATCGAAGGTACTCTCCTACTGCATCCAATATAGGAATCACCCCATGGATCAGTAGCGAGAAGTCCTTGCATCCCGTAGATTCCAACTACGACAGAATCACAGCTTATCTCTGCTTGCCAGGCAGAGAATATTAGTGGTTCTTCCGTTTATGGAAATCCACAGTCTTCAATGCTCCACCTCGATCATCTTCTGATATCTTCACGTATTTGTTGGTCGGAATGGTTTTCGTATATAAATTCGATCCCGGTCTTTCCATACCAACAATCGTATTGGACAAATTTGATAGTCGGTGTTTTAACTATCAAAATATACAGTGTTTCAATCATGACACTCCAATGAGTTCACTGGTTAAGTATTCGGCATCACCTGGCCTTTTAACACTTGATTTACTTCGTTAAATCAAAACTTATAACTCTGTTAATATTTAAAAATATGATATTTGAATAACTCTAATTCGATTTAACTCTAATCGATTAACTCCAATTGATTAACTCAAAGTGGTTAACTCTAACTGATTAACTCGACTTCTTTAACCCTATCGATTTGCTACTATTTTACTTAACTCCATTCGCTTGACTCTAGATCACGGCGATCACAATGGTTACGCCTGATACCCTCAGGAAACAACCGACTGCCGTAGGCTATCTGCAGCCCTGCGAATTACGCTAGCAGTCGTACGTAATGGCACTCATCTTGAAAAAACTATATTTGACTAACTCTAGCTCGAATGACTATAATCAATTTCCCACTTAAATCTTCCTTCCAATCATCTTTTAAATTAGGAAATCCATTAGTTTTAACAAAGAAATTTATAGCACATATGTTATAACAATAGCGTTATAATTACTATTTAGATTTACAAAACAACAGCGCTATAATCGCTGTTTAGGTTTACAACCCATTTATTATAGCAAAAGTGCTACAATCGCCACATTAGATTTACAAAACATATATTAACAACAGCGCTATAATCGCTGTTTAGATTTTCAAAACATATCCACTAACGTCTCTTACGATTACCAACAAATACTATCTTCAGATAATCTCGATGTTGTTCAAGTTGGGGTATTTTAATTACCTCTCAGACCTTGATCAACACTGTTCTCATCCTTAGATAAATATGAGTTGTAACCCAAACACCAAAATTCCATTTCGATCTCAAACCAATTCTCATCATAACTTGGATTTTTGTTATACAACCCCACGACCCATTCCTTTGTCCAAATCCTCTTTTACCAATCACCTTCCCAATCTATTCGACCATTTTCCACATTGGAAATCTTACTTAAAAATCTTCCCCTTTTTCTTAACCACACCTTTAAGTAACGTTAATTTAGAATTAACGATGTAGCACTTCAAACTTCCTTTATCTAATTCTGATGTAATATAACCCTTTCGTCTTCTCTTCCTTTTACTTAATTCAAGTTCATATTAAGAAATCGAACTTACTCAAAAACCACTTTATAACTTCGTTATTAAATCTCGGGTTTAAAGGTATCAGTCGTTATAAACTCCTTTCATCATTTACTTTGATTCCACTTCACCATCGATCACTTTATACATTTATTCAATGAAAACAAATTTCCTAAATTACTATACATCACGATAACACCTTTCTTTAATCATTAACTATTGTAAAATAGTTAATTCCTTTAAAAACCTTATTTAAACAATATTTATTTAACCATTTAATCTAAACACATTAACCTGATAATCAAATCCATTTCACAACAGTCGATTTAATTAACTCAAACCCTGATTATTTTATTAACCGAATTCAATTAATCCACACTTTAAATTAATTAAATATAATTAATTTAAATAATTTCCATTAATTGTTTCCTTACAAAAATAATTTCCAAAGTTTAACCATTCAGTTTATCTCTTATTCTACTACTTGTAAATCTGACTAACATCGGTATTTACTTTGCAAAATAATTTAAAAACCAATCAAAATCTTAAATAAATAAAATATTTATTTATTTTTCTTAAATAACTTTTATTTGAAATAATATAATTCAAAATCTAATCTTGGTTATAAAAATTAAATTTTCATAACCTCAATTCTATCGATTTACTTGACGGTGAACCACCATTTGTAAACAATTGATTTAATAGGCCATACTTTGCCAAATACCCAACCAATCCCACTTATTAGTCTAAACCAACCAGATGTTGAACATGCAGCCAAATCAAATTAATCACATTCAACTGATAATAAATAACAACCATTTAGCACCAATCAAATAACCGAACAATTCAAACAACTAAGCACGCTTATAAATAAACGTAACCAACAGGGTGAGTTACCTCCGTTGGGTCCAATCGTTAAAATAACGATTTGGTACTCCACTGAAATTAAACACAGTTTAATTTCAGCGGTTAAATCAACAGTTAAATAGATAACTAGCAAAGCAGTCAACCATTGGCAAGCAGAGCACACAAAATAAAAATACCCAATTTATATAAAATATAAAAAGGGTAACTGAGTGAGTTTAACTCACCTTGGGTTTCCATTCGTCGAGATAACGACCGTTACAATTAAATTAAACGCGTGTTTAATAAAATTGAAAATAACAGCTGCATCCAAATGCATCTAAATTTGTTCCAAAATGTAGCGCTTATCACAACGATTCCATTGCCTCCTATTTTCCAGATCTGTCAATGTATGGTACGCTATATGAATTATAGGTTACACATTTTTAAACTTATAAAAAGTTTAATTAAATTAAATACACAGGTTTATGGTATAATTAGTTGGTCGACCCATTTATAATCTGATTAGACACATTAAATGGTTTGACAAGTTTTAGAGATCGTGACCGTTAACTATGGTTCATATACAATTAGGCCATACCCGTTTATTTAGGCACTTCATACTGTTAGTAATATAAAATATGCGTATGATTATTATCCTAAGTTTAACTTATGGTTGACACGTATAAACTAATTTGGTTTAAATAAATGCTTGGATATATTCGAGCAGGTGAAACCTGACCCCGTCCACGTTGTACAGTATAAAGTAATATTAGTAAAACTTTATTACAAATCACTAATTTCTTTAAAAAACCCGATCAGCAATTATGTAAACACGGTCAGGTTACTACGAAATCTCACCTAGTCACCCTTTTTAAAACATATTCTATGTTATAAAATGTCACATACAAATAATTGGACCAGATAATTAAATTAGGATTAAGCAACAATCAATTACCTGGGCCCACTATCATTTCTTCTTCTATGTATATATTTCGTTGCCTGCTTCACAGCATTCCCTCCCTTCTCTTACTTCTTCCATTATACCACTTCACGAAAAGCATCCCAGAATCCTTTCTTTCCTTGTTTACTATTTCCGCCATTTTTTTTTCCGCAATGATTGTTCAGCTTTGAACATACCTCCCCATCTCCATGCAAGATCACACCGCCCACATCACCAGCCTCATCCGCTCCTTCATTTGCCAGTACCGCTCCTTCTCCATGCTGGTTCCCTCATTTTGTTGCTTGCATCCTTCTTCTCGCAAATTGCTTTTGAACCCATTTCAACGCATGTTTTCATTATTCCCATTTCAACCCATCCTTCTTCTTTGCTTCGTTTGTGGACCAGACCCCCCTCACGTTTGTCTTCCTTCCGCCTTTTCTTGTTTTGTTCTTTTTTTTCGTATGGGAAACATCGGTTCCATTGGAGGGGAAAAACTGGGGAAAAAGTAATGATAAAGCTCGAGAGCAAGTGGTGTATATATAGCCGATGAAAGTTTGGAGGCCACGGTTTTAGTAGCGTGAGAAGCACGGAGACGGATGGCTTGGTTTGCACGAAACTTAAATAGCTTGGGAACCACGGTTCCTTGGGTAGCACGAATGGGTTCCTTGGGTAGCACGGATGGTATCAGCGAGAGCGTACAGGAAAGAAAAGAAAGTTATACTAGAAAGAAAAAGGATGTATTTTATTGATAAAATAATGTATGAAACTTTGTTATAGAGAAATTGTGTTAAAAACCACTACAAATGATTTCTGTCTACTGATAAAAAAATTATTCTCGATGTAAAACGGTATTCCGGACCCAATGGGACAAGTTTCGTCGAAATCCGACTTCGTTTGAAAAAAATTCCCTTATAAAACCAGAAATAAACACGCTTTTTAATTTACCACGACCACCAGCTAACTCGAATCAACTTGAAACCTTGATATCTCGCAATAACTTTTCGATACGAACCCAACGGCACTAGTTTCGTCGCATTCTGAGACTGTTTGCCCGATAAGCTGTTTTTACCCCGAACCGCCCTACCCTTTTTAACGCCAAATTTCTCGATCTCTAAAAATAACAAACTATATACCTATCCTGACTCTAATCGACGATACGAACTCAACGGAACTAGTTCCGCGGCCTAATTCGATCGTCTGCTCAAGTTACGCCCAAATACTCCTTATATTTATTTGAATGCGCTCTATAGAATTTGAACGGGCGTTTACGGTTGCTGTGGTCACATACGACATCTGTTTGCCACGCCGTTTGACTTTCTGACAATAATTTAGCGATACGGTCCCAATGAAACTAATTTCATCGAAAACAGAGTCCATTTGCAAAACGGCTATTTTAACGGCCGATAACGATTTCCACAGCGTTTTTTCCAAAATTTGATTTAGCCATAACTCGCATTCTGTAACACGGAATCTGGATTTTTCTCTTTATATGAAAGCTATCATCAACACGCTCCCAACGTTTCTTGTTTCACAGAAATCCGACTTATATCGGACTCTGTATGTCCAGTTGAAGTTCAAACTCGAATTTTCAAACTGCAGCGCTATATTTCAAGCTCTATTTATTATTATATAAACATATAACATCGAACTTTGTTTAAATAGCGAATTAGATATTAATTCCATTAATATTCCAAATATAATATTTAAATTAAATAAATTAAATTACATATTCGAGTGCCAAAAACACGGGTCGTTACATTCTTCCCCCCTTAAAATAATTTCGTCCTCGAAATTGCTAAGGTAAGAAAGAACGTTATAAACTCATTAATTTCAAATCTAATTTTATATTAAATTAGAAACCCATTCAATACTGTAAATAAATATTTTCAAAAATATCGAAAATTTTCTAACACTTTAAATTTTCGAAAAATTTCGCCAGCACCTCCTCTGTACGGCTCAATCGGTACAACCACAACTCGCCTCTCTAGGCCTTCTCCACTTCAAAAGAAAATAAAATAGCCAAGTGGCTTGCCAAATCGGCTCACAAATCTCCAAACCCATATAAAAATAAATATGTACCTTTTTTTCGGGCATATCAAGATATCCCTTCTATCTGCTGCCCTGTCAGCATATACAAATGCATTCCCAGACAAAATTCCAATTTTATCCCCAAACCAAATCCTTCACACATCCAAGCCAAATCCCATTCTTCACTCAAATTCCATCCATTATCAATTCCAACTCTTAACTTACCAATCCAATACCTTTTCAGATTCCTGTCTCCCAATTCAAAATCTGATTCGACTTGATATATTATATCCCAATTCAATTTCCAGTTAATTAGTTCCAATTCAAATTTGCTTTCACAAACTTCTTTTTTATTTTGCCTTTGTTCAAATAATTTCCCTGGGAATTTTTAAACAGTTTAGCTCTTTCAAAAATCAAATATTCCTTTTCAGGCTTCAAAACAACCTGTTTATCTCAAAACAATTCAAAACAAAATCCTTGGTAGTAATCCGTCACTTAGAACTCGGAAATGAACACTGAAGATGTGGCCAGCATCATCAGAGTTATTTCCTAGCTATCGAAGTGAGTTCAATACTATATCATTTCAAAACTCCAATTTTAAACACTTTCATTTTGAAATCTGTTTCAAAATACTAAACACAATGCTTGTGGAACAAATTTAAAATCTCTCAGGATCTTAAAATTTCCATATATTTAACCCAATTCCATTTGCAATCACCCTTTTCACTTTTTTTTTTGGGAATTTTAATTCCAATTCTGACTTTAATTTCAGATTTAATAAATCTGCCTTAATATTATACGAATTCTAATTGGTTATTTATATAACCATTTCAATTATAATCAACCAACACATCCAATATACTATAATACTTCAAATTATTAATCATTCTTTTATATTAAAATACCATTTGGGTAAAATTATTTCATTTACCCTCTTTCAAAACATACTATGTTGGTTTATCGTACTTGAGTGTTTAGAAATCCCTATCGATACAGTGGATCAAACTGATCGACCAGAACTCATAAAAAACTCAACCAAATAAATCTCCATAATATAAAACAATTTTTATAAAATCTACAAATACGTTCACTCGTATATATATATACTCAAACTCAATCTAGGGTATTGCTAACCCCATCTCTATTGAGTCACGCCACAGAGCCAAGGTAATCACTTAACCTTCAGCTCTGATACCACTGTAACGACCCAGGGATTTCAGCCCCGAAAATCGACATAAATACCTTTACTGTAACTCATGCCGATCCTCTAGGCACCGAAACACTGGATAGTTATTAGAAATAAATTAGAGGGTGAGATAAGAAAGAAAGAAATATTAGAATAGAAGAAGAAGAAGAAACAACACAACACAGAGTCTTACATCGCAGCGGAACAAAATATAATACAGAAGTAAATCTTCATTGAAAGCTTTAAAATACTTACAGTATCAGAGTACATCATACCATGGGACAGTTATAATAGCCTGTTCCCATATACAACACACAGCGGAATAGTAGAAATATCATACGTCTGGACTCTTCCAGCTCGCCTCTTCATAGCAGTCGATAACCTGAACCTGTACACCCGGTCTAACCCGAGCATTTACAAAACACCGGGTCAGTCTGGTGAACCAGAGTGAGATAAACTCGCACAGTAATAAGGGTAAATCATCCAATCATGATTTTTAAAGTTCAAAATCTTTCAAAAGAAAAGGATAATCGTAAGACCAAATCCACACATAAACACGGAAGGTTTTTACCTTACGATAACCCAAAACATTTTTGAAACCAATATCTTGTCTGATATTATAATAATGTCTAAATACAAGTAAGTAACAATCTAGTGGAACGCTTACATCTCACGCTCCACATACATAGTATACAATCAAAACCCACAGGCGCTTATTGGAGATTGGATTCCGACCTTGACAAGGTATGGGACCACCTGCTGATAGTGTATCTCTAGAGACGAATACACTGGGTTCAATAAGAACGTCTTGCAACCCGGCCCTCACATGACCGACCACTCATTTCGCTTGAGTGTATCGAATGTATATCACCGACGGTTGGGATCAGCAACCGTCTCCCGATAAGGGACAACATCGAAACATAGATTTAAGAAACAAATAGGACTTCCTCTAGATAGGTGGTTATACACCCTAATGGGAGCGACCCACATAGCCATGCTGCCTACCCGATTTTTGTCATTTCCCGGTTGATGAGGCTTGAGGCCAGAATTAGCTTCTGATCATCTGGTCACCATTCACTTTGAATGCCACATCGCCAGATCCGTCAGATATCACTAATTGACGTCCACAAAAATACTCTAGCTGGAAGCTAAGAGAACGGCAACTCCCCGCCAACAACTATCGTACGTTTGAAGAAATCAACGTACGTGACCCTTTGGAAATACTTTGTCTGACATCCGTCCATACAGGCCATCCAGGAACAGGATGAACCGAAGGTACTCTCCTACTGCATCCAATATAGGAATCACCCCATGGATCAGTAGCGAGAAGTCCTTGCAACCCGTAGATTCCAACTACGACAGAATCACAGCTTATCTCTGCTTGCCAGGCAGAGAATATTAGTGGTTCTTCCGTTTATGGAAATCCACAGTCTTCAATGCTCCACCTCGATCATCTTCTGATATCTTCACGTATTTGTTGGTCGAAATGGTTTTCGAATATAAATTCGATCCCGGTCTTTCCATACCAAAAATCGTATTGGACAAATTTGATAGTCGGTGTTTTAACTATCAAAATATACAGTGTTTCAATCATGACACTCCAATGAGTTCACTGGTTAAGTATTCGGCATCACCTGGCCTTTTAACACTTGATTTACTTCGTTAAATCAAAACTTATAACTCTGTTAATATTTAAAAATATGATATTTGAATAACTCTAATTCGATTTAACTCTAATCGATTAACTCCAATTGATTAACTCAAAGTGGTTAACTCTAACTGATTAACTCGACTTCTTTAACCCTATCGATTTGCTACTATTTTACTTAACTCCATTCGCTTGACTCTAGATCGCGGCGATCACAATGGTTAAGCCTGATACCCTCAGGAAACAGCCGACTGCCGTAGGCTATCTGCAGCCCTGCGAATTACGCTAGCAATCGTACGAAATGGCACTCATCTTGAAAAAACTATATTTGACTAACTCTAGCTCGAATAACTATAATCAATTTCCCACTTAAATCTTCCTTCCAATCATCTTTTAAATTCGGGAATCCATTAGTTTTAACAAAGAAATTTATAGCACATATGTTATAACAATAGCGTTATAATTACTATTTAGATTTACAAAACAACAGCGCTATAATCGCTGTTTAGGTTTACAACCCATTTATTATAGCAAAAGTGCTACAATCGCCACATTAGATTTACAAAACATATATTATAACAACAGCGCTATAATCTCTGTTTAGATTTTCAAAACATATCCACTAACGTCTCTTACGATTACCAACTAATACTATCTTCAGATAATCTCGATGTTGTTCAAGTTAGGGTATTTTAATTACCTCTCAGACCTTGATCAACACCGTTCTCATCCTTAGATAAATATGAGTTGTAACCCAAACACCAAAATTCCATTTCGATCTCAAACCAATTCTCATCATAACTTGGATTTTTGTTATACAACCCCACGACCCATTCCTTTGTCCAAATCCCCTTTTACCAATCACCTTCCCAATCTATTCGACCATTTTCCACATTGGAAATCTTACTTAAAAATCTTCCCCTTTTTCTTAACCACACCTTTAAGTAACGTTAATTTAGAATTAACGATGTAGCACTTCAAACTTCCTTTATCTAATTCTGATGTAATATAACCCTTTCGTCTTCTCTTCCTTTTACTTAATTCAAGTTCATATTAAGAAATCGAACTTACTCAAAAACCACTTTATAACTTCGTTATTAAATCTCGGGTTTACAGGTATCAGTCGTTATAAACTCCTTTCATCATTTACTTTGATTCCACTTCACCATCGATCACTTTATACATTTATTCAATGAATTTTTTTTTCCTAAATTACTATACATCACAATAACACCTTTCTTTAATCATTAACTATTGTAAAATAGTTAATTCCTTTAAAAACCTTATTTAAACAATATTTAATTAACCATTTAATCTAAACACATTAACCTGATAATCAAATCCAGTTCACAATAGTCGATTTAATTAACTCAAACCCTGATTATTTTATTAACCGAATTCAATTAATCCACACTTTAAATTAATTAAATATAATTAATTTAAATAATTTCCATTAATTGTTTCCTTACAAAAATAATTTCCAAAGTTTAACCATTCAGTTTATCTCTTATTCTACTACTTGTAAATCTGACTAACATCGGTATTTACTTTGCAAAATAATTTAAAAACCAATCAAAATCTTAAATAAATAAAATATTTATTTATTTTTCTTAAATAACTTTTATTCGAAATAATATAATTCAAAATCTAATCTTGGTTATAAAAATTAAATTTTCATAACCTCAATTCTATCGATTTACTTGACGGTGAACCACCATTTGTAAACAATTGATTTAATAGGCCATACTTTGCCAAATACCCAACCAATCCCACTTATTAGTTTAAACCAACCAGATGTTGAACATGCAGCCAAATCAAATTAATCACATTCAACTGATAATAAATAACAACCATTTAGCACCAATCAAATAACCGAACAATTCAAACAACTAAGCACGCTTATAAATAAACGTAACCAACAGGGTGAGTTACCTCCGTTGGGTCCAATCGTTAAAATAACGATTTGGTACTCCACTGAAATTAAACACAGTTTAATTTCATCGGTTAAATCAACAGTTAAATAGATAACTAGCAAAGCAGTCAACCATTGGCAAGCAGAGCACACAAAATAAAAATACCCAATTTATATAAAATATAAAAAGGGTAACTGAGTGAGTTTAACTCACCTTGGGTTTCCATTTGTCGAGATAACGACCGTTTCAATTAAATTAAACGCGTGTTTAATAAAATTGAAAATAACAGCTGCATCCAAATGCATCTAAATTTGTTCCAGAATGTAGCGCTTATCACAACGATTCCATTGCCTCCTATTTTCCAGATCTGTCAATGTATGGTACGCTATATGAATTATAGGTTACACATTTTTAAACTTATAAAAAGTTTAATTAAATTAAATACACAGGTTTATGGTATAATTAGTTGGTCGACCCATTTATAATCTGATTAGACACATTAAATGGTTTGACAAGTTTTAGAGATCGTGACCGTTAACTATGGTTCATATACAATTAGGCCATACCCGTTTATTTAGGCACTTCATACTGTTAGTAATATAAAATATGCGTATGATTATTATCCTAAGTTTAACTTATGGTTGACACGTATAAACTAATTTGGTTTAAATAAATGCTTGGATATATTCGAGCAGGTGAAACCTGACCCCGTCCACGTTGTACAGTATAAAGTAATATTAGTAAAACTTTATTACAAATCACTAATTTCTTTGAAAAACCCGATCAGCAATTATGTAAACACGGTCAGGTTACTACGAAATCTCACCTAGTCACCCTTTTTAAAACATATTCTATGTTATAAAATGTCGCATACAAATAATTGGACCAGATAATTAAATTAGGATTAAGCAACAATCAATTACCTGGGCCCACTATCATTTCTTCTTCTATGTATATATTTCGTTGCCTGCTTCACAGCATTCCCTCCCTTCTCTTACTTCTTCCATTATACTACTTCACGAAAAGCATCCCAGAATCCTTTCTTTCCTTGTTTACTGTTTCCGCCATTTTTTTTTCCGCAATGATTGTTCAGCTTTGAACATACCTCCCCATCTCCATGCAAGATCACACCGCCCACATCACCAGCCTCATCCGCTCCTTCATTTGCTAGTACCGCTCCTTCTCCATGCTGGTTCCCTCATTTTGTTGCTTGCATCCTTCTTCTCGCAAATTGCTTTTGAACCCATTTCAACGCATGTTGTCATTATTCCCATTTCAACCCATCCTTCTTCTTTGCTTCGTTTGTGGACCAGACCCCCCTCACGTTTGTCTTCCTTCCGCCTTTTCTTGTTTTGTTCTTTTTTTTCGTATGGGAAACATCGGTTCCATTGGAGGGGAAAACTGGGGAAAAAGTAATGATAAAGCTCGAGAGCAAGTGGTGTATATATAGCCGATGAAAGTTTGGAGGCCACGGTTTTAGTAGCGTGAGAAGCACGGAGACGGATGGCTTGGTTTGCACGAAACTTAAATAGCTTGGGAACCACGGTTCCTTGGGTAGCACGAATGGGTTCCTTGGGTAGCACGGATGGTATCAGCGAGAGCGTACAGGAAAGAAAAGAAAGTTATACTAGAAAGAAAAAGGATGTATTTTATTGATAAAATAATGTATGAAACTTTGTTATAGAGAAATTGTGTTAAAAACCACTACAAATGATTTCTGTCTACTGATAAAAATACTATTCTCGATGTAAAACGGTATTCCGGACCCAATGGGACAAGTTTCGTCGAAATCCGACTTCGTTTGAAAAAAATTCCCTTATAAAACCAGAAATAAACACGCTTTTTAATTTACCACGACCACCAGCTAACTCGAATCAACTTGAAACCTTGATATCTTGCAATAACTTTTCGATACGAACCCAACGGCACTAGTTTCGTCGCATTCTGAGACTGTTTGCCCGATAGGTTGTTTTTACCCCGAACCGCCCTACCCTTTTTAACGCCAAATTTCTCGATCTCTAAAAATAACAAACTATATACCTATCCTGACTCTAATCGACGATACGAACTCAACGGAACTAGTTCCGCGGCCTGATTCGATCGTCTGCTCAAGTTACGCCCAAATACTCCTTATATTTATTTGAATGCGCGCTATAGAATTTGAACGGGCGTTTACGGTTGCTGTGGTCACATACGACATCTGTTTGCCACGCCGTTTGACTTTCTGACAATAATTTAGCGATACGGTCCCAATGAAACTAATTTCATCGAAAACAGAGTCCGTTTGCAAAACGGCTATTTTAACGGACGATAACGATTTCCACAGCGTTTTTTCCAAAATTTGATTTAGCCATAACTCGCATTCTGTAACACGGAATCTGGATTTTTCTCTTTTATATGAAAGCTATCGTCAACACGCTCCCAACGTTTCTTGTTTCACAGAAATCCGACTTATATCGGACTCTGTATGTCCAGTTGAAGTTCAAACTCGAATTTTCAAACTGCAGCGCTATATTTCAAGCTCTATTTATAATTATATAAACATATAACATCGAACTTTGTTTAAATAGCGAATTAGATATTAATTCCATTGATATTCCAAATATAATATTTAAATTAAATAAATTAAATTACAAATTCGAGTGCCAAAAACACGGGTCGTTACAGAGGTAATGTTCACGTCTTTCAAAAATTGATTAGCTTCCTTGGTTTTTATTTTCTGATAATGTTTTGTTTTATCTTCATATTTGTTGAGAACTACAAAACCCCGAGTCCAGACTAAAGAGGTGCGAGATGGAAACTAATAACCTAGACAACTGACCAAAGACTGTAAACGCTGAAGGAGTTCCATTTTTATGTGGTAATTGGGTTAAAGGCGAGGACAATTGTAATTGTATACATTTTTATGTGGTATATGATTTATAATTTGTATTATGGATATAAAGTTGTGATTTTTATCAATGAATGGATCATGATGCCTTTAAACTTACATTTATTTCTTATGTTATTTATCTATTTATTGTTGCACATATAAAATATGTATAAATTCTTATGAATATAATTTGTGGATATATTACAAATGTAAAATAAAAGTTGTAATAAAATATATCACAACGGTTATAGATAGTTGTAAAAACTACAATAACAACAGTGCATAACTGTTGTAATAAAGTTTCACTACACCATATCAGCCAATTTGGCATAGATGGATGCAGACATGTAATACAGGTAAAAGCCGTATCATATTTGATGGTGCTCAGATCCGTATCAAAATACATTTTGCGAACCGCGTCACCCCAAACGCCCTAAATCTGACCGTCCATCAACGAAGCCCCGGATTAGTTATTTTGATACGACTTTGGGCCAAATTGAATCTGTATCATATTGTGCATACCATTGGGCACTCCGAATAAAAGTTTTGGCCACTTCCTTTTCTATTTGTTTTACTTTAATGGTGACCAAAAACCCATATTAGGGTTTTCGATCACCAAATCGTGCCTCCACCTTCGATAGGGACGAACAACCCTATCCTTCGCCAGAAACGCAGCAACCCTATGTCTCCCTAGCCCTCCTTCGACAGCGTAGGTATGTGTTTCAATTGAATTTTGGCATGCATGACTGATAGTAGAGAACAAATTGAAATCTTTGTGTGATAGTTGATTGCTACTTTGTGTTAGTACTTCATGTGTTAGCTGTTTCGATTGAATTGGTTTGCATAAGTGTGTTTGTGTAAGTGTGTTAGGGATGGATCTGTGGTTGTACCCTAAAATCAGAGAAACCAAATTTGAATCATGTTTTGTGATAATGTAAAAAACATCTAAGTGTTTGTTAGATTGCGGTATAATTTTTGTTAGAATTGCCATTGGATGTATGGTATAATTTTAGATTGCGGTATACAGTGGCAGAGCAAGGACCAGAATTTGGTGAGGGAACTATCTAAATAGTCGGGGTTTCAAGGGAGGTAGCCTAAAAAAATCGTATTCTGTAGGCAGTCTGCAAATCTGGATATAGACTTAGTGTTGGGAAATATTCGATATATGTTCCGATACAACATCTCGATGCAAAATACATACTAGCAAAAATCAATTTTTTTATGGTGATCTATGCATCATCTATATTCTTTAACACAAGAATGCACTCATTTAATACCCTGTTATCTGATGTTAATTTAATAGGTTTATTGAAAATTTGGTCGATGGATTATTACTAGACTTTCTGGTTAATATTTTAATAGGCGATCCACCAGGTGGATGCATTTTAGCTCACGTGTAGGGTCGGTTATCCGCGCTTATTAGCTTTATCCAAATGTTGGATGCTGCTGCACTTAACCTTGGTAAAAAGCTGCTTTCACTAGCAACTTTTCCCTTACTTTGTAGCAGAGACTTTAGTGTAAGTAATCTTGCACTACACAGTTTGCTTCAAAGAAACTGAAATTTCAAATGAAAGAAGCTTTTTCCAAAGGTTAAGTGAAGCGGCATTTGACATTTGAATAAAGCTAATAAGCAAGGATTACTGACCCTACGCGTGAGCTAAAATGCATCCACCTGGTGGATAGCCCAGTAAATTCTTAATCAGAAAAAGTCAAGTATGTGTGTCATCCTACGATGATGATTCGATATCTTTAGACGTTGGAGCAGGTATATATTATTTTACACTTATCTCTACGTAGTATCTTACATAAGAATTGAATGGACATGTACTTGTGTGCACATCTTGAATATTCTTTTCGTTTATTTGTTCCTTTTTGTGTGTATAGGAGGATGTTCTGTATGCTAGGGTACGAACTACCAGTGTTGCACATGGACTACACTTCAGGTGATTCTTCTTTTGGGTTTGCATTTTTAATGACTATCAATTTTCCACTCCTATGTAGTATGTACAGTTAATTTCATTTAAACGATATGGTCACATAGCAAAACCAGTTTACAATGTGTATTCATTACTTTTTGAGACATATACTGATCGACTACACAAACACATGGACGACGCTCGACTAGTCGTCGACTACTCTACTAATCAAGATCAAAACATCGACATGAAGTCTGGACTTGCTTTTTGTATGAATTTAGGCCGTATGGGTAGAAATTAGTCAACTAATCGACTAGTCAATACGACTAGGTTGTTATTAGGCCAGTGAAGTATTTGTGCACAAACACACTGATCGACTACCGTTAAATTACACAAACACACTGATCGACTACCGTCAACTATACATCCAACTCTGATTCCCTCAACTATATACCCTGCGACATTGATTTTTTGTTACCATTGTTGTTATCACTTTTTCTACCAGAATTAACATTCAATGGCACATTCTGAACGTACTCTGCTGAATACAGATCTTGTAAAGAAGAGTCTTTGTAAAGAAGAGTTCTTGTATTTCATATTTTGGACTGATTCTACAGTAGGATAAATCTTTGGGAAACAAAACTCAATTAGTTTCATTTTATATCTGTATTAACATACAGTACTTAGCTCTTTATTCATGTTTGCATCTCAGTCACAGTGAGTTACAATGTCGATCTACTGTCCAGCTGTGAAGTATTTGTAACTTGTTTCTTGTATTTTATAGGCAGTCCTGTTGGAGAATACGGTGCCTTTGTGTTGCTGGAACTCAGGCTGCAGGCTATATATCACGATTCAGTTTTGCTGCCAAAGGAAACTTGAACTCCAGGCCGCTGACTATCGCGCTCAATCTTCCTGACCGTGACTGGTGTTTTATCAGGCTGTTATCTTTTTACCTCATTTTTGTTACTACGTAATGTGATGAAAATCTTTGACAGTTTCCTTTTATTGTATATGTTTGTATGTACATCGTGTTATATGACAAACCTTGTAAAGCTTTAAGTATATATATATAAATTGTGTTGTGTTATGAAACATATGCGATACAGTTTCTGTTTTATATGTATACACATATATGATATATATATATACATGGGTATATATATATGTGCACACACACATATAATTAGACACGGTCAAAGACCGTGTCTTATTAGACTTTAGATACGGCTAAAAGTCGTATGATAATATATTGAGATACGGTGGGTAGCCGTATCTAATAATTAGACACGCCACTTTTTGATACGGCTTTTTACCATGCCCAACGGCTTTAGGTACGGCTAAAAACACAACCTAATCAGCATATATTGTAGTGTTTATTACAGCGGCAGAAAAAAGTTGTAAAATATACATATTACAATGGTGTTGCAACAGTGCAAAAACGTTGTAAAAGATTTTAGTCTATTACAACTTCTTAATACACGACGGTTAGCCCACTGTTGTAAAATGTATATTACAACGGTGTTCCACTGTTGTAATATGGTCATTTTGTTGTAGTGGGAGTATCATCTACATTCTTGTGTATGTAGATGATACGCCGATAACTGGGGACAACCATCAAGAAATTAACAGAGTCACACAAGTACTTATCAAACTTTTCTCATCAAGGACCTAGGTGAGGTTAACTATTCTCTAAGGATTAATCACCAAAGACTAAGAGGCAGGCTCCCAACTACTTGCTCTACTACAAGGAGGTTAATTATTTCTACATAGCCACTTAAGACCTCACTATCGATATTAGATAAGGGTGGATCCTTCCGATCGCTTAAGACCAAAGGCGGACCTATTGATCACTTAATGCCTTACTTGGTGGTTTACTCTACAAGAATATAAATTAGAGGACACTAACTACTAAGTCCCACTAATTTAAGGCTACCACCGTTCGCGCATATATCCAAAACCCTGCATAAGGCGAGAGATGGTAACCGGTCACTTATTACCTACAGGATAGGTAGACGACATCTCTTCATTCACGACCTTCCCTTGGCGGACCCCTGTGTTACCATCTAGCTGGCCTTATTAGATAATTCGCTAGCCACTTAATGCTTCCCACAGGATAGGAAGACCTATGGTACCTCGGGAGAGGTCAATTAATTTCTAATCCCAAGGCGGACTCTCACTCTGGTCATTTACTATCTAGAGGAAGCGGACCTACGCAGGGATTACTAACTCGTACCCAATAGTCATTTAATACTTCCTATTTATGGGGAGGCGAGCTATGCGATCATTTAATACCCTTTTAAGGGTGGATCTAACTACCTAATACCTCTAATCCTGAAGCAGGCTATGCTCATAAATTATTCCCTAGATGATTTGTATGGACGGATGTCTAACATAGTATGCCTAACAAATCATGTACATTGATCTCTTCAAACTATGTTTGGAGGTAGAGAAATTCATTTCTCTTAGCTTTGTACCCGTGGTATTGGGGAAATCAATTTGTGATCTGACAGGTTTTACGATGTGGCATTCCAAGTGAATAGGGCAGCCAACATGACTATGTAAGTCGCTCCCATTAGGGTGTATTGTCACCATCTAGAGAAAAATTTATTTGTACTTTTTTTGTTTATGTATCCCCTGGGAATACGGTGGCTACAGTCATAGGGTGACCATATATTCATTACATTCATAGGAATGAGTGGTCGAGTTGCAAGATGTTCTAGTTAAACTCCAGTGTATCCTATCTGGAGTACACTGATCGGAAGGTGGTTCCATACCTTGTCATGGTCGGAACCCTATCCAATAAGAGGCCGCAGTTTTTTATTATAGATTATGTATGTATAGCGTGAGATGCAAGTGTTCTGCTAGATGGTTATTTATTTGATTTAGACACTACAATAATATCATAATAGATATGATTTCAAAAGGTTATGGGCTATCGTAAGGTAAAAACCATCCGTGTTTATGTTTGGACTGGTCTTAATATTATCCTTTCTTTCAAAAAGATCAATACTTTAAAATTAATTGGATGATACCTATAACTTAGTGAGTTTTCTCACGCCGGTTCACCAGACTAATCCTGGCATTTGCATTGCTTGGGTCAGATCGAGTTTTACAGGTTTAGGTTAGCTGATGTAGTAAAGTCCAGAGATGAGCTGGAGAAGTTCAGATGCATGATTTGTATTTAGTATTTTCTATTGTGTGACAGGTTGTTATAACTATCCAAATGTACTGATGTCCGCTGTACTTTGATGATTGTAGGTATTTTTTAAAAGCTTTCAATAAATATTTACTTCTATATTATATTTTGTTCCACAGCGATTTGAGACTTTATGTATTGTTGGGTAGTTGGTTCTTCTTCTTTTCTTATATTCTAATCTTTCTTTCTTATCTTTATCTCACCCTTCAAACTCTTTCTATTAACTATCCGGTGTTCTCCATACTTAGGTTTTGGCAAGTAATACGAGTTTATGTATTATTGTTGAAATTCAGTTGTCGAATTCCACCAAGTCATTAAAAATTTAATTGTAACCATTTAGGCATTTTTATCCTATCCAATACATTTCGCGAAACAAATACGGTTACAATACTTATTACCCTATTTATGAGTTTTAATTACAACAATAAGTTCTATATTTATTGCTACAATGGTCACAAATGTTTAATTTTCATTTATTATGGGAGTTATTACCATACATTTATTTTCCATAAAGTGAAAACACTTCAAATTTAAACACGCAATGACAAACAAAAATTAATTTAATATAATAGCGTCATTTACGTAGATTTGGACAAATAAGATTAATGTATATTTATATTAATAATTCAAACGCGGGGTTAATGTAATTACTAATTTATATTTTATTATTATTTATTAATTATGTTCTAGTCTAAACTAGTAACCAAAACAACCCTTTTTGTGTTTAATCTTGTTTTAAGATTCAAAATATTATAATGGGTAATTTACTATAATTATTGTAAATTTAGCCCAAACTATTCAAAAGAGAAAAATTGACATTGTTTCAAACCCGGAGGAAATGGGTTAATATTTTATTTAGAATAGAATTTGCAAACTACGTACAAAATACGTAAATTTGCTCATCTCTTCTTATTTGATTTATTTATGTTTCTTGTAGATTTCAAATAATGCTTTTTATTGTAAAAAGGAAAAAAAAGACAAAATTGAAATAACAAAGTAAAACCACAAAGAATACTAAACACAATAGAATTCTTATTATTATTGCCAAAAATGTGCTAAAACTTCATGAACTGCAAATCAACACCCAGTCCTATGAATTTGGAATAAACCAACAAATCTAACATTGATTTTGGGATTGACTTTCAGATCCAAGGTGTTTACAATGACCATAAACAAATCTAAGAACAATTGTCGGCAACATGATGATATATTAGGAAAAGAGCTACAATTCATACTTAACTAATATTCATAATATTTTAGATTTGACAAAATAAACAAATCTAATAACTTTTACTCATATAACTCAAATTCAACATAAACACATTATATAAGTATATTATAGGCAATGTATATAATTTCCCACTCACCTGAAAGCAATCTAAATCAAAATATGACGCAGATTTTAGGCTTAAAATTGTCAAATCCTACAGATCTACAATCTATTTCCAAAGGGGATTTACAAACATAAATTTAGTTTTGTTGGTCTGAAAGAAGAATAGGAAAAGAAGAAGGAAATTAAATAATATAAATTACCTAAGCAAAGAACCACCTCTTTTCTATAGATTTGAATCTAATCCCTCCAATTCTTATTAATCTAATTGGTATATGCTCCTAATTTACGGTTTTGAAGAAATTGGAGGATTGGAAATGATAGAGTTTCATTGCTGCCTCTAGAAAATGAAAATAAGAGAATGGAGGTCTAGCTCTTTCTTTATAGGCATGGAAATGACCTTAGACTGTAACGTCCCGCCATTTTGGCCGCTTCAAATTGGTGATTAAAACCAACTTAAAACGTCCAAACTGACGGAGCGTATTTAGCTTATAGAGTTTAGAAATAGAGTCAACATAGAGAATACAGAATAATAAATAACACGGTATAAAAATAAAACTTTCATTTATAAATCATGATTTTGAATACAAGAATTTTTCTATGGCGGAATATAAAATATACTTTGAATACAAGAAAATCTTTACTGTATAAATCTTCAGAGCGCACCAGCTTGGAATCCCCATCTTCGTCGATCTTCGAATCCTGACTGAAATCTTTAAATTCTGTATTACTCGGGCCTGACTCGAACATTCCATGCAAAACATAAGAATATTCGAGTCAGGATTAATCATAGTTCAAGTAAATTAACTTCAATGTAAACTTAAATATAATAGTTAACTAACATCCGAAATATACACAAAATAAAGGTTGTGTACATATAAGTTTTTATTTCAAGGACAGACGGTCACGGAAGCCTACATGAGCACACGTATACTGGTACGCGTGTGCACTGCCCCAGCATCCCGCAACCACCAATAACAGGTATGGTAAGATCCATGGGTTGCTCGCAATATGCGGAAAAACTGGCAGCATTTGGGTATGTACACAACTATGACACATGCAACTAGGTAAGTCAGTAAACATGAGACATGGCTAATGTCTATTGCATATATGGACAACACAAACTTTCACATGCCAAAACCAGATTGAACAAGCTATGAACAGGGTGTAGCATGTATTCAGGTTCAGGTACAAGTGAAAATGGGCTTACTCAATGGCTAAAAGAGCAACACAGGATAACGAAGTTTGCTGCCTCGAGATAGTGGAGCAAAGAGCAGGAAAAAAAACAATTTTTGTAGGCACCCAATTAAATTTCCATGTCTTAAGCTAGACAGAAAATAAGTACAGTGCAAGAACTATGAAAAACAGTACCCTTAGTGGTCAAATTTTTGCATGCATACAATTGTTAAATATGCAACATTTCAGTTATGATAAACCAGTGGCATGATTGGTCCAATTCGCATGCATACAATTTGTTTGGATTTTGTAATGGTTTTGATCCAAAAGTGGGATAATAGTGTAAACACAATTACATTAAATATTTGCTAAGATAACTAGCATGGTACAGGTAACTTGAAAACATGTCAACTAGTGTAGGTATATTTTGTTATACCATCTTATGAGAACACACAGGTGTACATGCAACAAGTTTACTAAAAGAAGGCTACCATAATAAAACAAAGGTACATAATGCATCAGTATATTCCTTTGTTACATAACAGGTTATTTGAAAGAAGCAAACTTATAATTTGATATGATTTCAAATGTTTTCCTTCACTGCGAATATTCTTAAATCAGTTATTACTCAAAATGAAAAATGTATGTGCTGACTTAGCAAAGGAGCAATAGTAATACGAAGTGAAATAATATGATGACAATATGTAAATTTAGATTCATATGAACTTTCATTATAATGTTGATTACTGACTTGGATGTCAAATAGTGATAAATACGATCATGCTGCAAACACATGCTATTGCCACATCACCAAATGAGAATAATAATTCCCAATAGAACTATGACTTAAGTGTAAATTTAGCCAATATGCATCAAGACTAAAGAGACAAAATAGAGAACATAGAAATGAGTGATAACAATGTATATTTTGACTTTTGCCTAAATATTACTTGATCAAAGACATACTAACAAAGTAAATTCGCTAGTAGGTGATGAATTCCAGGGACTGACCGTTGTTCAACAAACCTACAAAAGAAACAGGAAGCGATACAATATGCATGCAATAGTTCAAGTGGTATCAAGTCCCTTAAATGAATGAAAGTTTTGTTCTCTCCTTTACAGAAAACCATGAGAGCACATACATATAGAACATTGGTAGCAATACAGAAATCAGTAATATATACAAGCCAAAGTTTATTTTTCTTTTCTTTATGAATGAGTGGCATAGTAACAATATATTTTGAAAAAAATTAATATTCGGAAAAATAAGAGAATTCCACTGCTTAGACTGTTAATATTTTGTAAATCGGTTATAACTTGAACATATCCTACAGCTGAATAATCAACTTGGTGAGAATGCCAAGCACTTCAAATACATGTTGCTCAAATAAAACTATATTCCAGATTTTTAAGCAAGTCGTTATTCGCTAGGAATGGGGTATTTATAAGCTAACCAACACGTACATCAACTTTACACACCCAACTTTTAAGTATGCCAAACTAAAGTGGATTGAAATTAATAAGTCATGCTGACAAATGAGACTGTAATACTTGTTCTACTTATCATACTGTCTAAGTTACATCCTCTTTACGACATGCTAATGGCAGAGAGCAAAAGAATGTTCGGATCATCACTTAACATTCAATGAACCAAGAGACACGGACATGCACCAAGCCCATCCAGTATGCAAATGAATACGTAAAGACTACATCATGTATTGACAAAGAGGATCAAAGCTTTTAGAAACAAACTCCATAATTATTTATGTATTCTTTGCAATGAAACGCAAAGTAATCAAACATCAAGAACATCTAGAGTGGATATATTATTGATTTTAAAAGTTCACCTTTCCTCATTTTGAAACTTAAAGTTACCTAAGCACTGTTCCTTGTTTTGTTGATTCAAAGTTGGCTGAGATGTGATATTGATTTCAAATATATGTGTCGAGCTACCGCATAATCATCAGGAAATAAGTTGTTTTTAGATCACATAAATGGTTGGCTCTAAAGAACATAAGTGCAACCAAGACATACACAGGAATATGAAGCCTACTCAAAAAGATACTGCATGCCACTTTTAGAGAGGTGAGGTACACATATATACCGTGAATACATAAGATAGACATGAGTGCAAATGGTGAGCCTGATGTGAAGGAACAAGATACAAACAGCCGGCACAAGTTTTAAATATATAAGGATATGCAAAGTTTATCAAACATGGTTCACAAATTTTATACCAATAGGTTATTTGCTCGGCTCAATCATTTTCTCTAGTTGTACTGAGTTATAGCACAATCCACGCAAGTGTTCAAACTAGTCAGGCAAGTCAAAAGAGCAGCATCAATCTAGTACTGTTTCTTATCAGAATAGGGTACAGGCGTGAGATGTTTACCATAAGAATGCAGTAAAACCCCTAAATCAAGTGAATATCAACAAGGCAGCAACACGGAGTGGAGTAATTCAACCCAAACAGCACGGATTAACTATTTTATTTAAGCTAATCACCGAAGTTAACAAACTTGAATTAATGATTAATCGTGAGTAAGTATTCACCTTGAATAAGCGAAGACGAAACAGATGGGAGGCAGCGGCTTCGATTTGATTTGGAGAAGGTTGGCTTCACGGTGGGTCTAAGTTACTTCACTTTGCTGGAGGCGATGCTCCTTTGAAAGGACAACTTTTCGATTTTGTGATGATGGTGACTGGCGACTCAAGGAGGCGTGCGAGTAAATGAAGGAGAAAGGAACCGATTTTCAATTCTAACGAGGAAGGCTTCGGCCATAAAAAAAAGGGGAGGATTTTGTGCGGAGGAAGATGAATGAGTGATTTGGGGAAATTTCATTGATTTTTATAGAGAGGAAACCGTGGCATCCAAGGAATTGAGATAGGCTTATATTGGGGGGGGGGGGGGTGTTTTCTGAACACCGTGGAAAGCAAGGTATAGAGGTACGACAATACTTGGTGATGAGTAAAATAAAAGTGTGAACCCTTCGTAATTTAGTTCTACCGCAATTTACGTTACACATTTATTTTTGTTCCATCACAAACAAACCCCAACTGCTACAAAACTTAACATACTGCTACGTTTCCGCATTCTGAATCTAAAAAAAATGTTAAATTCTATTTCCACAACTGCACACATATCCCAACAATTTCTCATATATTTCAACGATGAAATCTTCAATTTTACTTGATGTTAACAACATTTATTTCCAAACTAAATCGTATATTTTTAAATACAACCATGGATATTTTCCAAACGAAATTTCAAATTCAATTCAAATATCAATCAAATTTATTCACGACTAGTTACCAATAAAGATTTGATTTTCGATTATCCATTCTGAATTTAATATCAATTCTTATTTAAACACATTTTTTTTCTTTTGATTTTT
Source organism: Allium sativum (assembly GCA_030737875.1). Taxonomy (NCBI): domain Eukaryota; kingdom Viridiplantae; phylum Streptophyta; class Magnoliopsida; order Asparagales; family Amaryllidaceae; genus Allium; species Allium sativum. Next base: position 403,199,368 of record CM060922.1, on the reverse strand, counting down.
AATCTCGGATCCAAAATTAACTGTTTTCAGTTAAATTCTTAATAAATTTCTATTTTAAATTGCCCAAATTTCTAGGTCGTTACAATCTTCCCCCCTTTAAAACTTTTCGTCCTCGAAAAGGAAAGATCGTTAGAGTTAATGCATACTTCAAATTTTCATATTCGCGTGTAATTTTCCCCCCACTAATTTAAATATTGATATTTAACTTATCGATCCTCTTTGTTTATCATCATATTCAATTAACCGAATTTTCGCTTTTGTATAGTCGAAGATCAATTTCGATCATTTAACTTTTCCCAATACTCACTGAAGAGTGTAAATAACATCTCCATTTCCAAATACAAATTATTGACTTAAAAATTTCCAAAATCCTATATCTTTATAACTTTTATTTATATAGAAAATATTCGTAATTATTCCTTCAAAACTATGGGACCTGAAAATACTCCGAAATCATATTATATTAAGTAGATTTTCATTTCAAATTACTATTTTGAAATTACTAGATAACTCGAAGTTTGAAAAGTCTATCATCGTTCACACAGATGTTAGGCATACGCTGGCCAGACGCACGACTAAAATCTCCGAGCACTAAATATCCTTGTTTCAACTCCCAGTGGAAAATATTTCAAAAATTTCTTTAAAAACAGATACGGAAAGTACCAATGTGATAATATGTTGATTGTTCATGAATCGCAGATACACAATGGTTTCGTCTGGATCCCCCAGAAAACATCCGTATCCGTAGGAATTCACTTCCCTGTGAATTTCGTCATGGATAGATCAACGGAAGATACTTAAGAATCAAAAGACGATCTGAGGTCATTGAGTGTTGGTTGCTCTCTCTCAGGATCACGAAATCAAATCATCCAATTATGAAGATAAATCAAGTCACGAGGACCAATCAAGCCATGAAGGCAAATCATGTCACGAAGATAAACTGTTGCATTAAACAGGTGGCTCACTATCACTTAGATATCTCAGTGGACCGCAGGTACACAATGGTTACGCCTGGGTCCCCCAGGAAACATCCATACTCGTAAGCTTTCACAGCTCTACGGATTACGCCCTTATAATTCGACTGTAGATCGCAGCAGTCACAATGGTTACGCTTGGTTCCCCCAAGAAACATCTGTCCGCCGTTGGCTATCTGCAGCCCTGTGAATTACGCTAGTAGTCGTGCTCAATGGCAACTCATGAGTTTTATGTCCGGAAAACCTACTTCCACCAGCAGCATATCTCAACCAAGCTCGAAATTCAAGAGAAGGAAGGTACTTTCCTTATCTTTACTTTGAAAAACATACTATACTATATACATATAGTATTTTATTTCATAAACCATACTTATGTCATTTACATAAGATTTTCTTCCCAAATCATATTTCAAACATCTCGTCTTATATAAATTCCGTTATATAAGATTTTATTTTAATCGATTACCTTTCAATCCAAAAAAATTCAATTCACTATATTTTCCCATACAAGTTATGAAATCTTATTTCTCTAATACCCAAAATCGAATATTCTCAAAATTCATTCCGATTTCAAAATTTTAGCTTTGATCTATTAACTACTTCAAATACTTGATGTCCTTTCCAACTCGGATTTATAGATCTATCGGTTATAAACCAATTTTTCTTCCAGATTTCCAATTATTATGTTTATCACCCAAATCTTTGTGTTTTCAAAATTCCAGAATTTTCATTCTTGTAACAAAGTTTTCATTCACACAACTACTCTTTCACATCCATCGACTGTAAATTAGCAAGCGAACAATTCCCAAAATATCAATCCCGAAGGCCGAAACCAACATCAGATCAACACTCAGAAATTTATTCAACTGAACTAATTTCCAGTCAGTTTCTAAATTTTCTTAACTCCCTTTCTTTTTTTCTTATCAGATAAATTCTTACAACTCTCAGATTAAATTTGAAAATTTATTTCTCTTACGCTTTGCCGACCTTCGTTCTTGCCGTGCGGCTCTTTGTTCTTCTGTCCTTGCTATCGAACCTTGATTATTTCTTAGTCAATAATGGAGTTAATCAAGTTGGGGTATATTTACCTCTCAGACCTTAAATGAACAATATTATTAACTTCGAAATAAATCAAGTTCACAGCAAAGCATCCATTCTTGCAACTTCCAAATTAAAAATTATCTTCATTTACGAAAATTATTGATTATTACAATAATTTACGCCTTCGAAATATTAGTCTTCAAAATATACTTTATTTATTTATCTGAATACATAAATAATGAATTAACAATATATTAAATTTTAATTAAAATGGAAAGTAATTGGTACTTCCCTGAAATTCGACATAAATGCCTCCTCTATGTAACTTCCTTCCGAATAATCACTTATCCGTTAATATACATTCCGAACATCGGAAAAATCTCATTTGATTTCTATTCTGAACTTCAGAATAACCACACCATTCTAGTTAACTCCATTTTCTATCCCAATCTTATTTGCAACACTTTTGCCTTCACACATTATTTACTTCTAAAAGTAAATATTGTTCTTTTTATCCAAATTTGAACTCGTCACATCAAATCAGTTTGATTTCATTTAAAAACAGGTTCAAATCTCTTTAAAATATTCCTTCATATTTCGCTTCATTCACAACTCTTGTCTACAATTCATGTCCTGTTAGTTAATCAACCAATTTATAACTTGTTATCGAATACATATAATCGATCATACATTATTGGTTTAAACCAATTATAAATCATCATGCCAAGTTCTAAAAAAAATCAAATTTAATACAAACGTATTCCAATTATAACCTTTTTTTCGATTTCATTTTCATTTACTTCCATCCTGAATATCAAAATAAATTTCGCCATTTTATTTCTGCAACGATTCCAAGTTTCCCCTTTTTCATTCAAAGTCTCATTTAAATTCTTATTTCAAATCAATTTCATTTGGCTTTCATTTCTAAAATTCACAATTTCATAAATTTATTCGTTTATTTTCTCATACGTATCTTCCTTTTGATACCATCCGATAATGGATTCGAAATTCAATCCTAAGAGAACTAATCGAAGAACAGCTCTGGCAAATCCGGATTCGAAGACTGGGGATTCCGACAAATTTTAAATCTCAAAACAAAATTTTCATTTCCGCTATATTACTTTCAAGATACATAATATTTCCAAAATAATTTATCTTTCCAAACACTTTCAAAATCAATTACTTTTCAAAAATATTTATATTTTGAAATCTTTTATTTTCAAAATCAACTTTTCTAGTGTTGATCCTATTCATTTAAACTCGATAAGCTAGCTTTGAATAAACCAAAGCTCTGATACCACTGTAACGTCCTGCCATTTTGGCCGCTTCAAATTGGTGATTAAAATCAACTTAAAACGTCCAAACTAACGGAGCGTATTTAGCTTATAGAGTTTAGAAACAGAGTCAACACAGAGAATACAGAATAATAAATAACACGGTATAAAAATAAAACATTCATTTATAAATCATGATTTTTGAATACAAGGATTTTTCTACGACGGAATATAAAATATACTTTGAATACAAGAAAATCTTTACTGTATAAATCTTCAGAGCGCGCCAGCTTGGAATCCCCATCTTCGTCGATCTTCGAATCCTGACTGAAATCTTTAAATTCTGTATTGCTCGGGTCTGACTCGAGCATTCCATGCAAAACATAAGAATACTCGAGTCAGGATTAATCATAGTTCAAGTAAATTAACTTCAATGTAAACTTAAATATAATAGTTAACTAACTTCTAAAATATACACAAAATAAAGGTTGTGTACATATAAGTTTTTATTTCAAGGACAGACGGTCACGGAAGCCTGCATGAGCACACATATACGGGTACGCGTGTGCACTGCCCCAACATCCCGCAACCACCAATAACAGGTATGGTAAGATCCATGGGTTGCTCGCAATATGCGGAAAAACTGGCAGCATTTGGGCATGTACACAAGTATGACACATGCAACTAGGTAAGTCAGTAAACATGAGACATGGCTAATGTCTATTGCATATATGGACAGCATAAACTTTAACATGCCAAAACCAGATTGAACAAGCTATGAACAGGGTGTAGCATGTATTCAGGTTCAGGTACAAGTGAAAATGGGCTTACTCAATGGCTAAAAGAGCAACACGGGAAAACGAAGTTTGTTGCCTCGAGATAGTGGAGCAAAGAGCAGGAAAAAAAACAATTTTTGTAGGCACCCAATTAAATTTCCATGTCTTAAGCTAGACAGAAAATAAGTATAGTGCAAGAACTATGAAAAACAGTACCCTTAGTGGTCAAATTTTTGCATGAAAACAATTGTTAAATACGCAGCATTTCAGTTATGATAAACCAGTGGCATGATTGATCCAATTCGCATGCATACAATTTGTTTGGATTTTGTAATGGTTTTGATCCAAAAGTGGGATAACAGTGTAAACACAATTACATTAAATATTTGCTAAGATAACTAGCATGGTACAGGTAACTTGAAAACATGTCAACTAGTGTAGGTATGTTTTGTTATACCATCTTATGAGAACACACAGGTGTACATGCAACAAGTTTACTAAAAGAAGGCTACCATAATAAAACAAAGGTACATAATGCATCAGCATATTCCTTTGTTACATAACATGTTATTTGAAAGATGCAAACTTATAATTTGATATGATTTCAAATGTTTTCCTTCACTGCGAATATTCTTAAATCAGTTATTACTCAAAATGAAAAATGTATGTGCTGACTTAGCAAAGGAGCAATAGTAATACGAAGTGAAATAATATGATGACAATATGTAAATTTAGATTCATATGAACTTTCATTATAATGTTGATTACTGACTTGGATGTCAAATAGTGATAAATACGATCATGCTGCAAACACATGCTATTGCCACATCACCAAATGAGAATAAGAATTCCCAACAGAACTATGACTTAAGTGTAAATTTAGCCAATATGCATCAAGACTGAAGAGACAAAATAGAGAACAAAGAAATGAGTGATAACAATGTATATTTTGACTTTTGCCTAAATATTACTTGATCAAAGACATACTAACAAAGTAAATTCGCTAGTAGGTGATGAATTCCAGGGACTGACCGTTGTTCAACAAATCTACAAAAGAAACAGGAAGCGATACAATATGCATGCAATAGTTCAAGAGGTGTCAAGTCCCTTAAATGAATGAAAGTTTTGTTCTTTCCTTTACAGAAAACCATGAGAGCACATACATATAGAACACTGGTAGCAATACAGAAATCAGTAATATATACAAGCCAAAGTTTATTTTTCTTTTCTTTATGAATGAGTGGCATAGTAACAGTATATTTTGAAAAAATTTAATATTCGGAAAAATAAGAGAATTCCACTGCTTAGACTGTTAATATTTTGTAAATCAGTTATAACTTGAACATATCCTACAGCTGAATAATCAACTTGGTGAGAATGCCAAGCACTTCAAATACATGTTGCTCAAATAAAACTATATTCCAGATTTTTAAGCAAGTCGTTATTCGCTAGGAATGGGGTATTTATAAGCTAACCAACATGTACATCAACTTTACACACCCAACTTTTAAGTATGCCAAACTGAAGTGGATTGAAATTAATAGGTCATGCTGACAAATGAGACCGTAATACTTGTTCTACTTATCATACTGTCTAAGTTACATCCTCTTTACGACATGCTAATGGCAGAGAGCAAAAGAATGTTCGGATCATCACTTAACATTCAATGAACCAAGAGATACGGACATGCACCAAGCCCATCCAGTATGCAAATGAATACGTAAAGACTACATCATGTATTATTGACAAAGAGGATCAAAGCTTTTAGAAACAAACTCCATAATTATTTTTGTATTCTTTGCAATCAAACGCAAAGTAATCAAATATCAAGAACATCTAGAGTGCATATATTATTGATTTCAAAAGTTCATCTTTCCTCATTTTGAAACTTAAAGTAACCTAAGCATTGTTCCTTGTTTTGTTGATTCAAAGTTGGCTGAGATGTGATATTGATTTCAAATATATGTGTCGATTTAAATGTATGTGTCGAGCTACCGCATAATCATCAGGCAATAAGTTGTTTTTAGATCACATAAATGGTTGGCTCTAAAGAACATAAGTGCAACCAAGACATACACAGGAATATGAAGCCTACTCAAAAAGATACTGCATGCCACTTTTAGAGAGGTGAGGTACACATATATACTGTGAGTACATATGATAGACATGAGTGCAAATGGTGAGCCTGATGTGAAGGAACAAGATACAAACAGCCGGCACAAGTTTTAAATATATAAGGATATGCAAAGTTTATCAAACATGGTTCACAAATTTTATACCAATAGGTTATTTGCTCGGCTCAATCATTTTCTCTAGTTGTACTGAGTTATAACACAATCGACGCAAGTGTTCAAACTAGTCAGGCAAGTCAAAAGAGCAACATCAATCTAGTACTGTTTCTTATCAGAATAGGGTACAGGCGTGAGATGTTTACCATAAGAATGCAGTAAAACCCCTAAATCAAGTGAATATCAACAAGGCAGCAACACGGAGTGGAGTAATTCAACCCAAACAGCGCGGATTAACTATTTTATTTAAGCTAATCACCGAAGTTAACAAACTTGAATTAATGATTAATCATGAGTGAGTATTCACCTTGAATAAGCGAAGACGAAACAGATGGGAGGCAGTGGCTTCGATTTGATTTGGAGAAGGTTGGCTTCACGGTGGGTCTGAGTTACTTCACTTTGCTGGAGGCGATGCTCCTTTGAAAGGACAACTTTTCGATTTTGTGATGATGGTGACTGGCGACTCAAGGAGGCGTGCGAGTAAATGAAGGAGAAAGGAACCGATTTTCAATTCTAACGAGGAAGGCTTCCGCCATAAAAAAAAGGGGAGGATTTTGTGCGGAGGAAGATGAATGAGTGATTTGGGGAAATTTCATTGATTTTTATAGAGAGGAAACCGTGGCATCCAAGGAATTGAGATAGGCTTATATTGGGGGGGGGGGTGTTTTCTGAACACCGTGGTAAGCAAGGTATAGAGGTACGACAATACTTGGTTATGAGTAAAATAAAAGTGTGAACCCTTCGTAATTTAGTTCTACCGCAATTTACGTTACACATTTATTTTTGTTCCATCACAAACAAACCCCAACTGCTTCAAAACTTAACGTACTGCTATGTTTCCGCATTCTGAATCCAAAAAAAATGTTAAATTCTATTTCCACAACTGCACACATATCGCAACAATTTCTCATATATTTAAACGATAAAATCTTCAATTTTACTTGATGTTAACAACGTTTATTTCCAAATTAAATCGTATATTTTTAAATACAACCATGGATATTTTCCAAACGAAATTTCAAATTCAATTCAAATATCAATCAAATTTATTCACGACTAGTCACCAATAAAGATTTGATTTTCGATTATCCATTCTGAATTTAATATCAATTCTTATTTAAACACTTTTTTTTTCTTTTGATTTTTAATCTCGGATCCAAAATTAACTGTTTTCAGTTAAATTCTTAATAAATTTCTATTTTAAATTGCCCAAATTTCTGGGTCATTACATAGACCGTCAGATTTTATTTTATCTTTATCTATAGGTGTAGAAATGACCCTAGACCGTTAGATTTAATTTTATAAAACCCATCTATTGATATAATAAAATATATAAACAAAAGCCTAGCTGCCACTAACTGGTTCGACCACCGATCGATCTCCCAGTCGACCACCCCGGTCCACCTGCCATGGTGGGGTTTTGGGTTTTAATGGTAATATTTATTACCTTATACAAATATTTTATTTTACTTTATTTTCAGTCTGTTTTCATATTTTGTCTGTATCTTTTTCATACAGACTCCGTTCGTAAAGTTCCAAACATGAAAATTGACCAGAATTCCATTACGAATGCAGTAGTGCAAGTTTCATGGTCAAATTCCATCGTTGGCGAAAATTTCATTTTTGGTAATCTAATTAAATAACAAAAATAACTATCGTCGAGATACTGGGTTGCTACATGTTTGTGGAAGGTATGCGTTCCAAGTTACAAAGCTACATGACTAACCGTCTCAAGGGTCTTTTGTGAGTTTAATGAATACATGCTTGGGTTTGAGATTTTGGCTTCAAAGCCTTTTGATTGTGCATCAGTTGAGGGTAAGTTTTGGCCATTTAAGGATAGGTCCAAACTTATTTGCTATAAGTATTGAAGATAAGTCATTTTGCTAATATGTGTAAGTTAGATGAATTGGCATATAGTTAAGGCTTCCAGAAGGAAGGAACCTCAGTTTATATGAAAGGATTGTTATGTTACCCATGAGTCATTCATTGTGTTAAAGATTGACCTATGCTAAAGAAAGGGGAGCAACCTAGGGTTTTGTTTTTATTAAAACACTTCCCAATTCAGTAACAACTAAAGGGATGAAGGTCATAAAAGGATTCAATCTATTTATGTCATTTATATTCATGTCTTATTCTATACTAGTTTTCTCATAGTTTTATCTCTTATAGCCTAATTGATAGTATTTGTGTGTCGAACCTAGTCTGAAATTGGCAAATCTTATTATTGTATGCAAAGGAATTCCAGTTTCCTTTTTTAATCAATTCCTTCAATGCGATATGTTCATTCTTAAATTTTTGGTTTTGATGTTATTTTGGGAATGAATTGGTTTTCTCGATATAAGGTTATCTTTCATTATGATAAAATAATTATTATTTTTTGAAGTATAGGCTAATATATTGTGAAGAGCCTAGTTCTCTTAGTTTTCTTTATTTTTCCTTACGCGACGGATGAAGATTTGAAGCTGATTTCAGTTGTTTACGTATTTGCTGATGTGTTTAAGTTGGCTTTTAGTTTACCACCTTATCAGTAAATTGAGTTTCGTGTTGATTTGGTTCCTGATGCTAAGCCTATTGTATTTCTCGTGCATTTTGAAGCAGAAATTGAAGCATGTTATTTTGATCAGTGACTTGTTACAAAAGGGTTTGATCCGACCTATATGTTTGAGTTGGGAAGAGCTCGTTATCGGTGATTCCTTAATGCTTTTCATCGATTACCATGAACTGGATAAGAAGACTTCTAGGAACAAGTATCCCCTTCTTAATATTATTCCTTCTCTAAGATTGATAACTTGTTTGATCAACTTCTTGGAGCTCGAGTGTCCTATCAACTTGAATTTGCCATAGGGTTCCATCAACTGAGGCTAACAGAGGAGAGTGTTGCCTTGATAGCTTTTAGGTCTGATAGGTTTTATGAGTAATTGGTTATGCCATTCGACTTAACTAATGCTTCTGCTTGTTCTGTAGACTTGATGAACTGTGTCTTTTGGGATGTATTAAACATTCTTGTGCTTATATTCATTAATGACATTCTGGTGTACTTTAAGATCGAGGAGGAGCATTTTACCATTTAAATATTGTATTATAAGAGAGCATGTGGTATAGTCTAAGTTCTCAAAATAGTAACATAAGTTGTATTTCAAGATAATAGTTGATTGGCCTTCTAAAATGTGTTAATAGTGATGTAACCCAATCAATTTTCTCAAAATTCAAATAATGAATTCAATGAAAGTCATAATTTTTGATGCTAAATGCGTCATTTATGAATTACCCTAACATTTCAACGTAGAATGGATCTTAAAGGTTATTAATACACTAAAGGCAGGAAGAATACTGTATATCTACTATTAATAGTTTACTTGCATTTGATATTAATTACTCAAAATCATAATACAAGGATATAACCACATAATATTTAAAGAGTAAAAAAAATGACATTAGGAAATTTTATACTGGTTAAGATTCTCAATCCCACGTTCATCCATGTACCCCGCATAGAATTTTCTGCACAACAACTTGCTTTTCACTGGTGATAAGTATACCATTACAATCAGATTATCTTAAGGGTGATAAAATATATCATTCCCCTTTGTTTTACCTTAGATGGCAATATCATCTTTCTCTTTACAATATATAAAAGAGTATGATAAGTAGTTGTATCTTCGATGTAAATCTTTATGAATTCAGTGTACTGATCCTATAGACCTTTAATAACAATACATTTTTGCAAAAAATGAGAAATAGAACGAGATTATAGAGAAAACTGTGACGACCACACATAACTCCAGCACTTAACAAGAGAAATACTGCGCTGAAAGACGTGCCATACAGCTACGGACGATCATCTAGGTACTATAAATATGCAGAACATGTCGTATAATTCACAACGCAAGGATAAAATATAATAGAACATATGCAACAAGCAATAATAGTGAAGCAGGATCGAGCAGAATCTTAAACTCTTTTATATCATCATGAAATAATATCCATACATCCAAGGATTACAACATAAAAATGTGTAAAAAGTTCCTCACTACGTGTCACTCAGAATGCAACAAACATAGCAGCGGAAACAACAACTAGATTTGTATTTAGTAGAAAGCAATACGTAAGCTCATGCTCATCGTTGCTCTGCTGCATCGTCTCATCAAGATCTACCACCTGCCACCTGCCACCTAGTCTGCCTATCCACAACACGATGGATGAACAACCCAAGGAAATAAGAGAAACCATAAAACCTTGAGTCAGACAATAGTCTTAATGAGCAATAAAACAACTATCTAACATCATCAATAAAGTATAGGAGAAATAGGTAGATCAACCATCTAATCTACCAATATCAACAGAGAAGAAACCCAAACCCGTCTTCCCCACATCTGACAGTGATAACCCTTACAATAATTAGAAAGAAAACATAATAGATATAGCAACCATTTATCTAGCGTAGACCATACTAATCGAGATTAACATACCCTAAGCACAAGCCCGAAGGCCTAAACAAACATTAGACAAGCACCCAAGAGATGTCTCCTTTGATGTCGAACAATATACTCAAGACGATACAAGTAAAGCAATCATCATCCATGACTCTGACTATCACTGCCTATCCTGCTTTGAAACCATCGTTAATCGTATAACCGGCTCAACATCATGCCGCCCGTCAAGGGCAATGGTAACTGTTAGGGACTTCGGAATGGATCGTTCAGGCAAAGCAAACACTAAAGGGGGGTGAATAGTGTTAGTAAGACTTAAGAAAAAACTAAAAACTAGTGAGAACTATGGGATGAATCAAACACCACAAACACAACCGCAGACACAGATTCAAACACAGATGCAAAATAAACAAAGATAAAAGTGCAGAAAAGGAAAGAACACACCGGATTTTATACTGGTTCGGATCACTCTTACGTCCAGTCCCGCACAACGCTGGATTATGAAGAGTTTTATTACTATTTTCAAATAGCCAAATACAACCTCCTTGATTTCACGGCTCAACAAGGAGACACTGACTCCTATCCCTTGATTTCACGGCTCAACAAGGGCACACCGACTCCTATTCCTTGATTTCATGGCTATAAGGATAAACCGATTACTCTTTGACTTACAAACTGGGTCTTTCAACCCAAGCAATTACAAAATAGCCCTATAACTTTTCAATAGCACTTGATTCAGAGAGTAGAGAGTGTAGAGAGAAGAAGTTTGATTAATTCAGAAGTGAATTCGATAGAGTATAAGTAAAAAAACCATAAAAATGAAGAAGAATAATGATAGGATGAAAGAGGATGAAGATGGAGAAGAAGAGATGTTAGGAAACTCGGTTTTAACCTCATCTTATAGAGAATAAAGGGTTGCAGTGGTTCTGAAGCGTTTCAAATACTGAAAAGACACCTCCCTTCAAATTTAGAAAAATAGCTATTATATGTCGACATACATATTTTGCTATGTCGACATACTCATTTGTAAATTTCATTTTCAAAGCATTTTTCAAGAATTTTGATATAAAATTAATTCTGGAAATTCTTGACTAAAATTCTAATGTTGTAAATCAATATTATATGATAGAAAAACATATGAAAATATATTTTAAACTATATAAATATATTTATAAAATTATAAGGTTTTAAACTATATAAAATATAAATAAAGTATATATAAAAACTTAAGTTTGAAAAACAAAGAAGAAACAAGTATAAAAACAAAATAGAAAGGATTGAGAAAAAAATAGAAAAACAAAATAGAAGAGATTGAGGAAAGAATTGAAAAACCAGAATTTGAATTTGAACTTGGAGTGCTATTCAGAGTCTTACTAAATCTAGACTCTATAAATATATTATTCTTGAACTCTTGATTTCTTGATTACTCATGAGTCTTGAATCTACTCTGAATTCTGATTCTCTAAAAGCTCTTGACTATACAGTCTTCAGTATTAATTCCTGTATATAAATCCTGCATATGTGTGTGTATATATTAATTCTAGATAAAGATGTTAGTATATATTTTATAATCAATGATAATTTAAATAAGGTTGTTGTCATCAAAACTCCATTCTCCAACAGTCTCCCCCTTTTTGATGATGACAACCTTTGTTTATAAATTATCGTACCTGTTTGATGATGATCCTCTTATAGCCCCTCTGTCTATAAGAATTCTATAAAACTATGCCTATATTTTATAATCTCTCCCCCTTTGGCATTATCAAAAAGAAAGATTAAATATACTCCCCCTAAGTTAAACAATTGTAGAATCTAAGTAATATTCCTAGAAATACTCCCCCTAAATTATATAATTCTCTGAATAGAACATAGATAGTTTTCCTAAAACTAAAGAATAATACTTAGTATGACGATTAAATACACAACAATCCAAGTATTATTACATATATTTGTTTAATATATACAAACCAATCCAAACTAAGTCATACCATATGTCTTAATATGTACAAGTTTCAAACAATATAATCTAATTCACACCACACTATTTAAACAAATCAATCAAATCGTACCAAACAACTAAACATCTTTTGGAACTTCAACCCAACCATCTTCTCCAAAGATAGGATCCTTCTTAATTACTTCCCAATCTTCATCTTCTTTGGTTGGGGAGCTTTTGCGAGATTATTTTCTTCATCTCTAAATAGAGAAGAGATTAGCCATCGCATTGCATCAAAGTGCTTTTCTTGTTGTTCGAACATCTTTATTTGACTCAATTCAAGATGACGCTGATTTCGTAGAATGATAGAGAGAATGTTTTTGAACGAATTGAGAGTTTCTTCTAGATTTTCACTTAGATTATGGACAGCATTTGCCATGAATTTGATGAGAAATGATTAAGGAAGAAGGAGTAATGGAATAATGAAGTTATCTGGAAGAAATTGGCTTAAATAGGGTTTGGAATTCGTTGGATTTTGAATGTATATGAGTAGCTATTTAATTTTAAAATTTGAAAAAGTTTGAAAATTTTTCTGTTATATGTCGACATACAGGTTTGGTTATATCGACATACTATTGTGTATCTTTTGAAAAATTTGAATTTTTGAAATCTTTTTAACTCTTGTAATATTATAATATTTTTTATGATTTTTCCAAAAACATAAAGATGATTAAAACATAAATAAAACTCCATTCATTACTTACTAAAAAGCAAATACATCCAACTAAACAAGACATACTTAAATACGAGATTCGAAAGCAAATACAAGGAAATATATAAAGATAGATTAAGCTAGATGGCCTAGTTTTCAGATGATGACGAGGAAGATGAAATTCCAAGCTTTATTCCTATCTTGACCATGAATTTGGGTAATTTGGAAAGCTTTTATCAAATCTTTTGTTAAGCTTCTTTTTATTTTTAACGATTTTCACTTGATTTTGAATAATCATGTCTTTGAGAATACGACTTGGGATTGGATACTCAATGCTTTCCACATAAGTCTCTTCTTCTTCGACTTCCATTGGGTCTTGCTCCTATTGCAATCGAGCTTGTTTGTCCTCATATGTCTCATAAGGTTTGAAAGTGATAGGAATTTGCATGAGATGAATGTTTGATGCGTCAAACACTTTTCTAGGGGACAAATTATTCTCCGTGAAGATCAACTCCAAAGTATTTGAAAATCCGAGTGAGATAAACACCATAGTAGAGAGTGTTTTCTCTTAAAGATACATCAATGGGCTTAAATTCAATTAGAATCATATCAGCCCAATTGATAATGTAATTACCCATAATAGCAAAGAGAGCCTTTTGAACTTTAAGAGTTGGATTGTTGTAATTTCCGGAACTGGGAGTGATGGTGTGTTGAAGGAGAAGGTTGACGATTCTTGTTTTTGGACGAAAGAAACAATTTTTGAAGTCCATTGGAGCACCATCTTCGAAGATATCATGATAGGTTTCCAAATCGGTTTCATCGATGGCGAAAGTTGAGAAATCTGTGCCCTCACTTTTACAATTTAGAATTTCTCCTAAAAGATTGGCATCGAGAACAATTTGAGTTCCCTTGACACTACTCCAAATTTGATTTTCATTACTTTGATAAAATCTACAGTTGAGATTAGCATAGAACATCTTCATGAGTTTGGGATAACACACTTCGTCGTTATCACGAGAGTCAATTAGACTCATGATTTTGTTGTGTTGAAAAAGAGAAACAATATCATAAGATGGAAAGTCACTAAAGACGGCGAAAGCACCCATGTTAACTTTAGCATTTTCTAAATAGTCACCATAGGTTTCAATGGCCTATTTGTCATTGTAAAGATAACCTTTTATTGTTTTGGTTATCTTCAATTTCTGAGATGAACTTGAGGAAGCCATTGATATAATAGTTTTGAGGAGGATAGATTTGAAGAAAGTTGTTTTGAGTTGTGAATAAGAGGTAGAAAGGATGGATACGTATAGAAAATGAATAGATATGAATTAATAGGCACAACTTTTCAGATTGAAAGTACACATTTTCAGACCTTGAGAGTTGGTGAAAAGATCGGAGGGAAGTTTGAAAGATTAAACTTTTGAAATTCAAAATTTTAAAATTTCAAAACTGCTGTACATGTCGACATGTATATTTCTGTATGTAAACATACAGTGCTTATTTCAAAAATAATTTTGGATTTTCAAGCTTTGAATTAAGTTTTCGATTTATATTTCAGGTTTAACGATTTCCTGAAATACTTCTAATCCTAACTAACATACAAACAATTTTATTTTATTAATTTATTGTTTATTTAATACTATATTATTATTTTGAATTTTAAAAATAAATTTCAAATTTCAAAGAATTTATTAAATTTTAAATTCAAACCAAAGCAAACAAACAAAGCAACCATTCAACTAAATAAAACTAAAACGTAATTAATGCGTATCCAGTTTTTTGATCCTTTTGATTTTTTGAACTCTGAATTACTGTAAAGCATATATTTGTATTTCCGGTTTCTGGTTCTTCATCACTTGATGATGAATCTGAATCATCTAATGTTGCTACATATGCTTTCTTTATTTTCCTTGATGAATTTGAATTGTCTGGTTGTTGAGTAGATTTGTATGGATATGGACACATCTTCTTTACATGCCCTGGTTTGTTGCAGTTAAAGCATCGTCCATTATTTAAATTTGAATTTGTTTTATTATAACTCTTCCTTCTATATTTTAGAAATCTTCCAAACTGATTTGTCATGAGTGTTGTTTCTTCATCATCTTCACTACTCGAGTAAGAATCATTTGTTGTGGCTTTCAGTGCAATAGACTTCTTTTCACTTGATCTACTTTTCTTTTCTTTTCTGTAATTGAACTTCATATGACATCAGATTTCCAATTAACTCTTCAATCTCCATTTCATTGACAACATTGGCTTCTTCTATAGCCAAAGTCTTCTGATCCCATTCTTGAGTTAATGAATTTAATATTTTTCTTACTTGATCTGCTTCGGAATAAGTTTTCCAAGTGATGTTAGTGAATGCACTATCTATTGAAATTTGTAATACATATCTGAAATAGACTCATTCTCATTCATTTTAAATAATTCAAATTGATTGAATAGCATGCCTATCTGAGTCTGTTTAACTTTACTAGTTCCTTCATGGGTAACTTGTAAAGTTCTCCAAATTTCATAAGCAGTTTAACATGCTAATACTCTATTAAACTCATTTCTATCTAATGAACAAAATAACATATTCATGGCTTTAGAATTGCTTTGTGCAGCAGCCTTTTGTTCACTTGTCCATTATACAAATGCAGTTGTGGGTTCAACATAATTATTTTGTGTATTATTCCATGTGTCTAATCCTACAGACTGTAAATAAATTTTCATCCTCATGCCCAATATGAGTAACTACTAGAATTAAACAATGGTGGTCTAGCAGTGGATTGGCCCTCTACAAAAGAACTATTATTGATACCAGTGTTAGTTTCCATTTTACCAAATTTTCAAAAATCAGATTATGAACTTTTTGAAAGACCTTGCTCTTATAGCAATTGTTAGGGACTGTGGAATGGATCGTTTAGGCAAAGCAAACACTAGAGGGGGTGAATAGTGTTTGTAAGACCTTAAACAGAACTAAAAATTAAAGAGAACTATGGAATGAATCAAACACCACAAATACAACCACAGATTCAAACATAGATGCAAAATAAAAAAAGATAAAAGTGCATAAAAAGAAAGAACACACTGGATTTTATACTGGTTCAGATCACTCCTATGTCCAGTCCCGCACAACGCTGGATTTTACAAAGCTTTATTACTATTTTCAAATAGCCAAATACAACCTCCTTTATTTCACGGCTCAACAAGGAGACACCGACTCCTATCCCTTGATTTCATGGCTCAACAAGGGCACATCGACTCCTATTCTTTGATTTCACGACTACAAGGATAAACCGATTACTCTTTGACTTACAAACAAGGTCTTTCAACCCAAGCAATTACAAAACATCCCTATAACTCTTCAATAACACTTGATCCAAAGAGTAGAGAGTGTAAAGGGAAGAAGTTTGATCAATTCAGAAGTAAATTCGGTAGAGTAAGTATAAAAACCATAAAAATGAAGAAAAATAATGTCAGGATGAAAGAGGATGAAGATGGAGAAGAAGAGATGTTAGAAAATTTGGTTTAACCTCTTTTTATAGAGAATGAAGGGTTGCAATGGTTCTAAAGCATTTCAAATAGTGAAAAGATACTTCCCTTCAAATTTAGAAAAATAGCTGTTATATGTCGACATACATATTTTGCTATGTCGACATACTCATGTGTAAATTTCATTTTCAAAGCATTTTTCAAGAATTTGGACATAAAATTAGTTCTGGAATTTCTTGAGTAAAATTCTAATGTTGTAAATCAATATTATATGATAGAAAAAAATATGAAAACATATTTCTAAACTATATAAATATATTTATAAAATTATAAGGTTTTAAACTACATAAAATATAAATAAAGTATATATTAAAACTTAAGTTTGAAAAACAAAGAAGAAACAAGTACAAAAACAAAATAGAAAGGATTGAGAATAAAATAGAAAAACAAAATAGAAGGGATTGAGGAAAGAATTGAAAAATCAGAATTTGAATTTGAATTTGAATTTGGATTTGAACTTGGAGTGCTATTGAGAGTCTTACAAAATCTAGACTCTATAAATATATTATTCTTGAACTCTTGAAATCTTGAGTACTCATGAGTCTTGAATCTAGTCTGAATTCTGAATCTCTAAAAGCTCTTAAACTGTACAGTCTTCAGTATTAATTCCTGTATACAAATCCAGCATATGTATATATATATATATATTCTAGATAAAGATGTTAGTATATATTTTATAATCAATGATAATTGAAATAAGGTTGTTGTCATTAAAGCTCTATTCTCCAATAGTAACCCCGGTTATAGCAAAACTCCATATGCCTTTCATTGTTACGTATCTAGGCCTTTCATTAATACCTAGGGTACTCGACCATCCAACCGGTCTTTTAGGCATCTCTATTATACTCCTGCTTTAAGTCTGCTAGAACCTATGATATACATGTAAACGTGTATATTTTATCTGCTTATTTATCTTATTTTCCCTTTGAAATAATTGATATTGTGTATTTATAGCTGTGTTTTCAGATTGTTTATAAAAACCATGGTTTAGAGCATTTGATGGATAAATCATGAAGAATTTTCTTAAAAAGGGCAAAGTTTGAAATTACTAAAGCATGAAGAGTATAAAGCTTGTAGAACGGTTGCAAATAGAGTTTAGTTAGGAAGATTTGGCTCAATGAATACTCATGCTGAGTTCATATTGGCTCATTTGCAAGGCCTCTTACTCATGCTGCGTTCACATTAGCTCATTTGCAAGGCCACTCACTCTACAGCTACGTTCACACTGGCTTATGTGTTATTTAGGCTAAATCTTTAGTCTCACATAGTGTAATTAGCCAATTAGTCTTTGTAATATCAGCTATAAATACACGTGTATCTTGTTCATTTAGAATTACATTGGGTTTTATTCTGTACACCTTCTCTTGGAATAAAATCATTCTTCTCTCTTTCTCTTTACTTTTTATTGTAATTTATTTATGTTGTTTATTTTATTTTTATCTTCTTTTCTTTTAGCTATGTCTAGCTAATCTAGGGGTAGATGACGCTTAGATTAGATTCAATAAGAATCACATAGCCAAAGAGATTAGAACTTCACATATATAGATCTAGATCTGAACCTTCATATTCTGTATCGTTTAAGAGCTATGCTCCTTCATAGGGTATATTCAAGTTCGATCTTACGTTTATCAGATTTAGATCTAATATTTAGGGTTTTAGTAATAAAATTGTGAATATGTTCTGATAGCCTACGGTTGTTTAAGAGCTTTCTCCTACATAGGTTGTACTTGTTATTATTCATATATTTGTTTCTAGAAAGCTAATTATTGTTGATTCATGTTTGTGATAGAAACATGAATTAGATCTGTATTAATTCGTTTGGGTATTGATGAATATTAATCTAGTTTATGTCATTGCCCCATAATTGCTTTCTTTTATTATTAAAAACTCGCTTTTTCATATATTTTCTGTTATTTTCAACCAATCAAACCTTTGGAATAACTTGATTGGATTTATTAGTAAAATAATTTTTGTCCCAGAGTTCGACACCCTTTACAACAACCCTAGTTGTTAGGAAAGCCAAACGAATTAAATAGTTAGTTTCAAATGTTTAATTTGTTCGCAAACAAATTTTGGCGCCGTTGCTGTGGACTAAAATAATTTTTATTAGTAAATCCTTCGGGTTATTTTTTTATTTTATTTTTTTGTTTTCCCATTAAAAAAATACAAAAATATATTCCTTTTGGTTTCTATCATATATAGGAAAAAAAAATCTCTTGATTAGATTTGATTTGGTATTGCTGAGTATGATCTTCTAATTAAGAGAGAGGAAAAAAATTGCAATTTTCTGTTTGATTTCTTTCCCTTTTCATTGCCTTTTGTTTTCAATTCGTTTACCTTTCTTTCATTTATTTCTTTTCGATCTTCTATAAATTTCTTTCCTTTTTACAATTTTCATAAATTAAAAAAAATACTTGCCAATTTTTGTTCAATTTCTTTTCAATTGTTTTTCTTACTTCCTTTCCCTTGTTTTCGTATTTCTTTCCTTTCTTTGTACAAATCTTTTCCTCTTTACAATAATATAAAAAAAAACAAATTTCCTTTTATCTCCTTCCTTCTTCTCTGCCACTCATAAAGTCTGACTGCCATCTCCTTTCACAACCATCTTCTTCATCACCGCTTTACCAACATCAACATAGGGTGTGTTTGGCGCAAGCGAAAGCAGAGAATTGTAGTTAGCGGAGAATGCATTTGGCGCGTTAAGCAGAGCATTTAAGCGGACCATTTTATTTTTATTTCGTAATTTAATTAATTAATGGTTTATTAATATATCATTTGTTTTATATATCAATAATTTACACAAATAAATAAATAAAATTAAAAATTAAAAAGTTATAAGTTGCTCTGATTCAGCTCAAACCAACTCTATTTCATAGAGCACTTCGATATGATCGCAACGCAAAAAACCGCGTCTCAAACGGATCTCATATGCACAAGTTATCAATTTTTAAAGTTCATATAAACTTAAATTAAATAAATAAAAGGTATATATTTATACCCAATAGCTCAAAATTGGGTTGTTTGGGACCCGACACGTCAGACGCGTCGGACGCATCGGGGCCCAACAGCTCACTTTTGAGCCGTTGGGCAAACGGAGCATTTTGCCCCGTTATTAACGGACGCATCCGACGCGTCGGACGCGTCCATCAATAAGATGCTCCGTTTTGAGCAAAGAACGAGGTCATAGTGTCACCAGTCTTCAAATCACAACCTGCACTATCAAGCATCCACTACATCAAACCAACTGCTCCCTCAAATTCACAGCAAATTCCATCCATTCAGACATCAACCTTCTCCACCAAGCACAACAAACCAACGCCAACCACACTATCATCACATAAATCCCTCAATACCCTCCTATCACGTTCTCTCCAATTTTTAACACTGACAATACCATCAAATACCAAACAAATCTGCAACCGCAGTCACCAAAAACAGCCCCGGCTTCACAACAGCTCCAAACTAACCATTCAAAATCCCATTTCCGACCACAAAACTACTGCCATTCCTAGCCTCACACAATACCAAATCATACCCAATCCGCCACTTCTTGACACACACAAAAAATCTCGAACAGCCTTCCGAGTAATCGCCATTATACATCTCCACCACAGAAATGCCAACCAGCAAACAAATTTTGGCTACGTCACCATTATACAATCGCAGCAAAGCCGTACTTAAACAGTTTTCATCACCATCGTGTTCCATACAATTCACCACTGTAGCCAATTAATTCATCTCCAAACTCAAACTTACCATATCATCCCCTACCTACATCATTCCCTCCTTAACCCCCACATTCATCCTCTCGTAACCACTGCTCCAAAATCCCATCAGCATACACCCCTCCTTCACATTCCTTCACCACCCTCTCTCCCAAATCAACACCCTCTATTTACAACCACAAAATCGCAGCATCCTAGCACCTGACCGTGTGAACACCTCCCAACGCTACATCTACTCCAAAATACACAGCTTCAGTCTGTCTTCACAAAAAAGCCTCCAAACAAATAAAACCATCTTCCAGCCCAAACCACCGCCTTTCACAATCATCACAGAAAACTTCCAGTCCACTTCTACAACCTTTTACCACCTTCTGCACTTCAACACCAGACCCCCGAACCCCTCCATACCTGAAATGATTCCTCACCGACTAGCCTGAGGTCGAAACTCACCCCAATCGCGATACTTTAACTTGCAGGATATTTTTATTTTGATTTCATTGAATTCGATTTTTCTTTCTTTTTGAGAATTGCAACTCATGACTTTAACCTCTTTTGGTGCAATTTGAATTTCAATTTTCTTAATTCGGTTTTCCATTTTCGAATTTTCTTTTCTTTTTTAGAAATTTGGAATTTCAGTTTCTCTGGGTAAGTGGTATTTCGATTTTTGTGGTAAATGGTAGCCAGTTTTCACCAAAGTGGGATTAAAAGTGAGAAGATAAGTTCACGTGTTAGGCCTTTTGTTTGTGGGGGTGTGGAACCATGTTAGTGTAATTTAAGTTGAAATGGATCCATTTAACTTGTGGGTTCAAGTGGGCTGACGTAGATCAAATCAGTTGTGTTGTTTTATTTGACTCAAAGCATTTTAAGTTGGATTCATATTTGATTTGGTTAAATCGGTTTGAGATGAATACTTCTGTTTTATTCTTTGTGTCTAAAAGAAAATTGTCTTGTTTCACCCTTCTAAGATAAAAAATAAAAAAAATTGGTTCTATTTGTTTTGGTGCTCATCGTTCTGTCTGGTACCCGCCTTCTATTTGCTTTTATTTCAAATTACTCGTTTTTTTAATAAATAAAAATTGTATATAATACGTTCTCACTTTTCAGGTTGCAAAAGAAAAGGAATTGCTTTGCACTGCTGGCTTGCTTAAACTGCATTGCTTGCTCTTAAAAAAAATTGCCGCTTAAAAAAAAGCTAATAATTCTGCATTCTCTAAATTTGAATTGTTGGGGGCAATTGCACACCAAGTGGGGTGTAAACGCGCTAGCACTACTCAGTTGCACTAGACAGACTGCCGATCTAAGTGAGTGTTTTCTATACTCTATAGGTGCTTTGCTGCAAAGAAAATTATATAGAAATTGCTTTTAATAATTTCCTCCAAATGCTGCGGCTTACTTGTAAAAAAATTATTTCTGCAATTTATTATTTTGTAACTGTTCTGTGATTGATTATTCTTCCTATTGATGTGTGATTGAAAATTTTAAAACGAACGTGGGATAATTTGAAAAGTATTTTTTGAAGTAAATTATTTTTAAAATCGAATCAAGGATTCCCAAAAGCCCATAGGACATAATATTCGTTAAATTGACAATTAGGACTGATACTCTCTGAGGTGTCTAAGGAACCGTAGAGTTTAGAACTCAAACAGGTTCTTAAACCTTCAGTCGTGTTTCTACGATGATTCGTGGCACATTGATAATCCCTGTCTGAACCTGGCCCAGACTTGTATTCATATAATCCGACGTTGTTCATTTTTTTTTTTAAGAGCTTCTTTAGAGCCAAAACTTTTGCAACTGATTTTTCGAGAATAACTCTCTTCTTCGAGTACTTGCGCGCCTGCCCATGTACAACCAAAATTGCAAATCTTTTCAAAATTCAAACGATTTTGGTTACATTTCAAATTAGAATGAATTTCAAGCTGAAAATTTTTCGACTGAGGAGAATTTATCTGTGGTTAGTCGACTATTAGCACAAATGGCTAAGAAAAATGCTGAATTTCAAAACAATTTCAATACAGGTTTCAACAAAAATTTTGAAAACCAAAATGATTTTCATAATTCGAGTAAAGATATAAGTTTGGTTATCGAATATGAAAAATGTGTTGCAAACAAGCTAAATTTCTTGCAATGCTGGTTGTGGAAAATAAATAATGGATGACTTCTAAGAGATGAGGTGGACGAATTTTTAAGGTCAACCAGTGAGGAACACATAGAAATTATGAATCTAAAAAGAAGCATTTTGAAATCTAATGTGTCTACCAATTTTATTGAAGAAAGCCTGAGTGAAATTGATCAATTAATGCATGAAATTTGGAATTGTCGCGAGGAAATTAAGAATGGGCGCGAATTTTAGATGAAAAACAAAATCAAGAAAATGAAGACATCAAAAATATGCATTTCGTTCAACAATAGGCTCGATACACTATTGAATTTTGGCAAAATCTAAAAAATCAATTACTTGAGTGAATTTATGACATTGATGAATTTGAGAATTTCATGAAACTTGGCTGAACAAGCTCAGAAAATAACTGTAACAACCCGTATTTTTAACAGATAATAAATAATTTATTTAATTATTTAAATAATGGGTTAGTAATTTAAAATGACCAGAATTAAATTATATTGAATATTTAATTAATATAAATAATAGAACAATATATTTAAATTCTAGAATAGTCGGAGAATAGTAGAATTCACAATATTGTGTGAATTGGATTATTTATAATATATAATTCAGTTTATAATTGAATTATAATAACGAATATATCATATAAACGAAGTTTGAACGTATAATTTATATTATAATTATAATCGAGCCCAAATGGCGTGGCAGTTCGTAATTTGGTGATACGAACTTTAAATGAATATACAAAATCCGTTTTAAGCCGAATTTCTGTGAAACAAGAAACGTTCGGAGCTGGTGAAGTATATTTTTCTAATGGAAGAGAAAAATCGGGATTTCGTCGTATAGATTTTGAGTTATGTCCAAATCAAATTTTCGAAAAGTCGCTATGGAATTCCTTTATAATTTATAACGATTTATATATATTATAAATGGATTTTTCAATATAAATTGAATATCGATTCATCCGGGATTTGAATATCGAGTTATAAATCCAATTGGAGCTGTATGATATTCTATTGTGTATATATACAATAATATAAATTTATTTATATTTAATTTATTTATATTTAATTTAATTATTTTTAAATATATTAATATTTAAATTGGTTTATTTAGAGCTTTTAAAATAGCCAGTTTTGCAAACGACCTCCATTTTTGATGAAACTAATTTTGTTGGATCCGCAATATTAAATTATTGCTAGATTTCAATTTCCGTGATTTTTAGAGTTAGTATGTGGCCATACAAAATTTTAATGTGAAAATCAGTCCATAATTTAACTTTAAAAATACGATGTGTGAGCAAACGAAGTCAGAATTCGATGAAACTAATTTCGTTGGATCCGTAATGTCAAACCAAAGCTGCACGTCAATTTTCATCGAATTTGAATGTTGTATGTGATCATAGGAATTTTTAAACGAGGATTTCAGATAACGATTCATTTAAAAGTAATATAATAATTAAAAAAGGGTATTAAAAAGTGCCTATAAATATGCGTAACACTCTTCTAACCTAGACCATTTCTTCCTGTGGTCATAAATTCTTCAGTCGCCATATTATTTTCCATCTCCACTAAACAATTCATCATTGGAAATTTATTTAAATTCATATAACTTCTCATAAATCTCATAACTTATCTACTTGGATTTACTGTGAGCCTCTCTACAAATTCATACCGATTTCAGAAAGCTCGATCAATATTTTCTGTCGAAGTCGCTTATATACAGTATTTAGGGTTGTTGATTTCGCATTCTTGGACCATTGATGTTTGGATTTGATAATAGTTTTGGATTCCTGGGAAGAAATAGCACTTGCATGATTTATTTTTTAAGAAGTGCAATGGAATTTATGTTTGTGATGTTATCAGGAAATGGATTCGACGCAATGAAAAATCTGGACGTCGAGTTTCACAAATTGAGGACGGGGAGATGGAGATTGTAAGGAGGGATTCAATGGAGTTTTTAGTTTGGAATTTCACTGAGAGGAGAGGGAGAACGAGCTAGGGGAAGTTGCCAAAATGTTGTGCATTCAGTACAGGAGGACGGAAATGTATTAACACCCGAGCTTTCTAAAATAATGTTGAGATTGAAGAGTGTGAGGAGAGAAGGAAAATGGTGATCTGCGTTTTTGAATTTGTGGATGAATAATGGTATTTGAGTCTGAGGAAACTATTGTAATGGAGTTGGAAATTCTGGAGCTTGATTTTTATCAGTGAAGAAGAAGGGTCCTAACGCGGGCCTGGGTTCAAAACCAATGGGGTATGGGCCATTGTTATTTACTAAAGCCCAATATCGATATATAAAGTTAAGTATAATTTAATTTAAATAGTATATGCACATGTTAATTGAATAACTTTGTCATACGATATCGATTTTTAGCGAAACAAGATCCGTTGGGATCGTATGGACGGCGGCTACACAATGAAGCTGACTGGAAGTAAATTCGAGCTCGTTACAATTTATAGCAAATAAGTTATCTGTCTAAATCAACCGACAATTTTCGTTATTTAACGAAGATCGTCCAATGTGAGTAAATCTCACTAACTCAGCACAGTTATATTTTTATAATGTATTTTTACAACTGATAAATGATGATTGATTGTTGGTTTTTGACTGTTTGGTTGAACTACTAATTGATTGGTTGAAAATATCGATATAGTTATATGTATATATCTTTAATCAAATATTGATTCTGTTTATCAGAATATTTCATATTGAAATGAAACTGATGTGAATTATATTGTGTAACATCTATGGATGTAGGGAAACAGGTCGGAAGAATCCAACTGGATTCCTCAACATTTATTTTAATGTTTTTCATATATTGTATTATATGATGTGATATGAAATCTGTTGCTGATTTTGTATGTTTGAATGATACCGATCATTGTTACATGGTACGTTAAATGCCATAAGGAATACTAGAATGTTAAAAAGGAAATTTTCAATGTTATATTGAATAAGAAATATTTATTTAGAAAATAAATAGAATTTTATAAAAGGAAATACTTATAAAATAAACAGAATTCTGTAAAAGGAATATAATTAACGAATATTTATTTAGAAAACAAATAGAACTATAAAAGGGAAATGTTTGGAAAACGAATAGAGTTTTATAAAAAGAGAATTTTACATTCGGAAGGTTTAGACTCGTGCTTCGCACACGGGTGTAACATGATATTGATTTAAAGTAAATATTTTGCAAATAAAATATTATAAAGGAATTTGGGGTTTGAATTAGAAATTTAAATGGAATTACTGAAATTAGAAACTGACTAGAAATTAGTTGAGTTGAATGGCTTTCTGGGTATCGATCTGATGTTGGTTTCGGCCTTCGGGGTTTACACTTAGGAAGTTGTTCTCTTACTAGTTTACAGTTAGAGACTAATAGAGTTGGGAAGATATTGATGTGTGTATCAGAGATGGAAACGTTTTCCAAAGTTAATAACGTATATTTTCTAATTTTAGAAAATAAGAAATGTATGAATATATGGAAATTATAAATTAGGAAATGAAATGATGATTGATCAGTAAGATTTCCACTTGGGAATACGACCCTTGTTTGTACACATGTTTTCCTTTGATAGTTAAATCACCGACTATTAAAGATTTTGACCATTTCCGTTGTCAAACACGGAGAGACTGGGATCAGATATATTATCTGAAAACCACTCCGTATGGCATCAGCGTTGCGAATCAAATATGATGAAGATAATTGAAGACGGAGTTATGCAAGGGTTGTTTAGTAAATCCTAGGTAGAAATTGGCTAAGATGGATTTACAGAATAGTTCCTTCAGGTTGTCCAGTCTCAGGACAACTTGAATGGATGAATGCCTGACAAAGTATATCAGGTAGATCGCGTAAGTTGATCGTTTCAAACGTATTTACGTTGGTGGCGGAGGAATTCGTTTCTCTTAGCTTATACGCGTGGTATTTTTGGGGAAATCAATTTGTGATTTGGCGGGTATGACGATGTGGCATTCAAAGTAAATAAGGAGTGATCTGTTAAAGATACGTTATGACCTCAAGCCTCATCAACTGGGAAATGACAGAAATCAGGCAGGCAGCATGGCTAGGTGGGTCGCACCCAAGTAGGGTATATTGTCACCATCTAGAGAATATTCATATATGTTACTTCTTTCAATTCTGTATCTCCTGAGAACGGTTATGTTGGTATACCAACCGTAAGGTGATAATATATTCGGAACATTCAAGCGAAATGAATGGCCTGTCATGTGTGGCCGAGTTACAAGATGTTCTTGTTGAACTCCAGTGTATCGCTTCTAGAGTACACTGATCGGAAGGTGGTTCCATACCTTGTCATAGTCGGAAATCCATTAACTAATAAGCGCCCACTGTGTTTGATTGTATATAATATACGTGGAACGTGAGATGAAAGCGTTTCCACTAGATTGATATTTATTTGATTTAGACATTATTATAATATCAGAAGAGTATTGATTTTTAAGAAATGTTTTGGGTTATCGTAAGGTAAAAACCATCCGTGTTTATGTGTGGATCGGTCTTACGATTATCATTTCTTTAGAAATGATTTTTAAAGTTAAACAAATGATTGGAGTTTGCTCACACTAGTCACATGACTGACCCAAAGTTTATTTTATTTTGTTTTCCCTAAACTCTTGGGTGCCCAATTTTGCACGGGCAGTCAAGTAGTCAGGATTTTACAGATACTTGAAGAGCTGGAGCTGGAGGCTTCAGGATTATATAGCTATTTTTATTTCCGCTGTGTTGTAAGTGTTATACTCTAATAATAGTATTGTATACAGATACAGTTTTATTTCAAAGTTATGTTATGAAATATATTTATTTGTTCCGTTGTGAGATTCGTGTTTACTCTGATGTTGTATGTTCTTCTTCTGCTTCTATTCTAATTTTCTATCTTTTATATTCTCACCCTCTATTTTCTTTCATTAACTTTCCGGTGTTCTCGATGCTTGGATAGGCGACTTTGAGTTTATGTCGATTACCCAGGATCACGAAAACCCGGGTCGTTACAGTGGTATCAGAGCTGAAGGTTAATTGATTACCTTGGCTTTGTGGCGTGACTCAGTACAGATGGGGTTAGTAATAGCCTAGATTGAGTTGAGTGTATATATACAAGCGAACGTATTTGTTATTTGATATAAAATGATATTATACCTTGGAGATTTATTGGTTGAGTTGTTTATGGGTTCTGGTCGATCAATTTGATCCACAATATTGGTAGGGGTTCATAAACACTCGAATACGATGAACCGACACTGTATGTTTTGAAAAGAGGGTAAATGAAATAATTTTATCCAAATTATATTTTGATATAAAAGGATGATTAATATTTGATGTATTATCGTATGTTGGATATATTGGTTGTTATTATAATCAGATAAGATTATAACTGAAACGGTTATGCAAATAACCAATCAAAATTCGTATAAGTGTTACGAAATGAATTAAATCTAAAATTAAAGTCAGAATTGGAATTAAAATTCCTAAAATTTGGAAAAGTTTTCGTAAATATATTTGAGTTAAGTATATGAGAATTTAATAAATCCTGGGAGATTTTAAATTGTTTTACAAACATTGAGGTGGATATTTTTAAATGTATTTCAAAATGGAAATGGTTAGAAATTGCTTTGAAAGTGATATAGTATTAATCTCACTTCGATCGCTGGAAAATAAATTCCGATGATGAAGTCGACCATCATCGGTGTTCATTTTCGAGTTGCTAAGTGACGGATTACTACCAAAGATTTTGTTTTCGAATTGTTTTGTGAAAATAAAGTTGTTTTGAATACTGAAAGGGGATATCTGGTTTTAGAAAAGCTAAACTGTTTGAAATCCCCTAGGAAAGATTGTTTGAATTTAAAACAAATTAAATTAGAATTTGTAAAATCAAATAGAAATTGAACTGAAAACCAGTTAAGTGAAAAATGAATTGAGATAGAAAGTATCGAATTAGATTGGATTAGCGATAATCCGAAATGGAATTGGATTGATGAGTTAAGAAATTGAAAATCGAGAATGGAACTTTGGTTTGAAATGAAATTCGACTTAGGTATAAGCGAATGGTTGGGTTTGAGAACAAAAACTGATTGGAGATTTATTGGGATTATACTGGTATATGCTGAATTTGCAGCAGATGGAAATGATATATTGATATGCCCAACAAAACGGTACCAGTTTATATTTATATATGGGTTTGAGATTTTGATGAGCCGAATTGGCAAGCCGCTTGGCTGTTTGATTTTCTTTTGGGTTGGAGAAGGCCCAGAGAGGCGAGTTGTAGTTGTACCGATTGACCAACACAAAGGAGGTGCTAGCGAAATTTTCCGTAAAATTAAGGTGTTAAAAAAAATTTAGGATTTTTTTGAAAATTTTCGTTAGTAGGAATGAATAAATATTTAATTGAAATAATTTTGTTCAGTTGAAACTGAAGTTAAGAAGTGAATAAATAATTTTTAACCAGTCAGTAGGGTTTGTTTTCTACCTTAACAATTTCGAGGATGAAATTATTTTAAGGGAGGAAGAATGTAATGACCCGTATTTTTAACAGATAAT
Source organism: Allium sativum (assembly GCA_030737875.1). NCBI lineage: Eukaryota > Viridiplantae > Streptophyta > Magnoliopsida > Asparagales > Amaryllidaceae > Allium > Allium sativum. The sequence goes on along the minus strand of CM060922.1, from coordinate 403,169,997 downwards.
AAATAATTTATTTAATTATTTAAATAACGGGTTAATAATTTAAAATGACCAAAATTAAATTATATTGAATATTTAATTAATATAAATAATAAAACAATATATTTAAATTCCAAAATAGTCGGAGAATAGTAGAATTCACAATATTGTGTGAATTGGATTATTTATAATATTTAATTCAGTTTAGAATTAAATTATAATAACGAATATATTATTTAAACGAAGTTTGAACGTATAATTTATATTATAATTATAATCGAGCCGAAATGGCGCGGCAGTTCGTAATTTGGCGATACGAACTTTAAACGAATATACAGAATCCGTTTTAAGCCGAATTTCTGTGAAACAAGAAACGTTTGGACCTGGTGAAGTATATTTTTCTAATGGAAGAGAAAAATCGGGATTTCATCGTATAGATTTTGAGTTATGTCCAAATCAAATTTTCAAAAAGTCGCTATGGAATTCCTTTATAATTTATAACGATTTATATATATTATAAATGGATTTTTCAATATAAATTGAATATCGCTTCAACCGGGATTTGAATATTGAGTTATAAATCCAATTGGAGCTGTATGATATTCTATTGTGAATATATACAATAATATAAATTTATTTATATTTAATTTATTTAAATTTAATTTAATTATTTTTAAATATATTAATATTTAAATTGGTTTATTTAGAGCTTTAAAAATAGCTAGTTTTGCAAACGACATCCGTTTTCGATGAAACTAATTTTGTTGGATCCACAGTATTAGATTATTGCTAGATTTCAATTTCCGTGATTTTTAGAGTCAGTATGTGGCCATACGGAATTTTAATGTGAAAAAAAGTCAATAATTTAACTTTAAAAATACGTTGTGTGAGCAAACGAAGTCAGAATTCGACAAAATCAGTTTCGTTGGATTCATAATGTCAAACCATAACTGCATGTCAATTTTCATCGACTTTGAATGTTGTATGTGATCACAAGAATTTTTAAACGAGGATTTCAGATAACGATTCATTTAAAAGCAATATAATAATAAAAAAGGGTATTAAAAAGTGCCTATAAATATGCTTAACACTCTTCTAACCTAGACCATTTCTTCCAATGGTCATAAATTCTTCAGCCGCCATATTATTTTCCATCTCCACTAAACAATTCATCTTTGGAAATTTATTTAAATTCATATAACTTCTTATAAATCTCATAACTTATCTACTTCGATTTACTGTGAGCCTCTCTACAAATCCATACCGATTTCAGAAAGCTCGATTAATACTTTCTGTCGGAGTCATTTATATACAGTAGCTAGGGTTGTTGATTTCGCATTCTCGGACCATCGATGTTTAGATTTGATATTAGTTTTGGATTCTTGGGAAGAAATAGCACTTGCGTGATTTATTTTAAGAAGTGCGATGGAATTTGTGTTTGTGGTGTTATCAGGAAATGGATTCGACGCAATGTAAAATCTGGACGTCGAGTATCAAAAATTGAGGATGGGGAGATGGAGATTGTAATGGGGGATTCAATGGAGTTTTCAGTTTGGATTTTCACTGAGAGGAGAGGGAGAACGAACTAGGGGAAGTTGCCGAAATACTGTGTATTCAGTACAGGAGGACGGAAATGTATTAGCACCCGAGCTTTCTAAAATAATGTTGAGATTGAAGAGTGTGAGGAGAGAAGGAAAATGGTGATCTTTGTTTTTGAATTTGTGGATGAATAATGGTATTTGAGTCTGAGGAAGCTATTATAATGGAGTTGGAAATTCTGGAGCGCGATTTTTATCAGTGAGGAAGAAGGGTCCTAATGCGGGCCTGGGTTCAAAACCAATGGGGTATGGGCCATTGTTATTTACTAAAGCCCAATATCGATATATAAAGTTAAGTATAATTTAATTTAAATAGTATATGCACGTGTTAATTGAATAACTTTGTCATACGACATCGGTTTTCTGCGAAACAAGATCCGTTGGGATCGTATGGACGACGGCTACACAATGAAGCTGACTGGAAGTGAATTCGAGCTCGTTACAATTTATAGCGAAATAAATTGTCTGTCTAAATCAATCGACAATTTTCGTTATTTAACGAAGATCGCCAATGTGAGTAAATCTCACTAACTCCGCACAGTTATATTTTTATAACGTATTTTTAGAACTGATTAATGATGACTAATTGTTGTGTGTTGACTGTTTGGTTGAACTGCTAATTGATTGGTTGAAAATATCGATATGGTTATATATATACATCGTTAATCAAATATTGATTCTGTTTATCAGAATATTTCATATTGAAATGAAATTGATGTGAATTATATTGTGCAACATCTGTGGATACAGGGAAACAGGCCGAAGGAATCCAACTGGATTCCTCAACATTTATTTTACTGTTTTTCATATATTGTGTTATATGATGTGATATGAAATATGTTGCTGATTTTGTATGTTTGAATGATACTGATCATTGTTATATGGTACGTTAAATACCATGAGGAATAGTGGAATGTTAAAAAGGAATTTTTCAATGTTATATTGAAAAAGAATTTATTTAGAAAATAAATAGAATTTTTATAAAAGGAAATATTTATAAAATAAACAGAATTTTATAAAAGGAATATAATTAAGGAATATTTATTTTGAAAACAAATAGAACTATAAAAGGGAAATGTTTGGAAAATGAATAGAATTTTATAAAAAGATAATTTTACATTAGGAAGGTTTAGACCCGTGCTTCGCACACGGGTGTAACCTGATATTGATTTAAAGTAAATATTCTGCAAACAAAATATTATAAAGGAATTTGGGGTTTGAATTAGGAATTTAAATGGAATGACTGAAATTAGAAACTGACTAGAAATTAGTCGAGTTGAATGGCTTTCTGGGTATCGATCTGATGTTGGTTTCGGCCTTCGGGGTTTATACTTAGGAAGTTGTTCTCTTACTAGTTTACAGTTAGAGACTAATAGAAGTGGAAGATATTGATGTGTGTACCATAAATGGAAACGTTTTCCAAAGTTAATAACGTATTTTTCCTAATTTTAGAAAATAAGGAATATATGAATATATGGAAATGATGAATTGGGAAATGAAATGATGATTGATCGGTAAGATTTCCATTTGGGAATATGACCCTTGTTTGTACACATGTTTTCCTTTGATAGTTAAATCACCGATTATCAAAGATTTTGACCATTTCCGTTGTTAAATACGCAGAGGCCGGGATCAAATATATTATCTGAAAACCACTCCATATGGCATCAGCGTTGCGAATCAAATATGATGAAGATAATTGAAGACGGAGTTATGTGTAAAAACCTGGCATTTTGACTGCTCCAAGTCGGTAATTAACCAACTCGAACCGTTCAAAACGACAAATTGTTATTGCTTATGAACTTGAAATATAGATCATCGTAGAATCACAGACACAGAACATAGAATATCTCACAGCGGAAGCCAAATTTATAAGATAATACAAAATCATTAAATTTACATGATATCAGTGTACATAAGATAAATTACAGAACCAGCGGAAGACTGAACGTAGAATCATACTGACATCAATACTAAGTAGAAATGAGCCTAACTGCAGCGAAAATAACAGGTGGATGACTGGAACTCCAACGAATTTCAAGCTCTAATAGATAAATCTCCAAACTGGAATATTCGGTCTGACCCGAGCATTTTGCAAGAAATAAAAACAAACAAAATACTCGAGTCAGGACTAACAGTCTCATATAAGTGAATTAACTCAAATGAAGTGTCCACTGAAATGTAAAATAACTTAAAGGACGTTTGGGATTTCCATCCTCTAAGGATCTACGAAACTAATATCTATATAATAGTACACTATTATTGTAATGTCAACTCAGTAAGGTATAAATAATGAAAATAGCGTAAGCGGGATTACCATATTACCCTTACACCGTTTATAAGCATCAACAGTCTATACAGTACCATAAATTCACCGTACTGATGTTATCATAGGGAACTCCATAGAAAGCAACACTAAATCAAAATCATATGGGGCTCGTATGGGATATATATGACAAGGCACCTGAGGCAATACCCAGGGTAGGATTCTACCAGTTGCACTTCTAGACCGGTGGTAACGCATAGCAGCCACTACCGCCCACCTCGGAACACACTCCCATAATAAAAAAGGGCGCCCAAATCATCATCATAATCATAGAAATAGTATCGGAGAAGTGCGTCTGATCAAAAGTGCTACCTCTATTAGTCACGGTACAGCTCATGTTTTAGTCATTTTAATTCTGACCCGAAGGTCAGGGCTATTTCATCATCATTCGCCTTTCTCGATTCAATCGTTGCCTCCAAGTCATCATGCTTCATTCTGGATACGTCATCACGTACACAGTTGTTAAAGTGGCATAGGCACTGACAGGGAATATGTCACTTACCGACTCCGGTCTCTTTAACAACCGACACTTACATTTTCCATACCGTGGTCATTAGATTTGAAATAATATCTCGAGTATCATCAAATTGATTTATTTCAAGTATCGCCCAAAACCGATTTATCCAATAATTTGTTATTGACTTGGTCGAGATTTCAAATCCAATACTTACAAATATTCCTTGTCCACTATTCGAGTTTAGATTTCAATTTTTCACAAATCCCAATTTCTTGAAATCTCTACTTAAATCACTTATCAAAACATTCAAGTTTGGATTTCACTTTTACTCAAAATATCATTATCACCTGAAACCTTCATTTTTATCATTTCGGATTCATTAGCTCTAATTGGTCATGGATCGTTTAAATTTAAAAAATAATTAGAATAGTAAATTGGAAAATAGTATAATAGATTAAATTTGAAAACACTTATGTAAATAGTTGTAAATTAGTATAAGAACTTAGATTGCCAAAACATTGAAATTATAAAATATGCTTTAGAAAAGTAAATTCTCCAATACAGTTATAAAATAGTTATAAAACATCTATAAAGTATATGTACTCATAGTGGTTTAAGTTTATTTGTTAAAAGAAATATAGTTTGTAAAACCAAACAATTTGGAAATGCTTTTCTTAATATATTTTAATTCTAATAGCATGACTCAATCCGATCCCAACTCCGTATTTCAACATTCAATCCATTTCCTTATTTATGGTTTGAGTTCAAATTCATCCCAAAACGGAAATACTTCCAATTCATAAATTTCAAGTTAGATTTAACTTCGATTCCGAGTTTAGTCAATATACTAAATTCCAAAAACTTCGACGGTTAATTATCAAGTTATTACTTGAATCACCATTTATAAATTCTAATTCGCTATCCTTTTCTCAACCATTATGTCGAACTTTTTTTTTGAAGTAAGCATATTCTTTCCATTCACTGAAATTTAAATCAAGAAACCCAATTTATCATTCATTTCATTTCCTTCCAATAAAGTTCATCAAGCTCACATTAAATCATAATATATCAAAACAAGATTTTGTTGAACTTTTAAAGCAAATTTATTTCTAAGAAATCAACACTTAATTATTCATTATACAAATAGATACAAAATCGTTTTCATAAAGTTGTTTACCTCAAACCATAACTATATAAATATCCCTTTACAAAACACTTCAAACGCCCCTTTTCTTTTATTAAAAATGAATCTTACTTAACTTCCCAAACTTTAGTTAGTTCATGGAAATCCTTTCAAACCATTCTTTACACACTATTAATTTGCATTCGGGTCTTTCAAATTAAATTCATAAAATTTACCAAATCAAATCTTATATCAATGGCAAGTGATAAACCTTTAAACCAAATTTTAGATTTTCATGTTATTCAACTTATTATATATAACACAAAGTATCCGTAGAATTTATTTAAAACAAACTTAACTTTAAGTGTTATCCCGTATAATTACTTTTAAACTTTTTCTTTCATACAAATTGGAAAAATCCAAATTATATTTGAATAAAATTTCCTTTAAATATTTCTTTATGAGATATGAACATTTCATTAAAATTTCTCTTTAAAAAATTGATATAATATTTTAAAATATTTCTATTTTTATTGACAACGGCGTCCGTATATAATTTTCTATCCTATGGTGAAGTGACATGAATATTTATCATTTCAACCCGCATCCCAAATTGATTCGAATACACAAAGGTTCAGGTATGTATCATTTCAACCCATAATATTTCTAATCTAAGGGGGAACTTGCATGATGAGAAAAATAAACATAACATGTCAAATATACATCCATATTGTGTCATATGATATAATAGTGTGTGTCGTACGTGCACAATCACGAAGTAAACAAATTCTAGAGCAACTAACATTTCATTCAACATTTCAAATCTTTAATTCACTTAGTAAAAATATTAGTTTGTGAGTGAGTAGAAACTCACCTTCCGAGGTGAAGAAAATGACAATGAAACCGACACAGAAGCAGAAAGTGAGACTCAATAGTCCATATGACGGACATTCGCCCAATTGATTTATATACATATATACATATGAGTATGTATATACATAAATACAATTGGAAATTCTTAAGCACATTCCAGGATCTGTTCTGCATGAACACGACCTCAACAAACTCCAACCAACTCGCCTATGATTCCTAGATCAAACCACGAAAATTCTCAACCCAAAGACACTATGGAACATATACTTTCTTTTTAGGCTAAAATAACTGAAACAAAACGGATACAAAATACCCAACCTCCAAACAACCCAAACAGTTCTGCTCTTACTAACTCAAAGCTTCCGCTCTTGCGTTTGTTCAAGCACTTGAAGTGCGTGTTATCCAAATGGCAACTTGTAGCCACAGGGGGTTGTCAGACTTTGTGAGGCGTTGGATAGGTGGTAGGAGCCCAAGCTCAACGACGGCGCTTAGTTGGATGAGGTCTGAGTTTGTCAAAGGGAGCGGAACTGGAGAAGATGTTCGCATCTTTCTTGGTGGTGGGAAGTTCGGTGCATAACAGTAGCAGGGCGAGTTCGAGAGGAGGGTAAAGCTCACCATCGGCGAATGGTGGTGCATCTCTGGGCGGTGGACCAGCGCGGTGCCTGGTAGAGCAGATCTCGGTTTTTGGCTTGTTTTCCCGACCTAAGAAGGAAACGACGAAGTGCTCGATCTCGATGGCATGAACGCGGTGACGTAGGTGAAGGAAATCGGATCGCGATTTGGAGATGGAGCTTCCGCCATTTTTTCTGAGTATTTTGATTTGATTTTTTTTCGTGAATGGAAGACAAGCAATTAGTAAAGAAATAAAAGAGAAAGCAGAAACATAAAGGAACTGGTTTTCTCAAGGAGGAGGATGCGTGGTGAAACAAGGGACACGTGAACAGATATCAAACAATACAGACAGGTGTCTGGATTTTCAGCCATCATGAACAAGTCTCCCACAAATTTTTGCACACACAAGAAGTGGAAATCAAAAATTAAATAGACAACCAAATTAAAAAGTATATACCCTTTGTTATGAATACAAACACAATACATTGTGTTTATATATTACCAAATAAAATTCTTAAATTATTATTATTAAGACCAATTTAAATCTACATAAATTAATATAAATCACAAGTTCATCTATAAATCAAATTTTATAATTTCTCAAATATTAAATTTCCAAATTTAATTCAATTTTTTAATATTTAACGTCAAATACAAGCATCAGTTGTCGCTACGATATCAGTCGAGTAAAATGATTTAACCGTATTGACGAGCTTCACATTTCACGACAAAATTAATTAGGTTGCTTCCATGTTACGTATTTAAAATTTTCACTGACTTAACTGTTTATAATTTATTGATTTAGCATTAAATTCAATAAGCCAATATTAAATATAACCTACGCTTACATTACATATATTTCAGGACAACATTAGAAATTCAAATTAAGGTTATAAACATCAAATTAAACATCTCATCTTTAACTAAACTCGTATTTTAAATTGTCGAAATTGCTGGTTCGTTACATTCTCCCCCACTTAGCGCTTTTCGTCCTCGAAAAGGAAACGTCACATAAATTTACATACATAACATATATAGCTATACATATACTTTAACTTAATTTAGAACGTATCTAGAAAGAAAATTAAGTTATAAAATTTTAAAACTCAATATTTTTTTCTAACACCCGGGTTTACGGAAAATTTCGGCAGCATCTCCCCTGCACGGTTCACTCGGGAAAATTTTCCCATACAAAATAACAACAAAATACACATCTCATCTATACGATGAGGAATCCCAAATTAGGGGAACCAAAACAAAACAACCCAAAAGCGATAAATAATGCGAGATACTTACCTTTTTATAGCATTTTAATGCATATTTTCTTATTTTTCTTAGCATTTTGCACAAAAGAAATCATCCATAAGCAAAGTGCGCCATTGCACCTACTAAGATACTCAAAACATAATGAGAATCAACATATATATGGAAAAACTTAATATGCATAACAATATGCGAAACGTGTCATGAAATGAAAGTAGCATTTGAAAAATATGGAAATGCGCTAACTAATTACGTAATTTTATTACGGTGCAACATATGGTTCATTTTCATTAACATATTTTTTCTCATTCATGTCAATTCTCATTTTGTTTTTCTTTATTTTTCTTTTTTTTCAATCTCACTTCTTATTCTCACGGAATTTGTTTATCTTCAAACCATCGATTTCATTTGAAAAGGAGTGAGAACTAAACAAAAATGACATACAAACATATGTAACAAAATGTAAATGGCTTCAAACAATGCTCAAATAACATGACTGACACAACCCGAACTTCCCCGTGATGGAAAGCCCGGATGGCCTTGAGGACAAGATGAATCAGAACGCAGACAGAAGAACATTTCATTGTTTATTACAACAATTCCATCCGAATACAAGAATATACAGAGTATGAATAAATATACATTCGATAAATATCAGAGATTACAATAAATTACATAGCAGCGGAAAAATAATACAAAACACAACTGAAAGTAATACACGGATACGGAGCTTTCCGAGCATCGTTCCAGCTGTAAATCAGGATCCTGTGAAAATAGATCTGCAAAACCAAAACTACTAGCTGCCCGTGTCGAAAATAAGGGCACCCAGAGTTTAGGTTAAAACAATAAACTCTTGGTCAGTCATGTGACTGGTGTGAGAACTAAAACAGTTATTAATCTTTATTTTAAAGTTCGGTAAATCAAGGGACCACGCCGTATAACACGGAACGGGTTTCCTCTCAAGAATACCAGTGCATAAACCAAACAGCGCGATGCTAAATAAAGAAAAATGAAGCTATTATAAGACCCAGGTCCCATCACACAATGCAACGCAAGCCGGAGGATAGGGTTTTTACCTTATAATAGCCAAAACATGCTTGATACGTTAAAAACACATTATTCGATACTATTATAAGTGTATAGTGTCAAAACAATTTCAATCATAAATATCAATCATAGACGGCATTAATGACCCATACCACTATGTCGCCATACTAGATTCTACAAATAAAACCGCAATATCACATATTGGAAATTGGATTTACGTCATGAGTCGAGGCAAGGGGCAAGCTCCTCTCCGTTCGAGACACTCTAGCAAATGTCTCAGGACCCCACTATGATCCTTGGAATCGGTTGGGCCGGTCCTCACCTAACTTTGGAGGATTGGCAATTCCTGAACACACGTTTCCCGGTCCTAACAGACCTATATCCGAGGCGCCTCGCATTCCAACATCCACGTAGTAAAAAGTATATAAATGTCAGGGCTGGTAGGTCACTGACATCACCCATAGCTAGAAAGAAATGTCGTGTTCTCCCAACGGTCTGTATCCCGTTTTTGACTCATACCGAGGTGAGAGGCTCGCGAATTCACGTTATACGCTACGCCACACAGGTCGTGCTTTGATTATCAACCACAAGACTTTGCTTTTCAATAGAAACCTTGATCATCTGCCACTTAGGCATGCCACACAGGCAATTCACTCCATGCGACTGATGTTCATCGATATACAACCTCTGAGCTCGTACGTCTCAGAGAAGGGCGTTAAGCAAGAGAATAAATTCTCCGCCGCCAAACAGATGTATATTTAATAGAGATCAATCAACATAGAATAAAATCCAATGTCGGACACACAGTCCATTTACAAGTCCGTTCTGGGTCTGAATGAAACCGGAGGCACTTTCCTCGCATATCCATCGATCTCCAAGTACGTCTGGACGATCACCAACAGTTTCCCTCATCTTGGGTGTACAGCCCAATCAAGATCATCAGTAATCACCCAAACGATGTGAAGACTTCCGGTCTTCAACCACCGTCTTCATCTTCGACATATCGTCGAATCGGTTATTCAGAATGGGTATAAACCTGGCCTTTCCGAATAACCTGCGTATATAATAAACACGTGTTACACAAACACAACATACGCCTCATTCCAATTCAGAATATTATTTTATTCGAATTTCCACATTCTTAGGGTAAGGTTTCCATTAATTTTATAAAAGATAAATTCTTCTAAATTTATTCTTTAATCTTCCTTTGGATATCATTTCAAACCATATTATGGTTTTCCAAACTAGTCGGGATTAGCGAACCACACCGAAGTAATTATTTATTTTATTTCCCAATCCCAACCTATTTACCCCATGGAGCAAAACTGGTAATACTCCATATCTAACACCATGGTGTTATCGGTAAAGTTAATTACCATTTCACGTTCAAATCTAATTAAAGATTTAACTATCACTTTGGAGCAAAACTGGTGATACTCCATTGTCGATCACTTTCCAATTTTGATAATTTAAATTATCAATTCACATTTCAATTTAACTGCAGATTCATTAAAACTCCACTTAGTTTTAATCTTTCCCCCAAATTAATATCCTGTCTTTAACTGGGTTAAAGAATCAATGTCACTTAAAACACGATTCAAGATAAACCCAAAATCACTTTTGATATTAAATACAAGGCTCTGAATAGAAAATATACCGGCTTATATTCAATATCAAATTCTGAAACCAACAAATATCGTATTGGAAATAACGATATAAATATATCTTTCAAATTCCCATAACAATATAGGTATAATCACGGAATCCAACATCGAAATATTCCAAAGACAATTTCGATTCAAATCCACTTCCACTTTATATATATTGGAAATTCTGGTTATTTTCAAAACCAATTCAAATTCAATTTATTTATTTCAAAAATAAATTGATTTTAATTCTAGTTCAAAACTAGTTTATTTCGATAAAAATTTATTTTTATCTTTTCAAATGTGGAATTTTTCATCCCAGTTCTTCCCAATTCACATATTATGATTTTACACAAATTATTGATATTTTTAACAATTTTATCAAGGCCCGTACAGTCGATTTCCATCAACGGCCATCGAACTGCACTTACAGCGACCTTTTCCAAATTTGATTTGGACATAATTCTAAATCCAACCATTATATTTCAAATTTCTAATATTCATTGGAAAGCTCTTTTCGATACGAACCCAACGATTCCGGTTTTAGGAGAATCCGACGGTCGGATCTCCCGTAATGTCCATTCGAAGTCAATGGTCGAAATTCACGAACTGCCGTAGCGCGGCGTGTTCTATGAAGGCCATTATATATATAATATATATATATTATATATTTCGTCGATTTCCTTTTTAAAACGTATTTTATAAATCGTTTTAAATTCGTTTTCAAAACCATTTCAACTTCATATTCAATTTCAAATCAAAATTGAATATTTCATATCATTACTATATAAATGATAATATTTTCAAAACATTATATTTTGAAATCACTACCTTTTCTATATTCATTATAAAAACGAATATAATCGATATAAATATCATTCACGTCAAAATGGCGCATCTCTAATCAACACGGCTTTATATATTTCAATAAATTCATTATTCTATTCAACAAATGAATATTTATTTCTTTCAACACATGACTAATCTCAACACATGAGTACTGTCAACACACGACTATTTTTGTTATGCAATATATTTTATAAAATTATGGTATCTATCATTTGATTTTTAATTAGATTCCAATCGTAAAGTAGTTTCTAATCGTAAATATGATAAAGATGTAAATTTTATTGTTAAAATATTTTACTCAACACATGAATATTCTCAACACATGAGCATCGTCAAAACATGACTATTTATATATTCTAATATTATTTATTTCCCAATTGGAATGAGGCCCAATCAATTACCATATAATGTTAATTATATGGATTCCATACAACACATGTATATAATAGCAACGATAAATAATCAACCATCATACAAAGTGCACTACACAACTGCATAAGCATCAAATATAAATAATTAACGCTTATAACAGCATGTCAATCAATCGATCGACATACAACTAATTATTGGGATTAGTGTATGCCGTATTTTATCCCAATACCCGTGTGGGGTGTCAAATCAACAAACACAGATTTTTATTTATTCACATACCCGTTAAAAATTATATTTTTAACGATAATTTTTTTTAACTATATAAATATTTTATTTCATTTCACATCACACAATCAATTCTCACCACAACAAACAATCAAACATACAAGTCATCCATGGTCTGTGGACGACAGGTGTCGGGTGCTACTAAGCACCGTCTGCATTCTAGTATATAATTATAACTAGAAAATGAAATTTAAAGTGAGAAGTTCTCACCCAAGCTAAACCAAACGCCACGACTCTTCTTATGTAGAAATCTTCGTCGTGCTCGTCTTTCGTCAGTTTCGTTGCCCGTATTCACTACATATATAAAAATCACATTTTTATAATCGCTCTATATGGATAAAAATTCTATTTTTTTTCTTTTACACCGCTACTATATAGATAAAAATTCTATTTTTATACCGCTGTTCATATAATAAAGATTATATTTTTATATTGTCACTCATATAAAAATCACATCTTTGCTTCTTCTACATAATAAAAATCATATTTTTATACCTCCTACATAATAAAGATCGAATTTTTATTTCATCCCTATAAAAATCACATTTTTATTTCAACATATATATAATAAAAATCAGATTTTTATTTCGCCATATATATGAAGATCAAATTTTTTCTATCTATATATTATAAAAATCATATTTTTATTCTTCTTATTATATAAAAATCATATTTTTACATACTTCATTCGTCAAAAACCATAGAAGCTTTAAAGCGGAGAAAACTCACTTTTTTTCTAACATCCGGATCCGCTGTTCTGGTTCCAGAATTTGCAATCAAGCTTCAATCTTCACACCATCTTTTTTTTAAACTTAAACACGCCATTCCGGACAACTTTCGCCTAGTGGTCTTCCTTCCGAAAATGTGCCATTTCGCCGGAAATCGCGAAAAGACAGCATTTTGACAGTGTTTGGACAGCAGACTTTGGACGCGTTTTCCCGACAACTCCGCAATGCAAAATAGGACTATCATATACCAAATCGAAGAGAAAATCGTGCTCTTCGACTTTAGCCTTGAGGAACTTTGGATAGAAATGCACGGTTTGAGAGTTATTCGCGAAATAAGACAGGGTGTTTTGTGCAAAACGGGAAATTAGTGAAAAATGTGATTTTTGAGGAGGAGGGGCCCACGGCCGGAGTTGGGTGGCTATAGGGGGGCGCCGGACCTGATTGGGCGTGGGGACTGGTTGTGGCGGTGGTGGGGCCGGCGGAGTGGCGGTGGTGGTGGTTTGGGGGTAGGGTTTGCAAATTAGAAGGGGGAAAGAGGAGGAGAGAGAGAGGAGGAAGAGGAGGAGGGGGAAGTGGGGGTGGCGGACGACGGCCTGAGGTGGTGCGGCAGCGGGGTAGGGGCGGTGGTGGAGGAGGAGCTCTCCATTTTTAAGGAAAGAGAAAGAAAAGAGAAAGAGAAAAAGTGAACGAAGGAAAGAAGTAAAAGTGATTATATGCTAGTTTCTCGCCTATCGCCTGAACGCTAACGATCTCCAATCGCCGCGGATTTTGGACACAACATAGTAGACGTGAAGACGAGTCCAAAAAACAAGTTTCGTCGAATTCTGAGTTCGTTTGACCATCCGTTAAAAATCACAAAAATGCTCAGATAAACTCTAAAAATGCGATTTTGGCGCACCTTTTCTTCTTGCACGCTCACAAGCTAACTCCAAAAATCATGCCCTCTTGGATTTAACCATTACTAGACGATATGAATCCAGAAAAAAAAGTAGAATCGAATTCCAAGGTCGTATCAATAATGTTCCTTTATAAAATGACTGCCCGCTTTTGAACAAATGGTTTTGCTTCGCACGGTCATATACTGACTCCGTTCGACGCGCACTTTGGAACTCAACAATAATTTGTCATTGTGAATCCATAAAAATTTATCTCGTCGAATTCTGAGCTCGTATGCAAAATTTCACTTTTTAAGGGCTATGTTTTGCTAACCGAACAACTCCAGCCAATAGCCACTATTCCGGATATCGGAATATATCAAAGCTTATACTTTTCGGAGTTCTAAACGGAATTTTGAACTCAACGGAATTGGTTTCGAGTCCAAATTCATCCATATGCAAAATATGACTTTTTGGGCCATATATAATTTCCACAACGATTATTCTAAATTTTGAATTGGGCATAACTTTTGATTCCCGCTATGAAATTTTGATTTTTTGGATTCGTTGGAAAGATATTCTCAATTAGATTTTAATATTTTTGGTTTCACTAAAATCCGGTTTATTTTGCATACGGTACATTCATTTGAACTTTGAAATCGAATTATCGAACTACAGCGTCATTTTCTATTCCATTTATAATTATATATAAATGTTTATTTTCAAACGGCGATCTATATAAATATATACGTTCTATTCTATTCAAAATAAATTTTTCGTCGATATTATTTAAAATAATTCATTTTAAATATTCAAAATTCGCTAAAATTGCCAAAATAAAAAAATTTAACTTGGCCCAAAATTTCCGGGTTGTTACAATGACGTTTCAACACAAGTCTTATTTTGTTGAATACAATCCATTTACCATTCAAACTGTATTGAGTTTGATAAATTTTATTCTCTTTTTTTTTCTTCTTTATGTACATACATCATGCATATATGTTATTTATTCGCTTTCGTTTTTCGAATCTGCTTACATCAAAATTCTTTACTAAATTCATTCATTTTATTTGCGGCGTTTGATAACAACAAAACTGAGATTCCAATATTCACAAATTTTGCGCTACATGTTCTTTTTAAAAAAATCCTCTTTCTTTTGTTCCGCACTGGGTTTTTGTTGTTCAATCTTTTACCTTTCATTTTAATTTATGTACATATCTGGTTCATTCGCCTTTGTTACTTACAAAATATTTATTCGCTTCAACTTTTGTTTTATTGATTACGAATCAATTTGTCTTTCCTACTAGGCATTTATTTGTTGTGTCGAGTTTGAGTGGCTACCTATTATGTAAATTTCTCTAGCTTGTTGTGCTCATCAAATTTCATTGTTGTCGGCCTTCATCATTTTTTTTAATTTTTTTATTCAAACTCTTACTCGATTCGATTTTTTTTCTTTTTCCGTCATATGTTTTATTATTCCACCAACTTTTCTTCCGAGTATTTTGTATGGACAAAATTTATTTCACCGTAAGTGACAGTTTTGTTAAGTAACAATGAATTCATGTTTTATTCATTTTATAAAGTTTCAAGCGAAGAAAATTAGTCCTCTCCCCCACTTGGAATTATAGTTCTGATTTATTCACGAATTTTAAATACATAGCAACCAAAATCTGAAATAGGAAATAATATTTTTTTAAATATAAGTTTCCGCTTAAGTTAGCATTCCAAATTCAATTTCTTAAGTTAGTTTCCATTTCGCTTATCCCATCACGAGTATGTAGAATTACACACTAACCTTAGTTTTAATTTTCTTCTTCCCACACATAAAAGAAAATATTATAGTTCCATAGATACTCTTATGGATATTTTTCCTTGATTTAAAACCAATTTTCCGATTCTAATACAATATCCAAAAATCAAATTTCCTTATTCTTTAAAAATATGATTTCAAGTATTAATTCGACGTCTCAACTGAAAATATATATTCATCCCACTTTCGAAACTCGAAATAAATACAGATGATGCCGCGGTCATCGCCAGAATCATTTTCAAGCGACTGGAGTGTGATTCTACATCTATCTAGTACATGTAGGACTTTGCATATACGTTAGCTAAGCGTATATTCAAAATCTTCACATACCTGATACTAACTTTGACGTCAACTAGAATACTCAAAACTCTTCTTTTAAAACAAACGTATATACGATTTTTCTATATATATGACAAAAGGGTATATTGCAAAACATATCTTATTGTAAGGTTTATTTTGTCATATTTTGATTCAATTGTTTTTTTATATACTATCTTAAAGTTTACAATGAAAAATTATAAAATGTTTATTCTCAACACATATCATTTCCCAAAACCTTAAATTTAGTATTTGCTTTACTTATGAAATCTTATAATACACATATAATTTATTTACACAATTCACTATTCCACATTTTTATAAAGCGATTTTAGTTCCAAGAGTCATGTTACTATCATTATATTTTTACTCAAACCAAATTTAGTTTCAAGAACATGCTCTATGTATCCAATTGCTATTTAATATACAGGAAAATAGTGTGAAGGACAAGATGAACAAAAAAATTATCCACAAGGACAAGGGGCAAAAAATTTAACCACAAGGACAAACTTTAGTGTAAAGTATGAAATGATAGTGGTCCCCTAAATTCCTTCCTTTACACTAAAAATTGTCCTTGTAGTTAAAATTTTATCCTCCTGTCCTTATGAATAAATTTTTTGTTGGGTTTTTCCTTGTGCTTAAAAACCCCTTTAATATATCAGGAAACTACTGACAAGGACAAAACTTAGGGCTTTTTTAACCATAAGGACAGCCCATCAAAATTTTATCCTAAAGGACAATATACTGTATATTTTTTACTCAGAAGTATTTCGGCCGTGAAATCCGTCATCTTCCTCAATTCTCTCTCGCGACCGTGAATTCCATCTTCTTCCTCCATTCTCTCTCGTGGAAAAAATCAACCGCATCGTCATCCATCATTTCGTCGCTAATTATCCCGTTCATCACCTCGTCGTTCATCATCCCGAACGATTTTCTATCACGAAATCATTTTTGCTGAAATCATTTTTAATATCAATCAAATTAAAATCGAAACAACAAAAATTAGGGCACGAAATCGATTTCAAAAATCAACCTCGAATGGATTTTTTTTTTGTTGCTATAATCATTATACTTTAATGATGATTTCTACCGATTAGTTTTAAGGTTATTTCGAAAGGTGATTCGTGATTTTTTTCTCGTTCGGCAATTTTGATGTTTAACCTTTCAGCGCGTGGTTATCATTTTTGTATTTTTTTAGTTATCATTTTTCTTGTTTTTAACTTTACAACGTAGCAGCAGTTTTTAGTTATCATTTTTCTATTTTTTAGTTATCATTTTTCCTGTTTTAACTTTAAAAACATAGCAGCAGTTTTTAGTTATCATTTTTCTATTTTTCTGGTTATCATTTTTAGTGGAACTGCTCTGTTATGTTAAACATTACTGCAGTTTTAAGGTATCATTTTTATATTTTTTAAGGTATCATTTTTACTCTATTTTATGTGTTATGTTAAACATCATAGCAGTTTTAAGGTATCCTTTTTATATTTTTTAAGGTATCATTTTTAGTGTAATTTCTGTGTTATGTTTATATGCATCTTTTTTTTACGTACAATATTAAAAAACTGATATCCATGAACTGTGAATATGAGAAAAACTTTAGCTTAGCCCTACCAACTTATAAAACTGATAACAGAATAAAAAATCACATGAAAAAACAATTAACATAGTTAAAATAGTAAAACTGATACGTAAGAAAATAGGTAACTTATACCTAAAACCTGATTCAATGTTTTGAAGTAAAAGTAATGGAAAAAATGTTTACATCAAATTTTGGTGCTATTTTACTTTTATTCTTGTACTGATGCATCAGTTTTGCTAGTCAAACAAATTTATTTCATTTTAAACAATTAAATTGTGATTCGAACATTTTCTGTATTACATTTTGTTGTTAAAATAGTAAAGCAGTTTTAAGGTATCATTTTTTTATTTTTTTAGTTATCATTTTTATATTTACTAGTTGAATTTACATCGTAGCAGTTTTTAGGTATCATTTTTATATTTTTTTAGTTATCAGTTTTATATATTTCTAGTTGAATTTACATCATAGCAGCTTTTAGGTAGATTTGTGTTGTTTACTTTGGTAATTGATTTTTTTTGATACACAACATTAATTATAATTGATGCAAAAATTGTTTACATCACAGTTTGATTGAATAAAATAGAATATGTTCGACTAAGTGACGAAGTTTATGCAAAAAAACAGTTTCAAAATTAACACAGCAATAAAAACACATGAAAACAACACATAACATAGCTAAAACGGTAAAAATGATACCTAAAATAGTAGGAAAATGATAACTAAATACTGATGCAATGCTTTTGAAGATAAAATAATGAAAAAAAATATATCACAGTTTGATTGATTAAATTGAAATAAGTTCGACTTAGTTTCTTAGCTGATACAACAATATAACTTCAAAATTAACACAACAACAAAATTTCATGAAAAAAACATATAACACAGTTAAAACGGTAAAAATGATAACTACAGAAATAGAAAAATGATAACTAAAAACTGCTGCTATGTTCTTAAAGTTAAAACATGAAAAATGATAACTAAAAAATAGAAAAATGATAACTAAAAACTGCTGCTATGCTTTAAAGTTAAAAAAAAAATGATAACTACAAAAATACAAAAATGATACCTACGAACTGCTATACTATTAACGATTAAAAAAACATTTCTAATCACGAAAAAATTGTTTCAACAATTTCGACTTCTTCAATTGTGTTTTCCATCGTTTGAAAAATATTTTTATTCCATTCAATCGTCATTTCGAACGGATTTTTGATGTTCGATCTATTTTTTTTTAGGGTTTTTATTTCGGCTGATTTATGGTGGTGATTTTGATTCGTGAATTTTGTCTTTGAATTCGAATTTCGATTCTAATGTATTATCATATTTGTGATTTAAGCGATTTATGATTTCGTGAATTTGGTGATTTCGTGATAAACGATGAAATCGACAAAGACGTGAGAGAGGGAGAAGAAGAAAGCAGCGGACGGTGGTTTTTTTGGGCTGGGCTAAATGTTGTCCTTTAGGATAAAATATAATAGTGGTGTCCTTATGGATAAAATATTACACTAATTTGTCCTTAAAAAATATTTCCCCTTAATATATTTATCCCAAACCAAATTTTGCCTCATGATCATTCAGAATTTAATTAAATCATTTTATTATCAAATTTCAATTTATAAGTCATGCTTGAATAAGATTTCTTTAATACAACTTTATGAGTTCACAAATGTTTAAATCCATGAAATTTTATATAATTCAATGCTATTGGATTTTAATTCCATTTATTCAATTCAACTAAGTATTTATTGCTTAGTTATTCATTCAAGTTTTATTTTATGTTCTTAAGCCTTAATCTAATTCGATTCGAGCTATGTTGGAATATAAGGGTCTAAACTATCGAACAAACCAAATCAAATAGATTCACCAAAGATAGGTTAAACGAATCAAGGAAGATTCAGGACTTAGAGAGCGAAAAATCTCAAATTTCCTAATATGTAACAAAGCATGATCAAGACTTAGATACGGATTCGAAAAATCAAACCTAAGAAGAATTTTAACTAAAAGAATAGGTTCGAAGGAATGAGATTTAAAAACCAGGAAATATTTTTAAAACAATCTAAAATTCAAATTATTTTCATTTTCAAAATACGCTCTCTCTGGTATGATTCCAAGATGATTTCACTCATTCTAGAGTATTTCTACTCTATCTCTAATGAGTGTTCAACTTCATAAGCTAAGCTTTGTATAAACCAAACCTCTGATGCCACTTTGTAACGACCTAGCTGACTGCTCCAAGTTGGTAATTAACCAACTCGAACCGTTCAAAACGACAAATTGTTATTGCTTATGAACTTGAAATATAGATCATCACAGAATCACAAACACAGAACATAGAATATCTCACAGCGGAAGCCAAATTTATACGATAATACAAAATCATTAAATTTACATGATATCAGAGTACATAAGATAAATTACAGAACCAGCGGAAGACTGAACGTAGAATCATACTAACATCAGTAATAAGTAGAGATGGGCCTAACTGCAGTGGAAATAACAGGTGGATTACTTGAACTCCAATGAATTTCAAGCTCTAATAGATAAATCTCCAAACTGGAATACTCGGTCTGACCTGGGCATTTTGCAAGAAATAAAAACAAACAAAATACTTGAGTCAGGACTAACAGTCTCATATAAGTGAGTTAACTCAAATGAAGCATCCACTGAAATGTACAATAACTTAAAGGATGTTTGGGATTTCCATCCTCTAAGGATCCGCGAAACTAATATCTATATAATAGTACATTATTATTGTAATGTCTATTCAGTAAGGTATAAATAATGAAAATAGCGTAAGCGGGATTACCATATTACCCTTACGTCGTTTATAAGCATCAACAGTCTATACAGTACCGTAAATTCACTGTATTGGAGTTATCATAGGGCACTCCATAGAAAGCAACACTAAATCAAAATTGTATATGGCTCGTATGGGATAAATATGACAAGGCACTCGTGACAATACGCAGGGTAGGATTATACTAGCTGCACTCCCGGTCCGGTGGTAACGCATAGCGGCCACTACCGCCCACCTCGGAACACACTCCCATAATAAAAAAGGGCGCCCAAATCGTCATCATAGTCATAGAAATAGTATCGGAGAAGTGCGTCCGATCAGAGGTGCTACCTCTATTAGTCATGGTGTAGCTCCTGTTTTAGTCATTTTAATTCTGACCCGAAGGTCAGGGCTATTTCGTCATCATTCGCCTTCCTCGATTCAATCGTTGCCTCCAAGTCATCATGCTTCATTCTGGGTACGTCATCACGTACATAGTTGTTAAAGTGGCATCGACACTGATAGAGAGTATGCCACTTACCGACTCCGGTCTCTTTAACAAGCGATGCTTACATTTTCCACACCGTGGTCATTAGATTTGAAATCATATCTCGAGTATCATCAAATTGATTTATTTCAAGTATCGCCCAAAACCGATTTATCCAATAATTTGTTATTGACTTGGTCGAGATTTCAAATCCAATACTTACAAATATTCCTTGTCCACTATTCGAGTTTAGATTTCAATTTTTCACAAATCCCAATTTCTTGAAATCTCTACTTTTAATCACTTATCAAACCATTCAAGTATGGATTTTACTTTTACTCAAAATATCATTATCACCTGAAACCTTCATTTTTATCCTTTCGGATTCATTAGCTCGAATGGGTCATGGATCGTTTAGATTTATAAAATAATTAGAATAGTAAATTGGAATATAGTATAATAGATTAAATTTGAAAACATTTATGTAAACAGTTGTAAAGTAGTATAAGAACTTAGATTGCCAAAACATTGAAATTATAATATATGCTTTAGAAAAGTAAATTCTCCAATGCAGTAATAAAACATTTAAAGTACATGTACTCATAGTGGTTTAAGTTTATTTGTTAAAAGAAATATAGTTTGTAAAACCAAGCAATTCG
This sequence comes from Allium sativum, assembly GCA_030737875.1. Classification (NCBI taxonomy): domain Eukaryota; kingdom Viridiplantae; phylum Streptophyta; class Magnoliopsida; order Asparagales; family Amaryllidaceae; genus Allium; species Allium sativum. Next base: position 403,148,338 of record CM060922.1, on the reverse strand, counting down.
GAAATGCTTTTTTTAATATGTTTTAATTCTAATAGCATGACTCAATCCGATCCCAAATCCGTATTTCAACATTCAATCCATTTCCTTATTTATGGTCTGAGTTCAAATTCATCCCAAAACGGAAATACTTCCAACTCATAAATTTCAAGTTAGATTTAACTTCGATTCCGAGTTTAGTCAATATACTAAATTCCAAAAACTTCGACGGTTAATTATAATGTTATTACTTGAACCACCATTTATAAATTCTAATTCGCTATCCTTTTCTCAACCCTCATGTCGAACTCTGTTTTTTTTAAGTAAGCATATTATTACCATTCACTGAAATTTAAATCAAGAACCCCAATTTATCATTCATTTCATTTCCTTCCAATAAAGTTCATCAAGCTCACATTAAATCTTAATATATCAAAACAAGATTTTGTTGAACTTTTAAAGCAAATCTATTTCTAATAAATCAACAGAATTTAATTATTCATTATACAAATCGATACAAAATCGTTTTCATAAAGTTGTTTACCTCAAACCATAACTATATAAATATCCCTTTACAAAACACTTCAAACCCCCTTTTCTTATGTTAAAAATGAATCTTACTTAACTTCCCAAACTTTAGTTAGTTCAAGGAAATCCTTTCAAACCATTCTTTACACGCTATTAAATTTGCATTCGGGTCATTCAAATTAAATTCATAAAATTTACCAAATCAAATCTTATATCAATAGCAAGTGATAAACCTTTAAACCAAATTTTAGATTTTCATGTTATTAAACTTATTATATATAACACACAGTATCCGTAGTATTTATTTAAAACAAACTTAACTTTAAATGTTATCCCGTATAATCACTTTTAAACTTTTTCTTTCATACAAATTGGAAAAATCCAAATTAAATTTGAATAAAATTTCCTTTACATATTTCTTTATGAGATATGAACATTTCATTAAAATTTCTCTTTACAAAATTGATATAATATTTTAAAATATTTCCATTTTTATTGACCACGTCGTCCGTATATAATTTTCGATCATACGGTAAAGTGACACGAATATTTATCATTTCAACCCGCATCCCAAATTGATTCGAATACACAAAGGTTCGGGTATGTATCATTTCAACCCGTAATGTTAATTTCTAATCTAAGGGGGAACTTGCATGATGAGAAAAATAAACATAACATGTCAAACATACATCCATATTGTGTCATATGATATAATAGTGTGTGTCGTACGTGCACAATCATGAAGCAAACAAATTCTAGAGCCACTAACATTTCATTCAATATTTCAAATCTTTAATTCACTTAATAAAAATATTAGTCTGTGAGTGAGTAGAAACTCACATTCCGAGGTGAAGAAGATGACAATGAAACCGATACAGAAGCAGAAAGTGAGACTCAATAGTCTATATGATGGACGTTCGCCCAATCGATTTATATACATATATACATATGAGTATATACATACATAAATACAATTGGAAATTCCTGAGCACATTCCATGCTTTGTTCCGCATGAACACGACCTCAACAAACTCGAACCAACTCGCCTATGATTCCTAGACCAAACCACGAAAATTCTCAACCCAAAGACACTATGGAACATATACTTTCTTTTTAGGCTAAAATAACTGAAACGAAACGGATAGAAAATACCCAACCTATAAACAACCCAAACGGTTTTGCTCTTACTAACTCAAAGCGTCCGCTCAGGCGTTTGTTCAAGCACTTGAAGTGCGTGTTATCCAAATGGCAACTTGTAGCCACAAGGGGTTGCCAGACTTTGTGAGGCGTTGGATAGGTGGTAGGAGCCCAAGCTTGACGACGACGCTTAGTTGGATGAGGTCTGAGTTTGTTAAAGGGAGTGGATCCGGAAAAGATGTTCGCATCTTTCTTGGTGGTGGGAAGTTCGGTGCGTAACAATAGCAGGGAAAGCTCGAGAGGAGGGTAAAGCTGACCATAGGCGAATTGTGGCGCGCCTCTGGGCGGTGGACCGGCGCGATGCCTGGTAGAGCAGACCTCAGTTGTTGGCTTGCTTTGCAGACCTAAGAAGGAAACGGCGAAGTGCTCGATCTAGATGGCATGAACGCGGTGACGTAGGTGGAGGAAATCAGATCGCTATTTGGAGATGCAGCTTCCACCATTTTTTCTGAGTATTTTGATTTGATTTTTTTCGTGAATGGAAGACAAGCGATTGGTAAAGAAATAAAAGAGAATGCAGAAACATAAAGGAACAAGTTTTCTCAAGGAGGAGGACGCGTGGTGAAACAAGGGACACGTGAACATATATCAAACAATACGAACAGGTGTTTGAATTTTCAGCCATCATGAACAAGTCTCCCACAAATTTTAGCACACACAAGAAGTGGAAATCAAAAATTAAATAGACAACCAAATTAAAAAGTATATACCCTTTGTTATGAATACAAACACAATACATTGTGTTTATATATTACCAAATAAAATTCTTAAATTATTATTATTAAGACCAATTTAAATCTACATAAATTAACATAAATCACAAGTTCATCTATAAATCAAATTTTATAATTCTCAAATATTAAATTTCCAAGTTTAATTCAATTTTTTAATATTTAACGTCAAATACAAGCATCAGTTATCGCCACGATATCAGTCTAGTAAATTGATTTAACCGTATTAACGAGCTTCACATTTCACGACAAAATTAATTAGGTTGCTTCCATGTTACGTATTTAAAATTTTCACTGACTTAACTGTTTGTAATTTATTGATTTAGCATTAAATTCAATAAGCCAATATTAAATATAACCTACGCTTACATTACATATATTTCAAGACAACATTAGAAATTCAAATTAAGGTTATAAGCATCTAATTAAACATCTCATCTTTAACTAAATTCGTATTTTAAATTGTCGAAATTGCCGGTTCGTTACATTATGCAAGATTGTTCAGTAAATCCTAGGTAGAAATTGCATAAGATGGACTTACAGAATAGTGCCTTCGGGTTGTCCAGTCCCAAGACAACTTGAATGGACGAATGTCTGACAAAGTATATCTGGGAGATCGCAAAAGTTGATCGTTTCAAACGTATTTACGTTGGTGGTGAAGGAATTCGTTTCTCTTAGCTTATACATGTGGTATTTTTAGGGAAATCGATTTGTGATTTGGCGGGTATGACGATGTGGCATTCAAAGTAAATAAGGAATGATCTGTTAAATATACGTTATGACCTCAAGGGAAATCGGGCAGGCAACATGGCTAAGTAGGTCGCACCCAAGTAGGATATATTGTCACCATCTAGAGAATATTCATATATGTTACTTCTTTCAATTCTATATCTCGCGGGAACGGTTTTACTAGTATACCAATTGTAAGGTGATAATATATTCGGAACATTCAAGCGAAATGAATGGCCGGTCATGTGTGGCCGAGTTACAAGATGTTCTTGTTGAACTCTAGTGTACCGCTTCTAGAGTTCACTGATCGGAAGGTGGTTCCATACCTTGTCATAGTTTGAAATCCATTACCCAATAAGCGCTCGCGGTGTTTGATAGTATATAATATATGTGGAACGTGAGATGAAAGTGTTTCCACTAGATTGATATTTATTTGATTTAGACATTATTATAATATTAGAAGAGTACTGATTTTTAAGAAATGTTTTGGGTTATCATAAGATAAAACCATCCGTGTTTATGTGTGGATCGTACTTACGATTATCATTTATTTAGAAATGATTTTTAAAGTTAAACAAATGATTGGAGTTTACTCACACCAGCCACATGACTGATCCAGATACTTGAAGAGCTATAGCAAGAGGCTTCAGGATTATATAGCTATTGTTATTTCCGCTGTTTTGTAAGTGTTATATTCTAATAATGGTATTGTATACAAATACTGTTTTATTTCAAATTTATGTTATGAAATATATTTATTCGTTCCGCTGTGAGATTCGTGTTTACTCTGATGTTGTATGTTCTTCTTCTTCTTCTATTCTACTTTTCTATCTTTTCTATTCCCACCCTCTATTTTCTTTCATTAACTTTCTGGTATTTCCAATGCTTGGATAGGCGACTTTGAGTTTATGTCGATTACCCAGAATTGGGAAAACCGGGTCGTTACAATAACAGATAGCAAATTAAGGTGCATTGAAATGCATATGATATTTCATCAAATTTCTCTTCTTCAAACTGATGTTACAACAACTATATCCCAATCTAGTGACAAACAAGTTTCTGCCAATGCTTCTTTTGAAAAAAATAATCAACCAGTAATTTCATCGCAACATTACATAAGGATTATTGATGATACAGACGATATGATTGTTGATGAAAATGAAAATTTTGAAAAATCTCTGGTTCAAAACGCGGATTTATGTGAAACTTAAATTCAAACTCAAACTGATCCGTCTGCTGAAAATTCAACTCTTACTAAAATCGAAAATTTTCAACTAACAACTTTTGAAATTGATGAAAATCTTAATGAAGTTGTTGAAATATCTGTAATTAATTTGAACTCAAATTCTCTTGAAAACGAAGACGTTAATCTTCAATATGATCTTCCTCTCTTAGATTCTGAATATTTTGAAATTTTAGCAACTTTAGATTGTCAAATTGAAAGAAATGATGAAGTTGGTAACAATTTTTTAAGTGATGACGACTTTGATGAGCAAAAATTTCTTGAACTGATTGACGATGATGTTGTTGGGTCTAAAACTGGAAATGAAACTTTTGAAAACTTTAAAATTCTTGAGGTTGAAAACAATGAAACTGCAGAATGTGATCTTAAACACGTTAACAATTTTTCTAAAACTGTTGAAACTCCTTGCGACTTGGTCGTTTCAATTAAACCACACTGTGATCACTTGTTTTTCACTGATAAATTTTTGCAGTATATGAACTCCTTTTGGAATAACACTATTTCTGAGAAAACCCAATTTTGAAATTTACTGAAAATTTATTTGTTTGGTTTTAACTTTAGGTTTACGAATGAACCTTTAGTCAACAACATTTTGAATATCAAAGCAAAACCAAACAATATTTTTCAAAACAAGTGTGGGGGTGAGAGTGATGCACACGTCTCTCAATTTATACATCATCTGAACAAATCAAACTTTGTTTTTGAAACTTTTACTGAATCTCGGCTTGATGACCTCTCTTTAGTTGCTATAGAAATTCAATTCGATTTTAGGATCAATTGTAGGCTCAACATATTGAAATTAGCAACTCAAACTTTTGAAAAAACAAAATTTGTTTTTCCAAATCTGACACATAATATAAAATCCTTTAGGATTTTGTTTTTTGTGCTTCTGCTGTGTATCATAATCTTAATGAGGCTGATCCATTGGCCCATTGTGGATTGGTTCATCTATTCGATGACTGCTTATTTTCTGCACGTGTACCCGGTAAGCCGTGCCGACCCTCTTATTTTCTTTCCCTTTCAAAAAGTTATGTTTGATGAACGACTGTGGGGACACAGTCGCACTCAAATGAGGGGGAATTTACATTACATCAGCAATCAAATTTTATGAACTAATTCATTAGTTGAACAAGGACTAACTCAAAATTCATAAATAACACCTTAGTTCTTGTTTGATAAGTTGAATTGTTGGGTGATGGGAATGAACATTGTTTATTCATTAAGTCGTAATGTGTCATTTTAAGATGCTAGCTTGAGACTGTGTAGATGTTAGTCGTGTTCTGGAGTAAGTGTGTCAACCTTTGTTATACATGTTAGAATGTGCAAGTAAAAAATATAAAAATAAAATAATAATGATTTTGCACCTATATTTGTTGGATTTTCTGAGTTCATTTTCGTGACACCCCACGTCCGTAAATGTACTTACAAAGGGAATGCATTAAGTTTCGTGAAGCGTAATAGGTAAACAGACACAGAATATTACAAGATAGATATAATTAAGATAGCAGCAGAAATTCAAATTTTTATTTCAAACACAAATCATACATCGTGGTCCAAAATACCATAAGTCACAAAAACCATTACAACAATATAACTTCTGTCTTTTACCATCAGAGTACATGAATACTTAAAAGAAAACATAATTCCCCAAATAAAAGAGACAAAACCATAGTAGAGATAAGAACTTGAGCCATACTTCGAAAGCAGCTCTAGCAAGATGGTATCTGAGTCCTGACTAAGCCTGAGTATTTCCTCCATGAGAACCGGGGAGGGGGAAACGGAAGAAAGAAGAGGAAACAAAAGGGTCAGACATAAAGTCTGGCGAGTCTAGCTACTTTTAGCAAGTAAATAAGTAAAAGTAGCATGACAGGCATATAAAGTGGATAAGAGAGATCGCTACATAAATGGTAGGTGTGACAAGGTAGACATGATAAGGTGTATACGCTTCTCTAATGATTACTCTACATTATTATTAGTATAACCAGAGTCAGATGATCCCTTCCACTATAAGGTGGTAGACATAGGCATACGTCTAAATGTACCCTAACTACTACCCTAATCGATCGGCTCCTTACTCCGTAGATATGCACAGCCCCATATCTACAGGTGTCACAATCATCTTATCCCCTTCTGCCCAGCTCATGCACGCACATGGCCCAGTCGGTTTGTGCCGCCCACACCGTCCTCCACATTTGAATCTCTTACAATCAGTCCAGTAAGTGTGCCTCTTCTGCAACCTAGTACGAAGTACATGTTTTGATACCTACTCCGGGTTATTGGATGAAACGAATCCCACATAATATGATACAAGCTCTCCCCTTTGTCTTGTATCCCCCACTAGGTTTTCTTTGGCTATGTATACCACTAGGTGCCTTTAATTACATAACCCTATCATCTCTACAAGTTATGTTTACCCTAAAAGTTGTCTTTAATTACATAACTTTATTATTCCAACCAGTCATGTATACCACTAGGTGACTTTAATTACATAACCTTATCGGGTAAGGCCTATTTGTAAATATTACCCACCACCTCTAAATTTTCTTAGCCCATCCACTATCCAATCAATTTTACTTAACCCTAACCTTAGTTCACAATTATATAATCCTTATGGATTAGAATTGGTTAAGTAGTCCAATTTATTACTATGTCCATTTATGGTTTATAATGGGCTAGACTTCCCACATTAGGCCTACAACTTGTGGATGCTGGATATGCCAGTCCGTTCCAGGCAGTCTTATTCCAAAGTTGGGTTTAACCTCGTGTCATAGCCCACGCGTTTAATATTTGAGCAATTAGACCTCTCACGTTAGGTTCAACATTAGTGGCTGCCAGATATGCCGGTCGGGTCCAGGCAGACTTCCACCACTACTAGAACCTAACCTCCTGTCATAAGAGCCATTACAATTTCTAATTGTAATCCTAGGCAATCATTATTAATTAATCAATAAATTAAACTTATGCCTTTATAGGTGTTAATGCCCATTTTACCCATTAATTTGAATTATATGTCCAATGATGTTTATATTCAAATTATGCCAATATTAACTGTTTTCCCTCGTTCCTTAATTTAGCACTCACAAAATTGGCGGCACGCCTAGGCTAGATAATAGCCTAGTCATAAACGATAAAAGGGAAAAATAATAGGAATATAACCAAAGTGATCGTTTTAAGATAACTTGGCATAAACCTAAACTAGCATGGTGATAAGGTGGACATATGAGCATAAATCTGATGAACTTGTAGCAGTTACTAATTCTAACATAACTATGATGTCATAGTGAGCATAATAAGATCCAAATTAACCATTTAGATGTCCAATTATTCAGATCTAACATTATAGGCACAAGATGATAAACTAGATCTGATTAACTAATTAAATGTCCACATAATTCAAATCCAATGGTTAAAACTAGATCTAACACAAATAAGGTCAAGATCCTCATTATAGGATGTCATAATAGATCCAACAAGATAGGGATTTAGATAATAGTTAAAAATAGATCTAACACAAATAAAATTAAGATCCTTATCATAGAGTGCCACAAAGGTTACAATAGATCCAATAAGATAGAGATTTAGATCCAAGTTATACACAATTTAGGATGTCATATGTTCATAATTTACAATGGATCCAACATGATATAAGCACATGAACAAATCCAAACTATTGTCATATCATGTTTACTTTTATACATTTAAATCTAAAAGCAACTAGGAACTCGCTAAGTTTGGATAAGAAGATAGAACTAGAAAAGATTATCTCTTGAATCTCCAATTGATTTGCTTACATTGATAGTTATAGGAGATTAACGGATTTAGTTCAGTTCAGACACCGGTAGAGTTTGGCCACCATGAATTCATAATGAAGAAAACAAGAGAAATGACCATGTATACATAGCTGCCAGATCCTCTGAAACCGACTGCCACATCAGCCCTAGGGGTGTCGACACCCCTGTGGGTGGGTCAACCCTGGTGTCGACACCCCTTAAGAGGGGTCGACCCTGGTGTCGACACCCCTCTAGGAGGGTCGAACCCCTAGAGCGGGATAACTGCCGCCACTTTTATTTTTCAAATTCGAACGGTTTTGGATAAAATTCTGACTCGTCCCTGACTCATGTGTATATATATAATTCTTCTACGCGTATACAAACTTAAAACCCTCATAACTTCTTCATACAGTGTCCGTTTTACGCAAACCAAATGTCTATCTTGACCAGAATTTCGAGATGGACGCAATGGCGCTGTCCGTTTTCCTTAATTCTGAATATTAAGTTAATTATATTTTAATTTATCCTCTTTTTGTATCATTAAAAATACAGGGTGTTACATTCTCCCCTATTCAAAGGATTTCGTCCCCAAAATCTCTAAGTTGAGAAGAATGCATATCCTACCATCCATCTACTCATTCATCAATCACTGATATCCATTGTCCTTAAAGACTTCTAATGCTTATACGAATATATGCAAGGGTGTGCGTATATGCCCCAACACTAATGCGGAAATCAGGCGGTCTACTGATTCAGTTGACCTCCTTAATGCAATGTATGTTAGTACCATGTATCCAATATGTATGCGAATAATCATATTATAACATGTGAGTTCTATATGTGTGCACACTCATTCGTCCAAATGCAACATCCATATGGTAATACATCCATTTCCATCCATAAAAGAAAAGAATATGCACACACACTACCATATGCAGTATGAGAGTGATTGAGCCGATCTAGTGCCTAATGTATGTGTATATGCGTCCACAGACATCCACTAGCAAAAACTTGTATCCACTTGCATCGATCAAACATAATGTAACACCCCACCTCCATTAAGGTTACTCACAAAGGGAACGCCTTAACTTTAGTGGAGCATTTTTGGTAAACAGACATAGAATATCACAAGACAGATATAAAAATTTTGCAGCGGAAAATAAAAAACTTTATTAAATCACCAAAATATTTTGTTACATAATACCATGAGTCATAAAACGCTTACAACAAAACACTTTTGTCTTATATTATCAGAGTACATAGGTATTTAAAAGAAAACATCATTCCCTATATTAAAGAGCAAGCCATATAGGAGACAGAGACTCGAGCCATACTTCAGAAATAGCTCCTAGAAGATGATATCCAATTCCTGGCTCAACCTGGGTGTTTCCTCCCTGAGAACCTGGGGGGGACAGAAGAAAAGAGGCGAAACAACCTAGGTCAGACATACGTCTGGTGAGTCCAGTAACTTTTAGCCAGTAAATAAATAAAAGTAAATGTGACATGCATACAAAGTGGATAAGAGGATCACGGTACAGATGACAGGTATGACAGGACAAATAAGGTAAGGTGTATGCATGATTCACTACTAACTACTCTGCACTATTACTAGTCAAATCAAGATAGGATGATCCCTTCCGCTAATGATAACGATGGTGGTAGTTTCGTGTATTCCTAGCTGCTGCCATAGGTGTCGCATGTTCCTATCTCAACTAGTCGTACCCACTACCCTCCTACTATAAATTGGTAGACTTAGGGCATATGTTCGGATATACCCTAACCACTACCCTAATCGATCGGCTCCCTACTCTGTAGATACCCTGTGCTGGTCCCGCAACTAGGGGGTATCACATCCCTAAAGTGGCAACCTAAGGTGTGCACAGTTTTACCTACTGGTGTCACGGTCATCTTGTCCCCCTCTGCCCGGCCCATGCACGCACATGTCCCCGGTCGGTTTGCGCCGCCCACACCATCCGTCTCATTTTGGATCTCTTACAATCAATCAGTAAGCGTGCCCCTTCCCCGCCTAGTACGGAGATCTTTACTTTGATACCCCTCCGGGTTACTGACTGAAATTGGTCCCACACAACGTGATACAAGCTCTCCCCTATGTCTTGTATCCCCACTAGGTTTTCTACTGACCATGTATACCCTAAGGTGTCTTTAATTACATAGCCCTCAATCAGTTATGTGTACCTATAGGTGTCTTTAATACATAACCCCTATTCTACCTATCGGTTATGCGTACCTATAGGTGTCTTTAATACATAACTCTACGTATTCCCATTAGTTATGCGTACCCCTAAGGGTGTCTTTAATACATAACTTTGCCTATTCCCATTAGTTATGCGTACCCCTAAGGGTGTCTTTAATACATAACTTTACTATTCTGCCCCGGTTATGTATACCATTAGGTGTCTTTAATTACATAACCCCTTTTTAATGGTTAAGTTTGTGGGCCTATATGTATTAATATTACCCACCTACCCTTTAGTTGTACTTAACCCTCCCACTGATTTAATCCTATTTATTTGACGGTTAAGTTTGTGGGCCTATATATATTAATATTACCCACCTACCCATCAGTTGTACTTAACCCACCCACAATCCAATTCGTTTTGCTTAACCCTAACTTATGTCAACCATCATACAGTCCATATGTATTAAGTTAGGTTAAGTAGCATTAATCTAATCGTATTTCTCATGCCACCCAAGGCACCCACTTAATTCCACATGCCACCCAAGGAACCCACTTAATTCCACATGCCACACTACATGTTTATCTGGTTAAGTGTTTCTTAATTCATTAAGACCGTAACCTTATAAAGACCTCCCACATTAGACTGGCATTTGTGGCAGCTGGATTTGTCGGGCGGGTCCGGGCAGTCTTACACCAAAAATGAGTCTAACCTCGTGTCTTTACAATTGTTACGTATTTAATTTATGCCTAAGACCTCCCACATTAGACTGGCATTTGTGGCAGTTGGATTTGCCGGGCTGGTCCGGGCAGTCTTACACCACAAAAGAGCATAACCTCGTGTCTTAGACGATTAATTACTCCTAATTAATCATCCCCCAATTTGAATTACTTTCCCTATTCAAATTATCAATTAATTCCACATTTCACTATGGCCATAATTGACTCAATTATGTCCATCTATTTATGGTATGAAAAATCATACCAATTTTCATCACAAATTTATTTTATGCCAATTCTCAATATTAAATCTTAAGACTTTAATTGCTTAAACATTCCTCTTTTGATTAATTAAGTTAATTAATTAATCCTTTCCTTTTTCATAGGTGTCAATACCTATCTTATTAACAATTTGGATTTCTTATCCATAAATGGTCATATTCAAATTATACCATTTTTACCCAATTTTACCCATGTCATAATAGATAATTATTTATATGTTTTCCTACTTGAATCATGTGTCCAATTTACACAATCACTATGCCTATCACAAATTCCCCTTTCTCCCCGTTTCTTAACTAACGTAACCGTTTGCGTTTTTTGGCGTCATCGAGGCTACAAGGTAGCCTCGCCATAACAATAAAATAAAGGGAATGACAAGGTGATCGTTTTCAGTACAATTTTTGGCATAAGCATGACAACTAGGGAAGATGACATGATAACTTCGCATATAATTATGATTCACCACATAATTAACAACTCGCATGGATTCATAACAACTTGCATAGGTTCATGAATTAACAACATAATTAACAACTAACATAGGCTCATGATTCTCAACATAATCAACAACTTATATGGGTTCATGATTCACAATATAACAGCTTGCATGACTCATAACATAATCTTCTTGCATAGGTGACTTACATAGGTTCATGATCCACAACATAACAACTAGCATAGGTTCATGAATTAACAACTTATCAACTTGCATAGGTAACTTACATAGGTTCATGATTCATAACATAACAACTAGCATAGATTCATGAATTAACAACGCAACATCTTGCATAGGTAACTTGCATGGGTTCATAGTTTCTCCACATAATAATTTGCATAACTTCATGATTCACAACAATAATAAACTTGCATCATATCATGATTCACGACAATAATGAACTACATAACTTCATGATTCACAATAATAAACTTACATCATTTCATGATTCACAACAATAAACTTGCATAACTACAAACAACATATACCCAAATCATAGTCTACCACAATTCACTTTTATTTATTTAAACCTAAAAGTGACTAGAACTCACTGAATAAGGGGTCTTGAGTTCTGGGATCTGAATTCTGTAATTGATTAGCGTTCCCTTGTTGTAGACAATTTCGTTGTTGTAGTTTTAGGCTTGATTTGAATTGAATTGTTGTCTTTAATTTGCTTCTAGTTGGTGGCGGCTACTCTAGGGTTTGGAGTGACAACATGACGGCTACTGATCTAATTTTGATTTGATTCTAGGGTTTGAGTCTACACACGTTTATATAGAATTTCAATTTATTTATAGCCGTCGGATGACCTTAGGGTTAATCAAAACCACTCAGTCCAGATTGGAACTATCCAGAAACCCTAATGACTCGTTAACTAGTCAGGAATGACTCAGCACTGACTCATCGTTCGAACCAGAGCTTCAGAAATCTGTGCAGATTTTTACCTTGGCCTGGGCGCACCTGCCAAGTGCGCCAGTGCAATATTGCATGGGCGCACTTCCCAAGTGCGCCAGTGCAATTTTGTTTTGGCGCACTTCCCAAGTGCGCCAGTGCATTCTGGCCCGTTTCCGGTTTTTCTTCCTAACTTCGTTCGTCTATATCTTCTTCATATGGCATCCGTTTTACGCATACTCGGACTCTATCTCAACCAGAATTCCGATACGAACGCAATGGCGTAACCCGTTTCCCTTAATTCCCACATTTGAAATTAAGTATCCATAAGTTTAGATAATTTGATTGTTCAAAGATTCGGGGTGTTACATTCTCCCCTCCTTAAAGGATTTCGTCCCCGAAATCTTCGAGTCAAGAAGAATGTGCATCCTACCATACAATCATCCATCTACTCAACCATCAAACACAGGCATCCATTGTCCTTAAAAGATTTCTAATGCCGTATGAACATATGCAAAAAAAAAAGTGTGTGTATATGTTCCTTATCTAATGCAAAATCAGGCGGTCTACTGATTCAGTTGTCCTCCTTAATGCAAACCATGATAGTGCCGTGCGTCCATTATGTATGCGAAAGAATCCTATCGATGCATATTATTTCTACATGTGTGCTCAACCATTCATCAAAATGCAGCATCCATATGATAACACAACCATTATTCATCCATTAACCTAAATATGCACACACATTTATATGCAATATGAAAGTGATTTGAGCCGATCTAGTGCCTAATGTGTGTGTAAATGCATCCACGAGCAACCACTAGCATCCACTTGCAACCATCAAACATAACATGTCCCAAGCACATGTTTACATCCATGGATTTCCTATCTAAAGGTCGAAGATTCGGTTGATGGGATATAAACAAATGATATAACTAAAGCAAAAGCTTTGTTCCCATTTGACATCGGTTAAGAGAATGATTCCCTAAGTCTCAGCCCCGAAGACCGAAATCAACATCAGACTGACACCCAAAGAATTACCCCATTAAACAATGTCAAAACTGGAGATCTACTCCATGCTTCGAGTAGAAACCCGTATCCTTCAGAAATATCCAGATACTTACAGACTACTGGTACAGATCAGATTACAGAATGATTCTCAGAAAGCTAAGAATGAAACACCCTTGCGGGTCACAAGAAACTTTGGGGTCTTCCCATGACAAGTTAGAAACTTAACGACCCTCCTCTCAAAATCTAGAATGACCCTCTACATAGAAAGCAGGTCCATTTAGACCCAACCCATAGCCCATAAACTTGAGCACACAAACGTCACATTCAAATTTTTGACGCCTAACACAGATAATTTCAACCCCTTACAAATCACCAATAAATGAGCCGAACCACAAAAGGGGTTTGAAACAACTACGGGATCAGAAACAAGATTAGTATTAAAGTGCAGAGTCAATTACAAAATCAAATTGCCAGAATCCAAAAAAGTCTTAACTTCATAAGGAAATTAAACCTTTTACATAAATTTTTCCTATCTCTATCCTATCCATCTGCCACGAGAGCATTCGCCGACCCTCCAGAAGTCCCTTGCGATCCCTGCACCTTCGGGCATTCCTTGGAAAAGTGTCCGACCTCTCCACACTTAAAGCAATTGGACTTCCTCCTTTTACATTCTTTGACTAGGTGACCTTCTTTCCCTTAATAGTGGCATTTCCTCTTATCCTTTCCCTTGTCATCCTTCTTGTCGTTCTTCTGCTGTTGCTGTTGATGTCCTTTCTTGGGCCCCGCCTTCTCATTTTTCAGTGTCCCTTCAACTTTTTCCTCTTTCTTTGCTCCTTTGTCCTCTTCATGCATGAGGGCCATATCCACCAGCTTTTCAAAAGTGGCCCCCATGGGAATGTGGGTCATAGCCATTCCATGTAGCGGCTCATTCAAGCCTTTAACAAATCTCAGAGCCTTCTTCTCAGGTGTGTTCACTAAGTCTAAGCCGAACCTCGCCAACTGATTGAACTTGTTGACGTACTCTTTTACTGACAGATCCCCCTGCTTTAATGCCAAAAACCTTTCCATATATAGATTTTCTTCCGCTCGTGAGAGAAATTTCGCCTCAAACCTACGCCTGAAATCTGGCCATGTATCAACTGGACGCTCTCCATTAGTGACCTCCCACCAAAAACGAAGCTTCATCTTTCGTCAACCAAGCAGCTAATTGGACCTTCTTACGGTTGTCCAAGTCGAAAATGCCAAACAGATCATCCACTTCCTTCAACCAATTTCTAGCTTCAATAAACGTTTCAGTCCCACTAAAAGATTTTCCACCCATCGAACGAAAGTCCTTACATATCTTGGAGAAAGTATCTCCATGCAGAGGAATGACTGGAGCTAGGGAAGGAGGAGGAGGAACGTTGGCCGGACCCGCGGTAGCGGCCCTAGCCTCGAGATATTGAAGAAACCAACCGGGTACATGAACACCCTCTGGTATCTCATATGCTCCAGACATGCTGAAATGAAAAAGGAAAGATTCAATACAAAGAACCGAAGGAAAGATATATGCCTCTTGGGGAATGTTTTTCAAAACAGGCATTCCTTTTTGAAAATACTTTCTTTTAAAACCTCTTTGAAAATAGTTTTTCAAAAGCTTTTATCTAATCTGGTAACCTTCAGCTCTGATACCAAGTGTAACACCCCACCTCCATTAAGGTCACTCATAAAGGGAATGCCTTAACTTTAGGGGAGCATTTTTGGTAAACAGACACAGAATATCACAAGACAGATATAAAAAATTTGCAGCGGAAAATAAACAACTTTATTAAATCACCAAAATATTTTGTTACATAATACTATGAGTCATAAAACCCTTACAACAAAACACTTCTGTCTTATATTATCAAAGTACATAGGTATTTAAAAGAAAACATCGTTCCCCATATTAAAGGGCAAGCCATATGGGAGACAGAGACTCGAGCTATACTTCAGAAATAGCTCCTAGAAGATGATATCCAATTCCTGACTAAACCTGGGTGTTTCCTCCCTGAGAACCTGGGGGGGAACGGAAGAAAAGAGGCGAAACAAACTACGTCAGACATATGTCTGGTGAGTCCAGTAACTTTTAGCCAGTAAATAAATAAAGGTAAACATAACAGGCATACAAAGTGGATAAGAGTATCACGGTACAGATGAAAGGTATAACAGGACAAATAAGGTAAGGTGTATGCATGATTCACTACTAACTAATCTGCACTATTACTAGTCAAATCAAGATGGGATGATCCCTTCCGCTAAAAATAACGATGGTGGTAGTTTCGTGTATGCCTAGCTGCTGCCATAGGTGCCGCCTGTTCCTATCTCAACTAGTCGTACCCACTACCCTCCTACTATAAATTGATAGACTTAGGGCATATGTCCGGATATACCCTAACCACTACCCTAATCGATCGGCTCCCTACTCTGTAGATACCCTGTGCTGGTCCCGCAACTAGGGGGTATCACATCCCTAAAGTGGCAACCTAAGGTGTGCACAGTTTTACCTACTGGTGTCACGGTCATCTTGTCCCCGTCTGCCCGGCCCATGCACGCACATGTCCCCGGTCGGTTTGCACCGCCCACACCATCCGTCTCATTTTGGATCTCTTACAATCAATCAGTAAGCGTGCCCCTTCCCCGCCTAGTACGGAGATCTTTACTTTGATACCCCTCCGGGTTACTGACTGAAATGGGTCCCACACAACGTGATACAAGCTCTCCCCTATGTCTTGTATCCCACTAGGTTTTCTACTGACTATGTATACCCTAAGATGTCTTTAATTACATAGCCCTCAATCAGTTATGCGTACCTATAGGTGTCTTTAATACATAACCCCTATTCTACCTATCGGTTATGCGTACCTATAGGTGTCTTTAATATGTAACACTACCTATTCCCATTAGTTATGTGTACCCCTATGGGTGTCTTTAATACATAACTTTGCATATTCCCAATAGTTATGCGTACCCCTAAGGGTGTCTTTAATACATAACTTTACTATTCTACCCCGGTTATGTATACCATTAGGTGTCTTTAATTACATAACCCCTTTTTAATGGTTAAGTTTGTGGGCCTATATGTATTAATATTACCCACCTACCCTTCAGTTGTACTTAACCCTCCCACTGATTTAATCCTATTTATTTAACGGTTAAGTTTGTGGGCCTGTATATATTAATATTACCCACCTACCCATCAGTTGTACTTAACCCACCCACAATCCAATTCGTTTTGCTTAACCCTAACTTATGTCAACCATCATATAGTCTATATGTATAAAGTTAGGTTAAGTAGCATTAATCTAATCATATTTCACATGCCACCCAAGGCACCCACTTAATTCCACATGCCACCCAAGGCACCCACTTAATTCCACATGCCACACTACATGTTTATCTGGTTAAGTGTTTCTTAATTCATTAAGACCGTAACCTTATAAAGACCTCCCACATTAGACTGGCATTTGTGGCAGCTGGATTTGCCGGGCGGGTCCGGGCAGTCTTACACCACAAATGAGTCTAACCTCGTGTCTTTACAATTGTTATGTATTTAATTTATGCCTAAGACCTCCCACATTAGACTAGCATTTGTGGCAGCTGGATTTGCCGGGCTGGTCCGGGCAGTCTTACACCACAAAAGAGCCTAACCTCGTGTCTTAGACGATTAATTACTCCTAATTAATCATCCCCCAATTTGAATTACTTTTCCTATTCAAATTATCAATTAATTCCAAATTTCACTATGGCCATAATTGACTCAATTATGTCCATCTATTTATGGTATGAAAAATCATACCAATTTTCATCACAAATTTATTTTATGCCAATTCTCAATATTAAATCTTTAGACTTTAATTGCTTAAACATTCCTCTTTTGATTAATTAAGTTAATTAATTAATCCTTTTCTTTTTCATAGGTGTCAATACCTATCTTATTAACAATTTGGATTTCTTATCCATAAATGGTCATATTCAAATTATACCATTTTTACCCAATTTCACCCATGTCATAATAGGTAATTATTTATATGTTTTCCGACTTGAATCATGTGTCCAATTTACACAATCACTATGCCTATCACAAATTCCCCTTTCTCCCCGTTTCTTAACTAACGTAACCGTTTGCATTTTTTGGCGTCATCGAGGCTACAAGGTAGCCTCGCCATAACAATAAAATAAAGGGAATGACAAGGTGATCGTTTTCAGTACAATTTTTGGCATAAGCATGACAACTAGGGAAGATGACATGATAACTTCGCATATAATTATGATTCACCACATAATTAACAACTCGCATGGATTCATAACAACTTGCATAGGTTCATGAATTAACAACATAATTAACAACTAACATAGGCTCATGATTCTCAACATAATCAACAACTTATATGGGTTCATGATTCACAATATAACAGCTTGCCTGATTCATAACATAATCTTCTTGCATAGGTGACTTACATAGGTTCATGATCCACAACATAACAACTAGCATAGGATCATGAATTAACAACTTATCAACTTGCATGGGTAACTTACATAGGTTCATGATTCGTAACATAACAACTAGCATAGATTCATGAATTAACAACGCAACATCTTGCATAGGTAACTTGCATGGGTTCATAGTTTCTCCACATAATAATTTGCATAACTTCATGATTCACAACAATAATAAACTTGCATCATATCATGATTCACGACAATAATAAACTGCATAACTTCATGATTCACAATAATAAACTTACATCATTTCATGATTCACAACAATAAACTTGCATAACTACAAACAATATATACCCAAATCATAGTCTACCACAATTCACTTTTATTTATTTAAACCTAAAAGTGACTAGAACTCACCGAATAAGGGGTCTTGAGTTCTGGGATCTGAATTCTGTAATTGATTAGCGTTCCCTTGTTGTAGACAATTTCATTGTTGTAGTTTTAGGCTTTATTTGAATTGAATTGTTGTCTTTAATTTGCTTCTAGTTGGTGGCGGCTACTCTTGGGTTTGGAGTGACAACATGACGGCTACTGATCTAATTTTGATTTGATTCTAGGATTTGAGTCTACACATGTTTATATAGAATTTCAATTTAATTATAGCCGTCGGATGACCTTAGCGTTAATCAAAACCACTCAGTCCAGATTGGAACTATCCAGAAACCCTAATGACTCATTAACTAGTCAGAAATGACTCAGCACTGACTCACCGTTCGAACCAGAGCTTCAGAAATCTGTGCAGATTTTTACGTCGGCCTGGGGGCACCTGCCAAGTGCGCCAGTGCAATATTGCATGGGCGCACTTCCCAAGTGCGCCAGTGTAATTTTATTCTGGCGCACTTCCCAAGTGCGCCAGTGCATTCTGGCCCGTTTCCGGTTTTTCTGCCTAACTTTGTTCGTCCATATCTTCTTCATACGGCATCCGTTTTACACAAACTCGGACTCTATCTCAACCAGAATTCCGAGACGAACGCAATGGCGAAATTTGTTTCCCTTAATTCCCACATTTGAATTCAAGTATCCTTAAGTTTAGATAATTTGATTATTCAAAGATTCGGGGTGTTACACATAACATGTCTCAAACACATGTTTACGTCCATAGGATTCCTATCTAAACGTCGAGAATACTATGGATAAGATATTTTCAAATGACAAAAACAAGCACAAATAAAATTTCGGAAAAAGGAGTTAAGGACATACCCTCGAAAAGAAAAGGGTACGGAGCACAAATCATGGCTTCGGTCTCCCAAGTCGCATCCTATGGATTATCTCCCCATTTAACCTTTAGCAACTTGGTCTCTTTATTGCATAATCTCAAAACTTCTGATCCAAGAATACGGGAAGGAACTCGCCTGACTGTCGCCCCCCGTTCCACTCTACCTCTTCCAGTACACTCGGCTCAACAACTTCTGCAGTGTCATGCAGGCACTTCCGCAGATGAGAAATGTGGAAAACGTCATGAACATCGGATAGATTTTCTGGGAGCTTTACTCTATAGGCCATTTGGCCAATCCTCTCAGTTATGGGAAATGGCCCCCACAAACCTAGGTGCCAACTTCCCTACTGATCTGAAGCGAACCACATTCCTTAGAGGCTATACTTTAATAAAAACCGAGTCTCCACTTTAAATTCGATGTCAATCCTCCTCTTGTATGCATAGGATTTCTGCATATCTAGAACTGTCTTCATCCGCCGTCGAATAAGATCAATCTTTTCGGATGTTTCCCTAACCATATCTGGTCCAAGTAATAATCTTTCTATAGATTCCCACCAACAAGTTGGTAATCTACATGGTCGTCCATATAATGCTTCGAAGGGTGACATGTCGATGCTGGATTGGTAGTTGTTGTTATAGGAAAACTCTACTAAAGGAAGGTGCTCTTCCTAAGTTCCTCTGAAGTCTAGGATACACAGCCTCAAAAGAACCTATATAATTCTGTTCAGCCTTTCCGTCTGCCCGTTGGTCTGAGGATGATAAGTGGTGCTCAAACACAACTGTGTACCTAACGCTTCTTGCAAGCTCCTCCAAAATTCACTGGTAAAGATGGGGTCACGATTGCTCACGATACTGGAAGGTACTCCAGGAAGACGAACTATCTCACAAACAAAATTTTTTGTTAACCATAATGTCATCCTCTTCCTCTTAACTGGGATAAAATGAGCGCTCTTAGTGAGTCTATCTACCACAACCCAGATACTTGTGTTGCCTTTCTTCGATCTAGGAAAACCATCTATGAAATCCATAGAGATGCTCTCCCATTTCCACTGAGGAATCTCCAAAGGATGAAGTAAACCACCGAGCTTCTTTTTCTCAGCTTTAACTTGCTGAGACATTGGGAAACAAATTCGGCCACATCTTTCTTCATTCCAACCCAAAAGAAAACCCTTTTCATTCTCTGTACATCTTATCACCGTCTGGATGAATAGTCATCTTAGAATGGTGGGCTTCTTCCAAGACTGCCTTTATCAAGCTTCCAGTTTGAGGAACACAAAGTCTTTCATCTTGTCGCAACCACCCCTTTTCATCTATGGCATATCTACCGAGGTGACTATAAGTCTCCCCTTTTCTGAGCTTTTCCATAATGTCTAAAATATGTGGGTCACCTTGTTGCGAAGCTCCTATCTGATCCATAAGGGTTGGTCGTATCTCCAAGGATGCAAACAAATCAGGCAAAATCTCGATTGAGGGTCTAAAATCTAAAGCTGATATGAACTCCAAGCTCTTCCTCTCCACAAATAGAGGATTCAAGGTCATCCTATGCCTATTTAGTGTGTCTGCAACCGCATTACCCTTGCCAGGAGTATAAGCAATCTCAAAATCATAAAAAACTAGGAACTCCATCCACCGTTGTTGCCTTAAATTGAGATCCTTCTATGAGAACAGATACTTGAGAAATTTATTATAGGTGTATAACTCGAACTTCTCTCCTAGTAAATAATGGCGCCATGTCTTTAACGAGAATACTATGGCAGCTAGTTCTAGATCATGGGTGGGGTAGTTTATCTCATGAACTCTCAACTGTTTACCCCCATAAGCATCAGAACCGCACCAAGCCCTGTACCACATGCATCGGTGTAAACCATAAACACTTTGCCCCCATCAGGCAAAGTCAAAACTGGGGCTGTTGTCAGAGCCCTCTTTAAACGTTGGAAAGCAACATCACAGTCTATATCCCATGAAAATGTCAAGTTCTTCTTCGTCAGCATGGTGAGTGGGGCAGATATCTTTGCGAAGTCCTTAATGAACTTCCTATAAAAACCTGCCAACCCATGAAAGTTTCTCACCTCGGTTGCATTTTTAGGAATCTGCCAATATTGCATTGCAACCACCTTTGCGGGATCTGCAGGTATCCCTTCTTTGGAGACCACATGCCTAAGAATCCCACCTCTTTTCTCCAAAAATGGCATTTGGAGAACTTCTTCTTAAGCTGATGTGCATGGAGAGTTTTTAAGACTTCTCTCAAATGTTAGGCATGCTCTTCTTCTCTTCTGGAGAAGATCAAGATATCATCAACAAAGACCATGAAAATTTTGTTTAGAAACTCTCGAAACACCCTACTCATCAGATCAACTAAATAGGCGGGTGCATTTGTCAGCCCAAAAGGCATAACTAGCTATTCAAAGAAACCATCCGGAGTCCTAAAAGCAGTCTTATCTATGTTGTCCTTAGCCACCTCAACTGATGAAACCCCGTGGCCAAGTCTAACTGGGAAAATAATGAGGCACCAACAATCTGATCAAATAAATCATTAATCCTCGGAAATGGGTGTCTATTCTTCTTGGTGAGTTTATTCAACTCTTTATAGTCAACATATAAACTAAGCGAACCATTCGCCTTAGTTGCGAATACAACTGGAGCACCCCATTCAGATATGTTTCGTCTGATAAATCCTTTCTCAAGTAGCTCCCCTATTTGCTTACTTAGCTCCTTCCTTTCCCTTGGAGCCATATGGCGCACTGGTAATGCAACTGGCTTTGCATTATCCACCAGATATATACGAAAATCGATCTCGCACCTCGGAGGTAAACCCCGTACCTCATCAAAAAAATCAAAATAATCTCGGACCACTGGAACAGTTTCAGAACATCGATAGATGCATCAAGAGACTCTGGGAAATTAAGCATAACCGACCCTTGCGGGTCATAAGAAATTTCGAGGGTCCTCCCATGACAAGTCAGAAACCTAACGACCCTCCTCTCACAATTCAGAATGACACCATATATGGTAAGCCAATCCATTCCTACAATCAACCCATAGCCCGTAAACCCAAGCACGTATGCGTTGCACTCAAACTCGACGCCTAATACAGATATTCTCAAACCCCGAAAAATCATAGATAAATGAGCTGAACCACCAATGGGGTTTGAGACAACTATGGGATCCACAACCATACTAGTAATTAAGTGCAGAGACCCAACCACAGAATTAGATATAAATGAATGTGAAGCACTAGAATCAAAAAGTTTTCTAATAGGATGGTTTGAAAGAGAATTAAAGCTTCCACATAACTTTTTAACCTCTATCAGGGGCACTGATCACGAGAGAATGCACCTGCCCTCCAGAAGTTCCTGCCCTTTGACCTTGTCCCTGCGATCCCTGTGTCTTCGGGCACTCCCAAGCAAAGTGTCTGACCTCTCCACAATGGTAGCAAGAGTTCTTCCTTCGCTTACAATCTTTGACCAAGTGACCCTCTTTCCCACAATTGTGACATTTTCTATTATCCTTGCCCTTGTCATTCTTTCCACCTTTCTTTTGTTGCTGTTGCTGTTGTTGCTGTTGCCCGTACTTGGGCCATACCTTCTTATTTTGCGTTGTTTCCTCAGCCTTTACTTCCTTCTTTTCTCCCTTGTCTTCGTCATGCCTTAGGTCTATATTGACAAGCTTTTCAAAAGTGTCTCCCATAGGAATATGGGACATGTCTAACCGATGAAGGAGTTCATTTAGCCCTTTAGCAAACTACAACGCCTTCTTGTGTGGAGTATCCACCAATTTTAACTCGAACCTTGCTAGGTGGTTGAATTTGTTCACATATTCTTTCACCGTCAAGTTCCCTTGTCTGAGTGCCAAGAACCTCTCCATATACATGCTTTTCTCGGCCTGGGAAAGAAATTTCAGTTCAAATTTTTTGTCTAAAATCTTCCCAAGTTTCCACCAGACGTCCAGCCTGAGTAACTTTCCACCAAAATGAGGCTTCATATTTCAGTAGCCAGGTAGCTAACTGAACCTTCCTTCTATCTTCTACTTCAAAGATTACGAACAAGTCCTCGGTCTCCTTGAGCCAATTCCGCGCTTCTACGAATGTCTCGTTCCCATAGAATGGCTTCCCTCCCATAGCATGGAAGTCTTTGCAAATCTTAGCAAAATTATCTACTCTTGGAGGGGGAGGAGGAGGAATGACTGGTGCAGCTGGGGGAGGAACGATTCCTCCGCCCTCGGCAGGTGTCGTAGCCTCTAGATACCTACGGAACCATCCGGGTATAGTAACTCCCTCTGAGATATTAGGAATGTTTGGTTTCCCAGACATGCTGAAAAGAAAAAGGGAAGAGATTTAGACAAAGGACCGAAGGATATTACATATGGCTTCTTGGGGAATGTCTTTCAAAATAGACTTTTCTTTTCGAAAATGTTTTCTTTTAAAACCCTTTTGAAAACAATTTTTCAAAAACTTTATCCAATCTGGTAACCTTCAGCTCTGATACCAAGTGTGACACCCCACATCCGTTAATGTCACGCACAAAGGGAATGCATTATTTTTGTGAAGCGTTATAGGTAAACAGACGCAGAATAATACAAGACAGATATAATTAAGATAGCAGCGGTAATTCAAATTTTTATTTCAAACACAAATTAGACATCGTGGTCCAAAATACCATAAGTCACAAAAACAATTACAACAATATAACTTTTGTCTTTTACCATTAGAGTACATAAATACTTAAAAGAAAACATAATTCCCCAAATAAAAGAGACAAAGCCATAGTAGAGATAAGAACTTGAGCAATACTTCGAAAGCAGCTCTAGGAGACAAAGCCATAGTAGAGATAAGAACTTGAGCTATACTTTGAAAGCAGCTCTAGCAAGATTATATCTGAGTTCTAACTAAGCCTGAGTGTTTCCTACCTGAGAACCTAGAGGGGAAACGGAAGAAAGAAGAGGAAACAAAAGGGTCAAACATAAAGTCTGGCGAGTCTAGTTACTTTTAGCAAGTAAATAAATAAAAGTAGCATGGCAGGCATATAAAGTGGATAAGAGAGATCACTACATAAATGCCAGGTGTAACAAGGTAGACATGATAAGGTGTATACGCTTATCTAATGATTACTCTGCACTATTACTAGTATAACCAGAATGAGATGATCTCTTCCACTATACGGTGGTAGACTTAGGCATACGTCCAAATGTACACTAACTACTACCCTAATCGATCGGCTCCATACTCCGCAGATACTCTGTACCGGCCCCACAGTAGGATGTATCACGTCCTAAAATGGCAACCCCTCACTGATATGCACAGCCCCATATCTACAGGTGTCACGGTTGTCTTATCCCCTTCTTCCCGTCTTATGCACGCATATGGCCCGGTCGGTCTGCGCCGCCCACACTGTCCTTTGGATCTCTTACAATTAATCAGCGTGCCCCTTCTCCGACCTAGTATGGAGTACATGTTTTGATACCTATTCCAGGTTACTGGATGAAATGGATCCCACATAATATGATACAAGCTCTTCCCTTTGTCTTGTATCCCCTACTAGGTTTTCTTTGGCAATGTATACCACTAGGTGTCTTTAGTTACACAACCATATCATTTCTAAAAGTTATGTTTACCCTAAAAGGTGTCTTTAGTTACATAACTTTATTTTTCCAACCGGTCATGTACACCACTAGGTGTCTTCAATTACATAACCTTGTCGGGTTAATTTTGTGGGCCTATATGTAAATATTACCCACCCCCTCCAGATTTGCTTAACTTATCCACTATCCAATCAATTTTACTTAACCCTAACCTTAGTACACAATCATACAATCCCTATGGATTAGATTTGGTTAAGTAGTCCAATTTATTACCATGTCCAATTATGGTTTATAATGGGCTAGACCTCCCACATTAGGCCTACAACTTGTGGATGCTGGATATGTCGGTCGGGTGCGGGCAGTCTTATTCCACAAATTGGGCCTAACCTCGTGTCATAGCCCGATTCGCATTTGTGCACTTATACCTCTCACATTAGGTTCAACATTAGTGGCTGCTGGATATGTCGGTCGGGTCTGGGCAGACTTCCACCACTACTGCAACATAACCTAGTGTCATAAGCGCCATTACAATTTCTAATTGTAATCCTAGGCATTCATTATTAATTAATCAACTAATTAAACTTATGCCTTTATAGGTGTTAATGCCCATTTTACCTATTAATTTGAATTATATGTCCAATGATGTTAATATTCAAATTATGCCAATATTAACCTTTTTCTCTCATTCCTTAATTTAGCGCACTCACAAAATTGGCGGCATGCCTAAGCTAGATAATAGCCTAGTCATAAACGATAAAAGGGGAAAATAATAGGAATATAACCAAAGTGGTTGTTTTAACATAACTTGGCATAAACATAAACTAGCATGGTGATAAAGCGGGCATAAGAGCTTAAATCTGATGAACTTGTAGCACTTACTAGTTCTAACATAACTATGATGTCATAGTGAGCATAATAAGATCTAAATTAACCATTTAGATGTCCAACTATTCAGATCTAACATAATAGGCACAGGATGATAAACTAGATCTGATTAACTAATTAAATGTCAACATAATTCAGATCCAATGGTTAAAACTAGGTCTAACACAAATAAGGTCAAGATCCTCATTATAAAATGTCATAATAGATCCAACAAGATAGGGATTTATATCAATAGTGAAAAATAGATCTAACACAAATAAAGTCAAGATCCATATCATAGAATGCCACAAAGGTTACAATAGATCCAACAAGATAGAGATTTAGATCCAAGTTATACACAATTTAGGATGTCATATGTTCGCAATTTACAATGGATCCAATATGATATAAGCATATGAGCAAATCCAAACTATTGTCGTATCATGTTTACTTTTATACATTTAAATCTAAAAGCAATTAGGAACTCATTGAGTTTAGACAAGAAGATAGAAGTAGGAAAGATTTGATCTTGAATCTCCAATTGATTTGCTTACACTACAACAAAACAGTCATTTTACAACGGGCAAAAACCGTTGTAATATGCATTTCACAACGGGCATATACCCGTCTTAATATAACCCGTCGTAATAGCTCCTGACTATTTGACAACGGGCAATGACTGTTGTAAAAGACCGTTGTAATAACTTGCTCTGTCACGTGCAATGACTCTATGACAATGGTTATTGACCCGTTGTAATTGCTAATAAATTACAAGCGGCCTTTGCCCGTTGTAATACAGTATATTACAACGGTTTTTGCCCGTTGTAATAGCAAATTTAAATATAACTGCTGCAATATGCATCCATAATAATAACGAATATTTTAACATGCAATAAATACTGTAATGCAACAATCAAAATCACATAATAACACATACTAAAAGACTGAAGCAAGAATCATATAATTCCAACACATTTCAAAAAGTTTGATAAGTTTATACTCCAAAAGACTAGATAAGTTTACATTCCAAAAGGTTACATAAGTTACGTCGACGTAATTCTAACATAAATTACATAACTAGTTTCATAAGTACCAAAACTAGACCAAGAAAATGTAATCTTTGTGTCACGCGACGGCAGATCCAACGGCCTGTTGATCTTGAGTCTGCATATATTTACTTGCACGGTGTGACTGCATAAAAAGAAAAAAGGTTACCAAGTGTAGAGAGAATATATTATTACACACCATTCAAAACTGCAGTTCAATCCACATAACATCATTACACTTATTTGCACCAAGGGCCGATAATTTTTTAGCATTTATCATTTAGTATCTTGATGATAAGCACAAATTGCCAGGATAAATAATATTTGGGTGTGCAGCATATCTATTTGGGATGTAATCCATGTTCAATTTTAAACAAAATATAATGTGCAGCATATCTATTTGAGAGGTAATCCATGTTCAATTTTAAACAAAATGTAATCTTGGATGCCTACGGCCAGATGCTTACAAACATAAAAACAATTTGCATTGAATAAAGTAACAGTAATCAACTTTATTTGAACACACCATAATATATTGTTTATAATTGGATTTAGACACAACTTCTACCAAAAAGGTAGGAGAACAATCAATAGTAGTAGAAATAATATATACCATTTTTCAGCCCAAAATATGACATTGATAAAGCTACTGTTAATTTCTAGTCTCTCACATTATACTGCAACACAAATAATTAGAGGTTAACTGAATCTAAAATTGTGGACTCTTCACTATGATTCCAAAACAAACTACGTAAACTCCCTAGCAAATAGCATATGCATGTTGCTTCTTAGCTAGTTGTAAGTATCTCGATTTTTTTTTTAAAATAAACTGACTGATAATGTAGTTACTCAGAAAAATAGGTGCAACGGAACAAAACATGGAATTGTAAAACATGATCAAGCAAGTCTGGCTTAAGTTTTTAGTGTGATTGTTGCTTTAACTCATGTCAATTTTATCTTTCACTTATTTAGCAAAGCATGTAGAAAACTCTAATAGATGCAGTCAATTCCCAAGTTAAAGCCATCAATAGAACCAATACCAAAAGGAAAAAAAATCCAATTAGAACTTTTCCATCGTAAGACCACAGTCAAACAGTAGACAAATCACGTTACTAACATTGTTTTGTGATAATTAGGTTACACATCATTTAAACTAAGACATGAATTAGTAGTAAATGATTTATCTACCAGGTTAAAAACTACTATTATGCAGAGGCAGTAAACATAAATTGTCATCTAATTGAACCACATGCGGCAGGGGTGAGATGACCGTTTGCTGATAAACATCCACCAAAATTGGTAATAAAAGACTAACGCAAATGGAAAATTACATCAGAATAATCAAGCACATAAGCATTGGGGGTTGGGGGTAAGGGGGTGGGGGAGGAAGGGAGAGGGAGCGCGAGAGAGCGAGATTTACATGTTCATATTAAGTTAGTTTGTATTCTAAAAATGTTTATAATCTGGCATGGTAATAACTTACAGGGAATCTGTTGCGATTAAAGTAATGAGAAAATAAGATAAGAAGCCTGATTAAATCAATTGAAAATCAATACCTAGTTACCAGTTAGTAGAAAAAAGGGAATACAAACCATTATATATTTCCTTCTCTATACCACGAAATGGAATAGATTTGTTAAAATAAAAGAAGATTAATATGCATATCATGCAATCACAATTATCAACCTTACCAAATTAAATTCCGAATAATTTTAGGAACTCAAGATAAAATCATCAAAGAATCCCTTAAATTGAAAATGCATGATGCTTAAGATATAACAATCTCCAAGAACTTATATCGATATCATCATAACTAAATCTAGTTTAAATTCAAAAAGAAATCTATAAATTCCATCAAATCCTATATTCTCTAGGCTTTAGAAAAGATTTAAAGGTGTAGCACATCAAATATTGAGTCGATGTTAATTTGCATGTTAACTATTAATGGTGTTGGTTATCATACTCAAAAGTTAGTATCAAATTTATGTTTGCCAGCCGCTTTAGTGCATTGAGCGCCTTTATGGTGCCTCAAGGATGAGTGGTGCCTTAATGCACTAATCGTGGTTGTCGCTAAGTTGAAACTCGGACCTGATTTAACATATTTTAGTCTTCTTTTCAAGGTAAATAATCACTGCCATTATCTTATATAATTTTAATTTTGAATTAAAATTCTTAAATTGGTATTTTATTTCCATGTAATTTATATTATCACGATTTGTCTCTACGTATGTAGGAAAAGTAACCCAAGTAGAGTGTTTGTATGTACCTATCAAGGGAAAAATAATCTGTACGATTCATATGACATAAATAATGTGGCACAGACCCAAGTAGAATATATGCAACAATGATAAAGAGTGTGTAACAATGATAAAGAGTGTGCAGTTCTAAACAGTAGTTTTTTTTTCGGATACATATGAAATATAAGTAACATTAATACTAAAGTTCTAGAAGAGAATTCAAAAGGAAACAGTATCTATTATATTTTATAATGAAAAAAAGATGAAGCTGACCTTTCAAACGTCGTTGGGCTAATTTTAATGTGAATTGCTTTCTTGGTATGAGTCTGAATATTGCTTCATTGATTGGGATAGACTAAACATAAGCAGAGAATCCGAATATAGTTTCATTGACTGGGAAGGACTGAACATAAGCAGGGTTATTTTATCATTTGATTAAAGAACATCATTCCACTGATACGACTTCTTGTTACGCGTGCCCGCCTGCATACATACAAATATACTCATGAACAAGTAGGAGTATGTTTTATATATGGAAGGTTATGTTTTATATATGAAAGATTGCATTGACAACATATTCAATAAAAATAAGTAGAATACATTTGTATTTCCAACTCTTTTTTTTTTTTTGCAAGTCATAATACTTCAGTAAAAAAAAGGAAGAGGCAAGAGTTCAGTATGTATATGTGTGATGAAATAATTCTCAACCTTAAGCGCGTAAACTTTTTATTTATGTGCAATAACTTAATGTTCACTAGGAAAAGAAGTAGAACCATTATTATGGCATGTAACTCAAGATAGTAAATTAATACTCAATGGCATGCCAAAAATAAATTAATAACCTATGGCATATATCATTAAGCCTTCCTTTCGCCTATTTTAACATTTAGGGAAAGTATTTGTAAAATTTATTCGAGTAGAACATGTAATGTGTTGCTCCACATACAACAGTTGCAGCATATGTAGGAGTAGTAAGAGAAGCTAGAAGATTTCCTACCCCAATCGCAAAAAAGGCATATTCCATATTTGTTTTGTTGCACTCATAATGCAAAATTTGGTGAATGAAACTTAGGTAATTAACTATATACTCATAACAAAAGAATAATCACATTTATTCAGGGTATGTGATGAAAAAATCATCAACAATTGTCTCAATAATCTTAAACAGCATCACAAATTAATCAGTTCACATAAATAACCACATCAGTAAGCAAATAAAAAAATTATTTATGTGCAATAACTTAAGCGTTCACCTACAAAAGAATTAAACATGATTACCGAGGAATGTAAGTTAAGATAATAAATTAATACTCAGTGGCATGCCCAAAAAAAAGAATTTAATAAGTTGTGGCATATATCAATAAGTCTTTCTTTTGCCTATTTTAACATTTAGGGAAAGTATTTGTAAAATTTATTCGAGCAGGAACATGTAACGTGATGCTCTACATGCAATAGTAGCAGTGTATGTGGGAATAGTAAGAGAAGGTAATAATTAAAGAGAAGAGTTCCAACCCCAATTGCAAAAAAGGGCATGTTCCATGTTTCTTTTGTTGCACTCATGGTGCAGAATTGGGCGAATGAAACTTCAATTATTAACTATATACGCATAGCAAAAGAATGATCACATTTATATCGGGTATGTGATGAAAAAATCATCGACAATAATAGCTATGTCAAAGTAAACAAATAAATATAGTAAAAGGCTATGAATCCCTTTTAAAAGGAAAAAAAAAATCCACATTAACAAATCAAGAAACAATATACGAAGTAACCTTTAAATTAGTCAAATATGGTAGTAAACCAAGTTTACGCCTCAAACTAATGGCAACCACGATTAAAGTCAAAATTATATGATTAATGAACATAAATTAAGTTTACATTAGTAGAAACAAATTAGAGGAAGAAATCATCAATCTTTGGGAAATAAAATATGAGGCTACCTTGAAAAGAAGACTAAAATATGTTAAATCAGGTCCGAGTTTCTAATTAACAACAACCACGATTAATGTGAAAATTATATTGCAGATGGATGTCAATTAAGTTTGAATTAGTGGAAACCATTTTGAGGAAAAAACAAATGTATCACATTTTACGTATTCTAAAGGTAAGAATGTCTCATACACGGGGAATTCCCATTAGCAATTAGTACTCAATTTTAGTGCGTAATGTAATGCGGTTCACAAAACTGAACCTTGAAAATTCATTAGATTATTTTTGAAAAACGCATTGGATTAAGAATATGCTATAACTTATAGTTTCATATAAGGTTCAGAATTTGAAAATAATTCTATTCACTGAATTAAAGTGATACATTCAAAGTGATAATGTTATGAGTTTTAATAGTATGTAATTAGCAGGGCCGGCTCAAGCAACCAGGTTGCCCTAGGCAACATGTAGAGCAAACAAAATAAAATGCAAAAAAGTGAAAAAAAAATGTTGCCTTGGTAAGCCAAAAAAATGCAGCCCAGATAAGAAAAAAAAATGCATACAAAGAGATTGTTTCTTACTCGTGTATAATATAGCGCACTGTACACACCTGAAAGCATCCAACTGTACAAAAATGCATACAAAGAGATTGGAGCAACACACTGTACACACCTGAAATCATCCCTTCTCCTCAAAATGGTTGTCCAATCTAGCCCAACTTGTGCACCCGATAGCACTAGCAGCTCAAAGAGCATTCTGTAATAGACCAAGTTATCAAAATTAGATTAATTTAATTAAAAAAAATCATTCTTAATTCACAGCATAAAAACTCACTTATCATCATGAACAGGCACACCCCAAAAAAATTGAATTTAACCCAAAAAAAATCAATGTTTAACATTTTTTTTCTTCAATTCTTATCAAAAATCTTTTTTTTCTTCTTCTAGTAAATGAGAATTCAATGTTTAACTTTTTTTTCCCCTCCACTTAACTGTCTAATAAATAAAAATTCAATGTCTTTGATATTTATTAGTTACCAATTACCATCAATCTATGCCTACTTTCTAAGTTATGATAAGCAACATCCATAAGGCAACAGCCAACAAGAATCATTCAAAATTGCCCCAAAAAAGAAGAATCGCAAACTGAAATGCCAACAAAAGATAGCAATTACCTTTCACACCAATAACAAGAAATTAACGAAGCTGCGAAGGAAGGTTGAAACTGAAAGAGGCAATCGCTGATTCTTGTCTTGATTATTCGA
Organism: Allium sativum; assembly: GCA_030737875.1. NCBI lineage: Eukaryota > Viridiplantae > Streptophyta > Magnoliopsida > Asparagales > Amaryllidaceae > Allium > Allium sativum. The sequence goes on along the minus strand of CM060922.1, from coordinate 403,115,913 downwards.
TCTGAATTGAAGCCTGAAGGCGGGGGTTGTTGCGGCTTACGAACAGGGTTTGCTGCCGATTCACCGATGAGGGTTGCTGACTTACTGATGAACTCGAAGGAGGAGCTCGTCTGAGAGAGGAGGCGATGCCTCCGAATCGCTTCGTGCGGTTTGAGGAGCCGAGAGATTACGGATTAGGGATAGAAATAGTTTTTTTTCTCCGTGTTGCCCTATGGGAACGGGTCGAATAGCCTAGGTAGCCTTGCCCAATAACCGGGCCTGGTAATTAGCACACCATTCTATTTCACTGAATTTAAGTGATATTAGATAATATATTATGGATTGATGTCACTTTGAATGGTATGTAATTATCAAATTTCATTGAATTAAAGTGATATTAGATGGATAATATTTCAATCGATATTCACATAACATGATATATGTATTCACCCTCAGGACAGTTGTATTCAAAAAAAATGCTAGGTTGATGACTATCTCCATGTTATTCTTTAAACCAAATTTATCAAAGTGATCTATTGTTTCACACTAGCAAGGATCAGTCTTTCATAAAAAAAACATGAACTTACAACTGCTTACACATAAAAAGAAAAACAGTTGGTGAAATTATAAAAAATCGTCAAAAATATCAAAATATAAGGAAATCTTCATTCCATATGTGAACCAAACCTGGTATGGAAAAAGGTCATCATCCCGGCTCATCAAAAATATTAGAAAACTTTTGCAGGCAAATTGCATTTAGTAACCAACTCCATCTTCATTCCATATGTTAACGGTTAACTGACCGACAAAAATTTGGTTAACCGAACCGAAAATATTCGGTTAAGATGGTCGGTTAACTGATGTTTTAATAACACAATTCAAAATAAAATTAGGTCTACGGATAACTAAGTTTAACAACTAGACCAAAAACAAAAATTATATTATATTATATCAGTTGAAATTGACTTTAATTTCTCATCATTGCTAAATTAATTAAAAAATAAAAAACAACCTTCAAAATTAAAAATTTAGCATAAATTATTAATGTTTATTGTTAATTAGCATAAATTTATATGATCGTTGTAAAATTAACATCAGTTAAAATGATTATTTTTCGTAGTGTAGTAATATTATTAATCATAAATTATTAATGTTTATTGCTAATTATAAATTATTGATATTGATTACTGGATATATATTATTTACTAATAACTGGAAAGTAAAATTATGTTTTTTGGAATATTGATTATATATAATAATTAATAATTAGAGATTATTTATTAATAATCATTAATTATTATAATTTATAAATGATTAATATAATATTATTAATGATTGATTATTAAATATTAATAAATAATATAATATATTAATGATTAGTAATTAGTAATATAATATTATACTTAATAATAAGTAATATATGATTAATGATTAATTATTAAATAATCAAAATTAATTTTATGGAAGTATTGTAATTATTAATTGTCAAAAATTAGCGTCTATTACAACGGACATTTTGTGATCGTTGTAAAATAGACATCTATTACAACGGGCGTTTTGTGACCGTTGTAAAATAGATATCTATTACAACGAGCCTAAAAATGACCGTTGTAATATCATTTATTACAACGGGCAATATATGCCCGTTGTAGAAAGGGTGTTGTACAGGCATCTATTACAACGGTTCAGAAAATGACCGTTGTAACAGAAGTCTATTACAACGAGCAGCAAACGCCCATTGTAAAATGGACGTTGTAATAGATCTGTTTTGTTGTAGTGTTAGGTTAATAGTTATAGGAGACTAACGGATTTAGTTCAGTTCAAACACTGGCAGAGTTTGGCCACCATGAATTCCCAATGAAGAAATAAGAGAAATGACCACGTATATATAGCTGCCAGACCCTCTGAAAACGATTGCCACATCAGCCCTAGGGGTGTCGACACCCCTGTGGGTGGGTCGACCCTGGTGTCGACGGGGATCAGCCCCGGTGTCGACACCACTCAAGGGGGGTCGACCCCCCAGAGCAGGGAAACTACCGCCACTTTTTCTTTTTCAAATTCGAACGGTTTTGGATAAAATTTTGACTCATCCCTGACTCATGTGTATATATATAATTCTTCTGCACGTATACAAACTTAAAACCCTCATAACTTCTTCATACATTGTCCATTTTACGCAAACCAAATGTCTATCTTGATTAGAATTTCATGACGGACGCAATGGCGCAGTCCGTTTTCCTTAATTATGAATATAGGGTGTTACAGTTTTCATGCATAATATTTTTTTCTCAATCAAATTTTCAAAATCGTAAGTTCTAAAATCCACTTGGCCCAATTAAGGAGAAATGACTCATTGTAGCATTCTTCTTCATTACCTTACATTATTCAAGCCCAAGTTTTAGTCGAATTACATCCATGTTTCGACAAGTTTTTCTTATATTGGTATACTTAAGAACCTTGTACTGATTTATTTTCAAAGGTTCAAAAACGTCAATTTTTATATCTTTATTGCACTACCCACTCCGTACTTATTTTAAGGTAGGATAACCATATACCACATCTTATTTTATATGGGTTATCTATCTTACGAACCTTTGCTTATCATTCCTTTCAGCTTTTTATATAACATCATTCCAGACTTGTGTGTTGAATTAGGGTTATAGAAGTAGAGTAACTAGGGCACAAAATTTTCCTTTCATGAAGTGTTGGTTATGATTCTCTTAGTAGAGGACGAATCAAATGAAAGAATATACGATATCATTCCATTCCATCTCCACTCATCATTCATCATGCAAAAAGAAAAAAAAAGAAAAAAAGAAAAAGATTAAAAAAAAGAAGCAATAAAGAGAAAATCTACGAGAATAAAATAGTCATTCATCATTCTTGACAATAAAGCATTTCCGTTCCATCCACATCCATCATATCGTACTTAGAAGCGAGGATTGTAGTTGAGGAGATGAAAGGAAACAAAAATGTTCATATGTGCCCTAGTATTACTTTATATTTTGTAGCTTGAAGTTCAACTAATACACTTGCCCTCTTATCTATAATATTTTTTAGAACTTACAAAATTCTCCTTCATCTATGCATAACTCACATACAATACATTACAGTTACACTAGTGCAAAATTATTAAAAAAAAATTAATAAATGATTAGGTGCACATTGTCGATGTGTAGAACTTTGGTTGACACCACGCTCTTAACCTTCAAGAAAATTACAGTGTTATCAAGGAACTATGATTCAGCTTGAAATTTTTTATTCATTTTTGCACCAATTATGGGATGGACAATTTGGGGCTAAACCGTTATTATTGAAGTTAGGTGAAATCCTTGGAATGTGAAAGACCTTAAATATATTGTTTGATTACATAAGACGCTTTGGATTTGTGGGTAGTATTCGCTGAAAACCCTCAAGAGACAAAATTCGTCCTACTAGGGACACCTGGGGTTTAACGGCTTGTTGCATACGCTAAATGCAATCGCGTTTCCTATGAAAGTGTGACATATCTTAGTTTAGTTTATTCGAGGACGAATAAAAAGATAAGTGTGGGGGTATTTTATATACATGTAAATGTGTATATTTTATCCGCTTATTTATCTTATTTTCCCTTTAAAATAATTGATATTGTGTATTTTTAGCTGTGTTTTCAGATCGTTTATAAAAAGCATGGTTTAGAGCATTTGATGGATAAAATATGAAGAATTTGCTTAAAAAGAGTGAAGTTTGAAATTACAAAAGATTGAAGAGTATAAAGCTTGAAGAACGGTTGCAAATAGAGTTCAGTTAGGAAGATTTGGCTCAATGAATACTCATGTTGCGTTCACATTGGCTCATTTTCAAGGCCTCTTACTCATGCTGCATTCACATTAGCTCATTTACAAGGCCACTCACTCTATTGCTGCGTTCACACTGACTTATGTTTTATTTGGGCTAAATCTTTAGTCCCACATTATGTAATTAGCCAATTAGTCTTTGTCATATCAGCTATAAATACACGTGTATCTTGTTCATTTAGAACTACATTGGGTTTTATTCTGTATAACTTGTCTTGAAATAAAATCATTCTTCTCTTTTTCTCTTTATTTTTTATTGTAATTTATTTATGTTGTTTATTTTATTTGTATCTTTTTTTAGCTATGTTTAGCTAATCCCGTTCAATTAGGGGATGATGATGCTTAGATTAGATTCAATATGAATCACATTGCCAAAGAGACTAGAACTTCACGTATATAGATCTAGATCTGAACCAAGGGTTAATCTGAACCTTCATATTCTGTCGTTTAAGAGCTATGCTCTTTCGTAGGGTATATTCGAGTTTGATCTTCCATTTATCAGATTTAGATCTAATATTTAGGGTTTTAGAAATAAAATAGTGAATCTGTCCTGATAGCTTATGGTTGTTTAAGAGCTTTCTCCTGCATAAGCTATACTTATTATTATTCACATATTTGTTTTTGGAAAGCTAATTATCGTTGATTCACGTTTGTGACAGAAACATGAATTAGATCTGTATTGATTCATTTGGCTATTGATGAATATTAATCTAATATATGTTGTTGATCCCTAATTGCTTTCTTTTATTATTAAAAACTCGCTTTTTCATGTATTTTCTGTTATTTTCAACGAATCAAACCTTTGGAATAACTTGATTGGATTTATTAGTAAAATAATTTTGGTCCCAGAGTTCGACACCCTTTACAACAACCCTTGTTGTTTAAGAAAGCCGAACGAATTAAATAGTTGGTTTCAATTGTTTAATTTGTTCGCAAAAAACCTACGACAACAATAATTCCCTAGCCTTCAATATCTCTAGCTGTCAACATCGGCTACTATCCATAAGCTTGAACATCCTTGAGTAGTCATTATCCATGAACTCAAACATCCTGGAGTCGTTCTCACATTCGTTGCATTTCGTCGGTCAACGAACTCTTTACAACACTTCTAACATCCCTCATTTAATTCACATCGAAGCCACGATCATCGTCGAGCTAAAATATACTTTATTTTAGTTGATTTTTCAATTCATAGCATTTCAGCCTTTTATCTATGAAAAACATACTACAACGTTTAAAATTACATTCGCAGGATTTCAGAAACGCTGTCATATGTTCAGTGCTCGACTATTCCGGATCAACTTTCGGAACCATGTCCGATCTACTTCCAGAACCTTGCCTGATCCACTTTTTTCCTAGTGCGCACTCTGCCCGATCCACCAGAAATTTCTTGATCGATCTAGTGTTATCTACAGTGTTTCTTCAAACGTTGTGCTATAATCCGCCCGATCCATAGCCAAAAAAACTTGGTCGATCCACAATTTCAAGCCTGATCTTCAGCCTGTACATATGCCCGATCCACTGGCAAAAGCTTGCCTGATCCACTGCTTTCTACAGCGTTTTCCAAACGCTGTTAAACTCAGAAAATTCTGCCTTTACCTGATCCATCAAAATATTCCCAATCCATCTAGAAATAATTTGGAGTACAAGCCAGTTGATCAATGCCCAAAGTCCCTGATCTGATCCATTACAAAAACTTGTGCAAAACATCCAATTTCACCAATCAATCAAACCAAACCATCAACATGCATTAACGCAACGTTAAATCATCATTAAAACATAAGAAATTCACCAAATTCATGATAAACAATAAACGAATTAAACAAATGGATCTAACTTGTAATAACACATGAACTAACATAGAAATTTACCGATTGAATCCGTGTGGGAGATGCTTATCACTCACCAAATCTTCAATTTAGCTTTAAAACGATGATCTACAAATACAGATAGTGAAGATCGATCTTCATGTCACCCAATTTGATGTAATGTACTCTCTCTTGATGTAGATCTAGCCTTCCTTGATGTAGATCTAGCCTTTCTTGATGTAGATCTAGCCTTCCTTGATGTAGATCTTCAATCTTCTAATGTATATTTAAGATTTTAATGGAGGAGAGAGGTATTTGACTGCAATAGGGAGAATTTCAAACCCTAACCAAATAAGAAATGAAGAAAGTAAACCATTCTCCTTGCCTCTACCCCAATTTATAGCTATCTAACCAGCTCACTAATGGGCCTCACCAAATCAGCCCATTAAGGACTAGTTAACTTGTGTAGAAATTGTGTAGCACTAAAACAACGATTCCTCCTAAACCTATTGAACCAAATCTTTAATCTGACCCCTCTACAGAATTGGCAACACCATTTCCTTTCCAATGAAATCAATCTCAACACCTGATTCAATCCCTGTCAAAGTTATGCCCTGTACAAAACTGATAAAGGAAAAATGGTTACAAATAAAACTGATAAAAATTATGGACATGTCTCACATCCCCGTAACCAACATACCAAAATATGAGAATGATCCAATCCTCAGGGAATTCAAAAAAAATATATTACGATCCTTCGAATGCAAAATGCGGGCCGTTACAAAAACAATTGACAATACAAGTACAAACTCACCAATCTTGTATGGTTTGCAAATCCTTGAAAATATGGATTTATAAAGAGAGTGAAAATGTAAAGGATATTTCTTTTAAAATTATAAAATGAAAACATAAGAGAAATGAGATATTAAATTCATTTTGTAGAGCCTTTACATAGATGATGAAGGGATATGACTTTTGCTGAAAGGGAAAAGATAAATGTTTATTTGTTTAAATTTGGAAAAATATCCAATGGTCATCAAGTTGATATAAGTGCATATCCGTGCTTCGCATACGGGTGTAGTAAAAATAAAGTTGCTTAATTGACATTCATGCTTACAGTAATAATGATGTGCTCCATTAGTGAATGCCATCTTGAGGAATAAAGATTGTATAGATATGTTTCTTCTAAGGGATAACAAAATCATAAAGTAAAAGTATGTATATTAATTACAAAAATATAAAGGATAAGATATCACATCACTCATAGCTCAGTTTAAAATCTTGGCGAACATCATGTTTTAGTTTTGGCGGGTTATGTATTTCTTTTTTAAAATTGATAACAATAGTGAACCGACACGAACTTCTCAGCCGTCCTAAACCAAACAAGAAGGCGGACTGCTTTGAGAACAAGGCTAATCGGAACGCAAACGACAGAACATTTCATTGTTGTTACAACAATTACATCAGATTACAAGAATATAGCAGAGTATGAATAAATATTACACATTGTAAAATATCAGAGATTTAAATTACTAAGAAGCGAAAAAAATAATACATAACACAGCTGTAAGAAATACACGGATACAGAGTGTTTCGAATATAGCTCCAGCTATAATCTAGGATCCTGGAAAAGAAATATCTGCAAAAAAAACTACTAGTTGCCCGTATGGAAAATATGGGCACCCAGAGTTTAGGTTAAAACAATAAACTCCAGGTCAATCATGTGACTGATGTGAGAACTAAAATAGTTATTTAAAACTTTACTTTAAGATCAGGTAAATCAAGGGACCACGCCATATAACACGGAACAGGTTTTCTCCTAAGAATACCAGTGCATAAAACAAACAGCACAATGCTAATTAAAGAAAATGAAGCTATTATAAGACTCAGGTCCCATTACACAATGCAACGCAAGCCAGAGGATAGAGTTTTACTTATAATAGCCAAAGAATGCTTGGTACATTTTAAAACAAATCATTTGATACTATTATAAGTGCATAATATTAAAAACAACTTCAAATATAAATGTATCAATCATAGACGACATGGGTATCATATATCATGTCGCCATACTAGTTCTACAATTAAAACCGCATGATGTCATATTGAAAGTTGGATTTCCATCGAACCAAGGCAAGGGATCGTCCTTACGGAATTCGAGACTCTCTAGCCCGAGCCTCAGGATCAGTCACAACTGCACATAGAGCGACAGGGCTGGTCCTCCCATACGTTTGTGGATTATAATTCCTGAACAATACGTTTCCCCACCCTATGGGGCGTAAGTCTGGTTAGTTTGTCGGCCGTATCATCCACTGGCCTCACAGTGACCGATATATCTGAGGCGCCTCACTTTCCATCATCCACATAAGTAAAAATGTATGGGCTCCATACCATGACACCACTCCTAGCTAGAAAGAAATGAATGTCCTCCCTATGTTCCTCTCCCGTTTCTGGTTCACACCGGGGTGTGCCGCTCACGAATTAACGCTACACAAAGCTTGCTATTTAAATCCGTGCTTTGATCATCAACCACAAGGCCTTGCTTTTCAACAAAAGCCTTGATCACATGCCATTCAACATGACACACTGTCAATCCATACTGTACCACTGATATCCACCAATATATAACCTCTAAGCTCATACGTCTCAGGAAAGGGCGTTAAGCAAGAGAATAAATTCTCCGCCGCCAAACAGATATATATTTAATAGAGATCAATGAATACAACATGGAATACAATGTCAGGCATACAATCCATTTGCAAGTCCATTCTGGGTCTGAACAAAACCGAAGGCACCTTATTCCTCGTCCCATATGTCCAATACAGGGGAGAGGCCCTCGCATATCACGTCGATCTCCAAGTACGTCTGGAAGATCACCACTTATTACCTTGTCTCGGGTGTACAGCCCAATCAAGACATCGGTAATCATCCAAACAACGTGAAGATCTCCGGTCTTCAACCACCATCTTCATCGTCGACTTATCGTCGTATCAATTATTCAGAAGGGAATAAACCTGGTCATTCTGAATAACTCGCGTATCTTATAAACAAGTGTAATAAAAACACAATATACACCTCATTCCAATCCAGAATATTCTTTTATTCAAATATTTATATCTTTAGGGAAAGGTTCCCATTAATTTTATCAAAGATAAATTCTTTAAAATTTATTCTTTATTCTTCCTTTGGATATCATTTCAAAAGATTTCATTATCTTTTCAATTCTAAACCAAATTAAGGTTTATCAACTAGTTGGGATTAGCGAGTCTTACCGAGGTAATCATTTCTTTTATTATCCCAATCCAAACCTATTCATCCCATAGAGCAAAACTGATGGTACTCCATAGCTAACACCCACGGTGTTATCAGTAAATTTAATTACAATTTCACGTTCAAATCTAAATGAAGATTTAACTATCGCTTGGATCAAAACTGGTGATACTCCAATCTCGATCATTTCCCAATTTTGATAATTTAAATTATCACATTAACCTTTCAATCTAATTAAAGATTCATTAAAACTCCACTTAGTTTTAATCTTCAAAAATCATTACTTAATGATTATTCAACTTTCAGGAAATAAATCCTGTCTTTAACTGGGTTAAAGAACCAATGTCATTCAAAACACAGTTCACGATAAACCCAAAATCACATTCCATTAACCATGGAATCTTCACGGAAAACATATCAATATATGTAAAATTGATATAAATTTCTGTATCCAACCATTAATATAAATGGAATAACGGCAAAGCCTTTTAAATTCCATATATAGTAGCGGTCTTCCTCCATAGAAGCTCACTTCGATTATTACCAAATCGAATTCCATTCCATTCCAATTTATTTTATTAAATCGGAAAACTTTACTTTGGAAAATTTCCATTAAATTTTAATAAAAGATTTACATATATTCCAAATCACATTACAATGTAAATCGGGATAAAGAATGAATGTCGTTAAAAAAACAGTTCACAATAATCCCAATTCACATTCCATTTTATTCCAATTACTGAATATAATTGGAAACTCTAATAATCTTAATTAAAAGATTTATTCTTTTCACATTGGGAAAAAGAGCAGTGTTACTAAAGATACCATTTACGACAAACCCAAAATCCAATTTGATATTAAATATAAGGCTCTAAACAGAAATTATATCGGCTTATATTCAATATCTAATTCTGAAACCAGCACATATCGTATGAGGAATAACGATATATATCTATCTTCCAAATTCCTCCACAATATCCGTATAGCCACGGAATCCAATATCAAAATATCCTGAAGATGATTTCTATTCAAATTCATTCCAATTCAAACATTGGAAAGTTCTGGTTAGATTAAAACCGTTTACCAATCCAATTTATTTACTTAAAAATGTTTGATTATCTTACTAGTTAATTACTAGTTCATTTTGATAAAAATATATTTTTATCTTTACAAACGTGGAGTTTTTCATCCAAAATCTTTCCAAATCATTTATTATGGTTTTACACAAATTATTAATAATTTTATCAAGGCCCGTACAGTCGGTTTCAAATAATGGCCACCGAACTGCATCCATAGCGACCTTTTCCAAATTTGATTTGGACATAATTCCAAATCCAACCATTAAATTTCAAATCCCTTATATTCATTGTAAACCTCTTTCTGATATGAATCCAACGGCTTTGGTTTTAGGAGAATCTGACGGTCGGATCTCCCGTAATGTCAATTCGAAGTCAATGGTCGAAATTCGCGAACAGCCACGGCGCATTCTATTCAAGCCATTAATATATATTTAATATATATAATATATATCTCTCAAAACGTATTTTATAAAAAATTGTTTTAAAAACGATTCCCACTTTCATTTCAATTTTAAATCAAAATTGAATACTCCTTATCATTATAATATTTAGATGATAATATTTTAAAAATATCAGATTTTGAAATAATTTCCTTTTCGATATCCATTAGAAAAATGAATAAAATCGATATAAAAATCGTTCGCGTTAAAATGGCGCATATATGATCAATACGGCTTCATATATTTCAATATTTTCGTGTCCATCCAAAATCGGACATCAAATTCACATTTCAATCCTTTACTGAATATTATTTTAAAGTATTCAGTATTTTAAAATATTCGTTATTTTGAAAATGGAATCAGACCCAATTAATACTGTATAATTTATTTATATGGATTTCATACAACACATGTATACGACACCAATCAAAACCAATCAACCATCATCCAGAGTGCATCACACAATTGCATAAGCATTAAATATAAATAACTAACGCTTACAACAGTCTGTTAACCAATGATTGACATACAACTAAACAATTGGGATTAGTGTATGTCAAATATCATCCTAATACCCGTGTGGGGTTTCAACGAACAAATACTGAATATTATTTGTGTGGTTGGGCGATGTGTCCCAAATCGAACTCCAAATCTGTAACAACCTGTATTTTTAACGGTATAATAATTAATTTATTTAATTATTTAAATAATGGTTTTATAATTTAATTTAATTGGCTTAAATTAAATAATTTTGATTTATATTTATTATGGAACAATAATAATTTCAATTCCGAATAGTCGGGAATAAGTTGAATTCACCATAGTGTGTGAATTGGATAATATATGAGATTTAATTCAGTTTAGAATTGAGTTATAATAATGAATATATTATTTTAGTGACAGTTGAATGTCTTAATTATAATATAATTTATAATCGGGCTCGTAATGTCGCAACAGTTCGTAATATTGCGATTTGAACTTCAACGGACTATACAAGATTCGTTATAAGTCGAATTTCTTCGAAACAAGAAACGTTCGAATCTGTTGAACTATACTTTTATAATGAAAGAGAAAAATGGAGATTTTGCTTTATTGATTGTAAGTTATGGCTAAATCAAATTTTCAAATAGTCGCTATGGAATTGTTTATAAACCATAACGATATATTTAATTATAATTAAATATTGATTTCGAATTTGGACAAATATTTTTTGACGTAGTTATAACTTAATTTTTAGAATTTTATTATAATTTTTAATTTGGAAAATAAACAACTTTTCATTTGGAGTGTTTTACACCCTTAATCACATTTTCGGGGTTCCACAGAATGAGTTAACTAGTCTGTATTATTATATTTTTGGGATCGTGGCACGTTGCTGAACATAGCGTATTTTTATTTTTGTCTATAACTTTCTGTAAAGAAACGGAATTGCATACAACAGGGTACTCTTAGTAAATATATAAAAATATTTACAAGACATACATATATGAATTCCTTGGCTTTAACTACCCTGATCTAATGGTTTCACATTTCAAGGAATGGAGGTATGTGAGATCTATATCAACTAATAAAGCATTGGAATTTTTTGGTTAAATATTACCAAAATAAAAGTCACTAGTTTGATTCCCTCGACTGGATTTTTGTTTGATTATATTAAAACTTAGAAGTTAAAGGAATGTCTAGTAATACGTAAACAAATTTTACCGTTCACTGCTATTTGTAGTAGTTGTACATACAATTGTTTAAATGATTTAACAAATATGATTGCCTACAAATTTTCATATTCTCTTCTAAAAATAAAAAAATTATACATACTTGAATGGTCGACTTCAGCTACGCATTTTGAACGAAAGCTTCATGACTAGGAAATACAATTTATAGCAAACTTAACTGTAAGTTCTTATGTAGGTAAAGCAGATCTTGATATTTATAGAGCAAAGATGATTAGTAGAAAGAATGTAAGAAGAATAGTTTTGTATTAATCTTTAGAAAATGAATTGTATTATCTGTAAACTGTACATTGTGAGTAATATATATGGTCACAGATATATGGTGATGGGCCTAATTGACCCAGTTACAAGATAGAGCCCACAAATATAGAAAGTTAAAATACGAGAGAACAAAAGGCTACAGCATTAGGTCACTGATTATTCCAATTTCTATTAACATTAACCCTTAAATATACGAATAATAAATCAATGTACAGATCTCACCATCAATTTCACATTCAAGAATTCATCGTTGAAAGGAAAACTCATAGCTTACCACTTACCCTACTGCATCCTACCCGTACCCCTTTTTACTTAGCCCTTAGGTAACCGTTGCCTATAAGTATACAACCCAATTTGTCTTTCCTTTAGTTTCAGCAAACTTGAAATATATTCTAGCTTCAAAATAAAATATATATAAAATAAAAATAGCATGCAAAGAGAAGTCTGGACTTCATAAATTCATCAGAATAAAAATTGTATAACTTACATAATTGAAACCCTCGCAGCTTGTTCTTCAAGTGGGTGTGTTATATGTAACATGCGATCTCGTTCTGTGGTGTGGAGTTTTCACAGCTTTAGTGGAGATTCGAAGTCAAGGTTGTGATGGCAAGCTCGGCATGGAAGTACAGGAGTGAAATATAGAAGCAAGTATGGATGACCTGAAACGCATCGGTGCTAGAGGGTTCGAGCTTGATCAGGGTTGGCAATGAAGAAGATATGGATGCGCAGATTAGTAGTGTAGTAAAGAAGGAAAGATAGGAGGCTTGCGGAAGTGGGTTTATAGTAACAGGTATAAATAGTCGAAGAGGATAGGAAGATGAAGCTTTCGGGGATTGCATAGTACTGTGTATGGGATGCTTAGTGTTTAAACAGGTCGCGGTTCCTATTAGTGGACATGGGAACTTGGAAGTCAGCTTTTCAATTATGAGTGTGAGCTCTAAGTGATGATAACAGGGTGGTAGAGGAAGGGCGGGGATCTTTTTTTTCTTCTTCATAGTACCTAGGTGAGGTGAATCAGGAGCGGTGGTTAGTCGAAGTAAATGCAGATGGTGGAGTTTGTATTGTATAGGAGGATGTGTTTTGTAGTAAGGGAAGATGGCACTGTTTCAAACTGGGTTCGGAATACTGCATTGGCGATGAGGAAGAAAGGCATTGTACCAGGAGGTGTGGGTCTAGACGGGTAATGGGCTAGGCTAAGTAAAGACGAAATAAATAAATAAGTAAAAAAGAAGAATACAAATAAAACGAGCATGACGAACTGATTTTGAGGAGTAGATCGAACGGGGTAATGGATGTAGGTATACAGCAACATAGTTTTAAAATGAGAGAAAGATGGGGGCATGTAGTAGCGGGTCTCCGGTTAAATTCAATTGGACCAGAAGTGAATTGGTAAGGACCACACAAATATATATATATATATATATATATAATAATGTAACTTTAGTTTTATTTAATTAAATATATATGCAATTTTATCAACGCAATATTTCACTCATACATTGTCAAAATCACGAACGGTTTGATCCGTTGGAATCGTATGATCATAGGCTACGCGATGAAGATGGTTTGGAGCCATTTGGAGCTTGTTTGGATTTATGGTAGAATAAAATGCCTGATAGAATCTATTGAACGTTTATCGCTATTTAACGACAAACCGACCAAAGTGAGTAATCTCACCAACTCTGTCCAGTTTTATATTTTTATAAACATAATTTAAATACCAATAAAAATGATTGAATATTGTGTGTGATGCTTGTTTGGATGATTTACAAATAAATTGGTTGATAGTTATATATACAAATCGTTGATTAAATACCAAATCTGTTTATTTTTATATTTCATATTGATATGAAATTAGGATTTTTATGTTGATTAACGTCTATGGATGTAGGGATACAGGTTGGAGGGATCCGACTGGATTCCTCGGCAATTATATTGTTTTTTTTCATATATTTCAGTATATGATGTGATAAAAAAAATATGTGGTTGATTATTGTGTGATTGAGGTTTTTGAATAACATTGACCTGAAATAATTGGTATTCAAAAGTTGTAAAATATATTCGAGTATATTGGAAAGGAATATGGGGTTTTAAAAAGAGATAATCTAATTTTAAATAGGAAGTGAATTTCGAATAAAATAGATTAAAATAACTTGTTTAAATTATATAAAACAAGTAAGTTGATTTATAAACGATATTTATATATGGGATGAAACTATTATTATTAAACAATTTTGGATTTTTAAATCCAGAAATGAATTTAAAAAGGGAAATGGGAAAATCGTTTGAAAGGAAACGATGAAATGATTTCGATGTTCGAAATGAAAATAGGATTGACATAAATTCGTAAGGATTTATAATTAGCATTCGACTATGTCGAAAATATATTAAAAATAATTTATTCTTATAAATTATATATAGTGAAATTTAGGATTTGACGAGAAAATTAATATTTGGATATGTTATCGAATAGGAAATCGAGTTTTAAATTATAACTTAAATTCGGTGGCCACCACCAATCGGCCGTGTGCGAAGCACGTGTCTCATTCTAGTATAACTTATAAAATGAGTTTTTCAAATGAAATATGAAGTATGAGTTTATAAAAGAACTAAATAAATGGAATTACAAAACTGTAATGGTATTTAATAATTAAATCAGGATTTGATTTGATAAGAACACGTCCAGTTTTATATGGAGGGATAATATTCATGTTTTAAAAATGAACAATGATTTAAAAGGAAATGTTTTGCAGATTTAACTAGTTATAAAATGGAAACTGGGAAATATTGGAAGTGATAAATTCAAAAATGAATTTAGAAATTGAGTTAATCTGAAATGGTGAGTTTATTCTGACATTTGGAATGTTGATTGAATACAGATTAGTTCGAAGAGAGTTATACTGTGAAATTCGATTATATCGAATCCAGGAAGGTACCATTTACCTTCCATTTTTAAATCCAGATTATTTATTTAATTGATTTATTAAATATTAATTATTTATTTGAAACAAAGAATCAAAGTTATACTTTTATTATTTTGGAAGCAGGTATTATAACGTTATCTTTATAACCGAAGTTTTATACAACGTTCCTTTAAATCTATACAAATGGAACTTGGAAATGCTTTCCAAATATAATCACTGATATTTTCTAAGAATATAAAATAAAATGATTTTAGAATTAAGTAATGGAGTTAAAGAAATTCAGAACTGACTGGAAACTAGTTAAGTTGAACGACTTTCTGGGTATCGATCTGATGTTGGTTTCGGCCTTCGGGGTTGATACTTGGAAAATTGTTTTCTTACTAAAATTACGGTTAGAGACTGATGGACGTGGAAGGATAGTGATGCATGAATGAGATGGAAACGTTTTCTCGATATAAATAAGAAATAATTTCTAAGATATAGAAATTAAATAGTTTAAAAATAAATGGAAATGTTTTCCAAGGATCGGGAGAAGCCAAACGAGTTAGAGAAATATTTGGGTAAAGATATTGAAGGGGGAACTGGGAAATGAAATGATTATTTATAAAAATATTAAATGGCGTCAGTGTTGATTGATGATTGATTGATAAGATTTCCATTTGGAAATACGACCGTTGTTTGTACACATGTTTTTCTTTGATAGTTATATCACCAACTATCAAAGCTTTTGACCATTTTCGTTGTCGATACGGAGAGATCGGGATCAGATTTATTATCTGAAAACCACTCCATATAGGCATTATCATTTTGAAACAAATATATCGAGGACAATTGAAGATGGAGTTTATGCAAGGGTTATTCTGGTGATCCTAGGTAGAAATTGCCTAAGATGGATTTACAGAATATTGCCTTCGGTTTGTCCAGTCTTAGGACAACTTGAATGGACAAATGTCTAACAAAGTATTTCTGGTACATCACGTAAGTTGATCATTTCAAACGTATTTACGTTGGTGGCAGAGGAATTTGTTTCTCTTAGCTTATACCCGTGATATTTTTGGGAAAATCAATTTGTGATTTGACGGGTATGACGATGTGGCATTCAAAGTAAATAAAGGAGTGATCTGTTAAATGATACGTTATGACCTCAAGCCTCATCAACTGAGAAATGACAGAAATTGGGCTGGCAGCATAGCTAAGTGGGGCACACCCAATTAGGTTATATTGTCACCATCTAGAGAATATTCATATTTGTTACTTCTTTCAATTATGTATCTCCTGGGAATGGTTATGTTGGTATACCAACCGTAAGGTGACAATATATTCGGAACATTCAAGCGAAATGAATGGTCGGTCATGTGTGGCCGAGTTGCAAGATGTTCTTGTTGAACTCAAGTGTATCGCTTCTAGAGTACACTGATCGAAAGGTGGTTCCATACCTTGTCAAAGTTGGAAATCCATTCTCCAATAAGAGCCCGCTATTTTTGATTGTATGCTATATATGTACAACGTGAGATGAAGCGTTATGCTATATTTCTAATTACTTGATTTAGACATTATTATAATATCATAAAATATTGATATTAAGAAATATTTTGGGATATTATACGGTAAAAACCGTCTGTGTTTATGTATGGATCGGTCTTATGATTATCAATTATTTTAAAAGGATTTTAAAAGTTAAACCAAGTGTTTGGATTTTACTCACACCAGTCACATGACTGACCCAGAGTTTATTTTGTTTTGTTTTCCCTAAACTCTTGGGTGCCCAAATTTTTACGGGCAGTCATGTAGTGGGGATTTACAGATATTGGGAGGAGCTTGGAGCAGGAGGCTTCAGAGATAGATATATATAGAGTTTATTTCCGTTGTGATGTTATGTGATAATGGTATGTATATACAGTTGCCTGTTTTGTATTTCAAAGTTATGTTATAAAATATATTTATTCATTCCGCTTTGAGATTTGTGTTTACTCTGATTCTGTTCTGTTGTGATTTTCTTCTTCTTTAATTCTAACTTTCTATTTCTCACCCTCTAACTTCTTTCCATTAATGATCTAGTATTTCCGATCCTTGAATAGTCGACATTGTGTTTGTGTCGATTTTCGGGGTCGAAAATTCGTGTTCGTTACAGTGTTATTAGAGCTGAAAGTTAAGTGATTACCTTGGCTCTGTGGCGTAACTCAGTAGAGATGGGATTAGTAATATCCTAGATTGAGTTTGAGTGTATTTATACGAGTGAAGTATTTGTAGATTGTATAAAAATGATTTTTATATTGTGAAGATTAATTGATTGAGTGGATTATGAATTCTGGATCGATAGTGGGGCACCACAAGGTCGATAGGGGTTTCTAAACACTCAAATACGATAAACCGACATAGTATGTTTTGACAAGTGGTAAATGAAATAATTTTACCCAAAAATTATTTTGATATAAAGAATGTTTATATATTGAAATTATTATATTATATATTAGATATGTTGGTTGAAATTACAATCGAATAAGATTATAATTGAAATGGTTATAAATTACCAATCAAAATTCGTGAAAGAGTGATATATATAAATTCAGATGAATTAAATCTGAATTTAAAACAAATTTGGAATTTAAACTCTATGGAGTCAAAAAGTGTTTGTAAATGGATTTTGGATTTAAAATATATGCAAATTTTAAGATCTTAGGTGAATTTAGAAATGTTTTCTAAGTAGTGGGAAGTATATTTTGAAGTGATATCAAAATGGAAATGTTGAAAATAAGTTTTGAAATAATATAGTATTGAACTCACTTCAATTACTGGAAAATAACTCTGATGATGTTGGCTACATCATCAGTGTTCGTTTTTGAGTTTTCAAGTGACGGATTACTACCAAGATTTTGTTTTTAAACCATTTTGAAGAAATAAGTTGTTCTGAAATTCAAATGTTTTGAATTATTATTATTATATATATATATGATTTCAAACTGATTTGAAATAAACCCAAGAATTTCAATTTTGAAATTTAAAATTTAACTTATAAAGTTAAATAGTCGAACTTGTAAGAGTGAATAAATGAATTAGAATTGAACTTAAAATAAGTTAAATAAAAAATTGGGTTGGATTGGAGATAATGTAGAATAAATTTGGATTGGTAAATAAGAATTGAGATTAAGAATGGAACTGGAGTTTGAATTTGGCTTGGGTATAAGCAAATGATTAGATTTGAGGATGAATCGAATGGAGACCAATTGGAAATACATTTGTGTATGCTGAAGGGGTAACAAATTGAAGTGATAGCGTTGAACGTCCAACAAAAAGGTGCCAGTTATATTTTATACTGAGTGTGGGATTTATGAGCCAGTTTGGCAAGCCATTTGGCTATTTGTTTTTCTTTTGGGTTGGAGAAAGCCTACAAAGGCGAGTTGTAGTTGTTCTAATTGAGCCGTGCAAAGGAGATGCTCGCGAAATTTTTCGGAAACTTAGGGTGTTAGAAAATTTTCAGAATTTTTTTGAAAATTTTCGTTTAAAAGAATAAATTAATATTTTAATTAAAATTAATTGGTTCACTTGAAACTGAAGTTAAAAAGGGGAAAAAAAGATTTTTAATCTAGTTAGTAGGGTTTGTAGCATTTTCTGGCTTAGTAATTTCGAGAACGGAATTCTTTTAAGAGGGACGGAAAGTATTTTTAACGGTATAATAATTAATCTATTTAATTATTTAAATAATTGTTTTATAATTTAATTGGTTTAAATTAAATAATTTTGATTTATATTTATTATGGAATAATAATAATTTCAATTTCGAATGGTCGGAAATAAGTTGAATTCACCATAGTGTGTGAATTGGATAACATATGAGATTTAATTCAGTTTAGAATTGAGTTATAATAACGAATATATTATTTTAATGACACTTGAACGTATTAATTATAATATAAATTATAATCGATCTCCTAATGTCGCGACAGTTCGTAATATTGCGATTTGAACTTCAACGGACTATATAGGATTCGTTATTAGTCGGATTTCTTCAAAACAAGAAACGTTCAAATCTGTTGAACTATATTTTTCTAATGAAAGAGAAAAATGGAGATTTCGCTTTATAGATTGTAAGTTATGGCTAAATCAAATTTACAAATAATCGATATGGAATTGTTTATAAACCATAACGATATATTTAATTATAATTAAATATTGGTTTCGAATTTGGAAAAATCTTTTTAGACGTAGTTATAACTTAATTTTTAGAATTTTATTATAATTTTTAATTTGGAAAATAAACAACTTTTTATTTAGAGGTTTTTACACACTTAATCAGCATTTTTAGGGTTCCACAGAATGAGTTAACTAGTCTATATTATTATATTTTTGGGATCGTGGCACGTTGCTGAACACAATGATATTTTTATTTTTGTTTGTAGCTTTCCGTAAAGAAACAGAATTGTATACAACAAGGTACTCTTAGTAAATATATAAAAATATTTACAAGACATACGTATATGAATTCCTTGGCTTTAACTACCCTAATCTAATGGTTTCTCATTTCAAGGAATGGAGGTATGTGAGACCTATATCAACTAATAAAGCATTGGAATTGTTTCATTAAATATTACCAAAATAAAAGTCACTAGTTTGATTCTCTCCGCTGGATTTTTGTTTGATTATATTAAAACTTAGAAGTTAAAGGAATGTCTAGTAATATGTAAACAAATTTCACCGTTCACTGTTATTTGTAGTATTTGTACATATACTTGTTTAAATGATTTAACAAATATGTTCGCTTGCAAATTTTCATATTCTCTTCTAAAAATAAAAAAAACTATACATACTTGAATGGTCCTCTTTAGCTAAGCATTTGAACAAAAGCTTCATGACTAAAAAATACTATTTATAGCAAACTTAACCCTTAAGTATACAAATAATAAATCAATGTACAGATATCATCATCACTTTCACATACAAGAACTGATCGTTGAAAGGAAAACTCGTAGCTTACCACCTACCCTACTGCATGCTACCCGTACCCCTTTTTACTTAGCCCTTAGGAAACCGTTGCCAATAAGTATACAACCCCATTTGTCTTTCCTATTGTTTTAGCAAACTTGAAATATATTCTAGCTTCAAAATAAAATATGTATAAAAGAAAAATGGCATGCAAAGAGAAGTCTTGACTTCATAAATTCATCAAAACAAATATCGTATAACTTATACAATTGAAACCCTCGTAGCTTGTTCTTCAAATGGGTGTGTTATATGTAACGTGTGATCTCGTTCTATGGTGTAGAGTTTTCACAGCTACAGTGGAGGTTCGAAGTCAACATTGTGATGGCAAGCTCGGCATGGATGTACAAGAGTGAAATATAGAAGCAAGTATGGATGGCCTGAAACGCATCGGTGCTGGAGGGTTCGAACTTGATCAGGGTTGGCAATAAAGAAGATATGGATGCGCAGATTGGTAGTGTAGTAAAGAAGGAAAGATAGGATGCTTGCGGAAGTGGGTTTACAGTAGCAGGTATAAATAGTCGAAGGGGATAGGAAGATGAAGCTTTAGGGGATTGCACAGTACTGTGTATGGGATGGTTAGTGTTTTAATAGGTCGTGGTTCCTGTTCGTGGACATGGCAAGCTGGAAGTCGGCTTTTCAATTATGAGTGTGAGCTCTGAGTGATGATAACAGGGTGGTAGAGGAAGGGCGGGTTTTGGTGAGGTGAATCAGGAGTGGTGGTTAGTCGAAGTAAATGCAGATGGTGGAGTTTGTATTGTATAGGAGAACGTGTTTTGTAGTAAGGGAAGATGGCACTGTTTCAAACTGGGTTCGGAGTACTACATTGGCGATGAGGAAGAAAGGCATTGTATCGGGCGGTGTGGGTTTAGACGGGTAATGGGCTGGGCTAAGTAAAGCCCAAATAAATAAATAAAAAGAAGAATACAAATAAAACGGGCATGACGAACTGATTTTGAGGAGTAGATCGAACGGGGTAGTGGATGTGGGTATATAGCAACACAATTTTAAAATGTGAGGAAGATGGAGGCTTGTAGCAGCGAGTCTCCAGTTAAATTCAATTGGACCAGAAGTGAGTTGGTAAGCACCACACAAATATATATATATATAATAATGTAACTTTAGCTTTATTTAATTAAATATATGTGCAATCTTATCTATGCAATATTTCACTCATACATTGTCAGAATCACGAAGTGGTTTGATCTGTTGGAATTGTATGATCATAGGCTACGTGATGAAGCTGGTTTGGAGCCATTTGGAGCTCGTTTGGATTTATGGTAGAATAAAATGCCTGATAGAATCTATTGAACGGTTATCGCTATTTAACGATAAACCGACCAAAGTGAGTAATCTCACTAATTCTATCCAGTTTTATATTTTTATAAACATTATTTAAATACCGATAAAATTGATTGAGTGTTGTGTGTGATGCTTGTTTGGATGATTTACAAATGAATTGGTTGATAGTTATATATACAAATCGTTGATTAAATACCAAATCTGTTTATTTTTATATTTCATATCGATATGAAATCGGGATTTTTATGTTGATTAACGTCTGTGGATGCAGGAAAATAGGTCGGAGGAATTCGATTGGATTCCTCAACGATTATATTGTTGTTTTTCATATATTTCACTATATGATGTGATAAAAAAAAATTGTGGTTGATTATTGTGTGATTGAGGTTTTTGAATAACACTGACCTAAAATAATTGGTATATAAATGCCGTAAAATATATTCGAGAATATTGGAAAGGAATATGGGGTTTAAAAAGAGAAAATATAATTTTAAATAGAAAGTGAATTTCTAATAAACTATAATAAAATAACTTGTTTAAATTATATAAAACAAGTAAGCTAATTTATAAACGATATTTATATATGAGATGAAATTATTGTTATTAAATAATTTTGGATTTTTAAATTCAGTAATAATTTAACAAGGGAAATGGGAAAATCTTTGAAAGGAAACGATGAAATGATTTCAATGTTCGAAATGAAAATAGGATTGAAATAAATCCGTAAGGATTTATAATTAGCATTCGACTATGTCAAATATGTATTAAAAATAATTTATTCTTATAAATTATATATAATGAAATTTAGGATTTGACGAGAAAATTAATATTTGGATTTGTTATCGAAAAGGTAATCAAGTTTTAAATTATAACTTAAAGTCGGTTGCCACAACAATCGGTCGTGTGCGAAGCACGTGTCTCATTCTAGTATAACTTATAAAATGAGTTTTTGAAATGAAATATGAAGTATGAGTTTATAAAAGAACTAAATAAATGGAATTAAAAAACTGTAATGGTATTTAATAATTAAATCTGGATTTGATTTGATAAGAACAAGTCCAGTTTTCTATGGAGGCATAATGTTCATGTTTTAAAAATGAATAATGATTTAAAAGCAAATGTTTTGCAGATTTAACTAGTTATAAAATAGAAACTGGGAAATATTGGAAGTGATAAATTCAAAATGAATTTAGTAATCGAGTTATCCTAAAACGGTGAGTTATTTTCGGCATTTGGAATGTTGATCGAATACAGATTATTCGAAGAGAGTTATATGGCGAAATTCAATTATATCGGATCCAAGAAGGTACCATTTACCTTCCGTTTTTAAATCCAGATCATTTATTTAATTGATTAATTAAATATTAATTATTTATTTGAAATAAAGAATCAAAGTTATACTTTTATTACTTTGGAAGTAGGTATTATAACGTTATCGTTATAACCAAAGTTTTATACAACATTTGTTTAAATCTATACAAATGGAACTTGGAAATGTTTTCCAAATATAACCAGTGATACTTTCTAAGAATATAAATTATAATGATTTTAGAATTAAGAAATGGAGTTAAAGAAATTCAGAACTGACTAGAAACTAGTTAAGTTGAACGACTTTCTGGGTATCGATCTGATGTTGGTTTCGGCTTTCGGGGTTGATACTTGGGAAATTGTTCTCTTACTAAATTTATGGTTAGGGACTGATGCACGTGGAAGGATAGTGATGCATGAATGAGATGGAAATGTTCTCCTGATATAAATAAGAAATAATTTCTAAGATATAGAAATTAAATAGTTTATAATAAATGGAAATGTTTTTCCAAGGATCAAGAGAAGCCAAACGAGTTAGAGAAATATTTGGGTAAAGATATTGAAGGGGGAAGTGGGAAATGAAATGATTATTTATAAATCTATTAAATGGGGTCAGTGTTGATTGATGATTGATCGGTAAGATTTCCATTTGGAAATACGACCGTTGTTTGTACACATGTTTTTCTTTGATAGTTAAATCACCGACTATCAAAGTTTTTGACCATTTCCATTGTAGATACGGAGAGACCGAGATCAAATTTATTATTTGAAAACCACTCCATATGGGCATTATCGTTTCGAATCAAATATATTGAGGACATTTGAAGACATAGTTTATGCAAAGGTTATTCTGGTGATCCTGGGTAGAAATTGCCTAAGATGGATTTACAGAATAATGCCTTCGGTTTGTCTAGTCCCAGGACAACTTGAATGGACAAATGTCTGACAGAGTATATCTGGTTGATCGCGTAAGTTGATCATTTCAAATGTATTTATATTGATGGCAGAGGAATTCGTTTCTCTTAACTTATACCCGTGGTATTTTTAGGAAAATCAATTTGTGATTTGACAGGTATGATGATGTGGCATCCAAAGTAAATAAAGGAGTGATCTGTTAAACAATACGCTATGACCTCAAGCCTCATCAACCGAGAAATGACAGAAATCGGGCTGGCAGCATGGCTAAGTGGGTCGCACCCAATTAGGGTATATTGTCACCATCTAAAGAATATTCATTCAATTCTGAATCTCCCGAGAACTGTTATATTGGTATACCAACCGTAAGGTGACAATATATTCGGAACATTCAAGCGAAATGAATGGCCAATCATGTGTGGCTGAGTTGAAAGATGTTCTTGTTGAACTCCAGTGTATCGCTTCTAGAGTACACTGATCGGAAGGTGGTTCCATACCTTGTAATAGTTGGAAATTCATTCTCCAATAAGAGCCCGCGATTTTTGATTGTATATTATACATGTAGAGCGTGAGATGAAAGCGTTCTGCTAGATTTCTAATTACTTGATTTAGACATTATTATAATATCAGAAAATATTGATCTTAAGAAATATTTTGGGTTATCATAAAGTAAAAACCATATGTGTTTATGTATGGATCAGTCTTATGATTATCGTTTCTTTTAAAAGGATTTTAAAAGATAAACCAAGTGTTTGGAGTTTACTCACACCAGTCACATGACTGACTCAGAGTTTATTTTGTTTCGTTTTCCCTAAACTCTTGGGTGCGCAAATTTGTACGGGCAATCAAGTAGTTGGGATTTACAGATACTGGGAGGAGCTTGGAGCGGGAGCCTTCAGAGTTAGATATATATATATATAGTTTATTTCCATTGTGATGTTGTGTGATAATGATATGTATATACAGTTACCAGTTATGTATTTCAAAGTTATGTTATAAAATATATTTATTCGTTCCGCTGTGAGATTCGTGTTTACTCTGATTCTGTTCTGTTGTGATTTTCTTCTTCTTCTATTATAACTTTCTTTCTTTCGATTTCTCACCCTCTAACTTCTTTCTATTAATGATCTATTATTTCCGATTCTTGAATAGTCGACATTGTGTTTGTGTCGATTTTCGGGATCGAAAATTCGCGTTCTTTACAAAATCGAACCCAACGATTGTCGGCCCTAGCTAAATCGATTTCAGCATACATTTTAATTTACCGGGGCGACATACTGACTCCAAAAATTCCAGAAAATTAAATCTAGCTATGATTTGAAGATACGGTCCTTATAAAACTAATTTTGTTGAATTTGAAGACCATTTGAAAAATGATCATTTTCCAGTCGATTAAATTGAAATTGAAATTGCCAAACACGTTTAATTCCACCACGATCACATATTAATTCCAAAAATTATGAAAATTGGAATCCAGCAATGATTTGGCATTCCGGGTCCAACGAAAGTGGTTTCGTTGAAAACGGAGGTCGTTTGCAAAATGGCTATTTTTAAGGGTTATATATTATTTAAAAATACATTTAATTCCATAACGACTATTTTAACATTTAAAGGCATAACTTTTAATTTATATTATGAAATTTGGATTTTTCACATTCAATAGAAAGATATAGTTAAACAGATTCTAACATTTCTGCTTTTACTTAAATCCGGTTTATATTGAATTCTTTATATTCAATTTGAAATTTAAAATCGAATTTTCGAACTACCGCGCCATTTCAAACTCCTTCTATAATTAAAATAAATTTATACATTCTAACTACGTTCAAAGTAAATTTTTAGTCATTATTATTTAAAACAAATCATTTTAAATATTCAAATTTTAATAAATTAGCTAAAATAAAAAATTTAAATTGGTTCTGAAAATCCGGGTTGTTATAAATAAAATATCCTAAACCTACTAACAATACAACAAAATATACCAGAATATAACTCCAAATGAAAAACTTTCGACCGGTTAATTTAAGTCAAGGACTATTAGTAATACTAATAAGATAATATATAACTATAGTTTGTTAATGTATATACTGCATCACAAACTTTAAATTTTTGGATACGCATAGATTACAATATGTATAATGATAAAAGCATAGTAAATGAAAGTAGAAACATAAATATCTATAGAATTCCCAATTATAAATTCAGTTCGACACAGAACAAATAGTATAATTATGCTACCCAATAGTTATGCTCTAGTCAACCACCCCCAAATATCGTAGCTTGTATCAAACAGTGCATGATAGCAATCGCCAAGGTCATCAAAAGTCATGATGGCAAACCCTCTAATGCAATTTGGCCCATTTTTCTAGTTCAATTCAAGATGTATTCTGCTTGGATGGTGTCCTTGTTGCTTACACCCTTCGGATAATGCACGTCGATTCTACGGTTTACTGTAACAACACATGTTCGAGCAATGTGAATCTACATAATGGAAAAACAATGAAGTCTGAACCCTTTACATCAAAGATAATCCTGCAGTAGAACTGAAAACAAACACAACTTACATATAGCAAGTAAATTTTAATCTATAAAACATGATTTAAGTTTTTTTTAACTTACCATTATTTGTGATGTCCGTTATCATAGTTGTCAATGAGATAATACTTCAAAACTTTTGCTCTAATATCCACAAGAAATACGGTGCTTAAGCATTTGCCTTCCTATGCTTAATTCATCTGAACTACTGATTTTTTTATTCTTTTTCATGGCTGACCTGAGTTTAATACAAACATGGAGAAAAGATGTATGTTTGAATAATTGGATTAGTTTTTTATTCTTTTTTTTATGCATTTACAATTAAATGGAAGAAATTTTTGTAAAAAAGCTTTGTTGAGACAGTGACAGTACATATGATTTTTGTAACACCCCGTATTTTCTGTTAACGGTATAGTAACGAATTAAACAATACTTAATTTAAAAATGTAAGAATTAAGGGAAACGGGTTACGCCATTGTGTTCGTCTCAGAATTCTGGTTGAGATAGAGTCCGAGTTTGCGTAAATTGGACTTCGTATGAAGAAGTTATGGTTGTCGGAAGTTTCCGGAAAATTCAAATAAGTTCAAACAGTTCGAAAACAAATTCAAATCAGAAGTCAAAAGCGGGCTGGGCGGGAAAATTCCCGCATAGGACCCAAGTCGACCAGGGGGTCGACCCTAGTGTCGACCTCCCCCCTACAAATCGACCTGGGGGTCGACCTGCCCCCTTGGGCAGATCTGAAAGGTGACGATTTTGTGACTCAATGCTGAGTCACTAGGGCTGAGGTGTCACCCTATCTTCACTGGATGGTTGTGGTTAACCCTAGGATCATTCGACGGCTCAAATTGAATTGAAATTATATATAAACAACCCAATGCTCAAACCTAAAAATCACACAAAAATAATCCTAGAACTATCATGTTGTCAACAGAAAACTTGGAGTAGCCGTCACCAATTCAAAGAGAAGATAAGAACCTGAATCAAAAATCAAATTAAAAGTTATCAAATTCAACTATCTACATCAAAGGCGAGCTTACCAATTTCAGAATTCAGATTTCAGAACGCAAGAATTCCTTTTTAGTTTGTACGTTGGTTATTACGCAGATTTAAACATTCTTTCAATTGAATTATGACATGTTGTAATTTGGATATAGAATGATGCTTATGTATAAGATTTGATTCTCGTTTATCTTAAGTATCATTGAAATTAATCATGTCTATACGCTTGTGGTGATGAACATATTGTATATTAATCATGTCTATATGCTTGTGGTGATGAACATATTGTATATTAATCATGTCTATATGCTTGTGGTGATGAACATATTATATGTTATTGGAATCTATTATGATTGGGTAATGGATTTATTTTGCCAATTAAATAGTGAAACATGTCATGTTATAAATTGGTTGTTATTTGAAAGTTTATGATCTAAAACACATGCTTATATGTTAGATCAACAATCATGTATATTCATGTTAGGTTGAATCTATTTATGTTGAAAAATTTGGAATTGTAGTCCTCTAATGTTTTAATACATAAGTATCATGCTAACTTGTGATTCGAATATGTTGATAATAGTTCTCTTATGTTTAAAACACATAAGTCATCATGTTAAGTTATGATTCAAATATGTTGATAATAGTTCTCTTATGTTTAACACACATAAGTTAATATGCTAAGTTGTGATTTAAAACTGTGATTATATGTTAAACCTCCATGCTAGACCTTTGTCAAGTTTACATGACAATTAGACCCAACTTAGTCACAAGTTCACCTTTACCCATTTAATTAAAATTAATGATACTTCTATGCCAAGTTAAACACGACAAGTTGAAATGTAAGCTATTTTATGTTTATTTCATGTCCCTTGTTTATTAGCCTTTTTGTTTATGGGTTTGGGCTAATTTACTAGCCCAACATTTTATGCGTACGTTCCACGAGGGTAGCGATGGGAAAATATGAAAATTCATGGCAAATATTTGTTCATAAAATGATATATTTAATATACCATTTATGGTGAGCATAATCAAAGGATAATTATGGCAGGATTAAATTTAATTTAAATAAAGAAATTAGACTTATATAGAAAAATGTGAATTTAGAAAAAGACGAATATGCCTAACCCGAGGTTAGACTGAGTTGTAGTGTAAATCTGCCCGGAACCGACCGGTATATCCAGTGACCACAACAAGACCTGTCTAATGTGGGCGGTTAGTGCATCAAGCCTAAAAAGAACCCGAGGTTAGACTGAGTTGTGGTGTAAATCTGCCCGGAATCGACCGGCACATCCATTGACCACAACAAGACCTGTCTAATGTGAGTGGTTGGTGCTTTAATAAATTAAAGCTAAGTCAGGATTGGTAGGGTTAAGTCAATTAGGGAAAACACTTAACCGATTCAACATGTTAACTAAACAAATGGGTGGGGTTAAGTAAACTTGGACACTTAACCAAATAAACATGTTGATTAGAAAACCCTAGTAGCGGGGACCAATTTCAGCAGTAACCCACATAGATGTATCATGGTACCCTGAAACTAGGCAGGGTGGGGCACGATTACTGGGATGAGTATAAGCGGTCAAAACGTCGGCGGTTGGTGGGTCAGTGTAGGTTCCGACGGAGTACGGGTGTGCACGTACTACGGAGTGGAAAAATCAGGCACTGGGCATCAGTAGTATACACTGTGCATCCTGAATCGTGTCGGGTTGCCACTAGAGGGGCTGATAGACCCCATGGTGGGACCATCACATGTATCTACAGTCAAGCGGGGCCGAATGACACAGGATATGAATCATACGAGTAGGAGCCTATTGTTAAGGGGATCGTTTGTTATGAACACGTAGGGCTGGTTGAACCAATGGTTAAGCAGGTGCAGAGACTATAGTAATGGGTGCGATCACATGTTCCTCTTATCTTATATTAGGGTATTGTCCTATGTTCTGTTATTACTGTCATGATCCCTTTCCTTGTTTAAATATTAGTAATCACCGAACTTACCAGACTTATTGTCTGACCCGTTTTCTTTCGTCCTCTTTTCTTCTGTTCCCCCCCCCCCCCACCCCCTATGTCCACAAGGAGGGAATACTGTAGCTTAGTCAGACTCTTTGCAAGCTTCAAGAAAGTAGATATATGATTTGGACTCTCTCTCACCTTGGCTATGGATCTTGGAAATTATCCTTGGGGATTTATGCAGTTTTATTTATGGTTTATGCTTCTTTATTAAATAATCAAGACAGAAATTATGTTGTAATGTTTTGGAAGTTATCTTAATACAATTTAATGTAATGCTTTTGTATTGAACCACGTATGGAATAAATAATTTAATTTCGCTGCTTATATTTATTTGTCTTGTAAAGTTTTCCGTGTCTTGTACCTATAACCCTCCACCAAAGTTAAGGCATTCCCTTTGTGAGTGACCTTAACGGAGGTGGGGTGTTTCACTTGGTATCAGAGCAAAGGTTTACCAGATCAGATAAGAGTTTTTGAAAATTATTTTCAAAAAAAGAAATATAAAGAAGCATTTTACGAGAAAGAGTGTTGTTTTAAATTTAAAAAGGCATAATCCCCAAAGCCATATGCACTATCTTTCTATCCTTCGTTTTGAATCTTTTCTTTTTCGTTTCAGCATGTCTGGGAATCTTAACCTTCCAGAAGGTGTACCGATACCTGGCTGGCTCAGGAGGTACTTAGAGGCTAGGGCCAACGAGCAGGCCCAGCAGATATTCCTCCTCCTCCAGCTGCAGCGGTTCCTCCTCCTCCTCGTGCAAATGCTTTCTCAAAGATTTGTAGAGACTTTAGGTCCATGTGTGGAAAGGATTTCAAGGGAACTGAATCATTCGTAGAAGCAAGGAACTAGCTCAAAGAAACTGAGGATTTGTTCGTTATCTTCGAGGTGGACGATAGACAGAAGATACAGTTGGTTGTATGGTTGCTCAAAGACGAAGCTTCCTATTGGTGGGAAGTCACTAACGCTGAAAGACCAGTTGACACATGGATGGATTTCAGAATAAGGTTTGAGATGAAATTCCTCTCACAGGCTGAACGAAGTTTACAGCTGGAAAAGTTCTTATCTCTTAAGCAAGGAAGTATGACGGTCAAGGAGTACGTCAATCAATTCAATCAGCTGGCCCGATTTGGACTAGACTTAGTGAATACTCCTCATAAGAAGGTTCTCCGTTTTGTCAAGGGATTGAATGAGCCACTTCACAGCTTGGCTGTGACCCATATACCTATGGGGGCTACTTACGAGAGGTTAATGGACATGGCACTCTTGCATGAGGAAGACAAGGGCAAGAATGAGGCAAAAGCGGAAGTGCCTCAAGATAAGAAGGGGGAGGGATCGCAGAACAAGAAGGCTGATTCAAAGAAAGGCGGGAAGAACAACAAACCCAATGAAAAGAGAAAGTGTAATTTATGTGGCATTCCTGGACATTTGATCAAAGACTACAAGAAGAAGAAAAGGAAGATGGGTGGCTGTTTCCACAGTGGTGAGACAGGACACATGGCTAGGGCCTGCCCAAGGAAGCAAGGGCAGGGAGCTGGACCTTCTTCTGGAGGAAAAGTTCACGCTCTCACGGCACCTCCATAAGAACGAGGTAGAAATATTTCTGTCGAAAGTTTAGTTTATCTTTTTGATCATCCTGTTCGTACACTATTTGATTCTGGCGCATCGCACTCTTTTATATCTACTGCTTTAGTGGAATCTCTGCACCTAAACACCAGTATAGTAGAGGATCCCTTGATTGTTTCAAATCCAATTGGGGGCTCAGCTTATTTGTCAATGGTTTGTTTGGATTTGAAAATATCTATACTAATCGTTGGGTTTAGATGTAATGCCTTTGTTTTGGGTTTCACGGGCTATGGGGTTGATTCTAGGCATGGTATGGCTATCCAGTAATGGTGTCGTCCTCGATTGTGAAAAGAGAGTGGTTAGACTCATGACTCATCTCGGTAACACTCTCGAAATTTCTTGTAATCCCATGGACTCCGTTATGTTTAGTTATCTAGAATCTCTTGATGCATCTATTGAGAACTTGTAGTCTGTAAGGGTAATCCGTGAATACTCGGATGTGTTTGAAGAGGTAAAGGGCTTACCTCCGAAGCGGGAGATAGACTTCCGCATATACCTCATGGACAACGCAAAATCCGTTGCTTTACCCGTTAGACACATGGCTCCGAGGGAGAGGAAAGAGATCAGCAAGCAAGTTAAAGAATTGCTTGAGAAGGGCTTTATAAGGCGGAGTATTTCTGAATGGGGTGCTCCAGTAGTGTTCGCCACTAAAGCGGACGGTTTGCTTCGCATGTGCGTTGATTATAGGGAGCTAAACAAGCTGACCAAAAGGAATTGGCACGCACTCCCGAGAATAGATGATTTGTTCGATCAGCTTGTAGGTGCATTGGTTTTCTCCCAATTAGATTTGGCTGCCGGGTTTCATCATCTAAGGGTGGCTGAAGACATCATTGATAGGACCGCGTTCAGAACTCCAGATGGTTTCTTCGAGTGGCTTGTCATGCCCTTCGGCCTGACAAATGCACCCGCTTACTTCATTGATTTAATGAGCAGGGTGTTCCGAGAGTTCCTCAATAAGTTTGTGGTGGTTTTCATAGACGATATTTTGATCTTCTCAAAGAATGAGGAAGAACATGCTCAGCATCTAAAAGAAGTCATGGATACTCTCCGTGCACATCAGTTGAAGGCGAAATTCTCTAAATGCCATTTCTGGAGGGAGGAAGTTAGGTTCCTTGGACACGTGGTGTCCAAAGAGGGGATAGCTGTGGACCCCGCGAAAGTGGTTTCTGTGCAAGGTTGGAAGGTTCCTCGAAACGCAACTGAAGTCCGAAGCTTTCTCGGGCTAGCAGGCTTTTATCGAAAGTTTATCAAAGATTTTGCAAAAATCTCAGCTCCACTGACAAGATTGACAAAGAAGAACCTAGCTTTCAATTGGGATTTGGATTGCGATATTGCTTTCCAGCGTTTGAAAAGGGCTCTAACAAAAGCTTCAGTTCTAACATTGCCTGATGGAAGCAAGATGTTTACAGTATACACAGATGCTTGCGTAACAGGACTAGGCGTTGTTCTAATGCAAGAAGGGAAGGTAGTGGCTTATGGTGGAAGATAGTTGGAAGTACACGAGAAAAACTACCCAACCCACGACCTAGAGTTGGCAGCCATCGTTTTTACGCTTAAGTCTTGGCGCCCTTATCTCCTAGGTGAGAAATTTGAACTATATACTGACCATAAATCGTTGAAATGCCTTTTCTCGCAGAAAGATCTCAATTTGTGGCAGCAAAGATGGATAGAGTTTCTTGCCTCGTTCGATTTTGAGATTTCCTACACTCCTGGCAAGGGCAATACAGTAGCAGACGCCTTAAGTAGAAAGAAGCTGGCCTTAAGCCCTCTCTTTGTGGAAAGGAAAAGCTTGGAGTTCATAGCAAGCTTTAACTTCAAACCCTCCTCTGACTTTGTACCTGGCTTGCTAGCAACGTTAGAAGTGCGACCAACTCTATTAGACTCAATCGGAGCCGCACAAAGAGAAGACCATCAGCTAGCTGATGTGATGGACAAGTTAATTAGGGGTGAGACTTCCAGTCACCTCAATAGATACTCCATTGATGCCAAGGGCTGGTTGAGACGAGATGGAAGACTATGTCTCCCACAAGTAAGGGATTTGGTAAAGGCGGTTCTAGAAGAGGCACACCATTCCAAGCTGACCATACACCCAGCGGAGACAAAATGTATAAAGATATCAAAAGAGTTTTCTTTTGGAATGGCATGAAGAAAGACGTAGCTGAATTTGTTTCTAAGTGTTTAATATGCCAACAAGTCAAAGCGGAGCAGAAGAAGCCTGGTGGTCTGCTCCATCCTCTAGAGGTCCCACAGTGGAAATGGGATAGCATCTCGATGGACTTTATAGATGGGTTGCCTAGGTCAAGAAAGGGCAAACCAGCATTTGGGTAATAGTGGACAGGCTCACAAAAAGCGCCCACTTTATACCCGTCAAGAGTAGAAGTACTGCCTCATCTCTAACATCCATATATCTTAAAGAGATAGTTCGACTCCATGGGATACCCTCCAGCATAGTGAGTGATCGAGACCCTATCTTCACCAGCGAGTTTTGGAAGAGTTTACAAGAGGCTGTAGGCACACAGTTATGTTTAAGCACGACCTATCATCCTCAAACTGATGGCCAGATAGAAAGAGTCAACAGAGTATTAGAAGACCTCTTGAGATTATGCATTATTGACTTTGGAGGTACATGGGAGGATCATCTACCTTTGGTTGAATTCGCTTACAACAATAGCTACCAAGCCACCATAGGCATGGCGCCTTTCGAAGCTTTATATGGAAGACCGTGCAGGTCACCAACTTGCTGGTGGGAGTCCACAGACAAGCTCATACTTGGACCAGACATTATTAGGGAAACTTTAGAGAAAGTAGACTTGATACGAAGAAGAATGAAGACTACCCAAGATAGACAGAAGTCCTACGCAGACAAAAGAAGAACTGACCTTGAGTTCGAAGTTGGAGACAAGGTGTTCCTTAAAGTATCTCCTTTGAGGAACGTCGTTCTCTTTGGATCCACAGGAAAGTTAGCACCAAGATTTGTAGGGTCGTTCCCTATCATCGAGAAGATTGGGAAGATGGCTTATAGGGTACAACACCCCGAAAGATTGGTCGGGGTTCATAATGTCTTTCATGTCTCTCACCTGCGGAAATGCTTACACGAGTCTGCGAAAGTGGTAGAACCAAGCATGCTAGAGGAAGTTGAAGTTGAACAAGAAGCAATTGTGAGGAGAGTTCCAACCCGTATCTTGGGAACAGAAGTCAAAAGGCTACGCAACCGTGAAGTTAAGCTCGTCAAAGTTCAATGGAGCGACACCGAGGAAGACGCGACTTGGGAAACTGAGGACAGAATACGCGCAGCCTACCCTTTTCTTTTTCAGGGTACATCCTTAATATCTTTTTCCTTAAGTTTATGCTCATATCTATCTTTTATCTCCTCGATCCTATCCTTTATCCTTAGGTAGGAACCCAACTGGATGTAAACATGTAATTGAAACATGTTATAATTGATGGTTGTAAGTGGTTGCAAGGGGTTGCTAGTGGATGCATATACACACACATTAGGTATTAGATCAGCTCAGTTACTTCCATATTGCATATGCATATATGTATTAGTATATGGATTGAAACTTGATGTGTTATCATATGGATGTTGCATTTGTATGAATGATTGTGCACTCATGTAGAAAATTTTGAGTAGGAAAAAAATTGCATTCATAATGGACTCATGGCACTGACATAATTTGCATTAAGGAGGTCAACTGAATCAGTAGACCGCCTGATTTTTCATTAGGTAAGGACATGTACACACACAATGCATATGATCATGAAGCATTAGAAATCTTTTAAGGACAATTGACGCATGTGTTTGATGGTTGAGTAGATGGGTGATTGGATTGTAGGATATAAGTTCTTCTCGACTTGAAGATTTCGGGGACGAAATCCTAAAAGGAGGGGAGAAAGTAACACCCCGTATTTTTTGTTAACGGTATAGTAACGAATTAAACAATACATAATTTAAAAACTTAGAATTAAGGGAAAAGGGTTACGCCATTGTGTTCGTCTCGGAATTCTGGTTGAGATAGAGTCCGAGTTTGCATAAATTGGGCTTCGTATGAAGAAGTTATGGCTGTCGGAAGTTTCCAGAAAATTCAAATAAGTTCAAACAGCTCGAAAACAAATTCAAATCAGAAGTCAGAAGCGGGCCGGGCGGGAAAATTCCCGCCCAGGACCCAGGTCGACCATGGGGTCAACCCTAGTGTCGACCTCCCCCCCTACAGGTCGACCTGGGGGTCGACCTGCCCCCTTGGGCAGATCTGAAAGGTGACGATTTTGTGACTCAGTGCTGAGTCACTAGGGCTGAGGTGTCACCCTATCTTCACTGGATGGTTGTGGTTAACCCTAGGATCATCCGACGGCTTAAATTGAATTGAAATTATATATAAACAACCCAATGCTCAAACCTAAAAATCACACAAAAATAATCCTAGAACTATCATGCTGTCAATAGAAAACTTGGAGTAGCCGTCACCAATTCAAAGATAAGATAAGAACTTGAATCAAAAATCAAATTAAAAGTTATCAAATTCAACGATCTACATCAAAGGCGAGCTTACCAATTTCAGAATTCAGATTTCAGAACGCAAGAATTCATTTTTAGTTTGTAAGTTGGTTATTACGCAGATTTAAACATTCTTTCAATTGAATCATGACATGTTGTAATTTGGATATAGAATGATGCTTATGTACAAGATTTGATTCTCATTTATCTTAAGTATCGTTGAAATTAATCATGTCTATATGCTTGTGGTAACGAACATATTGTATATTAATCATGTTTATATGCTTGTGGTGATGAAAATATTGTATATTAATCATGTCTATATGCTTGTGGTGATGAACATATTGTATGTTATTGGAATCTATTATGATTGGGTAATGGATTTATTTTGCCAATTAAATGGTGAAACATGTCATGTTATAAATTGGTGGTTATTTGCAAGTTTATGATCTAAAACACATGCTTATATGTTAGATCAACACTCATATATATTCATGTTAGTTTGAATCTATTTATGTTGAAAATTTTGGAATTGTAGTCCTCTAATGTTTTAATACATAAGTATCATGCTAAGTTGTGATTCGAATATGTTGATAATAGTTCTCTTATGTTTAAAACACATAAGTCATCATGTTAAGTTATGATTCAAATATGTTAATAATAGTTCTCTTATGTTTAACACACATAAGTTAATATGCTAAGTTGCGATTTAAAACTGTGATTATATGTTAAACCTCCATGCTAGACCTTTGTCAAGTTTACATGACAATTAGACCCAACTTAGTCACAAGTTCACCTTCACCCATTTAATTAAAGTTAATGATACTTCTATGCCAAGTTACAAATGACAAGTTGAAATGTATGCTATTTTATGTTTATTTCATGCCCCTTGTTTATTAGCCTTTTTGTTTATGGGTTTGGGCTAATTTACTAGCCCAACATTTTATGTGATTCATGCGTATGTTCCACGGGGGTAGCGATGGGAAAATATGAAAATTCATGGCATAGATTTGTTCATAAAATGGTATATTTAATATATCGTTTATGGTGAGCATAATCAAAGGATAATTATGGCAGGATTAAATTTAATTTAATTTACATAAAGAAATTAGACATTTATAGAAAAATGTGAATTTAGAAAAAGACGAATATGCCTAACCCGAGGTTAGACTGAGTTGTGGTGTAAATCTGCCCGGAACCCACCGGCATATCCAGTGACCATAACAAGACCTGTCTAATGTGGGTGGTTAGTGCATCAAGCCCAAAAAGAACCCGAGGTTAGACTGAGTTGTGGTGTAAATCTTCCCGGAACCGACCGGCACATCCAGTGACCACAACAAGACCTGTCTAATGTGAGGGATTGGTGCTTTAATAAATTGAAGCTAAGCCAGGATTGGTAGGGTTAAGTCAATTACGGAAAACACTTAACCGATTCAACATGTTAACTAAACGAATGGGTGGGGTTAAGTAAACTTGGACACTTAACCAAATAAACATGTTGATTAGAAAACCCTAGTAATGGGGACCCATTTCAGCAGTAACCCACATAGATGTATCATGGTACCCTGAAACTAGGCAGGGTGGGGCACGATTACTGGGATGAGTATAAGAGGTCAAAACGTCGGCGGTTGGTGGGCCAGTGTAGGTTCCGACGGAGTATGGGCGTCCACATACTCCGAAGTGGAAAAATCAGGCACTGGGCATCAATAGTATACACTGTGCATCCTGAATCGTGTCGGGTTGCCACTAGAGGGACTAATACACCCCATGGTGGGACCAGCACAGGTATCTACAGTCAAGAAGGGTCGAATGACATAGGATATGAATGCATACGAGTAGTAGCCAATCATTAAGGGGATCGTTTGTTATGAACATGTACGGCTGGTTGAACCAATGGTTAAGTAGGTGCAGAGACTATAGTAATGGGTGTGATCACATGTTCCTCTTATCTTATATTAGGGTATTGTCCTATGTTCTGTTATTACTGACATGATCCCTTTCCTTGTTTAAATACTAGTTATCACCGAACTTACCAGACTTATTGTCTGACCCGTTTTCTTTCGTCCTCTTTTCTTCCGTTCCCCCCCCAGGTCCATAGGGAGGAAATACTGCAGCTTAGTCAGACTCTTTGCAGGCTTCAAGAAAGTAGATGTATGATTTGGACTCTCTCTCACCTTGGCTATGGCTCTTGGACATTATCCTTGGGGATTTATGCAGTTTTATTTATGGTTTATGCTTCTTTATTAAATAATCAAGGCAAAAATTATGTTGTAATGTTTTGGAAGTTATTTTAAGACAGTTTGATGTAATGCTTTTATATTGAACCACGTATGGAATATATAATTGAATTTTGCTGCTTATATTTATCTGTCTCGTAAAGTTTTCTGTGTCTTGTACCTATAACCCTCCACCAAAGTTAAGGCATTCCCTTTGTGAGTGACCTTAACGGAGGTGGGGTGTTTCAATTTGAATACTGAAGAAGAAATGCCATAAAATGTAGATAGAAACAAAAGCATAAAACATTAAACAAACATATTAGTATCATCTTAAGCTGAGCACGATAACGACTTTTAATTGTCACTGCCATTCTTATTTGGACTAAAGATACTGACAAAATGATCGTTAAGTGTGTCTCGCATTGGAATTGAGTGGGTGCGTAGATTGAACGGGCGAATTATCCCACATCGCAAGAAATTAAGAATGATCGTGGTATATATATGGTATTGGTGGCATGTAACATTGGGGGATTCCTTTTGGTACAACAAGTGCTTGACAATACCAAATTATATGCTCGATGGAAGGCGATGGGATGTTCAATCGGGACACCGGCATAGGAGACTTCGACCGTTGACCCCAGATAGACACGGTGAAGCGCGTACGGTACACAGGGAATCTTGAAACTCAACAGTGATCACTGTAAAAGATAAAGGAAATCGATGCGTTTGTAGTTGATGTTTTAACTAAAGTTGGCAAATGATGCATATACGAACTTTAAATTCCTTATCGATCAATGTGGACTTCTTTTACTACTCTAGCATACCATTTTTAAGTTTTATCATAAATAATTTCTCCTATTTCACCACTTAATTTTTTTATAAATATAAATTACATTCCTTGATTTCCAATACTCATTTAATAAAAAATTGTGTTTTAACCAAAAAAATTAAAGGAAAAGTGAAAAAGATTATCGTCGGGTAAGATCAAATTACAATGAGGGAGGTAAGTTAAATACAGACATCTGTTTCAACTTGCCCACAATATCAACGAACTATAAGGAAAGAAACAAAACATAAGTCCGTAATACATTACTTTATGCAAAATACAGTAGATTTTAATCTGATAATCAATTTTTGGCAATAAATCTGAACACGTCGTGCTTGTTTACAGCTATCAACATCAATATCCTGCTTATTGGTAGCTAATATCATGGGCATACACTTTACTTCACCACCTATTTTTTTGAAAAGTTTCTAACATGTACATGCCCATCAAATTAGTTAGCAATTTTGGCTTCATATAGATATGATGAGTACAACTGAAAGCTCCTCATCGTTTATTCATTTTATATCAGGCTTGGGCCTTCGGCCCAGTTGTAGCTATTTGTTTTCTTTTATTATTGTTGCATACAGCGGTCTATACAGCTATATAAACAAGTCCATCCTCTGTACAATTCATTAATAATCAATACAAAATCATTTCTCTGCTCTCAATTCTTACAAATATATTTTATATCAAAATCGTTATATAGTATCAGAGCTTGCAACGCTTAATAGCAACAAAGATTCTGATTAACTATCGGTGCATTAATCTCTCTATTTACAGAGATTCGTCAGAGAATTATCATCACCTGAATCCCTCTCATCTGAGAAGTGTTTTTCTCATTATTTGAGAGTTGCAACTTGATATCCATAAAATTGTGCCTCGCCATGCTATTTTAACAGGTTGCATCAACTTTACAGAATCAAATATTGTTCAAGAAATCACTGAATCCATGAATACTAATCAAGAAGTTCAAGAATTGATAAATAGCTGAAGTAAAATGCCTTACCGGAGAGCTTTTTCAGAAAAATTCATGTAAAAGCATGGAAATCATCATTAAAAGCTCATCAAGTTGCAACATTACCTGCTATACAATCTTTCCAAGAACTCCTCAATTCAAAGCATCAAAGTTCTGTGTTTCTCATCTTTTGGCCGACAAGTATCCATAATTGCTATCATCATGGTTGATTATAACAATTCTACAACGAATCCCTCTGGAAATTCATCTGCAAATCAAAGTCAAGCAACATCAAGAAATCATAATGTACTAAGCGCAGAATCACTAGTTAAGATAGGTATAAATCCACAAACCCAATTAGTTACTATTCATCTTGAAGAGAATAACTACGTGCTATGGAAATTGCAAGTAAAAACTGCTATTCAAGGTTACGATCTTGAAGGGTTTGGTACTATTGCTATCCCACCAAAGTTTATAACAGATGCTGATAATACGGTCGTTAGCAATGATGATTATGTTAAATATCATAGGCAGGACAGATTAATTTGTACATGGTTATTATCATCTATAAGTGAAAATATTCTGTCTCGAGTAATTAGATGTAAAACAACAAATGATATTTGGACTTCTATAGAAAAATCCTTTTAACACCCAATCATCAGCTAAAACAATGTTCTATAGAAATCAATTACAAGCTGCCAGAAAAGAAAATATGTCAGTGAGAGAATACCTAACTAAAGTCAAAGGCATATGTGATCATCTTGAGGCAGCAGGTCAAAAGATTAGTGATCCTAAGCACATATTATCCCTTCTAAATGGTATTGGTGAGGAATATGAAGTCGTAGTGGATGTTATTACATCTCAAAGGGTAACTAGTTCCATGGAGGATGTACATTCTATCCTTCTTGCTCATGAAGCAAGAATTGAAATTAAAAGGTCACAGTTAAATGAATCATCTGCAAATGTTGATGAATCTAAAAACAAGAATCAAAACAGAGGGGATTCTTTTAATCAGAGAAGTAGTTCATCTAATAGAGGTAGAGGAAGAGGAAGATGCAACAACAGTAATAACAAACCTAAGTGTCAAATATGTGAAAAAGTGGGTCACACTGCTGTAAAGTGTTATTTCAGATTCAATAACAACTATGTTGCTGATCAAAATCAGAACAATCAAAGAAAGTTCAATCCTACTACAAATTTGGCTAATATTGAAATTGACAGTCAAGGCAACAACTCCAGAAACAGTCAAAATGAAGACATTGGTGATGACAACTGGTATCCTGACTCAGGTGCCACTAATCACATCACTAATAACCTCAACAACCTTAATCTTGGTCAAAGGGAGTACAATGGTATGAATTCTTTACACATGGGTAACGGGGACAGCATAAATATTACACATATTGGCTTTGGCAGCATTAAAGGTAAAAAGCAGTTATTCTCAATAATTTACTTATGGTTCCTCGAATAAAAAAGAACTTACTCAGTGTTTCACAGTTTGCTAAAGACAATAGTGTGTATTTTGAATTTCATCCCTATCACTGCTTAGTTAAAGATCTTCTAACAAATGAAACTATCTTGTAGGGTGAAACATGCAATGGACTATATAAATTCAAGGCTGTCAACACTGCAAGAAGTGATCAGAAGAACAAGCAAATGTTACCTATCTGAAAAAATGATGAAACTAATATGTTTGATATCTAGGTCATGCTAACGTGAATGTTGATAAAAAAGTTTTAGCTGCTAGTAACATTTCTTATAATAACATCCCAACACCATACGTTTGTACTTACTGTCAAATGGGTAAAAGCCATAAATTACCGTTCATTGATTCTTACACTACCTATACAAAACCTCTTGAACTCGTTGTTGCTGATCTGTGGGGTCCAACACCAAAAAAATCTGATTATGTTTTCAATTATTATGTCTCTTTTGTTGATTCCTACACAAGATATACATGGATATATTTTTTGAAAACCAAATCTGAAACTAGTAGAGCTATTATTCAGTTTATTAATCAGGTAGAAAAGTAAACAGGTGAAATCTTAAAAATTCTGCAAACAGATGGAGGCACTGAATTCAAACCATTAAGTGAATTCTTTAAAAGAAAAGGTACTATCCATATATTAACTTGTCCCTTTACCTCTGAACAAAATGGTCTAGTGGAAAGGAAACATAGACAAATTGTTGAATGTGGTCTTACTTTATTAGCTCAAAGTCATTTAACTATGAAATTCTGGCCAGGTGCTTTTAGCACTTCTGTATATTTAATAAACCGATTGCCAACCAGTATTTTAAATAACAAAAGTCCTCTTGAAGTATTATATATTGTTAAGCCTGACTGTAAGATGCTAAAAGTCTTTGGGTGTCTATGTTATCCTTACTTAAGACCCTATAATGCTCACAAGTTAAATTTTAGATCTTCACCATGTACTTTTATTGGATATGCAAGTGATCATAAAGGTTACAAATGTCTAGACGAAAAAGGTAAAATATTCATTTCTAGGCACATTGTGTTTAATGAAAAGGTGTTCCCTTTCCATAATTCTGAAGTTACTACTACACATAAAATATACAATCCAAAGAAGTCAATTCCAAGAATACCTCTATATACTGACAGTGTTAGTGAAGCCACTGGTGATTGTTGCTCAGAAACTCATCAAGATCGTATGCATTCATCCAACAATGAGTCATCTGAGCCATCCAACTGGCAATCGGCATCGAGATGAAAGCCATTCACATGACCTAAACTCTGAAACCAGAGAAGATCAATCAAATGTCAGAAACGATAGCAATGAAAGTCATGAACAACGAAGAGAACAACCACCTACTGGTCATCCAATGGTCACAAGATCAAAAAGAGTCATTTTCAAACCCAAAGTTTATACTGTTGTTAGCAAACTTGATGAACCAGTTAACTATAAATAAGTTATCAATGATGAACAGTAGAGACAAGCCACGGATGATGAATATGAAACATTGATTAGAAACAAGACATGGACTCTTGTTAAAGCACCAAAAGACAAAAAAATCATTAATAGTAAATGGACCTACAGGCTAAAAAAAATGCAGATGGGCCTGTACACAGATATAAAGCCAGGCTTGTAGCCAGAGGGTTCGCACAACAATACGGGTTTGATTTTGAATAAACTTTCTCTCCAGTTGTCAAACCAACTACAATAAGGGTAATTCTCACTATAGCATTGCATAATAACTGGAGAATACAACAACTTGATGTTAATAATGCATTTCTGAAGAGTGATATAAAAGAAGAGGTGTATATGAGTCAGCCACAAGGATACATGAAGAACAAAGAGCTTGTGTGCAAGTTAAACAAAGCAATTTATGGGCTCAAGCAATCTACTAGAGCCTGGTTTGATAAATTGAAATTTGTCCTAACTACATTAAAGTTTCTATCTACCAAATGAGTTCACTCATTATTTGTTAAAATTACTAATGACATAACCATTTTTTTATATATGTTGATGACTTAATCATTACAGGAAACAGTGAGTTAGAAGTGAAAAAGCTCATTCAACTATTAGACAAGCAATTCTCCATCAAAGATTTGGGTGAACTCAACTATTTCTTGGTGTGAAAGTGTCAAAAGTATCCAAATCAGAATTGTTCTTAAATCATACAAAATACATAAATGAAATTCTTGCTAAAGCAAAAATGGATGCTGCAAATGCT
Source organism: Allium sativum (assembly GCA_030737875.1). Classification (NCBI taxonomy): domain Eukaryota; kingdom Viridiplantae; phylum Streptophyta; class Magnoliopsida; order Asparagales; family Amaryllidaceae; genus Allium; species Allium sativum. The sequence continues at coordinate 403,072,731 of CM060922.1, read as the reverse complement.
CTACCTACACCAATGATTACTAACCATCAACTATTCAAACACAGAGGAGAAAATATATACAATATAAAACAATGCAGAAGTCTAGTAGGAGCATTACAATATGCTACCATCACTAGACCAAAAATTACTTACTGTGTTAACAAACTTTCTCAATTCAAGCAGGACCCAAAAGAAGATCACTGGAAAGCTATGAAAAGAGTGTTAAGATATTTAAAGGGAACCAGTGACTATGGACTACATTTTAAGCATTGCAATCAACTAAGCATAATTGGATACAGTGATGCAGATTGGGTTACTGATCCAGATGATAGTAGATCAACATCAGGATATTGCATCTATTTGGGAAACAATCCTATTTCATGATGTGCAAATATACAGCCTATAGTTTCCAGATTTAGTACTAAGCAGAGTTCAGAAGTATTGCTAATGCAACTGCTGAAATTATGCGGGTACAATCATTGCTAATTGAACTAAAAATCACGGTACAAAAGCCACCTACACTATGGTGTGATAATTTAAGTGTTGTGTCCTTATCATCAAGTCATGTGCAACATTCTAGAACTAAGCATATGGAGATCGATCTATATTTTGTTCGTGAACAAGTTATCAAAGGGAAGCTACATATAAATCATGTTCCAGCAACACATCAAGTAGCAGATATACTTACAAAGCCATTATCAAGTAAAAACTTTACCAGACTCAGATCTGAACTTAAAGTTATTAGAAGATCAGACCTTAATGAAGAAACAAAGCATTTGCATTCAGATCCAAAAGTACCAAACTCTAGAAACCCTAGATGGGAACCAAAAGCTGCAATAAAGCTCAAATCTGAAGCACAAGAGAACAACAGCAGCTTATCGTCAACTACTCAAAGAGCACGAAGACAATCGACCTCAGAATTGAGCATGAAGCATGGAGTTAAACCTACTTGAGGCAAATCAGAAAGACGAGACTCGAATCCTCACCATAAATCATCAAGTTAGGATATTTGAGGTTGATTCGAATCAATATCATAGGGTTTCATTTTATTTTTAATAGTCATGGCGGTTGTGGAGTGAAATCCTAGCTTTGATTTGTGGGGGAGTATAATGAGTACAACTGAAAGCTCCTCATCGTTTATTCATTTTATATCAGGCTTGGGCCTTCGGTCCAGTTGTAACTATTTTTTTCTTTTATTACCATTGCATACAGCGGTCTGTACAACTATATAAAAAAGTTCATTGTAACAACCTGCATTCTACACATCAGAGGATCGTAGGATATTTATTTTGTCTTCATACGAGGTCGTATGGTCATGTAACTTTGGGGAACGACTATTGGGGTCATTTCCAATGTTCACGATTTTTGCCGATTTTTAATGACTGTTTTGCCCCTAGCGAATTTTGTTTTGCTCATAACTTTTGATTGGAAAGGAGTTTTGACCTGAAACCACTTCAGTTGGACCTGGATGATGATTTACCTTTCCGTAGAGTGGTCACATTGATCAAACGGACTTACCGTTTGGGAGATATGACTGAAATAAGGTTTGGAAGGTGAAAAACAGCTTAACCGAGCCTAATTAGAGTGATTAACAGCTAGGCCCATAACCATTTCGGGATTAGGGTTATGCGGAGGCTGATAGGGTTTGGGAAATCATTTCTAATCAGTTTTCTAGCCGCCACTTTCATCTCCTGAACCCTAGCCATGGCCTCCACTTTCTAAAACACCTCCAAATCACTTTCTAATTGAAGATTAAGCTAATTAGCATCAAATCAAGTCTAATCAACATCAAATTAGAGGCAAAGGCTGCTATGTGCATTGGAATTCATGGCATTTAAAGAATCATTTCAGATCTGAGTTTATGTTTTGGCTAAGGTGAGTGATTTGCATTGTTTTTCACTAATTACGGCTAATTAGGGGTGATTAGTGTTAATTAACGAAATTATGCATGTTAAAATTCTGGAAAAATGTTTAGAAATTCTTAAATATTATTGTATGTCTCTGTTAAAAATTTGGGTTAATTTGGATATGTTTTGCTAATCGTAAGGTTAAATCATGATTAAGGGGATTAAGGGAAAAAACATAGTTTTGGGTATGTTTGATCCATATTTGCATGTTAAATTGTTGTTTTGGTGTTTATGGATGATTATATATGTTCCTATTACTGTTTGGAATGATTTGTAACTACATAGGAAAGTTAGATTGGTCGAAAACGCCGTCGTAAGGCGTAGATTGCTTGCTGGAAAAAGTTACAGGAAATTGGTCATTCCAGTTCGTGAAGCACTTGTTCCTCACGAACCGACCCCTAGGATTGTGCAGCACCCTCACACCCCGACTCCTTGGATGACGAAGTATCCTCATGACCCGACCCCTAGGATGGTGAAGTATCCTCACGACCCGACCCCTCGGATGGTGAAGTAACCTCACACCCCGACTCTTAGGATGGCGAAGTATCCTCACGAACCGACCCCTAGGAATGTGAAGCACCCTCACGACCCGACCGTGAGGAAGATGGCGAACCCTCACACCCTGACCATGAGGAAGATGGCGAACCCTCACACCCCGACCATGAGGAATAGGGCGAGCCCTAGGAGGGTGACCGTGAGGAAGGGGCAAACCCTAGGTTGGCGAGCCGTAAACCGCACCAGGAAGGAAAAGGGATCACGACCCGGACTGGAGAACCACGAACCGGATTAGGATAGGGGCCACGAGCCGCCTGTTTACTACGAACCCGAACTGAGAATGGAAGAAAGGTGAATCACGAACCATGCCAGGAGGGGGACCGCGAGCCGTGTGGGCCACGCACCGAAGCCAAGGGAGTGACACGAGTCGAAGCTTGACCCGAACCACGAACCGAGGAAGGTGATCACGAACCGAAGCTTTGGAGCATCATGAGTCAATATGGAGGATCATGCACTGAACTGAAGAGTCACGTGACGGGATAATGACCAAAACCCGAGATGCAAAGGTAGTCCAAATGAGAGGTTATTACTCAGGATCCCAAAAGGGATCAACGAGTTAACTTCATGAGTTGGATTTTATTGCGGGACGTGTGCAAAGGGGTTACCGATATCCATAACTTTAGCTCACCACTGAGAGATGGATTAGTGGCTATGGATCAGTGCAATGGGGTCATTGTGAATCAATGGAGTAAAGTGACCATAGCAAAAATTGGGTGATCGAGTGGTGGATATCGTATACTTTACGCACTGAGTGAGAGATGTAAGGATGATTGCTATGTTTGATGTTTGCTATCACTATAACCCCACTCCCATTTACACTTTATGTTAGTATTACCTTAGAGTACCGTACATCTTGTTGTGCTAACTCTTTGGTTGCAGGTCCAGGTTCAGGTATGATTGGATTATACCTGTTATTGTTCTGTTTGTTGCTTATCGCTCATACCAGACTTCTGTCTGACCCGGAGTTTTATGTCTCTTCTTATTACTATGGGTGCTCCTAAACGAGCAGGCTAGATAGAGGTTAGGTGTTGATGTGCGAGTAGCTGTCTGGAGACGAGCAGGAGGCTTACACATAGTATTCCCGTATATTCTCCATGTGTTATTGTTGGTCACTACTTTGGACAATAGTAGTGTACCTTCCTATTTTGCTTTAGAGACAATTTTAAAGTGTAATAACGATGGTTTGGATCATAAGCTGTATTTGAATTTTTCCGCTGCTATGATGATTTAGTTTTCAGCTTATGCATTGTCTCGCCTGTTTTATATCAAGTTGTGTTATTGTTATATTTTGTTCTATACGCTGTGAGATATACTACAGGTTCTTTGTTGATTCATTATCTTTTTTCTTTTCTTTTGACGACCGCCTCGTGCCGGTTGGGCATCGGCACAACGCACTTCAAGGGAAAATGTCGGCTGGTGCGGGGCGGGCCGTCACACTTGGTATCCGAGCTCTAGGTTGTGTAGTTAACCTAGGTGAAGACATCAGGGAGAGATAGTATACGTTTATGAGAGCGCTTACTTGTGATATTTTGGTTTTCAAAAGCTATATATATGTATATATACTATTAGTATATCTAAGGAGGAAGTCGCACTGCACTGGCACCACATTGAGATGGTTAATCGTTTTCTCTTTACAGACTGAAAGATGAGCAGATATACGAGGTGTACAGGTTCAGGAGCAAACATTAGGGATGTTCCTGATATGAGGACGATGTTTACTACCTTCATGCGAGAGATGCTTAGGGATGCTCGGGGAGCAGTTCCTAATGATGCTAATGGTGGTTTGCAGCAGTGCAGGCGCCTAGGGCCGATTTTGCCAAGCTTAACAAGGATTATACTGGTCTTGGCGGGAAGCCGTTCCACGGAACAGAGTCGGCTACTGATGTTCAAGATTAGTTGCATAATTGTGAGAGCATCTTCGAGGACTTGGGAATCGATGATGCCATGAAGAGAAAGTTAGCATCGCGTCAGCTTGAAGGACGAGCTATGAATTGGTGGAATGCTATTAAAGCAGGTACTCCTGAAGATCAAGTTACTTGGAATCAGTTTATGAATCGTTTCAGCGAAAAGTTCATTCCAGCTACTCACAAATCGGAATTGTTTAGGAAATTTTTGGAGCTTAAGCAGAATGGTAGGGCAGTCTCGGAATATATTGCTGAGTTCGATACTTTATCAAAGTATGGATTATCTCTTATCGACACTACCGAGAAGTTCATAACCGACTTAGATGAGTACTTAGGGGAAAGGCTGATAAACCACATCGACGAGACTAATCTTCAAAGTATGGATTATCTCTTATCCATCCAAAATCGGACATCAAAATCATATTTTAATTCTTTACTGAATATTATTTTAAAATATTCATTATTTTGAAATATTTATTATTTTAAAATATTCGTTATTTCTGAATCGGAATGCGACTCAATCAATTACCATATAATTTCAGTTATATGGATTTTATACATCGCATGTATTCAACAATAATGATAAATAACCATTACACATTCAAACATCATGCAGAGTGCATTCTACAACTGCATAAGCATTAAAATAAATAAATAACGCTCATCACAACCTATCCATCAATCGATCGACATACAACTAAATATTGGGATTAGTTTATGTCAAATACCATCCCTATACCCGTGTGAGGTTTTCAAACAACAACAGTCAATTTAAATAAATCATTAGTTAATAAATTTAACTAATTCAAATTTCTTTTGAATTATTTTTCTAATTAACCAATTTTCACTGTTTAAATTATAAATAGATATTTATAATTTAATTTCAACAATCATAAATTTATTAACATTATTTTTAATATGTTAAACATTTCAACAACACAATCAACACACAATACAGTCAATTAAATTGTCCATGGTCTATGGACGAGGGAGATGAGCTAACAGGCACTGTATACAATTTATAATTATTAAACTGATAAATATCTCTACTGGCAATTCATATATGCAGTTATAAAATAAATAACTCTACAAAAATTACAGTGAGAAGTTCTCAAATTCGTTTCCACTCCGCTTAAATTCGTAGCTAGCTCCAAACTCCTTCTAGTCAATTCCATTGTGAAGCTCTTGTTGCCATGATCCCATAGGAATTTCACAATAATTTGACATTTCGGATCCAACAAAAGTGGTTTTATCAAAAACGGAGATCATTTGCAAAATGGCTATTTTTATGGGCTATATATTATTAAAAATATATAGAAATTCTATACCGACTATTTCAAATTTTAAACTCATTTATTTATTAATCACAATCCCAACATATTCATCCTATGGAGTAAAACTGGTAGTACTCCATACCTAACACCCACGGTGTTATCGGTAAAATTAATGGGAGCCTTTCCCCAAAAATGTGAATATTTGAATAAAAAAATATTCTGAATTGGAATGAGGCACATGATGTGTTTTTATCACACTGGATTATTGATTATAAAATACGCGAATTATTCGGAAAGATCGGGTTTAACCCATTATGAATAACTAATACGGCGACTAAAAGTCGACAATGAAGACAGTGGTTGAAGACCAGAGATCTTCACGTCGTTTGGATGATTACTGATGTCTTGATTGGGTTGTACACCCAAGACAAGGTAATAAGTGGTGATCGTTCAGACGTACTTGGAGACCGACCGGATATGCGAGGGCCTCCCTCCTGTATTGGACATATGGGACGAGGAATAAAGTGCCTTCGGTTTCATTCAGACCTAGAACGGACATGTAAATGGATGCATGTCTGACATTGGATTTCATTCTGTGTTGACTGATTTCTATTAAATATATATCTGTTTGGTGGCAGAGAATTTATTCTCTTGCTTAACATCTTTCTCTGAGACGAACGAGCTTAGAGTTTGTATATTGATAGACATCAGTTGGATGGCGTGAATTGTTAGCGTAGCATGCTGAGATGCAAATGATCAAGGCTTTTGTTGAAAAGCAGAGTCTTGTGGTTAATGATCAAAGCATAGCTTTAAATAGCATAGCTTTGTGTATAACGTTAATTCGCGAGCCTCATACCCGGTATGAGTCAAAAAATGGGATAGTGACCGTAGGGAGAACTTGCGTTTCTTTCTAGCTAGAAGTGGTGTCATGGTATGGAGCCCAGACATTTTTACTTATGTGGATGATGGATTGCGAGGCGCCTCGGATATAGGGTTATATACTCATAGGGTCGACGTACTGACCTGTTTGTAGGTCTGAGAGGACCGGAAAACATATTGTTCAGGAATAACCAATCCACTAAAGTATGTGTGGACCGGCCCTACCGTTCATAGGGTTGCCCCACGGTGTGTAATCTTGAGGCATTTGCTAGAGTGTCTCAAATCGAAGAGGAGCCATCCCTGCCTCGACTCATAGATGGAAATCCAATTTCCAATACGCGACTTTTCGGTTTTAATTATAGAACTAGTATGGCGACATAGTAGGATGGGGTATTATGTCGTCTATGATTGATACATTTATATTTGAACTTGATTTTGACACTATACACTTATAGTAATAACAAAAATGATTTGTTTTAAAACGTACCAAGTATGTTTGGCTATTATAAGGTAAAACTCTATCCTACGGCTTGCGTTGCATTGTGTGATGGGACCTGAGTCTTATAATAGCTTCATTTTTAAAAAAGCATAGGATTGTTTTATTTTAAAACTGAGATTCATGTGGAGTAAACTCGTTCTGTGTTATACAGCGAGGTCCCATGATTTCCCAACTTTTAAATTAAAGATTTAATAACTGTTTTAGTTCTCATACCAGTCTCATGACTGACTCAGAGTTTATTGTTTCTACCTAAACTCTGGAAGCCCATATTTTCCACACGGACAACTAGTAGTTTTTGTTGTCGCAGATATTTCTTTTTCCAGGATCATGGATTTCAGTTGGAGCTATATTCGGAAAGCTTTGTATCCGCGTATTTCTTTCAATTGTGTTGTTGATGTATTTTCTGCTATACATTGTATTTATACATATAATTTCAGCTGCTTTGTATTTTAATCTTTGATATTATTTTATTTCCGCTGTGTAATATTTATTCATACTCTGATATATTCTTGTACTCTGGTGTAAATTGTTGTAATAGCAATGAAATGTTCTGTTGTTTGTGTTCTCAAAGCAATCTGGGCTTTCCCATAAGGGGAAGTTTGGGTCGTTTCATCCTCTGAGTTGGCTTGGATCCACGAGCCATCAGATATGCGTTGCTATCCTATCGGTAATGACTTCTTTATGTTTGTTAGTGAGACTGAGGGGGAACATAGACAACTTCACTACTATGATAATGAGAACGATCTTGTTCTACATGAAAAGGCGAATTTGGTAATGCAAACAAGGTAATCTTGAAAAATGAGAGTTGGGATAGAAAGTATATATACGATAAAGACTACACAGGTTATGAGCCCACCCTAGTTTCCTTCTTTTTAGGCTATATGTTGGTTACTGGTCCAGTGTCTTTTGAATCTTATAGACATTCCTCTTCTGATGGTGAGGATGGGTTGTTTGCCACTTAGTGGTCAGTCCGCTTTAAAAACCTTGTAGTTGTAGTTGGACAATTTGTTTATCTCCTAAACTTAATGTCTGTTATTATTTGTTATAATAAGAAGTGTTACAAACCACTTTAAAAACCAGCTGGTCTTGCCAAAAAGAAATTCAGTATGCAACAACTGACCAAACTACAGTGGTACAATAGTATCATAATATTATTCTAATGGTTGACTCTCCTAAACATGGCTGATGTAAAAAAATAAATAAACAATGCACTGATTCTTAAAATATATGCAATTATATTGTATATTGTTGAGACGAGAAAATGGTAAGTCTAATTGAGGAACTATATACACTATAATTTATCATGTAGAAAAAGCGTACATGCATGCATGTGCAAACAATAAGATGGTGTGGCATAATCATAGAAACCTTATTGTTTTGAACATAGATAAATCATGGAATGCTTTCAAAAGGAATAGTTTTTCGATCATGAATAATTTAAGCTATTGTAAGATTAGAGAGTCAAAATAAAGTATTTATTCAAACATCTGTTTTGTAACATATAGTATTAGAGAGGAAGTATAATTTATTCCCTTTAAGCTCAAGCGAATCTTGCAATGAAGATGGTTAGTCTTAGAGAAGAATGTTTATGTGAAGTTATGGTAACCTAAGTTGTGAGAACTCTCCATAATTTGCTAAACTAATCAATTAAATGAATATCATTATGTAATTTTGAATGCTTTCCAAGATGAATTTCATATATACACATTTGAATATTAATTAAAAGGTTGTTAAAGGAGTAGTGGTTATGCAGTTTTAGACAATATATAAAACTAAAATAATAAAAGTAAATTATCAAAATTGAGAAATCTATTGAATCTTGAAATATAGATAAGCTTGTATTTAGTCAATAATCAAATGATAAGCCTAAGTATTAGTATTTTACAAAGTAGTAATCACAACATACATTGAGATAAGGAAAGTTGAAACGAAAAATAACAATATGTTTCTACATTTATTAAATTAAATTAAATTAGTCGGGGAAAATGAAAAATAATTAGTAAAAGTACCTAAAAGACCAAAATCGATGCAAAAATGGATCCATACTTCTGTAGTGATGGCATATTCAATGCAAAATAGAAACTGAAAAAAATGGTTGAATTTTTTTAGAAATGTTGGGAAAATACATTAAATATTTCGTGGTACATGGAGCCAAGTTGCAAAAATAACCAGGATCCTCATATGTTGTAAATTTCACGTAGACAAACTTCTAATCCAATTCATTCCTCGTAGGCTTCATCACATACAGTTATAAATTTTTTATATTCATCAACTTTATCGCAACATTGTGAACATCAACATATCTTCCAATATGTTGCTTTAGATCTAATTTATTGTTCAAAATATATATAACCTATCTATTATTAACATCAAAGATATTAAAAATAAGACTCAACTAAGTGGTACTCTAGAATTATGAACTTAATACAAATTATAAAAGTTGTATGAACTTTTATTGAAATTTTGATGTAAAAAGTAATCCATAATCATAGATTTAAGAATATATCTGATCACCTTATGTGCAACAACCGACATTGGGTTGTGTTGTCTTTAGGAAAGAGTGAATGCTTTGAACCAAATCTTGCCATTGCATGCTTTATAATATAATACTATAGGAAAATTTCCTAATTCAATTTGCAGTGATATGTTTTGGCATTGGGGCACATAAAGCAATGCATTGTGCAACATGAAAGTAATCGAAGGTTGTTGAATTACTTGGAGGTGCGATTTCTTTTTAACATAGGAAAGGTTGAACTTTAGAGAAGTTGTCTAATAAAAAGGAGATTAAAAGTTTTAAAATACTATGGGTTTTATTGTGCACTGAGATAAATTCTTAATAAATTGAGAATTATTAAACTGGCATGTGGAAGAAGAAGGATAGCAAGAATCCAATCAAATTGAGATGGCATGCAATTGAAGTATTTGCAGCGTTAGTGGTATATTATGGATGTCGAAACACCTCACTTAAAACATATGGTGTCCATTTAAGAAAAATAAAACAATATATATTTTATTATTTGCTCTTCGTAAGGCCATATAAATAAAGAAAGAGCCTCTTAGATCCCTCTATACATCAAGTAAATGCGATGACGACCTTAGGGTATATTATCTTGTAACTTTTTACCTACTAGTATTACCGCATAACGGTGCGAAAACCGACTTTGTAATAACATATAATTGATAAAAGAATTTATTTTGTTGTAATTTTTTAATTATTTGAAATTATATACAAATAAAAATATACGAAAGAAAAATTACAAGTATTATTAGAAATCAAAAAAAAAAAATTAACCAATCATGCAAGCTCAAAGATTAAATACAAAAATAAATATTCATGAAAAAGATCAAAAAGATTCGTATAATAATTCAAATATTGCAGAACAATGATATTTCAGTGATAACATAATTATCCATGAAATGTTGTATCCTCTTTTGAAGTCTATCCACAATAGGTATGTGTCAAGTTCCACAAAATTTTGTAAATTAAGAAGAATAATGCATGTGTTTTGTGAATGTATCAAAAGTTAACTAACTTATTAAAAAGAGAAAAGGATGACTATTCATATTCATCGTAAATTTTAAGTCGAAAAAGAAATAACTATCTTAAAAAAACATAGTTTTGTTCATTTACCACTTATTCAATAGACATTGTATTCAGCCACTCTTCCTTTATTAATCTTGAAGATAGGCCTTTACATTTTCCTATATGCGCAGGCCTTTCAAAAGAAAACAAATGATTGAAAGCAAGATCCTCTAATTTTCTAGTTCTTAATAATACGACAAATGTTAATTTAAGACTTTCCCTATCACCAATATTGATTATTCTCGTATTTGTTGTTTATCATCCTCCGACAATGATAACACATTCAGATCAACAGAATTAAACGAGCGTAACGGCACGTGTTTTGCGCATGGATTTTTGATTCTTAAATATTGTGTATTTGACATATGTTTGCATGTAAATCATTATTTTATGCGATCATAATTAGATGTTGCCCACATATGTTGTCTCTCCGTTACATTAAAAAACGTCTATATGTTTCAATTTAGATCATGTAAGATACATTTTGTTATCATGTACTCTACGAAGATGATGATGCAGTTGTGAAATTATATGCACTTTATTTTTTAAGATCATAATATCTCAACATAAAAATAAATTGAAATAGGGTATTTATGTAATTTTGAAGTTCAACCACTCAGCCACTTATGTACGTTCAAGCTATGTTGATTCATTTTTTGTGAGATTCCAGTACCTAAGTTAGAAAACATAAGATATAGCATACATTTTTCCCTTCACCTTTTCTTGGTATCGGCCTAAATCATCACATTTGATTCATGTCAGTACAGAAATTTCGGTTTTTATTTAGCTTATCATAGATTTGTAATTTTTTAACCATAAATTTTGTAATATTGCACTTCAGAAACAGTTGATAGACTTGTAAGATAAATGTTTAAATTTAATTAACAATTTCCATCCATCCAAAGTCGAAGATGTTTTCTTCTATATCCAAGTAGATAAACAACAATCCTTGTTTTTCTATGATAACATAAAATCATGGACCATTACCAATAGGCACTAGTGAAAACATACCATGTCAGTTTGCATCCATATTTTATAACAGCATAGAAGAAAAGGCATAGAAGAAGACACAACATATGAATAATACAGTAAATTGAGATCATATCAAAGCATAAAATTTTATTTAGGCAACATAATGGTGAAACTGTCTATACATAATGTGATTATACATGAAAGTAGGCATAACATGCAAAACATAAAATGTACATGATGAAAATAACAATATAAACAGTTATATTTAATTATGTATGATACGTTTATACATACATAATATATATACTATTTGTTATTGTATCTTACATTGTTCATTCTCCAGACAATACTAGGAAGCTTAATTAGCTCTTAGTACGATGAAGAAATAAATGAGTCCAAAAGCAGTTGCCAACTTAACTAAATATAACTAACCAAATATTTGCCTGCAAAACAAAATAAGTTTCCATTTGTCTATATATTATTTTCCATCTGTACTATTACCATAATGTGCTTGTGCATGGTAATTAGGCCTAAGCAAAGAATCACTTTTACTATCTTCATCAGACTGTTGATCATTTTAGTGTCTGCTAAATTTAGTCCCTCAGTAACTCGAGTATTTTACATACCCACATCTTGAATAAAAAATAAAAAGGCAATTAACTGTATATACATGGCAATCAACAGCTCTGGTTTGCTTTAAACCTTACCCATTGATATAAAATAACCCATTTTTGTCTTTCACGAATTGAACTTAAACTCAATGTCGTGTTAATTCTTGTATCATGAATGCATCCTTTACTTTTGTACTTTTACGGTATTCTCTCCTTTTTAATGAATCAAAGACTTAAAAAAGGTAGTTCAAAAGCTTTTCAAATTAAACTCACAGAATTTCTTTCGAAATCTTTATGTTGAGTTTCTCTGTTGTATACCTATAGTTTTTATCTCCCATATCATGCGAGTTCCAGGAAATTTAACTTGATACATATTATTAAAAAAAAAAAAAAAAAAACCCAAATTCGGTCTGAGAAAAAAAATCGACTTTTACCTGAAAAAGGAATCAACGATAGAGGGAAAGACAAAGTTAAAGCAGATCGGAGGAGGGCGAGGCAGCGGTGGGAGGAGGCGAGGCAGCGGTGGGAGGAGGCGCAGAGAACACTGATCGGATTTGTCAGTTTTGGAGAGGAAAAAGTATAGCCGAGTTCGATGAAATAGAAAGGGTGCAAGAAATTACTATGAAGAAACAATTTCGGAGAAGAAAAGGTCATTGCAGAATACGAAGAAACATTTTCGGAGAGGAAAAAGTATCTGCTGAAGACAAGGAAAGGATTTTCTGAAGAAATGGTTTAGGATACATCGGTTTGATGAACAAGTTATTTAGACGATGTCGGGATTCAGACGGACGGAAATGTCCATGGCAGCAGTGGATTTAAGAAAAGAGAATTCAACATGAGCGAGTGAAAGGGACTGCACGTTTTAGGCCGAGTGTCTGTAGAATTGCTTTTAAGAAAAATCGACAAAGTCGGTTTGATTAGAATAAAATAATCACATGAGGAGTGAGATATGAAGATCTATTTCGATAATAATGCATCTATTTATTAATGCCATAATAATCAATTTGGGTGATATCGCATCTCTTTGACAATTAAGCATTGTATATAATCAAGCCACTCAAGCTCTTGCTACTGTTCTAAAAGAAAATATTAAAAGTTAATAAAAGAGACTACGTCAATATTCTCCACAAAGTGGTAACATCTAAACTAAATGAGACAACTTTATTTCTCATTAGAGATTGTTAAAAGAACTCCATATTTGATTAAGAGGGGGACAATTTAAGGGGACTCCACCTTAAATTTTATTTGTAAAGGGGGAGTTTGGATTTTTAGAAATAATAAAAATATAGACTAAACTACCACTAGCTCGTCACCTACAACACGTGTTACCTTAAACCCTATCGTTCTTTATTTTCTTATTCAATTGAAATGGAGTGCGCGACCCTTAAAATAAAAAAAAATCGAAACCTTAATTTGGCACCATGGTTTGAATGAAGACCACCGAGATAAACAATAGGATCTCAATCTAATGGCACAAATTTTGAAAAAGTTATTTCAATCAAATTTTTTTTCGTTTTTGAAATCGGAGATTTTGTGGAAGAAGATGAATACAGTGGAAGATTCTCGTGGGTATTGATGAGAAAACGATGAGTAATTGCTCTAACTAATTAAGGTTTAGGTTTTAAAGATTGCATTAAGGAGGATTATAGGGTTAATATTAGAATTTTTATTTTTATGATTGAAAGAAGGCTAATTTATTTCGTTCCCCTAATAATTGAACAATAAATTAAAAATGTAACACCTCTTAATCGAAAGTGTAGTCCCTTTAACAATCCTATTTTCATTATGTTCAATAATACTATCTCACGTTGTAATTTTTGTATGTTTTCAGGTTTAGCAGTAAGATCGACATGTGCATGTGCTCAATTTAATAGAATCATTTTTAGTCAATGTTGTAGTTTCAAGTGGAAAGACCTCTAGTTTTCGCTAATGGTTGAGTACAATTTCCTAGGCTCATGTACATATAGTCAACAATGAATGCATCCAACTACAAATAAAAAGGCGCATGAAAGTAATGCGAAATTTATTGCTCCAAATGCAAATCTGGTGTATGAAATAATAATTAATTTGAGCAACTCCAAAACCATAATGGAATATTAAGGCACAAAAATTATAAAAGGGCGATTTAGCTTGTCGATTAATTATCGACCACAAATTCAATGAAAATTAATCACCAAACAAAGAAAAAAAGATGTTATTATTCACACCCCGATTTACACTTCTGGCCACCAAAACTAAAAGCACCGCAAGTATTTTAAATTTCCTCTGTTGGCCACCGTTTAAATTAATAACCTAAAAATAGAGAGGCTACCAGCACCTTTCTCTACACGAACGTTTCCTTCCTCATTTACATCATGCATTTGTGTCTTTTGAGTCATTTGATCGAACATCTTGCATCATATTATCACAACCATCATGTTTATCGTCCAATTTATCATTATTCAAATACTTCATCTATCAAACGACAAAAAAGTAAATGTATCAATTTGTAAAAGAAGACACATAAGTTATAAGGATAAAAACCCTATAAGTCAAAACTCACATTGTCACTCTCTATTACAACGTCGTCAAATTTAATGTCCTCCAAGCTTGAAATTTACAACGAAGTGGAAAAATATCCTAAAATGCAATGGAAAACCCTAACCATTAAAAAAAAACATAACAACATGTTCTATAACATAATAGAATACAATAAAAGTCAAGCAATTATAACCTCTTTTTTATCTTCATCTTCCATCTCTGTTAAGCCTAAAAGAATGTATGTTTTTGTTAGGGTATGAAATTATAGAGAAGTAAATATTTTTCTTAGGAGAAGTATGTTTGTGAATAAGTGAGTGAAAGACTAATATGTGGTGGCCAGAAGAATATAAAAAATTATCATTTGTATTAAATTTAGAACGGTAGCCGGAAGTGTAAACCGGGATGTGAATAGTAGCACCCAAGAAAAAATAAGAGTAGAGAAAACAGAGATTTAACGTGGTTCGACTATATCTGCGTCCACAGACCCAACAATTGTTCTTTAAAAAAAGATACAAAATAGAACAGTGCAAAAATTACAAAATTATAGGTGCATAATAGAGAGATAATCTATAATTACAAATATGTTCATCTAACGACTTGTTTACGCTCGAAACCCCTAATTTGATTTGATAATAGAAATTAAGATGTACCGAAGAAGAGGATAATGGATGATGTTTTCTCCCTTACTTGCACACAAATTTGAAGATGTGTCCTTCATTTAAATATACTTCAGAATGAAGGAATTACTTGGAAATTAACAAAATTAGTCGCTCAATCGTCATAAAACATTTTCAAACATTATAATTTTATATATATGTAAATGGATATTGGTAGTCTTAATTTCCATAATTTTCCTTGCTTGCATCAATCTCCATCAACAATATTTTATTTCTTCATATTGCTAAAATTGTTAATAGATTTCTTTCCTCATTCATAAATCTATTAAATACTTAACTGGTTTAGTAATTAATTGTTTCCTTTCAAAGTACATTCTCTCAAAAATTTCCACTTTCTTTATTCCATGCATAGCATAAATTAATTGATAAGGTCAATTAGCTATCTTTGGAAATATTTGAATCGCACAATTTAAACAATATTTTGGTAAGGGAGGCAAAATATACATTTCGATTATATATTGGTGTTGATAATCCAAATGCATTAATCTTAGTTTCTTAGTCATTATAAATCTTATCTTTTGGTAATGCATAGTTTGTAATAAGACATCGCATTGTCGAAGTGTTTGTTGCTTACGCAGACCATCAAATTATAGTGTTGATCTATAAATATGTATTAGTCATATGACCTAATTGAGTCACCGTGCTTTATTGTCGAATAGCAGTGATTGTTTTTTCATAAAAAGAAAACCTGCGAAGACATAACTTACAATAACTAAATTAATCAAGTTGTGTGTTAGTGGCTATAAATATTACACATAGTAAACCATAAGTTGATGCCTAATAGGTGGATAACCACAGGCGGATCTAGCCCGGGGTGGCCTAGGCTGCAGCCCAGTGTCAGAAAAAATCGTTTTGTCACTCTTTATCATCTCGAGCTGTTCAAATGCCTAAGATAAGTGACACTCATGGTAGAAAAGATTTTCTTACATCGTTCGGTTTGTTCAGACTGGAGGAAAGGTGCATATTTACGCTTTCCATGGTGAATGAATTTGTTTCAATTTGGCGATTTATTTTTGCGACCTATCAGTTCCACGATGAAAACCAAATTTGATTTGAGGAAGAAGCTATCTTTTCAAAAGGTGGAGAGATTTTCTTTTGCATTTATTTTGTTGAGGTGGATTCCATGTGACTGTAATAACACAGAAATGCGAGCCAATTTAAAAAATTTATTTTGGCAATTTTAGAGAATTTTGAATATTTAAAATGAATTATTTTAAATAATATCGACGAGAAATTTATTTTGAATATGTTTAGAACGTATATATTATATAGATCGTCGTTAGAATATAAATAATTATTTTTATGTATAAAAGGAATTGAAAATGGCGCGGTAGTTCGATAATTCGATTTCAAACTTCAATTGAATGTACCGGGTGCAAAATAAACCGGATTTTAACGAAACCAAAAATATTAGAATCCATTTGAGAATATCTTTCCAACGAATCCGTAAAATCAAAATTTCATAGTGGGAATTAAAAGATATGCCCAGTTGAAAATCCAGAATAGTCGCTATGGAATTCTGGCCTTTAAAAATGGAAATTTTGCAAACGACCTCGGATTTCGACGAAACCACTTTTGTTGAATCCGCGATGTCAAACTATTGCTAGATTTCAAATTTCATAATTTTTAGTATCAATATGTGAGCGTGGCAAAGGAAAACATGTTTGACCAGTTTTAGTTGATTTTAATCGACTGGAAAATGACCATTTTTCAAACGGTCTCAGAATTCGACGAAACTAGTTTTGTTAGGACCGTATCGTCAATACAAAGCTAGAAAATATTTTTCTGGAATTTTTCGAGTGAGTATGTGGCCCCGGTAAATTGAAATGTGCGTTCAAACTCAATATATAGAGTTATATGTTGATTTTGATGAAAACTGATCGAAACAGTCGAATCAGCCTATGTAACATATCCCATTGTGTTCGAAATGGGGGTAATTAGCAAGGGATGACAGTCGGTGGGTTCGATTTCGAGTTCGTAATAAAAAGTTGCTTTTTAAAGGTTAAAAATAATAAAATAATAAATTAAACTCATATACCCCCCTCTTTCCCTCTTTTCCCAGTTAACCCCCCCCCCCCCCACTTTTCTTTCACTTTCCCGATCCCCTTTCTTCCTTGTCTCACCGCGCCCCCTCCCACTCTCGTCGCCGACGAACTCCCCTGCGCCGCCTCCCTCTCGTCCGGTCCCCCCTTCATCTCCGCCCTCCCCATCGCCTCTTTCCCCTTCCTCCTTTCGAGATCCGACCTCCCAAATGACCCAAGCCCCAAATCGGCGTCTGCTCCGCCCCGTTCAGCACCCCCGCGCCCTCCGCCTGGCCCCACTATCCACCGCACTCCCCTCCGACGAAGCACAGCGCGCCCCCCGTGCTCGCAAATTCCTCCTCCTCTTCTATTGAGACGCGAGCCCCTTCTTTGGAGAAAAAAATCTAATCTTTATGATGTGAACAACAAAATAAAAATGTAATTTTTATTTTAAAGGTAAGCGAATTCGAATTTAATTCTTTTATTTTTACTTGTATGAGGCTATGATCTTTAATCATATGTTTAACATTGAAAAGTTCATATTTTTAACATGGAAAGGTTCATATAAGTTCGTATTTTTGACATATGAAAGGTATGATTCTTATATGTAGAAAAAATAGATTTTTACTTATAAAAATATGATTTTTATATATATAAGAGGTGAAGATAAAAATTCGATTTTTATATATGTAGCGTATGCGGACGATGAAAGTGACAAGAGGAGAACGATGAAGATTTCCTACATATGAAGAGTCATGGCGTTTGGTTTAGCTTATCTGTGAGAACTCCTCACCTTTTATTTATTTTTCTAATTGATATATATATACTAGGATGCAGACGGTGTTTAGTAGCACCCGACACCCGTCGTCCACAGACCATGGACGGCTTGTATGCTTGTTTGTTTGATTTTGATGTGTAGTTGATTGTGTGATGTGAAGTGAAATGGAATAAAATATTTATGTAGTTAAAAATATTTTATAGTTAAAAATAGAATTTTTAACGTGTATGTAAAATGAAATAAAAATAAAAAGATCGGGCGATTTGTTTATATACACATATTTGACTGATATTGATTGGGACGATAAATTTTACACATCGCCCAACTGCACAAATAAAATCTGTGTTTGATTGTTTGAAACCCCACACGGGTATTAGGACGATATATGACGTACACTAGTCCTAATAATTAGCTGAATGTCGATCGATTGATTGACAGACTGTTATAAGCGTTGAATATTTATATTTGATGCTTATACAGCATAGAATGCACTTTGGATGATGGTTGATTATTCATCGTTGTTATTGTATACATGTGTTGTAGAAAATCCATATAATTAACATTATATGGTAATTGATTGGGCCTCATTCCAGTTTTGAAATAGAAATATTTGAAATAGAATATTTGAAAATAGAAACATATGAAGCCGTGTTGATTAGATTGACGCCATTTTGACGTGAACAATATTTATATCGATTATATTCGTTTTTATAATGAATATTGAAAAGTGCTTTCAAAATTGAATATTTTTAAATGAAATTCGAATTGAAATTGAATATAAATGAATTCGAATTGAAATTGAATTAAAATCGATTTGAAATCAATTTAAAACGAATTTATATTGGAATATTCAATTTTGATTTGAAATTGAATATGAAGTTGAAACCGTTTTGAAAATGAATTTAAAACGATTTATAAAGCACGTTTTGAATTGAAATCGACGAAGTATATATCATATATATTATATATATATATATATAATATAATGGCCTGAATAGAACGCGCCGCGTCGCGGCAGTTCGCGAATTTCGACCATTGACTTCGAACGGATATTACGGGAGATCCGACCGTCGGATTCTCCTGAAACCGAAACCGTTAGGTTCGTATCGAAAAGAGTTTTCTAACTAATATTATGAATTTGAAATCTAACGGTTGGATTTGGAATTATGTCCAAATCAAATTTGGAAAAGGTCGCTGTAAGTGCAGTTCGATGGCCGTTGATGGAAATCGACTGTGCGGTAATTTGTATAAAATCATAAGAAATGATTTGTGAAGAATTGGGATGAAAAACTCCATATTTGAAAAGATAAAAATAGATTTTTTATCGAAATGAACTAGTTTTGAACTAGAATTATAATTCTATTTATTTTTAAATAAATAAATTGGATTTGAAATGGTTTTGAAAATAACCAAAATTTCCAATAATTGCATTGGAATGGATTTGAATCGAAATTGTCTTCGGAATATTTCGATGTGGGATTTCGTGATTATACAAGTGTTGCTATGGAAATTTGAAAGATATACATATTTATATCGTTATTTCCAATACGATATTTGTTGGTCGTAGAATTTGATATTGAATATAAGCCGATATATTTTCTATTCAGAGCCTTGTATTTAATATCAAATGTGATTTGGGTTTTTCGTGAATGGTGTCTTCATTAACACTGTTCTTAAGCCCATTTGAGAAAAGATTAAATCTTTTTATTTAGATTTAATGAAGTGTACCAATTAAATAATATTTAATTGGAATTGAATTGGTATTGATTTTTAGGTTTATCGTGAACAGTGTTTTAAATTACACTTGTTCTTTCACCCGATAATTAATGGAATGTGATTTTGGGTTTATCGTGAACCGTGTTTTAAGATGACACTGATTCTTTAACCCAGTTAAAGATTAAAACTAAGTGGAGTTTTAATGAATCTTTAATTAGATTGAAAAGATCGAGAATGGAGTATCACCAGTTTTACTCCAGGCGATAGTTAAATCTTTAATTAGATTTAAAACGTGAAATGGTAATTGAATTTACCGATAACTCCGTGGTGTTAGATATGAAGTATTACCAATTTTACTTCATGGGATAGATAGGTCGGGATTGGGAAATAAAATAAATGATTACTTCGGTGTGGTTCGCTAATCCCAACTAGTTTGAATTGATATTCAAAGAAGATTAAAGAATAAATTTAAAGAATTTATCTTTGATAAAATTTATGGGAATCTTTCCCAAAGTATAAGAATATTTGAATAAAAGAATATTCTGAATTGGAATGAGGCGTATGTTGTGTTTGTGTAACATGTGTTTATTATATACGCGAGTTATTCAGAAAGACCGAGTTTATCCCATTCTGAATAACTAATTCGACGTGGTGTCGAAGATGAAGACGGTGGTTGAAGACCGGAGGTCCTCACGTCGTTTGGATAATTACTGATGATCTTGATTGGGTCGTACACCCAAGAAGATGGAAACAGTTGGTGATCATCCAGACGTACTTGGAGATCGATGGATATGCGGGGTACTAGGTGCCTCCGGTTTCATTCAGACCCTGAACGAACTTGTAAATAGACTGTGTGTCTGACATTGGATTTTAGTCTGTGTGATTGATTTCTATTAAATATATATCTGTTTGGCGGCGGAAAATTTATTCTCTTGCTTAACGCCTTTCTCTGAGACGTACGAGCTCAGGGGTTATATATCAATGGATATCAAACGCATGGAGTGAATTGCCTGTGTGGCATGCCTAAGTGGCAATATGATCAAGGCTTCTGTTGAAAAGCAGAGTCTTGTGGTGGATGATCAGAGCACAGCCTTTGTGGCATAGCTTTGTGTAACGTTGATTCGCGAGCCTCACACCGCGGTGTGAACCAAAAACGGGAGACGGACCTCAGAGAGGGCATGCGTTTCCTTCTAGTTAGAAGTGGCGTCAGTGGTTTTACACGCCCTGACGAGTTTGACTTATGTGGTTGTTGCTGTTGCGAGTCGCCTCAGATATATCGGTCGTTCTCGAACCGATGGAGTCATTTGTTGGCTCATTGACACCCCAAAGGGTGGGGAAACGCAGTGTTCAGGCATTTTAATCCACATCGATGGACCGGCCCTGACGATCCAAAGGTCACTCGAGCTCTGACCTGAGACACGGACTAGAGCGTCTCGAATCGGTTGAGGACTATCTTTTGCCGCGGTTCACAGATGGAAATCCAATTTCCAAATACGTGATTTTGCGGTTTTAATTGTAGAACTATTATGGCGACATGATATATGGTACCCATGCC
Source organism: Allium sativum (assembly GCA_030737875.1). Lineage (NCBI taxonomy): Eukaryota > Viridiplantae > Streptophyta > Magnoliopsida > Asparagales > Amaryllidaceae > Allium > Allium sativum. The sequence goes on along the minus strand of CM060922.1, from coordinate 403,051,301 downwards.
GTCTATGATTGATACTTATGATTTGAAATTGTTTTATACACTATGCACTTGTAATAGTATCAAATGATTTGTTTTAAACGTACTAAGCATATTTGGCTATTATAAGGGAAAACCCTATCCTCCGGCTTGCGTTGCATTGTGTGATAGGACCTGGGTCTTATAATAGCTTCATTTTTCCAAAATGCATTGCGCTGTTTAGTTATATGCACTGTTATTCTTGGGAAGAAACCCGTTCCGTGTCAAACGGCGTGGTCCCTTGATATATCTGATTTAAAGTAAAGTTTTAAATAACTGCTTTAGTTCTCACACCAGTCCCATGACTGACCTGGGGTTTATTGTTTTAACCTAAACTCTGGGTGCCCTTATTTTGACACGGGCAACTAGTAGTTTTGGGTTTTGCAGATTTATATTCACAGGATCCTGGTTTACAGCTGGAATGATATCCGGAAAGTTTTCTATCCGTATATCTCTTCTAGTTGTGTATTGTATTATTTTCCGCTGCTATGTAATGTATTGTAATCTCTGATATTTCTGTGTAATATTGATTCATTTATACTCTGTATATTCTTGTATTCTGATGGAATTGTTGTAATATACAATGAAATGATCTTCCGTCTGCGTTCTGTTGTGGCTTGTTCTCGAAGTATCCGCTCTTTCCTTACCGAGGAAGTTACGGGTCCTCACAGTTGGTATCAGAGCTCTGGTTTACAGAGCTAGAGAACAAGACACATTAGAACCGAACGAAAGAACCCATCAGATATTGGATTAATAGTATCCATTTAGAATGACTCGTTAGAGATAGGATCAGTAGTATCCTAGAACGAGTGTAAAGAGTATGTTTTTTAAATAAAACAAACTTTGTTTTGAAAATTAAAATCGAGATTTGGACGATTCAGTATATAAAGATTTTGCATATACGCGTCATGAACGTATATTCGAAGTTTTAATATACTGGATAGATATAGAATCACATTCTAGTCGCCCGGTGATGGTTCTGATGATCGCTATATAGTACGTACATCATCAGAATTTATATTCGAGTATCAAAAGTGTGACATCTATATATTTCCATTAGACTGGTGTGAGAACCGAAACTATATAGATTTATTGTCGTGATTTGGCATCAAAAACAGGATTTTTTGTATATATATCAAAATTATGAATTTGAAAACGTTAATCCACTAATTGATTGATGGTTGTGTTGTTTGTTTATTTGTTTAATTATTTTGAACAATTACGCCTAATTGAATCAAATATTGAATTGTATTGAAAATTGGTTGCATTTGCTTTCATATACATGTACTTACATTGAACAGGTCATAGCAAGGAGGCTAGAGCAGAGAATAAAATTTGTTTGCCCGACAAATAGGTACATGTTTACCATAATTTACTGTTTTGTTTGGGTGATGATGATTTTATGAGCGGATTGGCTAACCGCTTGGCTTTTTCTTTTTCTTTTTTAGATCAGAGGGCCTCTATGGCAATTTCGGGATTTTCCCAGTGCTCCCGGTGCAGGGGAGGTTATGGCGAAATTTTTCGGAAATTTAGGGTGTTAGCCAAATTTTTGAAAAATTTGAAAAGTTCTTAGAAACTGAAAAGTTGAAGAACTTAAGCCGTTGCGAAAATAAAGGAAGTTGAGTTGAATTGTTAAACAACTTTCGGCTTTGTTCCTTTTCGGGGACGAAAAGTTTTAAGTGGAGGAGATTGTAATAACCCGGAAATGCGAGCCAATTTAAAATTTTTATTTTGGCAATTTTAGAGAATTTTGAATATTTAAAATGAATTATTTTAAATAATATCGACGAGAAATTTATTTTGAATATGTTTAGAACGTATATATTATATAGATCGTCGTTAGAATATAAATAATTATTTGTATATATAAAAGGAATTGAAAATGGCGCGGTAGTTCGATAATTCGATTTCAAACTTCAATTGAATGTACCGGGTGAAAAATAAACCGGATTTTAACGAAACCAAAGATATTAGAATCCATTTGAGAATATCTTTCCAACGAATCCGTAAAATCAAAATTTCATAGTGGAAATTAAAAGATATGCCCAGTTGAAAATCCAGAATAGTCGCTATGGAATTCTGGCCTTTAAAAATGGAAATTTTGCAAACGACCTCGGATTTCGACGAAACCACTTTTGTTGGATCCGCGATGTCAAATTATTGCTAGGTTTCAAATTTCATAATTTTTAGAATCAATATGTGAGTGTGGCAAAGGAAAACGTGTTTGACCAGTTTTAGTTTATTTTAATCGACTGGAAAATGGCCATTTTTCAAACGGTCTCAGAATTCGACGAAACTAGTTTTGTTAGGACCGTATCGTCAATATACAAAGCTAGAAAATATTTTTCTGGAATTTTTCGAGTGAGTATGTGGCCCCGGTAAATTGAAATGTGCGTTCAAATTCAATATATAGAGTTATATGTTGATTTTGACGAAAACTGATCGAAACAATCGAATTAGCCTACGTAACATATCTCATTGTGTTCGAAATGGGGGTAATTAGTTAGGGATGACAGTCGGTGGGTTCGATTCCGAGTTCGTAATAAAAAGTTGCTTTTTAAAGGTTAAAAATAATAAAATAATAAATTAAACTCATATACCCCCATCTTTCCCTCTTTTCCCAGTCAAACACCCCTACTTTTCTTTCACTTTCCCGATCCCCTTTCTTCCTTGTCTCACCGCGCCCCTCCCACTCTCGTCGTCGACGAACTCCCCTGGCGCCGCCTCCCTCTCGCCCGGTCCCCCCTTCATCTCCGCCCTCCCCATCGCCTCTTTCCCCTTCCTCCTTTCGAGATCCGACCTCCCAAATGACCCAAGCCCCAAATCGACTTCTGCTCCACCTCGTTCAGCACCCCCGCGCCCTCCGCCTGGCCCCACTGTCCACGCACTCCTTTCCGATGAAGCACAGCGCGCCCCCCTGCTCGCAAATTCCTCCTCCTCTTCTATTGAGACGCGAGCCCCTTCTCAGCAGCCGACACCCAATGCACCACCTGCCTGAGCCACCGCGTGCCATCAAGCAGCCTCCTCCGCCTCCTCTGCCCAGTCAAGCGACGAACAATACTCCAATTTCTCCGATTTGTTATAGAAAAAAGTGAGTTTTCCTTTTTGTTATTATTTGGTTTAGCTTGATTAATTTTTGTAAATTTAAATCTGATTTTAAATTAATGTTTTCATGAAATAAAAATGAGTAATTTTTACAATGTTCTCATGAAAAAAAAACCTGATTATTTTTGTATAGGAAAGGTTATATTTTTAAAGCAAGAAAGGTATAATTTTTGTAGATAAAAATGTGATTTTTATCTAAGTGGCTTTGGAGAAAAAAAAATGTAATCTTTATGATGTGAACAACAAAATAAAAATGTAATTTTTATTTTAAAGGTAAGCGAATTCGAATTTAATTCTTTTATTTTTACTTGTATGAGGCTATGATCTTTAATCATATGTTTAAAATTGAAAAGTTCATATTTTTAACATGGAAAGGTTCATATAAGTTCGTATTTTTGACATATGAAAGGTATGATTCTTATATGTAGAAAAAAATAAATTTTTACTTATAAAAATATGATTTTTATATATATAAGAGGTGAAGATAAAAATTCGATTTTTATATATGCAGCGTATGCGGACGATGAAAGTGACAAGAGGAGAATGATGAAGATTTCCTACATATGAAGAGTCGTGGCGTTTGGTTTAGCTTATCTGTGAGAACTCCTCACATTTTATTTATTTTTCTAATTGAAATATATATACTAGGATGCAGACGGTGTTTAGTAGCACCCGACACCCGTCGTCCACAGACCATGGACGGCTTGTATGCTTGTTTGTTTGATTTTGATGTGTAGTTGATTGTGTGATGTGAAGTGAAATGGAATAAAATATTTATGTAGTTAAAAATAGAATTTTTAACGTGTATGTAAAATGAAATAAAAATAAACAGATCGGACGATTTGTTTATATACACATATTTGACTGATATTGATTGGGACGATAAATTTTACACATCGCCCAACTGCACAAATAAAATCTGTGTTTGATTGTTTGAAACCCCACATGGGTATTGGGACAATATATGATGTACACTAGTCCCATTAATTAGTTGAATGTCGATCGATTGATTGACAGACTGTTATAAGCGTTGAATATTTATATTTGATGCTTATACAGCATAGAATGCACTTTGGATGATGGTTGATTATTCATCGTTGTTATTGTATACATGTGTTGTAGAAAATCCATATAATTAACATTATATGGTAATTGATTGGGCCTCATTCCAGTTTTGAAATAGAAATCTTTGAAATAGAAATATTTGAAATAGGATATTTGAAAATAGAAACATATGAAGCCGTGTTGATTAGATCGACGCCATTTTGACGTGAACGATATTTATATCGATTATATTCGTTTTATAATGAATATTGAAAAGTGCTTTCAAAATTGAATATTTTGAAATGAAATTCGAATTGAAATTGAATATAAATGAATTCGAATTGAAATTGAATTAAAATCGATTTGAAATGAATTTAAAACGAATTTATATTGGAATATTCAATTTTGATTTGAAATTGAATATGAAGTTGAAACCGTTTTGAAAATGAATTTAAAACGATTTATAAAGCACGTTTTGAATTGAAATCGACGAAGTATATATTATATATATTATATATATATATATAATATAATGGCCTGAATAGAACGGGCCGCGCCGCGGCAGTTCGCGAATTTCGACCATTGACTTCGAACGGATATTACGGGAGATCCGACCGTCGGATTCTCCTGAAACCGGAACCGTTGGATTCGTTTCGAAAAGAGATTTCTAGCGAATATTAGGAATTTGAAATCTAACGGTTGGATTTGGAATTATGTCCAAATCAAATTTGGAAAAGGTCGCTGTAAGTGCAGTTCGATGGCCGTTGATGGAAATCGACTGTGCGGACCTTGATAAAATTATTAAAAATAGTAATAATTTGTGTAAAATCATAAGAAATGGTTTGTGAAGAATTGGGATGAAAAACTCCATATTTGAAAAGATAAAAATAGATTTTTTATCGAAATGAACTAGTTTTGAACTAGAATTATAATTCTATTTATTTTTAAATAAATAAATTGGATTTGAAATGGTTTTGAAAATAACCAGAATTTCCAATAATTGCATTGGAATGGATTTGAATCGAAATTGTCTTCGGAATATTTCGATATGGGATTTCGTGATTATACAGGTGTTGTTATGAAAATTTGAAAGATATACATATTTATATCGTTATTTCCAATACGATATTTGTTGGTTGTAGAATTTGATATTGAATATAAGCCGATATATTTTCTATTCAGAGCGTTGTATTTAATATCAAATGTGATTTGGGTTTGTCGTGAATGGTGTCTTCATTAACACTGTTCTTAACCCTAGTTGAGAAAAGATTAAATCTTTTTATTTAAATTTAATGAAGTGTACCAATTAAATAATATTTAATTGGAATTGAATTGGTATTGATTTTTGGGTTTATCGTGAACAGTGTTTTAAATAACACTTGTTCTTTAACCCGATAATTAATGGAATGTGATTTTGGGTTTATCGTGAACCGTGTTTTAAAATGACACTGATTCTTTAAACCAGTTAAAGATTAAAACTAAGTGGAGTTTTAATGAATCTTTAATTAGATTGAAAAGATCGAGAATGGGGTATCACCAGTTTTACTCCAGGCGATGGTTAATCTTTAATTAGATTTAAAACGTGAAATGGTAATTGAATTTACCGATAACACCGTGGTGTTAGATATGAAGTATTACCAGTTTTACTTCATGGGATAGATAGGTCGGGATTAGGAAATAAAATAAATGATTACTTCGGTGTGGTTCGCTAATCCCGACTAGTTTGAATTGATATTCAAAGAAGATTAAAGAATAAATTTAAAGAATTTATCCTTGATAAAATTTATGGGAATCTTTCCCAAAGTATAAGAATATTTGAATAAAAGAATATTCTGAATTGGAATGAGGCGTATGTTGTGTTTGTGTAACACGTGTTTATTATATACGCGAGTTATTCAGAAAGACCGGGTTTATCCCATTCTGAATAACTAATTCGACGTGGTGTCGAAGATGAAGACGGTGGTTGAAGACCGGAGGTCTTCACGTCGTTTGGATAATTACTGATGATCTTGATTGGGCCATACACCCAAGAAGATGGAAACAGTTGGTGATCGTCCAAACGTACTTGGAGATCGATGGATATGCGGGGTACTAGGTGCCTCCTGTTTCGTTCAGACCCTGAACGAACTTGTAAATGGACTGTGTGTCTGACATTGGATTTTAGTCTGTGTGATTGATTTCTATTAAATATATTTCTGTTTGGCGACGGAGAATTTATTCTCTTGCTTAACGCCCTTCTCTGAGACGTACGAGCTCAGGGGTTATATATCGATGGATATCAAACGCATGGAGTGAATTGCCTGTGTGGCATGCCTAAGTGGCAATATGATCAAGGCTTCTGTTGAAAAGCAGAGTCTTGTGGTGGATGATCAGAGCACAGCCTTTGTGGCATAGCTTTGTGTAACGTTGATTCGCGAGCCTCACACCCTGGTGTGAACCAAAAACGGGAGACGGACCTCAGGGAGGGCATGCGTTTCCTTCTAGTTAGAAGTGGCGTCAGTGGTTTTACACGCCCTGACGAGTTTGACTTATGTGGTTGTTGCTGTTGCGAGGCGCCTCGGATATATCGGTCATTCTCGAACCGATGGAGTCATTTGTTGGCTCATTGACACCCCAAAGGGTGGGGAAACGCAGTGTTCAGGTATTTTAATCCACATCGGTGGACCGGCCCTGACGATCCAAAGGTCACTCGAGCTCTGACCTGAGACACGGACTAGAGCGTCTCGAATCGGTTGAGGACTATCTTTTGCCTCGGTTCACAGATGGAAATCCAATTTCCAAATACGTGATTTTGCGGTTTTAATTGTAGAACTAGTATGGCGACATGATATATGGTACCCATGCCGTCTATGATTGATACCTATGATTTGAAATTGTTTTATACACTATGCACTTGTAATAGTATCAAATGATTTGTTTTAAACGTACTAAGCATATTTGGCTATTATAAGGGAAAACCCTATCCCTCGGCTTGCGTTGCATTGTGTGATAGGACCTGGGTCTTATAATAGCTTCATTTTTTCAAAAAGCATTGCGCTGTTTCGTTATATGCACTGTTATTCTTGGGAGGAAACCCATTCCGTGTTATACGGCGTGGTCCCTTGATATATCTGATTTAAAGTAAAGTTTTAAATAACTGCTTTAGTTCTCACACCAGTCCCATGACTGACCTGGGGTTTATTGTTTTAACCTAAACTCTGGGTGCCCTTATTTTGACACGGACAGCTAATAGTTTTGGGTTTTGCAGATTTATATTCACAGGATCCTGGTTTACAGCTGGAATGATATCCGGAAAGCTTTGTATCCTATATCTCTTCTAGTTGTGTATTGTATTATTTTCCGCTCCTATGTAATGTATTGTAACCTCTGATATTTCTGTGTAATATTGATTCATTTATACTCTATATATTCTTGTATTCTGATGGAATTGTTGTAATATACAATGAAATGTTCTTTCATCTGCGTTCTGTTGTGGCTTGTTCTCGAAGTATCCGCTCTTTCCTTACCGGGGAAGTTACGGGTCCTCACAGTGACCAGGTGATTCACATGACCACTAATTGTTGATTTTAAGAGTACGCCAGGAGTTTCAACATTAGTGTAAATTTTGTTACCTGTAGAGTAAGATAACAACGAGCACAATTTATACATGCTCAAAAAGTAGTTTTCCATGTTAAATTTTAGGTTGTATCTCTTGTATTATGTCTGTAATTCAAATATAATGGAAACCATCAAATCAAAACTATGTCATTTTGGTATAAATTCAATCCCATACCCATTCAGTCTGGTTCAAACTCAAAACGGTCACAAGAGGGATCGATTAACATGTTTTGACTGTCGAAGTTAGTCCTAACGGTGTTGTCGGGGCAGAGCATTCTTCCAACGGTGTTTCTTTGTCCGTAATTGGTGAAGTTCAGAACAATTCCTTCCTTCCTCGAGTTTTTATTGGAATTGGCGAATCCTGGTTTGTGCAGGCTTGTAAAATTCAAGTTTTTTAGGTAGAAAAACTACAACAATTTTGTTTGATTTTTTTAGCGTAAATTCCGATGATGTTTACTGTGCTACTTGCTTTGTTGTAATTTGTTTGAATAAAAAAAGCAGATGACATTTCTCGTTTTTTCACTATAAAATTTGTTTCAGTAAATTTGGCAAACTTTGGTTGGCTAAACTAGGCAACCAATAAATTGTTGTCATATTGAATTTAAAGAGGTTTCATTATTCAACAATGCTACTTACTCAACGTCGAAATTACAAAATGCATTGCTACCAAACTATAAAAGTTAGTCAAACTATAAATCAGCCCACCCCTTTGTTAATTCTATAAGGAGTGATCAATCCCTTTCAGCGGAAAAACCTCACTAGGATTTTGTAATGATGCGATAGAACAAACAGCTTGAAATGAATATCAATCTCAGATCACAGAAAAAAATTAAAAGGAAACAGAGAACACACAAATTTATAGTGGTTCCATTATCGCGAGATAGTGTACGTCCACTTCAATGGGGAAGAAATTTTATTAATATTCAAGAGATTACGGAGTTTTTTAAAGTAGAGCAAAGAAAATGAAGAATACAAATGTTCTCATACATTTCATAGGAATAACATCCTCTATGCCTCTCTTTAAATAAAGAAAAGATTACTTGGGGAGGAGACAATTGATTTATGTAAAATAAATCAATTTATGGAAAAAACTAATATCCCATTAATTAATTGTCATATGATTGATTGATAATTTTCCCATTTCTCCATCAATCAATCCATTTTCCATAATCTATTTCCGTTTCTTTTCTTCATGAAACATGGCAACTAATTAAATGACAAATATTTCCAATATCCCCTATTCCCCTGTGGCTATAAATATTACACATAGTAAACCATAAGTTGATGACTAATAGGTGGATAACCACAGGTGGATCTAGCCCGGGGTGGCCTGGGCTGCAGCCCAGTGTCAGAAAAAATCGTTCTGTCACTTTTTATCATCTCGGACTATTCAAATGCCCAAGATAAGTGACACTCATGGTAGAAAAGATTTGCTTACATCATTCGGTTTGTTCAGACTGGAGGAAAGGTGCATATTTACGCTTTCCATGGTGAATGAATTTTTTTCAATTTTGCGGTTTCCTTTTGCGACCTATCAGTTCCACGATGAAAACCAGATTTGATTTGGGGAAGAAGCTATCTTTTCAAAAGGTGGAGAGATTTTATTTTTCATTTGTTTTGTTGAGCGGATTCCATGTGACCAGGTGATTCACATGACCACTAATTGTTGATTTTAAGAGTACACCAGGAGTTTCAACATTAGTGTAATTTTTTTACCTATGGAGTAAGATAACAACGAGCACAATTTATACATGCTCAAAAAGTAGTTTTCCATGTTAAATTTTAGGTTGTATCTCTTGTATCATGTCTGTAATTCAAAGATAATGGAAACCGTCAAATCAAAACTATGTCATTTTGGTATAAATTCAATCCTATACCCATTCAGTCTGGTTTAAACTCAAAACGGTCATAAGGGGAATCGATTAACATGTTTTGACTGTCGAAGTTAGTCCTAACGGTGTTTTCGAGGCAGAGCATGCTTCCAATGGTGTTTCTTTGTCCGTAATTGGTGAATTTCTTCCTTCCTTCCTCGAGTTTTTATTGGAATTGGCGAATCCTGGTTTGTGTAGGCTTGTAAAATTCAAGTTTTTTAGTAGAAAGACTACAACAATTTTGTTTGATTTTTTTTTAGCATAAATTCCGATGATGTTTACTGTGCTACTTGCTTTGCTGTAATTTGTTTGAATAAATCAAGCATATGACATTTCTCGTTTTTTCATTATAAAATTTGTTTTAGTGAATTTGGCAAACTTTGGTTGACTAAACTAGGCAACCAATAAATTGTTGTCATATTGAATTTAAAGAGGCGTCATTATTTAACAATGCTACTTACTCAACGTCGAAATTACAAAATGCATTGCTACCAAACTATAAAAGTTAGTCAAACTATAAATCATCCCACCCCTTTATTAATTCTGTAAGGGGTGATCAATCCCTTTCAGCCGAAAAACCTCAATAGGATCTTGTAATGATGTGATAGAACAAACAGCTTGAAATGAATATCAATCTCAGATCACAGAAAAAAAATTAAAAAGCAACAGAGAACAAACAAATTTATAGTGGTTCCATTATCGCGAGATAGTGTACGTCCACTTCAATGGGGAAGAGATTTTATTAATATTCAAGGGATTACGGAGTTTTTTAAAGTAGAGCAAAAGAAATGAAGAATACAAATGTTCTCACACATTTCATAGGAATAACATCCTCTATGCCTCTCTTTAAATAAAGAAAAGATTACTTGGGGATGAGACAATTGATTTATGTAAAATAAATCAATTTATGGAAAAAACTAATATCCCATTAATTAATTGTCATATGATTGACTGATAATTTTTCCTTTTCTCCATCAATTAATCCCTTTTCCAATTTTAATCTCTTTCCGTTTCTTTTCTTCATGAAACATGGCAACTAATTAAATGACGCAATATCCCCTATTCATTAATATTCCTTCCATTTCTTTCCATTCATTTCTTGCACAAAACAGGTAACGAAATTACCACGAATATCTCCAAAAATCTGATTGACATTTGGAAATATTATATCCTCAAATTCCAATAATCTCCACCTTGATACAATATCTCATGCAACCTAGAGACTGTTAGAAACTCTATTGTTGGATTTTGATGATAACAACTATACAATTATACCAAAGAACCTCTTAGCTAACTTGCAGGTACATGGGTATCAAAAAGAGAAAATGAAATAAGTTCAATACGAAGATACACAGTACAAAAGAGGATAAAAGATATATATGAAGGATGCGAACCAATTATGTAGTGTTCGAGCATTTAAATATCTATTATGGCGCATGAAAATTTATTTGGACTCTAATGATGGAAGAAGACAAGAAGAAACGGACTCAAGAGCTTCAGAAGAACTTATATCATAAGTTGAGTTTACATAAAGTCATTATAGTCTAGAAATGTTAAAGCCCCACAAATTAACTTCAAATTTCTACATAACATCTAACATGTTATAAAACATTTTTCATAATTTTTTGAATTTTTTATTGCAAGAAAAACGAAAAAAAGGTCAAAAAAATGATGAATTTAGAAGGCTGTTTACCAGAATTTTTCACAGCAGAAAACCATAGCGTTGAGTTCAGAAACGCTATAAAGGGTATAACCGCTATATTCTGAACAGACATTTGATAGCGTTTTTGTCCAAAAATGCTATTAAAGAGTATAACGGCTATATTCTGAATAGATATTTTATAGCGTTTTTGGGAAAAACGCTGCCAAAAAGTGCTATCTTATGTGATGTAAATAACGGCTATATTTTATGAAAAGACACTTCGTTTTTCATCGCATCTCTTCAAATTTTTTGACCATTCGGAAGAGATCTCTTCATCATTATAAAAGCCCCAAACATCTCCATTGATCAAACAAAAATTACTTTGATCAAATTTATTGATTTTGCTCTAAAATTGCTCTACAACTATTATTTTCTCAAATTCTATCAAAGAGATCAATTATTTTCGTTCACATCCTTTATAATCGATCTACTATTAATCCTACCCTTTGCACATCCACTAAAATAACATTTGTGAGGCCTATAGGAGTGTTGTACTATATTGTGATTACTCAGTGTTGTTTGGAAAACATTCAAAAATCAAAAAAATTTGTAATTGTGAAGTCCTCTTCAGCAGTTGAGTTAAGAAATCCCGTTCAGTGGTTCGGGTAATTGTGAACCTATTCCTCCGGGTGAAGTGAGGGTTTTAATGTTAGTTAAATGCTAGAAGTGAGTCTGGGACTGGACGTAGGACAGTGGTCCGAACCAGTGTAAATCGACTGTGTGATTTACTGCTTTCTACTCTGCTATATAGATATTATATCCTATTCTCCATATTACACGATCCTATACTGCTGCATATACACTTTCAGAGACTCCAATGTGAATGCTTCCCAATGAGTTCCTGCAAAAGTCACCCCTCATTGCACTTTGTCAGTGAACTCCGGCAAGGCCACCGCCCACCAACAAAGTGTTGGAAGCATTCAAAAACAAGTTAAACATTGTGCAACCAACTCCTATATATTCATACAAGAAGAATACCATATCTTCTCTTGACTTCAACCAAGTCACTCTCTTCCCCATTGTGCCACCATGTGGCACCTAGCACTTCATCAAGCGAATCAAGTTCGAGCAATGCTCTAACTTAGTAGCAGGTAATGCCTTCGTAAACATGTCTGCTGCATTTTCATTTGTGTGAATCTTCAGAAGACGAACTAACTTCTCCTCATTCATAGAGATAAGGAAAGACTCTCTTACCTTTATATTCTTTGTTCTAGAACTAAAATCCAGGTTTTCAGCTAAATGAATTACACTTTGACTATCACAATTCACCAAACAAGCATCTTGCATGAAGCCCAAATCACACAATAACTTCTTTAAATAAAGTGCCTCCTTAGCTGCATCAACAGCAGCTATCAACTCTTCATCTGTAGTAGACAAAGCAACTATAGTCTGCAACCTCGCTCTCCAACTAATAGCTGCTCCTCCAAGTCTGACCACATAGCATGAGGTTGACCTCCTTCTATCTCTATCTCCGGCATAGTCTGAATCACAGAATCCAACCAAGTTGAAATATTTATTACTGCCACAAAAAACAAGCCCATAATCTGATGTTCCTTTAAGATATCTAAAAATATATTTCACTGCCTCCCAATACGATTTTCCCGGATTTACCGTATATCTACTAACTAATCCAACAGCTTGAGCAATGTCAGGTCTAGTGCACACCATAGCATACATCAAGCTACCTACTGCACTGGCACAAGGCACCTTCTTCATATAGGCCTTGTCCTTTTCTGAGATCGGAGAGCCTTGATTAGAAATCTGTACATGTAAAGGCATGGGTGTACTGATAGCCTTTGCACCATCCATGCTAAACCAAGCAAGCACCTTTTGAATATATTCTTTTTAAGTAAGTCTCAAAAGTCCAAGCTTTCTTTCTCTTTGGATTTCCATCCCCCAAATTTTCTTTGCTTCTCCAAGGTCTTTCATATCGAGTTCCGTTTTTAATTTCAATTTCAACGCATCAATTTCAGCTTTATCCTTGGAAGCAATCAACATATCATCCACATATAAAAGTAAATACACCCAATTATTATTCTTTAAACACTTAAAATAAACACATGCATCTTTAGTACTATGATTAAAACCATGTGAAAGCATAAAAGAATCAAACCTTTTGTACCATTGTCTAGGCGATTGTTTTAGATCATAAAGAGATTTCTTCAACTTGTATACCCAATCCGACTTTCCATCTACAATAAATCCTTCTGGCTGCTTCATGTAAATGGTTTCCTCCAAGTCACCATGCAAGAAGGCGGTCTTCACATCAAGTTGTTCTAACTCCAAATCGTAAGCGGCAACTTTTGCAAGTAGGATTCGAATTGAAGTTTGTCTAACAACTGGAGCAAATATTTCATGTAACACCCCACCTCCGTTAAGGTCACTCACAAGGGAATGCCTTAACTTTGGTGGAGCATTTTAGTAAACAGAACAGAAACTTACAAGATAGATAAAACAGTACTTGAAAAATTTATAACTTTATTTCAACAGAAGCTTGGTTACATCCTTTCAAATCACAATATCAGAATTCAAGTACAAAATATCAGTCTTATACAAAAGCCTTTAGAATGCATAGTTTAAAATCATAATCCCCATAGAAGAAGACAAGCCATACTTTAAGCACTGCAAGCGGAAGAAATCTGGATCAAGCTAGAGTATTCCCTTCTACAAAACCTGGGGGAGAAACGGAAGAAAGGAGGCGAAACAACAAGGGTCGACAAAAGTCTGGCAAGTCCAGTGATTTTCAGTTATGAACAGATAATAATAACATGACATGAAAATAAAACTGGATGAGAGATAACTGTAACAGATGTAGCAGATATGACAGAAGAACAGAATGATATAAGCTATTGCTTTACACTTCTCTGCACTAATACTAGTATAATAGAATTAGCTGTCACCTTAATGTCTAAACTGAAACAGAAATAGGTACAGAATAATTTCCACGCTAGTAATGGGCCTTTACCACTCGATCAGAAACAGACAGAAGCAGAATGTAGCATAAGGTGTACACTAGTAATTGGGCCTTTACCACCCGAACAGACGGTACCATGCAGAAATAGACAGGTGTTGCCACCCAATAGAAACAGACGGTACCAACAGAAACAGACAGAACTAAGTGTACCCTAAAACCCTACCCCAAGCGATCGGCTCCCTAATACATAAATACCCTGTGCCAGCCCCACCCGAAGGGTGTATCATTCCCTAAAGTGGCAACCTTTGAATGACACAGACCTATTTACAGATGTCACGGCGTCTTACATCCTCAGAGGTAGACCGGGATCCATGCACGCACATGACCCGGTTGGAACGCACCATCAACACCCCCTCGCCATTATCAGAATGAACCGCTTATAATTAGTTCAGTAAGCGTGCCCAGACCCTACCTACTGTTGGGTCAAAGTTTTGATACCAGAAAGGGTTACTGACTAATATGGGTCCCAAATAACAGATGACACAAGTAATTCCCCTCCTATCCTTGTGTCCCCAGACTAACAGATTGTAACAACCCGGAAAATCTGGGCCAGTTTAAAATTTTTATTTTTGCCATTTTAGCGAATTTTGATTATTTAAAATGAATTATTTTAAATAATATCGACGAAAATTTGTTTTGAATATAATTCGACGTATATATTATATACGTCGTCGTTAGAATATATATTAATTATATATAATTATAAAAGGAATTGAAAATGGCGCGGTAGTTCGAAAATTCGATTTCTAATTTCAAATGAATATACAAAATTCAATATAAGTCAGAATTGAACGAAACAAGAAATATTTGAATCTGTATAACTATATCTTTGTAACGAAGTTAACAAACTGAGATTTCATTTTAGAAATGATAAGATATGTCCAGTTTAAAATTAGAAATAGTCGCTGTGGAATTTATATATATTTTTATATATATAAGGCCCTTAAAAATGGACATTTTGCAAACGACCTCGGATTTCGACGAAACCAGTTTTGTTGGGTCCGTGATGTTAAATTATTGCTAGATTCCAAATTTCATAATTTTTCGAATCAATATGTGAGCGTGGCAAAGGAAAACGTGTTTTGACCATTTCAGTTGATTTTAATCGACTGGAAATTGGCCATTTTTCATACGGTCTCAGAATTCGACGAAACTAGTTTTGTTAGGACCGCATCGTCAATACGAAGCTAGAAAATATTTTTATGAAATTTATAGAGTTAGTATGTGACCCCGGCAATTTGAAATGTACGTTTAAAATTCAATATATAGAGTTAAATGTAAATTTAAATGAAACTTATCGAAACGATCAAATCAGCTTGCGATACATATCCCATTGTGCTCGAAATGGGGGTATTACGCTAGGGACGACAGTCGGCGGGTTCAAATCTGAGTTGAAACGGAAAGTCAACTTTAATTTGAGATAAATAAATAAATAATTAATAAAAAAAAAAAAAAAAATCCCTTCCCTTAAAACCTAGGCCCCCCCTGTTCGTTTATCTCAGAAGAAAAAAAAGAAAAAAAAAAAGAAAGAAAACCTAAATCGCTCGACGCCGCCGCCTGCCCCACGCCGCCGCCTCCCCTCAGATCGCCGAACCCCCCCCCCCCTTCCACGATTCCCCTCTCCTCCGACGTTCGTTCCCTCCAGCGACCCCCCCCCCCTCTTCTGAAACGCGATACACAGCAGACGAAGCCCCCGTTCGCGACTCTGAAGCCGCCGCCCCCCTCTGGAAGCCACCTCCGACGATCGGCGAAACTCCCCCCCCCCCTCTCGGTAAGTTTTACTTTATTTATTTATTATATTTAATTCTGAATTTTTAAAAGCAATATAAAAAAAAAAAAAAAAACTGTATTGAAAAGCATTTTAAAACTGATTTTTTTTAAGTATATAAAACTGTATTTTTAAATAATTTAAAAACTGTTTTTTTTAAAAGAAAAGAAACTGATTTTTGTTTTAGGAACTTTAAAACTGTTTTTTTTTATTTTAGTTTAAAACTGTTTTTTTTTTATTTTAGTTTAAAACTGTTTTTTTTTTATTTTAGTTTAAAACTGTTTTTTTTTTTATTTTAGTTTAAAACTGTTTTTTTTTATTTAGTTTAAAACTGAAATTTTATTTAGTTTAAAACTGAAATTTTAATTAGGTTAAAACTGAATTTTAATTATGTTAAAACTGAATTTTAAAAAGTATAAAAAACTGAATTGATTTATTTTTTTTTATAAAGATAAAAACTGAATTGGTTTTTATAAGCAAATAATAAACTGATTTTAAAAGCAAAAATCATATTTTTCAATATTGAAAGCAAAAGCAAAAATCATATTTTTATATGTTGAAAGCAAAAGGTAAAAATCATATTTTTCAATATTGAAAGCGAAGTCAAAATCATATTTTTATATATGGAACTTCGAACTAAAAATTCGACTTTTATATATTGAATAGCGAACTAAAAATTCGATTTTTATGTATTGAACTTTGAAATAAAAATTCGATTTTTATGTATTGAACTTTGAAATAAAAATTCGATTTTTATGTATTGAACTTTGAAATAAAAATTCGATTTTTATGTATTGAACTTTGAAATAAAAATTCGATTTTTATGTATTGAACTTTGAAATAAAAATTCGATTTTTATGTATTGAACTTTGAAATAAAAATTCGATTTTTATGTATTGAACTTTGAAATAAAAATTCGATTTTTATGTATTGAACTTTGAAATAAAAATTCGATTTTTATGTATTGAACTTTGAAATAAAAATTCGATTTTTATGTATTGAACTTTGAAATAAAAATTCGATTTTTATGTATTGAACTTTGAAATAAAAATTCGATTTTTATGTATTGAACTTTGAAATAAAAATTCGATTTTTATGTATTGAACTTTGAAATAAAAATTCGATTTTTATGTATTGAACTTTGAAATAAAAATTCGATTTTTATATATGGAATAGCGAAGTAAAAATTCGATTTTTACATATGTAGTGAAGGCGGACAACGAAGGTGACAAAAAGGCGGGATCGACGAAGATCTCTGAAATAGAAGTGCCGTGGAGCTAGGATAGCTATATGTGAGAACTTCTCACTCAAATTCTATTTTTCTAGTTATATATATATACTAGGATGCAGACGGTGCTTATTAGAAGCACCCGACACCCGTCCACATACCATGGACTTGTTTGTTTGGTTGTGTAGTTGGTTAGATTATTTGATTTGGATTTGATTGATTGGTTGAATTGGAAATTGATTAAAATTGATATGTGAATGGCGTGGGCCTTCACTAGTCCGGGGATAAGGCTAGGCCTTGTCCCGTTTCTAGTATCGTGCCGTTATGCCGCCGAAATTTTCTAAAATATGTTAGAAAAATAAAAATATCATTTTATTTAATAAATGAATTGAATAGAAATTCATAGGTTGAAATAAAATGTTTTATAGTTAAAAATATAATTTTTAACGTGAATATGAAAATAGTGAAGTGAATAAATATTCATTTACAAACCAGATGGTTTGTTTATGTACACTTATTTGAATGACATTGATTGGGACGATAAATTTTACACATCGCCCAACTGCACAAATAAAATCTGCGTTTGTTTGTTTGAAACCCCACACGGGTGTTGGGATGGAATATGAATTTCACTCATCCTGATTGATTAAATATGTCGATCGATTGATTGACAGGCTGTTATAAGCGTTGAATATCTATATTTGATGCTTATACAGTGTAGTGCACTTTGGTTGATGGTTGATTATTTTCAATGTTATTATATACATGTGTTGTATGAAAATCCGTATAATTAATTTTATATGGTAATTGATTGGGCCTCATTCCAATCGTGAAAATAAAGAATATTTTGATAATAACAAATATTTTGATAATAGGAAATATTTGAAATAGAATATTTGAAAATAGAAATTTATGAAGCCGTGTTGATCAGATTGACGCCATTTTGACGTAAACGATATTTATATCGATTTTATTCATTTTAAAATGAATATTGAAAAGTAATCTCGAAATCGAATATTTCGAAATGAATTGAATTGAAAACGATTTCGAAATGAATTGAATTGAAAACGATTTCGAAATGAATTGAATTGAAAACGATTTCGAAATGAATTGAATTGAAAATGAATTCAAATTGAATTGAAAACGATTTCGAAATGAATTGAATTGAAAACGATTTCGAAATGAATTGAATTGAAAACGATTTCGAAATGAATTGAATTGAAAACGATTTCGAAATGAATTGAATTGAAAACGATTTCGAAATGAATTGAATTGAAAACGATTTCGAAATAAATTGAATTGAAAACGATTTCGAAATGAATGGAATTGAAAACGAATTCAAATTGAATTGAAAGCGAATTGAAATGAATTCAAATTGAATTGAAATTTGAATTGAATAGAAATGAATTTTAAAACGAATTTAAAATGAAGAATTCAATTTTGATTTGAATTGAAAAGAAAGTTGAAAATGTTTTTGAAACGAATTCAAAACTATTTATATAATTCGTTTTAAATAGAAATCGACGAAGTATATATTATATATATTATATATATAATATAATGGCCTGAATAGAACGCGCCGCGCCGCGGCAGTTCGCGAATTTCGACCATTTATTTCAAACGGACATTACGGGAGATCCGACCGTCGGATTCTCCTAAAACCGGAACCATTGGGTTCGTATCGAAAAGAGCTTTCTAATGAATGTTAGAAATTTGAAATCTAACGGTTGGATTTGGAATTATGTCCAAATCAAATTCGAAAAAGGTCGCTATAAGTGCAGTTCGATGGCCATTGATGGAAATCGACTGTACGGGCCTTGATAAAATTATTAAAAATAGTAATAATTTGTGTAAAATCATTAGAAATGATTTGGGAAGAATTGGGATGAAAAACTCCATATTTGAAAAGATAAAAATAGATTTTTATCGAAATGAACTAGTTTTGAACTAGAATTATAATTCTATTTATTTTTAAATAAATAAATTGAATTTGAAATGGTTTGGAAAATAACCAAAATTTCCAATGATCGCATTGGAATGGGTTTGAATCGAAATTGTCTTCGGAATATTTCGATGTTGGATTTCGTGATTATACAGATGTTGTTATCGAAATTTGAAAGATATAGATATTTATATCGTTATTTCAAATACGACATTTGTTAGTCGTAGAATTCGATATTGAATATAAGCCGATATATTTTCTATTCGGAGCCTTGTATTGAATATCGAATGTGATTTGGGTTTGTCGTGAATGGTGTCTTCACTAACACTGTTCTTGAACCCAGTTGAGAAAAGATTAAATCTTTTTATTTAGATTTAATGAAGTGTACCAATTAAATAACATTTAATTGGAATTGAATCGATATTGATTTTTGGGTTTATCGTGGACAGTGTTTTAAATAACACTCGTTCTTTAACCCGATGATTAATGAATGTGATTTTGGGTTTATCGTGAACCGTGTTTTTAAATGACACTGATTCTTTAACCCAGTCAAAGATTAAAACTAAGTGGAGTTTTAATGAATCTTTAATTAGATTGAAAAGATCGAGAATGGAGTATCACCAGTTTTGCTCCAGGCGATAGTTAAATCTTTAATTAGTTTTGAACGTGAAATTTAGAAACTAACTGTCGGTTAGCCAAGCAGGATGGTTTTCTGAATATTGATCTGATGTTGGTTTCGGCCTTCGGGGTTAATATTTGGGGAATTATTCTCTTGATTAATTTACGGTTAGTGACTAATGAATTGGAATGAGGCGTATGTGTGTTTGTGTAACACTTATTTAAAATATACGCGAGTTATTCGGAAAGACCGGGTTTATCCCATTCTGAATAACTGATACGACGATAAGTCGAAGATAAAGACGATGGTCGAAGACCGGAGGTCTTCACGTCGTTTGGGTGATA
The DNA here is from genome assembly GCA_030737875.1 of Allium sativum. Classification (NCBI taxonomy): domain Eukaryota; kingdom Viridiplantae; phylum Streptophyta; class Magnoliopsida; order Asparagales; family Amaryllidaceae; genus Allium; species Allium sativum. Next base: position 403,031,092 of record CM060922.1, on the reverse strand, counting down.
ACTGATGATCTTGATTGGGCTGTACACCCAAGAAGATGGAAACAGTTAGAGATCGTCCAGACGTACTTGGAGATCGATGGATATGCGGGGTACTAGGTGCCTCCGGTTTCGTTCAGACCCAGAACGGACTTGTAAATGGACTGTGTGTCTGACATCGGATTTCATTCTGTGTGACTGATATCGGTTGCATAGGATGGTTTGCCTGTGTGGCATGCTAAGATGCAAATGATCAAGGCTTCTGTTGAAAAGCAAAGTCTTGTGGTGATGATCAAAGCACGGCCTTTGTGGCGTAGCTTTGTGTAACGTTTACCTCGCGTGTTTCACACCAGGTATGAACCAAAAACAGGAGACGGACGTCAGGGAGGGCATGCGTTTCTTTCTAGCTAGAAGTGGCGTCAGTGGTTTTACACGCCCTGACGAGTTTGACTTATGTGGTTGTTGCTGTTGCGAGGCGCCTCGGTTATATCGGTTTCGGCCGAATGCATTCTGGTCGGCTGACGGACCAGACTTACACCCCATAGGGTGGGGAGACGCATGTTCAGGCATTTTAATCCACTCCGTGTGGACCGGCCCTGAGGATCCAAAGGCTTGACAGAGTACTTGCCTGAGGGGCGGGCTAGAGCGTCTCGAATCGGTTGAGGACTATCTTTTGCCTCGGTTCATAGACGGAAATCAAATTTCCAAATACGTGACTTTGCGGTTTTATTTGTAAACCTATATATGGCGACATGATATATGGTACCCATGCTGCCTATGATTGATACTTATGATTTGAAGTTGTTTTATGCACTATGCACTTATTATAGTATCAAATGATTTGTTTTAAACGTATCAAGCATTCTTTGGCTGTTATAAGGGAAAACCCTATCCCCCAGCTTGCGTTGCATTGTGTGATAGGACCTGGGTCTTATAACAGCTTCATCTTTCTTTATTTAGCATTGCGCTGTTTGTTTTATGCACTGGTATTCTTGGGAGGAAACCCGTTCCGTGTTGTACGGCGTGGTCCCTTGATTTACCTTTTAAAATAAAGATTAATAACTGTTTTAGTTCTCACACCAGTCACATGACTGACCTGGAGTTTATTGTTTTAACCTAAACTCTGGGTGCCCTTATTTGACACGGGCAGCTAGTAGTTTTGGTTTTGCAGATTTATATTCACAGGATCCTGGTTTACAGCTGGAACGATATCCGGAAAGCTTTGTATCCGTATATCTCTTTCTAGTTGTGTATTGTATTATTTTCCGCTGCTATGTATTTAAATGTAATTTAAATCTCTGATATTTCTGTGTAATATTCATTTATACTCTGTATATTCTTGTAATCTGATGCATTGTTGTAATATACAATGAAATGTTCTTCTGTATGCGTTCTGTTTTGTCGTGTTCTCAAACGATAGGGCGTTTCGAACGGCCTGAATCGGTTTAGCGACTGGTTCGGACCGAGCGAAATTCTTTGCCGTCACATTTGGTATCAGAGCTTTGGTTTACAAAGCTCAGAGAACAAGACACATTAGAACCATATGAAAGAATTCATCAGATATTGGATTAGTAATATCCAATTAGAATGACTCGTTAGAGATGGGATCAGTAGTATCCTAGAACGAGTGTGAAGAGTATATTTTTCAAATGAAAACAAATTTTGTTTTGAAAATTTAAATCAATTATTCGTATTTGATTATCTATTTATATTGATGTGGACAATCCAGTATATATAGATTTTGCGTATACGTCTGATCCGCGTGTATTCGAAGTTTTAATATATTGGATAGATATAGAGTCACACTCTAGTCGCCCGGACATGGTCCTGATGATGAAGTATACCATCACCAGCATTTATTTTCGAGTAACGAAAGTGTGATATCTATATATTTCCATTAGACTGGTGTGAGAACCAAATCTTATATAGCTAGAATACATTGTTGTGATTTGGCATCAAAAACATGATTTTCTGTATATGTATTAAAGTTATGAATTTGAAACGTTAAATTCACTAATTGATTGATGTTTGTGTTGTTTGTTTATCTGTTTGATAATTTTGAACCATTTAGCCTAATTGAACCAAATATTGAATTGTACTGAAAATTGGTCGCATTTGCATGTATATACATATATATCATTGAACAGGTCATAGCAAGGAGGCTAGAGCAAAGAATAAAATTTGTTTGCCCGACAAATAGGTACATGTTTACTACATAATTTCCTGTTTTGTTTGGGTGATGATGATTTTGTGAGCCTATTGGCTAGCCGCTTGGCTTTTTCTTTTTCTTTTTGAGATCTGAAGGACCGGGGAAGCTATTTGAAATTCCCCGATGCTCCCATTGCAGGGGAGGTTATGGCGAAATTTTTCAAAAATTTAGGGTGTTAGCCAAATTTTTGAAATTTTAGAAATTCTCAGAAACTGAAAAGTTGGAGAATGGAAGCCAGGTCGAGCGTAGTGTTGAATAATCAAACCACTTTCGACTTTGTTCCTTTTCGGGGACGAAAAGTTTTAAGTGGGGGAGATTGTAACAACCCGGAAAATCTGGGCCAGTTTAAAATTTTTATTTTTGCCATTTTAGCGAATTTTGATTATTTAAAATGAATTATTTTAAATAATATCGACGAAAATTTGTTTTGAATATAATTCGACGTATATATTATATACGTCGTCGTTAGAATATATATTAATTATATATAATTATAAAAGGAATTGAAAATGGCGCGGTAGTTCGAAAATTCGATTTCTAATTTCAAATGAATATACAGAATTCAATATAAGTCAGAATTGAACGAAACAAGAAATATTTGAATCTGTATAACTATATCTTTGTAACGAAGTTAACAAACTGAGATTTCATTTTAGAAATGATAAGATATGTCCAGTTTAAAATTAGAAATAGTCGCTGTGGAATTTATATATATTTTTATATATATAAGGCCCTTAAAAATGGACATTTTGCAAACGACCTCGGATTTCGACGAAACCAGTTTTGTTGGGTCCGTGATGTTAAATTATTGCTAGATTCCAAATTTCATAATTTTTCGAATCAATATGTGAGCGTGGCAAAGGAAAACGTGTTTTGACCATTTCAGTTGATTTTAATCGACTGGAAATTGGCCATTTTTCATACGGTCTCAGAATTCGACGAAACTAGTTTTGTTAGGACCGCATCGTCAATACGAAGCTAGAAAATATTTTTATGAAATTTATAGAGTTAGTATGTGACCCCGGCAATTTGAAATGTACGTTTAAAATTCAATATATAGAGTTAAATGTAAATTTAAATGAAACTTATCGAAACGATCAAATCAGCTTGCGATACATATCCCATTGTGCTCGAAATGGGGGTATTACGCTAGGGACGACAGTCGGCGGGTTCAAATCTGAGTTGAAACGGAAAGTCAACTTTAATTTGAGATAAATAAATAAATAAATAATAAAAAAATAAAAAAAAAAATCCCTTCCCTTAAAACCTAGGCCCCCCCTGTTCGTTTATCTCAGAAGAAAAAAAAGAAAAAAAAAAAAGAAAGAAAACCTAAATCGCTCGACGCCGCCGCCTGCCCCACGCCGCCGCCTCCCCTCAGATCGCCGAACCCCCCCCTTCCACGATTCCCCTCTCCTCCGACGTTCGTTCCCTCCAGCGACCCCCCCCCCTCTTCTGAAACGCGATACACAGCAGACGAAGCCCCCGTTCGCGACTCTGAAGCCGCCGCCCCCCTCTGGAAGCCACCTCCGACGATCGGCGAAACTCCCCCCCCCTCTCGGTAAGTTTTACTTTATTTATTTATTATATTTAATTCTGAATTTTTAAAAGCAATATAAAAAAAAAAAAAAAACTGTATTGAAAAGCATTTTAAAACTGATTTTTTTTAAGTATATAAAACTGTATTTTTAAATAATTTAAAAACTGTTTTTTTTAAAAGAAAAGAAACTGATTTTTGTTTTAGGAACTTTAAAACTGTTTTTTTTTATTTTAGTTTAAAACTGTTTTTTTTTTATTTTAGTTTAAAACTGTTTTTTTTTTATTTTAGTTTAAAACTGTTTTTTTTTTTATTTTAGTTTAAAACTGTTTTTTTTTATTTAGTTTAAAACTGTTTTTTTTTATTTAGTTTAAAACTGAAATTTTATTTAGTTTAAAACTGAAATTTTAATTAGGTTAAAACTGAATTTTAATTATGTTAAAACTGAATTTTAAAAAGTATAAAAAACTGAATTGATTTATTTTTTTTTATAAAGATAAAAACTGAATTGGTTTTTATAAGCAAATAATAAACTGATTTTAAAAGCAAAAATCATATTTTTCAATATTGAAAGCAAAAGCAAAAATCATATTTTTATATGTTGAAAGCAAAAGGTAAAAATCATATTTTTCAATATTGAAAGCGAAGTCAAAATCATATTTTTATATATGGAACTTCGAACTAAAAATTCGACTTTTATATATTGAATAGCGAACTAAAAATTCGATTTTTATGTATTGAACTTTGAAATAAAAATTCGATTTTTATGTATTGAACTTTGAAATAAAAATTCGATTTTTATGTATTGAACTTTGAAATAAAAATTCGATTTTTATGTATTGAACTTTGAAATAAAAATTCGATTTTTATGTATTGAACTTTGAAATAAAAATTCGATTTTTATGTATTGAACTTTGAAATAAAAATTCGATTTTTATGTATTGAACTTTGAAATAAAAATTCGATTTTTATGTATTGAACTTTGAAATAAAAATTCGATTTTTATGTATTGAACTTTGAAATAAAAATTCGATTTTTATGTATTGAACTTTGAAATAAAAATTCGATTTTTATGTATTGAACTTTGAAATAAAAATTCGATTTTTATGTATTGAACTTTGAAATAAAAATTCGATTTTTATGTATTGAACTTTGAAATAAAAATTCGATTTTTATGTATTGAACTTTGAAATAAAAATTCGATTTTTATGTATTGAACTTTGAAATAAAAATTCGATTTTTATGTATTGAACTTTGAAATAAAAATTCGATTTTTATATATGGAATAGCGAAGTAAAAATTCGATTTTTACATATGTAGTGAAGGCGGACAACGAAGGTGACAAAAAGGCGGGATCGACGAAGATCTCTGAAATAGAAGTGCCGTGGAGCTAGGATAGCTATATGTGAGAACTTCTCACTCAAATTCTATTTTTCTAGTTATATATATATACTAGGATGCAGACGGTGCTTATTAGAAGCACCCGACACCCGTCCACATACCATGGACTTGTTTGTTTGGTTGTGTAGTTGGTTAGATTATTTGATTTGGATTTGATTGATTGGTTGAATTGGAAATTGATTAAAATTGATATGTGAATGGCGTGGGCCTTCACTAGTCCGGGGATAAGGCTAGGCCTTGTCCCGTTTCTAGTATCGTGCCGTTATGCCGCCGAAATTTTCTAAAATATGTTAGAAAAATAAAAATATCATTTTATTTAATAAATGAATTGAATAGAAATTCATAGGTTGAAATAAAATGTTTTATAGTTAAAAATATAATTTTTAACGTGAATATGAAAATAGTGAAGTGAATAAATATTCATTTACAAACCAGATGGTTTGTTTATGTACACTTATTTGAATGACATTGATTGGGACGATAAATTTTACACATCGCCCAACTGCACAAATAAAATCTGCGTTTGTTTGTTTGAAACCCCACACGGGTGTTGGGATGGAATATGAATTTCACTCATCCTGATTGATTAAATATGTCGATCGATTGATTGACAGGCTATTATAAGCGTTGAATATCTATATTTGATGCTTATACAGTGTAGTGCACTTTGGTTGATGGTTGATTATTTTCAATGTTATTATATACATGTGTTGTATGAAAATCCGTATAATTAATTTTATATGGTAATTGATTGGGCCTCATTCCAATCGTGAAAATAAAGAATATTTTGATAATAACAAATATTTTGATAATAGGAAATATTTGAAATAGAATATTTGAAAATAGAAATTTATGAAGCCGTGTTGATCAGATTGACGCCATTTTGACGTAAACGATATTTATATCGATTTTATTCATTTTAAAATGAATATTGAAAAGTAATCTCGAAATCGAATATTTCGAAATGAATTGAATTGAAAACGATTTCGAAATGAATTGAATTGAAAACGATTTCGAAATGAATTGAATTGAAAACGATTTCGAAATGAATTGAATTGAAAATGAATTCAAATTGAATTGAAAACGATTTCGAAATGAATTGAATTGAAAACGATTTCGAAATGAATTGAATTGAAAACGATTTCGAAATGAATTGAATTGAAAACGATTTCGAAATGAATTGAATTGAAAACGATTTCGAAATGAATTGAATTGAAAACGATTTCGAAATAAATTGAATTGAAAACGATTTCGAAATGAATGGAATTGAAAACGAATTCAAATTGAATTGAAAGCGAATTGAAATGAATTCAAATTGAATTGAAATTTGAATTGAATAGAAATGAATTTTAAAACGAATTTAAAATGAAGAATTCAATTTTGATTTGAATTGAAAAGAAAGTTGAAAATGTTTTTGAAACGAATTCAAAACTATTTATATAATTCGTTTTAAATAGAAATCGACGAAGTATATATTATATATATTATATATATAATATAATGGCCTGAATAGAACGCGCCGCGCCGCGGCAGTTCGCGAATTTCGACCATTTATTTCAAACGGACATTACGGGAGATCCGACCGTCGGATTCTCCTAAAACCGGAACCGTTGGGTTCGTATCGAAAAGAGCTTTCTAATGAATGTTAGAAATTTGAAATCTAACGGTTGGATTTGGAATTATGTCCAAATCAAATTCGAAAAAGGTCGCTATAAGTGCAGTTCGATGGCCATTGATGGAAATCGACTGTACGGGCCTTGATAAAATTATTAAAAATAGTAATAATTTGTGTAAAATCATTAGAAATGATTTGGGAAGAATTGGGATGAAAAACTCCATATTTGAAAAGATAAAAATAGATTTTTATCGAAATGAACTAGTTTTGAACTAGAATTATAATTCTATTTATTTTTAAATAAATAAATTGAATTTGAAATGGTTTGGAAAATAACCAAAATTTCCAATGATCGCATTGGAATGGGTTTGAATCGAAATTGTCTTCGGAATATTTCGATGTTGGATTTCGTGATTATACAGATGTTGTTATCGAAATTTGAAAGATATAGATATTTATATCGTTATTTCAAATACGACATTTGTTAGTCGTAGAATTCGATATTGAATATAAGCCGATATATTTTCTATTCGGAGCCTTGTATTGAATATCGAATGTGATTTGGGTTTGTCGTGAATGGTGTCTTCACTAACACTGTTCTTGAACCCAGTTGAGAAAAGATTAAATCTTTTTATTTAGATTTAATGAAGTGTACCAATTAAATAACATTTAATTGGAATTGAATCGATATTGATTTTTGGGTTTATCGTGGACAGTGTTTTAAATAACACTCGTTCTTTAACCCGATGATTAATGAATGTGATTTTGGGTTTATCGTGAACCGTGTTTTTAAATGACACTGATTCTTTAACCCAGTCAAAGATTAAAACTAAGTGGAGTTTTAATGAATCTTTAATTAGATTGAAAAGATCGAGAATGGAGTATCACCAGTTTTGCTCCAGGCGATAGTTAAATCTTTAATTAGTTTTGAACGTGAAATTTAGAAACTAACTGTCGGTTAGCCAAGCAGGATGGTTTTCTGAATATTGATCTGATGTTGGTTTCGGCCTTCGGGGTTAATATTTGGGGAATTATTCTCTTGATTAATTTATGGTTAGTGACTAATGAATTGGAATGAGGCGTATGTGTGTTTGTGTAACACTTATTTAAAATATACGCGAGTTATTCGGAAAGACCGGGTTTATCCCATTCTGAATAACTGATACGACGATAAGTCGAAGATAAAGACGATGGTCGAAGACCGGAGGTCTTCACGTCGTTTGGGTGATAACTGATGATCTTGATTGGGCTGTACACCCAAGAAGATGGAAACAGTTAGAGATCGTCCAGACGTACTTGGAGATCGATGGATATGCGGGGTACTAGGTGCCTCCGGTTTCGTTCAGACCCAGAACGGACTTGTAAATGGACTGTGTGTCTGACATCGGATTTCATTCTGTGTGACTGATATCGGTTGCATAGGATGGTTTGCCTGTGTGGCATGCTAAGATGCAAATGATCAAGGCTTCTGTTGAAAAGCAAAGTCTTGTGGTGATGATCAAAGCACGGCCTTTGTGGCGTAGCTTTGTGTAACGTTTACCTCGCGTGTTTCACACCAGGTATGAACCAAAAACAGGAGACGGACGTCAGGGAGGGCATGCGTTTCTTTCTAGCTAGAAGTGGCGTCAGTGGTTTTACACGCCCTGACGAGTTTGACTTATGTGGTTGTTGCTGTTGCGAGGCGCCTCGGTTATATCGGTTTCGGCCGAATGCATTCTGGTCGGCTGACGGACCAGACTTACACCCCATAGGGTGGGGAGACGCATGTTCAGGCATTTTAATCCACTCCGTGTGGACCGGCCCTGAGGATCCAAAGGCTTGACAGAGTACTTGCCTGAGGGGCGGGCTAGAGCGTCTCGAATCGGTTGAGGACTATCTTTTGCCTCGGTTCATAGACGGAAATCAAATTTCCAAATACGTGACTTTGCGGTTTTATTTGTAAACCTATATATGGCGACATGATATATGGTACCCATGCTGCCTATGATTGATACTTATGATTTGAAGTTGTTTTATGCACTATGCACTTATTATAGTATCAAATGATTTGTTTTAAACGTATCAAGCATTCTTTGGCTGTTATAAGGGAAAACCCTATCCCCCAGCTTGCGTTGCATTGTGTGATAGGACCTGGGTCTTATAACAGCTTCATCTTTCTTTATTTAGCATTGCGCTGTTTGTTTTATGCACTGGTATTCTTGGGAGGAAACCCGTTCCGTGTTGTACGGCGTGGTCCCTTGATTTACCTTTTAAAATAAAGATTAATAACTGTTTTAGTTCTCACACCAGTCACATGACTGACCTGGAGTTTATTGTTTTAACCTAAACTCTGGGTGCCCTTATTTGACACGGGCAGCTAGTAGTTTTGGTTTTGCAGATTTATATTCACAGGATCCTGGTTTACAGCTGGAACGATATCCGGAAAGCTTTGTATCCGTATATCTCTTTCTAGTTGTGTATTGTATTATTTTCCGCTGCTATGTATTTAAATGTAATTTAAATCTCTGATATTTCTGTGTAATATTCATTTATACTCTGTATATTCTTGTAATCTGATGCATTGTTGTAATATACAATGAAATGTTCTTCTGTATGCGTTCTGTTTTGTCGTGTTCTCAAACGATAGGGCGTTTCGAACGGCCTGAATCGGTTTAGCGACTGGTTCGGACCGAGCGAAATTCTTTGCCGTCACATTGTTTTAAACTAAAATAAAAAAAAAACTATTTTGAAAAAGAAATATTTGAAATAGAATATTTGAAAATAAAGGAATATATGAAGCCGTGTTGATTAGATTGACGCCATTTCGACGTGATCGATATTTATATCGATTTTATTCGATTTCGAAATGAATTGAATTGAAAACGATTTCGAAATGAATTGAATTGAAAACGATTTCGAAATGAATTGAATTTTAAGCGATTTCGAAATGAATTGAATTTAAAACGATTTCGAAATGAATTGAATTGAAAACGATTTCGAAATGAATTGAATTGAATATGAATTCAAGTTGAATTGAAATTTGAATTGAACAGAAATGAATTTTGAAACGAATTTATAAAGAAGAATTCAATTTTGCTTTGAATTGAAATGGAAGTTGAAATAGATTTTGAAATGAATTTAAAACTGTTTATATAATTCGTTTTTAAATAGAAATCGACGATATATATAATATATATATTATATATATAATATAATGGCCTGAATAGAACGCGCCGCGCCGCGGCAGTTCGCGAATTTCGACCATTTATTTCAAACGGACATTACGGGAGATCCGACCGTCGGATTCTCCTAAAACCGGAACCGTTGGGTTCGTATCGAAAAGAGCTTTCTAACGAAGATTAGAAATTTGAAATCTAACGGTTGGATTTGGAATTATGTCCAAATCAAATTCGAAAAAGGTCGCTGTAAGTGCAGTTCGATGGCCATTGATGGAAATCGACTGTACGGGCCTTGATAAAAGTTCAAGCACTGACGCCACTCATAACTAGAAAGAAACGTAGGTCCTCCCTGATGTCCGTCTCCCGTTTTTGATTCATACCGGGTGCGAAACTCGCGAAGTAAACGTTACACAAAGCTACGCCACAAAGGGCGGGGAAACGTAGTGTTCAGGCATAATAATCCACATCGGTGGACCGGCCCTGACGATCCATGGGGCAGTTGCGGCTGTTCCTGAGACACGGGCTAGAGCGTCTCGAATCGGTTGAGGATCTTGCCCCTAGCCTCGGTTCATAAAATAAATGATAACCCAATTTCCAAATACGTGACTTTGCGGTTTTATTTGTAATCCTATATATGGCGACATAGTGGGATGGGGCGCTTATGCCGTCTATGATTGATACTTATGATTTGAAGTTGTTTTATACACTATGCACTTATAATAGTATCAAACGATTTGTTTTAAACGTATCAAGCATTCTTTGGCTGTTATAAGGGAAAACCCTATCCTCGGCTGCGTTGCATTGTGTGATGGGACCTGGGTCTTATAACAGCTTCATTTTTCTTTATTTAGCATTGCGCTGTTTGTTTTATGCACTGGTATTCTTGGGAGGAAACCCGTTCCGTGTTATACGGCGTGGTCCCTTGATTTACCTATCTTTAAAATAAAGATTAATAACTGTTTTAGTTCTCACACCAGTCACATGACTGACCTGGAGTTTATTGTTTTAACCTAAACTCTGGGTGCCCTTATTTTGACACGGGCAGCTAGTAGTTTTGGGTTTTGCAGATTTATATTCACAGGATCCTGGTTTACAGCTGGAACGATATCCGGAAAGCTTTGTATCCGTATATCTCTTCTAGTTGTGTATTGTATTATTTTCCGCTGCGATGTATTTAAATGTAATTTAAATCTCTGATATTTCTGTGTAATATTCATTTATACTCTGTATATTCTTGTAATCTGATGCGTTGTTGTAATATACAATGAAATGTTCTTCTGTATGCGTTCTGTTGTGTCCTGTTCTCAAACGATAGGGCGTTTCGAACGGTCTGGGTCGGTTTAGCGACTGATTCGGACCGAGCGAAATTCCTTGCCGTCACAGAATTCATCAGATATTGGATTAGTAATATCCAATGAGAATGACTCGTTAGAGATAGGATCAGTAGTATCCTAGAACGAGTGTAAAGAGTATATTTTTGAAAATGAAAACCAAATTTGTTTTGAAAATTTAAATCAATTATTCGTAGTTGATCATCTATTTATATTGATTTGGACAATCCAGTATATATAGATTTTGCGTATACGTCTGATCCGCGTGTATTCAAAGTTTTAATATACTGGATAGATATAGAATCACACTCTAGTCGCTCGGACATGATTCTAATGATTGACGCGTCATCATTAGAATTTATTTTCGTGTTTCGAAGGTGAGATTTCTATATATTTCCATTAGACTGGTGTGAGAACCAAAATTAGATAGGGCCTATTGTTGTGATTTGGCATCAAAAACATGATTTTTGTATGTGTATCAAAATTATGAATTTGAAACTCTAATTCACTAATTGATTGATGTTTGTGTTGTTTGTTTAGTTGTTTGCTAATTTTTAGCCATTTAGACTAATTGAATCAAATATTGAACTATATTGAAAATTGGTCGCATTTGCTTGGATATACATATACTTATATTGAACAGGTCATAGCAAGGAGGCTAGAGCCAGAGAATAAAATTTGTTTGCCCGACAAATAGGTACATGTTTACTACATAATTTCCTGTTTTGTTTGGGTGATGATGATTTTGTGAGCCTATTGGCTAGCCGCTTGGCTTTTTCTTTTTCTTTTTGAGATCTGAAGGACCGGGGAAGCTATTTGAAATTCCCCGATGCTCCCGGTGCAGGGGAGGTTATGGCGAAATTTTTCGAAAATTTAGGGTGTTAGCCAAATTTTTGAAATTTTGAAAATTCTCAGAAACTAAAGAGTTGGAGAATGGAAGCCAGATCGAACGTAGAGCTGAATAATCAAACCACTTTCGACTTTGTTCCTTTTCGGGGACGAAAAGTTTTAAGTGGGGGAGATTGTAACAACCCGGAAAATCTGGGCCAGTTTAAAATTTTTATTTTGGCAATTTTAGTGAATTTTGATTATTTAAAATGAATTATTTTAAATAATATCGACGAGAAATTTATTTAGAATATAAATCGGACGTATATATTATACGCGTCGTCGTTAGAATATAAATATTTATATATAATTATAAATAGAATTGAAAATGGCGCGGTAGTTCGATAATTCGATTTCAAACTTCAATTGAATGTACCGGGTGCAAAACAATCCGGATTTTAGTGAAACCAAAAATAATGGAATCTAATAGTGAATATCTTTCCAACGAATCCGAAAAATCAAAAGTTCGTAGCGGGAATCAAAAGATATGTCCAGTTGAAAATTCTGAATAGTCGCTATGGAATTCAGGCCCTTAAAAATGGACATTTTGCAAATGACCTCGGATTTCGACGAAACCAATTTTGTTGGGTCCGCAGTGTCAAGTTATTGCTAGGTTTTAAATTTCATAATTTTTCGAATCAATATGTGAGCATGGCAAAGGAAAAAAAAAATGCTGCACCAGCGATGGAAGCCGCCGCTCCCCATCGACCCCCCCCCCCTCTGCCCAGCTCCTCCTCGATGACCTCGCTCCACCCTCGACCTCGCCCGAGCCCCCCCATCTCCAGTCGCGACACCCCCCCCCCGAACCAAATCGAAGTCGCGACGCCCCAGGTGGGGACCCCAATCACCGCCGCCCTCCATCTTCTTCTTCTCCCCTTCCCTCCAATCAAACCGCGAAGACCCCCTCGCGCCATCTCCCCCTTCCGACTGCGACCGAGCCCCCCCTCGTCGAACTCCAGCACCGCCCAGTCTCCGACCCGACATCAACCCACCCTCTGTAAGTTTTAATTGTATTTTATTTTTATTTATTTTATTTTTATTTTATATAAAAACTGTTTGTTTTAATGAATTAGAACTGAAATTTTTATAAAAGTAAAAACTGTTTTTTTTTATTTATGAATAAAAACTGATTTTACTCTATGGTTTTTAAAAATGAATTTGCTTTGAAAATATAATTTTTGTATTGTTTAAATCGAAATAAAAATATAATCTTTACTATATAGGAATATTAAAAATATGATTTTTATATTTTTAAAGTATTAAAAATATAATCTTTATAGGATAGAGAAGTTAAAAATATCACCTTAGTATATGTGGCGAAATAAAAATCTGATTTTTATTTTATATACATTGAAATCAAGTGATGAAATTTGAAAAGGTGAAATCTTTGAAATTAAAAATAGAATTTTTATATATTGAACTTCGAATTAAAAATAGAATTTTTATATATTGAACTTCGAATTAAAAATAGAATTTTTATATATTGAACTTCGAAAGAAAAATATGATTTTTATATGTTGAACTTCGAAATAAAAATATGATTTTTATTTATGGAATAGCGAAGTAAAAATTCGATTTTTACATAGGTAGTGAAAGCGGACAATGAAGGTAACAAAAAGGCGATAGCGATGAAGATTTCTATCAATGAAGAGCCGTGGAGCTAGGATAGCTATATGTGAGAATTTCTCACCTTTCAAATTTATTTTCTAGTTATATATATATACTAGGATGCAGACGGTGCTTATTAGAAGCACCCGACACCCGTCCACATACCATGGACTTGTTTGTTTGGTTGTGTAGTTGGTTAGATTATTTGATTTGGATTTGATTGATTGGTTGAATTGGAAATTGATTAAAATTGATATGTGAATGGCGTGGGCCTTCACTAGACCGGGGATAAGGCTAGGCCTTGTCCCGTTTCTAGTATCGTGCCGTTATGCCGCCGAAATTTTCTAAAATATGTTAGAAAAATAAAAATATCATTTTATTTAAAGAATGAACTGAATAGAAATTCATATGTTGGAATAAAATGTTTTATCGTTAAAAATATAATTTTTAACGTGAAAGTGAATAAAATAGAATAGTCATTTACAAACCAGACGGTTTGTTTATGTACACCTATTTGAAGGACGTTGATTGGGTCGATAAATTTTACACATCGCCTAACTGCACAAATAAAATATGTGTTTGATTGTTTGAAACCCCACACGGGTGTTGGGATGAAATTTGAAGTTCACTCATCCTGATTGAGTAAATATGTCGATCGATTGATTGACAGGCTGTTATAAGCGTTGAATGTCTATATTTGATGCTTATACAGTGTAGTGCACTTTGGTTGATGGTTGATTATTTTTCAAGGCTATTATACATGTGTTGTATGAAAATCCATATAATTAACTTTATATGGTAATTGATTGGGCCTCATTCCAGTTTTAAAATAGAAATATTTGAAAAAGAAATATTTGGAATAGAATATTTGAAAATAGAACTTTATGAAGCCGTGTTGATTAGATTGACGCCATTTTGACGTGAACGATATTTATATCGATTTTATCGATAATGAATTGAATTGAAAACGATTTCGAAATGAATTGAATTGAAAACGAATTCAAAATGAATTGAAAACGATTTCGAAATGAATTGAATTGAAAACGAATTCAAATGGAATTGAAAGCGAATTGAAATGAATTCAAATTGAATTGAAATGAATTCAAATTGAATTGAAATTTGAATTGAATAGAAATGAATTTTGAAACGAATTTATAAAGAAGAATTCAATTTTGATTTGAATTGAAAAGGAAGTTGAAATTGCTTTTGAAACGAATTTTAAAACTATTTATATAATTCGTTTTAAATAGAAATCGACGAAATATATATTATATATATTATATATATAATATAATGGCCTGAATAGAACGCGCCGCGCCGCGGCAGTTCGCGAATTTCGACCATTTATTTCAAACGGACATTACGGGAGATCCGACCGTCGGATTCTCCTAAAACCGGAACCGTTGGGTTCGTATCGAAAAGAGCTTTCTAAAGAAGGTTAGAAATTTGAAATCTAACGGTTGGATTTGGAGATACGTCCAAATCAAATTCGAAAAAGGTCGCTGTAAGTGCAGTTCGATGGCCGTTGATGGAAATCGACTGTACGGGCCTTGATAAAATTATTAAAAATAGTAATAATTTATGTAAAATCATAAGAAATGATTTGTGAAGATTTGGGATGAAAAACTCCATATTTGAAAAGATAAAAATAGATTTTTATCGAAATGAACTAGTTTTGAACTAGAATTATAATTCTATTTATTTTTAAATAAATAAACTGAATTCGAAAAGGGTTTTGAAAATAACCAAAATTTCCAATGATTGCATTGGAGTGGATTTGAATCGAAATTGTCTTCGGAATATTTCGATGTTGGAATTCGTGATTATACAGGTGTTGTTATGGAAATTTGAAAGATATATTTTTATATCGTTATTTCCAATACGACATTTGTTAATCGTAGAATTTGATATTGAATATAGGCCGATATATTTTCTATTCAGAGCCTGGTATTTAATATCAAATGTGATTTGGGTTTGTCGTGAATGGTGTCTTCACTAACACCGTTCTTGAACCCAGTTGAGAAAAGATTAAATCTTTTTATTTAGATTTAATGAAGTGTACCAATTAAATAATATTTAATTGGAATTGAATTGATATTGATTTTTGGGTTTATCGTGAACAGTGTTTTAAATAACACTTGTTCTTTAACCCGATAATTAATGAATGTGATTTGGGTTTGTCGTGAATGGTGTCTTCACTAACACCGTTCTTGAACCCAGTTGAGAAAAGATTAAATCTTTTTATTTAGATTTAATGAAGTGTACCAATTAAATAATATTTAATTGGAATTGAATTGATATTGATTTTTGGGTTTATCGTGAACAGTGTTTTAAATAACACTTGTTCTTTAACCCGATAATTAATGAATGTGATTTGGGTTTGTCGTGAATGGTGTCTTCACTAACACCGTTCTTGGACCCAGTTGAGAAAAGATTAAATCTTTTTATTTAGATTTAATGAAGTGTACCAATTAAATGATATTTAATTGGAATTGAATTGATATTGATTTTTGGGTTTATCGTGAACAGTGTTTTAAATAACACTCGTTCTTTAACCCGATAATTAATGAATGTGATTTTGGGTTTATCGTGAACCGTGTTTTAAATGACACTGATTCTTTAACCCAGATAATGATTAAAACTAAGTGGAGTTTTAATGAATCTTTAATTAGATTGAAAAGATCGAGAATGGAGTATCACCAGTTTTGCTCCAGGCGATAGTTAAATCTTTAATTAGATTTGAACGTGAAATTTAGAAACTAACTGTCGGTTAGCCAAGCAGAATGGTTTTCTGGATATTGATCTGATGTTGGTTTCGGCCTTCGGGGTTAATATTTGGGGAATTATTCTCTTGATTAATTTACGGTTAGTGACTAATGAATTGGAATGAGGCGTATGTTGTGTTTGTGTAACACTTTTATAATATATACGCGAGTTATTCGGAAAGACCGGGTTTATCCCATTCTGAATAACTGATGCGACGATAAGTCGAAGATGAAGACGATGGTCGAAGACCGGAGGTCTTCACGTCGTTTGGGGGATAACTGATGATCTTGATTGGGCTGTACACCCAAGAAGATGGAAACAGTTAGTGATCGTCCAGACGTACTTGGAGATCGATGGATATGCGGGGTACTAGGTGCCTCCGGTTTCGTTCAGACCCAGAACGGACTTGTAAATGGACTGTGTGTCTGACATCGGATTTCATTCTGTGTGACTGATATCGGTTGCATAGGATGGTTTGCCTGTGTGGCATGCTAAGATGCAAATGATCAAGGCTTATGTTGAAAAGCAAAGTCTTGTGGTGATGATCAAAGCACGGCCTTTGTGGCGTAGCTTTGTGTAACGTTTACTTCGCGAGTTTCGCACCCGGTATGAATCAAAAACGGGAGACGGACATCAGGGAGGACCTACGTTTCTTTCTAGTTATGAGTGGCGTCAGTGCTTGAACTGGCTGACGAGTTTGACTCATGTGGATGTTACTTATTATTACTTGCTGAAAAGCGAGGCGCCTCGTGATATCGGTTTCGGCCGATGCTTCTGGTCGGCTGACGGGCCAGGCTTACGCCCCAAAGGGCGGGGAAACGTAGTGTTCAGGCATAATAATCCACATCGGTGGACCGGCCCTGACGATCCATGGGGCAGTTGCGGCTGTTCCTGAGACACGGGCTAGAGCGTCTCGAATCGGTTGAGGATCTTGCCCCTAGCCTCGGTTCATAAAATAAATGATAACCCAATTTCCAAATACGTGACTTTGCGGTTTTATTTGTAATCCTATATATGGCGACATAGTGGGATGGGGCGCTTATGCCGTCTATGATTGATACTTATGATTTGAAGTTGTTTTATACACTATGCACTTATAATAGTATCAAACGATTTGTTTTAAACGTATCAAGCATTCTTTGGCTGTTATAAGGGAAAACCCTATCCTCGGCTGCGTTGCATTGTGTGATGGGACCTGGGTCTTATAACAGCTTCATTTTTCTTTATTTAGCATTGCGCTGTTTGTTTTATGCACTGGTATTCTTGGGAGGAAACCCGTTCCGTGTTATACGGCGTGGTCCCTTGATTTACCTATCTTTAAAATAAAGATTAATAACTGTTTTAGTTCTCACACCAGTCACATGACTGACCTGGAGTTTATTGTTTTAACCTAAACTCTGGGTGCCCTTATTTTGACACGGGCAGCTAGTAGTTTTGGGTTTTGCAGATTTATATTCACAGGATCCTGGTTTACAGCTGGAACGATATCCGGAAAGCTTTGTATCCGTATATCTCTTCTAGTTGTGTATTGTATTATTTTCCGCTGCGATGTATTTAAATGTAATTTAAATCTCTGATATTTCTGTGTAATATTCATTTATACTCTGTATATTCTTGTAATCTGATGCGTTGTTGTAATATACAATGAAATGTTCTTCTGTATGCGTTCTGTTGTGTCCTGTTCTCAAACGATAGGGCGTTTCGAACGGTCTGGGTCGGTTTAGCGACTGATTCGGACCGAGCGAAATTCCTTGCCGTCACAGTTGCATTTCAGATTAACAAGTTCAGACATACAGAATTCAGATCAACTAGTTCACAGGTCAGACAAGTTTTAGACTAACGGATCAGATATACAGATTTAACAGATTTACAGATTTGTCTAACTTTGTAATTGGGCCTACCGATTCACGGAACAGATTTATTAAACTCATCAGTCTAGTGGGTTTAACCCTATCCGCCCAACACGTTTTAGACATTATATTTATCTCAGATTTTCATTAATTAAATATTAATGCCCAGACCTCTCACATTAGACTGACAGTTTGCGGCTACTGGTTAGGCCGGTTGGTTCCGGGCAGATTTCTACCGCAAACTGAGTCTAACCTCAGGTTTCAAGCACGTTATGACTAACTTCTCACATTAGAACCTATTGTTTGTGGCCACTGGATGTGTCGGGCGGTTCCGGGCAGGATTACGCCGCAAACTCATTCTAACCTCGAGTCAGCCATGTTTATCTTTGCGGCCAATTAATTATTAATTTACCATTTATGCCCACGCCTAATATACATGTCAATTTTCATAATTATAGCCAATTCAGATTATGTCAATAACAGACTAAATATATCAACTCAACAGATATGGCAGATAACAGATTTAGCAGATTAGGCGACTTAACGGATTCAGCAGATTAAGCAGTTTAGTAGATTTAGCATATAACAGTTTAGGCATCTTCAGCAGACTTAGCAGATGACAGATTTGATATATGAACAGATATGGCAGATTATAGCAGAACTAGCAGATTAGGCAATATAACAGAACTAGCAAATTAGGCAATATAACAGAACTAGCAGATTAGGCCATATAACAGATTTAATCATTCCTTAAAGTTTCATAAACATATCTTTCCTAATTATAAATTTGGCCTAAGTTTGCATGCCTAAATAGTTGTCATGATTCACATTATGATCATATACCCCACGTTTGCATTGAATTTACATGGCACAGATTATGGTCATAATTTACCATATAACACACGTCTCAAATTTAGTTAAACTTGCCTAGTACAAAAGATTCACATATAAATTATACCAAATATAGCCATCGATTTCAATGCACGTCATATATTCAAAAATCTCCCACTTAGGTGTTATTCACATTTAATAGTTATCAAATCTTAACATATATCTTCACACCAAAGTCATATTCCCTTTTTATCCCAAATCATGAATCTCTATATAAACAATATGCCCAACAATCTAGAACTTTAAATTATAACAGATCTTTAATTCAAAAATATGCGTTATGTCCAATGTCTCAAGTCACATGTTAATATACAATGGTTCCTCTTCTTCCAATTCACAGAATATGCACAGATCTAAATCTAGTTTACAAGCTATGTCCTTTTAGTCACAGATTAGCCATGTCTAATTATGCCATCATTCATTATTTGTCCCAAAGTTTAACGTTCGTGCGTTAATCTCTTATGAGATTTGGCGCAGGCTCGGGGTAGCCTGGCTATAGAACAGAAAGAAGAAAGAGATATAGAATAAAATAGATCAGAACAGAACATACGCAATCTCAAATTCAGATTTACAATCATGTCACAATTATAATTAAAGTTTATATCGGAAAATAATTGCACTTGCCTTGGTTGGATTCTAAAAGAAAAAGGTGTTGTAGCTGTTCTCTTTTAATCCTAATCAGAATTGGAGGAAGAAGAAGCACAAGTCCTAGCTTAGGTTTCAGCAGAGTAGAGACGCCATTGATTTATTTATTTTTAGAGAGGAAGAGAGCAATGGAGGCTAGAGAATTGTATATGAGATTTAGGTTTAGGTTAGGGATGTATATATAGGTGTAGGAAGTTATTTAGGACCATTAGATTAACCCTGAATCATGAGAACCATTCAAATGCAAAATCTGCATTTGAGCGAATCGGCCCACGGGATGACAGCCAAACACCCTGGATTAACCCCTAGTCGACCCAGCGGAGCTCGGGTTGACCTCAAAAATGGGCCGGTTCGGTTATTCCCCCTCCCAATTCACTGTTTTGAACCTTTTTTGCATGTTTATTTATTTAATTTTTATATATATCTATATATATTTCTCTCATATGCATACAAACTTCAAGGCTTAATAACTTCTTCATAATTAACCATTTTTTTTATTCTCAGAAAATACGGGGTGTTACATTTCATCATACTCTAACCCCTTTCTTTGTGAAAACCCTTTGGCTACTAATCTTGCCTTGTATATACCATCGTCTTTTACCTTGAACACCCACTTGCAACCTATGGCTCGGCTTCCTTAAGGTAGTGGTACCAAATCCCAAGTCTTGTTCTTTTGCAAAGATTGTATCTCCTCTTCCATAGCGCAATTCCACTTCGAGTTGTCACTCGACTTCGTGGCTTCTTCAAGGCTCAATGGTTCATCATGAATTACATGTAAAGCATACTCAAACTGATCATCAAGGCTCAAATTTGCATACTGTTAATCTCCATATCTAATTGGAGCTCTCTTTGGTCTCTGACTAGCCCGAATGACTATATCGCCCGACTCTCCTTCAGCTCCACCTTGAGCCGAATCATCTCTAGCTTCATGACCATCACCATCACTACTAGAGGCAATCTGTGGATCCTCATGTGATGTATCATCAACTGCTCCATAACTATTATCAATAGTGATAGCTCTACTTCGGGTTTGAAAACTGGGAATCTCGGTCTTTTCAGGCTTCTCATTAACTGAGTCTGAACCCTCTGATAAACCTTCCAAAGGTTTGAACATTGCTGACTCGTCAAAAGTCACATGTCTGGAATGTATAACTTTCTTCGTAATTGGATTCCAAATTATATATCCTTTTATGCCATTTGTATAACCAAGAAAAACACATTTGGAGGCCCTAGGCTCCAACTTGTCATGTCCTGTATTGTGAACATAAACTGGACATCCAAATATACGAAAATAACTTAATAAAGTTCTTTTACCTCTCCATACCTCCTCTGGAATCTTCTCATCAATAGATGAGCATAGAATCCGATTAATAATATGTACTACAGTCGAAATAGCTTTAGCCCAAAAACCTTAGACATACCCGCAGTCAATATCAAGCAACGGGCCTTTTCAAGTAGAGTCCTATTCATTCTCTCAGCAACTCCATTGGATTGCGGATCACCAGGTGTAGTAAAATGTCTTCTAATACCACGTTGTCTGCAGTAGTTGAGGAACTCTTTGGAGTCATATTCGCCACCATTGTCGGATCTAAGAATCTTTAATTTCTTTCCTGTTTGTTTTCAACAAGAGCTAACCAAATCTTAAACTTCTCAAATACTTTCGACTTAGCTTTCATTACATACACCCAAACCTTGCGTGAGTAGTCATCAATGAAGGAAACAAAATAATATGCTCCACCAATAGAAGCTGTAGAGTATGGCCCCCAAACATCTGAATGCACATAATCAAGTACCCTCTTAGAAGTATGCATGCCATCACCAAAAGAAACTCTGGTTTGCTTTGCCAATACACACTCCTTGCAAAAGTCCAACTTGTTGAAGATTTCTCCCTTGATCTTTTTCTTCTTACAAAGTAACTCTAAGTTCTTCTCCGAAGTATGACCTAATCTCATATGCCAAAACTTGGTAGCATCCAAACTTTTAAAACTATCAACTCCAACACATAATTCTCCATATACAGTGGTAGCCATTAGCAAATACATATTTCGCTCCATAACACCCTTCACTCTAGAAACTCTCAAACCATCTTTGAAAATGGTTATCTTGCATCTCAATGATGCCAATTGGCCTAATGATATCAAAGACTTCCGAAGACCTGGGGCATAGCGAACATTTGAAAGTGTGTGAACAATCCCATCATACATGCGAATGCGAACTGAACCAACTCCCATAGACTTGCATGTAGCATCATTCCCCATAAGGATAGAACTTCCTTCCTTCTTTTGCATCGAAGGAAGAAAAATAATCCTTATTAGGAGTCATGCGAAATGATAATCCAGAATCTAGAATCCAGTGTTCTGCAACATCTGATACAACCACTTTCAACAAATCGCTACCGCCTTTCTCCATCGCAATAGATGAAGAACCATCAGTCTTCTTCTCCAAATCTGGACAATATCTTCTCCAATGGCCTGGTTTCTTACAATTATAGCACTTTCCATCTTTAGACTTACTCCGTGAATTAGGCTTCCTAGAATTGGAACGCCCTCTATTATTCTTCACTTTCTTCTCTGCTCTTACTCTCTCTGCAAATAAGCTTGAACTACTACTTCCCCCACTGCTATCACCAACACCAAACTCTTTCATCTGATCTCTCAACTCTCCCCTGAGAAAACCTGTCTTCACATCATCTAATTTAAATGTGTCTCTACCATAGATAAGGCTGTTAGCGAAATCACTCTGGAAGCGAACACAACAGAACCATTGCTTTTTGTTCTTCATCAATTTTCAACTCAGCGGACTTCACCTTCATCAACAGCTCATCAAACACACTTAGGTGTGTCTTAATTGAAGAACCTTCCTTCATCTTATAAGTGAAGGAAGTCTTCAATAGGAACATATGGTTGGTTAGGGATTTCTTCATGTAGAGGTCCTCCAACTTCTTCCAAATGCCTCTAGCTGTTGTCTCCTGACTGATTTCAGAAATTACATTCCTTCTCATAGCAAGCTGAAGGGTAGTAAAGGCCCATTCTTCCATCTCTTCTAATTCCACTGATGAAATATCAGCAGGCAATGTCTCTGTATCAAATACTACTCGATGAACGCGATTTCTTCTCAAAACTGCTTTCATCATCCACTGCCATTTTTCAAAATCTCCTTCACCATTCCACTTCTTTATCGTCAACTGTGATCCTAACACCACATAGGAGCCTCTGACGTATGGAGCAACTACTGGCACTGACGTATTATTTGTTTTGTTTTAATCTCCTCCTACCATTCTACCAAACACCTTCTTTGCGAATCTAGCTCTGATACCAGTTGTAAGGGGTGATCAATCCCTTTCAGTGGAAAATCCTCAATAGGATCTTGCAATGATGTGATAGAACAAACAGCTTGAAATGAATATCAATCTCAGATCACAGAAAAAAAATTAAAAGGCAACAGAGAACACACAAATTTATAGTGGTTCCACTATCGCGAGAGAGTGTACGTCCACTTCATTGGGGAAGAGATTTTATTAATATTCAAGAGATTACAGAGTTTTTTAAAGTAAAGCAAAAGAAATGAAGAATACAAATGTTCTCATACATTTCATAGGAATAACATCCTCTATGCCTCTCTTTAAATAGAAAAAAGATTACTTGGGGATGAGACAATTGATTTATGTAAAATAAATCAATTTATGGAAAAAACTAATATCCCATTAATTAATTGTCATATGATTGATTGATAATTTTCCCTTTTCTCCATCATTCAATCCCTTTTCCAATTTTAATCTCTTTCCGTTTCTTTTCTTCATGAAACAAGGCAACTAATTAAATGACGAATATTTCCAATATCCCCTATTTATTAATATTCCTTCCATTTCTTTTCATTCATTTCTTGCACAAAACCGGTAACGAAATTACCACGAATATCTCCAAAAATCTAATTGATATTTGGAAATATTGTAACACCAAATTCCAATAAATTCCTGGGTCCGCCCTTGTGGATAACATAAAATTTAAAGATAAATGTGTATCGTAAACTTTAAATTGAACATTTTGCACTGTAACTACTTCGTTTTCTCTGATTTTGGGTAAATTAAGCAACATAATACAATCTGCGAAAAAAGAATGAAGATGATAACACATAATTTTAGCTATATAAAATTTAGACATAAAACAGAGGATTTCATAAAGATTACACATGCCTATTGTTAAGGTAGCCATGAAAAAACTTTTTAGCTTGTTGAAGTTCAGTTCTACAACCAAATTTTATTAAATTACAGTAATATTTTTACTTAATATGAATTTGGATTTCATAAAAATTCTAACAGAGCCGTAGTTCTTGCAAGATACTCTATAGCTGGCATATAGCATGGAAGGTTAATAATCTGTATAATTAGGTAGAAGATGTGCTACATATATAATGGGTTTGAAAAAAAATGAAGTCATAATGTTTCTATACAAACAAATTTGAAATAAAATTACTAAGAACTTTGATGTGGTACACTACAATAACTTATAGGTTTTTAATGTAGTGAAATTAGGAGCACCAATACACTTCTATCAAAAAAACATGTTATTTCAAAGAGAAATTATTTCTGTTAATTTACAAAACAAAGAGCTGCAATCAAATTATGTGTAGAACTATAAATATTTTTTCAACATTAAATTGTTAGGGCTTCCTTAGAATCTCTACACAATTTGATTTTAGAAGAGAGAAGAAGAAAAAATAACAAACAGATTCCTTCCAACAAAATCTTTATTAATCCATCAATTGATTACAAAAGAAAACTAAAAAAATCGAGAAGTTATCTCAATCCAAACAAAAGAAATTAATTTTTCCTCCAAATAATCCAAACCTAAAAGTTGCTTATATAAGAAAATAAAAGACCTAATCAATTACCCTAATTAGGCCTAAAAAATATCCAAAATATATCTTTTATTTATTTCCATTATAAATCAATTAATTAAAAATGGATATCTTTCCTCTTTTGTACCTTACTGATTAATTGATTGATTCACAATATAATTAGCATCCTTCCTCCCATATAACTCAAAATAATTGAATGATCAAATCAATTAACTGTTACTTTCTTTTCAAAAAATATTTGAATCAACAAATTCAACATTCTACCTTGATTCAAATATCACATATCTTCAACAATCATCAATCTCAAAACAAAAGCACATTACAAACCGTACCTCCACCTGCAAATGATGCATCTCCCTCATGAGATGTACCACAAAAAACTGATCTCAAAAATGTTTGCAATACCACAATGCCTTCCATGCAGGCTTTGTGGCTTTATGCTGCCGGCTCCACCTTAATTCAGACAAATTTCTCCCTTTATCTACAAATGTTTACTGATTAATTGTTGCTATCTCTCTTAGTGTGCAACACCTCCCTATTATCTTTTGAAATCCTTATGACTCCACCTCGAGTTGAAAATTTGCTGCCTTTTCCTTTCAATTGTCCAGCAAATACAAGATTAGTTGTTGGGATATACCTAACTTCCGTGAGTTTCATCACCTTCCATCATGTACCTTCATTCTAACAGAACCTATCATTTAACACATAATTTTTCACCACTAGCAGATTCCACATTAGCATCATACTCTTTATATTCAATGAATGAATTCTTTTGATTGCACATGTGGAAGCACGCAACAGAATTAAAGACCCAACTTTTGCTTTCGGCTTTATTAGCACATAAAACATTGCCTTCAAGTTCCTCACCAAAATTCACCACATCATCGTTATTATAATTTTGTTCATCCGGCTCTTATTCCAATGCCTTCATCTTCTCCTTGTCCCTTTTAAGCTTATGACAAAATCTCAGCTGGTGACCAGGTTTATCGAAGTAAAAGAAATGTATTCCTTTTTCATGTCTTGTCTATTTGATTTTCATTCTATATTTCGATGATTAACCCTTCTTGCAATATTAGCCTTTTCAACTGGAGTTTCAATTTTTGCTACCTCCTTATTTTTTTCCTTCCGTAAGGTTTGTCCTCCGCATCTCCTCATTAATTAAGCTGCTAACCACTAAACCCATCGAAAGGACTCCATCCAAATTTAAGTTGTTCAATGCAACAACAATCGTTTACCAACTCTCCCATAATGAACTCATCAATATTAAAGCTTATGTTTCATCATCCACTATGAAATTCATGGCAATCAATTGATTTGCAATTTCTTAAAAAACATTAAGATGCTCTCTAATTAATCCATCTTCCTTAAGCTTCAGATTCACCAATCTTCTCATAAGAAGAGGCCTATTTGTTGTGGAGTTCTTTGCATTAACTCCTTCCAATTTCTTCCATATTGCATAAGCAGATGTTTCACTAGCAACAATATGAAATATTGAATTATCTAAAAAACACCGAATGGATGCAGCAGCCTTATTACCCAAAGTCTCTCATTTTGCTATAGACAAGTTTCTTGTTTTCTCCCCATTGTTCTCTAATGGTTGGGGAAGGTCATTAAGATAAAGAAAATATTCCATCTTCGCCTTCCATAATCCCCAATTTCTCCTATTTCGCTTCAGATAAGTTGCTAGGTTTTGCTGGTACTACAGAATTGGCAATGCTGGCGGAATTGAACAACATTTGGGTTGGGGTCGACTTGCTTTGGAGGTGGTTGTTTCAGATCTTTCGTGGAGTCGATTTTGGTCTCTGTCAGGCTTGCTGCTTGGTCTATTTGACGACTGCCCAGGCCTAATCCGACATGCTTTAATCTTTTACATACCAAGTACGCAATGGTGATTTGGTTGTAGGCTCTTACTTTGTGAGCTATTGGAGTCTTTGAGCTATTGGGTTGTGTTTTTTGTTCTGTAGGGCAAGCCGTAGTGATTGGTCTGACTATTTTTGAAGTTTTTCATCTTGTTGGTTCTTGATTTGTCGTATGTGGTGATGTAGGGGTATTCGTGTTTTGTGTGTGAGTGTGGTGTTTTTCATTAGGTAATTGGAGATTGTTTAAAGTCTTGGTTTCTAGCTGCCTTGGCTACATTGTCAGACTTTACAAGTGTTCGTTTCTCAGATTTGTGCAACTGCGCTTCCTTGCTCTTTGGCAATAGCTTTTACTCCAGAAGAGCGCTGACTTGGCTGCTGTACAATTTTTCCTTTTACTTAGCAGTCTGCTATGGTGATTGCCCTACTATTATGTTAAATGCTAGATGGGAATTCTTTGCAAGCCTAGGTTGCTGCTTGAAGGATATTAACAATGTCTGATCTCTTTTCATGTGAGCTTAGGATGACATTCAACTGCTACTAGATCATATTTAGGTTGCTTGTCTTAGTATCATGTCTGTTGTAGTATGTTTAGCTAGTTGATATGTAATTTCACTTTTTTGAAGTACGTCATAAACTGTGTGATTCTCCCTGCATGGAGTATAAGAATGTAATCTAGAAGTAGTGTCTAGCTCTAGTACTATTAGCTAGATAGGAATGTGGTGGACGATCCACCTTAAAACCCGATGTGGTGGACGATTCGCCTTAAAAAATGATATTAGATTAGTAATCTTCCATTCTCCTGTAACTATTGTAATTATTATTTGTTATAATTAATAAGTATTTGCAGTCGCTTTAAAAGCCGGTCCGCTTTGCCTAAAAAAACAATTATTTTCTCCATCTTCAAACCCTCTTCAAAAAAATTATGTAGAAGGCTCTGATACCAATTGTTAGGGTTTCCTTATGATCTTTACACAAATAGATTTTAGAAGAGAGAAAACAAAAATAACAAACGAATTCCTTCCAAATAAACCTTTATTAATACACAAATTGATTACAAAAAAACCAAAAAATTGAGAAGACATCTCAATCCCAGATAAAAGAAATAACTTTTTCCCTCTTACTGTTATTAAAGATAACTTTTAATTTATGGTCATATTTAAATTGAATAAACATAAATTCAAGCAGTGCTAAAATGGAGATACGCCATTTTTTTTATGGTAAACTCAAAGAACAAATGATTTCTTTAGGTGAATCAAGTAAATTATAACCTTTATCTTGTTTTATTCATATATCCTTCATTGAATAGTTAGGAAATTAAAGGGTTCATTTAGTCTTGAAATCTACATGGCTCAAAATTCTTAATGAATATATATTCATCCATGCCTCACCTACTAATCCTGATCCATGTATATGTCGACTGGTTTGCAAATTGGTATGCAATTTTGTTAGATTCTAATACTAATGCGTGAAGCTGTGATTTTAAGCTGAACTTTATCAAGTTAAAAATCAAGGTGTTACTTAACTAAAGCAAAGATAGTTGTCATACTATTATTAATAATGATATTATCCCATGGTTTTGCTTACATATTAAATATGGTCTCTCTAAAGCAAATATTTTTATGCTTAACGTTCAAACCACATCAAAAGTTTAGCTTTTCCATTTTGGCTAGCTAAAAATAGGGCACTAATTTCAATTCCATGCAAGGGCAAAATACAAAGGTGGTTTAATACAAATATAATTCGACCATAAGTGTGTCATAAAACTAATGGAATCAAGAATCATATATTAGTTTTTAAATCAGAGAGCGATGTGAATCTCATATTACATCTTGAAATTGAAAGTGAACAGAAAATAGTTTGGAGTGGCAATCCAAAAAATTTGGTAAATGAATATGAAAATTAATTCAATATGGCTTTATTTTATCAGTATTTGATTTTTATTTGAAGTAGTTTTACTAATTTTTTATGCTATATTTTGGAGTTCTTAAATTTCATACTAATTAGCTCGATGATTTTAATTGTTAGCTATTCAGCATGGAAATAAGTTTATGTTTTGTAAGTGCTCGATTGCTCAATGGCTTTTGTATTATTGAAGTTGTTGGCATATTTGATAGTTCTTCAGAAATTTATTTGTAGGCCTAAGCTTGATAAAATTTATATTTGTGATGTTAGTCGAGCAGTGGACAACGTACGATGTATTACATTGGCTTACCTTGTTATTTTTTTGTCTCAATTTTTTAGTATAGATTACATGTTGAATAAGCTTCTGTCCAAAGGAAGAAATATATTATTAGCTCTTTGTTGTGTTAACCAAGTGTGCTAAGTCAAAGTTAAGTTATCTTTTGTGTCATAGATTTGTTTTATTAATAAAAAAATATTTTTTATTCAGGTTGAATAATCCTAACATATGTTTGATGTTTAATCAACTCCTTCATATATATTATGATCAATTATTTAGAGCATTAGATCCTTAATATTGAAAACATATTCCAAGTAATTAAATTAGTTGTTCTTTCAATATGCGTGCATGTGTGTTGTCAGCATTATGTTTAATAAGTATGTTTTTTATACAGTATGGAAAGGGCATTGTTATTGACACTCCAAATATTGTTAAGAGGGGGATAGTTCTTAACATTTTTATAAAAAAAATGTTAAGGGGAGTACCAATGAGGAAAGTAGCCCCTTAACAAATAAAAGTTGTTTACCTTATTACCTATTTAGCCCCTTAACAAATAAAGGTGATTTTACCTTAACAAATATTGCACAGGCCGTAGTATTTTTTTTTTCAATTTGCATATATTGATTTTTTATACCCTAAAGGATAAGTGTTTTTGGAGGAATAAGATCAAACTATTTTTTTTTGTCGACATAAATATGCCAATTTTATAATTACGGGGGCAATGAACCGAAATGATTATTAATTTTCAACATATCACAGTCGAATACATATATAATTGATTATGTGCTACATTCGGTGCAGCGGTGATGAACTACTTATTTTAATTTGGTTTCCCTTGTCGAAAAAGGTTTTTTTAAAATCTAATTTGAAGGAGCAATCCAAGAATATTGAGTAGTATGAAATAATATGTTTGTGTAGCCCCTTAACAATTTTTCAAAGAGTGGAGTGTTTTTAAAAAATGTCCCACCTCCCCCCCCCCCCCCACAACAATAGTTGGAGTGTCAATAACAGCACCCTAAATAACTACACATTAAAAAATGTGTCAAAAATTGTTCACAATGCCCTTTTATTATCACTTAAATTTGTGTATCTATTTGTTATCATCTTAGCTAAGAATTTTTCTTTAACCTTTATGTGGTGTTTATCAGGTTAGAAAGTACGATCGTCAAAAAAATGTATTTTTCCACATAGAAAAGCCCAAAAATGGAAGAAGAAAAAATGAAAGACGTTCATTTCCCCTAAACTTGTAATCATATAACCTCACTGCATTTTTATATTTGAATTTCTATAAATGAACAATGGGAAAAGGCATAAGTGATTAATTAAAATGAACAATCAGCTGTCAATAAGACAATGAAATTTATTCAAAACCTGCAAAATTTATTATTTCTCTTCACATCTATATGTATACGGCAAAAATATCATATTTACAAACTGGCGACAATTGCACAAATATACATATACAAAAATATTGCAAAGATACTCACATAAACAAAGTGAAGGCTTCGTAAACAAACATGATTTATGGAGATTACTTGCAATAAATGCACAGTAAACGGTTCATACAGTAAAAGGAAAAAATTGCCAAATGTTATAAGGGTCTAAAATAGCATTCAAATTTTAATAATGCCACACTAATAAAAATATCCGTGAATTCTTTTTTTTTATGGTAAAAAATGAAAATCGCAGTTTTCTTCTTCTCTATAATCAAAAATTGTAGAACTCATCATATGGTTTAAACTATTGAAAAATAGACCACAAAAATGTATTGAAAAGGTCCATACAAATATGAATATGAATGTTGTAAGGTAACTTAAGCACGATTGGTTGACTTATTTGTTAAATTCAATCAGGCACACACAAATATTAGATATGCTTAACTAAAATATAACACTAAAAAAATGAAAATCCAATCAATATTATATTATTAAAATCGACTCTTACATTTGATGGAAAATTAAATGTAATTTGCCTTACCAAAACGAATAATCAAATGCAATTTATATTAATTTAATCATCTTAAAAAGCAGTAAGTTCATCATTTTCGTTCATCCGTATTCATTGAAGGTTTAACTTGAAATATGGGCACAAAAAACACTCAAGATACAAAATCGACAAACCAACTTACCCAAGATCCACAAAAGGAAGTAGAATCATAGCTGGTATATCTTAACATATATGTAAAAATATCCTTGAATTATATTTTTGTTCCTAAAGTGAATAGCTTAATCTTCTATGTAAAAAGAATGTACATTTTATCATGCAGACGTAAACCTTAAAACATAAAACCATGAACATATAAATACACAAATGGCAAGTAAATTATTTTTAAAAAAAATAGAATTAAGTACAATTAGCACGATCCAGGTTGGTGCATGAGAAAGAAACAGTCTTATGTATGGAGAAGGCTAACTAAAAGTTACTTTAGACACAGTTCGTTGTTTGTTAAATTCGATCAGAATACGTACACATTTATAAATAAATTCCAATATACGCTATAGAAGTAAAACCGAGTCTTGGATTTGATAAGAATTCAAATGCATTCAAGTTCAAACATCTTAAATAGCAAACAACAAAGGTTAAAATAAAAACAACTAGTTCATCATTTCACTACAACAAATATGCCTATTCACAGCGTTGAAGAAACGCTGTTACAGCCTTTAGTAGCGTTTTGATGAACACTGTCAATACATTGTTATAGGTCCTTGATATATCACAGTACATTCAAAAACGCTGTAGAAAATTGACATACTACATCGTTTCAAATGGTGTTGTCCTTAAATTTATACAGTGTTTTATATTATTTCAGAAATGTTGTTATCTTCCCTTTTCTACAGCGTTTAGCCACATATCACAGCATTTCTCGAAGTTTACATGTTCTTTACTATCACAACATTTTGCCACATATCACAATGTTTCTGGAAGTTTACATGTTCTTTACTGTCACAGCGTTTTGCCACATATCACAACGTTTTCTTGCATCTATCACAACACTTACATATTGTAGTATTAAAATATTCATGCACAAACATATCAACATGTAAATATATATCAACCAACTAATTATATAACACAATATTCATACACAAAGACATCATCAATAAACAAACTTTACATAATTTCCATAAAAAAAATTACACCATAAACTAAATTTACACAATATCCATCGAACAAAGTCACGATATCTATAAATAAAACAAAATTTCCGTAAAACAAGTTTGCGCAGAATACCAACAAAATAAACATCTAAAAGTTACCGCTTTCTCCATAATCAGATACCACAAGCGGTCTTATTGTTGAGGGATCTTCAGAATTCGCCTAACGATATTTTGATTATAGCCAAATGCACAACGATGCCCATCTCCAATACCTATACACATGTGTTTATGTTAGCATTTGGTCAAGCTTACGCATTAACAAGAGAACAATGCTCGACAGCAAGAAAAAAGAATACAAGGAGAAAGTTGAAGATAACAACATAGAATACTTGGTAATATTTTTTAATAGTTAGTTAATTTTTATAATGCTTAGTTAATTATTAATTATTGCTATTATTATTATAGTATACTTGGTAACATTTTATATTTTTATATACTTAGTTAACTTTTATAAACTAATTCTTCGTTTTTATAAAATTAGTAAACTTAGTTAAAATTTTATACCATTTAGTTAATTTTAATAATACTTAGTTAATTTGTAATTATTGCTATAATTATTATAAAATACTTGGTAATATTTTATATTTTATATACTTAGTTAACTTTTATAAACTAAAGTTCTAAATTTTTATAAAATTAGTAAACTTATTTAATTTTTATAATACTTAGTTAATTTTTATAATACTTAGATAATTTTATAATAGTTAGTTAATTTTTATAATAGTTAATTAATTTTTTATAAAATTAGTAAATCTGGCTAGTTTTTATAATACTTAGCTAATTTTTATAATAGTTAGTTAATTTTTTATAATGGTTAGTTAATTTTCATAAAACTAGTAAACTTAATTAATTTTTTATAATAGTTTGTTAATTTTTATAATACTTAGTCAATTTTATAATATAGTTAATAATTAGTTAATTTTTATAATACTTAGTTAATTTTTATAAAATTAGTAAACATAGTTAGTTAATTTTATAATACTTAGATAATTTTTAATTCTTGTTATTACTATTATAGAATACTTGGTAAAATTTTATATTTTTATATAATTAGTTAACTTTTATAAACTAAACTTCTTAATTTTTATAAAATTGGTAAACTTAGTTAATTTTTATAATACTTAGTTAATACCTGGTTAATTTTTATGATACTTAGATAATTTTTATAATATTTAGTTAATTTATATAATAGTTAGTTAATTTTTTATAAAATTAGTAAACTTAGCCGATTTTTATAATATTTAGTTAATTTTTATAATAGTTAGTTAATTTTTATAAAATTAGTAAACTTAATTTATTTTTTATAATAGTTAGTTAATTTTTATCCAACTTGTTTGGGATTTATGGCTTACTTGTTGTTGTTGTTGTTAGTTAATTTTTATAATACTTAGTTAATTTTATAATACTTAGTTAATAATTAGTTAATTTTTATAAAATTAGTAAACATAGTTAATTTTATATAATAGTTAGTTAATTTTATAATACTTAGATAATTTTTAATTCTTGTTATTATTATTATAGAATACTTGGTAATATTTTATATTTTTATAAACTTAGCTAACTTTTATAAACTAAACTTCTTAATTTTTATAAAATTGGTTAACTTAGTTAATTTTTATAATAGTTAGTTAATTTTTATAATAGTTAGTTAATTTTTATAATAGTTAGTTAATTTTTTATAAAATTAGTAAACTTAGCTAGTTTTTATAATACTTGGTTAGTTTTTATAATAGTTAGTTAATTTTTAGAAAATTAGTAAACTTAATTAATTTTTTATAGTTGTTAGTTAATTTTTATAATACTTAGTTAATTTTATAATACTTAGTCACTAATTAGTTAATTTTTATAATAACTAGTTAATTTCTATAATGGTTAGTTAATTTTATAATACTTAGATAATTTTTAATTCTTGCTATTATTATTATAGAATACTTGGTAATATTTTATATTTTTATACACTTAGTTAACTTTTATAAACTAAACTTCTTAATTTTTATAAAATTGGTAAACTTAGTTAATTTTTATAATACTTAGTTAATTTTTATAATACTTAGATAATTTTTATAATATTTAGTTAATTTTTATAATAATTAGTTAATTTTTTATAAAATTAGTAAACTTAGCTAATTTTTATAATACTTAGTTAATTTTTATAATAGTTAGTTAATTTTTATAATAGTTAGTTAATTTGTATAAAATTAGTAAACTTAATTATTATTTTATAATAGTTAGTTAATTTTCATAATACTTAGTTAATTTTTATAATACTTAGTTAATTTTTATAAAATTAGTAAACATAGTTAATTCTTTATAATAGTTAGTTAATTTTATAATACTTAGATAATTTTCAATTCTTGTTATTATTATTATAGAATACTTGGTAATATTTTATATTTTTATATACTTAGTTAACTTTTATAAATTAAACTTCTTATTTTTTTAAAAATTGGTAAACTTAGTTTATTTTTTATAATAGTTAGTTCATTTTTATAATACTTAGTTCATTTTTATAAGTTTATTTTATTTTTTATAAATCTAAGTTAATTTACTACTATTATAAATCTTATTGTTATTATTATTATAAAAGTTTAGTTATGTTTTGTATTTTTATGTACTTTTTTAATCCTACATGAATGTCATGAACATGTAGTGTGATGAATATAATTACTTACAGAAAAATATGCAGAAGCATCGTCATCATCGTCGCCATTGAAATGGCTTAAGGCATGTCTTATTAACAAAAGGGTCATGAGCTGCACAAGAAAATCAAGTAATAAGTTGACATCGCATATAACCACCTGGTCGATAGAAGGAAAACTTGGAACAACAACAAATTTCAGATGCCTGAACATATTTTCAGACGTCTGACCTGGTTCAAATGTCTAAAAATAGGTTTCAAACGTCTGAAATGGATTCCGGCCAATGCCCTGAGACCATCTCAGACGTCTGAAATTTATTTTAGATGTCTGAAAATGTTCTCAGGTAATTCCTAGGCCTGGTTCAGACGTCTAAAATTTATTTCAGACGTCTGACCTGCTCTAATATCAAGGGTAATCAATGTATGCAAGTCACGGCTATACATTACAGCATAGTAGTTTGACAATATTATATTACAATGTGAAGCAAAGAGTATATGTAGGTAAGAAAGCTAGTACCTTAGATGCTAGGCATAGATGCGGAATCAAGTTCCCAGTAACCATGCAGCGCACCACCCACTTGATCGGTTTGCTTGATAGTAGGAAATATACAATTTAATTCACCTCTCCTCTGTCCAATACTTTCTAACATAAAACAAGAAAAGTCAAAGCAAAAAAATCAACAAACAGAATCACTATACCATAAGATGCAAGTGTGAAGGAACATACCTGTTTCAAAAATTATAAATCAACCTAAATTGTTACTGAAGTTATTTACCGTACTTTTATAATGTCGATACATCAGCCAGAGTTTATAATTGACAGTAAAACAAAAGAATACTAATGGAAAGGTAAAAGTTGGATCCTCGTATATGGTAACTTCAGGAGCACACCCATATTCTCTTAAGTATATACCTTGAGCATCATCACTGGCATGATGAATATATGTTTATTTTTATTTATTATCTAGAAAAAGGCTGAATGCACACCAAGCGCATGATCAGCTAACTTCACGATAGTAGCTTCTGAACGATGTTTAATCAATATCAAGTATCAACTGTAGTACCTGATGGCTGAAAAGTATCAACTGTAGACAATTGGTCCCAACCTAGAAGTGATGTATGACTACGTTTTAAACTTCTTAAATCTATTAATGAACCTTGAAATTTTAGTGAACATAAATGAACTGACACGAGCCAACATAAAAAGGAATAGCTTCCTCTACATGAGAAAACGTTAGAAGCTCTTTTTTGAGCAAGAGCACTGCCCATGTAACAACCCGGAAAATCAGAACCAATTTAAAATTTTTATTTTGGCTATTTTATTGAATTTTGAATAGTTAAAATAATTAATTTTAAATAATAACGATTAAAAATTTATTTAAATCGAAGTTAGAATGAATATATTTATTTTAATTATAAAAGGAGTTAGTAATAGCGCGACAGTTTGAAAATTTAAATTTGAATTTTGACTGAGTGTACAGGATTCAAAATAAATCGGATTTTAGCAAAACCAAAAATATTTAAATCTGTTTAATAATATCTTTCCAACGAATCTGAAAAATTGAAATTTCATAGCGGGGATAAAAAGTTATGGTGAATTGAATATTCAGAATAGTCGCTATGGAATTCAATATAATATATAGCCCGTATAAATAGCCATTTTGCAAACGACCTCCGTTTTCGACGAAACCACCCTAGTTGGATCCGGAATGTCAAAGTATTGCAGGATTCAAATTTTCATAATTTTTGGAATTAGTATGTGAGCATGGCAAAAGAAAATGTGTTTTGTTAATTTCAGTCAATTTGGATCGACTAGAAAACGGCCATTTTTCAAATGGTCTCCAAATTCGATGAAATTAATTTCTTTAGAACCCTATCGTCAAAACATAACTAGATTTATTTTTCGGGAATTTTTGGAGTTAGTCTATGGCCCCGGTAAACTAAAATGTACGATCAAATTAAATAATAAAATGTTTTATTATTTAATTTAAAGAAAAATGTGCTGAAACGATCAAATGGGCTGATGTGACCTAGTCCATTGTGTCCGAAACAGGGGTAATTAGCTAGGGGCGATAGTCGTTGGGCCTCGTTTGGAGTTCGGTCCGATAAACAAATAATTTATAAATTAAAATTAGATTAAATAATATATATTAAAATAATAAACTTTTTTGTCATTATCTTTCAAAAGAAACCCGATACCATCAAAATCAATGGCGGCTATTCTTCAATTATTTCTGCCTCAATAACTCTTCATCCTCTCAACGAAACTCCATGGGCCGTTGGAAGTTTTTGTAGATCTCTCTTCTAGCTTCAAATCTGTACCACTCTTGCCCCTCTTTAGTTGCGCATATCTCGAGATTGAAGCGCCCAAAAGTCGCTCCGTTCTAAAAGCCGTCGCGCCGCCAATCTGGGATCGAAGTGGGTCCCACCACCGCTGATCTATGTGTGCCTCGGAGCTCATCGATGATGTGTAGTTCGATCATCATAAAGCCTCTTGGTTTGAGCGAAATTCACTACCCTAGTTTTGAAGGATTCTGAAAATTAACGGCCTATTGATTTGAAGAGGAAGAAGGTGTAATATTTAATTAATTATTTTATTTATTATCTTTATAATGTTATTGACCTTCATAAAATCATATCTTTGTCATACGATAACGAAATTCGATGAAACAGGAAGCGTCGGGACCGTAAATCCAAGATCTACATTTCAAAAGAGACCGCAGAATTTTTGGAGCATTCTACAATTCTAGAAGAAATAAAAAGCAAAGTAAGATTTCTGAATCCGAAAATAATTGAATAAAATTATATTAGGTTGCAAGTGGAGTTTAGAAACTCCCGACACCGTCGTCCACAGACCATGGACGACTTGATTGTATTGTGGTGTGAAATTGGTTGAATTTTGGTGATTGATTGTGATTGAAACGAAATCGATCGTGTTTGTGGAAAATTCAATTATGTAGAAAAAATTGTATTAGGAAAAATGAAACCCTTGTATCGCCGCGAGGCCTATGTTAGCACGAGGAGCCGTATTTGGGTCGGTGCCGGTTTTAATTACCCTGCCGTTATGCTACCAAAGTTTTCTGAAATATTCGTGTGTTATATAATATTTATGTCATTATATAAAATTGTTTGAATAGTATGAAAATTAGATTTTCATTGTGTGTGTGTGTATATATATATATATATATATAAAATGATCATCATATGTTAAAATAAAAATTCGTATTTTTGTTGTAAGAAAAATAAACATTGTTATATAAAAATATGTTTTCGTTGAATTTTACATTTTTAATGTATATGAAACATTAAAAATAAACATTGTTATATTAAAATGTGTTTACGTTAAATTTTACATTTTTATTGTACATGAAACATTAAAAATAAACATTGTTATATAAAAATGTGTTTACGTTGAATTTTACATTTTTAACATATATGAAACATTAAAAATAAACATTGTTATATAATGTGTTTACGTTGAATTTTACATTTTTAATGTATATGAAACATTAAAAATAAACATTGTTATATAAAAATGTGTATACATTGAGTTTTACTTTTTTTTAATGTAAATGAAACATTAAAAAATAAAAATTGTTATATAAAAATGTATTTACTTTGAAATTTACATTTTTAATGTAAATGAAACATTAAAAATAAGCATTGATAAATAAAAATGTGTTTACTTTGAAACCTACATTTTTAATGTAAATGAAACATTAAAAATTACATTTATTTTATGAAAGAAAAAAAGATTACATTTTTATGAAAGGATAAAAAATTACATTTTATGTAACAATGAATTCATTAAAATATTCAAGTTTGAAAGAAATTGTGTTAACATAAAAATCACATCTTTATGTGAAGATGAATTCATTAAAATATAAAAAGGAAGAATGAAAATATGTTAACATGTAAAAATTACATTTTTATGTAAAAGTGAATCATTAAAAGTATTCAAGTGAATAATAGTGTTAATATAAAATTACATTTCTTATGGTACAGTTAAACAACAAAAATTAAAAATTTTATTGCAAGTTAGAAATATAGAAAATGATCAATATTTGAAATAGAAAAGTTAAACAATAAAAATTAACATTTTTTTTGCAAATTAGAAATATAGAAAATGATCAATATTTGAAATAGAAAATTTAAACAATAAAAATCAACTTTTTTATTGCAAGTTAGGAATATAGAAAAATGATCATTATTTGGAATAGAAAATTTGTTTAACAATAAAAGTACATTTTTTATTATATATATATATATATATATATAATGATCATTATATGTTAACATAAAAATTTACATTTTAATTGTAGGTTAAAATGATCACTAGTTAAAATGAGTTATGTTGTTACATTGAATTTTACATTTCTAATGTAAATGAGTCATTAGGAAAAGATGCATTGTTTAATAGTTGTGTTAACATTAAAGATTACAATTTTTAATGTAATGAAAGAGAGGTTAAAAGATTACATTTTCTTTAATGTAAAATATAAAGATTCAATGTTGGAAAAAATGTATTAACATTAAAATTTCATTTTTAATGTAACGTATGATTTCATATAAATGAGATTCAAGATTTGATAAAATAGTTCAACATTAAAAAAAAATCATTTCTAATGAAATTATGATTTCTTTAAAAATATTCATAGTTGGATAAAAATGTTGAAAACATTAAAAATTACATTTTAATGAAATTATGATTCATTAAAATGTTGTTAATAATATGGTAGAGAGAAAATGCTTTGAAATCGTCGAACGAATTAATTTATACATATATGAATTAAAATAAAATGAATCGCGCAGCTGCAGTTCGCGAATTGGAATCGTAACTTCAAACGATTATACCGAGAGATCCGACCATCGGATTTTCCCAAAACTAGTACCGTTGGGTTCGCTTTGGAAAGATCTTTCCAACGATATAAAATTTACTAAGATCCCCAACGGATAGATTTTGAGAAATGTGTAAATCAAATTTTGATGGAAACAGCGCCAGGGCCATGTAATGACCCAAAGCGTCGTTAAATTAAAAATGGCTATTTTTATATAAATAAAAATAGCGATATATGGAATGAAAATAAATGATTTTGAATTAAAAATATTTGCGAATTATTTCAAAAGGCCGAGTTAAATCTCATTTCAAATAATTATACGACAACTGGAAGTCGAAAATTTGAAGACGGTGATTGAAGACTGGCGATCTTCACATCGAATGGATGACTACTGATGCCTTTTATTTGAGTTGCTGCCTTGAGAGGGTTATAGTGGTAGTTATCCGGACGTACTTGCTGATTGTCCAGATATGCGAGAGCCTCTCTTCCGTATTGGACATATGGAACGAGGAATTAGGTGTCTCCGGTTTCTTTCAGACCCAGAACGGACTTATAAATGGATGTATGTCTGACATTGGATTTTATTCTGTGCTGATTGATTTCTATTTAATATATATTTGTTTGGTGGCGGAGAATTTATTCTCTTGCTTAATACCCTTCTCTGAGACGTACGAGCTCATGGGTTATATATTGGTAGACATCAGTCACATGGCGTGAATTGTCAGTATGGCATGCCAAGATGCAAATGACCAAGGCTTATTGTTGAAAAGCGGAGCCTTGTGGTTGATGATCAAAGCACAAC
This sequence comes from Allium sativum, assembly GCA_030737875.1. Lineage (NCBI taxonomy): Eukaryota > Viridiplantae > Streptophyta > Magnoliopsida > Asparagales > Amaryllidaceae > Allium > Allium sativum. Next base: position 402,990,889 of record CM060922.1, on the reverse strand, counting down.
TTTATTTAGCATAGTTTTGTGTATAGCGTTACTTCGTGAGCCTCACACCCCGGTATGAACCAGAAACTAGAGAAGGACCCCAGGGAGAGCATGCATTTCTTTCTAGCAAGAAGTGGTGTCATGGTATGGAACCCAGACATTTTTACTTATGTGGATGATGGAAAGCAAGGTACCTCGGATTTTAGTCCCTAGTGGCTCTTGATTTACGCTCCATAGGGCGGGGAATCGTATTGTTTAAGCATAACCAATCCACTAACATATTTTTGGACCGACCCTGGCGAACCAAGGCTCACTCGAGCTCTAAGCCTGAGACACGGGCTAGAGTGTCTCGAATTCGGTAAGGACTATCCCTTGCCTTGGTTCATGATGGAAATCCAACTTCCAATACGACCTCATACGGTTTTGATTGTAAACCTATATTTGGCGACATAGTATATGGTAGCTATGCCATCTATGATTGAATTGTTTTGAAACATATATACACTAATAATAACATCAAATCGTTTTATCGTCTCAAGCATTTTTGACCAATATAAGGTAAAACTCTATCCTCCGGTTTGCGTTGCATTGTGTGATGGGACCTGAGTCTTATAATGGTTTCATTTTTCTAAAAAGAATTGCATTGTTTGACGATTTACTTTATTTATGCACTGGCAATCCATGGAGTAAACCCGTTCCGCGTTAGCGGCATGGTCCTGTGATTAGCCTTATTACTAAATAGGTTAATTAGATTTCTCATACCAGTCCCATGACTGACTCGTAGTTTGTTTTACTTTGCAAACTCGGGTGCCCTCTTTTCCACACGGTCAGCCTTGTATTCAGGTTTTAGCAGACTCATTCTGGATAGCCATGGAGCTGAAGATGGATCCTATCATTTCTATTATGCTATTCAGATTCATTTCGTATATTATGTTTGATTCCACTGCAGACATTTTATATTAAGTTGGAACTGTATTATGTACCAAGTATGATCCTATTATGTTGTGTAACTGATGATATATTATTTCCAGTGTAATTTGATGTACATTATCTGCTGTAATTCTATATTTATATTCTGCTGTTATTGTTTATATGTTATATTCCAACAATTATCCTTGCTTTCGTATTATGGGAGTTTGGGGTTATCAAAGTTTGGTATTAGAGCCAGCTTTCGATCCTGGGACCTGTGGGCTAGCTCGTGCAGTGCCGAAGTAATGCCTGAGTCGATCATCTTTGATATATGGTTCCGATCTCTGTACGCCATTATCATCAGAATGTATGCAACTCTCCCCTGAGAAATGAATAACATATTGTGTTAAACGCAAATCGCAATCAGACCATGGTATTTATTAATGTTCAGATGAACTTGACATTGTCCTTGAACTCTCAACATCGCCATATTCTACAAATACAACCATATGAAGTTAGAAATCAAGACTTCTACATGATAATTTTGGAGATTTACTTGACATTCTGGTGAATCGCACCAAATTAGTACATCCGCCAAAATTTCAATCCACTCTGGCGATTTGCTAACCGCCCTTCTCCCTTCGGAAAAGCTACAATATTTGAAACGATCACCAGTATATCTGAGTCCTTTTCCAAGATGAACATGGCAGTACATTTAATTATATAGACAGACATCCTTATTCCAAGATGAAAATGCTTATTCAATGCATCATCGTATATGTGTTTTCACTTGTGTAAATTACATACCATACCAATGCATACAAATGAATGTACTGCGTTTAGCAAGTGCGATAGGGATGTACTAATGTTGAAGTATTGTATTGCAAATTTTACTCATGTAAATGAATAGCTAGTTAGATTTACCTGAATTTTACAGGATTTGCTAACCTAGCAATTCAAAATGAATCTGGAAAGTAGATCCATATCAATCCAATGCACTCTGTCGATTGATATCAGCTTTAAAAGTACCCACTATGAATAGTAGACCTAAAATGGGATAGTTTTTACCTTACCAAAGGAAAAATAATTATTATTATCATATTACTGAGATATTCAATCTCTTACTTCTTCTTTATCTTAATATATCTCCACAGCACTTGACCAAACCATGTCGAAGATAAAGGAGATCAGAAAAGCTCAGCATGTCGAAGGGCCAGCCACTGTGTTAGCTATCGGTACAGCCGTGCATAAAAAGGAGGTATATCAAAGCGAGTGTCCTGATTATTACTTCAAGATCACTAAAAGTGAACATATGACTGGTCTTAAAGAGAAGTTTAAGAGAATGTGTAAGCTTTCATTAACTTTTGTTCCCTTTACATGCATTCCTATACATAGAACTACCAAAATAAACATAGAAACTGATTGATTGTTGAACACTATTACTAAAGATTATTGTATTATATATAATATTTTACAATTGCTAATTGAAAATGCAAACTTACTATGATGTTGTAGCAATAAATGTATGCCAGAAAAAGGTAACAAAAATTCTTGGCACACAAAAAGGCAAGTATAATCATGTTGCCAATAATAAGAACTTGCCTCTCGCATAACCACCAACCAAGAAGGTATCTATCTATGTAGTGTAGCGTGATGGCCCGCCCTGCACTAGCCGACATTTCCCTCGAAATATGTTGTGCGAATGTCCAACTAGCACGGGACGGTCGTCAAAATAAGGGATTTGAAACTATGAATCATCAACAACCTGTAGTATATCTTACAGCGCATGGAATAAAATATAATAGTAACAAAACTTGATAAAACAGGGGAGACGGTGCATAAGCTGAAAACTAAACCATACCCAACAGAGTAGCGGAATCCAAAATACAACTTATGAACTAACCCATTATTACAACTTCAAAATATTGTCTCTAAAGCAAAATAGAAAAGGTACACTACTAAAGCCCAAAGTAGTGACCAACAACAACACAGGGAGAATATATGTAAATAGTACGTGGATCGGTCAGACATCACTTAGTGGAACGGTCGGACATCACATAATGGATCGGGTCGAACATCATCATATAGGGTCGCTCGAACCTCAGCATATAGGGTCGGACGAATACTTCATACAGGGTTGGTCGCTCGACCCATAGGGTCGGTCGAACATCATCGTATAGGGTCAGTTGCTCGACCCATAGGGGCCGATCGAACATGCATATGGGTCGGTCGCTCGACCCATAACCTGCACCAATTTCCAACAAACCATTTTTCGCCTCTCAACGATGTTTTCAACCATTCTAACTTTCCTATGCAATCATAGATCATACTAAACAGTAGTAATAACATATAGGCTCAATCAAAAAGATCAAAACATCATCCACATGTGTTATTTAAGATCAAACATACCCAAATCCATGGTTTTCCCTTTAATCCCCTAAATTCCGCAATTAGCAAACTTAATCCAAATTAACCCAAATTTATATCAGTGACATAAAATAATATTCTATATTTTTTACATATTTTTCCATATTTTTCTGAATTATAATTTCGCTAATTATCACTAATCACACCTAATTAGCCATAATTAGTGAAAAAGCATGCAAATCACTCACCTTAGCCACAAATAAATTTTGGATCTAAAACTCTAACTGATTTGGCACGGATCCCAATGTATTACAGCGGTTCTATCTCAATTTCTATGCTAATCCATCTTAATTTGATGTAGATTTGGCTAATATGTGATAAAAAAGTGATTAGGGAGTGATTTAGAAGATAGAGGCCATCGCTAGGGTTAGAGGAATGTTTGTGGCAGCTGAGAAATTGAAAAGGAAGCACTCTCTTACTCCTTTAAGCCCTCCCATAACCCTAATCCCGAAATAGGTTATGGGCCTAGCTGCTAATCTCCCTATTAAGCTCGATTAAGCTGTTTTTTCATCTTCCAAACCTTATTTCAGCCATATCTCCCAAACAATAAGTCCGTTTGATTAATGTGACCACTCTACGGATAGGTAAACCATCACTCGAATCTAATGGAAGTGGCTTCAGGTCAAAACATCTTACCAATCAAAAGTTATATATGAAACGAGATTCGCTAGGTGCAAAATGGTCATTTAAAATTTGGCCAAAATCATAAATGTGGGAAATGACCCCTATAGTCATTTCCCAAAGTTACACAACCATAAGACTTCATATGAAAATAAGATAAATAATTTACAATCCTCCAATATGTAGAATGCGGGTCGTTACACTCTCCCCCCAAGAAATTTCGCCCTCGAAACTCCTTAACCAAGAAACATACAATGGTGTCCCGTATGCCTATCAACCATTTGCAAGCAATCAAACATACACAATAACACAACAAGCATATCCTAGCATGCGGTTTACTAACAAGGAAATAACTATATTGCGATTAAAACTTTACCAGGCAAAGAGTTCTGGATACGACTTCCTTATGCTCTCCTCTGTTTCCCAAGTATAGTCATTCTCGTTATCGTCCCACTAGACCTTGACTAGTTCCACCGTCTTCCTTCGAAGTTGATTCGTATCATGTCCAACAATACGAATCGTCCTACGGCTCCCAACTACCTCAGATTCTACCTCCATATCATCCAACTGATCTGGTGAAATAGTCATATCAGAATCATGCATGAACTTTCTTAACTGGGAAACATGAAATACGTCGTGAACTCCCTCCATTTTGTCAGGCAATCCAACTTTATACGCTAAATTCCCAACTTGTTCGAGAACTGGGAATGGACCAACAAACCTTGGTGGCAATTTACCTCTCCTACCAGATCGAATTACATTCTTCAACGGAGAAATCTTGATGAATACCAAGTCGCCAACGGAGAATTTCAAATCTCTTCGTCTTTTATCAGCGTTACTCTTCTGCCTATCTTTGGGTACCATCATTCGCTGTTGAATAACCTTGAATTTATCAGAAGTTTTTTTTATTACATCTGGCCCAAGCACAAATTTCTCACCTGTTTCCAACTAACATGATGGTGAATTGCATGGACTTCCGTACAAAGCTTCAAATAGAGCCATACCAATACTGGACCGCTAACCATTATTATATGTGAACTCAACCAAATGCAAATGGTCATCCCATGAACCTCCAAAATCCAATATACAAGCTCTCAAGAGATCCGCTAATACACGATTCACCCTGTCTGTTTGACCATCGGTTTGAGGATGGTATGCGGTACTGAGATGTAATTCTAACCCTAAAGCCTCTTGTAAGCTCTTACAAAAGCCATTACTAAATAATGGATCTCGGTCACTCACAATACCTTTAGGTACTGATCCATTAAATCTCACCATCCATTTCATTTATAGTTCTGTTAACTTAGCTGCCGTTCTATTCAACTTAACTGGTATAAACCTTACATTCTTGGTCAATCGATCCACAACCACCCAAATACTATCATGACCTGATCTAGTCCTTGGCAAACCGTCAATGAAATCCATTGATACTTGTTCCCATTTCCATTCGAGAATTTCTAGCAGTTGTAACAAACCACTAGGCTTCTTTTGTTTGGCTTTAACAAACTGGTAATTCATACACTTGGATATAAACTTCCTAATGTCCCTCCTCATCCCTTTCTTGTAGTATGTCTGCTTCATGTCTCCATACATCTTGTTACCACCGGGATGTATAGTCAGTTTCGAGTGATGGTACTCTTTAAGCACTTCATCTCTCAATCCATTAACGTTGGGTAGAACTAGTCCCCTATTCTTTCGGAGCCATCTCTCTCGATCAAGTCCATACTTGTTCATCTCCTCACCGTCTGTACCCATCTCCACCTTGGAGATAATTTCTAGTAGGTTAGGATCGTCCCTTTGACTAGAGACGATCCGCCCAATCAAAGTCGGTCCGTCAAACTTGCTAACATTTCTGGATCCAATTCGCACTTAGGTCTGGAATCATATCCTGTGATATACTGCAGTTGCTTCCATTCAAGAAACATAGCCCATAAACTGGCATGTCTCCTACTCAATGCAACAACCTCTGCATTGCCTTTCTCGGGTGTGTATGCGATATTAAATCATATGAAGCCAAGAACTCTAACCATCTCTGCTGATGGAGATTTAAATCCTTTTTAGAGAAAAAATACTTTAATGACTTATGATCGGTAAAAAACTCGAATTTTTCTACCAAGAGATAATGTCTCCACATCTTTAACTCGAACACGGTCGCTGCCAATTCTAAGTCATGGGTAGGATATCTTTTCTCATGCGGTTTCAGTTGCCGGCTAGCATAAGCTACAACACTACCTCCTTGCATCAGTACAACACCTAGTTTGATACCACAAGCATCCATGTATGCCGTCATCTCTTCATTCCCTTTAGGAAAAACTAACACTGGTGCGCACATTAACTTATCCTTTAGGCTTTTAAATGCATTCTCACACCATCCATCCCAAGAAAAAGCTTGATTATTCTTGGTCAACTGAGTTAACGATGCAGCTATCTTAGAGAAGTCTTGGATAAACTTACGATAATATCCAGCTAACCCCAAGAAACTTCTCACGTCCATTGCATTCTTGGGTGTAGACCAATATTCCACCGTAGCCACCTTCGCAGGATCCACGACAATACCGTTCAATGAAATAACATGGCCCAAGAGCCTCACTTCTCTCCTCCAGAAGTGACACTTAGAAATTTTTTCTTTTAATTGGTGTTTCCTCAACACCTCCATCACTGTCCTCAAATGTTCCTTATGTTCTCCTTCCGTCCTCGAATAAACTAAGATATCGTCCACGAACACAAGATAAAACTTATTCAATTGATCCCTGGATACCCTATTCTTAAGATCCACAAAATATGTTGGTGCATTGGTCAACTCGAGTGGCATGACCAACCACTCATAGAATCCAGATGGCGACCGAAATGTCATTTTAGGTATACTCTCAGCTGCTACTCGGAGCTGATGAAAACCTATCACGACATCTAACTGGGAGAACACTCTCACTCCATTCAACTGGTCAAACAAATTGTCTATCAGTGGAAGAGGATACTTATTCTTCCTCATCACCTCATTCAACTCGCGGTAGTTCACGCACAATCAAAGGGGACCATCGGCTTTGGTAGCAAATACAACTGGTGCTCCCCACTCGGAAACACTCCTTCGGATAAATCCCTTCGTCAAAAGATCGCTTACTTGCACCTCGAGCTCTCGCTGCTCCTTTGGCGCCATACGACGAAGTGGCATCACTATAGGTCTAGCATCTTTCACTAAATCAATTCAAAACTCGATCTCCTGGTGTGGTGGAAGTCTGGTCACTTCGAGTAGGCACATCTGACAACTCATCATGAGGGATATCGAGGGAATTTAGAAAACTATCCATCACCTCATCACTAGGTAGGCAACCAAACAGTAACCTCCGCCCATCATCCACTCTAATGGTCACCGAAGACCCCTCACAGTCTACAACACCCCATACCTTTGGAGCCAATTGACTCCCAAAATAATCTCGAACTCAGTAAAACCCAAAACAAAGCAATCACGAACAAACATGCATCCATGACTCAATAAGACCAAATTACGACAAATTATACTAAGGTTAGTTGAACCACCGATCGGGTTCATCACAATAAAGGTCTATCGACAATCTCGGGTTCCAATTCCAATCTATCTACCAGGTCACTAGATGCGAAGGAACGGGAAGCTCCGGTATCAAACAGTACTCGAACAGGAACATCATAAATGGAAATCATATCTTGAATGATGACACTCTTTCCTTTCTCCACTATAGTTGGGGCATTCGACGAAGAAGGAACATCGTTGATAGCATATGCTTTCACAATCTGCTTCTCTTTAGGAGATTGTGGACATTTATGATATCCCACTTGGCCGCAATTGAAGCACTTCTTGTCCACTGGCTTTGCTCGACAATCTTTGGCATAGTGGCCCTTCTTGCCACAGCTAAAGCACTCGACATTTTTCTTATCCTTCTTTTTCTGTCCATCCTTAGTTTGGTTCTGCTTCCTCTTATTCTGGGAATTCTTCTTGCCTTCACCGCTTGCATGCGGTTTTGACTCCCCTGCAGATGCAATAACAACCTCGGTTTTTGACTTAGGGTAAAGACTCTCTGATCTCAAGGCCTTTCCCACAGTAGATTCAAAAGTCTCATCGATATGATTTATAAGTCTTTCCCCCAAGTATTCATCTAAGCCGGTTATGAACTTCTCGTCCTTCTTCTCAGCAATATCGATAAGAGATAATATATACTTCGATAAAGTATCGAACTTAGCAATATATTCCGAGAATGCCCTACCATTCTGCTTAAGCTCCAAGAATTTCCTAAACAATTCTGATTTCTGAGTAGTTGGGATAAACTTGTCACTGAAGTGAGTCTTAAACTGATTCCAAGTAACTTGATCCTCAGGAGTAGCTGCTTTAATAGCATTCCACCAATTCATTGCTCGTCCTTGAAGTTGACGCTATGCTAACTTTCTTTTCATTGCATCATCGATTCCCAAATCCTCGCACTTACAACTATCAAGCCAATCTAGAACATCCGTAGCCGATTTCATTCCGTGGAACGACTTTCCACCAAGATTAGTATAATCCTTGCCGAGCTTGGCGAAATCGGCTCTAAGTGCCTGCACCGCTGCACCACCACCGTTAGCAGCATTAGAAACTTCTCCCTGAGCATCCCTAAGCATCTCTCGCATGAAGGTAGTAAACATCGTCCTCATATTAGGGACATTCCATTGTTGGCCCATGAACCCGTACTCCTCGTATATCGGCTCATTGTTCAATCCGTAAAGAGAAAACGATTAACCATCTCCATAGTGGTGCCAGTGCAGTGCAACTTCATCCTTAGATATACTAATAGTATATATATAGCTTTTGAAAACCAAAATATCACAAATACATGCTCTCATATACGTATACTATCTCTCCCTGATGTCTTCCCTAGGTTAAACTACGCAACCTAGGCTCTGATACCAAGTGTGACGGCCCGCCCCGCACTAGCCGACATTTCCGCCGAAATGCGCTGTGCAAATGTCCAACTAGCACGGGACGGTCATCAAAAGAAAGGGATTTGAAACTATGAATCATCAAGAACCTGTAGTATATCTCACAGCGCATAGAATAAAATATAATAGTAATATAACTTGATATAAAACAGGTCAAACAGTGCATAAGCTGAAAACTAAACCATATCCAGTAGAGTAGTGGAATCCAATATACAGCTTATGATCCAACCCATTATTACAACTTCAAAATACTCTCTCTAAAGAAAAATAGAAAAGGTACACTACTAATGCCAAAAGTAGTGACCAACAACTACATAGGGAGAATATATGTAAATATTATGTGGAAGCCCTCCTTCTCATCTCCGGACAACTACTCGTGCATAACCACCTAACCTGTCTCTAATCTACTCGTTTAGGAGCACCCAGAGTAATAAGAAGAGACATAAAACTCCGGGTCAGACAAAAGTCTGGTACAAGCGATAGTAGAAAAATAAAGCAATAACATGTATAAATAATCATACCTGCACCTGGATCCGCAACCAAAGAATTAGCACAACAAGATGTACAGTACTCTAAGGTAATACTGACATAAAGTGTATAAATAGGAGTGTGCATGTCATGGTGATAGCAAACATCAAATATAGCAATCATCCTCACATCTCTCACTCAGTGCATAAAGCATACGATATCCACCACTTTGATCACCAGAACTATTGGGGCCATGACAGAGTCCCACCCCGTCCAACTATCACTGTGACCACTTTACCCTTGGGGGCCCTGATAGAGTTCGACTCCATACAACCTTTGACCCCACCGCACTAGTCCACAGTCAATGCCCCCCTCTTAATAATGAACCAAAGTTATAGATATCGGTAACCCGTTTGCACACGTCCCACAGCAAAGCCCAACTTTAGAGTTAATCCCGTTGATCCCCATTTGGATCTTGAGCCATCACTTCTCATCTAGACTTCTTTTGCATCTTAGGTTTAGTTGGATTGGAATCATTCTTCAGAAGAGTTAGCGATCGTCGATGCATAGTAAAAGCCCCTCTGGGTCGATCGAACATCACATAGTGGGTCGGTCGAACATCACATAGTGGATCGGTCGGACATCACTTAGTGGATCGGTCGGACATCACATAGTGGATCGGGTCGGACATCATCACATAGGGTCGGTCGAACCTCAGCATATAGGGTCGGTCGAACACTTCATACAGGGTCAGTCGAACATCATCGTACAGGGTCGGTCGCTCGACCCATAGGGGTCAGTCGAACATGCATATGGGTCGTTCGCTCGACCCATAACCTGCACCAATTTACAACAAACCAATTTTTGCCTCTCGATGGCGTTTTCGTCCATTCTAACTTCCCTATGCAATCATGGATCATGCTAAACAGTAATAATATCATATGGGTTCAATTAAAAAGATCAAAACATCGACCACATGTGTTATTTAAGATTAAACATATTCAAATCCATGGTTTTCCCCTTAATCCCCTAAATTCTGGGATTAGCAAACTTAATCCAAATTAACCCAAATTTATATCAGTGACATAAAATAATATTCTAGAATTTTTACATATTTTTCTGAGTCATAATTTTGTTAATTATCACTAATCACACCTAATTAGCCATAATTAGTGAAAAACATGCAAATCACTCACCTTAGCCACAAATAAATTTCAGATCTGAAACTCTAACTGATTCGGCACGGATCCCAATGCATTCCAGCAGTTCTATCTCAATTTCTATGTTAATCCGTCTTAATTTGATGTAGATTTGGCTAATATGTGATAAAAAAAAGTGATTTGGGAGTGATTTAGAAGATGGAGGCCATTGCTAGGGTTAGAGGAATATTTGTGGCAGCTGAGAAAATGAAAAGGAAGCATTCTCTAACTCCTTTCAGCCCTCCCATAACCCTAATCCCGAAATGGGTTATGGGCCTAGCTGCTAATCACCCTATTAAGCCCGACTAAGCTATTTTTTTTTAAACTTCCAAACCTTATTTCAGCCATATCTCCCAAACAAGTCCGTTTGATTAATGTGATCACTCTACGAAAAGGTAAACCATCATATGAATCCATTGGAAGCGGTTTTAGGACAAAACTCCTTACCAATCAAAATTTATAGGCGAAACAATATTTCCCAGGGGCAAAAATGGTCATTTAAAATTCGGCAAAAATCGTGAATGTGGGAAATGACCCCAATAGTCATTTCCCAAAGTTACACGATCATACGACTTCGTATGAAAATAAGATAAATATTTTACAATCCTCCAATACATAGAATGCGGGTCGTTACATGTAGCGATCCAGTTATAACAAGAGCACCCACACAGCAAAATACGGCAAATTCCACCTCATGTTTTCAATCTCATTCTCTGAGAAAGTAAGTATGCAAGAATAGATAATCAGTCTACTATTGTCAGCTCATTTTTGCGCCATTATATATTTTTAAGAAATCCATGAAAAACGCTATAAATACAAATATAGCAAGGGCACGAGGCATACTTGGCTGGTGTAATGAGCAGGATATCCATGAATGCAACACTAAATCAAGTGCATTATTTTTGTCATTTGTCATTGTTCTAGCAAACAAGAAAAAATATTTTATTTTCAATGATTCTCATAATAAAGTGCAAACAGAGTAATTATGAACTCATGTTGTTGAAACATATTAAATAAAAGGGCTGCTAATAACACCATGAATAAATATAAGGGTTGTTAATAAAAGTGCAAACACAGAGGTAAGTTATAAACATATGGTTTACCTCTAAAATCACATGATGAACTTAGTAAAATGACACCGCTATTTGGTCTAACAGAATTTCTATTTGGAGATGTTGTTTTGATCTAGAAACATCAGTGCTTGTGTTAGACAAAGGAATACAAGAAAATAAACAAGATGCTTAATTATATAATAGTAAGTTTATTGTTAATTCATTTTCAGTGTGAATAGAAAAGGTAGTTTGAAATGCTAAGATACTATGATTTGTCAACTTCAAAATGAGTACATGGAAACTATTTCTTAAAAAAGTTCAAAGTTCACAAAACAATATCTGTAATATTGGGAGCATAAGGAGACATGTGGATGTTACTGACCTTGAAGCCATTTGACTTATTGACAAGATGTACAGTACACGAGCTTTGCTTCTTCAACTCAGCTGAAATCACAAACAGATCTAAATGAAATAAAGAACAACTTAAGAAAGCTGCATACATCATTTATCATACAAATAACCCAATATGAAAAATAGAATAACATGGAAAAACAAAAGAAAAACGTAAGCAATTCTTCCAGTTTGCAACAACTATTTTGCAACCAGTTCATGGACATGATTTTTTAGAGTCCAGTACATAATTTCCAAATAAGAGATATAAACAGCTCTCCTTCTACACTGAAAGCTAGAATGTGAATCTGATATAAATAAATTCATACCAAGCTTAAAATTAGCTCTGAATATGGTTAAAGCTATTTATCTCCTACCATGATATGCAGTCCTACCTTTACATCGTCAAAGTTACATGGAATGAAAAAGTGTTATCATTAGATGTAGCATAGCGAAATTTGCTAAAGTCGATCTCCCTGGAAAACTATTTTGCTTCTCCACTTCAAAACCTGATTGTGTGTCAGATTTGACAATGTGTTATAACATCTGATGAAACACTCTAGTATTATAAAAAAACCTGATTGTGTGTCGGATCCGAGCTAGTTGAGAGGGTTTTGAGCGGCATCCGATATGACCTCTTTGAGATGCGAGAAACTTCTTTTTTCGAGGCGGCGGTGAAGCGGGTCCTAGTGCGCTGAGTGTTTCAATGGCGGCACGGGTTGAGCTCGAGGTTGGAGGTGGGATACTAGAAGCGAAGCGCACATAGGAGGAGCGACTAGGCTTTTTCTTTTCTTTTTTCGAGTGTGGTACTCTTTCATTTTCCCGCGAGAAATGAAGGAAGCGAAGATGGAAAACAAAATAAAGAAAAAAGAAGCGGCCGCCGAAATATTTCATTTGCCCGCATGATTTTTTTTTTGGCTTCTCAAGATTCACATCAATTTCACAAGCTGTTCCATATTAATTCAATGTATGTATCATAAAATAGACAACAAAGAAGGTAAAACGCTGTGTTCTGATGTTGTGAATGGGTTGATTTCTTGTAGTGAATGGAGAATAGGGCTGGTTGAGGGCGACCACTCTCCTAGATTTGCATTAACAAGTCTTAAGTATGTCGATTAAGTGATTGATATTTTTTTCTTTTAAGAGGCTCGACATACTTAATACTTTATGTGATACGATTCTAAAGTGGCTCCAGAATTAGCTCAGAACACAGCACATATAAATACACCATCACAGATCACAGAGTAGTTTCATAATATTACATCGTCAGAGTACAACAATTATATGAGCTACAAATGAATTGATACAACTTTGATACTTATACAACATGATACAATCATAAGAATAAGTGACTCGACTACATGAACTCAAATGGAAGTAACTACAGTGAAGACAGTCCAAAGAGAACTCGCTAACCCTAAGCTCAGTAATTACACTTGAAATATCTCAGTCTGACCCGAGGAATAGACACACGGGTTAGTCTAGTTTACAAATCTGTATAAGGATAAATAAGTACAAGAGATACAACTCTTTACTCAAGAATTGTGAATAACCTACATGTAAGAATATATTAAGTTAAACTCACACTTTACACATAAATGATATTAAGTAAATCCCATGCACTAGGCCCTCGACTAAGTGCAGCTCTATTTTCCAAAATGAGTAACACAATCCACAAAAATCTCCAGAAACATCATAAAAACTCAAGAGGTAAATCAATAATAAAAGGGAGTTTCATACTCCAAAACCTCGAAATCTCAGTTATATGGATCACAGATCCAAAACTCATCTCAAATGTAGGATCATCCCAATCAAATTAAAATCAATATGAAAACCCAAATCCGAAGCTATGATCATAAAGATCAAATTATCAAATCTCAAACAACATGAAAATTATGGATCCAACTCAAATAAGTATGCATGTGCTTAGCATCTTGACTAGTACTACTATTATTTGGTACCATTCATCGTGATGAATTGGGGATACATAACATCGTAACATCATGATCATCGTGATCGACTATAGTCGGAAACATCTTGATGACACCTAGTCACAAAAACCTGAGTAATAATATCGTGATGATTGGAGTCGAATAATACCATCGTGAACATCATGATGACTCCAATCAAGTACTCGGTCTATTGTACTAATAACATCTTGAATGTGTCTCAACCTCCCGGTTAGAAATCCATAAGGCGTCAATGTATGTCTCATACCATACGTTTGCACCTAATGGTTTACTAGCCGTTAGTCAATACCACATTAAAAAACATCATAAAACATCATTAAATATACATTACCTCATCTCATCGACGAGTGTAAGGATGCCAAACTCGTATCATCTTTCTCTCTTTCCAACGAGTACTAAGTGGCAATCTAACTTGTCTCTTCTCATCGACAAGTAAAAATCTATAATTAATAAGACATCGGCTCCAATCTAACTATGCTGGAATTAACTGACCTCGTATGCTTCCATGTCCCATACCACGGAGTGTACGATGTCGTGTAACATCCAATACGCTATCTTGAAGGGTGCAAGATTGTGTACTTTATATATAAGAAAATACTTGATTTCCAAACAAGTTATGAAATGTTTTACGAAACCAATAGTTTTCTTTCATGGAAAGCTATAGTTTTGAAGATAGGTTTTTCTACTATTATTTCGAGGCCACTTAGTGTTAAAAACTAAAATTATAAACCTCATTTAGCCTCAAAACTATAATGAAAACTTAATTTATACGTATATCAGAAAACTAGTTTGAATCGTGCAATATGTGCTCAAAACTCATCAAAACAATTTTAATTTATAGTTAAGGTACAGGGTTAAAAGATGAAAATGAAGAAAAATAGTGTTGATTTATATACGCACATAGTAGATTTAACACATTCACATTGAATATAATTACCCCTTTTATAGTTCATTTGCAACTACAATTCACATTCGCATATTCTATCTGGATAGAGGAATCTTACTACGCCTCTTTTTAGACATATAAATAAAAATCGTTGAACCTTTCATATTTGTTTGCAAACTTAAAGCATGAAAATAGAAGTAAAATGGAAACTAAACATAGAAAAATAATGATAATCACGATTCAAGTTAGCATGAAAGGAAGATATGATGTTATTAATGGAAAAAGTTAATCACGAAATAAGGTAAACATAGAAAAAATTATTTACTTGTGAAATTTAATCATGTTATATATTAAATGCTCGTAGACTAAAGAGTACAACTACAAAAATTAATATGTAATCCACTTGAGCATAGCATCCAATTTAAAGAAAATAATTATAAAACAAATGACTAGCAGAAGGACAATACAATGCATAAGCTTCAAGGCATATAACTACATACCAAAAAGATTGAGGAATTGCAATGACAGATGGAGATGCTGGGGCATCTATTCAGCTTAAGTAAAGGTAGTGCCTCTTACGATGACAGCAGACATGGTAGAAAATCCTGCACATTGTAACATAAATACAACAAAATGAAATGATATACACTCTAAAGTAAACAAAACCAAAACACACGCCATTCTAATTACCAATAATTCAACTTAAGTCGTGCAACATAGTAAAAGATAGTAAATTAGGTTCTAAATAAAAAAGAAATACTAAAATGAGGGATGAACATTATTGGTGCATACCAAAAAAATTAAGGATAGCAAATCAAATTTTACCTATTTTCTAATATCTGGAGAGGAATAAGATTCTAATGGGACATAAATAGGTGTAGGAGGGAGTGAAGATGGTGAAAGTTAGGAAAAGGATAAAATCTAGATGGGAAGTTAGTACATAGGTCAGATCAAAATGGAGAAAGAAGAAAGGGGAAAAAAGGTAAATCTGCGGTTGTTAGGAAAATCTTTCATGGGAGTCAAAATATTAGGCAGGATGGACTGTAAGGAGAAAGAAGAGAGGAGCAAGAGCATTAATCGTTTCTGGATGGAGAGTTACCGATCAAAGATGGAACTTAGGTTTAGAGAAAGAAAAACATAGAAAAAGAGATTATCGGAAGGAAGAGAACGGGTATGTATGAAGAGATAAAGATATATGACATCTGGTTTCCCAAAATCCATAGGGGCTTGTGCACCTTTGAAACAAATCCCAATAATAATATAATAATATAGATATGCTAAAATGGTATGTCAACATATGTAAGTTGATTTTTAAAACCACCCAATAATCAACATGTCAACATATGCCCGATGGGTATAATAACTTGTACTAGTTGATTTTTGAGAAATACTTTTAAAAATTATGTTAAAAACAAGGCTGCTATGGTTGAACCGTGAACCACTTAACCATACGAATCATTCATGCGGTTGTCATATATACATTAACAATTATGTTAACGGTTTATGTTAGCAGTCAAAGAGTTAGCCACGATTAACCATACCAACCGTACATGATTACTTTGTAAAATATTTAACACCGAAGCATAAAAATAGTAATTTGAGTTAAAGAATAACATGTACAGTAATAATGTGTGCCTTCATGAACAAATGACCCATACATGCAATGTCGTTTATAAACAAACAAATAAATTCTATATGAATTTATCCTTAATAATGCATATAATTTAAAATATATGTACGAAATTTGTAAATAAAAATGTGAGGGTTAATGATAAGAACTGAGATTTCTTTGACTAAAAGTCTTATCTTTCATTCATAACAGAAGTCATTTATACACAACGTCCCATTCTGATTTTTTCAACAAATCACAGAAGTAGAAAAACCACAAATTACATCCCTAAACTTGATTTTGTCAACAGATCAAATAAATAGGGAAACTACAAATTACATCCCTACATTTCATTGATTTCCTAATTACCATCAGCTCACCAAATCACGTAATATTTGTGATTTCCTAATACCCCCTCAAGTTTGAGCATGAGAATCATAGATGCCCAACTTGCCTCCTAAAGCTTTCTTTCCAAAGGAAATTTTTCGATTGTCCAGGTTCCGTTGTCCTCCAAAGCATAAATTTCTTTCTGCATAACACTACGCCACTATGCATCTTTCACAGTCTCCTTAAAAGACTGTAGTTCTACTCCAGATGCAATAAAATTTCGGTGTTTCATAGGAAATTTGTCACAACTAAAATAGTGTGCTATGGGATAAGGAGTACCTGAGCGAGATTGTGTTGAGGAATCAAGTGAAATGAGGATTGGACTTTTCTTGATCACCATATGAGTCATAAAATCATGCAATTTTACTGAAGGACACTTGACACGTAATCCACGACCCAAATATCATCAAAATCTACACCTGTAACGATTTGGATTTCGCCCGGACCTAATCGACCGCTAAATCAACAAAGACCGTTCGTAACCCGAATACACTAACTTTGGGAATACAACACACCAGAACAAATAATAGAAGACTTTTATAAACATCATAATAATGTTACATCAGAGTACAGAATATATTAGAGTACATCGAATTATATTACAGTGGAAGATTAAATTACAATAATTTAATATTGCAGCGGAACAAATAAACAAATACAGCGGAAGACTATCAATGCTCTGGACATAGCTTTAAGCTTCGATCTAGAATCCTGCTTACTATATCTACAAAATAAGCTACTCCACTGCCCGTGTGGAAAAGAGGGCACCTAGTTTGCAAAGTGAAACAAACTATGAGTCAGTCATGGGACTGGTATGAGAAATCTTACTTATAGAACCACGCCGCTAACGCGTAACGAGTTTACTCCATTGGATTGCCAGTGCATAAATAAAGTAAATCATTAAACAACGCAATACTTTTCAGTAAAATGAAACCATTATAAGACTCAAGTCCCATCACACAATGCAACGCAAACCGGAGGATAGAGTTTTACCTTATAATGGTAAAAAATGCTTGATACGATAAAACGGATTTGATATTATTATTAGTGTATATATGTTTCAAAAACATTTCAATCATAATGTATCAATCATAGACGATATAGTTACCATATACTATGTCGCAATACTAGCTATACAATCAAAACTGTATTGTGCCGTATTGGAAATTGGATTTCCATCATGAACCAAGGAAAGAGATAGTCCTTACCGAATTCGAGATATTCTAGCCTAACATGTCTCAGGATCAGAGCTCAAGTGACCCTTGGATCTTCAGGGCGGGTCCACAAATATGTTAGTGGATTAGTTATGCCTGAACAATACGTTTCCCCGCCCTATGGGGCGTAAAAGAGCCACTAGGGACTCAAATAACCGAGGCGCCTCATTCCATCATCCACATAAGTAAAAATGTCAGGGCTTGTAAACACTGACACCACTCCTAGCTAGAAAGAAACGTATGTCCTCCCTGTAGTCCTTCCTCCCGTTTCTGGTTCATACCGGGGTGTGAGGCTCGCGAGGTAACGGTATACACAAAGTTCTGCCGAAATAGGCTATGCTTTAATCATCAACCACAAGGCTCTGCTTTTCAACAATAAGCCTTGATCATTTGCATATTATCATGCCACATTGTCAATCCATACCATACCATTGATTTCTGCCAATATATAACCTCTAAGCTCGTACGTCTCAGAGAAGGGTATTAAGCAAGAGAATAAATTTTCTGTCATCAAACATATATATATTTAGCAGAGATCAACGAATACAGCATAAAGGAATACAACGTTAGACATACCATCCATTTACAAGTCTGTTCTGGGTTTGAAGAAACCGGAGACACCTTATTCCTCATCTCATATGTCCAATACAGGAGAGAGTTTCTCGCATAACCATCGATCTCCAAGTACGTCTGGACGATCACCACTTATTACCTTGTCTTGGGATGCCTCCCAATCAAGACATCAGTAATCATCCAAACGATGTGAAGATCTCTGGTCTTCAACCACTGTCTTCATCTTCGACTTTTAATCGTCGCGGTAATTATTCAGAATGGGTTAAACCCGGTCTTTCCAAATAACTCGCGTACTTTAAAATCAATAATTAAGTGCTATAGAAACACATCGTACGCCTCATTCCAATTCAGAATATTCTTTTAATAAAATATTCACATTATTAGGGAAAGGTTCTCATTAATTTTATCAAAGATGAATTCTTTAAATTTATTCTTAAATCTTCTTTTTAAATATTCATTAAAACTCCAATTTGGTTTTAATATCAAAAATCATTACTTTATGATTATTTAACTTTAAGAAATTAATCTTGTCTTTAACTGGGTTAAAGAACCAATGTCATTTAAAATACAGTTCACGATAAACCCCAAATCATCTTCCATTAAATATGAAATTTTCACAGAAATCAAATCAATATATGATCGATATAAATTTCCGTATCAGACTAATAATATAAATGAAATAACGGCAAAGCATTTTAAATTCCATATATAGTAACAGTCATCTTTTACAGAAGCTCATCTTGATTATTATTAAATCGAATTCCATTTATTAAATTGGGAAACTTTATTTTGGAAAATTTCCACTAAAATCTTAATAAAAGATTTATAAATTCCAAATTATATTTTCACTGTTAATCGGGTTAAAGAACAAATGTCGTTATCATAGTAAATATTAACATTTTCAAAATATTTAACTTTGAAATCATTTCTTTTCGATATTCATTTTAAAATCAATAAAATTGATCGATAAACCCGTTCGGGTTAGAATGGCGTTTGCTACTTAGCTCGGCTTCATATTTTTATATTTTTGTGCCCATCTAAAGATGGACATAAAAATCATAATTTTATTCTTCACTAAATTTATTTTAAAATACTCTTTATTTTAAAATATTTTTTTAAATATTCTTTATTCTGATTCGGAATGTGACTCAATCAGTTACCATATAATTTCAGTTATATGGATTTCATACATCGCATGGATATAACAATAATGAGAAATAATCAATAAACAATCCATTCACATCCAGAGTGAAATTTATATCTGTGTGAGCATTAAAATAAATAAATAATGCTCATCACAGACTGTCAATCCATCGGTTGACATACAACTAAATATTAGGACTAGTGTATGACAAATATCATCCCAATACCCGTATGGGGTTTTCAAACAACAACAGTCTACATAAATAAATCACTGGATAATGAATTTAACCGATTATAATTCGGTTTGGATAATTTTCTATTTAACCAATTTCCATTGTTTAAATTATAGATAAATATTTATAATTTATTCCAACAGAACAATTTTTTTTTAATAAGTAATTATTCTCGTCTAACATGATAAAGGTGACAATTTTTATTTAACATGTTCATAATCTAAATAAATGAAATTTCTAAATAAAGGACATTTCTAAATTAACGGCATTGCTATTAACATGGAATTTCTAAATAAATGACCTTTTTATTTACACAACATGATTCAAAACAAAATGATGTCTTTATTTACATGACATGATTCAAAGAAAAATGATATTTTTATTTTAACATGAACTATTTAATGTAACATGAACATATTTAAATATATGACAATTTAATGTAACATGAACATATCTAAATATATGACAATTTAATGTAACATGAACATATCTAAATATATGACAATTTAATGTAACATAAACATATCTAAATATATGGCATTTTAGTATAACATGATATTACCCTAAGTAAATAGCATAATTATTTGACAAATCAGTATTCTAAATAAATGACATATTTATTTTAATAAAATATTCCTAGCAAAAGTGACATTTTTATTCTAATGTAACATTTCTAACTAAAATGACATTTTTATTCTAACATAACATTTTATACAAAAATGACATTTTATTTGTAATGCAACATTTTATACAAAAATGACACTTTATTTCTAATGCAACATTTCATAACAAAAATGTTATTTTATTTATAATGCAACATTTCATAACAAAAGTGTTATTTTTTTCTAATGCAACAAATGATAATTTGATTCTAATATGACATATTTTACTCAAATGACATTTTTAAACAAAAATGACATTTTTAACTAAGATGACAATTTTATTCTAACATAAATGATGTTTTTAACTAACATGACATATAATATCAAAAATGATGTTTTTAATTAACATGACATATAATAACAAAAATGATGTTTTTCTTTGACAAGACATATAATAACAAAAATGATTTTTTTTTCATTAACAAGACATATAATAACAAAAATGATGTTTTTCATTAACAAGACATATAATAATAAAAATGATGTTTTTCTAACTAAAATGATATGTTTAACATAATATGATATTTTCATTTTAATATTTAAAGATTATATCTTTATCCTAGATAAATATAATTCAAAGAATAATCATCACCACAATCAATTAGTCAATCTAAATTTTACACACCGCATATTTGTGCTCAATATGGCGTATATTAATAACACAGTCACAATCAAATTAAATATATATATATATATATTTCTATATATATTTTTTAAGTTTAATTTTTAAATTGAGAAAATCTCACCTTGATTTTATCTGAATTTCCAACCTGCTCCGTTTAAACTCTAGTCAGTTCCATCGTGTAGATCTCGTTTTTCTGATTCCAACGAATTCAGTTTCATCAGATTCTGATGTATGAAATAGATATTGATTTTTAAACATTGGATACAAAAATTTATATAATTAATTGATTAATTACTTGGTTAAGGGAATTAACCCCTCTTCTTCCCGTAACACACTATAGACAGCTCGAACCCAACGCTCTACTTTGATCTTCATCTACACGCCCTCGCACACCACCTCTGACAGCGATCAATCCTCACCACATCGTCCACCTTCAAGCCACCTTCCTCCGCCCTGAAGGATGTCGAACTCGTAGCTACCATGTCCCCTGAAAACACCATCGATCAGCGTGCCTTTCGAGGCAAATTACGATCACCCAAGTCCACTAGCGGCGATCATAGCCGCATAGAATCGAAGAGGGAGAGATTCTCTTCAATATTGGGTTTGAATTCACGCTTTAATTCGGTGTAGTTTGTGAGGAATTAAAGGATTTGTTTGGGAAGATATCAGCCATAGAAAACGTTTGTGTCGGCTGTTATACAATTAGAATTAGGGTTTAGGTATTTTCTAGCATTTGGGAACTGTATATAGATATATATAGTATATTATATATTTAAATTATTTAATTTTTTTAATTCCAATATACATGTTTATCGATCCGAGCTCCAAATCGAACCCAACGACTATCGCCTCTAGTTAAATACCCCCCTTCCGGACACAATGGACTAGGTCCCGTCAGCCCGTTTGATCGTCCCAGCCCACTTTTATTTATTTTAAAAATAAATCATTTAATTATTTAATTTGATCGTACATTTTAATTTACCGGGGCCACATACTGGCTCTAAAAATTACAGAAAATTATTTCTAGTTATGTTTTGATGATGTCCTAACAAAATTAATTTCGTCGAATTTGGAGACCGTTTGAAAAATGGCTATTTTCAAGTCGATTAAATTTGTTTGAAATTGACAAAACACATTTTATTTTGGCACACTCACATATTAATTCTAAAAATTATGAAAATTTAAACCTAGCAATAATTTGACATTCCGAATCCAACATAAGTGGTTTCGTTGAAAACGGAGGTCGTTTATAAAATGGCCATTTTTAAGGGCTATATTTTATATTAAAATATATATAAATTCTATAGCGACTTTTCTGAATTTTAAACTGGACATAACTCATAATTTATAAAGTGAAATTTCAGTTTCTTACATTCATTAAAAAGACATTTTTGAACAGATTTAAATATTTCTGGTTTCATCCAATTCTGATTTATATTAAATTCGGTATATTAAATTGAAATTAGAAATCGAATTTTCAAACTGTCACGCCATTTCTAACTCCTTTTATAATTAAATTAAATTTATTCGTTTTAACTTCAATTTAAATATAATTTTAGTCGTTATTATTTAAAATAATTCATTTTAAATATTTAAAATCCATTCAAATTTCTAAATTAAAATTTTTAAATTGGTTCAAAATTTCCGGGTTGTTACAATCTCCCCCACTCAAAATCTTTTCGTCCACGAAAAGGAATGGAGCTAAAAGTTTTTTAACTAACAAATTCAATTTTCATTCTTTTATTGGTGTCAATAATTTTTATTAGTACAACTAATAATCACACAACACAAACATCAATCAATTAGTTGATTAGTTTTTCAAATATATATAATTTTTATATATTCAAAAATCATATTTTCTAAGATCGGATTATATATAATCACAAATACGTTAATTATAAACTTGTCACTCTCAACTCATTCTAGGGCATTTCTAAACTCATCTCTAACGAGTTTTTCTCATTCTAGGATGCCACTGATCCTATCTCTAATGAGTATTCTTTTATAGGATATTACTAATTCTACCTCTAATGAGTCTTTTGTTTCGTTCTAACGAGTTGTACCCCAAAGATTTGTGCTAACCAAAGCTCTGATACCAACTGTAACGATTTGGATTTCGCCGGGACCTAATCGACCGCTAAATCGACTAAGACCGTGCGTAACCTGAATACGCTAACTTTGGGAATACAACATATCAGAACAAATAACAGAAGACTTTTATAAACATCATAATAATGCTACATTAGAGTACAGAATATATCAGAGTACATTGAATTATATTACAGCGGAAGATTAAATTACAATAATTTAATACTGCAGCGGGACAAATAAACTAATACACCGGAAGACTATCAATGCTCTGGACACAGCTTTAAGCTTCGATCTACAATCCTTCTCAATATATCTGCAAAATAAGCTACTCGACTGCCCGTGTGGAAAAGAGAGCACCCGAGTTTGCAAAGTGAAACAAACTACCAGTCAGCCATGGGACTAGTATGAGAAATTTTACTTAGCTTATCTAATATTAAGGCTAATCATAGGACCACGCCGCTAACGCGGAATGGGTTTACTCCATTGGATTGCCAGTGCATAAATAAAGTAAATCGTTAAACAACACAATGCTTTTTAGAAAAATGAAACCATTATAAGACTCAAGTCCCATCACACGATGCAACGTAAACCGGAGGATAGAGTTTTACATTATAATGGTCAAAAATGCTTGATATGATAAAACTGATTTTATATTATTATTAGTATATATATGTTTCAAAACATTTCAATCATAATGTATCAATCATAGACGGCATAACTACCATATACTATGTCGCCATACTAGTTGTACAATTAAAACCGTATGGTGTCGTATTGGAAGTTGGATTTCCATCATGAACCAAGGCAAGAGATAGTCCTTACCGAATTCGAGACAATTTAGCCTACCATGTCTCAGGATTAGAGCTCGAGCGACCCTTGGATCTTCAGGGTCGGTCCACAAATATGTTAGTGGATTAGTTATGCCTGAACAATACGTTTCCCCGCCCTATGGGGCGTAAAAGAGCCATTAGGGACTCAAATAACCGAGGTGCCTCATTCCATCATTCGCATAAGTAAAAATGTCAGGGCTTGTAAACGCTGACACCACTCCTAGCTAGAAAGAAACGTATGTCCTCCTGTAGTCCTTCCTCCCGTTTCTGGTTCATACCGAGGTGTGAGGCTCGCGAAGTAACGCTATACACAAAGCTATGCCGAAATAGGCTATGCTTTGATCATCAACCACAAGGCTCTGCTTTTCAACAATAAGTCTTGATCATTTGCATTTTAGCATGCCACATTGTCAATCCATACCATACCACTGATTTCTGACAATATATAACCTCTAAGCTCGTACGTCTCAGAGAAGGGTGCTAAGCAAGAGAATAAATTCTCCGCCACCAAACAAATATATATTTAGCAGAGATCAACGAATATAGCATAAAGGAATGCAATGTCAGACACACCATCCATTTACAAGTCCGTTCTGGGTCTGAACGAAACCGGAGATACCTTATTCCTCGTTCCATATGTCCAATACATGAGAGAGTTTCTCGCATAACCATCGATCTCCAAGTACGTCTGGACGATCACCACTTATTACCTTGTCTTGGGATGCCTCCCAATCAAGACATCAGTAATCATCCAAACGATGTGAAGATCTCCGGTCTTCAACCACCGTGTTCATTTTCGACTTCTAATCGTTGTAGTAATTATTCAGAATGGGTTAAACCCGGTCTTTCCGAAGAACTCGCGTATTTTATAATCAATAATTAAGTGCTATAGAAATACATCATACGCCTCATTCCAATTCAGAATATTCTTTTAATAAAATATTCACATTATTAGGGAACGGTTCTCATTAATTTTATCAAAGATAAATTCTTTAAATTTATTCTTAAATCTTCTTTTTAAAGATTCATTAAAACTCCAATTTTGTTTCAATATCAAAAATCCTACTTTATGACTATTCAACTTTAAGAAATTAATCTTGTCTTTAACTGGGTTAAAGAATCAATGTCATTTAAAACACATTTCACAATAAACCCAAAATCATCTTCCGTTAAATATGGAATTTTCACAGAAATCAAATCAATATATGATCGATATAAATTTCCGTATCAGACTAATAGTATAAATGTTCACTAAATTTATTTTAAAATACTCTTTATTTTAAAATATTTTTTTAAAATATTCTTTATTCTGAATCAGAATGCGACTCAATCAATTACCATATAATTTCAGTTTTATGGATTTCATACATCGCATGTCTATAACAATAATGAGAAATAATCAATAAACAATCCATTCACATCCAGAGTGAAATTTATAACTGTGTGAGCATTAAAATAAATAAATAAATAATGCTCATCGCAGACTATCAATCCATCGGTTGACATACAACTAAATATTAGGACTAGTGTACGAAAATATTATCCCAATACCCATATGGGGTTTTCAAACAACAACAGTCTACATAAATAAATCATTAGGTAATGAATTTAACCGATTATAATTCGGTTTGGATTATTTTTTATTTAACCAATTTCCATTGCTTAAATTATAAAAATTTATAATTTAATTCCAACAGGACATATTTTTTTAACAAGTAATTATTCTCGTCTAACATGATAAAGGTGACAATTTTTATTTAACATGTACATAATCTAAATAAATGAAATTTCTAAATAAAGGACATTTCTAAATAAATGGCATTACTATTAACATGGCATTTCTAAATAAATGACCTTTTTATTTACACAACATGATGCAAAACAAAATGATGTCTTTATTTACATGACATGATTCAAAGCAAAATGATATTTTTATTTTAACATGAACTGTTTAATGTAACATGAACATATCTAAATATATGACAATTTAATGTAACATGAACATATCTAAATATATGACAATTTAATGTAACATGAACATATCTAACTATATGACAATTTAATGTTACATAAACATATCAAAATATATGGCATTTTAGTATAACATGACATTATCCTAAGTAAATAGCATAATTATTTGACAAATCAGTATTCTAAATAAATGACATATTTATTTTAATAAAACATTCATAGAAAAAGTGACATTTTTATTCTAATGTAACATTTCTAACTAAAATGGCATTTTTATTCAAACATAACATTTTATAAAAATAACATTTTATTTCTAATGCAACATTTTATACAAAAATGACATTTTATTTCTAATGCAACATTTCAAAACAAAAATGTTATGTTATTTCTAATGCAACATTTCATAACAAAATCGTTATTTTTTTTTCTATGCAACAAATGATAATTTTAGTCTAATATGACATATTTTACTCAAATGACATTTTTAAACTAAAATGACATTTTTAACTAAGATGACAATTTTATTCTAACATAAATGATGTTTTTAATTAACATGACATATAATAACAAAAATGATGTTTTAATTAACATGACATATAATGACAAAAATGATTTTTTTCTTTGACAAGACATATAATAACAAAAATGATGTTTTTCATTAACAAGGCATATAATAACAAAAATGATGTTTGTCGTTAACAAGACATATAATAACAAAAATGATGTTTTTCTAACTAAAATGATATGTTTAACATAACATGATATTTTCACTTTAATATTTAAAGATTATATCTTTATCCTAGATAAATATAATTCAACGAATAATCATCACCACAATCAATTAGTCAATCTAAATTTTACACAATGCATATTTGTGTTCTACGTGGCATATATTAATAACACAGTCACAATCAAATCAAATATATATATATTTCTATAAAAATATGTATATATGTATATATATTTCTATATATACATATATTTTATTTTTATTTTTTTAATTGAGAAATCTCACCATGATTTTATCTGAATTTCCAACCTGCTCCGTTTAAACTCTAGTCAGTTCCATCGCGTAGATCTCGTTTTTCTGATTCTAACGGATTCAGAGCTTTCCGAGTATCGTTCCAGCTGTAAACCAGGATCCTGTGAATATGAATCTGCAAAACCCAACCACTAGCTGCCCGTGCGGAAAATATGGGCACCTAGAGTTTAAGTTAAAACAATAAACTCCAGGTCAGTCATGTGACTAGTGTGAGAACTAAAACAGTTATTAATTTGATTTTTAAAGTTCGGTAAATCAAGGGACCACGCCGTATAACACGGAATGGGTTTTCACCCCAAGAATACCAGTGCATGAGCAAACATCGCAATGCTAAATAAAGAACAATGAAGCTGTTATAAGACCCAGGTCCCATCACACAATGCAACGCAAGCCGAAGGATAGGGTTTTACCTTATAACAGCCAAATAATGCTTGATACGTGAAATTTAATCTTCTATTATTACTATAAGTGAAGAAAACAACTTTGAATATAAGTGTATCAATCATAGACGGCATGGGTACCATATATCATGTCGCCATACTAGGCTCTACAAATAAAACCGAAATGTCATGTGTTGGAAATTGGATTTCCGTCATGAGTCGAGGCAAGGGGCAAGCTCCTCTCCATTCGAGGCACTCTAGCAAATGTCTCAGGACCACACACGGCGATCCTTTGAACCTCCAAGGCCGGTTCTCTCCTACTTTTGTGGATTAATTATTCCTAAACACACGTTTCCCGGTCCTATAGGACCTATATCTGAGGCGCCTCGCATCCAACAACCACACAGGTAAAAATAAAATAACAGGGCTGGTAGGTCACTGACATCACCCATAACTAGAAATGAACATCGTGCAGTCCTTGTGCCCTTATCCCGTTTTTGACTCGTACCGAGGTGTGAGGCTCGCGAATTAACGCCATACACAAAGCTATGCCATATAGGCTGTGCTTTGATCATCAACCACAAGACTTTGTCTTTCAACAGAAGCCTTGATCATCTGCCACTTAGGCATGCCACACAGGCAATTCATGCCATGCTACTGATATCTATCGTTATATAACCTCTAAGCTCGTACGTCTCAGAGAAGGGCGTTAAGCAAGAGAATAAATTCTCCGCCGCCAAACAGATATATATTTAATAGAAATCAATCACACAGAATAAAATCCGATGTCAGACACACAGTCCATTTACAAGTTCGTTCTGGGTCTGAATGAACCCGGAGGAACCTTATTCCTCGCATATCCATCGATCTCCAAGTACGTCTGGACGATCACCAACTGATTCCCTCCTTTTGGGTGTACAGCCCAATCAAGATCATCAGTAACCATCCAAACGATGTGAAGACCTCCGGTCTTCAACCACTGTCTTCATCTTCGACTTATCGTCGAACCGGTCATTCAGAATGGGTATAAACCCGACCTTTCCAAATAACCCGGGTATATAATAAACAAGTGTTACACAAACACAACATACGCCTCATTCCAATTCAGAATATTCTTTATTCAAATATTCACATTCTTAGGAAAGGTTCCCATAAATTTTATCAAAGATTAATTCTTCTAAATTTATTCTTTAATCTTTTTTTGGATATCATTTCAAACCATGTTAAGGTTTTCCAAA
This sequence comes from Allium sativum, assembly GCA_030737875.1. NCBI lineage: Eukaryota > Viridiplantae > Streptophyta > Magnoliopsida > Asparagales > Amaryllidaceae > Allium > Allium sativum. The sequence goes on along the minus strand of CM060922.1, from coordinate 402,962,046 downwards.
CTAGTCGGGATTAGCGAACCACACCGAAGTAATTATTTATTTTATTTCCCAATCCTAACCTATTCATCCCATGGAGCAAAACTGGTAATACTTCATATCTAACACCACGGTGTTATCGGTAAATATTAATTACCAGTACACGTTCAAACCTAATTAAAGATTTAACTATTGCTTTGGAGGAAAACTGGTGATACTCCTCCATTCTCGATCACTTCAATCTAATTAAAGATTCACCAAAAATCCACTTAGTTTTAATCTTCCCACAAATCAATATCCTGTCTTTAACTGGGTTAAAGAACCAATGTCATCTAAATCACGGTTCACGATAAACCCAAAATCACTTTCCATTGTTAATCGGGTTAAAGAATAGGTGTTATTCAAAACACCGCTCACGATAAACCCCAAAAACCAATTTAAATTCAATTCCAATTAAATACTAATTAACTGGACAATTTCACTAAATCTTAATTAAAAGATTTATTCTTTTCTAAACTGGGTTCAAGAACAGTGTTATTTAAGACACCATTCACGACGAACCCAAAATCCCATTTGATATTAAATACAAGGCTCTGAATAGAAAATATATCGGCTTATATTCAATATCAAATTCTGAAACCAACAAATATCGTATTGGAAATAACGGTATAAATATATCTTTCAAAATTCCACAACCATATCTGTATAATCACGAAATCCAACATCGAAATATTCCGAAGATAATTTCGATTCAAATCCATTCCAATTCGTATATTGGAAATTCTGATTATTTTTAAAACCACTTCAAATCCAATTTATTTATTCAAAAACATTGGATTATAATTCTAGTTCATAACTAGTTCATTTCGATAAAAATATATTTTTATCCTTTTTAAATATGGGATTTTTCACCCCAATTCTTTCTAAATCGTTTATTATGATTTTACACAAATTATTGATATTTTTAATAATTTCATCAAGGCTCGTACAGTCGATTTCCAATAACGGTCGTCGAACTGCACTTATAGCGATTTTTTCCAAATTTGATTTGGACATAATTCCAAATCTAACCATTAGATTTCAAAATTCTAATATTTGTTAGAAATCTCTTTTCGATACGAACCCAACGGTTCCGGTTTCAGGAGAATCCGACGGTCGGATCTCCTGTAATGTCAATTCGAAGTCAACGGTCGAAATTCGCGAACTGCCGCGGCGCAGTGCGTTCTATTCAGACCATTTAATATATATATTATATATATTTCGTCGATTTCAATTCAAAACGTATTTTATAAATTGTTTTAAATTCGTTTTCAAAACAATTTTAACTTTATATTCAATTTTAAATCAAAATTGAAGATTCCGTATCATCAATATATATAAATGATAATATTTTCAAAACGTTATATTTTGAAATCACTTCCTTTTCTATATTCATTATAAAAATAAATATAATTGATATGAATATTATTTGCATCAAAATGACGCATATCTAATCAACACGGCTTTATATATTTCAATAACTTCGTTATTCAATTCAACAAATGAATATTTTCTTCAACACATGAATATATATTTCTTTCAACACATGAATATTCTCAACACATGATTATCGTCAACACATGACTATTTTTGTTATTTAATATATTTTATAAAATTATGATTTCTATCGTTTAATTCTTAATCAGGCTCCAACCGTAAATTAGTAAGAGAACCATTCCCTAAGTATTAACCCCGAAGGCTGAAACCAAGATCAGATCAATACCCAGGAAACCACTCATTTTAACTAGTTTCCACCTAGTTTCTAATTTTATAAATGATAAAAATGTGAATTTTATTGTTAAAATATTTCGTTCAACACATGATAAGTTTCAACACATAATATTGTCAACACATGAGTATCGTCAACACATGACTATTTATTCTATTCAACACATGAATCTTTATTTTATAATATTCTTTATTTTCCAAATTGGAATGAGGCTCAATCAATTACCATATAATGTTAATTATATGGATTCCGTACAAGACATTTATATAATAGCAATGATAAATAATCAACCATCATCCAAAGTGCACTACACAACTGTCTGTTAACCTATCGATTGACATACAACTAAATAATTGGGATTAGTGTACATCAAATATCATCCCAATACGTGTGTGTGGTCTCAGTCAACAAACACAGATTTTTATTTGTGTAGTTGGGCGATGTGTAAAATTTGTCGTCCCAATCAATATCCTTCAAATGGGTGTACATAAACAAATCGTTCGATTTGTAAATGAATATTTATTTATTCACATTCACGTTAAATTTATATTTTTAACGATAAATAATTTATTTCAACACATGAATATATTTCCATTCATTCCACATCACAATCAATTTTCACAACACAACAAAATCAAACAAGTCGTCCATGGCCTATGGACGACGGGTGTCGGGTGCTGCTAAGCACCGTCTGCATCCTAGTATATATTTTTAACTAGAAAACAAGAATTAAAGTGAGAAATTCTCACCGAGAGCTAAACCAAACGCCATGACTCTTCATATGTAGGAAATCTTCATTTTGTTTCCAACGCAGTCTGTTTCACGAAGTTTATATTAAAATCACATTTTTATAACTTCACTATATATATAAAAATCACATTCTAATACTGCTACTATATAGATAAAAATTCTATTTTTATATCGCTACTATATAGATAAAAATTCTATTTTTATAACGGTGTTCATATAATAAAGATCATATTTTTATCACGCTAACTTCATAATAAAAATTATATTTTTATATCGCTCTTCTTCTAATAAAGATTATATTTTTATAATGCTACACATATAACAAAAACGTATTTTCATTATGCTATTCATACGAAAAATCATATTTTTATTTCAAAACCCTATGTATAAAAATCGTATTTTTATGCCGCTACGTCATGTATAAAAATCGAATTTTTATTTCAAATCCATATATGTAAAAATTGAATTTTTATTCGCATTCATAAAAATAAAATCCTACTTTTATTCCATAAAAACTATAGCTTTCCCAAACTAAAAAATATATTTTTCAAAGCTAAAAATTGTTTTTTTTCCCTAAGCCATAAAAATCAAAATCAAAACGGAAGAGGAAAGAGGAACTTACTGGGTTAATCGGATGAAGGGGAAGAGGGGAGGGTGGTGCGGATCGAGGAATGTAGGAGGGGCAAAGCTGAGGAGGCGGTGGCAGTGGGGCTGGGCGATCCAGGCGTCGACGAGGTGAGAAAGGGGGCGATGGGTTTTGGGCAAGCATTGAAGTAAGGGGGCGCGATACTGGAGGAGCTGGAGGTCGAGGGGGTGGCCGTGGTGATGGGGAGGGTGGCGGCGCTGACCGTGGTGGCGGCGCTGACCGTGGTGGCGGCGATGGCCCCCCCGAAGGAGCGGCGGTCATCGATTTTGAACGAGATCGAACCCTTTTTTTATTTCTTTGATTCGGTTTCTGTTGAACGATGTGGAAGGGGGTGTTAAGGGAAAAGGGTTTCAACTTTTAATTTATTTAAATATTTAATTAATTTATTCTCCCGAAAAGTTATCTTCTCATTCGAACTCCAATCGAGGCCCAACGACTGTCACCCATAGCTAATTACCCCCATTCCGAATACAATGGGATATGTATCGTAAGCCAGTTTGGTTGTTACGTTCAGTTTCCATCAAAATCAAAATATAAATCTATATATTGATTTTGAACGCACATTTTAATATACTGGGGCCACATACGGACTCTAAAAAAATCTCACAAAATTTATTTCTAGCTTCGTATTGCCGATACGGTCCTAACAAAACTAATTTTGTCAAATTCTGAGACCGTTTGAAAAATGGCCATTTTCTAGTCGATTAAAATCAACAACTGGTCAAACGCGTTTAACTTCGCCACGCTCACATATTGATTCAGAAAATTATGAATTTTTGAATCTAGCAATAATTTGACATCCCAGATCCAATGAAAGTGGTTTCGTCGAAAACGAAGGTCGTTTGCAAAATTTCCATTTTTAAGGGCCAGAATTCCATAGCGACTATTCTGAATTTTCAACTGGGCAAAACTTTTTATTACCGCTATGAAATTTCAATTTTTCGGATTCGTTGGAAAGATATTTTCAATTAGACTCTAATATTTTTGGTTCCGCTAAAATCCGGTTTATTTTAAATCCTGTACATTCATTTGAAATCTGAAATCGAATTTTCGAATTACCGCGCCACTTTCAATTCCTTTTATAATATAAGATAAGTATTTATATTCTAATGACGATTCAAATAAACATATACATTCTTATTCTATTCAAAATAAATTTTTCATCGTTATTATTTAAAATAATTCATTTTAAGTATTCAAAAATCATTAAAATTTCCAAAATAAAATTTTTAAATTAGCTTGGATTTTCGGGTTATTACAATCTCCCCCACTTAAAATCTTTTTGTCCTCGAAAAGGAATGGAGCTGAAAGTTGTTCAACCGACAACTCAACTTTCATTATTTTCATTACGGCTTAAGTTCTTCAACTTTTCAGTTTCTAAGAACTTTTCAAATTTTTCAAAAATTTGGCTAACACCCTAAATTTTCGAATAATTTCGCCATAACCTCCCCTGCACCGGGAGCTTCGGGATATTTCAAATAGCCTCCCATAGCCCTCACCAATCCAAAAGAAAAATAAAAAGCCAAGTGGCTCATAAAATCATCAAAAACCCAAGAAATACAATAAACGTGTACCTATTTGTCGGACAAACAATTTTATTCCTCTTCTCTAGCTTCCTTGCTGTGACATGTTCAATAGATACACATGTATATGCATGCAATTCCAAACAATTTTCAATACAGTTCAATATTTGGTTCCGTTAGGCTAAATGGTTTAAAATTCTAATTAATCAAACAACACAATCAGCAATCAATTTGTAGATTATCATTTCAAATTCATAATCTGTTATATATACAGAAAATCATGTTTTTGATGCCAAATCACAACAACAAACCTATCTAGTTTTGTTCTCACACCAGTCTAATGGAAATATATAGATATCCCACCATCGAAGCTCAAACATAAATGCTGATAATGTTTCGAACCACCATCGGAACATCCCCGGGCTACTAGAGTGCGATTCTATATCTATCCAGTATATTAAAACTTTGAATATACGTTCATGACGGGTATATGCAAAATCTTTATATACTCGATTGTCCAAATTCAATACAAATAAAATATTCAAATACGCACAAAATGGTTTAAATTTTCAAAACAAAACTTGTTTTCGTTTTTATTTTAAAAATATACTTTTCACACTCATTCAAGGATACTACTGATCCCATCTCTAACGAGCTATTCTTATTGGAAACTACTAGTCCAATCTCTGATGAATTCTTTCGTTTGGTTCTAATGTGTCTTGTTCTCGAGCTCTGTAAACCAAAGCTCCGATACCACTGTAAGAACCTGTAACTTCCGTGGTAAGGAAAAAATGGATTGCTTTGAGAACAACACACATCGGAACACAAACAGAAGAACATTTCATTGTTTATTACAATAATTCCATCAGAATAAAAGAATATACAGAGTATGAATAAATATTACACATTCGATAAATATCAGAGATTTAAATTACATTTAAATATACAGCAGTGGAAAAATAATACAAAGAAAAACTAAAAGAAATACACGGATACAGAGCTTTTCGAGTATCGTTCCAGCTGTAAACCAGGATCCTGTGAATATAAATCTGCAAAACCCAACCACTAGCTTCCCGTGAGGAAAATAAGGGCACCCAGAGTTTAGGTTAAAACAATAAACTCCAGGTCAGTCATGTGACTGGTGTGAGAACTAAAACAGTTATTAATTTGATTTTTAAAGTTCGGTAAATCAAAGGACCATGTCGTATAACACGGAACGGGTTTTTACCCCAAGAATACCAGTGCATAAGCAAACAACGCAATTCTAAATAAAGAACAATGAAGTTGTTATAAGACCCAGGTCCCATCACACAATGCAACGCAAGCCGAAGGATAGGGTTTTACCTTATAACAGCCAAATAATGCTTGATAAGCAAAATTTAATCTTTTATTATTACTATAAGTGAAGAAAACAACTTCGAATATAAATGTATCAATCATAGACGGCATGAGTACCATATATCATGTCGCCATACTAGGCTCTACAAATAAAACCGAAATGTCACGTATTGGAAATTGGATTTCCGTCATTAGTCGAGGCAAGGGGAAAGCTCCTCTCCGTTCGAGACACTCTAGCAAATGTCTCAGAACGACACACAACGATCCTTGGAACCTCCAAGGTCGGTTCTCTCCCACTTTTGAGGATTAATTATTCCTGAACACACGTTTCCCGGTCCTATAGGACCTATATCCGAGGCGTCTCGCATCCAACAACCACACAGGTAAAAATAATATAAATGTCAGGGCCGGTAGGTCACTGACATCACCCATAGCTAGAAAGAAACGTCGTGCACTCCTTGGGTCCTTATCCCGTTTTTGACTCATACCGAGGTGTGAGGCTCGCGAATTAGTGCCATACACAAAGCTATGCCACATAGGTTGTGCTTTGATCATCAACCACAAGACTTTGCCTTTCAACAGAAGTCTTGATCATCTACCACTTAGGCATGCCACACATGCTTGCCATGCTACTGATATCTATCGTTATATAACCTATAAGCTCGTACGTCTCAAAGAAGGGCGTTAAGCAAGAGAATAAATTCTCCGCCGCCAAACAGATATATATATATATTTAATAGAAACCAATCACACAGAATAAAATCCGATGTCAGACACACAGTCCATTTACAAGTTCGTTCTGGGTCTGAACGAACCCAGAGGAACCTTATTCCTCGCATATCCATTGATCTCCAAGTACGTCTGGACGATCACCAAATGATTCCCTCCTTTTGGGTGTACAGCCCAATCAAGATCATCAGTAACCATCCAAACGATGTGAAGACCTCCGGTCTTCAACCACCGTCTTCATCTTCGACTTATCGTCGAATCGGTCATTCAGAATGGGTATAAACCCGACCTTTCCGAATAACCCGGATAAATAATGAACAAGTGTTACACAAACACAACATATGCCTCATTCCAATTCAGAATATTCTTTATTCAAATATTCACATTCTTAGGAAAGGTTCCCATAACTTTTATCAAAGATAAATTCTTCTAAATTTATTCTTATATCTTCCTTTGTATATCATTTCAAACCATGTTAAGGTTTTCCAAACTAGTCGGGATTAGCGAACCACACCGAAGTAATTATTTATTTTATATCCCAATCTCAACCTATTCATCCCATGGAGCAAAACTGGTAATACTCCATATCTAACACCACGGTGTTATCGGTAAATATTAATTACCATTACACGTTCAAATCTAATTAAAGATTTAACTATCGCTTTGGAGCAAAACTGGTGATACTCCATTCTCGATCACTTTAATCTAATTAAAGATTCATTAAAAATCCACTTAGTTTTAATCTTCCCACAAATCAATATCCTGTCTTTAACTGGGTTAAAGAATCAATGTCATCTAAATCACGGTTCACGATAAACCTAAAATCACTTTCCATTGTTAATCGGGTTAAAGAACAGGTGTTATTCAAAACAACGCTCACGATAAACCCCAAAAACCAATTTAAATTCAATTCCAATTAAATACTAATTAATTGGACAATTTCACTAAATCTTAATTAAAAGATTTATTCTTTTCTAAACTGGGTTCAAGAACAGTGTTATTTAAGACACCATTCACGACGAACCCAAAATCCCATTTGATATTAAATACAAGGCTCTGAATAGAAAATATATCGGCTTATATTCAATATCAAATTCTAAAACCAACAAATATCGTATTGGAAATAACGATATAAATATATCTTTCAAATTTCCACAACCATATCTATATAATCACGAAATCCAACATCGAAATATTCCAAAGATAATTTCGATTCAAATCCATTCCAATTCGTATATTGGAAATTCTGATTATTTTTAAAACCACTTCAAATCCAATTTATTTATTCAAAAACATTGGATTATAATTCTAGTTCATAACTAGTTCATTTCGATAAAAATATATTTTTATCCTTTTTAAATATGGGATTTTTCACCCTAATTCTTTCTAAATCATTTATTATGATTTTACACAAATTATTGATATTTTTAATAATTTTATCAAGGCTCGTACAGTCGATTTCCAATAACGGTCGTCGAAATGCACTTATAGCGACCTTTTCAAAATTTGATTTGGACATAATTCCAAATCCAACCGTTAGATTTCAAATTTCTAATATTCGTTAGAAATCTCATTTCGATACGAACCCAACGGTTCTGGTTTCAGGAGAATCCGACGGTCGGATCTCTCGTAACATCAATTTGAGGTCAATGGTCGAAATTCGCGAACTGCCGCGGCGCAGCGCGTTCTATTCAGGCCATTTAATATACGTAATATATGTATATATATTTCGTCGATTTCAATTCTAAACATATTTTATAAATTGTTTTAAATTCGTTTTCAAAACAATTTCAACTTCATATTCAATTTTAAATCAAAATTGAATATTCCATATCATCAATATATATAAATGATAATATTTTCAAAACGTTATATTTTGAAATCACTTCCTTTTCTATATTCATTATAAAAATGAATATAATTGATATGAATATCGTTTGCGTCAAAATGGCGCATATCTAATCAACATGGTTTTATATATTTCAATAACTTCGTTATTCTGTTCAACAAATGAATATTTTCTTCAATACATGAATATTCTCAACACAAGAGTATCGTCAACACATGACTAATTTTGTTATTTAATATATTTTATAAAATTGTGATTTCTATCGTTTAATTCTTAATTAGGCTCCAACCGTAAATTAGTAAGAGAATGATTCCCTAAGTATTAACCCCGAAGGCCGAAACCAACATCAGATCAATACCTAGGAAACCACTCATCTTCACTAGTTTCCAGCTAGTTTCTAATTTTATATATGATAAAAATGAGAATTTTATTGTTAAAATATTTCGTTCAACACATGATAAGTTTCAACACATAATATTCTCAACACATGAGTATCATCAACACATGACTATTTATTCTATTCAACACATGAATCTTTATTTTATAATATTCATTATTTTTCAAATTGGAATGAGGCCCAATCAATTACCATATAATGTTAATTATATGGATTCCATACAAGACATGTATATAATAACAATGATAAATAATCAACCATCATCCAAAGTGCACTACACAACTATTTGTCAACATATCGATTGACATACAACTAAATAATTCGGATTAGTGTACATCAAATATCATCCCAATACCCGTGTGGGGTTTCAGTCAACAAACACAGATTTTTATTTGTGCAGTTGGGCGATGTGTAAAATTTATCGTCCCAATCCAAATGGGTGTACATAAACAAATCGTTCGATTTGTAAATGAATATTTATTTATTCACATTCACGTTAAATTTATATTTTTAACGATAAATAATTTATTTCAACACATGAATATATTTCCATTCATTCCACATCACAATCAATTTTCACAACAAAACAAAATCAAACAAGTCGTCCATGGTCTGTGGACGACGGGTGTCGGGTGCTGCTGAGCACCGTCTGCATCCTAGTATATATTTTTAACTAGAAAACAAGAATTAAAGTGAGAAGTTCTCACCGAGAGCTAAACCAAACGCCACGACTCTTCATATGTAGGAAATCTTCATCTTGTTTCCAATGTAGTCTGTTTCACGAAGTTTATATTAAAAATCACATTTTTATAACTTCGCTATATATATAAAAATCACATTTTTATACTGCTACTATATAGATAAAAGTTCTATTTTTATACCGCTACTATATAAATAAAAATTCTATTTTTATAACGGTGTTCTTATAATAAAGATCATATTTTTGTCACGCTAACTTCATAATAAAAATTATATTTTTATATTGCTCTTCTTCTAATAAAGATTATATTTTTATAATGCTACACATATAATAAAAACGTATTTTTATTATGCTATTCATATGAAAAATCATATTTTTATTTCAATACCCTATGTATAAAAATCATATTTTTATGCCGCTACGTCATGTATAAAAATCGAATTTTTATTTCAAATCAATATATGTAAAAATTGAAGTTTTATTCGCATTCATAAAAATAAAATCCTACTTTTATTCCATAAAAACTATAGCTTTCCCAAACTAAAAACCATGTTTTTCAAAGCTAAAAATCATTTTTTTTTCTTTTTTTTCCTAAGCCATAAAAAGCAAAATAAAAAAGGAAGAGGAAATAGGAACTTACTAGGTTAATCGGATGAAGGGGAAGAGGGGAGCGTGGTGCGGATCGAGGAATGGAGGAGGGGCGAAGCTGAGGAGGCGGTGGCGATGGGGCTGGGCGGTCCAGGCGTCGACGAGGGGAGAAAGGGGGGCGATGGGTTTTGGGCAAGAGCTGAAGTAAGGGGGGGCGCGATACTGGAGGAGCTGGAGGTCGAGGGGGTGGCCGCGGTGATGGGGAGGGTGGCGGCGATGCCCCTCCCCCCCCGAAGGATCGGCGATCATCGATTTTGAGCTAGATCGAACCCTTTTTTTATTTCTTTGATTCGGTTTCTGTTGAACGACGCGGAAGGGGGGTGTTAAGGGAAAAGGGTTTGACTTTTTAATTTATTTAAATATTTAATTAATTTATTCTCCCGAAAAGTTATATTCTCATTCGAACTCCAATCGAGGCCCAACGACTGTCGCCCCTAGCTAATTACCCCCATTCTGAATACAATGAGATATGTATCGTAAGCCAGTTTGGCTGTTACGTTCAGTTTCCGTCAAAATCAAAATTTAAATCTATATATTGATTTTGAACGCACATTTTAATATACTAGGGCCACATACGGACTCTAAAAAAATTTCAGAAAAATTGTTTCTAGCTTCGTACTGCCGATACGGTCCTAACAAAACTAATTTCGTCAAATTCTGAGACCGTTTGAAAAATAACCATTTTCCAGTCGATTAAAATCAACTGAAACTGGTCATACGCATTTAACTTCGCCACGCTCACATATTGATTCAAAAAATTATGAATTTTGGAATCTAGCAATAATTTGACATCCCGGATTCAATGAAAGTGGTTTCGTCGAAAACGAAGGTCGTTTGCAAAATTTCCATTTTTAAGGGCTAGAAATCCATAGCGACTATTCTGAATTTTCAACTAGGCATAACTTTTTATTCCCGTTATGAAATTTCAATTTTTCGAATTCGTTGGAAAAATATTTTCAGTTAGACTCTAATATTTTTGGTTTCGCTAAAATCCGGTTTATTTTGAATCCTGTACATTCATTTGAAATATGAAATCGAATTTTCGAACTACCGCGCCACTTTCAATTCCCTTTATAATATAAAATAAATATTTATATTCAAACGACGATTCAAATAAATATATACGTTCTAATTCTATTCAAAATAAATTTCTCATCGTTATTATTTAAAATAATTCATTTTAAATATTAAAAATTCATTAAAATTGCCAAAATAAAAATTTTAAATTGGCTCGGATTTTCGGGTTATTACAAAATGTTTGGGGCGGCTACTATACGATTAGAATTAGGGTTTAGGTATTTTCTAGCGTATGGGGACTGTATACATATAGTATTTATATATTTAAATTATTAAAAATAAATTAATTCCAATATACATGTTTATCAATTCGAGCTTGAAATCGAACCCAACGACTGTCGCCTCTAGCTAAATACCCCCTTCCGGACACAATGGACTAGGTCCTGTCAACCCATTTGATCGTCTCAACCCACTCTTCTTTATTTTAAAATATAAATCATTTAATTATTTATTTTGATCGTACAATTTAATTTACCGAGGTCGCATACTGACTCTAAAAGTTACAGAAAAATTATTTCTAGTTATGTTTTGACGATACGGTCCTAACAGAATTAATTTCGTCAAATTTGGAGACCTTTTGAAAAATGGCAATTTTCAAGTCGATTAAATTTGACTGAAATTGACAAAACACATTTTCTTTTGCCATGCTCACATATTAATTCTAAAAATTATGAAAATTTAAACATAGCAATAATTTGACATTCTGAATCCAACAAAAGTGGTTACGTCGAAAATGGAGGTCGTTTGTAAAATGGCTATTTTTAAGGGCTATATTTTATATTAATATATATATATGTATTCTATAGCGACTTTTCTGAATTTAAAACTAGACATAACTCATAATTTATAAAGTGAAATTTCAGTTTCTTATATTCGTTAGAAAGATATTGTTAAACAAGTTTAAATATTTCTGGTTTCGTCCAATTCGGATTTATATTGAATTCGGTATATGAAATTGAAATTTGAAATCGAATTTTCAAACTGCCGCGCCATTTCTAACTCCTTTTATAATTAAATTAAATTTATTCGTTTTAACTTCGATTTAAATAAATTTTTAGTCGTTATTAATTAAAATAAATCATTTTATATATTTAAAATCCATTAAAACTTCTAAAATAAAAAAATTAAAATGGTTTAGAATTTTTGGGTTGTTACACACCATTATATGAATCCATTATATCCACTTCCCCCTGTAGCCAAAGTTCAGGTCTGGTTGTGTAACGACCCGGCTTTTTGCCCGGTTTTCGCCGGTAATTAAACCAACTTAAACCGTTCATAAAGACGGATTGTTAGGGATACTTATACATTCGCACAAAATAAAAAGAACTTTTCCATTATCATTAAAATAATATTACATCAGAGTACATCGGTTACACAATGGAAAAGATACTAAACTCAGCGGAAGAATATGCATGCTCAAAGATATAATAACTCCAGCTAAACCAGCATCCTGCTGCAACCACTCCAAGTCTAAACTGCAAACAAAACTACTAGGCCGCCCGTGCAAAAATTATAGGCACCCAATGTTTAGGCGTGGGAACAATAAACTCCAGGTCAGTCATGGGACTGGTGTGAGAACTCAAAACAGTTGTTTTCAGGGTTTATTTTAAAGTTAGGTAATTCACCGGACCACGCCGCTAATGCGGAACGGGTTTACTCCATGTGAATACCAGTGCATAGAAATTCGCAATGACTTTTTGAAAAATGAAACTAACATAAGGTCTCGCGGCACACACACAATTCAAACGCATACATGGGCGAGGATTCTCCTTATGCAATAAAAAATGCTTGATACGTGAAAATCCTCTTTCAATACTATAACATAGTGTGAAAACAATTTCAAAAGTAAATGTACAAGTCCTAGCCAGCATTGGTACCATATACTATACTGATGTATGGTATACAATCAAATTCGTACGGGCTCGTAGCGGAGATTGAGTTTCCAATAATGACTAGGCAAAGGAACTTCCTTCCGAACCGAATTTTGAACACCTCTAGAGGGATGTCCGAGGATCAACAATGATGCTCTTCATGCCAACACAAGGCCGGGTTACCCCTTAACTGGGTAACTTAGAGTATGCCTGAGTATGTCATCTCCCGGTCGTTACCGACCTTTCCGAGCGCGCGCCAACAACAACCACAAAAGTAGATGGTTTTACTACATAGGTTAATACCCGGGCTCCATACCATAGTACACCTTTTATCTAGAAGGAGACAACACCCAATAACCATGTTGCATTTCTTCCTGTTTTGGCCATTTACCGGGGTGTGAGGGTTGCCGAGGTCTCGATATACACAAAGCTACGCTTAAATAAGTCATGCTTTGATCATCCAAAGCTCACCACATAACTTAAGTATGTCACATTGTCCATTCACAATGCATCATTGATTTCTATCGATATATAACCTCTAAGCTCATACGTCTTAGGAAGGGTGTTAAGCAAGAGAATAAATTCTCCGCCACCAAACATATATATATTTAACAGAGATCAGTGCTACGAAGTCAATTACAATGTCAGACACACAATCCATAAATGTTCGTTCTGGGTCTGAACGAAACAACAATCCAAAATTCCTTCGCATATGTTTGGGCTTCTTGCCACTAACTGATATAAAATCCATCTGCAAATGGGAGCTACCCATTTGAGACATTCAACAAGTTGTCCTTACGAAATTCCTAGTGTTCAATACCGTCTTCAATGTTTTCAATTGCTCCACAACGTCGTATTATTACTTAGAATGGTTTTCGGACATACATCTGATCCCGGTCTTCCCAAATAATAAGCCTAATTTTTAAAACACAATTATGGAACACACAGGATTTCAACCAAATCTCCTTCCATCTTAGATTTTGTTAAATTAAATTTTTTTAAATCCATTCTCAAATTATCTTTAACAAAATACATATTTAACACTTCTTCTTTAAAACACATCCCTTAAATCAAAGATAATCTAGCCCCAAAGCCTTAATTAATTTCCGTTTGAGAACTCGTTATCAAAACACAATTTCTTTTGAAAATCCTTTAATCCATATTTCAACCATAGTTTCCAATTAAATCGATTTTCCAACATTCAATTCTTTAATCTTAACTAAAAGATTATACTTGGTTCCCAATTTCTTATTTTTAATTTTCTCAAATAAATGATTTTAATAAATCCCAATTTACGATATGAATTTCCACAACTTAATCTCACTGGGTCTCAAGAATGATATTGTTGAAGATATGATTCATCATAAAACCCAAATCAATCGATATTGAACATAAGTTACACAGAAATTGTATCTACCTATATTCGATATCAATCCTCATAATCAACGAATACTATAAGTGGAATAACGATATAATAATAATATCTTTCCAATTCCTCAAATAGTATAAGTTTACACCAAAGAATTTCATATCAAATATCCAAAGATTATTTCTATCCAACTTATCCCAATCAAATTGTTCTTACTTAAAAAATTTATCCAACTCTTTGACATTAGATCTGGATAGAAATACCATCAACTTATACTTGATAGTAATCCCGATATCCAACTCACACTATAAATGGAATAATGGTGAGCTACCTTTTAAATTCTTCAAATAGTAAGAGTCGTCATCTACCGAATTAATATCAAACATCTGAATATTTATCTCTAACCATATCCAATTATTTAAAATTGGAAAACCCATTTTAATATTAAATAAATAAATTTAAATTCCATCTAAAATATTTCTAATACTTTTAAACCTTTGAAAACATTCCACAAATCATTACTTATAGTTCGGAAGATAGTTTATGGGTTAAAAACTTCAAAATAGATTGTTTTCGAAGAAAGCGTTACAATAGCGTTTCAAAAGTGTTACCAAAGCATTACAAAACAGTTATCTTAAATATTTTGATCAAAATGTCGTTTATCTTAACCAAAACTTAAACTTTACAATTCAAAACACCTTTTCATAATTTGTAATGATTTTACATATTTTTTCCATATTCTTAAAACATTTAAAAATAGCCGTTTATAGTTATGGTCAACAATTGTTCTTACATCGACCTTTCCCAAAACGGTTTCAAACATAACTTGAAAATTATAGCTCGAATTTAAAATATGCTTTCACTCATTCGAAAGTTCTTGTTAATGGAAATCAACTATTTTTCATTTTATGGAAATCCGATACAGATTGCAAAAGTTACAAGCGTTTAAAGTTTGCATCTAAAATATGTAAATTGCCGTTATGCGAAAAGCTCTATTTTGACCATAATAACCATTATTCTACGATACTTCAAAATATCTTAGAAAACCATTATATCCTTATATAACCCTTTTAAAATCATTTAAATTTACTTTCCAAATTATTGTGGATCTAAAATTCAAATTTTATTATTTTTATTTAATAAATCAAATTCCAATTCATTTCTAAATTCAAATAACTTCAAATTAACCATCTCATTAGTCAGATCAGTTAGGAATAGCCAGGGAGAGTAGGAAACTTTATTTCCAAACCTAAGCCTAGACACTATCCTCTCTATCATCCTAGAGTGTTCTGGTATTTATTTATTCATTCAAAGGATTTGTCAATATATATATATGAATTCATACATATGGTCTTTCCAAATTATTAACCTTCAAATTCAATAATGATATTGCTTCTAATTACGAAGGAGAATTGTCGATCACTAATGTGATACCATAATTGTTGTGTCACAGCGTGTGCAAAACAACATCAACAACCATTTAAACATCCATAGCAAACATCATCAACATAATTAAATAAATCATAACTGTGCACAAGCGTTATAACACTAACGCTTAATAGTGTGTCGTGTAAACTATGCATCCATCATCCATTACAACAAACATCAATCATCATTAACCACTAATAATTCATCACTATATTTAAATTAGTGCCCACTAATTAAATATATAAATTATGGTTAAAGAGTACTCACCTAACAGCTTTTCAAATCTTCACGGTAGGTGAGCCTAGTTGAGTGAACCATCGGACAGTATTTCAGCGCACCGTCTACTTCATCAAAATATATATTATATAATATATACTAATCTTTCTCTCTCTATATATTATAAGAGGAGAAGGAGGAGGATGACGAACTTCGGCAAGGTGGTGGTGGAAAAGAAAAAGACTTATGTCATGGTAACCATGGCCATAAGCTTTAAGAAGAAGATGAAAAGAAGAAAAAAGAGTGGAATGGTTAAAAAATGGAGGAAATGCCTCTTTATGTAGGAATGGGGGGTTTAAGGAGGTAATGACACATAAGGGGGTAGTGTAAAACATGCAAAAAGGAGGCATGCAAAAATACAAGTGTCCCTACACTTGTCTTAAGGAGGGAAAATGGTCTTCTGGTAGCATTTCCTTTAAAATGCTATGAAAACTAAGGACAACACATAGTTCTAACACAACTAATTCATGTTATGGTTTGACAAATCCGATCAAACGACAAATAGTATCAATAAATCCAGACTTATTAATAATCATTCTCGTTTATAATTCAAGTAAAATCTATCATATAACTTATCAAAATTATTAAATATTCTAAACCATATATATTTATGTCAAATTTAAATTTAAATTAAGTAATAAAAATTCCAATTTTAAATTGGTTAAACATTCTGGATCGTTACAGGTTGTGCCTCAGCCTGAACAGGAGAAATATTCGACTCCATGTTCTCATTATCAACATAGTCTAAAACATCAATGGTACTCTTATCCATATGCATCTCAGGTAAAGTGCTTACATTTTTTGGTTCAGCATCCTAATATGGGAAAATACTCTCATAAAATTTAACATCACGAGTGATATAATTTCTTAGTTTCTAAGTCAAATAAGTTTCATCCCTTCTTACCAAACGGATACCTTACAAAAAGCACATTTACGGCTTCTACTAGCAAAATTTTCACCCTTTGCCTTTTGGTTATGAGCAAAACATAGACAACTAAAAACACGCAATTCTCTTAAGGATGGTGGTGGCAGAACAAAATCTCATATGGTGTCTTTTTGTGAAGAACATTAGAAGGAGTACGATTAATAACATGAGTAGCAGCTAAAACACATCCCCCTCCCCCCCCCCCCCAAATAAATAAATAGGCAAACCACCATGAAATCTTAAAGCTCTTGCAACACTTAAAACATGTTTATGTTTTCTTTCCACTCTCCTGTTTTGTTGAGGAGTACTCACACAAGTAGTTTGAAACAAAATCTCATTTGCAGAAAAATAATCTTTCAAACAGTTAATTCTGTTCCATTATCACTATGAATAATTTTCCATTTTTGAGAAAATTGACGACCAATCATAGCAATAAATGACGTAAACATATCAAAAACTTCAGTTTTATCAATTAACAAACATACCCACACAGCACAGTAAAAATCATCCACTGTTGTAAGAAAATAATGAGCACCACAAGAAGAAGGTTCAGCATATAGACTCCACAAATCACAATGTACTAACTCAAAAATACGAGTTGTTTTATTTTCACACTGGAAACTATCCCTAGGTTGCATAGCACGATGACATATTTCACATGCTTTATTCAAATTATCTTTAGAATCAAAAGAAAAAGGAAGTCACTTCACTACTTTTTCCGAAGGATGACCCAACCTATTATTAGGGGTGTAAATCGATTGGACCGGATCGGACGGAGGTGTGTTCAGTTTCTGTCCTAAAAAAAATCGGATCGAACACAGATCAGACCAATTTTTTTCTCGAACAAATTTTGTTATCCTAAATAAAATTGGTCGGACACAGACATATGCTTTTTGGACACAGACATGATCAAACTCGGTCGGACATGGCTATTTATATCACATTTTGTACATTTTACTAGATTTTCTCTTAATTATACGCTGAATTACAAGTAATTCGGATGAGTTCGGACAAGCTCGGACCGAACACGATTTTTTCTTGTACAATTTTGTTGTCCTAACTCGTGTCCTAAGTGAAAATCGGACGGACTTGGATGGACGTATTTCGGTCACGGACACGAACGGACGTCGGACATTCAGACAGAATTTACAGCCCTACCTATTATGCCATAATTCCAATGAAGACATGCTTGCAACTGTAAGAGTTCAAACTGGTGTCTCTTCACGCAAGTAGTAAAGTCCATCCCGTCTTTCACCCGTTCCAATCACCTCCCTCGTCGGTTGGTCCTGAATAACACACAAGTTAGAATAAGAAGTGAAAATATTTTTAGTCATCATTCAGCTTTGACGATGAAATTATATTACAATTTAAGCTCTGTACATAAAGAACATGATAAAGAATCGTTTTCTCATTTTATTTAACTACTCCTTCCTTTGAAGCCATGCCATTTCCACCATCAGGAAACCCAACTAAACAAGGAATTACATCTTTGACATCCTTCAAATAAGAAAGATTCTCTGTAACATGGTTAGAGCAACCTGTATCGATGATCCTTAAACGATTAGGAGGTGAATGAGAAGCACCAAAAACAACTCGAATAAGAGTCTGCCACTGTTCTGCATAGAAGCCTGAGAGAGGCGTAAATCCAGAGGCATTTGACATAGTTGATGCAGAATGAGTAGAAGTCACAACATTGGCTTTCACAGTACTATGCCCACGTCCAGCAGATGACAAGATCCCCTCATTACATTGCTTCCCAGGCAGACCACGCTTGTTTTCTATTTTATTTCCATATTTCTCAATGTACCAATTAGGAACCCCATGAAGATCGAAGCTTGTAGTCACATCATGACATGGTTTATGGCAGAATCTGCAGTTCAAAGCAGCTTTCTCCATCTTGTCAAGGCGCGGTTTTGGTCGAGTCTCCATGCACATAGTAAAATCAACAACCTCAGGCTTCTCCTCCTTTATGCGTGCAATCCCTCTAACACTTTCTTCTTATGCAATTCGTTGGAAAACATGATTTAGGGATGACGGCGAGTCTAGTGACAATATGGTAGATCGCAATTAGGCATAATATTCGGTGCATACACTAAGAAAAGATTGACGAAGTCGATCGTTCTCCCTCTGTTTCTCATACTGCTTCCCAACATCACTCGTATAATTGCTACACTTGCAAGTAAGCAATGGTTCATGCTTGCCTAATTCATCACACAGTACACTCAGTTTGCTAAAATAAACTGAAACCGACATTGTTTTAGACTACTCACATTTATTGATGTCAGATTTAAGTTGTACGTGGACCATTGACAATCGAAAATCTTTCATGTAAATCATCCCATATTTTTTTTAGCATTTTCAAAGTTTGGCAACATAGATTTTACCTCCAGATCGATTGTATTCATGAGCTATTAAACAAGCATAGAATGAATTGTGTACAAATCATCCGTGGTATAAGGAGGGCTGATGTCTGTAATCGATCCATCGAGAAAACCAAATTTTCTCCGAGATGAGAGTGCAACGCGAATCGCATGAGACCAACTATCAAAATTATCTGATTCTAATCTTGTAGAGGTCATAAAATCACTTGGTTTATCTTATGGTCCAAGGTAGAAGGGAAAGTTTGGTTTGATTTTTGATGGTGGTGGAGTTGTTTCACCAGCCATGGATGGAATTTTAGAGAAAAAAGAAATTTAGTGTTTACCAAGCTCCGATGCCATGATAAAAATTGGGATTTCTTTGGCTAAGAGTCTTATCTTTTCATTCATTAGCAGAAGTCATTTATACACAACGTCCCATTATGGTTTTGTCAACAAATCACATAAATAGGGAAACTACAAATTACATCCCTAAACTTGATTTCGTCAACAAATCACATAAATAGGAATACTACAAATTACATATCTAAAATTCAGTGGTTTCCTAATCACTGTCAGCTCACCATATCACATAATATTCGTGATTTCCTAATAGTTAACCATCATATACAGTTGCGGTAACAGTTTTACGAATTTATAACCGCCCACATCAATTATGCTCTGCTTGAAAGTTTCGTTGTTACCATTTATAGGAGGGTTTGAGAGTACTAGTTTTAATTGTCAATCATCGTAGCGGTTTTAATTGGTTTACATGAAATGTTGATATAACTGATCAATATATGTTCAGGAATTTAGTATATGCTGGTTTTGAGGTTTTTCCACTAAAGTAACATTACATATATATCACTTTATTTATTCTTTGGTTTTGTATGGATTGATTCTATAATATAATGAGAGGAGACATTATTAGAAAGAAAGTTATAACTCGTCGTAACATACCAATATGATAGGTTGAGAATTACCATTGAAATTATACTGCATTAATTTTCATCAATTTTATAGCCAACAACTAGTGTGGATTTTTTTTAACAAGCAACGATTTCGAGAACGCTTGAAATATAAAGTCATTCAAAGTCACTCAAAACCGGTAAAAAATAAAGGTTCAACTCCTAAGAGGAAACGACAGTTGGTGGTAATAATAACGGTTACCGCTATCATGTAAGCATACTTAAAACTATATCTGATTTCTAATAGGACAAATTTTCAAAATAGGCTAACTTTTAAAACATATAGCAGAAATAGGCCGGTTTTAAAAGTATTAGCAGAAATAGGCCATTTTTAAAAGTATTAGCAGAAATAGACCAGTTTTTACCACCTCAGCAATGAGGTGGCAAAAGCTTTAAAAAAATCAATCGGGGGCGCACTTGACAAGTGCGCCCCTCATAATTATAACAGACACACTTCACAGGTGTGCCTATTATAATTTTAACTTAAACCCTACTTACTTCCTCCTACTCTTTGTTATTCTGCTTTTTACTATTTTGGGATAAAAAGTACCAATTCGTACCATTCTTCCACTGACCCCAAAAATTCCTAAAATCTTCAAAAATTATCAAAATAAACAAGGGTTATTGATTGGGCTACTTCTATCAGCTATTGCACATCAATTTGAAGGTATTGATTTAGTTTAAACTCAAACCCTATCTCAAATTCTTGTGTTCCTCAATTTCATTCAAACCCTAGTTTTAGTTTGTTTTACTTATATATGTTGCTAATATTTGTTTAACAATTAATTATCCTAATGCCTTGCAAATTTTTCATTGTAGACTATGTCGGATTTTATCCCTATTATTTGCTATTTTGATGGGAAGTTGAATTTGAAAGAAAATAATACGCAGGTGTATGTTGGTGGCAAACAAAGAGGTTCAAAGGTCAAAAATTTTTGCTCCTACCATGAATTAAAGGAAACGGTGTATAGGGTTACAAAAAATGATTCACAAAAGTACGATGTAAGATTAGTAAACAAGTGGGTGACGAATTTTGGATCTTCTGCTATCGATGTAAATGATGATGAAGATGTCGGTGCAATGTTTTCGGTTAGTTTGAAAGTTATTGAGTTATTCGTAATAAAAGAGGAGTTGAGACATTATGAAGAGGCGACTAATACTAATTTAAACCAACATTCTACTTAAATTATTGGAACTATTCCGAGTTTTGCTTATCAAAGCAATCCAAGTTCAGTATTTCCTACATTTATGAATACAAAGTAAGTTTGTAAATTTTACATTTAAGTAGTTAAAATTCATTGTGTTCCGATCTCATACTTTTTTTTCTAACAATTATACGGTGCATGCAGGTGGTTCAAGCTCTAGACCGGCAAATGATGGTGTAGGTTGTAACTCACCACATATTGATAGCATGCAAATTGCTTCAATGAATAATGATATGGCATGGATTGAAAATATGGAAGCTAACAATGATCCGCTTGAGTTTGGAATTGGTAATGTGAATGAAAACGAAAATAATGAAGCCTCGTTGGTGCAAGAAGATGAAGACGATAACAACAGATAAATTGAATTTGAGATGCTTTTGACAAATGATTTATGTAGTGCACAAATTATGGCAGCATCGTTGATTCAAAATGTAGCTCCTATTAGAGATGTATTTACTGCAGATTGTGTTGATTCGGGCTTTCACGTGGGAATGTAGTTTCAAATCAAGGAAGTGCTTATTCAACAGCTTAGTGAGTGGTCTATTAAGAATTCTGTCTGTTTTAAACCTATAAAATCTCGCAAAAATAATACACTGTAATTTCTAATGTCGATAATAATTGTAAGTGGAGAATACATGCTATTGTCCCAAAAAAATCATTGATGGGAAGGTGGGAAGTTAGGAAATATGAAGGCAATCATTCTTGTATTAATCCGGTCAACAATTCTAATCATAAGCAAGCGACGAGTAGATTTGTTGCTACCAAAATACTTCCTTTTCTGAAATCAGATTTGAATACCACTCTCTCTGCGTTTCAAGTTTTAATGTCGGAAACTTTTTTCATCAAAATAAGCTACTTCAAGGCGTACAGAGCATTGCGGAAAGCACTTGAGACAATTTTTGGAGATTGGAAAACATCATATGATGAGCTACCACAATATTTGGCTACTATTAAAAAACATAATCTGGGAACCGTTTTTAAGATTGAAAACGAAAGACTCACGAATGACAAAGTTCGTTTCAAAAGTGCATTTTGGGCATTCGGTGCTTCTATTGATGGTTTTGTGCATTGTCGACCGTTAACTTCCATTGATGGCACACATCTATACTAGCAAATACCAAGGTATGCTGCTAGTCGTGACTGGAGTTGATGCAAATGATGGTATATTTCCATTAGCATATGCAATTGTAGACTCCGAATCAAAAGATAATTGGGAATGGTTTCTTAGATGCATGTACTATCTCATACATAGTGTTCGCAATAGATGTTTGACTTTTATATCCGATCGAATAAAAGGCATTCCGGGAGCATTAGAAAATTGGTCTCAAGAGCACCATCACCGCTTTTGTGCTAGGCATCTCAAAGCAAACTTTCAAGTTGTCATATTTACTCAAAAAAACTTGTTAGACTTATTCTATTCATGTGCTAATGCTACCGATGAGTTGCAATACAAAGAGTTAAGAGGCCACTTGAGAACCATTTCGCCGGATGTGCATGCTTGGATTGAAAAGAGCTTACGAGGTGCAGAGAAAAATTGGGTTCTATGCAAGGATAACGGTGGACGATTTATGATGATGACAACAAATGTATCCAAAAGTTTTAATGGAGTTCTACGAGATGATCGTGCTTTGCCGGTCAAGTCTTTAGTAGCACGAACGTTTTACCGTTTAAACGGCTACTTCATGAAACGTCGCTCCGACGCCGAAGGATTTGAAATGCAAATGACTCCAAAAGTTGAAACTCTTTCAGCTAAAAGAGCAAAACAAGCACGACATTGTGGAATTGTTAGATTCAATTAAACCGAATGACAAGTGAATGATAAATTTGGAAAAGCATTTACCATGACTTTACATGATAATGTGTGTACTTGTACTTGCAACATTCCACTATTGCAAAAATTGTCATGCTTGCATGTGATGGCCGCTAGTACTCAAACCGTTGGAGGAGCGAATATATCTCCGTACTATGAATTTTATTCATTGTGGTTTTCCATGGAAAAATATAAAGCAAGTTACGCTCCAAGCTTTCATCCAATTCCCGATAGTAGATATTGGGATGCCTATCACGGTACGACCATATTGCCTCCACATACAAAAAAGGAAGACAGGACGTCCGCATTCGACAAGAATTAAAGGTATGATGGATAAAATGGGAGAAAGTAAACAAAATACTTGTAGCAAATGTGGTCTAAAAGGGCACAAAAGATTGACATGTCCGTCAAAATGAGTTCTATACGATTGATGTAAGTGAATGTGGTCAAAAAGGAGTTTGGAGATGTATTTTGAGATTTTGTCCAATGATTTGTAATGTAACGAACGATTTGTA
Organism: Allium sativum; assembly: GCA_030737875.1. NCBI lineage: Eukaryota > Viridiplantae > Streptophyta > Magnoliopsida > Asparagales > Amaryllidaceae > Allium > Allium sativum. Next base: position 402,937,921 of record CM060922.1, on the reverse strand, counting down.
CTTTCAGTTTGATGAATGGATGAATGATTTGCATTTAAATAGTGAATGTTTGCATTTTATAAGCATATGAGTTGTATTGATTGGTTTTATGATGCGTTTGTAACATGTTAGATGCAGCCGAAGCAGCAGGTTAATGATGTGGCTCTCTGGTAGGGTGCCCCTTGCAGGTGCACCCTTGTATATGTACAAAGGAGCGCTTGATTAGTGCGCCCTTGTACACGAAGGCGCAGCTGGCAGGTGCGCCCCGACCGGGGCCTGCTGCTATTGTTACCTAGCAGCTCTCCATTTGCCTCATTTCCTCCAAACATCCCTTCCTCTCCAAAATCCCTAAAACTAAAAAAAACCCAAAATCCTATTTTTCTAAACTTTCAAATACTTCAATTTTTCACTACTTCCACACTAAATCAGTTCTACAATGGAAGGCTCATTCTCTTATGAAGTTAGAGGTAAATTCTTAAACAACATTACTTATTCATTACTTAATTAACCCTAGTTCGTTACTTGTTCATTACATGATTGACCCTAATTCATTACTTATACATGGTTATTTACTCTAGTTCATTACTTGTATATGGTGATTTACTTGTTCATTACAATGGAAGGCTCATTTCAATGGTGATTTACTTGTATATGGTGATTTGCTTGTTCATTTACTTGTATATGATGATTTACTTGTTCATTACAATGGAAGGCTCATTTTAATTCTTAGTTCAAGTATATGGTGATTTACTTATTCATTTCAAAACCAGGTTCATTACTTGTTCATTTCATTTCAACTTTTTTTCTTGTAGAGTTAGCACCCGGTCCTGTGGATGCAAATGTCTTGTATCTTCAAAATGAGCATAGAAGCAATAATCCAAACTTGATGAAGATATTTCAAAAATCCAAATGAAAGAATTCAATACTTTTTTCTTTTCTCATGCACTAGCTAAATACTTTCATTTCATTTTAAATTTTGTAGAGTGACGAGCCAATTGATTGTCAAGATCATTCTAGCAAGTTAGGGTTGATTACTTCAAACGCACATAGAGTTCAACTTGCGCTACAAAGAGCTGGATTTAGAGAAATATCCAGATTGGTTTTTTTTAAGATAGATCATGCACTTATTACTGCATTGGTAGACATGTGGAAACTGGAGACTTCCACCTTCAATCTTCCCACTGGTGAAATTACTATCACATTGCAAGATGTTACTTGTCTTCTTGGTGTTACAGTGGAAGGAGATCATGTTACTACTACACATCTCAGTAATTATGAAGATATTTGTTATGAGTGTTTAGGCGTGGTCCCAAATCGAAATGAGATAAGAGGCGCAACAATTAAGTTGACTTGGCTTCGACATACATTTCAAAATGAGCCATCAGAGGATGCGTCAGACCAACAAGTTGAACGTCATGCGAGAGCCATCATTCTGTACTTGATATCTTGTCGTCTATGTCCTTATCATTCTAAAGGACGACTAAATCTTTTTTGGCTATTATTTATGAGAAATTTGGAAGATTGTGCACGATATTCTTGGGGTATTGCGATATTGAGAACATTATACACTGAATTAAAAATGCTGCGCTCGTTAAATCCAAATCGATAGTCGATTGTCTTTCTCACCTACATGTAAATATTAGTATGTATAATTGTTAATGACCACTTGTAATATGCAATCCCATCATATTTGTTTTTTGTATATTTTACAGCTTTGCTCATGAACACATCTTCCTATCGGTCGTCCAAACGTAACTTTATCAGCACAAATCGACAAGTTGTTACTTTATAGTGCAAGGTAGTTTATGTACATTTACATGATGTTCAATAATGATGCTTATGCTTATGCTATATTAACTACATTTACATACTTTATATACATTACTTTATATCGCAGGTGTTTGGAAATAGGAGTTGGATTGAGTCTCCAAAGCAGGTTACCACTTACTACCGTGACTAGCTTGACATGCTAACAGATGAGGCTATTGTATGGAATCCCTACACACAAGATGTGCTAACAGATGCGAACTGTTGAGATGTATAACCTTGATCGAGTGATGCGACAATTTGGTCTTCAACAACACATCCCTGAGCCTTGCGAGCCAAAGTCAAATTTGGATTTTGCTGCCATTCAGTGAAAAATAGACATAACCGTATCGTTCATCAACAAATTCCTAGCACTCATATTTCAGCATACATGAGTTGGTATTGGTCGATCACTCGAAAATTCATTCTCGCAGACGGACTCCTCACGAGCGAGCATACACCGCTTGAGCGAGATGTCGTACGTCTTTTACTTTGCTTTACTGTTTTACTTTGCTAACTTAAATCTTTCAATATGCAATTATAAATAACACAATTTGCAGGTCGATGTGTTAGAAACGGTTGGTAGAGGATTGGAGGATATTGGACATGATCGAGTACCAAAGCCCGACGTCCAATCACGATGTATTAGCTTGAAGAAACTCATTGACACATTACTCTTTAGATGTAGACTAGAACGCCCAGGAGAACGAAGAACTAAAAGAAGGCATGATCCTTCTCAAGCTCCACATCGATAAGACCCAGTTCAATCACAGGTGGCAGGACCTTCTCAACCTCCCCCTACTCAAGATTGAACTTCACCATGAATGTTTTTATAAGTGTTGTACTAGTGTATATTTGTAAGCGAACCATGTACACTTTGGATTTGGGGTCGAATTTTATTTGGGTTCGTGTTTATGTTTGTAATCGAATTCTATTTAGACTTGTGTTTATGTTTGTAATCGAGTATTAACGTTGTTTTTACGTATTTATGTTTAAAGTTGATTCATATATGTGTTTATGCTTTATTTGAGCCAGCGTATTTTGAAGCTGATTCAATTTAAGCAGAAAAACTGCAGTGAAACAATGATATAGATGGAGAGATGCTGCTGTAATGCAGCAGATAGTAGGGAAGCACCTTACAGTTGCGCCTTCACTAATGTTTAAAGGGCGCACTTAAGTGCGCCCTTGTTATTTTTACAGGGCACAATTGTCAAGTGCGACCCGGTTATTTGTTTTAAAGCTTTTGCCACCTCATTGCTGAGATCGCAAAAACTGGCCTATTTCTGCTACTACTTTTAAAACTGACTTATTTCTGCTATATGTTTTAAAAATTAGGCTATTTTGAAAATTTGTCCATTCTAATATTTAAAGGACAATTTAATTTAATATTGGGCAAATTCTATTCGGACCCAGAGAATTCCTTAATTATCCCCCGATTTTATGAAAAAAATCAAGGACGAAAGTGCTCTTTTCAGTTATATTTTTTTTTTTTAATTTTCAGACTATCTCGTAGGGGCTCTACGTGGTTCATAAGAAAACCACGCAGGAGCACTAAGTGGTACCCTACAAAACCACGTAGGGCCCCTACGTGGTTTTGTAGCATACCACGTAGTGGTGCTCTACGTGGTTTTCTTAGAGCTCTTAAGATGAAGGGTATTTTCGGTTTTTTTTTTCCAATTTCTTTGTGGGGGGTGGGGGGTGGGGGCTGAGCCAAACATATTCATAGAAAGACGCCGGAGATAAAAATTAGAGTACAGGCAATCTGGTCAATTTGATGGGGTTAGCAACTGCCCGTGCGGTAAGGCTTCACTTTTCCCACTGATGGCCAAGCTCTTCTCCACCCTTCCGCTTTCTCCAATTTTCCCGCTAAAATTATCCTCTAGTCGACCTATTTTCCTCTCCAAATTTCCAACGCGCATAAAAGCCTTAAGAGAATGGAGCGAGTACGAAGATGCGCTGAAAAACAAGGACCTGGCTCGAGCGCTCGACTTTTTGCAAACTTCAGAAGCGAATTACTCGTTCGATTCGTATGATGATAGGAGTAATATCTTTTTGAGGCCGGAAAGAGATTGGGAGGTTCTAGATACTTGTTTGAATGCTGATGATATGAGGCTGGTTGCTTCTGCTTACAAATTTTTGAAAGATCGAGGGGTTTTGGATAATTTTGGAAAATACAGAAATATTGGTGAGAACAGGCTTCTTTTTCTTATGATAATCATGCCATATAAATTTAGTTGCTTGTATATGCTAAAATTAAGAAACATACAGTACGAACGAACCGCTAACAGGCAAGGAGCGGCTAATTCCTTCCTCAAATTTAAGAACTGACATATTATTCCAAAGTAGAACTGAAATTTTGTTGTTAGTTGTAGTTATTAATTGAAAATTAGGTATTAGCAATAACATGATTAAACAAAAGGGTGAATAACATAAGTACTTCTTTGCAAATAGGTTCTATTCCGAATTTTGTTCATGAATATTGTTTGTGTAAAATGACCAAACATCCATTAATAAAAATCTATAGAGCCTAGGACCTTGTGTTAATTTCTAGAAGGTGAATGGTGGATCTTTTGGTCGTCAACTACGTTAAGTTCTTATCAAAATTATAGACAGGTATTCTAGAAAAAGCAAATAGTAAAAGTGTCAAAAAACACAGGCACACAGTTTTCATAGTGGTTTGACAATCACTGAAAGACGGATGTTGTATACCTTTTATCATGATTCTTCGATTTACATTGCTATAACTATTACTGATCTCTCTAGATTAGTTACAATAACCGTTCTTCGATTTACGTTGCTACAACAATTACTAGATCACTCTAGTTTAGTTACAGTAACCGTGGATTGCTAGATTGGTGATTGGAAATACTCCGATGCCATGGTCCATGACAACTCGATGTTGAATGGTGGACTGGATGATTGAAGGCAATTAAACAAGATTGAGATGATCCCTGCTATTCGAAAGTGCTTCAAAATTTTGTTTGGCTAGTTCAGTTTGGTAGTTTCCAGTTCTCCAAACTTTTCTTCAATTATTAATCATGCATGAGGTATTATGCGAGGTTCCTACAAAATATGTACTTTTCATATTTGACCAATTCAGTTAGGTAGTAAACAATTGATGTTTAGTTCATTTTCATTCATTATGAGATAACTCTAAACACTTCTACCTTCACAATGACGAATGAAGTATGAACTCCAACAAATTACTTTATGTTCATCAAATCATACAGAGAGGCAACTCGTATTCATACCAAAAAAATAGAATGATTAAGACTTTTGAGTTTCTTTAATGAAACATTCAATACTCTTATGCAAACAAGAAGTATGTTCATCAGATTTAGCAGCTCATGTGGGAAGCACCACAAAATTATAGTTGAGATGTAGGTTGAGGAGGACGTTTTTGAGTTGTGTCGGACAACCCATGACTCACGTTACTCGTTCGAATATCATGCCAACTTTGTCGGGAACAAGGCATATGAGCTTTGGAATAGCTATATGCAATTTGACTAACAACCTTAAGCATGCCCGTTAAGTGTACTATTTATTTATCTATGTTTGTATATTGCCAAGTTTATGATTGCTTTTTTACTTTTAAAGTATTTATATGAATTAGCTATGTATCGAAATAACATAGAAATAAACGATGTTATTGAACATAACGATTGATTATCATGCATCATCACATTAAATCTTACATAAGCAAACCTTACATGGTCGTGTTATACACAGACAGACCCTTTTAGGTTAGTTTTGTCTAAGAATATTAAGCTCATGCTAATAAATATGATTGTGGAGTATATTAATCTCATTTTGTTGCGATCAATTTTGCAACATCGTTATTTGATACTCTAGTTTATTTAGTGTACCTAATTGCTCGTTGGGAAAAAGGATCGTCGATCCACTTCCAAAATGCATCAATTAGGATACATTGTTATTTCCACTTTGAGCGACATCTATAGTTGCGTATCCACATGCTCATATTATAGATGATCAGTCAATTTCGTGTTTGATTTCAGGTGAGATGATTCGTTATTCTAGCCGTTTTGACTCGTGTCTATGTTGATGGCTTTGTCTTTCTCTAGGACGACTTTCTTGTCTTTGAAGCTCTTTATGTTCTTTTTCATGCTTTCGTAAATCTTTAGCGTGTTTTTTGCATTACAATGTTGAAATTAGTGTCAGCCTCCCGTGACGACCGACAAAGGCATCTAGTGCTATAAGGTACCTTCATGGTTGACCGATGCAGGGAGAGAAATATGGCTATGATATACCATGATTGAATAGATTTAAGAGATGCAAAATTTTAATAAGCACATACATTTAATAATATTACACAACACAAATTTTAAGGTAACACGACATATCACTAGCCTAAAGGAGAAGGGGCAACAAAATGTCATAATAGCAAGTAGGTGAGTTAACTAAACAATTCCACTTTGAAGCACGTACATAAGAGGTGATGGAGCATATCGTTCCCCTAAAATGAGACGAGGCATCATAATTTCAAAAAGCTAATTGATTAATACATTACTGCTCATCAAATTTAATAATACACATCTCATCCAATACGATCGATATACATAACAAAATCAATATAGCCAACAGTCGATACAACTAACGAAATCAGGAGTCAACATCGCTAATGAAATCAGTAAAACTACTCATAGATAAATCTAACAACTCTAGTTAATCAACATCGTTAATTGACTGCATCGTCGTCTTCATAGCCACTGCCTTCATCATCGTCTCCTTGCATCTAAAAAGTCTTCAACTGAGCTATTAAATCATCAATTTTAACTCTAAAAATTGTGTGTATTGTGGTTGTGATAGATGTCATGCGCCACCTGACCGTGATGTAGTATCATGCGTTGATACATGACGTACCCTCGTCTGATATAGCTGCATATTGTAACTATGAATGATTCACATGTCAAATAATTTCCTTGTAACAGCGAATTGCGTACTTGTTATTACATATCTCATACCTAGGTACAACATGTTAAAGGAACTCCAACAATGTGTGCATAGTTGTGAAGGGTGCACGTCATGACGCTTTGTTTTCTATGGCGGGACACACATGGAAAGACACAACAAATGGTGTTTAAGGAACAGATGTCATGCCATTTTTTGTTTTGTTGTTTTTCTTCATTCACAATTCAAACAACGTAAAAATTAGTACTTTTCAACACTTACTTCAGCCCCTTACATCTCCATGAAGGAGAGACAAATCTAAATGAGAGAGATGATAAAGATGTCGAAGCTTATGAATCTGATGATACAAATATTAATTTAAAAATATAATTGTCGAATCAAATTCAGAATTCAAATTGATTAGTAATATGTAATGTTATCTTGGATTTTGACCTTTGTAGACTATCATGCTTGAAATCCTATCTTATGATCTTATATTTGATATTTTTTGTGCAAAATATTTAAAAGATATTTGTTACATATGTTGTTGTCAAAAGTATAAACCATATTGATTTTTTTTAAATTAATTGATATAGATGAGAGTTATATGACACCTCATGTTTGGGAGCATCCATTTTTTTTGAACCACAACCATTCATTTATATTTAAATGATGGGTGAGTGGATGGAGAGAGAAGAGTCGTGTGGTGGGAATCAGAGGAAATTTAGTGAGACAGCATTGTTTAAGGTGCATCAGAACGCTTCTTATTGATATATGTGTGTGTGTACGTATAATTTATTAAAAAATTCTAAGTAGGCATAGTAAATTAAAAAGGCGCACTTTATTTGTCATATCATGCGCCCAAGGTATCGGGGAGGGTCTGCATGCATCATTAATAGCTTTGATCGAGAGGACACTATGGTGGAAATCATGCCACATACCTATGACGTTAAATGCTATGGAATTTCTTTTCAATAAATTATTTTTTAATAAATCTGTAATTGATCTTAGATTGCACAGGAGGATGAGAGAACTATAAGGACGTAAGGTGAAAACCCAACCGGAGAATTTGGACGATGGCAGCTAACATCTAAGGATTGATATTATGATTATTATCGTAGTTCACTCCACATATATAATCTAGAACTAGATAGCAATGAGGAGCAACTATGATCCAATGGACATCATAATTATTAGTAGCTAAGAGGAAGGTCTCACCATCTAGAATTTCACAAAGCGTACATATGCTATGTGCCAATAGACCTTAAAGGCTTAAACATGTCCTCACATGATGACGAATCAGTAGGAACACGAACCTCCTCAATGGTTTGGTACTAGTCCTCTTTCTTAAGTACCACACCAAAATTAATATTGTCAAATGTAGTGACACACAGTGCCTAGACATGAGATCCTCAACGGACGATGGTCGTGCAACTGACCGACCTTCTCCAACGCTATCTAGTAACAATTCATGGACTTAGTTTTTTACTCTTGGTTTGCATTTCCAGCTGTTAACATGACTCCTACAACTTATGCCTTACCCCTGAGGGGGGTCGATGGTTGTGTTGGGTGGTTTCCCATCCATTAATCCTAGGGAAGTATGACTCATGAGATTGGCTTACTGTCATCTGAAGTCGGTGATGCATGTTATATACTCATAACACCACACATCAAAAGATGAACATTTGCTCGACTTGGGGAAGAGAATGAAGATCCATATCAGTGTACAAACATGAAAGTATGGCGCTCCCTAATCATTTATGTGCAACTACGTTGGTTATTTATGCAAAATAGATCGAACAATCCACGTTTATGGGGAAAGGCCTACCGATTTTTTAGCGGACCGTCTATTTTTTTCATTATAGCGAGTAATAAAAACATACAATGGCCAGAAGTTAGGCCAACTGCCTAACTACTAAGCATGAGTCTAAACTAGATTACAGAACTGGAGTTAGGTATATGTGCCTAAACTACACACTAAGAACAAGCCATCATCGCGCAGGGTAAAATCTCATACACCACGCAGGGTGTGAATTACAAATAAGAATGCAACAACTAGCTACTACACATCCACGACAAAAACTACACTTGCTGTAACAACCCACCTCCGCTAGGGTCACTTACAAAGGGAATGCACTAGTTTTGGAGGAGCGTTATCGAGGTAAACAATCACAGAAATATTACAAGACAGAACATAAATAAAACAGCGGAAGAATCAAAAGCTAAATTTCATTACTTTCAAAAAGAGTCAAAACCTTTTACATCCAAAGTACCAACTATCATTTTCCATTACAACAAGTTCTGCCTTGAATAGATAAAGAAGCATAAAACTTAAAACAACAAAAGTAGCAATTCCCCGAAGGTAGCAGAAATGCAGTCATAGCATAGCTCAAGATCAAACCGTACATGAGCTGAACCGAAAGCAAGTGAAATCCAAGCTAAGTGCTAGAGTTTCCTCCCTGAGAACCTAGGGGGGGAACGGAAGAAAAAGAGGCGAAAGAAAACGGGTCAGTCATAAAGACTGGTAAGTCCTAGTGACTTTCAACATAAAAACATGTAAATGTAACATGACATGTATAAACTGAAAGTAAACATAAAGATGCTGTCAAGATGGGCAAGATAGACTAAGATAACTTGATAATTCAAGTATAAATCAAGTATAGCATCGCATGTTTAAGATTCGTTGCACCAACTGTACTAGTATCCCAAACCCATGTCATATATTAACCATGAAATGATCTCTTGGCCCAATATCATGAATGACTCATTACTAGGTCCAACGGAACGATCCACTGATCGATCGGCTCCCTACAAGTTCTAGCTCGTCATGTGTCTGTGTCGTACGGCCCTATCACGAACGTAGTCACATGTGCTAGGTCCACCATAGGGTGTATCAAGCCCTATGGTGCCAACCACCGACACGAATCAAGCATGCACTGGTAAACCTACTGATGGCCAATGCCTGCTTTTTCAACTCCGGACTACGTGCACGACCATAGTTCGCCTGAACCTGCACTGGCGCACCAACTCAGCCGTCGTTCTGGTCGCTTACAATCAGCCCAGTAATCGTGCCCCACCCTGCCTAGTTCCAGGGTACCATGATACATCTAGTGGGTTACTGCTGAAATGGACCGCGTAACTAGGGTTTCCGTCCAACATGTTAAGTGTTGTCATTTAAATTCGTGACTTAACCCTTATCAGTCTAGCATGTCAAGTTGGTTAAGTGTTGTCGTTCAAAGTCACGACTTAACCCTACAAATCATGTGTCAAGTTGGTTAAGTGTTGTCTTTCATGTTCATGACTTAACCGTATCATGTGGCATTAATTCATTAATGCACCACAACCTCTCACATCAGACCTGTTGTTGTGGTCACTGGATATGTCGGGCGGTTCCGGGCAGAATTACACCACAACTCAGTCTGACCTCGGGTTTCAAGCGCGATATGACCAACTACCCACATTGGATCCTATTGTTTGCAGTCACTGGATTTGCCGGTCGGTTCCGGGCAGAATTACACTGCAAACTCAACCCAACCTCGAGTTGGCCATTTTCAAGTTCATTCTAGTGTCATGTCCATGTTCAAATTCCATATCAAGTTCGTGTCAAGTTTCATGTCAAGTTTCAATTTATGCCTATTATCAAGTTCATGATTCATGTTCATAACCAATTCATGTTTTGCCTAATCTACCCAAATCGTATTCCCATCGCACGTAAACGTGAATCGATCTAGATTACAAGTAAATCCAAATCCAAAATGAAAGGGAATGACATCAAAACTATGATAGGCACAAAGGACGAGCATAAAGCGATAGAAGGGATTACAAAACTAGCATGATATAACTTAAGATAATTGGTTACAACATCACTGGCATATAGAAAATAATAGGATTTCAAATCTAGCATAATAAGGTGATAGTCATGACATAAGGTGATTGTCCCAAACTTGTAAATAATAGACTGATTCAACATCACAGGCATAATAATGTTATGATCATGAAATAGTTTGATTTACAACATGAGTAGGTCCAAACTGATTTCATAGCAATATTTCCAAATGTCAAGATCCAAGATGGAAACTAGAATAGATGTGAATCGATTATCATACTTAAGTCCAATTTCACTTTATCTCATGTCCAAATTACAATTAACAAGTTTAAATATCAAAGTAACTAGAACTTACAAATCGTGGACTAAGAAATGAGATGCAGAAGTTGAATCTAGAAACTAGTCGTCGAATTGTTGAATCTTGATTTGATTGTGGCAGAAAATCCCAATTTGCGAATCTTATGTTGCTTGAAGAAGAAGGTAGAAGAATTCCCTTGATTTGATTAACTTTATTTTTAATTTAATTTTGAAGAAGAAGAAGCCATGTCCATCAAGAATTTGTGCAGCATAAGGTTAGAGAAAAATAGTGTAAAGAGAATGGGGCTAGGGGCTGTTTATATAGGTTTAGAGTTATGAATCTGGTCACGAAACGAGTCTAAATACATCAGAATGCATCAGGTTCAAAAACTGGGTTTCAGCACCAGGTCGACCATAGGGTCGACCCCCAGGTCGACCATAGGGTCGACCCCCAGGTCGACCATAGGGTCGACCTGGTCCCTGGGAGGTCGGTCGTAGTGTCGACCCCCAGGTCGACCTAGTCCTGGGCGGGAAAATTCTCGCCCAGTCTGCGCTGGGGTTTGAATTCGAATTTCGAATTCGAATTCGAGCTGTTTTTCTGTTCTGAAAATCCTTGAAACTTCGGAGGGTCATATCTCCCTCATACGGACTCCGTTTCTCGAAAACTCGGACTCGTTTCCAAGCAAAATTTCGAGACGAACGCAATGGCGCAACCTGTTTCCCTTGATTCTTATTTTAAAATTTAATTCTGCCTTGATTTATGGTTTTAACATGTTATTAAAATACGGATTGTTGCATTCTCCCCCCTTAAAGGATTTCGTCCCCGAAATCTTCAAGTTAAGAAGAATGAATCCTATCATCCAATCAACAATCTACTCAACCATCATCCACAAGCAACTATTGTCCTTAAAAAATTTCTAATGCTGTATGAACTTGTGCAAGAGTGTGTGTATATGTACTTATCTAATGCAAAAGATCAGGCGGTTACCGATTCAGTAGACCTCCTTAATGCAAAATATGTTAGTGTAATGAGTCCAATATGTATGCAAATTCCTAACATACTTTATAATCTCTACATGAGTGCACAAACATTCATTCATATGCAACATCTATCAAGTTTCCATCCATATACAAGTATAAACACCCATGCATATGCAATATGAAATATGTGACTGAGCCGATCTAGTGCTTAATGTGTGTTATGCAACCACGAGCAACCACTTGCAATCATCAACCATAACATGTTTCAATTACATGTTTACATCCAAAAGGGTTCTACCTAAGGTTCTCAAGATAGGATTGAGAAGATAAGCAAGATAAAACAAAGCATCTAGGAGAAGAAGTTAAAGATGTACCCCCAGAAGGTCCTACTTGCGGGCCTTGCCCTTGCTTCTTAGGGCAGTTCTTGCTGATATGCCCAGTATCACCACACTGAAAGCATGCTCCCATCTCCATCTTCTTCTTTCTACAATCCTGGACTGTATGCCCATCAATACCACAGAAGTTGCATTTTCTTTTCTCACATGACTTGTTGTCATTATTGTTGTTATTCTTGCCTCCTTTCTCGGAGTCTACCTTCTTGTTTTGACTCGTTCGCCTTGACCTCCTTCTTGCCATTCTTGTCTTCTTCATTTAAGAGTGCCATGTCTACTAACTTTTCGTAAGTAGCCCCATAGGTATGTGGGTCATAGCCAAGCTGTGAAGTGGCTCATTCAATCCCTTGACAAAACAGAGAGCCTTCTTATGAGGAGTATTCACTAAGTCCAGTCCAAACCGGGCCAGCTGATTGAATTGATTGACGTACTCCTTGACCGTCATACTTCCTTGCTTAAGAGATAAGAACCTTTCCAACTGTAGACTTCGTTCAACTTGTGAGAGGAATTTCATCTCAAACCTTATCCTGAGATCCATCCTTGTGTCAACAGGTCTTTCAGCGTTAGTGACTTCCCACCAATAGGAAGCTTCGTCTTTTGTGACGGCCCGCCCCGCACCAGCCGACATTTCTTCCGAAAGTGCGCTGTACACATGCCCGACTAGCACGGAACGGTCGTCAGAAGAAAGGAAAGAAGAGAATGAACTAATCAAGAAACCTGTAGAATGTCTCACAGCGCATGGAACAAAATATAGTAATAACATAATCTTGACATAAAACAGACGAGACAGTGCGTAAGCTGAAAACTAAACCAACATAGTAGCGGAAATCCAAATACAGCTTATTACAACTTTCCAAATTTACTGTTTCTAAAACAAAAGAAAGCTAAAGTAGAAGATGCACGACTAATGTCCAAGCAGTGATCTTCAACAACACAGGGAGAATACTATATATATCATACGTGGAAGCCTCCTGTTCGTCTCCAGATCAGCTACCCGTGCATACTCAGTTAACCTGTCTCTAGTCTGCTCGTGTGAGCACCCAGAGTAATAAGAAGAGACGTAAAACTCTGGGTCAGACAAAAAGTCTGGTATGAGCGATAAGCAACAAACAAAACAATAACAGGTATAATCCAATCATACCCGAACCTGGACCTGCAACCAAAGAGTTAGCACTACATACCGTAGAATACTCTATGGTGCCACTAACACATGGTGTGAATAATACGGGGTGGGAGTGTGCATGTCATAGTGATGACAAACAATCAAGCATAGCAATCATCCTCACATCTCTCACTCAGTGCGTAAAGCATACGATACCCACTACCTTGGTCACCTAATCCTTTGGGTCATGACGGAATCCAATCCCGTACAACTATCACTACAAGCCCACTATCCATCTCTCAGTGGTGAACCAAAGTTATGAATACCGACAACCCCTTTGCACACGTCCCGCAGTAAAGCCCAATCATGAAGTGAACTCATTGGTTCCCAACTGGATCCTGAGCTCTAACTTCCTATTTAAACTACCTTTGCATCTCGGTTTTTTAGTCTTCACCGGATCGGTTCGGTCTTCCTTCTTCATTCTACTTCGGATCGGTTAGGATCTTGCCTAGCCATTGGTTCGGTTCGGAGAAGACTACACGGGTCGGGTCGGAGAAGACGCTCCTCTAGCGGTTCGTGGGGAAGGGCTTCACAACGGTTCGGTCCGGGCCTCCCCATCCGATCCGATCCGGTTCGGGTCTCAACTTGCACTTTTCCTGCAACTTCCAACGACTGTTTATACACCACTCGACGGCGTTTTCGACCATTTTAACTATTTTAAACAATCACAAAGCATATCATACAGTCATAGCAACAAATAGAAGTGACCGCAAACACCAAAACATCAACTTGATAGGTTAAAATGGATCAAACATAGCCAAAACCCCATATTTTCCCTTAATCCCTCTTAATCATGTTTAAGCATATAATTAGCAAAACTTATCCAAATTAGCCAAATTTTCTAACAGAGGTCTAAAACAATATTTCAGAATTTCTGAATATTTTAATCATGCATAAATTCGCTAATATCACTAATCACTCCTTAATCCCCTAAATTCCGGGATTAACAAAATTAGTCGAAATTAACCCAAATTCATATCAGAGGCATAAAATGATGTTTTAGAATTTTAGGAATTTTTCTAGATTTTTCTGAGCCATAATTTCGCTAATTTTCGCTAATTACCATAATTAGCCGTAATTAATGAAAAACAATGCAAATCACTCACCTTTGCCACAAGTAAACTATAGATCTGAAATAATCTCTGATTTGGATCCAATCTCTATGTGTTCCAGCAGCTCTATCCCAATCCGTATGTTAATCCGCCTTGATTTGATGTAGATTAGGCTAATATGTGATTAGAGATGACAAAAAGGTGTTTTGGAGTGTTTTAGAAGATGGAGGTCATTGTTAGAGCTTAAGGAAGGTTTGTGGCGGCTGAGAAAACTGAAATGAAATGATTTTCCTAACCCTTCCAGCCCTTTCATAACCCTAATCCCGAAATTCCCCTTTGGGCCTAGCTGTTAATCACCCGGTTAAGCCCAATTAAGCTGTTTTTCACTATCAGAAACTTGTTTCAGCTATATCTCCCAAACAGTGAGTCCGTTTGGCTAATGAGACCACTCTACGGAAAGGTAAACCATCAAACGAATCTAATAGAAGTGGTTTCAGGTCAAAATTCCTTTCCAATCAAAAGTTATGACCAAAACAATATCGGCTAGGGGCAAAATGGTCATTTAAAAATCGGCAAAAATCATGAACATGGGAAATGACCCCAATAGTTGTCTCCCAAAGTTACACGACCATACGACTTCATACGAAAAAAAAATGTTCTACGATCCTAGATACGGAGAATGCGGGTTGTTACATCCCTCCCCCCTTTTAAGAAATTTCGTCCCCGAAATTCCTTAATCCAAAACATACAAAGGATCCCGCATGCCTACCAACCATATATAACAATCAAACATGCAAAACAAACAGAACCATTCTGCCCTAACATGCGGTTTACTAACAAGGGAAGAATCATCGCCGCTAAAATCTTACCAGGCAAAGAGCTTTGGATACGACTTTCTTATGTCATTCTCTACTTCACAAGTACAGTCGTTCTCTCGCCATCGATTTCCATCTCTACCTTAGAGGTAACTTCTAATAGATTGGGATCGTCCCTCTAATTAGAACCGATCCACTTAATCAAGATCGATCTAATCGTCAAGCTTACTAGCGTTTGTGAATCCAATTCACACTTAGGTTTGAAGTCATATCCCGTGATATACTCTAGTTGCTTCCATTCCAGAAAAATAGCCTCTAAACTAGCACGTCTCTTACTCAATGCATCAGCTATCGCACCCAGTCTGATACTATGACATTCGTCTATACTGTCATTTTCTTAGGTAATCCAAACCTATATGTCAAATTTTCAACTACATTCCAAATGTCCTTTCAAGTCCAACTTGAGTCCTTACATTCTTATTGCACGTCCAACGTACGTTCACTTCCTAGAGGCAGACTAGACCCATCCAATGACCCTAGGCACTACACCAACATCTGCACTGTACGTCTAACGTACATTCACCTTCTAAAGGTGAACTAGATTCATCCAATGAACCCAGGTACCCTACCCATATTCATACTGCACGTCCAACGTACATTCACCTTCCAAAGGGGAACTAGACTCATCCAATGAATCTAGGTACTCTACCCACATCCGTACTGTACGTCCAACGTACATTCACCTTCCAAAGGTGAACTAGACTCATCCAATGAATCTAGGTACTCTACCTATGAGTCCAAGTCCAACTGAAACTCCTATATCCGTTGAATCTCCAAGACAACGGACGCTCCACAATGCCCATCATACTTCAAGTCTAACGTAAAGTATCTTACACTCGTCATATCACCATGATCAACGAACTTACCCTATTTTCATTCAACATGATCCTACATGTGATACTCAAGAGAAGAAAGGTAAGAACACACACAACAACCATAGCATCCATCAAACAAATCTTATCTATCACCTGCTAAAGCCATGAATACGTCAATACCTATATGTCTGGTCCAACCAACATCAATAACTAATGGAAACTCTGCCTCCAAACGGACTACCGTACGTCCAACGTACGTTTATCCTCCAAGGATAACTAGATCACGTCCAACGGATCCAAGGTAAGTGGACGTCCCCAGATACCCCTGCTTTTAGTCCGCCTGAAATACTTGAGTCCCACCCAAGTCTATCCATTATCTTGCTGCCCTCTCGAGTCCAACTCGAGTCAATCCAATTCCTTGCAACCTTCTCGAGTCCAACTCGAGTCAATCTATTACTCATAAACTCAGACCCAGTCTTGAGTATCCATTACCTACCAACCCTAGTCCAACATGAGTCGTCCCCCTATTCGTTGCAGCTCCTAGATCAACGAATACCTATTTTCTTTTACGAGTTCAAGTCCAACTTGAATCGTCCTAACCTTCGTTGCATCTTCCATGATCAACGAACTCATCCTATTCCTTCAAAGTTCTACTATCCAAAGAGAACATCAGCATAGAGTCCTAAACAATCCATTACTTTGCATCTTTCTCGAGTTCCAGTCGAGTCATCTCATAACCTTATCGAGTTCAACTCGGGGCAGTCTATACCATCGAATAGTCTTATCCTGTCACAACTGCCCATCACTCGAGTAAACCAAGGTATCATCCAATGAAAATCACAACGACTACTTATCCCTCACGCAAAGCATCCTAGTCAAACTCGACATTCCCCAAGCACAAGCCCCAAAGGCCTAAACCAATATCAGACAAGCACCTAAGGAACATCTCCTCCGAATTCGGACAATCCACGTGAAGTGATACTAGCGAAACAACTAAGCACTGGAGCACTCATTTGCCTCCCAGAGACAACGATAACCTCTCAGCTTCCCTAACTCCAGTTACCACCATCACTAGGTAGGTACCTAATATCACCCCATTCATTTAGAGTAGATCGACTCCCCAAAATAATGCTAAACCCAGTAAAGCCCAAAACAAAATAATCACAAACATACATTCATGACTCGATAAGACCACGTTACGGTAAATCATACTGCTGAGGCTAGTCAAACCACCAATCGGGTTCGCCACTACTAAAGGTCTATCGACTAACTCAGGTTTTGTCAAACAAAACCCGATCAAAACATCTTAAATAGAAAGCATACCTAGAATAACGACACCTTTTTCCTTCTACGCCGCAGTTGGGGCATTCGACGAAGAAGGAACAACGTTGATAGCATATGCTCTCACGATCTACTTCTCCCTAGGAGGTTGTGGACATTCATTCTTGTGATGTCCCGCTTGGCCACAATTAAAGCACTTCCTTCCCCCAGGCTTTTCCCGACAATCTCTGGCATAGTGGCCCTTCTTACCACAACTAAAGCACTCGCCATCTTTCTTATTTTTCTTATTCTGACCATCCATGGTTTGGTCTTGTTTCCTCTTGTCCCGGGAATTTTTCTTGCCTCCACCGCCTGCTTGCGGCTTTGGCTCCTCTGCAGATGCAATAACAACCTCAGTCTTTGAATTAGGGTAAAGACTCTCTGACCTCAATGCTTTCCACACAATCGATTCAAACGTCTCATCGATGTGGTTAATAAGCTTTTCTCCTAAGTACTGATCCAAGCCTGTTATAAATTTTTCGTTCTTCTTCTCGGGAGTATCGATAAGGGATAATTCATACTTCGACAATGTGTCGAACTCAGCAATATACTCCAAGACTGCCCTACCACTCTGCTTAAGCTCCAAGAACTTCCTAAACAATTCCGACTTCTGAGCAGCTGGGATAAACTTGTCGCTAAAGCGAGCCTTAAACTGATCCCAAGTAACCTGATCCTCTGGAGTGGCTGTCTTAATAGCATTCCACCAATTCATCGCTCGCCCTTGCAGCTGACGAGACGCTAGCCTTCTCTTTATCGCATCCTCGATACCCAAGTCGTCGAAGATACGATCACAGCTATCCAACCAATCCTGAACATCTATGGCCGACTCCGTTCCGTGGAACGGCTTCCCACCAAGGTTAGTGTAATCCTTGCACAACTTGGCGAAATCGGCCCTAGGCGCCTGCACTACTGGACCACCACCATTACCGGCGTTGGGAGCTTCCCTCTGAATATCCATAAGCATCTCCCTCATGAGGTTAGTAAACATCGTCCTCATGTCAGCGACATTACCATTATTAGCTCCCCTACTGGCACCTCTTGCGTATCGGCTCATCATTCAATCTGTAAAAAGAAAACGATTAACCATCTCCATAGTGGTGCTAGTTCAGTACGACTTTATCCTTATACTACTAATGGTATATATATATAACTTTTGAAAACCAAAGTAATCACAAATACGCGCTCTCGTATACGTATACAGACTCTCCCTGATGACTTCTCTAGGTTAATTTCGCAACCTAGAGCTCTAATACCAAATGTGACGGCCTGCCCTGCACCAGCTGGCATTTCTTTCGAAAGTGCGCTGTACACATGCCCGACTAGCACGGAACGGTCGTCAGAAGAAAGGAAAGAAGAGAATGAACTAATCAAGGAACCTGTAGAATGAACCTAACCGTCTCTTCTTTGATAGAGTTAAATGAATTTATACTCCACCATCTCCAGCATTAGGGAACAAAGGAAGTTATTTCAAGCATATGATCGTGAAAAAGGTTCGCAATGTCAGGAGCAAAATGAGTCCAACTAGGCTACTATTCATTCATCAACAAAATGGACTTGCACGCATCTTTAAGGCCGAGAGACACCCGTTAAACCCATCCAAGCACTCGTCAAATGGAAATGACTTACAACTATTTCGTTCTTTGTGATTCGTATGCACATCTATCTCTGAATGTGTACTAGGAGATGAACATGCTATGATATCAACATGACTCCAACACTCCATCCTTTGAGTGTGGTTTTTGGTCTAACTACCCAAGGACTTAGTTCCATCAGGGATTTGTGGATTAGTGTTCGTGTCACCTCTGCTACAGCTATCAAATGTTTATGTTGAACAGACTCTGATTCACCTAGTCAACATCTAGTCTCTTATGTTTCTCTTCTAATACTAGATGTATTATCTCAGTGGTCCTTGTGTTGCTTGGTGGACAACTGTGTCTTTGCGCAATGAGCCGACAACTTACGGATCGGTCGGTCCACTATTATTATGGCGCTCGACTAGTCGTCGACTAGTTGATTAGTCGACATTGGAGCATCGACTGGAAGAGTCGACTTGCCATTAGTCAAGCTCAAACCCTAAATTAAGAAGTCGAAGTCGAACCTAAAATCACGAACTCGAACCCTAAATCACGAAGTCGAAGTCGAAATCACGAACTTGAACCCTAATTCACGAAGTCGAAGTCGAAATCAACCCCAAATCATGAAGTCGAAATCATGAACTTGAACTCTAGATCACTTCGAACTTGTTTTATCAGTATTAACCTGAAGTCGTACCCTAGTTGTTTATTATAAACCGCAATTATCTATTAATACACTGCAAAGATGTACGTATTTATTTATTTATATACTGCAATTATGTATTAATATATGTATATATTTATTTATTTATCGACTACTTACGACTAGTCTATGACTAGTCCGAAAAGTCGACTAGTTGGACCTCTATTGACTCGACTCGACTCGACTTGACTTGCCGTCGTAACAACCATGGGTCGGTCCAAACTCAAGCATTTCTATTTTGACAGTCAAGCATATAGTTTCAGCATCAAGGCTTATGGTGAGAAAACTCTTGTACTGGTATGGGCTAACACCATACGGTCTGTACCGATATTCGGCACCGAACAGAACTGGTTTGAACCTCGTATGGTTCAACTATGTGGAAGTCTGTACCTTCGTGGTTGCTACCTACCTTGTTCGTTCTTTGGTATCCATTTCCAATGGGTTGTCAACATAATTCGTAGTTTGGTGTTTATGGACCTGCGTTGGTGTTTTTTTGCTTCATGTGTCAAAAGGAGCATGCCCATTATCTCCCGCTGCTTTGTCAAAAAAGAAGCTTTCGTATTTGTTATCATTGTTTGTACTTCCTTCTTGGTAAGGTAGGTGAATCAGACTAGACGTTGCTTCCTGATTGCCCCTTGGGCAAATTGTTGTCCATCCAACAGTGTTTTCTTCAATCTTTGCTTTTTAGCTAGTGTCTTCATGATATGAATTGAATGCTCAGTAAAATTACCAAAACGTTTGCATCATAAATGACCAAGAATATAGATCTGGTAGTGTAGGACCCTGAATATGACTCTAATGCTAGTTTCTAGAAGTTGAGATAGGTCTTACTTAATTTAGGATATAGGTCACAGATATACCAGAAGGTAAGTAGTAAAGTATGGGAAATAAGAATTGTTTTTATAATGGTTTGACATCCTCTGACATACATTTGCTTTATATTTTCTATTACTATTTTCGGAATTACAGTTATTACAGTGCTTACTAGATCTCTCGATCAGTTACACCAATTATGGTTGTTGGATCTATTATTGGGAACACTACGATGCCATAGATTTTGGGTCTGGTCCACCATATTTTGATGTTGGATGTTGGACTGAATGATTGAATGTGACTGGACAAGGTTGAGATAATTCCTTGCTATCTAAGAGTATTCCATAATTCAGTTTGGTTAATTCGATCTTGTGGTTTCTACTTTTTATTGTTCCAAACTTTCTGTCATTACTAAATATCTATGGAGTAATTGAACGTGTGAGGCTCTTACAATATAGACGCTCTTACAATATAGACGCTTTTCACTTATGACAAGTTTGGTTTTGGTGGGAAACGGTTAGGTAGTAAGCAATCACATATGATACTCCTTACCTTACTGAACTGTTTTTCTTATTCTACACGTATACCCATTGAACCGTTTCTCATGTTCAACACTTGCTTCTTACCAAGCTGTTTATGTTGTTACTTTCTAGAATGATATTTTTCATATCATAACCTTTTCGTTTCAAGTCCTAATTAAGCGAAACTCGGACCAATAGCTTTATATCGTCGAATAGAACATTTCAGTGCTCATGAATATTCCGTTTGAATGAAATAAATAGAAGTTCTTCAACATAGAGCCCTAATCGGTTAGGTAGCAAATCAATTTTAAAATGACCATATTTTTCAGAACTGTTTGAATTGTCCACCAATGTGTATGCCCTGATTTTACCCATTTTTCAATTGGTGTGGATGTATACTGTTCCAAATTTGCCCCAACAAATATACTAGAATAACCATTGATATAGCCGGTGAAAGAATGAAGCATAGAGAGGGAGGAAAAGAGAACTTTTTATGCTGGTGTTTTTCTACTTGCTCAAATGGTCCATTGATGTAATATGTTGTTGAGGACATTAATGGGCTATCAAGCGTCTTGTTACTTAATTATTATTGTTTTTTTTTTAAACTCTCCTTTTTCTTTATCTAGTACCATTGCTTTATCTTTTTTTTTTTTAAAAAAAAAACTCTCTTCTTTCTTTCTCTAATACCATTGCTTCTCCATTTCCCATCTTTGCTTTGCCAATCGCTTTGCTTCAAATAGTATTAATTAGATTCTACTTGCATTAAACTAACATTAAACGTGATGCTTCAAAGTGGTGTATGCACTCCATTTTTTTTTTCCATTTTACCCGATCTTCGTTTTATCTATCTCTGCTCACTTACCTACTGCATTTTACTCATTGTTAATTAAATCACCTTACACAAACAAATACATCTATATTCACTTACCTACTGCATTTTTTTCATTTTAAATTAAATCATGTTACCCAAACAAATACATGAAATTTCACCCGTTGTCATTATCTCACTAATCGGATGTGTTTCATTTCGAAATCATGTTATCATTATTGGCTTAACTGTTTGATCGAGGCTATATGTTGCGATTGGTGCTATATTGCCAATCAGCTTGGGTAATATGAATTTTATAATTGCTTTTTATAAATCTCATTCTAGTATGGGTAAGATGAAGTTAGTTTTGGGATGCATTTAGCACCACTCATATTTTATCCAATTATTTGTCTGGAGCAACATAAAGCACCCACAAGGAACTTCTTTCACCACCCGTCCACGGACTGACAAAACCACAGTAGAAACTATGCAAAAACCTCTTTCACCTTACAAAAACTATGCAGAAATTCGAAATGACTGCAGACATCAACAATGGCACAGAATAAAAGACACTGTCTCTTATCAATGAAAATGGTACAGCACACATATCCAAGAGAACTAATTTTGTCATGCCAAGACCATTAAAAAGCCGAAAGGAGTAAAATTGTAATAATTATTGACCAGCGGGTAAAATTTTAGATACTATTGCGGAAAATATAATCATTAGATTTTATGTTTATATTGAAATTATTTAAAACTTTCATAATCAGAATAATTCTAGATACAAGGGTTTTACTACGTAAAGTTTGGTTTTTAATTTTACCTTTTTGGCATGTTTTCTGTTACAAAATTATATTATAAATGATGATTATTCAGCAAATAAGCAAAAATTATGGTGTCTTAATTGTGAAGCATATCTTACTTTTGAATAACCAGTTATAACTTAAATGCAATTGCCGACAACATGTGTTATTTACGATATTTCTCTTTATTT
The DNA here is from genome assembly GCA_030737875.1 of Allium sativum. NCBI lineage: Eukaryota > Viridiplantae > Streptophyta > Magnoliopsida > Asparagales > Amaryllidaceae > Allium > Allium sativum. Next base: position 402,915,095 of record CM060922.1, on the reverse strand, counting down.
TGATTGCCAGGACCTAGGTGTTTTTCTGTTTTTTGGTGTTGTTTATTGTTTCTAATGCAGTGCAATTACTGAGTCAACCACTGCATACAGTGAGATAAGCATATTAGTTTGTTGCTATTAATCTTTTATCTTTATAAATATCCTTGATAGGCATTTGCAAATATCCAGTCTGATTCAAATAGTCCATTGCAAATGATAGTAGCTATTAACTATCGTATGGGTAACAATTACTGACGTTTAATGCACACAGCTAGGTTAGAACTACATACGTTCTACATTTGAAAAATATACCAGTTATAATATAATCATTGGTATTGCTTGAGTTGTCAAATTATAATGTTACGAGAATCATGTCTACATAGCCTAACAGCTTTGTTGACAACTTATTCATTTACGTCTAGTGGTTGTGTTCTTCTATGTCCTGTGTTGTTTGTTATACAGGCTTCGTCAAATACTTAGATTTCTTGAACGTAATAAAATTTGCTTTTGAGCCATACCACTTCAGCATCAATGTAGCTTTAGCCAAATATCAAGACGCTGCCATTATCTTGCATATTAACCAGACATTTTGGGGTCGTATTAAATCTGAATGGCAGCGTATCTGAACTTTAATGTTATATTTAGTTTCATTTCTACTGACAAATCTCTTTTATGTTCATTGTGTTTGCAGTTCTAGAAGGGCCAAGGGATGTCACCCCAACAATTTTGAAGAAATTAACTGGTTTAGAAGGTTACTGTTTGACAATTCACAATTTGTACAGTACAATTTCTTAATTTTATTTCAACTTATGTGTTACTGATGGCAGTGCTATTCCACATCTGTGCACATTGTCCTTTTAGCTGATAACATCAGTGTTTCAATAATTATCATACAACTCGTAGAACTGCATTGTAAAGTATGCAAGTGAGCAGTGGGGTTTGTATCTTTTAAAGGAACTATATGAGTGGAAACCTGACTTAACTTTAGTTCTTTGGACTTTATCTCGTGTTGCATATATTCTTCACACTAAACCTCAAATTCCTTTTTCTCTAGTTCCAAGGGCTGACCATTTAAATTCACAAATTTTCTTTGCATCTAACTTTTTTATTTTCATTAAGCATAGGTGTTCTCGGATTCACATTTTGCTTTCGATTTTACACTATTTTAATAATTTTCACTGCCGTTCTTTTACTCAAAGCGCTCTTTAATTTTAATGAACTTATCAAGCCCTTTTTTTAATTTTATTTTAAACAAAATTCTTTTATGGAGTTTCAACTTGCGAACATTATATTTTTAATTATTCGCTTAAATATGACTCTCTTTTTTGTGTGTGGTTTGATGAATGATTACGTCAATTTGAATTCAAATTTGGATCTGACTGTAATGGTGGTCTAGCAGCCATCTTTATCTGTAATAGCTAATTACTGATTATAAACCATTTTTATGTCACTTTTGAACGTGCATTTGTCTTTCTTAATATTACAAATCCATATTTTGAAGAGTACTATTTTATTACTATCGATATAAATGTGTGTGTTTTGCATACATATATGAAGTAGCAGAGGAAACACCCCCCCCCCCCGGGCGGGCCCCCAAGAAAAAAAGAAGAAAAAAGCAGACCCTTCTTCCTAGAAAGAAATACACAGTCAAATAAATTGTTTTCTATGATAATATGATCATTTTATAAAAAATATTTTTTTATTCGAATCCATGATTTGTGCTTTATTTGATATATTCGATCTTTTCCCTAGATTAAATCACGGTTGGAACTATGTTATCACAGCCCTCGCGTAGGCGCTAGCTTGGGACTTTTTTACCTTCCAAGGCGCCTAAGATGCGTGAGGCACCAAAAAAACCCTTAAGGCGCTTGCCTTGTGAAGCGGCAAAAAAGCGCGTATTTTGCAACATTTGAGTAGAAATTCAAAATTTCAGCTTTTGGTCCAATAGTATCCCGAAATCCAACATGTTAAGAAAAATGTGCTTGTTTGACTATTAATTTGGAGTGTATTCTCTAAAAAACGATGCTTTTCTTTTGTCGACCTCTCGAAAAGTAAAAACGCTAGATTTCTTCCGTTGAACTGTCAAAAAAACTTAGTTTATAGAGTTTAAACTTTATTTAAGACTTCATGTTGTTTATAATTTCTACATTTTAATTATTTTGTAGACTTGAGTTGAATGATTTTGTGCCTTCTTAGTTTGATTTATGTTAATCTTATGATGTTTTGTTCTAATATTGCTTTTATTATTTTATATGCCCTTTTTAACCTAAAAGTTGTGTTTTATCGCCTTTTCTAAGTGCACTTTTTTAGCTGAAAGCTGGAGAAAAAAATTGTCGTTCAAGGCGCCCAAAAAAGCCCTAGGCGGAAAAAAGCGCTAGGCAAGAGTTTGGGGCTTTTTAGCTTTGACAACTATGAGTTGGAATAAATCTTAGATAAGCGGAGGAGGATAATGTATAGAATTCTATGTGCCCTAAAAATCCAAGTTAAAAGAAGTGCTCTTCTGAAAATAATGCCATGCTATGTTTTCTCATCCCAGTACCAAAAAGTTAGAACAACTCATACATTTAAACTCCATTTATCATTGGTATGTACTAATAAATTGTATGGTAATGTCATATATTTCATTTGAGCAATAAGTTCTATAAATACCCTTAGCCGATATTATTTAGAATTAAATATGTTACTGATTATTCTATTTTACTTGGTTAATATTATAACTTATATTAATGACAAATATCAATTAGGAGTTAGGTTAACTTTTATTCTGTTCAATTTTTCTCTCAGCTGTGTCTGATTATATTTTTTTGCTATGAGCTCACTTGGTAATCAATAATTATTTCTAGCAGTCTACCATTTTTAAAGTTAGACTAAACCTGTCCTGGGTAAATTTTACCTTGTTTATTTTAAAGAAAATATTCCGATTCGCGCAACAGCAAAAATGGTCGATTAAAGAAAAATCTCATGCAGATGGTTTTTTTTCTTTTTATTTATTTATTTATTTATTTTTGATTTGGAAGTTGAAATGCTATACTGCATGTGACACGAGTGGTAACAAAATTGCCCTTTCATTTTTGTTGTTGTTAATACCTAAAGTGATTTCAAAATTCAACTATATACTTAATACAATACAAGTGGTAACAAAATTGCCCTTTCGTTTTTTATTGTTATCGCATATACTTTAAGTGATTCCAAAGTTTAACTAAACTGTATACTTAAATGTAACACAAGCGGTGACAAAATTTTCTGTCGTCTCGTCTTCTTCTTATGGGTTCTTTTGTATACTTCAAGTAATTCCAAAATTCGAAAACATTCCAATCTTAACATGTTTATCCATTTATGTTCTTGTTATATATGTGCTGTCAAGGGCGCCACTTAGGTGCTTCCTTTTTTTTTCTCCTTTAGTGCGCTATTCCGTCCCTTGTTTGAGGCATCGTCTGAGTGCTAAGTATTTCTTGAGACAATAAAAAATAAACCTTTTTGGTATATTTCTATTTTACGTCAACTAAATTCAATATAGTTACACCAAAAACACTCAAATATTTGTATATTTATCGAAAATTTTCATTTTCTGATATAATTTTATAATGCATTTATAATTCCTATATTTCATATTTATATATAAAAAAACCATTCAATAAGTAGTTTTCTTATACTTAAAATAAACGTGCATTTTCATGTTTCCTAAAGCTTACTTGATCAATTTCTTGGTTAAAAAACAAGTATTCAATAATAATTTCTCATTAATTTTTCACTTCTTTAAAAAAAGATTTTAATGTTTAATCTTTTTGCTTTCTTATTCTATTTCTTTTAAATTCTATTTTGAATATTATTGGAATATAACATTGAGTACTTTACTACAGTTTTTTTTAATAAAAAAAAACTCAGTTATTGTTGTCTGTTATGAAGTCTTGATTATTAAGTACCAGGACGGGAGACTGACCTGGGAAGTCCTCGCGCTTGAGTACGGGAGCCTTTGGCACTGGGTATCCACCTTTGGCACTGGGTATAAATTTCAATATGTATAAACTTTCTTATGTATAAGTTTTATTACTGTTGTAAAAATACAATAACATTTTGTTCCTTGTTCTAATCTATTAACGATAAACTTGAAATGTATATATATCATCCATATTACAACAATGATCTAATAAACACAAACCGAGTTTCTTATTATATGTAGTTACTTTCTTATAGCTACTTTATGAAGAAAAAAAAAGTTTGTGCCAAATTATGTAGCAAACACTTATTTTCGTCCATGCTCCGCTTGGACTCCGATGTGTAGTGGGAACTTTCTGTAACACACTAACACCATAATTTTTGCAGCATCCCTCCATTCCCCTGATCTTCACTACAAATTCCGAGTTAAATATTATGGTCAGTGGGAAAAGGGGAAATAATTATTATTTAAACCGGAATGTGGTGGAAATCAGAAGACTAGAGAGATGCTATGAAATAGGGGTGCCATTGAACGCTCCTACATGTGTATATGTGTGTGTGTACACACACACATACATATACATGTGTGTGTACATACATACATACACTTTTGAGTTATGCAATTTATTTATTTTAAATTTAAAACTGTCATAGTTTGTTTCTTATTTAGCATTATTATGTTTACCATCTAAATGATGCAGGCAAAACTAACCTTATGTGCACATATTTTTATACCGTTATATTGTAACATAAAATACTATCAATAATTTGATTTCTCATTTCAGTACCTTTTTTGGTCTCTTTTTTTCTTTTTTCTTTTTTTTTTGTGGGGTAAAAAGGGGGGGGGGGGGGGGGGGGTGTTTCGAATATGCATGTGCATCACATGTACCGAAATACTAGTTTAATTCAAATTTACATACAACTTTTATATATCTATTTATAATAGAAAAATATTTTTTATTTAAAATGATAATGGACATGGTAATGTATTTGCTTTAATGAGGACTGAAATTGACATGAGTTTGATTTAGGTTTGGAAATTTTGGTTTTGTACTTGAGAGTCTTTTCAACCGAAGATTGAATGTCATAAACAATAAGCAGATTATTGATTAGACTTTGATTATTTTAGTTTTTGTAATTGTGGAATTATAACTTGATCTATGTAGCATATTACGTCAGTTGAATTTTGGATAGCAAAGATATCTGATTTTAATTTTATGGTTGTTTGGGTTTAGGAAGTGGATTGTGTTTTTAAAGAGGGGTTAGGGAGAGTGAGCATTAAGAGGAGAACTACGGCGCTAAAACAAATAACAGCCTCTAAATTCTTGAACCAAAAGCCTAGGGTGTTTATTCACATAAGGCGATCTCCATCAGAGGGAGATTACGACCATTATATTAGCAATATCCCCCCCCCCCCCCCCCCCCATGTAATTTTCTTTCCAATACCTCAATTACATGTCGTACGTGGCTTCAATCTTGCGTCTCCAATTCAAGAAACGTAAGGTGTCTTGAGCCTTTATTTAATAAGCATCGTTGAATGTTATATGCGCTAATAATGCCTAGCCATCAAGCGCATATCAAGGACCTAATGCCTAAGTGCTTATTAAATAAGCACTTAAGATCAAACACTTATTTAATAAGCGTCTAACTTGACATGTTTGTTAATACACTTGGTTGTGGATTTCCCTCAAGTTCAGCTCCATAACCTTATGAGACATAAGATTAGGGGACCTAAGCTATTGGAGATGCCCTAAGTCTTGAAAGTGCTCCCTTTTCCTTCTCTTTCACATGAAGGGTGTCCAGTGATGTAACTAGGAATTTGGTTTGAGATGGGAACAGATTAACACTTATTTTAGTAAAACAATTAAGTAAATAGTTAGTTGGATACTAATTTAATCCGACTGTTCCATTGTTAAATAAGTTTAAACACTGAATTATTACACTAAGTGATCACAACAAATTTACAGTAAATAACAAAATTTGAATCATATATGAAATTACAACAGTAAATCAGGGAAACATTCAGTAACAAATTAGGAATGTGTACCAAAAATTAAATAGCAACTCTCCAAATCATTTAGCAATAAGTCGTTAGGATGCAAATTTTATTTTGTAACAAGTAACCGGGGATCATAAGCAAATTGAGAAATGCCGTTGCATACAAAAAATAAAGTACCTCTTAGGGATCACAAGAGGAAGCTAAGATAGTGTTTGGTTTGAAAACGTGTTTTTTTGTTTTTAACAAAGTTTAAAATGCGTGGAGAGTAGAAGGTGGTGCAAAACGGCTGATTTGAAAGATATTTCCAACATATGAGACTGAAAATGGTTTTTTATCCTAATCTTTTAGGAAACCATCAACAATTATCTTGAACCTTCTCATTTCCCCTTTTGTTGGAATAACTAGGATTTTCTAATCTATTGTTCTCTCTAATGTCATTTGACATACATATTGAAAGCAAAAAAAGTAAAATTCATTTTCAGAACAATCTGTTCCAGATTTAAGGAAACTTTAGTTGTAGCAATGTCAAGAACAACTTTTAGTCACGAAGCATGGATATAATTCGAAGTCAAATACTGCAAAATAGATAAGTTACTTGAGTGGAAATATGATTTTATTGACTAATATGAATAGATCACGCCTTTCTTATTTGTTGTTATATTTTCGGGTTGGGCAGTTGCCCATACTACCCTTAACATAGTTACGTTCATGAGGGTTTCATTAGTGGAAGAAAGCCGTAGAACTTCTCTTTATTGTTTACATGTCTTATCATACTTTTGGCCGCTAAGCTTTTGTTAGTCTATCAGTTGTTCATTTATCTATACCTCCTCCTATTTGTATTTTCTGCAGTATCCAAACTTTCTCCAAAGAAATGGGGTCTCTCTGGGCCTTCTAGATTATTTTTACTCGCATTTCTTGCTGGTACATCATTTCTGGTTTCACAAGGAATAGATATTCGACCAAATTTAGCAGTATTTTTAGCACTAGCTGTAGGGGATGCATTATTTCTAGGTGGCAGCTGTCTGGCTCAAATATTATGTTTTTGGCCTCCATACAGGCGAAGGGTCCTAGTTCATGAAGCAGGGCATCTTCTTGTTGGTAACTTAAGTTCAAACAATTTTTATTTTTATTCTATTATTTTTACTGCAAAAGCTATGTACATATTAGTTATTATGCCTATTTAGAAGACATTCCCACTGCTCATTTTATTACATTCACGTTGGACGTAAGATATGCCATATGCCCATGTTAAACATGGCCTACCTCAACAATTATTACATCTTCTCAACCATAGAGTTTAAACTTTAAACTCAATTTTTAGAGTACAAGTCGGGTATAAACTTACATCGGACTTGATGCTAATTAGTTGAATTATTTGTTCATTGATAAAATATTTATTATCAAAGCTGAATTTAGTATAAATTATGTATTTAATAATTATTGTAAACCATTCAGTTAGTTGAATAGTGTAAATTATTCATTGAGTATTATTGTTGTTTAACCAGATATTATAAATTACATAGTTTAAACTGTACATTTAAAATCAAATACTGTAAATATAATTAAACGCATCTTTAATTCAGTATTGATCTTTGCACATGAATTTGCAGCATATTTGCTTGGCTGCCCTGTTCGTGGGGTCATCTTGGATCCAATAGTGGCAATGCAAATGGGGATACAAGGCCAGGTATATGTTACTTTCAAATGTCCAGCAAGATGGTCTGTTTTTATATATTAAATTGGCATCAAGCTTCTATATTTATCTACAGGCTAAACTGTAGGAGCCCAACGTTTACTCAAATAGTAGCAAACCAAAAATAGCTTTACATTTCATGCTTGTTTTATACTAACAATACTCACGTGAAAGGAGCTTACCACGACTGAAAAATATTCTGCTGAACTAAATGCAGTAGAACGTCTAGGCACTACTGCTGCTACTTTCTTCACATGCGAGCTTCAATTTTTCTGGCATAGGGTATATGCCTATAATTTAACAGCTTGCTACTTAAGCAATCTTCCATTGACAAACTTTAGTTTGTACATGATTTTATTCTATATGAAATTTTATCCTCCCGTATATTGCTTTTGTTCTCATAAATTTTGCATGGATAATTGATTTGGTAAATGATAAGTGTAGGTTTCTTATAGGCAGGAACCCAATTTTGGGATGAAAAGTTGGAGAATGAGCTTGCAGAAGGCCGTATCAGCTCTACTGCATTTGACAGGTACAAGCATAAGCTTTTGTATAAGTTTTTAATATATACAATCAAGCTTAAAGTTTATTATTTTCTTAAATGTATATACATTCAGGTATTGCATGGTGCTTTTCGCTGGGATTGCAGCGGAAGCCCTAGTGTACGGGGAAGCTGAAGGTGGAGAAAATGATGAGAATTTGTTCAGAAGCATATGTGTTCTCTTAAGACCTCCATTTACAGTTAAACAGGTATAATTCAATTTTTAGTGCAAATAAATGGTAATCCCGTAGTTGTTTCTGTGAAACTTGCAATACCGAGCCTTTTTCTATGCGACGAACATCTTTCAAATGATGTAACTTTGTGTTAGATATGATTGTTTTATCTCTGATATATTAGTATGCATATAATTTTGAGCTCCTTGGTTCTTCAAAACTGACGATACTTTTTTTTAACTTGTATCATTTCTGCCTGCCCTAGTAGAATAGCTCCGCATTAGTACCTGTTATAGTTTTCAGATCAGAACTTTTGGAGCAAAATATAGGCAAAAGCATAGATTAAGTAGAATGATAAAAATATAATTGCCTACTCACTGTGGAATTGGCCTTGGTTTCAAATATGATTTCTATTTTATGAGCAATATCAGAAAGTGTACTTGTATATTATGATAAAATATAGTTGTGTTAGTATGGATTGTTGTCTGCGCTTCATCTTTGTACTCTGGACTTTACATTTTTATCTTTTACATTTTTCTGAACATAAAGAGAACTAACAAACCCAAGTTCAGACTTGCCAACATAACATTGATAAAAGAAATTATGCTGAAAATGTGCAGTTTTAAATGTAGCAATCTTTTATCTGTATTATTTTCTATGCTTTATACTTGCGTGTGATTATTAGATGTCAAACAAAGCTCGATGGTCTGTAATGCAATCATACAATCTACTGAAGTGGCACAAGCATGCGCATCGAGCTGCAGTTAAAGCGTTGGAGGGTGGTCACAGTCTTGGAATTGTTATAAGGAGGGTGGAAGAAGCCATGCTAGCCGCCTCTACCAAAAATCAAAATTCCAATAGTACTCACTTATGACGGCACATGTACAAAGGTTTTCTTCACTTATATGTAGCAGTCTTCTCACAATAACTAGAATACCGTTTCAGCTAATTGAGTCATTGCTAGGCAATGGTTCTGAATGTGAAAACGTTTTATCAGCTGATAATTCGGTGATCGCATAACCAAAGAACTGTACATGATAAGGTAATCAAATTGTGCATGCAAATAATTCAAGCTGTTGATGAAATGTATATGTTAGATTATATCCTAGCTCGTGTATGTTCATTTGTGTTAGAATATAAAATGGAGCTAAATCTTGTGTATGATTACTTGTATATATAATATACTTATTCTAATTGTGATCAAATTCGTATTCTGCGTGTTACTTTGAGGTTGAAGTTGAAAGTTTAATTGTGATTACTTGTTCTAATGGTTCACAAATAGGGTTGTCAATGGTTACTTTCGGATGTGAATGATATCGTATTTGCAACCTAAATTATTTTCGAATATTGAATATTCGCATTGTACATATAAACAAGTAGTAGATAATTATTTTGTTAGTTAACAATAAATAAATTTTAAAAAAATATTTAATTTGAAATAATTGTTTTTTAATTCCACTACAATTAGTGTCAAAACTAAACAAATGTTGGTAGGAAACATTTTTGAGCAATTAACATGTATTTATGACATAATATAAACTTCTATTTTAGGGGTGGCAATTAGATCCGACCCGATGGATTTGGACCCGACCCGGTGGGTCTCGGCTTTAGACGGGTCAGATTTTGTCGGTTCTAAACTACACATTTTAAAAATCTGGACCCGACCCGACCTGAGCTTCGTTTCGGGTCGGGTCCGGTTGAATAATAACATTAAAAATACATATATTTCAATGTTTTTGGTCGGATCTTTCGGGTTGGATCTTTGCGGATTGAGTTTGATCGGGTCTTGATGGTATTTTTCATCACCTAGACCCGACCCGAGACTCATCGGGTTCGGTTCGGATTTTCGGTTCTAATTGTCAGTCCTATTCTAATTTAATAAAATAATATATCATGAATAAATTCACATAATTCATAATCTTGGAAAAAATCTAATAAATAACAATAATTTGTATCATTAAGCCTGTTTTAGATTTATTTACACATAGATCTGCTTCGGTTTTTGCATTGGCTAACTTCAAAAATTCGTCAATTGGCGAAGTTTCAAAAATCGCCAACACATTATAATAAGTTTACGCACAACAGATAGACATTGTTCAGTACTCGGTAATTTCTGAATAACAAAACGTTGTAACACCATATCAACTAATCTTTTTTACATTAAAGTCGACGTTCAATTTATAACAAAAATTCTTTTTATTTATTTAATAAATCGTTATGCTTTATAAACGATTCCGTAGCGACTTTCTGAAAATTTGATTTGGACATAACTCAAAATGTATAATATGAAATCTTCATTTTACTATTCCATTAGAAAAATATAGTTCAATAGATTCAAATGTTTCTTGTTTCAAAGAAATCCGACTTATAACGAATCATGTATATTCATTTAAAGTTCAAAACGTAAAACTACGAACTACCGCAACGTTACGAGCTCGTTTTAAATTATATTATAAATTATACATTCAGATAGCATCCTAAGCCCAACCAAACAACATAAACCAAATGACAAATCCAAATATCCGAACATTACAGACATAAATAGTTTGATGCACGATAGATAAGTTTGAAACATAAAAATTACAGATACTCTAAATTCAACACAATGAAGTCTCATCAACACACATATATCTCCATTTTAGATTACTGAAGTACACCACTTTCTATTATGGTCCTGCGATCCACATTTACTGCACCTGTTTGTTTTAGGTGTTTGATGCTCGTCCATAACATTTTTTATTCTCGTAGATTTAGGTCGTTCAGATTCATTATTGACTTGCATTCGTTGTATCCAGCATGTATCATCAGTAGTTCTCGTGACAATCACCATGCTAACAATAGGGTCATTCACTTACATATTTATGTCTGCATGTGGATCATTTGTCTGCTCTGAAGGTCCGACATCCCGGTCTGATTCGGGTTCTTCAGTCAATCTGTTAATAAATGTATTTCTCTCACATCTTTCATTTTTTTGAGTAGTTAAACGATTAGGGTTGTTCCCTTTCTAGTTTAACTTTTGGTATACAAATACTTGTACGTAAAGGAAAGTGACTACATTATCCAGTCATATCAAGTGTCAGGACAATTATTGTAGCCACGTTCTATAAACAATGAGGGAACTGCGATCGGTCACATGTCAGAGTAAAGATACGTTGCACAAATTTCTAGGATTGACTCAATGGACCGTTGGTAACTCATTTGCCACCGTTTTCTTTGTAGCCTTCACTCATAAATACTAGAGACAAACCGATTTGTTTATTTACCGCAACTCAAAAAAATGTCAATTTCTTATTCATCCTCGTACGATTACACCAACCATCTGTATGCACCATCAAATCCTAATATGTCTTCATCTAGAAAACCGACTAAGTGGTATATTGAAATGGGAGAGCGACTTCATGACGATTTGCGACAAATGAAGCTTGAAGAAAAGTTGCATCAAATGGATATAGGACAGCAGCAACAACAACAAACCCAACAACGTGCCCGAAGGTCTAATTTCTCCTGTCATAACTTCGGCTGAAGTCGACGAGGTACAATCTGCAAATATTGTTTTTGTGGTTTTGGAGCACCACAACTAGTCGTCCGACATGAAAACTACGTCGGTCGCCGATATCATTGTTGTCCAGTACATACAAACGGATGTGAATTCGGACAGTGGGTAGACGATCGTTTTCCTTCTAGAGCTATTATGTATGCTTTGAAACTAGAAGCATAAATAAGAAAGCTGCAAAATCAAATCAACGATCTTAGTCATGAAAATTACCGACTTCGACATGATTTAAATTAGAAGTTTAGCATTTTATGATATGTCAGTCAAAATGTTTATGGCCAGTTGTATCTTTATACTTACGACCAGTTGTATCTCCACGGTTTATGTCATTTCAATATGCATGCATGTCAAAAGAAGGATTTCAGTTTAGTGTATTACATGTAGATCTGGTTATTTACCATTATGATCGCATAGTCCATATCAATGATCAACAACAAACAACATTTCAACGTAATATTCGATTAAAAATAATTGCAATTTTCCGGCCTAATGCGTCTATTTTATCAGCGCCTAATGTTTGGTAAGATTGTTGAAGATGCTCTAAGAAGGAATTGGGGAAAATGAAAAAAGAGTGGGGGAAATGAAAAAAGAGTGTTGGCAATTTTGAAACTTCGCCAATTGATGAATTTTCAAAGTTAGTCAATGCAAAAACCGAAACAGGCCTATATGTGTAAATAAATCCAAAACAGGTATAAAACTGGTATAAATTTTTAAAACAAGCTTACTGATGCAAATTATCCAATAAATAAAATTTGAATGCAGATGTATATATTCGTGTTTTGAATTTGAATACGTACAGATTCAAATTTTATGGCATACATTAGCTGTTCTATTCACATATCTTGTTGAGGTAGTGTTGAGGAGGTGTAAACCTGTCCAGTGAAAATGATTTTTCAGTGTTCATTTTGCTTTTTAATTAACTAGCAAACGACGTACCAGAAGAAGAAAAAGGAAACATAAAAGAACCGCTGAATAATAACATTCCACACCAAAATAGTTCGCTATGCATGCCTGGTTTGTAAGAACAAAAGCTTGATCGTGCGAAATTACCAATAAGGTGTACATTTTGTATTTAAGATGTAAAATAGATCATGATATGCATCCACAGACAATAGCTATTGAAAGCCGTTCTTCCCACTTGTAAAAATGCATGGGTATACGAGTAAATAAAACAGACCATTCGCATGATTAACGCGTGAAGCCTCGAAATTCACTTTAATGCGTGCATTCGTACAACACGTAAAATAAGAAATGCTAAAGCATGATGTAAAATATAAGGCCCAATTGATTTTTAATTTTTAGTTAGTTTTGATCGAACAGAAAAACAAACAAACATATTTAAACAAAAAAAAAAAAAAATTGGAAAGTAAAGTTAACGCTAATTTTCATTTTATTTTTTTGGGTATTTCAGACTTGACAAAAAACCGATGCACTCTTCCACCCCCTTAGCCATTCAAGTTTGCACAAACATCAATTAAATTGACGAAAGGCTAAACATAAAAGTTATAAAAACAAACATCAAAATTATTACATTAGTTCTGAAAATAAAATGACATGAAACCCTTGCATTGGTGCAAGAACCAAGGCATTACATAGCTTAATTCCATAGCTTAATTCAAAATGAAAGAAAAATAGAAAAATATTACAGCATTTGCATCAATGCTTGCTATCTTCTTCTTCGCAGAACTTGGTATACTTATCAGCATCCATTAAAGAATCCAGTTCACTGGAATCACTCATCTTAACTTTTATAATCCACCCTTTGTCAAATGGACCTGCATTCACCTGTTTTTTTTTTTTTTTTTTAAAATCATGGTCTTCCATTACGGCATGTCTGAATTATATGTAAACCATACAAAAAAGAAAACCTTTTTTCCCTCAAACGACTAAAAGTATTTCCATATGCTCAACTAATATTTTGAAGCTGTAATTAAAAAATTACTTACCAAACCAGGAGAATCGCTTAGCTCACTGTTAACTTCGATGACTTCACCGGATACAGGTGAATAAACATCACTAGTAGCCTTAACGCTCTCCACAGCACCAAAATTATTCCCTTTTGTAACCGTGCTTCCAACTTCAGGCAGTTCTACGTATACAACATCTCCCAAATGATCCTAATAAAGGCATAAATAAATAAAGCGAAACAGAATGATAACTAATTAAATACGCACTTATACATGTATATACCAGGTCAATATGAAACATCCAACTAATTCTGAACATGAAATTTTGATACAGAATAATGGATGATTTGGTTTGTATTCTACAAATTGCACCATTTTTAATTGTTTTTTCCCCTCCCATATAAAACACCTCCTTATACTATGAATACAGACATGTTTCAACCACAATGGCGTGAACGCCGTGAAGTTAGGATTTTACGCTGCCACAATTTCAAAATGCCATTGTATTTTATTACTAAGAATATGCACTGGCACGATTTCAAATCAATCCCATTCAACTTTTTATTTTTAATATTTACACAGATGCAATTTGAAACCAAGCTAAGGCAACATGACACACATACACACACACACACGGTAGTAAAAAAGATCCAACATCTCGTGGGAGGAAACAGACTTAACTTTGTATTTTTTTTTTTTCCTAAACTGTCTTAATTATGTCATTAAATCCTTTGTTCATCTATTATTTCACAGTTGAGAACCCCTCCGGATGCTAGTATCTTTCTGAAACCATGACAGAAAGAATCAATATTTGATTTAAGATGTATAATACACATACAATGCACTGGGAAGACAAACTTACCTGAGCATGGTCTGTAATGCCTATCGTAGCAGAATTTCCAACTGCTTTCACCCACTCGTGACTATCCGCATACTTAAAATCCTTCATTACTGCAAGTTACAGAGATGTTCTTGGTAAGAGCTTTAGCCAGTGAAGCGCTCAGTATATTTTAGGTAAGAGCATATGACATATTAAATATTACAACAGAAAACCAAATTGAAGCTTTTCACCATTTGGATGCAGAACCTGTGGTCATCTAAATATGCGGACAAAGCACTGCTAAAGTGGAACACCATGCTTAGCAGTCATTTACCGCTACACTTTTATAATTTAACCCTTCTAAATTGGAGAATTGCTTGAATTGGTGCTAAACCACTAAATCATGCATTAGCACCAAGGTTCAAAATCCCGGTTTCCGGTTCCGTTCCGGTCAGAAAGAAAATTTAAAATTCCGGTCTCGTTCCGGAAATTCCGTTTAATTTCCGGTTTGACCATTTCGGTATTATTTTTTTATATAAATACACATAATATATACAGTATCATTGGCTGTTTTCAATATGCAGTATCAATTTTAAATAAGAAAAACCAGCAAAGCACGCAAGAATGATATTTTGAAAAGCTGCTTGTGGGACTGGCTTCAAATAAACACAAAACAGTTATTAATCCTAGCCATGGCGCTGAAAAGACAGCTGGCATACACTTCACAATGAATCATTGTTTACTTGAGTCTGGAGTTACTGTTGCTAACATTGCAGCTGCCATTAGTGAAAACAACATTATTTTAAAGTAGACCCATCCATCAAAACAATGAAGCCCAAATAAACTAATCCCTAATCCAAGGAAATAAGTATCTTTGTTGTCGCCTACCCAGTAGAACACCCTAATCGAGAAAAAATAATTTGCCTTTCGCTCCAATCTTCCTTGTCATTTCTCTCTCAGCATAGTCTCGCATATTCGATGATGGTTCTCTGCTGCTTATCGCCTCTCCTTCTTCGTCTACTTTAGGTATTTCGTCTGAGACCGGAATTAAAGGCGAATTCCGGTCCGGTGATCACCGGAACTAGACCGGAACGGCCGGAATTCCGACGTTCCGAGCGGAATCTGGAACCATGATTAGCACCCATTTTAGCAATGCTACTATAAAAGATTAAAGTTGTTCAAATCTCTTTTATAGTTGGGTGGAAAAACCCAAGCATGAGCCGAAGTTGAGAACCGAAACACCAAACATAAGATCGCACACCATAACCAACTTTAGAGTCTAAAAAAAACCATTCCAGTTATATTTAAAATTTTAGTTTATTCAGGAACAATGTTATTCATAGCTTAATTCGGATTAAATGTTAAATTTTACACTAAGTTGCTGCTTTATATATACAGAAATTTAAGTAATTTTTTCTGATTTATTTTGGAGTCATCCACTATTTTTCACTCTATAGTCGCTATAAATCAACAACTTCTTTTCACATTTCCACTGCTACTAAATTGTTGCGCTTTAACTGCATAAATCTAAACTATGTTTGAACTGCAACATAATACACGGAAGAAGTCCATGCGCTAACTATTCAAAACTATTCAAAGTCGAGTTTTGTTCTTCTGCAACTTTTTCACTTTCAATCATATTCTTGCAAATTTGCTTAAATTGTTTCCATGACCTACTGTATTATTATAATTATAGCTTAATTCGGATTAAATGTTAAATTTTACACTAAGTTGCTGCTTTCTATATACAGAAATTTAAGTAATTTTTTCTGATTTATTTTGGAGTCATCCACTATTTTTCACTCTATCGTCGCTATAAATCAACAACTTCTTTTCACATTTCCACTGCTACTAAATTGTAGCGCTTTAACTGCATAAATCTAAACTATGTTTGAACTGCAACATAATACACGGAAGAAGTCCATGCGCTAACTATTCAAAACTATTCAAAGTCGAGTTTTGTTCTTCTGCAACTTTTTCACTTTCAGTCATATTCTTGCAAATTTGCTTAAATTGTTTCCATGACCTACTGTATTATTATTTTTTGCTTAAATTTGCTACAAAATGTGAAGACGGGGAGGGGGAAGGGGAAGGGGAAGGGGGGGCTTTAGGCACACAAACATATGCACATTATATTATACATATATATCGTCATGCATGATGCATGCTTAGATGCATGCTTGATGTTTTTTTTTTAATTAAAGTATCTTGTTAATGATGTAAAAAGCATGATTGTGTTTAATATGAAATTTTAATCAACCGTGTTTTTTTTTAAATTCCAAAAATACACTAGATAGTATCCATTCATGGCCACCAATCAATAAAATCTCACTACTGGTTTGTGGCCTCTACCATCACCCTCTTTCTGAACATTCATCAACAAAATTTCACAATCAGTCTATCCAATTATGCATGTAGGATACAAGTCGCGCAACTCAAATCCTACTCATGCAGCGTTATGTTTATTCACACATCGTTAGACGCGATGTCTAATGATGTTGGACTTAATGTCCCTATCTCACAATTAGTCTGTCCAATTATGCATGTAGCATACAAGCCACGCAACTCAAATCCTACTCAAGAGGCGTTAGATTTTCGCAGCGCATAAAGAACGATGAATGGTAATGATGATCAGCAAAATATCAATAATATAGCGAAAGTTATCTCTGAATAAGCACACAAGATGAATGAACACGTGGCCAAGCAAAAGATGTAAAGCACGGGGTAGATGATGCAAAGAACAAAGCATAGCAACCGTAAGAAAAATCCGGAGCAGCACAAGGAGTAGTCCAAAGTGAACCCCAGTCCATACCGTCACCGACTCATGGCCTGTGATTCGTCATCGATTCATGGAGCTTGGATGGGGATGATCGAGCAAATTTTATGAAATGCCGTGCACGACATAAAGAATGTGCATATCAATTTTCGAACCAAATTTCCAACATAAACAGGGATGAAGAGTGCTTAAAAAGGGACTCTGATTTTTCTCCTCTATTCTGAATTTTTGAGAACGACCAGCTGCAAAAGCACAACTCCCGGGCTGGAATTGTATCAAGTTGTGACTAACGAGTTGTAAAAATAGAGGATAATCAATAAGAATCGACTAAGTGGACGTAGGTTAGGGTATTCTTTTTATTTTTTGATATTCTGTATTTTATTACTTAGTTGGCCGTGTATGCCCATTTTGATGCAAATATTTCGATGCCTTCACTAAGAGGTCTTGGTTTGATAACTTGAAAGTCGAATTTGAGGAAGATGAAGTCTCACACCGGATCCATGATTGGAGGAAGCCAACAAAAACAAGTCAACAACCATGAGGTGTCACCGAAATCTAACCCAATGTCCATGTAAACAGAAATAAGATGGAGCAATGAAAAAAAATTGCAAGATGGGATGATATCTCACCAAGAGAAAATACTAAACGGATTCTTCAAAAGAATGGAAAACAAGGAACAATTGAAGTTGCCAAAAACCAAAACCAGATAACAGAAAGCAGAATGAGGGCGCTCGAAAATGAAGCAGAACGAGGACGCTCAAAAATAAAGCAGAACGAATTGGAGATAACCGACTGGCGGCTCCACAACTCAATGCCAAACCAGCTATGTAAGTGCCAAGTTGATCAAGCAAAGGGCTTGACCGAAGTTGACTTGAGACAGGACGAAGCATGTCTATGAATGATATTGAGTAGCAGACCGGAAATCAAAACGTGACTGTACAACATTAGGAATTGGTGGCAGAAGTCCCTCATAAGAACGGTGTAAAATGAAATCGTGAACCGAAGAGTTTCATTGGATAATAATGATAGAATTACTGAAGTGATTTGACGAGCGCTGAGAGATGGACCATCAGAATAGAGCTTGGAAGACGTGAGCAAAAGTTCATTCACCCCTAACATCCGATACGTGAGAAACCCACCTGATTTCAAGTTGTCGTTGCTGGAAGAACCATGAAAATTTGGATCCAGCAGTTCATCTGATGAGATACATCGGATATATTGAGGTGCTGGGTGCTTTAGAGAAAGCAGTGGAATAGTGTTTTTCGTTATATTTAACAGATTTAGCAGCAATGTAGCTCAGAAAGCTGGAAAAGGGGTCCATTGACATGTGGATCGAATTGGTAGATAAATTCATGAAAAAGCTTAGAGTTCCTATTTCAAGACCAAAGAATGTGACACTACTTTAGAGTGTAAAACTGAGGAGTGTCAAAGAGACCCTGTAACAACCCGTTTTAAGGATACTAAATCGAGAATCAATCAACTAATAGTTAATTTTGAAAGTAGTACATAAATATTTAATCAGTTTTATAATTAAAAATAATAATATTCGTAGATGAGAGGTAAATAAACGACTGATAAATCATTTATTTAAGTTTGGTATAATAAAACATATCTTTTTTAGAGGTAAAAGAATGAGATTAAAGAATTTATAATTAGATGCAAAATGTGTTTCCTTCATGCATGTAAAATGTTAACAAAATAAGAACATGAAGGGAAAAAAGACTGAATGTTACATCTAAATAATAATATGTTTCTTAAGGTATTATTTAGAAGAAAAAATATCTAGAAACAATATAACATTCGATGTTTCTTAAGGTATTATTTAGAAGAAAAAATATCTAGAAACAATATAACACGAATGTAATATCAATACAGCAGACAACTTATAATTACTAAGTTTTACTCAAAAAATGGAAGAAACAATATTTTAAAAAAGAAGATATTTGAACAGAATTATAGAGGGGCTCAATGATAATATTCCTTTCCACCCACTCATTTCTGTTTACGTACACAAATGTTCTCACCCTCAGATTATTTGACTAGATTTAACAGAACAACCTTTGCATTCCGTAAGTTGGATCCATCGATTGTTCCAGTGGTGTCTGGAGTTGTGAATAAAAAAGACTTTAAAATTGCTTTAGAAAGTGATCCAACTATGGAAATTGCGGAGTTTTCCCATGAAGATAAGAGATACTTGCATTAGGACTACGCTCTGAAAATGTTGAGATTAACATTGTCGATGGAAAATGACCGTCTAAAGCAGGATATGGACGAGACAAAGGAAAGTGATAAGTCGGCGACAACTTCGGTGGACCGAAGTGACGAAGGGAATTTTTTTTCATCCAACTTAGATCTAACTGAAATTCCATAGAGGATTTACTTGGATATTGAGGTCAGATTCTCTACTGAAAATCGATGAAAAGAGAGCTTACGCATCAAAAAAAGAGGTCTGGAAGGTTTCACCTATTTCATGAGCTGAATGGGCATGAGGCAAATTAGTGCATATACCTATGAGATCGGATTAAAAGGCAGGTTCAGAACAACTGACTTCACCAATACATGAGAAACCAAACTACAGTAGCGCAGCAAGAGCAGCCACTACTTACAGCAAATGCATTTGGAAGCAGCTTTGGATATAGTCTAAGGTGGTTATACCATGACCGAAACAGAAGGAAGTCGGGTTCAATTCCCACAGTTTGCTTTGTTCGCAAATAAATGATAGTATTACCATCATGTCACTTATTCGTGTACAAACCTCGATCGGTCTCTAGGCATGCTCTAAGTTAAATGCCAAGAAGTAACGCTCGGTAGAATGGATGTTTAAAATGTTTGTTTGTTGTCGTAATGTGGGTTTTATGAATGTTTAATTTTGAGAATTATTTGGGTATGATAACTGATATTGAATGCGAAACACAAACGGGGAGGGTTGACAATTAGAACCGAGAACCGAAAAAAGACCCGAACCGACCCGACAAGACCCGAACCGCACCCGATGGGTCTAGGGTCGGGTCTAGGTGATGAAAAATACAATTTAGACACGATCAAACCCGACTCGAATTGATCCGACCCGAAAGACACGACCAAAAAGCACTGAAATACATGTATTTTTAGTGTTATTATTTCAACCGAACCCGAACCGAAGCTTGGGTCGGGTCCAAATTTTAGAAATGTATAGTTTTGACCCGACAAAACCCGACCCGCTTAGAACCGAGACCCGCTGGATGGGGTCTGAGTTCATCAGGCCAGGTCTAATTGCCAGCTCTACAAACGGGATTGGTAACCATCTGATATAAATTTATAGACTAATCGAGCATGATTCTCCCCGCTGAGAGACGAGACGACAAACCATAAGCGTATGCACTTACTCGGATGTTAGATCCCCTCATCAGAGGGTGAGCGAATTGGACTTCGGATTTAAATGCCACTTCAATTTGAAACGATTTTATAGCAATTACCAAAGTGTGTCATTATCTCGTTCCGGTCCAACTCATTTATGGTGAGATATTGAGCATTTCCAAATGATGCTATAAGCGGTAGTAATGCACCATGATTTATACCTTGTGATGACTTGACGAAAGTCAGTGCTTCGATTCGATCAAAGGTTTTTTAATGGGAATACCAAGTGATACCTGACGATTTATAAGTAACGCTCTAGCCGGTGGCGATGAACTTCCACAATTATTGACATTTGGTTACACGGCATATGATTTACACTATACATTAAATCCCAAATGACAAGATATGATAATAATTTTAGTATAATTGCTAACCCCCAACGATTTTGATTTATAATATACTAGATGATATTTCTGGGAGAGCACAAGATCACGATTTGTGATCGACATTTAAGCAACGACTCGAGTCCTTAGCTATAATGATCTGGAAGGATCTTTAATTTACAAGTGAGAAGGAACCAGACGAATTGTCATGGTTTAACCGATTGATAGCCAAAGAGCATTACTAGTGATTTGCCCGACTTCAATATTTATTCTTGAACAAAGAACATATTCTCTTCGTAAAACGTACTTTAAGGAGAAAAATGTTATCAACAAATTTTGCACAATCTCAAAGCATACTTGAATAGTTGAATTGGATTAAGAAACAAGGAATAGATGGATCAAATGACTAGGGAAATATCATAGTTATCAAGGCGCGCGCTTAAGCACACCTAAGCGCAGAAAAAACCCAAGGCTCAAGACTTGCGCTTTTTTGCAGTTTGAGTGCGCCTTTTTGTAGTTTGGCCTTTTTTTGCGAAACTCAAAATTTTATTTATAAATAGTTAAATAAAAAAAATTAATTGTTCGATAAATTATAAAATATGGTTTAAATTTTAAATCTTATTAATGAAATATGTAGGTAATTGAATGAATTATAAAATATGGTTCAAAAATTAATTTGTAGTCAGTAAAATAGCATATCAAACTCATATAAGAGGCACACAAAAAAGCCCAAGGCTCAAAAAAGCCTCGGGCTCAATGCTTGCGCCTTTTTTGTGCCTTAGCGCCTTGACTACTATAGGAAATATCACATGAAGGGAAGATAGATAAATAACTAAAAAAGAATGGGAAAAAGGTTGAGTCAAATTCACAACTCGACCCCCCCGGCGGACCCAAATTGTGACTCGAGAAAAAAAAACGAAGACACGAATTGACTTGATGCCAAAGATGGAAAGTGCAGCGTAGATGACGCAAAGCACAAAGCATAACCATCTTAGGCAAAATCCAAAGAAAAGCATAAGGTAGCCCAAAGTAAACCTTAAGCAAGATTGGCACTGACCTATGGTCTATGGTTTGTCACCGATCCATAAAGCTTGGGGCAGGGTTGGCCGAGCGAATTTTGTGAATGGATGTGCATGACAGGGAAAGGGTATGTAGCGATTTTTAAAGCCAAATGTGAATATCTTTGCCTATAAATAAAGGTGGAAAATGCTTAAAAGGGGGGCTTTGATTCTCTTATATATTCTGAATTTCTGGGCGAACAAGTTGTAAAATCATAACTTTGAAAATAAACAAACTGGATTTCTACCATGTTGCAACTATTGAGTCATAGAAACAACCGTATAAACAGATGATCGATGACGTATGCCAAAGTTTCGTCGAACCATTATAAAAATATTGTATTTTTTTCTTGCTGTTCCTTTCCTTCCATTGAAATTTTATGTTTTTACCATACAATTGAGTGTTTGTGCCAATTTTGGCGTGAACATGGGAAAACATATACCAAATTAATTTTCAAATTTTTCATGTTACAAAATATTGAGAGCCGTCCTTACCAAGGTTAATCACAAATTTGTAACTACTCATGCTCACCCAATAATAGGAAAGAAATAAAACTATACACAGAATCAATTAGGTCGGATAATTCTTTCAAATTCTAAACTAGTAAAAGTTCAATCATTTCAATGAGCATTTATGTTTTTTCATGCTAAAATTACTTAGGGAAAACTAAATTAAATATAAAACTATCAAATTAATAAAAATTGACAAGTAAATTTATCCAATAAGGAAGTTTTATTTTATATATTCATAAATTGTTGAAAATTTTCAAATTTTGTGCTAAGAAAAATTTGAGACTAGTCGTATAAGAAATTGAATGGACGTACATTTCTATGAAAATACCTATTTTTACTTCATATGTAGAATATCTGTTGCAGATAGAACAATATAATTCTAACGCTCTTTTACACCTTTAAAAATCAACAGTTCAAATGGTACAAGGATCATGTTCTTGTTTTTGATTTGAAGGGTCTATTAATCCAGCGATTTTACAGAACATCAGAAAATATATAATTTTCGAAAAATACTACGGTTGGTGCAGTTACTAAGAAAAAAAAATTATACCAAAGTTTCAACAGCGCTACTTGCAAATACAGCATAAAAGTACAAAACCTAAAAAAGGTGGTGAATAATATTAGTACCAATGAAACCACCAAGTTAAATAATACTCACTTCAGAGGAAAAAAAAAAAAAAAAAAAAAAAAAATCCCATATTCACCCTAATATACACCGGATCGACGCAAAATCCTTAGTAACCAAGATCCAATAAAAAAACAAGCTATTTCAATGAATTAGAAACAACAGAAATGTGATGAATAAATACCAGAAGCGAATCCTCTGTTGAAGGTGGAGATCTTGAGGTAGCTGGCGGCTCTTGACGCCCATAACAACCTTGACGCCATGATGAAATTATCACTTTTCCGGTGGTTCGATCTCTGATTTGCTTCTGTTTTGTTTTGTTTTTTGGTTTTCTTCGTTTTTACTTTTAGTCGGTGCCTGCCAACGTTCTTGTGCTTTATAACATGTCGTTTGGTGCGCCTACTTAGGTTTAGTGATCTGGTGAGGGTCCCTTTTATGTTCGCCTTTTACCATAAGTAACAAATACTTCCGTTCTGTGCATCATAAATTTTTCTTTCTTGTCTTAAATGGATCGACATCGACGTATACTCAGTACATATCTAATATAAAACTACGATAGGATCTATTCATAACACAGTACATGCACAAACACATATAATATATTATAGAAGCTAATGCTCATGTACAAACAATAGAATATAACATATACATCTGTCACATATACGAATAGTTTATAGAAACCATATACAAATACAATATGTTCCAATACATAAATATACACAAGACATGAATACTCTGCTACACTACTACGGTATTAGCTTCAAGTAAGGAAATCCTATGTGAAAGTAGAGAAAAACACGAATCTACATCAAGCTATTAACCTGAAAAACTCGTTCTGACCCGAGTATAAAATACACGGGTCATGTTAGCTTAACATATCAGTTAGAGTATGATAAGCGAGAAGTTTAAAGACACAAGGGTGTTCCTTTCTATAGAAAAGGAATAACATAATCTCGAATCAACAAGTAGTACATGAGATAATTACAACTAAATCAACATGTAATGGTCCCTTGTGATAAACAACGACAACATACATAAATGTTTTCATCAACAGCGTGTTGCTTTGGCTCTAAGGCTAAGCTTAGTAAGTAGAATCTTAAAACATTTAAAAATAACAAGATGGAAACAACACAACATCAATATGTAGAACTCGTTCAAGTGTACAAAATAACATAAATGTAATCACTATATAAATAATCAACACAATAACTCTAAGGTTATGTAGACAAAATCAACCTCAACACAATGGTGAAAACATTTAAATCAACGAAATCTAGAAAAACATATGGATCCTTATTAATTGCGGCAAACCGAAGCAACACCACAAATGCATCATCAATGAGTGACCGAAGCCTGCCAAGTATTATTTTTAAGGGATCCAACAGCCTTAGTTAGGACCCAACAACCCAATAAACTGATTAAGAGACCCAACAATCTCGATTAATACTCAACAACTTTGTACATATATGTATATATATGACCCAACAACCCCATTACTCAATTAAGGACTCAACAACCTCCATTAATACTCCAGCGACTTTTTGTGTGTGTATGTGTGTGTGTATACACACACACGTATAGGACCCAACAGCCTTAAGTACTGGCAATAACATCAAGATGTGTCACAAACTCTCAAATAATAACCCAAACCGTGATAACGATACATCCCATACCGTACGTTCTCACTTATCTATTTACTACTAGACAGCCAATTCCACATAAGTGTAGCTTCAATTGAACAAGCCCAAAATTAATCGATATAGCAAATGTATGTGTCCCATAACACATGGCTTATTATTTCATTTAACTCGTTCTCTCATTCTCTCGAAGCGTGCAAAATCATGTAATTTTACATGGGAAATACTCATTCGAGAAAACGAGTTTTAAAACGATATGGAAATTATTCTTTAAAAACTTTTTATAATAGAAAAATATTTATATATGAAAATAATTTTTGTTTTTATAAATCAATTCTAGAATATTATTTCAAAAATAATTAAAATAAAAATTCTTTAAAAACCAAGTTAGAAAACACGTGTACAAAATCGACAAAAAATCCACAATATTCAACGAAATCAACACACAAAATACACACGAAAACTTATCAATCCAAAGTTTGGGTTGACACTAATTATGACGGCTCGCCCCGCACCACCCAACATTTACTCCAAAGGTGCGCTGTACACATGTCCATTTAGCACGGGACGGTCGTCAGAAGGAAAGGGAAGAAGAAAATGAACTAACAAGGAACCTGTAAAATGTCTCACAGCGCATGGAACAAAATATAATAATAACATACTTGACATAAAACAGGTGAGACAGTGCATAAGCTGAAACAACTAACATAGCAGCGGAAAATTCAAGTACAGCTTATGATCCAAAGTTAACATTATTACAACTTTTCAAACTGTCTCAAAAAGCAAAAGTAAGATAAAGGAGGTACACTACTAATGCCCAAGTAGCGACCACCAACGACACAGGGAGAATATCTATATATCATACGTGGAAGCCTCCTGCTCGCCTCCGAATCAGCTACTCGCGCATCACCAGCTAACATGTCTCTAGTCTGCTCGTGTGAGCACCCGGAGTAATAGGAGGAGACATAAAACTCTGGGTCAGACATAAAGCCTGGTATGAGCGATAAGCATCTAAATAGAACAATAACAGATAGACTAAAACATACCTGAACCTGGATCTACAACCAAAGAGTTAACACTACATACTGTACAACACTCTAAGGTGCCATTTCAAATGGTGTAAAGATAACGGGGGTGGGGTGTGCATGTCATAGTGATGACAAACAATCAAACATAGCATCCATCCTCACAACTCTCACTCAGTGCATAAAGCATACGATATTCACCACTTCGATCACCCAACATACCTTGCTACGATCACTTTGCCCCCATGAAGTCATTAATGGCTGCACTGCACTGATAACGTAGCCACTAATCCTTTGCTATATCCACTTTGCCCCACGGAGTCGCAATGACCCCACTGCACTGGTTCATAGGCTCACTAATCCTTTATTATGTTCACTCTGCTCCAATGGAGTCACAATGACCCCACTGCACTGGCTCATAGTCTTACTACGCATCACTTTGCCCCATGAAGTCATAAATGGCTCCACTGCACTGATAACGTAGTCTTGCTACCATCACCTTGCCCCTCGAGTCATAATGACTCTACTGCACTGATAAGTAGCCCATCATCCATTTTTAGTGGTGAATCGAAGTTATGAACGTCGACAGCTCCTTAGCACATGTCCCGCAGCAAAACTCAACCATGAAGTGAACTCATTGGTTCCCCATTGGATCCTGAGCTCTAACTTCCATTTGGACCACCTTTGCATCTCGGGTTATTGGTCAATGCTGGGTCGGGTCGGGTTCCCCTTCTAGCTATCGGTTCGGGTCGGGTCCTCTACTTTGAATTGGTTCGGTTCGTGGTCTTCCTCTGGTAACGGTTCGGTTCGGGTTCTCAACGTTGCATCGGTTCGGGTCGGGTGTCCCCCTTGGGGTCGGGTCGGGTTGCCATCTCCCATCCAGTTCGTGCTCCAGCTCCTGTTGCCTCATCTGGTCCCGTTCCCTATTCTAATCCGATCTAAGCCCTTCGCCATACTCCGGTCCGAGCCCTTTGTCCTTAAGTCGATCCGATCCCCAGCTTAACCAACATGGCCTTCCTTTTTGCCAAGCCTCCCAAGTGTCAAGTTCCGATCCAGTTCGGATGTCCTTGCCCAGTCACTATTCCGATCCGAGCCCCCATATCCGATCCGATCCGGTCCAGAACCTGCACTTTTCCTGCAACCTTTCCAGCAAGTGTTTTACGCCATTCGACGACGTTTTCGACCATTCTAACTATTGAAATCAATCACAAAGCATACCATACAGTCATAACAACATGCATAATCAACCACAAACATCAAAACATCAATATGATAGGTTAAAGTGGATCAAACATACCCAAAACCCCATATTTCCCCTTAAGCATGTTTAGGTGAAACTAATGATGTGATTAGCAAAACTTAACCAAATTAACCCAAATTCATATCAGAGGTCTAAAACATAATTTCGGATTTTATAAATATTTTTCCAGAATTTTATCATGTTTAAATTCGTTAATTATCACTAATTACCCTTAATTAGTCACAATTAGTGAGGAACTATGCAAATCACTCACCTTAGCCACAAACAAAACTAAGATCTGAAATAAATCTTTGATTTGATGTGAATCCCGATGCTAAACAGCAGCTCCAAGGTTGATTTGGTGTAGATCTCCCTTGATTTGACGTTGCTAAGCCTAATCCTAGATTAGAAGATGATTTAGAGATTAGAGGCCATTTTTAGGGTTTCTTAGAGGTAAGTGGAGGCTAGAGAACTGAAATGGAATGATTCTCTAACTCATTTCAGCCCCCCCCCCATAACCTTAATCCCGAAATGGGTTATGGGCCCATTCACTAATCACCCTATTTGGCCCGGTTAAGCAGTTTTTCACCTTCCGAACCTTATTTCAGCCATATCTCCCAAACGGTAAGTCCGTTTTTCACATGTGACCACTCTATGGAAAGGTAAACCATCAAACGAATCTAATGAAAGTGGTTTCAGGTCAAAATTCCTTTCCAATCAAAAGTTATGGCCAAAACAAGATCAGCTAGGGGCAAAACGGTCATTTAAAAATCGACAAAAATCACGAACATGGGAAATGAGTCTAATGGTTGTTTCCCAAAGTTACATGACCATACGACTTCATATGGTAAATAAATAAATATTATACGATCTTCCGATGCGTAGAATGCGGGTTGTTACATTCTCCCCCCCTTAAGAAATTTCGCCCCCGAAATTCCCTAACTAAAACACACAAAGGGTCCCGCATGTCTATCTGTCATGAAACAATAATTAAACATGCAAAACAAGTCTATCCTAGCATGCGGAATAACTAAATTGCAAAGTAAATCTTACCAGGCAAAGAGTTCTGGATACGTCTTCCTAATGCTCTCCTCTGTCTCCCAAGTACAGTCATTCTCGTTCTCGCCCCACTGAACCTTGACTAGCTTCACCGCCTTTCTTCGAAGTTGCTTTGTATCGTGCTCGACAATATGAATCGGCTTGCGGTTCCTAACCGCCTCAGGTTCCACTTCGAAGTCCTCTAACTAGTCAGGTGAAATAGTCATATCTGGGTCATGAACGAACTTCCTTAACTGGGAAACATGAAATACGTTGTGAACTCCCGCCATCTTCTCTGGTAAGTCAACTCTATATGCCAAATTCCCGACTAGTTCAGGAACAGGGAATGGGCCAACAAATCTTGGTGCCAACTTGCCTCTCCTGCCAAATCGTATCATGCTCTTCAACGGAGAAATCTTGACAAACACCAAGTCACCAACGGAGAATTTTAAATCTCTTCTCCTCTTATCAGCATAACTCTTCTGCCTATCTTGGGCAGTCTTCATTCGTTGTTGAATGATCTTTATCTTATCTGAAGTTTCCCTCACCACATCTGGTCCAAGCATAAACTTCTCGCTAGTCTCTATCCAACATGATGGTGAGTTACACGATCTTCCGTACAAAGCTTCATATGGAGCCATACCGATAGTGGATTGGTAGATATTATTATATGCAAACTCTACTAGATGCAAATGGTCATCCCATGATCCACCAAAATCCAATATACAAGCTCTCAAGAGATCTTCCAATATACGATTCACCCTCTCCGTCTGACCGTCGGTCTGAGGATGATATGCGGTACTGAGATGTAATTCTGACCCTAGAGCCTCTTGTAAGCTCTTCCAAAACCCACTAGTGAACAACGGGTCTCGGTCACTTACAATGCTTTTAGGTACTCCATGAAATCTCATTACCCACTTCATATACAATTCTGCTAACTTAGCTGTCGTTCTGGTCGATTTGACTGGTATAAATCTTGCACTCTTAGTCAATCAATCCACAATTACCCAAATGCTATCATGTCCCGATCTAGTCTTTGGCAAACTATCGATGAAATCCATCGAGACTTGCTCCCATTTCCATTGGGAATTTCTAATGGTTGCAACAAACCACTAGGCTTCTTTTGCTCGGCTTTAACTAGCTGGCAATTCACGCATTTGGATATAAACTTCCCAACGTCTCTTTTCATCCCTTCCCAGTAGTAGGTCTACTTCATGTCTCGATACATCTTATTACCACCGGGGTGTATGGTTAGTTTTGAGTGATGACATTCTCTAAGCACTTCATCCCTCGAACCATTCACGTTGGGTACAACTAGTCTTCCATTCTTTCTAAGCCATCCATCTCGATCAGGCCCGTATAAATTCATCTCCTCACCATCGATGTTCATCTCTAACTTGGAGATGATCTCCAATAGATTGGGATCGTTCCTCTGGCTGGAACCAATGCGCTCTATCAAAGTGGGTCTGATCGCCAAACTAGCTAGCATTTCTGGATCCAATTCGCACTTTGGTCTGAAATCAAACCCCGCGATACACTCCAGTTGCTTCCATTCAAGAAACATAGCCCCCAAACTGGCATGTCTTCTACTCAAGGCATCGGCTACCGCATTACCTTTCCCACGTGTGTATGCGATATCAAAATCATACGAAGCCAAGAACTCTAACCATATCTGCTGACGGAGATTCAGATCCTTCTGAGAGAAGAGATACTTTAATGATTTATGATCGGTAAACAACTCAAATCTTTCTCCCAAGAGATAATGTCTCTACATCTTCAGCGCAAACACGATCGCTGCTAATTCCAAATCATGGGTAGGATACTTCTTCTCATGCGGCTTTAGTTGCCGACTAGCATAAGCTACAACCCTACCTCCTTGCATCAATACATCACCTAGTCCGGTACCACAAGCATCCGTGTATACCGCCATCTCTTCATTCCCTTTAGGAATGACTAATATTGGCGCACGCGTCAGCTTTTCTTTTAGACTCTTGAATGCATTCTCACACACTCCGTCCCAGACGAAGGACTGATTCTTCTTAGTCAACTGAGTCAACGGTGTTGCTATCTTGGAGAAGTCCTGGATAAACTTACGATAATATCCAGCTAACCCCAAGAAACTTCTTACATCTGTTGCATTCTTGGGCGTAGGCCAATCCTGTACCGTAGCCACCTTTGCAAGGTCCACGGCAATACCATTCTCGGAAACAACATGGCCCAAGAATCTCACTTCCCTTCTCCAAAAGTGACACCTAGAGAATTTCGCTTTCAATTGGTGTTTCCTCAACACCTCCATCACTATCCTCAAGTGTCCCTTGTGTTCCTACTCTGTCCTCGAGTAAACAAGGATATCGTCTACGAACACAAGAACAAACTTATTCAACTAATCTCTGAATACTCGATTCATAAGATCCACAAAGTAGGCTGGTGCATTGGTCAACCCAAATGGCATGACCAACCACTCATAGAACCCAAACGGCGTCCTAAATGCCGTTTTCGGAACACTCTCATCCGCTACTCGTAGCTGATGAAATCCTGTCGCGAGGTCCAACTGGGAGAACACTCTTGATCCTTCCAGTTGATCAAACAAATCATCTATCCGCGGTAGAGGATACTTATTCTTCCTCGTCACCTTATTCAACTCGCGATAATCCACACACAAACGAAGGGAACCATCTGCCTTAGTGGCAAACACAACTGGTGCCCCCACTCGGAGACACTTCTTCTAATAAATCCCTTCTTCAAAAGATTGCTGACTTGCATCCCGAGCTCTCGCTGCTCCCTTGGTGCCATACGACGAAGTGGCATCACTATAGGTCTGGCATCTTTCACTAAATCAATACAGAACTCAATCTCTCGGTGTGGTGGAAGCCCGGTCACCTCCTCGAAGAAGTCCGGGTACTGGCCAACCACGGGCACATCTGATAACTCATCCTGCGGGATGTCGAGAGAATTTATAAAACTAGCCATCACCCCATCACTAGGTAGGCTACCAAACACTACCCTCCGCCCATCATCCGCCCTAACTGTCACCAAAAAGCCCTCACAGTCTACCACCACCTCGTATCTTTGGAGCCAATCAACTCCCAATATAATGCCATACCCAGTAAAGCCCAAAACAAAGCAACCACAAACAAATATACATCCATGACTCGATAAGACCACATTTCGGCAAATCATACTAAGGCTAGTCGAACCACCAATCAGGTTCGTCACAACCAATGGTCTATCGACTATCTCGGGTTCCAGTCCTAACCTATCTAGCAGGTCACTAGATATGAAGGAATAGGAAGCCCCTGTATCAAACAAAACTCGAACTGGTACATCATAAATAGAAAGCATACCTTGAGTAACAACATTCTTTCCTTTCTCCACCGCAGTTGGGGCATTCGACGAAGAAGGAACAGCATCAATAACATATGCTTTCACAATTTGCTTCTCCCTAAGAGGTTGCGGACACTTATCCTTATGATGTCTCACTTGGCCACAGTTGTAGCACTTCCTTTCCACTGGCTTGGCCCGACATTCTTTAGCATAATGGCCCTTCTTACCACAGCTGAAGCACTCAACATCTTTCTTGCTCTTTTTCCGGCCACCCTTAGATTGGTCCTGCTTCCTCTTATTCTGAGAGTTGTTCTTGCCTCCACCGCCTGCTTGCGGTTTCAGCCCTTCTACAGATGCAGCCTCAGTCTTTGACTTAGGGTAAAGACTCTCTGATCTCAAAGCTTTCCCCACGATCGATTCAAAAGTCTCATCGATGTAGTTGATAAGCCTTTCCCCCAAGTATCCATCCAACCCAGTAATGAACTTCTCATTCTTCTTCTCAGGAGTATCAATAAGAGATAGTCCATACTTCGACAAAGTGTCGAATTCAGCAATATAGTCAGAGACTGCCCGACCATTCTGCTTGAGTTCCAAGAATCTCTTAAACAACACGGACTTCTGGGCAGCTGGAATAAACTTCTCGCTAAAGCAAGCCTTGAACTGATCCCAAGTAACCTGATCTTCTAGAGTAGCTGTTCTAATAGCATTCCACCAATTCATCGCTCGCCCTTGCAGTTGACGAGACGCTAGCCTTCTCTTCATCGCATCCTCAAGACCCAAGTCGTCGAAGATACGATCACAGCTATCCATCCAATCTTGAACATCTGTGGCCGACTCCATCCCGTGGAACGGCTTCCCACCAAAGTTAGTGTAATCCTTGCACAACTTGGCGAAATCGACCCTAGGCGCCTGCACTACTAGACCACCACCAATTCCGGGAATGGGAACTGCCCCTTGCACCTCCCTAAGCATGTCTCTTATGAGGTCAGTAAACATCGCCCTCATGTCAGCAGCATTCCCATTATTGGCTCCTCTACCAGCACTTCTAGCATATCGGCTCATCGTCAATCTGTAAAAGGGGAAACGATTAACGACCCCATAGTGGTGCTAGTGCAGTACGGCTTCATTCTTATACTACTAATAATATATACATATATAGCTTTTGAAAACCAAAGTAATCACAAATACGCTCTCTCATATACGTACTATCTCTCCCTAGTGTCTTTCCCTAGGTTAACTATGCAACCTAGAGCTCTGATACCAAATATAATGGCCCGCCCCGCACCAACCGACATTTACTCCAAAGGTGCGCTGTACACATGTCCAGTTAGCACGGGACGGTCGTCAGAAGGAAAGGGAAGAAGTAAATGAACTAACAAGGAACCTGTAAAATGTCTCACAGCGCATGGAACAAAATATAATAATAACATACTTGACATAAAACAGGTGAGACAGTGCATAAGCTGAAACAACTAACATAGCAGCGGAAAATTCAAGTACAGCTTATGATCCAAAGTTATCATTATTACAACTTTTCAAACTGTCTCAAAAAGCAAAAGTAAGATAAAGGAGGTACACTACTAATGCCCAAGTAGCGACCACCAATGACACAAGGAGAATATCTATATATCATACGTGGAAGCCTCCTGCTCGCCTCCGAATCAGCTACTCGCGCATCACCAGCTAACCTGTCTCTAGTCTGCTCGTGTGAGCACCCAGAGTAATAAGAGGAGACATAAAACTCTGGGTCAGACATAAAGCCTGGTATGAGCGATAAGCATCTAAATAGAACAATAACAGGTAGACTAAAACATACCTGAACCTGGACCTGCAACCAAAGAGTTAGCACTACATACTGTACAACACTCTAAGGTGCCATTTCAAATGGTGTAAAGATAACGGGGGTGGGGTGTGCATGTCATAGTGATGGCGAACAATCAAACATAGCATCCATCCTCACAACTCTCACTCAGTGCATAAAGCATATGATATTCACCACTTCGATCACCCAACATACCTTGCTACGATCACTTTGCCCCATGAAGTCATAAACGGCTGCACTGCACTGATAACGTAGCCACTAATCCTTTGGTATGTCCACTTTGCCCCATGGAGTCACAATGACCCCACTGCACTGGCTCATAGCCTCACTAGTCCTTTACTATGTCCACTCTGCCCCATGGAGTCACAATGACCCCACTACACTAGCTCATAGTCTTACTACGTATCACTTTGCCCCATGAAGTCATAAATGGCTCCACTGCACTGATAACGTAGTCTTGCTACCATCACCTTGCCCCTCGAGTCATAATGACTCTACTGCACTGATAAGTAGCCCATCATCCATTTTCAGTGGTGAATCGAAGTTATGAACGTCGACAGCTCCTTAGCACACATCCCGCAACAAAACCCAACCATGAAGTGAACTCATTGGTTCCCCATTGGATCCTGAGCTCTAACTTCCATTTGGACCACCTTTGCATCTCGGGTTATTGGTCAATGCTGGGTCGGGTCGGGTTCCCCTTCTAACTATCGGTTCGGGTCGGGTCCTCTACTTTGAATTGGTTCGTGGTCTTCCTCTGGTAACGGTTCGGTTCGGGTTCTCAACGTTGCATCGGTTCGGGTCGGGTGTCCCCCTTCGTGACGGGTCGGGTTGCCATCTCCCATCCAGTTCGTGCTCCAGCTCCTGTTGCCTCGTCTGGTCCCATTCCCTATTCTAATCCGATCCGAGCCCTTCGCCATACTCCGGTCCGAGCCCTTTGTCCTTAAGTCGATCCGATCCCCAGCTTAACCAACATGGCCTTCCTTTTTGCCAAGCCTCCCAAGTGTCAAGTGCCGATCCTGTTCGGATGTCCTTGCCCAGTCACGATTCCGATCCGAGCCCCCATATCCGATCCGATCCGGTCCAGAACCTGCACTTTTCCTGCAACCTTTCCAGCAACCTTTCCAGCAAGTGTTTTACGCCATTCGACGACGTTTTCGACCATTCTAACTATTGAAATCAATCACAAAGCATACCATACAGTCATAGCAACATGCATAACCAACCACAAACATCAAAACATCAATATGATAGGTTAAAGTGGATCAAACATACCCAGAACCCCATATTTCCCCTTAAGCATGTTTAGGTGAAACTAATGATGTGAATAGCAAAACTTAACCAAATTAAGCCAAATTCATATCAGAGGTCTAAAACATCATTTTGGATTTTATAAATATTTTTCCAGAATTTTATCATGTTTAAATTCGCTAATTAACACTAATTACCTGTAATTAGTCACAATTAGTGAGGAACTATGCAAATCACTCACCTTATCCACAAACAAAACTAAGATCTGAAGTAAATCTCTGATTTGATGCGAATCCCGATGCTAAACAGCAGCTCCAATGCTGATTTGGTGTAGATCTCCCTTGATTTGACGTTGCTAAGCCTAATCCTTGATTAGAAGATGATTTGGAGGTGATTTAGAGGTTGGAAGCCATTTTTAGGGTTTCTTGGAGGTAAGTGAAGGCTAGAGAACTGAAATGGAATGATTCTCTAACTCATTTCAGCCCCCCCATAACCCTAATCCCGAAATGGGTTATGGGTCCATTCACTAATCACCCTATTTGGCCCGGTTAAGCAGTTTTTCACCTTCGAACCTTATTTCAACCATATCTCTCAAACGTTAAGTCCGTTTTTCACATGTGACCACTCTACGGAAAGGTAAACCATCAAACGAATCTAATGGAAGTGGTTTCAGGTCTAAATTCCTTTCCAATCAAAAGTTATGGCCAAAACAAGATCAGATAGGGGCAAAACGGTCATTTAAAAATCGACAAAAATCATGAACATGGGAAATGAGTCTAATGGTTGTTTCCCAAAGTTACATGACCATACGACTTCATATGGGAAAGAAATAAATATTCTACGATCCTCCGATGCGTAGAATGCGGGTTGTTACACTAATATTGGCTTTTCCATAATTAGATTAAGCCTCTAGAAAACAACTAAAAATGTTGCATGGATTCATCACAAAATCGACCAAATTAAAGCATCATAGCATGAAAACATACTGAAGAAACAAGGCTTGGCCCGACCCAAAATTCACAAAGTCAGGTCGACCATGTAAGCAATGGGTCGACCTATACCTAATGACGGTCAACTTGTAGGTTGGATTTCCTACAGATTAAACTCTTCATTCGTATTCAACTTCGGAGCTAGTTTTTTTAATCGGGTTTCAAGGTTTTGGTACAATTTCGAGCACGGATGAAGTACAATATATGAACTCTAACTCAAGAAAGCATTGACATGAATATGGTACGAAATAAAGGAGTAGCAAGCTTTCAAAAATGAACCCACAACATGTAGTTACCGTAAACTCGGATTATTTTAGAATTGTTTACAGTAAGCTCTAAATCATTAACATAATCACAGATTCAGTCATGTATTTATTTAAGCTAGAAAGTGAGAGTGTATAACTCACCTTTATTGGTTTAGAAAGGATTTACAACATCCCAGCTTGTCAAAAGGAGGAATTTGACCATGCATAACTTGTAGAATGAAATACCAGAGACATGCAAAACACTTAAATGGTACTGTGAACTTCTTTTTTCAACTCCAAAAGTCTGATGATTTCGTTTTCTTGTTGGAATTTTATTTGTTGTAGAATTGAGAATTAACAAGTTTTCTTTCTACTTTGATTTAAAAATGGTTTTGATTTGGGGTTTCAAGGAGGAAGGGCCCATTATTTTTCTTAGGATTTTACAGAAGAGAGAAAGTAGAAAGAAGATAGTTATGTAAAAGATTTGTACTCTATTTCCCCCTTTTTCAAATAATCCAAAAACCTCTAAGTGGGTTTTAGGTTTTAATCAACCCATTAGCCTAAGCATAGTAATATTTAACATATTTAGGCTATGTAACATGTAATTAATACATGTGTAACATTATTTTACCCCAAAATTATTCATATTTCACGTTTTATTCTTTATAAAACTTGTACAATCATACTTAAGATTATTTATAACATTTAAACATGGTTTTATATTATAACCATTGTTTCAAATCTCGCAAATATCGCCCGAGTTCTGCTCCAAGATCTCGTTTTGGGCTCCTTCCAAAACGAAACAGCAAATATCACTCTATATCTCCTTTTGAATATATCGCCCGAGATATTGCAATATCGAACGATATATCAACTGAGACGAAATACTCGAATATCGTCTGAGATCTTAGTTTTTTTTTTGGGTTAAAATTTAAATTTGTGCCTGAACTAGAACTATAATTAAAAAACTCAAATCTAGCCATATTAATCTTTTGTTATTTTAAATTTTTCATGTTAAATGACTATATTGTATGTTCATATATGTTTTACAATGCTTATGATTTTCATATTCGTCTTTTTACATACATGTTACTTAAGAAAATATGTATTTTATGGTCTATTTATGCAGAATTTTTTAATATTTTGGATCCTGCTAATGTTTCCTGTTTAACAATATTCTTGTTTTAAACATATTACGATTTAGAGTATGGATGATCTTTCGCAAAATAAATAATAATAAAGTTGTTTTGCATTTTAAGTTTAAGTTACTATGTTTTTGATAGCATTCATAAAAATCATTTTGTTAAAATATCATTTTTAACGTATCATGTACCTCGAGATTGTTCCGATATGAACTTTCGGACTCGAGATGAAATCCGAGATGAACTCCCGAGTTAGACTCATCTCGTCCGAGATCTCCCCCGATACGAGACCGAATCTATAAAATCCCTAAGACGAAACGCGACCGATATCCGAGATTTAAAACCTTGATTATAACACAATTTAATTACTTAAATCTTCACATTTAACAACAAAATTTCTTAAAACACTTATTGTCTTATTTTAAACAACTTAATAAATCATATTGAAAATATTTTACGCTTAAATATTGGTTTCCAATCAGTATTCCATATCTTACAACCCAATTTAAATTTACAAACACACTTTTATCCCCAAAATTCACCGTTAACCATAATTTATAAACTATTGAATCTTGACACATAAAATATTTTTTAACTTATTTTTCTTATAAACCAACATAATAAAGCTCTTTAGAACTTTATCTTCATTATTTTTAAATTTATTCAATAAACACTTGTTGGATTTAATTTCTTATCTCAACTTATAATTCAACTTATTATCATTTCAACATGGTTACTCACAAAATTCCCAAATTCCTTTATTTATACACTTA
Organism: Allium sativum; assembly: GCA_030737875.1. Taxonomy (NCBI): domain Eukaryota; kingdom Viridiplantae; phylum Streptophyta; class Magnoliopsida; order Asparagales; family Amaryllidaceae; genus Allium; species Allium sativum. The sequence continues at coordinate 402,877,317 of CM060922.1, read as the reverse complement.
ATTAGCCATATTAATTATCCACTTTTCTATTTCCTCTATTTTTAATTTCAAATTCCATTATAATCCATTTACATAGGTACTAAAAATCTGGGTTATTACCAGATATTTCAAGTAATTTTCTAAAGAATTTGAACCCATATTCGATGTATTTATGAAACCAATTTTTACTCTTTCACTTTGAAGTGTCATCGTGTGACAATCGTTATACACCACCGTGCTCACATAACCCAAAGGACACGTTGTACAAGCATACGATGATGTAGAACGGGTGTCAAGGGAAAGATATAGGAGAAAATGAGAGAAATGGAAATGAAAAAGTAAAATTAAGAAGAGAAGAAGAAGACGAAAACACGATCACTGATGTTTTCGTATATCTCAATGCGCATCAGGTAACATATACCAATCACAGATATAAAATAGGTGACACATATATAACTATATAAACCACATGATCAAAGTACATAGGCTCATACATTTATATATATATAATGGTAATATAGTCCATACAAGTAAAATAAACTCAACTGATAAACTATCTCTAATAAGAATGCATAACATTCTTAAGGATCCATAGTATAACACAATGAAATAAACAATGTCAATACTAGTATAAATATGAGAAGATGTCACCTACTGCTAATCCACCTGCATGGCCTGATAATGCTCGTACCTGTTGCCTAGCCTACTCAACAACATTCTTGATGAGTACCTAAGACAATAAGAGGAAACATAAAATCTTGGGTCAGACAACAGTTTGGTTTGAGCGATAAACCAATCTCCAAGTACTGTAATAGTCATAATAATATATGAAACAACGAGTATGGAGAATTATACTTGTCTTGCCCTTACATTCGCAGAGTTAGTACATATAAAGATATATACTACTCTATGATAATCATCATGGGTGTATCTTACATCAGAATACTAAGGGTTCTCAGATATCTGAATCAGTGATATCCACATCACATGGCGCTCTAAGGTGATAAATTATTAAGCAAATATAGTTACCATCATCTATCATCATATTCACTCAATCAGTGCATTAAATACACGATAACGTCTGATTTCCGTGGTTCTCAAATCTACTAACTCAATAGGCTAGGAACTAGGTTATACTGACGTGTCCAATTCGAGATAAGGACCCTGTCTAGGTGGATTCCATAAGTTTCCCAAACTTGGAAACAATATCTCGAACTTGGAGATAAGAACCCGAACTAGATCCAATGAACATCACACCCACTACCTCCTCTTCTCGAGTATCCGCTTAAACTTTGTGTATCCATGATCCCTTTGCACATGTCATCCTCACCGGATCATATCCTATGGAAATACTACGATGACTTTTGATGTGAAGTCCTTGGTTGGGACTAAGCGTAGACAATCGAAATATTGTCAAGCTCAAATACATGTCTCCAACCCTCTCTAACATCTTCCTCTTTGGTTCTCCCACTACACCAAATCAGTGATTTTGCAGCAATAATATTTTTCTATGCCTAACACTTATAAATGTTGTAAGCTACCAACAATAAAAAGTGTTAGCATATACAAAAATGTGTTGGTGAAAAAAACATTTCTCTAAATAGTCTTTTCAACATAATAATTTTGGTAGATAACACAAGTAAGCATTGGGAGAATGGAACAATCTTTTAAATAATCGAGTGAATTTGCAGCACTAGGTAGTTTTTCGTACTTTTTCCCTTGTGACGCTTAAATCCTCCCAAGCACCAATTTGGCCGCATATTTCACTATTAGCTAGGGTTTCTCTTAGGCGCTTCAATAGTTTCTCCGGAAGTTTCGAACATCGATTAGATTCGATTTCCCCACCAATGACTAACAATTTCTTCATTGATGATTCATGCTTCGTCGTTCAACTCCTCGGACGATTTTGATTTCAGTTTAAGCTCATAGCATGCCGATGATTTCAGTTGAAGTCCAAAGTTTTCAGCCAACGTTGGCTTCGATGTTGGCTTTCGGTTAATTTCTGGCTCCGTCATCAACCCATCGCGGATTCATGATCTGGTAACTGTACTGCCCTACATGCTTTCTTTGTAATCTTCATACTTGTAATACTGTCCATCTTTACCTTATCCACTGATAAATACTCTGTTAATTTCATTTGCCGCTCACACACGAGGACCGTGCTTATATTCTACATGATTTTGTTTCCTTAAACCTTATTTTTAAACTCTAACGCGATGTTGTCGGTTTCCTCCTTGTCTTGTCAATTAATTTGCAATTTTCAATGGAATTTGATTATTATGTTTGCTGGAAAGTAAACAGTATAGTTTCCTGACTATAATCAGTTTGTGGTCCCAGTATACAGTATGTTTGCCTCCGCCCAATGTGAAGTTCATGCATTTAACAAATCTCAATACTATCCATGCATATGAGGGAAATAAATATGAGGTATCATCGTTTTTTTCAAGTTATCTTCTACAATTCTTTGCATGGTCTTATCTATGCCTACCTTGGAGTGACAATGGGGGAAGCAATCGTAGGACTTAGAGCAGCAATAAAACAGCAGAGGCAAGCTGCAGGATTGATCTCCTCTGGATATATCATTTGTTGTGTTATCAATGAACAATGACAGCAAGGTAAAAATTCCAGTGTTTACTACTGTTGCAATATAGAGTTTGATAGACATGAGAAGGTTACTGATATATCATTCACTGTTGATTACCAGACTGGAAAAACTACTGTAAACAGATAGTAAATTATGGACCACTCTTAAAACCAAATTTTCTGATATTTCCTACTTAAAATTAATAAACATGGACTAGTTTGCAGTCACTATATTATTTGAATATTATAAATTTCAGAATCTTGAGAGGCTTGCAAAATGCAATTTATTATTTTTCATAATTATCATTAAACTGAAACTTCTTTGTCTGGCCACTAGTTAATTTATGAATATGCGGATGGAGTGCAAGCTTACACAATATTTTGAAATCCCTAGATCAGATACGAGGGGAATTAAGCTGGCAACAAGTTGGAATTTATCCTCTAATTTAGGTTAACATTCAAAATTCAGTGATTTTAATTCCTTTTATTTGTGACTCATGACCATTGTTTTCATATTCTAGGCTGCAGAAAGTTTCCGAAACATACGAGATGGCCCTTTTGAGTATCATTCTTCTTTTTAAGATTAATTTTTCTTGGTTTTGCAACTCCATGTATGTACAAACTATATGAGCCATGATCTTCCTTTTGACATTGAAGGAATGGAATGTGTGCGACCATAAACGGCAGCTTGATGGGTTTTCAAAGAAAAAAGCAAGTTGTTGCTTTCTCAGCTCGGTAAGCAATGCTATTAATTTTAATCAATAATATTTCTAGCTCATGTATATTTTATGCAACACTGATGTTCGAGATATTTTGTTGTGATAATAAGATAAAGTCATTGCATATATTTAAATTAGAACACAAAATACAACTACCCTAAGTAACCTACTTTTGATATTGCGTATATTTAAATTAAAGCCTCAATAATGGCAGTAATTGACAAATTAAAATATTGTTAAAGTACAATTCTGTTAGTTATAGTTACCCTCAGGATATTCCAAATACTAATAAAAAAATGCTCTACTATTTGTATCCATCAATTACTTGAAATTTGATAGATTAATGAAACAATGCCATGATTTAATATTGGTAATATCCATTAAAATGATCTACAAAACTAGATCAACTTTGTGCATGCGGCAACTGATTTTATTATATGTTTCCTTTTTCTATGTTTCCTATTGTTTTCATTTTTTTGACTTTCTCTTATTTAGAGCAGCTGCAAACTTTGTGGCAACTGGTTCTATGTCAATGCTGCTTAGTTATTATATAATAAAATTCTATTTTTTAGGTTGTGTGGTAGCTTATTTTGTTGTGTGTTTCCTTTTACTGTCTCTCTTATTGTTTTCATTTAATTCCAACCTTCTCTTATTAAGTGCAGGTGCAACAACTGAGAGGTTACATTGTGATAAGCCTTCAAGTAGAAGGAGGCATTATGCACATCGAACATGATGAAGATAGTAAGAAATTTTCATTGATAACTTACCTTATAAAATAAATAAAGGCGTATGGTAATAAATGTCACCTTAACATGCATTAGTTTTTTCAATAATTCCTACGTCAGCTTCTTATGTACAACTTGATTAATAGTGTCCATATTTATAAGTTTACCTTTTTAGATTATATATATGTTGGAAAATGTTGGTTTTCCTTTTAACAAATTTACCCAAATTTTGTGCTATGTAAGTAAATTGCTGCACGGTGATTGGATGATACCATATATGGATTGGCTAATTTTAAATTAGATTTTTAGCAAAAAAAAATTTCTTTGCCATATTTGTACAAGTAACTCAAAATGAACTACTAATTCACCTTTTGCATTTTTGATTCATTACTCCATTGTACAAGTATTCAAATAGGCATTTTTACAGAAAAATTGAACAATAATAATCATTAAATTATACTATTTATTTTTGCATTTGAAGAAATAGATTAGTGCAAAATATTATGTTTACGTAGCTGCATATAAGATTATCTGATATTACTATTTTACATTTTTGGAAGGAATTATTTTGGACTGAATTATGATAGTGCATGTGACATTGTTCACCTCACGACAAAGTTTGAAATTAATTTTCCTATCCGTTATTCAGATAGGAACAAAAATAGAGAATATAATACTGTGTATGTTTTTATATGCACAGACGCGCACATATTGTTTGTGTACCTATGTGTGTGAGTGCACATGTGCATCTGTGCATGTATGTAATGCCACTTAGGTCAAGTTAGCGTTCTTTTCTTGATTCTAACTGGCAAATTTACTTCATCATTTAGGTGACAAAACATTGATGATGAAGAAGGTGAATCGGTATTCAATTAAAATATTTTTATTTTTAAGACAAAATCAAATTGTATCGTATGATGAACATAGAAGGCATACAGACCGTCGGTCTTATTGATAAATTGGCTTAACTTCAATAACTAGATATTCTGCCATTACCATTGAAATCAGGTGCTAATTACATACTTTTAGCCACATTGGGAGCTTTAATACATAAGAGAGATAAGCTGAACACACATCAAATAACTTCAAAATATTTAACCTCTCAAATCCCTTCATCGTTTGGAGCAGATGTGGCATACTTATTTTAAAAGATTACTATTTTAATATTTCAATGATTCAATCAGTTTGTGCTCATCTGTTATCCCTTTGCTGCACATAATCTAACCTGGATGTGTCCGATAGAGCAATTGTGTTAGGATCGTGTATTTTGTTTGCTTTATCATATATGTTTTTTTTTATGATTTGGACTGAGCTGACATGGTAATTTAATAGCATTTCAAATTTTCGTCTAACTGTTTTTTGATGGTAATATGATAATATGGTGTCTTCCCCTCTTTCCAGCAATGTAACGAGAACCTAGGATTTGTTTAAAAAAATATTGTTGGATAAGTAGTTGGTTCACATCGTACTAAGGAAGGATTGATATTTATAAAAAGTACATTATGTTGTATAATACTTTACGTGCTTTATTCATTAGGATTTTATTCCTAAATAGTTAGGATTTTCGTCAGGTAGAAGCAGCAAATATTGAATGATATTATGCACACTAATGATCAGAATTTAGGCTTTTAATGCTGGGGAATAATAGTTCTTGAATGGTATTATGCTTGCTAGCAGTCGGATGCTTATAACAGGTTTTCTAGCATGTTTTTTGTCCCAAAATATGTGTGTAAAAGTGTATGTATATATTGAATCATACTTGAGAGTTGACAACCTTGGTAAATAAGTTAATAACCACATAACATGACAATGTATCCCGTAAGCCTTTTTGCTGAGCTCTTTATTTTGTCATGTCTACTGTTGCTAAGAGTGATGACTGTGCGTAGATTAAACGTAACTTAAATAGTTCAGTGTATATTTGCTCACTCATAGATTGTTCTCCTATTGAGATGCATTGTGTCATGATTCATGCATATGTTAGCTCGACATAATCATAATTGATTCATGGTATAAGCAGCATGCATTGCCAACTCTTTGTGGGGAATCAACTGTATGCATCAGAATTTATTCAGTCCTTCACTTCATTCAAGGTGTTCGCATACATGTTCTAATATCATAAGGTTTATAGCAAGGTTTAAGATTCCGTCCGGCACCATGGAATTCCGGCCATCTCGGTCCGATTCCGGTGGTGTCCAGAACGGAATTGACTGAAAATTCCGTTTCGTTCAAACTGACATTAAAAAAATAATAATATATCGCATACAAAACGGTGCCAGAACAAAAGCTATTACAAAGACTGAAAGAGTCGAATAAGAAATACCAACATAACTAAACAAATTAATTAAAAAAAAAAGAAAAAAAATCAAATTCGGAATTTACTAAGCAGGTGCTTTGGAAATTAGGTACCAAAAAGAGCTTTCGAGCTTGCGCAGCTCTCTTTCACTTGCAATTTTGAATCCAATTTAGGGCATCAGAGGCGGCTTTATTAGGAAAGGGATTACCGGATTAGAACGATTGTGTCAGGGCATTATCGCTTCCACATACTGGAAGATGACTGCTTGGGTTTTCAACCAAAAGCATACGCAGGCTTTAGAATTGAAAAGAAACATAAGTATATATGGGCTTGAATAGTCTGGGCTTTAACTGGATTTTAGGCATATAAAAGTTAGTTTTTATTTCCACAATAGATATTTAATTTGTAAAGAAGTAGCGGAATTGGCAAACCGGAATTAAACCGGAACTTCCGCAATTTTCGGAACGGAACCGAAAATTTAAATTTTCTACATGGCCCGAACGGAAACGGAAACCGGAATTTCGAACCTTGGTTTATAGGTTTATCAGTTGATGCAACGAAGAAAATAATAATACAGATCGATATTTGAGTTTTTCTCGAAAAAGATATAATGGAATAAAGTTCAACTCTGGTTAAACAATTACTTTTGTGATACTTACATTTTCATGTAGCAATATGAATAAATATTGTTGTATTTTTTTTTATTTATACAACTTAACATCATATAGTTATTTAAACTATTATGTTCTCTTTAATTCTCAACTATTATGTGTAGGATTTACTGTCTATTTCTTTATCGTGAAAGTCAAAAGCTAAAAATTGAGTTTCCATAGTTATTGCAGGAAAGCAGAAGAGAAAAATATAGATGCATAGAATTGGAGATGCATGCTGCTTCTTTCAAGTTTTCTCAAATTTTCAAAAGGTAAGTTTTCACGGATGTAATTTATCTCTACAACAATGGATGAATTAAGCAGACCTACACTGATGTAATGTTTCTATTCTATTTCTTTACATCTCTCGGAGCAAAGACCTACACACATACTTTTATTTTTGTATACTCTTGGCTAAAACACCTATGCTTGTAATCATATCTTGGCTAAACACCTATGCTTGTAATCATATCTTGGCTAAACACCTATGTTTCTATTCTGTTACTGCATGGAAAATGCCCACTGATTTCTTGAGAATTTGTGAAACCATTTTTCTTTCAATTGATCAACACTCGCTTGCAACTCAGTTTTGAAAACTGAGTCGCTTGCAACTTAGTTTTCAAACTGAGTTGCTGCAGTTAATGGATTTAAGTCAATTTCAAAACATATTAGGATTATGCACAGGTATATATATCATCTACTTGAAGAAATCAAGGACTTTAATATTATAAATTAGAGGGGACAAGGTTTATTTGATTGAATGTATGTTGAGCTGTCATATATTTTTGTAAACTTTAAAGCATGACCTGAACATTTGTTTAAAGATGTGTTAAGTTCCAAATGAAGACATATTACCATATGTTTATTACTTTTTCCACATGGTTTACTTTTCAAAAATTTTATGACGATATGTGCTCACTGGGTACATGTTTCCATAAACCTATAAAAGACCTGCATTATTATGTTAAAGGTTCAACGAGTAAAAAAAAAATGAGAACATAATTTTTCCTCGTGTTTTTCAGTGTTATTTTATTTTATTAACAATGCAGGTTATGCACACATTACTTCCGGATCCTTTAAAGAGAGCCTCTGCATCATGAAAATACACCAGATCCACTTGTTTATAAATACACTTGTTATTTATCAGTTTTAGATCCGGATGCACCGATTTACGATGGTCCTCAAAATGGACATTAGAAGCTTTGTGAATTTTCGGATGAAGGCTTTGTGTTATGATCCACATTTCGCCTTCGCAGTATCTAAAATTCTATATATCTTTAGTAAAACTTTGTATTGCTTTTTATAATTTGAACATGATATTACAGTATTTTGAAATTGGAAGCATGTAACAAATATTTGAGCATTATGCGAATGTGATATTGTTGAATTTGAAATATGGAAGTGTACTAAATCTTATATTGAATTGATATGTTGAATTATATATGTGATTGGAAATCATAAAGACATGGTATACCCATTTATAAGTGTTAGCAATTTATGTATGCCAACATTTATAAGTGTTAGTAGGATTATGATACTGACATTTACAAGTGTTACTATATCTTATGGTTCCAACTTTATAAGTGTTAATAATGAATATCTTTGTAACACTTATAAGTGTTACCATATCTTATAATTCCAACATTTATAAGTGTTACCATATCTTATAATTCCAACATTTATAAGTGTTACTGTATCTTAAATGGTTCCAATATTTATAAGTGTTAGCAATGAATATGTTTGTAACACTTGTAAGTGTTACAATATCTTATAGTTCCAACATTTATAAGTGTTAGCAATTATTCTGTTTGTAACACTTACAAGTGTTACAAATTTGGCTGGCAAATTCCTCACACGCCATTGGTAACACTTAAAAGTGTTACAGAAATTATTTGTAATGCTTATACTTGTTGGGAATCCCCTATTTTGGTGTAGTGTCCATCACCTACTTTACATCTCGAGAAACAATCACCCTATGCAGTTAATGCCCCGCTATTACCCTGCTATAACCTCGCTATATCCTGTAGCACACTACCACCGCTACGCTTTTTCTCAAATAGCCTCTATATTGCCTCTCCGCATTAAGCCCCACTATATTCCGCTATTCCCGATATATCCCGTTATTTCCGCTATATTTTGTTATTTCCGCTATATCTTTGATGAAAGAAATGAACTTAAAAATGAAATTTATGCATTAAAAGAACTATTAAATTATTTTGTTTAATTGAATTTTTTAATATCTACTTTTAGAAACAAAAATACGCTAATATGCTATTGAATTTAAATAATTTAAACGAAAGTTTATGTTTATTAGTCGATATTTGCACATATTTGTATTTAAAATTAAAAATGTACTAACTAAAGTTAAATAAAGTGTTAGTTTTTCACTTACTTACCTTTTATTTATTCGTAAAAACATTTTGAAGGAGTTATATATGTTATTTCAGAGTCGTCGGCCATATCCTGCTATTTCCTCGCTTTATCCCCGCCATAACTTTTTGGACCTCCGCCGCATTGGATCCGCTAAGCGCTTTAACTGCACAGCAATCACCCATTATAGAAGGCTCGCTTCGCTTCATGGAATCACCATCATCGAATGATGAATCATCGGATTGAAGCATCGCTTCGCCTTACTCCAACACCAATGGTCGAAAAGTCACCACGTCGAACCCACTATCGTATGAATTATCATATCCTGCTCCTCGAAATCGCATCATGAACCACGTCAAATTGGCCAAAATGACCGTCAACAATAGTAGTCAATATCGACCGCTCCATCGTAATTAATAATGGCCACTATGATAATTTATTTAACAAAAATTAATCAAATATACATCAAGTGAAAATTCCAGCATCCGTTGCGAAATCCAACTCCTTACTAAGTCCGTCCTCCATCTTCAGATCGATCACCAAGCCCTAGTGCTGTTCTGTCTGCAAGTTTTTCGTCAAGCTTCAACGTGCTCCAAATATGTCGCTAAGCTTACTACTGCTCTATAACAACCTAGCTTTTCCGACCTTTAGAGTTGACACTAATACATCCATGGTATTAACGTGTCGAACATCCAAACGCTGGAAAAACAAATTGTTAGAGGTTAAAGAAAAAGAAGATAGAATAGAATCTCACAATTGCATTGGATAACATATAATAATCAAAAAATACTTTACAAAGTCATTTGCAAAACTGATCACATCTGAGTTACACTATTACAATTCTACCTTAGGACAGCTATAGAAGCCTGTCCTTACATATCAGATATAGAGTACATAATATACAGCAGAAACCTAGAAATTGCTAACCATCGGTGAAGCCTTCTGCTCTAAGCTCCTCCAATTGCATCCATGAAAACCTGAACTACTTGGTTGCTCATAATAATTTGAGCACCCATGTAACAGCCCACACCTCCGTTCGCGCAAGATATTGTCCCCAACCTAGCAACTGTATAAGTGTGTGGTTTTGTTCCTCAAAAGGTATATAAGTATGCACTTTCACACAAGCTTCCACGATGTGGGACTTATATTTCACTAGAAGTAGGGGTGTTACATTCTCCCCCCTACAGAGCCCAACGTCCCCGTTGGCTCACGAACGCCTCACCCACGCGTTGTGGTCTACACAGCAGCCACAGTTCTCGCTGGATATTGGCTCTAATACCACTATAACAGCCCACACCTCTGTTCACGCAAGATATTGTCCCCAATTTAACTATCGTATAGGTGTGGGGTTTTGTTCCTCAAAAGGCCTTGGTGTTAGTAGGAGATTGGCTCTACTATATAAGTTTGCACTTTCACACAGGCTTCCACGATGTGAGACTTATATTTCACTAGAAGTAGGGGTATTACAACCCAAGAGTTTTAGCGAAAAGATAAACTCTGGGTCAAACATGGGTTTGGTGTGAGAAAACTCAAACAACTTGAATATTATATTTAATAACCTTTTGAAAACAAAAGGTATCTCGTAAGCACATATCGCACATAAACACAGACGGGTTTACCTTACGATAACTAAAACATTTCATAGAAAATTTCATGGTATTATAACAATGTCTAGATACATATACTTATGAATCTTAGCCAAAATTGTTAAATTATTTAATTCCAGCATAACAAGTATATAACTAAAACCGTAAAAGGAATGTACTGGATTTTGGATTATATGCAATGACTAAGTACTGGGGTACCATCCAAAATGATATACCTCTAGAAGATGTACCTGAGGACCATAAGAACTTCTTGCTCCCAAGCATGACAAGACTGACCTACCTGTTCCTAGATAGTACTGAATATTCCATTACCATGTTTGGGATCAACAACCTCACCGAAGCATACATAAAAGGGTCAATAACGAATCTAGAATGGTGGTGGTTATACCCTAATGGGTGCAACCCTCATAGCCCTTCTACCTTAACCCCTATTTTAGTCATTATCAGTTGATGAGGCTAGAGGATATGTTCTTTACCTTTCTTCAACATTTCTCACTTGAATTGCCACATCACCATTTCCAATACACTAATTGATTCCTGCAAAAATACAACCCTTGAGTTTGCATGCCTAAAGGAAGGGTATTAGACATAAGAATGTTCACTTCCTACGCTACTAGCAGATGTAAACCAATGTATATGGATTAGAAATGCAATGTTAGACATTCATCCATACAAGTCGTCCTAGGTTTGAATGAACTGAAGACACTTCTTTACTATATCCTGTTAGGAATCACCCCTAGGATTAGTAACAAGCAGCCCTTGTAATAAAGAGACTCCAGAATGTAGGGACCACCGCTATAATATATATTGTGGTGCTAGCCAGAGACGCTCAACAAGCAGTTCTTTGCATCCCAAAGATCATCACCTTTAACTTTAGTCTTCAAGCTATCGTTGCTTTCATCATCTTCAATGTCTTGCACATTCATCGCTCATTCGAAACGAAGTGGTTTTCGGATACTTGATCAGGGTCTCTTCGAAACGGCTATCGATAGTTTCTGGTAAACTCAACCACGATTATTTAGAAAATAAATAGACAAGGATAAATATGTGTTGAGTATAAAAGTATGAATTTTATTTGATGATAAGGAACATATATATTGTTATATAAATGTGTTTGGAAACGGTACTATTCTATATTTCACATCACATACAGAAATAAATATTGGTATTGAATAAAATGCTACTACACAGAATTGAATATACAAATAGTATTTTTAATCAAATAAATATTTTATTTCAGCATTTGAAATAGTACATATTTTTTTACTCTACTATTTATAATTCACACAAATATGTTTAGATATTTCTAACATGACACATTTATATTTCACACTTGAAATTGTACTAAAAGAAATCAAAAAAAATAGACAGGTTGAATTAAAACAAAAAAATATATTTTATTTCAATCAATTTGTTTATTAAAAATAACAGTATAATTTTATTTGTTCGTGCATATAATCAATTTCATATACAGAAGACCCTCACTACATATCACTCAATATCACTCTGCTTACATACACAGACTCATACACAGTTACATGTACATTCACTGACACTGAGTCTTCACGTGCTTCCAATCCAGTCCAATCACCTGTACACCTGTCACAGAAGCACACATGGTAAACTGGAACAAAAATAGATTTTAAACACAAGCGAATATAAATTTATTTTAATTTTTATTTGCCTCAGAATATTGGTGTGTTTCTCATTATTTTTCCCATAGCTAAAACAAGTTCAAGTATGGCACAATACTATACTAGACTATGTATAATCAAGTCTAGCAAGAAAGCCGAATACTTGAATGCACCAAACTCGAACATGGTTAAAATAGATCAAGAATTATATCCATTCGTTTCAGTTTGCTTTTTACAGGGAACAAAGACCAATAAGCTTACATGAATTCATGTATACATGGTCAGCCAAAGACATAAATAATAAAAGCAAGAGGGACAATTTCAAATACAACATTATGTACAAAACATGGTATACAAGTGCAAGCAAAATACATCAAACACAAAACTGGGCATCAATGTACATGCATGAGGCAGGTGCAATGTTCGAGACAAGTACAAAAGTTCAACTCAACAAATGTTACATGGCATGTGAAGTCGGGAAACAAGCAAATAAGTGCATCTTCTATCAAACATCATTTCTAGCAGAACAAATTACAAGTACAAACAGGAAAAGAAACAATGTACAGGTTAAACTAAACTTATCAGTTATATACAAGTATATAACAGAAACAAGCAAGTCTATGGGCATGACGACAAAAAGGTGTATGAGCCAAGAGGTATAAGAAATACACAAATGATAAAACATGATGAACATGGCAAATGCACAATATAACATGGCATATGAATACAAGGGATTGTGTAACTCGAGATAAAATGAGACATCAACCTATAGAGCTTTAGGGAGTGGAAAATGAGCATATATGAGTATGGGGGATTTTAGAGGAAATTAGAATTAACAATTTATAGAGACAAATTCATCAATCCCAAAAATGAACAACATTGCATTATACACTACAACTCGTGCCAGTCCACTCTCCCTCAAATATTTTGCATTATGCTTGCAGAAAGGAAATTATTTAGTTAACCTACATTTTTCTGAAATAGTATTTACAGATACTCAAGCATGTAAAAGTAATTGGATTCGTGTATTTACGGGACGATTTGCAAGATTTCAACATCGCAAAAGAATCAAATGGAACACCAACCTAAACACAAATAAAGATCCAAGACCATGTACACACAGGTTCAGTAGCTAGAATAACACACACAAGTATCAGTTACATAGCAGTTAAGACCATAAGTACAAAGCAAATCAAGTATAGTTGTGGTCGACAAAACCATATCAAGTGCAGTATAAATTCATATGTTCAAGAGTAGTATCAATTCTTAAGAAGTACGATAAGAGCAGTATCATGTTCGAAGAACTATAACATATACAAATTAGAAGTCCTAGAAATTATCGACATATTATTTTCTAGAAAATATACGGGTAAAATCAAAATTCCAAAAATCATCTTGTTAATATTTCTAGAAATATATTCGAGATTTTTTAGCAAGGAATACTCAATCAAATTCCAGAAATCACGCAATACACACTCGAGCTCAAATCAAAGAAAACCTAATATATACGAAGATTTGAAAAGCCCGAAATTTACGCAAATATCATGACCAGTTCTAACGTTGAAATCAGAGAATAATTCGGATTTAAATTCTATTTAAACACCAGCATCATCATTGGAAAGCATCGAATATTAAGTAGTGAAATCAAATAAATTAGTTCAAAGTACTCACCAAAATTTAGGGATTTTCGATCAACTTGCAAAGCTCAAATCATTCGACAATGGAAGCATTGAATTATCAAAGACAGAGAGCATCAAGCAATAGAACCATCAAATATTATACATAATCTTAAAGTCATGATTTGGGAGAGAAATAAAAACCTTAGGGAGGCCGCCATTTGAAGCCAAGGTTTCACAAGCCAAAAATGTAAAAGGAGCCGGCCAAAATTAATAAAGGGTTAAAGGATTTTATTTTAAACTAGGGTTTAGTTTTTAAGTGATTTTAAAAGCGTTTTTTTATTTTAGTGTTTTTAATTTATAAACATGTTTAAAGTTTTCTAGTTTGTCTATAAAACTAGGGAAACGAGTTACGGGTTTGTAACTCAGGGAAATCTGATCTCGGGGATAGAGACTAGTGCAGGGTTTTGAGCGTAGGATTAGAACAGTTGGAAGCGAGTATCGCGAGTTTACAGGGGATTGTAAGCATAAAAATTGTTTTAATTCCTAGTAGAAACTTGGGGAATGCAGTAGTAGGCAGGGTTTTGCCGAATGGGTATATTTGTGTGTTATTTATTTTTCTACATTTCCTCTGATTATTATCTGTGTTGATATTATTTATTACTCAACAAAAACTGTGATAAACCCTATTCACCTCCCCTCTAGGGTTAATTTAGATCCTACAAGTGGTATCAGAGCAGGTATTTTTTTTATAACTCTAGAGTCATGGATTTCCCTAACGGTGAGTTTCCTAATTGTCAATCTAGCAAGAATTTTTCCAGTATAACTACATCTATTTTTAAAGGAACAAATTTTTTAAAATGGAAATTAAAAATGGAATTTTATTTGAAACCTGTTAATATTAGATGTTTGTATTTAAAATGGATGTGATATGGTGGATAAGAATGATATTATAATTAATTCTCATGGTATGCACATTTTATATTCTTATATTAATAATGATCAGTTTAACCATATCTCCCACTATTTAACTGCACAGAAAATCTGGAAAACTCTCGATACGTTGTATGGAAGAAAATATAACAATAGCTCAGCCCCTGGTCAACTCTGTTTCAGAATTATGCTTGACAGGATTTACAAGATATGAATTGGATGATGACAGTGATGAAGATTCAACAGATGATGAGCACGGTGAATTTCCTTTTGAAAAGTTAATTCTTCTTTGTGATAAATTAACTAAAACCGCTGAGAGTCACAAACTGACAAATAAAAATTTGAAATCTGAAAATATTGAGTTGACCAATAAAAATCATAATTTGGAACTTGAAAACACTAAAAAGTTGAAACCTCTAATTGCAAAAATTGTTTAAATTTTGAAAATGATTTAGTTCATTCCAATGAAAATTTTCAAAATCTTGACAAGGGCATTATGTTTTTAAAAATAAACGAGATTGTACTAAAAACAAAAAACAATTTTTTGTAAAAGGAGTTGGATAGGTTTAAGATGGTTAAAAATTTCAAACATGAAACTTTAGAGAAAGAGGGTTTATTGAAAACTGAATTGACTTTAAATAAGCTTGAAATTGAAACCGAGAAAATAAAAAATCTCAAATGCGATAAATGCATGTCTTTTCAAAAAGAATTGTTTGAAATAAAAGAAAATTTCAAAACCCTTGAAAATGAAAACGTGATTTTGAAAAATAACCAATCTGAAATTACTCGTATAAATCACGATTTGAATAAAGAAATTGAAAAATTCAAGGAGTTTGAAAAACATGAAATTGAAAAGCGTAAATGATTTGAAAATGAGATTTTTGAGTTCTATGACATAATTAAAATACTTGAAAACGAAAATATGGTTTTGAAAAAAAAATGATTTTGAAAGAAGAAAGATCGCTATAAATCGTTATTCGAATTTAATAAAAGAAAATAGTGATCTTAAATTTAAAATTCAACGACTTGAATCAACTTTGGCAGAATTTTCTAAAGGAGAAAAATCGTTGAATTTGTTATTAAAAAACCAATTTTTTGTTCAGAATAAGAATGGACTTGGCTTTCGCAGAAATTCTAATAATTTTAAGTATCCTTCAAATAGCTTTGGAAAAGATCGAATTGGAAATTTGAACTCTAATAATTTCAAAGGATTTTCAAATCATAAACAAAATGAATTCGACTAAGATTAAACGAATTTGGGTTCCTAAGCGAACTTTGGTAGATGTTAATGGATAATCATATAAACGAGATTGGGTACCAAAACATGTAAACGAAGCTAAGAGTGGTAAAACAATCTTTGTTAGACCACCAGATATTATAAATATTTATGTACCAAGGGAGGCTAAAGTTCAACTGTGCTTAAGAGGGATAAAATTAAAATTGTTCCATATTATTGAATTATTCAGAGTTCCTTATCCATCGATTTCATAGTTGGGGATTCATTGGTTCACATCGATTATGGTTAGTCAGGTATGATCTCTAAACATGTGTTTTTATTTTCTTTTCCTTTTTGATTTTCTTTTTTATGCTGATTTGTATTGACACTGTCATAGTATTTTTGACATATCTTGAGCTTGATAATTTCAGATTGTAAAATTCTTGATTTTTTGGAAACTAGATTCAATTGTCTACAACTTTTATGTATTGAGTATTTCCATATTCTGAACTTAAATTGATGAAAAACTGCAATTCATTTGAAGTTTAATTTTTATACTGATAGCTGAATTTCTGACAGTCCTGTAGTATTTTGAGAATATCTTGAACACTATTGATCAGAATTTTAAATTTTATGATATTTTGGAAAGCTAATGAAATTTCACACTTCTTTGTTGTTTTGAGTTTCTTCTAATTCACTTTGGAAAATATTGAAAAACTACACTCAATATAGTGCAATACTTGAAAGCTGTGATTGATTAGTTGTGAAAATTTCATAGTTTTTGACTTGCCTTGACTATTTTGATTTTGAAATCATTTTTGATTGATTGTTATATTTCATGGATTATAATTTTTGGATTAATTCTGAAAATAATTTTTTATCAAGTGATTTCAAATAATTTGCTTTTGATTTGATCATTAGCTGTCCCTTGTTCTTGTTAAAATACTCTGAAAAATTCTCTTGTGAATCTTGCTTGGAAACTAATTTTGTGTTGCTTTGATAAAGGAAATTGATTTGTTAAGGTTTGTTTGAGTGTCTTAGTGATTGGAAAATGTGTTGAAAAATCAGTGACCGAATTCCATTAGATTCCATAGGAAATTTGATTTACATGTACAAGTTTTTTTTTTTAAATTGTCTAGGAGCAATCGGTCTTAGAAATATTAGAAAATTTCATATTCTACTGACTGATTTTTGAAACTCGTTTTCAACTTGCATTATCATTTCAAAAACCCCTCATGGAATTGATATTTTAAATTTTAAACTTTTTTTTATTCAAAAATTGAAATTATTGATCAATTTGAACCATTTTGAAACTCATCAAAATTATTAATAGATTTATGAAACTGTGGTGAGTTGTGACTATGGTATATTTCATAACAAGAGAAAATATTATTTAAATTCTCTTGATGATTGGCCAGATCTTATAATATTTTTGAATTAGTGCTTATTTCACGATCATCTTCTATTTCTACCATATTTCTATCACTCATCATGATCTTATATTTTGTGGGGAGTTAAAATTGTTTTGAAAATAAGGAAATGTTTTTGAAATAAAATCCCTTAGTATTCACTCCTATTTAAAAGTCCTTGCAGTTATGTATGGGTGAATCACCTTAATCTCTGTATGTGCTTCCATCCTCATTTAATGTCCTCGCGGTTATGCATGGATGGAACTCATAAGAGAGGAAAAAGTTAAGTATTCCTCTAATCTCATTTAAAAGTCCTCGCGGTTATGCATGGTTGGAAAATACTTAACAATTTAAGTTACTTCTAACCCCATTTAAAAGTCCTAGCAGTTATGCATGGTTAGAAAGTGCTTAAATTATTTTGTGCTTAAATTTGAAATTTATTTGAAAATTATTAAATTTATAAATCCTATATTTGAATTTTAAAAACTCTCCTCATTTTAATAAAATCAATCGTAAATCAATCATACTGAAAAGTGAAATACGCTTCTAATTTGAAGAATATTATGATTAAATGAGATTCATGATACATATATATATTCCTTCTTGATTTGGATTTATTTTTCTAGTCTATGTTCATCATTGTTTTGATTTCTATTATCCTTTTGATGATAACAAAAAGGAGAGAATGGTTAAGATTTTGATTGATTAGTGAATAATTCAAGAATATTTTAATATTTAAAATCAATTAAATTTTTTAAATCACTCATCAATCAAAATCTTAACCAATATTCTATATATATATGTACATACATATACATACATACATACATACATACATATATATATATATATATATACATATATATATATATATATATATATATAGGGAGTTCAGTTGTAGGGGTAGCATACAAATACGGGGATTTTTATATTTCACATTCAAACACATTTATCATATTCAAAATCTTAGTGTATGTTTGTCATCATCAAAAGGGGGAGATTGTTGAGTACAACAATATGATTTTTGTTTGATGATAACAAACATATATATTATTATATAAATGTGTTTGGAAATGGTACTATTCTGTAGTTCACATCACATACAGAAATAAATATTTATATTGAATAAAATGCTACTACATAGAATTCAATATACAAACAGTATTTTTAATCAAATAAATATTTTATTTTAGCATTTGAAATAGTACATTTTTTTGACTCCACTATTTATAATTCACACATATATGTTTGGATATTTCTGACATGAGACGTGTGTATATCACACTTGAAATAGTACTAAAAGAAATCAAATAAAATAGGCAGATTGAATTAAAACAACAAAAATATATTCTATTTCAAATTAAAACAACAAAATATATTTTATTTCAATCAATTAATATATTACATATAATAGAACAATTCTATTCGTTCATGCCTATAATCAATTTCATATATAGAAGACCCTCACTACATATCAATCAGTATCACTCTGTTGACATACATAGACCCATACACAGTTACATATACATTCACTGACACACTGAGTCTTCATGTGCTTCCAATCCAATCCAATCCAGTCACTTGTATACCTGTCATAGAAGCACACACGGTAAACTGGAACAAAAGCAGATTTTAAACACAAGCGAATATAAATTTATTTAATTTTTATTTCCTTTGAATGTTGATGTGTTTCTCATCATTTTTCCCATAGCCAAAACAAGTTCAAGTATGGCACAATACTATATTAGATTATATATAATCAAGTATAGCAAGAAAGCCAAATACTTGAATGCACCAAACTCGAATATGGTTAAACTAGATCAAGACTTATATACGTTCTTTTTAATTTGCTTTTTACAGGGAACAAAGACCAATAAGCTTACATGAATTCATATATACATGGTCAGCCAAAGACATAAATAATGCAAGCAAGAGGGACAGTTTCAAATACAACATTATGTACAAAACATGGTTTACAAGTGCCCACATCAAACACAAAATTGGGCATCAATGTACATGCATGAGGCAGGTGCAATATTCAAGACTAGTACAAAAGTTCAACTCAACAAATGTTACATGGCATGTGAAGTCGAGAAACAAGTAAACAAGTGCAGCTTCTATCAAACATTGTTTATGACAGAACAAATTACAAGTGCAAACAGGAAAAGAAATAATGTACAGGTGAAACTAAACTTAGCAATTATGTACAAGTATATAACAGAAATAAGAAAATCTATGGGCTTGATGACAGAAAGGTGTATGAGCCAAGAGGTATAAGAAATACACAGATGATAAAACATGATGAACACGACAAATGCACAGCATAATCAATATATAACATGGCATATGAATATAAGAGATTGTGTAACTCGAGATGAAATGAGGCATCAACCTATGGAGCTTCAAGGAGTGGAAAATGGGTATATATGAGTACGGGGATTTTACTGGAAATCAAAATAAACAATTTATAGAGACGATTTCATCAATCCCAAAAATGAACAACACATAATTATACGCTACAGCTTGTGCCAGTCCACTCTCTCTTAAATATTTTGGATTATGCTTGTAGAAAGGAAATTATCCGGTTAACCTACATTTTTCTAAAATAGTATTTACAAATATTCAAGCATGTAAAAGTAATCTGATTCATGTATTTAAGGGACGAAATGTTTTGCATGATTTCAACATCACAAAGGAATCAAATGGAACACCAAGCTAAACATAAATAAAGATCCAAGACCATGTACATATAGGTTCAGTAGCAAGAATGACACACACGAGTATCAGTTACACAACAACTAAGACCAAGAGTACAAAGCAAATCAAGTATAGTTGTGGTCGACAAAACCATCTCAAGTGTTGTATAAATTCAGATGTTCAAGAGTAGTATCAGCTCTTAAGCAGTATGACAAAAGCAGTATCATGTTTGAAGAACAACAAAGTTTATAAATTAGAAGTCCCAGAAATTATCGACACATTATTTTCCAAAAAATATACGGGCAAAATCAAAGGTCCAGAAAATCATCGTGTTGATATTTCTAGAAATATATTCAAGATTTTTTAGCAAGGAAGACTCAATCAAATTCCAGAAATCAAGCAATATACACCCAAGCTCAAATCAAAGAAACCCCAGTATATACGAAAATTTCAAAAGCCCAAAATTTACGCAAACATCATGACCAGTTCTAACGTTGAAATCAGAGAATAATTCGGATTTTAAATCCTATTTAAACACCGACATCATCATTGGAAAGCATCAAAAATCAAGAAGTGAAATCAAATAAACTAATTCATAGTACTCACCAAAATTTAGGGATTTTCGATCAATTTGCAAAGCTCGGATCGTTCAATAAAGGAAGCATTGAATAATCAAAGACAGAGCAATCGAACTGTCAAATATTATCCAGAATCGTAAAGTCGCGATTTGGCGGACCCTAGGGAGGCCGCCATTTGAAGACAAAGTTTCACAAGCCAAAAATATAAAAGGAGCTCGCCAAAATTAATAAAGGGTTGAAGGATTTTATTTTAAACTAGGTTTTTTTTAAGTGATTTTAAAAGTGTTTTTTTATTTTAGTGTTTTTTAATTTGTAATCGTATTTGAAGTTTTCTAGTTTGTCTGTAAAACTATGGAGATGAGTTACGGGTTTGTAATTTAGGGAAATATGATCTCGGGGATCGAGATCAGTGCAGGGTTTGGAGCGTAGGATTAGAACAGTTGGGAGCGAGTATGTAATGACCCGCATTTTTAGAGATATATAATTAATTTATTTAATTATATGATTGGTGATTTAGAGAAGTTAATGATCGTTTAATTAAATAATATTGAATATTTAATTAATAATTATAATATAATAATATATTATAATGTCGAAATGGTCGGAAATAGTGAAATTCACAATATCATGTGAATTGAATAGCATACGAGATTTGGTGGAGTTTCGATTCGAAATATAATAACGAATATATTGAATCGACAACAGTTGAACGTATAGTTTATAATATATTTATAAACGAGCTCGAAATGGCGCTGCAGTTCGTAAATTGGTGATTCGAACTTCAACTGAATGTACAGGATTCATTTTAAGCCGGATTTCTGTGAAACAAGAAACGCGTGGAGCTGGTGGAGTATATCTTTCTAGTGGAAGAGAAAAATCAGGATTTCGTCGGGTAGATTTTGAGATATGTCCAAATCAAATTTCAGAAAAGTCGCTGTGGAATTCCTTTATAATTTGCGACGCTTTATATACGTTATAAAAGAGATTTTCGATATAAAACTGAATACCGGGATAATCTGGAATCTGAAATATCAAGCGGTAAATTCTGATATGATATTCTGGAGTTGTACGATATCATATGTGAAGATATACGATAATATTAATTTATTTATATTTAATTTAATTATATTTAAATATATTTATATATTTAAATGGGCTATTTAGAGCTTTAAAAATAGCCACTTTTGCAAACGAAGTCGGAATTCGACGAAACCAGTTTCGTTGGGACCGTAATGTCGAACTCTAGCTACATGTCCAGTTTCATGATTTTTAGGTAGCATGTGTGAGCACAGGGTTTTTTTAGAAGACGAATTAACAAAGGAATATTCCGAGAATATTTCCTACCCCAAAATATCTAGATATTTATCTTCACTATAAATACTCCTTAACTTCTACTAAACCTAGTTTATTTTAATCCTCACGGTCAATTTTGTGGCCGCCGCTTCTATCCTTCTCTTCCAGAAAATCGTGCTCTTCATAAATTGAAATAAAATCCAATAAAAATCCTGAAATCTCCAATTCGAGTTAATCGAGTTCTCATCAACATCCCCTTCAATCTGATAGCAGTCTTGTTGGGTTCGAAGTATATTTCCATTGCTCAAAAATAAGCATCGAGATCTAGGGTTCGTTGTTTCAGGAGTCCGAAGTCTCGATTTTGGTTTTGAGTGTTGGATTTGGGTTCCGCTAAGTGAATAACACATCGAAGTGGAGTTTGGAAAGTTTTCATACAGAATTATGTCGCTTGTTGGTTTTATCAGTCGCGTGGATCTTGTAACCGCGAGCATCAGGGAGACGATGAGCTTGATGTGTTCATTTGGGGAGGGCAGTAGGTGTTCATCGAAGTTGAATGAGCTGTTGAATGTTGTGGATGGTGGTGTTGAATACACTGCGGGGGAGAAGCAGTTTACTGCTGGCTGTTGTGGTGAGGAGCAGGTTGCGTTTTGTTCTCTGGGGGACTGAGCAGATGTTGTTGGATGTCAGAGATTCAGATGGGTGAACGGGGGAGGGAAATGGAAGCAGTAGCAGTGGCAGGGGACTTCGAAGTAGAAGGGAAGTTCGAGTAGCAGTAATGTTTCTGCCCGAGCAGGTAAAACGTGAGTACATGACATTGTTGTGTGCGATGGTGAAGATGGTTGTAGCAGGAGTAAGAACTGAAGGAGCAGGGTCGTTGCAAAGAATCGGTATGGCCATTTTATTTTTGTGGAATTTTATGCTGGAGTGGGAATGGTTCTGTGTAGTTGACAATCGAAAATGGCTTGATGTGTGGTTGAGTTACTGGAAGAACTAAAAACGAGATTGGGAAGATGAGATAAACATTGTGGGTCTGGGCTTCAATGGGATGATGGGCCGTGTAAGGAAATGAATTTAGCAAACCAAGACCCGACATGATCGTATGGACCTAAGCTACACTCTGGAACTGATTTGGAATGGATTGGAGCACGTAACAATTTATAGCAAAATAAATTGTAGGATCAGAATCTACGACCGTAAATCGTTGTTTAACGATTTCGGACAATGTGAGTAAATCTCACTAACTCTGTTCAGTTTATATTTGTATAAACTGTACTTTATTTTTAATGATTGATTACTGTGTATTGATTGTTAAATTGGACTGTTAAATAGATTTGATTGAAAACGTAGATATAGTTATATATAGAAAACCGTCAATCAAATATGGATTCTGATTATCAGTATATTTCATGTTAGGATGAAATTGATGTTATCTATATTGTCTAACATCTGTGATGCAGGGAAACAGGTTGGAGGAATCCGACTGGATTCCTCAACAGTTATTTTATTGTTTTCATATATTTTGATATATGATGTGAAATTATAACCTGTTGTTGATTGTGTGTGTATGGACGATATTGAACATCATGATTTGATATGATTGAATACCATAACATACCGAAATGTAGATAAAGGAGATTTTTCAAAATGATATTGAAAACAGAATATTTATAAACTGGAATATTTATAAATAAAGGAATATTTATAAATTGGGATATTTATAAATAGGAGATATTTGAAAAGGAAATAAATTCAAAACATTTCTTTTTGAATGGAAAGGCCTGTGTGGCGAGTTTGGGGATTTTCCCGATGCTCCCGTTACAAAGGAGGTTATGGCGAATTTTCCCGGGAATTCAAGGAGTTAGAATATTTCAAGAATAAATTTGAAAAGGGAATATTTGTAAACCATTTACAAATAGAACTGGAAAGGAAACATCATAAAAAGGGAAATCATTTTTAAAGGGTAGAACCGTTATTTAAAAGTAAATCTTTTCAAATGAAATAAACGTTGTTATAAAGGAAATCTTTATAAAGTGAATAAAGTAAATCGAATATAGACATTCGAAAGAAGTTAATCGAATATGGTATTCGAAGTTAGTAATCGAATATGGTATTCGAAGTTAGAGAAATCGAATATGGTATTCGAAGTTAGTTAATCGAATATAGACATTCGAAAGAAGTTAATCGAATATGGTATTCGAAGTTAGTTAATCGAATATAGACATTCGAAAGAAGTTAATCGAATATGGTATTCGAAGTTAGTTAATCGCATATGGTATTCGAAAAGGGAAATCGCATATGGTATTCGAAGTTAGTTAATCGAATATGGTATTCGAAAGGGTTTAGTCAAGTCGAGTTAGTCAAATAGAGTTAATCAGTTAGAGTTAACCAGTTAGAGTTAATCAGTTAGAGTTAACCAGTTAGAGTTAATCAGTTAGAGTTAAAACGAACTAGAGTTAATCAAGTGTAGTTATTTGAGATAGAGTTAATCAAACATAGTTATTCAGGATAAGTTGCCATCTCGTACGACTGCTAGCGTAATTCGCAGGGCTGTAAATAGCCTAAGGCGGTCGGATGTTTCCTGAGGGAATCAGGCGTAACCATTGTGATCGCTGCGATCTAGAGTCAAGCGAATGGAAGTAATCGAATATTAGTTATTCGATAGGAGTTAATCCAGTTGAGTAAGTAGGGTTAAATAAGTCAAGTTAACCAGTTGAGTTAGGTAAGTCAAGTAAACCAGTAAGGTTGAGTAAGTAGGGTTAATCGAATGGAGTTATCAAATATCACTTATTCAAAGTAGATTTATCGAATATAGTGTACTCGAAGAGAAGAGAAATCGAATATAAGTTATTCGAAGTGAGATAATCGAATATAAGTTATTCGAAGTAAGATAATCGAATATTGGTTATTCGAGAAGAAGTTACGAATAGTTGTTCGAATGGAGTTAAATAGAGTTGTCGAATAATAGTTGTTCGAAGGGAGTTAAATAGAGTTAGTCGAACATAGTTTATTCGAATAGAGTTAAATGGAGTTAAATCGAATATTAGTTATTCGATATGAGTAATCAAGTTAAGTTATCAAGTCAAGATGATCGAGTTAAGTAAATAAGTTTAGTTCGTCGAGTTAAATTAATCGATGTTAGTTTCATCGAAAGGAGTTAATCGATGTTAGTTTCATCGAAAGGAGTTATCGATGTTAGTTAATCGAAGGGAGTTATCGATTTTAGTTTAATCGAAGTGAGATTTTTAAATATGAGATATTTGAAAAGGAAGAGTCATCGAATATTAGTTATTCGAAGAGAGATTATAGAATATCGTTTATTCGAGAAGGAGTTAGTCGAATATAGGTTATTCGAAGAAGAGTTAATCAAATAGAGATTTCTCGAAGAGAGTAAATCGGCAAATTCGATTATATCGAATTCGGGAAAGTACTTATACTTTCCAGCGTTAAATAGAGATTTATTTATTTATAAATAAATAAGTGTTAGGTTTATTATTCACTAATAAGAATAGAAGTTATAATTAAAGTTAGATAATTCGAAGGTAGGGATTATAACGTTATCGTTATAACCAATGTTTTAAATATAGAAGTGGATTAGTAAAATTGAATCCGAGAAAGGCGTAAAGAAGTTGTTAAAGATTAAAAGATAAACTTTGACCATTTCGAAGTTATAACGTTGTTCAGTTAAGGTCTGAGAGGTAATTATACCCCAACTTGAGTGACTTCCTTCTTAACTAAGAAATGGTAAGGTTTGATCGTAAAGGAGTTTTGGAAATGTTTTCCAAACGAGAAATCAGAAATGTTTTCTGATAAAAGGGAAATAAGAATTTAGAATATAGGGAAATAGGAGATAAGTAGATAAGTGAACTAAAGAGATTAGTGTTAAATGATGTTTGTTCGATATAATTTCCATCTGGAAATAATATCGTTGTTTGCACACTTGTTTTTCTTTGATAGTTAACTCACAGACTATCGAAGTTTTGACCATTTTAACGTTGTTAATATGGAGAGACCGGTTGGATTATTATCCAAAGAACCACTCTGTATTGGCATAAGCGTCGAAAATCATATATTCCAAAGATAATTGAAGACGGAGTAAAATGCAAGGGCTATCCGGTCTATAGAATAGTGCCTTCGGTTTGTCCAGTCCCAGGACAACTTGTATGGACGAAGGTCTGACAGAGTATATCCAATGGATCGCGTAAGTTGATCTGTTCAAACGTATTCACGTTTGGTGGCGGAGGAATTCGTTTCTCTTAGCTGTATACCCGTGTTATTTTTGGATAAGTCAATTTGTGATTTGGCGGGTATGACAATGTGACTTTTCTAAGTGAATGAAGATGGATGTCTGACATAGTATTTCCAGACGGTCACGTACATTGATTTCTTCAACTATACCAAGAGTGGAAGCGGAGAAGGAAACTTCTTTTAGCTGACACGTAATGTATGGTGGTAGACGTCCAATTAGTGATTCTGATGGATCTGACAATGTGGCATTCGAAGTGAATCTGATGTGATGATAAAGCGTAGCTTCTAGCCTCATCATCCGGTAAATGACAGAAATCGGACAGGCAGCATGGCTAAGTCGGTCGCACCGAAGTAGGGTGTATAATCACCTATCTAGAGAATATTCATTTGCTTCTTTTAATCTATCAATGCTGTCCCATATATATATACGGGAACGGTTGCTGATCCCAACCGTTGGTGATGTACATTCGATACACTCAAGCGAAATGAGTGGTCGGTCATGTGTGGCTGAGTTGCAAGATGTTCTTGTTGAACTCCAGTGTATCGTTCCTAGAGTACACTGATCGGAAGGTGATTCCATACCTTGTCATAGTTGGAAATCCATTACCCAATACGTGCTTGCGGTTTTGATTGTATACTATATATGTAGAACGTGAGATGAAAGCGTTTCTGCTAGTTGATATCTATTTGTACATAGACATTATTATAATATCAAAAAGTTTTTGATATAAAGATATTTTGGATTCTCATAAGGGAAAAACCCGTTCCGTTCTGCGGCGTGGTCTTATGAGATATCGTTTACTTGTTCATATACCTGTTTTTAAACTGTTTTACTCATACCAGTCCCATGACTGACCCGGAGTTTACTTTGTTGTTTTCCCTAAACTCTTGGGTGCCTAAATTTGTACGGGCAGTCAAGTAGTCGGGATTTGCAGATACATTGAAGAGCTGGAGCAGGAGGCTTCAGAATCATATAGCTATAGTTATTTCCGCTGTGTTGTAAGTGCTGTACTCTGATAAGTGCTATTGTATACATAACTGTTATATTTCAAAGTTATGTTATCTATTATATGTTATTCGTTCCGCTGTGAGGTTCGTGTTACTCTGATGTTGTGTTCTTCTTCTTCTTCTATTCTAAGTTTCTATCTTATCTATTCTCACCCTCTGTTTTCTTTCATTAACTACCGGGATTTTTCGATGGTTTGGTTATCGACGTCGTGCTTACGTCGATAACCAAAGCCGCTCAAAAATCCGGGTCGTTACAGTTGGTATCAGAGCTTATGTTTTAGTGATCGGACATAACTCTGTGGCATGACTCGGTAGAGATAGGGTTAGTAATACCCTAGATTGAGTTTGAGTGTATATATACGAGTGCGTATTTGTATTTGATATAAAAATGGTTTTATATTGTGGGGATTCATTGGCTGAGTTGTTTATGAGTTCTGGTCGATCAGTTTGATCCACTGTATCGGTAGGAGTAAATAAACACTTGAATACGATGGACCGACACAGTATGGATATGTGATATATTATCATATATAGGATGTGTTGGTAGTGATTTTAATCAGATAAGATTACAACTTGTGAAATGGTTATAAATAACCAATCAGAATTCATATAAGTAAAGTATATGAAATAAGATGAATTAAATATGAATTTAAATCAGATTTGGAATTAAAATAAAGAAATTTTAAGTTCCTAGGAGATTTTGAAATGTTTTCAAAATGGAAGTACTCAGAAATGGTTTTGAAATGATATAGTATTGAAATCACTTGGGTCGCTGGAAAATAATTCCGATGATGACTGCGCAGTATCATCGGTGTGATTTTCGAGTTTTAAGTGGTGGATTACTACCAAAGGTTTTGTTTTTGAGTTGTTTTGAGAAAACAAGGTGTTTAGAAATTCAAATGTTTTGAATTGGTATTGTGATTTCAAATTAATTTGAAATAGACCCAGGAATTTAAGTTCTGGAGTTAAAATTTAACTAATGAAGTTAAAGAGATTGAGATGGTAAAATTTAGAATAATAAATTAGAATTTAACTTTGACTAAGTTAAATGAAATTGAATTGGATTAGAGAATAATCTGTTATGGAATTGGGTTGAGGAGTCAATAATTTGGAATTTGATATTGGGGTTCGAATGAAAATTCGATTTGGATTTGAGGATATGAACTGATTGGAATTTGATTAAGATAACACTGGTATATGCTGAGTTGATAACATATGGAAGTGATAAAGTTGATATACCCAACAAAAGGTACAAGTTTATATTTGATATAAGCATGAAATTTATGAGCCGAATTGGCAAGCCGTTTGGCGTTTTGATTTTCTTTTGGGTTGAAGAAGGCCCAGAGAGGCGTGTTGGAGTTTGAGCTATTGACCAGTACAAAGGAGGTGCTGGCGAAATTTTCCGAAAATTTAAAGTGTTAGAAAATTTTCAGCATTTTTGAAAATTTTAGTTAGTCGGAAGGAATTAATATTTTAGTCGATATTAATCGGTTCAGTTGAAATCAGAAATAAGAGGTAAACAAATCTTAGGAGTTCCAATATATAGGGTCGTCCTCTAACTTAGCAATTTCGAGGACGAAATTATTTTAAGTGGGGAAGAATGTAATGACCCGCATTTTTAGAGATATATAATTAATTTATTTAATTATATGATTGGTGATTTAGAGAAGTTAATGATCGTTTAATTAAATAATATTGAATATTTAATTAATAATTATAATATAATAATATATTATAATGTCGAAATGGTCGGAAATAGTGAAATTCACAATATCATGTGAATTGAATAGCATACGAGATTTGGTGGAGTTTCGATTCGAAATATAATAACGAATATATTGAATCGACAACAGTTGAACGTATAGTTTATAATATATTTATAAACGAGCTCGAAATGGCGCTGCAGTTCGTAAATTGGTGATTCGAACTTCAACTGAATGTACAGGATTCATTTTAAGCCGGATTTCTGTGAAACAAGAAACGCGTGGAGCTGGTGGAGTATATCTTTCTAGTGGAAGAGAAAAATCAGGATTTCGTCGGGTAGATTTTGAGATATGTCCAAATCAAATTTCAGAAAAGTCGCTGTGGAATTCCTTTATAATTTGCGACGCTTTATATACGTTATAAAAGAGATTTTCGATATAAAACTGAATACCGGGATAATCTGGAATCTGAAATATCAAGCGGTAAATTCTGATATGATATTCTGGAGTTGTACGATATCATATGTGAAGATATACGATAATATTAATTTATTTATATTTAATTTAATTATATTTAAATATATTTATATATTTAAATGGGCTATTTAGAGCTTTAAAAATAGCCACTTTTGCAAACGAAGTCGGAATTCGACGAAACCAGTTTCGTTGGGACCGTAATGTCGAACTCTAGCTACATGTCCAGTTTCATGATTTTTAGGTAGCATGTGTGAGCACAGGGTTTTTTTAGAAGACGAATTAACAAAGGAATATTCCGAGAATATTTCCTACCCCAAAATATCTAGATATTTATCTTCACTATAAATACTCCTTAACTTCTACTAAACCTAGTTTATTTTAATCCTCACGGTCAATTTTGTGGCCGCCGCTTCTATCCTTCTCTTCCAGAAAATCGTGCTCTTCATAAATTGAAATAAAATCCAATAAAAATCCTGAAATCTCCAATTCGAGTTAATCGAGTTCTCATCAACATCCCCTTCAATCTGATAGCAGTCTTGTTGGGTTCGAAGTATATTTCCATTGCTCAAAAATAAGCATCGAGATCTAGGGTTCGTTGTTTCAGGAGTCCGAAGTCTCGATTTTGGTTTTGAGTGTTGGATTTGGGTTCCGCTAAGTGAATAACACATCGAAGTGGAGTTTGGAAAGTTTTCATACAGAATTATGTCGCTTGTTGGTTTTATCAGTCGCGTGGATCTTGTAACCGCGAGCATCAGGGAGACGATGAGCTTGATGTGTTCATTTGGGGAGGGCAGTAGGTGTTCATCGAAGTTGAATGAGCTGTTGAATGTTGTGGATGGTGGTGTTGAATACACTGCGGGGGAGAAGCAGTTTACTGCTGGCTGTTGTGGTGAGGAGCAGGTTGCGTTTTGTTCTCTGGGGGACTGAGCAGATGTTGTTGGATGTCAGAGATTCAGATGGGTGAACGGGGGAGGGAAATGGAAGCAGTAGCAGTGGCAGGGGACTTCGAAGTAGAAGGGAAGTTCGAGTAGCAGTAATGTTTCTGCCCGAGCAGGTAAAACGTGAGTACATGACATTGTTGTGTGCGATGGTGAAGATGGTTGTAGCAGGAGTAAGAACTGAAGGAGCAGGGTCGTTGCAAAGAATCGGTATGGCCATTTTATTTTTGTGGAATTTTATGCTGGAGTGGGAATGGTTCTGTGTAGTTGACAATCGAAAATGGCTTGATGTGTGGTTGAGTTACTGGAAGAACTAAAAACGAGATTGGGAAGATGAGATAAACATTGTGGGTCTGGGCTTCAATGGGATGATGGGCCGTGTAAGGAAATGAATTTAGCAAACCAAGACCCGACATGATCGTATGGACCTAAGCTACACTCTGGAACTGATTTGGAATGGATTGGAGCACGTAACAATTTATAGCAAAATAAATTGTAGGATCAGAATCTACGACCGTAAATCGTTGTTTAACGATTTCGGACAATGTGAGTAAATCTCACTAACTCTGTTCAGTTTATATTTGTATAAACTGTACTTTATTTTTAATGATTGATTACTGTGTATTGATTGTTAAATTGGACTGTTAAATTGGACTGTTAAATAGATTTGATTGAAAACGTAGATATAGTTATATATAGAAAACCGTCAATCAAATATGGATTCTGATTATCAGTATATTTCATGTTAGGATGAAATTGATGTTATCTATATTGTCTAACATCTGTGATGCAGGGAAACAGGTTGGAGGAATCCGACTGGATTCCTCAACAGTTATTTTATTGTTTTCATATATTTTGATATATGATGTGAAATTATAACCTGTTGTTGATTGTGTGTGTATGGACGATATTGAACATCATGATTTGATATGATTGAATACCATAACATACCGAAATGTAGATAAAGGAGATTTTTCAAAATGATATTGAAAACAGAATATTTATAAACTGGAATATTTATAAATAAAGGAATATTTATAAATTGGGATATTTATAAATAGGAGATATTTGAAAAGGAAATAAATTCAAAACATTTCTTTTTGAATGGAAAGGCCTGTGTGGCGAGTTTGGGGATTTTCCCGATGCTCCCGTTACAAAGGAGGTTATGGCGAATTTTCCCGGGAATTCAAGGAGTTAGAATATTTCAAGAATAAATTTGAAAAGGGAATATTTGTAAACCATTTACAAATAGAACTGGAAAGGAAACATCATAAAAAGGGAAATCATTTTTAAAGGGTAGAACCGTTATTTAAAAGTAAATCTTTTCAAATGAAATAAACGTTGTTATAAAGGAAATCTTTATAAAGTGAATAAAGTAAATCGAATATAGACATTCGAAAGAAGTTAATCGAATATGGTATTCGAAGTTAGTAATCGAATATGGTATTCGAAGTTAGAGAAATCGAATATGGTATTCGAAGTTAGTTAATCGAATATAGACATTCGAAAGAAGTTAATCGAATATGGTATTCGAAGTTAGTTAATCGAATATAGACATTCGAAAGAAGTTAATCGAATATGGTATTCGAAGTTAGTTAATCGCATATGGTATTCGAAAAGGGAAATCGCATATGGTATTCGAAGTTAGTTAATCGAATATGGTATTCGAAAGGGTTTAGTCAAGTCGAGTTAGTCAAATAGAGTTAATCAGTTAGAGTTAACCAGTTAGAGTTAATCAGTTAGAGTTAACCAGTTAGAGTTAATCAGTTAGAGTTAAAACGAACTAGAGTTAATCAAGTGTAGTTATTTGAGATAGAGTTAATCAAACATAGTTATTCAGGATAAGTTGCCATCTCGTACGACTGCTAGCGTAATTCGCAGGGCTGTAAATAGCCTAAGGCGGTCGGATGTTTCCTGAGGGAATCAGGCGTAACCATTGTGATCGCTGCGATCTAGAGTCAAGCGAATGGAAGTAATCGAATATTAGTTATTCGATAGGAGTTAATCCAGTTGAGTAAGTAGGGTTAAATAAGTCAAGTTAACCAGTTGAGTTAGGTAAGTCAAGTAAACCAGTAAGGTTGAGTAAGTAGGGTTAATCGAATGGAGTTATCAAATATCACTTATTCAAAGTAGATTTATCGAATATAGTGTACTCGAAGAGAAGAGAAATCGAATATAAGTTATTCGAAGTGAGATAATCGAATATAAGTTATTCGAAGTAAGATAATCGAATATTGGTTATTCGAGAAGAAGTTACGAATAGTTGTTCGAATGGAGTTAAATAGAGTTGTCGAATAATAGTTGTTCGAAGGGAGTTAAATAGAGTTAGTCGAACATAGTTTATTCGAATAGAGTTAAATGGAGTTAAATCGAATATTAGTTATTCGATATGAGTAATCAAGTTAAGTTATCAAGTCAAGATGATCGAGTTAAGTAAATAAGTTCAGTTCGTCGAGTTAAATTAATCGATGTTAGTTTCATCGAAAGGAGTTAATCGATGTTAGTTTCATCGAAAGGAGTTATCGATGTTAGTTAATCGAAGGGAGTTATCGATTTTAGTTTAATCGAAGTGAGATTTTTAAATATGAGATATTTGAAAAGGAAGAGTCATCGAATATTAGTTATTCGAAGAGAGATTATAGAATATCGTTTATTCGAGAAGGAGTTAGTCGAATATAGGTTATTCGAAGAAGAGTTAATCAAATAGAGATTTCTCGAAGAGAGTAAATCGGCAAATTCGATTATATCGAATTCGGGAAAGTACTTATACTTTCCAGCGTTAAATAGAGATTTATTTATTTATAAATAAATAAGTGTTAGGTTTATTATTCACTAATAAGAATAGAAGTTATAATTAAAGTTAGATAATTCGAAGGTAGGGATTATAACGTTATCGTTATAACCAATGTTTTAAATATAGAAGTGGATTAGTAAAATTGAATCCGAGAAAGGCGTAAAGAAGTTGTTAAAGATTAAAAGATAAACTTTGACCATTTCGAAGTTATAACGTTGTTCAGTTAAGGTCTGAGAGGTAATTATACCCCAACTTGAGTGACTTCCTTCTTAACTAAGAAATGGTAAGGTTTGATCGTAAAGGAGTTTTGGAAATGTTTTCCAAACGAGAAATCAGAAATGTTTTCTGATAAAAGGGAAATAAGAATTTAGAATATAGGGAAATAGGAGATAAGTAGATAAGTGAACTAAAGAGATTAATGTTAAATGATGTTTGTTCGATATAATTTCCATCTGGAAATAATATCGTTGTTTGCACACTTGTTTTTCTTTGATAGTTAACTCACAGACTATCGAAGTTTTGACCATTTTAACGTTGTTAATATGGAGAGACCGGTTGGATTATTATCCAAAGAACCACTCTGTATTGGCATAAGCGTCGAAAATCATATATTCCAAAGATAATTGAAGACGGAGTAAAATGCAAGGGCTATCCGGTCTATAGAATAGTGCCTTCGGTTTGTCCAGTCCCAGGACAACTTGTATGGACGAAAGTCTGACAGAGTATATCCAATGGATCGCGTAAGTTGATCTGTTCAAACGTATTCACGTTTGGTGGCGGAGGAATTCGTTTCTCTTAGCTGTATACCCGTGTTATTTTTGGATAAGTCAATTTGTGATTTGGCGGGTATGACAATGTGACTTTTCTAAGTGAATGAAGATGGATGTCTGACATAGTATTTCCAGACGGTCACGTACATTGATTTCTTCAACTATACCAAGAGTGGAAGCGGAGAAGGAAACTTCTTTTAGCTGACACGTAATGTATGGTGGTAGACGTCCAATTAGTGATTCTGATGGATCTGACAATGTGGCATTCGAAGTGAATCTGATGTGATGATAAAGCGTAGCTTCTAGCCTCATCATCCGGTAAATGACAGAAATCGGACAGGCAGCATGGCTAAGTCGGTCGCACCGAAGTAGGGTGTATAATCACCTATCTAGAGAATATTCATTTGCTTCTTTTAATCTATCAATGCTGTCCCATATATATATACGGGAACGGTTGCTGATCCCAACCGTTGGTGATGTACATTCGATACACTCAAGCGAAATGAGTGGTCGGTCATGTGTGGCTGAGTTGCAAGATGTTCTTGTTGAACTCCAGTGTATCGTTCCTAGAGTACACTGATCGGAAGGTGATTCCATACCTTGTCATAGTTGGAAATCCATTACCCAATACGTGCTTGCGGTTTTGATTGTATACTATATATGTAGAACGTGAGATGAAAGCGTTTCTGCTAGTTGATATCTATTTGTACATAGACATTATTATAATATCAAAAAGTTTTTGATATAAAGATATTTTGGATTCTCATAAGGGAAAAACCCGTTCCGTTCTGCGGCGTGGTCTTATGAGATATCGTTTACTTGTTCATATACCTGTTTTTAAACTGTTTTACTCATACCAGTCCCATGACTGACCCGGAGTTTACTTTGTTGTTTTCCCTAAACTCTTGGGTGCCTAAATTTGTACGGGCAGTCAAGTAGTCGGGATTTGCAGATACATTGAAGAGCTGGAGCAGGAGGCTTCAGAATCATATAGCTATAGTTATTTCCGCTGTGTTGTAAGTGCTGTACTCTGATAAGTGCTATTGTATACATAACTGTTATATTTCAAAGTTATGTTATCTATTATATGTTATTCGTTCCGCTGTGAGGTTCGTGTTACTCTGATGTTGTGTTCTTCTTCTTCTTCTATTCTAAGTTTCTATCTTATCTATTCTCACCCTCTGTTTTCTTTCATTAACTACCGGGATTTTTCGATGGTTTGGTTATCGACGTCGTGCTTACGTCGATAACCAAAGCCGCTCAAAAATCCGGGTCGTTACAGAGTATTGCAAGTTACAGGGGATTGCAAGCGTAGAGATTGTTTTAGTTACTAGTGGAAACCTTAGGGAATGCATTAGTATAAAGGATTTTGCCGAAGCTGGGTATATCTGTGTGTTATTTATTTTTCCGCGTTTACTCTGATTATTATCTGTGTTGATATTATTTATTACTCAGCGAAAACTGCGATAAACCATATTCACCTCCCCCTAGGGTTAATTTAGATCATACACTATAGAGTTCACCTCCTAACTGTTAGTTGATAGATTTCGTTATCACTTGTCCTTAGGGAATTAACCGGGGTTTATACACATACTGAATCAATAATAGGGATGACTGTGCCGTATAACTCAAGCTTTTCCCCAAGATATCTCCAAAGTAAGATTATTAGTCCAAATTTGGTAGTCGGTTATTCAACTATCAAACAACACACACACATAACAATCAATGGTTAATTTCCCATACTAATTACTAAGCCTTATATAACGAATCTTTTATCAATTAAATTTCAAATCTCTTATGAACAACACATTCACATACTTAACCCTTCGATATAAGTATGTACTTAAAACCAGTTGTGATTGTTTCTCATTCCTAATTACCATTAGTGGATTACTAGAACCCAAATCAATTTATTTTACCTTCAAGACTTTGTCTTTTAAGTAACAAATCTTTTATGGAAAATGATTTAAATTCGAACATTAACTCTCGATCCTACACCAATATTATTCCATGGATAACAATGAAATCGTTCAATTTGGGTTATTTTATTATCTCTCAGACCTTGACTCGACCAAACCATCATCTTTGGAATAATATAACTTTTCTACCTCATTTCTAATTTTATACGATTTAGTTGACCAGTTTCCAAAACGAGTTCTAAAACCCATCTTTTCTTTTCTTTCGAATTTCATAACACATTTTACTTGATTTATTTTACTTAGTATTTTCCTTTATCAAAATCGATCTATTAGCTTTAAATCTACTTTCAATCAACTTAAGTTTAAAGCTTATCTCAAGTTAATTGAATTAACTTTAACCTTGCTAGTTAACAAATAAATTAACTAAAACAAAACTATTTATCTTAAATACACTTAGTAAAATGATTCATTTAAATCCAAATCTAATTAATAACTTCAATGATAGACATCTTGATCATTTATCATTTCCCTATCTTTCTTTGTATAAGGAAAGATTCAAAATACCTTTAAATAAACGAGTTACTTCTTTAAAAGCATTCTTTTTCCAAATTACCTTAAACCCATTGGTGATACCTTTATGTCAAAGCTATCACATGTTAAGTTTTTAACTAGCAACGCGTTCAAGCATCAATAACGTCGCCAGCAAACACAAAGCAGTTTGGTTGAAGTCGCATCGCAAACATAAAAAGGCCCAAAACTCCTATCAGATGACCTCTTTTAGCCCCCAAAAAATCAATTATAGTGCCAAGCACTATAATTCTTGTGGCCCTCTGAATTAGATTCGGGTATAACTTTCATTTGACCAAAACAGACTTACGGTTTGAAAGTTATAACTGTTTCCGTGCACGCATGTCGGTCAACTCAAGAATTTTGGATCCCTCTCTACTTTCGGATTCCTCACTTCCAAATTCATAATTTTCGTATCCCTCAACCCCAGGGTCTCGCCTCCTCTTCCCTCCTTCTCGTATCCCTTAGAGGGATATGAAATTTCGATCCCTCAAATGGATACGAAATTTCGTTTCCCCTGGGAGATACGAAAATTCGTATCCCTCAGGGGATACCTATTTTTGTATCCCTTAAAAAGATACGAAATTCCGTATCCCTCCAAGGAATACAAAATTCTGTATCCCCTGGAGGGATATGAAATTCGTATCCCTCAGGGATACGAATTTCGTATCCCTTGAGGGATACAAATTTCGTGTCCTTCGCCAGAGGGATATGAAATTCATGTTCTTGGCCTCTTTTGGGGTACGAATTTCTGCTGATGGTCCCTACTTCATACCTACTCCACAACCAATCCTCCATGAATTTCATATCTCCTGAGAGATACAAATTTCGTGTCCCTCGCCAGAAGGATACGAAATTCCTGTTCTTGGCCTCTTCTGGGGTCCGAATTTCTGTTGCATGGTCCCCACTTCATACCTACTCCATGACCAACCCTCCACTATAAATAGCCCCAAGCTTAGCCTTCATTTGGATCTTTTTCCCTTGGAATTTTGGCCTTCTAGAGCTCTGAAAGCATCATTAATGGCAGCCATCTTCTTCTCCATGGCCATTGGACATGGCATGGAATAGAGAAATGTTGCACAAACTTTTTCCATCAACTCTTGGACATTAACAAGCATAATTACATCGCCTTTGGACTACTTTTGGACTTTTTGGACATTAAAGAAAAATTTGGACATAGTTGACCATGTCAACTCATCTCAACAAAGAAGAAGAACATTTTAGTCGAAGTTGAGAATTAACATACATTTTGTTATTACATTGTAACGCTTTGAACTCAACTATTGTCCGAACTTATACAACTTTGTAATCGACAAATATACGATGAATGATCACTATAAAGTGGATGTAGGTGTTAGTGTTGAACCACTATAAAAAGTTGTGTCTCCCGCATTTACTTTATTATATCTATGGATTATTGTGTTCATACCACACACACACTTTGGGTGTTGGCATGCAACACGTCAACACCCATACAATAATTGATAGTTTTTATTAATCGTTCAAAGCATTACATTATTGTAGAATATCTTTGATAAAATCATTAGTTAAATATTTTCTGAATATTATTTTAAAACGATTATAGCACTTATACTTTTCAAAAGAATAGGGTATTGATTTCAAAATCAAAAGAAGCTCAGAGATCACAATGGTTCTTATCCAATTTGGTTTAAATTAACCAAGTTATACTAATAGCAGATGGTGAATTGTTGTGCTAAACACATGTCAAAGTCAACAGTATAACAGAATGAGTTTTTGTTCTAGCAATAGACTTCCAACATAATTAATGACCAAATTATAATAGAATGAGGATGAATTCTACCAATAGATGTCCATACATATTAATCATCACTAACATGTTAATAATCACCAAAATATAGCATGTCCACAGTAATATTATAACAAGAGGGTGATTTGTCCTGTAGAATAGATGCCCAAATTCAACTCAACCACTAGTAGAATGAGTTTTTGTTCTACTCACCAGTGCCCCTAATATTTAATTCATTTTGAACCAATAGTAGAATAGTGTTTGGTTCTACCAACGAATGTCACCTAATAGTTAACCCATGAGGTTACTTAAAGGTAATTGACAATGATATCCCTTGGAATAAAAGTACCTTTCTAAATGTCCTTGGAAAATAAGAGATTCAACTTAGAAATCTTTATTTAACAATTATATAATATTAAGCACGTTATTAAATAATAAATACACTTATAAATTAAATTATTAAATAATTTAATTCCAAATAAATATTTAAATTATTAATTAAATAATTAATAACCTTTCAAATAAATAATTAAACATTTGTTTAACCTTTTAAAATAATAATTAATTATTAAATATCATTTTTAAATCAATAATTAATTGATAATCATTCCTTGATTATAATTAAAACTCAATTTAATCTTTATTAATAGTTAAATAAACGTTAAACTTCCGTTAGTAATTAAACAAACACTAATTAAGTTCTTAAGTTAAAAACTTAACCTAATTTATAATTATTAAGCTTTTAAACCTATATTAAATAAATAATTAAAAATAAGTCTTAATCATATAATTAATCATACTTAACACTTAATTAAAGTCATTAAATAATGATTAACTTTTATTAAACATTAAATTATAATTAACATACTTAAAATAAAACTTGAGTACAAAATTCCTTAATTAATTGGTAATTTAATACTAATTAATCTCTTTAACTAATCAAATAATCATTAAATAAAAAATAATAATTAAATAATGTTAATTAATTTTCTAAAATAAAATCAAGTTGAAAATATTTTCTAAGCATTCTCAAAGTAAAAGCAATTCAAATTTGAAAAACAATTAGTTAGGGAACTGCGCTTATAGCGCCTATCGCTACAAAACCCGTAATTTCAAAAATTGGATTTTTACATAAAACAACTTAAAAAATTATTTCTTTTGTACTTAAACTGTAACAACCTAGATTTTTGGTCGATTAATTTCAAACACTTAAATTTATTTTAAATGTTGAGTTGATAATATAAATGGATTTTAAATCGAGTTTATTGATTTAATAACTGAATACGATTTGAATCCGAGTATACAGGAATACTGCAATATGAAAATCGATGAATAATTAAATTCGAAGTTAAAACTAAATCAAAACGATTTAGATGATCAATATAAATTCTATTGGAATATAAAACGAAAATAATAATTTCTTATCGAAGGATTTGATGGTTTTAAATTTAAACTATATATTTTTATTAATTTAATTTGATATGTAAAAAGAACCAATTTTCAAACGACCGTGAAATTCGATGAAACCAATTCTGTAACAACCCGCACATCCGTTCACGCAACATATTGTCCCCAACTTAGCCATCGTATAGGTGCGGGGTTTTGTTCCTCAAAAGGCCTCGGCGTTAGTAAGAGATGGGCTCTAGTATATAAGTACCCACTTCACACATGCTTCCGTGATGTGGGACTTAGGGGTGTTACATTCTCCCCTCCTACAGAGCTCAACGTCCCCGTTGGCTCACAAACACCTCACCCAGGCACTGTGGTCCACACAGAAGCCACAATTCCGGCTAGGTATTGGCTTTGATACCACTATAACAACCCGCACCTCCGTTCACTTAAGATATTGTCCCCAACTTAGCCACCGTATAAGTGCGGGGTTTTGTTCCTCAAAATGCCTCGGCGTTAGTAAGAGATAGGCTCTACTATATAAGTACCCACTTCACACATGCTTCCATGATGTGGGACTTAGGGGTGTTACAAGTTCCATCGTGTTCAAAATATTTAGTTATTGTAAGATTACAGTTTTTATCACGATCGGAACTCATCTGTAGTAGTTTTAGCATGTTACTTCATATGTAAGTTTCATAAATTAATTTAATAATGGAGTAACTTGCTTAGGAATACATCCTAAGTCTTCCCGAGAAAGCTACTACTCAATTTTATTTAAGAAGCCCCTGTTTTTTCCTGTTTCATCTCGATTTCGTCCTTCTTTGTCAAATAAAAATTGAAATTTCCCCTAGCCTAAAATCAAACAACGAAATAAATTGAAGTTGTGCCATTCTTCCTTTTTATTCCCTCGAATCAACATCAAATTCATTTCCTTGTGTTCTTCTGAAAATCGAAGCTTGAAAGCTTCAGTAATCAAAATCGGCCACTCCCCACTTAAATTCAATGATCAAATCGAAGCCGTCCCTTATTAAAACTATTAATACAATCATCGATTTCTTCAATCGATCGATGATTGATTTCCTCATTTACTCGCAACCAAAAGGGCATTGCGCTTCAGCTTGGAAGGCATCGTCTGAAGGGGTGATTGGCAACGTAGCTAAGCATGAGCTTCTCGTCAACGCAATGTGTGTTTAGAGAACACAATCTGAATGATGGCGACAAGTTCATTTTCTAGGTTATGGCGATGTAGGGTTTCAGTGAGGAGAAGGAGGCGTTGGGTGTTATGTGGTGGTATTGGGGAAACTGCAAAATAGTGTGATAGAAGCTAACTTGCCTGGTGGTTTTTGGTGGAGATGGGATGAAGTTGTAGAGAGAATTAATGGCAAATGGTAAGGAGAGGGGTTCTGTTTGGCAGAAGCCAGAAGGAAAATTTTTAGAAAACAGAACTGAGTAATGCAAGATTCTATGAGACAAACACACTTATGGCTGGGGAGTGTTAGTTTACTGTAATGGTTGGTTTTATCTTAGCTTGGAGAGAAGATTCAAAACTGAGAAGAAGATGGAGAATTTGGTTAATAAGGTAATTAATCTTAAAAACTTGTTGTTTACGATTAGTAATTTCAAATATATATAATCCAGTTGATTAAATAAATACAAAATTTAAGTTTTGCTAGGTTATATGGATTGAAGATAGGCAAGTTCAATTGTAGATGTGCAGTCTGGAATCTAAAAGTAGATTTGGAGTTTCCGGAGTTAGATTAAATTTAAATCGAACATTCATTAATTTAATCGCGATTAATCAAGATGAGAAAACTCATTCTCTGGATTCATTTATAATTTTATTATAAATAAAATTATATTTTGAATAATTTTTATATGTTGCTTGTTGGTTGTTTGGATGCATTAAAATACTTTTGTGGCTATTATACATAATAGCTATATTTCGGCTTGGTGGTTGTGGCTATTATATATATATATATATTGGTAGTTGGATATTCCCCGCAATAACATTAGCGGATGCTTGTAGTATCATTAACGGATGATCCTATGCTCCCCATAATATATTTAGTGGATGACCTTCTATACCGCGATATCCTGCCTTGAAGCATGATGGGTATTATTCATGTTGTCTAACATCTGTGGATGTAGGAAAAACAGGTTGGAGGTATCCAGCTGGATTCTTCAAATTTATTATTGTTTTTTTTGTATATGTTATTATATATGATGTGTTAGAAAACCTGTGATTGATAAATTGGGTGTTTTGGATGTTTGAATATCGCTGACCCTAAATATTGATATACAAAAATATCGTGAATTTTAGATTTAAAAGGAAAGTATATTTTTCCAAAATAGAATTTGAATTTCGAATGGACTAGAAATATCAACTTGTTTTGAATAATAAAAACAAGCAGTTCATTTATAAACGATGTTTATAAATGAAGTGAAATAAATTATCATTGGATAATTTGAGGAATGTAAATTCAAATGTGAATTTAGAAAGGGAAATTGAAATTATTTTCAAAAGAAACGTTAAAATCTATTCCAATGTTCGGAATATAAATCGAATAAAATAAATCCGTCTGGATTTATGATTGGAATTGGACTATGTCGAATTTATAAAAATAAATTTATTTCCAAAAGAATATTTAACTTGTATTAGATAGAAACTAAAATTTAATATTAAAATAGATTCCATAATTATATATAAGCTATAATAATAAGATATTCCAAAATAAGAATGGAGTTTCAAATAGATTTTGAAATGCAACTTGTTTTAATGTATAAAACAAGGAAGTAAATTTATAAACGATGTTTATAAATAAACTGGTATAATTATCATGGGATAATTTGGAAATATAAATTCAAGTATGAATTTAAAAGTGAAATGGAAATCGTTTCGAAAAAGAAATGATAGATTTTATTCTGGAATTCGGAATATAAACTAAATTGAGCTAAATCCAAGTAAGTTAAAATTGGAATTCGATTTCATCGAATTTTATAAGATAATTTATTTCCAGAGGATTTGGAAATCAAAATAAAAGATTGAGTTATAAATAAATTCATAATTGAATTATGAAATAATCGACGATTAGGGAAATCGGAAATATTAAGTTGGATTTGGAAAACTGGATTAATTTATATTTAAGAATATAGAAGGATGGAAGTGAAATTTACTAATAAACAAAGTTTAAATATTTATATTTATATTTAATCAAAACGAACTCGCCGCAGCGCGGTAGTTCGTAATTCGACGTTTCGACCTTCAATTGAGTATATAGAACTCAATTTAACTCGGAATGTTTTGAAACAAGAGCCGTCAGGACCATTTGAATAAAAGTTTTCTAATAGAAGATAAAAATCTGGATTGCGTCTTATAGATTTTGAGTTATGTCAAAATCAAATTTTCAGAAAAACAACGCTATAATCGTTTAAAAACTATAATGGTTTATTTAATAAAATAAAAAGATTTTAAGCAAATAAAAATTAGATTTCCATTAGAAAAAGCCAGACTCTAGTTACAAAATAAATATGAACTCAAGTGGAGTAAATGAATTGATTTTTGAAACAAACATCAGATTTTTGATTATTGAATAGAATTAACTAATTTGAAGAATAATTAGTTAATGAAATTTGAATCAAAATTGGACTTTGGATAAGTGAATTGGATTTGTGAAATCATATTCAAAATCGAATATGAAACTTGAATTGAAAATTGAATTCAATTGGTTTATAAGAAAATTAAAATTGTATATGAATGTAATATGTTCAAATAAAAAGTTAAATAGGCAAAAGAGCTGATTAAAGAATAAATTAGCAAGTTGAGTTAAAAATGATTGGGTTGAGTTGGAATAAATTGGGAATGGATGTATATATGTTAAATAGCTATTGAATGAAGAGAATGGAGATTTTAATTCGAGTGCACGACAAAAAGGTACACGTTTAAATTCCATATGAGATTTTATGAGCCTATTGGGTAAGCCGCTTGACTTTTTGATTTTCTTTTTTGAATGGAAAGGGCCTAGGGATGCGAGTTGGGGTTTGAGCTATTGAGCTACACAAAGGAGGTGCTGAAGAAATTTCTAGAAATTTAAAGAGTTCAAATATTTTTAAGAAAATTTGATAATTAGAAATTAATATATCGATATATATATGTAGAATTTGTTAAGGAAACAAACTTATAATAGAATATTATAAACAAAAAGGAAATTTATAAATTTAAATTTGGTAAGAACAGAAAGAGAAACATATACACGCTTAAAAATGGATGATTGGTTTTTATATAATGTTGATTATTCGAGATAAGTAGTCTTGTCCGTTTTGAAGTTAAGACTGTTATTCAGTCAAGGTCTGAGACGTAATTATACCCCAACTTGATTGATTTCATTATTAACCGATAAAAGAAAGATTCAGTCTCGAAGGTCAATGTTTAAGTAAGATTTAGTTGAACATAATATGTTGGGTTGTTGTAACGATTACAACATTCGTTTTAACCCAAGTAAGTGGAATTTTGGAATTATAACAATAAATATTTCTTGTGTATAGAAATGAATGGTCGTGAAAGGGAGAAGTAATTGGAAATGTTTTCAATCATAAATGGAAAATAGTCTCTAAGTATAAAGAATAAAAGAAGATAGGATATGGAACGTTTATCCAAGAATCATGAGAGGTTAAACTGGTTTGGAGAAATATATGGTTAAAGATATTGAAGAGAAATTGGA
Organism: Allium sativum; assembly: GCA_030737875.1. Lineage (NCBI taxonomy): Eukaryota > Viridiplantae > Streptophyta > Magnoliopsida > Asparagales > Amaryllidaceae > Allium > Allium sativum. Next base: position 402,832,716 of record CM060922.1, on the reverse strand, counting down.
AATGATAAATTTAATTAATAAAATATTAATTAAGGGGCTCAGTGATTGTTTGATGCTTTGGATGAATATTAGTTTTTGCGATAGTGAAATAACCGATTATCGAAGTATTGGCCAATATCGTTGTCAATATGGAGAGATTGGTTGGATTATTATTCAAGAACCACTCCGTATTGGTAGTAGCATTGCGAATCAGATGATATGAAGACAAATCAAAGATGGAGTAAAGTGCAAGGGCTTTTTATGTTAACCCTAGGTAGAAATTTCCTAAGATGGATTAATGGAAATTGTGCCTTCGGTTTTGTTTAGTCTCAGAACGAACATGTATGGGCGAATGTCTAATAGAGTATTTCCAATAATCGCATATGTTGGTCTGTGCAAATATACATCTGGTGGTGGAAAATTTATTCTCTTAGCACATTATCTGGAATATCTTTGTGCAAATCAACTAGTGATTAACGGATCTGACAATATGGCATTCAAAGTGATTGTGCTATCAGTGAAAGGTAAGTAATCGTAACCTCAAGTCTCATCTCTTGTTGTTGGTACTTATGTGTCTTATTTTGACATAAGTACAATATGCGTCTTATTTTCCATGATTTAAGGGTACTTATAAATTGGCGTAGCCAGGATATTTCGTTGGCGAGGGCACAACGAAAATTTCCAGACTTTGAAGCTAGCAATTTTGAATCTTCTTTTCTATTGTTTGAAATTTTTTGAACAATGGGATACTTATATTAATATGAGTCCTCGGCCTTAATAAAGATCTAATTTGCATAATCCTGTAATTTAAGGTAATTTTTCTTTGCAACATATGAAAATGAGAGGCGATTCAAAGGAGATTTAAAAGTGGAAGAAACAATGTGATAAAAACATAGACAAGAGCATGTCACTGATCAAGAATGCTTTACTAAAGAATTATTCCACCTGGTATGATCACTTTAGGTTTTATGGAATATACCATGGTGCTTTTGGGTTTTACAGAAGGGACTTAATGAAATACTAATTACAAGCATACCTTTAGTTGTTGTTTTCTCTTAAATCCTGGGGAGGGCACGTGCCCTCCCCAACCATAATGTGGCTCCGCCACTGTACTTATATACTTAATGTTTCCATTTTCTTTTATTTCTTTTCTTAACATCACTTCTTTAATTTATTAACTTAATTAATAATTTTCTTAACACTAATAAGTTTACTTTAACTTATATTTTTGTTTTTATAATTATTTAGAAATTTCAATAATATTTTAGACAACATTTACAATATCAAAAATCGGTTTTTTGTAAAATTCTTTCTGTTACATTTCCTATTTTTTTTGAAACTATATATTTTTGTAAACCAAATATTGAAATGAATTTCACATCATTTATTTTGATTTTAAAAAGGGCTATTTTACTTATAAAACCATTATTTTGACTATTTAAAATTAATTAATATTCTCACCCAAAGCGATAAAATTGCAGGTTGTTACATGCTCCATCATCGAATCCATTCACGTGGTATAAAGAAAATTCATGAATTTATCTCATTTAGCCAAGTATATCATCCTTGTGCACTCAGTCAATATGTGCCAATGTGTGCATCTAACCGGTATTCATCCAAACATTAGCAAATGAGATTTTCCTAATACTAAATCGCTTACGAACAACATTTTAACTAAACTAAGAAAACAATTCAACCATGCAGTCAATAGTCATATAAATTCCTAAACTATCATACGAACATCCATAATAGCATCAACAAAACAAGTAAAACCTATATAGAGGAATTAGAGTGGAATAAGTGCTAAAGCAACCTAAATCTAGTAGTGTGGCAAAATAGCGTGTAGATGAATAAAATGTGGTATTTTGGTGAAAACTGCTTAAATCATTTTTTGAACTTTTTATTTATTAATCACTAGATTCAACTATCCTACAAATTTCATTTTATAATCAAAAATGACTTTAAAATGTCAATTACATAGTATACAAAAAATTATAGTTCGATGGAAGTCAATATCATTTACTTTAACCAAATCAGTCCAGACTAGTGCTATGGGGCTCTCTATCGCGAGTCCAATGCGAGAAATAGTGACCAAAATTGACATCGTACCAATTTTTTTTTGATATATATGTTTTTAGAGTATGTAAGTGAACAAGTCAACTTAAATCATAATTAATTACCATTAATTACCTAGTTAAGGGATAATCACCTTCCCTCTCCATTTGATACACGGTGCATAACAAAGATTATGATATGCATGAAAATGGAATGACACAGAATAATAGTTGACAGAATCGAGTACCATCTTCACTGTTGCACTCATCTTAGATTACCCGTCCAACTAGCACCAACGCCATGTCCTCCAACCCATCAAATCAAAATGCGTCATTTCTAGTTGTCCTGACTTGCTAAAAGTAAAAAACCGCTGGGGGGGGGGGCAGACATGCTCAAAGTTGGCAGAGAGGTGTGTCTTGACGCGAGAAACATAAGCATAATTTCATATTTGTCTATCATCAGTCTAAGGCACGACGATCCTAACCCTATATCACACAAAAAAACGTCCACTACCTAAAATAGCATTGCACTCTCCATCCCCTATATTGACGTGAAGATATCTCCTAGGTGGGTGCAACAGAGGTGCTTACATTTTTTTCAATGGAGTAAAAGGCGAGATTTGAATTTTTGAAATGATTTAAAAAGGGGTGGCAATGGTTAAATGTAACAATAAAAGGAAATAAGGGAGGAGATTGAATAGCAAACAACCAACAAAAATTAGGGTTTTAGATAATTGGTTTATGTAATATTACATTCAACTACTTTAACTTCCAATAGAAATCAAACCCACGCATTAGTTCTATACGATCAAATGGTACATCCGATCGCTGCGAAACTTTACGGCATACATCACCTTACCATTGTGGTTTTGATGATATAAATCTCATCGCAATTCGAGTTTATGCCCTAAAACAAAATTGTACATGTATTTCAAGACCGTTTGGACTTTCAAATTGTTAGATCTTGAAATATAACGATCCATACACTTTTTATTCATGTAAAGAACCATCCAAGCTCAATGGAAGTGGCTTTTATTCCTGATTGGATCATATGTGAAAAAACTCATTTTGGAACTCTCAATTAGTTAACTATTAATGTTTGAATGAAATACTTAGATATTCAACCATTAAAATACGGGTTGTTACATAACGAGTTGGTGTTACTCTTTAAATGTTGTTATATCTAATCTTCAGCTCTACATACATTCTATTAATTAGGTGAAATTATTTCCAATCCACATGCTGGTTTTGTTTCTCTTGAGATTTTTATACGTTTGCATCAAAATTGGTCCAAACATATTAGAATTTTATAAAGAGAGAAGATTATGAAGAAATCAATCATAAGCATAGCAAAAACTTAAAAAAAAATCAATATAAAATTGCACATAAACGATTTTACAATAGTTCAACATTTGATCCTACTTCCACTTGAAGGATTTAATTGAGTTTATTACTATTGTAGAGTTAGAAAATCTTGGATAGGAGTAGATCCACTACAACAATATACATAGAAAGACTTACAAGCGCCATAAGGTTCCCTAAATGAACCACACAATTAACATTTATAGATTGATAACAACTCAAATTAGATTGAAACTTCACAAGAAATTCAGATCAGTTTTGTGATACCCCAGTTTGTTAATGTCACTCACTATAACACCCCACGTCCATTAATGTCACTCACAAAGGGAATGCATTAACTTCCATGGAGGTTTTAAGTGAATATAGAACATAAAAATTACAACAAGACAGATAATAAGTAGTACTTGGAAATCTAGAACTTTATTTCATTGCAGCGGAAATTAAATATGTTTGTTACATCATAAAACCATAAATCAGAGTCAAGTACAATATCCATCTTGATAAAACAAAATACATAACCCCATTACATAAATAGTCATTAAAGAAGATAACAAGCTGGACTTTACTTCAGCGGTCCAAGCTTTCCAAAAGAGAGATAAAGCAATCCAATCAAACTCCGCTAGAGCTGGGCCCACCCTGAGGACCTGGAGGAGGGGAAAAGATAGAAATGGAGGGGTCAGACATAAAGTCTGGCGAGTATGATAATTCTAACATTACTATTATCAAAATAATTAGACTGAGGCACAAGCTGGAAAATAAGGAAATGTCTATGAACTATTGGGTATGGAAGAGCAGATAAAGATAACGTTAAAGGCACACCTAATTACTAACGAATAATTACTACACTGCACCACACCAGTCACCCTAAAGGTTGATCCAACTTGCTTCACTTAGAAATTTTATAAATAGCTTTGCGTACCCCTAGCTGACTACATAGGTGTCGCCTGCCCTATCTCCGCTAGGTGTACCCCACTACCCACTTTCGATCGGCTCCCTACTCGTAGATACCCGTGCTGGACTCACAATGGGGTGTATCACTCCCCTAAAGTGGCAACCCGATACAACTTGAGGATGCACGACTTATACCTACACGATGCAACAACGTCTTACCTACCAGCCCGGGTCCACACACGCATATGAAACCCGTTGGACTTGCGTTGCCACCGCTAACCCGTTTGGGCTCTTATAGTCAAGCCCAGTATGCGTGTCCCGTCCTCGACTTAGGTCGAGCCCACAAAGATACGTTTGGGTTACTGGTTGAAATGGGCCCCCAATTACTTACCACAAGCTATCCACCTAAGCTTGTCCCCACTAGTATATCCCACTTAATACTCTTCTTAGTCATGTTCATTTACATGTGTGTTTGGTTAAGTCTTACTAATCGTATTTCAAATGCCACTAAAGGCACTCACTAGATTCCTCATGCCACCCAAGGCACCTACTTAACCCCCATGTCCCACCTCACATGTTTATCTGGTTAAGTATTTCTTAATTCATTAAGGCCATAACCTTATAAAGACCTCTCACATTAGACTGGCATTTATGGCAGCTGGATTTGCCGGGCGGGTCCGGGTAGTCTTACACCATAAAAGAGTCTAACCTCGTGTCTTTACAACTGTTATGCTTTAATTTGGGCCTAGGAACTCTCACATTGGGCTGACATTTGTGACTACTGGATTTGCCGGTCGGGTCCGGACAGTTTTATGTCACAAACGAGTCCAATCTCGTGTCCTAAGCATTGATTAACACTTATAATCTTTTACCCCAGTTTTAAATATATCCCTATTCAAATCATTAAGTAATTCCAATTTTAATGATGTCCATAATTGACTTAATTATGGCCATCCACTTATGGTATGCAAAATCATATCAATTGCATCCAATTTTCTCAATATCAAATCCTTAATATTACCCCTACCCCACGTTATACGTTCGCTTATTCAACGCAAAATATACGTTAGACTCGAATAGTCTAACTCATAGCACAAAGATAAATTATCACAACATATAGACAAATAAAATAGATCTAATCATAATAGGGGTGAAACTTGCGTAAAACTACTCATGTCATGGATCTAAAGGTGTCAACTTGTTTGGTTAAATGTCACAACTTACATAATATGATCATAACCCAATTTCATGTATAAACTTGCATATGTGGTTTATGCAACATAATGATGGTGTGAACTAGCATCTAACACATAGAACTCACACAGGTCATAGCATAATTCTAGATCTAAATAGATGTCATAATTCTAGATCTAAATAGATGTCATACAATATGTGAGATAATACATAATAATAAATCTAAACTTGCATAGGTACATGTGATTTATCATGTGAATCATCATAGCCCATATATATATATAATCAACATCATGATTCATAAGTTAACTACAACATAATAACATCATGGCTTTGTAACATCGCAACTTAGCATAGAAACTTGCAACATATATAATATCATCATAGCATGATTTGCAACATATAGGATACCATCATCACATAACATAGGATTTACAACATACATGATAGCATAAGGTTTACCACAACATATATGACAATTCACATCATTTTCTTATGATCCATATCACATTTTAATCTAATTAGTTTGCTAATAATCTTATTAAGATCATCATACTCACAATTAGAAAAGAAAGAGAGTCTTGATTTGCTTTAGAGTTGAGTAGAATTAGAGTTTTGATTAGCTTTCTTCCTTCTTAGTTGGCGGCGGCTACACTGAGTTCCATGGCGACGGCATGACGGTGGCTATTCTATTTTTCATGTGAATTTAGAGTGAGAGACTACCTAGGTATATATAGAGTTTAGGATTTATTTAGACCGTCAGATCAACTCAGAACTAACCTGAACCGTTAAACTAGCCAACTCAGCCCTAAAGACACATCAGCAGCTCAAGATTGGGCTCAGCCAAAACCTGGCTGACTGGACTTGGTCGACACCCAAGTCGACTGCGCAGTCGACCTGGTCCTGGGGGTGTCGACTGCCCAGTCGACTCCCCAGTCGACCTGGGTGCTGGGCGGGAAATTCCCCGCCCAGCCTGTTTGACTTCGAATTTTGAATTTTGAATTTTCTGAAACTTCCGATGTCCATATCTCCTTCATACGAAGTCCAAATCATGCAAACTCGGACTCTATTTCAACCAGAATTCCGAGACGAACACAATGGCGCAACCCGTTTCCCACAATTCTCACGTCTGAGATTAGTTATTCTTTAATTTGTGAATATTAATATTAACAGAATTACGGGGTGTTACACTCACAAAGGGAATGCATTAAGTTTCGTGAAGCGTTATAGGTAAACAGACATAGAATATTACAAGATAGATATAATTAAGATAGCATCAGAAATTCACATTTTTATTTCAAACACAAATCATTCATCATGGTCCAAAGTACCATAAGTCACGAAAACCATTATAACAATATAACTTCTGTCTTTTATCATCAGAGTACATAAATACTTAAAAGAAAACATAATTCCCCAAATAAGAGAGACAAAGCCATAGTAGAGATAAGAACTTGAACCATACTTCGAAAGCAGCTCTAGCAAGATGATAACCGAGTAATGACTAAGCCTGAGTGTTCCCGCCCTGAGAACCTGGGGAGGGGAAGGAGAATGAAAGAAAGAAGAGGAAACAAAAAGGGTCAGACATAAAGTCTGGCGAGTCTAGTTACTTTTAGCAAGTAAATAAATAACAGTAGCATGATAGGCATATAAAGAGGATAAAAGAGATCACTACGTAATTGGCAGGTGTGGCAAGGTAGACATGATAAGGTTAATATGCTTCCCTAATGATTACTCTGCATTACTGAATGAGATGATCCCTTACACTTCAAGATGGTAGACTTAGGCATACGTCCAAATGTACCCTAACTGCTACCCTAATTGATCGGCTCCCTACTCCGTAGATACTCGGTGTCGGCCCCACAATAGGATGTACCACATCCTAAAGTGGCAAACCCTCACTGATATGCACAGCCCCATATCTACGGGTGTCACAGTCGTCTTATCCCCTTCGGCCCGGCTCATGCATGCACATGGCCCGGCTCAAGCATGCACATGGCCCGGTCGGTTTGCGCCGCCAACACCGCCTCCACGTTTGGATCTCTTACAATCAGTCAGTAAGTGTCCCCTTTCTCCGACCTAGTTCAGAGTTCTCTACATGATACATACTCCGGATCACTGACTGAAACGGGTCCTATACAATATGATACAAGCTCTCCTCTTTGTATCGTATCCCCCACTAGGTTTTCCACGTGTTATATTTACCTTAAAGTGTCTTTAGTTTTATATAACCCTATTCTTTCTACAGGTTGTGCTTACCACTAGGTGTCTTTAATTACATAACCTTATCGGGCTAAGTGTGTGGGCCTATATGTAAATATTACCCACCCCCTCAGATTTACTAAACCCACCCACTGTCCAACCAATTTTACTTAACCCTAACTTAAGTTCATAATCATACAATCCCTATGGATTAGATTAGGTTAAGTAGTCCAATTCATTACCATGTCGATTTATGGTTTATAATGGGCTAAACCTCCCACATTAGGCCTACAACTTGTAGATGATAGATATCTCGGTCGGGTCTGGGCAGACTTCTTCAACAAGTTGGGTCTAACCTCGTGTCATAGCCGATTCGTATTTGCGCACTTAGACCTCTCACATTAGGTTCAACATTAGTGGCTACCGGATATGTCGGTCGTGTCCGGGCAGACTTCCACAACTAACACAACCTAACCTCGTGTCATAAGTGCAATTACAATTTTTAATTGCAATCTTAAACATTCCATAATTATCCAAATTTACCTATGTATTATAGGTGATTATGCCCCTTTTTCCCCATTTGAATTATATGTCCAATTCGTATAAACATTACATAAATTATGCCAATTCTAGCCTTTTTTCCCCCGTTCCCTAACTAACGCGTTTGCTTATATTGGCGGCTTCTAGGCTAGAAAGTATCCTAGTCATAACAATAAAAGGAAAGGTGATGGGAATATGACAAAGGTGATTGTTTTAGCATAAACATAAAATAGCATGGTGATAAGGTGGACATATAAGCATAAATTTAATGAACTTGTGGTAGTTAATTAATTCTAACATAACTACGATGTCATAATAAGATATAAATTAACAATTTAGATGTCCAACTGGTTTAGATCTAATATGATAGGCACAAGGTGATAAACTAGATCCAATTAGCAATTTAGATGTCCATATAATTCAAATCCAATAGTTAAAACTAGATCTAACACAAATAAGGTCAAGATCCACATCATAGAATGTTACAATAGATTCAACAAGATAGAGATTTAGATTCAAGCTATACTCAATTTAGAATGTCATAAGTTCGCAATTTACAATGGATCCAATAAAATATAGGCATATGAACAAATTCAAACTATTATCGTATCACGTTTACTTTTATATATTTAAATCTAAAAGAAACTAGGAACTCATAGTGTTTGGATTAGAAAAATAGAAGAAGAATGGATCTTGAATCTCTAACTGAATTGCTTAAGTTGATAGTTGTAGGAGATTAACAAATCTAGTTCAATTCAGACACCGCCAGAGTTTGGCCCCTATGGATTCTCAATGAAGAAAAAAAGATAAATGACGACGTGTTTATAGCTGCCAGCCCCTCTAAAACCGACTGCCACATCAGCCCTAGGGGTGTCGACACCTCTATAGGCGGATCGACCCTAGTGTCGATTGACACCCCTCTAGGGGGGTCGACCCCCTAGAGCGGGAAATTTGCCACCAGATGAATTTTCGATTTTTGGACCCTTTCTGGATAAGTGCTGACTCATATTTGACTCATATGTGTGTCATGTGCATATATGTATTTCTAGTGCGCATATACAAACTAAAAATCCTCATAACTTCTTCATACATTGCCCGTCTTACGCATACCAAATGTCTATCTTGATAATAATTTCGAGATGAACGCAATGACGCAGTCCGTTTTCCTTAATCCTGAATATTAAATTAATTATTATTTAATTTATCCTCTTTTAATGTCGTTAAAAAGACGGGGTGTTACATTCTCCCTTACTCAAAGGATTTCGTCCCCGAAATCTCTAAGTTGAGAAGAATGCATATCCTACCATCCATCATCCATCAATCATTGGCATCCAATGTACTTAAAGACTTCTGATGCTTATATGAATATATGCATGAGTGTGTGTATATGTCCCAACACTAATGCAGAAATCAGGTGGTCTACTGATTTAGTTGACCTCCTTAATGCAATGTATGTTAGTGCCATGAATCCAATATGTATGCGCACTCATTCGTCCAAACGCAACATCCATATGGTAATACATCCATTTCCATCCATAAGAGAAAAGAAAATGCACACACATCCATATATGGTATGAGAGTGATTGAGCCGATCTAGTGCCTAATGTGTGTGTATACGCATCCACAGACAACCACTAGCAAACACTTGCATCCATCAAACATAACATGTCTCAGACACATGTTTACATCCATAGGACTCCTATCTAAAGGTCAAAAATACTATGGATAGGATATATTCAAATGATAGAAACAAGCACAAATAAAACTTAGCAAAAGGAGTTAAGGACATACCCTAAAAAAGAAAAGGGTATGAAGAACGAATCTTGGCTTCGGTCTCCCAAGTCGCATCCTATGGGTTATCTCTTCGTTGAACCTTTAGCAACTTGATCTCCTTATTATGTAGCTTCTTAACTTCTGATCCAAGAATACAGGGAGGGACTCGCCTGGCTGTCGCCTCCCGTTCCACTTCTACCTCTTCCAATACACTTGACTCATCAACTTATGCAGTGTCATGCAGGAACTTCCGCAGATGAGAAACGTGGAAAACATCATGAACGTCGGATAGATTTTCTAGGAGCTTTACTATATAGGCCATCTGGCCAATTCTCTCTGTTGTGGGAACTGGTCCCACAAACCTAGGTGCCAACTTCCCTACCGATCTGAAGCGAACCACATTCCTCAGAGGTGATACTTTGATAAAAACTAAGTCTCCCACTTCAAATTCGATGCCAGTCCTTCTCTTGTCTGCATAGGATTTATGCCTATCTTGAGTTGTCTTCATCCGCCGTCGAATAAGGTAAATCTTTTCGGACGTTTCTCTCACCATATCAGGTCCAAGTAATAATCTTTCTGTAGATTCCCACCAACAAGTTGGTGATCTACAGGGTCGTCTGTACAATGCTTCGAAGGGTGCCATGCCGATGCTGGATTTATAGGTGTTGTTATAGGCAAACTCTACTAAAGGAAGGTGCTCTTCCCAAGTCCCTCCGAGGTCTAGGATACACAAACTTAAAAGATCCTCTACAATTCTGTTTACCCCCTCCGTCTTCCCATCGGTCTGAGGATGATAAGAGGTGCTCAAACACAACTATGTACCTAATGCTTCTTGCAAGCTCCTCCAAAATTCACTGGTAAAGTTGGGGTCACGATCGCTTACGATGCTGGAAGGCACTCCATGAAGACGAACTATCTCACGAACATAAATTGTTGCCAACCAAGATGTCGTCCTCTTGCTCTTAACTGGAATAAAGTGAGCGCTCTTGGTGAGTCTATCTACCACAACCCGGATACTGGTGTTGCCTTTCTTCTTTCTAGGCAAACCATCTATGAAATCCATAAAGATGCTCTCCCATTTCCATTGAGGAACCTCCAAAGGATGAAGTAAGCCGCCGGGCTTCTTTTGCTCATCTTTAACATGCTGGCAAACTAAACATTGAGAAATAAACTCTGCCACATCTTTCTTTATCCTAGCCCAAAAGAAAACCCCCTTCATGTCTTCGTATTTATCACTGCCTGATGAATGGTCATCTTAGAATGGTGGGCTTCTTCTAGGACGGCCTTAATCAAGCTTCCAGTTTGAGGAACACAAAGCCTTCTATCTCGTTGCAACCACCCCTTTTCATCTATGGCATACTGAGGTGGCTAGAAGTCTCACCTTTTCTGAGTTTTTTCCATGATGTCTAAAATATGTGGGTCACCTTGCTGCGAAGCTCCTATCTGATCCATAAGAGTTGGTCGTGTCTCCGAGGATGCAAACAAATCATGCAAAATCTCGATGGAGGGTCTAAAATTAAAAGTTGAGATGAACTCCAAGCTCTTCCTCTCCACAAACAGAGGACTTAAGGCCATCCTCTGTCTACTTAGTGCATCAGCCACCACATTACCATTGCCAGGGGTATAAGCAATCTCAAAATCATAAGAAGCTAAGAACTCCATCTAGCTTTGTTGCCTTAAATTAAGATCCTTTTGTGAGAACAAATATTTGAGAGATTTATAATGACGCCACATCGTTAGCGCGAATACTATGGCAGCTAGCTCTAGATCATGGACGTGGTAGTTCTTCTTCATGAAATCACAACTGTCTACCCCCATAACACACTACTTTCCCTTCTTGCATCAGACCGCACCAAGCCCTGTACCACATGCATCAGTGCAAACTGTAAACACTTTACTCCCATCAGGCAAGGTCAAGACTGGGGCTGTTGTCAGAGCCCCCTTCGGTCATTGGAAAGCAACATCACAATCTATATCCCATGAAAACGCCAAATTCTTCTTTGTCAGCCTGGTGAGTGAGGCTGATATCTTTGCGAAGTCCTTAATGAACTTCCTATAATAACCTGCCAACCCAAGAAAGCTTCTCACCTCGGTTGCATTTTTAGGAATCTACCAATCTTGCACTGCAACCACCTTTGCAGGATTTACAACTATCCTTTCTTTGGAGACCACATGCCCTAAGAATCTCATCTCTTTTCTCCAAAAATGGCATTTGGATAACTTCGCCTTAAGCTGATGCGCATGAAGAGTTCTCAAAACTTCTCTCAAGTGTTGGGCATGCTCTTCTTCTCTTTTGGAGAAGATCAAGATATCATCAACAAAGACCTCGACAAATTTGTTTAGAAACTCCCGAAACACTCTAACAAAATAAGCGGGTGCATCCGTCAACCCGAAAGGCATAACTAGCCATTCAAAGAAACTATCCAGAGTTCTAAAAGCGGTCTTATCTATGCTGTCCTCAGCCACCCTCAATCGATGAAATCTTGTGGCCAAGTCTAACTAAGATAATACGGAGGCACCAACAAGATGATCAAATAAATCATCAATCCTCGGGAGCGGGTGCCTATTCTTCTTGGTGAGTTTATTCAACTCTCTATAGTCAACACACAAATGAAGCGAACCATGCGCCTTAGTTGCGAATACAACCGGAGCACCCCATTCAGATATGCTTCGTCTGATAAATCCTTTCTCAAGTAGCTCCCCTACTTGCTTACATAGCTCCCTTTTTTTCCCTTAGAGTCATATGGCGCACTGGTAATGCAACTGGCTTTGCATTGTCCACCAGATATATATGAAAATCGATCTCATGCCTCGGAGGTAAACCCCATACCTCATCAAAAACATCGGAATAATCTCGGACTATTGGAACAGATTGCAAATCATCGATAAATGCATCAAGAGACTCTAGGAAACTAAGTATAACCGACCCTTGCGGGTCACAAGAAATCTCGAGGGTCCTCCCATGACAAGTCAGAAGTCTTACAACCCTCTTCTCACAATCCAGAATGGCACCATACGTGGTAAGCCAATCCATCCCTAAAATCAACCCATAGCCCATAAACCCGAGCACATACGCGCCGCACTCAAACTCGATGCCTAGCACAGATATTTTCAAACCCCGACAAATCATAGATAAATGAGCCGAACTACCAATGGGGTTTGAAACAACTACGAGATCCACTACCATACTAGTAATTAAGTGCAGAGATTCAACTACAAAATCAGATATAAACAAATGCGTAGCACCAGAATCGAAAAGGGTTCTAACAGGTTGATTGGAAGAGAAATCAAACCTTCAACCAAACCTTCTTATCTCTATCCGGTACGATGACCACGAGAGCATACTCCTTTCCTCCAAGGGATCCTGTCCTTTGGCCTTGTCCTTGCCTCTTCGAGCACTCTTTAGCAAAGTGTCCGACTTCTCCACAACTTAAGCAAGTATTCTTCCTTCTTTTGCAGTCTTTTACCAAGTGACCCTCACATTCACAACTGTGACACTTCCTCTTATCCTTAGTTTTGTTACTCTTTCTGCCTTTCTTTTATTGTTTTTTTGTCCTTTCTTGGGCCATACCTTCCTGTTTTGTGTTTCCTCAACCCTAGCTTCTTTCTTTTTAGAGAAATCATCTACTTATGACGGTGAAGGAACAACGATTGCAGCTGGGGGAGGGATGTCTCCTTGTCTCCCGGCTGGTGCCGTGGCTTTAAGATACCTACGGAACCAATCTGGTACTTCAATGACATCGGGAATATAAGGTTCCCTAGACATGCTGAAAAGAAAAGGAAAGAGATTCAGACAAAGGATCAAAAGATATTACATATGGCCTTTTAGGGAGTGTTTTTCAAAACAGACTTTTCTTTTTAGAAATTCTTTCTTTTAAAATCCATTTTGAAAATAGTTTTCAAAAACTTTTATTTAATTTAGGAACCTTTAGCTCTGATACCAAGTGTCACACCCACATCTGTTATGTCACTTACAAAGGGAATGCAGTAAGTTTCATGAAGCGTTATAGGTAAACAGACACATAATATTACAAGACATATGTAATTAAGATAGCAGCGGAAATTCAAATTTTATTTCAAACACAAATCATACACCGTGGTCTAAAGTACCATAAGTCACGAAAACCATTACAACAATATAACTTCTGTCTTTTATCATCAAAGTACATAAATACTTAAAAGAAAACATAGTTCCCCAAATAAGAGAGACAAAGCCATAGTAAAGATAAGAACTTGAACCATACTTCGAAAGCAGCTCTAGCAAGATGATAACTGAGTCCTGACTAAGCCTGAGTGTTCCCACCCTGAGAACCTGGGGATGGAGGGGGGAACAGAAGAAAAAAGAGGAAACAAAAAGGGTCAAACATAAAGTCTGGCAAGTCTAGTTACTTTTAGCAAGTAAATAAATAAAAGTAAAATGACAAGCATATAAAGTGGATAAGAGAGATCACTACATAAATGACAGGTGTGACAAGGTAGACAAGATAAGGTGAATACGCTTCTCTAATGATTACTTTGCACTATTACTAGTATAACCAGAACGAGATGATCCCTTACACTTCAAGATGGTAGACTTAGGCATACGTCCAAATGTACCCTAACTACTACCCTAATCAATTGGCTCCCTACTCCGTAGATACTCTATGCCGGCCCCACAGTAGGATGTATCACGTCCTAAAGTGGCAACCCCTCACTGATATGCACATCCCCATATCTACAGGTGTCACGGTCGTCTTATCCCCTTCGGCCCGACTGATGCACGCACATGGCCCGGTCGGTTTGCGCCTCCAACACCGCCTCCATGTTTGGATGTCTTACAATCAGTCAGCAAGTGTGCCCCTTCTTCAACCTAATTCGGAGTTCTATGTTCGATACATACTCCAGGTTACTGACTGAAACAGGTCCCACACAATATGATGCAAGCTCTTCCCTTTGTCTTGTATCCCGCACTAGGTTTTCCATAGGTTATGTTTACCATAAAGGTTTCTTTAATTTTATATAACCCCAATCTTTCTATCGGTTATACTTACCACTAGGTATCTTTAATTACATAACCTTATCGGGCTAAGTTTGTGGGCCTATATGTAAATATTACCCACCCCTCAGATTTACTTAACCCACCCGCTGTCCAACCAATTTTACTTAACCCTAACTTTAGTTCATAATCATACAATCCCTATGGATTAGATTAGGTTAAGTAGTCCAATTCATTACCATGTCCATTTATGGTTTATAATGGGCTAGACCTCCCACATTAGGCCTACAACTTGTGGATGCTGGATATGTCGGTCGGGTCCGGGCAGACTTCTTCCACAAGCTTGGCCTAACCTCGTGTCATAGCCCGATTCGTATTTGTGCACTTAGACCTCTCACATTAGGTTCAATATTAGTGGCTGCTGGATACGCCGGTCGGGTCCGGGAAGACTTCCACCACTAATGCAACCTAACTTCGTGTCATAAGTGTAATTACAATTTTAAACTGTAATCTTAAACATTCCATAATTATCCAAATTTACCTATGTATTATAGGTGATTATGCCCCTTTTCCCCCATTTGAATTATATTTCCAGTTCGTATAAATATTACTTAAATTATGCCAATTCTAACCTTTTTCCCTCGTTCCCTAACTAACGCGTTCGCTTATATTTGGCGGCATCTAGGCTAGAAAGTAGCCTTGTTATAACAATAAAAGGAAAGGTGATGGGAATATGACAAAGGTGATTTTTTTTTGGCATAAACATAAACTAGCATGGTGATAAAGTGGACATATAAGCATAAATCTAATAAACTTGTGGCACTTAATTGATTCTAATATAACTATGATGTCATAATAAGCATAATAAGATATAAATTAACAATTTAGATGTCCAACTAGTTTAGATCTAATATGATAGGCACAAGGTGATAAACTAGATCTAATTAGCAATTTAGATGTCCACATAATTCAGATCCAATAGTTAAAACTAGATTTAACACAAATAAGGTCAAGATCCACATCATAGAATGTTAAAATAGATCCAACAAGATAGATATTTAGATCCAAATTATACTCAATTCTGAATGTCATAAGTTAGCAATTTACAATGGATCCAATTATAGTATAGGCATATGAACAAATCCATACTATTGTCATATAACATTTACTTTTATATTTTTGAATCTAAAAGCAACTAGGAACTCATAGTGTTTGGATTAGAAAAATAGAAGAAGAATGGATATCAAATCTCTAACTAAATTGCTTAAGTTGATAGTTTTAGGAGATTAACGGATCCAGTTCAATTCAGACACCGGCAGAGTTTGGCCCCCATGGATTCCCAACGAAGAAAACAAGAGAAATGACCGCGTATTTATAGCTGCTAGCCCCCCTGAAACCGACTGCCACATCAGCCCTAGGGGTGTCGACACCTCTATAGGTGGGTCGACCCTGGTGTCGTTACCCCTCTAGGGGGTTGACCCCCTAGAGCGGGAAATTTTCCGCTAGATGAATTTTCAATTTTTGGACCCTTTCTGGATAAGTGCTGACTCATATATGTATCATGTGTATATACATATTTCTTCTACACATATACAAATTTAAAATCCTCATAACTTCTTCGCACGGTGTCCGTTTTACGTAAACCAAATGTTTATCTTGACCAGAATTTTGAGACGGACGCAATGGCATAGTCCGTTTTCCTTAATCCTGAATATTAACTTAATTATTATTTAATTTATCCTCTTTTAATGTCGTTAACAATTCGGGGTGTTATAGGTTGAGAAGAACAAGCCCACCAAGTGGGGACCAAACCGCTCACTCTTAACATCCGGATCAACACTAATCCAGGGTAGTTTCAGATCGATATTGGTATATATTTTAGTCGATTCAGGCCACTCATCCAGGGGGTAATCCTCTAATAATCTACTTTGGGTTGTTGGTAGTTGCACATCGATTTGGATTGCCGTCTTCGAGCTATCGAGTGATGAATGTTGATGTTCGTGTTGTTGTGTCTTGGATTTTTACCTATCTGGAGTTGACGATCTAGATTTGTTAATTTGCATATGGCTATCCAAACAATCCGGATCTGTCATTAAAGATATGGAAATAATGATTATGATGACTTGGATGCGACAATCTAAGGCCCATGTAGCACGCCAATCCTACTTAGCCTAATTTAGAAGGTGGCTTTTTCTTAAATCCGCTTGACTACTGTTTTATAATCTTATTTGCACTTGAATTGAATGCACGTGACTCTTGGAACATCGCTAAAGTAAGGCTTGAAGCATCGAAAAGCTTGGTATGCAAAAGCATCAGGATGTGATAGAGTTGAGAAGCGAGGAGGGAGTGTACCCTTGTAAACTAGCCTGAGTTAGATTGGGTTAGATCCTACTATCCCGGATAGAATCCGATTTGGAGTAGTGGATGCATAGGGTCATGCAATATCCATGTTTCCTCCACCTAAGTGTTGTTCCATTTGCTCGTGACTCATAGTCCTATTTGGACTCGAAGTCTAGTTCTTTAGACCATTTCTTTGGGCATCTTGCCTCAATTATCGTCGAATCTAATTTATCTAATCTATGCGGATATGACATGGTCAAAAGCCTACTTAAGACTTGCCTCTTAATGCATATTATTTAACCAACATGATGTGTGTTGAGCCAAGAAGAATCTAGCCATAAAAAAGATTCCTCCTGCAATTCGGGGCGGTGTTATCCTTTTGTTAAATCTAGGCCTCATCTCTTGTTGTTGGTTATTGTGCCTGCTCGCTATCCGATAGGGAAATGTCAGAATATGACTTATTGGTTGTAACACCCCATAATTTTATAACACAACATGATAAAAAACTAAGGAATACTTAACTAAATATTGGGAATTAAGTAAAACGGACTATGACATTGCGTTCATCTTGGAATTCTACTTGAGATAAACTCCGGGTTTGCGTAAAACATACATTGTATGAAGAAGTTATTAAGGTTTGAAGTTTGCACATATATAAACTAATTATATATATATAATAAACATTTCAGAAATTCAAAATCAGTTCGAAAATCGAAGGTGCGACAACGCGGGAATCAGGCCCGTTGGGGGTCGACCTTGCCCTAGGGGTGTCAACCAATTGGTCGACACCATAAGGGAGCGTCGACACCCCCAGATCCGAGCCTGATACATTTCTACGTATGTGGACTTTTTTCTGACCAGATTTGTGAACCCTAAGCTATAAATAAGACCTCATTCTCATTGTTTTACACATTCTAAAACAATGGAGAACTAGATGTTGCCTCTGTCTAGATTAAAATAGCATATTCTTCTTCAATTAACAAGTCATTTAAGTTCAGAGACCTGTTCTTCAATAGCTACAATTAAATCTCCTGTTCTTTAGATCCAATCACAGTGAGTTTATGTTATTTTTAGATAAAATAATTAAAATGTTTATTGATATGCCTATAAGTTTGGATCTAATTAAGCCTATACCTATTGAGTAATCTGAATCATAACAGATCTGCCATTATTTGTACATCTAATTCACTGTTTAGATCTCATCATGCTTGTTTATGATGTCCCTATTATGCTAGTTGCTAAATCATGTCACTATGCCTAATCAGTTCTATTATCACATGTTCATCAGATCTGTTCTTATATGCCTATTTTGTCATTACGCCCAATTTTGTCACTATATGCTTATTCTGTTGCTATGCCTATTTCTACCATCATATGTCTATCTTGTTATTATGCTCATTTCTTTTCTTTTTCCTCCTTCTTTTCCCTTTTTATTTTATAGCCAGGCTACCTTCGAGCCTAGGCATACCGCTGAAATATGCGAACGCGTGAAATTGGGAATGAGGGGGAAAACGTTAAAATTGGGGCATAACATGTATTGGGAAATTGGGGCATAACTTGAATTGAAAACATGAATATGGATTTGGGGCATAAACCAAAAATTGTGATTAAAGATCTTAATTTGGGGCATACGATACATGATAAATATGACTTGGAAAAGGGGCATGAAAACCTATAATGAAATGGGAATAATTGTTAAACAACGAAAATGCCTAGATTTACAGTAATTTGAAACTATAATCGCGCTTAGACACGAGGTTAGATTACATTTGTGGTAGAAGTCTTCCCGTATCTAACCGACATATCCAGCGACCACAAGTGGTGAATCTAATGTGTGACGATACGGATTTCGCTCGGACCTAATCAATCGCTAAATCCGCCAAGACCATTCAAATCCTGGATACGCTAACTCTGGGCATGCAACACATCAGAACAAATAACAGAAGACTTTTATAAACATTATAATAATGTTAATCAGAGTACATAATATATCAACGTATATCGAAATATAATACAGTGGAAGATTAATTTACAATAAATGCAATACAATGCAGCGGAAACAAATAAACTAACACGGCGGAAGACTATCAATGCTCTAGGCACAGCTTTAAGCTTCAATCTAGAATCCTGCTTATATATTTGCAAAATAAACTACTCGACTACCCGTGTGGAAAATAGGGGTACCCAAATTTGCAAGGGAAAAACAAACTACAGGTCAGTCATGGGACTGGTGTGAGAAACTCTACAGTTAAAATTAACTTATTTAATAATAAGACAAATCACAGGACCAAGCCGTTAACGCGGAACGGGTTTACCCCCATATAAACAACAATCAGTAATAGAGATATGGATCTACTACGCATCAATCAACATGCAATATCCCAATCTACCCATTTAGATTTATCACCACACTTAGAATTTCCAAATTCAATTTACAGAAATTATCCCTTTGGAATTTATTTCCCGATTTATATTTCAAATCATTCGAAATACATATCTAGCTGGATCTCAAACCAAAATCTTTGGAAATATGAATTCCAAAACATAACAATGCACACAAACAAGTATTCAACCAAATATCGTGCACAGCCCTCAGACCAGGCTGTACGCACCCCTCCAACTCAATATATATATATATATATATATGTGTGTGTGTGTGTGTGTGCGCACCTCCCACTATGGAGCAGGCTACACCGATGATGCACCTCCACGCATGGAAGCATACACTGCCTAAAGTCATTTAAGGCTATAAAATCCATACTTTTATCCACTCTCGGGTTACTCGAATCTTTAGCCACGTACTTGCTAAGTCATTTTATATCCCAAAGTGGGGAAAATCATTTCACAACATAATAATCACAAGAACTTTCAAACTATAGCACTTCACATCAGCAATTCACACATATGATCAGCCACTATTAATCACATAACCTTTGAGATCATACGTCTCAAAGAAGGGTGTTAAGCAAGGAAATAAATTCGTCGCCACCAAACAGATACGTTATCAATAACAAATAATCTAATACGTGATGAACCATAATGTAAAACCATAATATACTTCCAAATCATTTCGAAATCATCGGGTTTAGACCTCGAAATTCTTTCTGTTTTATAAAACATTTTTATAAAACATTCCCTATCCAAAATCGGGAATACATATCTTTTCACTTAAGAAAATATCATTCCAAAATCATTCATTAAATTTGAAATGAACTCAACATTGCTAAACACCTTATAGTCAAATCGTGAAGTGTTTCACAAGGCGTCAGCACACAGATATTTCTACCTAACCCAATGCTAAATGTAAAAGCATATTCTGCTCATAAACTGATCGAGCACAATCCACACAGTCAATCAATCAATAATAATCAATATCAACAATCAATCAGCCCAATCCATATCAATAACCAAGTATATTTGGTTCAATCGCGTTTTGGTAATTTATTTATCACCATTTATTCATTCGCAATCTAGTTAAAGATTTATTCAAACTCCAGTTGGTTTCAATCTCTAAAATCATTACTTAATGATTGTTTAACTTTTAGGAAATTAATCCTACTTTAATTGTGTTAAAGAACCAATGTCATTTAAACACAGTTCACGACAAACCCAAAATCCAATTTGATATTAAATATAAGGCTCTGAATAAAAATAGTATCGGCTTATATTCAACATCAAATTCTGACACCAACAAATATCATATTGGAATAATGATATATATATCTTCCAAATTCCTCAACAATATCCATATAACCACGGAATCCAATATAGAAATATTCCGATGATTATTTCAATTCAAATCCAATCTAATTCGTATATTGGAAATTCTGGTTAAATTATAACCATTTCTCAATCCAATTTATTTATTTAAAACATTGGATTTTTATTCTAGTAAATAACTAGTTCATTCAGATAAAAAAATATCTTCTGTCTTTTAAAATGTAGAATTTTTCATCCAAAATCTTTCCAAATCAATAATTATGATTTTACACAATTTGTTCTCATTTTTAATAAATTTATTAAGGCCCGTACGGTTTCCAATAACGGCCGTCGAACTGCATCCATAATGACCTTTTCCAAAACCGTTTTGGACATATCTTAAAATCTAGCCGTTAGATTTCAAATCTCTTATTATTATTGGAATTCTCTTTTCGATATTAACCCAACGGTTCTGGCTTTAGGAGAATCCGAAGGTCGGATCTCCCTTAATGTCAATTCGAAGTCAATGGTCGAAATTCACGAATGGTCGCGGCGCGGCGCATTTTATTCAGACCATTTAATATATAATATATATATTTCATAGATTTCCATTTAAAACATATTTTATAAATCGTTTATAAATTTGTTTTAAAACAGATTCCAACTTACGTTTCATTTTTTATCAAATTGAATATTCCATTACATGACAATTTTATACATCTCATATATATGTTAAAAATAACATTCTCAACCAACCAATATTTATTTCGTTCACACTTCTTATATATTATTCACATTTCATATATATATATTATTCACATTTCATATATATCTTTTATTCACACTTCGTATATATATTATTCACATTTCATATATATACATTATTCACGTTTCATATATATATTATTCACATTTCATATACATATATATATTATTCACACTTCATATATATATATATATATTTCACATTTCATATATATATTATTTTATTCACATCGCAATCACAACATAATACAATCAATTATGGTTTGTAAAAAAAATAGTGTCAGGAGCTACTAAGCCCCATCTGCAACCTATTATATAATAACAGAAGAAAAAAATGAGTGAGAGAGAGTTCTCACAGTTGGTTTTCACTCCGTCTTTCTTTATTTCTGAAATTCTGTACTGTTTGAGTTTTGAATTTTCCTCAAATTCTAATCTACTCCGTTTTTGTCTTGGTTAGTTCCATCGTGTAGCTCTCGTCTTTGTGATTCCAAAGCTTCAAAAATCACTAAATTTGGACCACACATGAATCAGATATTGATGTTTTAGTCTTCACAATTTTAACGAATATAATTAAATCCTGAAACGACCCGAACCTCCCCATGAAGGAAAGATCGGATTGCTTTGAGAACAAGACGAATCAGAACACAAACAGAAGAACATTTCATTGCTTATTACCACAATTTACATCAGAGTACAAGAATATACAGAGTATGAATAAATAAAATACATTCGATAAATATCAGAGATTATAATACATTACATAGCAATGGAAAATAATACAAAACACAACTGAAAGAGATAAACAGATACAGAGCTTTTCGAATATTGTTCCAGCTGTAAACCACGATCCTGTGAATATAAATCAGCAAAACCAAAGCTACTAGCTGCCCGTGTGGAAAATAAGGTCACTCAGAGTTTAGGTTAAAACAATAAACTCTAGGTCAGTCATGTGACTGGTGTGAGAACTAAAAAAGTTATTTAAAACTTTACTTTAAAATAGAGTAATTCAAGGGACCATGCCGTATAACACGGAACGGGTTTCCTCCCAAGAATACCAGTGCATATAACAAAACAGCGCAACGCTTTTTGTAAAATGAAGCTATTATAAGACCCAGGTCCTATCACACAATGCAACACAAGCCGGGGGATAGGGTTTTCCCTTATAATAGCCAAACATGCTCGGTGCATTAAATCAAATCATTTGATACTATTATAAGTGCATAGTGTATAAAACAACTTCAAATATAAATGTATCAATCCTAGACGACATGGGTGCCATATATCATGTCGCCAATACTAGGCTCTACAATCAAAACCGCAAAGTCACGTATTGGAAGTCGGATTTTCCATCATGAGTCGAGGCCAGGGATGGCTCCTCACCGATTCGAGACACTCTAGCAAATGCCTCAGGAATTCCCACAGAAGACCCCTGGATCTTCAGGGCTGGTCCTCACTTACGTTTGAGGATTGGTTGTTCCTGAACACACGTTTCTCGGTCCTATTGGACCTATATCCATCGGCTCCGAAGAGACCGATATATCCGAGCTCGCAATCCAACAACCACATAAGTAAAATAACAACATGTTAGGGCGAGTAAAACGCTGACACCACCCATCGCTAGAAACAAACGTTGTGCACTCCCTGTAGTCACGATCCCGTTTTTGACTCATACCGAGGTGTGAGGCTCGCGAATTAACGCTATACATAAAGTTACGCTGTATTAAAGTCGTGCTTTGATCATCAACCACAAGACTCTTCTTTTCAACAAAAGCCTTGATCACTGCATCTCAGCATGCCACACAGGCAATTCATGCCATGCGACTGATATCTATCGATATATAACCTTTGAGCTCATACGTCCCGGAGAAGGGAGTTAAGCAAGAGAATAAATTCTCTGCTGCCAAACAGATATATATTTAATAGAAATCAATCAGCACAGAATAAAATCCAATGTCAGACAAATAATCTATTTATAAGTCTGTTCAGGGTCTGAACGAAACCGGAGGCACCTTATTCCTCCCCCACATGTCCAATACAGGGGCGAGGTCCTCGCATATCCGTCGATCTCCAAGTACGCCTGGACGATCACCACTTATTACCTCATCATGGGTGTACAGCCCAATCAGGACATCAGTAACCATCCAAACGATGTAAAGACCTCTAGTCTTCAACCACCATCTTCATCGTTGACATACCGTCGAATCAGTTATTCGGAATGGGTATAAACCCAACCTTTCCGAAAAACTCATGTATATAATAAACAAGTGCTATAAACCACAACATACGCCTCATTCCAATTCTGAATATTCTTTTATTCAAATATTCACATACTTTGGGAAAGGTTCCCATTAATTTTTTCAAAGATAAATTGTTTAAATTTATTCTTTAATCTTCCTTTGGATATAATTTCAATCTAAATAAGGATGCATTAAAACTCTACTTGGTTTTAATATTCCCAAAAATCAATATTAAGATTGTTTAACTTGGGAAATCATATCCTATCTTTAACTGGTTTAAATAACCAATGTCATTTAAAACACGGTTCACGATAAACCCAAAATCATATTCCATTCCATCTGCCTCTAACCGTAAATTAACAAGTGAACAATTCCCTAAGTATTAACCCCGAAGGCCGAAACCAACATCAGATCAATACCCAGGAAACTATGCAACTTAACTAATCTCCAGTTAGTTTCTGATTTTCTTAACTCCATTGGGTCTAAGAACAGTATTATTACAGACACCATTCGCGACAACCCAAAATCTCATTCCATTGGTAATCGGGTTAAAGAACAAGTGTTATTTAAAACACCGTTCATGATAAACCCAAATCACATTCCATCAATTATGGAATCTTCACGGAAAAACAAAATAATATATATAATCGATACCAATTTTCATATCCGACCAATAATATAAGTGGAACAACGGCAAAGCCTTTTAAATTCCATATGTATTAATAGTCTTCCTCCACAGAAGTTCACTTCGATTATTATCAATCGAATTCCATTCAATTCCAATTTAATATATTAAATTGGAAAACTTTACTTTGGAAAATTCCCGTTAAATTTTAATAAAAAGAATTATAAATTCCAAATCACATTTCACAGTAAAGCGGGTTAAAGAACGAATGTCGTTAAAGACACAGTTCACAACAAACGCAAATTACATCAGTCTCTAACCGTAAATTAGTAAGAGAATAATTCCCTAAGTATTAACCCCGAAGGCCGAAACCAACATCAGATCAATACCCAGGAAACCATTCAACTTAGCTAATCTCCTGTCAGTTTCTAATTTTCTAAACTCCATTGGGTTAAGAACGGTATTATTAAAGATACCATTCACGACAAACCCAAAATCCAATTTGATATTAAATACAAGGCTCTGAATAGAAAATATATCTGCTTATATACAATGTCGAATTCTGAAACCAACAAATATCGTATTGGAATAACGATATATATCTTCCAAATTCCTCCACAATATCCGTATAATCACGAAACCCAATATCGAAATATTCCGAAGGTAATTTCGATCTGATCCATTCCAATTCATATATTGAAATTCTAGTTATTTTCAATACCATTTCAAATCCAATTTATTTATTTCTAAAAATAAATAAATTATTATTCTAGTTCATAACTAGTTCATTTTGATAAAAATATATTTTTATCTTTTCAAATATGGAATTTTCATCTCAATTCTTTCCAAATCATTTATTATGATTTTACACAAATTATTGATGTTTTTAATAATTTTATCAAGGCCCGTACAGTCAATTTCCATAAACGGCCATCGAACTGCACTTACATCGACCTTTTCCAAATTTGATTTGGACATGATTCCAAATCCAACCATTAGATTTCTAATTTCTTATATTCGTTAGAAAGCTCTTTTCGATACGAACCCAACGGTTCCAGTTTTAGGAGAATCCGACAGTTGGATCTCCCGTAATGTCCATTCGAGGTCAATGGTCGAAATTCACGAACTGCCGCGGCGCGACGCATTCTATTCAGGCCATTATATGTATAATATATATTACATATATTTCGTCGATTTCCTTTTGTAACGTATTTTATAAATCATTTTAAATTCGTTTTCAAAATGATTTCAACTTCATATTCAATTTCTAATCAAAATTGAACATTCCATATCATCGGTATATAAATGATAGTATTTTCAAAACATTATATTTCGAAATCATTTCATTTTTTGATATTCATTTTAAAAATGATTAAAATCGATATAAATATCATCACGTCAAAATGGCGTTAATCTAATCAATACGGCTTTATATATTTTTAAATATATTCGTGTCCATCCCAAATCGAACATCAAAATCAAATTTTCATCTTTTACTGAATATTATTTTAAAATATTCGTTATTTTAAAATAATTGTTATTTTAAAATATTCATTCTTTCTGAACTGGAATCAGACACAGTCATTTACCATATAATGTTATTTTATGGATTTCATACACACAGGTATACAATAACAATCAAACACAGTCAACCATCATCCAGAGTGCATTCTACACTGCATAAGCATTAAATACGAATATTTAACGCTTACAATAGTCTATCAATCAATCGATCGACATACAACTAATTATTGGGACTAGTGTTTGTCATATATCATCCCAATACCCGTGTGGGGTTTCAATCAACAAACAAATTTTATTTGTGCAGTTGGGCGATGTGTAAAATTTATCGTCCCAATCAATATCAGTCAAATGTGTGTACATAAGCAAATCGTCTGATTTGTTTATAAATATTTATTTTATTCCTATACACGTTAAAATTTATATTTTTAACTATAAAATATTTTACTCCATTCCACCACACACAATCAATTTTCACAACACATCAATCAAACAAACAAGTCGTCCATGGTCTGTGGATGACGGGTGTCGGGTGCTGCTAAGCAACGTCTGCATCCTAGTATATATTTCAACTAGAAAATAAAATAAAAGTGAGAAGTTCTCACCTTTGGGTTCCACTCCTCCATTCTCTATGCTGAAGTATTCGGATTTCATTCCCGTGCATTGTGTTCCTCACCGTAATCCTAACGTAATCTGTTTTACGCTATTCATAGTAAAAATCACATTTTTAATATGATGTTTATAGTAAAAATCACATTTCTATACCGCTACCTCGTATATAAAAATCCAACCTTTACACTACTTCATATATTATAAAAACCATATTTTTATAATGTTCTATATATTATAAAAATCATATTTTTACTTCGCTCCATATATAAAAAATTATATTTTTACTAGCGCTACTTCTTATTGAAAAATCATATCTTTTTAATTCCAAAAATCAAATCTTTATCTGTGCACTTTCATGATAAAAATCAAATCTTTATACATTCACTTTCATGATGAAAATTAAATCTTTATACGCTACATGAATACATAAAATTCTAATTTTTATTCGCTACATGAATATATAAAAATCTAATTTTTATCCATAATAAAAATCACAACTTTCTATGAACAAAAATCATGTATTTACTTCCTATGAACAGAAATTAGGGGACTTACATTGATTTAATTTGGGCTTCGGGTGGTCGGAGGAAGTTTGAGACGAGGGGGTTTTGCGTGCGTGTTGGTGGGCCAGGGGGAGCGGATCGAAGAGGAGGTAGCGGGGGTGGGGTCAGTCGGTCGGCGTGGGTGGAGGTGGCTTAGGGTGGAGGTGGGTTGTGGGTTTGGGGCGATTTCCATTTAAAGAAGGGGAAAATAGGCGAGAAGGAGGCAGAGGAAAGAACGGGAGGCAAGGGGGAGGGAGCGTCAGCCTCCGACGGCCATGGCAAGAGGGGTGACGTCGATCCTGGTGGCGGCTAGGGCTCCATCGTGGTTTTTTTTAATTTCAAAAGTGAACGACAGGTCAGATTTGTGGGAGAGGGATTAGGGCTTAACCCTATATAATATATATATATATATATATATATATATATATATATATATATATATTTATTTTAATTTAATTTCAAAAAAGTAACTTTTTATTCCGACCTCCAAATGAAACCCACCGATTGCCATCCATAACTAATTACCCTCATTTTGAACGCAATAAGATATGTCCCGTTTGCCCATTCTATCGTTACGATCAGTTTTCATCAAAATCAAAATATAAATCTATATATTGAATTTGAACGCATGTTTCAATTTATCGGGGCCACATACGGACTCTAAAAATTCCTGAAAAATATTTTCTAGCTTCGTATTGACGATACGGTTCTAACAAAACTAATTTCGTCAAATTTGGAGGCCGTTTGAAAAATGGCCATTTTCTGGTCGATCCAAATTGACTTAAGCTGTCAAAACACGTTCTCCTTCGCCACACTGACACATTGATTTCAAAAATTATGAATTTTGGAATCTAGCAATAACTTGACATCCCGGATCCAACAAAAGTGGTTTCGTCGAAAATGGAGGTCGTTTGCAAAATTTCCATTTTTAAGGGATATATTTTCCATAGCGGCTATTCTGAATTTTCAACTGGGCATAACTTTTTATTCCCGCTATGAAATTTCAATTTTTCGGATTCGTTAATAAGATATTTTCAAATAGATTCTAATATTTTTGGTTTTGCTAAAATCCTGTTTATTTTGAATCCTGTACATTCATTTGAAATTCGAAATCGAATTTTCAAACTACCGCACCATTTCCAATTCATTTTATAATTAAAAATAAATATTTATATTCTAACGTCGATCTATATAAGTATATATACGTTCTAATTCTATTCAATATAAATTCATAGTCGTTATTATTTTAAATAATTCAATTTAAATATTCAAAATTCACTAAAGTTGCCAAAATAAAAATTTTAAATTGGTTCGGATTTTCCGGGTTGTTACAAATCCCTAATTATAATTATTAAATGTTAATTACATTTTCTTAAGAAGAAAATAAGCTGTCGATTTCCTTTCTTCTTCACGTTTAAAACACATAGCGGCAAACCCATAAACCTCGCCTCCAATCCTTCCTTGTGCTCGCCAATCAGAGCCACCTGAGATCAATCGGCCTTCACCACTTCCTTGCCCTACGTGCCAGCCACCCCCACCTCTGACATCACCGAACTCGGTCCCTCCTGGAGCTCGAAGATCGAGCTTGAATGCGGCTCATTTGGGCAACGATTTCTCACGAACCACGAATCGATAAATGATCATGACTGTACGGAGATGTTGATGGAACTTGGCTCGATAATTTTTGGTTTGGAACTTCGATTTAATTTTCAATGAATAGAGAGAAATTGAGGAATTAAAGTTGGAGAAATCAGGCCATTGAAAGATAACGATGGTTTGATAATCGTTGACCGTAGAATTAGGTTTAGAGGAAAAAAAATATGGCCATATATACTATATTTATATTATTACTTAATTCCCGAAATAATTTGTTTTAATCTCCAGACTCCAAATCAAACCTGACAACTGTCGCCTCTAGCTAAATACCCCCGTTCCGGACATAATGGGATATGTTTCATAAGCCAATATGACTGTTTCAATCTGTTTTCATCAAAAATAAAATATAAATCAATATATATTGAATTTAAACATACATTTTAACTTACCGGTGCCACGTATTGACTCCAAAAATTCCATAAAAATAAATCTAACTATGTTTTGACGATACGGTCCTAACAAAACTAATTTCGTCGAATTTGGAGACCGTTTGAAAAATGGTCATTTTCTGGTCGATCTAATTCAAACTGAAATCATCAAACACGTTTAAATTTACCACGCTCACATATTAATTCCAAAAATTTTGAAAATTGAAACCTAGCAATAATTTGACATTCCAAATCCAATAAAAGTGGTTTCGTCGAAAACGAAGGTTATTTGCAAAATGACTATTTTTAAGGGTTATATATTATATTAAAATATATATAAATTCCATGACGACTATTTTGAATTTTAAACTAGACATAACTTTTAATTCTCGTTATGAAATCTGGAATTTTTACATTCGTTAGAAAGATATATTTAAACAGATTCAAATATTTCTGTTTTTACTGAGATTCGATTTATTTTCAGCCCTGTACATTCATTTGAAATTTAAAATCGAATTTTCGAACTACCTCGCCATTTCAGGCTCGTTTTATAATTAAAATAAATTTATACGTTCTAACTTCGATTTAAATAAATTTTTAGTCGTTATTATTAAAAATCAATCATTTTAAATATACAAAAATATCTAAAATAAAAAATTTAAATTGGTTCTGATAATCGAGGTTGTTACAATCTCCCCCACTTAAAAATATTTTCGTCCTCGAAAAGGAACGGAGCTGAAAGTTGTTTAACTAACCAACTCAACTTTTATTCTGGCTTTCATACTTCAACTTTTCAGTTTCTAAAAATTTTCTAATTCTTCAAAAATTTGGCTAATACCCTAAATTTTCGAAAAATTTGCCATAACCTCCTTTGTACGTGGAGACCTTTAAAACTGCAACCTGCCTCACAGAGCCCTCATCAATCCAAAAGAAAAAGAAAAGGCCAAGAAGCTAGCCAAGCGGCTAGCCAATCGGCTCATAAAATCATCAAAACCCAAGAAATACAATAAACATGTACCTATTTGTCGAGCATACAGTTTTATTCCTCTTCTTAGCTTCCATGTTATGACCTGTTCAATGTATATACATGTATATGCATGCAATTCCAATCAATTTTCAATTCAGTTCAATATTTAACTTGATTTGGCTTAATTTACCTTTCATTTCCATATTGGTTAAATTAATTACCGTTCCAATATTTTTTATTAGTTAAACTAATAATCACACAACACAACCAACAATCAATTAGTTGATCAACTTTTCAAATATATATATATATATAACTTTTATATATTCAAAACTCATATTTTTTAAGATCGGATTATATATATATCACAAATACGTTAATTATAAACTTGTCACTCTCAACCCATTCTTGGGCATTTCTAACCCCGTCTCTATCGAGTTTCTCATTCTAGGATACTACTGATCCTATCTCTAATGAGTTTTTTTTCATAGGATATTATTGATTCAATCTCTGATGAGTCTTTTATTTTATTCTAACGAGTTGCACCCCAAAGATTTGAGTTAACCAAAGCTCTGATGCCAGCTATAATGATACGGATCTCGCTCAGACCTAATCGATCACTAAATTGACCAAGACCGTTCAAAACCCGGATACGCTAACTCTGGGCATATAACACATCAGAACAAATAACAGAAGACTTTTATAAACATCATAATAATGTTACATCAGAGTATAGAATATATCAGAGTATATCAAAATATAATACAGCGGAAGATTAATTTACAATAAATGTAATACAATGCAGCGGAAACAAATAAACTAACACAGCAGAAGACTATTAATGCTCTGGACACAGCTTTAAGCTTCAATCCAGAATCCTGCTTATATATCTGCAAAATAAACTACTCGACTGCCCGTATGGAAAATAGGGGGACTCGAGTTTGCAAAGGAATAACAAACTACAGGTCAGTCATGGGACTATTGTGAGAAACTCTACAGTTAAAATTAACTTATTTAAAAATAAGACAAATCACAGGATCACGCCGCTAATGTGGAACAGGTTTACCCCTATGAATGCCAGTGTATAAACAACAATCCGTAATAGAGATATGGATCTACTATGCATCAATCAACATGC
The DNA here is from genome assembly GCA_030737875.1 of Allium sativum. Taxonomy (NCBI): domain Eukaryota; kingdom Viridiplantae; phylum Streptophyta; class Magnoliopsida; order Asparagales; family Amaryllidaceae; genus Allium; species Allium sativum. The sequence goes on along the minus strand of CM060922.1, from coordinate 402,801,276 downwards.
AATATCCCAATCTACCCATTTAGATTTATTACCACACTTAGAATTTCCAAATCCAATTCAATTTACAGAAATTATTCCTTTGGACTTTATTTCCCAATTTCTATTTCAAATCATTCGAAATACATATCTAGCTCTTATATCAAAGTAGATTTCACTTCGGGATCTCAAACCAAAATCTTTGGAAATATAAATTCCAAAACATAACAATGCATACAAATAAGTCTGCAACCAAATATCATGCACGACCCTCAGACCAAGCAGTACGCGCCCCTCCAACTCGATATATATATAGATATGTATATATATATGCACCCCCCACTATGGAGCAAGCTACAATGACGATGCACCTCCCACGCATGGAAGTTACACTATGGAGCAAGCTCGTACGTCTCAAAGAAGGGTGTTAAGCAATAGAATAAATTCTCCGCCACCAAACAGATACATTATCAATAGCAACTAATCGGATACGCAATGAACCACAATGTAAAACCATAATATACTTCCAAATCATTTCGAAATCATCGGGTTTAGCCCTCGAAATCCTTTCTGTTTTATAAAACATTTTTATAAAACGTTCCCTGTCCAAAATCAGGAATACATTTCTTTTCACTTATGAAAATATCATTCAAAATCATTCATTAAATTTGAAATGAACTCCCCTAAATACCTTGTAGTCAAATCATGAAGTGTTTCACAAGGCGTTAGCACACAGATATTTCTACGCAACCCAATGCTAAATGTAAAAGCATATTTTGCTCATAAACTGGTCGAACACCATCCACACTGTCAATCAATCAATAATAATCAATATCAACAATCAATCAGCCCAATCCATATCAACAACGAAGAATATTTGGTTCAACCACGTCTTGGTAATTTATTTATTACCATTTATTCATTCACAATCTAGTTAAAGATTTATTCAAACTGCAATTAGTTTCATCATTACTTAATGATTGTTCAAGTTTTAGGAAATTAATCCTACTTTAGCTGGGTTAAAGAACAAATGCCATTTAAACACAGTTCACGACAAACCCAAAATCCAATTTGATATTAAATATAAGGCTATGAATAAAAATAGTATCAGCTTATATTCAACATCAAATTCCGACACCAACAAATATCATATTGGAATAACGATATGTATCTTCTAAATTCCTCAACAATATCCGTATAATCATGGAATCCAATATAGAAATAGTCTGAAGATTATTTCAATTCAAATCCAATCCAATTCATATATTGGAAATTCTGGTTAATTTAATATTTCTCAATCCAATTTATTTATTTAAAAACATTGGATTTTTATTCTAGTTAATAACAAGTTCATTCAGATAAAAAAATATCTTCTATCTTTTCAAATACAGAATTTTTCATCCAAAATCTTTCCAAATCAATAATTATGATTTTACACAATTTTTCCACATTTTTAATAAATTTATTAAGGCACATACAGCCCGTTTCCAATAATGGCCACCGAACTACATCCATGGCGACCTTTTCCAAAAATGATTTGGACATATCTTAAAATCTAACCGTTAGATTTCAAATCTCTTATTATCATTAGAAAGCTCTTTTCGATACGAACCCAGGAGAATCCGACGGTCGAATCTCCCGTAATGTCAATTCGAAGTCAATGATCGAAATTCGCGAACGGTCGCAGTGCATCGCATTCTATTCAGGCCATTTAATACATGTAATATACATATTATATATATTTCATTGATTTCCATTTAAAATGTATTTTATAAATCGTTTATAAATTCGTTTTAAAAACGATTCCAACTTCCATTTCAATTTTTAGTCAAAATTGAATATTTCATTACATGACAATTTTATACATATCATATATAAGTTAAAAATAATATTTTTAACCAACAAATATTTATTTCATTCACACTTCATATATATATTATTCACATTTCATATATATATTATTCACATTTCATATATATATATATATATATATTATTCACACTTCATATATATATTATTCACATTTCATATATATACCTTATTCACATTTCATATATATATTATTCACATTTCATATATATATTATTCACATTTCAGATATATATATATATATATATTTTATTCACACTTCATATATATATTTTTCACATTTCATATATATATTATTTTAGTCACATCGCAATCACAACACAATACAGTCAATTATGGATTGTACAAAAAACAGTGTCAGGAGCTACTAATCCCCGTCTGCAACCTATTATATAATAACAGAAAAAAAATTGAGTGAGAGAGAGTTCTCACATTCGGTTTCCACTCCGTCATTCTTTATTTCTGATTTCTGTACTGTTTGAGTTTTGAATTTTCCTCAAATTCTAATCTACTTCATTTTTGTCCTGGTTGGCTCCATCGCGTAGCTCTCGTCTTTGTGATTCCAACGCTTCGAAAATCACTGAATTCGGACCACACATGAATAAGATATTAATGCTTTAGTCTTCGCAATTTTAACGAATATATCCCCAATTATAATAAATATTAATTACATTCCTTAAGAAGAAAATAAGCCGTCGTTTTCCTTTCTTCTTCGTGTTTAAAACACATAGCGACAAACTCATAAACCTCGCCTCCAATCCCTCTTTGCGCTCGCCAATCAGAGCCACCTGAGATCAATCGGCCTTCACCACTTCCTTGCCCTGCACGCCAGCCACCCCTACCTGTGACATCACTGAACTTGGTTCCCCTGGAGCTCGAAGATCGAGCTTGAATGCAGCTCGTTTAGGCAACGATATCTCATAAACCACAAATAGATAAATGATCTTGACTGTACAGAGATGTAGATCGAACTTGGCTCGATAATTTTTGGTTTGGAACTTCAATTTAATTTTCAACGAATAGAGAGAAATTGAGGAATGAAAGTTGGAGAAATCGGGCCATTAAACGAGAATGGCAGCTTTGATAATTGTTGACCGCAGAATTAGGTTTAGAGGAAAAAAATATTGCTATATATACTATATTTGTATTATTATTCAACTCCCAAAATAATTTGTTTTAATCTCAGAACTCCAAATCAAACCAAAAGACTGTCACACCTAGCTAAATACCCCCATTCCGGACACAATGGGATATGTTTCGTAAGCCAATATGACTGTTTTGATCTGTTTTCATCAAAAATAAAATATAAATAAATATATATTGAATTTGAACGTACATTTTAATTTACCGGAGCCACATATTAACTCCAAAAATTCCAAAATAAATAAATCTAGCTATGTTTTGATGATATGGTCCTAACAAAACTAATTTTGTCAAATTCGGAGACCGTTTGAAAAAAAGCCATTTTTCTGATCGATCCAATTCAAACTGAAATCACGAAACACTTTTAAATTTACCACGCTTACATATTAATTCCAAAAATTATGAAAATTGAAACCTAACAATAATTTGACATTCTGAATCCAACAAAAGTGGTTTCGTCAGAAAACGAATGTCGTTTGCAAAATGGCTATTTTTAAGGGCTATATATTATATTAATATATATAAATTCCATAGCGACTATTTTGAATTTTAAACTAGACATAAATTTTAATTCTCGTTATGAAATCTGGATTTTTCACATTCGTTAGAAAGATATAATTAAATAGATTCAAGTATTTCTGGTTTTACCGAAATCTGATTTATTTTGAATCATGTACATTCATTTGAAATTTAAAATCGAATTTTCAAAGTACCACGCCATTTCAGGCTCGTTTTATAATTAAAATAAATTTATAAGTTCTAACTTCGATTTAAATAAATTTTTAGTCATTATTATTTAAAATAAATCATTTTAAATATCCAAAATAGACTAAAATAAATAAAATAATTTTTTTAAATTGATTTTGAAAATCCAGGTTGTTACATAATGTGAGTGGTCTAAGTGCATAAACACGTAACAGGATAAGACATGAGGTTAAGTCCGACCTGTGGAAGAAGTCTGCCTGGACCCGCCTGGCATATCTAGCATCCACATGTCGTAGGCTTAATGTGGGAGGTCTAGCGCATTATAACCATAAATGAATATATGGTAATGAACTTATAATACATAACCTATTTGAATCCACAAGGATTACATAAACATGTTAACTTGAGTAGGGGTTAAGTAAACTTGCTTGAAACAGTTGGGGAGGGGAGGGTTTAAGTATATCTTGGGGTGGTGGGTAGTATTTATGTAACACCCCGTATTTTCTGTGAACGTATAAGTAACAAATCAGAGAATAATTAATTTTTAAAATAAGAATCAAGGGAAACGGGTTGCACCATTGCATTCGTCTCAAAATTCTACTTGAAAACGAGTCCGACTTTCGAAAAATGGAGTCCCTATGACCAAGTTATGACCCTCCGAAGTTTCAGGAATTTAAATAAAATAAAACAGCTCGAAAATAAAGCCAGAAATTCGAAATTCAAACCCAGAGAAGGCTGGCGGGAAAATTCCCGCCCATATACCCAGGTCAACTGGGGAGTCGACCCCACCAACCAGGTCGACTAGGGAGTCGACTGGGGTGTCGACCTCCCCATGACCAGGACGACTGGGGAGTCGACCTGGGGTCGACCTGCTCCCGAAACCCAGTTTTTGAACCTGGTTCATTCTGATGTATCCGGTCTCGTTTTCTGTCTAGATTCGTTTGCCTAATCTTATATAAACAGCCCCCAGCCTCATTTTCTCTATACAATTTCATTCTGTCTATATTCTGCCTCTGTTCTGATTAAAAATAAAAATAGCGTCACTACTCTACTGGAATCAAAACTTGGACTGATGCATCTTCTTCCAACTTGAATAGAATTAAAAGCTAAATCAAATCTCAAATCAAAGTTTAGAGCTATAACAACAATTAAAGAGGAGTAATTCAACATTTCTGCATCAACAACAGTTTATTATCCTTTCTTAAAAACATGAAAGGCAAGTACAGTTATTTTCCGATATAAACTTTAATTATGGTTGTGGCATGATTATAAATCTGAATCTGAGGTTTTGTATATTCTTATCTGCCAGATCTGTTTTTCTGTGACTATTCTGTACCTCTTTCTGTTCTATAGCCAGGCTACTACGAGCCTGCGCCGAATCTCATAAGAGATTAACGCACAAACGCTAAATTTTGGGACAAATAATGAATAATGCATAATTGGACATGAAACTGTTGCCTATAAGACTATTGCCTACGACTATAATTCACGCCTACGAGACTATTGCCTATGACTTTGATTCATGACTATGAGACTATTGCCTATGACATTGAATAAGAAACTATTGTAATTAGTCGCCCATGACTATTGTGGTTAGTTGCCTATAACTACTGTAGTTAGTTTCTTATGCCTATTCCCTTAATGACGTTAGATCTCATATTTAGTATGTAACTTTGCTAGTTTATTCCCATTCACTGTTATGTACATCGAGCCTAGAGGGGACATTATCATTGTATTTGGTTCATTATTGCATGCCTATTCTTTCTTGTGCTTATCCCCTATTCCTTTTGCTAGGGCCATTTCATGAGTATTTAGAGAACTTGTGGAAACATGTTATACGGGGATTGGGCGTAGCTTAATTAAGTTAATTTGGCATAGCAAATATGTTGGCATAATCTGAATTGGCTATAATAGAGAATGATTTACATGTGTATTAGTCCTGGACATAAATGGTAAACTAGAATATTAAATCTAGTTTTGACATGAACTGTAAATGGGAATATTAAGGCTAAAATTTGGGGGCATATATTGTATTATGAATTATAACCTTGTTTTGGGCATGTAAGTTTAGGCTAAATTTATAATTAGGCAAGATATGTCAATGAAACTTTAAGGAATGATTAGATCTGTTATATTGCCTAATCCGCTAGTTCTGTTTTATTGCCTAAACTGCTAATTAGATTGAATTGCCTAATCTGCTAATTTTGTTAAAATTGCCTTATCTGCTAGACCTGCTAAATCGCCTAATCTGCAAGATCTGTTATCTGTTTAGTCTGTTGAATGGCGTAATCTGTTGGAACTGAAATGCTAAAATTTGAAGTATGTAAATCTGTAGGCTCGATTTAAAATTGAGCAAAACTTGTTAATAGAACCTCGAATAATCTGCTGTAACTCGTACAGAAGTTAATTTGTTAAATTAGCATGATTAGTCTGATATTAGCACAGTCTGTGAATGAATGCATTGGCTAAACATGAAACATGGCTAACTCGAGATTAGAATGAGTTTGCGGCGTAATCCTTCCCAGAACCGCCCGGCACATCTAGTGGCCGCAAACAATAGGTTCTAATGTGAGAAGTTAGTCATAACGTGCTTGAAACCCGAGGTTAGACTCAGTTTGCGGCAAAAACCTGCCCGAAACCAACCGGCCTAACCAGCGGCCGCAAACTGTCAGTCTAATGTGAGAGGTCTGCGCGTTAATTTTTAGTTGATACAAATCTGAGATAAATATGATGTCTAAAACGTGTTGGGTGGGTAGGGTTAAACCAATTGGACTAATGAATTTAACAAACCCGTTTCGTGAATATGTAGGCCCAATTACAAAGTTAGACAAATCTGTAAATCTGTTAAATTCGTATATCTGATCCGTTAGTCTGGAACTTGTCTGATCTGTGAACTAGTTGATCTGAACTCTGTATGACAAGTTAATCTGAAATCTATTAGTCTGGGGACACAAGGTTAGGAGGGAAATTACTTGTGTCATCTGTTGTTGGGACCCATATTAGTCAGTAACCCTTTCTGGTATCAAACTTTGACCCAACAGTAGGTAGGGTCCGGGCACGCTTACTGAACTAATTATAAGCGGTTCATTCTGATAATGGCGAGGGGTGTTGATGGTGCGGTCCAACCGGGTCATGTACGTGAATGGATCCCGGCCTGCATATGAGGATGTAAAACGCCGTGACATATGTAAATAGGTCTGTGCCAATTGGTTGTCACTTTAGGGAGTGATACACCCTACTGTGGGGCCTACACAGGGTATTTATGTATTAGGGAGCCGATCGGTTGGGGTAGGGTTTTAAGGGTACACTTAGTTCTGTCTGTTTTTGTTGGTACCGTCTGTTTCTGTTAGGTGGCAACACCTGTCTGTTTCTGCGTGGTACCGTCTGTTCGGGTGGTAAAGGCCCATTTACTAGTGTACACCTAATTCTACATTCTGTTTCCTAGGGATTAATCTGTTTCTGTTCGGGTGGTAAAGGCCCATTATTAGCATTTTGTTTCTGTCTGTTTCTGTTCGGGTGGTAAAGGCCCATTATTAGCATTCTGTTTCTGTCTGTTTCTGTTGGGGTGGTAAAGGCCCATTACTATCATTTCTTATGTTGAAATTATTCTGTTCCCGTTTCTGTTTCAGTTTAGACATTAGGGTGACATCTAATCCTATTATACTAGTACTAGTGCAGAGAAATGAAAAGTAATATTATTCTGTTTCTTCTGTTTAACCTAAGTGCGTCTGCTGCTCCTGTTACTGTTATCTCTTATCCAGCTTGTTTTCCTGTCATAATTATTATTATCTGTTCATATGCTGAAAGTCACTGGACTTGCCAGACTTTACGTCTGACCTTGCTTGTTTTCTCCCCCTTTTTCTTCCCTTTCCCCCCAGGTTTTCCAAGGAGGGAATACTTTAGCTTGATCCGGATTTCTTCTGCTTGAAGTACTTAGAGTGCTTGAAGTATGGCTTGACTACTTATGGCAGCTTCTGTGGGGATTATGATTTTACTGTTTTGTACTCTGATGATTTTCTGAACAAGACTGATATTTATGTACTTGATTTTTTGGTAAAGATGTAACCAAACTGATTTCTGTTTTCCGCTGTAATAAAGTTATAATTTCTCTAGTATTGTTTATCTATCTTGTAAATTTCTGTTCTGTCTACTAAAATGCTCCATCAAAGTTAAGGCATTCCCTTTGTGAGTGACCTTAATGGAGGTGGGGTGTTACACTTGGTATCAGAGCTGAAGGTTACCAGATTGGGTAAAGTTTTTGAAAATTATTTTCAAAAAAGTTTTAAAAGGAAGTAGTTTCAAAAGTAAAAGCTTATTTTTGAAAAACATAATCCCCAAAAAGCCATATATCTATCTTTTTAGTTCTCCGTTTTAAATCTTTTTCTTTCATTCCAGCATGTCTGTGAATCTTAACTTTCCAGAGGGTGTGCCAATATCTGGCTGGTTCAAGAGGTACTTAGAGGCTAGGGCCAACGATGCAGGCCCAGCAGATATTCCTCCTCTAGCTGCAGCGATTCGTCCTCCTCCGCCCCCTCCTCGTGCAATTGCTTTTTCAAAGATCTGTAAAGATTTTAGGTCCATGGGTGGAAAGGATTTCAAGGGAATTGAATCATTCGTAGAAGCGAGGAACTGGCTCAAAGAAACTGAGGATCTATTCGTTATTTTCGAGGTGGACGATAGGCAGAAGGTACAATTGGCGGTATGGTTGCTCAAGGATGAAGCTTCCTATTGGTGGGAAGTCATTAACGCCGAGAGGCCGGTTGAAACATGGATGGATTTCAGAACAAGGTTTGAGACGAAATTCCTATCGCAAGCTAAACTAAGTCTACAACTGGAAAAGTTCTTATCTCTTAAGCAAGGAAGTATGACGGTCAAGGAATACGTCAACCAGTTCAACCAACTGACTAGGTTCGGACTAGATTTAGTCAACACCCAGCATAAAAAGGCTCTCCGCTTTGTTAAAGGATTGAACGAGCCACTGCACAGCCTAGCCATGACCCATGTACCCATGGGAGCGACTTACGAGAGATTGGTGGATATGGCACTACTGCATGAGGAAGACAACAGCAAGAAAGAGGCAAAGAAGGAAGAACCACAGAACAAGAAAGCATGGCCCAAAAAGTAAACACAAAAGAAGGGTGAAAAGTCTGAAGATAAGAAGGAGAAAAAGTGCTTTACTTGTGAAAGCTCGACTCATCTGAACAAGGATTGCAGAAAAAAAACGGCACTTGCTTCAACTGTGGTGAAATGGGACACTTCACTAGGGACTGTCCGAAGAAACGAGGGCAAGGGCAGTGGACATGACCAACTTCTAGAAGGCAGGCGAACACTCTCGAGGCTAGTGGATAGATAGAAATAGGAAAACTTTCTGTAGGAGGTTTAATTTCTTTATCTGATTTTTGAGTTAAAACTCTTTTCTGATTCCGGCATTTCGATTCTGTAATCGATACTCTGCACTTGAATACTAGTATTGTTTCTGATTCCGCTGTAGACTCAGACCCATAAGGGTTACGACTCATCTAAGCGTGGTAAGTTGGGTATCTGTGTTGAGCGTTAAGTTGACTATGACGCATACATTATGGGTTTTTATCATGCTTAGTTTCCTAAGAATCATTTAGTAATCTGATCTGTACCGGTAATCTGTAAATATCTGAATATTTCTGATAAGGTTGAGATTTCCAGTTTTGACATTGTCTAAAGAGGGTAATCCTCTGGGTGTCAATCTGATGTTGATTTCGGTCTTCGGGGTTGATACTTAGGGGAATTTGTTTCTCAACTAAGGTCTAATGGAAACCAAGTTTTGTTTATCTGCACTCGCTCCCATCACTCGACTGTATCCTATCGATCGAGTCTTCGACCTATAGATAGGAATCCTATGGATGTAAACATGTGTTTGAGACATGTTATGTTTGATGGTTGCAAGTGGATGCAAGTGGTTGCTAGTGGTTGCTCGTGGATGCATATACATACACTAGGCACTAGATCGGCTCGAAAACACTCTCATACTGCATATGGATGTGTGAGCATTTTCAATTTCTGTGGATGCAAAATGATTGACTCATCACATGGATGTTGCATATGAATGAATGATTGTCACTCATATAAGAATAATATGTATCAAATAGGAAAATTGCATACATGTTGGACTCATGACACTGACATAGTTCACATTAAGGAGGTCAACTGAATCAGTGGACCGCCTGATCTTTACATTAGATAAGGAACATATACACACACTTTTTGCATATGTTCATACAACATTAGAAGTTTTCTAAGGACGATGGATGCTTGTGGATGATGGTTGAGTAGATGGATGACTGGATGGTAGGACACATTCTTCTTAACTTGAAGATTTCGGGGACGAAATCCTTTAAGGAGGGGAGAATGTAACACCCCATATTTTTTGTGAATGTATAAGTAACAAATCAGAGAATAATTAATTTTTAAAATAATAATCAAGGGAAATGAGTTGCGCCATTGCGTTCATCTCGAAATTCAGCTTGAAAACGAGTCCGAGTTTTCGAAAAACGGAGTCCGTATGACCAAGTTATGACCCTCCGAAGTTTCAAGAATTTGAATAAAATAAAACAGCTCGAAAATAAAGCCAGAAATTCGAAATTCAAACCCAGAGAAGGCTGGCGGGAAAATTCCAGCCCATATACCCAGGTCGACCCCCCCCAACCAGGTCGACTGGGGAGTCGACTGGGGTGTCGACCTCCCCATGACCAGGTGGACTGGGGAGTCGACCTGGGGGTCGACGTGCGGGTCGACCTGCTCCCGAAACTCAGTTTTTGAACCTGGTTCATTTTGATGTATCCGGTCTCGTTTTCTGTCTATATTCGTCCGCCTAATCCTATATAAACAGCCTCCTAGCCTCATTTTCTCTACACAATTTCATTCTGTCTATATTCTGCCTTTGTTCTAATTAAAAATGGCGTCGCTACTCTGCTAGAATCAAAACTTGGGCTGATGGATCTTCTTCCAACTTGAATAGAATTAAAAGCTAAATCAAATCTCAAATCAAAGTTTAGAGCTACAACAACAATTAAAGAGGAGTAATTCAACATTTCTGCATCAACAACAGTTTATTATCCTTTCTTAAAACCACGAAAGGCAAGTACAGTTATTTTCCGATATAAACTTTAATTATGGTTGTGGCTTGATTATAAGTCTGAATCTGAGGTTATGTATATTCTTATATGTCAGATCTGTTTTTTGTGACTATTCTATACCTCTTTCTTATTTCTGTTCTATAGCCAGGCTACTACGAGCCTGCGCCGAATCTCGTAAGAGATTAACGCACAAACGCTAAATTTTGGGACATATAATGAATAATGCATAATTGGACATGAAACTCTTGCCTATGAGATTATTGCCTATGACTATAATTCACACCTATGAGACTATTGCCTATGATTATGATTCATGACTATGAGACTATTGCCTATGACATTGAATAAGAAACTATTGTAATTAGTGGCTCATGACTATTGTGGTTAGTTGCCTATAACTATTGTAGTTAGTTTCTTATGCCTATTCCCTTATTGATGTTAGATCTCATATTTAGTATGTAACTTTGCTAGTTTATTCCCATTCACTGTTATGTACATCGAGCCTAGAGGGGCCATTATCATTGTATTTGGTTCATTATTGCATGCCTATTCTTTCTTGTGCTTATCCCCTATTCCTTTTGCTAGGGCCATTTCATGAGTATTTAGAGAACTTGTGGAAACATGTTATACGGGGATTAGGCGTAGCTTAATTAAGTTAATTTGGCATAGCAAATATGTTGGCATAATCTGAATTGGCTATAATAGAGAATGATTTACATGTGTATTAGTCCTGGACATAAATGGTAAACTAGAATATTAAATCTAGTTTTGACATGAACTGTAAATGGGAATATTAAGGCTAAAATTTGGGGCATATATTGTATTATGAATTATGACCTTGATTTGGGCATGTAAGTTTAGGCTAAATTTATAATTAGGCAAGATATGTCAATGAAACTTTAAGGAATGATTAAATCTGTTATATTGCCTAATCCGCTAGTTCTGTTATATTGCCTAAACTGCTAATTAGATTGAATTGCCTAATCTGCTAATTATGTTAAAATTGCCTTATCTGCTAGACCTGCTAAATCGCCTAATCTGCAAGATCTGTTATCTGTTTAGTCTGTTGAATGGCGTAATCTGTTGGAACTGAAATGCTGAAATTTGAAGTATGTAAATCTGTAGGCTTGATTTAAAATTGAGCAAAACTTGTTAATAGAACCTCGAATAATCTGCTGTAACTTGTACAGAAGTTAATTTGTTAAATTAGCATGATTCGTCTGATATCAGCACAGTCTGTGAATGAATGCATTGGCTAAACATGAAACATGGCTAACTCGAGGTTAGAATAAGTTTGTGGCGTAATCCTGCCCAGAACCGCCCGGCACATCCAGTGGCCGCAAACAATAGGTTCTAATGTGAGAAATTAGTCATAACGTTCTTGAAACCCGAGGTTAGACTCAGTTTGCGGCAGAAACCTGCCCGGAACCAACTGGCCTAACCAGTGGCCGCAAACTGTCAGTCTAATGTGAGAGGTCTGCGCGTTAATTTTTAATTGATACAAATCTGAGTAAATATGATGTCTAAAACGTGTTGGGTGGGTAGGGTTAAACCAATTGGACTAATGAATTTAACAAACCTGTTTCGTGAATCTATAGGCCCAATTACAAAGTTAGACAAATCTGTAAATCTGTTAAATCCGTATATCTGATCCGTTAGTCTGAAACTTGTCTGATCTGTGAACTAGTTGATCTGAACTCTATATATCTGAACTTGTAAACAAGTTATTCTGAAATCTGTTAGTCTGGGGACACAAGGTTAGGAGGGAAATTACTTGTGTCATCTGTTTTTTGGGACCCATATTAGTCAGTAACCCTTTCTGGTATCAAACTTTGACCCAACAATAGGTAGGGTCCGGGCACGCTTACTGAACTAATTATAAGCGGTTCATTCTGATAATGGCGAGGGGTGTTGATGATGCGTTCCAACCCGGTCATGTGTGTGCATGGATCCCGGCCTGCCTCTGAGGATGTAAGACGCCGTTACATCTGTAAATAGGTCTGTGCCAATTGGTTGTCACTTTAGGGAGTGATACACCCTACTGTGGGGCCGACACAGGGTATTTATGTATTAGGGAGTCGATCGCTTGGGGTAGGGTTTTAAGGATACACTTAGTTCTGTCTGTTTCTGCTGGTACCGTCTGTTTCTATTGGGTGGTAACACCTGTCTGTTTCTGCGTGGTACCGTCTGTTCGGGTGGTAAAGGCCCATTTACTAGTGTACACCTAATTCTACATTATGTTTCCGTAGGGATTAATCTGTTTCTGTCTGTTTCTGTTCGGGTGGTAAAGGCCCATTATTAGCATTTTGTTTCTGTCTGTTTCTGTTCGGGTGGTAAAGGCCCATTATTAGCATTCTGTTTCTGTCTGTTTCTGTTGGGGTGGTAAAGGCCCATTACTAGCATTCTCTTCTGTGGAAATTATTCTGTTCCCGTTTCTGTTTCAGTTTAGACATCAGGGTGACATCTAATCCTGTTATACTAGTATTAGTGCAGAGAAATGAAAAGTAATATTATTCTGTTTCTTCTTAACCTAAGTACATCTGCTGCTTCTGTTACTGTTATCTCTTATCCAACTTATTTTTGTGTCATAATTATTATTATCTGTTCATATGCTGAAAGTCACTGGACTTGCCAGACTTTACGCCTGACCTTGCTTGTTTTCGCCCCCTTTTTTCTTCCGTTTCCCCCCAGGTTTTCCAAGGAGGGAATACTTTAGCTTGATCCAGATTTCTTCTGCTTGAAGTACTTAGAGTGCTTAAAGTATGGCTTGACTCCTTATGGCAGTTTCTGTGGAGATTATGATTTTACAGTTTTGTACTCTGATGATTTTCTGAACAAGACTGATATTTATGTACTTGAGTTTTTGGTAAAGATGTAACCAAACTGATTTCTGTTTTCCGCTGTAATAAAGTTATAATTTCTCTAGTATTGTTTATCTGTCTTGTAAATTTATGTTCTTTCTACTAAAACGCTCCACCAAAGTTAAGGCATTCCCTTTGTGAGTGACCTTAATGGAGGTGAGGCGTTACAATTTATATATAGACCCACAAACTTAAACTGTTGGGGTTATGCAATCTTATTACACTGGAAGGGATAACTTGTGGAAATCCTAATAGTGAGGATGCAAGCCTGGGGGAAGCTTGTATCATCCTGTGTGTGGGACCCGTTTTAGTCAGTAACCCATATATATGTATCAGACGAGTACTCCAAACTAGGTCAGAGTTGGGGCACGCTTACTGAGTTGATTGTAAGAGAACCAAAAGAGGGGACAGTATGGGCGATGCATTCCAACGGGTCATGTGCATCCATGGGTCCGGACAAGGGAGGCTAAGACACCGTGACATCGGTTGATATGGTTGTGTACATCCTGAAAACGAAGGGTTGCAACTTAAGGAAGTGATACATCCTACTGTAGGGCCAGCACAGGGTATCGACGGAGTAGGGAGCCGATCGATTGGGGTAGTAATTAGGGTACATCTAGTCTCGCTTGTTTAGGAGCCCGTTATTATCCCTAGGGGTAACACCTGTATGTTCAATTATGCTACTTGTTATTGTATGGGGTAAAACCTCCCATTAGAATTACGCCTAAGTCTACCATCTTGTTGGGGATCATCTTGTTCATATTATTCTAGTATCAGAGAGAGAGAGAGAGAAAGGTATTAAAGAAGCGTTATACATATATGATCTATTTAGTTTATCCTGTTTAACCTGTCATACCTGCCTTACATGTTGTTATCCCTCTTATCCAGTTTATATGTCTGTCATGATGCTTTTACTTATTTATATGCTAAAAGTAACTGGACTCGCCAGACTTATGTCTGACCTATTTTGTTTCCACTTCTTTCTATTCCACTCCCCGCCCCCCAGCTGCACCCGCTATCCCTCCTCCTCCTCCGCCTGTTGATAATTTATTTAAGATATGCAAAGATTTCTAGGCTATGGGCAGAAAGCCATTCCGAGGAGCTGAAAATTTTATAGAAGCAAGGAATTGACTTAAAGAGACAGAGGATTTGTTTGGAATTTTTAAAGTTGACGATCGTAGGAAGATTCAGCTGGCCGTTTGGCAGCTGAAAGATGAGGCCTCATTCTAGTGGAAGCATGTCTGTGAAAGAATATTATAATAAATTTAATCAATTGGCGAGGTTTAGAGCTAGTGAATACCGCACACAAGAAAGCTTTGAGGTTTGCTATACGATTGAATGAACCCCTCCATGGGTTGGCTACGTCTCATATTCCGATGGGAGCAACTTTCAAGAAACTCGTTGATATTGCATTAATACACGAGGAAGATAAAGGTGAAAAGTAAGAGGCTAAGGTTGAAGAAACATAAAATAAGAAAGAGTGGCCCAAGAAAGGACAACAACAATAAAAGAAGGGAAGAACGGACGTCAAGGCTAGAGATAAGAGCAAGTGCCATAATTGCGGACGCGAGGGTCACTTGATCGGGGACTGCAAAAGGAAGAAGAATTCTTGTTTCAATTATGGGGAGGTCTGACACTTTTCTAAGCAGTGCCCAAAGAAGTATGGACAAGGTCAAAGGGCAGGATCTTCGAGAGGGCAAGTGCTTCGCATTTTTTTATATCTTTCCAATCATCCTGATAGAACTCTTTTTGATTTGGGTGCTTCGCATTCTTTTATATCTGATTCTGTGGTTGAGTCTCTGCATCTTAGTACTAGTATGTTTTTGAATCCCGTTGTTGTCTCAAACCCTATTGGTGGTACGACTCATTTGTCTATGATTTGTCGGGGTTTGAGAATATCTGTGTTAGGCATCGAGTTTGAGTGAGATGCATATGTGCTTGGTTTCATGGGCTATGGTTTGGTTCTAGGGATGGATTGGCTAGCCGTGTATGGTGCCATTCTAGATTGTGAGAGGAGGGTCGTTAGACTTTTGACTTGCCATGGGAGGACCCTCGAGATTTCCTATGACCCTAAAGGGTCTGTCATGCTTAGTTTCCTAGAGTCACTTGATGCATCTATCGATGATCTGCGATCTGTACCAGTAGTCTGTGAGTATCTTGATGTTTTTGAGGAGATTCGGGGCTTACCTCCGAGGCGCTAGATCGACTTCTGTATATACTTGGTGGACAATGCAAAGCCAGTTCCATTGCCTGTGCGCCACATGGATCAAAGAGAAAGGAGGGAGCTTTGCAAGCAAGTAGGGGAGCTACTTGAGAAAGAGTTTATTAGGAGAAGCATGTCTGAATGGGGTGCTCCGGTGGTATTCACAACTAAGGCAGATGGTTCACTTATGTGTAGATTATAGAGAGTTGAATAAACTCACTAAAAAAAACTGGATCCTACTTCCATGGATAGATCTGTTTGACCAACTTGTTGGTGCATCTGTTTTCTTTCAGCTAGACTTGGCCACGGGGTTTCATCAGTTGAGGCTGGCCGAGGATAGTATAGACAAGATCACTTTTAGAACTCCGTATGGTTTCTTCAAGTGGCTCGTCATGCCATTTGGGTTGACGAGTGCACCCACCTATTTTATTTGATCTGATGAGTAGGGTATTTCAGGAGTTTCTAAATAAGTTCGTTGTGGGCTTTGTTGATGACATCTTATTTTCTCGAAGAATGAGGAAGAGCATGCCTTACATTTAAGGGAGGTTTCGAAAACTCTCCGTGCGCACTAACTTAACGCGAAATTCTCCAAATGTCATTTTTGGAGAAAAGAAGCGAGATTTCTAGGGCATGTAGTCTCTAAAGATGGGATAACAGTAGATCCTGCGAAGGTAGTTACAATTCAAGATTGGCAGATCCAAAAGAATGCAAAGGAGGTGAGAAGTTTTCTTGGATTAGTGGGCTATTATAGGAAGTTCATTAAGGACTTCGCAAAGATATCAACCCCACTCGCCAGGCTAATGAAGAAGAATCTGACATTTTCTTGGGATGTAGATTGTAACGATGCTTTCCAGCAATTGAAGAGGGCTCTGATAACAGGCCCAGTCTTGACCTTGCTCGATAGGAACAAAATGTTCGCAATATACACTGATGCATGTGGTATAGGGCTTGGTGCTGTTCTGATGCAAGAGGGAAGGGTAGTATGTTATGGAGGTAGACAGGCAAGGATTCATGAAAAGAACTACCCTACCCATGACTTAGAGCTAACTACCATAGTATTCGCGCTTAAGACTTGATGCTAATATCTACTCAGAGAGAAGTTCGAGTTGCACACTGATAATAAATCTCTCAAATACTTATTCTCACAGAAGGATCTCAATTTGAGGCAACAAAGATGGATGGAGTTCCTAGCATCCTACGATTTTGAGATTGCTTATACCCCTGGCAAGGGTGATGTAGTGGCAGGCGCATTGAGTAGGCAGAGGATGGCCTTAAGTCCTCTGTTTGTGGAGAGGAAAAGCTTGGAGTTTATATCGACTTTTGATTTTAGACCCTCCACCGAGTTTATACCTGGTTTATTGGCATCACTAGAGGTGCGACTTATTCTTTTGGATCAGATATGAACTTCGCAGCAAGAGGATCTACAGATTTCAGACATCTTGAATAGACTCGGTGGAGGAGAGACTTCTAGTCACCTCAGTAGATACTCCACGGATGATAGAGGGTGGTTGGGAGGCTTTGTGTTCCCAGAGTTGGGAGTTTGTTGAAGTCCTTGAGGAAGCTCATCATTCTAAGATGACTATTCATACAGACGGTGATAAGATGTTTAGAGATATGAAGAGGGTTTTCTTTTGGGCTTGGATGAAGAAAGATGTGGCGGAGTTTGTTTCTCGATGTTGGGTTTTCCAGCAAGTCAAAGCTGAGTAAAGGAAACCCATTGGTTTACTTCATCCTTTGGAATTCCCATAGTGGAAGTGGGAGAGCATCTCAATGGATTTCATTGACAGTTTGCCTAGAATGAGGAAAGGCAACACCAATATTTGGGTTATAGTAGATAGACTTACTAAGAGCGCTCATTTCATTTTGGTTAAGAGTAAGAGGACAACAGTATGGTTGGCAGCGGTTTAGTTGATGAGATAGTCTGTCTTCATGGAGTACCTTCCACTATCATAAGTGATCGTGACCCCATTTTCACCAGTGAATTTTGGAGGAGCTTGCAAGAAGCATTAAGTACATAGTTGTGTTTGAGCACCGCTTATCACCCTCAGACAGATGGACAAAAGGAAAGGGTGAACATAGTTCTTGAGGATCTTTTAAGGCTGTGTATCCTAGACTTCGGAGGGACTTGGAAAGAGCATCTAAATTTAGTAGAGTTTGCCTACAACAACAGTCATCCGGCTAGTATTAGCAGGGAAACCTTTAAAGCATTATATGGACGACCTTGTAAATCACCGACTTGTTGGTGGGAGACTACAGAAAAACCTCTACTTGGACCGGACATGGTTAGAAAAACTTCAGAAAAGATTGACCTTATCCGCAGACGCATAAAGACAGCTCAGGACAGACAAATGTCCTACACAGATAGGAGAAGGACTGACATTGTGTTTGATGTAGGTGACATGGTTTCCATTAATGTTTCACCATTAAGGAATGTGGTTCTCTTTGGATCTATAGGAAAATTGGCAATAAGATTTGTGGGACCATTTCCCAAAACAGAAAGGATTGGCCAAATGACCTATAGAGTAAAGCTACCAGAGAGTCTGTCCAGTGTTCATGATGTTTTCCACGTTTCTCATCTACGAAGTGTTTGCATAATACTGCAACTGCAGAAGTAGTTGAGCCGAGTATGCATGAGGAAGTGTAGGTAGAATGGGAGGCGACGGTTAGACTTGTTCCTACCTGTATTCTTGGATCAGAAGTTAAGAAGCTACGCAACAAAGAAGTCAAGTTGATGAAAGTTTGGTGGGGAGATAACCAAGAGGACGCAACTTGGGAGACTGAAGACAAGATTCGCGCTTCGTACCCTTTTCTTTTCAAGGGTATGTTCTTAACTTTCTTTCCAAAGCTTTTATTCATGCTTTTTTTCTATCATTTAAGTATATCCTATCGATCGAATCTTCAACCTTTAGGTAGGAATCCTATGGATGTTAACATGTGTTTGAGACATTGAAACTACCTAAAACTTCCCCGTAAAGGAAAGCCCGGATTGAGTTGAGAATACGACAAATCAGAACATAAATAGAAGAACATTTCATTGCTATTACAACAATTTACATCCGAGTACAAGAATATACAGAGTATGAACAAATAATATACATTCGATAAATATAAGAGTTTTACAAATGACAATGCAGCGGAAAATAATACAAAATACAACTGAAAGAAATACACGGATACAGAGCGTTCTGAATATAGCTCCAGCTGTAAACCAGGACCCTGTTAATATAATATCTGCAAAACCAAAACTACTAGCTTCCCATGTGGAAAATAGGGGCATCCAGAGTTTAGGTTAAAACAATAAACTCCAGGCCAGTCATGTGATTGGTGTGAGAACTAAAACAGTTATTAACTTGATTTTAAAGCTAGATATATCAAGGGACCACGCCATATAGCACGGAACGGGTTTACCTCCAAGAATACCAGTGCATAAAACAAACATCACAATGCTAAATAAAGAACAATGAAGCTATTATAAGACTCAAGTCCCATCACACAATGCAACGCAAGCCGAAGGATAGAGTTTTACCTTATAATAGCCAAATAATGCTTGATCCGTGAAATTTCATCTTTTATTATTACTATAAGTGAAGAAATCAACTTCAAATATAAATGTATCAATTATAGACGGCATAGTGACGCATCCCACTATGTCGCCATACTAGGCTTTACAATTAAAACCGACATGTCACGTATTGGAAATTGGATTCCATCTGTGAACCAAGGCAAAGGGATCATCCTGTGCAAATTCGAGATAATCTAGCCTACCATGTCTCAGGAATAGCCGCAACTGTACCTGGATCGTTAGGGCCGGTCCACATTTTAAGTGGATTAAAAATCCCTAAACATGCGTTTCCTCGCCATATGGGGCGAAATGGTCAGTATGTCAACCATATAATCCATCAGCCCCGTAGTGACCGATATAACCGAGGCGCCTCGCTATCCATCATCCACATAAGTAAAAATATCTGGGCTCCATACCATGACACCACTCCTAGCTAAAATGAAATGCATGCCCTCCCTGAAGTCCCTCCAGTTTCTGGTTCACACCGAGGTGTGAGGCTCGCAAATTAACGCTATACACAAAGCTATGCTATATTAAAGCCGTGCTTTGATCATCAACTACAAGACTCTGTTATTCAACAGAAGCCCTGATCATTTGCATCTCAGCATTCCACATAGGCAATTTCACGCCATGCGACTGATGTCTATCAATATATAACCTCTGAGCTCGTACGTCTCATGAAGGGTGTTAAGCAAGAGAATAAATTCTCCGCCACCAAATAGATATATATTTAATAGAGATTAATCAACACAAAATAAAATTCAATGTCAGACATACCTCCATTTACAAGTTCATTCTGGGTCTGAACGAAACCGAAGGCACCTTATTCCTCGTCCCATATGTCCAATAAAGGAGAGAGGTCCTCGCATATCCGATCGATCTCCAAGTACGTCTGGACGATCACCACTTATTACTTCGTGTTGGGTATACAGCCCAATCAAGACATTAGTAATCATCCAAACGATGTGAAGACCTCGGATCTTCAACCACCATTTTCATCGTTGACTTATCGTCGATTCAGTTATTCAGGATGGGATAAACCCGGTCTTTCTGAATAACTCGCGTATCTTATAAACAAGTGCTATAAAAACACAACATACGCCTCATTCTAATTCTGAATATTCTTTTATTTAACTATTCATATCCTTTGGGAAAGGTTCCCATTAATTTTATCAAAGATAAATTCTTCAAATTTATTCTTTAATCTTCTATTGGATATCAATTCAAACCAAGTTAAGGTTTATCCAAACTAGTCGGGATTGACGAACCTTACCGAAGTAATCATTTATTATATTTCCCAATCCCAACCTATTCATCCCATGAAGCAAAACTGGTAGTACTCCATATCTAACACCACGGTGTTATCGGTAAAATTAATTACCATTTCACATTCAAATCTAATTAAAGATTTAACTATCGCCTGGAGTAAAACTGGTGGTACTCCATTCTCGATCATTTCCCGAATTTGATAATTTAAATTTTCACATTAACATTTCAATCTAATTAAAGATTCACTAAAACTCCACTTAGTTTTTAATCCCCAAAAATCATTATATAATGATTATTCAAATTCAGGAAATAAATCCCATCTTTACCCGGGTTAAAGAACTAATGTCATTTAAAACCCAGTCCATGATAAACCCAAAATCGCATTCCATTGATTATGGAACCTTCATGGAAAACAAATCAATATATAATCGATATCAATTTCCATATCCGACTAATAATATAAATGGAATAACGACAAAGCCTTTTTTATTCCATATATATTAACAGTCTTCCTCCACATAAGTTCACTTCGATTATTACCAAATTGAATTCCATTCCATTCCAATTTATTTTATTAAATTGGAAAACTTTTCTTTGGAAAATTCCCCTAAGTCTTAATTAAAAGATTTATAAATTTCGAATCATATTTCACTGTTAATCGGGTTAAAGAACGAATGTCATCAAAAGCACAATTCACGATAAACCCGATTCACAATCCATTTTATTCCAATTACCAAATGTAACTGGAAACTCTAATAATCTTAATTAAAAGATTTTATTTTTCGAATGGGGTTTAAAGAATAGTGTTACTAAAAACATCATTCACGACAAACCCAAAATCCAATTCTTTTATTCAATTCCAATTAAAAATCAATTAATTGGAAAACTTCCCTAAAGCTTAATTAAAAGATTTATTTTTTTCTCAACTGGGTTTAAGAACAGTGTTATTAAAGACACCGTTCATGACAAACCCAAAATCGCATTTGATATTAAATACAAGGCTCTGAATAGAAATTATATCGGCTTATATTCAATATCAAATTCTGAAACCAACAAATATCGTATTGGAAATAACGATATAAATATATCTTCCAAATTTCCATAACAATATCCATATAATCACGAAATCCAATATCGAAATATTTCGAAGATGATTTCCATTCAAATCCACTCCAATTCATATACTGGAAATTCTGGTTATATTAAAACTCATTCTCAATCCAATTTATTTATTTAAAAATAATTGGATTATAATTCTAGTTGATAACTAGTTCATTTTGATAAAAATATATTTTTATCTTTTCAAATATGGAGTCTTTCACCCAATTCTTTCCAAATCATTTACTATGATTTTACATAAATTATCAATATTTTTAATAATTTTATTAAGACCCTTTCAGTTGATTTCCATAAATGGTCATCGAACTACACTTACATCGACCTTTTCCCAAATTTATTTGGACATAATTCCAAATCCAACTGTCAGATTTCAAAACTCTTATATTGGTTCGATAGCTCTTTTCGATACGAACCCAACGGTTCCGGTTTTAGGAGAATCTGACGGTCGGATCTCCCGTAATATCAATTCGAAGTCAATGGTCGAAATTCGCGAACGGTCGCGGCGCAGCGCGTTCTATTGAGGCTATTAAATATATATAATATATATTTTGCCGATTTCCATTTAAAACGTATTTTATAAATCATTTATAGATTCGTTTTAAAATGATTCTGACTTCATTTCAAATTTTAAATCAAAATTGAATTTTCCTTATCATTATAATATATAAATGATAATATTTTCAAAATATCTGATTTTGAAATCAATTCCTTTTCAATATTCATTATAAAAATGAATAAAATCGATATAAGTATTGTCTGCGTCAAAATGGCGCAAATCTAATCAACATGGTTTCATATATTTAAATATTTTCGTGTTCATCCAAAATCGGACATCAAAATCATATTTTGATTCTTTTCTAAATATTATTTTAAAATATTCATTATTTTAAAATATTCGTTATTTTAAAATATTCCTTATTTCTGAATTGCAATCAGACCCAATCAATTACCATATAATTTTATTTATATGGATTTCATATAACACATGTATATATCAATAATGATAAACAATCAACCATCAGCCAGAGTGCACTACACAACTGCATAAGCATTAAATATAAATAATTAACGCTCACAACAGTCTGCCAACCCATCGATTGACATACAACTAAACAACTGGGATTAATGTACGTCAAATGTCATCCCAATACCCGTCTGGGGTTTCAATCAACAAATACAAATTTTATTTGTGTAGTTTGGCGATGTGTAAAATATATCGTCCCAATCAATATCAGATAAATGGGTGTACATAAACGAACCATCCGATTTGTTTATGAATATTTATTTGAACAAGTGACTATTTTATACAGTTCATATATACAATAAAAATGATATTTTTATTGTTTAAATATTTTATTCCATACATGAATATTTTATATATTTTATTCATTCAATAAAAATGATATTTTTATTGTTCAAATATTTTATTCCATGCATGAATATTTTATATATTTTATTCATTCAATAAAAATGATATTTTTATTGTTCAAATATTTTATTCCATACATGAATATTTTATATATTTTATTCATTCAGTAAAAATAATATTTTTATTGTTCAAATATTTTATTCAACACATGAATACATTACAGTCAATTTAATCCAATCAAACATCAATGGTTTGTACAATCAATGGTATCGGGTGCTACTAAGCACCGTCTGCATCCTAGTATATATTTGACTGTAAAGTAATTAGAGTGAAAAGGAGTTCTCACCTTTGGTTTCCACTCCACCGTGCTTTATTGTCACTCAGATTCACTGTTCTGATTCAAACACAAACTGTTTCACGAAATTTATATTAAAAATCATATTTTTAAACAACATTATTTACTTTTTAAAAATTACAATTTTATATGGCTATTATATACATAAAAATCACATTTTTATATTGCTACTAGATATATAAAAATCATATTTTTATTCAAAGATATCTCAATAAATATCACATTTTTATAATTCAATTATATATATATAAAATCATATTTTTTTAATTCAGTTTTATATATAAAAATCATATTTTTTTAATTTAGTTTTATATATATATAAATCATATTTTTTTTAATTCAGTTTTATATATAAAAATTATATATTTTTTTCAATTTTATTTGTATATATAAAAAAATGAAAGTAAAATCATTGTTATTTATTTTTAAAACTGAATTCAGAATCCTTGTTATTTATTTTTAAAACTAAAATTTACTTGATTATTAAATTAAATAAACCAAGTACATAAAAATAAGCTCGCTATTTAAAGTCTGGAACCCCCGTTTCACTGCTCGAAGGTAATCCACCGCCGCCGCTGCCGCTAAAGCACGCCGGAACCGCGTCTGACACCTCGCCTCGCTACGTCGTCTTGCCCTCACCCATCGCTCGGCTCGTTGTCGAACTTGTCAGTCACCGGTGGTCAGAAAACAACTTCGAACTCCGGTTCTTCCCACACATGATTCGAGAAATCTGCAGCTCCAATTCAGATCTCAGCCGTTATATTTGTAGGTCTCATCCCTCTATTTAATTTCGTTTCGGGAGGAGGTGATAATTCTTCATGGATGATGAGAAATCATTGGAAGAAAATAGAACGGTTTCCGCCGTTCGAAGTAAAGAATGCGGCTTTAGGACTATTTGACCGGGAATGTGATTTTTGACTAGGGTTTGACTTAGTAAATGAATAAATATAGGCTAAGTAATATTATTATTTTATTTATTTTCCAAAATAACTTGTTAATCGATTTGAACTCCAAACGAGACCCAACGACTGTCACCCCTAGCTAAATACCCCCATTCCGAACACAATGAGATATGTTTCGTAAGCCAATTTGACTGTTACGATCAGTTTTTGTCAAAATTAAAATATAAATTAATTTAATATTCTAAATTGATTTCAATGTACATTTTAATTTACCGAGGCTATATACTGACTCCAAAAATTACAGAATTTTTTTTAGCTTTGTACTAACGATACGGTCCTAACAAAACTAACTTCGTCAAATTTGGAGACCATTTGAAAAATGGTCATTTTCTGGTCGATCCAATTCGAATTTAAATTACCAAACACCTTTAAATCCACCACGCTCACATATTGATTCCAAAAATTATGAAAATTGGAATCTAGTATTTATTTGACATTCCGGATCCAACAAAAGTGGTCTTGTCAAAAACGGAGGTTGTTTGCAAAATCGCTATTTTTAAGGGCTATATATTATATAAATTCCATAGCGACTATTTTGAATTTTAAACTGGACAAAACTTTTTATTCCCGTTATGAAATCTGGATTTTTCACATTCGTTGGAAAGATATTTTCAAACAGATTCAAATATTTCTTATTTCATTAAAATCCGGTTTATTTTGAATCCTGTACATTCAATTGAAATTTGAAATCGAATTTTCAAAATACCACGCCATTTCAGGCTCGTTATATAATTAAAATAAATTATTCGTTCTAACTATTTAAATAAATTTTTAGTCATTATTATTTAAAATAAATGATTTTAAATATTCAAAATTCATTAAAATTGCCAAAATAAAAATTTTAAATTGGTTCCGATTTTCTGGGTTGTTACCGACATGTTATGTTTGATGGATGCAAGTGTTTGCTATTGGTTGATCATGGATGCATATACACACACATTAGGCACTAGATCGGCTCAATCACTCTCATACTGCGTACGAGTGTGTGTGAATTTTTCTTCTTTTAATGGACAGAAGTGAGTGTATCATCATATGGATATTACATTTGGATGAATGATTGCGCATGCATATAGAAATTACATGTTATGATAGGATTATTTGCATAGATGTTGGATTCATGGCACTACCATACATTGCATTAAGGAGGTCGACTGAATCAGTAGACCGCCTGATCTTTCGCGTTAGTATAGGGACATATACACACACATTTGCATATGCTCATATAAGCATAAGAAATCTTTAAGGACAATGGATGCCTGTGATTGGTGGATGAGTAGATGGATGATGGATGTTAGGATATACATTCGTAGATTTCGGGAACGAAATCCTTTAAGCAGGGGAGAACGTAACACACCGTAATTTTATAACACATTAAGATGATAAACTAAGGAATACCTAATTAAATATTGGGAATTAAGTAAAATGGACTGGGCCATTGCATTCTTTTCGGAATTCTACTTGAGATAAACTCTGAGTTTGGGTAAAACAGACATCGTATGAAGAAGTTATTAAGGTTTGAAGTTTGCACATATATAAGCTAATTATATATATATATAATAAACATTTTAGAAATTCAAAATCAATTCGAAAATCAAAGGCAGGACAATGCGGGAATCAGGCCCGTTAGGGGTTGACCCATGTCGACACCTCAGATCCGAGCCTGATACATTCCTACGTATGTGGACTTGTTTTCTGACTAGATTCGTGAACCCTAGGATATAAATAAGACCTCATTCCCATTGTTTTACTCATTCTAAAACAATGGAGAACTAGATGTTGCCTCTGTCTAGATTAAAATAACCTATTCTTATTCAATACACAAGTTATTCAAACTCAGAAATCTGTTCTTCAATAGCTACAATCAAGTCTCCTATTTTTAGATCTAATCACAGTGAGTCTATGTTATTTTTAGATAGAAATGATTAAAATGTAATATTGACATGCCTATAAGTTTGGATCTAAGCCTATGTCTATTGAGTAATTTGAACCATAACATATCTGCCATTATTTGTACATCTAATTCACTGTTTAGATCTCATCATGCCTGTTTATGATGCCCCTATTATGCTAGTTGCTTAATCATGTCACTATGCCTAATCAGTTTTATTATCACATGTTCATCAGATCTGTTTCTATATGCCTAAATTGTCATTACGCCCATTTCTATCACTATATGCTTATTCCGTTGCTATGCCTGTTTTTGTCATCATATATCTATCTTGTTATTATGCTCATTTCTTTTCTTTTCCCTCCTTCTTTTCTCTTTTTATTTTATAGCCAGGCTACCTTTGAGCCTAGGCATACCACTGAAATATGCGAACGCGTGAAATTGGGAACGAGGGGAAAATGTTTAAATTAGGGCATAACTTGAATTGAAAACATGAATATGGATTTGGGGCATAAACCAAAAGTTGTTATTAAAGATCTTAATTTGGGGTATATGATACA
This sequence comes from Allium sativum, assembly GCA_030737875.1. Taxonomy (NCBI): domain Eukaryota; kingdom Viridiplantae; phylum Streptophyta; class Magnoliopsida; order Asparagales; family Amaryllidaceae; genus Allium; species Allium sativum. The sequence continues at coordinate 402,774,323 of CM060922.1, read as the reverse complement.
CGATAAATATGACTTGGAAAATGGGAATGAAAACCTATAATGAAATGGGAATAATTATTAAATAATGAAAATGCCTAGATTTACAGTAATTAGAAACTGTAACCGCGCTTAGACACGAGGTTAGATAACACTTGTGGTAGAAGTTTGCCCGAACCCGACAGACATATCCAGCGACCACAAGTGGTGAATCTAATGTGAGGGGTCTAAGTGCATAAACACGTAACGAGCAAAGACACGAGGTTAAGTCCAACTTGTGGAAGAAGTCTGCTCGGACCCGCCTGGCATATCCAGCATCCACAAGTCGTAGGTTTAATGTCGGAGGTCTCGCGCATTATAACCATAAATGAATATATGGTAATGAAGTTGTATTACTTAACCTGTTTGAATCCATAAGGATTACATTAACATGTTAACTTGAGTAGGGGTTAAGTAAACTTGCTTGAAACAGTGGGGGGCGGGGGGGGGGGGGGGGGGTAAGTATATCCTGGGGAGGTAGGTAGTATTTATATATAGACCCATAAACTTAACCTGTTGGGGTTATGCAATCTTATTACACTGGTAGGCATAACTTTTGGAAATCCTAATAGTGGGGATTCAAGCCTAGGGGGAAGCTTGTATCATCTTGTGTGTGGGACCCGTTTCAGTCAGTAACCATATATAAGTATCAGACGAGTACCCCGAATTAGTTCGGAGTTGGGGCACGCTCCAGACAAGGGAGGCTAAGATGTCGTGACATCAGCAAATATGGTTGTCCACATCCTGAAAACGAAGGGTTGCCACTTTAGGAAGTGATACATCCTGCTGTGGGGCTAGCAAAGGGTATCTATGGAATAGGGTGCCATACGATTGGAGTAGTAATTAGGGTACATCTAGTCTTGCTTATTTAGGAGACTGTTTTCATCCTTAGGGGTAACATCGGTATGTTTAGTTGGGCTGCCTGTTATTATATGGGGTAAAACCTCCCACTAGAAGTACGCCTAAGTCTACCATCTTGTTGGGGGTCATCTTGTTCATATTATACTAGTATTGGAGAGGGAGAGAGAAAGAGGTATTAGAGAAGTGCTATACATATATGTTCTATTCGGTTTATTTGTTTACCTTGTCATACCTGCCTTATATGTTGTTATCCCTCTTATCCAGTTTATATGCCTGTCATGATGCTTTTACTTATTTACATGCTAAAAGTAACTGGACTCGCCAGACTTATGTCTGACCTATTTTGTTCCCTCTTCTTTCTCTTCCGTTCCCCCCTCAGGTTCTCAGGGTGGGTATACTCAAGCTTGATCAGGATTCTTCTTTCTTTTTGCTTGGAGCTTTTAGATGTACTACTTGATTTCGTACCTTCTCTACTATGGCTATATTTTTGGGGATTATGCTCTTTTCCTTTTTTTTATACTATGATGATTTTGGTACAAGACAGAAATTTTAAGTTGATGAACTGGGTTTTAAATGTTTCAGACTCATGATGTAACTATGTTTTGAACCACGTTGTTTTCTGCTTAAATAAAGTTCTAAATTCCACTGCTATTTTATATCTGTCTTATAATATTTCTGTTTCTGTTTACCTATAACGCTTCACGAAACTTAATGCATTCTCTTAAAGAGTGACATTAATGGACGTGGGGTGTCACATTGGTAGCATTGTGTGCTCAATTACTTTAAGATGATCAATTGAGCTAGTTGGTTGTGGCTTTTAAAACCAGTTATCTCCTTGGAGTTCTGACTAGCGATTGAAGTTACATCGAGTTAAGAGATCGATTATTGAGTGTGCGTGGGTTTTCAAGATTTTAAGCGGATGGTTGATCTTGAGTCCTGACTCTCTACAAAAGTGTGGTGAATGGCATGAGAACTAGTTGATTATGTATGAAGTGATGGTCGTTCCGATTATACTTTAAATGTCTTCGTCAACTGTTGAGTCATGAACACTTTGAGCATGTATCTGCAATGGTCGCATGTTAAGCATCTGCACGTGTTGCGTAAGACATAGAGCCGAGTTCAACTTCATGCAACATGCGGGTGTGTGGCTGATTTTGATATTGACTGCTCGGGTTATTCACTTTCCATTCAATTTATTCTTTGTCCATCACTCGTCGTCCAATTAGACGATGATAAGTTGCCTAAATGTCCAAGCATTGATATAAGGAGTTCAGTTTGGATGCATCCTTTGGGTCATAGCCCGAGGTCTTATTAAATTCTGGACCTATATGCTAAGAGCAAGGCGTCGTATTTTGCCTTTCACCAAGTTGCACATATATTCCCCCTTTTTTGAGGATGATAGGGCTAAAGGATGAGTGCTAAGTCCATCCTTTTTTGATTCATGCTTGTCCCGATGAATCAAGGAATGGAGTTTTGGATTGGATGGCTGTATCATATCTATACAGAGTTAGCTTCTTTGCTTCGGTGTCAAAGACTGGAGTGAGCAGTTGAATTATGCCCCTCCAAGCTCAGGCCTTTTTCCCTTGGTCTTAGAGCGCAGACTGATTGGTGGATGTCGAAGTCATGTCTTTCAAAGACTCATCCTCTCTCACTGAATCATCAGTATGTGTTGAATGCAAGGTGACTGATTGATACTCAACCTGAACTTGCTTATGCCTACCATGTATGAGGCTAGATAATGTGGTGCTAATGGTTTGTTCATATTCACTTCTTGTCTATACTCCCATCTAAGCTTGAGGCATGGAGTTGAGCGATGAAAAATTATACTATAGTCACTTGGGTGATCTATTTTGCCACCTACGGTAAGGGAAATGTTGAGACACGAATGGATGGATCACACCTAATTTGTAACAGCCCGCATTTTATGTATCGGAAGATCATAAAATAATTTTATTTTATTCCCTGAGGGTTGGATCATTCTCATCTTTTAGTATGTTGCTTATGGGGATGTGAGACATGTCCATAAATTTTACCGATTTTGTTTGTGACCATTTTGCCCCTGTCAGTCTTGTACAGGGCATAACTTTTGACTCAGGTCGAATCAGAGGGTGAGATCTGTGCCATTGGAAAGGAATTGATGATTCTCTTTCCGTAGAGTGGTTACATTAAGGATTTGGTTCAGCGGTTTGGGAGAAATCGTTGTTTTAAGGTTTAGCAGTTGGCTGTCCAGGTTTTGGAAGGCTAATGGGCTGGTTTGGAGAAAGTCTATTAAGGGGTTGGTGGAGGCTATAAATAGGGGGGTAAGGGATATGGGGAAAGGTTAGAATTTTCCATTCTCTTATGGGGAGGCTTTGATCTCCTTCTTCCTCTAATACCTTTCCACCATTAAAATTCCAAATCCAAGGAGGAATCAAAGATCTATACCATAAGAGGCTAGATCTACATCGAGTGAAAGGGAATTTCATCGGATCTAAGGGTTTTGTGCAAGTTGCTTGCTGATCGGAATCATATTTCATTGTTTTTGCATCGATTTGAAGAATTGGTGAGTGATTTACATCTCTCATTCGGATTCATGCAAGTATGTGGGTTTTAGGATGTTAATTTCATCATTTCCATGTTATTTTCCTTAGATCCACACCATGCTAAGTCCATTTTATATATGAATCACCTTAGGATCTGATCTAGATAATTTAAATGGTTAATTTTATGATTTTTCTCAAGATTATGCAAGTTAGATCCGTTTTTATGTTCATATGATTAACTTATCATGTTTTGGGAAATTTATGTGTTTTGATGGAAATTGTTAGATTGATGATATTGTTGGTTGCATAACATGTTTGTGATTGCGTTTGGACGAATCGGATAAGCTGGTTTCGTCGGATTCGTCGTTTGGCGAAGTTTTGGTCGAAATCGGAGTCGATTTAGAGATGTGCAGGTTTCTGGTCGTTCTGGAGTTGGTCGGGTCGGTCTGGAATGAGGTGGTCGGTCATAGTATGGCTTAGGAAGCAAGTCAGGGAGCTGGTCGGTTTAAGCTGGTCGGTCCAGAAGGAGCAGAAGTGTTTCTGGTCGGTTTCAGATGGTGGCATTCTGGTCGGTTTCAGATGGTGGCATTCTGGTTGTTTTTTTTACTGGAAGCAAATCCTGGTCGCTCTGAAGGAGCTGGTCGGTCAGGTGGAGCAAAATCTGGTCGGTCTTGACGGGGTCGATCCAAAGCTGGTCGGTCCCAAGGAGGTCGAGTCGATCCAAAGCCGCAAGGAGGTCGAGTCGATCCAAAGCTGCATGGAGGCGGGTCGTTCTGGAGCAAGGCTGGTCGGTTTTTGGCGGGTCGTTCTGGAGCAAGGCTGGTCGGTTTTTGGCTGGTCATTCTGGAGCAAGGTTCTGGTCGGTTTTGGCATGGTCGTTTTCTGAAAAAGTACGTTTTCGGGTGCGACTCGGGTACGAACCAAAAAGGTCTGAAAAAAATATATTTTTCGGGGGCAACCCCCCGAACCCTAGCCGCAGCGCAGTGATGTGTTTTGGTTCGGTGATGGCGTGACTTCGAGGTGATTCAAGTAGGAAGACTCGAAGTGATGAATGTGTTCGTTGATCAAGGTGGAACAACGAATGCGGAGACAACTCAAAGGTCGTGAGTTGGTGGATAATGGCTGCTCGAGAAGGTTGCTTGAGCTATGAAACATCGTCAAGGTTGGACGATTAGAGATGCGAAGGCCGAGAAGTCATCGTTGTCATAAGTTCTAGCAGGCTCAAAGCAGGGGTACGATGGGTATCGTTGAAAGGCCCAAAAGACCGGTTGTTGGTCGAGTACCCTGGGTCTTTCTGGTTGGGGAAAGGCCTAGTGTCAAGGTTGGACATTGTCAAGGTTGGGCATATGGAGTTCATGCTAGAACTGGGGTTATCATTAGCCCTTGACATATGGCAAGGTTGGTCGTCATACGATAATGATGGTTTCGAAGCAGGATTGGCAGTGATAGCCAGAGTCAGTCATGGATGATTAGTTGTTCTGTTTGTACTATCTCACATAGATTATCCAAAGTCGAGGGAGACGTTCTTTGAGTGCTTAAGTGATATTGGTCTAGGCCTCTGGCGAGAGTACTTGAGGAATGTTAAACTCGATTAGGGTTGTCTGCGTGAGACTTATCTGGATGTCATGTGTGTTTTCTATGATTGAATGGGTGTTCTGATTTCTATGGATGAATGGTTGAAATGCTTGTCGTAAAGGCTATCACTGTCCGATGTGGGGAAGATAAGGATGAGTTCTTCTCTGGTGTTGTGGGTAGATAAGTTTTTCATTTACCCATTCTCATATACTTTCTTGTTGAAGTTTGTTAGTTGTTTTATCGCTCACTAAGACTATTGTCTGACTCAAGGTTTTATGTCTCCTCTTATTACCTTGGGCTGTTCATCCGGTTGTGGATGGGCAGACTAAGTAGCAGGTTACAGGTAATGGAGCTTAGTGAGACGAGGAAGCTGAGCGATGACGAGCAGGAGGCTGGCGTATCAGTTTTATTACTATCTAGTATTTCTGTTTCCGCTGTTTGAGTTGCTTTGAGGGTTGTAGTGAGGCCTTATGTACAAACTTTGATATCAGTTGGATAATTTTCTGGATGTTGAGAAAGTTTCAAAAGTTTGCTATATGATACCTCATTACTATTACCTGTTGTATATGCTCTATTATATTTTATCCTTGCGCTGTGAATTCTACGACAGGTTTCGATGTGTTTACCTACTCTGATGATCGTCCATAGCAGCCTGGCACACCTTTCAGTGCATTATTCCTCTTGTTTAGTGCGGGGGTTATGGGCGGTCGTCACATAATTGATGTCTAATGTTGGACATTCTAGTATCATGTCCCATTATGTTTATAATCCACTATCGAAACAAAAGATGGAGTTGATTCGAGAATGATCAAATTACATCCGTGTCATGGTATATGGTTGGCCAATCAGATACAAGTTAATCGCAAGAGATCGAGCCCCGCCCAGTTGTTTGTTCGTACTATGCCCATCGAAACATAAGGAAGAGTTAGTTAGTTGAGTAGTCAAACCATGCTCTATTTTTGTTTATACTCCCCTAACAGATAGAAAGTAGGAGTTAGCTAATGATCTATTAGGATCCCATCTTAGTCCATCTCGGTCTAGGTGCTCAAGTTAGCAATAGGTGGTCAAGTCATGCCATCTTCTGGTCTTTGAAGTGGTGCCCCCATTTGGAAGGCAATGATTAGAAGACAAAATGTTCGCATCATATATGTTTCTATTTAGTCCCCTCGCTTTTGTTGCGTTGTTCATTCAACGTACTTGCTATTCGTTAACCATTATTGAACTTCAATTATTGTTAATCGCTCATTAATTTCAGCGTGGATTGAAAATATTACTCTTAAGAACTCCTTTTGGTTGTTTCTCTAACTCGTGTGCTATGTTATTGAATACTCCATTTCCAATGCCTCGTTCGGTCACTTCTCTAAGTCATATGGAGTAACACAGCAGTGGCTCATAATTTTGAGCATTAGTCTACTTGGTTAATCTTAAAGACACCATTCCATTATTGCCTTAAGTCTTTGGTGAGCCATGGAATATCCCACTCTTAAGGCTCCTTTTGGTTGTTTCCTTACGTTTGTTAGGGGAATCACCCGCAAGACACGAATTCTTGCTATCCTTGTAGATTTCTATATTCCTTCCCCTATCATAGTGCAGTGAAATTAGTGTGGACATCGAGTTTCACCCTTTGGGTTTTTACTAACCTATAGGGCTCCAGGCTTGAGTTGTGGATGTCATGAGCTCCTCCTTTGTACTATGCTGTCAAAATTTAGATTAGATTTATGGACGTCATGGAATCATTCTTTATACTCTCTTGTCATTGGTTCAGCTTAGATTTATGGATGTTATGGACTTATCCTTTATACACTCTTATAGTTGGTTCAGGTTATAGTTGTAGATGGCGTTGGATGAACGGTCGCGTCGTGTTCATCCTTATCCTTTCGTCGTTCTTTTACCTCCACATCAATGGAAAAAATCGCCATGTAGACGGTTGGTTTGCATAGACGGTTGGTTTTCATCTTTACCAAGTTTATACTCCTTCCATCGAAGCATAGATGAAGTCTTTGGTCTGTCTAGTGGTCGTATCACACCTGAATATATTTATTTGTACTTCGCTTGATGGGTCTAAGTTTAAGAATCTACGAGGGAGTGCTAAATACATTCATATTCAAATAGGTCATGTCTCATCCACTTGTTTTTATACTCTTGCCTCATCCCAAAATCAAGAGTTAAAAGACATATGTTTAGATTTCATCCTCTCCAAGTTATCATAAAAGTGATGCAGATTAAGGAATATAAGGCTATGTTAACACTATAGGGGAATAATGTTTTCTTAAATATGTGAATCTTTTAGAAATATTGTCGTTTATGATTACGAGTATATGTACAGATTGAACAAAGAATCAAATAATCAAGTATAAAAGTACAAAATCAGTAAAGGAAAGAACATATCAGGCATTTTTATATTGGTTCAGAGTTACCCTACATCCAGTTCCGCACTGCGTATAGTCTTTATTAATATCAACAAATACACAACTTTATTTCAGGGCATGAGGAGGCACCCTCTAGAAAATCGACCTCGGGGAAACAAGTTGCTCATAATTTCTTTGTATCAGGAACAATCAAGCTAAACAAGATTCAGGGCTACCTAGTCACATTGGTATTGGTTTTTGAGTTGTTTGTATAGTGAGTGCAGGCTTGGATCATTTAATATGGATTGCAATTGCTTCTATAACTCTAGTTTGCACTTGGATCTTGGTAGAAATGGAGAGGGTTTGATAAAAAACAAATCAGAGAAAAAACAACTTGATTCGATTGATAAATCAATAGGATATGGTTATAAAATCAAAGTTTTCAACAGAGGAGAAGATAGACTAAAGAAAAATGAAAGTAGTAAGTTATTATCATTTATGGAAGAATGGTATTTATAGATGTGAAAAGATATGACTGTTAGAAACAACCTATCACAAAAGGATACTTCCTTTTAAATTTGAATTTTAAAAATATTATGTTATATGTCGACATGTATGGTAATCCGATGTTGACCTATTTTAGTTAAAATTTAACCATAATAAATCTTATAAAAATTTATTCTAAATATTTTAAAAGAATTTAAGTAAAAAGTATATGAAAATTATACATAATGAAACTGAAAATATTAAAACTATAATAATATTAAATCATAATTGTTGAGTTTAAAAAAAAAGTCAAAAGTATAGTTTAAAACTAAAATCTTAAATAAAATCAAAACCTAAAGATAATATTAAAATATAAATATGTATAAAATCAAAATATGTTTATTTATAAAAACTAAAGTAATAAATTCAAAGTATACATATTAAAGTAAGTACGTTGAATGTATAAAATCAAAATTATTTTAAAAGTACAAATAGTGCAATCAAAATATTGTATAATACTAAAGTATAATTGTTGAACTCTGATAATAAGTGTAAAATATTTCAAAATAAATCTACTATAAAAAATTCTTTTTGGAAGGACTATTTTGAAAACAAAGGATATTTGATTTTTTTTGTAAAGAGAATTCAAAAAGTTATTTTTTTTGTTCCAAATCATTTTAAAAACAGGAATGTTTGAAAATTATTTTGTACAAATTTGATGGAGATCAGATAAGTACAACCTGAGTTTTAACATAATATCTAGGACTCTATTATTTTGAAATATGAACTCTTATTCCTGAAACTCACGAGTCTTCGTATTCTTGAATCAACATTCTGGATCTTCAGTCTTGATACTATACCAGCTTGGTTACCAATTACCTACATAATGTCCTACAATATATATTGCACTATATAATATATATCTACACAATAATTAGTACGTGTTAAATTTAAAATATTCATTACCTGAGGTTGTTATCATTAGAACTACCATCCATAGTACCAACAATCTCCCCTTTTTTGGTGGTGACAACCATTTTATAAAATATTTCGTTATCTCCTTCATACTCCCTTTGAATTCAATAAATCCTCTTTAATCTATACTCTCCCTCAAATCTATGCATATCATATTTTATTTTTTAAACAAAAACCTTTTCATCAACAAAAACCTACCATTACTTAATTTATAATTCTATCTGAATTGTATGGACCACAAGAATTTGAAATAACTGGTAAAGATGGCATCATGGATCCCCTTTCAGGTCTACAGTGTTGGTGCATTGTTTTGGGAAAAAAAATTATCTAGTTAGTTTCTTCTTGGACGTTAACCCCTTACTCGATTATCAAAGAGAAATGTAGTAATTCATGGCAAATTAGGGAAGGTTTACAAATTACAAGTGCACATGGGCTGGTCTATGTATTTCTTCAAGTTCTCAAATCTTGAAGAGTGCCTTCATGTTCTTTGCATGATCCCATTTTTATTTTTGGCGAGTCGTTTATTATCACCTCTCTAACTCCATTTAGTGATCGATCTAGGGGTCAAGTCTTATCAATTCCGGTGTGGGCGTATTTTTCTTGTATCCCTTTTGTGTTGTAATCTCTCACTGGTTTGAATTGGCTTGCTAATATTGTTGGGAAACTAAAATGTTTTGATAACACCACTATTGCTAAGGGAAAGCTCTTTTATTGGAAGGCTCTCATCAAGGTATCACCTATCAGGCTACTTCCAGAGCAGATTATAGTTAAAATTGTTGAGGGGTTTATGGTTGAAGTGGTGATTCGTTATGGGTAAAAACCAAATATTTTTCTTTTGGTCATCTAGTTGAAGCTTGTCCATGTGTTTCAATTGTGATTTCATGGCTCTTCCTAGTCCTCTGGTTATGAAGTGGACTCCAAAGGCTTGTCCCGCGAAGTAAGCTTCTACTACACCTCCCCTTTCTGTTTCTGAGGAGGTTTCTAACTCAGATACCTCTTTTGATTCAGTTGTTTTTCTGATATCTCTTGGTATGCTGAGAAACAAGTTTGGGTTCATGGTATGCCAGATATGCGATATTCTCCATTTAATGATACATTTTATAAGTATATCAATGAGACGACCCGATTTCCCGTTCTCACGGAAACAAGGTTATCTTTTGGAATATAACACAGAAACATATAATAGCAGAACAGAATTAAATAAATACACCAGAATGAACAACAGAATATACTGGATAAAAGTAATCATCAGAGTTACACAGTATACAGGATCTTACTTAGTACAAATACAGTTCAGCTATACATAAATGTCTACAGCGGAAATAAACAAAATATGTACAATAGGAGCTGAACAGCATAAAAAGAAATAGATGATAGAATCCATCTTCAGCTCCAGCTATCCAGAAAGAACCAGCTAAACCTGAATACAAGGCTGCCCGTGTAGAAAAAGGGGCACCCGAGTTTGAAAGTGAAACAAACTACGAGTCAGTCATGGGACTGGTATGAGAAATCCACTCAACACATATATAATTGGCTAATCACAGGACCACGCCACTTTCGTGGAACGGGTTTACTCCATTGGATTGCCAGTGCTTTAAAACAAATCTTTCTTTTAAACATCGCTATGCTTTCTATAAAAAATGAAGCCGTTATAAGACTCAGTTCCCATCACACAATGCAACGCAAACCGGAGGATAGAGTTTTTACCTTATAACGGCCAAGATATGCTTGATACGAATAAAACAAAGGCATTTAATATTATTGCTAGTGTTTATATGTTTCGAAAACAATTTCAAATCATAACTATCAATCATAGACGACATGAGCGTCCCATGCCACTATGTCGCCAAATGTATATATATACAATCGAAACCGCATCGTCACGTATTTGGAAATTGGATTTCCGTCATGAACCAAGGCAAAAGATAGTCCTTACCGAATTCGAGACGCTCTAGCCCGTGTCCCAGGACCCAGACACAGGTGGGCCCTTGGATCGTCAGGGCCGGTCCACCGATGTGGATTAAAATTCCTGAACACTGCGTTTCTCCGCCCTTTGGGGCGTAAACGAGCCAACGAATGACTCCATCGGACCCGGATCGTCCGATCAAACCGAGGCGCCTCGCAACAGCAACAACCACATAGGTGAAAAGTATATAAATGTCAGGGCTGGTAGGTCACTGACACCACCCTAGCTAGAAAGAAACGCAGGCCCTCCCTGATGTCCTCTCCCGTTTTAGGTTCATACCGGGGTGTGAGGCTCGCGAATTTACGTTATACACAAAGCTACGCCACACAGGCGGTTCTTTGATCATCACCACAAGACTTTGCTTTTCAACAGAAGCCCTGATCACTGCATCTTAGCGTGCCACACAGAATAAATCCTATGTCAGACACACAGTCCATTTACAAGTCCGTTCTGGGTCTGAACGAAACCGGAGGCACTAAATACCTCGCAAACCCTTCGATCAACACGTACGTCTGGACGATCACCACTCATTATCCATATTTCGGGATGCCTCCCAATCAGGACCTCGGTTACCATCCAAACGAGGTGAAGATCTCCGGTCTTCGACCATCGTCTTCATCTTCGAATTTCAATCGTCGGTCGATTATTCGAAATGAGAATTAACTCGGCCTTTTCAAATAATTCACGTATATTTAGAATTTCAAATCGATTTATTTCAATGGTTAAATTATTCGACAACACCAATTGTGTTCTTTATATAGTTTTCACACCAAACACATTCAACCATCAAACATCACATAAATCAAGCAAATTCAGTTTATTTCCATTCCATATCGCTTACGATATTTTATAACTATTTATCGCTATTTTTATTTATTTTAAAATAGCCATTTTATTCAAAACGACGCTTCGGGCCATAAGGCGGCCGTGGCGCTGTTTTTCTTCAGATTTGATTTACACATATCTGAAAATCTAACCGTTGGATCTTCACAAAATTTACATCATTAGAAAGGTCTTTTCAAAACGAATCCAACGGTTCCAGTTTCGGGAAAATCCGACGGTCGGATCTCCCGGTACAATCGTTTGAAGTTTCGATTTCAAAATACGAACTGCAGCGTCGTTATTCGATTAAATATAATTTTATTTATATATATAAATAAATATAATCGTTTCTGGCGCTGTTTTTCTTCAGATTTGAATTAAACATTCCAGACAATCCAACCGTTGGATTTTTACAAGGTTGGTGCCGTTGGAAAGATTATTCCAAGGCGAACCCGACGGTTGAGGTTTCGGGAAAATCCAATGGTCGGATTTCCCGTACTAGCCGTTTGAAATCACGGTTTCGAAATACGAACTGCACGGCCTCGTTTCGTTTTAATTTTATTTATATTTATATAGTTATATAAATATAGTTCATTCAAGGATTTCTATATCGTTTTCACTTCAAAAAAATTTCTAACACCTTAAATTTTGGAAAAATTTCGCCATAACCTCCCCTGCACCGGGAGCGTCGGGAAATCGCAAATAGCGTCCCGGTCCTTCTAATCTCAAAAAGAAAAAGAAGAAGCCAAGCGGCTAGCCAATAGGCTCAAAATCATCACCCAAACAAATCAGTAAATGTGTACCTATTTGTCGGGCACAAAATTTTATTCCTCTTCTCTAGCCCCTTTGCTATAACCTGTTCAAAGAATATTGCATGTACATATATATACAGTTCATATCATTTTTCATTTTCTATTCGATTTCATAATCGATTTCTATTTGGTTTAAAAACACCATTCATTCTAATGTTACATAAATAGGTGCAAATCATTTCATTAGTTAATTAATGAATATTTCAACTCATCTATGTTTATTTTGAACAAGTGGCTATTTTTAACACTTCGCATTTTAACGATTTTTGCATACAATAAAAATGTGATTTTTATTGTAAAACGATTCATTTCAAAACACTATTTTTCTATATAGTTCATATAGTCGATAAAAGGTGATTTTTATTATCAAACAATTTATTTCAAATTATGAATACCATTCAACACATGAATTTCTAAACAACGAATGAATATCAATTCAACACATGAATGTTTTCTATAGTTTTTATATATAGATAGAAATGTGATTTTTATTATCGAACTATTTATTTCAAAATATGAATACCATTCAACACATGAATTTCTAAACAACGAATGAATATCAATTCAACACATGAATGTTTTCTATAGTTTTTATATATAGATAGAAATGTGATTTTTATTATCGAACTATTTATTTCAAAATATGAATACCATTCAACACATGAATTTCTAAACAACGAATGAATATCAATTCAACACATGAATGTTTTCTATAGTTTTTAGATATCGATAAAAATGTGATTTTTATTATCGAACAATTTATTTCAAAATATGAATACCATTCAACACATGAATTTCTAAACAACGAATGAATATCAATTCAACACATGAATGTTTTCTATATAAGGAATAAATATAGTTTAAGCATATGAAAATAATTCAAACACACAAATATTATTCAAAATTTCGGCAGCATAACGGCAGGGTAGTTACACCGGCACCGTCCCTAGTACGGCTCCTCGCTCTACCTTAAAACCTCGCGGTTTTTGACAATGGGAATCATGCATCTAGTTCGCACGCAGGCGGCATGTATATATATTTCATTTCCACAAACTAATCCTATGTGGTTTCAACCAAATATTTCACAACCACCAATGGGTATTTTTCAACCACTATCAACCAATATCAATCACAACAATCCCAAACAATCATTCAATTTTCACCACAATTTCAACCAATAAATATCGTCCATGGTTTGTGGACGAGGGGGCGTATATATATATATATATATTTATATATAGCTATTCACATTCAATTTCAACACATATATATATAATTTTTAAATCAGAAATCTCACCAATAGCTATCCAACTGCAAGACTCTTCTTAATAGAAATCTTCGCCTATTTGTCGCTTTCACCCGTATTCTCTGCATATGTAAAAATAGAATTTTTTACTATGCTATTCAATATATAAAAATCGAATTTTGACTTCGCTATTCAATATATAAAAGTATGATTTTTACTTCGACTTTCAATATTATAAAAATATGATTTTTATTTTTGCTTTCACATATAAAAATATGATTTTTACCTTTGCTTTCACATATAAAAAATATGATTTTTACCTTTGCTTTCACATATAAAAAATATGATTTTTACCTTTGCTTTCACATATAAAAAATATGATTTTTACCTTTGCTTTCACATATAAAAAATATGATTTTTACCTTTGCTTTCACATATAAAAAATATGATTTTTACCTTTGCTTTCACATATAAAAAATATGATTTTTACCTTGAATCTGATCTCTTTAAAGTTTAAACCTTTTCTTTTAACTTAAAATTAAAATCTGTTTAAATCCTTTATATAAAAAAAAACAGTTTTAAATCTTTATTAAAATTTCAGTTTTAAACCTAATTAAATTTCAGTTTTTATTTTATTTAAAAATCAGTTTTTATTTTGTTTAAAAATCAGTTTTCAATTTCTTTTTAAAAAAAACAGTTTCACTTTTATAAAAATTTCTGTTTAAAATTCTTTTATAAAAACAGTTTTACTTTTATAAAAATTTCTGTTTAAAATTCTTTTATAAAAACAGTTTTAACTTTATAAATAAATCAGTTTTATTCTCTGTTTTTAAAAATCGAAATTTTTTTTTGTTTTGATTAAAAATAAAAAATGAAATAAAATAGATAACGTACCTGCGAAGGGGGGGGGGTGTGACTCGCCTTCGTCGGCGGCTCTCGGCGGCTGGGGGTTCGAACGAGGAGCGGCTTCGAATGGCGTATCGGAGAAGGCGTTGGCTTCAAGGGGGGGGCTCTTCGTCGGCGTTCGAGGTTAGGGGGGGGGGGGGGCGGCGGCTCTTCGTCGGCGCTCGAGGGATCGGGGGGGGGGGGGGCGGCGCTGGCGATTCGATTTAGGTTTTTTTTTTTTTTCTCTCACTGAAAATAAAAGGGAACGGGGGGGCCAGTGAAGATAAAGGGAGGGAAAAGGAAATTAAAATAATATATATATATATATTTTTTATTTAATTTGTAAAAAGGTTGACTTCTACATACGACCTCGAAGCGAGGCCCACCGCCTGTCTTCCATAGCGTTTTACCCCCATTCCGAACACAATGGGATATGTATCGCAAGCTGATTTGATCGTTACAATCAGTTTCCTTTTGAATTTTCGTTTAAATCATCATATTGAATTTCAAACGCACATTTCAAATTACCGGGGTCACATACTAACTAGAAAAATTCCAGAAAAATATTTTCTAGCTTCGTATTGACGATACGGTCCTAACAAAACTAGTTTCGTCGAATTCCGAGACCGTTTGCAAAATGGCCAATTTCCAGTCGATTAAAATCAACTGAAACTGGTCAAACGCGTTTTCCTTTGCCACACTCACATATTGATTCGAAAAATTATGAAATTTGAAACCTAGCAATAACTTGACACTGCGGACCCAACAAAAGTGGTTTCGTCGAAATCCGAGGTCATCTGCAAAATATCCATTTTTAAGGGCCTGAATTCCATAGCGACTATTCAGAATTTTCAACTGGACATATCTTTTGATTCCCGCTATCAAGCTTCGATTGGTCAGATTCGTTAGAAAGATATTACCAATTAGATTCCATTATTTTTGGTCTCACTAAAATCCGGATTGTTTTGCACCCGGTATATTCAATTGAAGTTTGAAATCGAATTATCGAACTACCGCGCCATTTTCAATTCTATATATAATTATAATTAATTATATTGGTTTTCAAATGTCGATTTCAACCCAGTTTTCATCGCCATTATTTAAAATATTTATTTTAAATATTTAAAATCCATTATTTTAGCCAATTTAAAATTTTTAAATTGGTTCAGATTTTCTGGGTCGTTACAATCTCCCCCACTTAAAACTTTTCGTCCCCGAAAAGGAATAAAGTCGAAAGTGGTTTGATAAATCTACAATCCCACAATACAACAACCAATTTGTTTCTAATATTCAGAGTATAGAATAAACAATGCACATCCATGGGAAGAAAATAGCAACAGAATAGAGAATTAAACGGTAATGCAAAGTAGGGTAAATGTACCTTGCACCAGAGTCAATCAGAGATATCTACTCGGCATCTAGGATAAGCTTTCTGAATGCTCTCCTCTGTTTCCCAAGTACAATCTCGCGGATCTCCACTCCATTGCACCTTGACTAAGTGAACCTTGTTGTTCCTCAGCTCTTTGGTTTCTTTGCCGATAATCTTTAGCGGCTCTCGCCTCACGGCTAATTCTGGCGTAATTTCAATGTCCTGCTGAGCTGCTTCTTCCACGATCAAGTCTGGATCATGAACGTGCTTTCGAAGTTGAGATATATGAAATACATCATGCACACCAGGCAACCAGTCAGGCAATTTAACTTTATATGCGAGAGTTCCAATCCGTTCCAGAATAGGAAACGGACCAATGAATTTGGGTGCTAACTTTCCAGTTTTACCGAACCGGATAACTCCTCTCATCGGCGATACTTTCAAATATACATAGTCGCCAACTTCGAAGGATATATCTCTTCTTCTTTTATCAGCATAGCTCTTTTGTCGGCTTTGAGCGGCGAGTAATCGCTTCTTAATAAAATCGACTTTGTCGGCAGCTTCTCGAATCATATCAGGGCCCAACACAAGTCTATTTCCAGGCTCGACCCAACAAGCAGGAGATCGGCACGGTCTACCATACAATGCTTCGAATGGCGACATTGTCAGACTCGCCTGGTAGCTGTTGTTATAAGAGAATTCAGCCAAATGCAGATGGTCTTCCCATGATCCACCGAAATCTATAATACAAGCCCGCAATAGATCTTCTAAAATACGATTCACCCTCTCAGTCTGACCGTCTGTCTGAGGATGATAAGCGGTGCTCATGTTTAACTTCGTTCCCAGCTCGACTTGAAATGCTTCCCAGAATTTACTAGTGAATATTGTATCTCTATCACTTACTATACTGAGCGGCACTCCATGTAGTCTAACTATTTCCCTGAAGTAAATCTGCGCCAGACTCTGAGCAGTTCTGTTTGATCTGACAGGTATGAAATGGGCGGTCTTCGTGAAGCGATCTACGATCACCCAAATACTGTCATTTCCCTTTCTGGTTCTGGGCAAACCATCAATGAAATCCATAGAAATATGTTCCCACTTCCAGCCAGGAACTTCCAGCGGTTGTAATAATCCAGCCAATTTCTGTTGGTCACTTTTAACTAGCTGGCAAGTAGGGCATCGACTCACATATATCGAGATGTCTCTTTTTAGCGACTTCCACCAGAATGTGCGTTTGATATCGTTATACATTTTATTCACACCTGGATGGATACTGAGCTTAGATTTGTGGCATTCATCAAGCACCTCTCTTCTGAGTTCAGGAATTTCTGGAACGCAAATTCGTCCTTCTAACCTCAGAATCCCTTCGCTGTCTAACTGGAAATCCGAAGCATTGCCTTCACGAATTCGCTGACTTATTCCTTTGATAAATTGGTCGTCCTTTTGGAGAACCGATATCTTATCAATCAATGAAGTCGCAATGATGAAACTGGCGATCATTACATTCTTTCGGCTTAACGCATCAGCCACGACATTGGCTTTCCCTGGAGTGTATATAATTTCAAAGTCATATGCTGCAAGAAACTCCAGCCAACGTTGTTGCCTCAGATTCAAGTCCTTCTGAGTGAACAGATACTTTAACGACTGGTGATCTGTAAACAGTTCAAATCTCTCGCCCAGAAGATAGTGTCTCCAGATTTTCAAAGAGAATATGATAGCCAATAACTCAAGATCGTGAGTTACGTAGTTCTTCTCATGTGGCTTCAGTTGACGGCTAGCATAAGCAATTACTTGGCCCCTTTGCATTAACACTGCGCCAAGGCCTTCTCTAGAAGCATCAGTCCATACTTTTAAATCTTGGTTGCCATCAATGATGGTTAACACTGGAGCTGTCGTTAATCTCAACTTCAGCTCTTCGAAAGCCTCCTCACTCTCTTGAGTCCATTTGAATTTAGAATGCTTCTTTGTAAGCTTCGTTAAGTGACCAGATATCTTCGAAAAGTCTTTAACGAACTTTCGGTAATAGCTAGCCAATCCGAGAAAACTGCGGACTTCAGTGGGAGTACTGGGCTGTTTCCAATTCTGAATAGCTGTGATTTTGCTTGGATCCACAGCGATTCCATCTTTCGATACGACATGGCCCAGAAATTTCACTTCATCTTGCCAGAAGATACATTTGGAAAATTTGGCTTTCAATACATTCCTTCTGAGGATTTCTAACACTTGTTCCAGATGTTTTTCATGTTCGGCTTTCGATTTAGAGAAGATTAGAATATCATCAATAAAAACCAGAACAAATTTATTCAAAACTCCTCTGAATACCCTGTTCATTAGATCGACGAAATAGGCTGGAGCGTTACATAAGCCGAATGGCATTACTAACCACTCGTAGAATAAGTCGGGGCCTCTGAACGCTGTCATTGGAACACACTCTTCGGCAATTCGAAGTTGATGGAATCCTGTGGCTAGGTCCATTCGTGAGAATACTTGTGCTCCATTTAATCGATCCAACAAATCATCTATTCGCGGCAATGGATATTTATTCTTTATTGTCTGTTTGTTCAAATCACGATAATCCACACATAGATGTAGAGTACCATCAGATTTTGGGACAAACACTACTGCTGCACCCCAATCAGAGAAACTAGGCCTGATCAGACCCTTCCATACTAGCTGTCGTGTTTGATCGTCTAATTCCTCTTTCTCTTTCAAGGACATTCTTCGAATAGCGTGAACTACCGGCCTTGCATTGGGAATTAAAGCAATTTTGAAATCTATTTCTCTCTGCGGAGGTAAGCGAACAACTTCCTCAAACACATCCGCATAATTTGTGACAACAGGAATATCTTTAATGAGGTCAGGAATATTCTCAGTGATTTCAGGGATATTTTCTACTTGGGCTGGAGAAACATTGAGAGCTGACCAGAAGTCTTTTCTATTAGCATTCTGACCTTCACACGGTATGGTTATATAACCCCCTGATTTAATCTTAGCTCTAACAATCCTCTCGGCGCATCTAACCTCTGCTTCATATTTGGTTAACCAATCCAATCCCAAAATAAGATCGAATTCATCAAAATTCATGACGATAGAGATAATAGGGAATTTATAGCAAGAAAAAGAGACGGGTACTGCACAAACCCAACTGAGATTGATGGAACCTCCAACTGGATTTCGGACAGTCATTGGCTCTTTGAGCTTCTTCAAATTCAAATCCAACTTCTTGACTACCCCTTTGGCAATGAAACTTCGTGACGCGCCTGTGTCAAACAGTACTTTGACTGGAATGTTTTTGACAGTAAGCGTGCCTTCTAAAACATCGGCCCTTTCTTGACTAGCTGAGGGCTCGGAAGTTTCTGCTACTTCATTTACCTGTACCGTTTCAGATTTCTGAGACAGCGGGCAGTTTTTCTTAATATGACCAGCTTGATGGCACTTCCGGCATTTCCTACTCTCTCGAGCCTTCCCACCGGATTTGAATCCACCCTTGCTTCGTTTCTTTAAGGGCCCACAATTTATCGACAAATGCCCCTTTTGATGGCAGTTATTGCATACGGTAGTTGTGACAGGTTCTTTTTCAGATCTAGC
The DNA here is from genome assembly GCA_030737875.1 of Allium sativum. NCBI lineage: Eukaryota > Viridiplantae > Streptophyta > Magnoliopsida > Asparagales > Amaryllidaceae > Allium > Allium sativum. Next base: position 402,754,853 of record CM060922.1, on the reverse strand, counting down.
CCTTTTTCGATCTGCTTCGGGCTCCTTACTGACTTCAGACATTGTACTGGCCTTCGGAATATCAGTTTCCAACTCTGCTATGTCACTACAACAAACTTCTTCTTCGTCGCGCAACATTCCTTTCTGGTCTAGATCTTCGTATTGATAAGCCATATAAATCATCTCTGAGAAAGGAAGCTTCACATGCCCCAATACTTTATTCCGGTATTTCCTTTGAAGCCCGTGAATAAATCTCATATTTTTCCTCTTCGGATTTTGAATTAGATGAGGAGCAAAGTGAGAAAGTTCATTGAATTTCTTATGATATTCGGGAATTGTCATGTCTCCTTGTATCAGATAAGAAAATTCATCGCATAGCCGTTCGGTCGCTTCGGGAGGAGTAAATCTTTCTAAGAAAATCACTTTGAATCTATCCCAGGTGATATCACCTTCTGGATTATCTTTAACAACAGAATCCCACCAGAACAAAGCTTCATCTTCGAGTGCCCAGGAGGCCAGTAATCTTTTCTGGTCATCCCTCAGCTCTAATGCTTCGAATATTTTCTCAGCCGAACGAATCCAAGCTTGTGTTCTCATAATAGATTCTTCGCCCGAGAACGGCTTTCCACCCAGATTTCTATACTTCTTGAATAGAGCTTCTATATCCGGGTCAGTATTACTTCTTCTGTTTCTGGCACTCATTTTCTAGTTCTTCTGCAAATAGCAGATCAAGTGTCAGGTCACAGAAAAGGTATTTTAAAATATAGAGACAAATACTTGAAGTGTAAATGTGTCTATCGAAGTGTATTCATTCTGCTTTACTCATACTAGGATATTGCTGATCCTATCTGTATTGAGTTACCCGTTCTAGAACACTACTGGTTCTATTTCTGACGAGTTCGTTCAAATGTTATATTCCAGAACTAAGCTTAACCAAAGCTCTGATACCACGTTGAGACGACCCAATTTCCCGTTCTCACGGAAACAAGGTTATCTTTTGGAATATAACACAGAAACATATAATAGCAGAACAGAATTAAATAAATACACCAGAATGAACAACAGAATATACTGGATAAAAGTAATCATCAGAGTTACACAGTATACAGGATCTTACTTAGTACAAATACAGTTCAGCTATACATAAATGTCTACAGCGGAAATAAACAAAATATGTACAATAGGAGCTGAACAGCATAAAAAGAAATAGATGATAGAATCCATCTTCAGCTCCAGCTATCCAGAAAGAACCAGCTAAACCTGAATACAAGGCTGCCCGTGTAGAAAAAGGGGCACCCGAGTTTGAAAGTGAAACAAACTACGAGTCAGTCATGGGACTGGTATGAGAAATCCACTCAACACATATATAATTGGCTAATCACAGGACCACGCCACTTTCGTGGAACGGGTTTACTCCATTGGATTGCCAGTGCTTTAAAACAAATCTTTCTTTTAAACATCGCTATGCTTTCTATAAAAAATGAAGCCGTTATAAGACTCAGTTCCCATCACACAATGCAACGCAAACCGGAGGATAGAGTTTTTACCTTATAACGGCCAAGATATGCTTGATACGAATAAAACAAAGGCATTTAATATTATTGCTAGTGTTTATATGTTTCGAAAACAATTTCAAATCATAACTATCAATCATAGACGACATGAGCGTCCCATGCCACTATGTCGCCAAATGTATATATATACAATCGAAACCGCATCGTCACGTATTTGGAAATTGGATTTCCGTCATGAACCAAGGCAAAAGATAGTCCTTACCGAATTCGAGACGCTCTAGCCCGTGTCCCAGGACCCAGACACAGGTGGGCCCTTGGATCATCAGGGCCGGTCCACCGATGTGGATTAAAATTCCTGAACACTGCGTTTCTCCGCCCTTTGGGGCGTAAACGAGCCAACGAATGACTCCATCGGACCCGGATAGTCCGATCAAACCGAGGCGCCTCGCAACAGCAACAACCACATAGGTGAAAAGTATATAAATGTCAGGGCTGGTAGGTCACTGACACCACCCTAGCTAGAAAGAAACGCAGGCCCTCCCTGATGTCCTCTCCCGTTTTAGGTTCATACCGGGGTGTGAGGCTCGCGAATTTACGTTATACACAAAGCTACGCCACACAGGCGGTTCTTTGATCATCACCACAAGACTTTGCTTTTCAACAGAAGCCCTGATCACTGCATCTTAGCGTGCCACACAGAATAAATCCTATGTCAGACACACAGTCCATTTACAAGTCCGTTCTGGGTCTGAACGAAACCGGAGGCACTAAATACCTCGCAAACCCTTCGATCAACACGTACGTCTGGACGATCACCACTCATTATCCATATTTCGGGATGCCTCCCAATCAGGACCTCGGTTACCATCCAAACGAGGTGAAGATCTCCGGTCTTCGACCATCGTCTTCATCTTCGAATTTCAATCGTCGGTCGATTATTCGAAATGAGAATTAACTCGGCCTTTTCAAATAATTCATGTATATTTAGAATTTCAAATCGATTTATTTCAATGGTTAAATTATTCGACAACACCAATTGTGTTCTTTATATAGTTTTCACACCAAACACATTCAACCATCAAACATCACATAAATCAAGCAAATTCAGTTTATTTCCATTCCATATCGCTTACGATATTTTATAACTATTTATCGCTATTTTTATTTATTTTAAAATAGCCATTTTATTCAAAACGACGCTTCGGGCCATAAGGCGGCCGTGGCGCTGTTTTTCTTCAGATTTGATTTACACATATCTGAAAATCTAACCGTTGGATCTTCACAAAATTTACATCATTAGAAAGGTCTTTTCAAAACGAATCCAACGGTTCCAGTTTCGGGAAAATCCGACGGTCGGATCTCCCGGTACAATCGTTTGAAGTTTCGATTTCAAAATACGAACTGCAGCGTCGTTATTCGATTAAATATAATTTTATTTATATATATAAATAAATATAATCGTTTCTGGCGCTGTTTTTCTTCAGATTTGAATTAAACATTCCAGACAATCCAACCGTTGGATTTTTACAAGGTTGGTGCCGTTGGAAAGATTATTCCAAGGCGAACCCGACGGTTGAGGTTTCGGGAAAATCCAATGGTCGGATTTCCCGTACTAGCCGTTTGAAATCACGGTTTCGAAATACGAACTGCACGGCCTCGTTTCGTTTTAATTTTATTTATATTTATATAGTTATATAAATATAGTTCATTCAAGGATTTCTATATCGTTTTCACTTCAAAAATTTTTCTAACACCTTAAATTTTGGAAAAATTTCGCCATAACCTCCCCTGCACCGGGAGCGTCGGGAAATCGCAAATAGCGTCCCGGTCCTTCTAATCTCAAAAAGAAAAAGAAGAAGCCAAGCGGCTAGCCAATAGGCTCAAAATCATCACCCAAACAAATCAGTAAATGTGTACCTATTTGTCGGGCACAAAATTTTATTCCTCTTCTCTAGCCCCTTTGCTATAACCTGTTCAAAGAATATTGCATGTACATATATATACAGTTCATATCATTTTTCATTTTCTATTCGATTTCATAATCGATTTCTATTTGGTTTAAAAACATCATTCATTCTAATGTTACATAAATAGGTGCAAATCATTTCATTAGTTAATTAATGAATATTTCAACTCATCTATGTTTATTTTGAACAAGTGGCTATTTTTAACACTTCGCATTTTAACGATTTTTGCATACAATAAAAATGTGATTTTTATTGTAAAACGATTCATTTCAAAACACTATTTTTCTATATAGTTCATATAGTCGATAAAAGGTGATTTTTATTATCAAACAATTTATTTCAAATTATGAATACCATTCAACACATGAATTTCTAAACAACGAATGAATATCAATTCAACACATGAATGTTTTCTATAGTTTTTATATATAGATAGAAATGTGATTTTTATTATCGAACTATTTATTTCAAAATATGAATACCATTCAACACATGAATTTCTAAACAACGAATGAATATCAATTCAACACATGAATGTTTTCTATAGTTTTTATATATAGATAGAAATGTGATTTTTATTATCGAACTATTTATTTCAAAATATGAATACCATTCAACACATGAATTTCTAAACAACGAATGAATATCAATTCAACACATGAATGTTTTCTATAGTTTTTAGATATCGATAAAAATGTGATTTTTATTATCGAACAATTTATTTCAAAATATGAATACCATTCAACACATGAATTTCTAAACAACGAATGAATATCAATTCAACACATGAATGTTTTCTATATAAGGAATAAATATAGTTTAAGCATATGAAAATAATTCAAACACACAAATATTATTCAAAATTTCGGCAGCATAACGGCAGGGTAGTTACACCGGCACCGTCCCTAGTACGGCTCCTCGCTCTACCTTAAAACCTCGCGGTTTTTGACAATGGGAATCATGCATCTAGTTCGCACGCAGGCGGCATGTATATATATTTCATTTCCACAAACTAATCCTATGTGGTTTCAACCAAATATTTCACAACCACCAATGGGTATTTTTCAACCACTATCAACCAATATCAATCACAACAATCCCAAACAATCATTCAATTTTCACCATAATTTCAACCAATAAATATCGTCCATGGTTTGTGGACGAGGGGGCGTATATATATATATATATATATATATATATATATTTATATATAGCTATTCACATTCAATTTCAACACATATATATATAATTTTTAAATCAGAAATCTCACCAATAGCTATCCAACTGCAAGACTCTTCTTAATAGAAATCTTCGCCTATTTGTCGCTTTCACCCGTATTCTCTGCATATGTAAAAATAGAATTTTTTACTATGCTATTCAATATATAAAAATCGAATTTTGACTTCGCTATTCAATATATAAAAGTATGATTTTTACTTCGACTTTCAATATTATAAAAATATGATTTTTACCTTTGCTTTCACATATAAAAATATGATTTTTACCTTTGCTTTCACATATAAAAAATATGATTTTTACCTTTGCTTTCACATATAAAAAATATGATTTTTACCTTTGCTTTCACATATAAAAAATATGATTTTTACCTTTGCTTTCACATATAAAAAATATGATTTTTACCTTTGCTTTCACATATAAAAAATATGATTTTTACCTTGAATCTGATCTCTTTAAAGTTTAAACCTTTTCTTTTAACTTAAAATTAAAATCTGTTTAAATCCTTTATATAAAAAAAAACAGTTTTAAATCTTTATTAAAATTTCAGTTTTAAACCTAATTAAATTTCAGTTTTTATTTTATTTAAAAATAAGTTTTTATTTTGTTTAAAATTCAGTTTTCAATTTCTTTTTAAAAAAAACAGTTTCACTTTTATAAAAATTTCTGTTTAAAATTCTTTTATAAAAACAGTTTTACTTTTATAAAAATTTCTGTTTAAAATTCTTTTATAAAAACAGTTTTAACTTTATAAATAAATCAGTTTTATTCTCTGTTTTTAAAAATCGAATTTTTTTTTTGTTTTGATTAAAAATAAAAAATGAAATAAAATAGATAACGTACCTGCGAGGGGGGGGGGGGTGCGACTCGCCTTCGTCGGCGGCTCTCGGCGGCTGGGGGTTCGAACGAGGAGCGGCTTCGAATGGCGAATCGGAGAAGGCGTTGGCTTCAAGGGGGGGCTCTTCGTCGGCGTTCGAGGTTAGGGGGGGGGGGGGGGGCGGCGGCTCTTCGTCGACGCTCGAGGGATCGGGGGGGGGGGGGGGCGCTGGCGATTCGATTTAGGTTTTGTTTTTTTTTTCTCTCACTGAAAATAAAAGGGAACGGGGGGGCCAGTGAAGATAAAGGGAGGGAAAAGGAAATTAAAATAATATATTTTTTTTTATTTAATTTGTAAAAAGGTTGACTTCTACATACGACCTCGAAGCGAGGCCCACCGCCTGTCTTCCATAGCGTTTTACCCCCATTCCGAACACAATGGGATATGTATCGCAAGCTGATTTGATCGTTACAATCAGTTTCCTTTTGAATTTTCGTTTAAATCATCATATTGAATTTCAAACGCACATTTCAAATTACCGGGGTCACATACTAACTAGAAAAATTCCAGAAAAATATTTTCTAGCTTCGTATTGACGATACGGTCCTAACAAAACTAGTTTCGTCGAATTCCGAGACCGTTTGCAAAATGGCCAATTTCCAGTCGATTAAAATCAACTGAAACTGGTCAAACGCGTTTTCCTTTGCCACGCTCACATATTGATTCGAAAAATTATGAAATTTGAAACCTAGCAATAACTTGACACTGCGGACCCAACAAAAGTGGTTTCGTCGAAATCCGAGGTCATCTGCAAAATATCCATTTTTAAGGGCCTGAATTCCATAGCGACTATTCAGAATTTTCAACTGGACATATCTTTTGATTCCCGCTATCAAGCTTCGATTGGTCAGATTCGTTAGAAAGATATTACCAATTAGATTCCATTATTTTTGGTCTCACTAAAATCCGGATTGTTTTGCACCCGGTATATTCAATTGAAGTTTGAAATCGAATTATCGAACTACCGCGCCATTTTCAATTCTATATATAATTATAATTAATTATATTGGTTTTCAAATGTCGATTTCAACCCAGTTTTCATCGCCATTATTTAAAATATTTATTTTAAATATTTAAAATCCATTATTTTAGCCAATTTAAAAATTTTAAATTGGTTCAGATTTTCTGGGTCGTTACAATCAATGATGTTGAAGGCGATAAAAGGAAACTATTGTACCAAATAGAGGGTGATAGTATTGAGCTCACTACAGTAGGTGAAATTAGTGAGATTAATAAGTCAGAATTTTATGAAACTACTTGGGAAAAAACTTTATCTTCTGCTATTCTATCCATGTTATGTACCCAAGCTTGCTTTGGTTTTCTCAAGTTTCACATTGTTAGCCCGCCTGATGATACATGTAGATCTGCCTCTTCTGAGGGCCAGTCCTTGTTAGATAGTCGTTTAGGCACGTAGCCTTTACTCATGTGAAATACTGGATTATAATTAAGTGGGATGACCACTATAAAACCATATTTAGTAGCAGGAGCGCCCGACTTCTCTCCTGCTATGTATTTGAATAGTGTTCTGGCACTTCAAACTAGATTAGTTGTTTTGTGCTTGTGCAGTTCACTTATTTCTCTTTTTTCTTCTTCTAATAAAAGTGGCAGGGCTCACTATAAAAAATGGGCTTGTTGTGACTAAAAATAAATCTATGTCTAACTCTCTAAGCATTCCTAATATAAGTATGACGATTATGAAGTGATAAAAATAAAATATAAGAAATGAAAAGTGTAAGCACAACAAATCATATGTTTATCCATATGTCAATTTATGTATACGTCAAACAAGTTCATAAAGCTTAATATACACAACTATAGAACTAATATACATATATATAAACAAAACTATATAACCCTAATTAGTTTTCTTAATGATGTGAGACTTGTGAATATGGCAGGAAGGATAATGTGAACAAAAGTTTCTCTTTTATTCAACTAGATTACCATTTTTTATCAAAATTTAATTCTCCAACACATTGTACTTCACAATCTTAATTATCTTCGTCCAATACATCTTCTTTTCTTCTTCCTCTTCACTGTCTTAAAGAGGGTTATAAACGACTATATTAGAGGATTAATCATCTGTAATAATAGGTATTATCTAGTTTATGTAAAAAAAATCCTTGTTTGTTTTGCTCTTGTGACGTCCACAATTGAATTACTTGAATTTCAGTAAGTAACTAAAGTACAACTTCCATTTTCTTTACAATTTTGTCAATCATGCAGATGTAGTGCATTAGAATAGTCCGATGGAAGGGAAAGAAAATGGTATGATTTTGGTCATTATTTGAAGTGGAGACCATGATTGTTTGATTTCAGTAGTTTTTTTTAGAAGAAACAGATAAGAATAAAGAGAAAAATTGGAATGATATGGTATATATAAGTTTTAAAACTAAATTTAGATGGAATTTTAACTTACCCTGCCACATGCTGACATGATCATAGGGTTATGTTGACATGTTCAATATAACTATATTTTTTCATTTTGAATTTAATTTTAAATTTTGGATAACGAGCATACGGCTAATTCTCTTCTAAGTTTCAAAAAGATTTTTGGTTTAATGGTTGGTAATATGTCGACTAATTCGTTTTCTGTATTTATATCCTAGAGTTATAATTTCTTTATTTATATTATCTATTAAGAAGTAATATCTAACATCAATATGTTTAGTTCTTGCATGATGAGTGAGATTTTTAGATAAATTTATTTCATACGTATTATCACAGTAAATTGGTGATATTTTAAATTTTATTTCAAAATTAAAAAAAAAATAGTATACAAAGTTAACGATATTTTTCGTCAACACCAAAGATAGGTTAATGGGGATGGACCTAAAGAAAAAATAGGATGTTTGGCTTTCGTAGGTTTGGGTTAAATCACTGTCCCTTGATATCGAAGCCTTGGAAGAGAAGGATCACTAAACTCAATCCTTGATACAAGGCCTAATATATGGTAGACATGAATTCTGCTCCAAACTTACTGAAAAGATCTGAGCTCATAGGGAAGGTTTAAACTTGCAAGTAGGGCTTGAGCATATAGGAAAGGGGATGTTTCATCCGATTTGCAGCAAGGCATGGGCAAGGATTCACACAGCTGTAGGAAACAGATAGCAAATTATAGCAACGATAATTAAGAAATATAACAATAAATTCATAAGAAGATACTATAAGTATAGATTCTCTCTTTATTCATCCTTGATTTGGAATACAAGAACAGAATGGAAGAAGTCCTTGAACTAATCTAAGTATTAGGGTTTGGAGAGAAAGAATACAAGAATTAGAATGAGAGCCTCCTCTAAAACTGTGGCACCTGGGGTCTTATTTATAGAGGATTCAGTGCCCTTTCTATTGTTGGGCTATTGGACCTACGAGGGCCTCTATCGGCCGCTTTTTTCCTTGGCCCCGGATGTTTGGCTTCCAGCCGCTTTTGGAGTGCTAATTATAGCCTTCGAAGTGAGAGTCCCAATCAAGTGGGGCTTCTTTGAAATTGAGATGAACTTGTCGATGTGGTGACTTTCGAATGGTATTTGAACTTCTAGTAGCAGCTCTCGGGTGTAAGCTTTCGGATCTAAGCTTTCAGATGTAGGCTTCCGGCTTTCTCATGTATACTTAGAGGGGCTTGTCCTCCCGATATATGTAGATAACTACCGGTTCGAAAACGCTGTCGGTGTATGTACTAAATAAATTAGTGTGGATAGCCTGTACCTCTGCTATATTTTCGGCAAGCCTTTCGTTGGAGCTCTTGGGGTGATAGGGTCTTCCTAAAGGTAACTCTCGGTAATGTGGTTTTGTCTACTAATGTGACCTTTCGGCATTTATGTAGCAGATGTTTTGGAAGTTAGTTCTGTATAATCTCTATGTACTTCTGATGTGAAACTTTTGATGTCTTCGCCTCTTAATGTATCGGTATTAAGTGAGTTAATATTTGATAGCCCTTCTGGGTTTGGTCTAGACAACCTATTGTTATGGAACCCTCTGCCGGATAGATCCTATCGGATGAACCCAGTCGGATAGGCCATGCCGGATAGACTTTGCTGACGTTTTGTAGGCCTTGAGCTCCTTTCTCCCTGGAGGGTGTTGATTCATGCTACTCTCAGATCATTCTTTATTGTTTTCAGCTCTTCTTATTATTCAGCTTTTTTGCTTTCGGAAGGTTCTTCTGTGTTTGTGTTCCTCTAGTACCCCTTCAACGTCAGCTGATTTAGGAGTTAATTTTGGTAGTAACATTTGCCTCCCTCCTAGTGTAGGAGTGTTTTCGACTTTTCAAGTCAATCTTTTTGTCCTTTTCGAAGTGTCAATTCTGCGTCTTTTGATCTCCCTTGATCGGAGGATTGATCGGTCCTCGTTTGTACGGTGTGGATCGAGGATATTTTTTTTTGCATAATTACCATTGCTCCTTCTTCTTCACTTCTTACCTGCAAAATTAATTTTCTCGGACCATATTATTTGTTCGTTGAGGATTTAAAGCTTACTTCGAGAATTTCTTGACTGAATCTCTGGTAAATATTTCTGCTTGGAACCCTAAATAGGAATTAAATCGTTCTGTCTAAACCAATTAAGAGTTTGTGTGTTGGACATAAATTGTTTGAATGTCCATGATCTTGGATTTCGATCCATGGTGAGCTTTACATATACTTTTCCCCCAAAAATATTAATTTCTAGGGTTTGAGACGTGCAAATTGCACAAAAAGAATCTGTTTTTTGATTAAGTAACGATCATGATACCATCGTCATTACCAATTTCTGGCTTCGAGAACCAACTAGGTCTTATGAATTGACTCATGGTTGCCTAGTTCCGGTTCTACCGTTACCTTTTCCTCTGAATCTTCTTAATGTTATCCTTAGGAAAATAAAATGATTCCATCATTACTAAGGGATTGATTGTTCTTCAACAAATGTGATATTTGTCGTGTGCCTTACCTAAACCAGTCTTCAGATTATATTAATATCCACTATCTCTACTGTTCACCACCGATAGGGTTATGTGTTTTTATTCCATTGTATTATAATGAATATCATATGAATTTATGTATTTATGGAATTATATCACCTGGCAGCATTGTGTCTGATAAAAGGAACCTCGTTCAATCACCAACCGGTGTTTGTGGTATTTTCTGGAAGAGGAAGCCATTCTCCTTGAAGAAATCCTTGATTACTTCTCAAGATGAAGTAAACTTCATTCTTGTCAGCTTTGCAATGGATAATGTGGAGGCTATTCCTGTTACTTATCATGATAATATTATGAATCCTCCCGAAGGCTATTTTGCATATTCAGCTGCACATATCTGGCATGTGAGCTTCTTTCCTTTTCCATCTTTAGTATTTCGGCTTCTATGAGATTTAGAGGTTGCACCTATTCAACTCCTCCCTAGCACTTACGCACTACTTATATATCTTAAAATACTTGCTCTTGAGTCGGGTCAGGCTTCTCTTACTTCAAACCTTATCCAACACTAGGTGCATTTTTCAAAAGGTGCCGACTTCCCTGTATTCCACACTACCCCTTTGCGGAAGATCATTAGTGATGGTGCTGGTTCAAGGCTATATCTTGGGAAGATCAGTTCTTCTTCATCAAATGCCCTGTCGGTACCTCAGGCAAAGTTGATGATCATGGCGAATCCCTCAACCTTTTGCGAGCAATTACTTTTCTTTTTTGTGACCTAACTTTGGTTGTTTTTCTTCAGATCCTGCTTCTAAGAGAGTGCCTTTAACCGAAAGCGAATCCCGTGTGTTTAAGCTCATTCTGAAGCTGCTCGAAAAGCCGCTGGGTCAGTCTACTTTATCAACCAAGGACAAGATGTGCCACTATGATCTTCTTCATAATGGACATAAGGTTTTGGGGCGTCCACCTATCCGTTTTCGAGGCTTTAAGCATTTGTTGTTGGTCTCAGAAGTGTTTGCCTCCTCTACTCCCTTATCTCCTGGTATATTTTGTTAATTTGATAGTTTCTTAATCGAAGTCGCTTTGGTACCCAAATTCTGTATTCTTTAAATTTTCTTTAATTTTTCGTTTGATTAGGAGTTTTGACTTCGGAAGTCCTCACTGATGTTTTGTATCGATCTACTGCTGTTCCTATTAAGAGGTTGGATGAGTTACCTGTCGACCCACCAGCCAAGAAGCTAAAGCTTGATTTTCCTGCTTCTGTAACTTCCGTGGGTGCTTCCAGTAGAGAAATTGGAGGTTGTTTCTTACCGTCATCCTTTCCAAGTACATTAGGAGAGGGTGCAGATATTACGCTGCGTATTCCAACTTCTCAGTCCGCCGAGCCTTCGAAGCCTCTTGTTCCTTCAACGAATTTTATTGATTTTGTGAAGCTTGTTCTGTCTGGTCTGGAATTTTATGACATCTCATTACCCTCTTCTTCTTCAAACATAGTGGATTTCTACCAGCATTTGATTACCTGACAGCTTAAGGTACAAAAGTTTCTTTTTAATCTTGACATTCAATCTGTTGCGACCATATACTGAATGTGATAGCCCGTCCTGCACCATTAGACATTCCCCCGAAATGCATTATACCAATGTCCAACTAGCATGAGACAGTCGTCAGAAGAAAGGAATTTGAAACAATGAATCACCAAGAACCTATAGTATATCTCACAGCGCATGGAATAAAATATGATAATAATATAACTTGATATAAAACAGGTGAGACAGTGCATAAGCTGAAAATTAAACCATCATAGCAGCGGAATCCAAAATACACCTTATGATCCAAACCATTATTACAACTTCAAAATACTATCTCTAAAAAGGAAATAAAAGAGGTACACTACTAATGCCCAAACCAGTGACCGGCAACAACACAAGGAGAATATATGTAAATAGTACGTGGAAGCCTCCTGCTCATCTCCGGACAGCTACCCATGCATACCACCTAACCAGTCTCTAGTCTGCTCGTTTAGGAGCACCCAGAGTAATAAGAAAAGACATAAAACTGTAGGTCATAGAAAAGTCTGGTATGAGCGATAATAGCAAAATAAAACAATAACAGGTATAAATAATCATACCTGAACCTGGACCTGCAACCAAAGAGTTAGCACAACAAAATGTACAATACTCTAAGGTAACACTAACATAGGGTGTAATATGGGAGTGTGAGTGTTATGGTGATAGAAAACATCAAACATAGAAATCCTCCTCACATCTTTCACTCGGTGCATAAAGCTTACGATATCCACATCTTTGATCACCAAAACCATTGGGGCCATAATGGAGTCCAACTCCGTATAAATATCACTACGACCACTTTTCCCTTTGGAGTCCCAATGGAGTCCAACTCCATACAACCTATGACCTCACCGCACTAGTCCATAGTCAATACCCCCTCTCTCAATAGTGAACCAAAGTTGTAGATATTGATAACCCCTTTCCACACGTCCTGCAATAAAGCCCAACTTTAGAAGTTACCCATTGGTTCCAATCTGGATCTTGAGTAATAACTTCTCATTTGGACTTCCTTTGTATCTCGGGTTTTGGTTGAATTGGAGTCGGTCTTCAGAAGAGTTCACGATCATCGTCGCATGGTAATGGTAGAAGCCTGAACCCGATTCGTTTCGGTTCGGATATACGGTGTTTAAGTTCCCTATTCGGTTCGGCTCGATCTCACTTGTTCGGTTCGGTTTATGGTGTTCAACCCTATGGTTCGGTTCGGTGTTTCCTCCTCGGTTCGGTTCGGCTTCCTCATCTCAACTAGCCATCTTCTGTTTGGGTCAGTGCTTCCTCCTGGGTTCGGTTCGGATATGTTGAACCGATCCTATCCTCCAATATTTCCTATGCCAGCTCGATCCAGCTCCAACTCAACTTGCACTAGCCTTCCTTGTTACCATGCTGTTTAAGATACCATCACTCCGGTTTGGCTCATTCACCCCGGTCTGGTTCGAGACATACACCCCGATCCGGCCCGCTCACCCTATCCGATCCGATCCGGATCTCTATAGCATTTCCAACAAGCTTGTATCGTCTGTTCTCGTCATACGACAACGTTTTCAACCATTCTTGATTTACTAAACAATCATAAAGCATCTCAAATAGTAGTAATAACATGTGTAATCAAGCAAAAACATCAAAACATCAATCACATGTATTATTTAGGATCAAACATACCCCAAATCTATGATTTTCCCCTTAACCACGTTTCAGCATATCTAACAATAGGATTAACAAACTTAATCCAAATTAACCCAAATTTTTACCAGTGACATAAAATAATATTTTATAATTTATGCATATTTTTCCATATTTTTCTGAATCATAATTTTGCTAATAATCACTAACCACCCCTAATTAGCCGTAATTAGTGAATAAATATGCTAATCACTCACCTTAGCCACAAATGAATGTTAATTCTAAAACTTATATTGATTTGGCACGGATTCCTATATAGTGCAGCAGTTCTATCTTGATTTTGATGCTAATCCACCTTGATTTGATGTAAATTTGCTTAATATGTAATTAGAAAGTGATTAGAGAGAGATTTGGGAGATGGAGGCCATTACTAGGGTTACGGAAATGTTTGTGGTGGCTGGAAAAATGAAAAGGAATCATTCTCTACTCCTTTTAGCCCTCCCATAACCCTAATCTCGAAATGAGTTACGGGCCTAGCTGCTAATCACCATATTAAGCCCGATTATGCTGTTTTTCATCTTCCAAACCTTATTTCAGCCATATCTCCCAAACGGTAAGTTCGTTTGAGTAATGTGACCACTCTACGAAAAGATAAACCATCATCTGAATCCAATGGAATTTGTTTTAGCTCAAAATTCCTTACCAATCAAAAGTTATAGGCGGAACAATATTCGCCAGGGGCAAAACGGTCATTTAAAATATGGTAAAAATAGTGAATGAGGGAAATGACCCTAATAATCATTTCCCGAAGTTACGTGACCATATGACTTCGTATAAAAATACAATAAATATTCTACGATCCTCCGATACATAGAATGCAGGTCGTTACGCTCTTCCCCCCTTTAAAAAATTTCGCCCCCGAAATTCCTTAACCAAGAAACCATACAATGGTGCCCTGCATGCCTATCATCCATTTACAAACAATCAAACATACATAATAACACAACAAGATTTTCCTAGCATGCGGTTTACTAACAAGGGAATAACTATATCACAACTAAAATCTTACCAGGTAAAGAGCTCTGGATATGACTTTCTTATGCTCTCCTCGGTTTCCTAAGTACAGCCGTTCTCATTATCACCCCCACTGGACCTTAACCAGTTTCACCGTCTTCCTTCGAAGCTTCTTCATATCATGTCTGACGATACGAATCGGTCTGCGGTTTCCAACTGTCTCGAGTTCTATCTTGATATCATCCAACTGATCTGGTGAAATGGTCATATCAGAATCGTGCACAAACTTCCCTAAATGAGAAACATGAAATACGTTGTGCACTCCCGCCATCTTCTCAGGTAATCCAACTCTATGTGCTATATCCCGAACTTGTTTGAGAACTAGGAATGGACCAACAAACCTTGGTGCTAACTTTCCTCTCCTACCTAAACGAATCACACTCTTCAACAAAGAAGTCTTGACGAATACCAAGTCGCCAATGGAGAATTTCATATCTCTTTGCCTTTTATCAGCATTACTTTTCTGCCTATCTTGGCCAGCCTTCATTTGCTGTTGAATAACCTTGATCTTATCTGAAGTTTGTCTTATTACATCTGGTCCAAGCACAAATTTCTCATTGGTTTCCAACCAACATGATGGTGAGTTCCACGATCTTTCGTACAAAGCTTCAAATGGAGCCAAACCAATAATGTGCTGATAACTATTATTATATGCGAACTCAACCAGATGCAAATAGTCATCCCTTGACCCTCCAAAACAATCTCTCAAGAGATCCTCTAATACATGGTTCACCCTCTCTGTTTGACCATCGGCTTGAGGATGGTATGTGGTACTGATATGTAGTTCTGACCCTAAGGCCTGTTGTAACCTCTTCCAAAACCCATTAGTAAATAATGGACTCGGTTACTCACAATTCCTTTAGGTACTCCAAGAAATCTCACTATCCACTTCATATATAGTTCCGCTAACTTAGCTGTTGTTCTATTCGACTTGACCGGTATAGAACTTGCACTTTTGGTCAATCGATCCACAATCACCCAAATACTATCGTGACCCGATCTAATCCTTGGTAAGCCATCAATGAAATACATTGATATTTGTTCCCATTTCCATTTGGGAATTTCCAATGGTTGCAAAAAACCACTAGGTTTCTTTTGCTTGGCTTTAACTAACTGGCAATTCAATGCACTTGGATATAAACTTCCCAACGTCTCTCTTCGTCCCTTCCCAGTAGTAGGTCTGCTTCATGTCTCGATACAAGCTGTTACCACCGGGATGTATAGTTAGTTTCGAGTGATGACACTCTCTAAGCACTTCATCTCTCAGTCCATTAACATTGGGCAACTAGTCTCCCATTCTTTCGAAGCCATTCTTCTCGATTAAGCCCATACTTGGTCATTTCCTCACTGTCGATACTCATTTCTACCTTGGAGATAATTTCCAATAGATTAGGATCGTCCCTCTGACTGGAGCCGATTCGCTCAATCAAAGTGGTCTGATCGTCAAACTGGCTAACATCTCTGGATCTAATTGACACTTAGGTCTGAAATCATATCTTGCGATATACTCCAGTTGCTTCCATTAGAGAAACATAGCCCCTAAACTGGCATGTCTCTTACACAATGCATCAACTACTGCATTTCCCTTCCCGGGTGTGTATGCGATATTGAAATCATATGAAGCCAAGAACTCTAACCATCTCTGCTGACGAAGATTTAAATCCTTTTGAGAGAAAAGATACTTTAAAGACTTACGATCGGTAAACAATTCAAATCTTTCTCCCAAGAGATAGTGTCTCCACATCTTTAATGTGAACATAATCACTGCCAATTGTAAATCATGGGTAGGATATCTCTTCTCATGTGTTTTCAGCTGCCGACTAGCATAAGCTACTATCCTTCCTCTTTGCATCAGTACAACACCTAGTCCGATACCACATGCATATGTGTATACCGTCATATCTTCATTCCCTTTAGGAATAACTAACACTAGTGCACACGTTAGCTTCTCCTTTAGACTCTTAAATGCTTTCTCACACCTTTCGTTCCAAGCAAAGCTTGATTCTTCTTGGTCAACTGAGTTAACGGTGCTGCTATCTTGGAGAAGTCTTGAATAAACTTATGATAATATCCAGCTAACCCCAAGAAACTTCTCACGTCCGTTGCATTCTTGGGTGTAGACCAATCTTGTACCGTAGCCACCTTCGCGGGATCCATGGCAATACCATTCTCTGAAACAACATGGTCCAAGAACCTCACTTCCCTCCTCCAGAAGCGACACTTAGAAAATTTCGCTTTCAATCAGTGTTTCCTCAACACCTCCATCACTGTTCTCAAATGTCCCTTGTGTTCTTCCTCTGTCCTCGAGTAAACCAAGATATCGTCGACGAACACAAGAACAAATTTATTTAACTGATATCTGAAAACCCTACTCATAAGATTCATAAAATATGCGAGTGCATTGGCCAACCCGAATGGAATGACCAACCACTCATAAAATCTAGACAGTGTCCGAAATGTCGTTTTAGGTATACTCTCAGCTGCTACTCGGAGCTGATGAAAACCTATCGCGAGATCCAACTGGGAAAACACTCTTGCTCCATTCAGTTGATCAAATAAATCATCTATCTGTGGAAGAGAATACTTATTCTTCCTAGTCACCTTGTTCAACTCGCGATAGTCTACACATAAGCGAAGGGAACCATCAGCCTTAGTAGCAAATACAACTGGTGCTCCCACTCGGAAACACTTCTCCGGATAAATCCCTTCTTCAAAAGATCGTCAACTTGCA
The DNA here is from genome assembly GCA_030737875.1 of Allium sativum. Taxonomy (NCBI): domain Eukaryota; kingdom Viridiplantae; phylum Streptophyta; class Magnoliopsida; order Asparagales; family Amaryllidaceae; genus Allium; species Allium sativum. Next base: position 402,737,408 of record CM060922.1, on the reverse strand, counting down.
CTTTGAGTTCTCGCTGCTCCCTTGGTGCCATACAATGAAGTGGCATCACTATAGGTCTGGCATCTTTCACTAAATCAATCTGAAACTCGATCTCTCGGTGTGGCAGAAGTCCGGTCACTTCCTCGAAGATGTCCGGATACTCGCCGGCAATAGGCACACCTGATAACTCATCATGCGGGATGTCGAGGGAATTTATAAAACTAGCCATCACCCCGTCACTAGGTATGCCACCCAATACCACCCTCTGCCCATCATCCGCTCTAATGGTCACCAAAGACCCCCTCACAGTCTACCACCACCCCATACCTTTGGAGCCAATCGACTCCCAAAATAATGCCAAACCCAGTAAAGCCCAAAACAAAGCAATCACAAGCAAACAAACATCCATGTCTCGATAAGACGAAATTACGACAAATCATATTAAGATTAGTTGAACCACCGATCGGGTTCGTAACAACAAAAGGTCTATCGACAATCTTGGGTTGCAATTCCAACCTATCTACCAGGTCACTAGATATGATGGAAAGGGAACCCCCGGTATCAAACAATACTCGAATAGGAACATCATAAATAAAAATCATACCTTGAATAACGACACCCTTTCCCTTCTCCACTGCAGTTGGGGCATTCGACGAAGAAGGAACAAAGTTGATAGCATATGCTTTCACAATCTGCTTCTCTTTAGGGAGTTGTGGACATTTATCCTTGTGATGTCCCATTTGGCTGCAACTGAAGCACTTCCTGCCTGCTGGCTTTGCTCGACAATCTTTGGCATAGTGGCCCTTCATGCCACAGCTATAGCACTCGACATCTTTCTTATCTTTCTTTTTCTGACCATCCTTGGTTTGGTTATGTTTCCTCTTGTTCTAGGAATTCTTCTTGCCTTCACCGCTTGCCTGTGGTTTTGGCTCTCCTATAGATGTAATATCAACCTCGATCTTCGTCTTAGGGTAAAGGCTTTTGGATCTCAATGCCTTTCCCACAATAGATTCAAATGTCTCATCGATATGGTTTATAAGTCTTTCCCCCAAGTATCCATCTAGGCCAGTATGAACTTCTCGTTCTTCTTCTAGGCAGTATCGATAAGAGATAATCCATATTTCGATAAAGTGTCGAATTCAGCAACATATTCCGAGACTGCTCTATCATTCTGCTTAAGCTCCAAAATTTTCCTAAATAATTATGACTTCTGAGCAGCTGGAATAAACTTGTCACTGAAGCGGGTCTTAAACTGATTCCAAGTAACTTGATCCTCGGGAGTAGCCGTCTTAATGGCATTCCACCAATTCATAGCCCGTCCTTGAAGTTGACGCGATGCTATATTTCTCTTCATTGCATCATCTGTCCCCAAATCCTTAAAGATGCGCTCACAACTATCAAGCCAATCTTGAACCACGTAGCTGATCCCGTTCCATGGAACGACTTCCCACCAAGACTAGTATAATCCTTGTTAAGCTTGGCGAAATCGGTCTAGGCGCCTACACTACTGCACCACCACCGTTTGCAGCATTAGGAACTATCCCTAAGCATCTATCGCATGAAGGCAGTAAACGTCGTTCTTATATCAGGGACATTCCTATTGTTGTCCCCTGAACCAGTACTCCTAGTATTTCGGCTCATCGTCCAATCTGTAAAGAGAAACGATTAACCATCTCCTTAGTGGTGTCAGTGCAGTGTGACTTCATCCTTAGATATACTAATAGTGTATCTATATATAGCTTTTGAAAACCAAAATATCACAATTACGCTCTCTCATATACGTATACTATCTCTCCCTAATGTCTTCCCCCAGGTTAAACTACGCAACCTAGGCTCTGATACCAAGTGTGATGGCCTGCCCCGCACCATCAGACATTCCCCCGAAATGCGTTGTACCAATGTCCGACTAGCATTTAACGGTTGTCAGAAGAAAGGAATTTGAAACGATGAATCACCAAGAGCCTGTAGTATATCTCACAACTCATGGAATAAAATATGATAATTACATAAATTGATATAAAACAGGTGAGACAATGCATAAGCTGAAAACTAAATCATCATAGCAGCGAAATCCAAAATACAGCTTATTATTCAAACAATTATTACAACTTTAAAATACTGTCTCATCAAAGGAAATAAAAGAGGTACACTACTAATGTCCAAATCAGTGACCAGCAACAACACAGGGAGAATATATGTAAATAGTACGTGGAAGCCTCTTGCTCGTCTCTGGACAGCTACATATGCATACCACCTAACTTGTCTCTAGTCTGCTCGTTTAGGTGCACCTAAAGTAATAAGAAGAGACATAAAACTCTAGGTCAGACAAAAGTATGGTATGAGCGATAGCAGCAAAATAAATCAATAAGAGGTATAAATAATCATACCTGAAGCTGGACCTGTAACCAAAGAGTTAACACAACAAGGTTTACAATACTCTAAGGTAACACTAACATAGGGTGTAATATGGGAGTATGTGCGTATCATGGTGATAGCAAACATCAAACATCAAACATAGCAATCCTCCTCACATCTCTCACTCAATGCGTAAAGCTTACGATATCCACCCCTTTGACCACCGGAACCATTGGGTCCATAATGGAGTCTAACACCATATAACTATCACTACGACCACTTTGCCCTTTGGAGCCCTGATGGAGTCCAACTCCATACAACCTCTGACCAAACTGCACTGGTTTATAGTCAATACCTCCTCTCTCAATAGTGAATCAAAGTTGTATATACCGATAACCCTTTTGCACACGTCCCGCAGCAAAGCCCAACTTTAGAAGTTACCTGTTGGTTCCCATTTGGATCCTTAGTAATAACTTCTCATTTGGACTTCCTTTGCATCTTGGGTTTTGGTTGAATTGGAGTCGGTCTTCAGAAGAGTTCACGATCGTCGTCGTGTGATAATGGTAGAAGCCTAAACCCGGTTCGGCTCGAATATAGGGTGTTTAAGTTCCCTGTTCGGTTCAGCTCGGTCTCACTTATTTGGTTCGGTCTATGGTGCTCAACCCTCTGGTTCGGTTCGGTGCTTCCTCCTCGGTTCGGTTTGGCTTCCTCAGCTCATCATCTTCTGTTTGGGTCGGTGCTTCCTCCTGGGTTCAGTTCGGATATGTCGAACCGATCACATCCTCCAATATTTCCTATGCCAGCTCGATCTAGCTCCAACTCAACACGCACTGGACTTCCTTGTTGCCATGTTTTTGAAGATACTACCACTCTGGTTCGGCTCGTATACTCCGGTCCGGTTCGGGGCATACACTCCGATCCGACCCGCTCGCCATATCCGATCCGATCCGAATCTCTACAGCATTTCCATCAAGCTTGTATCATCCATTCTCTCCATACGACGACGTTTTCAACGATTCTAGCTTTACTAAACAATCATAAAGCATCCCAAACAGTAGTAATAACATGTGTAATCAAGCATAAACATTAAAACATCAATCACATGTATTATTTAGGATCAAACATACTCCAAATCTATGATTTTCCCCTTAACTATGTTTAACCATATCTAACAATAGAATTAGCAAACTTTATCCATATTAACCCAAATTTTTACCAATGACACAAAATAATATTTCAGAATTTATGCATATTTTTCCATATTTTTCTGAATCATAATTTCGCTAATTATCACTAATCACCCCTAATTAGCCATAATGAGTGAATAAATATGCTAATCACTCACCTTATCCACAAATGAATGTTAGATCTAAAACTTATATTGATTTGGCATGGATTCCTATGTAGTGCAGTAGCTCTATCTCGATTTTGATGCTAATCCGCCTTGATTTGATGTAGATTTGCTTAATATGTGATTAGAAAGTGATTATATGTATATATACGATGTGAAAATAATATATGAATATGAAATGAAAATTATATATATATATATAATAGAATAATATATATATATATATATATGAAATCTGAATAATATATATATATATGGAATGTGAATAATATATATATATATATATGAAATGTGAATAATATATGTACGATGTGGAAATATATATATATATTATTCACATTCCCTATATATATTATTCAGATTTCATATATATATTATTCCATTTCATATATATATATATATATATATATATATATGAGAGATTTGAAAGATGGAGGTCATTATTAGGGCTAGGAAATGTTTGTGGCCGCTGGAAAAATGAAAAGGAATCATTCTCTAACTCCTTTTTGTCCTCCCATAACCCTAATCCCGAAATGGGTTATGGGCCTAGCTGCTAATCACCTTATTAAGCCTGATTATGTTGCCTTTCATCTTCCAAACCTTATTTCAACCATATCTCTCAAACGATAAGTCCGTTTGATTAATGTGACCACTCTACGGAAAGGTAAACCATCATCTGAATCCAATGGAAGTAGCTTCAGGTCAAAACTCCTTACCAATCAAAAGTTATAGGCAAAACAAGATTCGCCAGGGGCAAAACGGTCATTTAAAATTCGACAAAAAATGTGAATGTGGGAAATGACCCCAATAGTCGTTTCCTAAAGTTACAGGACCATATGACTTTGTATGAAAATAAAATAAATATTCTTCGATCCTTCGATACGTAGACTGCGGGTCGTTATAGAATGCTTCTAATTTCCTAGATTATCAAGTGATGGCTCTTGTCTAAGCTAGTTCCTTCTTCCTTTGCCACTGAAATCGTTCGACTTCGAGAGGCTAATGAAGCTTTGAGTGGTGAATGTGAGAGGTTGAAAGCTTCCCTAGAACACGCTGAGGTAGCTTTAGAGAGAGAAAGGAAGACTAAGGACGTAACCCCCGACAAAGTGTTGGCCTTAGAACATCAAATAGCGGAAGATGTGGTTACTCATGCCGATGAGCTTCAAAAGAAGGATGAGAAGTTTTCACGCGCTGTGCAGATAATCTATGCAGCTGAAGACAAGATTTCTAATTTCTTGCAAGTTCATCTTTCGTAGATCAAGTCCGACTGTTATGAAGATGCCTTATTTCACCTTCTTTTCGGTAACCTTCAAAGTTTTTCCTAAGATTCGAACCACCAAAGTTCCTCCGTTCGTCAGGGATCGAGTTATGGAAAGGATTAAGTTAGGCGAACGAGGTGTTAAGATACCGCGGAAGGGTGAATCTAAAGTCGAGGATCTTTTATATATTGACAACCTTTCTGATGATTTAGGTGAAGAAGGGGATACTTTTGCTTTTGTTGGCAACGGTGGAAAAATTATGGTGATCGTTCCGGAGGTAGTGGCCTCCAGGATAAACATGGTTGGGATAGAAACGATCCTTTTTGGGTGCCAAAGCTTTCCACGATTATGTTAAGAGTGGTTCTGAGGTAGGAGGTTTCCATATTGTCGGTGACTCTTAATCATCTTTGCTTAAAGAAGGTGGCCCCTCCAGTCTTTCAGGAGGGAAGAAAGCTGTTGGTTCTGAAGCTCCTTTTTCTCGGGTATAATTCTTGCTCCGGCAGTGTTTTTCTCTTTACTCGAATATTTAACTATAACTAGTCTCCTGCCATTACAATAGACAAAAGAAAAGTTATTTCTTTCCTTAAGCAGAGTTAGGTAACAAACAGAAGGAATTAAACCGTTCTTATGTAGAGTAAGAGGAACACATGTAAACTTAATTCAACTATCTATGTAACATCTTTATGGAGTTCCATTTGCGACATGCGAAGGCTAATATGCTTATTTGCATCATGACATAATTTTGTTAACTATGAAGATGCATTACACATGACATGTAGACTAAAAAAGGAGTTTTTAAGAACATCTACTCACGCTTTCAGGAAAAAGCGTTTTGTTGAGAAACTTAAGGGTGTTTACACTGAATTTCCTTAGCTCTCTTTTGACTTTCTAAATGAAGACTGCAAAGCAATTCTAAAGAGTCTGAGGGCTAATTATGCCAAGATTTTATGTAAACGATAAATGTATTAATCAAGTGAAAGTGATCTTTTTGTAATTCTCCTTTTGTCTACTGCCATGGTAGATTGGTTTCGGATTTAACTCACACAAAGTTATATAAGAACGGAGTTTTATTTTTGCAAACCGAAAAGAAAAATATAATCGTAACTATTTTCCTGTGTGCCTGTGGGTAGGTTGGCCGTTGTAAGAACATTCTGTCTTAGAGAGAAGCATTATCGGAAAAAGAGATTCCTACTATGTCCCAAGAGAGGAAGATTTTGCACCAGGATTTATCCATCAAACATTTGACTAAGAGAATGAATGCTTTAAAAGACCAGATATAACTATTCTTTGATCAAGGGCATACATAAAGACCACACCCTCTATTGAGTTTGAGGATGAATTGAGGAGTTTATGCCAACGTATTATCAATTTGGAAATTGATTTAAATAATGTCAACACGAAGTGCGAGACATAGGAATATTGTTTCAAGAATATTCCTATCACGACGAGATCTTCATCTTCTGGTGTTGCGACCACTCGCAAGTCCCCTGCCTTCAGAAGTATTATTACTTGAATAACCCTTCTCCTGGGTTAAAGGAATCAACCATTTTTGAGCGGTGCAAAAGAGTGGTAGCCGAAAAGAAGGGGACATATGACACTGAGTTAATTAAGGATTCTCATAACCGTATTGTCAGGTATGCTGATCAAATTTGGCGTTTACAAGAAGAGAGACATGATTTGTGTATTAATGTTTTCGAGTTAGAGAAACAAAACAAATCTCTTAGAGCTATGTGTAGGGCTTATAACAGGGCTTTGAAGCTTCGGATTAAACCCTCTGATCATTATGATGAAACAAGTAGAAAGGTGTGAAAGCTTAATATACTACTAAGTAATGCACTGTCATGCCATTAATCCCCTTACCCGAGGATGGAGAGGACCTAGCTATTTGATGACATTTTGTAATAGTGATGTATAATTATACTCCTATTTGGAATGTTGAGAATGTAACTTTTGTGAATGAAATTATGTATTGACAATATCTATTATGTAAATAGTTGTTGATATAAAACATGGATAACAATTGCTTGCACGTAAATGGCTTAAGGAGTTTTTTGAATAAGAAAAGAGATAACCCTTTTATTCTGAATTGTTTTGTTGATGAGCTTCTCGTTTCATTCCAAATTTTGTTTTATGGCCCTCCTCCCATGAGCACATCTATGGCTGTTCCAATTTGAGATATTTACTTCTGAGCTCTTCTGTTGGTAAATTATCACCTTTTGGATCCATTTCAAGTTAAGATTATTCATAATTAGGTATCGGTGTAAGAACAAGAATCCTCTTCAGACGTTTGATGTAAGCCGAATCAACCTAAATTTGAGCTATTCAGAGCAGGAGGTCGGGAACCAGCTTCCAGTCTTTGTTGAGAGCCAAATCATCCGATCTCGGCGTTGGGACAAGACCAGGTCTCCCCCCGGCACTTTACGAAGGTCCTTCCAAACCCAGATTCGGGTTATTTAAATAAGAGACTGGAAGTCTTCTTTCGGCCTTTGCTGAGAACCGAATCAACCCATATTCGGGTATGATATAGAGGACTTGAATCAACCCTTGTTCAGGTAATTAAAGATTGGGTACCGAAAATCCACTTCTATTATTAACAGAAGTTCTGAACTGACCTTTATTCGGGTAATTAAGAATCGAAGACCGAAAATCCTCTTTCGGCATTTGTGAAGAGCCAAATCAACCCAGATTCGGGTATTTAAAGAATGAAGACCAGAAACCCCTTCCAGCATTAATGTTCTGCTATCCCCTTGGATTTAATTCTTGAAGCAGAGGATGTACATGCTTCCTGAGCCACTCTCTGGGCTTTTAATGTCAAAGCAGAGGATGTACGTGCTTTGTTTTCCACTTTCTGGGACTGTGTGTCCAGTGCGCTTGGCTAACTTATCCATAAGTAGGGCCCAAGGACTTACTCGACCTCCCTCCAGCGTCGTCTTATTCTGATCGTCGTAGGTGACGATAAGGTCTTAGAAACTTAGACGGTGCCATCGTAGGTACAGAACTAATTTTTACTCTTTTGATGCTTTATACTGACTATCTAAGGTACTGATAGAGACTTACACGCCACCTCCTCCGAGGGGTGCCCTATCCTGACCATCGTAGGTGATGATATGGTTTTGCGTTCCCTTCTACGGGTAACGTAAAACATAAACAGAGGTAGAACGTGCTCTTCTGCGAGCAAAGGTAGGACATGCTTAGTTCTAACAGAGGCAAGGTGTACTTTTCTACGAGCAGAGGCAAGGTGTACTTTTCTACGAGCAGAGGCAGGGCGTGCTCATTTTAGATGCCCGCCACGACCATTTTTGGTGTGAAACAGAGGCTTATGGTTTTGATGCTTTAATCAAGCCCCCTCTGATTTGGGCACGGAAAAAGACTAACACCCCCCCCGCTGGATGCCTTGCCCGACCAATTTGGTGATGACAAGAGTTTTTCCTTTTCTGTTGTCCATTTGTGGTTTGACCCGTCCTTGGTCATTTCCAAGTTCGTGGGGATTTCCTTCTTTGCAATCGAGTCGATAACCTTTTTCCTTTCTAGAAGATTTTACTGGCGTAACTTCCTATTCCTTCTTTACATACTTGTAGTTTTCCCTGGCTCAAAAAGTTGATGACCATTCCCTCTAAAACTCTACAATGGTTTGTTTTGTGTCCGTTTACCATATGGTAGTAGCAATACAGCCTTCCCCCTTAGCTTCGTTTTTGGGTTTCATCTTTAATGATGGCCAAAAGTTTAACTCATTTCTAGTTAGGAAGTAGATACCCTCAATTGACGTTGTGAGCTTACAACCTTTTGGCAACCTTGACTCGAAAGGCCTCTTTCGTTGTTGTATTTTGGCCCTTTTATCACTTGATTTTGTTACTCCTTCTTCGTTCCTAAACTTCCTTTTAACCGCCTTTCAACATGGGGGTATATCTCTATAAACCCTTTTTTTGATAAGAGGGGTGGAAGCCTTCTCAGCTTTCTATTTGAATATGGTTCCCCTAGCCTGTGTTAGGATAGCTTCTTTGATATGGAGAATGGAGTTATATCTTTCCATCGAGGAATGGTTCAGGGCAAAAATTGGAGTCGGTCCTAAGTGGAAGGGGTTAATGCTCCATCGATCAGGGCCATAACGTTCTATATCCTTCTCTTTCTCTTGGATACGCAGAATTTCTAATTTAAACCCTTCGGTCACCCACGACTCGCCGATACTAGTCCCAACCATGGGAAACCCATTACAACTGGTAAAAACCTTTTATTCATAATGTTCGCCTCTTCATGGTTTAGTCTAATTAGGGACGGAACAACACAGGTGGATATGTGGCTGTTAACCACAAGGTTGGAGGTTCAGGCCTTCCTTCTAGCGCCAAAATGTTAACAATATTTTTCATCAACACCGAAGATAGGTTAATGGGGATGGACCTAAAGGAAAAATAGGTTGTATTGCCTTCGTAAGTTTGAATTAAATCCCTGTCCCTTGATATCGATGCCTTGGGGGAGAAGGATCACTAAACTCAATCCTTGATATAGGGCCTAACGTATGGCAGACATGAATTATGCTCCAAACTTACTTAAAAGGTCTAAGCTTGTAGGAAAGGTTTAAGCTTGCAGGTAGGGCTTGAGCGTATAGGAAGGGGGATGTTTCATCCAATCTACAGCAAGGCTTGGGCAATGATTTACACAGGTGTAGGAAACAGATAGAAAATTATAGCAACGATAATTAAGAAATATCAGAATAAATTCATAAGAAGATACCATAAGTATAGATTCACTCTTTATTCATCTTTGATTTGGAATACATGAACAAAATGGAAGAAATCCTTGAACTGATCTAAATATTTGGGTTTGAGAGAAAGAACACAAGAATTAGAATGAGATCCCTCCTCTAAAAATGTGACCCCCGGGGGTCTTATTTATAGAGGATTCTGGGCCCCTTCTATTGTTGGGCTACTGGGCCTGCGAGGACCTCTGTCAGCCGCTTTTTTCCTTGGTCCCGGATGTTTGGCTTCCGACCGCTTTTGTAGTGCTAATTATAGCCTCTGAAGTGAGGGACCCTGTCAAGTGGGGCTTCTTTGAGATTGATATGAACTTGTCCATGTGGTGACTTTCAGATGGTATTTCGACTTCCGGTAGTAGATCTAGGGCGGAAGCTTTCGGACATAAACTTTCAGATGTAGGCTTCCAAATTTCTCGTGTATACTTAGAGGAGCTTGTCCTCCCGATGTATGTGGATAGCTGCCGGTTCGAAACCGCTGTCGGTGTCTATACTAAGTAGATTAGTATGGATAGCTTGTATCTCTGTTAGGGTTCCGATAGGCCTTCTGGTGGAGCTCTTAGGGTGATCGGGTCTTCCGAAAGGTAGCTTCCGGTGATGTGTTGTTGCCTATCAGTGTGACCTTTCAGCATTTATGTAGCAGATGTTTCGGAAGTTGGTTCTAAATAATCTCTATATATTTCTAGCATGATACTTTTGATGTCTTCGATCTCTTGACGTATCGGTATTAAGCGAGTTAATACTGATAGCCCTTCCGGGTTTCAATAAGAAAAGCTCTTATCTCCCTCTTCCTTGATTTCCGGTCTAGACAACCTTTCGTCATGGAACTCTTTATTGCATAGATCCTGTCGGATGTACCTAGTTGGATAGGCCCTGCCAGATAGACTTTGCTGGCACTTTGTAGACCTTGAGCTCCTTTCTCCTAGAAGGGTGTCAGTTTATGCTGCTCTCAGATCATTCTTTATTGCTTTCGGCTCTTCTTATTATTTGGTTTTTGCTTTCGAAAGGTTCTTCTATGTTTGTGTTCCTTAGATACCCCTTCACCGTCAGCTGGTTTTGGAGTTAATTTCGGCAGTAACATATAAATTATCTGTTAACAGGCTAATTCTGCTGAAATATATTCTACTTCTGTTGTATATAGAGATAAAGTATTTTGCTTTTTGCTAAACCATGAGACTAATGAATGTCCCAAAAAGTGACAAATTCCACTTGTACTTTTTCGGTCTGATTTACAACTAGCATAATTAGCATTGGTATATGAAAATAATTCAAATGAATCATCATAAAATAGTCCGTAATCTAAAATGTTTTTAATGTGTCTTTATATTCTTTTTACCGCTTTTAAGTGTGATTCCTTGGGTTTAGACTGATATCTTGCACAAAGACATAGACTATTATATTAGGTCTTCTTACAGTTATATAGAGTAGTGATTCAATAATTCCTCTACATAATTTTTGGTCAACATTTTTAAATTGACTTTTTTATTTAAATTTCCATTAGTTGCCACAGGGGTTGGTTTCCCATTAGTGTGAGACATTCCAAATTTCTTAACTAAGCCTTTGGCATACTTTTCTTGATATATAAATATTCCATTATTTAATTTTTTATTTGTAGTCCTAGAAAATAGTTTAACTCACCCATATGACTCATTTCAAATTCCTTGATCGTTATTTCAAAAAATTATTAATTTAAATTGTTATTTGTGGATCCAAAAATAATGTTATATATATATAAATATTTGTATTAGTTGAATAATATTCTTATTCATTTTAATAAAAATGTATAACCCACTTTTCCTATTTCAAAATTTGATTGAAGTAAATATGATTTAAGTAATTTATACTAAGCTTTGGGAGCATCTTTAAGACCATATAAAACTTTTGTAACACCGCGCATCTTTAATTAAATTATAAAATAAAATTTGAAAAGCTTTCAGAATTTGGTCACAGAGTTAGACTCATTGCGACCGTGGCGATTTCCTGATCAATTTAGACCTTTGTTGCAAAAAACAGAGTTAAGTTGAGAAAGATACCTTTAAATGAAACATTATAACAAACATGAAAAGAAGGTATAAAAAAAGAACAATGACCACCATTGCCTTTAGTCTTGTTAACAAAAGCCTATGTAGCCCAGTTGGTAAGGGGAAAGATTAGTTGATGTAGTCTTTCACTAGCTGAGGGAGGGGTCGTGGTGGGACCATAGCTACGTAGAAATGCAGACCATAGTTTAGATATTTGTACTATAGGCCTCTTTTGCAGACCTGTATAGATATGGAAAAGCTCCCGAACGAGTTCCGTTGTAGCACCCCATAATTCTACAACACGATAATTTGATAAATTAAGAATACTTAATTAAATATTGGGAATTAAGTAAAATGGACTGTGCCATTGCATTCGTCCTAGAATTCTGCGTAAAATAGACACCAAGTTTGCATAAAACGGACATCGTATGAAGAAGATATTAAGGTTTGAAGTTTGTATACGCATAAAGAATATATATATACACACACATACAAACATAACCAAGTCAAAACCATCCAAAATAATTCGAAACCAGATGCGGGAAGTGTAAGGGGGATCGACCCGTTGGTGGTCGACCCACCCTTGGGGTGTCGACCCATGTGTCGACACCATAATGGGTGTGTCGACACCCATGTTGGCATCCTCCCAGATCCGAGGCAGATTCAGTTCTGCATATGTGGACTTGTTTTCTGACCAGATTCGTTGACCCTATGCTATATATAGGACTATATACCCATTGTTTTATTCATCTAATTCAATGGCGACAATGAGCTGTTTCTTCAACATAGTTTGATCTAGCCAACTTCTTCTTCAAACAAGTTATACATATTCAACGATCTGTGCTACAACATATGCAATCAATTCTCTGTTCCTTAAGATCCAATCACAATGAGTCTATGTTATTTTTAGATGTAAACACTTAAAAGTTATCTTGACATGTTTATGAATTGGATCTAAGCCTATGACTATTTGAATCATATCAGATCTGCCATTACTTGTATATCTAATTTACTGTTTGGATCTCATATGTCTGTTCATGATATCCCTATCTTGTCAGTTTGCCTAATCATGCCACCTTACCCTATTGTGTTAGTTCGCCTAATCATGTTATCTTATGCCTATTATGTTAGTTTGCCTAATTATGTCATCTTATGCCAGTGTTATTTACTATACCTATTCTTGTTCTCTTCTCTCCCTTCTTCCCCTTTTGTTTTAATAGCCAGGCTACCTTCGATCCTGGGCATACCGCTGAAATATGCGAATGCACGAAATTGGGAACGTTAAAATTAGGGCATAACTTGTATTGGGATTTTTGGGGGCATAATCTATACATTGATCTAAAGTTATTGTGATAACCCCAATTTCGACAAACCGGGTTTCTTTTCTCGAAAATCCAATCTATCTAAACTCAGATTGTTTTGCTCTGGTATCCTACAGAAAAGACAGAGACATAAAACATGTCAGAGCTCAGAAATTATCTCACAGCGAAACGGATAAATATAATGTAATCAAAATATAACCCTACCGTATTAATAATACTGCGTAACCAGTATCCAAGGCTATCATGTCCCTGTCACAAATCTGACCTGCGAGTATGTTATGAGGAGGGGGGGGGGGGTCAAAACACAAGTTCTGGTGACTGAATTTAAACTATACACTTTGGGTAATCCTACATATACCATTCAACCATATTTTCTTATTTATTAGGTTACTTTTGTTAATAGCACTCAAGGCTTACACACTCGTCGTACCCATTTACTTCCCAGTGGATTAACCTAATACAGTATATATGTTGCTACCCCCAATATCGAGGTACACCCATGGTACCCCACTCGCACGGTCTCCACCGTAACACCATCGAAATATATGCAGTCCCTCATCCTACGCCATAGTGATGTACGGATAACAATATTACGTTCCGCACATACTCCATACCGGAGTAATGCCCTCAAGTCTACGATACACCACCCAGAGCCGACATGCATGTATCTAGACTGTCCACCATACTTATCTTCAATTGTAGCTCGATGCCTCAATCGCACGTCCTATAATGTGCACCGAGTTCGGTGGCAGGGCAATACAAAAGCACGGAACTCGGTTGGGAGCTTTTCCATATCTGTACAGGCCCGCCTTTAAGAGCCTCCAAATACAGATATCCCTAAGGTCTGTTTTCACGGTGGATATGGCCCTACCTCGACCCCTCCCTCAACTAGTAAAGACTACCAGAGCTAAGCGACTTCCCGTACACAAACAATCTAAACATCCATGTGGCGTCTACCCTCAACCTCTTACCCCGATAGTGAAGGGTGAAATGATATCTTGGGTTTAGCTCGAGTCTTTCCGCATCCCACGGGCTGCCGATGACGGGTGTCCGACGGTCTACTATCCTTGTTGATCCTGACCCTCTACCTCCTCGTGAGGCAACCGCCGAACCACCCTGGTATCACCTCGTCACAGCATTCTAACTTCATAGCTACATCTACAGTTAAGGCCCACCCACCTAGTAGTTACGTGCAGACCCAACCTCTGCGGCCACAGCTTAAGACATCTGCTGCCGCACCGAGGACTACTAGGAGCACCTTACGTACCTCAGGAAGCCGCGTGCTTCCCCTTCCAGTCCTTCGGAGCCGTCAGAACAATCAGACGAATGTGCGCTCCCCCTCATGCCTTATAACACCGTGATGATCTACCCAGTTGGGTTATTCACCCTCAAACGTGCGGACAGGTTCAAGCGCCTCACTTTAATATGTTATTAGACCCTATGTCTAAACATTCTTTTACGTGCTTGTCTTGCCTTATCAGGATTCCTTTTAACTTGATTATTCTCATTCACATTGAATTCTTATTCAAATTACCAAGTTTCTCTTGCTTATTAATTTCCATTGTATAACTTAAACCATTTAAGTTTATTAATAAGCCCACAACACGTTATTCTCTAGATTGCGACCTAAGGTCTGTAATCCACAACCCCTTTTTATTTTCATGTTGATTTCATCATTACAATAACATGTTTTTACTTAATATGTAATTAAATATATCCAATTCACATGTTTTCTAATTAACATGTCACTTACCATTTATGATTAAATATAACTTATTTCATTTCATAAGTTTTCCTAATTCTTTCTCATTTAATCATAATTCCATTTTACATTGTCGATACATCTTATCCTTGTTTACTTATTAACTTAGTTTTATTAACTAAGGCCCATTAATAAGTTTCTCTACCCGTTTATTATAACCTATGTTATAATTTCCTCTTGTCCCTAGGACAAGCCTAAACATTCTTATCAACGGGGTTTCAGACTTCCAATCTTACAGATTACTTAATTTATAATTAAGTACAACTTCCTATATTTCCCTCTTTTCTTAACTAGTTTCTGGCTTTCCCCATTTACTAATTACTTAATTTATAATTAAGTGTCCCTTATCTCATTTCGCCAGTTATCCCATTTGCTTATTAGTTTATTGTTAGCTAAGTTATAATCTTCACTTGTCCCTAGGACAAGTCTACCTACTATACAACATTTTCATTAATGTTATTTATTTATAATAGGTGATTATCATTTCTACAAGTTATGCTTACCCTGAAAGGTGCCTTTAATTACATAACTTTATTATTTCTACTGGTTATGTATGCCTCTAGGTGTCATTAATTACACAACCTTATCGGGCTAAGTTTGCGGGCATATATGTAAATAATACCCACCCCCTTAGATTTTCCTAGCCCACCCACCGTCCAACCAATTTTTACTTAATCCTGATTTTAGTTCATATTCATACAGTCCCTATGGATTAGATTAGGTTAAGTAGTCCAATTTATTACCGTGTCCATTTGTGGTTTATAATGGGCTAGACCTCCCACATTAGGCCTACAACTTGTGGATGCTGGATATGCCGGTCGGGTCCGAGCAGACTTCTTCCACAAGTTGGGCCTAACCTCGTGTCACAACCCTTCTCGTATTTGCGCACTTAGACCTCTCACAATAGATTCAACATTAGTAGCTACTGGATATGCCAGTCGGGTCCGGGTAGACTTCCACCACTAATGCAACCTAACCTTGTGTCATAAGTGCAATTTCAATTTCTAATTGTAATCCTAGGAATTCATTATTAATCAGCTATTTAAACCTATGCCTTTATAGGTGTTAATGACCATTGACCCAATTATATTCATGATGGGTTATATGTCTAAATTCATATTATTCGAATTATGCCAATTACATATGATCCCATTTGCACCCAAATCATTTTTCTAAACTTATGATCCAATTTAAGATTTTTAAACATAACATGGTCGATGCCCCAAACCCATATTTATTCGATTCTATGTTCACATGAATCCATATAGTCATATACTTACTCCAATTATTCCCTGTATATAATTGGGACAAATTTACATATAAACTTTTTAGCACTCCAACAAATCCAATATACGAATTTTCCCTACATGTTCAAATTAATATTATAACATGTAAACATTCCAACATTTCAACTGGTTTAATATATGAATTATTCATATTAATAATTTGACATTATATCATGCTAATCATTCCCCAATTTAATAGATTCAACATATGAATTTCCTAGTTTATTCATATTAATGTCTAAACTTGTTATAACTGCAATTTATAATTAAAATGGTAATTTCACAATTTACAAAAAGGGAATGCTAAACGATAGTCATAACATTATCTAAAGGATATAGTTTAAACCCACTCACCTTTCATGCTTTTCCCAAATTTTGGATCTGATCCGTTCTATCATCCACAGTTTTCCTTTCCCCTTTAATTTGACTTGAGACCTAACAACATGGATCGACTATTTTCATTAAAAGAGAAGGGAAAGAAATAGGAAGAATTGAATAGATTGGATCAAGAAGTTTACTTTGCTTTCATGATTCAATAATCTTTTTTTTATTGATGTTGATTCACTCTTCTAGATCTGAATTCATAATTTTCCTAGGCTAGTATTTAAATTTTCAGAATAAATTTGAGAAGATAGAGAGTGTGTAATGACAGAGCTCCGGTGTAGATACTGAATTATGAGATTTAGGGTTGGGTCTAGGGTCTTATTTATAGGAGTATGTAGCAACCAGAACCCTTAGATTTGCCCAAAAGCCATCCGAACCGTCAAAATATCATAACACCCTAATCTGCCAAAATCTGCCGCTGGGGGTCGAACCCCTTCAGGTGGGTCGACCCCCCTTAAAGGGTCGACCCCCTTGGGTCCGGAGGCCGAAAATTGTTCTGGGCGCACCTGGGAGGTGCGCCAGTGCAAAAATGGCTTGGCGCACTTGCCAAGCGCGCCAGTTGTTCTGGCCCGCTTCCTAATTTTTCTGACAAACTTCTGCCGCCCATAACTTCTTCATACAATGTCCGTTTTACGAAAACTCGGACTCTATCTGAACCAGAATTTCGAGATGAATGCAATGGTGATTTACTTACTTCTGATGATTTAATTATTTTATTCTTATTTTATTATCTTACACTAAAAAATACGGGGTGTTACAGCTAAAATTTGGGCATAACTCGTATTATGAATCATGATTGGGGTTTTCTTTAGGGGAGTAACGTATACTGTACAATTTAACTAAAACTTGGGGAAAATGTTATATTGTGAATTATGACTATAATTTGGGGTATATAGCAGAAAATGGTAATAAAATGGTCAGTAACCTGCTGCAACTTGCGGAGATGTTCAATCTGTTAAAATGACATATCTGCTGAAATCTGTTGAAACTGCATATTGTAGTTGAAAAATATACGATGAACATGAATAATGGTTTAAGAATGAATATGCTTAGATTCACATTAATTAGAAACTATAACCGCGCTTAGGTACGAGGTTAGATTACACTTGTGGTAGAAGCCTACCCAGAACCGCCCGACATATCCAACATCCACAAGTGGTGAATCTAATGTGAGGGGTTTAAGTGCATAAACATGTAACGTGCTAAGACATGAGGTTAAGTCCGACTTATGGAAGAAGTCTTCCCAGACCCAACTGGCATATCCATCATCCACGAGTAGTAGACTTAATGTGACAGTTCTAGTGCATAAACATATATATATATATATATATATGAATATATGTATATAAAAAGATAGAAATAAATGGCACAAATTGTGATTAATGGAAATGAATTGGAATAAATAGGGAATGATAGTAACCTATTATAATTAATTACATTAATGAGAATGTTATATAATAGGTAAGTTTGTCCTAGGGACAAGTGGAAATTATAACATAAGTTATAATAAAAGGAAAGGAAGCTTATTAGTAAACCTTAGTTAAGAGAACTAAGTTAATGAGTAAACAACAACAAGTTGTAGTGACATGTTAAACAGGAAACAGGTGGACTGATATGAATTATACTTAAATACTTAAATACATATTCAGTAAAACATGTTATTGTAACTATGAAATCAAACAACGAATAATATAAGGGGATTGTAGATTACTTTCGTTAATTACAACCCGGGGATGAGAGATTGTAGATTACTTTTGTTAATTACAATCTAAAGAATAACATGTGAAGGGCTTATTAATGAACTTAAATGGATTAAGTTATATATATATAAATATATATGAAATTAATAAGCAAGTGGAACTTGGCAACTTGAAAGAAGTCAATTTGAATGGGGATAACCTGTAATACTTAACCTGCTTGAATCCTTAAGGATTCCATGAACCTTTCAACTTGAGTAGGGGTTAAGTAAACTTGTTTGAAACAGTGGGAGGGTTAAGTAAATCTTGGGGCGATGGGATATATATATATATATATATATATAGGCCCACAAGCTTAACTTGTTAGGGTTATGCAATCTTGTTAAACTGGTAGGCATAACATGTTGAAATCCTAGTAGTGGGGATGCAAGCCTAGTGGTAAGCTTGTATCATCTAGTATGTGGGATTCGATTCAGTTAGTAACCCATATAAGTATCAAACGAGTACTCCGAACTAGGTCGGGGTCAAGGCACGCTTACTGAGCTAATTATAACAGGTCACTTATTTGAGGAACAATGCGGGCAGCACATTCCGACAGGTTCATATATGCATGGGTTCGGACTAGGGAGGTTCAGACGCCATGACACCTATAGATATGGAAACGAAGGGTTGCCACTTTAGGAAGTGATACATCCTACTGTCGGGCCAGCACATGGTATCTACGGAGTTAGGGAGCCAACCGATTGGGGGTAGTAATTAGGGTACATCTAGTCTCGGTTGTTTAGGAGCTCGTTATTATCCTTAGGGGTAGCACCAATAAGTTCAATTGGGCCACCTGTTATTGTATGGGGTAAAAACTCTCACTAGAAGTACGCCTAAGTCTACCATCTTGTACTTGTTGGGGATCATCCTGTTCACATGATACTAGTATTGGTGTACAGAAAAGTATTAGAGAAGTTTAATGCCTGTTATGTTCAGTTTATCCTGTTTATCGTGTTATACCTGCCATATGACACTGTTATTTCTCTCCAACTTATATGCCTGTTATGAGAGTTTTATTTATTTATATGCTAAAAGTAACTAGACTCGCTGGACTTTATGTTTGACCCATTTTATTTCCTCTTCTTTCTCTTCTGTTCCCTCCAGGTTCTCAGGGTGGGAGTACTCAAGCCTGATCAGGATTCTTCTTTCGTTCTGGTTGAAGCTGCTTAGATGTACTGCTTGATTTCATATCTTCTCCACTATGGATATATTTTGGGGATTATGCTTCCTTTATTACTGTACTCTGTTGATTTTAGTACAAGACAAAAGTTTTAAGTTGATGTATTAGGTTTTATGTCTTTCAGACTCATGACTATGTTTTGAACCACGATGTTTTCTGATTAATGAAGTTTTAAATTCCGCTGTTATTTATATCTGTCTTGTAATATTTATGTTTCTGTTTACCTATAACGCTTCATGAAACTTAATGCATTCTCTTAAAGAGTGACATTAGCGTACGTATGTGTCACATCCGTGCATTCAGATGCAGCCCTATTACATAAGTCAGGGTATAGTAGATAGTACGTACGTGTGACAATACATGCATGCCACACTGGGTGGTGTATCATAGACGCTAAGGAATTGCTTCATGTTAAGACCGAGATTGGCCAAGAAGTTTGGATATGGCAGTTCGTACGCTTGCACAGCATGGCGATGGTAGTTCTATGCAGAACGTGGCATAGTTTTATAGAGATCTGTACGTCGCTCCGGTGTAGAATAAGATTTGTTTACGTAACGTAGTTTTATAGAGATCCGTACGTCGCTCCAGCGTAGGATAAGAGTTGCAGACGCTTCTGTGGCATGACGGTGGAGACCATGCAAGGAGGGTACCATGGCAATCACCTTGATATTGGGGGTAGCTACATATACTATATTAGGTTAATCTACCGAGAGGTAGATGGGTACGACATATGCGTATAGCCTTGAGTTCTATTAACCCAAAACACCTAATAAATAAGAAACATATCTGAATGGTATATGTAGGGTTATTTCATATTTGTAATTTAATCCAGTCATCAGAACTTATGTTCTTACCCCCTCCTCATAACATACCCGCAGGTTAGGCTTTTGGCAGAGATATGATAGCTTTGGATACTGGTTAGGCAATATTATTACTTTAGCAAGGCTATATTTGATTATATTATA
Source organism: Allium sativum (assembly GCA_030737875.1). Classification (NCBI taxonomy): domain Eukaryota; kingdom Viridiplantae; phylum Streptophyta; class Magnoliopsida; order Asparagales; family Amaryllidaceae; genus Allium; species Allium sativum. The sequence goes on along the minus strand of CM060922.1, from coordinate 402,717,061 downwards.
ATTTATTCCATTCCATTGTGAGATGTTTTCTGAGATCTAATACATTTTATATCTCTGTCTTTTCTACAAGATACCAGATAAGCCAATTCGGGTTTCAGCAAATTAGAATTTAAAAAAAAATCGGTTTGTTGGAATTTGGTTGTTACAATTTTCTTTAGTTTATAAACATGATTAGAAAAAAATTCATCTTCAAAAAGTGGGGTTTGCCCTACATATACATCTTCTTTTATGAAGCCATTTAGAAAAGCACTTTTAACATCCATTTTATATAATTTTAAATTACTATGGTTTGCAAAGCAAGTTAGATTCTAATAGCTTCTAATCTTACCATGGGTGCAAAAGTTTCTCATAGTCAATTCCTTCTTCTTGATAATAACCTTGCACGACTAATCGAGCTTTATTTCTTACAACTTATTCTTGTTCATTCATTTATTTCTGTATACCCATTTGGTTTTAATTATAGATTTGTTTTTGGGTCTTGGGACTATTTCCTAAACGCCATTCGTCATAAATTTATTTAATTATTCTTGCATTGCCAAAATCCATGAATCATCTATAGATACTTATGATGGAATTTTAGATTTAATAGTTGATAAAAATGTAATATTACTCATTTTATTTAATTGTTTTCTAGTTTTAGCAATGGAACCTATATTTCCTAACATATTTTTATACAGGGTAATCTCTTAAAAGTCTGGTTTTCTAATATTTGGATGTACTTCTTCTATGTTATCATTAATTTCCTCATTATTAAATTCATCGTCTGATTTTTCATTTACAGAATTTTCTTCCACTTTGGTATTATTATTATTATTACTATTATTATTGTTAATTTAAAATTTTCATCGAAAGAAACATGAAGTGTTTCTTCAACGGTCTTAGTTCTAGTATTATAAACTATATAAGCCTTACTTCTATTTGAATAACCAATAAAAATACCTTTATCTGATATGGAATCAAATTTATCTAAGTTATCTTTAGTATTTAAAATAATGCGTTTACTACCAAAAACTTAAGAATACTTTATTTTTTTATCATAATGTAATGCATATTATGTTTTGTTTGTTGATGGTCTTATTAAAATTCTGTTTAAAATGAAGTAGGCTGTTACATTGCTTCTACCCAAAAATGCCTTGGAAAATTACTATCATTTAACATAGTACCAGCACACTCTTGAATCGTTCTATTTTTATATTTAACTACTCCATTTTTTAGGCGTTCTTAGAAAAGAAAGCTTATGGGATATTAATGTAGCATCCCTCATTTTCAATGATATAATTCAATAATTTAATTGGGTGATTAAATAAGAATAACATGATGGATGAGGCATTGAGATTTATGCTTTAAAAATTAATTAGAAGGTTGGTCTTTTAACCAAATAAACTAAATCGGATGTGCATAAGGAAGAAATGGGGACATGAGAAGGAAAGAATTGGAACTTTCGGTCCATGTATATATATAAACATACACACACACACACACACAAATGTATATATCATGTTCTCCAACATTTCATTCATCATATTTATTCTAAAATCTAAAATGAAACTAATAAAGGTCGTCTATTACAAGTTAGGAGAGAAGAAGAAGATAAATCTTGGAAAATTTAGACCTTAAACATTACATCAATAAATCTCATTATCTCTATCCAACCAAGGTGAATAATATATTTTACCCCTATGGTTTCGGTTATAATTGGCATTCGAAAGCTATATTGATTATTTATGTTTTATTTCATGTTGTTATTGATGGTATATGCTTGTTATGAATTAGCCATGTTAAGTTATGTGATATAAGTTAGCTTCGTATGATATTGTCATGCATGAAAATGAATAAGTTATAAGACGAAACCCTTAGATAGAGATCTCCAAATAATAAGAAACTTTTGTATGATGTGTATTGAGTGATTATGGAGATGGGTTTCTTATTTTACTAACTATTATGCATGTATGAATTTGTTATGAATTTCCTAAGGGTGCATGCTTTAGGGAAGATTATACGTTAATTCTAGTATTAACGTATATAATGATATGCCCAAGTATTTTGTATTTTATGTAGTATAAAGTATTGGAATATTTTGCATGCATTATTCATAATATATTTTATTAACCAATATAATTTTGACGTATATGGTGGAGTGGTTAAAATGTAGCGTTTTAAAAGGAAATAAGTCAGCTTTTTCTGTATTTATTGTCAGTGCCATTTCCAGATCTAGAAGCACATCCTACAACAATCTGAACCAACCATAGTAGCGTTGGATGCTTGAAATATCAAAAATATGGTATGAAGCATTCACGGCTTCCGCCTCTTACCTTTTAGTTTTGGGAATTTCTCCTAACACTTGTAAATATTTTAGTTTTAAAAGATAGCCACTCCATAAGAGACTTTCACTTCAACTCTTTCAGATAGAATGAAGGATTATTTTCTATAAGAGAAATATTTCATAACAGAAAGATTTTAAATAGTGACTCTGAAAGGAATGGGGGCTTTACGCCTCTAGGTCTTTCGTTGGAACCGGAAGGGGCTAACTACCGAAGCCTATGCTTCCGAAAATTTTGAAACCCATGGTGTCGTTGCCTACGCAGACATGCCTTTGCAAAACCATTTTATGTAAAAATACTTCTTGAGGCACTAAAGGGGGCGTTAGGGAACTTTTTCTAATCAAATGTTTTAAGGCTCCTCCTCCATGGCTATCAGCGTCGGCGATGACGACGTTAAAACTTTTATCTAATTTTTTTCTAAATAAATGAATAGGGGCTCAAACTCTATTGCTTTCCATTATTGCGGGATGAGAAGCATTTTTAATTGTTAAGAAGCAAAGTCGGAAGGGTCGCCCCTTTTGGAATAGCTTGTATATGGGCTTCGATATCATTGCAAGAGTCAAAGTAGATTGGAGACGGCACAAGTGTCGTATCTAATAGTGTGTTTGACTTGGCCTAAAAACCGTTGAAATGTTTATGTGTTTGGTTGTTGCCATTGTTCAGACATTTCATTTGTATTAAAGAATTAAGGGCGGGTCCCTGAGGGTGGAAATTGGAATTCACCAGATAACATATGATGTTATTAATGATATCTGAATCCGTTGCTTCACGTGGTATGGAGGAGTTAGGTATATGCCTTCAGTTTCGTATTAATGGGGAGTTACTCTATGAAGCACTGGAGGGAAACAAAGAGGATGTTGGTTCCATACAGGTTGAATACGATACCATGAACCAATAGTAGAATGATTCTTCGCTTCATTTCATAGCAAAACAGTTCTTTGCGAAGGCATAAAAAGGAGAAAAACTAGGGAGGGGATCCATTGTGTGTTGCATGATAAATATTGTGACTATTGTTATGTTTATATGTGTTTTTGTGATAATTGAACTAATTATTGAAGCGCATAGGTGCAGCGGTATTATGGTTTCATGGAATGATTCTAATGGGAGGGAAACCCATTCCGCTATGCGGCGTGGTCTCATAAGATATGGATTGTGTCGGGTAAACATGTTATTATTCATACCATTCTTTATGACGGACCTGTAGTTTATGATTTCCCAACTAAGATCTCGGTTACTCAATTGAGTAGACTGAGGGTTAAGGTCTTTTAGATATCATCTATGAATAAGCTTCTCGAGGCGAGTAGGAGATGATAGCTATATAGAAGTTCAACTGTGTCTTGTTTTGTTTTGTTTTGTTTAGTCTATCGTATCTATTGATGAATGTATCAGCATGATTTACGAATGCCACTATATATGCTTTGGTCACCTAAGGAGGAATCTTCATATGTCACTCTCGATGTTATTTTGTAATTATTTATATTTTTTCTGAATGGGTTTATGCGAATGGTTGTATGAAATGAATTATTTGTATCAATGAATGTTTTTGTAAATTTGATGTTGAGATTGATTAACATCCGATTTTCTATCACTGAAAGTTGAAACTAGAGATGAATGCAACAAAGATTTCATGTAAACTTAACTAACCTTTTCTCAACAAAGATTTTTCTAACTAAAACCTGAAGAGCGTAGGAATATACTAAGGGTTGAGATAATGAAGCTATAACGTATGTATTTTATTATATACGTATGTATATACCCCACAGTCTTAGGGTCACCCTTCAGTATCTTAATAAAGTTTGTCAACATAAAGGAATAAGATGTAGAGAGAAGGAGTGCAAGGCTTAATATTAGTGGCAGAAGCACCACAATAATGGTAATGCACAACCTGATGCTAGCGGAAATCGGGGACAATGGGAAAATGAGAATCAAGGTGCTATTACAGCACTGGTAGATTTAGGGAACTTGTTCCAGACGTTTATTCAGATGTTACAAGCTAGAATTGTTGCTGGCATTAGAGAAATTAGTCTCGGAGTGCAGGTTGGACACAACTATGAGAAACTGATTTGGGATTATCCTAGCTTGGAAGGAAGACCATTCCTTGGAATGGAAGATGTTGTGGTCGTAGGTACTTGGTTTCTACATCGAAAGAGTCTTCGAACATTTGGACTTAAGCGATGATTAGAAGAGGGGATTGTCTTCAAATCAGCTGCAGTACAATGCTTTACATTGGTGGAATGAGTTGGCTAAGGACGTCTGAGGAAGGAATCACTTGGAAGGACTTTCGGAGGATGCTTAGGGCAAGATTTTCTCCGTAAGCTACTCAGTCCTTGATAATGAAGAGTTTGATGAGTTGAAACAAGGAGATATGACAATGGTTGAATATGCTGCTAAATTTGATGAATGGTCTCGTTATGCTAGCGGGACGATGACCATGTCATCTTGAGAAATAAGAAGCTTATAAAGAGGCTTAGGTTTGAGATCATTAGTCAACTAAGCCATACTTGTGAGACCGTAGTGATATTGTTGTGGAAATGGTTATTCGTAATAAGGAGATGCATAAGGGGTCAAGAAACTCAATGGAAGATAGGATTCTCAGGGCGTGTAAAGCAAACTCTTCAAAGTGGAGAAAACTCAAGAAGGAGGAAAGTCAAAGGAAAACAAAGTTGAAGTGGTTTGCTTCAAGTGCCATCAGAAATGCCATTACTCTACCAAATGCAAGGACAAGGATACCATACCCATGATCACTGTTGGAAGGCATAATGTTAGTAACTTCAATTGTAATCGGCTTGGGCACTATAACAAGTGTCCGAAGTCAGCGAAGGGAAAATTTCTTATGACAGAGCATTCGTCTTCTAGATCTACTGCCGCTAAGAAAGGAAAAACAATTTTGGAAGGTACACTTATGTTTTGTAGCATTCATGTTAAAGTTTTGTTTAACACTGGTATATCACATTCATTTACATCTAGATGTATAGCGGATAAGTTGTCTTTAGATCCATTATACCTAATTACATCCTTTATGGTAGCTAATCAAATTAGAGGCTATGTAACCCTTGGGATGAGATGTGATAAATTAGAAATTCGGTTGCTAAGTTATGTTTTTGTTTGTAGCCTGTATGTGTTTGATTTTGATGGTTTCAGAATTATTTTGGGGATGGATCGGTCGAGTCTTTATGTTGTAAGAATATTTTATCGAAGTAGAGAGGTGTCGTTGAAACATCCAGAAAGCAACGTTGGGGTTGTGTTCTTGTTAGAGAGGGTGGTTCCACTGGAGTTTTCATTATTGAGGGTTATGGAATTAGGGGAAGAGGTAAGTAGTGTTCATGTCATAAAGTAACTTGCTGATAACTTTGAACCAGTGATAGGCTTGCCACCGAAGATGCCTATAGAGTTGCACATTGATCTAATGCCAGGAACGAAGCCAGTAAGTCGACCACCTAGCCGAATGACCCCTTCAGAGATGAAAGATATGAAGGCATCACTTGTTGATATAGAAGGAAGAAGCTTTACTTGTACAAGTAGATCACCTTGGGGAGATGCTACTGTATTTCTGATGAAGCCTAGTGGGACGTTGAGAATGTGTAATGACTATCAAAAGCTCAACGGTAGGATGGTGAAGAATAAGTACCATCTTCCTCATGTTGATGATTTATTTGATCATCCTAGTGGAATAAAGGTGTATTCCCTATTGGATTTGGCTAGCAGTTTTCACCGATTGAGGATAGCGGAAGAAAGCATTCCTTCAACTGCCCTTTGTACGAAATATGGATCGTACCAATGGATGGTTATGTCTTTTGGATTGACGAATGTGCCTGCTTTCTTTGTGAATCTGATTAATCGATTATTTTGTAAGCACTTAGATAGACTTGTGTTGGTTTTTCTTGATGGCATTTTGGTATATTCGAAAGACGTGAAGGAGCACGGTACCACCTTCGTATTGTTTTTTAGACTTTTTTGGAAGCATTATTGAAGACTAAATTTTCTAAATATTGGTTTTCGGAAGAGAAAGTGAGATCTTTTGGTAACATTGTTTCAGGTGAAGGACCATCAGTATATCATTGGAAGGTAGAAGTTGTTGTTAGTTGGAAGAGGCCTGTAAGTGTTACGGAAGTCCGCAACTTTCTTGGGTTAGCCGGATACTACCAGAGATTTATTAAAAAAATTAAGGATTGTGTTATCACTTACTAAGCTAACCCGAAAGGATGTTATACTTATATGGTTAGAGGAGTTTAAGGAAGCCTTTCAGAATTTGAAGTAGTTATTGACCAATGCTCTTGTGTTAGTGGAGTGGATGGAAACCAGGACTTAGTTGTTTATATTGATGCTTTGGAACCGACTTAGGAGCTATTCTTATGTAGATAGAAAGAGTTGTTGCCTATGCATCTCAACAACTGAGGACACATGAAGTGCGACACCCAACTTATGATCTTGAGTTAGCTGTTGTAGTCTTTGCCATGAAAATTTGGAGGCATTATTTATTAGGTCAGAGGTTTGATTTGTTTATGGATCATATTGTATTTTCAAAAGGAATTGAATATGGAACAAAATATATGGTTGGAGTTTTGACAAATTTTGATTTTTGCATTGATTATACTCTAGGAAAAGGAAATAAGGTTGTCGATGCCCTTAGTAGAAAGTATCAAGGGATGGTGTCAGCCATGAGTGAATGGAAGGACTTATAAGCTTTAGCTGCATGTATTGTAAGGAATAGGTCGAAAATATGTTCTTATGGAAGTACGCCTATCTTGTCATGTTTGGAAGGAAGAAGATCCTTCATTAGACGAAAGGATCACAAATCTTGGAGTTGCAATGGAAGGTGATAACCCAAAAGCTTATACCCTTGACTGAAACAGTTGACTAAGAAAGAAAGGAAAGTTGTGTGTTTTAGATTTTGGTGATTTAAGGAAACAAGTGGCTGGGGAATGTCAACATTTAAAGATTATGATACACCCTGTGGTAAAAGATGTACCAAGACATGAAGAGAAGTTTTTTTGGGAAGACATAAAGAAGGATATAGACTTGTGGGTGAAGTAGTGCCAAAACTACAAGCAAATGAAAGCCGAATATTAGAAGCATAGTAGTTTGCTTCAACCATTAGATAATCCAGTTTGGAAATGAGATTCATATCCATGGAATTTTTAGATGGGTTTTCGAGAAAGAGAAAGGAGAACGGTAGCATACGAGTTATCGTTGATAGACTAACTAAAATTTCCTATTTTATCCCCGTAAGATATAATAAGACAACATCAGTTTCTGTTGTGATATTTGTAAGGAATGTTGCTAGAGTTCATGGAATACCCAGTAAGGTTGTGAGTGACATGGATCCTTTGTTTACTGGTGAGTGGAAGAGTTTGCAGAAGGTATTGGGGACAAAGCTTAAAATGAGTACTGCGTATCTTACATAGATGGATGATCAGACCGAAAGGCAATAAGGTACTAGAAAATTTGTTGAGAGCTTGCTTCTTGGATTTCAGTGGTTCATGGGAGGACCAGTTGCACTTAGTGGGATTTACCTATGACAATAAATTTCAGACTAGTATAGGAGTGGCACCTTTCGAAGCTTAATATGGAAGATTATGTAAATTGCCATCGTATTGGTTGGAGATAGACGACAGGTTGATTCTTGGTCCCTACTTAGTAAGAGTAGCCACAACTGTGCAGCTAATGCCCCGATATTACCCCGCTATATCCTCTCTATATCGTGTAAGGGATTTCTATCGCTACGCTATTTCCAAAAAAACCTCTGAAATAGCCTTTCTTCTTGAAGCCCCTCTATATTTTGATATTCCTGACATATCCCATTATTTCATCTGTATTCCGCTATTCCCGCTATATCTTATATAGAGGAAATTAATAGAAAAATGACTTTTATACATTATAAAATTTATAAAACTAGATTTTTAATCTAATTTTTTAACATATTTTTTTTAGAAAAGATAGTACGGCAATATTCTATTAAATTTAGTCAAGATAAATAGAAGTTTACATGTATCTACATGTATTTGCACATGTTTTTATTTACAATTAAGAATGTACTAATTATAATTGAAAGGAGTGTTAATTTTTCATTTGTTTATCATTTATATAATTGTAAAAGCAATAAATACAAATTTTATATTGTTAACACCACTGTGAAACATGATTAAAAACAATGTGTTAAAAAGCATATATAATAGATTGTTCAACGTCGTTCTAGATGATGGATCAGATAAGTTTTTATTCTATGGATCGGACATCTATACTGATAGATCGGACGTTGTTTGTTAATATGGATCAGGCACAGTAACATGGTAGAGTGTGCATAGATGCTACCATAGATTGGTTGTTATATAGATAATGGATCATAAATAATATAAAGCTGAACACGTAGCCAAATTAGAATGGAAAATGGCTTCATATTGTCTGGAATAAATATATACATGACCTGTGTAACTTGATCGCTGATATTTCATGTGAATTACATGCCTTCATATGACCTGATAATGGATCATGCCAAGCACATAAATATGCCACGTGCAAGCATATGTATATGGGATGTGCCATAGTTATACAAGAATTAAATTTGTTTTATACATTAACATAATGCATGCACATACTGCCACAATTTGGTCACGTGAGTACGTGGAAAAATCTGGAGCTTTAAATCATGGATCAGAAATTCTTTCATACAAGGACCAGAAGGCATCTGCACCACGTGAATTGATTTATAAAATGCATTAACCAAGTAAATACCATTGACATGGCAAATGGTTAATGTATGGTCCGGTTTAAAATGGACCAGACTAGTACATGGAATGGATCGTGTGGCTGAAATATTATTATATAAATTCATGGACCATAATGGTCTCCCTGATGGATCAGAGGGTGTTAACAGTGTGGGTCGGAATGTTTGTATGGCCATGGATCGGAAGACGCATTAGTTTCATGGAGTGGAAGAATTGCTACTGCATGGGCATGCTAAGATAAGAATCAGTTCATAATAAGGTGATGCTGAATGCAATATATAATGCAGACCGGAAGATGTGGGTTTGACCAGAAACATTGGTTGACCGGAATAACTTTCAATAAAACAAAGCTACCGTGGATTGGGTAGCAAAGCCACGATGGATCGGGCAGTCCCTTCAGGCGATGGATCGAGCACATTACTGTGCATGGGTCAGTTGCTTTATATAAATAATATGGATCGGTTCCATTGTTTTTATGCTGTAGTATAATATAATGAAATGCATCTGCTCTGCCCTATTTTACAAAGTGCCATGTGGCCATGCTTTCAGTAATATGGGTTGGTCATATTCAATATAATATATGGATCGGTCATTTTCTCCTATGCCATGGATCACTTTAAATTATATCATATGGATCAGTGGACATTTACGATATAATGGACCGGTTATATCTTACAAGAAGAGGCACCGGCTGTAAAGAAAAGTGCAAGCCGAGCCATGTACACTGCTCATGTTACGAGCGTGCCACTCCATTCAAATTACGCCTATAAATACCCCGCCATTTCACTCATTGAGGGGATCCGAATTACTTCTCCCACGAAGTGCTGCCCAACTCATTTCTCTACAACTCCAAATCATTCAAGTCTCCGTTAAACCTCTCTTATCTTAGATCCAACCTCTTAACCACCATGAAATCATTCAAGATCATCTAATTGTCCAATGGTTGAATATCTACATCAACAATCATCACAATTAAAGAGATCTGCCATTTTCATGGTGAAATCGAGTGAATCCAAAGAGTAAAGAGAAGAAGTAGAGAGAGATTATTATAAAAAGAGAGAAAATGAGTGAAGTTAGAGAAGTCATCTACCTTGTAACATTAAAAGTGATAACGAAAATACTCTTCAAAGTGGGTGTAGGCCAAATCTAGGCTGAACCACTATAAATCTTCATCTTTTGACTTTCTTTTGTGTTTGTGGCTACCACTTTTCTAGATCTAAATTGTTTGTGAAGTGTTGAATTACAGCTTGCAGTATTAGTTCCATTTTAAGCATTAACATTTTTGGCGCCCACCGTGGGGCTACATCTACATCCTAAAAGTTAAGTGCTTCGTGGGAGATCCCGAAATTAAAGGCTTGCCTTTTCTGATATATTCTCAAAATTTAAAACTCAAGCTAGTCAAGATATTATCTTAAAAATTTAAGAGTTTGTCTAAGAAAACGCCACCAAAGAAGCCAGCTAGTAAGTCCGTAAGAGCTTCAGGCTCATGAAATGTTGCAGATAATCTTATTACTCCGCAAACTGTTCTTCATGAAGTTGGCCAATCCTGTGGAGCAGGATTTGTTGTGACTAGAAATGAATTGAACAAAGCCGAATTTGTTGTGACTAGAAATGAATTGAACAAAGCCGTTAACGAAGCCGTCACCAGTTAGACTCAGCAAACGGACATCTACAAAAAGCCATAATGGATAGAATAGAAGCTCTTTTTGCTGCTCAAACCAATATGGGAAAGGAGAACGTCAATGTCGACCTTACAGAGAACGCCAACTCTTCTTCCTCGAATCCTAATCATGATCGTTCCTTTCAAGAAATCGACGATTCCGATAACGCTGATGGTGAAGAATCTAAATCAATCACTAAAAACCACTCCATAAGAGGAACTTCTCAAACCGGATAGTCCCACCAAAGAGGCACCTCCTCGAGGAGGAGGTCCAAGGCCCCGGATCCTAAACCGAGATCGTTCGCTTAAATTAAAATCCGACAAAGGTGATGGCGCTTTCTTCATGAGTTGACTCAGTGAAGAAGAACGCCTTTCGGATATCATGAGGAAGATTATAAAATAGAACATGGAAAGAAATGACAATGAGAAAGAGTGGGAGTTTTCTCCTAGTAAAACTCCACTCACTGAAAGAATTCGGAAGGTCAAGTTCCTTAATTTTTTTACTGCACCAACGATTTCAGCTTATGGTGGGACTGGTGGTCCCAGTTTTTTCTTACACAAATACGATCAACTCATGGATGGTGCATGAGCCACCGATGAGATTAAATGCTTATACTTCCTTGTCTATCTCGAAGGAGTGCATCGCTCTGGTTCACCAAGTTGCCATAAAAATCAGTGGATAAATTTTCTGTCGTGGCAAAGAAATTCGAAGAGCGGTTTAGGCTACAAGCCACTAAAGTCAAATTTGTGATATCACTCAATGACTTGGAGCAAAGACCGGGAGAATCGGTTAAAGCCTTTCCGACTCGGTTTAATGCTGCTGCAGCAGAAGTGGTAAATCTAGAATCTCGATTGGTCTTGATGGCACTAAACCGGGCTATAAACAAAAAGTCAGAGTTCGGGAGGTGGATCGAAATGAAGAAGCCTACCACTCTGGAGAAATTCTATAAAAAGCAGAACAATTCATCAGTGTGGAGGATGACCTTTCTCTTTTCTAGAATATTGCTAAAATCAGTGCCGGGGAAGATAAGAAAAGTATTGATTGCTAAGGTGACAAGAAGAATGCCAAAGATCTGAAAAGGAAAAATGAGGACAACGAAAAAGGGGAAAATGATAACAAAAGATTTTGCTTTATCAAATCCAAAGAGTTGACTCCTCTAAATGATACCCAAGAAAACATCTTCTTTGCCACCAAAGATGCATGATATTATCCAACTCCACGGACAATAAAAGTAGACGATAAGGCAACTAGTTCTGGAATGTTCTGTTGCTACCACAACCGGCATGGTCACGATACTAATGAATGCAGATACTTAAAGAGCCTGATTGGGAAATTTATTAGGAAGAATAAGCTGAAATAGTGTGTGAAAAAGGCCACTAGGAACTGAGACCTCTTCGGCCGTTCAGTGATGAATTCAAGCTAATGACGGTTGATAGGGTTCAAATGTTCAAAGATTGGAATAATGACCATTCGTGTCAACTCTTTGCTAAAAACATTGTTCATTTCTTATGAAAGTTGTTGTAATTTCTTCTTATAAATATAAACCCACCATGACTGGGGGCATTGTATCCAAACATTTACTATTTCCGCTATTGATGAAGCTTGCACTCAATAAACTTTTACGAGTCCTTACAAAATTCTATTGCTATCTTAGAATTGCTTGGTTCTAAAATTGATTTAATATTCCAGGCTATCTAAGGAGCGCTTGCTTCCTCACAGTTCGACAAGACTGGGTGATCCTAACCACACATCCCGACGATGATAGCTCAAGTGTTGAGTGCTACATGCATCATTCCGCACATAAGCGAAGATGCAATGCAACGCCTTGTAGATCGAAAGGGGGAGTCACTTAAGGTCAAGCGACAAGAAAAGGAGAAAGCAAAGAACTAAACAAGATCGCCAAAGCCAGATTGACTCGGCCAGACTACGACAAATGTTGAGTGAAAGGAAACATCTTCCTTACGCAAAGGCACCTAGTCAAATCTCTGATGCCATTACTCGGCCAGATAAGATGAACAAACTGGGGCAAACCAATGTCTTTCTTACGTGAAGGCAAACCCAACATGTAACACCCCACACCCGCTACAGTCACTCATAAAGGGAATGCCATAGCATCGGTGGAGTATCTTAAGTGAATATAGAACAGAAAAGTTACAACAAGACAGATATAAGTAATACTTGAGAATTTAAAATATCATTTCATTGCAGCGGAAAGTAAAACATGTTTGGTTACATCACTAAACCATAAACAAGAGTCAAGTACATAATATCCATCTTGATAAAACAAAAGTACATAATCCCACTACATAAACTGTTAGCCATAAAAGAAAAAATAAACTGAGCTTTACATCAATGGTCCAAGCTCCAAAAGACAGATAAAGCAATCTGATCAAAGCCCACTTGTGCTAGGCCCACTCTGAGAACCTGAGGGTTGGGGAAAAAGATAAAAACAACGGGGTCAGACATAAGTCTGAGTGAGCCCTATAACTTTAACAATACAATCATTAAAGTAATTAGGGTATGATATAAACCTGGTACGGTACGACTGGGGATAAATGACTACACTAAGCAGCCCACTAGACTTAGGATAAACTAAGATAACGGTAAAGACGCGCCTATCCACCTAAGGATAAATACTACCCTGCACCACACCAGATCTACCCACCCAAGGGTAATTCCTACACTACACCACACCAGTTATACCCACCCAAGGGTAATTCCTACTTAAAGGTTGATCCCACTAAGTGTACTTAGTAATTTTTAATGGTAGTTTCGTGTACCCCTAGCTGACTACATAGGTGTCGTCTGCCCCTATCTCCACTAGGTGTACCCACAACTTAGTAATTTTAATAGTAGTCTCGTGTACCCCTAGCTGACTACATAGGTGCCGTCTGCCCCTATCTCCACTAGGTGTACCCACTACTCCCCAAGCGATCGGCTCCCTAACGTAGATACCCATGCTGGCCCCATAGTGGGGTGTATCACTCCCCAAAGTGGCAACCCGATACAATCAATGGTGCACGGCTTATACCTGCACGATGCAACAACGTCTTACCTACCAGCCCGGGTCCACACACGCATATGAAACCCGTTGGACTTGCGTTGCCACCGCTAACCCCTTTTTGGCCTCTTATAGTCAAGCCCAGTACGCGTGTCCCGTCCTCGACATGGGTCGAGCCCAATAAGATACATATGAGTTACTGGTTGAAATGGGCCCCCACAAGCTACCCACCTAAGCTTGTCATTTTTTTCTAGTGCATCCCACTTAACCCTTTTTAATTATCATGTCCACTTACATGTTTAAAGTTTGGTTAAGTCATCTACTCATATTTCAATTGCCACTCAAGGCACCCACTAGATTTCCCCATGCCACCCAAGGCACTTACTTGATTTCCACATGCCACCCAAGGCACTTACTTAACCCTTTAATCATGTTTAATTACATGTTCACTTTGGTTAAGTATTCTAATCTTATCTTCTATTGCCACCCAAGGCAACCACTAGATTTTCCCCATGCCACCCAAGGCACTTACTTAACCCTTTAATCATGTTTAATTACATGTTCCACTTTGGTTAAGTATTCTAATCGTATTTTCTATTGCCACCCAAGGCAACCACTAGATTTTTCCACATGCCACCCAAGGCACCCACTTAACCCCTCATGTCCCTCTACATGCTAATATGGTTAAGTGTTTCTTAATTGATTAAGAACGTAACCGTTGTAAAGACCTCTCACATTAGACTATCTTTTATGGCAGCTGGATTTGCCGGTCGGGTCTGGGCAGCCTTACGCCATAACCGAGTCTAACCTCGTGTCTTTACACTTGTCACGTATTAAGTTTGTGCCTAAGACCTCTCACATTGGGCCAATCATTTGTAGCCGCTGGATTTGCCGGTCGGTTCCGGGCAGTCTTATGCTACAAAAGGGTCCAACCTCGTGTCTTAGTCGATTAATTACACCTAATTAATCACCCCCATACCTCGAATTAATTTTCCCTAATTAATTCCAATTTTAACGATGTACATAATTGACTCAATTATGTCCATCCACTTTATGGTATGCATAATCATACCAACTTTCCACCATTTCATTAACATGTATATTAACCCCATCGTTCCCCACGTAATTCGCCAACATGACATAAAAGGGAAGATTCATCACAAATACAATGAGTTTAACTTGCATAACATTAGCATCAACATGGGTTTAAAGGTGTCAACATGCATATAGCATCAACCCAACTAGCATAAATAATCAACCCAAACTTGCATGAATCACATATGTCATAAAGAGGTTAACTTGCATAAGTTATTTATGTCATACAAAGGGGTAAACTTGCATATGTATGTATGACATACAAAGGGGTTAACTTGCATATGTATGCATATCATACTAAGGTGTAAACTTGCACATGTTACTTGCATATCATCAAACGCCAAACTTGCATAACATGTCATATATGAACATGCATATAATCAAACACCAAACTTGCATAACATATCATATATGAACTTGCATATAATCATACACCAAACTTGCATAACATGTCATATATGAACTTGCATATAATCATACACCAAACTTGCATAACATGTCATATATGAACTTGCATATAATCATACACCAAACTTGCATAACATGTCATATATGAACTTGCATATAATCATACACCAAACTTGCATAACATATCATATATGAGCTTGCATAATCATGGTGTCATAATGGATCAATGTTTATCATAGCAACTAGCATCATGAACACATAGCCTAACACTTGCATAACTTGCATAACATCATGATCATATAGCATATAGCTTGCATAACTTGCATAACATCATGAACATGTAGCATATGACTTGCATAACTTGCATAACATCATGAACATGTAGCATATAACTTGCATAACTTGCATAACATCATGATCACATAGCATATGACTTGCATAACTTACATAACATCATGAACACATAACACATAACTTGCATAACACCACAAACACATAGCATATGATAACACAATCTTGCATTGATCCACATTCATAACCATAACCTCATTATATCCTATCATAATCATTTCAACAATTGGTCATTAAGGCTATAGAAAACTCACAACTTGTTGATTAGCACTTCAATGAAATAGATTAAGTTGATAGAGTTGATTAGAAGTTGATTTGAGAAGCTTTCCTCCTCTTTAATTTGTTGGTGGCTCCTCCTAGTTGCATTTTGACGGCATAACGACGTTGTCTCCAATTTTAGTATGTATTAAGATAGTCTTAGGGTGTATTTATAGAATTAGGATGTAGTTTAGGCCCTTAGATTAACCCTAGATTAGGTTAGAGCCGTCAGATCTCGTCACAAGCCACCAGACACAGCCCAAAAGCCAAACTGGTGCACCCAGGTCACCTGGGCTCGACCAGGGAGGTCGACCCCCAGGTCGACACTAGGGTCGACACCCTGGTCGACCTGGTGGGCAGGTCGACTCCCCAGTCGACCCCCAGGTCGACTCCCTGGGTCTGGCAGGAATTTTCCCGCCACTTCTGAAATTTGAAATTTTCATATTTAAAATCTGTTTTAAATTTTCTGAAACTTCTTCAGGCCTTAACTGGGTCATACGAACTCCGATTTTCGAAAACTCAGACTCTATTTTGCATATTTTTCTGAGACGAATGCAATGGAAAAGCCCGTTTCCCCTGATTCAGATTTTAAAATTTAATTCTGCCCTGTTTTATATTATAGTAAGTTATTCAACATACGGGGTGTTACACAACATCTTCCTTATGCGAAGGCGAAACTGAAGTCTTCCTTACGTGAAGGCTCTTAGTCGAGTCTCCGACGCCATTACTCGACTGGATGAGACAAACGCTGGGGCAATCCAACATCTTCCTTATGCAAAGACGAAACCTAAAACCTTCCGTACGCGAAGAAGAAACTCAAAACCTTCCTTACACGAAGGTGAACTGTAACAACCAGGAATTTCTGAACCAATTTAAAATTTTTATTTTAGCTATTTTAATGGTTTTGATTATTTAAAATGATTTATTTCAAATAATAACGACTAAAAATTTATTTAAATCGAAGTTAGAATGTAAATATTTATATTTATATTTATATTAATTATAAAACGAGCCTGAAATGGCGCGGTAGTTTGAAAATTTGATTTAAAATTTCAATTGAATGTATAGGAATCAAAAAATAAATCGGATTTCAGTAAAACTAGAAACATTTGAATCTGTTTAACAATATATTTTTAACGAATGTGAAAACTGAGATTTTACTTTATAAATAGTAAGTTATGTCCAGTTGAAAATTAAAAATAGTCGTTGTAGAATTTGTATATATTTTAACATAATATATAGCCCTTAAAAATAGTCATTTTGCCAACGACGTCCATTTTTTATGAAACCACTTTTGTTGGACCCGGAGTGTCAAATCATTGCTAGATTCAAAATTTCATAATTTTTGGAACTAATATGTGAGCATAGCGAATTTAAATGTGTTTGGTAATTTCAATTTGAATTTAATCGACTTGAAAAATGGCCATATTTTAAATGGCCTTCAAATTAGATGAAATAAGTTTTTTAGGACTATATCATTAAAACGTAGCTAGATTTATTTTTCTGTAATTTTTGGAGTCGACATGTGGCAGCGATAAATTAAAATGTACGTTGAAATTCAATATATATGGATTTATATTTTAATTTAAAGTAAAACTAATCGAAACGGTCGAATTGGCTTACAAAACATATCTCATTGTGTCCGGAATGGAGGTATTTAGGTAGGGGCGACAATCGTTGGGTTTGATTTGGAGTTCAAATGTGAAATTCACTTTTTTGAATTTAATTGAATTAAATAATATAATAATTTATATAAATACCCCATTCAAAACCATAGCATATCATATCACCAAACTTGCATATAATCATACACCAAACTTGCATAACATATCATATATGAGCTTGCATAATCATGGTGTCATAATGGATCAATGTTTATCATAGCAACTAGCATCATGAACACATAGCCTAACACTTGCATAACTTTCATAACATCATGATCATATAGCATATAGCTTGCATAACTTGCATAACATCATGAACATGTAGCATATGACTTGCATAACTTGCATAACATCATGAACATGTAGCATATAACTTGCATAACTTGCATAACATCATGATCACATAGCATATGACTTGCATAACTTGCATAACATCATGAACACATAACACATAACTTGCATAACATCACAAACACATAGCATATGATAACACAATCTTGCATTGATCCACATTCATAGCCATAACCTCATTATATCCTATCATAATCATTTCAACAATTGGTCATTAAGGCTATAGAAAACTCACAACTTGTTGATTAGCACGTCAATGCTGAAGATTAAGTTGATAGAGTTGATTAGAAGTTGATTTGAGAAGCTTTCCTCCTCTTTAATTTGTTGGTGGCTCCTCCTAGTTGCATTTTGACGGCATAACGACATTGTCTCCAATTTTAGTATGTATTAGGATAGTCGTAGGGTGTATTTATAGAATTAGGATGTAGTTTAGGCCCTTAGATTAACCCTAGATTAGGTTAGAGCCGTCAGATCTTGTCACAAGCCACCAGACACAGCCCAAAAGCCAAACTGGTGCACCCAGGTCACCTGGGCTCGACCAGGGAGGTCGACCCCTAGGTCGACACTAGGGTCGACACCCTAGTCGACCTGGTGGGCAGGTCGACTCCCCAGTCGACCCCCAGGTCGACTCCCTTGGTCTGGCGGAAGTTTTCCCGCCACTTCTGAAATTTGAAATTTTCATATTTAAAATCTGTTTCAAATTTTCTGAAACTTCTTCGGGCCTTAACTGGGTCATACGGACTCCGATTTTCGAAAACTCGGACTCTATTTCGCGTATTTTTCCGAGACGAACGCAATGACATAGCCCGTTTCCCCTGATTCAGATTTTAAAATTTAATTCTGCCCTGTTTTATATTATAGCAAGTTATTCAACATACGGGGTGTTACATTCTCCCCTACTTAAAGGATTTCGTCCCCGAAATCTCTAAGTCAAGAAGAACGTATCCTACCAACCAAACAACCATCTACTCAAACCATAAAACATTGGCATCCATTGTCCTTAATGTTTCTAATGCTGTATGAACATATGCAAAGAGTGTGTGTATATGTTCTCTGTCTAATGCAAAATCAGGCGGTCTACTTATTTAGTTGACCTCCTTAATTCAAACCATGATAGTGCCATGCATCCAATATGTATGCGAAAGATCCCTATCGACACATACTATTTCTACATGAGTGCACAATCATTCACCCAAAATGCATCATCCATGTGATAACACAACCATTATACATCCATTAATATAGCTACCTACACACAATTTTATGCAATATGCAATATGAAGTGATTGAGCCGATCTAGTGCCTAGAGTGTGTGTATATGCATCCACGAGCAACCACTAGCAACCACTTGCATCCACACGCATCCATCAACCATAACATGTCTCAAACACATGTTTCAACCATAGGTTTACCCTATCTAAAGGTCAAAGGTACTAATGAGAGGACATACTGAAGATAAGATAAGTACTAGATAAACGATAAAGGAGAAGTTAAAAGACATGCCCTCAAAAAAAGGAATAGGTACAATGAACGCATCTTCGCTTCTGCCTCCCAAGTAGCATTGTTCTCATCTTCTCCCCTTTGCACTTTGACTAGCCGAACCTCTCTGTTTCTCCACTTTCTAATCTCTGACCCAAGGATGCGGGTAGGAGCTCGTCGAATAGTCGCATCACGCTCTACCTCCACTTCTCTATGCAAGCTCGGCTCTACCACCTCTGCGGTCTCATGTAGGCACTTCCTCAAATGTGACACATGGAATACGTCATGTTCCCTATGCAACCGAACTATCTCTCGAAGATAAACTGAAGCTAGCCATGGAGCAGTCCTCTTGCTCTTCACGGGTATGAAATGGGCACTCTTAGTAAATTTGTCTACCACAACCCAAATTCCCGTATTACCCTTCTTCGACCTAGGTAACCCATCAATAAAATCCATCGAGACGTCATCCTACTTCCATTGCGGAACTTCCAATGGGTGAAGCAACCCACCGGGTTTCTTTTGCTCCATCTTTCACCTGTTGGCACACCAAGCATCTAGCGACATACTCGGCCACATCTTTCTTCATACCGGCCCAAAAGAAAACTCGCTTCATGTTTTGGTACATCTTGTCCCCCACCGGGATGGATGGTCATCCTAGAATGGTGTGCATCATCAAGAATAGCCTTCCCCAGACCCTCGTCTTGCGGTACACAAAGTCTACCATCTCTACGCAAGCACCCCCTATCGTCTAGGGTATACCTACTCAAATGGCTGGATGACTCCCCCCTTATGAGCCTCTATACCAACTCAACCAACTGTGGGTCGTCCCGCTATGCCTCGCCAATCCGCCCCCAAAAGAGTAGGTCTGACCTCTAAGGATGCTAGCCAACCGGGTATACAGTCAACGGAAGGTCAGAAATCAAACATTGAGATAAATTCCAAGCTTTGTCATTCCACGAACAATGGACTCAAGGACAACCTTTTTTCGCTCAAGGCGTCCGCCACCACGTTACCCTTGCCAGGGGTATACGCTATCTCGAAATCATAGGATGCTAAGAACTCCATCCACCTTTTCTGTCTCAAAACTATGCGCTTGAAGAGTCTCCAACACTTCCCTAAGATGTAGGGCATGCTTTTCTCCACTTCTAGAGGAAACCAGGATATTCTCCCATACAAAATCACCACAACTATCCATCTCTCACGCAAACCATCCTAGTCGAACTCGACATCCCCCAAGTGCAAGCCCCAAAGGCCTAAACCAATATCAGACAAACACCCAAGGGATACCTCCTTCGAATTCAGACGACCTACGTGAGATGATACTAGTAAAAACGGCTAAATGATTAAGCACTTGTCCAACCCTGGATGTCCTTGCCAGTCTTGCTCCAAAACCACCGTTGATCAAATAACTGGCTTTGCTTAACCTATTAAGCACATATGAAAACTTATTTCGCTCTTAGAAAAGACCAAGATGTCATCCACAAAGACCCCTACGAAGTTATTTAGGTACTCCCTGAACACCCTACTTATCAAATCAACAAAGTATGCGGGGCGCTCGTCAAACCAAATGGCATCACCAGCTACTTATAGAAACCATCCGGAGTCCTAAAGGAGGTCTTCTCTATACTATCCTCAGTCACTCCCAACTGATGAAACCCCGTGGCTAAGTCCAACTGTGAAACACTAAGGCGCCAACCAACCGATCAAAAAGATCATCAATCCTTGGCAATGGGTGTCTATTCTTCTTTGTGAGCTTGTTGAGTTCTCTATAGTCTACACAAAGTCTGAGGGACCCATCCGCCTTCGTGGCAAAAACTACTGGAGCACCCCACTCCGATATACTTCGTCTTATGAACCCCTTCTCAAGCAACTCCCCTACTTGCTTATGGAGTTCCCTCCTCTCACGAGGAGCCAAGCGGCGCACTGACAAAGATACTGGTTTAGCATCATCTACCAGATATATTCGGAGGTCTATCTCCTGCTTCGGAGGTAAGCCCTTCACCTCCTCAAACACATCCGAGTATTCCCGGACTACTCTAACAGATCGCAAACTCTCGACCGAAGCATCAGGCGATTCAAGATAACTTAGCATAACAGAATCTATGGGATTACAAGAGATCTCGAGAGTGTTACCCAAGCGGGTCATGAACCTAACAACTCTCTTTTCGCAATCAAGAACGACACCATTACTGGATAACCAGTCCATGCCACCCAAGGCACTTACTTAACCCTTTAATCATGTTTAATTACATGTTCACTTTGGTTAAGTATTCTAATCTTATCTTCTATTGCCACCCAAGGCAACCACTAGATTTTCCCCATGCCACCCAAGGCACTTACTTAACCCTTTAATCATGTTTAATTACATGTTCCACTTTGGTTAAGTATTCTAATCGTATTTTCTATTGCCACCCAAGGCAACCACTAGATTTTTCCACATGCCACCCAAGGCACCCACTTAACCCCTCATGTCCCTCTACATGCTAATATGGTTAAGTGTTTCTTAATTGATTAAGAACGTAACCGTTGTAAAGACCTCTCACATTAGACTATCTTTTATGGCAGCTGGATTTGCCGGTCGGGTCTGGGCAGCCTTACGCCATAACCGAGTCTAACCTCGTGTCTTTACACTTGTCACGTATTAAGTTTGTGCCTAAGACCTCTCACATTGGGCCAATCATTTGTAGCCGCTGGATTTGCCGGTCGGTTCCGGGCAGTCTTATGCTACAAAAGGGTCCAACCTCGTGTCTTAGTCGATTAATTACACCTAATTAATCACCCCCATACCTCGAATTAATTTTCCCTAATTAATTCCAATTTTAACGATGTACATAATTGACTCAATTATGTCCATCCACTTTATGGTATGCATAATCATACCAACTTTCCACCATTTCATTAACATGTATATTAACCCCATCGTTCCCCACGTAATTCGCCAACATGACATAAAAGGGAAGATTCATCACAAATACAATGAGTTTAACTTGCATAACATTAGCATCAACATGGGTTTAAAGGTGTCAACATGCATATAGCATCAACCCAACTAGCATAAATAATCAACCCAAACTTGCATGAATCACATATGTCATAAAGAGGTTAACTTGCATAAGTTATTTATGTCATACAAAGGGGTAAACTTGCATATGTATGTATGACATACAAAGGGGTTAACTTGCATATGTATGCATATCATACTAAGGTGTAAACTTGCACATGTTACTTGCATATCATCAAACGCCAAACTTGCATAACATGTCATATATGAACATGCATATAATCAAACACCAAACTTGCATAACATATCATATATGAACTTGCATATAATCATACACCAAACTTGCATAACATGTCATATATGAACTTGCATATAATCATACACCAAACTTGCATAACATGTCATATATGAACTTGCATATAATCATACACCAAACTTGCATAACATGTCATATATGAACTTGCATATAATCATACACCAAACTTGCATAACATATCATATATGAGCTTGCATAATCATGGTGTCATAATGGATCAATGTTTATCATAGCAACTAGCATCATGAACACATAGCCTAACACTTGCATAACTTGCATAACATCATGATCATATAGCATATAGCTTGCATAACTTGCATAACATCATGAACATGTAGCATATGACTTGCATAACTTGCATAACATCATGAACATGTAGCATATAACTTGCATAACTTGCATAACATCATGATCACATAGCATATGACTTGCATAACTTACATAACATCATGAACACATAACACATAACTTGCATAACACCACAAACACATAGCATATGATAACACAATCTTGCATTGATCCACATTCATAACCATAACCTCATTATATCCTATCATAATCATTTCAACAATTGGTCATTAAGGCTATAGAAAACTCACAACTTGTTGATTAGCACTTCAATGAAATAGATTAAGTTGATAGAGTTGATTAGAAGTTGATTTGAGAAGCTTTCCTCCTCTTTAATTTGTTGGTGGCTCCTCCTAGTTGCATTTTGACGGCATAACGACGTTGTCTCCAATTTTAGTATGTATTAAGATAGTCTTAGGGTGTATTTATAGAATTAGGATGTAGTTTAGGCCCTTAGATTAACCCTAGATTAGGTTAGAGCCGTCAGATCTCGTCACAAGCCACCAGACACAGCCCAAAAGCCAAACTGGTGCACCCAGGTCACCTGGGCTCGACCAGGGAGGTCGACCCCCAGGTCGACACTAGGGTCGACACCCTGGTCGACCTGGTGGGCAGGTCGACTCCCCAGTCGACCCCCAGGTCGACTCCCTGGGTCTGGCAGGAATTTTCCCGCCACTTCTGAAATTTGAAATTTTCATATTTAAAATCTGTTTTAAATTTTCTGAAACTTCTTCAGGCCTTAACTGGGTCATACGAACTCCGATTTTCGAAAACTCAGACTCTATTTTGCATATTTTTCTGAGACGAATGCAATGGAAAAGCCCGTTTCCCCTGATTCAGATTTTAAAATTTAATTCTGCCCTGTTTTATATTATAGTAAGTTATTCAACATACGGGGTGTTACACAACATCTTCCTTATGCGAAGGCGAAACTGAAGTCTTCCTTACGTGAAGGCTCTTAGTCGAGTCTCCGACGCCATTACTCGACTGGATGAGACAAACGCTGGGGCAATCCAACATCTTCCTTATGCAAAGACGAAACCTAAAACCTTCCGTACGCGAAGAAGAAACTCAAAACCTTCCTTACACGAAGGTGAACTGTAACAACCAGGAATTTCTGAACCAATTTAAAATTTTTATTTTAGCTATTTTAATGGTTTTGATTATTTAAAATGATTTATTTCAAATAATAACGACTAAAAATTTATTTAAATCGAAGTTAGAATGTAAATATTTATATTTATATTTATATTAATTATAAAACGAGCCTGAAATGGCGCGGTAGTTTGAAAATTTGATTTAAAATTTCAATTGAATGTATAGGAATCAAAAAATAAATCGGATTTCAGTAAAACTAGAAACATTTGAATCTGTTTAACAATATATTTTTAACGAATGTGAAAACTGAGATTTTACTTTATAAATAGTAAGTTATGTCCAGTTGAAAATTAAAAATAGTCGTTGTAGAATTTGTATATATTTTAACATAATATATAGCCCTTAAAAATAGTCATTTTGCCAACGACGTCCATTTTTTATGAAACCACTTTTGTTGGACCCGGAGTGTCAAATCATTGCTAGATTCAAAATTTCATAATTTTTGGAACTAATATGTGAGCATAGCGAATTTAAATGTGTTTGGTAATTTCAATTTGAATTTAATCGACTTGAAAAATGGCCATATTTTAAATGGCCTTCAAATTAGATGAAATAAGTTTTTTAGGACTATATCATTAAAACGTAGCTAGATTTATTTTTCTGTAATTTTTGGAGTCGACATGTGGCAGCGATAAATTAAAATGTACGTTGAAATTCAATATATATGGATTTATATTTTAATTTAAAGTAAAACTAATCGAAACGGTCGAATTGGCTTACAAAACATATCTCATTGTGTCCGGAATGGAGGTATTTAGGTAGGGGCGACAATCGTTGGGTTTGATTTGGAGTTCAAATGTGAAATTCACTTTTTTGAATTTAATTGAATTAAATAATATAATAATTTATAT
Organism: Allium sativum; assembly: GCA_030737875.1. Lineage (NCBI taxonomy): Eukaryota > Viridiplantae > Streptophyta > Magnoliopsida > Asparagales > Amaryllidaceae > Allium > Allium sativum. The sequence continues at coordinate 402,692,073 of CM060922.1, read as the reverse complement.
AAATACCCCATTCAAAACCATAGCCCCCAAATATTTGAGCCGCCACTTCGAATCAATGGCCCTTAGGCTCGAAATTTGAAACCAAATTTATCATGATCTACGCGGAAATACATAATGATTTTAAAAGGGAAAATGAAGAGATTAGTGAGGGCTTCAGATTGATATAGAGTTAATGGATTATTATTGCAAGAATCGTTAGATTTTCAGGCTCAAACAGGGTGCGTTCGACGCTGATTTCCAGGCGTAGGGGAACATCTAACTCGCCGTCATTCTCTGCGCCGGTGAAGGTTGGTTCGGGCTTTCGTGTAATGCTCATGGATGGTGCTCTGGTGCTTTGGGGTGCGTGCGGGATGAGGATGTTTGATGCGATGGTGGGTCTCGGTTTTAGGAGAAGGAAAATACGAAGGAAGACGGGGTTTAATATCCGTAATGACATGATTAAACTAATTTAGGTAATTAGTTTTATTTTTATTTAAAAATTAATTATTTATGTAAACCAAAGTTTAAAACGGCTGTAACTTTGTCAAACGAGCACGGAATCACGCGATTTTCGAAGTGTTGAAATCACGAAGACGAGAGCTACGCGGTGAAATAGACAAGAACAGAAACGGAGCACGTTAGAATTTTAGGCAAATTCAAATCCAAGCAGAACTGAAATCATCAATTAAAGAATGGTGGATTGGAACCCAAAGTGGGAATTCTCTCACTAAAATTTTGTATAGTTATTTAAATTATTTTATAACTGTAAATGTATAAAAATTGCCTGTATTGATTTTTATCTGATGTATACAGTTTAATAAACGAATTCGCACAAATCACATAAGTTGGAAGCGATGTATGGATAGTACCGACACTCGGATTTCATACTCCGCGAATGGCCACTTATGGCACCGTAAATGGCATTGGGTAGTTGGTTATTTATTTATATGAATGATTTAATGATTTGTGTGGTGATTGTGATGATTTACATATTAAAGATAATGTTAACATTAAAGTGGTATTTGAAATTAAAATTATAAATATCCATTTATAATTTAAATGGTGAAAATTGGTTAATTAGAAAAATAATTCAAACCGAATTTGAATTGGTTTAAATTATTAACCAATAATTTATTTAAATGGATTGTTGTTGTTTGAAAACCCCACACAGGTATTGGGATGATATTTGACATACACTAATCCCAATATTTAGTTGTATGTCAATCGATGGGTTGACAGGCTGTGATGAGCGTTATTTATATATTTTAATGCTTATACAGTTGTAAAATGCTCTCTGGATGATGTTTGAATGTGTAATGATTATTTACCGGTATTGTTGAATACATGCGATGAACGAAATCCATATAACTGAAATTGTATGGTAATTGATTGAGTCACATTCCGATTCAGAATCTGAACGAATATTTTAAAGATAAAATTCAGTAACGAGTTAAGATATGATTTCTGATTTTCGATGGACACGAAAATATTGGAATATATGAAGCCGAGTAAGTAGATATTCACCATTTTTATTCGAACGGGTTTATCGATTGATTTTTTCATTTTATAAAGAATATAAAAAAGAATTGATTTCAAAACCTAATATTTTGAAAATATTATCATTTTAATATTATAATAATATGGAATATTCAATTTTGATTTAAAATTGAATATGAAGTTGAAATCGTTTTAAAACGAATTTATAAACGATTTTATAAAATACATTTTAAATAAAAATCGATGATATATGTATATATATTATATTTAAATTGCCTGAATAGAATGCGCCGCGCAGCGACCGTTCGTGAATTTAGACCATTAACTTCGAATTGATGTAACAGGAGATTCGATCATCGGGTTCTGTAAACTAGGAACCGTTGGGTTCGTATCGAAAATACTTTCCAATGAATATAAGAGATTTGAAATATAACCGTAAGATTTTAAGATATGTCCAAATCAATATCGGAAAAGGTCGTATGGAAGCAGTTCAGTGGCCGATATTGGAAATCGACTGTAAAGGCCTAAATGAAATTATTAAAAATATGGAAAATTTATGTAAAATCATAATAAATGATTTGGAAAGATTTTGGATGAAAAATTCCAATTTTGAAAAGATGAAAATATATTTTTATCAAAATGAATTAGTTATTAACTAGAATAATAATCCAATGTTTTTAAATAAATAAATTGGATTTGAAACGGTTTTGATATAACTAGAATTTTCTAACATATGAATTGGAATGGAAATAATTTCCAGAATATTTCGATATTGGATTCCGTGATTACATTGATATTGTTGTTGAATTTGGAAGATATAAATATCATTATTCCCGATACGATATTTGTTGGTTTCAGAATTTGATATTGAATATAAGCTGATAAAATTTCTATTCAAAGCCTTATATTTAATATCAAATTGGATTTTGGGTTTGTCGTGAGTGATGTCTTAAATAACACTGTTCTTAAACCCAGTTGAGAAAAGAATAAATCTTTTAATTAAGATTTAGAGAAGTTTACCAATTAATTATTATTTAATTGGAATTAAGTTGAAATTGGATTTTTTGGTTTATCGTGAACTGTGTTTTAAATAACATTTGTTCTTTAACCCAATTAATAGGGAAGTTAGGATTTGGAATTTACAAACCTTTTTATTAAGATTTAATGGAAATTTTCCAAAGTAAAGTTTTCCAATTTAAAATATTAAATTGGAATCGAATGGAATTCAATTGGTAATAATCGAGACGAGCTTCTATGAAGGAAGACCTTTACTATATATGGAATTTAAAAGGCTTTGCCATTATTCTGTTTATATCATTAGTCTGATACGTAAATTCATATTGATTTTAACTGATCTGATTTCTATGGAGATTCCATTTTGATGGAATAGGATTTTAGGGTTTATCGTGAACTGTGTTTTGAGTGACATTTGTTTTTTAACCCAATTAAAGACAAGAGATTTCCTAAAGTTGAATAATCATTAAATAATGATTTTTAGAAATATTAAAACCAATTGGAGTGTTAATAAATCTTTAATTAGATTGGAATGAGAATGGGATAATTAAATTTAACGAATTCATGAAATGATCGAGAATGGAGTACCACTAGTTTTACTCCAAGCAATAGTTAAATCTTTGTTTAGATTTGAACGGGAAATGGTAATTAATTTTACCGATAACACATTGGGTGTTAGATATGGAGTACTACCAGTTTTGCTCCATGGGATGAATAGGTTGGGATTGGAAAGATAAAATAAATGATTACATCGGTAAGGATCGATAATCCTGACTAGTTTTATAAACCTAAATTTAGTTTAGAATTATGGAAAGATAAAATAAAATCTTTTGAAAACGATATCAAAAGGAAGATTAAAGAGAAACTTTAAAAGAATTTATCTTTGATAAAATTAATGGGAACCTTTCCCTAAAGACGTGAATATTTGAATAAAAGAATATTCTGAACTGGAATAAGGCGTATGATGTGATTTTATAGCACTTGATTATTGACTGTAAGATACGCTAGTTATTCGGAAAGACCGAGTTTATCCCATTCTGAATAATTGATACGACGACTGAAAGTCGACGATGAAGACGGTGGTTGAAGACCAGAGATCTTCACATCGTTTGGATGATTAGTGATGTCTTGATTTGGTTGTATACCCAAGACAAGGTAATAAATGGTGATTGTCTAGATATACTTTGAGATCGACCGGATATGCGAGGACCTCTCTCCTGTATTGGACATATGGGATGAGGAATAAGGTGCCTCCGGTTTCGTTCAGACCTAGAACGGACTTGTAAATGGATGTGTGTCTGACATTGGATTTAATTATATATTGATTTCTATTAAATATATATCTGTTTGGTGGCGGAGAATTTATTCTCTTGCTTAACACCCTTCTCTGAGATGTACGAGCTTAGACGTTATATATTAATAGACATCATTTGTACGGCGTGAATTGTTAGTGTGGCATGCTGAGATGCAAATGATCAAGGCTTTTGTTGAAAAGCAAAGTCTTGTGGTCGATCATCAAAGCACGACTTTAAATAGCATAGTTTTGTGTATAGCGTTAATTCGCAAGCTTCACACCCCGGTATGAACCAGAAACGGGATGAGGGACCGCAGGGAGGGCATGCGTTTCTTTCTAGCAAGGAGTGATGCCATGGTATCGAACCCAACCAATTTACTTATGTAGATGTTGGAAAGCGAGGTACCTCAGATTTGAGTCCCTAGTGGCTCTTGATATGGTCGACATACTAAACAGATTTTATGCTCCATAGGGCAGGGAAACATATTGTTCAGGAATAACTAATCCACTAAAGTAAGTGTGGACCGGCCCTGCCGCTCCCAGGGCTCACCTGAGTCTGAGTCCTGAGGCCCGGGCTAGAGTGTCTTGAATTTGGTAAGGAAGATCCCTTGCCTTGGTTTATGATGGAAATTCAATTTCCAATATGACATCGTTCGGTTTTAATTCTAAAACTAGTATGGCGACATAATATATGGTACCTATGTTGTCTATGATTGATACATTTATATTTGAAGTTGATTTTGACACTATGCACTTATAGTAATATCAAAATGATTTGTTTTAAAATGTACTAATCATGTTTCGCTATTATAAGGTAAAACTCTATCCTCTGGCTTGCGTTGCATTGTGTGATGGGACCTGAATCTTATAATAGCTTCATTTTTCAAAAAACATTACGTTGTTTATAAACTGTTTATTTATGATATTCTTGGGAGCAAACCCATTCCGTGTTATACGGTGTGGTTCCTTGATTTACCCAACTTTAAAATAAAGTTTATAACTGTTTTAGTTCTCATGCCAGTCTCATGACTGACTCGGAGTTTATTGTTTCTACCTAAACTTTGGGTGTCCATATTTTCCACATGGGCAGCTAGTAGTTTTGGTTTTGCAGATATTTTTTTCACAGGATCCTAGATTACAGCTGGAGCTATATTTAAAAAGTTTTGTATCCGTGTATTTCATTTTGTTGTGCTAGTCGATGTATTTTCCGTTGTTTTGTAATTTAAACCTCTGATATTATTTTTCCGCTGTACAATATTTATTCATACTCTGATATATTCTTGTACTCTGATATAATTGTTGTAATATTAATAAAATTTTCTATTGTTTGTGTTCTGATGCGTCTTGTTCTCAAAGCAATCTGGGCTTTGCCGATAGGGGAAGTTTGGGTTGTCTCGGTTGGTATCAGAACTTTGGTTTACAGAGCTCGAAAATAAGACACGTTAGAAGCAAACGAAAGAACTCATCAGAGATAGGATTAGTAACATCCTATATGAATAACTCGTTAGAGATAGGATCAGTAGCATCCTAGAATGAGTTTGAAGAGTAATATTTATTAAAAACAAATTTAGTTTTGAAAATTAAATCTTATTGTAAGTATTTGAGTATTTTATTTTATTTTTGCACTGATTTTGGACAATTGAGTATATGGATATTTTGCATATACGCGTCATAAACGTATATTCGAAGTCTCAAATGTACTAGATGGATATAGAATCACACTTTAGTCGCTCGAGAATGATTCTATTGATGACTACATAGCATAAGTAGTTTATTTTCAAGTTTCGAAGGTGGGATATCTATATATTTCCAATTGACTGGTGTGAGGATCAAAGCATAGCTAGAATTTATTGTTTGTGATTTGACACACAATGTAACACCCCATAATTTTTAAAATATTAAAATTAGCAAATTAAAGAATACTTAATTTTTATTAGAAGAATTAAGGGAAACAGGCTACGCCATTGCGCTTGTCTTGGAATTCTACTTGGGATAGAGTCCGAGTTTGCGTAAATCGGACATAGTATGAAGAAGTTATGAAGCTTAGAAGATTTCAGTTTAAAGTAGAATTTAATAATAATTAAATGACCAGAGCAGTTCAAAATTCAAAATACAACCAAAATAACTGAGCGGTAAATTTTCCCCTCGTAAGTGTCAACCCCCCAAGGGGAGTCGATTGGGCAGTCGACCCCCCTATAGGGGTGTCGACTTGGGAGTCGACCCCCGTATAGGGTGTCGACCCCATCAGCCCAGATCTGGTCGATGACATGTTTTCTGGTCTGGATGTGATGGTCTGATGACGTGTTCTTCTGGGATTGGCTGGATGATGTGTTTTTCTGGTCTGGATGGTTCAGATGGTTCCTAATCTAATCTAAAGGTCCTAATACACCTAATACACCAATAAATAAACACCTAGACCTAACCATAATCTCATTGTTATCATCCATGGCGCCTTCATGCTGTTCTAATCCAAACTAGCCTTTCTTCTCCACCAAATCAAATCAGAATAGGAGTATTCCAATTAGAAGATTAGATCTATAAATAATCAAAGTAAAGATTATTCAAGATTAGAATTGCTACAACAACACCTAATTCTCTTTCCTAAGAATCCTATCGCTGTGAGTTTATGTCACTTTCACATATAATTGAATTAAAAAGTAATTGTGATAGGATTGTAAACTGGATCTGATGTATATGCCTGTAAATAAGATGAATCATATCAAGTTTTGTAATTTGTTATCCTTTAGATTCATACACAATTGCTATGCTTACCCGATCTACTTTGTCGCGATTCATTTCACATGCCCATTTACGTGTTTATGCCAGTTTCGTTGTTATGATTCTCTTCCCCTCTTCTTTTTTCTTTTCTTTATGAGATTAGGCTAACGTCGAGCCTAACATATTGTGTTGAGATTTACGTATGAATAGTGTTGGAATGATTGGGAAAAGTTTGGGAAATATGTAATAAAATGAAATTATTGGCATAAATTGTTGGTAACCATTGAAATTGGTTTGGACATAATAGTGTATAACTTGTATACATGAGATTTGGCATAGATTGTTAATAATTATGAAAATTGGTTTGGCATAGCTTGGCATAACTTGTACACATGAGATTATAGGCATAATTTGGATTTAAAATTATGAACATAATTTGAAATTGGGACTTGAATCAAGAAAGTGATAATGAACGCCTAAGACACAAGGTTAGATTCGGATTGCGGTATAAGCTTGCCCGAAACCGCCCGGCATATCCAGCAACCGCAATTTGGTAATCTAATGTGAGAGGTCAAAGGAAGAAATTAGATGCGTAATGATGTAAAGACACGAGGTTAGATTCATATTGCGGTATAAGCCTTCTCGGAACCGCCTGACAAATCCAGCAACCGCAAAACGGTAATCTAATGTGGGAGGTCTTGCAAGATTACGGTTATAATGAATTAATGAACACTTAACCAAGATAAGACATGTGATTAGACATGGGGATAATAAAGGGTTAAGTGGGTAACATGGATAGCATGTGAAGCATAATAAAAGCACTTAACCAAGATGAGACATGTGATTAGATATGGGGATAATAAAGGGTTAAGTGGGTAACATGGGTAGCATGTGAAATATAATAAAAGCACTTAACCAAGGTGAGACATGTGATAAGACATAGGGATAAAAAGGGGTTAAGTGGGAATTCCTAGTAGGGACCAAGCTTAGGAGGGAAGCTTGTGTCAAGTGTGTGGACCCGTTTCAACTAGTAACACATTTTAGTATCTATATTGAACTAGGTCAAGGACAGGGACATGCTTACTGGGGTTGATTGTAAGAGGTCAATAAAGAGTTAGCGATGGCAGTGCAAGTCCAACGGAGTCTTGTGCATGCATGGGTCCGAGCTGGTAGGTAAGACGCTATTGCATTGTATAGGTATAAGCTGTGCATTTCAGTAGTATCGGGATTGCCTCCTTAGGGAGTGATACACCCTATTGTGGGACCAGCACAGGTATCTACGAGGTTAGGGAGTCGATCGAATGGGGAGGGTAGTGGGTACAACTAGTGGTGGTAGGAGCAAGTGGGGCACCTACGAGAGCAGCTAGGAGTACATGAAGCTACCATTATTATGATTAGTAGGGAGGGATCATCTCTTAATATGTAACTAGTATGTGGTACGGTGCAGAGCATATCTTATAATGGCTAGGAGCGCAGTCGATGTTCTATCTTGCTTACCTTGTCATATCTGCTTATATTACAGTCATCTCTTATATCGAGTTTATGTTCTTATCCTGTTACTTTCCTGATTATATTGTTAAAGTCACTAGACTCGCCAGACTTATGTATGACCCTTTTTGTTTCTCCTCTTTTCATTCTCCCCCTCACCCTCAGGTCCTCAGGGTGGGATTAGTGGAGCTTGACTCGAATTTCTTTCTTCTTGAAGTGCTTGGAAGTGTTGAAAGTAATGCTCAGCTTTATCTCTTTTCCATTATGGCTATTTGGAGTGGGATTACGGTTTTACTTTTATGTAATCTGATAATAATTTTGTTCAAGATGAATATTTGTGTACTTGGCTTTAGTACATGGTTTTGATGTTACAACCAGACATGTCTTGCCTGTCCGCTGCAATGAATAAATTTTGAATTTTTTTTAGTACCATTTTATATACCTATCTTGTGATATTCTGTTCTATACTCTTATAGTACTCCATGAAAGTTAATGCATTCTCTTAGCGAGTGACGTTAATGGACGTGGGGTGTTACACACAAAATATGATTTTTGAGTATATTAAAGATATATATATATATATATATATATATTCGAAAAGCTAATCAACTAATTGATTGATGGTTGTGTTGTGTGATTATTAGTTCGACTAATTAAAATATTGAAATGATCAAATCAATAAGAGAATGAAAGGTGAATAAAGCCAAATTGAATCAAACATTGAACCGAATTGAAAACTGATTAGAATTGCATGCATACACATGTATATATATTGAACAGGTCATAATATGGAACCTAAGAAGAGGAGTAAAATTGTATGCTTGACAAATAGGTACATATTTACTGTATTTACTGGGGTTTTGATGATTTTATGAGCCGATTGGCTTTTTCTTTTTGATTATGAGGGCCCTGTGAGGCAAGTTGCGGTTTTACCGATCAGCCCGTACAAAGGAGGTTATGGCGAAATTTTTCGAAAATTTAGGTTGTTAGCCAAATTTTTGAGAAATTAGAAAATTCTTAGAAATTGAAAAGTTGAATAATGAAAGCCAGAATGAAAGTTGAGTTGGTTAATTAAACAATTTTCAGCTCCGTTCCTTTTCGAGGACGAAAAGATTTTAAGTAGGGGAGATTGTAACAACCCGGAATTTTTGAAACAATTTAAAATTTTTATTTTAGTTATTTTAATGGTTTTGATTATTTAAAGTGATTTACTTTAAATAATAATGACTGAAAATTTGTTTAAATCGAAGTTAGAATGTAAATATTTATATTAATTATAAAACGAGCCTGAAATGGTGCGGTAATTTGAAATTCGATTTTAAATTTCAATTAAATGTATAGGATTTAAAATAAATCAGATTTCAGTAAAACCAAAAACATTTGAATCTGTTTAATAATATCTTTCTAAAGAATGTGAAAATTTGAGATTTCACTTTATAAATAGTAAGCCCAATTTAAAATCCAAAATAGTCGTCGTAGAATGTATATATATCTTAATATATTTTATAGCCCTTAAAAATAGCCATTTTGCATACGACCTCCATTTTCGACGAAACCACTTTTGTTGGATCCGGAATGTCAAATTATTGCTAGATTCAAAATTTCATAACTTTTGGAACTAATATGTGAGTGTAGTGTATTTAAATGTGTTTGGTAATTTCAGTTTGAATTTAATCGACTTGAAAAAGGGCCATTCTTTAAACGGCCTCCAAATTAGATGAAATTAGTTTTATTAGGACCGTATCATCAAAACATAGCTAGATTTATTTTTCTTTATTTTTTGAATCGCTATGTGGCCCCGGTAAATTAAAATGTACGTTGAAATTCAATATATATGGACTTATATTTTAATTTAAAGAAAAGCTGATTGAAATAGTTGAATTGGCTTACGAAACATATCCCATTTTGCCCGGAATGGGGGTATTTGGCTAGGGGCAACAGTCATCGGTTTGATTTGGAGTTCGAATGTGAAATTCACTTTTTAGAATTTAATTCAATTAAATAATATAATAATTTATATAAATACCCCATTCAAAACCCTAGCCCTCAGATATCTGAGCCGCTACTTCGAATCAACGACCCTCAGGCTCGAAATTTAAAACCCAAATTTCTCACGATCTACGTGGAATTACAGAATGATTTCAAAAAGGAAAATGAACAGATTAGTGAGGGCTTTAGATTGATATAGGGTTGATGGATTATTATTGCAAGAATCGTTCAATTTTCAGGCTCAAATAGGTTGCTTCGCTGTCGAATTATAGGCGCAGGGGCCTACCAAACTCGTCGTCGTTGTGGAGGTTGGTTCGGGATTTCGTGTGATGCTCATGGATGGTGCTCTGGTGCTTTAGGGTGCATGCAGGAGGAGGATGTTTGATGCGGTCGTGGGTTTCGGTTTCAGGAGAAGGAAGATATGAAGCAAGACGGGGTTTAATACCCCTAATGACGCGATTAAACTAATTTGGGTAATTAGTTTTATTTTTATTTAAAAATTAATTATTTATGTAAACCAAAGTTTAAAATGGCTGTAACTTTGTCATACAAGCATGGAATCACGCGATTTTCTAAGCGTTGAAATCGCAAAAATGAGAGCTATGCGGTAGAACAAACTAGAACAGAAACGGTGCATGTTCGAATTTTAGGCAAATTCAAACCTAAGCAGAACTGAAGTCATCAAATAAAGAATGGCGGAGTGGAACCCAAAGTGAGAATTTTCTCATTAAAATTTTGTGCAGTTATTTAATTTATATTATAACTTTAAATGTATAGAAATTGCCAGTATTGATTTTTATCTGTTATATGGAGTTAATCACACGAATTCGCACAAATCACATAAATTAGAAGCGATGTATGGATATTACCGACACTCGGATTTCATACTCTGCGATGGCCACTTAAGGCGCCGTAGATGGCATTGGTAGTTGAGTTTTTATTTATATGGATGATTTGATGATTTGTGTTGTGATTGTGATGATTAACATATTAGAGATAATGTTAACATTAAAGTGGTAGTTGAAATTAAAATTATAAATATCCATTTATAATTTAAACGGTGAAAATTGGTTAATTAGAAAAATAATTCAAACCATATTTGAATTGGTTAAAATTATTAACCAATAATTTATTTAAATGATTGTCATTGTTTGAAAACCCCACACGGGTATTGGGATGATATTTGACATACAGTAATCCCAGTATTTAGTTGTATGTCAATCAATGGGCTGACAGGCTGTGATGAGCATTGTTTATATATTTTAATGCTTATACAGTTGTAAAATACAATCTGGATGATGTTTGAATGTGTAATGATTATTTATCATTATTGTTGAATACATGCGATGTATGAAATCCATATAACTGAAATTGTATGGTAATTGATTGAGTCACATTCCGATTCAGAATCTGAACATGTATTTTAAAGATAAAATTCAGTAACGAGTTAAGATATGATTTTTGATGTCCGATTTCGGATGGACACGAAAATATTGAAATATATGAAGCTGAGTAAGTAGATATTCGCCATTTTTATTCGAATGGGTTTATCGATCGATTTTTTCATTTTATAAAGAATATCGAAAAGAATTGATTTCAAAACCTAATATTTTGAAAATATTATCGTTTTAATTTTATAATAATATGCAATATTCAATTTTGATTTAAAATTTAACATGAAGTTGAAATCGTTTTAAAACAAATTTATAAACAATTTTATAAAATATGTTTTAAATAAAAATCGATGATATATATATATTATATTTAAATGGCCTGAATAAAACGCGCCGTACAATGACCGTTTGTGAATTTCGACCATTAACTTCAAATTGATGTAACGGGAAATCCGATCATCGGATTCTGTAAAACCGAAACCGTTGGGTTCGTATCAAAAAGTGCTTTCCAATGTATATAAGAGATTTGAAATCTAGCCGTTAGATTTTAAGATATGTACAAATCAAATTTCGGAAAAGGTCGCTATGGAAGCAGTTCGATGGCCGATATTGGAAACCGACAATAAGGGCCTAAATAAAATTATTAGAAATATGAAAAATTTATGTAAAATCATAATGACTGATTTGGAAAGATTTTGGATGAAAAATTCCAAGTTCAAAAAGATAAAAATATACTTTTATCGAAATGAACTAGTTATTAACTAGAATAATAATCCAATGTTTTTCAATAAATAAATTGGATTTGAAATGGTTTTGATATAACCGGAATTTTCCAACGTATGAATTGGAATGGAAATAATTTTCGAAATATTTTGATATTGGATTCCGTGATTATACGGATATTGTTGAGGAATTTGGAAGATATAAATATCATTATTCCCGATATGATATTTGTTGGTTTCAGAATTTGATATTGGGTATAAGCCGACAAAATTTCCATTCAGAGTCTTATATTTAATATCAAATTGGATTTTGGGTTTTTCGTGAATAGTGTCTTAAATAACACTATTCTTAAACCCAGTTGAGAAAAGAATAAATCTTTTTATAAAGATTTGGAGTAGTTTACCAATTAATTAATATTTAATTGGAATTGAATTGAAATTGGATTTTTGGATTTATCATGAACGGTGTTTTAAAAAACATTTGTTCTTTAACCCAGTTAACAGTGAATTTATGATTTGGAATTTATAAATCTTTTTATTAAGATTTAATGGAAATTTTCCAAAGTAAAGTTTTCCAATTTAATATATTAAATTGAAATCAAATGGAATTCGATTTGGTAATGATTTAGGATGAACTTCTGTGAAGGAAAACCATTACTATATATGGAATTTAAAAGGCTTGGCCGCTATTCCATTTATATTATTAGTTTGATACGGAATTTCATATCGATTTTGACTAATCTGATTTCCATGGAGATTCCATTTTAATGGAATAGGATTTTGGGGTTTATTGTGAATTGTGTTTTAAGTGACATTGGTTCTTTAACCCTATCAAAGATAGGATTGATTTCCTAAAGTTGAATAATCACTAAATAATGTTTTTAGGAATATTAAAACAAATTGGAGTTTTAATAAATATTTAATTAGATTGGAATTAGAATAGGATGATTAAATTTATCGAATTCATAAAATGATCGAGAATGGAGTACCACCAGTTTTACTCCAGGCAATGGTTAAATCTTTAATTAGATTTGAATGGGAAATGGTAATTAATTTTACCGACAACATAGTACGTGTTAGATATGGAGTACTACCAGTTTTGCTCCATAGGATGAATAGGTTGGGATTGGAAAGATAAAATAAATGATTACGTCGGTAAGGATCGATAATCTCGACTAGTTTTATAAACCTTAATTTGGTTTAGAATTATGGAAAGATAAAATAATATCATTTGAAAACGATATCAAACGGAAGATTAAAGAGAAAACTTAAAAGAATTTATCTTTGATAAAATTAATGGGAATCTTTCCCTAAAGATGTGAACATTTGAATAAAAGAATATTTTGAATTGGCATGAGGCATCTGATGTGTTTTTACAGCACTTGATTATTGATTATAAGATACGCGAATTATTTGGAAAGACTGGATTTATCCCATTCTGAATAATTGATACGACGACTGAAAGTCGACGATGAAGACGGTGGTTAAAGGCCGGAGATCTTCACATCCTTTGGATGATTGCTGATGTCTTGATTTGGCTGTACACCCAAGACAAGGTAATAAGTGGTGATCATCCAGATGTACTTGGAGATCGACCGGATATGCGAGGACCTCTCTCTTATTTTCATATGGGATGAGGAATAAGGTGCCTCTGGTTTCGTTCAGACCTAGAATGGACTTGTAAATGGATATGTGTCTGACATTGGATTTCATTCTACATTGTTTGATTTCTATTAAATATATATTTGTTTGGTGGTGGAGTATTTATTCTCTTGCTTAACACCCTTCTTTGAGATGTACGAGCTTAGAGGTTATACATTGATAGACATTGTTGTATATAACAGTGTTGTATACACAATTATATGATTTTTGTTTGATGATAACAACCAAATATATTTTATTATTGAATGTGTTTGTAAATGCACTGATTTACTACACAACAAACTGTACAGAAATTTGAACAATCACACAGTATTTTATTTAAATAAAAATATTTTATTTCAATATCAAAAAGTACATCTTTTTACTCCACTATTTGACATACTACATTTCATTAATACAACTCTGTCACTCACTCTATACAACTACATTTACACTCACATATACAAACACTTTCATACATTGACATTTTTTTTACTGTCTTCTATCGTCCATCTTCTGTCTTCACAGCCTTCAGTCAAATCCTGTCTTCATACCTTTCACAAGAAGAACACACAGTAGACTGCAACAAAAATAAAATAGAATAAAAGCAAATAAAAATTTATTTTTAAATTTTATTTGCCTCAGAATTACGGTGTGTTTCTCATCACTTTTCTAGACTTGGTCTGATATGCAGGGATAGAAAAACTCGTCTGGATGGCTGCATATACACACGTGTATACACGTGTGCACTGCCACGCCAATCCAGTGTCGCGACTGAGGAGTAGTCACAAGGACCGTCTCAACCCAGTGCAAATCAATGAGCAAATGGCAGAGCATTTAAGCACAAGTAATCAAATCAATACAGAAGTGAAATTGTTCAAAAGCATTAAACATGGCAGATGGAAACATACAGCAGTACAAGTAGCATGGTCGAGTTCAAGTCAACATATTCATTAAAACAAAATGGATTCAGCAACACATGAAAATTGCATGGACCACATGTGTAAAACAGCATTGTCAAGGTCATCAAATACAAAAGAGCAACAAGGAAAATTCAACATGTATGGTGACTCAAAGCATTGTACAGCAGACAATCGGGCTAAGTGTCTGTACATGATCAAGTAAAGTAAGTCAAGCATGAAGGATTAAGTGAAGATTGGCAAATGGAAGCATGCCAGGACAAAGAGGTCTGACATGTCTCAAGTGTTAATACACTACTCACAAAGTCATGAAAGTGCAAACACAAACAGCAGCATGAAGACAATGAATCAGTACCATGAAAAACAAGGATAGCGCAACAACTAATGCAGTGTTGGAAACATGCAAGTAAAACTAAGCTAATTAGTACACAGCAACAAAGGCAACTCGACCACAAAACTCAAGTCTGAAGTGCAATATACAGCAAGTCAAGCACAAAAGGGAAATACAGACAACATGCTAACAGGAAAACAGTTTGATCAAGGCAGTACCAAGTTCAAATGTAGCACCTGTTCGTATAATTTTTTTTATAAAGCAATTAATCCAAGGTCGAGGCAAAATTGTCATGTGCAACAATACAGTATACAGGATATGGAGTAGCAAGCATAAGTTTACACAAGTTTCAGGTTCGAGCGTGAAGCAAATGCAAGAATTTCAGTCAATACTAATGCGGCCAAACCAAGACAAGTGACACAAGTTCAAGTAAAGGACTTGTGCAAATCTGTTTTATAGAGTAACTGTTCTTATCAGTTCAAAATCATCTGGACCAACTCAAAGCAATAAAGTCACACGCAAATTTCCAAAAATTCAAGACCGAGTCTAAGTTCCAGAAGGAATAAAAATCACAAGAAGTAATCACGGAAATATATTCAGAAAATCAGGAGAATTCAAGACCATTTAATTTGAAGAATTTTATCTCGCAAGTATTCCACAAAAATATATTCGGTTTTTTGTTTATAATAAAATCCAGGTTCATCGAGCAAATCCAATTTAAATCGTGCAATTAAAAAGGGGGAAACAAGCATAATCAAGTTCAAATAATCCGAGGAAATTTCCAGAGAAATCACAAGTTCAAGACCAGTTCAAAACCGAAGATTTCAAGCCAAAAATTACTCGAATAACAAACCAAGTCTAAGCTTAAGAAATCAGAGAATATTTAGGATTATTAATCCTATTTAAACACCAATCCTCATCGGCAGAAGAGTATCTGAGTTCCAACGCAAATAAAAGCAAAAATTCGAAGTGAAAAATCATACCAGAAAACTTGGATCCAAAATCAGAGTACATAAAATCAATCGAAGAAGATACAAGCCACCAGAGATTGAAGCCAAGAAGAATCGAGCAGCAAAGAACTGATTGTCATCAACCAAGCATCTCGATTCAGTGATTTAAGAGAAACCCTAATTTGATTTCCTTGAAGTCGCCGCCATTTTTAAGGAAAGAGATCGGGCAAAACTCAAGTGGTCAAGTGAAAATAAAAGAGGCCGGCCAAGGGTTAAACAAAAGGAGGATAACCCTAATTTAAACTCCAAGGGTTTCTAAATCTATAAGGGTTTTTTATTTTCTTATTCATTTTTTTTTTGCAATCAAATATGTAAGTTTTCTAGTTTGACTCTGAAAACTAGGGAGACGAATTACAGGGTCTGTAATTCGGAGAAATCTGGTTTTGGGGGATAAAAACCAGTGCAGGGTTTTGAGCGTAGGGTTAAGAACAGTTGGGAGCGAGTGTCGCGAGTTTACAGGGGATTGTAAGCGTAGAGATTGTTTTAACTCCTAGTAGAAACCTTGGGGAATGCAGCAGTAGGCAGGGTTTTGCCGAAGCTGGGTATATCTGTGTGTTATTTATTTTCCGCATTTATTCTGATTATTATCTGTGCTGTTTTTATTTAATTGATCTGCGATAAACCCTATTCACCCCCCCTCTAGGGTTAATTTAGATCCTACAGACATCAGTTGTATGGCGTGAATTTTCAATGTGGCATGCTGAGATGAAAATGATCAAGGCTTTTGTTGAAAAGCAGAGTCTTGCGGTTGATCATCAAAGCACGACTTTAAATAGCATAGCTTTGTGTATAACGTGAATGCGAGAGCTTCACAGCCCGGTATGAACCAGAAACGGGATGAGGGACTACAGGGAGGGCATGCGTTTCTTTCTATTTAGAAGTGATACCATGGTATGAAGCCCAGGCAATTTACATACGTGGATGTTGGAAAGTGAGGTACCTCGAATTTGAGTCCCTAGAGGCTCTTGATATGGGACAAACCAGGAGTCTTCCTTATGCAAAGACCAAATCAAAACTTTCTTTAAGAGAAGGTGAACCAAACACCTTCCTTACAAGAAGTCGCCCAGCCGAATCTCTGACGCCATTACTCGGTCGGATGAGATGAATTCTGGGGAAAACCAGGAATCTTCCTTGCATGAAGAACAAACCAAAATCTTCCTTACGCGAAGATGAACCAAACGCCTTCCTTACGCGAAGGCGCCCAGTCGAATCTCCGATGCCATTACCCGGTCGGATGAGATGAATGCTAGGGCAAACCGGGAGTCTTCCTTACACAAAGACCAAACTAAGACGTTCCTTACGTAAAGGCAAACCTAAATTATTCCTTATGCGAAGGCACCTAGTTGAGTCTTCGACGCCATTATTCGGCTAAATGAGACGAACACTAGAGTAAGCTAAAGTCTTCCTTATGCGAAGGCATCCAATCAAGTCTCCAACGCCATTACTTGGTTGGATGAGATAAATGTTGGAATAAACCAAGGACCTCCTTACGTGGGGGCATTCAACCTGGTTTCTCTAAAGCCTGATTTACTAGGTCGAAAGAGACAAGAGTTGAATTAAGAGAAAGACCTCTCCAAAAAAGAAGCATATGATCAGCTAGTAAAGCCGGGTTTCCTAGATATATTAGCAAGCTCAGAGGCTTTAAATAAGATGGTAAAAGCAAAAAGACTTTGCCAACAAATTAGAAGCTTCTAGTATGACAATTGGAATAAAGGAAACCCAACAAAGTTGATCACATTCATCTTACGCGGTTCATGACGATCCATGGTATGGGGGCAACACAACCACATTAAGATTGGACAATGTTTGGAAAGCATACCACGGGCTCATCATGACATTGTAATAAGAAAAAACTTAGCAAAGAAATAAATGTACTTGAAGGTATATGATCAAAGTGTACAAGAAACATGAGAAAAAGGTTGGCAAAAGGACCTTGCCTTCAAAAAATGGGGTATCTGAAAATTTTGATCGATCTTCAAAACCCAATCAGGATCTCTCAACGCAAAAGCTTCCTCGTTTGCAGAGCTCCAATCGCAGTGTTACACAATAGAATGGAGGAATGCACGCAATAAGGACAAGGGCAAAGCCGTGCCCGCACCTTCTTGCGCCAAGACCGTTTCCTCATAGCATTCAGTAGCGCCAAGGGCTTGGCTCAGGCGCTACTGTTGTCTTTCCGATGACCTCGACCCACGGAAGGACAAAGAGACCGAGTGCGAGAGGGCTACTTCGGTTGAACCTACAGTGGATATTCCAGTTAATCCCGATGATCCATCAAGGGGGCTAAAGATAGGATCACAACTCCATCCTGCAATCAAAGAAGATCTTGCAAGTTTATTAAAGGCTAGTTTGGAAGTGTTCGCTTGGACCCACTCCGATTTGAGAGGCATCGACCCCGTGGTCGCTTACCATTGTTTAAGTACTGATCCCACAATGCCTCCAATTAAGCAGAAGAGCTGCTTCCTAGGACCCGAAAGGTCCAAAGCACTTGAGGAAGAGGTAGACCTATACTCAACAACAACTTTATTCGCGAAGCCAACTACCCCGAGTGGGTCCCCAATCCAGTCTTGGTCAAAAAAACCAACGGTAAATTGGCGGACATGCATCGATTTCTCCGACTTAAACAAGGCGTGTCCCAAGGACATCTTCCCACTCCCGAAGATACCAGCTACTATCTTTCATGGATGCCTATTCAGGCTAAAATCAGATCCTAATGAATCTTCGCGATCAGGATCATACCTCTTTCATAACCGACCTTGGGCTTTACTTCTTTCGCGTCATGCCCTTCGGCCTTAAGAATGTCGACGCCACTTATCAGGGGATGGTTAATCGTCTCTTCAAGAACCAAATTGGGAAATCAATGGAGGTGTACGTGGATGATATGTTGGTAAAATCTAAAATGTTAAGCAACCACAGCCACGACCTCTCCGAAATGTTCGATGTCCTTCGCCAGTATGACATGAAACTCAACCCCTTGAAATGTTCCTTTGGCATCGCTTCAGGAAAAATTTTGGGTTTCATCGTCAACTCCCGGGGAATCAAAGCCAATCCCGAAAAAGTCCAATCCATTCGGGATATTCAAATCCCCTAGAACATCAAAGATGTCTAAAGTTTAAATGGAAAGGATGCCGCTTTGAGTCGGTTCATCTCGAAGGCCACCGCCAAGTGCATCCCTTTCTTCGATTTACTTCGAAAGGGGTAACACAACTTTGAGTGGACCCAAGAATGCATTTCCACGTTCAAGGACCTTTTGAATCACTTAGAGCGACCACCTATCTTATCTATGCTCGTGGACCATGAGGACTTATATGTTTATTTGGTTGTTTTCGTGTACGAAATCAGCTCAACATTGGTGCGCATCAAGAACCGCATCCAACGACCCGTCTACTACATTAGCAAATGATTGACGGGGGCAGAAAAGAATTATCCGAAGCTAGAAAAGCTGGTCTTCTTCTTACTAATTTCCTCCCAGAAGCTTCGAACATGCTTCTAGTCTCATCCCATAAAGGTTTACACCTACCAGCTGCTGCGACCGGTCCTACAGCGACCTGATGCATCTGTGCGGTTATTAAAATGGAGTATGGAACTGAGCCAATTTGAGATAACATTCATCCCTCTTTGAGCCATCCTCGGACAAGCTCTCGCCGATTTCATAGTAGCATTCATAGCTCGCGAGGAGACTCCTACAGAGAACACCGAAGTTTCCAACACTCAATGGAAATTGTTTGTGGACAGGCCCTCCAATAACAAATGCTCTAGAGTCGGAGTCGTGCTCATCAACCCCGAAGAACACCCGATATATTACGCGTTAAAGCTAAATTTCCCTGCTACCAACAATGACGTGGAATATGAGGCCTTGATAACCGGACTCAGAATCGCGGTCAAGCTCAAACTAAAAACCATCCAAATCTTCTTCGATTCACAACTCATCGTGCGCCATGTGTAGGGAGAATATCAAGCTAAGGGGAACGACTCGCCCTATATTTAACCCAGGTTCAAGAATCGCTCGCCTACCTCGACCATTTTGTCATCACGCGCATTCCTCAACAGCAAAATGAAAAGGCAGATTCACTAGCCAGACCGGCGAGCTCTGAGGATTCACAACTCTTGGGATTCGTCACCCTCGAAGTGCTCAACTCCTCAAGTATCAAGCAAATACAAACTAAGACGGCCATGAGCGCCAGATCCGAACCTGAATCATGGATGATTCCGATCAAGGATTACCTACAACATGGGACCCTCTCGGGATGCTACAAGGAAAGACGAGCGCACACCCACCAATCAGCTTGCTACCTTCTAAAGGATGGGGTGCTGTACCATTGAGATTTCTCTGTCCCGTTGCTTAGATGCGTAGCCCATGACGATGCCACCCGAATGCTCACTAATGAAAATGAGGGTGAGTGCGGCGACTATACTGGAGGACAAACCCTAGCAAGAAAAATACTTAGACATGGTTATTATTGGCCTACGCTCGACCAAGACGCCACAGTCTATGCTCGCAAGTGTGACCAGTACCAACGCTTCTCAAAGATCCCAAGATCCCCGCCTATAGAATTGACGCAAATGATCACCCGTGGCCATTTGCCAAGTGGGGAATCGATATCATTGGAACTCTTCCTGTAACAACCCACATTCTACGTATCTAGGATCGTAGAATAATTTTTTTCATATGAAGTCGTATGGTCATGTAACTTTAGGAGACAACTATTGGGGTCATTTCCCATGTTCATGATTTTTGTCGATTTTAAATGACCATTTTACCCCTAACCGATATTGTTTTGGCCATAACTTTTGATTGGAAAGGAATTTTGATCTGAAACCACTTCCATTAGATTCATTTGATGGTTTACCTTTCCGTAGAGTGGTCACATTAGCCAAACGGACTCACCATTTGGGAGATATGGCTGAAACAAGTTTCAGATAGTGAAAAACAGCTTAATTGGGCTTAACTGGGTGATTAACAGCTAGGCCCAAAGGGAAATTTCGGGATTAGGGTTATGAGAGGGATGAAAGGGTTAGGAAAATCACTTCATTTCAATTTTCTCAGCCGCCACAAACCTTCCTTAAGCTCTAGCAATGGCCTCCATCTTCTAAAACGCTCCAAAACACCTTTTTTGTCATCTCTAATCACATATTAGCCTAATGTACATCAAATCAAGGCGGATTAGCATAAGGATTAGGATTAGGATAGAGCTACTGGAACACATAGAGATTGGATCCAAATCAGAGATTATTTCAGATCTATAGTTTACTTTGTGGCAAAGGTGAGTGATTTGCATTGTTTTTCACTAATTACGACTAATTATGGTAATTAGTGAAGATTAGCGAAATTATAACTCAGAAAAATCTAGAAAAATCTAGAAAAATTCCTAAAATTCTAAAACATCATTTTATGCCTCTGATATGAATTTGGGTTAATTTCGACTAATTTTGCTAATCCCGGAATTTAGGGGATTAAGGGGTGATTAGTGATAATTAGCGAATTTATGCATGATTAAAATTTGGAAAAATATTCAGAAACTCTTAAATATTATTTTAGGCCTCTGTTAGAAAATTTGGCTGATTTGGTTAAGTTTTGTTAATCCTATCATTAGATCTGCTTAAACATGGTTATGAGGGATTAAGGGGAAATATGGGGTTTTGGCTATGTTTGATCCATTTTAACCTATCATATTGTTGTTTTGGTGTTTGTGGTTGATTATACATGTTGTACGACTGTATGGTATGCTTTGTAATTGATTAGAATAGTTGGAATGGTCGAAAACGCCGTCGAGTGGCGTAAACTGCTAGCTGGAAAAGTGCAGAAAATTGGCCGATCCGGATCGGAACGGAGAAGAGGACCCGATCTGAACCACCTGCCACGCGAGTTCAGAAGCTCTGATCCATCATCGTATGAAGAAGCTCCGCTCTGCTCCGTAGCATTGTATGCCAACGCGACTTGGAGACTCCGACCCGAACCGGTGTGCTATGAAGGAGACCGATCTGATCCAACATCTTGTGAGGACTTCCGATCCGATCCGAAGAAGCTTGCCAGGGAGTGTAGACCTCGATCCGATCCGGAGCAGAGGGGAAGGCTTGTGCGGGAGACCCCGATCCGATCCAGCGAAGAAGGAGCATTCCGATCCAAACTGAATTGATGATTAGGGGGAGATCCGAACCGATCCGGTGAAGACCAATAACCCGAGATGCAAAGGTAGTCCAAATGGAAGTTAGAGCTCGGGATCTAGTTGGGAACTAATGAGTTCACTTCATGATTGGGCTTTGCTGCGGGACGTGTGCAAAGGGGTTGTCGGTAATCATAACTTTGGTTCACCACTGAGAGATGGATAGTGGGCTTGTAGTGATAGTTGTACGGGATTGGATTCCGTTATGGCCCAAAGGACAAGGTGACCAAGGTAGTGGATATCGTATGCTTTACGCACTTAGTGAGAGATGTGAGGATGGTTGCTATGATTGATTGTTTGACATCACTATGACATGCACACCCCCACCCCCGTATTTCTTACACCATATGTTAGTGGCACCTTAGAGTATTGTACAGTATGTAGTGCTAACTCTTTGGTTGCAGGTCCAGGTTCAGGTATGATTGGATTATACTTGTTATTGTTTTGTCTTGTTGCTTATCGCTCATACCAGACTTTTGTCTGACCCAGAGTCTTATGTCTCTTCTTATTACTCTGGGTGCTCACACGAGCAGACTAGAGACAGGTTAGTTGGGTATGTACGGGTAGCTGATCCGGAGACGAGCAGGAGGCTTCCACGTATGATATATATAGTATTCTCCCTGTGTTGTTGAAGATCACTGCTTGGGCATTAGTCGTGCATCTTCTACTTTAGCTCTTTTTGTTTTAGAGACAGTAAATTTGGAAAGTTGTAATAAGCTGTATTTGGATTTCCACTGCTTTGTTGGTTTAGTTTTCAGCTTATGTACTGTCTTGCCTGTTTTATGTCAAGATTATGTTATTATTATATTTTGATTCCATGCGCTGTGAGACATTCTACAGGTTCCTTATTAGTTCGTTCTCTTCTTTCTTTTCTTCTGACGACCGTTCCGTGCTAACTGGACATGTGTACAATGCACTTTTGGAGTAAATGCCGGTTGGTGCGGGGCGAGCCGTCACATTTGGTATCAGAGCTCTAGGTTGTGTAGTTAACCTAGGGAAGTCATCAGGGAGAGATAGTATATGTATATGAGAGCGCGTATTTGTGATTATTTTGGTTTTCAAAAGCTATATATATACTATTAGTAGTATAAGGATGAAGTCGTACTGCACTAGCACCATTATGGAGATGGTTAATTGTTTTCTCTTTACCGATTGAACGATGAGCCGATACGCAAGAGGTGCCGGTAGGGGAGCTAATAATGGTAATGCCGCTGACATGAGGACGATGTTTACTAACCTCATGAGGGAGATGCTTAGGGATGTTCAGAGGGCAGCTCCCAATGCCGGTAATGGTGGTGGTCCAGTAGTGCAGGCGCCTAGGGACGATTTCGCCAAGTTGTGCAAGGATTACACTAACCTTGGTGGGAAGTCGTTCCACAGAACGGAGTCGGCCACGGATGTTCAGGATTGGTTGGATAGCTGTGATCGTATCTTCGACAACTTGTGTATCGAGGATGCGATGAAGAGAAGGCTAGCAT
Source organism: Allium sativum (assembly GCA_030737875.1). Taxonomy (NCBI): domain Eukaryota; kingdom Viridiplantae; phylum Streptophyta; class Magnoliopsida; order Asparagales; family Amaryllidaceae; genus Allium; species Allium sativum. The sequence goes on along the minus strand of CM060922.1, from coordinate 402,668,437 downwards.
CTCGTCAGCTGCAAGGGCGAGCGATGAATCGGTGGAATGTTATTAAGACAGCCACTCCAGAGGATCAGGTTACTTGGGATCAGTTTAAGGCTCGATTTAGCGACAAGTTTATCCCAGCTGCTCAAAAGTCGGAATTGTTTAGGAAGTTCTTGGAGCTTAAGCAGAATGGTAGGGCAGTCTCGGACTATATTGCTGAGTTCGATACCTTGTCGAAGTATGGGTTGTCCCTTATCGATACTCCTGAGAAGAAGAATGAGAAGTTCATTACTGGTTTGGATGGATACTTGGGGGAAAAGCTTATTAACCACATCGATGAGACGTTTGAATCGATTGTGGGGAAAGCATTAAGGTCAGAGAGTCTTTACCCTAAGCCAAAGACTGAGATTTCTATTGCATCTGCAGAGGAGCCAAGGCCGCAAGCAGGCGGTGGAGGCAAGAATAATTCCCAGAATAAGAGGAAACAAGACCAAACCATGGATGGTCAGAATAAGAAAAATAAGAAAGATGGTGAGTGCTTTAGCTGTGGTAAGAAGGACCACTATGCCAGAGATTGTCGAGAAAAGCCTGGGGAAAGGAAGTTCTTTATTTGTGGCCAAGCGGGACATCACAAGAACGAATGTCCACAACCTCCTAGGGAGAAGCAGATCGTGAAAGCATATGCTATCAACGCTGTTCCTTCTTCGTTGAATGCCCCAACTGCAGCGTAGAAGGAAAAAGGTGTCGTTATTCAAGGTATACTTTCTATTTTAAGATGTTTTGATCGGGTTTTGTTTGACAAACCTGAGTTAGTCGATAGACCTTTAGTAGTGACGAACCCGATTGATGGTTCGACTAGCCTTAGTATGATTTTCCGTAACGTGGTCTTATCGAGTCATAGATGTATGTTTGTTGTGATTGCTTTATTTTGAGCTTTACTAGGTTTGGCTTGATTTTGGGAGCTGGTTGACTCCAAGGGTATAGAATGGTAGTACATTGTGAAGAGTCTTTGACGACCATTAGAGTGGATGATGGACGAAAGGTGGTATTGGATCGCCTACCTTATGATGAAGATGATAACGGGAGTCAGAGAAGCAAATGTACATTGGATGTACAGTAGTTTGGTCAGGACTTGGTCAGGCGATCGATAATAGTTTCAAATAAGATTGGCGAGGATAGCCAAAGTCGTTTATGGATACTTGAGTGCTTGGATGTTTTGCTCATATCATCTCACGTAGATTTTCTGAACTCGGAGGAGATATTTCCTTGGGTGCTTGTCTGATATTGGTTTAGGCCTTTGGGGATTGTGCTCGGGGGATGTCGAGGTCGACTAGGATGGTCTACGTGAGAGATAGGAAGTTGTTGTGATTTTCATTAGATGATATCTTGGTTTACTAGAAGAGTGATGGGTAGTTGTGATAGGATAAGACTATTCGATGGTATAGACTGCCCCGAGTTAGACTCGATAGGGTTATGAGATGGCTCGACTGGGATTCGAGAAAGATGCAAAGTAATGGATTGTTTAGGACTCTATGTTGATGTTCTTTTTGAAAGAATAGGATGTGTTCATTGATCATGGAAGATGCAATGAAGGTTAGGACGATTCAAGTTGGACTTGGATTCGTAAAAGAAAATAGGTATTCGTTGATCATAGAGCTGCAACGAATAGGGAGACGACTCACGTTGGACTAGGGTTTGTAGGTAATGGATACTCAAGACTGGGTCTGAGTTTATGGGTAATAGATTGACTCGAGTTGGACTCGAGAAGGCTGCAAGGAATTGGATTGGCTCGAGTTGGACTCGAGAGGGCAGCAAGATAATAGATAGACTTGGGTGGGACTCGAGTGTTTCAGGCGGACTAAAAGCAAGGGTATCTGGGGACGCCCGTTACCTTGGATCCGTTGGACGTGATCTAGTTATCCTTGGAGGATAAACGTACGTTGGACGTACGGTAGTCCGTTTGGAGGCAGAGTTTCCATTAGTTATTGATGTTGGTTGGACCAGACATACAGGTATCGACGTATTCATGGCTTTAGCAGGTGATAGATAGGATTTGTTTGATGGATGCTATGGTTGTTGTGTTTGTTCATACCTTTCTTCTCCTGAGTATCACCTGTAGGATCCTGTTGAATGAAAATAGGGTAAGTTCGTTGATCATGGTGATATGACGAGTGTAAGATACTTTACGTTAGACTTGAAGTATGTTGGGCATTGTGGAGCGTCCGTTGTCTTGGAGATTCAACGGATATAGGAGTCTCAGTTGGACTTGGACTCATAGGTAGAGTACCTAGATTCATTAGATGAGTCTAGTTCACCTTTGGAAGGTGAATGTACGTTGGACATACAATACGGATATAGGTAGAGTACCTAGATTCATTGGATGAGTCTAGTTCACCTTTGGAAGGTGAATGTACGTTGGACGTGCAGTTTGAATATGGGTAGGGTACATGGGTTCATTGGATGAATCTAGTTCACCTTTAGAAGGTGAATGTACGTTAGACGTACAGTGCAGATGTTGGTGTAGTGCCTAGGGTCATTGGATGGGTCTAGTCTGCCTCTAGGAAGTGAATGTACGTTGGACGTGCAATACGAATGTAAGAAGGACTCAAGTTGGACTTGAAAGGAGATTTGGAATGTAGTTGAAAATTTGGCATATAGGTTTGGATTACCTAAGAAAATGACAGTATAGACGAATGCCATAGTATCGGACTAGATGCGATAGCTGATACATTGAGTAAGAGACGTGCCAGTTTAGAGGCTATTTTTCTGGAATGGAAGCAACTAGAGTATATCACGGGATATGACTTCAAACCTGTGTGAATCGGATTCAGAAACGCTAGTAAGCTTGACGATTAGATCGATCTTGATTAAGTGGATCGGTTCCAGTTAGAGGGACGATCCCAACCTATTAGAATTTACCTCTGCGGTAGAGATGGGAATCGATGGCGAGAGAATGACTGTACTTGGGAAGTAGAGAATGACATAAGAAAGTCGTATTCAAAGCTCTTTGCCTGGTAAGATTTTAGCGGCGATGATTCTTCCCTTGTTAGTAAACCGCATGTTAGGGCCGAATGGTTCTGTTTGTTTTGCATGTTTGATTGATGTATATGGTTGGTAGGCATGCGGGATCCTTTGTATGTTTTGGGTTAAGCAATTTCGAGGACGAAATTTCTTAGGGGGGGGGGGGGGGAATGTAACAACCCGCATTCTACGTATCGAGGATCATAGAATATTTATTTCTTTTTCGTATGAAGTCGTATGGTCGTGTAACTTTGGGAGACAACTATTGGAGTCATTTCCCATGTTCATGATTTTTGCCGATTTTTAAATGACCATTTTGCCCCTAACCGATATTGTTTTGGCCATAACTTTTGATTGGAAAGGAATTTTGACCTGAAACCACTTCCATTAGATTCGTTTGATGGTTTACCCTTCTGTAGAGTGGTCACATTAGCCAAACGGACTCACCATTTGGGAGATATAGCTGAAACAAGTTTCAGTGAAAAACAGCTTAATTGGGCTTAACCGGGTGATTAACAGCTAGGCCCAAAGGGGAATTTCGGGATTAGGGTTATGAGAGGGCTGAAAGGGTTAGGAAAATCACTTCATTTCAATTTTCTCAGCTGCCACAAACCTTCCTTAAGCTCTAGCAATGGCCTCCATCTTCTAAAACGCTCCAAAACACCTTTTTTGTCATCTCTAATCACATATTAGCCTAATCTACATCAAATCAAGGCGGATTAGCATAAGGATTAGGATAGAGCTGCTAGAACACATAGATATTGGATCCAAATCAGAGATTATTTCAGATCTATAGTTTACTTTGTGGCAAAGGTGAGTGATTTGCATTGTTTTTCACTAATTACGGCTAATTATGGTAATTAGCGAAGATTAGCGAAATTATAACTCAGAAAAATCTAGGAAAATTCCTAAAATTCTAAAACATCATTTTATGCCTCTGATATGAATTTGGGTTAATTTCGACTAATTTTGCTAATCCCGGAATTTAGGGGATTAAGGGGTGATTAGTGATAATTAGCGAATTTATGCATGATTAAAATCTGGAAAAATATTCAGAAATTCTTAAATATTATTTTAGGCCTTTGTTAGAAAATTTGGCTGATTTGGTTAAGTTTTGTTAATCCTATCATTAGATTTGCTTAAACATGGTTATGAGGGATTAAGGGAAAACATGGGGTTTTGGCTATGTTTGATCCATTTTAACCTATCATATTGTTGTTTTGGTGTTTGTGGTTGATTATACATGTTGCTACGACTGTATGGTATGCTTTGTGATTGATTAGAATAGTTGGAATGGTCGAAAACGCCGTCGAGTGGCGTAAACTACTTGCTGGAAAAGTGCAGAAAATTGGTCGATCCAGATCGGAACGGAGAAGAGGACCCGATCCGAACCACCTGCCATGCGAGTTCAGAAGCTCCGATCCATCATCGTATGAAGAAGCTCCGCTCCGTAGCATTGTATAGCAACGCGACTTGGAGACTCCGACCCGAATTGGTGTGCTATGAAGGAGACCGATCCGATCCAGCATCTTATGAGGACTTCCGATCCGATCCGAAGAAGCTTGCCAGGGAGTGTAGACCTCGATCCGATCCGGAGCAAAGGGGAAGGCTTGTGCGGGAGACCCGATCCGATCCAGTGAAGAAGGAGCATTCCGATCCGAACCGAATTGATGATTAGGGGGGGATCCGAACCGATCCGGTGATGACCAATAACCCGAGATGCAAAGGTAGTCCAAATGGAAGTTAGAGCTCAGGATCCAGTTGGGAACCAATGAGTTTACTTCATGATTGGGCTTTGCTGCGGGACGTGTGCAAAGGGGTTGTCGGTATTCATAACTTTTGTTCACCACTGAGAGATGGATAGTGGGCTTGTAGTGATAGTTGTACGGGATTGGATTCCGTCATGGCCCAAAGGACTAGGTGACCAAGGAAGTGGATATCGTATGCTTTACGCACTGAGTGAGAGATGTGAGGATGGTTGCTATGATTGATTGTTTGACATCACTATGACATGCACACCCCCACACCCGTATTTCTTACACCATATGTTAGTGGCACCTTAGAGTATTGTACAGTATGTAGTGCTAACTCTTTGGTTGCAGGTCCAGGTTCAGGTATGATTGGATTATACCTGTTATTGTTTTGTCTTGTTGCTTATCGCTCATACCAGACTTTTTGTCTGACCCAGAGTTTTACGTATCTTCTTATTGCTCTGGGTGCTCACACGAGCAGACTAGAGACAGGTTAGCTGGGTATGTACGGGTAGCTGATCCGGAGACGAGCAGGAGGCTTCCACGTATGATATATATAGTATTCTCCCTGTGTTGTTGAAGATCACTGCTTGGGCATTAGTCGTGCATCTTCTACTTTAACTTTCTTTTGTTTCGGAGATAGTAAATTTGGAAAGTTGTAATAAGCTGTATTTGGATTTCCGCTGCTATGTTGGTTTAGTTTTCAGCTTATGTACTGTCTTTCCTGTTTTATGTCAAGATTATGTTATTATTATATTTTGATTCCATGCGCTGTGAGACATTCTACAGGTTCCTTATTAGTTCGTTCTCTTCTTTCTTTTCTTCTGACGACCGTTCCGTGCTAACTGGACATGTGTACATCGCACTTTTGGAGTAAATGTCGGTTGGTGCGGGGCGGGTCGTCACACTTCCAATAGCCAGAGGCGGGGCACTTTATGCTGTCGTCGCAGTTGATTATTTTACCAAATGGCAGAGGCTGAAGCTCTCGCCACAATTACCACCAAGAAGATGATCAACTTCATTGTAGCGACATCATTACTTGATACAAGGTCCCTCAAGCTATCATTTCCGACAACAGAACTCAGTTCGAGAGGGCCAAATTCAAAGCCTTCTGTCAGCAGCACAACATCGTAAAAAGATTCTCGATAGTGGCTCACCCCCAAGCCAACGGGCAAGTCGAGGCGATTAACATGGTCATCAAGTCCATCATCAAGAAATGTCTGGAAAAGGCTGGGGGCATATGGGCTGGCGAACTTCCTCTAGCCCTATGGGCCTACAGAACCACCCAGAAGACAGCAACCGGACACACTCCTTTCACCCTTGCCTACGGATCCGAAGCTGTTATCCCCATTGAGCTCAAACTTCAATCTCATCGAGTTACTTCTTTCGATCCAAAGACAAACCAAGACTTACTTTTGGGGTTACTTGATTTACTAGAAGAAAATAGGAACGAAGTACACAAGTCTTTCCTCCACCAACAGGCCTTGCCCCACATTGGGAAGGTTCGTACTCCATACAACGGAAGTTCAGCAGTGGATTTTTCAAACTCGCAACCATGGACGGAGCTGAACTCCCAAGGGCATGGAACAATGAACATCTCCGCTTCTACTTTACATAACTTAGTACACAGTTGTTTATGCATTCCAACAATGTTTTGTTTTCTAGCGATTCAAGACATTGTAAAGGCTATTACTGCCAAAGTTATTAGTGGAAATGATGTTAAACTTCCTATCTCTCTTTTGTGTTTGCTCCGCGCATGACACGTCTAGTTAATCCTGAATACCAGCTTGTGTATAAGCAATCGGTTGCCGTATCGGCTCCCAAGCACGGGAGCCAGAACCGCCATCCGACCCTCGAGGCCAAACCACACCGGTACGACCGACACCCCAAGTACGGGAGCCGGCAACGCTACTCAAATCAACGACCCGCGACACGATGGAATATAAATAACCACTAACTCAAACCTTGGCCCCGTGCCGAGACCGAGGATAAATCATTCCGCCCCCAAATTTCAAGCGACTTGGGGCCACCCAACAGCCAACTAAAAGTAGTGCAAATCTCCTCCCTGGCTATGGGCGCTGGTCGAATATTGGCGCAGCACCGAGCCGACCTTAAATTGTTTCTTCCCCGAAGCTCTTAAGGCTAAGGGGTAGCCCATGGCCACGATCGGACCGTACAGGCTGATGATCCGGGATTCTCTTCTCAGGAGAATAAACGATGTCAACTGCTCGCCACAACTAGATGAACGACGAGAGAGCCACCCACAGGATGGATCGCAAATCACGACGTCCTACGCCTTCTCCATGCTTGGGATTAACCCCGGGCAACCCAAAACAGCAGGCGCCCAGCCTGGTTTCGCAAAATACGGGTTTCCTGAGCTGAGGGAGACTTACTGAAACCAACGCTCTATCTCACCCTTCTGGAATAATGGACCCAGAGTGCGGTACCCAATCGTTTTTATGATGAGTGTAATGATAAGTATGCTTATGCAATTATAGGACGCTGGAAAACATAAGAAGAACATCCGAACACTCGACATAAACTGCGATCTTTACTAATTCAGATTCCATTTTCACACACACATAAAACAGACTACATGTATAACATCTTTCTTTCTAATGACAGGGTGTACATGAAAACCACACCATGTCTTTACAAACCAAAAGCGAGGGCCGAACTCGCATAGACTATCGGCCTACCCTGCCAAACTAACGGTAACTTCTACTTAAGTTGCTAACACTAATCGTGTCTTTTCTTCTTGTGCTTGTTCTCTTTCTTTGTAGATTCAGCGCTCGACGGTTCATCCCTCACACCAGACCTCTTCTGCCCTGATCCGCTCCTGCCTCCTCGGCCCTTCAGAGGATTGGCCGACTCATGAGACACAGAAAGGCGTCTCTCATCTGCGCCATCGCCACTTGAAATCTCACTGACATCGGTCAGAAGGGTACGCGACCTTGGCTTGGGGCTCCCCCGACAGCAAGATAAAACATAGCACCACTCTTCCCTGGGACCTTTGTGGCTTCTCACTCTGCCTTCTCCTTCGCCTTCTTGGCAGCCCAACGTTCAGGCAGCATCTGAGATTTATGCATCATAACATCGCCAGCCTTGGATTTCTCAGAGGTTTTAGTGACCCTCAACTGGGCTTTGTCACCGTCCTTCTTCTTCAGGGCCTCGCCAGCAGCCCTTTTCTTCTCCACCTCCTTGTCAGCCTTTCCCTTCTCAACCGTCTCAGTGGCGCTCCTCTCAATATCATGTCTGGTCTTCATTAGGACCTCCTTCCTGGTAGCCTCATCATGTCGATGCTTCTCCTCCATCTCTTCACATAACCGCCATCGAAGGCACATCGACTTCCACTCGACCCCTAGCACGAGTACTTTGTCCATCAATCACATCTCCTTCATCAGTAAGACCCTCATAAAGACTGGGTGTTATCCTTATATTCGAGTAGGTGTCCAACTAATCACCGCCATCTCCAAATTGTATTCCAGCAACATTTGGCCCAGATTCAGTCACTTGCGGAATCACGAGGGCAAAGCTCGGTGTCATGATAGATTCAGGAGGAGCTGCACAGTAAAAACACAACCTTTTAGTCCCCAAATTTGGTAATCACGTCATCCTCGGGGATACATGGTAAAGGGAATTTACCTTCGGTCAGGGATGGTGTAGAAAGGACGGGAAGGACGCTCGTCATGATAGGTAAAGTGAATCTAATGTCCCCTAGCACCGGATACCCAGGGTTGTACTCAGTAGAGGCCCGAGCCATGGCTACAGGATCACTCGCTACGGCAGATTCAAGGGGGAAGTGGCTAGTAAGAACTTCCCCCTCCAAATGACTCCGCCACAACCACGCTCTCTATAATGGCAGACTTCCCATTTTCAGCGGCGAGCCTCTCCAACCTCTCTTTCTCAGCATCCCCTAACAACAGTTTCCTTCCCGCCTCCAGCTTCTCATGCTCCTCATCAGTCAAGAGGTCAGTCATAAGCTGGTGTCATTCAAAATCTTCGACATATGAAAATCCTCGAAATCTCAAGACCTTGACATACATATTATTAATACTTTCCTCGAAGGATGATTCCACACGGAATTCCGTATCCTCCAGCTGCTCTCTAAATTGCTCCACCGCTATTAGATGCTCGGCTTTCAGTCCTTTAACCGAACTCAGTGCATCCCTGTTACTGGCCTCGGCATCCTCCTTCGCTTTCCTCGTAGCCTCAAGCTGCTTCCTCGGCTCAACAACCTCGGCGTCCTCGGCCCGCAGCCTTTCATTCTCCTCTCTTAAGGCGTTGTTATCATTCTGGAGTTGGGTAATTCTCGCATTATCCCTTTCCAGATCACCACACGTTTGCACCAACTCGGCCTTGTCTCTCTTGAGGGTTGTATTCTCAGGGGTCAGATTAGCTACGGTATCTTTAAAAGTTGAGAGATCATACTTGGCCTCCTTCTTTAGAATCCCATATGTGTGCTTCAGTTCCGTTGCAATAACGCAATTAAAAGTTAAAATTCGGAAACATAGAGGCAAATGATTAAATGACTGCATCGCAATGGATAGACCTACCTATCTCTGTTTCCAAGTTACCAATGGTGGTTTTCTCGCAGTCAACAGTCAGTTGTCGATTGGTAAGCTCCAAATTTTTCCTCTTGATCAACTCCGAAAGATGGAAGGAGTACTTGGTAAGCTCGTTGGCTTGATGATACGCAGCCTTAACATGCATCCACACCTCCCTGGACTCCCTAGCAGGAGCTGGACGGAAATCAGGAAGAAACATAAACTCATCAAAATAATGTCAGGGGAAATGCTGTTTCAAGAATGCTCTCCGCTCCTCTATGGAAAGGTCCTGTATTTGGGACTCCGTTAGGTCTTGCATCCCTGTTGTAATCTCCCTATCCGATCTCGATTGGCCAAGTGATGGCTCCTCCCCGTTGGTAAGCTGAGCGGGAGCCAGAGGTGTAGTATGCGGAGGATCTGTCGAAGACAAGTGCCACGAGCCACCTAAGATAAGTCAAGAATCTCCCTTAGACACGCGAATTGGAGGAGGAGGAGGAGTCGGAGATCGCTGAGACTGGTCACTACCTCGTTGTTTATTACCCCGTTCTGGTGGGGGTAGGGTATCATACAAACCAGTCCCTCTTCTGAAGCTCTCAAAGAAAGTACTCCTAGGTGTCAGTGGTCTCCATGCCTATAACTTCATCCTCCACGTCATCTAGCCATACCACCTGCCAAAGGAACAAGTCAAATCTAGTCAGGTCACACACTCAGACGAACCTCTACGCTATGCAATGTTTATGAGTGTATGCCCTAAGTGTTCTCTCAACAGACTAGATTGTGGTCCACTCGAAGGAATTAACCCCTCCGTAGTAAGAGTTAGCTCTTCCATGCTCGCGGTACTTAGCCATGGAGTTAACTCCAGGTCAAGTCTATTAAGGCCATCAAACTGACCCGCATCCTCGAGCGAGGTGACGGTCCCTGAATGGGTCGTAGGAGAATGCAGTATGTCTGACGGTCCCTAAATGGGTCGCAGGAGACTACAGTGTGCTATGGTTGCTTATGATTGTTGATGATTCATTGTTTGTTATTTATATATTAATTGAATTTCTAAAATTAAACGTTGTTTAATTTCAGTGAAATACCAAATTGTTATTTTAAAGATTGGATCCAATGGAGGTTACTTACCTTGTTGGTCACATTTATAAAATAAACGTGTTTAATTGTTTGAATTGTTCTGTTAATTGGGTGATGTTAATTAGTCGTTATTTAATGTTATCGAAATCATCAGTTAAATTAAATTGAATGATATTATTTGAAATAATCGATGTGAATGCAGGGGAGAACAGGTTGGAGGGATCCAATCGGATTCCTCAAATATATTTAATGTTATATCTTTTCATATTATCATTATATGAACTGTTCAAATCGAATGATTGATTTGATTGTTGATCGTTGATCGAAACATCAACATTTATTTAAACCAATGAGTGATATTGGTTGAGTAATTGACAGTATATGGCCTATAAATCAATCGTTTTATAAATATCGATTTACCATCAGGCGAATCGATATAAATGAAGTTATAAAATTTATTTTATAACTGTAAATAGATTTTTAAATCTATTATTTTGAATAAAAGTTTATTAAAGGGAAATAAATATATATTATTTATTATTTAAATTTATAAGCGAGTATTAAATGATTTTATAAAGTAGGATCTTATGTTAAGAAATTTATAAGCAAATGATCAGAAAATTAACCTAACAGTTAAGAGTTAGAATAATTATTTTGAGAAAACAATTAAATGGAATTATTTAAATTAATTATATTATTAATTAATTTAAATGAAGAGGTAATTGGAAACAATTAACGAAATAACTGTATTTTGGGTTGACTAATTCAACTATTTTAAATGAGAGTGATTATTAATTAGTTTGTTTTGAAATAATCTAAGGAAATGGTTTAATGAATATTTATTTTATTTTTTATAAGATTTTAAAAAGGGAATTAATTATTTATTCTACTTAATAAAGAAATTAACTACTTCGATAGTAGTTAATGATTAAAGTAAATTATTATTTTAATTAATAACAGTTTAGGAGATTAATTTTATTTGAAATTCATTTAAAAATAATAGGAGTTAAAATGGAATTGAATTGAATTGTGAAATATTTATGAGTGGGTTTTATATTTCAAACCCGAATTTCGATAACAAAGTTATAAAAGGAATTTTAAGCAAATACAATAGATGAAATTAATTATTTACTTGATATTTGAATTAAGTAAAATGGAATTGGAAATAAAAGGGATTATATTAAACCTCAGTTGTAGATACAAAATTTATAAAAAGAAAATAAGGTGTTAAAATGTTAATTTTAAATTAACACGATGGGGATTTGAAATAAGATTTTCAGAGCGGAAATTGTGTGAAATGGGTTAGAAAAAGGAATTGTTAAAAGTGAATTTGGTAAAGGAGTAAATGATAGGATTTTGTAACAAAAATCCATGTTATAAAATGAATTGTTAAAGAAGAAGAATTTAAAGGTAATATTTTAGCTAGTAATTACTTAATCAGTGAATTAATGAAAAATGATTATATTTGAAGAGATTTCCAAAAGCAAGAAGGTTTAATAAAACCATATTTTAAATAAAATAGAAAATGTGATTTATTTTGATATTAAACTGAAATATGGAATTTTGAAATTACAACTCATTTCTATCTTAAGGTAAGAACATTATTGATCAAGGTCTTAGAGGTAATTAAAATACCCCAACTTGAACGACTTTAGGATTATCTGAGATGATATTAGTTGTAATGGTAAGGAAGAGTAATACGTTTTTATTTCCATTAGAGAAATAATAATGTAACATTATTGGTGATAATTTAAAGAATATATAACGAGGATTCCAAAGTAAAGGAAATTAAAGAAATTTGAGAATATATATAAGATGCTCCAAAGTAATGAAATAAAAGGGGATTGCGTGAAAGTAATGATATTTCCGAGTTAAAAGGAAAGATAAGGTTGAGTTTTAAAATAGATTTATTCTATAAGAATAAGCAGTTATTATTTCAAGTAATGAAATAAAGAGGGGTTTCGTAACGTTGTTTTACGGGGAATAAGTCGAATTGATTTTCTAATTATAGATAATGAAGAACGATGGAGCAAATGTTTTAAATGGAAATTGAGTATAGTTATAAGATATTTTTTTAAGTATTAAATGAAATGGTCTTGAAAATCATTAGTATGTTAAAACAAGATGAAAATACAGTATTTTAACCACCACATATTTGTTGATTGTTTTAACCGCAAATCGCCATTTTACCAAAATCTACCATGTGCGAAGCACGTGTCTCAGTCTTTAATTAACCATTTATCAATTTTTTAGGCCAAGTGATGTTAAATACTGAACCAGTGAACTCATTTTTATTTTCATGGTTGAATAACTGTTTATTTTGATAGTTAAATAATAGACTATCAAATCTAGCCAAATGCGTTGTTAGTACGGAAAGACTGGGATCGAATGTATATTCAAAAACCATTCCGAACCAGCAAATATGGAAGTATAAAGATTGAAGATGGAGTATTGAAGACCGTTGATCTTCATAAAGAGAAAGAACTACTTAGAATCTCTGGTTTAGCGGTCAGAGATATACTGGAGTTCTGTTGTGGTTGGAATCTATGGATTGCAAGGACGTCTCGGTACCGATCTATAAAGTGATACCTAGGATGTGGTAGGAGAGTGCCTTCAGTTCATCCTGTTCCTTGATGACTTATATGGATGAATGTCTGACTGAATATTTCTTAAGAATCATGTACATTGGTTTTTACAAACGTACTTCTGTTAGCTGCAGAGTATTTTTGTGAACGTCAATCAGTGATTTGATGGATTTGACGATGTGGCATTCAAAATGGATGGAGATGTGCTGTTCTGGAGGATAAACTTAACCTCTAGCCTCATCAACTGAGAAATGGCACAAAAATCGGGTAGGTCGTATGGCTATGTGGGTCGCACCCATCAAAAGGGTATATCATTACCTGATCTGGTGAAATCAAATGCCTTCGGTTTCCAGTTTTATTTTTGTATGTATGCTATCGATTCGATTGGCTGGCCCCCAATCGTGGTAATGATATATTCGGTACTCTCAAGCGCAGTGAGGGGCTAGTCATGTTTAGCCTGGGTTGCAAAGCATTCTTGTTGAACCCCAATGTATTCATCTCCAGAGGTACATTGCCCGGAATTCGGTCCCATATCTCGCCAGGAAATCCATTCTCCAATAAGAGCCCGCAGTTTTGATTGTATACTATATATGTAGAGTGTGAGATGCAAGCGTTCTGCTAGATTGATATTTATTTGTATTTAGACACTATTATAATACTAGAAAAGATATTAATTTCAAAAATGTTTTCGACTATCGTAAGGTAAAAACCGTCCATATTTATATGTGGATTTGATCTTACGATTATCCTTTCCTTTTGAAAATATTTTGACTTTAAAATCAAGTTGTATGTTACCCCATAAACTTAGTGTGTTATTCTCACTCTGGTTCACCAGACTGACCCGGTGTTTGTAAAGCTTGGTTTAGACCGAGGTGTACAAGTGCAGGTTATCGAATGCTGCGAAGTCCAGAGACGAGCTGGATGTGTTCAGACATATGATATTATACCATGTATGATAGTTATTCCGCTGTGTGCTGTATATGAGGATAGGTTATTATAACTGTCCAGATGTGTGATGTACTATGATGATTGTAAGTTTTATTTCAAACTCTCAGTAAAAAATTATTTCTACATTATATTTTGTTTCGCTGCAATGTGAGACTCTGGTTGTGTTGATTCTTCTTATTCTATTCTAATATTTCTTTCTTTCTTATCTCACCCTCTAATTTCTTTCTAATAACTATCTACTTTTCCGTATAATTTGAGTTGACATAGTTTGATAAATGTTGGCTTAAACTGTACTAAAAAGTGGGTCATTACACTTGGTATCAAAGTTATTGGTTTAGTAATAACCTTGGCTCTATGGTATAACTCGATAGAGATGGGGTTAGTAATGCCCTAGATTGAGTTGAGTGCATATATGAGAGCACGTATTTGAAAGTTTTCTATACAAATGTTTTGTATTGTGTTGGTTTATTGGTTCGAGTGTTGAGAAGTATTGAACTGGAAATGGACATGGTATTATTTTGTAAAAAGGGTAAATGAAATAATTTTACCCAAATATTTTTGTGTAAAAAATAAAATTTTATTAAATTATTGAGATATTGGCGTGTTTGCTTGATCTGATTGGAATTCAAAGTGGATTGAAAATTTGAATGATTTAATATAACCAGAAGAGGTTTTACATGGAATTTGTGAATGAGAATTTTAATTTGGAATTGAATAGAAAAATTTGGAAATTGGATTAATAATAATTAAATGGAAATCAATCAGGTATAAATTGATTGATATTTAAAAATAAAAACCTAACTGAAAATAATCAGTAAAGATTGATGCTAAATATAAATTCAATGGAATGATTTGATTGAGTTGATTGTGCATTGTTTGTTATATTGGTTAGATATAAATTCATTAATAATTTAACAAGGGTTGAATGAAGTAAAAACTAAATTCCAGTATAATAATGTGAATGAATCGAAAATGATTTGAATTAATGATTTAATCATGTATTTGCAATTGAATGATCGTATATGTTGAATCTTGGGAATTGGTTAGTTAAACTGTTGATTAATGAAGTGTTATTTAAACATTTCGTGTATATGCTACTTACATGATAAATTGAGTTAAGTACAGGTAACTGAAGACTATGAAATTGGTTATGGTTCCGTAAATTGCACGTAAATTGAGTTGTATGCTCAATAGCGCTCGTAAAAAGGTACGCCTACGTGAAAATGTAAAGTTTTGATTTTGGTTTTTGATGTTTCCGACAGTGTGGGTCGGTGTATATATTTTATTTGTTCCTACGATATCGTAGATGTCACTCCGTACAGGGGAGACTCTGGCGAATTTTTCCAGGAATTTAAAGTGTTATTAAATTTTCAATATTTTTGAAATTTTTTATTAACAATATTGAGTTAGCTTTTAATTTATAATAAATTGGATTTTTAATTATAATGGGTTTATGACATTTTTCCTACTTTAGAAATTTCGGGGACGAAATTCTTTTAAGGGGGGAAGATTGTAATGCTCCGTGTTTTTGGTAGTCAAATATTTAATTTAATTTATTATTTAAAATTTTATTTCAAATTTTAAATGGATTTAAAATATGTATATTTGTTTATATAGCAAAATTTGAACGTCTGGATAATGAAATAATATATTATTAAATTCTAGCCCTCCTCTATGTAAACCATTCCCAACCCTAAATTTCACGTTGAATGTTTATGTGGTCAACGAAATATTGGCCGCCACTCAAACAAAATGAACAAACAGCCTTCTTCAACCCTTCTTCCTGTGATCTACTCAAATCGATTCACTTATATCTGAAATCCTCAACAGCGATATTGAAGAACACGACGAGCTCCCCATGTTGACCGGTTAAGATCGAGTTCGGAGGTCTATGGTGATCACATCTAGAAGCATGAAGGCGCGGGTTTGGTTGGGATTTCTGGAAAGGGGATGCATCGGAGTGCATGATACATGGGGCGTTGGGCAAGTGGCTTGAGGCGGGTTCGGGAGAGGATGTTGATCGTTGTACGGTGGTTGAAGTTGGGCGCTACATTGATGGAAGGAAAGTGTGGTTATCGAAGTCATGTGTGAAGGATGGTGTATCACAAATGGGAAGGTTTTAAATAGAATCTAGAGAAAAGCGTGTGTGTGCCACTATGTGGTAAGACTTTGGAAAGGAACTAGCAGAATACAAAGGACTGAAAAGAAAGTATGAAGAGGGAGTGTAGCAGACAATGTCATTACGTGAAGACCTCGGTATTGTGTTCAAAAGTAATTGGCAAAACGAAT
The DNA here is from genome assembly GCA_030737875.1 of Allium sativum. Lineage (NCBI taxonomy): Eukaryota > Viridiplantae > Streptophyta > Magnoliopsida > Asparagales > Amaryllidaceae > Allium > Allium sativum. The sequence continues at coordinate 402,652,246 of CM060922.1, read as the reverse complement.
GATAGTAGAAGACTTAAAAGGAAAAATGAAAAGGAAGAATGCTGGAACAAATATTGGACATGAGCCGCATGACGTGGCAACAGTTTGGAACTGAGGAAAGGTAGTGGAGATTTGAAGTAGAACGAGGGGGAGGAGTTACGGCGAGATACAGTTTGAACGAGAGGAAGAACTAAAGCAGTTCCTTATTTTCATTTCAGAAGGGATCGGTCTGTTATTCTCCTGTAACGATGTAATTAGTATTATCTAATTTTAGGTTTAAGTAGTAATTAGTATAGTAAAGCTATGATTAAATTAGAGTGCGGCTAAAAGCACCCAAATTTCTCCTTCTTAATACCATGCATGGTATTAGGAAGTGTAAAGGTGGGTGCTTTTAACATCACATGGTGCTATTGTGCTAAAAGCATCCAGTTTTACACTTCATAACACCACTCATGATATTAGGAAAAAGAAATTTGGGTGCTTTAGCAATACACTTAAATTATATTAACTAGGAATATGAGTTTTGCAGGCATTTGGGGTTGAGGGCAGAACGCAGTAAAATCTGGAACAAAGACGAGATGATAAATACACGAAGGAAGTCGGGCCAGTGTGTACGGGCTTGGTAAATTGGGTGGAACGGAACTGATAGAAAAGCGAAACAGCTGAGCCGTTGATTTCCAGAATTTAATCAAACTGAACGGCCCTAAACTAAATCATCAAAAAGGAAATAAGCAACCGGTTAAATTTTAACCAAATGTAATTAGTTAAATTATTTATATTAAATTATTTAATTAAGAATTTGTTAAGTATAGTTAAAATTGTTGACTTAATTTGGTTTTTTCGTAAAGCAGGAACGAACGCGAACAACTGTGAAGATGGATTAGGAGCTAATCGGCCGTTCCAAATTAACCAATGTAATTAATCTATTGATCAAGACATTTAGAAGTTAATTAGCAATTAAGGAATTTAATTATAATTTAATAATTATATTAACTTTAAATTTTAATAACTCCGTCATATATGATCATAACTGGACAGAATGAGAGACATTGAAATCGTATTTATGAGCCATACATTTTGGAACTGTTTTGGATGGAGACAGAAATAGTTGGAATTACAGTTAAATTAAATGCTGTTTAATTTAATTGTAACTGAACCGTTCTATAACAAATCAACTCAAGGTGAGTTAAACTCACTCGGTACTTCCCACTTCTATTTTATATAAGTTGGGTTTTATAATTGTGTGCTATGGTTGCTTATGATTGTTAATGATTGATTGTTTGTTATTTATATATTGATTGAATTTCTTAAATTAAACGCTGTTTAATTTCAACGAAATACCAACTCGTTATTTTAACGATTGGATCCATTGGAGGTTACTTCCCTTGTTGGTCACGTGCATAAAATAAACGTGTTTAATTGTTTGAATTGTTTTGTTAATTGGGTGATGTTAATTAGTCGTTATTTACTGTTATCGAAATCACCAGTCAAATTGAATTGAATGATATTATTTGAAATAATCGATGTGAATGTTGGGTAGAACAGGTTGGAGGGATCCAACCGGATTCCTCAAATATATTTAACGTTATTTATTTTCATATTATCATTATATGAACTGTTCGGATTAAATGATTGAATTGATTGTTGATCGTTGACTGAAACATTAACATTTGTTTCAACAAATAAGTGATATTGATTGAGTAATTGGCAGTATATGGCCTATAAATCAATCGTTTTATAAATATCAATTTACCGTCAGGCGAATCGATATAAATGAAGTTATAAAATTTATTTTATAACTGAAAATAAATTTTTAAATCTATTATTTTGAATAAAAGTTTATTAAAGGGAAATAAATATTTATTATTTATTATTTAAATTTATAAGCAAGTGCTAAATGATTATATAAAGTAGGATCTTATGTTAAGAAATTTATAAGTAGATGGTCAGAAAATTAACCTAATGGCTAATAGTTAGAATAATTGTTTTGAGAAAAAAATTAAACGGAATTATTTAAATTAATTATATTATTAATTAATTTAAATGAAGAGGTAATTGGAAACAATTAATGAAATAACTGTATTTTGGGTTGACTAATTCAACCGTTTTAAACGAGAGTGACTATTAATTAGTTTGTTTTGAATTAATCTAAGGAAATGGTTTAATGAATATTTGTTTAGATTTTTATAAGATTTTAAAAAGGGAATTTATTATTTATTCTAGTTAATAAAGAAAGTAGCTACTTCTAAGGTAGTAAATGATTAAAGTAAATTGTTATTTTAATTATTAATAATTTAGGAGATTACTTTTATTTGAAATTCATTTAAAAGTAATCGAAGTTAAAATGGAATTAATTGAATTGTGAAAAGAGTTATGAGTGGGTTTTATATTTTAAACCCGAATTTTGATAAAGCTATAAAAGGAATTTTAAGCAAATACGATAGATGAAATTAATTATTTACTTAAGTAAAAGGGAATTGGAAATAAAAGGGATTATATTAAACCCTAGGTTTAGATACGAAATTTATAAAAGGAAATGAGATGTTAAAATGTTAATTTTAAATTAACATGATGGGGATTTGAAATAAGATTTTCAAAGCGAAAATTGAGTGAAATGGATTAGAAAAAGGAATTGTTAAAAGTGAGTTTGGTAAAGGAGTGAGTGATAGGATTTTGTAACAAAAATCTGTGTTATAAATGAATTGTTAACAAAAAAGAAATTAAAGGTGATATTTTAGCAAGTAATTACTTAATCGGTGAATTAAGGAAAAAATGATTATATTTGAGAAAAGATTTCCAAAAGCAAGAAGGTTTGATAAAACCATATTTTAAATAAAATAGAAAATGGGATTTATTTTGATATTAAATTGAAATATCGAATTTTGAAATTACAATTCATTTTTATCTTAAGATAAGAATGTTGTTGATCAAGGTTTGAGAGGTAATTAAAATACCCCAACTTGAACGACTTCAGGATTATCTGAGATGATATTAGTTGTAGTGGTAAAGAAGAGTAATATATTATTATTTCCATTAGAGAAATAATAATGTAACATTATTGGTGATTATTTAAATAATATATAACGAGGATTCCAAAGTAAAGGAAATTAAAGAGATTTGAGAATATATATAAGATGCTCCAAAGTAATGAAATGAAAGGGGATTGCATGAAAGTAATGATATTTCCGAGTTAAAAGGAAATATAAGGTTAAGTTTTATAATCGATTTATTGATCTATAAGAATAAGCAGTTATTATTTTAAGTAATGAAACAAAAAGGGGTTTCATAACGTTGTTTTACGGGGAATAAGTCGAATTGATTTTCTAGTTATAGATAATGAAGAATGATGGAGCAAATGTTTTAAATGGAAATTGAGTATAGTTATAAGATATTTTTCTAAGTATTAAATGGAATGGTCTTGAAAATCATTAGTATGTTAAAATAAGATGAAAATACAATATTTTAGCCATCACATATATGTTGATTGTTTCAACCATAAATCACCATTTTACCAAAATCTACTTTGTGCGAAGCATGTGTCTCAGTTTTTAATTAACCATCTATTAATTATTTAGGCCAAGTGATGCTGAATACTGAACCAGTGAACTCATTTTTATTTTCATGGTTAAATAACCGACTATCAAGTATGGCCAAATCCATTGTTGGTACGGAAGATCACGATCGAATGTATATTCGAAAACCATTCGAACTATCAAATACGAAAGTATAAAGATTGAAGATGGAGCATTGAAGGCCGATGATCTTCATAAAGCGAAAGAACTACTTAAAATCTCTAGTTTAGCGGCCAGAGATATACTAGAGTTTTGTCGTGGTTGGAATCTACGGATTGCAAGGACATCTCGGTACCGATCTATAGGGTGATACCTAGGATGTGGTAGGAGTGTGCCATTGGTTCATCCTGTTCCTGAATGACTTGTATGGACGAATGTCTGACAGAATATTTCTTAAGAATCACGTACATTGGTTTTTACAAACGTACTTCTGTTAGCCGCAGAGTATTTTTGTGAATGACAATTAGTGAATTCATGGATTTGACAATGCGGCATTCAAAATAGATGGAGATGTGTTGTTCTGAAGGATAAACTTAACCTCTAGCCTCATCAGCCGAGAAATGGCACAAAAATCGTGTAGGTCACATGGCTATGTGGGTCGCACCCATCAAAAGGGTATATCGTTACCTCATCTGGTGAAATCAAATGCCTTTGGTTGTCCCATTTTATTTTTGTATGTATGTTATCGGTTCGGTTGGCTGGCCCCCAACCGTGGTAATGATATATTCGGTACTCTCAAGCGCAGTGAGGGGCCAGTCATGTTTAGCCTAGGTTGCAAGATGTTCTTTTTGAACCCCAATGTATTCAACTCCATAAGTACATTGCCCGGAATATGGTCCCATACCTTGCCCGGAAATCCTTTCTCCAATAAGAGCCTGCGTTTTTTATTGTATACTATAATGTAGAGCGTGAGATGCAAGCGTTCTGCTAGAATGATATTTATTTCTATTTAGACACTATTATAATATCAGAAAAGATATTAATTTCAATAAAAATTCGGGTTATCGTACGGCAAAAACCGTCCGTATTTATGTGTGGATTTGCTCTCATGATTATCCATTCCTTTCAAAGAGATTTTGACTTTAAAATCAAGTTGGATGTTACCCCATAAACTTAGCGTGTTTTTCTCACTCTGGTTCACCAGACTGACCCAGTGTTTGTAATGCTCGGGTTAGGCCGAGGTGTACAGGTGCAGGTTATCGGATGATGTAAAGTCCAGAGATGAGCTGGATGTGTTCAGACGTATGATATTATACAATATATGATTGTTATTCCGCTGTGTGTTGTATATGAGAACATGTTATTATAACTGTCTAGATGTGTGATGTACTCTGATGATTTTAAGTTTTATTTCAAGCTCTCCGTAAAAAATTATTTCTATATTATATTTTGTTCCGCTACGATGTGAGACTCTGTGTTGTGTTGATCCTTCTTCTTCTATTCTAATGTTTCTTTCTTTCTTATGTCACCCTCAAATTTCTTTCTAATAGTTATCTGCTTTTCTGTATAATTTGATTTGACATGGTTTGATAAATGTCGGTTTAAACTGTACTAAAAAGTTGGTCGTTACACTTGGTATCAGAGTTATTGGTTTAGTAATAACCTTGGCTCTATGGTATAACACGATAGAGATGGGGTTAGTAATGCCCTAGATAGAGTTGAGTGCATATATGAGAGTGCGTATTTGTAAAATTCCTATACAAATGTTTTGTATTGTGTTGGTTTATCGGTTCGACTGTTGAGAAGTATTGTGTAACGGCCCGAATTTCCATACACTTTGAGTTGACTAATTACACCACACGTCCAACCCAAATTGCACAGAAATATGAATCATCATTAGAAAGAAGTCAGAGGATGAGAAATAGAAAGAAAGAGAAATTAGAATAGAAGAAAACAAGAACACATATCTCACAGTGAAACGAATAAAATATATTAACTAACATAACTTAAGAAATACAAATCACTGTATATACATACCATCATCAGAGCACAAGAGTTATTTCTGGAACAGTTATAAACACTTGTTTCCATATACAACATATTACACAGCGGAAATATGATAGTCTATAGCTAACCGGTGAAGCCTCTTTCTTCCAGCTCCTCAAAGTGAATCTGTAAAATCCCGACTACTTGACTGCCCATACAAATTTGGGCACCCAAGAGTTTAGGGAAAACAACAAAATAAACTTTGGGTCAGTCATGCGATTGGTGCGAGTAAACTCCAACCATTTGTATAACTTTCAAAATCCTTTTGAAAGAAATGACAATCGTAAGACCAGTCCACACATAAACATGGATGGTTTTTACGTTATGATAACCCAAAATATTTTAGACATCAAATCTGGTGATATTATAATAGTGTCTAAAACAAATAAATAGAATCCAACGGAACGCTTGCATCTCACGCTCCATATATAATATAAAATCAAAAACCGCAGGGCGCTTATTGGAGATTGGATTTCCAACATGACAAGGTATGGAACCACCTTCCGATAATGTATCTCTAAAGGGGAATACACTGGGTTCAACAAGAACGTCTTGCAATCCGGCCCACACATGGCTAACCACTCATTTAACTTGAGTACACCGAGCATATTATCACCAATGGTTGTGATCTGCAACCATTACCGAAGGATACAACCGCGAATAGAATAAGAAGCAAATGAAATTTCTCTAGATCGGGTGATAATACCCCTAATGCGAATGACCCACATGGCCATGTTGCCTGCCCGATTTCTGTCATTTCCTGATTTGATGAGGCTTGAGGTCACGATTTCCTTCTAGAACATTTTGTCACCATTTACTTTGGATTCCATTCGTCAGACATTCGTCCATATATGTTGTCCTGTGACTGGAGAAACCGAAGGCACCGTTCCATCAATCCATCTTGGGCAATTTCTACCTAGGATTAACAGAAAAGCCCTTGCACTTTACTCCGTCTTCAATTATCTTTGACAAATTTCGATTCGCAACGCATATGCCTATACAGAGTGGTTTTAAGATGATAAATCTGATCCTGGTCTCTCCGTATTGACAACGGAGGTATAAAATAAAATAAACTTTGATGGTTGGTGATTTAACTATCAAAGAAAATATCCATACAACCAATGATCCTATTTCCAAATGTGAATTTTATCGATCAACCATCAAACAATACTGACCCCCTTTTTAAATCAATTCCTTATTATATTATCATTTCCAATTTCTCTTTCCCGTCTTTCGTATCCTTTCAAAGCTTATTTTCTTCCCCAATTCTTGGAAAAAACATTTTCAATATCCTAATTTCTTTATTCTATAAAATATCTCTTATTCCAGTTAGAAAACATTTCTAAATATTCACGAATCCTTATTTTCTATATTCAGAAAATATACCTTATTAATTTTGGAAAAATATTTCCATATTCCATTTCTAAATTCCTCATTGACCAATTCATTTCATTTTCTATGCATAGAAAAGATCTCTCATTTTATTTGGGCAAACATTTCAAAATCCTTTAAAAATTAACCTGATGTTATAAAAACATCATTATTATAACTCGAACCATTTACCATTTATTAATTGAACATATCGCTAACCAATCTTCACTATAGAACCTTAACTATTCCTCCATCAATCATGAAGTCAATCAAGCTGGGGTATAATTACCTCTCAAACCTTAATTGAACAACATTCTGAACTTTGAAACAGTCAAAGTTCACAACTTCAAACAAAATATAGCTTACACGACTCTTGGATTCAATATAAGAATAAACTTCTTTTACGGAAAAACATTGATTATAACGGTAGCGTTATAATCGTTGTTTCCAAACATTTGACTTATAAAACATTTATTATAATGGAAGCGTTAAGATCGTTGTTTAGATTTACAAAACATTTATTATAACGGTAGAGTTAAAATCACTGTTTAGATTTATAAAACTTTTATTATAATGACAGCGTTATAACCGCTGTTTAGATTTACAACACATTTAATGCAACATTAGCGTTAGAATCGTAGTCTCCAAATATTTGGTATATAAAACATTTATTTAAAACCTCTTTATCAATTCTATATTCTTATTTCAACAAATTCCTTTTTGTTTTCATTACTTCGAAACATAAATATAAACTTAGCTTAAATTAATATTAAATTATCTCAAAACTTACATAGCTATAAATATTGAAATATTAGTTTCTTAACGTATTTTATCTATAGATCCACACTAGATAGAGTTTAAATCTCTTTCCTAAAATAAACCTTGGCATAGTCAAATCCTAAATATAAATATCTTGGATTTATCTCGGTTTATTTTATATTCTAACTTTGGAATAAATCCCACTCATGTCCCTTTTGAAAACGATTTCCCTTTTTCCTTTTCATTTAAATTTCTATTTGAATTTATGTTTCCAAATTCAAATTCCCTTTATAAATATTTTCACTAAAATCATTATTCATTTCAGACGTGAATATTATTCCCTTTTATATAATCAAATCCATTTGATTTCATACTAAATAAAACCTGAAATCCAAATTCCTTTATTTAACTTTTATTGGTAGAGGATTACTTAGGTAATTTCCCATTTTATTTCACCTTTTTCTAATCTCGTTCATAATTTCCTTTATAATCTGCTAAGTTCAAACCCAATTGCAAATATCGATTTTAAAACCACTTTCCACCTTTCTATATAAATTCGAACTTGAATTCATATTTCAATCTATCCAATGATAAATGATTCGCTTAGTTTATTAACTTGTTTATTATTAGCTTCTTGTTTTATTTATTAAACAAGTTTCTATTTCCAAGTCTATTTGAAAATTTAATCTCTATCTTGGAAAAATAATTTCGTTTTTAAATCTCAAATTCCTTTTTCAATATAAATTCATTTTTCAGCATTTTAAATACTAACATTCTAGGGCCAGTGTAGTTCAAACACAACATAACATAATCAATCACAAATTATATAACACAACAAATAAAACAGTAACATAAATACTGAGGAACCCAGTTGGATCCCTCCAACCTATTTCCCTGCATCCACAAATGTTAATCAACATCAATAATATTAATATGAAATATCAGAACTAAAAATCGGTCAACGATGTAATCATATCAACCATTTCAACCAATTTTATCAACTATTCAACCAACCAACCATTACACAATATAAAATTACTATAAATAAATTTAAAACTCATTTATATAAAAATGTAAACGAGTCAGAGTTAGTGAGTTTAGTCACCTTGTTTTGCAGTATATGATTTTGCTTTTGTTTCGTTTATAATCAAACAAGCGTCTGATTTTATCACGAAATTCCTATTGCTCTGTTCTCAGACACGGTGATACCATGACGAAGATCTTGCTGTCACGATTCCAACTTGACCGATTTTGTTTGATTATGTTCACAGATGAATAAAACATCATCGTTATCAGGTTTAATTTATTTGAAGAAAATAAATTTTATTTTCATTGATCCCATTGTTACCTAATTACCGCGCTTATCCAAATTAATTTGTGTCTAAACCCCTCTAAATCCCAATCATTTACTGTACAGTTCAGAACGAACTCCACCCATTGCCACCAGACAACCAAAGGTTAACCAGAACTCACCATGGAGGTACGCCACCTTCTGATTATCTTTACCCCATCTATAGAAGCTCGTCACCACTGTTAGCCGACCTCAAGCCCAGGCTTATTTCTGCGAACCGACCACTCATCACAACAGAACCAACCCATCACAGACTCCATCTCCCCTGCCTCACCAGAAACAACAACCTCACCTGCACCTCAAACACTTCAACTATCACTGCCATGACCGTGAGTGACTCCTTTTTTATCATGTTTTCATTAACCTCTCCAAAAACTATCTACTTTCTATTTCCACACTACCACATATTTAGCTGCTCAACCCCAAAACTTGCTACTCCACAATAAACATAAAACCAACTCCTTAATCACGTTTTTGGTGTAAAACATTTCTTGCTCAACACATGGAAATGCTCTTCGAACATAGCATCCTCCCATGAGCGACTACTTCAATCCATCTCCTCCCCTCATTTCTGTCATGCTTTTACAAACAGTTCATATCAGAACGCTCCTTTTCCCATCAACATACCCAGTTTAAAGATACCACCGGTCTTTTCTTTTTAACCACTAACTTAATCCTCAATTAGATTTATTAAGTATCTCCTAATCATGGTTTAAAATAGTTCCTTAATCCATGGCTACTCAGTAAAAACTCGATCCATCTACATTCCTTCAAACAGAAAAACATACGGCACCTTCACCACCAACATACCATACACAGACCACAACTTCTCCTTCATCTTCTCATATACTTCTTTCAGTTCAAAAAGCACGGCCTCCCTTTCCCTCCTTGCTCACTTCATCATTCAACACAACGTCACCCCAATAATACTCCCCTCCATGCACCACCATACTTAACAACAAAACCGCTCCTTTCTCCGACCCCTACCAACTCGTCCCTCGCTATCAAATCCGATGCCTCCCCATGGCTGCGAGCTCCAGGCATCATCACATGAGTGACAGAAAGAGAACTCGAACTTCAATCTCACGAACTCACCCAATATACACATCAATGCTTTAATTTGTTTTAACCAGTGGAAATGAAATACGAAGAACAAAGGAAAAGTTAGGGATTTTGTTTTCGAATTGGCCGATTTTCCAGTTTTTGAGTTTTGAAAGAAATCGATCTCGACTAAGCAGGAATGGAAAAATTTTGGGAATTAGGAGTTGTATTTGATTTTATATAGTGAGTTTTTACTTGGCACACACGGATATAAACCTTGGCAAGCATGGCAGTGAAATGGTTTAGAGCGCACGCTTCTGAAAGGATTGGCAGTCACAGTTTCTTTCTCTTTATATATATATATATTTATAAAATGGGTCAGCGCCGAAAGTATTGACTAAAGTGCGCATGTCTTTGTTGGACATTGGTAAAGCTGAGGTTTTTAAACGTGGTAAACGGCATAAGCATCATCAGATTTTATTTTATTTCTTGAAACAGATATCCCACCATACATACCATTATCAGATTGTATTTTAGGATCCAGTTTATAGTCATTAACACCAACATTTAAATGCGGACATCTTTCCGTTTCTTAGTATGCATTGTAATTCGCTAGATGCCTTATAGGAATTCAACTGATATCATGCCATATTCCAGTCATCTTATATGCTTCGTGTGATGGTACAAGAACTACATATACACAACATCACATATATGGGTATGGAGAAGGATCTGTTGTAAGTGTACTCCGTTATACTGAATCTCATTCACTTACGAACTGAAATGACGTTGTGAATTTTCTTGTACTTTATTTCTGGAAGCGATATTATCATAAACAACCCTTATTTTACTAATTAAATATTCAAAAATATTGAATTCAAGTCAATTAAATTAATAAACCACTGTTTAAAATAATTGGATAAATTTATTATTTAGTCGCTAAAAATCCAGGATGTTACATTCCTTCCCCTTAAAATAATTTCATCCTCGAAATTGCTAAGCAGTAAATATGTTATAACTCTAACTCCTCACAACCTACTTGGTTGAAATTCTATACCCATATTTCCATAACTCAGTTTTTATCCAGAACTTCTTCTAATTCTCATATTAATATCCAACCTTTCCTTATTTATCACATATAATCTTTCCAACATTTTTGGACAATCCACCATCACATTCTCATCTTCACTCATATGTTTTCCCTTATATCCACACATACGCAAATTGATTTAAATTAGTTAATCATTTCACTTAACCATTCGGGTTTTATAATCTCTTATACAGCTGATAAGTCGATTTTCAATTATCAAGAAGATTCTTGAAAATTTTCAAAAAATTTCGCCAGCATCTACTTTGCATGGAACAACCGGTACAACCACAACTCACCTTTCTAGGCCTTCTCCCATCCAAAATAAAATTAAAAATCCAAGCGGCTTGCCTTATAGGCTGATAAGACCATCAAACCCAAGTAATATTGTAAACATGTACATTTTTGTCGGGCACAAATTCTATCTCTTGCATTTGCTTCCATTCAATATCTGCCCGGTATATATATATATATACACACATATATGTATATATATATATCCATTTCCAGTTGGTTTCAAATCAATCCAACTTCCAGTTGTTTTTACTCTCTAATCAACTTCTGATTAGTTCACTTTCATTCTATCAATTCAAGTCTGGTTTCTATTTAAGTTAATCCACTCATTATACTTGAATCCAAATTTATCCCAATTCAAGTTTTAACAACATCCAATATATATTCAAATTGTTTATTCATAAGTTGAATTCATATTAATGATTCGAATCTCAACATTTCTCTTTATTTAATTTCAATCGGAATTATTTTTAATGCAATCCAATTTTATTTAACTTAAGTAAAATTTCAATTCATTTGATACATTTTTACCATTTCAATCTATTCAACTTATACAAGTTAAATTTTAACTTGAGAATTTAAATTTCCGGGTTTTATTTTAAATTAGTTTGAAATCATACATATTTATATACACATATTTATAACCAACTCACTTCAAAACATTTGAATTTCTAAAACATCTTGTCCTTTTTAAACAAATTTTAAGTACCTAAATTACTATGGTAGCAATCCATTACGCAGAAACTTGAAAATGAATACTGATAATGTCGCGATCCATCATCAGAATTATTTTTTCGCCACTGAAGTGATTTCAGTGCTTAATTCCTTTAAAAATCCATTTAAAATCATTTCTAATTCAAAAATCCCTTTTAAATAGTGCTATAATACCTTTGAAATACTTCAAGAAATATTTTCTAAGTATCCGGGATTCAAATCCACAATTCTGATCTGAATCCAATTCTAATTTAGCTTATTTGTATATTCCATTTTTATATCGTACAATTTGGTTTTATATAGTCATTTAAATATTATAAGGCCATTTTATTATAATAATAATCAACGAAATCAAAAATTTCAGAAATTATTTCTTTTATATCAAAAATAGTTTTGGGCAAAATTATTTCATTTACCCGTTTTAAAACAATACTGTATCGAATTGCTTTATTTGAGAGTTTAGAAACACCTATCGATACAGTTGTACATCATGTATCGACCAGAATTCATAAACCACTCAACAAACCGGTCAACACAATATAGAACAATTTTATATCGAATCTACAAATATGCTTTCTCGTATATATACTCAAACTCAACCTAGGGTATTAATGACCCCATCTCTATTGATTTACGCCATAGAGCCAAGGTTATTACTCAACCTTCAGCTCTGATACCAAATGTAACGGCCCAAATTTTCATACACTTTGAGTTGAGAAATTACACCACACGTCCAACCCAAATTGCACAGAAATACGAATCATTTTTAGAAAGAAGTCAGAGGATGAGAAATAGAAAAAAAGAGAAATTAGAATAAAAGAAAATGAAGAACACAAATCTCACAGCGGAACGAATAAAATATATTAAATAGCATAACTTTTGAAATACAAATCAATAACTATACATACAGACCATCATCAGAGCACAACAGTTATTCCTGAAACAATAATAAACACCCGTTTCCAGAAAACATAGTACACAGTGGAAATATGATAGTCTATAGTTAACTGGTGAAGCCTCCTGCTTCCAGGTCCTCCAAGTGAATCTATAAAATCCCGACTACTTGATTGCCTATACAAATTTGGGCACCCAAGAGTTTAGGGAAAACCACAAAATAAAATTTGGGTCAGTCATAGGACTGGTGCGAGTAAACTCCAACCATTTGAATAACTTTCAAAATCCTTTTGAAAGAAATGATAATCGTAAGACCAGTCCACACATAAATACGGATGGTTTTTACCTTACAACAACCCAAAATATTTTTTATATCAAATCTGGTGATATTATAATAGTGTCTACAACAAATAAATAGAATCTATCGGAACACTTGCATCTCACGCTCCATATATAATATAAAATCGAAAACCGCAGGGCGCTTATTGGAGATTGGATTTCCAACATGACAAGGTATGGAACCCCCTTCCGATAGTGTATCTCTAAAGGGGATGTAACACCCCATAATTCTATAACATTAAGCTTCATAAATTAAAGTGTAATTAATTCTAAATGAAAGAATTAAGGGAAATGGGTTACGACATTGCGTTCGTCTCGGAATTCTGCTTGAGATAGAGTCCGAGTTTGCGTGAATCGGACTCCGTATGAAGCAGTTATGCTTGAGATAGGGTCGACCATGGTGTCGACCTGGTCACCCCAGGTCGACCATAGTGTCGACCCGGGTGTCGACCTTCCAGTCGACCTACCTGGTCGGCCTGGTTTGTCTGGTTGGGTCCTGGCTCGAATTTCTGGGCCTGGTCTTGTCACTAGGGCTGAGTTGTCTTCTTTTGATTGGCTTCTCTTTAGAATGGATGGCTTTGATTAAACCTGGCTTCATCGACGGCTCTAATTAACTTGCAACTCTATAAAAACACCCTAGGTCTCCAGCTAAAATTCACACAAAAATAAGAACTTGAGCCGCTATACTGTCGAAAGAAAACTAAGGAGAGCCTCCGCTTGAAAAGAGACGAACAATGAATCAACTCAAGCTAATTTCAAATTTAAGATTAAAGCTACTAATAAAATCAAAACAACAACGTCTACCCAAAGGAACGCATCTCAATTTCAGAAGCTCAGACCTCAGAAAAACAAGACCGTCTTGCGTTGCATGTATAGTGGCTCTTTAGATGGGAATGCGATTAAGACATGATTTGATGTAAATTGTAATATGGAATTATATCAGTGTTGATGATGTTGTTTTATATTTGTTATTTGTAATAATTTGAATGTTGTGGTGATTGAATCTTTTATGTATTGTGAATCAAACAATCAACACCTTATGCGAATTGTATGTATACAGTTAGATCTAAATATATGCTTATGCAAGTTATAGGTTGCAAGTTAGATTTACACAAATATTTATATGATTCATGTAGGCTCTATGTATATATGTTTTAAACCAATTGTGCCTACATGACTAGAATAGATCTATATTCACATGTTCTTATGCAAGTTAGAACTTATAATCGGATCCATGTCGAGATCCGTTTAGGATTGATATGAAAGTTTATTGTTAGATCTATGTTTATACATATGTGTTGCAAGTTCACACCCTTAAGTGGTTGTCAAAGTTATACATATAGTTTTGTCTTACGCCAGTTTTATGTTTGAGGTTATGCCTAGACCTATGCATTAACATGTTATACCATGTTGTAGTGGATTCATATGACACCTATTAGGTTATACTATGTTATACCTTTATGTTAGGCTAAAACTATATGATTCATGTGACACCTATTTAACTAGGCCCAATATTTATATGCAAGTTTGTGGCATGTTATGCAATGTTATGATATTCATGTCGATTATTTTGTAAGTTCACACCTATGATGTTCATATTGACTATGTCGAGAATGCCAAGTTTACACCTATGACATGTTTATGTTAATGAATCATTTTATGCCAATTTTTGTGTACGCTAAATTAGGCTATGTTTTTAGCCTAATATTATATGTCAAAATCATGCGGACGGAAAATTAGGCTAAGATTGTTAGCCTAATATTTAGACGGGGTAACATTGGGTAAAATTGGTAATTATAGGAAACTTGACATAAATTGGTTAAAAATCACATAAGTGATTTATGGCATAAAATGGTATTAATTATATACCTGAACTAATGAGATTAATTGGAAACAAATTTGGCAGTAACTTGAATTTGAATAATTTACGTAATTAAAATGTAAATTTAGACAATACGAATATGCTTAACCTAAGGTTGGATTGAGTTGTGATGTAAACCTGCCCGGACCCGCCCGGCTGTCCAGTAATCACAACAATACCTATCCAATGTGAGAGGTTAAGGCATTGAGCCCAATAAAGACCCGAGGTTAGACTGAGTTGTGGCGTAAGACTGCCCGGAACCGACCGGCATACAGGCAGCCACAATAATACCTGTCTAATGTGAGTGGTTGGTGCATTAATAAGACAATTAAAGCTAAGTTAGGATTGGTAGGGTTAAGTTAACTAAAACACTTAACCAACTTAACATGTTAACAAGACAAGACTTTTAGGGGTTAAGTAACTAAGAAAACACTTTGCCAATTTAACATGTTAACTAGACTGGAAGCTGAGGTTAAGTAAAGTTAATACACTTAACCAATTTAACATATTAACTAGACTAGAAGGTGAGGTTAAGTAAAGTTAATACACTTAACCAATTTAACATATTAACTAGACTAGAGGGTGAGGTTAAGTAAATTCAGGACACTTAACCGTTATAACCTGATAATTAGATAAGTAGGTGAGATTAAGTAAATTTAGAATACTTAACCATTATTAACACATTAGCTAGATAAGTGGGTAAGGTTAAGTAAATACACTTAGCCAATTTAATATGTTAGCTGGACTAGAGGGTAGGGTTAAGTAAACTTAGAACACTTAACCATCATAGTGTGATAAATTGAACAGGGTTAAGTTGAAACATGAAGGGACAATACTTAACCATTAGGACATGTTAATTAAATAGATGTTAGGGTTAAGTTAACTAAGGGAACAGTTAACCGTTATAACATGTTAGTTAAAACAGATGGGCAAGGTTAGGTTAAAAGGGACACTTAACCAATACAAGATGAATGGGTAGGGTTAAGTAATAAGAAATACTTAACCAATATAACTTGGTTTGTGATAACGTTAAGTCAACGTGAAAACTGATAACACTTAACCAGTTTAACATGACAAATGAATGGGTTAAGTTAACTTGTATCGACTAATGACACTTAACCAATCCAACTTGACGAGAAAGAGAACTAAGTAGTAAACCTTAGTTGAAAAGGGCTAAGTAGTAAACCTTAGTTAAGAAAACGACGATTCAGGAAACTAAGTGGTAAACCTTAGATAGGAAAACTAAGTAGTAATCCTTAGTATAACACGAGGAGGAGCGAACGTCCATCTGATCTTAAAGAAGGCTCCAACAAATTGGGTTACGAAGCCCGAGGCTTCGAGGGGACGTGAGGGTACTCTTGGTATCCCTCTGTGAGAATGCAGATGATCCGCCTGGGCTCACAGAGGTTAAGGTCTGCGTTAGAAGAATCAAGGGTATGCCTTGGTTGCAATATAAGGCAACCTAAAGACTAGGATGGACCAGCGTGATTCGGCGGGACAAATGGCCCTGTGATAGCGACCCGTCGTCTACCTACCATCTTGAGTCAGTCGAGATACGCATGCGAAAAGGCAGAGAAACAGACCATATACTTGCTATCTAGTTATGGGTGAGGCTGGCCAATAGGAAAGTGGGGCATAGGTGGCAGGAGTATAGTTCTCGTGCTTGATTTTCTTGGATTGCCTTTCATTAGTTGAGGGAGGGGTCAGGTGGGACCATAGCCACTGGAAAAAAACAGACCTTAGCATCTGCATCGGCAGATATCTGAAAGCTCCCGACCGAGTTCCGTGTTTCTAGAATAGCCCTGCCACGGGACTCGGGTCGCACATTTCAGGACATGTGCATCTAGACAGCGATAAACGATTCGCGACACATACGTGGGGAAAGTCTAGGAACATATACCACTCTAGGTAGTGTGTCCTAGACTTGGGGCATCGTTCGACGGGTAGCATAATCCCTAGTTGGACCTAGGTGGCATAAATCCTGAATCTGAGAAGTATTAGATAAGTCGCATAAACCCTAGTTGAATCTAGGAAGCGCTCGATAAGAAAACCCTAGATTAGATCTAGGTAATAAATAATAGATGTACACCTAAAGGCAACCGCAATTACAGGGATTGGGATCACGTTATCATCTTTGTATAGATTACTAGTTGGGATACTAGTTAGGTGGTGCAGAGATATAGAATGGGGTGTGATAGTATATTCGGTTTAAACTATATTGCTTTGGTTTATATTAGTCTGTTATTCTGGTACTGTCCCATTTTTTCAGTTTACTCCTGTCATGAACTTTATCTTGTCCACATGCTAAAAGCCACTAGACTTACTCAGGCTTTATGTCTGACTTTGTTTTTCTTTCGTCTTCTTTTCTTCCGTCCCCCCTGGTAGTCAGGGAGGTAATAGCTCTGCTTAGTATGGACTGTTACTCTTTCCAAGCTTAAAGACTCTTGGATATATCGCTTCAGACTCTCTTTTTTGCTGCTATGGCTGGCTTATGCTACATTGGGGAATATAAATGTTATTTTATGGTTCTTTATTTTGTAAGACAGATGATACTCTGGTATTGGAAAGCAATTGTTGTACAAACCGTTTTATCAATAAAATAAAGTTTTATTTTCTGCTATTTTAATTTTGTCCGTCTTGTAATTTGTCTGCATCTTTTACCTTAAATGCTCCACAGAACTTAGTGCATTCCCTTTGTGAGTGACACTAACGGATGTGGGGTGTTACAGGGGAATACACTGTGTTCAACAAGAACGTCTTGCAACCCGGCCCACACATGGCTGACCACTCATTTAACTTGAGTGTGCCGAGCATATTATCACCAACAGTTGTGATCAACAATCGTTATCGAAGCATACAGCAGCGAATAGAATAAGAAGTAAATGAAATTTCTCTAGATCAGGTGATAATACCCCTAATGGGAATGACCCACATGGCCATGCTGCCTGCCTGATTTCTGTCATTTCCTGATTTGATGAGGCTTGAGGTCGCGATTTCCTTCTAGAACATTTTGTCACCATTTACTTTGGGTTCCATGTCGTCAGACAATTGTCTATATATGTTGTCCTGGGGCTGGAGAAACCAAGGTCCGTTTTCACTTGTTTTCTGTCCTAAAATACAATGGAGGCCAGATGTTGTCAGTAGATGGACTAAACCTAATTCTATTCATCTTCTGCAAATTAAATTCTGAGATTCAAGCATAGATTCAACACCAACTTCTTTTCTATCTTCTTAACAATCCAAACACTGTGAGTTGGTTACTTTTAGGTTTAAATGAATAAAAGTAAATTGTGAAAGACTGTGATTTGGATATGTTGTAAACTATGAATCTATGCTATTGTTAAATCTTATACTATGTCATGATAGATCTACTTCTCTAGATCTAATTAAATCATGGTTATTCTATTATGTCGCCGTTGTGGATCTTGATTTGTAACTATATTTTGGTTAACGTAAATATATTAGTTTGGACAGTTACAACATTGGTTAGATCTAATTCTTTATGTAAATTACCTTTCACCTGTCATATTGTGGTCAATTTAGATATGTTATAAATTGGACATGTGAATCCATATTTAGATCTAAACATGATGCTGTGTCATTATAATTATGTTATATCTGTTCTTATGTCCATATTTTAATTATGCTAGACCTGTTTTATGTCCACTTTTTATTATGCCAAACATGCCTATGCCAGTACATATGTTTATGCCAAGTCATGTTAAACAGTCACTTTGGTTATATTCCTATTACTTTCCCTATTATCATTTATGACTAGGCTATTGTCTAGCTTAGGTATGCCGCCAATTTTGTGAGGGCGCTAGTTAAGGAACGGGGGAAAAGGGTTAATATTGGCAAAATTTGAATATAAACATCATTGGGCATATAATTCAAATTACTGGGTAAAGTGGGCATTAACACCTATAAAGGTATAGGTTTAATTAATTGGTTAATTAAATAAAAATGGAATGACTAGTAATTATAATTAGGAATTGTAATTGCAGTTACGACACGAGGTTAGGTTGCATTAGTGGTGGAAGCCTTCCCGGACCCGACCGGCATATCCAGCAGCTACTAATGTTGAACCTTATGTGAGAGGTCTAAGTGCGCAAATACGAATCGGGCTAGGACACGAGGTTAGGCCCAACTGTGGAACAAGACTGCCTGGAACCGACTGGCATATCCAGCATCCACAAGTTGTAGGCCTAATGTGGGAGGTCTAGCCCATTATGAACCATAAATGGACATGGTAATGAATTGGACTTCTTAACCTAATTTAATCCATAGTTATTGTATGATTATGAGCTAAAGTTAGGGTTAAGTAAAATTGGTTGGATAGTTGATGGGTTAAGAAAATCTGGAGGGGGTGGGTAATATTTATATATAGGCCCACAAACTTATCCCTATAAGGTTATTTAATTAAAGACACCTAGTGGTATACATAACCAGAGGAAATAATATAGTTATTAATTAAAGACACCTTTTAGGGTAAGCATAACTTGTAGAAATAATAGGGTTATGTAATTAAAGACACCTATTGGTATACATAGCCGAAGAAAACCTAGTGGGGATACTAGACAAAGGGGAGAACTTGTATCATATTATGTGGGACCCATTTCAGTCAGTAACCCAGAGTAGGTATCAAATAAAGTACTCCGTACTAGGCAGAGAGGGGCACGCTTACTGATTGATTGTAAGAGATCCAAACATGGAGGACGATATGGACGGCGCAAACCGACCAGGCCATGTGTGTGCATGAGCCGGTAGAGGGGGATAAGACGACCGTGACACCTGTAGATATAGGGTTGTGCATATCAGTGAGGGGTTGCCACTTTAGGACCTGATACATCGTGATACAACCTACTGTGGGGCCGGCACAGAGTATCTACGGAGTAGAGAGCCGATCGATTAGGGTAGTGGTTAGGGTACATTTGGACGTATGCCCTAAGTCTACCAGCTTATAGTGGAAGGGATCATCTCATTCTGGTTATACTAGTAATAGTGCAGAGTAATCATTAGAGAAGCACATACAACTTATCCTGTCCACCTTGTCACACCTGCCATTTATGTAGTGATCTCTCTTATCCACTTTATATGCCTGTCATGCTACTTTTATTTATTTACTTGCTAAAAGTCACCAGACTTTATGTCTGACCCTTTTGTTTCTCCTTCTTTCTTCCGTTCCCCCTAGGTTCTCAGGGAAGAAACACTCAGGCTTAGTCAAGACTCAGTTATCATCTTACTAGAGTTGCTTTCGAAGTTTGGCTCAAGTTCTTATCTCTACCATGGCTTAGCTCTTTTATTGGGGAATTATTTTATGCTTTTTATATTTATGTACTCTGATGGTACAAGACAGAAGTTACATTATTGTAATGATTTTTGTGACTTATGGTATTTTGGACCTTGATGCATGATTTGTGATTGAAACAAAAATTTGAATTTTCGCTGCTACCTTATTTATATCAGTCTTGTAATATTCTGTGTCTATTTACCTATAACGCTTAACAAAAATTAATGTGTTTCCTTTGTGAGTGACATTAATGGATGTGGGGTGTCACAATTATAGCACCACAATCTTCATTACCAGGACAAAAAAGCCAACGAACACTGCTACCGCTACTCGTACTGCTTTCAATCCATTTCTATTAGCTATTGGTGATTTTTTTTGCTATTTCATATATATTGGAATTAAATCAATAATGATGTTCATTATATATTATTATATATACATATAAGGACATTTTATTTTATTTTTAAATTTATACCTAACTAAAATTACCAAAATTATATATCAATGGGTTCTATTTTCTGATACGATTTTAACGGACCTAACCGTGAGTAAATGGGATTAGAAATCAACGAAATATAAGTGTTTAAAGGTTTAAAATAATTTAAACTTGTGAACAAAATAAACATACCCATCAAACTAATTTAGTCCAAGGCCCATCCAAACTCCAAACCGGCCCGTACCTTTCCTCCCTCTTCTTCTTCTTCTCTCACCAACTCTGTTCTTGCCATTTCCTGGAACCGAACTCCACCGTGCATGGTGTGCACGTGCACCTATCCATTCTTCCACCGAACTTCGATCCGAAACCACCCACGTACTCGTCTTCATCTCCTCTTATCACTCATACCGCCACTCCAACCCTGGTTGCTTGACCCAAAACGCGAGCTGCCCATGGCCGAAGCCTGCTTTAGAAAAATCGCGTGAACCCCTAGATGTATCGACACAAAATTTCTCCAAACTCTGCCAAATTTTGTCAAAGCGAAGTCCACTCCTTCCACATTGTCATGCCACACTCCGCGCCTATCGCTGCTTCCACCTCCGACGAACCCAAAACCTAATTCTGATGATCTCAAGTTGTCAATGCAGAATCGAACCAAATTTGTATCAAAAAAACTATATCTCTAGCAGATCGAAATGGCGCAGACGGCATCAATCCATTCTTCATGGGTTAAGATATATTATTTTTCGAATTCTTGAACCCATTTCTTTAATTCTCTGTAAAGCAGAGATATCTCTTTCGTTTTTCGATGAAATTTGGATCCATCAATTTCTAAAAATCAGAAATGATGATCCAGACAACTTCTGCATAGATTATTTGTGCCAAAACTGGACGGATCAAGAGATATGGATTTTTATATGAAGAGAAATGTATTTTTACATTTTACTGGGATGAACAGAAGAAAAATATGAAGAAGAAAAGGAATACATGAAGAAGTTTGTATAATTGAAATGCTGAAGTGTGCATGAAAATGGAGCTTAGGCACCCTTTATATAGGGAAATCCAAGGGTATTTTAGCCAATTTAAAGAAGGAAACATGTTCTCATCTTATATTTAACTACATGGATATATTACACATAAGTGACTACATGGCTCTACAACATGAATTACTTCATGTATCATGAAAACTAAGTGGACAACTCATACTCATACTTATCCTAAGGATATTTTTAATTTATTTAAATTAGCAACATAGTTGCAACACTTATAGATGTAGCCAAATTTAGTTATACCTATAAATGTAACCATCTTATCAGCATATAACTTACTAATATTTCACAAATATTAATCTATTTAATTTACCAAAATGTATATGTTTACCAAAATTTATATTAACCAAAATGGTCTAAAATACATACTTACTAATCCTTATAAAACTTTATAAACATCATTCAAATAACCTTATTTGATAATATTCAAAAATAAAAATCATTTATATAGAATCATAAAAATAACTTATTCTTTACCAAATTCATATTTTACAAATCAATATTAACAAAATTAGATAATATCACTACTCATATAAATTAAAATTCTCACAAAACCTTATAGATCAAATATAACTTTTAAATAAGTTCTCTTATTCAAAATCATATTTATAAAATAACCAAGGTACTAATTTATGACGGCCCACCCCGCATCAACCGACATTTCCAATGAAAGTGCGTTGTGCCAATGCCCGACTAGCATGGGACGGTCGCCAAAGAAAGGAAAGGAAAGGAATTTGAACTAATAAGGAACCTATAGTATATCTCACAGCGCATGGAAAAAATATAATAATAACATAACTTTGACATAAAACAGATGAGATAGTGCATAAGATGAAAACTAAACCATCACAGTAGCGGAAAATCCAAAATACAGCTTATGTTCCACATCAACATTATTACAACTTTTAAAACTGTCTCCAAAGCAAAATAAGAAAGGTACACTACTAATGCCCAAAGTAGTGACCAGCAGCGACAAAGGGAGAATATATATATATATATATCATACGTGGAAGCCTCCAGCTCGTCTCCAGTACAGCTACTCGTGCATAATCACCTGACCTGTCTCTAGTCTGCCCGTTTAAGAGCACCCAGAGTAATAAGAAGAGACATAAAACTCTGGCTCAGACAAAAGTCTGGTATGAGCGATAAGTAGCAAAACAGAACAATAACAGGTATACTAAACCATACCTGAACCTGCAACAAAAGAGTTAGCACAACAAGATGTACAATACTTTAAGGTGACACTAACATATGGGGTAAAGATACGGGGGAGGGGTGTGCATGTCATAGCGATATCAAACAATCAAGCATAGCAATCATCCTCGCATCTCTCACTCTGTGCGTAAAGCATACAATATCTACCACTTTGATCACTAGACCCATCGAGGTAGTGACGG
Source organism: Allium sativum (assembly GCA_030737875.1). Lineage (NCBI taxonomy): Eukaryota > Viridiplantae > Streptophyta > Magnoliopsida > Asparagales > Amaryllidaceae > Allium > Allium sativum. The sequence continues at coordinate 402,628,826 of CM060922.1, read as the reverse complement.
AGTCCGACTTGTATAACTATTACTACTGTAACACCCCATGTCCATTAATGTCACTCACAAAGGGAATGCATTAACTTCTATGGAGCGTTTTAAGTGAAAATAGAACAGAAAATCACAACAAGACAGATATGAAATAGTACTTGAAAATTTAAAACTTTATTTATTGCAACGGAAGGTAAATATGTTTGGTTACATCACCAAAACCCAAAGACTAAAGTCAAGTACATAATATCCATCTTGACAAAATAAGAGTACATAATATAAAAAGCATAATCCCATAAATAGCCATAAAAGAGATAGGTTGAGCTTTACTTCAGCAATCCAAATCCAAGTGCTCCCAAAGAGATCCAAATCAAGCTTCCCACCCTAAGAACCTAGGGGGGAAGGAAGAAAAGAGGTGGAAACAAAGGGGGTCAGACATAAAGTCTGGCAAGTCCGATAACTCCAACAATATAATTATCAAAGTAACTAGGATAAGACATAAGCTTGGTAAATAAGGAAATGACTGTGAATTAATGGCAAGACCAAGCAACCAAAAATAATAGGATGAGCAAAGATAACTTTAAAGGCGCTTCCTAATCAATATAGGGTAATTACTATACTCTACCGTACTGTACCGTACTGTATTGTACTAACACTAACTGCACCCATACTAGAAACTTGATCCCTCTTGACTAAATAGAATGATGATAGCTTCGTGTACTACTAGATGTACCCACTATCCCCACTAGATGTACCCCTTCAATGGTAATTCCATGTACTCCTAGCTGACGTCATAGGTGCTGCCTGCTCCTATCTCCACTAGGTGTACCCCTTTAATGATTAATTAATAATGGTAGCTTCGTGTACCCCTAGCTGACTACATAGGTGCCGTCTGCTCCTATCTCCACTAGATGTACCCACTACCCTGCCCCATTCGATCGGCTCCCTAACTCGTAGATACCCGTGCTGGTCCCACAGTGGGGTGTATCACTCCCCTAAAGTGGCAACCCAATACAACTTAAGGATGCACGGCGTATACCTACACGATGCAACAACGTATTACCTACCAGCCCGGGCCCACGCACGCACAAGATCCCGTTGGACTTGCGTTGCCACCGCTAACCCATTTTGGCCTCTAACAATCAGGCCCAGTAGGCGTGTCCCGTCCTCGACTTGGGTCGAGCTCACAAAGATACTTAATGGGCTACTGGACTGAAAAGGGCCCCCACCAAGCTTCCCACCTAGGCTTAGTCCCCTCTAATACATCCCACTTAACCCCATGTCCACTTACATGTATAAATTTGGTTAAGTGTTTTCTAATTTAACCTAGTATCACCCTTTTGTTTAATTAACAGGTTGTATTGGTTAAGTCTATGGACCTATATACACAAATATTACCCACCTACCCAAGATTTACTTAACCCTCTCACTGGTTCAGACATATTTAATTTACGGTTAAGTTTGTGGGCCTATATGTACTAATATTACCCACTTACCCAAGATTTACTTAACCCACTCATTCCGTATAACCTAGTTTACTTAACCCCCAACTTAAACTTAAGTTCTTACAATCCGTAGGGATCAGATTTGGTTAAGTAGTCCATTTCATTTACCATGTCCATTTTTAATTAATCAATCAATTAATTAAAACCTTTCCCTTCATAGGTATCAATACCTATTTTATCCAATAATTTGAATTAAATGTCATAATTGTTTATATTCAAATTACTCCATTTTTTTAATCGTATTTCTCATGACATCCACATGTCACCCACATGTCACCCACTAGATTCCTCATGCCACCCAAGGCACCTACTTAACCCCCTCATGTCCCACTACATGCTTATCTGGTTAAGTATTTCTTAATTCATTAAGGTCGTACCTTATAAAGACCTCTCACATTAGACTGACATTTATGGCAGCTGGATTTGCCGGGCGGGTCCGGGCAGTCTTACACTATAAAAGAGCCTAACCTTGTGTCTTTATAACTATTACGCTTTTAATTTGGGCCTAGGACCTCTCACAAATGAGTCCAACCTCGTGTCCTAAGCATTGATTATCACTTATAATCCTTTACCTCAATTTGAATTATTTTCCCTATTCAAATTATCAATTAATTCCAAATTTAACGATGTCCATAATTGACTCAATTATGTCCATCCATTTATGGTATGCAAAATTATACCAATTTCGTCACAAATTTATTATATGCCATTAAAGGCCTTTTATCTCACTATTTAATATCCCTATTCAAATTCAAATTAATTTACATATATGACTCATTTACATTCCAATTCACATTTATTAACATAATATTTTCATCCCATATTTGGATTAATTATTCCTAATCAAATATGTTAATAAAATTCCAATTATCTTTATGACCATAATTCACATTATTATGTCCATATATCACTTTGCCAATTAATATCTTAATTTACATATATGCCACTTTTAAGGCCATTACATGCCAATTCACATTTATTAACATAATCAATATTTTTCCCATAACCCCCGCGGCGTCCGTTCGCATAGAATATATGATAGACTAAGAAATAGTCTAACACATGAAAAAGGGAAAAACACCACATATTCACATAACATACAAAATAGGCCTAACTTGCATATGAGAATTTACCACATAACTTGCATAAAATCATAGATCTAAACATAGGCCTAAAAGGTATGAACCTGCATGTTATGAATAAGATTTTCATCACAAAATTTACATAGGCAATAACCACAAACTTGCATAACATGATTCATATTCCAAACTCATATTTTTATATAAACTTGCATATGTGATTTATGCAACATAACAATGATGTAAATTTACCTCTAAACATATAAACTAGCATGTAAAGATTTAGCATATAACTCATACATGTCATAGCCTAACTTTTGATCTAAAATAGATGTCATAATCTTTACTAACTTGCATGTGATTTATGTCTAAATCAACATCTAAACTTGCATACATACATATGATCTATCATATGAATCAACATAACCAAACTAGCATTTAAACAACATGATGATTTGATTATACATAAGCCAATCATAGAATTACAACATAGATCATAACTTTACAACATAGATGACAACATAAAATTATAGAATTTACACATGTATGATAACATCACAATTTTACAACACAATCATATCATATGGTCAATAATTCACATCATATCCATATAATCCACAATTATATCTAATCTTACTTAATTTAATAATTATCTTGATTAGAGAAACTGAACTTGCCTTTCGTGGTTAAAGAATTATGAACAATTGGTCAAACTTGATGCAGAATTGTTGTAGCGACGTTAGTTGATTTGTTGTTGAAGCTCTAAGCTTGAATTAGGTTGAATTGATTAGCTATCTTCCTCTTTAGTTGGCGGCGGCTACACTGAGTTCCATGGCGACGGCATAACGACTTTGGTTCCGATTTTAATTAGGTTTAGGGTTAGAATTAGGATGTATTTATAGGTGTAGGAAGTTATTTAGGACCATTAGATTAACCCTGAACCATGAGAACCAATCAAATGCAAAATCTGCATTTGAGCGAATCGGCCCACGGGTTGACAGCCAAACACCCTGGATTAACCCCTAATCGGCCCAGCAGGGCTTGGGTCGACCTCAAAAATGGGCCGGTTTGGTTATTCCCCCTCCTAATTCGCTGTTTTGAACTTTTTCGCATATTTATTTATTTATTTTTTAATTTATATATATATATATATATCAATATATATATATTTCTCTGCGCAACCCATTTCACTTAATTCTTTTCTAAAAATTAAGTATACTTTAATTTGTGAATTTTAATGTTATAAAATTACGGGGTGTTACATTCTTCCCTCCTTAAAGGATTTCGTCCCCGTAATCTCCAAGTCAAGAAGAATGTATATCCTACCATATAATCGTCCATCTACTCAACCATCAAACACCAGCATCCATTGTCCTTAAAAGACTTCTAATGCTTTAATGTTTATATGCACAGTGTGTTTATATGTCCATATCTAATGCAAAATTAGGCGGTCTACTGATTCAGTCGACCTCCTTAGTGCAATTCATGATAGTGCCATGCGTCCAATATGTATGCAAAAGATTCCTAATGATACATATTAATTCTATATGCGTGCACAACCATCCACCCGAATGCAGCAACCATATGATAATACAACCATTATACATCCATTTTACTAAATACATCCATATATATGAAATATGCAATATGAAGTGACTGAGCCGATCTGGTGCCTAATAGTGTGTGTATATGCATCCACGAGCAACCACTAGCGAACACTTGCATCCACTTGCAACCATCAATCATAACATGTCTCAAACACATGTTTACACTCAATTGTTCCTACCTAAAGATATAGTCGAATGATAGAAGCAAGTAAAAACTTTGTGCCCATTAGGCAATATTCGAACTGGAAATCTACGTCACATATATACTTATTAGGAGAAGTACCCCCTAGGCACTAGCCCCGAAGACCGAAATCAACATCAGACTGACACCCAAAGAAATTCTCAACCCAACCAATATATATGTGATTCTAGGAAACTAAGCATGATGGACTCCTTAAACCAACCCATATCCTATAAAACCCAAAAAGTTTAGTCAACCCAACGGACACCCTCAAGCCCCAACATGTATTACTAACAGATGAGTCATACTCCCTATGGGGTTTGCAACAGAAATAGGATTGAGAATAGGACCGAGAGGATATACTTAAAAGATAGCATGCAAGTAAGCTCTACAGGAAAAGAGGAATCAAGGATGTACTCTTAAAAAGAGATTTGATGCGCGTATCTAGTCTTCAATCTTCTAAGTCGCATTTCCTCGAGCTTAACTCCATTGTGCTTTGTCCGTCTTTAACTTCACAATTTCGTAGCTTCTTGATTCTTATTTCCAAATATGAGTTGGAACTCATTTCACTGTTGCCCCTCGTTCCACTTTCACTTATTCTCCTTCTAGTATACTTGGCTTAAACATAACTGCGTACTCATGGTTTCATGCAAGCTCCCAAAAATTCACTTGTGAGAATGGAATCTCGATCGAACATGTTCTACCCGATTTATAATTAGGCACATCTTAACTCACATAAATATCGGTTAAGAGAGTAACTCCCTAAGCATCAACACCGAAGACCGAAATCAACATCAGATTGACACTCGGAGAATTACAGAACCCAACCAATCCTATGTTAGATCATCCTAGAGTGATATGCTTCTTCAAGGTTCGCCTTCCCCAAGCCCTCGCAAAGTCTCCCACTCCCAAAAAGTTAAGTTTTTCCTTCGTCAGCTGTGAAGGTAATATCTTTACAAAGTTCTTTATGGACTTTTCCCAAAATGGTATCAACATAGGGTCCTAAATAATCCATTACTTGACCTTTTTCTCGATTTTGGTAATCCATCAACAAAATCTATCGAGATACTATCCATGTGAACTCATCGCAACTATCCGTCTACCACGCAAGCCGTCCTATTCAAACTCGATATCCCCCAAGCACAAGCCCCAAAGGCCTAAACCAATATCAGACAAGCACCCAAGGACTACCTCCTCCGATTTCAGACAGTCTACGTGAGATGATACTAGCAAAACAAATAATTGGGCACTTAACCGACTCTGGCTGTCCTTGCCAGTCTTGCTTCAAAACCATCACTAATCACCTAACTGACTTTGCATTATCCCCTAGGCACACACGAATACCTCGTGCCTCTAGGTAAACCCCGCACTTCATAGAAGACGTCACTATACTCGCGGACCACACGAAAAGATTCCAAATGACCGTTGGATACGTCAAGAGATTCTAGACAGCTAAACGTCACTGAACCCCTAGGGTCACAAGAAATATGAGGGTCTTTCCATAATGAATCAATAGTCTAACTACCCTCCTTTCACAATCTAGGATGGCACCCCGCCTGGGTAGCCAATCCACCCCTAGAATCAAACTATAGCCCGTGAAACCAAGGACGAAGGCGTTGCATTCAAATCCAACATCCAAGATAGACACTCTCAAATCCCGACAAACCATTGAAGGATGAGCCGAACCACCAAAAAGATTTGAGACTAGGATGGGATCCTTAACTAGACTAGTATTTAGGTGCAGTGTTTTCAACTAACGAAGCATATACTAACGAGTATGAAGCGCCAGAATCAAACAAAGTTCGAACAGGATAATAAAGGAAACCAAATTTCTACCTGGACGGTCCTACCCCTATCAGGTATACCAGCCGTGAGGGAATATAACTACCCTCCAGAAGATCCTGTACTTTGCCCTTGCCTCTTTGGACAATCATAATAAGGTGTCCTATTTGTCCAAAAGGATATCTACTAGCCTTCTTGTTCACATTCCCCATTCGTGACCTTCCACCAAGATGAGGTTTCGTCTTTCATTAACCAACAGCTATTTGAACCTTCCTCCCATCGTCTACCTTAAAGGTATCAACAAGCCCTCCACTTCCTTGAACTAACTTCTAGCCCGACAAACGTCTAAGTCCCTTGAAGTGGTTTTTCGTCCTTCGTATGGGAGTCCCTATTTATCTTAGAAAAAGCATCTATACGCGGAGGGGAAATCCAAAAAGAGAAAGAGGAAGAGATTCAAAACAGAGAATTGAAGGAAGGATATATGGCTCTTGGGGATTATGTTCTTAAAATAAACCTTTCTTTCAAAAATACTCTTCTACAAACATATTTTTGAAAGTATTCTTTATAAAAATGCTTTTGAAAAATAGTTTTTCAAAATATCTTATCTGTTCTGGTAACCTTCAGCTCTGATACCACGTGTAACACCCCATGTCCATTAATGTCACTCACAAAGGGAATGCATTAACTTCTATGGAGCGTTTTAAGTGAAAATAGAACAGAAAATCACAACAAGACAGATATGAAATAGTACTTGAAAAATTAAAACTTTATTTATTGCAACGGAAGGTAAATATGTTTGGTTACATCACCAAAACCCAAAGACTAAAGTCAAGTACATAATATCCATCTTGACAAAATCAGAGTACATAATATAAAAAGCATAATCCCATAAATAGCCATAAAAGAGATAGGTTGAGCTTTACTTCAGCAATCCAAATCCAAGTGCTCCCAAAGAGATCCAAATCAAGCTTCCCACCCTAAGAACCTGGGGGGGGGGGGAGGAAGAAAAGAGGTGGAAATAAAGGGGGTCAGACATAAAGTCTGGCAAGTCCGATTACTCCAACAATATAATTATCAAAGTAACTAGGATAAGACATAAGCTTGGTAAATAAGGAAATGAATGTGAATTAATGGCAAGACCAAGCAACCAAAAATAATAGGATGAGCAAAGATAACTTTAAAGGCGCTTCCTAATCAATATAGGGTAATTACTATACTCTACCGTACTGTACTGTACTGTACTGTACTAACACTAACTGCACCCATACTAGAAACTTGATCCCTCTTGACTAAATAGAATGATGATAGCTTCGTGTACTACTAGATGTACCCACTATCCCCACTAGATGTACCCCCTCAATGGTAATTCCATGTACTCCTAGCTGACGTCATAGGTGTCGCCTGCTCCTATCTCCACTAGGTGTACCCCTTTAATGATTAATTAATAATGGTAGCTTCGTGTACCCCTAGCTGACTACATAGGTGCCGTCTGCTCCTATCTCCACTAGATGTACCCACTACCCTACCCCATTCGATCGGCTCCCTAACTCGTAGATACCCGTGCTGGTCCCACAGTGGGGTGTATCACTCCCCTAAAGTGGCAACCCAATACAACTTAAGGATGCACGGCTTATACCTACACGATGCAACAACGTCTTACCTACTAGCCCGGGCCCACGCACGCACATGATCCTGTTGGACTTGCGTTGCCACCTTTAACCCATTTTGGCCTCTAACAATCAGGCCCAGTAGGCGTGTCCCGTCCTCGACTTGGGTCGAGCTCACAAAGATACTTAATGGGCTACTGGACTGAAAAGGGCCCCCACCAAGCTTCCTACCTAGGCTTGGTCCCCTCTAATACATCCCACTTAACCCCATGTCCACTTACATGTATAAATTTGGTTAAGTGTTTTCTAATTTAACCTAGTCTCACCCTTTTGTTTAATTAACAGGTTGTATTGGTTAAGTCTGTGGGCCTATATACACAAATATTACCCACCTACCCAAGATTTACTTAACCCTCTCACTGGTTCAGACATATTTAATTTACGGTTAAGTTTGTGGGCCTATATGTACTAATATTACCCACTTACCCAAGATTTACTTAACCCACTCATTCTGTATAGCCTAGTTTACTTAACCCCCAACTTAAACTTAAGTTCCCTAGGGATCAGATTTGGTTAAGTAGTCCATTTCATTTACCATGTCCATTTTTAATTAATTAATCAATTAATTAAAACCTTTCCCTTCATAGGTGTCAATACCTATTTTATCCAATAATTTGAATTACATGTCATAATTGTTTATATTCAAATTACTCCATTTTTCTAATCGTATTTCTCATGACATCCACATGTCACCCACTAGATTCCTCATGCCACCCAAGGCACCTACTTAACCCCCTCATGTCCCACTACATGCTTATCTGGTTAAGTATTTCTTAATTCATTAAGGCCGTAACCTTATAAAGACCTCTCACATTAGACTGACATTTATGGCAGCTGGATTTGCCGGGCGGGTCCAGGCGGGTCCGGGCAGTCTTACACCATAAAAGAGCCTAACCTCGTGTCTTTACAACTGTTACGCTTTTAATTTGGGCCTAGGACCTCTCACATTGGGCTACCATTTGTGACTACTGGATTTGCCGGGCGGGTCCGGGCAGTTTTACGTCACAAATGAGTCCAATCTCGTGTCCTAAGCATTGATTATCACTTATAATCCTTTACCTCAATTTGAATTATTTTCCCTATTCAAATTATCAATTAATTCCAAAATTAACGATGTCCATAATTGACTCTATTAGGTCCATCCATTTATGGTATGCAAGATTATACCAATTTCGTCACAAATTTATTATATGCCATTAAAGGCCTTTTATCTCACTATTTAATATCCCTATTCAAATTCAAATTAATTTACATATATGACTCATTTACATTCCAATTCACATTTATTAACATAATATTTTCATCCCATATTTGGATTAATTATTAATCAAATATGTTAATAAAATTCCAATTATCTTTATCACCATAATTCACATTAATTATGTCCATATATCACTTTGCCAATTAGTATCTCAATTTACATATATGCCTCTTTTAAGGCCATTACATGCCAATTCACATTTATTAACATAATCAATATTTTTCCCATAACCCCCGCGGCGTCCGTTCGCATAGAATATATGATAGACTAAGAAATAGTCTAACACATGAAAAAGGGAAAAACACCACATATTCACATAACATACAAAATAGGCCTAACTTGCATATGAGAATTTACCACATAACTTGCATAAAATCATAGATCTAAACATAGGCCTAAAAGGTATGAACCTGCATGTTATGAATAAGATTTTCATCACAAAATTTACATAGGCAATAACCACAAACTTGCATAACATGATTCATGTTCCAAACTCATATTTTTATATAAACTTGCATATGTGATTTATGCAACATAACAATGGTGTAAATTTACCTCTAAACATATAAACTAGCATGTAAAGATTTAGCATGTAACTCATACATGTCATAGCCTAACTTTTGATCTAAAATAGATGTCATAATCTTTACTAACTTGCATGTGATTTATGTCTAAATCAACATCTAAACTTGCATACATACATATGATCTATCATATGAATCAACATAACCAAACTAGCATTTAAACAACATGATGATTTGATTATACATAAGCCAGTCATAGAATTACAACATAGATCATAACTTTACAACATAGATGACAACATAAAATTATAGAATTTACAACATGTATGATAACATCACAATTTTACAACGTAATCATATCATACGGTCAATAATTCACATCATATCCATATAATCCACAATTATATCTAATCTTACTTAATTTAATAATTATCTTGATTAGAGAAATCGAACTTGCCTTTCGTGGTTAAAGAATTATGAACAATTGATCAAACTTGATGCAGAATTGTTGTAGCGACGTTAGTTGATTCGTTGTTGAAGCTCTAAGCTTGAATTAGGTTGAATTGATTAGCTATCTTCCTCTTTAGTTGGCGGCGGCTACACTGAGTTCCATGGCGACAGCATAACGGCTTTGGTTCCGATTTTAATTAGGTTTAGGGTTAGCATTAGGATGTATTTATAGGTGTAGGAAGTTATTTAGGACCATTAGATTAACCCTGAACCATGAGAACCAATCAAATGCAAAATCTGCATTTGAGCGAATCGGCCCACGGGTTGACAGCCAAACACCCTGGATTAACCCCTAGTCGACCCAGCGAGGCTTGGGTCGACCTCAAAAATGGGCCGGTTCGGTTATTCCTCCTCCCAATTCACTGTTTTGAACTTTTTCGCATATTTATTTATTTAATTTTTAATTTATATATATATCAATATATATATATTTCTCTACGCAACCCATTTCACTTAATTCTTTTCTAAAAATTAATTATACTTTAATTTGTGAATTTTAATGTTATAAAATTACGGGGTGTTACAACTACCACAAAGCTTTCCCCATGGGGTCATGACTAAATCCTTACAAATGACCCCACTTCATTGGTCCATAGCCAATAGTCCTACCTAGGCCACTGTGGCCCTGAATCCGTCCACATGCCCCCTACTCCATAATGATCCAAAGTTATAGACATCGATAACCCCTAAGCACACATCCCGCAGCAAGGCCCAACTCATGAAGTTAACTCATTGGTTCCCGTCTAGATCCTGAGCTACAACCTCTCATTTGGACTACCTTTGCATCTCGGATTTTGGTCGAATTGGAGTTGGTTTTCAGAACAGTCGTCGCGTAGTAGTAATAACACACATTCGGATCGGTTCGAATATGCATAGTGCTCCAGTCATCATCGGTTCTATTAGGTCCAACGCTTCCTAGTATGCTCCTAGGTGCGGTTCGGTGCTCCTCTTCTAGCTCGCTTCGGTGCTCTGGAGCGGTTTGGTGCGGTGCTACTCCGGTTCAATGCTCTATTCAAACTCCGATCCGATCCGGCCATATCTTGTTGCCCTAGCATTTGTACGCTGCTGAAAATGCCATCACCTTGGTTCGGTTCGGCTATCCGACCCGATCCCCTAACCCGATCCAATCCGTATCCCTGTAGCATTTCCAGCAAGCTATTTTTCGTCCATTCTCGCCATACGACAGCGTTTTCAACCATTCTAACCTCGCTAATCAATCATAAAACATTCCAAACAGTAGTAGCTATATATAGAATCAATCAACAAGGTCAAAACATCAAGCATATAGGTTATTTAGATCAAAACATATCCCAAAAGCATGATTTTCCCCTTAATCCTCTTAATCATGGTTTAACAATATGATTAGCAAGGCATGTCCAAATTAACCCAAATTTCTAACAGAGGTATAAATGACATTTAAGAATTTCTACATATTTTTCCAGATTTTAAAAATGCATAATTTCGTTAATTAACACTAATCACTCCTAATTAGCCGTAATTAGTGTAGAAAGATGTTAATCACTTACCTTAGCCACAAATAAACTATGATCTGAAATTTTGGACAATATGGTTCGGATTCCAATACACTCCAGCAGCTCTACCTCGATTTTGGTGCTAATCCACCTTGATTTGATGTAGATTTGGCTTAATTAGTGATTAGAAGGTGATTTGGGGTGTTTTAGAAAGTGGAGGCCATTTCTAGGGTTTAAAGGTTGTAAGTGGCGGCTAGGAAATGAATAAAAACTGATTTATTAACTCATCTTAGCACTCCTATAACCCTAATACCGAAATGGATTCTGGGCCTAGCTCTAATTACCCGGTTAAGTCCGATTAGTGATGTTTTTCATCTTACAAACCTTATTTTAGCCATATCTCCCAAACGGTAAGTCCGTTTGATTAATGTGACCACTCTATGGAAAGGTAAACCATCATTCGAATCCAATGGAATGGTTTCAGGTCAAAACTCCTTAACAATCAAAAGTTATACGCGAAACAATATTCTCTAGGGGCAAAACGGTCATTTAAAATTCAGCAAAAATCGTGAACATGGGAAATGGCCCCAATAGTCGTTCCCCAAAGTTACACGACTATACGACTTCTCATGAAAGCAAAATAAATATTCTATGATCTTTCGACGCGTAGAATGCGGGTCGTTACATTCTCAACCCCCCTTCCCTTTAAGAAATTTCGCCCCCGAAATTCCTTAACCAAAATATACAAAGGTGTCCCGCATGCCTATCTGCCATTCATAAACAATCAAACATACATAACACAACACAGCAAGCTTATCCTAGCACACGGTTTTACCAACAAGGGAAAAATAACTATATCACTATTAAAACCTTACCAGGCAAAGAGTTTTGGATACGACTTCCTTATGCTCTTCTCTGTTTCCCAAGTACAGTCATTCTCGTCATCACTCCACTGGACTTTAACTAATTTCGCCATCTTTCTTCGAAGTTGCTTCATATTGTACTCGACAATACGCATAGGTCAGCGGTTCCCAACCACCTCAGGTTCTACTTCGATGTTGTAGAACTGATTCGGTGAAATAGTCATATTGAGATCGTGCACGAACTTCCTTAGCTGGGAAACATGAAATACGTTGCGAACTCCCGCCATCTTGTCAGGCAACTCAACTTTATATGTTAAATTTCCAACTTGTTCAAGAATTGGAAATGGGCCAACAAACCTTGGTGCTAACTTCTCTGACCAAATCGAATAACTCTTTTCAACGGAGAGATCTTGACAAATACCAAGTCGCCAATGGAGAACTTCAAATCTCTTCGTCTTTTATCAGCATAACTCTTCTGCCTATCTTGGGCAGCCTTCATTCGTTGTTTAATAACCTTGATCCTGTTAGAAGTTTCTCTTATTACATCTGGCTCAAGCACAAATTTCTCATCGGTTTCCAACCAACATGATGGTGAGTTGCACGGTCTTTCTTCTAAAGCTTCAAATGGAGCCATTTCAATACTGGATTGATAACTACTATTGTATGCAAACTCAACTAGATGCAAATGGTCATCCCATGACCCACCAAAGTCCAATATGCAAGCTCTCAAGAGATCCTCTAACACCCAATTCACCCTTTCTGTCTGACCGTCGGTTTGAGGATGGTATGCGGTGCTGAGATGTAACTCTATCCCTAACGCCTCTTGTAAGCTCTTCCAAAACCCACTAGTGAATAACGGATCTCAGTCACTCACAATGCCTTTAGGTACTCCATGAAATCTCACCACCCATTTCATATACAGTTTTGCTAACTTAGTCGTCGTCCTATTCGATTTGACAGATATAAACCTTGCACTCTTGGTCAATCGACCTATAATCACCTAAATACTATCATGACCTAATCTAGTCCTTGGTAAACCGTCAACGAAATCCATTGAGACTTGTTCCCATTTCCATTCTAGAATTTCCAATGGTTGTAACAAACCACTAGGCTTCTTTTGCTCAGCTTTAACTAACTAGCAATTCATGCACTTGGATATATAAACTTCCCAACGTCTCTCTTCATCCCTTCCCAGTAATAGGCTGCTTCAAGTCTCGATACATTTTGTTACCACTGGGATGTATAGTCAGTCTCGAGTGATGACATTCTCTAAGCACTTCATCTCTCAATCCATTTACGTTGGGTACTACTAATCTTAGGGAGCGATAAAACAACTAACTAATATCACCAATAAGGTAAAAGAGAATAGGCAGATTAACCATCAATCTGCCAATCATCTTATTAGAGGAGAACTCCAAGCCCAACTCCGCACACTCGACAGTGACAGCCTTTACAATAAAACATTTCATCCCTACTTCAGGATGAAATCGAAATGACTCGTTCAACCCTAGCAATCAAAAGCTACAAAATAATAGCACTCATAACATCCAGTTTATACATCTCGCGTGAACCATCCTAATCAAACTCAACATCCCTCAAGTACAAACCCCAGAGGCCTAAACCAATATCAGACAAGCACACAAGAAACGTCTCCTTCGACATTGGATAATTCACATGAGACGGTTCAACAAAGAAACCAATCACTCATGACCGACTTTGGCTATCCTCGCCAATCCTGCTTTGAAACTATCGTTGATCGTATGACTGGCTATGTCACCATACCATCCGTCAAGGGCTAATGATAACCACAGTTCTAATCAGGCTACTACACGTCCAATGTACATTTGCCTCCCTGAGACAACTAGGCTCATCTAATAGGTCCAGAGTATTCGACTAGTCTAGCTTGCCTTTTTAAGTGCCCCTACCATACCCTCGCTTTGAGCCTGCTAGAACTTACAACAACGATAATCCCCTCATAACTCTTGTTGGCTTCACCGGCGACTATTCATAACTCAGACCCAATCTCGAGTATCAATTACCCACAACTCAAGTCCAACATGAGTCGTCTCCCTACTCGTTGCGTCTCCAAGATCAACGAACACATCTTATTGCTTCGAGATTTCCCCATTGAATTCACTCTGAAGTTATTACCATTTTTGAACCAATGAGAACATCAACATAAGGTCCTAAAAAATCCATAGCATTCATCGAACAGTTCCTGTCTATCATCCGCTAAAACCATGAAAACGTCGACACCTAAATGACTAGTCCAACCAGTATCAAGGGCTAATGGAAGCCCCGACTCCAAATGGACTACCGCACATCCAACGCACGTTTATCCTCCAAGGATAACTAGATCACGTCCAACGGATCCAAGGTAAGTGGGTGTTCCAAGATACCCCTACTTCGAGTCTGCCTAGAATACTCCAAACTATCAACGACTCCTTGGCACTCCATCAGAAGAGCTACCCTTAACTCCATCTTTAACTTGAGTCCACACATAAGCGAAGGGACCCATCTGCATTAATGGAAAATATAACTGGTGCTCCCCACACGGAGACGCTTCTTCGGATAAATCCCTTCTTCAAAAGATCGCTTACTTGCCCCCCGAGCTCTCACTTCTCCCTTCGCGCCATGCAACGAAGTGGCGTCACTATAGGCCTGGAATCTTTCACTAAATCAATTCGAAACTCGATCTCTTAGTGTGGTGGAAGTCCGGTCACTTCCTCGAAGACGTCCGGATACTGGTCAGCAATGGGCACATCTGACAACTCATCATGCGGGATGTCAAGGGAATCTATAAAACTAGCCATCACCCCATCACTAGGTAGGCTACCAAATAGTATAGAAAACTAGCCATCACCTCATCATTGGTTAGGCTACAAAACAGTACCCTCTGCCCATCATCCGCTCAAATGGTCACCGAAGACCCCTCACAGTCTACCACCACCCCATACCTTTGAAGCCAATCAACTCCCAAAATAATGCCAAACCCAATAAAGCCCAAAACAAAGCAATCGTAAGAAAAGATACATCCATAACTCGATAGGACTGCATTATGATAAGTCATACTAAGGCTAATCGAACCACCGATCGGGTTCATAACAACTAAAGGTTTATCGACAATCTCAAGTTCCAATCCTAACCTATCTACCAGGTCACTAGATACGAAGGAATGGGAAACCCCGATATCAAATAAAACTAGAACTGGAACCTCATAAATGGAAAGCATACCTTGAATAACAACACCCTTTCCCATCTCCACCACAGTTGGGGCATTCGACGAAGAAGGAACAGTGTTGATAGCATACACTTCCACACTCTGCTTCTTGTTAGGGGGTTGCGGACATTCTTTCTTGAGATGTCCCATTTAGCCGCAATTGAAGCACTTCCTTTCCCCTAGCTTCGCTCGACATTCTTCGGCATAGTGACCCTTCTTGCTGTAGCTAAAACACTCTACATCTTTCTTGTTCTTCTATTTCTGGCCATCCCTAGCTTGGTTCTGTTTCCTCTTTTTCTAGGACTCCTCGTTAATCTTGGCGAGACCGGTTCTAGGCGCCTGCACTACAACACCACCACCATTAGTAGCATTAGGAATTGCTCCTAGAGCATCCCTAAGCATCTCTTGTATGAAGGCAGTAAACATCTCCCTTATGTCAGGGACATTCCCATTGTTGGCCCCTGAACCCGCTTCTTCTTCAACTCCTGATGCGAAGTTCCTCACTGCCTTTCCCGTATTTCGGTTCATCATTCAATCTGTAAAGAGAAAATGATTTACCATCTCCTTAGTGGTGCCAATGCAGTGCGACTTCATCCTTAGCTATACTAATAGTATATATATATAGCTTTTGAAAACCAAAATATCACAAATACGCGCTCTCATATACGTACATTATCTCTCCCTGTTGTCTTTCCCTAGGTTAACTACGCAACCTAGAGCTTTGATACCAAGTGTGATGGCCCGCCCCGCACCAGCCGACATATCCAATGAAAGTGCGCTGTGCCAATGCCCGACTAGCACGGGATGGTCGCCAAAGAAAGTAAAGGAATTTGAACTAACAAGGAACCTGCAGTATATCTCATAGCGCATGGATCAAAATATAATAATAACTTTGACATAAAACAGGTGAGACGGTGCATAAGCTGAAAACTAAACCATCATAGCAGCGGAAAATTCAAAATACAGCTTATGTTCCATATCATCATTATTACAACTTTTAAAACTGTCTCCAAAGCAAAATAAGAAAGGTACACTACTAATGCCCAAAGTAGTGACCAGCAGCAACACAGGGAGAATATATATATCATACGTGGAAGCCTTCTGCTCGTCTTCGGTACAACTACTCGTGCATAATCACCTGACATGTCTCTAGTCTGCCTGTTTAAGAACACCCAGAGTAATAACAAGAGATATAAAACTCTGGCTCAGACAAAAGTCTGGTATGAGCGATAAGCAGCAAAACAGAACAATAACAGGTATACTAAACCATACCTGAACCTGGACCTGCAACCAAAGAGTTAACACAACAAGATGTACAATACTCTAACCTTAACATATGGTGTAAAGATAAGGGGGAGGGGTGTGCATGTCATAGTGATATCAAACAATCAAGCATAATAATCATCCTCACATCTCTCACTCTGTGCGTAAAGCATACGATATCTACCACTTTGGTCATTATACCCATCGAGGTAGTGACGGAGTCCGACTTGTATAACTATTGCTACCACCAAGCTTGCCTCATGGAGTCATGACTAAATCCTTACAAATGACCCCACTTCATTGGTCCATTGTGGCCCTGAATCTGTCCACATACCCCCTACTCCATAGTGATTCGAAGTTATAAACATCGATAACCCCTTAGCACATATCCCGCAGCAAAGCCCAACTCATGAAGTTAACTCATTGGTCCCCGTCTGGATCCTGAGCTACAACCTCTCATTTGAACTACCTTTGCATCTCGGGTTTTGGTCGAATTGGAGTTGGTCTTTAGAACAGTCGTTGCGTAGTAGTAATAGCACACGTCCGGTTCGGTTCGAATATGCATAGTGCATTAGTCATCATCGGTTCGGTCCAATGCTTCCTAGTATGCTCCTGGGTGCAGTTCGGTTCGGTGCTCCCCTTCTGGCTCGGTTCGGGGCTCCTAGAGCGGTTCGGTGCAACTCCGGTTCAGTGCACTATTCAAACTCCAATCCTACTCCAATCCAACCCGATCTGGCCTTATCTTGTGCCCTAGCATTTGTACGCTACTGAAGATGCCATCACCATGGTTCGGTTCAGCTATCCGACCCGATCCCCTAATCCATCCGATCCGGATCCCTTTAGCATTTCCAGCAAGCTATTTTTCGTCCATTCTTGCCATATGATGGCATTTTCAACCATTCTAACCTCACTAATAAGTCATAAAACATTCCAAACAGTACTAGCAACATATAGAATCAATCAACAAGGTCAAAACATCAAGCATATAGGTTATTTAGATCAAAACATACCCCAAAAGCATGATTTTCCCCTTAATCCCCTTAATCATGGTTTAACAATACGATTAGCAAGGCATGTCCAAATTAACACAAATTTCTAACAGAGGTATAAAATGACATTTAAGAATTTATACATATTTTTCCAGATTTTGAAAATGCATAATTTCGTTAATTAACACTAATCACTCCTAATTAGCCGTAATTAGTGTAAAAAGAGGCTAATCACACACCTTAGCCACAAATAAACTCAGATCTAAAACTTTTGGACAATATGGTTCGGATTCCAATACACTCCAGTAGCTATACCTCGATTTTGGTGCTAATCCGCCTTGATTTGATGTAGATTTGGCTTAATTAGTGATTAGAAGGTGATTTGGGGTGTTTTAGAAAGTGGAGGCCATTTCTAGGGTTCAAAGGTTGTAAGTGGAGGCTAGAAAACGAATAAAAACTAATTTACTAACTCATCTCAGCCCTCCCATAACCCTAATCCCGAAATGGGTTGTGGGTCTAGCTGCTAATCACCCGGTTAAGTCCAATTAGTGCTATTTTTCATCTTCCAAACCTTATTTCAGCCATATCTCCCAAACGGTATGTCCATTTGATCAACCACTCTACGGAAAGGTAAACCATCATTCGAATCCAATGGAAGTGGTTTCAGATCAAAACTCCTTACCAATCAAAAGTTATAGGCGAAACAAGATACGCCAGGGGCAAAACGGTCATTTAAAATTCCGCAAAAATCGTGAACATGTGAAATGACCCCAATAGTCGTTCCCTAAAGTTACACGACTATACGACTTCTCATGAAAGCAAAATAAATGTTCTATGATCTTCCGAGGCGTAGAATGCAGGTCGTTACATAATTCAATATTAAACCTTATTAAATCAATTTATATACAGAAAACTAAATTATAAAATAAAAATCCAAATTAAACTTAGTTAAAAATTCCGGGATATTACAAGAAACAACCCAAATAACCAAGGAAAAAAATATAAAAATAAATTTTATATTTACATGGTCATTTTTTCTTATTAATTTTATTGCGTTACTCTAATTTGACAGGTTCGACGAACGAATGGACAAATTTTGGATCAATCACTAAAGATAAAGACATTGAGTGTGTGAGCAAGTGATAAGTTGTAACTGAGTGTATGTAGTGAGGATATATGTACAAAATGTGTATCATGTAGTGGTTGTGTAATAAAGAGAACAATTAAATGTATACTATTCAACTGTGTAATAAAAATATTTGTTTTATTAAAATAACTGTTCAAAATTAGAAATTTTGAATACTAGTGTAATAAAAATATTTGTATTATAGTATATTACAACTGGCATAACCATCTCTATTAGTGGTTATCCCAATGTAAGTTTCAACGTTTTACAATGGGCATTAATTATTGTCACATAATCTATTGCAACGGTCACTGACCGTTGTAAAAGGGGTATTTGACAATTTTTCTTATCCGTTGTAAAATACTGTCGAACTATTACAATGTGGCCTAATACAATGGACCTATGACTGTTGCTAAACCCATACCCATTGTAAAAAGGCTGTTTTGCTATAGTGAAATTAATTCCGCTGTGTACGTGAGATTTATTAGTCATCGTACAAGAAAATTGTTATGACTGTATAGACTGATCCATGGTGTATTCTTATGATCATTGTATGTATTAATACAGTTTTTTATGTAAAGTTTATTCGATCCATTATATTTTATTTATTTCGCTGTAAGAATCTGATCTGTTGTGTTTGTGTTCTACTTCTTCTATTCTAACCTTTCTTTTCTTCTTTTTTCTCACCCTTTAACATCTTTCTTCAAACTTTCTAGGTTTTCAATACTTGTATTTAGGCATGTGAATATAAGTATGTATTAGTATCAAAATTCAAGGGTCGAATTTTCCACATCGTTACAGTACATTAAATATTACTTAACATACACCGTGTCATTTACTAAATTGTTATTGTTTTAATCTTTTTGTCTTCTCTCTTTCAGACATAATACTTAAAGTTAAAATTTTCTTACATTAAATTAAGTTAAATTTAACAAAGTGAAATTTAATTTTTGCACTAGCATTATAAGTTTGAGATAATTTTCAAAATATCTCAATTTCAACAAAATAACTAGAATTTAGAAAAGTCTAAATTCCTCTAAATTATAACAATTAGTTTTGAATGTTGTCGTAATTGAAATTTTAGGTTTGATGATGAAACAATGTATTAACTTTTTCATTAAAATATGCAAATTGGACCAAATTTCATTAATTTATTAGTTAATTTGATGAATTATATGCAAAAGTAAAAAAAACAATTAAGAAAAAAGGTATTTTAGTAATATATTTTTTGTAAGAAAACAAAGGTGTATCTTATGTGATTTTCGGTGTATGTACAGAGTTTGTCGATAGCTTATCTAAATTGTATATTGTTTACATTGTGATAGGTAATCGTGTACATTCAATGATTCAAATGCTGGTAGATTAATTTTGTAGTCAATCTAGATGAGGGCTAACCAAAAATGCTTTATACATTAGCTACCGTAATTGAATTGCAATTTAATTGAAAAAAATTGTCAATGCAAATAAAATTCTCTTCAAGTTGTATTTAGGGGAACATAAATGAGACGACCAGTTAACTATCAGCTAGAAACTCATTCCATTAAGGTAAATATGTCATTTTAGCCATTCTAAGTTTGTTCTTTTTAATAATAAAAATACAGTATAACAAAAAGGGAGAATCTAGTCATTCTCCAACGGCTCAAAAAAAGGTTTCTACAGATTGTAGAAATCGTGCATACAAAGACACAAAACATACAGAACCAATATACATCTAAATCAGAAGACAGCCAAAAGTCAAAAGCTAGCACAACAGTAGATAAGGCCAGAGAGGCCTCAATAGACGAAGCAGAAGGCGGCGCTGAAACCCCGTGCTGCACATAAAACGTACATAGAGTAGTAGTAGTAGTCGAGCCATCCAAGTAAAACCATGTCCAAACTAACGGCCCTGATCCTCTGAGTCTGCCATGTCCTTATGCTCCAAGATAGGGGTGAGCATTATTCGGTTAAACCAAATAAACCAACCAAACCAAATTATTTTGGTTGGTTTGGTTCAATTTTGAAATTAAATCGGTTTGTAATTGGCCTAAAAAATATTAAGTTCGGTTATCGGTTTAACCAAATTAACCGAACTTTTACTATATTTTCAAAATTATCAGTATTATAATAAATATTTTAGGTTAGTTTAGTTATTTAAGTATATATTAATCATTACCTATGTGTCAAAGTTAATATTAAAAAGCAATGGATTAATCATTACCTATGTGTCAAAGTTAATATTAAAAGTCAGTTTAGTTATTTAATATATTAATCATTACCTATGTGTCAAAGTTAATATTTAAGTATATAATAATACTATAATCATATATTTATAATTTGTTTCAAATTATAGTGAATATTTCGAAAACAAAGTGTAAACAATTTTAGTTCGATTTAATCTGATAACCAACCAAACTTAATTTGGTTTGGTTTTCATTTTTATTGGTTTTAGTTTGGTTTTGGTTGGTTTGGTTTGATTTTCATTTTTATTGGTTTTAGTTTGGTTTGACAAACTTATCATCGGATAAACCAAACCAAACCAACCAAACGCTCACCCCTACTCCAAGATATCCTGGGATGGAGAATAGAAAGCACCAACCAGCTCCTGAATGACCAATCTGATAACATGTACTTCAATATTTGCACAACTAGCAAACGACACAAGATCAATTGGGGAGGGGGTTGTATGGGAAAGTGGTAAGCAACAGAAGACATTAAAAAAAACCAACCTTAACCAAAAAAAATCAAAAAAACAACCAATACCTGCCTTGGGAGTGGCTTATACCGATGCAACATCAAAGGTCATATCCCACCTCCTAGAGCGGGAGATTAAGGCTCCCTAGAAAGGTCTACCACGAAACGCAAGGAACACATCGTTCCTTACTTTCCGGATAATGGTAGGAGGGTCCATAGCCACTTCGTCAAAAACTGCCTTATTCCGCGAGCACCAGATGTGCCAGTAGATAAGACAAGGAATCAATCGAAGAAGGATCGTCCTTAAAGACTTTCCTAAGATGTCTGCCCACCAGAAACTCAGTATACCTTCAAGCGAGGTTGCATTACCTCGGTAACCCATCAGGTTCCCAAAGTAATTCCAGACAGACTTGGCGCACATCCCAGAGAGCAACAAGTGAATAGACAATTCAGAGTATCTAAAGCTGTAGCACATGCACCTTGATACGGATGCCGATTTTCTGAAGGTTCTCATCTATTGGTAAGCCATTATATAAGTATTTCTACATAAATGGTGAAACCTTCGGAGGAATACGAACATTCCAAACGAGGGAGAAAAAGTGGAGACGAGGACCTGGAGTTCGTATGGAATTCCAAGTCGCCTTAAGCGAGAAGGGACTATCGTCTCAAACGGTACCACCCCCATGTGCATCCGACAAGGCCTTCATGGATTGCATCCATTTCCATATCTCACTAGCGTAGAGGGAAGTACACCAGAGAAATCCGTGCCTTCCAACCTATGGTACTTGGCATGGAGGAACGTCGCCCAAAGGGAGTCGTTCTTTCCAAATCTCGCCCATAACTTGCAAGCAAAGGCTGAGCAGATGTCCCTAGCGTTACGGAGGCCTAGGATTTCCTCACTCTTGGGACGATAAATGGAGTTCCAAGAAATCCAATGGTGGCGAGAAAAATTGTCCTTATTTCCCCAAAAGAAGGAAGAAGCCAAGGAACGGTAAGAGTGGAAGAACGATGCAGCGGGAGTCATGGCAGCGAAGATATGAGCTCCCATAGAGTCAAGAACAGACTTAATGAGAAGCAATTTCCCAGCTTGAGAGAGGAGAGGAGCATTCCACCGAATGATCTTTCCCCTAACTTCATCAAATAGGGGATCGAAGATGGCATTGAGCTTCCTACCTTGGTATAGCTCAATGCTGAGGTAAGGGAGGGGAAAGGAGGCTTCCTTGAAACCAGTAGATGCCGCGATCCGGGAAGATCTGAATGAGGAATGATCTTTCGCGGGCATGAAGAAGCTTTTAGATGAGTTACAAGTTGCCCCGAACATATTTCGTACTGCCGAATAAGACCCAACAGGCCCCGAATAGACCAACGACTACCATTAGTGAAAATGATGATGTCATCAGCGAATGACGAGGAGGAGATAAGAGGACAACCACTAAGGATGTCGAACCATTGAATCTGTCCAGTAATCATTAGAGAGTGCAACCCGTGAATGAAAGCCTCGGTCGCAATAGCAAACAGTGAAGGGGAGAGGGGGTCACCCTGGCGAAGGCCCCTCCCGAACCTGAAATAACAGATGGTCGATCCATGCGATCGTAAGCCTTAGCCATGTCTAGCTTAATGACCACATTAGAGCCTCGTACCTTCTTATCGATCTGAGAAATTAGCTCCTGGGCTAAGATGTGATGCCCCAAAAATTTGGACCAGTCAAAATTGCCGAAAAAACCCATGTGTCCAAAAATAAACAATGACAACTACCACCATACTGTGTAATTACATCACTAAATGCACTGGATATAATTTAAATAAATTCCATTTAATAAATATTCATCTAATTCACAAGGTAGGCTCAAATACGAATAAACCTCAATTACCATAAATCGACTATTATGCGACTCTAGTGAGATGGTCATCGATATTCGTTCTTGCACACTTGATAAACATGTTAGCATGACATAAATGATAACACATAAAAAATGCACCAACACAAGATGCAATAACATGTAATAAAAAATATTTTTATTAATATAGTAGCTGCATCACTACCACTTGTGACTGCCTACATACCTTTATCCAATTGGGTAAGCAATTAGATAAAGGATCAAACCAACGTAGTTCTTCATTACAAAACATTTAAAATCATTATTTGCTTTCAAAATACTCATTATATCATGTAGAATTCTCAAAAGTAATCTTAAATTACTTTTCTTTATTATTAAATAAAATTCTAAATTATTTCTAAACTCAAATAATTTCAAATTAAACTTTGAATTAACCATCCCGTCCATCAGATCATTTAAGGATAGCCAGGGAGAGCAGGAAACTACATTTTACAAACCCAAGCCTAGACACTATCCTCTCTGCCACCCTAGGACGTTCCAGTCTTTTATTTCGAAAGACATCTGTATATCTCTTGTAGAAATTTCTTTCAAAATACAAGCATCTTTTATTTTAAATACTAATCATCTTCATTATGCAAAAACTCCTCCATAATCAATTCTCAAACCACCTTTATATTTTTATAATATATGTTTGGAAAGATATTCAAAGATTGAACTGACATAGTTTTTTTTCAACACCATTCATTATCTCATTAAAACAAAAACACACCCAATTTATACCTCGTTTAAAGCACTAATCATACCTCATTTAATCACATACTATTAAAGCCTCGATTAAACATTATTCATACCTCATTTACACACTATTTATACCTTGTTCAAGGACTAATCATACCTTGTTTAAACACGTACTATTCATGCCTTGATTGAACAATATGTGTACCTCATTTAAACACATTTATACCTTGTTCAAGCACTAATCATACCTCGTTTAAACACATACTATTCATACTAATCATACCTCATTTAAACACTAATCATACCTTGGTTAAACACTAATCATTCCTTATTTAAAACACTAATCATACCCCGGTTAACCTCATTTAAACATTAATCATAAATATCCTCAATTGTTAGTCGTATATGTTGATTGCTTGTCAAAGCAAAGATCGCAACAAATATAGTATGTTAAAGTCATAGGCATCTTTAAATTAAAACACAAGCTTATGAAATAATAATGATTTAAATGATAAGTATTGTAACAACCCGAAAATCTGGGCCAGTTTAAAATTTTTATTTTGGCCATTTTAGCGAATTTTGATTATTTAAAATGAATTATTTTAAATAATATCGACGAGGAAATTTATTTTGAATATAATTCGAACGTATATATTATATACGTCGTCGTTAGAATATATAATAATTATAAATAGAATTGAAAATGGCGCGGTAGTTCGATAATTCGATTTCAAACTTCAATTGAATGTACCGGGTGCAAAACAATCCGGATTTTAGCGAAACCAAAAACATTAGGATCTAATTGATGATATCTTTCCAACGAATCCGAAAAATCGAGATTTCATAGCGGGAATCAAAAGATAAGTCCAGTTGAAAATTCTGAATAGTCGCTATAGAATTTCGGCCCTTAAAAATAGCCATTTTGCAAACGACCTCGGATTTCGACGAAACCCGTTTTGTTGGGTCTGTGGTGTCACGTTATTGCTAGGTTTCAAATTTCATAATTTTTCAAATCAATATGTGAGCGTGGCAAAGGAAAACGCGTTTGACCAGTTTCAGTTGATTTTAATCGACTGGAAAAGGACCATTTTTCTAACGGTCTCAGAATTCGACGAAACTAGTTTTGTTAGGACCGTATCGTCAATACGAAGCTAGAAAATATTTTTCAGGAATTTTTAAAGTTCGTATGTGACCCCGGTAATTTGAAATGTACGTTTAAAATTCAATATAGTGATTTAAATGTAAATTCAAAGGAAACGGATTCAAACGATCAAATCAACCTACGATGCATATCCCATTGTGTTCGGAATGGGGGTAATTAGCTATGGACGACAGGTGGTGGGTCTCGTTTCGAGGTCGTATGTAAAAGTCAACTTTTTTGAAATAAAATTAAAAAAATAATATAGAAAGCCTCTCTCCTCTCTTCCTTAATTCCTCTCAGGCCCCTTCCCCCCGTCAGTTCATTCAATCGAAGAGAAAAAAAAATAAAATATAAAAATAAAAAAACCCAGACATTGACGGAATCGCCCCCCCCCCTTCCCATCGCCGGCGACCGCTCACCCCACCGCCATGGCCCCTCGACGCCGGCGCACCTCCTCACGAGCCCCCCCTTCTCGATTTTGAAGACCATGAAGCCCCCCAAACCATCGACAGTCGCGCCCCCGACTACCTCGCCAGAGCAGGGAGGCGTCGATCTCGAGGAGGTTCAGGGCAGATGATGGCGGCGCGAGCAGCTTCGGCTTGGTGGCAACGGATCCAGCTCCGATCAACTATAGGCGGCGCAAATCGGAGCCCTAGCTCCGGTGATGGTTCGAACGATTCCCAGGTGATTTTCAAAATATAAAATCATGGTTTTAATTTAGTTTTTTTTTATTAAAAATGATGGTTTTAATTCAGAATATTAAAACATATATAATCAGTTTTTAAAATATATATATGTAGCTTAAGTAAAAATATGATTTTCATTATAAATGATTTTTATAAAATGAATAGCATAGAAAAAATTTGATTTTTATAAAATGAATAGCATAGAAAAAATATGATTTTTATAAAATGAATAGCATAGAAAAAATATGATTTTTATAAAATGAATAGCATAGAAAAAATATGATTTTTATAAAATGAATAGCATAGAAAAAATATGATTTTTATAAAATGAATAGCATAGTAAAAATATGATTTTTATATATTGAACATCGAAGTAAAAATATGATTTTTATATTTTTAAAGTATTAAAAATATAATCTTTACTATATAGAAGTAGTAAAAATATGATTTTTACATATGTAGTGGCCGCGGGCAACGAAGATGACAAAAAGACGAGCACGACAAGATTTTCTGCAATAGGAGTGTCGTGAAGTTGAGATAGCTTTCGGTGAGAATTTCTCACTCTTTGATTTTATTTTTCTAGTTATATATATATATGTATACTAGGATGCAGACGGTGCTTAGTAGCACCCGACACAATCGTCCACAGACCATGGACTTGTTTGTTTGATTGCAAAAATTAGTTAGATTGTTTGATTGAAATTGAATTGTGTGGTGAAATGAATTGATTTGATGATGTGTGAATGGCGTGGGCCTTCACTAGACCGGGGATAAGGCTAGGCCTTGTCCTGTTTCTAGTATCGTGCCGTTATGCCGCCGAAATTTTCTAAAATAAGTTAGAAAAATAGAAATATCATTTTATTTAAAGAATGAACTGAATAGAAATTCATATGTTGGAATAAAATGTTTTATCGTTAAAAATACAATTTTTAACGTGAATGTGAATAAATAAATACCCATTTACAAACCAGACGGTTTGTTTATGTACACCTATTTGAAGGACATTGATTGGGTCGATAAATTTTACACATCGCCCAACTGCACGAATAAAATATCTGTTTGATTGTTTGAAACCCCACACGGGTGTTGGGATGAAATATGAAGTTCACTCATCCTGATTGATTAAATATGTCGATCGATTGATTGACAGGCTGTTATAAGCGTTAGATATCTATATTTGATGCTTATACAGTGTAGTGCACTTTGGTTGATGGTTGATTATTTTTCAATGCTATTATATACATGGGTTGTATGGAATCCATATAATTAACTTTATATGGTAATTGATTGGGCCTCATTCCAATTCGAAAAATAAAGAATATTATAAAATAAAGGTTCATGTGTTGACAGTACTCATCCGTTGAGATTGGTCATGTGTTGAACGAAATATTTTAGTAATAAAATTTACATCTTTATCAATATAAAATAAAGGTTCATGTGTTGACAGTACTCATCCATTGAGATTGGTCATGTGTTGAACGAAATATTTTGATAATAACAACTATTTTGAAAAAGAAATATTTGAAATAGAATATTTGAAGATAGAAATTTATGAAGTCGTGTTGATTAGATTGACGCCATTTTGACGTAAACGATTTATATCGGTTCTATTCATTTTGAAATGAATTGAATATAAAACGATTTCGAAATGAATTGAATATAAAACGATTTCGAAATGAATTGAATATAAAACGATTTCGAAATGAATTGAATATAAAACGATTTCGAAATGAATTGAATATAAAACGATTTCGAAATGAATTGAATATAAAACGATTTCGAAATGAATTGAATATAAAACGATTTCGAAATGAAATGAATTGAAAACGATTTCAAAATGAATTGAATTGAAAACGATTTCAAATGGAATTGAAAGCGAATTGAAATGAATTCAAATTGAATTGAAATTTGAATTGAATAGAAATGAATTTTAAAACGAATTTATAAAGAAGAATTCAATTTTGATTTGAATTGAAATGGAAGTTGAAATTGCTTTTGAAACGAATTTTAAAACTATTTATATAATTCGTTTTAAATAGAAATCGACGAAATATATATTATATATATAATATAATGGCCTGAATAGAATGCGCCGCGCCGCGGCAGTTCGCGAATTTCGACCATTGATTTCAAACGGACATTACGGGAGATCCGACCGTCGGATTCTCCTAAAACCGGAACCGTTGGGTTCGTATCGAAAAGAGCTTTCTAACGAATATGAGAAATTAGAAATCTAACGGTTGGATTTGGAATTATGTCCAAATCAAATTTGGAAAAGGTCGCTGTAAGTGCAGTTCGATAGCCGTTGATGGAAATCGACTGTACAGGCCTTGATAAAATTATTAAAAATAGTAATAATTTGTGTAAAATCATAAGAAATGATTTAGAAAGAATTGGGATGAAAAACTCCATATTTGAAAAGATAAAAATAGATTTTTATCGAAATGAACTAGTTTTGAACTAGAAATATAATTCTATTTATTTTTAAATAAATAAATTGAATTTGAATAGGGTTTAAAAATAACCAGAATATCCAATGATTGCATTGGAGTGGAATTGAATCGAAATTGTCTTCGGAATATTTCGATGTTAGAATTCGTGATTATACGGATGTTGATATGGAAATTTGAAAGATATATACTTATATTGTTATTTCCAATACGACATTTGTTAATCGTAGAATTTGATATTGAATATAAGCCGATATATTTTCTATTCAGAGCCTTATATTGAATATCAAATGTGATTTGGGTTTGTCGTGAATGGTGTCTTCATTAACACTGTTCTTGAACCCTGTTGAGAAAAGATTAAATCTTTTTATTTAGATTTAATGAAGTGTACCAATTAAATAATATTTAATTGGAATTGAATTGATATTGATTTTTGGGTTTATCGTGAACAGTGTTTTAAACAACACTCGTTCTTTAACCCGATAATTAATGAATGTGATTTTGGGTTTATCGTGAACTGTGTTTTTAAATGACACTGATTCTTTAACCCAGTTAAAGATTAAAACTAAGTGGAGTTTTAATGAATCTTTAATTAGATTGAAAAGATCGAAAATGGAGTACCACCAGTTTTGCTCCAGGCGATAGCTAAATCTTTAATTAGATTTGAACGTGAAATGGTAATTGAATTTACCGATAACACTGTGGTGTTAGATATGAAGTATAACCAGTTTTACTTCATGGGATGAATAGGTTGGGATTGGGAAATTAAAACCAATGATTACTTCGGTAAGGTTCGTTAATCTCGACTAGTTTGAATTGATATTCAAAAATAGATTAAAGAATAATTTCAAGAAATTCATCTTGGATAAAATTAATGGGAACCTTTCCCTATGAATGTGAAATTTAGAAACTAACTGTCGGTTAGCTAAGTAGAATGGTTTTCTGGATATTGATCTGATGTTGGTTTCGGCTTTCGGGGTTAATATTTGGGAAATTATTCTCTTGATTAATTTACGGTTAGTGACTGATGAATTGGAATGAGGCGTATGTTGTGTTTGTGTAACACTTATTTAAAATATACGCGAGTTATTCGGAAAGACCGGGTTTATCCCATTCTGAATAACTGATACGACGATAAGTCGAAGATGAAGACGGTGGTCGAAGACCGGAAGTCTTCACGTCGTTTGGGTGATTACTGATGATCTTGATTGGGCTGTACACCCAAGAAGATGGAAACAGTTGGCGATCATCCCGACGTACTTGGAGATCGATGGATATGCGGGGTACTAGGTGCCTCCGGTTTCGTTCAGACCCAGAACGAACTTGTAAATGGACCGTGTGTCTGACATTGGATTTTAGTCTGTGTGATTGATCTCCATTAAATATATATCTGTTTGGCGGCGGAGAATTTATTCTCTTGCTTAACGCCCTTCTCTGAGACGTACGAGCGCAGGGGTTATATATTGATGGATATCAAACGCATGGAGTGAATTGCCTATGTGGCATGCCTAAGTGGCAATTGATCGAGGCTTCTGTTGAAAAGCAAAGTCTTGTGGTGATGATCAAAGCACGGCCTTTGTGGCGTAGCTTTGTGTAACGTTTACTTCGCGAGTTTCACACCCGGTATGGACCAAAAACGGGAGAGGACCTCAGGGAGGGCATGCGTTTCCTTCTAGCTAAAAAGTGGCGTCAGTGGTTTTACACGCCCTGACGAGTTTGACTTATGTGGTTGTTGCTGTTGCGAGGTGCCTCGGATATATCGGTCGTTCTCGAACCGATGGAGTCATTTGTTGGCTCATTGACACCCCAAAGGGTGGGGAAACGCAGTGTTCAGGCATTTTAATCCACATCGGTGGACCGGCCCTGTCGCTCCAAGGGTCACTCGAGCTCTGATCCTGAGACACGGGCTAGAGCGTCTCGAATCGGTAGAGGACTATCTTTTGCCTCGGTTCATAGACGGAAATCCAATTTCCAAATACGTGACAGTTGCGGTTTTATTTGTAGAGCCTAGTATGGCGACATAGTGGGATGGGGCGCTCATGCCGCCTATGATTGATACTTATGATTTGAAGTTGTTTTATACACTATGCACTTATAATAGTATCAAACGATTTGTTTTAACCGTATCAAGCATTCTTTGGCTGTTATAAGGGAAAACCCTATCCTCGGCTGCGTTGCATTGTGTGATGGGACCTGGGTCTTATAACAGCTTCATTTTTCTTTATTTAGCATTGCGTTGTTGTTTTATGCACTGGTGTTCTTGGGAGGAAACCCGTTCCGTGTTATACGGCGTGGTCCCTTGATTTACCTAACTTTAAAAATAAAGATTAATAAGTGTTTTAGTTCTCACACCAGTCACATGACTGACCTGGAGTTTATTGTTTTAACCTAAACTCTGGGTGCCCTTATTTTGGCACGGGCAGCTAGTAGTTTTGGTTTTGCAGATTTATATTCACAGGATCCTGGTTTACAGCTGGAACGATATCCGGAAAGCTTTGTATCCGCATATCTCCTCTAGTTGTGTATTGTATTATTTTCCGCTGCTATGTTTTTAAATGTAATTTAAATCTCTGATATTTCTGTGTAATATTTATTCACTTGTACTCTGTATATTCTTGTGATCTGATACATTGTTGTAATATACAATGAAATGTTCTTCTGTATGCGTTCTGTTTTGTCCTGTTCTAAAATGATAGGGCGTTTCGAACGGCCTGGATCGGTTTAGCGACTGGTTCGGACCGAGCGAAATTCCTTGCCGTCACAAGTATATTTATAGTATTCCTTTCTTTCTTCATGCAAAAGTCTCATAGAACATCATATAGTATTTATCATCACTCCCAAGCAATCAATTATTTTCCTCGAAACATCAAAATTCGTCAACCTTCCTTATTCTCAATTTTCGACTCACTTTTACTTTGATTTAACATCCTCAATTTTATCAGTTTGTTTATGATACTAAAAGAAAACTCAAGTCCAAATTTGAGAGGATATGGAATATTTTACAATGATTTTATACTCAAACATCTATAATAGCGTTTCAGTCATGCTATGAAAAGTTCTGCTCGTTTTAAAATACTTCATAGTCAATTCAGAGAAAAGACAGAACTTCCCGAAGTGCTATGATAAGTTCTAGGTGCTTTATAATGATTTTATACTAAAATCAGATACTATAGCGTTTCTGGACACTATAGAAAGGATTTGTCTTGGTTCCGTGCTTCATTAATAGAAAAGATAGAGTTTCGGAGTGCTATAAAAAGTTCAGAAAATCAGATTATAGCATGTTTTTGGGCAAACTTTTGACGCTATTTATCTATGATAATAATAGATTTTGACTCCCAATTTTTTATAGTAAGATGCTCTCTTTGTCTATTTAATTATCTTCAAAAGAAAACCTCAAAATCATTTACCAATTTAATATATAAAATCAAACATCATGAGGCACTTTTAACATGTCCATTTCGGGCTGATTTTTACCTGACCTTGCGTCCAGTTTTTAGGTATGCAAACGGCCGAATTAGAAAAAAAACTGCTAAAGGTGAAAGTTGTAGCCCTTTGAATTAGCTTTCCAAATTGATAGAGAAGTAGTAATTTCATTAAGAATTGCAAAAGTTAAGCCCAAAATACCGAATGTCATTTTTAGGGTTTTAAGTCCAATCATTCATTCATAAATTTCTCAACTTTTCTTCCAAATATGAAATGAATACATGAACATAAATAACTTTTCTTACCTTGTACTTGTTCCTCGATCTTGTATTTATCCTCTAGGATTATCCTAGACCTCTCTTCTTTTTTTATCTTGGTTTTATGTTTGTGAATGCATAAAAAATGAACCTTTCCACCCTTTATATAGTAGTTTTCAAGGCTAGTTTGGTAATTTGGTTTTGGGACACTTGTCCTCCTTATCTTTATGCATGCTTTAGGATGAAGACACATGCCTACTTAGGTGTCCTAAGATGTTTCTACACATGGACACCTAAGAGGGTTATGTGTCCTTATCACTTTTCTTTTTCTTTTTCTTTTAGCTTACGTGATAAGCTTCTTATTTTAAATTTATATCTTTTACTTACATGATAAGCTTCTCATTTTAAATTTATATCATTTTGCTTACATGATAAGCTTCTCTTTTTAAATTTGTATCATTTAGCTTACATGATAAGCTTCTCTTAAATTTAAATCACTTAGCTTACATAATAAGCCTCTTCATATTTATTTTCCCTCACATGAATACATACGACCATGCTTTATTATGAAGACACATGCCTACTTAGGTGTCTTTAGATGTTTCTACACATGGACACCTAATGTGTGTATGTGTCTTAACCTTATTTACTTACAAGACATGTATTCCTTTCATTTGATGACACGTGTCCCTATCATTTTAAGCCATTTATCATATTCTAGAACATGTATACATATACCATTTGTATGTTACTTTTATGATATGTACATACACATATATGTGTTCTTCTAATGTTACTACATGCACAAGATATTCCAACAATTTTTAATAAGCAAAACCTTGTTTATCGATAAAACTGTTTTCGTCACATTATTGATTTTTCTTTGAACTACTTACCAAAAATTCAACAACATGTTTTCTTCTCTTTAATTATTATTTATAAAGGGATTTAATCAAGGTTATAAAACCCTTTTTATAATATTAAATCCAACTTTTAAATAACCTCAATATTTAAATATTTACTGCCCGAAATTTCAAGTTGTTACATTCTTTTCCCCTTAAAAGGAATTTCGTCCCCGAAATTCTATGCAATACTTAATCAAAAGAATGACAAAAGTTCCACACATAAAACTCTAAGTATTCAATGCTCATAAATCGAAATTCTAAGACATATCTGAACCTTTCAATTTATGACCAACATTCCATCAAATCTCCAAGCTATTACTAGATCTGGCCCGCCGCAGTTTCTTTTTATGCCCAAATTCAGGATTATGTTCTTTGCAATCCACATCGATACCCAGCCTCAATCCCGTGAACATACACTCTGATCATCCAGTAAAGACATACTCTTCTTGTGTGGATCCCATCTGAATGCACTAAAGATTCATCGTACTCCGGCTTTTCCTACTCATCATCATCAAGCAAGGATGTATTCTCCATGTTGTGGTACGCATCAAAATGTACCAAAGAGTAAGACACACCTCAAATAATTTTATTTTATTTTATATAATACGATTATATTCATCAAAGTCAACTCGTCTAATAATGAGTTACTCTCCTTGTTGCAGTACCCATCAAAATGTACCGGAGAGTAATATTTTCAAAATAGACATCTCAAATAATATCTTCGATTTTTTAATATATAATATGATTATATTCATCAAAGTGGATCCATGCTCAATTTAGGATATTTTATCCTATTGCGGCCGGCATCCCTTCATCAAATAGGATGTACTCTACTCGGCTCGATACCAACATAGAGTAATAGTTGCACTATTCAAGATCTATTATCTTATGCCGGCATCCCGTCATCAAATAGGATGTACTCTACTCGGCTCGATACCAACATAAAGTAATAGTGCACTACCCAAGATCTATTGTCTTATACCGCACATCGTCATCGTCACCCGAAGGTATCCATCATTGATGAAATAATCCATAAAAAATCTTTAGTAAGTTTAAACAAAGTATACTCTCAAAATTTTTATACTTTGTAATCATTACTCTCATATGGATAACCATTTTATTTTGGAAAATCCATTTTCTCAACTTCGAAAATTATCTCAAGTATGAATCCTTTTTTTAACATATAGTCAGTTTGCAACAATATTTTGCGATAAAAAACTTTCAAAATTTTGAAATATATCTGATATAAGTATTCTAGATAATTAATCTAGCTTCCCAATAAGTTTAACAACGACTAGACCGAAATCAAGGAATTAATAGTTATGACTAAATTGCTAAGAGATGTTTCAACAGCTTTTTAAGCTAACACAATTAATGCTAAACAATTCTAATATCGTATTATATAAAAATTTCTCACCTCGATTTTGCATGAATGTAGTGCTAAATTTTACTCCTCCTGGCCTTCCTCAAGTTTATTTGCCCAAGCTCATTTAACTCATTCCTCGATAAGTTGCAATACCTTATTCCTCTTAAGCCACTCTGTTGCATCCATTTCAAACTGCAACATTCCTTCTTTACAAGTCACTTCATTCATTTCTTCGTTACTTTATAGCTAATAACATGCACTTACAACTTCATTAAACCTCTTTATGTGGTGCTTAAAAATGAATCAACACATTATTATATAAACAAAAGTTAAACAAATAAATATTACTCATATACCTGGTCAGAGGAATGATGCCTTACCTTATCCAGTTTTATTCATCAAATTAAGGTAACTTCATTTTAAAATTTATAAAAATGATTTTCTATTCTTGTATGAAATTTTATTTAGGCACCTAACCTAAGCTCTGATACCATTTGTGACGCCCCAGAAATTCGGACCAGTTAAAATTGCTAAAAAAACCATGTGTCCAAAAACAAACAATGACAACTACCATCATATTGTGTAATTACATCACTAAATGCACCGGATATAATTTAAGTAAATTCCATTTAATAAATATTCATCAAATTCACAAGGTAGGCTCAGATATGAATTAAACTCAATTACCATAAATCGGCTACTACGCGACTCTAGTGAGATGGTCATCGATATTCATTCTTGCACACCTGATAAACACATTAGCATGACATAAATGATAACACATAAAAGATGTACCAACATGTTGGCTAGCTTTCGGACCAAGCCACCAAGATTCACACATATGGAGTTTTACTCATAAAAGCCATGAAACCCCGATCGTGGTCACCAAGCCCTTACCGGATCGTGACACTACTGCTACGCCATCTCTTTCGCATTCTCCTATAGCGATCTGATCCCTTCATACCAGTTTTCCCCGATCTGATCCCTGAAGCTGAGAGATGAAGGCCACGACCAAGTCACCCACGATCCGAAGATGAAGGATCTTGTGACATCTATCCATAACCGCCATTTTGATTGTTTCTCCATCAAGCTACAAACCGGTCCGAGATCTTTGGAATTTATGCCACGTGTTACCATGATTCGCTTGCAGAAATCATCTATAAATAGCTCTAGACTTGACATTTTTTGGGATCTTTTGATAGTTCTGAGTGTTATTCCTACCATTACTGTCTATGCATTATTTCTTATCAGTGTTAATTTGAAATCACTGAGTGAATCAACATTGTAAAAGTGAGATTAAGAGCGAAATCACTGATTGTACTCAAATCTTTGTATAATCATAGATATAAAGTGGACGTAGGCTCGTTAACGCCATACCACTATAAATCAGTGTCTCTTCAGCTTTTTTCGCATTTTTCTGATATTAATCTCTGCATACTAGAATAATTTGGGTGTTAGACCCAATTTTGGATCTAACATTTTGGTGCTTTCATTGAGAACCGAAGTCTCAGCATATTGGATTGTTTCTCTATTGTTTGGATATTCAAGTCCAAAGAAAACAGTCCAAAACTCCACTGTTTCGATTTTTGAAGATTTCAGTAAAGTCCAGATATCATGGCTAGAAAGAAGTCTAAATAAGTGCGAGTTTCTCAAGGAAATGAAGCTGCTAACGAAGCTGTAGAAGAGAGCGCTCAAGAGCAGGTCGAAGTTATATCCTCGGATCGTGGACAGGAGGGGGCGATCTGATCCATTGAAGGCGTTGCGACCCGATCTCAAGATAATGTCACCATCCCTCCTGCTAATCCTTCTGCGATCCGATCCCAGGGAACCACCACGAACCGACGTCAAGAGGGTACCACGAGCCATCAGCCTAGGAGGACCACAATCTGAACTGACAGTCAGACTACTACCCGGCCTGGGAAGGAAATTATGGCTCGTTCCGCTCGTGCTGGTACTTCTGCTCAACCTGATTCAAGTTACTTGCGTATAAGAGAAGATGAGGATGACCAGTTCAACCCTTCCGATCCAGTTACCGAAGGACGTCTGACTCGCATACTTGAAGCGTTGGACAGGCAAACTGATGAATTGGCCACTCAAAGGCAAGAGAGCTCATTGCTGCGTCAAAATATTACTGCCCTAGGCAGACGAATTGACGGTATTCAAAGGTAGTTTTCACCACCTCCAGCTCACCCTTTGTCTCCGGAACATACATCCTCGTCCGAAGAACCTCGAAGAAACCGGCGATGGCCTCCATTGGAAAGGGCTGAGAATATAGAGGCGCTTAATTAGGAAACCAATAACCGTAACTTAAATGAGCCCGTCCTACCGCCTAGGAACGGAGACGTTGTTGATCCTGCTCAGAATCGACTTATTCCTCCTACTCGCCGCGCGATTGATCGCGGCAATAGGGGGAAGGGGAGTTCTGCTCAGGACTCAGAGCTCACAGTAACACGTCAGAGAAATGCTGGGGAGGCTCGTAGGGTAAGGAGTGTTAACCCCGAGTCCACCCTAACCCATGCAAATGTCGAATCCATGATTAGGCAAGTGATGGTGGAAAGTCGCGGACAAAGAACCGAAGATTGGGGTATAGACCGCAGTCATTCGCCCTTTACCAACGATATTTTAGAGGTTCGATTCCCAAGAAAATTTAACATGCCACCTATGAACCGTTATGCGGGAAGGGATGATCTAGTCCAGTCTGATGAGATATTCATGGTACATGAATGCAGCTGCCGCTTCCGACGCTGTGAAGTGTAAGGCATTTCCGATATTCCTGGAGGATAAAGCATTAATGTGGTTCACTCGTTTTCCAGCGCAATCGATCTCCCAGTTTCAAGGAATTAAGTGAACAGTTTGTAAACCAGTTCTGGCTACATACCCAGAGATCTAAGAATGTCATTGAGTTATCCCTCATTAAGCAACATCCGGATGAATCTTTGAGGTCCTATCTAGATCGCTTCAATTTAGCAGTCACGGAGGTCAGAGCTCCCCATGAACAAACTATCTTGATGGATTTGATTGACAGAGTGGATAAGGATACTGAGTTTGGAAGATATCTGGCTGGCAAACCACCGTTAACTAGGGAAATATTTTATGAAAAGGCCAACATCCGCTTGCATCGAGAGGAAATTTACGCCAAACGAAAGAGGAAGACTACTGATAAGGAGGATATCCAAAGTAATGTGGTCATCAAGCAGACGGGAGATAGCTTAGGAAAAGTTGAAGTTAATGTCGGGAACAAGAATCAAGGCAACGGTCGCCAGTCGGGGAACGATAATAACAACAATCGAAAGAGGAATCGAGGAAATAACTCTCAGAGAAGATCTAGGCCTAGGCCATTTGAGAGTTTTACACCGTTAAACGATACCCTAGAAAATAACTTTCTGGATACATACAATATTCTCCAGTATAAGAGGCCTCCTCCAAGAGATTCGACGGAGAAGGAATGTGAGACTGGGAAATTTTGCCTTTTTCACCAAACTCATGGTCACACCACAAATGAATGTCATCATCTAAGAGATGTGGTCGAAAAGCTACTCCGAGAAGGAAATCTTGACAAATATAGGGTGACTCCTAGGGACAGAGGGCAAGCCGCACAAGCCCCGAACCAAAGCCAACCTGCTGCTAAACCAACGGCTCAGCAAAAAGGAAAAAATACCGTTATCTACACCATAGTTGGTGGGCTTCATCTGGCAGGGCACAGTTTCAGAGCTATGGATTAGTACGTGAATGCAGCTAAACAGCATTTTGAAGTTGGGGAATGTAGCAATCCCGAGGATCTTTCCCCGATTAAGCAACAGAAGACGATGTCTGATGACGTTTTGGAGTCCGCTCCCCAACTGAAGACCCATTAGTAATCACCGTTACCATCGGCCCAGCTATAGTCCATAAAGTTCTAGTGGATAACGGAAGTTCGGTTAACATTCTGTTTAAGAAAACATTTAACCAAATGAAACTCGAGCCGAAGGATTTGAAACCATGCGAGGGTTGGATACGTGGATTTAATGGAGCTTCGACCGCTCCGATAGGATACGTGAAACTATCAGTAACCCTTGGGGAAGGAGAACGCCAGAGAGTGAGGATCCTCCCCTTTGTGGTTCTGGATATTGAGTCACCGTACAATGCCTTCTTGGGCCAACAGGCCCTAGCTAAATTCAGGGCCTGCATCGCACCCTGGTGCTTATTGTTGAAGTTCCTGATGGATGCCGGTGTGGGTATAGTCAGAGGAGATCAAGTGGTTGCACAAGCATGCTACATAGCGGAGCTGAAGTTGCTCCGCAAAGGAAGAGATGTGGAAACAAAGGGTACTTCTTCCCCTCAAAGGGAGGAAACGTCATAGCAACTAAAGAAAGTAACTCTGGGAGGGTCACCCAGAGGGTTGCCCAAGGATATAGATCCCAGAGAGGATGAAGAGCCTGGGGGCAGAATGGCGACTCCCAATGATGGACGTACCAATCGATGATAGTAACCCAGAGAAGGTCCTGAAGATTGGATCCCAGTTGGATCCTGTTCGAGCCGAAGAATTAACAAATTTCTTGAAAGCTAACTTGGATGTATTTGCCTAGACCCATGCAGACATGTGTGGAATATCTCCCTCGGTCATGAGTCATTAATTAAGCATCAACCCGAAACATCCTCCTGTCAAACAGAAAAGGCAGATGCTTGGCCCAGAGAGGTCTGCTGCCTTGAAGGAAGAAGTCGAAAAGATGAGAAATAATGGGTTTATTAAAGAATCCATATACCTTGATTGGATTTCAAACCCGGTTTTGGTAAAGAAGGCCAATGGAA
The DNA here is from genome assembly GCA_030737875.1 of Allium sativum. NCBI lineage: Eukaryota > Viridiplantae > Streptophyta > Magnoliopsida > Asparagales > Amaryllidaceae > Allium > Allium sativum. The sequence goes on along the minus strand of CM060922.1, from coordinate 402,589,533 downwards.
AGTGGCACACATGCATTGACTTCTCAGATCTAAACAAAGTCTGCCCAAAGGATAGCTTTCTTTTACCTAGAATCGATCAGCACGTAGATTCGATGGTGGGTCATGAGCTTCTTTCTTTTATGGATGCCTACTCAGGGTACAACCAAATCCCCATGCACGTCCCGGACCAAGAGCATACCAGCTTCATTACCGATCTGGAATTAAACTATTACGTAGTGATGCCTTTTGGTCTGAAGAATGTCGATGCTACGTATCAGCGATTGATGAATAGGATGTTCTACAACCAAAGCGAGAAAACGATGGAGTTATACGTCGACGACATGTTGGTAAACTCCAGACAATCATTGGACCATACTGCTGATGTAGCGGAAATGTTTGAGATTCTCCGAAAATACGGGATGAAGCTAAATCCTTTGAAATGCTCATTTGGGGTAGCATCCAGAAAATTCCTAGGCTTCATCATCAGCTCACGTGGAATTTAAATCAATCCAGATCAAATTACAACAATCCAAAATATTCAAGAACCAAAGAAGATTAAAGATGTGCAAAGCCTTGCTGGAAAAGTGGCAGCGCTGAGCAGATTTATCTCCAAAGCTACAGGTAAATGCATCCCATTTTTCGAGCTAATAAAGCGAGGCAAGCGCATTTTTAAATGGACTTCTGATTGTATAGAAGTATTCCAGAATCTGTTGAATCATCTGGAAAGACCTCCGGTACTGTCTAAGCCTGTGGATCACGAGGATTTGTTTGTGTACCTGGCAGTGTCATCCCACGCGATCAGTTCGGCTTTGGTAAGAGAGGAAGATAAGGTGCAAAGACCGGTGTACTATGTGAGTAAGAAATTGGCGGTCATAGAATGGAATTATCCAAAAATAGAAAAGCTTGTGTATAACTTACTAATCGCATCTAGAAAACTTCGCCACTACTTCCAGGCTCATCCATTAATGTGTACACCGATCACCCACTCAAACAAGTTCTTCAAAGGCCAGAAGCATCAGGAAGACTGCTTAAGTGGAATATTGAACTAAGTCAGTTCGACTTGAACTTCCAGCCCCGACAATCGATAAGGGGGCAAGTACTTGCAGACTTCATAGCAGAGTTTACCATCCCAAAAGATGATGTAGTAAGTGAAGAAGCTGACCTACCAAAGCTACTCCTTAACCCCAGTGCCTAGAAATTGTACACTGATGGAGCTAAGAATGATAGACGATCTGGTGCCGGAGTGGTGCTTAAAACCCTAGAGAAACGGCTAATACACTACACTCTTAGATCGGAGCTCCACGCTACTAATAATGACTCCGAGTACGAAGCCCTAATTGCTTGTAAAGACCCGGAAAATCTGAACCAATTTAAAAAAATTTAAATTGGCTGTTTTAGTGGATTTTAAATATTTAAAATAAATATTTTAAATAATAACGATGAAAAGTAAGTTTGAATCGACATTTGAAAACAAATATAATTAATTCTAATTATAAACAAGGCCTAAATTGGCGCGGTAGTTTCAAAATTTGAATTCAAACTTTGACTGACTGTACCGGGTGCAAAACAAAACGGATTTGAGTGAAACCAAAAATATTTAATTCTGTTAGTGAATACCTTTCTAACGATTCTGAAAAATCTAAGTTTCATAGCGGGAAGCAAAAGTTATGGCCAAATGAATTTTCAGAAAGGTCGCTATGGAGTTTATATAGCCCGTGAAAACGACCATTTTGCAAACGACCTCGCAATTCGACGAAACCACTTTTGTTGGATCCGGGATGTTAAACTATAGCTAGGTTTTAAATTTCATAATTTTTGAAGTTAATATGTGAGCGTGGCAAAGGAAAACGTGTTTTGGGCAATTACAGTTAAATTGGATCGACCAGAAATGGGCCATTTTTCAAACGGTCTCAAAAGTCGATGAATTAATTATATATATATATATATATAATTATACTAAATCGAATAACGATGCTGTAGTTCATATTTTGAAATCGACACTTCAAACGATTATACCGGGAGATCCGACCGTCGGATTTTCCCAAAACTGGAACCGTTGGATTCGTTTTGAAAAGATCTTTCTAATGATATAAAATTTGTGAAAATCCAATGGTTAGATTTTCAGATATGTGTAAATCAAATCTGAATAAAAAAAGCGCCATGGCCGCGATATGGCCCAAGCGTCGTTTGAATAAATTGGCTATTTTAAAATAAATAAAAATAGCGATAAATCGTTATAAAATATTATAAACGATATGGAATGTGAAATTTAGAAATTAACTGAAGGTTGGCTAAGTCGAATGGTTTCCTGGGTTTTGATTTGATGTTGGTTTCGGCCTTCGGGGTTAATATTTGGGAAATTGTTCACTTATTGATTGACGGTTAGTGACTAATGAATTGAAAGGAGGCGTATGTTGTGTTTGTGTAGCACTAGTTATTTATATACGCGAGTTGCTCAGAAAGACCGGGTTTATCCCATTCTGAATAACTGAATCGACGATAAGAAATCGAAGATGAAGATGGTGGTTGAAGACCGGAAATCTTCACCTCGTTTGGATGGTAACTGATGTCCTGATTGGGAGGCATCCAGAAATATGGATAATGAGTGGTGATCGTCCAGGCGTACGTGGAGATCGATGGGTTTGCGAGGTATATAGTGCCTCCGATTTCGTTCAGACCCAGAACGGACTTGCAAATGGACTGTGTGTCTAACATTGGAACTCGTTCTGTGTGATTGATAGGCATCAGTTACATGGCGTGAATTGCCTGTGTGGCATAATAAGATGCAGTGATCAGGGCTTCTGTTGAAAAGCAAAGTCTTGTGGTTGATGATCAAAGCACCGCCTGTGTGGCGTAGCTTTGTGTATAACGTTAATTCGCGAACCTCACACCCCGGTATGAACCATAAACGGGAGAGGACCTCAGGAAGCACATGCGTTTCTTTCTAGTTAGAGGTGGTGTCGGTGCTTGAACATTTATATTATTTTCACCTACATGGTTGTTGCTGTTGCGAGGCGCCTCGGTTATATCGGTCGATCCGGGACCGATGGAGTCATTCGTTGGCACACTTACGCCCCAAAGGGCGGGGAAACACATTGTTCAGGAATTTTAATCCACATCGGTGGACCGGCCCTGACAATCCAAGGGCCCACCTGAGTCTGGGTCCTGAGGGGCGGGCTAGAGCGTCTCGAAGTCGGTAAGGACTATCTTTTGCCTTGGTTCATGATGGAAATCCAATTCCCAAATACGACACCGTGCGGTTTTGATTGCATATATATATATATATATATGGCGACATGACATATGGTACCCATGCCGTCTATGATTGATAGTTATGATTCGAAATTGTTTTTGAAACATGTAAACACTAGTAATAATATCAAATGCTTTTGTTTTATTCGTATCAAGCATATTTTGGCCATTATAAGGTAAAACTCTATCCTCCGGTTTGCGTTACATTGTGTGATGGGAACTGAGTCTTATAATGGGTTCATTTCTATAAAAAGCATTGCGATGTTTAAAAGAATTATTTGTTTTAAAGCACTGGCAATCCGATGGAGTAAACCTGTTCCACAAAAGTGGCATGGTCCTGTGATTGGCCATATTATAAAATGTGTTAAGTAGATTTCTCATACCAGTCCCATGACTGACTCATAGTTTGTTTCACTTTCAAACTCGAGTGCCCCTTTTTCTACATGGGCAGCCTTGTATTCAGGTTTTAGCTGGCTCTTTCTGGATAGCTGGAGCTGAAGATGGATTCTATCATTTATCTCTTTTTATGCTGTTCAGCTCCTATTGTACATTATGTTTTGTTTTCCGCTGTAGACATTTATGTATAGCTGAACTGTATTTGTACTAAGTATGATCCTGTATACTGTGTAACTCTGATGATTACGTTTATCCAGTATATTCTATTGTTCATTATCTGGTGTATTTATTTAATTCGGATCTTCTGTTATTTGTTTATATGTTATATTCCAAAGATTACCCTTAACACCGTCAGTACGGGTTTTGGGATTGTCACAACGTGGTATCAGAGCTTTGGTTAAGCTTAGTGCTGGAATATAACATATTAACGAACTCGTCAGAAATAGAACCAGTTGTTCTAGGACGAGTGACTCATTACAGATAGGATCAGTAATATCCTAGTATGAGTAAAGCAGAGTAAAATACACCTCAATGGACACATTTACATTTGAAGTATATGTTTCTGTGTTTTAATATATCTTTTCTGTGACCTGACACTTGATCTGCTATTTGCAGAAATACTAGAAAATGAGTGTCAGAAACAGAAGAAATGCAGAACCCGATCTAGAGGCTCTATTAAAGAGATATCGAAATCTGGGCGGAGCACAATTCTCGGGCAATGAATCTATAATTCAGACTCAAGCTTGGATGAGTTCTGTCGAAAGAATTTTTGAACGTATCCAGTTGAGAGATGAGCAGAAAAGATTAGTAGCATCTTGGGCGCTCAAAGAAGAAGCTTTAATCTGGTGGGGAACAATCATCAAAGATAATCCAGAAGGTGATATCACCTGGGATAGATTCAAAGAGATTTTCCTAGAAAGATTTACTCCTCCTGAAGCGACTGAGCGATTATGTGATGAATTTTCTTATCTGATACAAGGAGATATGACCATTCCAGAATATCATAAGAAATTCAACGAACTTTCTCACTTTGCTCCCCATCTAATTCAAAATACGAAGAGAAAGAATCTGAGATTTATTAACGGGCTCCAAAGGAAATACCAGAATAAAGTAATGGGGCATGTGAAGCTTCCTTTTTCAGAAATGATTTATATGGCTTATCAGTATGAAGATCTCCATAAGAAAGGTATGTTGCGCGACGAAGAAGAAGTCAGTTCGAGTAACAAAGTGGAGTCTGTGACTGATAGTCCTGAGGTCAGTAAGAAGCCCAGTGCCAAGAAAAAAAGGGCCAGATCTGGGAAAGAACCAGTAACGACCGCCACGTGCTCAAGCTGCAATAGAAAAGGACATTTGGCGATAAGTTGCAAATCTTGGAACAAACAAAGAAAGAGTGGATTTGAACCCAGTAAGAAGGTTCATGAGGGCAGAGGATGCCATAAGTGCCATCAGGTTGGGCATATTGCAAAAAACTGCCCGCTATCTCAGAAATCTGAAGCAGTACATGTAAATGAAGTGGCAGAAGTGCCTGCATCTTCGTCTGCTCAGGAAAGGCCAGATGTTTTAGAAGGTACGCTTACTGTCAAAGATATTCCTGTTAAAGTACTATTTGATATAGGCGCGTCACGAAGCTTCATTGCCAAGAATGCAGTTAAGAAACTAGATTTGAATTTGAAGAAGCTCAAAGAACCAATGACTATCCATAATCCGGTTGGGGGTTCCCTCAATCTCAATTGGGTTTGTGGAGTGCCGGTTTCTTTTTCTCGTTATCGGTTCCCTACCATCGCGGTCGTCATGAATTTTACAGAATTTGATCTTATCTTAGGGTTAGACTGGTTGACCAAATATGAAGCTGAGGTTAAATGCGCCAACAGAGTCGTTAAGGCGAAGATTAAATCAGGGGATTATATAACCATTCCCTGTGAAGGTCAGAATTCTAATAGAAAAGACTTATAGGCAGCTTTGGATGTTTCTCCTGCTCAAATAGAAAATATCCCTGTAGACACAGAGAATATTCCCGACCTCATCAAAGATATTCCCGTCGTCAAGAATTATGCGGATGTGTTCGAAGAAGTCGTTAGTCTACCTCCGCAAAGAGAAATTGATTTCAATATCGCTTTGATTCCAAATGCTAGGCCAGTAGTGCACGCTATCCGGAGATGACCCTAAAGGAGAAAGAAGAGTTAGATAATTAAACTCAACAGCTTGTATGGAAGGGTCTGATCAGGCCTAGTTTCTCTGATTGGGGAGCAGAGTGGTGTTTGTCCCAAAATCTGACGGTACTCTGCAACTATGTGTGGATTATCGTGACTTGAAAAAGCAGACAATAAAGAATAAATATCCATTGCCGTGAATCGATGATTTATTGGATCGTCTGAATGGAGCACAAGTATTTTCAAGGATGGACCTAGCTACAGGCTTCCATCAGCTTCGTATTGCCGAAGAATGTGTTCCTATGACAGCATTCAGAGGTCCAGACTTATTCTACGAGTAGTTAGTAATGTCGTTCGGCTTATGTAACGCTCCAGCTTACTTCGTCGATCTGATGAATCGAGTGTTCAGAGGAGTCCTGAATAAGTTTGTTCTAGTTTTTATTGACGATATTCTAATCTTCTCTAAATCAAAGGCCGAACATGAAAAACATTTGGAGCAAGTTATGGAAATTCTAAGAAGGAATGTATTGAAAGATAAACTATCCAAATGTATATTCTGGCAAGATGAAGTGAAATTTCTGGGCCACGTCGTATCGAAAGAAGGAATTGCTGTGGATCCAAGTAAAATCATAGCTACTCAAAATTGGAAACAGCCCAGTACTCCTACAGAAGTCCATAGTTTTCTCGGATTGGCTAGTTATTACCGGAAGTTCGTTAATGATTTTTCGAAGATATCTAGTCACTTAATGAAGCTTACAAATAAGCACTCTAAATTCAAGTGGACTCCAGAATGTGAGGAGGCTTTTCAGAAGCTAAAGGTCAGATTAACGACTGCTCCAGTGTTAACCATTATCGACGGTAATCAGGATTTAAAAGTCAGGACAGATGCCTCTAGAGAAGGCCTGGGTGCAGTACTAATGCAAAGAGGTCAAGTGATTGCTTATGCTAGACGTCAGCTGAAGCCGCACGAGAAAAACTACGTCACTCATGATCTTGAGTTGTTGGCTATAGTATTTGCTTTGAAAATCTGTAGACACTATCTTCTGGGTGAGAAATTCGAACTGTTTACCGATCACCAGTCGCTAAAGTATCTGTTCACCTAGAAAGACTTGAATCTGAGGCAGCAACGTTGGCTAGAATTCCATGCAGCATACGATTTTGAGATTCTATACACTTCAGGGAAAGCCAATGTCATGGAAGATGCGCTGAATCGAAAAAATGTAATGATCGCCAGCTTTATTATTACGACTTCCTTGATTGACAAAATATCTATTCTTCAGAAGGATGATAACTTTATTATGGATATAATCAAAAGGATTCAGAAAGGCGAACCCTCGTGTTTTCAAATAGATAACGATGGGACCCTGAGATTGAAAGGAAGGATTTGTGTTCCCGACATCTCCGAGTTAAAAAGGGAAGTGTTAGACGAGTGTCACAAATCCAAGCTGGGTATCCATCCCGGTGTGGACAAAATGTATAAATATCTGAAGCAAACATTCTAGTGGAAGGCTATGAAAAGGGACATTTCAATATATGTTAGTCGATGCCCTACTTGCCAACTAGTCAAAAGCGACCAACAGAAACTTGTTGGATTGTTGCAACCGCTGGACATTCCAGGTTGGAAGTGGGAACATATTTCCATGGACTTCATAGATGGTTTGCCCAGAACCAGAAAAGGAAATGACAGTATTTGGGTGATCGTAGATCGCTTCACGAAGACCGCCCATTTCTTACCTGTCAGATCAAACAGAACTGCTCAGAGTCCGGCGTAGATATACTTCAAGGAAATTGTTAGGCTACATGGAGTGCTGCTCAGTATAGTCAGTGATAGAGATCCAATATTTACTAGCAAATTCTGGGAGGCATTTCAAGTAGAACTAGGAACAAAGCTGAATCTAAGCACCGCCTATCATCCTCAGACAGATGGTCAGACTGAGGGGGTGAATCGTATTTTAGAAGATTTATTGCGGGCTTGTGTTCTAGATTTTGGTGGATCATGGGAAGACCATTTACATTTGGCCGAGTTCTCATATAACAACAGCTACCAAGCAAGCCTGACAATGTCACCATTCGAAGCATTGTATGGTAGACCGTGTCGATCTCCTTCTTGTTGGGTTGAACCTGGAAATAGGCTTGTATTAGGACCTGATATGATCCGTGAGGCTGTCGACAAAGTCGATTTCGTTAAGAAACGATTACTCGCCGCTCAAAGCCGACAGAAGAGCTATGCTGATTCGAGAAGAAGGGATTTGGCTTTTTCTGTTGGTGATTATGTGTATATAAAGGTTTCTCCGATGAGGGGAGTGATTCGATTTGGAAAAACTAGAAAATTAGCGCCCAGATTTATCAGTCCATTCCCTATACTAGAACGGATTGGAACTCTCGCTTATAGAATTCAATTACCTGATTGATTGCTGGAGTGCATGATGTATTTCACATATCTCAACTTTGAAAGCACGTTCATGATCCAGACTTGATCGTGGAAGAAGCAGCTCAACAGGATATTGAAATTACTCCAGAATTGGCTGTGAAAAGAGAGCCACCCAAGATTATTGGCAAAGAAACCAAAGAGCTGAGGAACAAGAAGGTTCACTTAGTCAAAGTGCAATGGAGTGGAGATCCGAGGGATTGTACTTGGGAAACTGAGGAGAGCATTCAGAAAGCCTATCCTAAGTGTCGAGTGGATATCTCTGATTGACTCCAGTGCAAGGTACATTTAGCCTATTTTGAAATTTCCTGTTGTTCTCTGCTTTGTAGTTATTTTCTTTCCATGGATGTGCACTTTCAATTCTATTGTTTGATTAATTTTAAAAGAGTATATGAATTGATTAGGACATTTTTGAAAAGTTAAAAACAATTTGATTGTTATTTGTGTTGTGTGATAGTAGATTTGATTAATTAAATTATTAAAACGATAGTTAATATAATCAATAATAGAATGAATGGTAGAATTTATTCGATTATATCACACATTGAACTGGTATGAAAATAGATAGAAATATATATACATGTGCATTATATATGTTTAAACAGGTAAATGGATTAGCTGCTGAGTAAAGATTTTATTTGCATGCCCGACAAATAGGTAAACCTTAATTAGTTGGATGCGAAATATTATTATATCAACTCCTGTGAATGCCATTGGATGCGGAGTGCTGGTTGTTCTGTGTGTAATCATAAACGTCGCCATAGGATAGTAACAATTTATTTTGAACTACGCTACATGGCATACTTCTCGAAGATAGGCATACTTCATCATATACCACATAAGCATTTGGAGCTTGTGTGACGAGGTGGGAGATTTACCATACGAGCGAGAGGCTTGTATGGCGATGACTATATTTTACAGGTAGAACTGATGACTGATATGGACCCTATGAATTGTAACGATAAATTGCCAGATTAATAAAAAAACCCAAACGGGTCTGGAGTTGACAATAATCACGTCTCTCTATTCATTAGATACGGCACATGGATTATTTATTTCCCATACGGGACGAGGTGACGAGAATTTATTCTCTGGAGCAATTAAAATACACACTCCCTCAGGCTTTGACAAGGTGACGAGAATTTATTCTCTCGAGTTATTATCAATACACGCTCCCCTGTAAACACCAGAATATATCACTATAAATATGTGTATGCTTTATAGGATTTATTGGGTACCTAATACGGCCCAATAAATTTCCAAACCCCTCCCCATACAAAGGAGGTTATGGCGAAAATTTTCAAAAATTCCGGGTGTTAGCCAAATTTTTGAAGAATTTGAAAATTCTCAAAAACTGAAAAGTTGGAGAATGGAAGCCAGATTGAACGTAGAGTTGATTAATCAAACCACTTTCGACTTTGTTCCTTTTCGGGGACGAAAAGTTTTAAGTGGGGGAGATTGTAACGACCCGGAAAATCTGGACCAATTTAAATTGGCTATTTTAGTGGATTTTAAATATTTAAAATAAATATTTTAAATAATAACGATGAAAAGTAATTTTGAATTGACATTTGAAAACGAATATAATTAATTCTAATTATAAACAAGGCCTGAAATGGCGCGATAGTTTCAAAATTTGAATTCAAACTTTGACTGACTGTACCGGGTGCAAAACAAAACGGATTTGAGTAAAACCAAAAATATTTGAATCTGTTAGTGAATACTTTTCTAACGAATCTGAAAAATCGAAGTTTCATAGCGGGAAGCAAAAGTTATGGCCAAATGAATTTTCAGAAAGGTTGCTATGGAGTTTATATAGCCCGTGAAAATGGCCATTTTGCAAACGACCTCGGAATTCGACGAAACCACTCTTGTTGGATCCGGGATGTTAAACTATTGCTAGGTTTTTAAATTTCATAATTCTTGAAGTTAATATGTGAGCGTGGCAAAGGAAAACGTGTTTTGGTCAATTACTGTTAAATTGGATCGACCAGAAATGGGCCATTTTTCAAACGGTCTCAGAATTCGACGAAACTAGTTTTGTTTTGACCGTATCGTCAAAACATAGCTAGATTTATTTTTTTGGAATTTTTTGAATCAGTTTGTGGCCCTGGCAAATTGAAAGGTACGTTCAAATCGAATATTGAATGTTATATATTTTAAATTGAAGGAAAACTGACTGAAACAGTCGAATGGGCCTACGAAACATATTCCACTGTATTCGGAATGGGGGTAAAACGCTAGGGATGACAGTCGTTGGGTTTGGATTGGAGTTCGTATGTGACAAGGGGTATTTTGGAAATTTAAAAATATATAAATAAATAAAAATATCTCATTGGCCACATCACTTTCTCTCTCCCCGACTCTATCTAAAACCGACGACGGAAAGCCTTTCCTTTCTTCTCTCCTCGATTTCTTCTAATCCGCTCAATAAAAACCCATGCCCCTTTGGAGAATTTTGTAGTGCTCGAGAAGATCTTCAAATCCATATATAGTTTGGATTTTTTTCGTTGTGTGGTTTGGGAGAATCGACTCCTGGAAGTCTCGGGTTTCAAACCGCCGCCGCACCCTCATCAGGCTGTCGAACTGGCCCACACACCCCTGCGCACGTGCGCCTCTCCTCCCCCTTCGACGCTGCGAAGGCCGATCGACGAATAGCTACACGGATTCGAAGAAAAATCCAAACCTAGTTTTGAACGAAATAGCTGAGGTACAGTTTGAATTATTTTAAACTATATTATAGCAGTTTAAAGCGCTACGGTTTTTGATTTCAATATAAAAATCATATCTTTTTCGTTTCTTGATGAAACTCAGTGAAACAAGAGATAGTGGACTCGTGTGGACGTCTTCTACATTCTAGAAGAGACCGCATATTTTTCTGAGCCTTCTGCTATTTTTGGTGGAGAGGAACCCAACGTGAGATTTCTAAATTATAAACGATATGGAAAACGACGATGTATAAATTGTATAGTTGATGTATGAGTTATATAAGCGTTGTACACCTCATGTATAAGCGTTGTATAAGTTGTACGTTTGATGTATAAGTTATATATGCGTTGTAAAAATTATATATGTGTTGAAATAGAAGTGAAATTCTTATATAATATATATATATATATATATATATATATATATATACGCCCCTCGTCCACAAACCATGGACGACATTTATTGGTTGTGATTGGTGTGAAAATTGATTGATTACAAATGGTTGGTTAGAATTGTTTGTGGTTGAAATTGATTGATTGTGGTTGAAAAATACCCGTTTGTGGTTGAGAATTATTTGGTTGTAACCACATAGGATTAGTTTGTGGAAATGAAAAAAATATACATGCTGCCTGCGTGCGAACTAGATGCATGAATCCCCATTGTAAAAAGCTGCGAGGCTTTAAGGTAGAGCGAGGAGCCGTACTAGGGACGGCCCCGGTTTTAACTACCCTGCAGTTATGCTGCCGAAATTTTGAATAATATTCACGTGTTAGAAATATTTTCATATATTGAATAACCTTCATATGTTGAATAGAAATTCATTCGTTGAATAGAAATTCATGTGTTGAATGGTATTCGTGTTTTAAATAAATTGTTTTAACAACAAAAATCACATTTTTACTCTATATATACAAACTATAGAAAACATTCATGTGTTGAATCGAAATTCATTCGTTGAATAGAATTCATGTGTTGAATGGTATTCATGTTTTAAATAAATTGTTTTAACAATAAAAATCACAATTTTACTCTATATATACAAACTATAGAAAACATTCATGTGTTGAATCGAAATTCATTCGTTGAATAGAAATTCATGTGTTGAATGGTATTCGTGTTTTAAATAAATTGTTTTAACAATAAAAATCACATTCTTACTCTATATATACAAACTATAGAGAACATTCATGTGTTGAATTGAAATTCATTCGTTGAATAGAAATTCATGTGTTGAATGGTATTCGGGTTCGAAAGAAATTGTTTTATAATAAAAATCATATTTTTATCATCAATATGAACTATATAAAATAGTCGTGTTTTGAAAGAAATCGTTTTATAATAAAAATCATATTTTTATCATCTATATGAACTATATAAAATAGTCGCGTTTTGAAATAAATTGTTTTGCATTAAAAAACATATTTTTATTGTATACATGAATTGTTAAAAGTAGTGAAGTGTTGAAATAAATGTATGTTGGATAAAAATATCATTTTTATCAAATATATGAAAAGAAAATGGTTTTGAAATCAAAGAATAGATCATTTTTATACATATATATATAATTAAAATAAATCGAATAACGAAGCTGTAGTTCGTGTTTTGAAACTGTGATTTCAAACGATTAGTGCGGGAGATCCGACCATCGGATTTTGCCGAAACCGAAACCGTTGGGTTCGCTTTGGAAATACCTTTCCAACAACACCAACTTTGTGAAGATCCAACGGTTGGATTGTCTGGAATGTTTAATTCAAATCTGAAGAAAAACAGCGTTAGAATCAATTATATTTATATATATATATAAATATAATTATATTAAATCGAATAACGACGCTGCAGTTCGTATTTTGAAATCGAAACTTCAAATGATTATACCGGAAGATCCAACCGTCGGATTTTCCCAAAACTGGAACCGTTGGATTCGTTTTGAAAATATCTTTCTAATGATATAAAATTTGTGAAAATCCAACGGTTAGATTTTCAGATATGTGTAAATCAAATCTGAATAAAAACAGCGCCATGGCCGCGATATGGCCCGAAGCGTCGTTTGAATGAATTGTCTATCTTAAAATAAATAAAAATAGCGGTAAATCGTTATAAAATATTATAAACGATATGGAATGTGAAATTTAGAAATTAACTGAAGGTTGGCTAAGTCGAATGTTTTCTTGGGTTTTGATCTGATGTTGGTTTCGGCCTTCGGGGTTAATATTTGGGAAATCGTTCTCTTACCGATTGACGGTTAGTGACTAATGAATTGGAATGAGGCGTATGTTGTGTTTGTGTAGCACTAGTTATTTATATATGCGAGTTGCTCAGAAAGACCGGGTTTATCCCATTCTGAATAACTGAATCGACGATAAGAAATCGAAGATGAAGACGGTGGTTGAAAACCGGAAATCTTCACCTCGTTTGGATGGTAACTGATGTCCTAATTGGGAGGCATCCCGAAATATGGATAATGAGTGGTGATCGTCCAGGCGTACGTGGAGATCGATGGGTTTGCGAGGTATATAGTGCCTTCGGTTTCGTTCAGACCCAGAACAGACTTGCAATTGGACTGTGTGTCTGACATTGGAACTCATTCTGTGTGATTGATAGCCATCAATTACATGGCGTGAATTGCCTGTGTGGCATGCTAAGATGCAGTGATCAGGGCTTCTGTTGAAAAGCAAAGTCTTGTGGTTGATGATCAAAGCACTGCCTATGTGGCGTGGCTTTGTGTATAACATTAATTCGAGAACCTCACACCCCAGTATGAACCAGAAACGGGAGAGGACCTCAGGGAGGAGATGTGTTTCTTTCTAGTTAGAGGTGGTGTCGGTGCTTGAACTGGCTGACATTTATATTATTTTCACCTATGTGGTTGTTGCTGTTGCGAGGCGCCTCGGTTATATCGGTCGATCTGGGACCGATGGAGTCATTCGTTGGCTCATTTACGCCCTAAAGGGCCGGGAAACGCATTGTTCAGGAATTTTAATCCACATCGGTGGACCGGCCCTGACGATCCAAGGGCCCACCTGAGTCTGGGTCCTGAGGGGCGGGCTAGAGCGCCTCGAAGTCAGTAAGGACTATCTTTTGCCTTGGTTCATGACGGAAATCCAATTTCCAAATACGACACCGTGCGGTTTTGATTGTATATATATATGGCGACATGATATATGGTACCCATGCCGTGTATGATTGATAGTTATGATTCGAAATTGTTTTTGAAACATGTAAACACTAGTAATAATATCAAATGCTTTTGTTTTATTCGTATCAAGCATATTTTGGCCATTATAAGGTAAAACTCTATCCTCCGGTTTGCGTTGCATTGTGTGATGGGAACTGAGTCTTATAATGGCTTCATTTTTATAAAAAGCATTGCGATGTTTAAAAGAATTATTTGTTTTAAAGCACTGGAAATCCGATGGAGTAAACACGTTCCACGAAAGTGGCGTGGTCCTGTGATTGGCCATATTATAAAATGTGTTAAGTAGATCTCTCATACTAGTCCCATGACTGACTCGTAGTTTGTTTCACTTTCAAACTCGGGTGCCCCTTTTTCTACAAGGGCAGCCTTGTATTCAGGTTTTAGCTGGCTCTTTCTGGATAGCTGGAGCTGAAGATGGATTCTATCATTTATCTTTTTTTATGCTGTTCAGCTCTTATTGTACATTATGTTTTGTTTTCCGCTGTAGACATTTATGTATAGCTGAACTGTATTTGTACTAAGTATGATCCTGTATACTGTGTAACTCTGATGATTACGTTTATCCAGTATATTCTATTGTTCATTATCTGGTGTATTTATTTAATTCGACTCTTCTGTTATTTGTTTATATGTTATATTCCAAAGATTACCCTTAATACCATCAGTACGGGTTTTGGGGTCGTCACATTGCTGGGCTGAAGCTCGTAAAGGAGTTGGAGATCACGAAGCTGGACATCTTTTGTAATTCCAAAATAGTCGTGAATCAGGTCACTGGAGGATTTCAGGCCAAGAGTCCGAGGCTGATATCATATTTGGAAAGAGTGAGGAAGTTGCTAGGCGGTTTTGATCACCATAGCATATCTCATTTTCTTCGATCGGAGAATCAAAAGGCAGACAAGTTAGTGAAGTTGGTTAGCTCTGATAATCCTAAAGATATGGAGCTAGTCCCGATTGAAGTGTTACAGTCTCCTAGTGTAGATCAGATGGAAATTGATCCGGTATTAGAGATTGAACCTGAGATGGAGTCATGGATGACCCCTCTAAATATATTTTTTGATGAATGGAACGCTTCCAACGAAGAAAACTGAGAGGTGTGCAGTTATCCGAAAGGCTTCCCGATATGTGTTGTAAGTCAAAGTCCTGTACAAACAAGGTTTCTCGATGCCCCTCCTCTGGTGCGTCGCCCATGACGACATCAAGCGTGTACTGAAAGAGGTCCACGAAGGTGAATGTGGCAACCACACTGGAGGGCAAACATTGGCAAAGAATATATTGTGATACGGCTATTTCTGGCCCACTATAAACAAGAATGCAGCCAAGTATGCACGACGTTTTGTGATTCGTGTCAGAAGTTTTCCAAGATTCCTAAGGCACCTCCTAGCCAATTAAAGACGATGATGAGCCCGTCACCCTTTGCTGTTTGGGGAATCGGTATTATTGGAAGCCTCCCCGTAGCTAAGGGCGAAGCAAAATTCGCCATAGTGGCCGTAGATTACTTCACCAAATGGGTCGAGGTTGATCCATTGACCACGATCACAACCAAGCGAGTGATCAACTTTGTCGTCAAGAACATTATATGCTGATTTGGGATACCAAAAGTCATCATAATCGATAATGGAACCCAGTTTGATAGCACCTAGTTCCGAGATTTCTGCCAGAAGTATTATATCGAGAAAAGATATACCACTGTGGCATATCCACAATCAAACGAACAGGTCGAAGCGGCGAACAAAGTGATTAAATCTATTCTGAAGGAAAGGTTGAAGCGGGCCAAAGCCATGTGGGTCGATGAATTACCCTTGGCACTATGGGCCTACAGGACAACATACAAGTCGGCAATGGGTCATACTCCATTTTCCCTCGCTTTTGGAGATGAAGCGGTCGTTCCGGTTGAGTAAAAGTACCATCTCATCGAATCACTTATTATGACCCAATGACCAACAATGAGTTGCTCCTTGAGTCTTTGGATATGGTTGAAGAAATGAGGGATGAAGCCGACCTACGCGCCTTGAGGCACAAGCAACAGGTTGCTCGGTATTACAACAAGAAAGTCCGAGCTCGAACCTTTGAACCCGTAGACTTGGTTCTGAAGCGCGTCTTTCCACCCCCAGTACATATGGGTCCGAAATTGGAAGGGCCGTACTCCATTTTACGAAGGCTGGATAATGAAACCTTCAAGCTAGCAACCGTGGATGGAGATGAAATCCCAAGAGTGTGGAATGCCTAGCATTTGCAGCCTTATCTGACATGAAATTGTCAGTTTTACTCTTTTGTTTTTAGGACCATGTAAAAAGGCTTGACTTGCCTAGAACATTCTGGTTACTTGAACAAAAGACTAGAAAGTGGACGTAGGTCATGATTCGACCGAACCACTATAAAAATATCGCATGTCATTTTCCTTTTCTACACTATTTCTTGTCTGCTCTTTTATTTTAAATAAAATAGATCATTACCATTTTGAGGTTTGTTTTAAACTAGGCAGCGATCACAATACACCTAATTCAAAATGCCAACTATCAGATCGGAAGACTAACGGTAACTAAAGCTCCAAAAGGTGTGGTGAGGTAAATCACACTATTGCTTGCACTCTAACTCTCGAGATTAGGGAGAGAGTATAAAGGATGCAAATATAACGTCCCCAAGGCGTTCAGGTGCATCGTGATAAAACCGCCTTGATAACACTCTACCCCGCTGAAGGATCGGGAGAGTATAAAAGCGCTAGAGACTTAGCGCCCCCAGAACTCCTGCCCCGCTGAAGGATCGGTGAGCAGGATGAGAAACGAGCTCAAACTCTAACCCGCTGAAGGATCAGGAGAGTGTAAAGGCGCTAGAGACTTAGCGCCACAAGAACTCTTACACCGCTGAAGGATCGGGAGAGTATAAAGGCGCAGTGACATATGCCACTCAAAGGCTCCTACCCCGTCACACGACTAGGGACAAGAGTGAAATAGGGGCCCGAACCCCTCATTTCTGGGAATGGGGGGCAGCACACATATGACTCTAATCAATCCTCAATAAGCCCTGGCCAGGCACCATATTAATGATTGATTAGGGGGCATATACATACGACAATTTGCATTCATGAATACTACGCGTTTACTTAGCGCACAAACTTTTCAATGATTATCATTCATGACTTCAGTATTTAATTACGATTCTTTCAGTTATGATTATTTTTTTAGTTTTGTGATTCAGGATAATAAACTCTGCAAACGTGGTAAACTTGTAGGTACACAATGGTGCAAAAGAAATAGATTTTCATTCATTAAAAGCAGGTTTACAAGAAAAAGAAGCTAAACAAAAGTGAGGGCCACCCTCACAACTACATTTTTTGGCCAGTGGAAAGCCTAAAAGCAAAAATATGAGCTAATAAATGCATTCTATTTACACTTTGGAGTTGACTTTGATTTCTTTTCCTTCTTCTATTTCTCCAACTCCTCTTTGTCAGCATCAGAGCGGTCACTCTTCTTCCTCTTCCTCTTATCAACAAGAGACTCTGGGGGAGAACTAGAAGGCTGGGAGGCAAGTTGTGAAGTTATTGATCTGGAGGAGAATTTTATGATCAGCCCGGTTTTGGGGTCAACCTCCGAGATTGGAGGAACATACAAAGGGTCCTGCTCCTCCTTCTTTAAGACCAATTGTTTCTCTTTCCTAGCCTGCATGTCGGCCAAGGTATCGTTATCATTATTCTTGATTTCATCTGTGATGACCACATCATCTTCTTCATCCCCATGACCACCCTCGGTGTCTTGCAAAGCCGTAGTGACCTTCTCACTTGTTGTACCCTCGGTTTGCTTTGGAGTCTCAGAGACTTCAACATCAGTGCCTGAGTGGACATCAACTTTCTGTACCACTGCCTTTTCCTCTGCGTCTTTCTCGACCAGTTTGACACCTATATCACGAGAATCAAATGTTAGAGAATCGGGAGAGGATGTGGCCATCTCCGTTGTCTGTCCAGTGTGACGACAAATTACGACTGCCTTGGCGAATTGTGGAGAGAATATGGAGATACCTTCAGCCGACTCCTCGCCCAGATTTGTAGTAGTAGCTTCGAAAACTGGAGGGGTTGGAGCCAAGGGAATCAACGGATCATCAGGGTTATATTCCTCAATTTCAGAGTTTTTGGGCTCCACTACCGAGCTCGAGCCTTCGTCAATCTTATACTTTCCCTTAAGCTTAGTCTTCTCCCTCTCGATCTCTTCTTGGATTAAGCGTTTATCTTTCTACAAAGCCTTAGGTTCTTCACCTCTGAGAAAAGTCTGTATCAGCTGGTTTTCATCAATCTCATCGACCATCGACTACCGCTTCTCGCCTTCGACAATTGCATTTCATACATTGGCCAGAGTAATATGATAATCCATAATCCAAGAGATGTCTCGAGTCTTGATGACTTAACCAAAGAAGTCGAACAACAGTTCCTCAAAACCAGTTATCTCTTTCTCTTTCTCAGCGAGTTTATCAGCGGCAGCAATGGCCGATTCAAGAGCGTTATTGGCGTTACTTTCAGCGAGAGCAGCACACTCCTCAGCTTGGACAAGTTGATCATGTAAAACTTCTTTTTCTTTTTTGGCAAGAGCGAGACCGTCTCTTAAGCTCGCCCTCTCTTTCTCCCAGGCAGCTTTCTCAACAACAAAATGTTCCTGTGCTGTTTTTAGTTTAGTGTTAATTGCCCTAAGATCTTCCACTTCCTTCTTTAGAGCTACCCGTTCCTGGCTGTTTGAATCAAGCTCAATGCGAAAATGCTTCCTGGCACTTTCCAGCTCTGATTTATAATTTTTTGCATCTCGCCGAGCTAAAGCCAGTTGGGCCTATGCATCCTCTAGTTCTTTTCCGATTTTGCTCCTGGCCCTAGCATCGTTCTCAATTTTCACTCTGGACCTGGCCGCGTCCGTTTCTAGGCGACGGATGGCATCTGAAAGATGAATGGCATGCCTCTTTATCACCCCATATTGTTTGGTCACATGGCACACGTACCCTATCACCTCTGTGTCCCAATCCTCGGGGACCGGTTCAAGATCCGGGATGAACATTATCCTCTTAAAGAAAATATCAGGGAATTGCTTTCGTAAGCGCTCCAGCCTGTCCATAATCTCAGAATTGGGGGCAACATCCTGTGCAGCGGTAGTGTCCAAGCCGTTCTCACTAGAGGAAACAAGAGTTGCCTTCCCCTTCTCTATGATTATGCCCTCATCTTTGTTCTTGTCCTCTGGATCGTGGTGTTTTTTTAGAAGACTGGGCATGAGAAGGCATACTTTTCGGAGGAGTCAAATCTCTAGGAAGTTGCTTACCCCTAGCCGGTGGCAATGGACGATTGTGAGACTTTCCAGAACCTTGCTTTTACGGAGATCGAGATCGTGTAGAATAAGATTGATGAGAGTCCCAGGGCCGATGACTATCTCTTCCCCGGCTATCACTACGAACATGCTCGGGATTTGAATAAAGACTTGGTGTACCCTTACATAAGGAGCAATAAGAGTAAGACCGTTTACAAGGTATCTCCCCTGCAAAGGAAACAAACATATGTTAAAACTATGGACATCGATGATGAAAGAGTGTAGTGGCGAGAGGTGCATGTGATTTGTGCATCCCGTGTAATCCCCCCTTAACAGACCAGGGTCCAGAGCTAGGCCCGTCTGTGTGTTGTCTTCGTCCCCGATCGGGGCATTAACCTCCTCAGAAAGAGGAAAAAGTGGTCCCCCTCCGAAGTCTTCATGTGTATAGATATCGTCTGGTAGAGGAATCTTGTCTAATTCCCCAAGTATCTGCTCCTCTGTTAACTCATCGTGAGCTACAGACTCAACCAATGGTGAAATTCTTGAGGGAGACTACCCCTTAGAAGTCGGGATTCCTTTGGGCTCGTTGGTTTGGACCTCATCTCCTTTATATACATTTAAATCTTCATCGTCTTGATTAATCATCGGTGAAGGACTCTTGCGAAGGTTGGTTGTCTCTATAACCTGAAAGGTTCCTTCTCCTTCAGTCGGGGGCACATATTTGTAAGGCTTAACACCCGTGCCAAGTCCTAATCTTATATTTAGAAGATGGTGCTTGTGAAGATTCTCGTTGGTGATGCATTTCTTTATTCCTAAAAAACCTGAGTTACTTTGGAGAAGGCAGGACAGTCGGTCTTCATATATTGGACCTTCTGTTCTTGCAAAATTGTGATCTGCACAGAATAAAAGAGCACATTAGCATTTCAATTATGCAAGTAGGGCATGCATTGATAAATTTAAACCTTACTTGAGTGCAACCACTTCCTCGCGCACTACATTGCTATAACTGTCCGATAAAACTTTTCTGCCGGCAACTGATTCGAAGAAAGAGAAGTTTAGAGCTCCTGTGGATCGGTGTTTAAAATGGTAGTAAAATGTCAGATCCTTGAAAGTAAGCTCAGTTTGTAGCACCTCCGCATAAGCAATGTATAGAGTATACAGAGCCGCGTAAGCATTAGAATGGAGTTGCATAGGGGCAATGTGTAATTGTCTTAAGAGATCGACAACAAGTGGAGGGAAGGGAGGAATAGCTCCTACCCAGCACATGAGTCGACTGATAGTCATGTACCCCTCTAGGGTAGAATGAAGCCTATCTTCGCTTTCTGGAGTTTTCACATCATCCCAAGGAATCCCATGTTTCAAGCATATCTTCTTAAGTTTTATAGTATCCAATTTGGAAGCCAGAGAATCAGTGAGTTTTTCTTCCTCAATTTCTTTAACACCCGAAATCTCATCAGGGGCTCGATCATCCTCATCTTCCAGAGATGAGCTCTCAGAAGTCGTTGACTCTATGTCGGTATTCGTCTCGTAATCGGGGTCGGATTTTTCCCCATCTAAATCTGAAGGAAGCACATCAGGATCAGGATGTACTGATGTCTCTGTTTCGGTACCTTTCTCTAGTGTCTCAGTCACTTGTTTATCAGACATAGCTGTGTTGGCGAATAAAGATTTGAACACAGTTACCCGATCCCCCGTGTGTGTAAGTGCAAGTGTGCATGTACATACAATAAGGAAAGCATGAAGTTAGTTAGATAAACGTAATAATGGTCGTTATATGCTATCAAGTTATGCCGCTGATCAGTCAAGGAAGTTCATCGTGAAGGTTCTAGCCTAACTGTCCATTGTCATATATTGCATTGCTTAAGTTAATATGTATCTGAGATCATCAACAAAGACGGTTCATTGGAGTTTTGCGGATCTGATCGCGGCATAAATGTCAATGCGTGGAACTGGGATCGAATCGTGGGTGTCCGCTCGCTGGCAAGTTATGCCAGCAAGGCAGCATCGCCTCATGATGTAGGCTACGGATCACAGAACGATCCCGTTCGTGACCACTCCCCCGATTCGTCCTACTCCATATCCCCATCAGCTAGTATCCCCCCAACATATAGCGATCTGATCCGTTGCTGCGATAAACACCAGCTCCACCTCGCGTTCCTCCATCACATTGCTATCACGACCCGAACCCGAACCTCACTTACGAGCCGACCTGACCCGCCCCTCTTCTCCTTCCTCGTTTCTCCTCTCCAATTCTTCTAGCTCCACTATGTAACAGCAAACCCATTAAAGATCATTGAACCGCCGTGTAATCTCGAGCCATTGAAGAAAAACCCCACGGAAATTGAACCCGAATCGATACTCAAAAAGAAGAGAAGAGATACAAGCAAAGTTATCATTATTATTACCTTTTTAATTGAAAGAAAATCTCGATTTGTCAGAATTAGGGTTTTGAAGGTTAAAGGTAAAGAGAGCGGCGACTAGTAAAAGAAAAAGTAAAAAGTAAAAAAAGGGAGAGTAAACCCGTTTATATAGTAAAAAGAGAAGACTCTTGGCATTCCCTTCTTTGTCCTGTATGGTTTGCCAGGCCATCATAGGCCACGAGCAGGCGGAAAGCCCACCAAGGTCCGTACCAGGCCCCCTTCATGCTACGATCTGAAGCCCATAGGACGACTCTACTCGAAGGGGCGAGGTGGTCCATTACGACTCGAGACTTGAGGTGACGATCTAAGCACTAGCATGAACGATGAATCAGAAATGACAGAGTTCCATATTTGTAGAAATACAAGAGTTATTAAACGCTACTTTTTACAATGGGTTTTGAGAATTACTGGACAATATGATAGCAATATCTCCAGGAATTCAAGAGATGAAAATCACTCGATGAACAGAGAAATGACTGATGATACAACTCAATAATTATACCCGTCAAAGAGCGCAACTCCCTGAAGCCGTACGACATTTCAGACAGACACGACTTTTGATTTGCATCACTTCATGAAAAAGATAAGTTCGTAATTTCGAAGCATGTTCCATCCTCAATAAAACATACTTCGAGGGGGCAAAATGTTGGCTAGCTTTCGGACCAAGCCACCAAGATTCACACATATGGAGTTTTACTCATAAAACCCATGAAACCCCGATCATGGTCACCAAGCCCTTACCGAATCGTGACACTACTGCTACGCCATCTCGTTCGCAGTCTCCTACAGCGATCCGATCCCTTCATACCAGTTTTACCCGATCCGATCCCTGAAACTGAGAGATAAAGGCCACGACCAAGTCAACTACGATCCGAAGATGAAGTATCTTGTGACATTTGTCCATAACCGCCATTTTGACTATTTCTCCATCAAGCTACGAACCGGTCCGTGATCTTCATAATTTGTGCCACGCGTTACCACGATCCGCTTGCAGAAATCACCTATAAATAGCTCTAGACTTGGCATTTTTGGGATCTTTTGACAGTTCTGAGTGTTGTTCCTACCATTACTATCTCTGCATTATTTCTTATTAGTGTTAATTTGAAATCATTGAGTGAATCAACATTGTAAAAGTGAGATTAAGAGCGAAACCACTGATTGTACTCAAATCCTTCGTATAACCATAGATATAAAGTGGACGTAGGCTCGTTAACGCCGAACCACTATAAATCTTCTGTCTCTTCTGCTTTTTTCACATTTTTCTGATATTAATCTCTGCATACTAGAATAACATGTGTGTTAGACCCAATTTTGGATCTAACACAACACAAGATGCAATAACATGTAATAAAAAATATTTTTATTAATATAGTAGCTGTATCACTACCACTTGTGACTGCCTACGTACCTTTATCTAATTGGGTAAGCAATTAGATAAAAGATCAAGGCAACGCCGTTCTTCTTTACAAAACATTTAAAATCATTATTTGCTTTCAAAATACTCATTATATCTGTAGAGATTCTCAAAAGTAATCTTAAATTATTTTTCTTTAATAGTAAATAAAATTCTAAATTATTTCTAAACTCAAATAATTTCAAATTAAATTTTGAATTAACCATCCCGTCCATCAGATCAGTTTGGGATAGCCAGGGAGAGCAGGAAACT
This sequence comes from Allium sativum, assembly GCA_030737875.1. Lineage (NCBI taxonomy): Eukaryota > Viridiplantae > Streptophyta > Magnoliopsida > Asparagales > Amaryllidaceae > Allium > Allium sativum. Next base: position 402,566,064 of record CM060922.1, on the reverse strand, counting down.
ATATTTTCCAAACCCAAGCCTAGACGCTATCCTCTCTATCACCCTAGGACGTTCCAATCTTTTATTTCGAAAGACATCTATATATCTCTTGTAGAACTTTCTTTCAAAAGATAAGCATCTTTTATTTTAAATACTAATCATCTTCATTATGCAAAAACTCCTCCATAATCAATTCTAAAACCACTTTATATTTCTCTAATATATGTTTGGAAAGATCTTCAAAGATTGAACTGAAATAGTTTTCTTCAACACCATTCATTATCTCGTTAAAACAAAAACACACCTAATTTATACCTCGTTTAAAGCACTAATCACACCTCATTTAATCACATACTATTAATGCCTCGATTGAACATTATTCATACCTCACTTACACACTATTTATACCTTGTTCAAGCACTAAGCATACCTTGTTTAAACACGTAATATTCATGCCTTGATTGAACAATATTCATACCTCATTTAAACACATTTATGCCTTGTTCAAGCACTAATCATCCTCATTTAAACACATACTATTCATACTACTCATACCTTATTTAAACACCAATCATACCTTGGCTAAACACTAATCATTCCTTGTTTAAAACACTAATAATACCTCGGTTAACCTCATTTAAACATTAATCATAAATGTCCTCAATAGTCAGTCGTATAGGTTGATTGCTTGTCAAAGCAAAGATCGCAACCAATATAGTATGTTAAAGTCATAGGCATCTTTAAATTAAAACACAAGCTTATGAAATAATAATGAATTAAATGATAAGTATACTTATAGTATTCCTTGTAATCTTCACGCAAAAGTCTCGTAGAACATCATATAGTACTTATCATCACTCCCAAGTAACCAATTATTTTACTCGAAACATCAAAATTCGTCAACCTTCCTTATTCTAAATTTTCGACTCCCTTTTACTCTGACGACCCCAATCCCCATTCCATGGTGAGAATGGTAATCTTTGGAATATAACACATAAACAAATAACAGCAAAATAGAAATAAATAAATACACCAGATAGTGTACAATAGGATACATTGGATAAACGTAATCATCAGAGTTACACAGTATACAGGATCATACTTAGTACAAAATACAGTTCAACTTTACATAAATGTCTACAGCGGAATCAAAACATAATATGTACAATAGGAACTAAACAGCATAAAAAGAAAGAAATGATAGAATCCATCTTCAGCTCCAGCTATCCAGAAAGAGCCTGCTAAAACCTGAATACAAGGCTGCCCGTGTAGAAATAGGGGCACCCAAGTTTGAAAGTGAAACAAACTACGAGTCGGTCATGGGACTGGTATGAGAAATCTACTTAACTTATTTTAATAATAAGGCCAATCACAGGACCGCGCCGCTAACGCGGAACGAGTTTACTCCATTGGATTGCCAGTGCTTTAAACAAGTAAATCTTTTAAACATTGCAATGCTTTTTACAAAAATGAAGCCATTATAAGACTCGGTACCCATCACACAATGCAATGCAAACCGGAGGATAAAGTTTTACCTTATAATGGCCAAAATATGCTTGATACGAATAAAACAAATCATTTGATATTATTACTAGTGTTTATATGTTTCAAAAACAATTTCAATCATAAGTATCAATCATAGACGGCATAAATGCCCCATACCACTATGTTGCCATATAAAGGTATACAATCAAAACCGAACGATGTCGTATTTGGAAATTGGATTTCCATCACGAACCAAGGCAAGGGATCGTCCTTACCGCTTCGAGACGCTCTAGCCCGCCCCTCAGGATCAGAACGCATCAACCCTTGGATCGTCAGGGTCGGTCCACACGAAGTGGATTAAAATGCCTAAACAATGTGTTTCCCCACCCTATGGGGCGTCAATGAGCCAAATGACTCCATCGGTCCCAGATCGACTGATATAACTGAGGCGCCTCACTATCCATCATCCACATAAGTAAAATATCAGGTCATGTGAAAACACTGACACCACTCCTAGCTAGAAGGAAACTCTTGTTCTCCCTGCAGTCCTCTCCCGTTTCTTGTCCATACCAGGGTGTGAGGCTCGCGAATCAACGCTAAACACAAAGCTAGCTTTTTAAAGCCATGCTTTGATCATCAACCACAAAGCTCCGCTTTTCAACAAAAACTTTGATCACAGCATCTCTGTATGCCATATTGTCAACATACAACGTCAGACACGCATCCATTTACAAGTCCGTTCTGGGTCTGAACGAAACCGGAGGATCTTTATTCCTCGCACATCCGAACGATCAACAAGTACATTCGGACAACCACCACTGTAACCCCTTCATGGAAGCAACTCCCATCCAAGGCATCAGTAGCCATCCATCCGACCTGAAGATCATCGGTCTTGCACCATCTTCATATCTTCGACTTCTAACCGTCGATCAATTATTTGAAATGAGAATTAACTCGGCCTTTTCAAATAATCCACGTATATTTAGAATTCAAATTAATTCATTTCAATGGTTAAATTATTCGACATCAATAATTCGGTTCTTTAACGTAATTTTCATGTCAAACACATTCAACCATCTAATATCCAATAAACCGAGTAAATTCAGTTTATTTCCATTCCATATAGTTTACAATATTTTATCATGATTTATCGCTATTTTTATTCATTTAAAAATAGCCAATCCATATAAACGACGCTTCAGGCCATAACGCGGCTGTGGCGCTGTTTTTCTTCAGATTTGATTTACACATATCTAAAAATCTAACCGTTGGATCTTTAAAAAAATTAAATCATTGGAAATATCTTTTCAAAACGAATCCAACGGTTTCAGTTTTGGGAAAATCCGATGGTTGGATCTCCTGGTATAATCGTTTGAAGTTACGATTTCAAAATACGAACTACAGCATCGTTATTCGATTTATTTTAATTATATTTATATATAAAAATATAAATATAATCCGTTCTGGCGCTGTTTTCATTCTGATTTGAATTAAACATTCCAGACAATCTAACCGTTGGATCTTTGCAAAGTTGGTGTCGTTGGAAAGATATTCCCAAAGCGAACCCAACGGTTTCGGTTTCGGGAAAATCTGATGGTCGGATCTCCCGCAATAATCGTTCGAAATCACGGTTTCAAAATACGAACTGCAGCTTCGTTATTCAATTTATTTTAATTATATATATATAATCCGTTCTTCGATCTCAAAACCATTTCATTTTATATACGTGATAAAAATGATATTTTTATCCAACAAATATTTATTTCAACACATGACTATTTTTAACACTTCATATATATATATAATAAAAATGTGATTTTTATTGTCAAGACCATTTATTTCAAACACGTAGATTTTTAGTAATTCATATATATTATAAAAACGTGATTTTTATTTGTAAAACAATTTTATTTCATACAGTCAATAAAAATGTTATTTTTATCGTTCAAACCATTTTATTCCATACATTCGATAAAAATGTTATTTTTATCGTTCAAACCATTTTATTTCATACATTCGATAAAAATGTTATTTTTATCATTCAAACCATTTTATTTAAAAAATGAATATTTTTCCCATACATGAATATATTTCAATACATGAATATAAATCAAACACAGGAATATTTCAGAAAATTTCGGTAGCATAACGGCAGGGTGGTTAAAACCGACACCGTCCCAAGTATGACTCCTCGCTCTACCTTAAAGCCTCACAGCTTTTTACAATGGGGATCTCAATATCTAGTTCGTACGCAGACGAATTTTCCCATATACTAATCCTATTGGGATTTCAACCACAATCAATCATTTCCAATCAACCATTCATGATATTCGCTAAATTTCACATCAACCAAATCAATACAATCACAACCAATATATATCGTCCATGGTCTGTGGACGAGGGGAGTGTATATATATATACACACACACATGTATATAAATATATTTCAATTTCATTTCTATTCGTTTCAATTCCATTCAATGCATATATAACTTTTACAACGCATATATAACTTATACATCGCACATACAACTTATACAACGCTTATACATGAGGTGTACAACGCTTATATAACTCATATATTGATCGTATAATTTATACATCGTCATTTCATATCGTTTATAATTCAGAAATCTCACATTGGGTTCCACCCCTCCAAAAATTCTAGAAGGCTAAGAAAAATATTCGGTCTCTTCTAGAATGTAGAAGACGTCCTCACGGTCTCGGTGTCTCTTGTTTCACTGGATTTCGACAACATACCAAAAAGATATGATTTTTATCGTGAAATCAAAATCCATAGCGCTTTAAAGTGCTATAATCAGTTTAAAATAAATTAAACCGTACCTTTCTAAAATCGTTCAAAACTAGGTCAACCTTTTTCGCAAAATTAGTCGAGTTTGGTGACGATAGGCCAACGCCACCTTGGCGAGCTTGGAGAGGCGCGTTGATGCACGGAGGTGGGGCCCACTTCGATCACGGCAGGAGGTGGCGGCGGCGAGTTGAAGTCGTTGACTTCCAGGAGGTGTGGATTTGAAGAGCTCGTCGAGGGCTACAAAATCCTCAACTGGTCGAGGTCTAATTCTGCGTGGTTTGGCCGAGAAATGAACGGGAAGCTCTGAAGCGGTTTCCGCCTTTCATCGAGGAAGAAGAGTCGGGGAAAGAGAATGAATTTGATTGGCCCATTTTTTTATATATTTTTAAAATCTAAAAATACCCTTACCACATACGAACTCCAATCCAAACCCAAAGACTGTCGTTCCTAGCTAAATACCCCCATTCCGAACACAATGGAATATGTTTCGTAAGCCCATTCAACTGTTTCAGTCAGTTTCATCAAATTAAAATATAAAACATCCAATATTTGATTTAAACGTACATTTCAATTTGTCGGGGCCACATACTAATCCCAAAAATTCCAGAAAAATAAATCTAGCAATGTTTTGACGATACGATCCCAACAAAACTAATTTCGTCAAATTCTGAGACCGTTTTAAAAATGGCCATTTTCCGGTCGATCCAAATTGACTGAAATCGACCAAACACATTTTCCCTTGCCACGCTCACATATTAACTTCAAAAAAATTGGAATTAGAAATCTAGCAATAATTTGACATCCTGGATCCAACAAAAGTGGTTTCGTCGAAAACGGAGGTCGTTTGCAAAATGGCTATTTTCAAGGGCTATATAAACTCTATAACGACCTTTCTGAAAATTCATTTGGCCATAACTTTTGATTCCTGCTATGGGATTTCGATTTTTCAAATTCGTTAGAAAGATATTCATAAATAGATTTAAATATTTTTGGTTTCACTAAAATCCGTTTTATTTTGCATCCGGTACAGTCAGTCAACGTTTGAATTCAAATTTTCAAACTGCCGCGCCATTTCAGGCCTTGATTGTAATTAAAATAATTATATTTATTCTCCAAACATCGATTCAAATAGACTTTCGATCTTTATTATTTTAAATATTCAAAATCCACTAAAATAGCCAAATTAATTTTTTTTTAAATTGGTTCTTATTTTCCGGGTTGTTACATTTACTTTGATTTAACATCCTCAATTTTATCAGTTTGTTTATGACACTATAAGAAAACTAAAGTCTAAATTTGAGAGGATATGGAATATTTTACAATGATTTTATACTTAAGACATCTATAACAGCGTTTCAGTTATGCTATGAAAAGTTCTGCTCGTTTTAAAATAGTTCATAGTCAATTCAGAGAAAAGACATCATTTCCAGAAGTGCTATGACAATTTCTAGGTGGTTTATAATGATTTTAGACTAAAATCAGATACTACAGCGTTTTTGGGCACTACAGAAAGGTTCTGGCTTGATTTCATGCTTCATTAATAGAATACATAGTGTTTCGGAGTGTTATAAAAAGTTCTGAAAATCATATTATAACATGTTTTGGGGCAAAACGTTTGATGTTGTTTATCTATGATAATTATAGATTTTGACTCCCAATTTTTTACAGTAAGATGCTCTCTTTGTCTATTTAATTATCGTCAAAATAAAACCTCAAAATCATTTACCAATTTAATATAAAAAATCAAACATCATGAGGCACTTTTAACATGTCCATTTCGGGTTGATTTTTACCTGATCTTGCATCCAGTTTTTAGGTATGCAAACGACCGAATTAAAAAAAACCGCTACTAGTGAAAGTTGTAGCCCTTTGAATTAGCTTTCCAAATTGATAGAGAAGTAGTAATTTCGTTAAGAATTTCAAAAGTTAAGCCCAAAATATTGAATGTCATTTTCAGGGTTTTAAGTCCAATCATTCGTTCATATTCTCAACTTTTCTTCCAAATATGAAATGAATACATGAACTTAAATAATTTTTCTCATCTTGTACTTGTTCCTCGATCTTGTATTTATCCTCTATACTTCTCCCAGACCTCTCTTCTTTTTCTTATCTTTGTTTTATGTTTGTGAATGCATGAAAAAGAATGAACCTTTCCACCCTTTATATAGTAGTTTTCAAGGCAAGTTTGGTAATTTGGTTCTGGGACACTTGTCCACCTTATCTTCATGCATGCTTTAGGATGAAGACACATTCCTACTTAGGTGTCCTAAGATGTTTCTACACATGGACACCTAAGAGGGTTATGTGTCCTTATCTCTTTTTTTTTAGCTTACATGATAAACTTCTTATTTTAAATTTATATCTTTTAGCTTACATGATAAGCTTCTCATATTAAATTTATATCATTTAGCTTACATGATAAGCTTCTCTTTTTAAATTTATATCATTTAGCTTACATGATAAGCTTCTCTTAAATTTATATCATTTAGCTTACATGATAAGCTTCTCTTTTTAAATTTATATCTTTTAGTTTACATAATAAGCCTCTTCATATTTATTTTCCCTCACATGAATACATACAACCATACTTTAGGATGAAGACACATGCCTACTTAGGTGTATTTAGATGTTTCTACACATGGACACCTAATATATGTATGTGTCTTAACCTTATTTACTTACAAGACATGTGTTCCTTTCATTTGATGACGCGTGTTCATATCATTTTAAGCCATTTATAATATTCTAGAACATGTATACATATACCATTTGTATGTTACTTATATGATATGTACATACACATATATGTGTTCTTCTAACATTACTACATGCACATGATATTCCAACAACTTCAATAAGCAAAATCTCGTTTATCGATAAAACTGTTTTCAATCACATTATTGTTTTTTCTTTGAACTACTTATCAAAAACTCAACAACATGTTTTATTCCCTTTAATTATTATTTATAAAGGGATCTAATCAAGGTTATAAAACCATTTTTATAATATTAAATCCAACATTTAAACATTTAAATAACCTCAATATTTAAATATTTACTACCCGAAAATTCAGGTTGTTACATAAGAGGACGTTACCAGTGATCAAATGTCCTTTTACAAAACTAGTCTAAGAAGAAGAAATAAGACGCTTGAGAAACGAAGCTAGCCTGGTGGTTAGAACCTTGGAAATGACCTTGTTAGAGAAATTACACAAGCTGATTGGTCGGAAATCCGAACAAGAGATAGGGTTGTCACATTTTGGAGTAAGGATCAAATTAGTGGAGGTCCATCCTGAAGGGAGCTCTCCACCAGAGAAAAAGGACTGAATGGAAAGGCAGAAGTCTGCTTGAATAACCGGCCATACACTCCTGGAAAAGACCCCATTGAAACCATCTGGTCCACTCGCCCTGTCCTTGCTAAGAGCAAATACACATGTACGAATTTCATCCGAGGTAGGGGTGCAGTAAGATCAGAGCTATCCGAGGGTACAACCAGATGGGTGATGATCGCGAGCAAGGACGGATTAGGAATAGACACAGAGGGAGAGCTCAGGAAAGACAGCAAATGGGACAGAATAGTATCTTTGACTTCAGCCGGAGTGGAAGCCCAAGAAAGATCAGGACGCTAGGTTTGGAGAATTGAGAGAAGTCTATTCTTCTTACGAATGAAACAATGAAAAAAGAAACTTTGAGTTCGTATATCCATCAACAATCCATTTGATCCTCACCTTTTGGCGAAGATGGCATGCTCAATACGAAGCTCCGAAGAAAAGGCAATCTGGGGCAATGGCCAAGCTTCCTTGTTAGCCATTTTGAGTTTGTGCTGGTTAGTCACCTACATAAGCTTTAGATGAAGTCCCTATTATCAGAAGTAAATACAATCCAAATGAGTGCATATGTACATTCCACTGAAATTGTGTCCTCAACTCTCAGTCTATATCTATTATAAGCTTGTAACTGGTCTTTCAAAAAAAATGTTCTTACGACATATTTCAGTTAACCCCTGAGCCCCATAAAATAGAAGAGTGCATCAAACATAGCAAGATTCTAAATATGTTTAGTTTTTATGCATAATATTTATGTGACATAGTTTATGTCCACTATTTATGTTAGAGTTTTCATGTGTAAAACTGCCCTTGGAGTCCTGCTAACACATAATCATACAATACAAATACATAGTATGCAAAGTGAATAGGCTAAACGTAGGATAGTTAAATAAATACCTATATGTTGAACAGGTTAAAATTTGAATCATGTTATATGTTTTATTTCTCTCTCCTTTTTACTTCCCATTTTCTTTGTACTCATATTGTGACAGTAAGCAGTGAGCAATTATAACATGAAATTTTCTAATAGATAATTATTTTGACTCATCTCTATAAAATAGTTATCAGTGGCAGAAAGAAGACAAAAACCTACTGATTTCCAAAGAAGTTAAGATTTTTTTTTTGTAAAATGAATAACTAGTTTATTTTTTGTGGAAGTATTTCAGATTTTCATGTATTTCATGTTCCATTGTAGCTGTGTACGCTTCTCTGTGCAGTTGCATTGATTTGTTCATGTAGATGTATTGTAGTCTTATACCTGTGAGTTTTGATTTGATTTGATTATAGGTGAAGTAATGTTGTTTTTCATTTTGGCACTGGAATTTAGTTATGAAGCTTATGCTGTAAATATTCACAAACATAATATATGTCTTAAGTTGATGTGTTTGACTAGTCCTTTTATTTATCGACTTCAATAATGATCTAGAGATATAAATGAGCTCAAAATTAAGAGCATACTGATCTTCCTTGATATATTATATATGTGTTTCTAAATGACTAATATTAATAAATGATAGTATATCCTTAGTATCAAGCTGATGTGTATGTATCCCATGCAGGTCCGGCCCAGAAGAAGCCCATGGGTCGAGGCAATCCCTAGAGGAGGCCAACCTAAAAATGGATGTTGATGTATAATATATATAAAAAATTATAAACTACTTTTACTTGCTTTTACATCTTGGTGGTGGTTTCCCTTTAATTTTCACAAGCTGATGTGCTTTCAATTCTACATGCAGGTATAAATTCTTTTTTTGTTTCTATACTTTTTAGGCCAAAATATCAATGAAAAAAATTGGTTTGGGGCAGCATTGTATTAGGGACGACTTTGTTCCTAAGTGTAACAAGATTTATGCATTCCAACTAATTTTGTTTTTTAAATATAATGCTGTTAATATTTCATCTAACCCGTGATTAATAAAAATTAACAAATACTTTTTTTGCTATTATGGTCGGTTTCCCACTGTTGTGTTAGAATAGCATATACTGTTATTCCTTCCTAACATGAGATCTATTGTAATATCCCGTAAATTTCAACCATTTAAATATTAATATTATATTAAATGTTGAAGATATATAAATTTATGATTCTTAATGTAATTAATGAACAATAATTTTAATAAGTTGAAATTAAACTGATTGTAACAATCAATTAAAAAGAAAACAAGTTAATCGTAGTTTACGTTCCACATTAAATCGAATTTGCATTTTAATAAAATTAGAATAATATTTTGAGAAACTAAGTTATACGCTTTCATTTTGAAGTTAATTATAACTTATGAAACAAATAAATTCGAGTTTTGAAATGATAATTGATGATTGTGAAATAACAACCACAACATATATAAAAATAGTTTGACATTAGAACTACAACTTGAACTTGATTTGAATCAGAATTTGGATTACGTATAATTAGTTTAATTTGGTAAAGTTAAATCGACCGTTATAAATGAAATTATTATTCGGTTTTAATTTGTTGTTGTAAAACCATTTAATAATTAACAATATAATATCATTTTCTAGATATAAATATTTCAAACAAAATGATTCAAGAAATTTTATAATGAATTTTCAAATGAACACCAAAATATAAATTCTTAGTGTGTTGTTCTGTTTATATCAAATGCACTAAGCACAACAATATTTTAATTTATGTGTTTAGACACTCAATGCAGGTTATAGAGCCATTTGAATTTAAATTTGGATAAATTGACACAATAAATCCCAAATTTCACTTGTCTTCCCATATTAATCCAGAGTTTGGATTATTTTTAGTTAATCTCAAGTTTGGGGGTCCCTTCTCATATTGATCCCATTAACTTATTAACCTGCTATAGCCGATGAATAGTTTGAGAAAGTGGAGAAATATGAACTTTGAGGTGCTGTGAATCAATGATGACATTAAAGAGAACGGAGTAGAAGAAACATAAAAGATCGAAAACCATATACTATTCTTCTAGTGTAGAGTTGATTTCAAAAGAAATCTGAAGGCTCTTCTTGGCTTTTATTTCAAATCATTAAAAACAAGTGCTCCAAATGTTCATACTTAGATCATGATTAGATATTATACACCCTAGTAACACATAGAGATACTGAAATATTAAAAATTCAGCATTTAGAATACAAAACCAATTAATTCACTAAGAGAAAATGCACAAAATCACCCTAAAATGACTGTTACAACTTCATAAATACAAACTCTTCAATAGAAGGAACTCCCCCAATCTTCTTTGAAGTCTCTTTACTAGGCTCCTCATCAACCCCAATAGCCATAGCCGCATGTTTCCTCAGCGCAAACCTACCAACAGTCATGAAACTGGCATTTATGTTCTGTTTGCCCAAAACGCTCTCGACTGTTCCGGTCATTCCAGGATGGTCCACCCGCCTACACAGGATCTAGCTCCCTTCCAAGCTAACATCCACCTCAAAAGAACCCAACATTGTCCAATGCGGAATATCATCTTTGACCTTGCCCTCCACTCTTATATCTCCTGTCTCAGACATACTCGCTCGTGAATCTGGACTCCACGTTGGAGATCTGGACCCGGATTGTTTCTAGTAGGTTTTCAGGGGACCCATCGAGGAGGACCTGTTCTTCGGTGTTGTAGATGCCTCTCTGCTTTGCGGTGAAGTCGGTTAACATTTGGAGTTGACATCACGTATTTTCATTTGATTGATCTTGATTCCATAGAATTAGAATAATTGGGGAAGGAACAATTAGGGCTAGAAGAATTGGGAAAGTTAAACAATTAACCGGCTAAATCAAGTTAATAAGTTAATGGGATCAATATCGGAAGGGGCCCCCAAACTTGAGATTAACTAAAAATAATCCAAACCTTGGATTAATATGGGAAGACACATGAAATTTGGGATTAATTTTGTCAATTTACCCTTTAAATTTAAAGTATACATATAATTTCATTGTCTGAATCCTAGAACCAGCATGATACCATAAACTTAAATATAATCGTAAAAATGTTGAATGTTTAAACACATGCATTCTTTTGAGATATTTGAAGTGGTGCATGAAACCAGGCACCCAAGTTCAAACTTCTTTTCAATTTTTTTACGCCTCGTATTTGTTTGTTATACGTTGCTCCTTTCTCTACTTATTACCTTCTCCTATCCGGATCCTCCATTCCACATATAATTTTTTTTAGAAGGGAACGGAAGTTTCTCCCCATGTCGGCTTAGCCTCCTTCCTCTTACTGACTTTTCCCTTCCCTCCAGCACTTTGCAGCCCCTAAATGCCACTCCTCAAGTAGCTTCAACCAAAACCTATCGTACTTTGCTCCTCCCGCAACCGACACCTGGTCAGGGTCCTCCCTTATGTGCAGGACCGAGCCTCCTAGCTACGTCACCACCACAACTCATGTGCTCGTCCGCCCATCTTCTCGACCACCTCCTTAAACCGTGAGCTACCACTCATCACCACTGTCTGGACCCATATTTCCTCCATCAGTACTCGTCTTTCCTCCAACCAGTTCACTCCCACCAGCACTAATCTTACCCAAGCAATGGCCACTAGCCTGAACTGATACACCTTTCCCCTGCAAACCCGAATGCTAATCCAATTTTCCCTACATAGCCAATGCTCACTCACCAATTCGCAACAGCTCAAACCCAACAGCTCCTTTCCTCTTCGACTAAAAAAACATATTCTTGTGGCTGACTAGGTTGTTGTTGTTATCACCTCTCATTGTTCCTTGCTAAGTATTTAAACTCTTCAGTGTTGTGCCGTGTGTGTGTCAAAGTTGGTGTCGAGTTTCATATCAGTGTCGCACTATTTTGTCGAAGTTGCCCACTCTTCCAAAAACAATGCAAGGTGAGAATCTCTCATGATTAATATTTGCATGTTGAAAATTAACATCAAATGAAATAATAATAATAATAATTGTCTATAAGTACTTAAATTTTAATTTAAATTTGTCTAATTATTTAACGGTTAATTTCATGAATTTTAGTTGTTAAATTGTAAGTCGTAATTTCATGAATTGTTAGTTGAAAATGATTTGAATTATTAATTGATAATTTATGGATTGTTGATTTAATCAGATGAAATGGTAGTTAAAATTTACATGAAATGATAGTTGATAGTTTACATGAAATAACAGATGATAATTACATGCGATAATAGTGTTTGATTTATGTATTACATTTACGGTGATTATTGTATGTTTGTTATTTTGATTATTTATCACCCATGTTATCATATCTGTAAGTTTTCGATCTCATAAACTACATTTGAAATTTTATGGAAATTTGGATATGGGTTGAAATGATATTATACGAGTTATCCTTTTCAACGAAAATGATGACTATCTGAGATGTGGAAATGCCGACAATTTCACAAGTCTCCCCCCTCGTTTTCTTAATCTTGCTCCTTCGATTCACTTCTTCAACTCGTTCTCTACCTTCTCTCGAACTTGTTTTTGAAATGCCTGGATCTCAGAAGTTGTGTACCTTTCAAATACCCCCTCTTGCTCAGATCTCAGCATTCAATTTCCACTTTTCCCTGAATTGGCATTTGATCATTTAGCAACTTTGGTTATGCACAATGACTGGGTTTATCTTCGACAGTGTAACGACCTGCCTTTTTGCCCAGTTTTCGCTGGTAATTAAACTAACTTAAACTGTTCAAAAAGACGGATTGTTAGGGGCACTTACACATTTGCACAAAAAAAGAACTTTTCTATTATCATTAAAATAATATTACATCAGAGTTACAAGAGGTACATCAGAGTACATCGATCACACTGCGGAAAAGATACTAAACTTAGTGGATAATGCGAATGCTCCAAGACATAATAGCTCCAGCTAAAACCAGAATCCTGCTCCAACCAACTCCAAGACTAAATCTACGAACCAAACTACTAGGTTTCCCATGTAAAAATTATGGGCACCCAGAGTTTAGGTGTGGGAAAAACAAACTCCAGGTCAGTCATCGGACTGGTGGGAGAACTCAAAATAGTTGTTTTTAGGGTTTATTTTAAAGTAGGTAATTCACCAGAATGCGCCGCTAATGCGGAATGGGTTTACTCCATATGAATACCTGTGCATAGAATCCACAATGACTTTTTGAAAAATGAAGCTATCATAAGCTCGTCCCTCATCACACAATGCAAGCAAACACTAGATGGGCGAGTTTTGGCTTATGATAACCAAAAATGCCTTCATACGTGAAAATCCTCTTTTACTACTATATATAGTGTGAAAACAATTTTATCAAATAAATGTATTAATCCTAGCCAGCATAATTCACCATCCCATTATATTGACATAATCCTACCAATAACTAGCAGGCTATACAATCAAAACTGTACGGGCACGTAGCGGAGATTGGGTTTCCAACATGATGGTTCCTGGTATGAAGATCATTCGTGGTCACACAAACTTTCTTGTGTGCATCATCCCAGTACTCGCGGATAACGTCCAGACACGGACTCCGTTATACTAGCCCACCATACATGAATCAGAGTACCCAACAAATAGCGTCCCAGACTAGGGACTTCGTGGTACCCTTTCATCATCACATCCCAATGCACCGAACATACGAAATGAACATAAAAATTTTACCACCAGTTTACCATCAATCTGAGGTGTAAGGTTCTTCGAGATCATAATATACACAAAGGTACGCTTAAATAAGCCATGCTTTGATCATCCATAGCTCATCACATAACTTAACTATGCCACATTGTCCATTCACTACGCAACACTGATTTTCGTCAATGTATAACCTCTAAGCTCATACGTCTTAGAGAAGGGTGTTAAGTAAGAGAATAAATTCTCTGCCACCAAACAGATATATAATAATAAAGATTAGTGCTACACAGTCAATTACAATGTTAGATACACAATCCATACATGTCCGTTCTAGGTCTGAGTGAAACAACAAACCGGAATTCCTTCACATACATTCAGGCTTCTTGCCACTTAACTGATATATAAAATTCATCTGTGAATGGGAGCCAGCCATTCGAGACATCCAGCAAGTCACCCTTACACTACAACAAATATACCATATTACAACGGTGCAAAAACGTTGTAAAAAGTTTTTACAACGGTGGAGCCACCGTCATGTATTAAGAAGTTGTAATATACTTATATCTTTTACAACGTTTCTGCACCGTTGCAACACCGTTGTGAAATAGGGTATTTAACAACTTTTACTCACCATTGTAGAATGATTTATTACAACTGTTTTGCACCGTTGTAACTGTTGAGTATAACAATATGATTTTTATTTAATGATACATTACATCTCGTATAGAAATAAATATTTATATTACATAAAATGATATTGCACAGAATTTGATATTCAAACAATTATTTTATTCAATTAAATATTTTATTTCATTATTTGAAATAGTACAACTTTATGATCCCACTATTGTACAACCATCTGTTATATAATACAGTCAATTACATACATACATTCCTCATTATAGACTGCTCATTCAGTACACTCAGTTACATACACACTTTCATGTAAATATACACACTAACACACACCGAATCTTTATATGCTCCAGCATCCAGTTCAGTCACTTGTATACCAGTCACGTAAAGATTGTGAATCATGGAATTAAAGCGAATCCTGAAAGAATAAAAAGATTCACAGGAAAAAAGGGATAAGTGTCATTGGCATTCAAAAAATGTTAAAAATGCCACTATGATGCTCCGGATTAAAAACTCAGCAAGTTAAAAGTATAATTACATCCTTACTGATACATTGTTTCCTTTGATGTCGCCTTACTTTCCAAACATTTAAACAATGAAAACCAAGATTTGAGTCATTGATTCTTACCATGACATAGTATTCAACTCAATATGATCACATCAACTAACAAAACAAAATCTCATAACACCAGGTTTACAAAGCTGCCATATCGAATAACCAACACCAGATTAAACCAATTTAAATTCTGTGACCTACGAATTTGCCTCAAAAAAGAAGAGAGAAAAGAAAAACAGAGAATATACTCACTGAATCCGCCCTCGACAAGGTAATTGAAAGTATGGCCATCGCAGTTGTAGGTAAACTTGGTGTTCATTGCCGGAAGTTTCTGCAAACATTGGAAGGCGATGCTGGTGAAATTTCCAGTGAATTCAGTGTACTCCGCAAGTATAATCATACCTCGAGCTACGAAACTATAGATCAAAGTTTGCTGGGGCATAATTCTGATATTTCACGCACAGATCCTTCTTCCTTTCGTTGTCGCTTGCAGATCCACGCACAGATCCACGCATCCTCTCTGAATACTTACAGATCCATGCACAGATCTGCTTTCTCTCCCCCTACAGATCGAAATCGCTTTCTCTCCTCCTATGGATCCACGCACAGATCTTCTGCGCAACCCATGACCAATAATATCCCAACCGAAGCCTGAAATCTCTAAACTTGCCTTCGATTGTAGTACCAGATCGCTGATTTACTTTGTGAAGAAAAGAAAGAACGAGATGACGGCGAGATAGAATAATAGGCGGCGTGGGTTTAAGAAGATAAAATGATTTCTGAAATTGTGTTACCGTGAAAACGGAGAAGGTCTGATGGAAAAATTAAGGAAATACGAGCCAAAAAATTTACTTTGGAGCCAAATATTCGCGATGGAGCCAAAACGAAAATTTTAGATCTGGAGCCAAAACGAAAATTAAGCAGTAAAGGTGAAGTCCACCTTTTGGCCTTATTTAAAGCTCTAACGTGTTACGTTATATTGATGATTACTCCTTGTAGTTAACAACATTTACTTGAAAATTGTTATAACATAATAGCAGTTAATAAATGTTTGCAATAGAAAAAATTAAATAGTTGTTAAAAATTCTTGTTAGTCATTATTAAATAGTGGTTGATAATTATTAAATACTAATTCTAATTATTAATTACGTATAAATGGTTTAAAATTGTTAGTCATTATTTACCAATTATTAATTATTTAATATTAATCATGATTATTACTAAATAATTAAAATTGTTTATTATTTAGTCATTATTACTTATTCATTCACTATTGTATAATTAAAATTATTTATTATATAGTCATTATTATTTATTAATAGTTATTATTATTTATTACCTATTTCTTCAAAGTTATAATTGAATTCCAACTATTAAAAGTTAATTATTATGTAAATTTTATTGATTATATACTATTAAATATTTAATAGTAATTTTATTATTAACTATTAAATGTATATGTCACCTAAATATTAATTAATAAGCAGTTAACATTAACTATTAAACATTAAATTACCACTTATTAACTATTAATTATTTAATAAATATTATCGATTCCTAAGTTTATTATTAATTATTAATTATTATTAAATATTAATATAATTAGTTATTAAATATAGATATTATAAACATGAAGTTTGTAATGGGCATCTATTACAACTAACAAAACAAAAAGTTGTTAAAAATATGTTTATTACAACTTTAGGGAATACCACCGTTGTAAAAAAACCATTTACTACAACGGTGATTTTACCACCGTTGTAAAAAACCATTTATTACAACGGTGTCTTTACCACCGTTGTAAAAAACCATTTATTACAACGGTGCGTTTACCACCGTTGTAAAAAACCATTTATTACAACGGTGCTTTTACCACCGTTGTAAAATTAAAGTTGTAATATGGTGTTTTTGTTGTAGTGTTATGACATGAAGGGTCCTAATCTTCAATGCCGTCTCCATTGTCTTCAATTGCTCACAGCATCGCATTATTACTTGGAATAGTTTTTGGATATACATCTGATCCCGGTCTTTCCAAATAATAAGAACAATTTAAAAAAATACAATTATGCAACACACAGGCTTTCAACCAAATCTCCCTCCATCTTGGATTTTGTTAAATTAAACTTCTTTAAATCCATTCTCAAATTATAACAAAATCCATATTTAACCTTTCTCTTTTAAAACACATCCCTTAAATCAAAGATAATTTAGCCTCAAAGCCTTAATTAATTTTCCATTTGATAACTCGTTATCAAAAACCCAGTTTTCTTTGAAAACCCTTACCCTACATTTCAACCCTAGTTTTGAATTAAATTGGTTTTCGAACATTCAATTCTGTAATCTTAACTAAAAGATTATTCTTCCTTCCTAATTCCTTATTTTTAATTTCCTCAAATCAAAGACTTGGTTAAATCCCCAAATTACAATATGAATTTTGCATAACTCAATCTCATTGGGTCTCAAGAATGGTATTATTAAAGATATGATTCACAACAAAATCCAAATCAATCGATATTGAACATAAGTTACACAGAAATTGTATCTACTTATATTCGATATCAATTCTCATAGTCAATGAATATTATAAGTGGAATAACAATATAATAATAATATCTTCCAAATTCCTTAAATAGTATACGTTTACATCAAAGAATTTCGTATCAAATATCCAAAGATTATTTCTATCCAACTTATCCCGATCAAATTGGAAACCCATACCTTAATTAAAAGATTTCTGCAACTCTTTGACATTTAGATCTGGATAGAAATATCATCCACTTATACTTAGTATCAATCTCTATATCCAACTCACACTATAAGAGGAATAACAGTGAACTACCTTTTAAATTCCTCAAATAGTAAGAGTCATCATCTACCGGATTAATATCAAACATCTTAAGATTTTTCACCAACCATATCCAATTATTTAAAATTGTAAACCCCGTTTTAGTATCAAATAAATCAATTTAATTTCCATATAAAACATTTTCAGTACTTTCAAATCTTTGAAAACATTCCAATAAATGATTATTTATAATTCGGAAAACAGCTTGCGGTTTACAACTTCAAAATAGATTGTTTTCAAAGAAAGAGTTACCATATGTTTCAAAAGCGTTACAAAACAGTTATCTTAACTAATTTGATCAAAATATCGTTTATCTTAGCCAAAACTTAAACTTTATGATTCAAAACACTTTTAAATGATTTATAATGATTTTACAAAAAAAAATCATATTTTTTAAAACATCTAAAATAGCTGTTTATAGTTATGGTCGATAACTACTCTTACAGCGACCTTTTCCAAAATGGTGTTAAACATAACTTGAAAATAATAACCCGAAATTAAAATCCGCTTTCACTCATTTAAAAGCTCTTGTTAATATAACTCAAATGTTTTCCATTTCTTGGAAATCCGATTTAGATTGCAAAAGTTATAAGCATTTACAGTTTGTAACTAAAATATGCAACCATTGTGCGACAAGTTCTGTTTTGACCACAACAAAAATTATTCTTCAATATTTCAAAATACCTTAGAAAACCATTATATACCATTTAAAACCATTTAAGGTAATTTACATTGACTTTCCAAATTATCTCGGGTTCAAAATTCAACTTTTATTTTTCACTTAATTAAATATTAAATCAAAAATCCAATTTATTTCTAAATTTAGATAACTTCAAATTAAAAATCCAATTTATTTCTAAATTTAGATAACTTCATATTAACCATCCCATCCGTCGGATCAGTTAGGGATAGCCAGGTAGAGCAGGAAACTATAATTTCCAAACCCAGGCCTAGACACTATCCTCTATGTCATCCTAGAACATTCTAGTATTTATTTATTCATTTAAAGAAACTTTATCAATATATATGAATTCATACCTGTGTGTCATTTCCAACCATTAACCTTTAATTTCAATAATAATATTGCTTCTAATTACGAAGGAGATTTGACGATCACCCATGTGATACCATAATTGTTGTGTTATAGTGTGTGTGAAACAACATCAACAACCATTATAAACATCCATAGCAACCATCATTAACATGATTAAATAAATCATGATTGTGCACAACACTAACGCTTAATATTGTGTGTTCTAAACTACGCATCCATCATCCATCACAAAAAACATCAACCATCATTAACCACTAGTAATCCATTACTATATTTAAATTAGTCTAACTACTAATTAAACACATAAATTATGGTTAAAGAGTTCTCACCAAACAACTTTCCAATCTTCAAGGTAGGCGAGCCTAGCTAAGTGAACCGTCGGACAGTATTTCGGCGCACCGTCTTCTTCACCAAAATATATATAATATAATATACATTAATCTCTCTGTCTTTATATTATAAGAGGAGGAGGATGACTACTAACTTTGGCAAGGTGGTGGTGGAAAAGAGGAAGACTTATGCCATGGAAACCATGGCCATAAGCTTTAAGAAGAATGTGGAAAGAAGGAAATGGAATGGAATGGTAAAAAATGGAGAAAAGGCCTCCTTATATAGGAATGAAGGGTTAAGGAGGTGATGACACATTAGGGGGCAAGTGGAAGGCATGCATGGAAGGAGGCATGCAAAAATACAAGTGTCCTTACACTTGTCTTAAGGAGAGAAGGTGAAATTTTGGTAGCATTTTCCCTTAAATGCTATGAAAACTAAGGGGAACACTTAATTCTAACGCTACTAATTCATGTTATGGTTTGACAATCCGATCGAACGACAAATAGTATCAATAAATCCAAACTCATTAATAATCATTCTCATTTATAATTCAAGTAAAATCTATCGTATAGCTTATAGAAATTATTAAATATTCTTAACCATGTACATTTATATCAAATTCAAATTTAAATTCAAATTAAGTAATAAAAATTTCAATTTTAAATTGGTTAAAAATCCTGGATCGTTACGTTCACCCCCCTTAAAAAATTTCGTCTTCGAAAAGGAATGGGAATCGTAACTACTTTTTCGACATCCTGTAGATTTACAAATTCAAGATTAAATTTTTTTTTTATACCAAAGCTACCTGTTCTCGTAATGGATATAACGGGTAGAATATTATAACACACATATTTACGGACAACCATATCTACATGTCCTCCAACGATAACCTCAAGTTAACCATTATATTCAATTCATCGTTTACTAGGCCAATTACTTATACTCAGCCATTTACTTCTTTAAAAAAAATTAGAGTTATAAATTTATTTTCTTAGAACTTATCTGGAAAATACAAAGGTTATGAAACTTATTCCTTTTCAATTTCTAAAATTTACTATTGTTCGTTACACAAAAAACTTGATCATCTCCGAACTCAGTTTGTCTAAATGTTTCGGTTTAGGTAATTTCTTCTTGCTATTCCTGCTTGCCAAATATTCTTTAATAAAATTGTGAAACTTAATTCACAAGGTATTCATGCTCACTTAAACAGTTCCTTTTGTTGCCACAATATACATTAGAACTTATCTACTTGTCCAAAATCGTTGATAACTCCAATCTTCCTATCTATATCTTTAATTAAATTCAATGACTTTTTCATTAGAATAGGATCTATTTGGATATATGATAGAATATATTAAAAAGATTTATAAAAGAAACTTTATATATATATATATATAATTAACACGATATACATACATTTATTCATGCATCCAACTTTTCAGAGAATATTCCCCAGGGGTCAAAGAGCTTGCTTTGATTACATAATTATTGTGTTCCTTCTTCTTCACTTATGACTGTGGTTGGTGTTGTTTTAGCTGGTCTTTCTCCCTTCTTTAACTGACAATCCTGGACTACATGCACTACTTTTCTACATCGATAACACTTCTTTTCTTTTGTTGGGTTCATGGGTTTCTTCTTTATTTTAGGACACTTACGTATAAAATGTCCTTTCTTCTTGCATTTGAAACAAATTATGCCTTCTAGAACGGATTTCTTTTGTATTCTTTCTGGGCATCAAACTGTAAAATGTCCTTCTTGACTACATCTATAACAATAGATACCTTAGAATTTCCCCAATCTAAGGCTTTCTTCCTTTTCTTTTCGGTTGTGAGCTTTTTTTGCTTATTTTATGGTCATCCACCATCCAGTACTTGATAGACCAAACTCCATCTTTGTTCCTATAAGGAAATTTTGTTGAAAAGTTCAAGTTACTCTCGACTTAATTTACTGGCTTATCCCTTACTAATAAGTTTACCCGGTATAATTCTTACAACCCGATCAAATTTTCACTTTTCTATTTAAGTTCACATCAATTTACCAAACAATTTCAAACACTTATCTAAATGGGTTTAAGTATATATTGATGTTTTAATCGGAATCATATAATCATCCCACTTTCGAAACTCGAAAATACATACTGATGATGCTGCAGTCATCAACATAATCATATTCAAGCGACTAGAGTGTGATTCTATATCTATTTAGCATACTTAAGACTTTGTATATACTTTAGGTAGGCGTATATTCAAAATCTTCTTATACTCGATAGTCCAACCTCAACATCGAATGCAATACTCAAATTTTAATTTTTAATTTCTAACCATATTGATTAGTTACCTTAACGAATTTGACCCAAGTTTATCAATATGTTGAAATGTTACCCAATAGTAAAATTAAATCCAAAAGGCATTTGTACTCGGATCATTTTTCTAATCAGTGGAAGGGGCTTAACTACCATGCCATAAGTATTTTATGTGTAATTATAATCACAAAATGTAAACTTAACTGTGACGGCCCGCCCCGCACCAGCCTGCATTTCCTCCAAAAGTGCGCTGTACACATGCCCGACTAGCACAAGACGGTCGTCATAAGAAAGGAAAGAAGGGAATGAACTAATCAAAGAACCTGTAGAATGTCTCACAGCGCATGGAACAAAATATAATAATAATAATGTACTTGACATAAAACAGGCGAGACAGTGCATAAGCTGATAACTAAAACCAACATCAATCTCAAAGCAGCGGAAATCCAAATACAGCTTATTACAACTTTTCAAAATCTACTGTCTCTGAACAACAGAAAGCCAAAATAGAAGATACACCACCAATGCCCAAGCAGTGATCTTCAACAACACGGGGAGAATATTATGTATATAGTACGTGGAAGCCTCCTGCTCATCTCCGGATCATCTACCCGTGCATCACCAACTAACCTGTCTCTAGTCTGCTCGTGTGAGCACCCAGAGTAATAAGAAGAGACATAAAACTCTGGGTCAGACATAAAGCCTGGTATGAGCGATAAGCATCTAAACAGAATAATAACAGGTATACTAAACCATACCTGAACCTGGACCTGCAACCAAAGAGTTAGTACCACATACCGTACAATACTCCAAGGTGCCATAATAAATAGTGTAAGAATACGGGGGTGGGGTGTGCATGTCACAATGATAGCAAGCAAATCATCCATAGCAACCATCCTCACATCTCTCACTCAGTGCGTAAAGCGTACGACATCTACCACTTTGGAACACTAGACAAACTGAGGTAACGACGAATCCCGACTTGTAGAAACCCTGCTGTGACCAAGCCAAACACTTGGAGTCATGACCAAACATTTCAATGACCCACTTCATTAGTCGTAGCCCTTGGTTCTACCAATGCCATAATGGCCCTGAATCCGCCTTCGTACCTCCTACCATAGTGGTCCAAAGCTATAGGCGTCGATAACTCCTTGGCACGCGTCCCGCAGCAAAACCCAACCATGAAGCGAACTCGTTGATTCCCATCTGAATCTTGAGCTCTAACTTCTCATTTGGGCTTCCTTTGCATCTCGGGTTTCAGTCATCACTGTCGGATCGTGAGTAACCTCCTCCTCCTGTTCGGATCGTGACATACTCTCCAGGTCGGGTCGCCATCGTCTGATCGTGCTCCACCTCGGATCGGTTCGCGGATCGCATTGCCTTCACCAGGTCGGATCGGGTCGAGGCACTCCCACTGGTTCGGGTCGTGCTTCTGAAGTGGATCGGGTCGGAAAGCCAGTTCAGTGCGTGCCTTCTATTTGGATCGTGGTCTCCAGTTTCCATCGGATCGGATCGTGAACTTCAGAAGTGGATCGGTTCGTGGTCACCATCCATAGGCGGATCGGTTCGTGGTTCATCGATACGTGGCGATCGGAGCTGTGATCGGGTCGGATCGTATCGCGCCGTCGGATCGGAGCCTTCAAGCATCGACGGATCGGATCGCCCCATCGGATCGGATCGCACCATCGGTCCGGTTCGGATGATTTCCTGCAATTCTTCCCGCGAGCAGTTTACGCCATTCGACGGCGTTTTTGACAAATCTAACACTTCTAATCAATCATAAAACACACCATAGAGTCATAGCAACATATAATAGCAACCACAACAGCAAACAACCATCCAAATGAATCAAAATGGATCAAAAGTGGTCAAAACTCCTTATTTCCCCTTAAGCATGTTTAAATAAAACTGATCATAGGGTTAACAAAACTTAATCAAATCGAACCAAATTTCAACCAGAGGCATAAAACATTATTTAAGAATTTATAAACATTTTTCCAGAATTTATTAGTGTATAAATTCGCTAATCTTCACTAATTACCCTTAATTAACCGTAATTAGTGTCAAAATGATGCTATCACTCACCTTTGCCACAATAAAACTTCCAAATCTGAAGTGAGCCTCTGATTTGCACGAATTCCAATATATAACAGCAGCCCTACCTCGGTCTTTGTGCTAATCCTCCTTGATTTGATGCCTCTAAGCTTTAATCCTTGATTAGGAAGTGATTTTGGGTGTTTTAGAGAGATTTAGAGAGTGGAGGCCATGGCTAGGTCAAGAGAAATGAAAGTGGCGGCTGGAAAATGTCTAAAGAAATGTTTTCTAACCCTAATCAGCCTCCATATACCCCTAAACCCGAAATTCCCCTTGGGCCTAGCTGCTAATCACCCGGTTAAGCCCAATTAAGCTGTTTTTAACCATCTGAAACTTGTTTCAGCCATATCTCCCAAACGGTAAGTCCGTTTGGCTAATGTGACCACTCTACGGAAAGAGAAACCATCATCCGAAGCCAATGGAAGTGGTTTCAGGTCAAAATTCCTTTCCAGTCAAAAGTTATGGCCAAAACAGTGCCAACTAAGGGTAAAATGGTCATTTAAAAATCGGGAAAATCATGAACATGGGAAATGACCCCAGTAGTCGTCTCCCAAAGTTACATGACCATACGACTTTGTATGTGAAAGAAAATAAATATTCTACGATCCTATGATGCGTAGACTACGGGTCGTTACACTCTCCCCCCCTTAAGAAATTTCGCCCCCGAAATTCCTTAACCCAAAACATACAAGGGATCCCGCATGCCTAACAACCATATACAACAATCAAATATGCAAAACAAGCAAACAAGCCTATCCTAGCATGCGGAAAAACTAAATCGAAGTCAAAATCTTACCAGACAAAGAGTTCTGGATACTTCTTCCTTATGTCCTCCTCTGTTTCCCAAGTACAATCACTCTCGTCCTCGCTCCACTGTACCTTGACTAGCTTCACCGCCTTCCTTCGAAGTTGCTTCATGTCGTACTCGACAATACGGGCCTGCTTGCGGTTCCCAACCGCCTCGGGTTCTGCTTCGAAGTCCTCTAACTGATCAGGTGAAATAGTCATATCTGAGTCGTGAACGAACTTCCTTAGTTGGGAAACATGAAATACATTATGAACCCCCGCCATCTTCTCTGGTAAGTAAATTCTATACGCCAAATTCCCGACTAGTTCAAGAACAGGGAATGGGCCAACAAATCTTGGTGCCAACTTGCCTCTCCTGCCAAATCGTATTACGCTCTTCAACGGAGAAATCTTGACAAACACCAAGTCGCCAACGGAGAATTTTAAGTCTCTTCTTCTCTTATCAGCATAACTTTTCTGCCTATCTTGGGCTGCCTTCATTCGTTGTTGAATGATCTTGATCTTATCTGAAGTTTCCCTCACCACATCTGGTCCAAGCATAAACTTCTCGCCAGTTTCTATCCAACATGATGGTGAGTTGCACGGTCTTCCATACAAAGCTTCAAACGGAGCCATACCGATACTGGATTGGTAGCTATTATTATATGCAAACTCTACTAGATGCAAATGGTCATCCCATGATCCACCAAAATCCAATATACATGCTCTCAAGAGATCTTCCAAAATACGGTTCACCCTCTCCGTCTGACCGTCGGTCTGAGGATGATATGCGGTACTGAGATGTAACTCTGACCCTAGAGCCTCTTGTAAGCTCCTCCAAAACCCACTAGTGAACAACGGGTCTCGGTCGCTCACAATGCTTTTAGGTACTCCATGAAATCTCACTACCCACTTCATATACAATTCTGCTAACTTAGCCGCCGTTCTGGTCGATTTGACTGGTATAAACCTTGCACTTTTAGTCAGTCGGTCTACAATTACCCAAATGCTGTCATATCCCGATCTAGTCCTTGGTAAACCATCGATGAAATCCATCGAGACTTGCTCCCATTTCCATTCGGGAATTTCTAATGGCTGTAACAAACCACTAGGCTTCTTTTGCTCGGCTTTAACTAACTGGCAATTCATGCATTTGGATATAAACTTCCCAACGTCTCTTTTCATCCCTTCCCAGTAGTAGGTCTGCTTCATATCTCGATACATCTTATTACCACCGGGGTGTATAGTCAGCTTTGAGTGATGACATTCTCTAAGCACTTCATCCCTCAATCCATTGACATTGGGTACAACAAGCTTTCCATTCTTTCTAAGCCATCTATCTCGATCAAGCCCATACTTGTTCACCTCCTCATCGATACCCATCTCTAACTTGGAGATGATTTCCAATAGGTTAGGATCGTCCCTCTGACTAGAGCCGATCCGCTCAATCAAAGTGGGTCTGATCGTCAAACTTGCTAACATTTCTGGATCCAATTCGCACTTTGGTCTGAAACCAAACCCCGCGATAAACTCCAGTTGCTTCCATTCAAGGAACATAGCCCCTAAGCTGGCATGTCTTCTACTCAATGCATCAGCCACCGCATTGCCCTTTCCTGGTGTGTATGCGATGTCAAAATCATAGGAAGCTAAGAACTCTAACCATCTCTGCTGACGGAGATTTAAATCCTTCTGGGAGAATAGATACTTTAACGACTTATGATCTGTAAATAGCTCAAATCTTTCTCCCAAGAGATAGTGTCTCCACATCTTTAACGCGAACACGATCGCTGCCAATTCTAAATCATGGGTAGGGTATCTTCTCTCGTGCGGTTTCAATTGCCGACTTGCATAAGCTACAACCCTACCGCCTTGCATCAATACAGCACCCAGTCTGGTACCACAGGCATCCGTGTATACCGTCATCTCCTCATCCCCCTTAGGAATGACTAACACTGGTGCGCTTGTCAACTTGTCCTTTAGGCTTCTGAATGCATTCTCGCACCTTTCATCCCAGACAAAAGCTTGATTCTTCTTGGTCAACTGGGTCAATGGTGTTGCTATCTTGGAGAAACCTTGGATAAACTTACGATAATATCCAGCTAATCTCAAGAAACTTCTTACATCTGTTGCATTCTTGGGCGAAGGCCAATCCTGTACCGTAGCCACCTTTGCTGGGTCCACGGCAATACCATTCTCTGATACGACATGGCCCAAGAACCTCACTTCCCTCTTCCAGAAGTGACACTTAGAAAACTTTGCTTTCAATTGGTGTTTTCTCAACACCTCCATCGCTACTCTTAAATGTTCCTTGTGTTCTTCCTCTGTCCTCGAATAGACCAAAATATCATCAACGAACACAAGGACAAACTTATTCAACTGATCTCTGAATACCCTATTCATAAGATCCACAAAATATGCTGGGGCATTGGTCAGCCCGAATGGCATGACCAACCACTCATAAAACCCAGACGGCGTCCGAAATGCCGTTTTAGCTATACTCTCAGCTTCCACTCTAAGCTGATGAAAACCTGTCGCGAGATCCAACTGAGAAAATACTCTTGCGCCACTCAACTGATCAAACAAATCATCTATCCGCGGTAGAGGATACTTGTTCTTCCTTGTCACTTTATTCAACTCGCGGTAGTCTACACACAAACGAAGGGAACCATCCGCCTTGGTAGCAAACACAACTGGTGCTCCCCATTCAGAAACACTCCTTCTGATAAATCCCTTCTTCAAAAGATCGCTGACTTGCACCTCGAGCTCTCGCTGCTCCCTTGGTGCCATACGACGAAGTGGCATCACTATAGGTCTGGCATCTTTTACCAAATCAATACGGAACTCAATCTCTCGGTGTGGTGGAAGTCCGGTCACTTCTTCGAAAACATCCGGATACCGGCCAACCACGGGCAAACCTGACAACTCACTATGCGGAATGTCGAGGGAGTTTAGAAAACTAGCCAATACCCCCTTACTGGGTAGACCACCAAACACTATCCTCCGCCCATCATCCGCTCTAGCTGTCACCAACAAGCCCTCACAGTCTACCACCACCCCGTATCTTTGGAGCCAATCTACTCCCAAAATAATGCCAAACCCAGTAAAGCCCAAAACAAAGCAATCACAAACAAACATGCATCCATGACTCGATAAGACCACATTACGACAAATCATGCTAAGGCTAGTAGAACCACCAATCGGGTTCGTCACTACTAAAGGTCTATCGACAATCTCGGGCTCCAATCCCAACCTATCTACCAGGTCACTAGATATGAAAGAACTGGAAGCTCCGGTATCAAACAAAACTCTAACAGGAACATCATAAACAGAAAGCATACCTTGAATGACGACATTCTTTCCCTTCTCCGCCGCTGTTGGGGCATTCGACGAAGAAGGAATAGCATTAAGAGCATATGCTTTCACCATTTGCTTTTCCTTAGGGGGCTGTGGACACTTGTCCTTGTGATGTCCCATTTGGCCACAGTTGAAGCACTTCCTATCCGCTGGCTTGGCCCGACAATTACTAGCATAATGGCCCTTCTTACCACAGCTGAAGCACTCCACATCTTACTTATTCTTTTTCCTCTGGCCATCCTTAGCTTGGTTCTGCTTTCTCTTATTCTGGGAACCACCCTTGCCTCCACCACTTGCTTGTGGTTTTGGCTCTTCTGCAGATGCAACCTCAGTCTTCGACTTAGGGTAGAGACTTTCTGATCTTAATGCTTTCCCCACAATCGATTCAAACGTCTCATCGATGTGGTTAATAAGTTTTTCCCCTAAGTACTGATCCAAACCAGTTATGAATTTCTCATTCTTTTTCTCGGCAGTATCAATGAGAGATAACCCATATTTTGACAAAGTGTCAAATTCAGCAATATACTCCGAGACAGCTCTGCCATTCTGCTTGAGCTCCAAGAATTTCTTAAACAGCATTGACTTCTGAGCAGCTGGAATGAACTTCTCACTGAAGCGAGCTTTAAACTGCTCCCAAGTAATCTGATCTTCGGGAGTAGCTGCCTTTATAGCATTCCACCAATTCATTGCCCGCCCTTGCAGCTGACGGGACGCTAGCTTTCTTTTCATCGCATCCTCGATACCCAAATCCTCGAAGATACGTTCGCAACTATCCAACCAATCTTGAACATCCGTGGCCGACTCCGTTCCGTGGAACGGCTTCCCACCAAGACTAGTATAATCCTTATTCAGCTTGGCGAAGTCGACTCTTGGCGCCTGCACTATTGGACCACCACCATTTCCACCATTGGGAGCTGCCCTCTGTACATCTCTAAGCATCTCTCTCATGAGGTCAGTAAACATCGTCCTCATGTCAGCAGCATTCCCATTGTTGGCTCCCCTACCAGCACCTCTAGTATATCGGCTCATCGTCAATCTGAAAAAGGAAATGATTAACGACTCCATAGTGGTGCTAGTGCAGTACGACTTCATCCTTATACTACTAATAGTATATATATATATATAGCTTTTAAAACCAAAGTAATCACAAATACGCTCTCTCGTATACGTATATTATCTCTCCCTGATAACTTCCTAGGTTAACTACGCAACCTAGAGCTCTGATACCAAATGTGACGGCCCGCCCCGCACCAGCCTGCATTTCCTCCAAAAGTGCGCTGTACACATGCCCGACTAGCACAAGACGGTCGTCATAAGAAAGGAAAGAAGGGAATGAACTAATCAAAGAACCTGTAGAATGTCTCACAGCGCATGGAACAAAATATAATAATAATAATGTACTTGACATAAAACAGGCGAGACAGTGCATAAGCTGATAACTAAAACCAACATCAATCTCAAAGCAGCGGAAATCCAAATACAGCTTATTACAACTTTTCAAAATCTACTGTCTCTGAACAACAGAAAGCCAAAATAGAAGATACACCACCAATGCCCAAGCAGTGATCTTCAACAACACGGGGAGAATATTATGTATATAGTACGTGGAAGCCTCCTGCTCGTCTCCGGATCATCTACCCGTGCATCACCAGCTAACATGTCTCTAGTCTGCTCGTGTGAGCACCCAGAGTAATAAGAAGAGACATAAAACTCTGGGTCAGACATAAAGCCTGGTATGAGCGATAAGCATCTAAACAGAATAATAACAGGTATACTAAACCATACCTGAACCTGGACCTGCAACCAAAGAGTTAGTACCACATACCGTACAATACTCCAAGGTGCCGTAATAAATAGTGTAAGAATACGGGGGTGGGGTGTGCATGTCACAATGATAGCAAGCAAATCATCCATAGCAACCATCCTCACATCTCTCACTCAGTGCGTAAAGCGTACGACATCTACCACTTTGGAACACTAGACAAACTGAGGTAACGACGAATCCCGACTTGTAGAAACCCTGCTGTGACCAAGCCAAACACTTGGAGTCATGACCAAACATTTCAATGACCCACTTCATTAGTCGTAGCCCTTGGTTCTACCAATGCCATAATGGCCCTGAATCCGCCTTCGTACCTCCTACCATAGTGGTCCAAAGCTATAGGCGTCGATAACTCCTTGGCACGCGTCCCGCAGCAAAACCCAACCATGAAGCGAACTCGTTGATTCCCATCTGAATCTTGAGCTCTAACTTCTCATTTGGGCTTCCTTTGCATCTCGGGTTTCAGTCATCACTGTCGGATCGTGAGTAACCTCCTCCTCCTGTTCGGATCGTGACATACTCTCCAGGTCGGGTCGCCATCGTCTGATCGTGCTCCACCTCGGATCGGTTCGCGGATCGCATCGCCTTCACCAGGTCGGATCGGGTCGAGGCACTCCCACTGGTTCGGGTCGTGCTTCTGAAGTGGATCGGGTCGGAAAGCCAGTTCAGTGCGTGCCTTCTATTTGGATCGTGGTCTCCAGTTTCCATCGGATCGGATCGTGAACTTCAGAAGTGGATCGGTTCGTGGTCACCATCCATAGGCGGATCGGTTCGTGGTTCATCAGTACGTGGCGATCGGAGCTGTGATCGGGTCGGATCGTATCGCGCCGTCGGATCGGAGCCTTCAAGCATCGACGGATCGGATCGCCCCATCGGATCGGATCGCACCATCGGTCCGGTTCGGATGATTTCCTGCAATTCTTCCCGCGAGCAGTTTACGCCATTCGACGGCGTTTTTGACAAATCTAACACTTCCAATCAATCATAAAACACACCATAGAGTCATAGCAACATATAATAGCAACCACAACAGCAAACAACCATCCAAATGAATCAAAATGGATCAAAAGTGGTCAAAACTCCATATTTTCCCTTAAGCATGTTTAAATAAAACTGATCATAGGGTTAACAAAACTTAATCAAATCGAACCAAATTTCAACCAGAGGCATAAAACATTATTTAAGAATTTATAAACATTTTTCCAGAATTTATTAGTGTATAAATTCGCTAATCTTCACTAATTACCCTTAATTAACCGTAATTAGTGTCAAAATGATGCTATCACTCACCTTTGCCACAATAAAACTTCCAAATCTGAAGTGAGCCTCTGATTTGCACGAATTCCAATATATAACAGCAGCCCTACCTCGGTCTTTGTGCTAATCCTCCTTGATTTGATGCCTCTAAGCCTTAATCCTTGATTAGGAAGTGATTTTGGGTGTTTTAGAGAGATTTAGAGAGTGGAGGCCATGGCTAGGTCAAGAGAAATGAAAGTGGTGGCTGGAAAATGTCTAAAGAAATGTTTTCTAACCCTAATCAGCCTCCATATACCCCTAAACCCGAAATTCCCCTTGGGCCTAGCTGCTAATCACCCGGTTAAGCCCAATTAAGCTGTTTTTAACCATC
The DNA here is from genome assembly GCA_030737875.1 of Allium sativum. Taxonomy (NCBI): domain Eukaryota; kingdom Viridiplantae; phylum Streptophyta; class Magnoliopsida; order Asparagales; family Amaryllidaceae; genus Allium; species Allium sativum. The sequence continues at coordinate 402,534,514 of CM060922.1, read as the reverse complement.
TGAAACTTGTTTCAGCCATATCTCCCAAACGGTAAGTCCGTTTGGCTAATGTGACCACTCTACGGAAAGAGAAACCATCATCCGAAGCCAATGGAAGTGGTTTCAGGTCAAAATTCCTTTCCAGTCAAAAGTTATGGCCAAAACAGTGCCAACTAAGGGTAAAATGGTCATTTAAAAATCGGGAAAAATCATGAACATGGGAAATGACCCCAATAGTCGTCTCCCAAAGTTACATGACCATACGACTTTGTATGTGAAAGAAAATAAATATTCTACGATCCTATGATGCGTAGACTACGGGTCGTTACATTAACCTTAGTCGTTTGATTAAGTATGCAGGTTATAATTAACCATATATTTCCAAAATATGTTTCTTTCTTAAAATATAACTTTTCAAAAATCATTTCATATTTTCAAATACGCTCTCTCAAATAAAACACTCCAAAATCTCATTCTAGGGCATTACTAACTCTATCTCTAATGAGATATATAACTCTGTTGAGTCTTTCCTTTTGTTCAGATGTGTCGTACCCCATTGCTTTGTATAAACTAAAGCTCTGATACCAAATGTAACGACCTGGCTTTTTGCCTAGTTTTCGCCCGTAATTAAACCAACTTAAACCGTTCATAGAGACGGATTGTTAGAGGCACTTACACATTTGCACACAAAAAATGAACTTTTTCATTATCATTAAAATAATATTACATCAGAGTTACAAGAGGTACATCAGAGAACATCAATTACACAGCGGAAAAGATACTAAACTCAGTGGAAGAATGCGAATGCTCCAAGACATGATAGCTCCAGCTAAAACCAGAATCCTGCTCCAACCAACTCCAAGACTAAATCTGCGAACCAAACTACTAGGCTGCCCGTGTAAAAATTATGGGCACCCAGAGTTTAGGTGTGCGAACAATAAACTCCAGGTCAGTCATGGGACTGGTGTGAGAACTCAAAACAGTTGTTTTTAGGGTTTATTTTAAAGTTAGGTAATTCACCAGACCACGCCGCTAATGCAAAACGCGTTTACTCCATGTGAATACCAGTGCATGATAATCCATAATGACTTTTTGAAAAATGGAGCTATCATAAGCTCGTCCCATATCACACAATGCAAGCGCACATAAAATGGGCGAGTTTTACCTTATGATAACAAAAAATGCCTTCATACGTGAAAATCCTCTTTTACTTCTATTTTATCAAATAAATGTATTAATCCTAGCTAGCATAATTCCCCGTCCCATTATACTGATGTAATCCTGCCAGTAACCAGCAGGCTGTATAATCAAAACTGTACGGGCTCGTAGTGGAGATTGGGTTTCCAACATGATGGTTCATGGTACGAAAGATCAATCGTGGGCTCACAAACTTTCTTGTGCGCATGATCCCAGTATTCACAGATAACGTCCAGACTCGGACTCCGTTATACTAGCCAACCATACATTAATCATAGTACCCAACAAATAGTATCCCAGATTGGGGACTTCGTAGTCCCTTTCATCATCACAACCCGGTGCACTGAACATACGAAACGAACATAAAAATCTGACCACCAGTTTACCATCAATCCGGGGTATGAGGTTCGTCGAGGTCACGATATACATAAAGCTACGCTTAAATAAGCCATGCTTTGATCATCCATAGCTCATCACATAACTTAAGTATGCCACATTGTCTATTCTCTACACATCACTGATTTCCATCAATATGTAACCTCTAAGCTCATACTTCTTAGAGAAGGGTTTTAAGCAAGATAATAAATTCTCCGCTACCAAACAAATATATATTAATAAAGATCAGTGCTACACAGTCAATTACAATGTCAGACACAGAATCCATACATGTCTGTTCTGGGTCTGAACGAAACAACAATCCATAATTCCTTCACATACGATTGGGATTCTTGTACCTTAAATGATATATAAAATTCATCTGCAAACGGGAGCTAGCCATTCGAGACATTCAGCAAGTCACCCTCACGACATGAAGGGTCCCGATCTTAAATGTCGTCCAATGTCTTCAATTGCTCACAATGTCATATTATTACTTGGAATGGTTTTTGGACAAAAATCCAATCCCGGTCTATCCAAATGATAAGCTAAATTAAAAAAAATACAATTACGGAACACACGGATTTTCAACCAAATCTTCTTCCATCTTGGATTTTGTTAAATTAAACTTCTTTAAATCCATTCTCAAATTATAACAATATCCATATTTAAACATTCTCTTTTAAAACACATCCCTTAAATCAAAGATAATTTAGCCTCAAAGCCTTAATTAATTTTCCGTTTGAAAACTCGTTATCAAAAACCAAATCTCCTTTGAAAATATTACCCCACATTTCAACCCTAGTTTCCAATTAAATTGGTTTCCGAACATTCAATTCTATAATCTTAACTAAAAGATTATTCTTCCTTCCCAATTCCTTATTTTTAATTTCCTCAAATCAAATATTTGGTTAAATCCCCAAATTACGATATGAATTTCCATAACTTAACCTCATTGTGTTTTAAGAATGATATTATTGAAGATATCATTCACGACAAAACCCAAATCAATCGATGTTGAAAATAAGTTACACAGAAATTGTATCTACTTATATTTGATATCAATTCCCATAATCAACGAATAATATAAGTGGAATAACGATATAATAATAATATCTTCCAAATTCCTCAAACAGTATACGTTTACATCAAAGAATTTCATATCAAATATCCAAAGATTATTTCTATCCAACTTATCCCAATCAAATTGGGAAACCCGTATCTTAATTAAAAGATTTATCCAACTCTTTGACATTAGATATGGATAGAAATATCATCCACTTATACTTAATATTAATCTCTATATCCAACTCACAATATAAGCGGAATAACGGTGAACTACCTTTTAAATTCCACAAATAGTAAGAGTCATCATCTACCAGATTAATATCAAACATCTGAAGATTTTTCTCCAACCATATCCAATTATTTAAAATTGAAAACCCCGTTCTAGTATCAAATAAATAAATTTAATTTCCATATAAAACATTTTCAATACTTTTAAATATTTGAAAACATTCCACCAATCATTTAAAAATGATTACTTATAATTCATAAAACAGCTCGCGGTTTACAACTTCAAAATAGATAGTTTTCAAAGAAAGAGTTACCATAGTGTTTCAAAAGCATTACAAAATAGTTATCTTAACTACTTTGATCAAAATATCGTTTATCTTAGCCAAAACTTAAACTTTATGATTCAAAACATTTTTACAAAATTTATAATGATTTTACAAAAAATCCATATTTTTTAAAACATTTAAAATAGTTGTTTATAGTTTTGGTCGACAATCACTCTTACAGTGACCTTTTCCAAAACGGTTTTAAACATAACTTGAAAATTATAACCCGGAATTAAAATCCGCTTTCACTCATTTAAAAGCTCTTGTTAATATAAATCAAATGTTTTTCGTTTCTTGGAAATCCGATTAAGATTGCAAAAGTTATAAGCATTTACAGTTTGTAACTAAAATACGCAAATTGCCATTGTGCGACAAGCTCTATTTTGACCGCAATAAATTATTCTTTAATATTTCAAAATACCTTAGGAAACCATTATATACCATTTAAAATCATTTAAGGTAATTTACATTGACTTCCAAAATTATATTGGCTTCAAAATTCAACTTTTATTTTTCAATTAATTAAATATTAAATTAAAAATCCAATTTATTTCTAAATTCAAATAACTTCAAATTAACCATCTCATCTAATGGATCAGTTAAGGATAGCTAGAGACAGCAGGAAACTATAATTTCCAAATCCAAGCCTAGACACTATCCTCTCTGTCATCTTAGAACGTTCTAGTATTTATTTATTCATTTAAAGAAACTTTATCAATATATATGAATTCGTTCCTATGCGTCATATCCGACTATTAACCTTCAATTTCAATAATAATATTGCTTCTAATTACGGAGAAGATTTGCCAATCACCCATGTGATACCATAATTGTTGTTTTATAATGTGTGCGAAACCACATCTGCAACCATTATAAACATCCATAGCAACCATCATTAACATGATTAAATAAATCACGATTGTGCACAAACACTAACGCTTAATAGTGTGTGTTTAAAACTACGCATACATCATCCATCACAACAAACATCAACCATCATTTACCACTAATAATCCATCACTATATTTAAATTAGTCTAACTACTAATTAAACACATAAATAGTGGTTAAAGAGTTCTCACCAAACAGCTTTCCAATCTTCACGGTAGGCGAGCCTAGCCGAGTGAACCTGAGACGACCCGAACTTCCCCGTGAAGGAAAGCATAGATAGAATTGAGGACAAGACAAAATAGAACGCAGACGGAAGAACATTTCATTGTTATTACAACAATTCCATTAGAATACAAGAATATACAGAGTATAAATGAATAAATTACATTCGACAAATATCAGAGATTACAATAAATTACATAGCAGCGGAAAATAATACGAAACACAACTGAAAGTAATACACGGATACAGAGCTTTCTGAGCATCGTTCCAGCTATAAATCAGGACCCTGTGAATATAAATCTGCAAAACCAAAACTACTAGCTGCCCGTGTCGAAATAGGGGCACCCAGAGTTTAGGTTAAAACAACAAACTCCAGGTCAGTCATGTGACTGGTGTGAGAACTAAAACATTTATTTAAAGCTTTACTTTAAAAGAGAGTAATTCGAGGGACCACGCCGTATAACACGGAACGGGTTTTCTCGCAAGAATACCAGTGCATAGAATAAACAGCGCAATGCTTTTTCGAAAAATGAAGCTATTATAAGACCCAGGTCCCATCACACAATGCAACGCAAGCCGGAGGATAAGGTTTTCCCTTATAATAGCCAAACATGCTTGGTACGTTTAAAAGAAATCATTTGACACTATAATAAGTGTATAGTGTCAAAATAATTTCAATCATATATATCAATCATAGACGGCATAGCATCCCATGCTACTATGTCGCCATACTAGGCTCTACAAATAAAACCGAAATATCTCGTATTGGAAATTGGATTTCCGTCATGAGTCGAGGCAAGGGGCAAGCTCCTCTCCGCTTCGAGACACTCTAGCAAATGCTCAGGACTACACACTCTGCGCAGCCACTTGGATCGGTTGGGCCGGTCCTCTCTTACGTTTGAGGATTGGTAATTCCTGAACACACGTTTCCCGGTCCCAGCAGACCTAATATCGAGGCGCCTCATTCCAACAACCACAAAGGTGAAAAGTATATAAATGTCAGGGCTGGTAAGTCACTGACACCACCAAAGCTAGAAAGAAACATCGTGTTCTCCCAACGGTCCATATCCCGTTTTTAACTCATACCGAGGTGTGAGGCTCGCGAATCCACGCTATACACAAAGCTATGCCACGTAGGCCGTGCTTTGATCATCAACCACAAGACTTTTCTTTTCAGCAGAAGCCTTGATCCATGCAACTCAGCGTGCCACACGGGCAATTCTTGCTATGCGATTGATATCTATCGATATATAACCTCTAAACTCGTACGTCTCAGAGAAGGGCGTTAAGCAAGAGAATAAATTCTCCGCCGCCAAACAGATATATATTTAACAGAAATAAATCAACACAGAATAAAATCCAATGTCAGACACACAATCCATTTACAAGTTCGTTCTGTGTAACACCCCACACCCGCTAAGGACACTCACTAAGGGAATGCCTTAGCTTCGGTGGAGCATTTTAAGTGAATATAGAACAGAAAAATTACACAAGACAGATATAAATACTTGAAAATCTAAAAACATCATTTCATTGCAGTAGAAGGTAAACATGTTTAGTTTCAACACCATAAAGAGTCAAGTACTAAATATCCATCCTGATAAAAACATAAGTACATAATCCCACTACATCAACAATAGCCATAAAAGAAAAGATAAGCTGGGCTTTACATCACGGTCCAAGCTCCAGAAGATAGATAAAGAAATCTGATCAAAGCCCACTAGTGCTAGGCCCAACCTGAGGACCTGAGGGGGAAAAAGATAAAAACAACGGGGTCAGACATAAGTCTGAGTGAGCCCTATAACTTTAACAACACAATTATTAAAGTAATTAGGGTATGATATAAACTTGGTACGGGATGACTGGGGATATATGACTACACTAAGTAGCCAACTAGACATAGGATGAACTAAGATAACGGTAAAGACGCATCTACCCACCCAAGGGTAATTACTAACTGCACCACACCAGTCGTTCCTACTTAAAGGTTAATCCCACCCAAGGACTTAGAAAATTTACCCAGTAGTTTCGTGTACCCCTAGCTGACTACATAGGTGCCGTCTGCCCCTATCTCCACTAGGTGTACCCACTACCCCCAAGCGATTGGCTCCCTACCGTAGATGCCCGTGCTGGCCCCACAGTGGGGTGTATCACTCCCCAAAGTGGCAACCCGATACAACAAATGGTGCACGGCTTATACCTACACGATGCAACAACGTCTTACCTACCAGCCCGGGTCCACACACGCATATGAAACCCGTTGGACTTGCGTTGCCCCCGCTAACCCGTTTTGGCCTCTTATAATCATGCCCAGTACGCGTGTCCCGTCCTCGACATGGGTCGAGCCCAATAAGATACATATGGGTTACTGGTTGAAATGGGCCCCCACAAGCTACCACCTAAGCTTGTCACTTTATTTAGTGGATCCCACTTAACCCTTTAATCATGTTTAATTACATGTTTCCACTTGGTTAAGTATTCTAATCGTATTTTCTATTGCCACCCCAGGCAACCCACTAGATTTCATCATGCCACCCAAGGCACTACTTGATTTCCACATGCCACCCAAGGCACCCACTTAACCCATCATGCCCACTACATGCTTATCTGGTTAAGTGTTTCTTAATTGATTAAAAACGTAACCGTTGTAAAGACCTCTCACATTAGACTATCTTTTATGGCAGCTGGATTTGCCGGTTGGGTCCGGGCAGCCTTACGCCATAACCGAGTCTAACCTCGTGTCTATACACTTGTCACGTATTTAGTTTGTGCCTAAGACCTCTCACATTGGGCCAATCATTTGTAGCCGCTGGATTTGCCGGTCGGTTCCGGGCAGTCTTACGCTACAAAAGGGTCCAACCTCGTGTCTTAGTCGATTAATTACACCTAATTAATCACCCCCATATTTCGAATTAATTTTCCCTAATTAATTCCAATTTTAACGATGTACATAATTGACTCAATTATGTCCATCCACTTTATGGTATGCATAATCATACCAACTTCACACCATTTCATTAACATGTATATTAACCCCATCGTTCCCCACGTAATTCGCTAACATGACATAAAAGGGAAGATTCATCACAAATACAATGGGTCCAACTTGCATAACATTAGCATCATGGGTTTAAAGGTGTCAACATGCATATAGTATCAAACCCAACTAGCATAAATAATCAACCCAAACTTGCATGAATCACATATGTCATAAGGAGGTTAACTTGCATAAGTTATTTATGTCATACAAAGGGGTAAACTTGCATATGTATGTATGACATACAAAGGGGTTAACTTGCATATGTATGCATATCATACTAAGGTGTAAACTTGCACATGTTACTTGCATACAATCAAACACCAAACTTGCATAACATGTCATATATGAACATGCATATAATCAAACACCAAACTTGCATAACATATCATATATGAACTTGCATATAATCATACACCAAACTTGCATAATCATGGTGTCATAATGGATCAATGTTTATCATAGTGATTTGCATAACTAGCATCATGAACACATAGCATGTGACTTGCATAACTTGCATAACATCATGAACACTTAGCCTATAACTTGCATAACATGCATAACATCATTAACACATAGCATATAACTTGCATAATATGCATAACATCATTAACACATAGCATATAACTTGCATAACATGCATAACATCATTAACACATAGCATATAACTTGCATAACATGCATAACATCATTAACACATAGCATATAACTTTCATTGATCCACATTCATAGCCATAACCTCATTATATCCTATCATAATCATTTCAACAATTGGTCATTAAGGCTATAGAAAACTCACAACTTGTTGATTAGCACTCCTAAGAAGAAGATTAAGTTGCTAGAGTTGATTAGAAGTTGATTTGAGAAGCTATCTTCCTCTTTAGTTTGATGGAGGCTCCTTCAAGTTGCATTTTGACGGCATAACAGTGTTGTATCTATTTTTAGTATGAATTAGGGTAGTCTTAGGGTGTATTTATAGATTAGTTAGGTGTTTTAGGCCATTAGATTAACCCTAAATCAGATTAGAGCCGTCAGATCTCGTCCTAGCCACCAAAACACAGCCCAAAAGCCAAACTGGTGCACCCAGGTCACCTGGGCTCGACCAGGGAGGTCGACACCCTAGTCGATCTGGTGGGAAGGTCGACACCCCTGTCGACCCCCAGGTCGACTCCCTGGGTCTGGCGGGAATTTTCCCGCCACTTCTGAAATTTGAAATTTTACTATTTAAAATCTGTTTTAAATTTTCTGAAACTTCTTCGGGCCTTAACTGGGTCATACGGACTCCGATTTTCGAAAACTCAGACTCTATTTCGCGTATTTTTCCGAGACGAACGCAATGGCATAGCCCGTTTCCCCTGATTCAGATTTTAAAATTTAATTCTACCCTGTTTTATATTATAGCAAGTTATTCAACATACGGGGTGTTACATTCTCCCTTACTTAAAGGATTTCGTCCCCGAAATCTCTAAGTCAAGAAGAACGTATCCTACCAACCAAACAACCATCTACTCAAACCATCAAACACTGGCATCCATTATCCTTAAAGTTTCTAATGCTGTATGAACATATGCAAAGAGTGTGTGTGTATGTTCCCTGTCTAATGCAAAATCAGGCGGTCTACTGATTCAGTTGACCTCCTTAATGCAAACCATGATAGTGCCATGCATCTAATATGTATGCGAAAGAACCCTATCGACACATACTATTTCTACATGAGTGCACAATCATTCACCAAAATGCATCATCCATATGATAGCACAACCATTATACATCCATTAATATAGCTACCTACACACAATTATATGCGATATGCAATATGAAGTGACCGAGCCGATCTAGTGCCTAAAGTGTGTGTATATGCATCCACGAGCAACCACTAGCAACCACTTGCATCCACACGCATCCATCAAACATAACATGTCTCAAACACATGTTTCAACCATAGGTTTACCCTATCTAAAGGTCAAAGGTACTAATGAGAGGACATACTAAAGATAAGATAAATACTAGACAAACGATAAAGGAGAAGTTAAAAGACATACCCTCACAAAGGAATGGGTACAGTGAACGCATCTTCGCTTCTGTCTCCCAAGTAGCATTGCTCTCATCCTCTCCCCATTGCACTTTGACTAGTCGCACCTCTCTGTTCCTCAACTTCCTAATCTCTGACCCAAGGATGCGGGTAAGAGCTCGTCGAATAGTCGCATCACGCTCTACCTCCACTTCTTTAAGCAAGCTCGGCTCTACCACCTCTGCGGTCTCATGTAGGCATTTCCTCAAATGTGACACATGGAATACGTTATGTACCCCACTAAGTCTCTCGGGTAAATCCACTCTATATGCCATCCGTCCAATCCTTTCCTTAATAGGAAACGGCCCAACCAACCTTGGAGCTAACTTCCCAACGGACCCAAAGCGAACTACATTCCGTAATGGAGTTACTTTGACAAAGACCATGTCCCCAACATCAAACTCCAGATCCGTCTTCCTCTTATCCGTGTAAGATTTCTGCCTGTCTTGCGCCGCTTTCATCCTTCTTCGTATCAAGTCAATCTTCTCCGAAGTCTCCCTAACCATATCAGGCCCAAGCAAGATCTTATCCGTAGATTCCCACCAACATGTAGGTGATCGACAAGGCCTTCCATAAAGAGCTTCGAAAGGAGCCATACCAATACTGGACTGAAAGCTGTTATTATACGCGAATTCCACCAATGGAAGATGCTCTTCCCATGTACCTCCAAAATCCAAGATACAAAGCCTCAAAAGGTCTTCCAGAACACGATTCACCCTCTCGGTCTGGCCGTCCGTCTGAGGATGATATGCAGTGCTCAAACACAATTGAGTCCCCACTACTTCCTGCAAACTCTTCCAAAACTCGCTAGTGAAGATAGGATCTCGATCACTCACAATGCTAGAGGGTACCCCATGCAATCGAACTATCTCTCGAAGATACACTGAAGCTAGCCATGGAGCAGTCCTCTTGCTCTTCACGGTTATGAAATGGGCGCTCTTAGTAAGTCTGTCTACCACAACCCAAATTCCCGTATTACCCTTCCTCGATCTAGGTAACCCATCAATAAAATCCATCGAGACGCTATCCCACTTCCATTGCGGAACTTCCAACGGGTGAAGCAACCCACCAGGTTTCTTTTGCTCCGCTTTCACCTGTTGGCACACCAAGCATCTAGCGACATACTCGGCCACATCTTTCTTCATACCGGCCCAAAAGAAAACTCGCTTCATGTCTTGGTACATCTTGTCCCCACCGGGATGAATGGTCATCCTAGAACGGTGTGCATCATCAAGAATAGCCTTCCTCAAACCCTCGTCTTGCGGTACACAAAGTCTACCATCTCTACGCAAGCACCCCCTATCGTCTAGGGTGTACCTACTCAAATGGCTGGACGACTCCCCCCATATGAGCCTCTCTACTAACTCAACCAACTGTGGGTCGTCCCGCTGTGCCTCGCCAATCCGTCCCAAAAGAGTAGGTCTGACCTCCAAGGATGCTAGCAAACCGGGTATATAGTCAACGGAAGGTCTGAAATCAAACATCGAGATAAATTCCAAGCTTCGTCGTTCCACGAACAATGGACTCAAGGACAACCTTTTTCTGCTCAAGGCGTCCGCCACCACGTTACCCTTGCCAGGGGTATACGCTATCTCGAAATCATAGGATGCTAAGAACTCCATCCACCTTTGCTGTCTCAAGTTCAAATCCTTCTGAGAGAACAAGTACTTCAATGATTTGTGGTCGGTGAACAACTCGAACCTCTCTCCCAGAAGATAATGGCGCCAAATCTTAAGCGCAAATACAATAGCGGCCAACTCTAGATCATGGGTAGGGTAATTTTTCTCATGCTTTCTCAACTGCCTTCCACCGTAGGCTATTACCCTTCCCTCTTGCATTAAGACTGCGCCCAGTCCTGTCCCACAAGCATCGGTATAGACAACAAATGGCTTACTCCCATCTGGCAACACTAAGACTGGAGCTGTGCTTAAAGCTCTCTTTAACCGTCGGAATGCATCATCACAATCTACGTCCCATGCGAAGACTAGATTCTTCTTCGTCAAACGAGTTAATGGGGCTGATATCTTCGCGAAGTCCTTGATAAACTTCCTATAGTAGCCAGCCAATCCCAAGAAACTCCTCACCTCGGTAGCATTCTTCGGAACCTTCCAATCTTGGATGGATACTACCTTAGCGGGATCCACAGCTATCCCCTCCTTGGAGACCACGTGCCCCAAGAACCGCACTTCCTTCCTCCAGAAGTGACATTTAGAGAATTTAGCCTTAAAGCTATGTGCTCGAAGAGTCTCCAACACTTCCCTAAGATGTTGGGCATGCTCTTCTTCACTCTTAGAAAAGACCAAGATGTCATCCACAAAGACCACCACGAACTTATTAAGGAACTCCCTGAACACCCTACTCATCAAATCAACAAAGTATGCAGGGGCATTCGTCAAACCAAACGGCATCACCAGCCAATCATAGAAACCATCCGGAGTCCTAAAGGCAGTCTTGTCTATGCTATCCTCAGCCACCCTCAACTGATGAAACCCCGTGGCTAAGTCCAACTGAGAAAATACTGAAGCGCCAACCAACTGATCAAAAAGATCATCAATCCTCGGCAATGGGTGTCTATTCTTCTTTGTGAGCTTGTTGAGTTCTCTATAGTCTACACAAAGTCTGAGGGACCCATCCGCCTTCGTGGCAAAAACTACTGGAGCACCCCACTCCGATATACTTCGTCTTATGAACCCCTTCTCAAGCAACTCCCCTACTTGCTTATGGAGTTCCCTCCTCTCACGAGGAGCCATGTGGCGCACTGGTAAAGATACTGGTTTAGCATTATCCACCAGATATATTCGGAAGTCTATCTCCCGCTTCGGAGGTAAGCCCTTCACCTCCTCAAACACATCCGAGTATTCCCGGACCACTCTAACAGATCGCAAACTCTCGACCGAAGCGTCAAGCGATTCAAGATAACTTAGCATAACATAATCCATGGGATTACAAGAGATCTCGAGAGTGTTACCCAAGCGGGTCATGAGCCTAACAACTCTCCTTTCGCAATCAAGAACAGCACCATTACTGGATAACCAGTCCATGCCCAAAATCAACCCATAGCCCGTGAAGCCCAAAACAAAAGCATCACATCTAAACTCAACGCTAAGTATAGAAATCTTCAAACCCAAACATATCATGGACAAATAAGTGGAGCCCCCAATTGGGTTTGAAACAACCAAGGGATCATCTACTAGACTGGTGTCTAAGTGCAGTGACTCAACTAATGATGATGAGATAAACGAATGCGATGTGCCAAAGTCAAACAATGTACGGACATGATGATAAAATAGAAAAACCAGACTTTCAAAGGAAATAGTTCTACCTCTTTCCTGAATCGGTGGAACCGCGAGAGCCTGAACTTGCCCCCTAGCCTAACCCGGTGCCATAAGAGCTTACACCTGTCCTCCTGAGGTAGATCCCGTCCTTTGCCCCTTCTTAGGGCAATCCTTCACTAGATGCCCTGCTTCGCCACAGTGGAAGCAGCCAGTCTTCTTCTTCTTCCGACAGTCTTTGCTTAGGTGGCCTGGTATCCCGCAATTGAAGCACTTCTTCTTCCCCTTGCCACCGTTGCCTTTTCCACCTTTGTTTTGTTGCTGTTGAGGTCACTTTTGATCTCCTTTCTTCTTGGGTGCCTTATTAGCATTGGGACCCTTCTCTTCCTCATGCATGAGTGTCATGTCTACTAGCTTCTCGAAGGTGGCTCCCATAGGGATGTGAGTCATAGCCAATCCATGCATCGGTTCATTCAAGCCTTTAACGAACCTCAAAGCCTTCTTCTCCGGTATATTCACCATGTCTATGCCAAACCTTTCCAATTGATTAAACTTGTTGACATATTCCTTCACCAAGAGGTTTCCTTGCTTTAGAGTCAAGAACCTTTCCATATACAAGTTTTCCTCCGCCCTTGAGAGAAACTTTGCCACAAATCTTTGCCTGAAATCCTCCCAAGAGTCAACAGGGAGCTCTCCATTAGTGACCTCCCACCAGAATGAGGCCTCTCCCTTCATTAACCAAGCAGCTAACTTGACTTTCTTTCCTTCTTCCATCTCAAAGATATCTATCAACTCTTCCACCTCCTTAAGCCAATCTCTAGCTTCCACAAAAGTTTCTGATCCTTGAAAAGGTTTCCCTCCCATAGCCTTAAATTCCTTGCAAGTCTTAGCAAAAGTATCCGTGCGAGGAGGAGGAGGGGGAGGAGGAAGATCGGGTGCTACTGTTGGTGGAGGGACATTTGCTGGACCCGCAGTGGCGGCCCTAGCCTCCATCAATCTCCTATACCATACTGGTATCGTCACACCCTCCGGAAAGTTAAGATCTTCAGCCATGCTGAAACGAAAAAGGAAAGATTCAAAACGGAGAATTCGAAAGATAAAGATATATCTATTGGGGATTATGCTTTTCTTTCAAAAACTTTTCTCTTAAAAGACGTGTTTTTGAAAATACTTCTTCCAAAAATGTTTTTAGAAAAATAGTTTTCTAAAAATTTTATCTGTTCTGGTAACCTTTGCTCTGATACCACGTGTAACACCCCACACCCGCTACGGACACTCACTAAGGGAATGCCTTAGCTTCGGTGGAGCATTTTAAGTGAATATAGAACAGAAAAATTACACAAGACAGATATAAATACTTGAAAATCTAAAAACATCATTTCATTGCAGCAGAAGGTAAACATGTTTAGTTACAACACCATAAAGAGTCAAGTACTAAATATCCATCCTGATAAAAACATAAGTACATAATCCCACTACATCAACAATAGCCATAAAAGAAAAGATAAGCTGGGCTTTACATCACGATCCAAGCTCCAGAAGATAGATAAAGAAATCTGATCAAAGCCCACTAGTGCTAGGCCCAACCTGAGGACCTGAGGGGGAAAAAGATAAAAACAACGGGGTCAGACATAAGTCTGAGTGAGCCCTATAACTTTAACAACACAATTATTAAAGTAATTAGGGTATGATATAAACTTAGTACGGGATGACTGGGGATATATGACTACACTAAGTAGCCAACTAGACATAGGATGAACTAAGATAACGGTAAAGACGCATCTACCCACCCAAGGGTAATTACTAACTGCACCACACCAGTCGTTCCTACTTAAAGGTTGATCCCACCCAAGGACTTAGAAAATTTACCCAGTAGTTTCGTGTACCCCTAGCTGACTACATAGATGTCGTCTGCCCCTATCTCCACTAGGTGTACCCACTACCCCCAAGCGATCGGCTCCCTACCGTTGATACCCGTGCTGGCCCCACAGTGGGGTGTATCACTCCCCAAAGTGGCAACCCGATACAACAAATGGTGCACGGCTTATACCTACACGATGCAACAACGTCTTACCTACCAGCCAGGGTCCACACACGCATATGAAACCCGTTGGACTTGCGTTGCCACCGCTAACCCGTTTTGGCCTCTTATAATCAAGCCCAGTACGCGTGTCCCGTCCTCGACATGGGTCGAGCCCAATAAGATACATATGGGTTACTGGTTGAAATGGGCGCCCACAAGCTACCACCTAAGCTTGTCACTTTATCTAGTGCATCCCACTTAACCCTTTAATCATGTTTAATTACATGTTTCCACTTGGTTAAGTATTCTAATCCTATTTTCTATTGCCACCCTAGGAAACCCACTAGATTTCCTCATGCCACCCAAGGCACTACTTGATTTCCACATGCCACCCAAGGCACCCACTTAACCCCTCATGCCCACTACATGCTTATCTGGTTAAGTGTTTCTTAATTGATTAAAAACGTAACCGTTGTAAAGACCTCTCACATTAGACTATCTTTTATGGCAGCTGGATTTGCCGGTTGGGTCCGGGCAGCCTTACGCCATAACCGAGTCTAACCTCGTGTCTATACACTTGTCACGTATTTAGTTTGTGCCTAAGACCTCTCACATTGGGCCAATCATTTGTAGCCGCTGGATTTGCCGGTCGGTTCCGGGCAGTCTTACGCTACAAAAGGGTCCAACCTCGTGTCTTAGTCGATTAATTACACCTAATTAATCACCCCCATATTTCGAATTAATTTTCCCTAATTAATTCCAATTTTAACGATGTACATAATTGACTCAATTATGTCCATCCACTTTATGGTATGCATAATCATACCAACTTCACACCATTTCATTAACATGTATATTAACCCCATCGTTCCCCACGTAATTCGCTAACATGACATAAAAGGGAAGATTCATCACAAATACAATGGGTCCAACTTGCATAACATTAGCATCATGGGTTTAAAGGTGTCAACATGCATATAGTATCAAACCCAACTAGCTTAAATAATCAACCCAAACTTGCATGAATCACATATGTCATAAGGAGGTTAACTTGCATAAGTTATTTATGTCATACAAAGGGGTAAACTTGCATATGTATGTATGACATACAAAGGGGTTAACTTGCATATGTATGCGTAGCATACTAAGGTGTAAACTTGCACATGTTACTTGCATACAATCAAACACCAAACTTGCATAACATGTCATATATGAACATTCATATAATCAAACACCAAACTTGCATAACATATCATATATGAACTTGCATATAATCATACACCAAACTTGCATAATCATGGTGTCATAATGGATCAATGTTTATCATAGTGATTTGCATAACTAGCATCATGAACACATAGCATGTGACTTGCATAACTTGCATAACATCATGAACACTTAGCCTATAACTTGCATAACATGCATAGCATCATTAACACATAGCATATAACTTGCATAATATGCATAACATCATTAACACATAGCATATAACTTGCATAACATGCATAACATCATTGACACATAGCATATAACTTGCATAACATGCATAACATCATTAACACATAGCATATAACTTGCATAACTTGCATTAATCCACATTCATAGCCATAACCTCATTATATCCTATCATAATCATTTCAACAATTGGTCATTAAGGCTATAGAAAACTCACAACTTGTTGATTAGCACTCCTAAGAAGAAGATTAAGTTGCTAGAGTTGATTAGAAGTTGATTTGAGAAGCTATCTTCCTCTTTAGTTTGATGGAGGCTCCTTCAAGTTGCATTTTGACGGCATAACCGTGTTGTATCTATTTTTAGTATGAATTAGGGTAGTCTTAGGGTGTATTTATAGATTAGTTAGGTGTTTTAGGCCATTAGATTAACCCTAAATCAGATTAGAGCCGTCAGATCTCGTCCTAGCCACCAAAACACAGCCCAAATGCCAAACTGGTGCACCCAGGTCACCTGGGCTCGACCAGGGAGGTCGACCCCCAGGTCGACACTAGGGTCGACACCCTAGTCGACCTGGTAGGCAGGTCGACACCCCTGTCGACCCCCAGGTCGACTCCCTGGGTCTGGCGGGAATTTTCCCGCCACTTCTGAAATTTGAAATTTTACTATTTGAAATCTGTTTTAAATTTTCTGAAACTTCTTCGGACCTTAAATGGGTCATACGGACTCCGATTTTCGAAAACTCAGACTCTATTTCGCGTATTTTTCCGAGACAAACGCAATGGCATAGCCCGTTTCCCCTGATTCAGATTTTAAAATTTAATTCTGCCCTGTTTTATATTATAGCAAGTTATTCAACATACGGGGTGTTACATTCTGGGTCTGAACTAAACCGGAGGCACTTTCCTCGCATATCCATCGATCTCCAAGTACGTCTGGACGACCACCAACTGGTTCCCTCATCTTGGGTGTACAGCCCAATCAAGATCATCAGTAATCACCCAGACGATGTGAAGACTTCCGTCTTCAACCACCGTCTTCATCTTCGACTTATCGTCGAATCGGTTATTCAGAATGGGTATAAACCCGGCCTTTCCGAACACCCCGCGTATATTAAAAACAAATGTTACACAAACACAACATACGCCTCATTCCAATTCAGTAGCTACTAACCGTAAATCAACAAGAGAACAATTTCCCAAATGTTAACCCTGAAGGCCGAAACCAACATCAGATCAATACCCAGGAAACCATTCTTCTTAGCTAACCTACAGCTAATTTCTAAATTTCATATTCTTAGGGAAAGGTTCCCATTAATTTTATCCAAGATAAATTCTTTGAATTTATTCTTTAATCTTCCTTTGGATGTCATTTCAAACCAAATTATGGTTTTCCAAACTAGTCGAGATTAGCAAACCACACCGAAGTAATTATTTATTTTATTTCCCAATCCCAACCTATTCATCCCATGAAGCAAAACTGGTAATACTCCATATCTAACACCACGGTGTTATCGGTAAAATTAATTACCATTTCACGTTCAAATCTAATTAAAGATTTGACTATCGTTTTGGAGCAAAACTGTAACACCCCACCTCCGCCAATGCCACTCTTGTAAGGACATTAGCTTTGGAGGGGCGTTAAACAAGGTAAACATGCGTGCAGATATCACAAGACAGAACATATAAGTAAAACAGAGTAGTAAAGCAGCGGATAAAACTTAGCATTTCAAAACCATAGTCATGTTACAACAAAGTACTTGGTCATTATTTTCCAACAACAAAGTCTAGATAAAAGCATAAACTGAAAAACTGAAATACATAAAGTACTATCCCCAAAATGAAGTGATAAACCATAGCTAGCTCAATGTCCAAAACCGTACATGAGCAAATCCAGTAAGCAAGCTGTAAAGATCCAAGCTAAGCTCCAATGTTCCCACCCTGAGAACCTGAGGGGGGGAAACGGAAGAAAAGAGGCGAAAGAAAACAGGTCAGTCAAAAAGACTGGTAAGCCCTACTACTATCTGTCTATGAACTAGTAAAGTTAACTGGCATGAGAAGCTGAGATGAACATAAGGATAACAACATACTGGCATGATGATTAACTAACAAGATAGATAAAGGTGTCATCGCATAATTAAGGTTAAGTTTTGCACCACGGGTGTACTAGCATTCTAACATGTCAAGTAAAAACAAGAATTGATCCCTTGGCCCAAGCTTGGCCCATCATCATAAGGTGACCTAAATTAAGGTCCAACTACACGGTCTAGTCGATCGGCTCCCTATAAGCCTAACTCGTCAAGTGTCGGTGTCATACGGCCCAAACATGAAATGTAGCTAACTGTGCTAGGTCCTTTTTATAGAAGATTAGGGTAATATTAGCCATAGGATTAACCCTAGATTCAATCCAAGCCATCAAAGCATGTCTTGGGGAAGAAGTCAAGTGTAGGAACCATCTAGGGCCTTTAGATTAAAGCTGAACCATGAGAACCATTCAAATGCAAAATCTGCATTTGAGCGAATCGGCCCACGGGTTGACAGCCAAACACCCTAGATTAACCCCTAGTCGACCCAGCGAGCTCGGGTCGACCTCAAAAATCGGCCGGTTCGGTTATTCCCCTCTCCCAATTCGCTGTTTTGAACATTTTTGCATATTTATTTATTTAATTTTCAATTATATATATATCAATATATATATATATTTCTCTTCGCAACCCATTTCACTTAATTAAGTATACTTTAATTTGTGAATTTTTATGTTCAAATTACGGGGTGTTACATTCTCCCCTCCTTAAAGGATTTCGTCCCCGAAATCTCCAAGTTAGGAAGAACGTATCCTACTATCCATCATCCATCTACTCAAAACATCATCCACGTGCAGTCATTGTCCTTAAAGGATTCTAAATGTTGTATGATCATATGCAAAGGTGTTTGTATATGTACTTATCTAATGCAAAAATCAGGCGGTTACTGATACAGTAAACCTCCTTAATGCAAAATATGTTAGTGAAATGAGTCCATATGTATGCAAATTCCTAACATAATTTATAATCTCTACATGAGTGCACACAATATTCATCCATATGCAACATCCACGTGATAGCTCAACAAGTTTCATCCGTGAATAAGTATAAGCACTCATGCATATGCAACATGAAAGTGTGTGAGCCGATCTTAGTGCCTAATGTGTATCATGCATCCACGAGTATCCACGTGCAAACACTTGCAACCACTTGCAACCATCAAGCATAACATGTTTCAAATACATGTTTCAACCAAGGGTTTCTACCTAAGGTTCTCATGACAAGATCTACGAAACAAGATAAACTAGATAAACGCGGATAAAAAGAAAGATATGCTAATTAGGAAAAGAGATCGAGAATGTACCCTCAAAAAGAAATGGATAAAGCCCACGCATCTTCTCCTCGGTTTCCCAAGTTGCATCTTCGTCGGCTTCACCCCACTGAACTTTCACCAACTTGACCTCTCGATTCCTTAGCTTCTTGATCTCTGTTCCCAAGATACGAATCGGAGCTCTTCTCAAGGTTGCTTCTTTCTCTACCTCAATGTCTTCAAGAATGCTTGGTTCAACCACCTCAGCGGACTCATGTAGGCACTTTCGGAGATGCGAGACATGAAAGACATTATGCACTCCGGCTAGCTTCTCGGGAAATCCCACCTTATAGGCCATCTTTCCAATTCTCTCTATGATAGGTAAGGGTCCTACGAACCTTGGTGCCAGCTTCCCCGCTGCTCCAAAACGTACCACATTTCGCAAAGGAGAAACCATCACGAAAACCATGTCTCCCACTTCGAATTCCAAATCTTCCCTTCGCTTGTCAGCATAGGATTTCTGTCTATCTTGGGCCGCTTTCATCCTTCTTCTTACTAATTCAACTTTCTCGGATGTGTCTCGTATCATATCGGGCCTAAGTATAAGTCTATCTGTTGTCTCCCACCAACAAGATGGTGACCTACACGGCCTCCCATATAAAGCTTCAAATGGTGCCATCCCTATGCTGGCTTGATAGCTATTATTATAAGCAAATTCTACAAGAGGAAGGTGGTCTTCCCAAGTACCACCGAAGTCGAGAACATAAAGCCTCAAGAGATCTTCTAGCACTCTATTCACCCTTTCGGTTTGGCCATCCGTCTGGGGGTGATAGGCTGTACTCAAATTCAATCGCGTACCCATCGCTTCTTGCAAACTGTTCCAGAACTGGCTAGTGAAAATCGGGTCACAATCGCTAACTATGCTAGAAGGGACTCCATGCAACCGCACTATTTCTCGGAGATAAATAGACGCCGGCCCTGATGCGGTCCTCTTGCTCTTTACTGGGATGAAGTGAGCACTCTTCGTAAGTCTGTCAATTATGACCCATATGCTTGTGTTCCCTCTCCTTGACCTAGGCAATCCATCCACAAAATCCATAGAAATACTCTCCCACTTCCATTGTGGGACCTCCAATGGATGTAATAGCCCACCTGGTTTCTTTGACTCGGCCTTCACTTGTTGGCACACCATGCACCTTGAAACATACTCTGCCACATCTTTCTTCATTCCATCCCAAAAGAAACTACGCTTCATATCTCTATACATCTTATCTCCTCCCGGATGTATAGTCATCTTCGAGTGATGCGCTTCTTCAAGAACTCTATGGACCAAATCTCCCACCCGAGGAACACATAATCTCCCATCACGCCTTAGCCATCCTTTATCATCAATAGTATATCTGGCAAGGTGACTAGACGTCTCACCCCGAATCAACTTGTCCATAACTTCGACTATCTGTGGATCTTCCCTCTGCGAAGCCCCAACTTGATCAAGAAGTGTGGGTCTAAGCTCAAGGGATGCTAATGAACCCGTCATCAACTCAACAGCCGTCGTGAAATCAAAGGTTGCCAAGAATTCCAAGTTCTTCATCTCAATGAACAAGGGGCTTAAAGTCAATCTCTTTCTGCTTAGTGCATCCGCCACAACATTACCCTTGCCAGGGGTATAAGCTATCTCGAAGTCATAAGATGCCAAAAATTCCATCCACCTTTGCTGCCTTAGATTCAGATCTTTTTGCGAGAAGAGGTATTTGAGTGACTTGTGATCAGTATACAACTCAAACCTTTCACCTAGAAGATAGTGGCGCCAGGATTTGAGTGCAAAGACGATCGCCGCTAACTCCAAATCATGAGTGGGATAGTTCTTCTTATGAACTTTAAGTTGCCTACCCCCATAACATATCACTCTTCCCTCTTGCATCAGAACAGCTCCTAACCCCGTGCCACAGGCATCTGTGTACACGGTAAACATCTTACCACTATCGGGTAATGCCAAAACTAGAGCTGAGGTAAGGGCTCTTTTGAGCTTTTGAAAAGCAAGCTCACACTCTAAGTCCCATGCAAAGACTAAGTTCTTCTTCGTTAACTTAGTAAGAGGGGCCGAAATCTTAGCGAAGTCTCTGATGAACTTCCTATAGTAGCCCGCCAAACCGAGAAAGCTTCTTACTTCGGTCGCATTCCTAGGAGTCTTCCAATCTTGAACCACAACCACTTTCGCGGGATCCACCGCTATGCCTTGCTTAGAAACTATATGTCCAAGAAACCGAACTTCCCTTCTTCAGAAATGACATTTGAAGAACTTGGCTTTCAACTGATGCGCTCTAAGCGTATCCATCACTTCCTTGAGATGTCTAGCATGCTCTTCCTCATCCTTTGAGAAGATCATAATATCATCCACGAAGACAACCACGAACTTGTTAAGGAACTCTCTGAACACCCTACTCATCAAATCTACGAAGTAGGCGGGTGCATTAGTCAAACCGAATGGCATGACAAGCCATTCAAAGAATCCATCTGGAGTCCTAAACGCAGTCTTATCAATACTATCCTCAGCCACTCTAAGCTGATGGAATCCGGTGGCTAGATCGAGCTGAGAGAAAACAGAAGCACCTACCAACTGGTCAAAGAGATCATCAATTCTCGGTAACGGGTGCCTATTCTTCTTTGTCAGCTTGTTCAACTCTCGATAATCAACACATAGACGAAGCGAACCATCCGCCTTAGTGGCGAATACCACCGGAGCACCCCATTCAGAAATGCTTCATCTAATAAAACCCTTCTCAAGCAGCTCCTTGATTTGCTTACTGAGCTCCCTTCTCTCACGAGGGGCCATGTGCCTAACGGGCAATGATACTGGCTTGGCATTATCGACTAGATAAATGCGGAAATCTATCTCTCGTTTAGGGGGTAACCCCTTAACTTCTTCAAAGACATCAGGATAGTCTCGGACCACCCTTACAGATTGCAGATCATCGATGGACGAGTCGAGAGATTCAAGATAGCATAACATGACAGGACCTCTAGGGTTACAAGAAATTTCTAGGGTATTACCGAGGCGGGTCATGAGCCTCACCACCCTATGTTCACAATCGAGAATGGCTCCATAACTGGACAACCAATCCATGCCCAAGATTAACCCATATCCCATGAATCCGAGAACATAAGCATTACACGCGAATTCTAAAGTCAAGATAGAAATCTTCAAATCCACACAAATCATAGATAGATGGGCGGAACTCCCAATTGGATTTGAAACACAAACGGGATCCTCAACTAAGCTAGTACTTAGGTGCAAACTTTCAACAATGTCAGAAGAAATAAAACTATGCGATGCGCCAGAATCAAATAAGGTGCGAACAGGATAATCAGAAATATAAACAAGACTTTCTACAGAAATGCTACCTCGATCCTGAACTGGAGCGGCGTTGAGAGCATGCACTTGCCCTCCAGAAGGTTCTGCACGCTGATTCTGCCCTTGCTTCTTGGGGCAATCCTTGCTAAAATGTCCGGTCTCTCCACAATGAAAGCACTCGCCCGACTTCCTCTTCCTTTTCTTACAGTCTTTAGCTATGTGCCCTACATTCCCACAGTAGTGGCATTTTCTTGGGTCCTTTGCCTTGGCCTTGTTGCCCTTGTTGTTCTTGTTGTTTTTGTTGTTCTGATTGCTCTGATTTCCTCCCCACTTGGAGTCTGTCTTCTTGGCTTGGGTCTCATTAGCCTTCACTTCCTTCTTGCCATTCTTATCGTCTCCTTGAAGCAATGCCATGTCTACTA
Organism: Allium sativum; assembly: GCA_030737875.1. Classification (NCBI taxonomy): domain Eukaryota; kingdom Viridiplantae; phylum Streptophyta; class Magnoliopsida; order Asparagales; family Amaryllidaceae; genus Allium; species Allium sativum. The sequence goes on along the minus strand of CM060922.1, from coordinate 402,511,268 downwards.
GACCTTCGAAAGTGGCCCCCATAGGTATATGAGATAGGGCTAAACCTTGCAGTGGCTCATTCAACCCTCGTGCAAAGCGCAAAGCCTTCTTCTGGGGAGTATTAATCATGTCCAAACCAAATCGGGCGAGCTTGTTAAAATCATTCACGTACTCCCTCACTGTCATGTCTCCTTGCTTCAAAGATATAAACTTAGGAATTTTAGCATGAGAGTGGAGGCCATGAGAGGAACAAATTTGACATAGTTTAGTTGTAGGATTGAATAATGGTGATTTAGGCTAGGTTTAGGGGTCTTTTTATAGAGGATTAAACATATTAGCCATAGGATTAACCCTAGATTCAATCCAAGCCATCAAAGCATGTCTTTGGGAAGAAGTCAAGTGTAGGAACCATCTAGGGCCTTTAGATTAAAGCTGAACCATGAGAACCATTCAAATGCAAAATCTGCATTTGAGCGAATCGGCCCACGGGTTGACAGCCAAACACCCTGGATTAACCCCTAGTCGACCCAGCGAGCTCGGGTCGACCTCAAAAATCGGCCGGTTCGGTTATTCCCCTCTCCCAATTCGCTGTTTTGAACATTTTTGCATATTTATTTATTTAATTTTCAATTATATATATATATATATATCAATATATATATATATATTTCTCTTCGCAACCCATTTCACTTAATTAAGTATACTTTAATTTGTGAATTTTTATGTTCAAATTACGGGGTGTTACAAAAACTGGTGATACTCCATTCTCGCTCACTATCTAAATTTGATAATTTAAATTATCAATTCACATTTCAATCTAATTGCAGATTCATCAAAACTCCCGTTTCTGGGTTAAAGAACTAATGTCATTTGAAACACAGTTCACGATAAACCCAAATCACATTCTAATTATTATCGGGTCAAAGAACAAGTGTTATTTAAAACACCCTTCATGATAAACCCACAAATCAATTCTATTTAAAACCCATTTCAAATCCAATTTATTTATTTAAAAATAAATGGGTTTTAATATTAGTTCAAAACTAGTTCATTTCGATAAAAATCTATTTTTATCTTTTCAAATATGGAGTTTTTCATCCCAATTTTTCCCAAATCATTTCTTATGATTTTACACAAATTATTACTATTTTTAATAATTTTATCAAGGCCCGTACAGTCGATTTCCATCAACGGCCATCGAACTGCACTTACAGCGACCTTTTCCAAATTTGATTTGGACGTATCTCCAAATCCAACCGTTAGATTTCAAATTTCTAATATTCGTTAGAAATCTCTTTTCGATACGAACCCAACGGTTCCAGTTTTAGGAGAATCCGACAGTCGGATCTCCCGTAATGTCCGTTCGAAGTCAAAGGTCGAAATTCGCGAACTGCCGCGGCGCGGCGCGTTCTATTCAGGCCATTATATTATATATATAATATATACTTCGTCGATTTCCTTTTAAAGCGTATTTTATAAATCGTTTTAAATTCGTTTCAAAAACAATTTCAACCTTTATTTCAAATTCAAACCAAAATTGAATTTTCTATTATAAATCCTTTTTACTTTCATTTCTATTTGATTTCAATTCAAATTGATTTTAATTCGATTCGAATTCATTTTCTTTTCAATTCAATTCAAAATCGTTTTCTATTAAATTTCCATTATAAAAACGAATATAATCGATATAAGTATCGTTCGCGTCAAAATAGCGCATCTCTAATCAACACGGCTTTATATATTTCAATAATTCCGTTATTCTATTCAACAAATGAATATTTATCCTATTCAATACGTGAATCTATGTTTTTGTCAACACATGACTAATCTCAACGGATGAGTACTGTTCACGTGTGACTATTTTTGTTATTTAATATATTTTATAAAAATTATGGTATCTATCGTTTGATTTCAAATCAGACTCCAACCGTAAATTAGTAAGAGAACGATTCCCTGAATATTAGCCCCGAAGGCCGAAACCAACATCAGATCAATATCCAGGAAACCACTCATCTTATCTATTTTCCAGTTAGTTTCTAATTTTATATATGATAAAGATATAAATTTTATTGTTAAAATATTTCGTTCAACACATGACTAATCTCAACGGATGAGTACGGTCAACACATGAACCTTTATTTTATAATATTCTTTATCTTCTAAATTGGAATAAGGCCCAATCAATTACCATATAGCGTTAACTATATGGATTCCATACAACACATGTATATAATAGCAATGATAAATAATCAACCATCATCCAAAGTGCACTACACTGTATAAGCATCAAATATAGATATCTAACGCTTATGACAGCCTGTCAATCAATCGATCGACATACATCTAATAATTGGGATTAGTGTATGCCGTATTTTATCCCAATACCCATGTGGGGTTTCAAATCAACAAACACATATTTTTATTTGTGCAGTTGGGCGATGTGTAAAATTTATCGTCCCAATCAATATCAGTCAAATCAGTGTATATAAACAAATCGGCCGATTTGTTTATAAATATTCATTTATTCACTTTCACGTTAAAATTTATATTTTTAACGATAATTAATTTATTTCATCTATCTACATTTATTATCGATTTCACATCAACATCACAAACAATTTTCACAACACATCAATCAAACAAACAAGTCATCCATGGTCTGTGGATGACGGGTGTCGGGTGCTGCTAAGCACCGTCTGCATCCTAGTATATATATATATAACTAGAAAAAGAAATTTAGAGTGAGAAACTCTCACCGGTAGCTATCCTAACTCCACGACACTTCCTATGTAGAACATCTTCACCGTGCTCGCCTTTCATCACTTTCGTTGCCCGTAGCCACTACATATATAAAAATCATATTTTTATATTATTGCTATGTATATAAAAATCATATTTTTATGATTGCTCCATATGGATAAAAATTGTATTTTTACATCGTTGCTATATAGATAAAAAATCCATTTTTACATCGTTACTATATAGATAAAAATTCTATTTTTACATCGTTACTATATAGATAAAAATTCTATTTTTATAACGGTGTTCATATAATAAAGATTATATTTTAATCACGCTATTCTCTATATAAAGATTTCGCCTTTTTATTGCATCACTATAAAAATCACATTTTTATTGCAACATATATATAATAAAAATCAGATTTTTATTTCGCTACATATATAAAGAAAATATTTTTAATACTCTACACAAGTAAAAATCATATCTTTGATTCACTACACATATAAAGGTCATATTTTTAATATATCTATAATATAAAAATCATATTTTTATTATCGCCTTTGCTATAAATAAATAAAAAAACCCGTCTTTCATGTTTAAAAATCTCTTCTTTTGAATGATAAAAATCGTTCCTTTATGTGGTTAGAACATATATAGAAAAACGTAGCTTTTCTATTTAAAAATTCATAGCCTTTCAAAGTCAAAAATCCTACCTTTTCATTACTTTATTTTCAGATTTTATAATTCATATATAAAAAAAACTGATTTTATAAATAAATAAGCAAATAAAAATCACCTTGGTTCGCTCGTTGGAGGGCTTGGCTGCTGGGGGGGCTGTGGGCTGTCGAATCGGAAGGGAAAGGAGAGGAAGGTGCAAAGGAGGGGGAGGCGGGAGAAGAAGCAGTGGAGGCGGCGGTAGCAGGAGGAGGAAGGAAGAAGAGGGGGCGATGTGGGTTGGTGCGTTGGTGAGGGGGGAGCTCGCGTCGACGATCGATGGCCGGGGGGGAGGGTTGGGTCGCGACGGCCGTGGGTGGGGGGAATGGGTGCGGTGGCCCCTCCCTAGGCGGTGCTGCTGGGAGGAGCGGCGGCTCCTCCCCCTTCTCCGTCTTCCTTTTCCTCTTTTTCTCTTTTTTTTATTTTAGAAATGAAATCGGGGGGGCGGCAGAGAGAGATAAGGGTAAGGAGAGAGAAGGATAAATTATTTTTATAATTTTTTATTTCAAACAAAAAAGTTGACTTTTTATTTTGACCTCGAAACGTGGCCCACCGCCTTCCACCCATAGCTAATTACCCTCATTCCGAACACAATGAGATTTGTATCGTAAGCTGATTCGATCGTTTCGATCAGTTTTCGTTAAAATCAACATATAACTCTATATATTGAATTTGAACGCGCATTTCAATTTACTGGGGTTACCTACTAACTCGAAAACTTCCAAAAAATATATTTTCTAGCTTCCTATTGACGATACGATCCTAACAAAACTAGTTTTGTTGAATTCTGAGACCGTTGGAAAAATGGCCATTTTCCAGTCGATTAAAATCAACTGAAACTGGTCAAACGCGTTTTCCTTTGCCACGCTCACATATTGAATCGAAAAATTATGAAAATTGGAATCTAGCAATAACTTGACATCCCGGACCCAACAAAAGTGGTTTCATCGAAATCCGAGGTCGTTTGCAAAATTCCCATTTTTAAGGGCCTGAATTCCATAGCGACTATTCAGAATTTTTCAACTGGACATATCTTTTGATCCCCGCTATGAAATTTTGATTTTTCGGATTCATTGGAAAGATATTATCAATTAGATTAAAATTTTTTGGTTTCACTAAAATCCGGATTGTTTTGCACCCGGTACGTTCAACTGAAATTTGAAATCGAATTATCGAACTACCGCGCCATTTTCAATTCTATTTATAATTATAAATAATTATTTATATTCTAACGACGACGCGTATAAATATATACGTTCAAAATATATTCAAAATAAATTTTCGTCGATATTATTTAAAATAATTCATTTTAAATGTTCAGAATTCGCTAAATTTGCCAAAATAAAAAATTTAAACTGGCTCGGAATTTCTGGGTTATTACAATCTCCCTCACTTAAAACTTTTCGTCCCCGAAAAGGAACAAAGTCGAAAGTGGTTTGATCAATCAACTCTACGTTCGATCTGGCTTCCATTCTTCAACTTTTTAGTTTATGAGAATTTTCAAATTCTTCAAAAATTTGGCTAACATCAGGAATTTTCGAAAAATTTCGCCATAACCTCCCCTGCACCGGGAGCAACGAGAAAATCCCGAAATTGCCATATAGGTCTTCTGATCTCAAAAAGAAAAAGAAAAAGCCAAGAGGCCAGCCAATCGGCTCATAAAATCATCATCACCCAAACAAAACAGTAAATTATAGTAAACATGTACCTATTTGTCAGGCAAACAAATTTTATTCTCTGCTCTAGCCTCCTTGCTATGACCTGTTCAATGTAAGCATGTATATGCAAGCAAATGCGACCAATTTTCAATACAATTCAATATTCGATTCAATTAGGCTAAATGGTTCAAAATTATCAAACAAATAAACAAACAACTCAAACATCAATCAATTAGTGAATTAACGTTTCAAATTCATAATTTTGATACATATCTACTGAAAATCTTGTTTTTGATGCCAATTCACAACAATCAATCTATCTATACAAGTTTTGGTTCTCACACCAGCCTAATGGAAATATATAGATATCACACCTTCGAAACACGAACATAAATACTGATGATGCACATGCTATCATCAGTACCATCTCCGGGCGACTAGAATGTGATTATATATCTATCCAGTATATTAAAACTTCGAATATACGTTCATGACGCGTATATGCAAAATCTTTATATATTGGATTGTCCAAACTCTATACAAATAAATATTCAAATACGTATACTTGAATTTAACTTTCAAAACAAAATTGTTTTCAATTGAAAAATATACTCTTCACACTCGTTCTAGGATACTACTGATCCTATCTCTAACGAGTCATTCTAATTGGATATTACTAACCCAATATCTGATGAATTCCTTCGTATGGTTCTAATGTGTCTTGTTCTCGAGCTCTGTAAACCAAAGCTCTGATACCAACTGAGACGACCCGAAATTCCCCGTGAAGGAAAGCACAGATAGAATTGAGGGCAAGACAAAATAGAACGCAGACGGAAGAACATTTCATTGTTATTACAACGATTCCATCAGAATACAAGAATATACAGAGTATAAATGAATAAATTACATTCGACAAATATCAGAGATTACAATAAATTACATAGCAGCGGAAAATAATACGAAACACAACTGAAAGTAATACACGGATACAGAGCTTTCCGAGCATCGTTCCAGCTGTAAATCAGGACCCTGTGAATATAAATCTGCAAAACCAAAACTACTAGCTGCCCGTGTCGAAATAGGGGCACCCAGAGTTTAAGTTAAAACAATAAACTCCAGGTCAGTCATGTGACTGGTGTGTGAACTAAAACAGTTATTTAAAGCTTTACTTTAAAAGAGAGTAATTCAAGGGACCACGCCGTATAACACGGAACGGGTTTTCTCCCAAGAATACCAGTGCATAGAATAAACAGCGCAATGCTTTTTCGAAAAATGAAGCTATTATAAGACCTAGGTCCCATCACACAATGCAACGCAAGCCGGAGGATAGGGTTTTCCCTTATAATAGCCAAACATGCTTGGTACTTTTAAAACAAATCATTTGATACTATAATAAGTGTATAGTGTCAAAAAAATTTCAATCATAAATATCAATCATAGACGGCATAGCATCCCATGCTACTATGTCGCCATACTAGGCTCTACAAATAAAACCGAAATATCTCGTATTGGAAATTGGATTTCCGTCATGAGTCGAGGCAAGGGGCAAGCTCCTCTCCGCTTCGAGACACTCTAGCAAATGCTCAGGACTACACACTCTGGGCAGCCACTTAGATCGGTTGGCTCGGTCCTCTCTTACGTTTGAGGATTGGCAATTCCTAAACACACGTTTCCCGGTCCTATCAGACCTAATATCGAGGCGCCTCATTCCAACAACCACAAAGGTGAAAAGTATATAAATGTCAGGGCTGGTAAGTCACTGACACCACCAAAGCTAGAAAGAAACGTCGTGTTCTCCCAACGGACCGTATCCCCTTTTTAACTCATACCGAGGTGTGAGGCTCGCGAATCCACGCTATACACAAAGCTATGCCACGTAGGTCGTGCTTTGATCATCAACCACAAGACTTTGCTTTTCAACAGAAGCCTTGATCCATGCAACTCAGCGTGCCACACGGGCAATTCATGCTATACGATTGATATCTATCGATATATAAGCTCTAAGCTCGTACATCTCAGAGAAAGGCGTTAAGCAAGAGAATAAATTCTCCGCCGTCAAACAGATATATATTTAACAGAAATCAATCAACACAGAATAAAATCCAATGTCAGACACATAATCTATTTACAAGTTCGTTCTGGGTCTGAACTAAACCGGAGGCACTTTCCTCGCATATCCATCGATCTCCAAGTACGTCTGGACGACCACCAACTGATTCCCACATCTTGGGTGTACAGCCCAATCAAGATCATCAGTAATCACCCAGACGATGTGAAGACTTCCGGTCTTCAACCACCGTCTTCATCTTCGACTTATCGTCGAATCGGTTATTCAGAATGAGTATAAACCCGGCCTTTCCGAACAACCCGCGTATATTAAAAACAAATGTTACACAAACACAACATACGCCTCATTCCAATTCAGTAGCTACTAACCGTAAATCAACAAGAGAACAATTTCCCAAATATTAACCCCGAAGGCCGAAACCAACATCAGATCAATACCCAGGAAACCATTCTTCTTAGCTAACCTACAGCTAGTTTCTAAATTTCATATTCTTAGGGAAAGGTTCCCATTAATTTTATCCAAGATAAATTCTTTGAATTTATTCTTTAATCTTCCTTTGGATGTCATTTCAAACCAAATTATGGTTTTCCAAGCTAGTCAAGATTAGCAAACCACACCGAAGTAATTATTTATTTTATTTCCCAATCCCAACCTATTCATCCCATGAAGCAAAACTGGTAATACTCCATATCTAACACCACGGTGTTATCGGTAAAATTAATTACCATTTCACGTTCAAATCTAATTAAAGATTTGACTATCGTTTTGGAGCAAAACTGGTGATACTCCATTCTCGCTCACTTTCTAAATTTGACAATTTAAATTATCAATTCACATTTCAATCTAATTGCAGATTCATCAAAACTCCCGTTTCTGGGTTAAAGAACTAATGTCATTTGAAACACAGTTCACGATAAACCCAAATCACATTCTAATTATTATCGGATCAAAGAACAAGTGTTATTTAAAACACCCTTCACGATAAACCCACAAATCAATTCTATTTAAAACCCATTTCAAATCCAATTTATTTATTTAAAAATAAATGGGATTTAATATTAGTTCAAAACTAGTTCATTTCGATAAAAATCTATTTTTATCTTTTCAAATATGGAGTTTTTCATCCCAATTTTTCCCAAATCATTTCTTATGATTTTACACAAATTATTACTATTTTTAATAATTTTATCAAGGCCCGTACAGTCGATTTCCATCAGCGGCCATCGAACTGCACTTACAACGACCTTTTCCAAATTTGATTTGGACGTATCTCCAAATCCAACCGTTAGATTTCAAATTTCTAATATTCGTCAGAAAGCTCTTTTCGATACGAACCCAACGGTTCCAGTTTTAGGAGAATCCAGCAGTCGGATCTCCCGTAATGTCCGTTCGAAGTCAATGGTCGAAATTCGCGAACTGCCGTGGCGCGGCGCGTTCTATTCAGGCCATTATATTATATATATAATATATACTTCGTCGATTTCCTTTTAAAACGTATTTTATAAATCGTTTTAAATTCGTTTCAAAAACAATTTCAACCTTTATTTCAGATTCAAATCAAAATTGAATTTTCTATTATAAATCCTTTTTACTTTCATTTCTATTTGATTTCAATTCAAATTGATTTTAATTCGATTCGAATTCATTTTCTTTTCAATTCAATTCAAATTCGTTTTCTATTCAATTTCCACTATAAAAACGAATATAATCGATATAAGTATCGTTCGCGTTAAAATAGCGCATCTCTAATCAATACGGCTTTATATATTTCAATAATTCCGTTATTCTATTCAACAAATGAATATTTATCCTATTCAATACGTGAATCTATGTTTTTGTCAACACATGACTAATCTCAACGGATGAGTACTGTTCACGTGTGACTATTTTTGTTATTTAATATATTTTATAAAAATTATGGTATCTATCGTTTGATTTCAAATCAGACTCCAACCGTAAATTAGTAAGAGAACGATTCCCTGAATATTAACCCCGAAGGCCGAAACCAACATCAGATCAATATCCAGGAAACCACTCATCTTATCTATTTTCCAGTTAGTTTCTAATTTTATATATGATAAAGATATAAATTTTATTGTTAAAATATTTCGTTCAACACATGACTAATCTCAACGGATGAGTACGGTCAACACATGAACCTTTATTTTATAATATTCTTTATCTTCTAAATTGGAATGAGGCCCAATCAATTACCATATAGCGTTAACTATATGGATTCCATACAACACATGTATATAATAGCAATGATAAATAATCAACCATCATCCAAAGTGCACTACACTGTATAAGCATCAAATATAGATATCTAGCGCTTATGACAGCCTGTCAATCAATCGATCGACATACATCTAATTATTGGGATTAGTGTATGCCGTATTTTATCCCAATACCCGTGTGGGGTTTCAAATCAACAAACAAAGATTTTTATTTGTGCAGTTGGGCGTGTGTAAAATTTATCGTCCCAATCAATATCAGTCAAATCAGTGTATATAAACAAATCGGCCGATTTGTTTATAAATATTCATTTATTCACTTTCACGTTAAAATTTATATTTTTAACGATAATTAATTTATTTCAACTATCTACATTTATTATCGATTTCACATCAACATCACAAACAATTTTCACAACACATCAATCAAACAAACTAGCCATCCATGGTCTGTGGATGACGGGTGTCGGGTGCTGCTAAGCACCGTCTGCATCCTAGTATATATATAACTAGAAAAAGAAATTTAGAGTGAGAAATTCTCACCGATAGCTATCCTAACTCCACGACACTTCCTATGTAGAACATCTTCACCGTGCTCTCCTTTCATCACTTTCGTTGCCCTTAGCCACTACATATATAAAAATCATATTTTTATATTGTTGCTATGTATATAAAAATCATATTTTTATGATTGCTCCATATGGATAAAAATTCTATTTTTTACATCGTAACTATATAGATAAAAAATCCATTTTTACACCGTTACTATATAGATAAAAATTCTATTTTTACATCGTTACTATATAGATAAAAATTCTATTTTTATAACGGTGTTCATATAATAAAGATTATATTTTTATCACGCTATTCTCTATATAAAGATTTCGCCTTTTTATTACATCACTATAAAAATCACATTTTTATTGCAACATATATATAATAAAAATCAGATTTTTATTTCGCTACATATATAAAGATAATATTTTTAATACTCTACACAAGTAAAAATCATATCTTTGATTCACTACACATATAAAGGTCATATTTTTAATATATCTATAATATAAAAATCATATTTTTATTATCGCCTTTGCTATAAATAAATAAAAAACCCGTCTTTCATGTTTAAAAATCTCTTCTTTTGAATGATAAAAATCGTTTCTTTATGCGGTTAGAACATATATAGAAAAACGTAGCTTTTCTATTTAAAAATCCATAGCCTTTCAAAGTCAAAAATCCTACCTTTTCATTACTTTATTTTCAAATTTTATAAATGCTAGTTCATATATAAAAAAAACTGATTTTATAAATAAATAAGCAAATAAAAATCACCTTGGTTCGCTCGTTGGAGGGCTTGGCGGCTGGGGGGGCTGTGGGCTGTCGAATAGGAAGGGAAAGGAGGAGAGGAAGGTGCGAAGGAGGGGGAGGCGGGAGAAGAAGCAGCGGAGGGGGGGGCTGGAGAAGGAGGAAGGAAGAAGAGGGGGCGATGCGGGTTGGGGCGTTGGTGAGGGGGGAGCTCGCGTCGACGATCGGTGGCCGGGGGAGGAGGGCTGGGTCGCGGCGGCCGTGGGGTGGGGAATGGGTGCGGTGGCCCCGCCCTAGGCGGCGCTGCTGGGAGGAGCGGCGGCTCCTCCCCCTTCTCCGTCTTCGTTTTCCTCTTTTTTTTATTTTAGAAATGAAATCGGGGGGGGGCAGAGGGAGATAAGGGTGAGGAGAGAGAAGGATAAATTATTTTTTTATTTCAAACAAAAAAGTTGACTTTGTATTTTGACCTCGAAACGAGGCCTACCGCCTGCCATCCATAGCTAATTACCCTCATTCCGAACACAATGGGATATGTATCGTAAGCTGATTCGATCATTTCGATCAGTTTTCGTTAAAATCAACATATAACTCTATATATTGAATTTGAACGCGCATTTCAATTTACTGGGGCTACCTACTAACTCGAAAAATTCCAAAAAAATATTTTCTAGCTTCGTATTGACGATACGGTCCTAACAAAACTAGTTTCGTCGAATTCTGAGACCGTTGGAAAAATGGCCATTTTCCAGTCGATTAAAATCAACTAAAACTGGTCAAACGCGTTTTCCTTTGCCACGCTCACATATTGAATCGAAATTTTTTGAAAATTGGAATCTAGCAATAACTTGACATCACGGACCCAACAAAAGTGGTTTCATCGAAATCCGAGGTCGTTTGCAAAATTCCCATTTTTAAGGGCCTGAATTCCATAGCGACTATTCAGAATTTTCAACTGGACATATCTTTTGATCCCCGCTATGAAACTTTGATTTTTCGGATTCGTTGGAAATATATTATCAATTAGATTCAAATATTTTTGGTTTCACTAAAATCCGGATTGTTTTGCACCCGGTACGTTCAATTAAAGTTTGAAATCGAATTATCGAACTACCGCGCCATTTTCAATTCTATTTATAATTGTAAATAATTATTTATATTCTAACGACGACGCGTATAAATATATACATTCAAAATATATTCAAAATAAATTTTTGTCGATATTATTTAAAATAATTCATTTTAAATGTTCAGAATTCGCTAAATTTGCCAAAATAAAATTTTTAAACTGGCTCAGAATTTCCGGGTTATTACAGAACCGTCGGACAATATTTTGGCGCACCGTCTTCTTTACTAAAATATATATAATATAATATATGCTAATCTCTCTCTCTCTTTATATTATAAGAGGAGGAGGAGGATGACTACGAACTTCGGCAAGGTGGTGGTGGAAAAGAGGAAGACTTATGCCATGGAAACCATGGCCATAAGCTTTAAGAAGAAGGTGGAAAAGAGGAAATGGAATGGAATGGTTAAAAAAATGGAGAAAATGCCTCCCTATATAGGAACGGAGGGATAAGGAGGTGATGACACATCGAGGGAAAGTGGAAGGCATGCATGTAAGGTGGCATGCAAAAATACAAGTGTCCTTACACTTGTCTTAAGGAGAGAAGGTGAACTTTTGGAAGCATTTCCCCTTAAATGCTATGAAAACTAAGGCCATACTTAATTCTAATGCTACTAATTCATCTTATGGTTTGACAAATCCGATCGAAAGACAAATAGTATCAATAAATCCAAAATCATTAATAATCATTCTCATTTATAATTCAAGTAAAATCTATCATATAACTTATCAAAATTATTAAATATTCTTAATCATATATATTTATGTCAAATTCAAATTTAAATTCAAATTAAGTAATAAAAATTTCAATTTTAAATTGGTAAAAAATTATGGATCATTACAGACGCCTTCTAAACCTTGCAAACGAACTACCAGCTATCCTATGAGACTTTTTTATAAAGCCGGCGAGGGTCAAGTATGATATGGTGATGGGATTTTGAGGTTTCTACCAAGTTATCTATGATTCCATGTTTTTGTTTGTCTGCATCTTTGTCAGTTTTGTGGTGTCAAGAGTATTTCGAATTTTGGAACAATATATCTATAGTTTGAGCGGTGTTCTTAGGAGGTGATAGCCTGTGTTTTCATTTTTGTCCACCACCCCTCAGTCAGCAATGTGTGAAGCTATGCTCTGTTATGTTGTGTTTCCGCGGTGGGTTCCCCCCTCCTGTTTGCAACCTCCTCCTTCTTGTGTCAAAGTTCTATGCAATGGTTTTATTATGATGGAACTGGCCAAGTGTAGATGTTATGCTTATTGGAGAATGGAGTTTTGATGACAACAACCTTATTTCAATATTAATTGATTATAAAATATATACTAACATGTCTATCTAAATTATATATATACACACACACACACACACACACACATGTATGCAAGATATGCATATAGAAATTAATATTGAAGACTATAGAGTTTTAGAGATTCAAAATTAAGAGCAGATTCAAGACACATGAGTAATCAAGATTTCAAGAGTTCAAGATAAAAATAGTAATAGAGTCTAGTTTATGTAAGACTCTGAATAGCACTCCAGGTTCAGATTCAGATTCAAATTTTGATTTTCAAATTCTATTCTAATTAAGTTTTTCTATCTTACCTTTGATTATAAACTTAAGATTTTAAAGATTATAAGTTTATATGTATTTATTGTTGTATATTTTTAAATACTTATATTTATATAGTTTTAAACTTTATAATTTTATAAATATGTTCATATAATTTATATTTATGATTTCATATAATTTTTTACTTCATAATACTTATTTATATCACTATGTTTTAATTCAAGAATTTCCAGAATTATATATATATATATATTAAAACACTTGAAAAATACTCAAATTTTAAATTTGAACTAACATATGTCGACATACATATATAGGGATGTCGACATATAACCGTCAAATTTTCAATTTTGAAAGGAAGTGTCTTTTCACCATTTGTAACGTTCCAGAAGCATTGCAACCTTTCGGATCTTATAATTAGGGGTTGATTTTGAACTTTAACCGTTCTTCTTCTCCATCTTCATATCCTTTCATTACACCATTATTATATCATATTTTTATGATTTCTACAATTATACTCTGTCGATTTCAAGTCTAATTATATAAAACTTCTTCTCTTCTCACTCTATACTCATTAGTCTCTGAATCAAAGTGCTATTGAAGAGTTATTGGGTTGTTGTAATCAATTGGAATAGTTTTGGATACAGTTTGTTCCTTGTAGCCATGAAATCAAGGAAGGAAACAGTGGTAACCTTGTAGTCGGGGAAATCAAGGGGAATATACTTGATCAAGGGTGTTTGAAAATGGTGGTAACCTTATGGTCGTGAAATCATGGGTGTTGTACTTGGATATTGATATTGAAATCAAGGGTGTGTTATTTCCTTCTCTGCATTTTATTTCTGTTTATTTCTATATTTTTGTTTTATTTCGTGTCTGTGATTATCTCTATGGTGTGTTATTCATATAGTAGATCATATTAGTTTTAGATTTTCTTAAATTCTTTAAAAACACTATATTCACCCTCTTCTAGTGTTAGTTTTTCCTTAACGGTCCATTCTGCATTCCCTAACAATTGGTATCAGAGCCTGATCTTTCAAGAAGTTAATATTCTGATTTAATGGTAGTAATTCTTTTGTAGAGGGTTAGTCCACTGTTAGATCATCACTATTTAATGGTAGTAATTATTCATATTGGGCATGTAGAATGAAAATTTATTTACAATCAATAGGATTAGACACATGGAATATCACACAGACTGAATATGTAGAATCCACAATAATTTTGCATAATGGACTAATGAACAAAAGGCTGCTGCACAAAGAAATTTTAAACCCATGAATATGTTGTTTTGTTCTGTAGATAAGAATGAGTTTAATAGAATGTTAGTATGTAAAACTGCTTATGAGATTGGGAGAACATTACAAGTTACTCATAAAGGAACTAGTAAAGTTAAACAAACAAAGATATCAATGTTTGTTAATTAGTTTGAGTTATTCAAAATAAATGAGAATGAATCTATCTCTGATATGTATTGTAGATTTCAAGAGATAGTGCATTCATTAACAACACTTGGAAAAACTTATTCTAAAGAAGACCAAGTCAGGAAAATATTGAGTTCATTGACTTCAGAATGGGATCAGAAAATAGTGGTGATTGAAGAAGCCCATAATGTCAGTGAAATGAGGATTGAGGAGTTAATCGAAAATTAGATGTCCTTTGAAGTCCAATTACAAAAAATAAAGGACAACAAGCCCACTGAAAAGAAATCCATAGCATTTAAAGCAACAACAAATGATTCTGACTCGAGTACTGAAGAATTTGAAGAAACAGCCTTAATGACAAGGTTTAGGAAAATTTCTGAAATACAGAAGGAAAAATAATTTTCAAAATAATAACCAAGGAAGTTCAGGAAGAAATGATGGTCGATGTTATAATGCAACAAACCAGGCTATATGAAGAGAATGTGTCCAAATCCGGATAAATCAGTTCACCAAACAGACAATACCAATTCATCAAAGAAGAGAAAGAGAGCATATGCAGCAACATTAGATGATTCAGATTCATCATCAAGTGATGAAGAGCCAGAAATTGGAAATTCAAATATGTGCTTGACGGCAATTCAGAATTCAGAAAATTTCGAAGAAAAGGATCTAAAAGTAGGGTACGCCTTAATAAAATTTTAAATTCTTGGCTGAATGGATGTTTTGTTTGCTTTGTTTTTGAAACTTAAAACTTCAAAATTCAAATTTGAAATTTGAATTTTGAAATTCAAAATTATAAAAATAAAATAATAATTAATAAAATAAATTTTGTATGTTTGCTATATTAGAATTATTTCAGGAGTTAAACTCGAAATATAAATCGATAATTTAAATCAAAAGTCACAAAAATTAAATGTCCTTTGAAATAGAACATATATGTCGACATACATATGTCCATATGTCGACATATCAGCTTGTAATTTGAAATTCAAAATTTGAATTTCAAAGGTTTAATATTCGATTGATGGGTCCGAGGTG
Source organism: Allium sativum (assembly GCA_030737875.1). Taxonomy (NCBI): domain Eukaryota; kingdom Viridiplantae; phylum Streptophyta; class Magnoliopsida; order Asparagales; family Amaryllidaceae; genus Allium; species Allium sativum. The sequence goes on along the minus strand of CM060922.1, from coordinate 402,495,422 downwards.
TGTAGCCAAACATGTCTAAGTCACTTCGTTACTTTTTGTCCAAGTCACGTCCCTTTTTCTTTGTGAATATCGGTAATACCCCCATTCATAGGTCTGAGATCCACATCTATGAATTGAAAAGTCCAAATGATCAACCCTGCAATCATAGAATCAATAAGTGTTCAAATCGTTCATTTGAATAAATTGAAACCCTTCTTATTGGATGATCGTGATACTTCCCAAAGACCTAAATTCTTGATCAATGGAGGTTACCTTTTTTGTTCAAAAAGATACCAAAGTGGATGATTGACTTATTCCATACTAGAAATAATTATAGAAAATTCTTTGATAACACGGATTCCTATTTCTCAATGATGTGAGCCAGACCTAGACAATCCTTATGCTCGTCCTCAGTAACGGATAAGCGTGATTCAATCTTTCAAGACCGGCCCGGGACCGCCAAAAATTTTCATGATCACGAGCTGGCCCTAAACATTCAAACTTCCCTCCAACTTTTCACCAACCCCCAAGGTCTGAAAAGGTGTCATTGATTTCTGAAAAGTTGTGCCTATTCAATTCATATCCATTCAATTTCTATATATACATATATTCTCTCTACTTCTCATTCGCGATTCAAACTATAATCTTCATATCTATACTCTTTAAAACAATCACTTCAATGGCTTCCTCAAGCTCATCTCAGAAATTGAAGTTAACTAAAACCATCAAAGGTTATCTTCATAATGATAGAGAAGCTATCAAAACTTAAGTGATTATTTAGCAAATGCTAAAGTCAATACGGGTGTTTTCGCTGTCTTTGAAGACTTTCCATCCTATAATCTTATCTCTCTCTTCAATCACAATGAAGTCTTAAGTTTATTTGACTTTCAGCATAACAATGAAGTGTGTTACCCGAAGCTTGTCAAGATGTTCTATGCGAATCTTAATCATGGACTTTTTGAAGGCAGTGAAGACCAAATTTGGAGTAGCATCAAAGGCACGCAAATTGTTCTAGATTGCGAAATCTTGGGCAATATCTTAAATTATAGAAGCACGAGCTTGGGTATTTCATATTTCAAAGTTAATGAAACCGATTTAGAGACTTATCACGACATATTTGAAAGTGATGCTCAAATGGAATTTAAGAATCGATTTTTCCATCCAAAAACAAGAATCATAAAGCTTTTCCTTCAACATACCATCACCCCTCGTTCTGGAAACTTTAATAACCCAACTCTCAAGGTCTAGAAAGCACTCTTTGTTATTATTTTTGGATATAACATCAATTGGGTCGATATGATCTTAAGAGAGTTCAAGTCCATAGAAGGTTCATCTAAAGAAAACACTCTTTACTATGGAGTCTATCTCAATTATATTTTCAAATTCTTCGGAGTTCATCTTCACGGAGAAGAATTTGTGCCAAGAAAGGTGTTTGGCTCCACAAGCATACACCTTATGCAAATTCCTCTCAATTTCAAACCATATGAGACATTCAAAGACAAATAAGCTCGAATGCAACAAGAACAAGAGCCTATGGAAATCGAAAAAGAAGAAGAAACTTCTTTAGATAGTGTTGAGTGTCCAATCAACACTAGAACCATTTCCAGAGATATAATTGTTCAAAATCAAGTGAAGACAATCAACAATTAAAAGAAGTTCAAAAAGAATTTTCCCAAAATGACTAAGTTCATGATCAAAATAGGAAGAAAGCTTGCAATTTCATCTTCCTCCTCATCATCCACTGAAAACTAGCCTATCTAGTTTAATTTATCTTTAATATTTGCTTGTATTTGCCTTTGAATCTCGTATTTAGTGTGTCTTAATTAGTTGGATGTATTTGCTTTTTATGAAGTAATGAATGGAGTTTTATTTATGTTAAAATCATATTTAAGTTACTGTAAAAACTTTAGAATTAAATATAATATAATATAATAACTAAAGATTTAGAATTTGAAATTTTATAATTTTTTTAATAAGTATGTCGACATACATACTTGGCTATGTCGACATATAACTGCCAGATTTTCAAAACTTTTCAAAATATAAAAAATTAAATAACTAACTCATGTCCACTCAAATCCAAAGAATTCCAAACCCTATTTAAGCCTACTTCTTCCAGAAAAATTCATTATTTCATTTCTCCTTCTAATTTATTCAATTCTTATCAAAACTATGGCAAATCCAATTGATAATCTAAGTGAAAATCTTGAATAAACATTGAATTCGTTCAAGAACATCCTCATTATAATACTATGAAACCAGCGTCATCTTAAATTAAGCCAAATAAAGATGTTTAAACAACAAGAGAAGCATTTTGATGCCATCCGTTGGCTAATCTCTTCTCTTTTCAGAGATGAAGATAACAATCTCGCTAAAGCACCATTAACAAAAGAAGATAAAGATTGGGAGGTCATCAGGAAGGATCTTATCTTTGGAGAAGACGGTATGGTAGAAGTCCCGAGAAACGTTTGATTGTTTGGTATGATTAGCTTGATTTGTTTTGGATTGTTTGATTTAAAAACCTATATATATTAAAACATATGTAAATTAATACTCGGATTGGTGTGCTTGGATTGATTTGTTTATATTACTTAAAACATATGTAATTATGATATTTGGATTGGTTTTTTATGTACTCAGTATTGATTATTGTATAGTCATGAAGATAAAAGGAGTACTTTATGATTATAGGATACATGTATATAGATTTAGGATTCAGAGGAAGTACTCTACTTTAGTATAGGAAGTATTTAGATATTTATAGGATAGAGTATTTTTAGTATTTCTTTCTGATAATGCCAAAGAGGGAGAAATTATAAAATATAGACTTAGTTTAAGTAAGAGTATATAGGAACCTAATTGATAGGGGGAGTATCAGAAGGATCAACATTAACAGGTATGAACATGTATGAATATTTTATAAACTAAGTTTGTCATCATAAAAGGGGGAGATTGTTGGAGAATGGAATTTTGATGATAACAACATTATTTCAATATTAATTGATTATAAAATGTACACTAACATCTCTACCTAGAATATATATATATGTAGGATTTGTATACACGAATTAATACTGAAGATTGTACAGTTTTAGAGATTCAAGAGATTCAGAATTAAGAGAAGATGACTCTTGAGTAATGAAGATTTCAAGAGTTCAAGATAAAAATAGTAATAGAGTCTAGTTTATGTAAGACTATGAATAGCACTCTAGGTTCAAATTCAAACTCAAAATCTACTTTTCAAATTTCAAATTCTATATTCAAATACTATTCTAGTAAAGTTTTTCTATCTTACATTTAATTTTAAACTTAAGATTTTAAAGATTATAATTTTTTATATATTTATAGTTATATACTTTTAAATACTTATATTTATACAGTTTTAAACTTTATAATTTTAAAAATATGTTCATATAATTTATATTTATGATTTCATATGATTTTTTACTTCATAGTACTTATTTATATCACTATGTTTTAATTCAAGAATTTCCAGAATTATATATATATATATATTAAAACACTTGAGAAATACTCAAAAATCAAGTTTGAACTAATATATGTCGACATACATATACAGGGATGTCGACGTATAACCGTCAAATTTTCAATTTTGAAAGGAAGTGTCTTTTCACCATTTGTAACGTTTCAGGAGCATTGCGACCTTTCAGATCTTATAAATAAGTGTTGATTTCAAAAATTTTAACCGTTCTTCTGCTCCATCTTCATCTCCTTTCATTACACCATTATTATATCATATTTTTATGACTTCTACACTTATACTCTATCGATTTCAAGTCTAATTAAATAAAACTTCTTCTCTCTCTCTCTATACTCATTACTCTCTGAATCAACGTGCTATTGAAGAGTTATAGGGCTGTTGTAATCATTCGCAATGGTTTTGGATACAGTTTGTTCCTTGTAGCCGTGAAATCAAGGAAGGAAATGGTGGTAACCTTGTAGCCAAGGAAATAAAGGGGAATATACTTAATCAAGGTTGTTTGGAAACGGAGGTAACCTTGTGGTCGTGAAATCAAGGGTGTTGTACTTGGATATTGATATAGTAATAAAACTCCCAGCATTGCGTGGGACTAGACGTAGGAGTAATCTGAACCAGTATAAAATCTGGTGTGTTCTTTCCTTTTCTGCATTTTATTTATGTTTATTTCTGTATTTTTGTTTGATTATGTGTCTATGATTATCTCTGTGATGTGTTATTCATATAGTAGATCATATTAGCTTTAGATTTTCTTAGATTTTTTAAAAACATTATTCAGCCCCCTCTAGTGTTAGTTTTTCCTTAACGATCCATTCCGCATTCCCTAACATTGATAATTTAGCTCTTCTTCTTCATTAGTGTTATATCTGTGTCCACGTTAATTTGCACTTCAATTCTGGGTTTCCAAGTGTATGTTTGAAGTTTTATGCCTCCTTATATGATATTGTTTCTAAGTCTTCTCATGGATTTCTTAGGGATTGTGTAGCCGATCACAAGCCATATCCTCTACTACTGTAATGGAGAGGTTATTATTGATCTTTCCTATGCAGTGTTATAGGATACTTTGTTGCGTTGTGTAGTGTGTTGGAACAATGTTTGCACTCTTTATGTGAATTTGGTAAAATGTAATCGTTTTTATTTTGTAAAATGTAATCGTGTTTATATTTTTAAGCACTTTATCATAATCTCTCCCTATATGGAGATGTGAGGTCATTTGTAGTTTAGAAATGGTGTCTAGCTCCAATGTTGTATTCTAGATAGGATGGTGGTGGACGACCTACTTTAAAAACCGAATTTACTAGCTAGAGGATCTGTCTACTCCTATAATAATGTATTCATTATCTGTTATAATAAAAAGTCTTATCGGACCACTATAAAAATTGGTCGGATCTACCAAAAAATATATAAATACCTAGAGTTTTGATTTAGTGAGTCAATTTAGAAATTTAATTGGAAATTTTTTAATTTTAAAATTCAAGTTTGAACTTAGAAATTTAATCTTGACTTTATGTTTTATTGATATAAATTATTCAGCGAAAGATTAAATTAAATGTTAGATTTAATGATTTAATTTAAGATTTAAATTAAAAAAATTAATTTGTTGATTTATAGATTTAATTTAAATTTTAATGACTTGAATTGATGGAATAATTTAAATTAAATGAGAAGATTTAAATTTAAGAGTTGGAGTTGTTAATTATTTAATTAATTAAATGAAATTATTTAGAAATTAAATTTGATTTGAAATGAATTTGTTTAATAAGAAGATATAATCTCGAAATTAAGTGTTTTACTTAAATTGATTTAATGAAAGCTTAAGATGATTTTTTTTTGAGTAACATGGGGAACCCCAAGATCATAGTATACATTGATACTCATTTAAGTAAACCCCACGCCATGTGTCTACCCCGCTTTGTTTAGTCGCCAAAAGATTAAGATAAATTAAGATGTAAACTTGTTTGATTATTAAAGGTCTGATCTATATTAATGTAATATTAGATTTGATTTCAGGATAAAATTTGAGTTTAAGATTTGACTGATTTGAATAATTGGTAATATCAGACTTAATGAAATTATTAAATCAAAGAATTTAATACTATTAATTTGAACTTTAAAGAGCTGAATTGATTAATTGAATTTGAAATTTGAAATTTGAATTGACATTAAGCAAGTTTTGCAATGTTTGATATTGGATCAAATTGAATAGGATTGGAATGGATTATAGAAACGCTTAAATTAATATAATTTTATATTAGTTATTCTATTTTTCCATCTAATTAACTATTTATATTTATAAAAAATATTTAAAAAAATTGGCATAGCCGACAGGTTTTTTAGGTGACCGCAAACACCTTTTATTATGACTAATAATAAAAAAAAATACGATATGGTACAAGTGATTGTAGTTAGCAATCAGCTATTTCGGTTTTTAAGGTGGACCATCCACCGCCTACGACATTTATTGTGGGCCGTCCACACTATCTAATCAAGATTACAGCACATGAGCTAGTTTAGACACTAGACTACTATAGATTACATTTACTTATGACCTATTTCTTCAAGCATGGAGAGAAATAAAACATTACTTACTACTAAAACGTAGTGAATTACATAAGAATACATATAGATTAGTACAAGACTATTGAAATAAATCTTAGATATTCTTCAAATTTCATGACAAGACAGGAGTATGTACAAGACAGCTGCACCATACCATCGTCTACCTAAGAGTTTTACACCAGGATACGACATAAACCAGGCTGGAAAGTTCCACCAGATGCAGAAGCCGAAGAACGAATGACATTGCAAATTGACTTCCTGTGGCTGTTGAAGCACAAGACCAAAACAATCGCATAGTAGAGCATACCATATGCAGATAACATGAGAAAGTGACGTAAATGCCAGGATCCAAAGAAATAGCATAGCAAAAGTTCAAAGCTTGGAAAAAGTCAGGCAATATGACCCATCCAATTCAGCACAATTTAGGGCCGAAGCATCTCATGGCGTGCCAAAGAAAACGAGTCAATATAAACCCCACTGAAAATACCCAAACTATAAACCATTGCCAAAGGCAAGCAAGACTGACATTGGATCAAAAGCAGAAAACCACTCCAGAAAAAGCAACTCCAGGACCATCAAACAAATGCCATATTCTTCACCATCAACCAAAAGACAACAGAACAAAAATAAACCAGAAAGCAACATTATGTGCATCAACAGTCTGTTGAAGCATGGCAAAGCTAAAGACACTAGCATCATTAATTTATATTATAATTTAATTTGACTATTTTTATTTCATTTTAATTTAAAATACTATACTAAAGTTAACTATTTTGTATATAATCATTTTGGATTAAAATATTATAGTATATTGTACTTGACTATTTAATCTTATAATTAATTTAATTTAAGTTGTTTATATTATATTTCTCTATTTTATTTATAATTATTTTATTTAAAATATTTTACATTTAACTTTTTTAATGAAAATATTTTATGTTAAATTTGCTATTTTTATAATTATTTTATATTTAACTATTTTATTTAAACTATTTTATGCATTAAATTTTACAATTTTAGCCATATAATCAGTTGATTTAAAGTCTATTTCCAATGCTAGTAACTAAGTCCAAGTAATTCGAATACAAAGATTTTGAACGACATAATTATGAAATGAGAATTTAAATCAAACTGAAGTTTCTGAAAAATGCATCTTCTTGAAATATAGAAATTGGAGACTGATACCAAAATGTAACACCCCACTCCGAGACCCGCATTAACAAAGAGAATTACATATAAATTTCCTCTAGTGATGCAGAGAATAAGGCTGGTCAGGGGAAACCAACTATAACCTTGTCTTAACTACCTACTGAACACACCAACTAACGCTATATATTTTTTCAAGTGGATCGGCCTATTCAATTAATACTTGAGACAAAGCTATGGATGGCTCTGGATCTATCAAAACAAAGCACTATAACTAAATAAATATGTCATCACATAATAGTAACAACAAAATAGATATATACATACACACACACGCACAAACATATATATATATATATGCATACATATACAATGATACATCTCAATACAATACAAACAATACATTAAAGTGGTACGAAGACCACTCAATATTCGAAAAGTAAAGACTAAACTCTCGATAATATGCCACAAGAATGTAAATAATCCCAAAGAGATGACTCAATATCAAAAGATAGCACCAAGAACCAGCTATGACCAAGAGAAGAGCTAAATCTGAAACAAACTCAGTCTGACCCGAGTGAAAACACACGAGTCGGGTAGGCTAGAACTTATCATAGTAAAGGTAATGATAATAAAAGGTAAGAGAAAGATTGCTCCATTATTACTAATGGGATGATATAAGACATCAAGTTACCTATAGGGTAATACATCAATGATTAATCATGATTGCATAAAGGAATGTAATATATCTTAGCTAGATATGGTTCATCTAATTATAATATAACAAAATGAAATGAGTTATAAATTATGGTAAATCTTTTATGATGAGTTTTAGTAATGGATTTGATATGTATTTATATTTATACCGATGAGATGAGGTATAATAATTAAGAAGTTTTTTTATTTGAGTTTTATAATAAATAGAAATGTGCTGGGATTGAGTATATGTCGATGAGACGAGGCATATTTATAAGTGTATATCCTTTATTTAAAGATTATTCACTTATGGTGCATGATTATATTGTTATCCTCATTTACGGAGACAATCGATTCTTTAAAAGTTTTAATCGATGTATAATTGGCACTGCCGATGATATGAGGCGAAGGCAACGATGAATTGAGTCTTACCTTCATGGCCTAGTTTGTGGACGTTTTATGCTTAAGTTTTATTTTTGTTACTTGAGCACAGTCATAACTTAGCTATTGCTTGAAGAAGAGATATCGCTCCTTTACATAAGGAATTGTTCTATATGGCATGGTATCCTTTACATAAGAGGATATAACATTTTTCAATTGCTCAACCTTATCTAGTGATATGTTTTGCTAATGAACGTAACTAGCCTAATTCGAGTTTTATTACGATCATGAAATTTAGATTATCTAATGAAAACCCCCCATTGTGAACCATGATGTAGCACCCCACCCTGAGACCCACATTAACAAAGAGAACTACAAAGTAACTCCATCTGCTAATGCGGAGAATAGGGCTTTATTGTGGGTGACTAACTATAAACTTGTCTTAACTATTTACTTGAAATGTCGATAATTGCTATTTTTTTAACTTAAGTGGATCGACATATTCAATAAATAATTAATACAAGCTATATACGAATTATGGATCTATCAGAACAAAACACATCATCTAAATGGATATCTATATCACCACAGAACATTTACATATATACTTGCATTTACATATACAATGATACATCTCAATATAATATAATTACTACAATGAAATGGTATGACGACCACTTATTATACAAGAAGAAAAGAAAAAAACAAATTGCTAACATCTCATAAGGAAGTTATCAATCCAAAGAGAAAGACCCGATCCCACAAAGAAGTTTCATGAAATAGCTAAGAGCCAAAAGAGAGACCGAAGTTAAAACCAATACATAATGTAAATTCGGATTTGTAGACAAGATGTTAAATATTGAACAGATTTTTGGAAAATGATAGTGAAGTCGGTATTTATAATAAATTAATTAATAAGAAGAAATATGACATCATGATCTTGAGAATATTCACATGTTAAATTACTTATATGTGTCACCTAAACATTTCATTTTACTTGATTTACATACATAAGGATATCAATCATGACTCGGCTATTTTGTTTTACTTTACGCTCGAGTCAGACCAAGTATGCCAGTTTTCCAAAAAAAAAAAATCATTTCTCGAGATAAAGATGGAGTCGAATACCTTATTTATTATTATATTAGTATTTCTTATTCGGCTTGCAAATTTGTATAATTATGTGTAGTGTGTATAAGTGAATTCAAATGTAAATAACTTCATGAGTTGTTTCATATACTTAAGATATTTGTTTATTATATTTTAATCATTCTGTTGCTAGATTTTGTATTCGTTTTTTTGAATTTTATTTCTTTAGAGAAAACCAACCAATATCTATCTTTTTGAATGGTTTAAATCAGACATGTGTGGTTTATTGTCGATTCATAACCATCTGAAAAGATGGGAAGTCACGATTGGCATCAGAGCTTTGATTTAGCGATAAACCTTAGCCTATGTGATAAACTCATTAGAGATAGGGTTGGTAATGCCCTAGAATAAGTTGATTGTACTGAGAGAGTGTATTTGTATTTTATATGTATACTTTGAAATTTTTGTATAGTAAGTACAATTTAAAATTCTTGAATTGGGACAAAGTAATTATTTAACTAATGAAATATATTTTCAACATGGATTTTTATACTTAAACTTAATAATTGAAATGTTAACTAATGAATATTTTAAAATATGTTGGAAAGTCATGTTTAACCCCTTTTTCTACTCTAATGGAAAAGACTGATGAGCAGATGGCAGCATGTCCAGAGCGAAGATCGCTTGATCGTAAGAAATGGAAAGAGGCGATCGATCAATATGAAAGGTTAATTAGGGAGAAATAAGGACCTGGTCCCTATGATAACGTTATCTATTATAGGTTCCATGAGAAAGGACATTATGCAGCCATATGCAGGGAAAAGTGAAAGAGAAGGAACATGGAAGTTAGGGGTGCTCGTTTTGAGATTATACGTTTTAAATGCCAAAAGGGGGGGACATTTTCTTAGTCGTTGTCCTGAGGTAAAGGAAAAGAAACACGTTCCCCCTACATCGAAGATCGAGTTGATGGCGCTTCCATTGTAAGTTGAGAGGGCATATCGCTAGAAATTGCCCCAAAAGACAAAAAAAAAGTCGGCGACACATCCTACTCTAGAGATGAACTCAGAAACGATAACAAAGGAGGAGGAAGATGTTCGAGAAGTGAATTCCGCATAGAATAAAATCCTTTATTTCCTAAATTATTATATTTTCTCTAATAAGAAGTTATATTTGAGACTTTATTTTAGTATGAACTGAATGAATTCTTAAACTTATTATGTAAAAAAATTCTTGATTTTGAAATATTCAGTTTTAGATAATGAGATTCTATATTTTGATTTAGTAGTGATACACTAAAGGAAACGAAACTTGAATGTACGATGATCTCCGAAAGGATTTGTAATGAATGAAATAGAAACAAAAAAAAACCTTAGTTCACAAAACTTGAAATTAATTTGAAAGGTTTAGGAGAAATGCTCAAGTAACTCGAAGTTGTTGATAGATAAATAATATTCATAACATTTATATTGAAATGCTCCTCAGATGAATTTATATACAGAAACGGTCTTAGAGTAATGTTTGACATATCAAGACCGAATGTTATACAAACATGGAATGAATTCAAACTATTAAACTTTGAAATGAATTTGAAACTTTGTAACCTTGTATTTATATGAATGTGAAATAGTAAATTCGGAATTTATTAATCATTAAGATCATTTGAAATTGACAAAGATTCGATATATATATATATATATAAAGTAAAAAAGGGCATTTTGATTGTTTATAACATTGAAAATATAAATGAATTCCCTGAATTATTGGTTTTAAAATTTTGAAAGATTTGAATATGAATGATATACGATTTCAAAAAAAATTGATCAACCATCAATGATCTTGAGTTCGAACCGATATCAATCAATTGTAAGAACCTCCAGTCATATAAATATTTTGATATATAAAAGCTTTCAAATATATATAAAAATGATTTGTATAAGAATGAAGTAACTAAAAAACTATTGATTTGAAAGTCAATCAATATGAAATGATGATCTTATATATAATGGAATTTATATAAGAGTGATATGTTGAAATAGGATTTGAGAAATCATATGTAAAACTTTATATGAGTACGATATATGCGGAGTGAAATGAAATACAATATATAGTGTCATATAATTTCAAATCAAAGATATAGGAAGTATCTTCCATTGAGAATTGCAAATCTACTCGATACGAGTTGCGTTGGAGCTCCAGCTGACGGGAGTGTCCATTGGAAATCGGGCTCCTATATAGGAACAGGTACTGGAATACCACTCGATGGGATCACTTTGATTTATTATATTTACTTGATGTTTTCCATAGCATAATTCGAGGGGCGATACTGCCTACGATTACAAGTGATTCTGCTGGAATAGCGGCGTAACCACTACATAACTATTATTTATAATCATAGCATAATTTGAGGGGCATGATGTCCGTGGTTACAAGTAATTTTATTGAGATAATGGCGTAACCACGGAGTAACTGTGATTTATGCAACAACCATGACGTAATTCGAAGGGTTATGATGCTTATAATTACAAGTGATTCCATTGGGATAATGGCGTAACCACTGCACAATTGCGATCCATGGAAGAATGTGTTTTCCATATCCATTTTTAAGTATTTTCATTGGGAGTTGAAAAAAGTCTGTTAAGTATGTTGAGACTTTTAGTCATACATCTGATCAATGTATGTCTAAATTCTGTAAGTACAAAAATAAACTTGTCAAGATTTCGAGATATAAAAGTATTTTGACTTTAGATAACAAATCAATAAAATAAAATTTTAATATTATATAACTTCAACATAATAAACTAAGAAAGTGGTTTTAAATGTTTTGCAAGTTTATAGCTTTCAAATGTATCAAATTGCTAATTTTTGTCCGCGGAAAGGATCTAATGGAATAAATGTGTACTTAAATGTAAATGATTTTGTTTGCATGTCAGATTTAATTTAGGTTCAAATGTACGACTTTAGTTTCAAGTAGAATTGTTCTCTCAATTCCCGACGACAAATGGTGATAAGAGTTTTTGACACGAATCTGAAATTCTCTTTCATTTTTTATTAAAGGAGAATGGAAGTTTCTAATCAAGAAGGTGAATCACTGACCGTACTAGAGTGATCGGGTTACCAATACTGGTTGAAAATTAAATTTTATATTCGAACAAGCAATCGAAATTGAAATGCATGAGAATGGTATATCGTTTAATTGTTAGTTTCTTATTCGTACATTTTCGAAGACAAAAAGTTCTGTGTGGAGAAGATTGTAACATCCCATAAATTTGAACCATTTAAATATTAATTTATATTTAATGTTGAAAAAAAATATAAATTTATGACTCTTAATGTGATTGATAAATAGCTATTTTAATAAGTTAATATTAAACTGATTGTAACGGTCGATTAAAAAGATAACGAATTAATTGTAGTTTACATTACACGTTAAATCGAATTTGCGTTTTAATGAGATTAAAATAACATTTTGAGAAAAATAAGTCATATGCTTTCATTTTAAGTATAATTTATGAATAAAATAAATTCGAGTTTTTAAACGATAATTGATGATTGTGAAATAATAGCCACAAAATAAATAAAAATGGTTTGACATTAAAACTTGAACTTGATTTAATCATAAATTGGATTATGTATAATGAGTTTAATTTAGTAAAGTCAAATCAATCATTATTAATGAAATTATAATTCGGTTTTAATTTATCATTGTAAAATTATTTAATAATAAATGATATGATATCATTTTCACAATATAAATATTTTATACAAAATGATTCAAGAATTTTTTTAATGAATTTTCACATAAACGCCAAAATATAAATTCTCTGTGTGTTATTATGTTTATATCATTGTACTAGGCGTAACAATATTTTATTTTGTATGTTTAGATACTCAGCATAGATTATAGAGCCATCTGAATTTAAATTTAAAGTGCACATATAATTTCGTCGTCTAAATCCTAGAACCATCATAATACCATAAATTTAACTATAACTGTAAGAATCCGGAATGTGTAAACGCATTCTTTTGAGATATTTGAAGCGGTGCGTGAAACCAGGCACCCACGTTCAAACTTCTTTTCATTTTTTTGTACCTTGTGATTGTTTGTATACGGTGGTCCTTACGTTTTCCTCTACCTGCTCCTTTCTCTGCTTCTTACCTTCTCTTATCGATATCTTCCATTCCATATATTAAAAAAATAAAAAATAAACTAAATAGAAGAGAATGAAAGATGCTCCTCACATCAGCTTACCCACCTTCTTCTGACTGACTTTCCCTTCCCTCCATCACCTTGCAACCCCTAAATGCCACTCCTCCCACGGCTTCAACCAAAATCCACCGTACCTTGCTCCTCCCCACAATCGACGCTTGCTCAGCCTCCTCCCTTATGTGCAGACCTGAGCCTTCTAACCACGTCATCACTGTAACCCATGTGCTCCTCCTCCCATCTTCCCGACCATCTCCCTAAACCACAAGCTACCACCCATCACCACTGCCTAGACCCGTATTTCCTCCACTAACGCCCACATGTCCTCCAACTAGTTCGCTTCCCCCGCACCGATCCGACACAAGCAGCGGCCATCGGCCTGAAACCGATACACCTTTCCCTTGAGAACTTGGATGCTAATCCATTTTTCCTTACATAGACAACGCTCAGTCACTGATAGGTAGTAGCCCGTACCCAGTAGCTCCTCTCCTCTTTGATAGAAAAAGATTTATTCTTGTGATTGACTGAATACTGTTACTACCGCCTTGCCTTGGTCGTTGTTGATTCTTTAACCTAGTTAGTGTTGTGTTGTGTGTGTTTCATGGTTGGTGTAGAGTTTCATATCCATGCAGTGTTAGTTTGTCAAAGCTGGTCACTCTACCAAAAAACACGCAAGGTGAGAATCTCTCATGATTAATATCTGCATGGTGGAAATTAACATCACATGAAATAATAATAATAATATTTGATTAATGTTGCATTTGTTTGGTTGATAACAGCTTGAATTGTTAGTTTAAATTGTCTGATTAGTTAGCGATTAATTTCATGAATTTTAGTTGTTAAATTGTTAGCCGTAATTTCATGAATTGTTAGTTCAAAAGTGATTTGAATTACTAGTTGATATTTCTAGAATTGTTAATTTAATCACATGGTGTGATAGTTGAAATTTAAATGAAATGATAGTTGATAATTTACATGAAACAACAGTTGATAATTGCATACAATAATAGTGTTTGATTTATGTATTGTAATTAGGGTGATTGTTGTATGTTTGTTATTTTTATTATTTATCACCCATGCTATCATATCTGTAAGTTCCCGACATCATAAACTATATTTGAAATTTTATGGAAATTTTGATATGGATTGAAATGATATATACCTAGATTTTTGATTTAGTGGATCGATTTTGAAATATAATTGGAAATTTTTAATTTTAAAATTAAGTTTGAACTTAGAAATTTAAGCTTGAATTTATGATTTATTGACATAAATTATTTAGCAAAAGATTAAATTAAATGTTAGATTTAATGATTTAATTTAAGAAGTTAAATTTTAATTTCTTGATTTAGAGATTTAATTTAAATTTTAAAAGATTTGAATTGGTGAGATTATTTTAATTAAATTGAACAGGAAGATTTAAATTTCAGAGTTGGAGTTCTAATTATTTATTTAATTAAATGAAAGTGTAGAGAAATTAAATCTGATATGAATTAAATTTACTTAATAAGAAGTTTTAATCATGAAATTAATTCATTTTGATTAAATTGATTTAATGGAAGTTTAAGATAAATTAAGATTTAAACTTGTTTGTTTTGATAAAGATCTGATTTGAATTACTGAAACATCTGATTTCATTTCGGGATAATATTTTAGTTTAAGATTTGATTGATTTGTTTGATTAATAGTATACGACATAATGAAAGTATTAAATCTAACGATTTAATATTATTAGTTTGATCTTTAAAGAGCTGGATTAATTAATTAAATGTGAAACCTAAATTGATATTAAGTTAGTTTTGGAATGTTTTATATTAGATCAAATTAAATAGGGTTAGAATGGATTATAGAAATGCTTAAATAAATATCATTTTATATTAACTATTCTATTTTTCCATCCAATTAGCTATTTTATATTTGTATAAAAAATTATATAAAGTTAATTTTTATTATAACTTAATTTGACTATTTTTTATTTCATTTTAATTTAAAATAATTTATACTATACTAAAGTTATCTATTTTATATATAATCATTTTAAATCAGAATATTTACATTATAATATTCTTAACTATTTAATCTTATAATTAATTTAATTTAAATTTTTATATTATATTTATCTATTTTATTTATGATTATTTTAATTAAAATATTTTATATTTAACTTTTTTGATTAAAATATTTATATTAAATTTGCTAATTTATTTATAAGTATTTTATATTTAACTATTTTATTTAAACTATTATATATGTTAAATTCTATTCTAGCCATTTAATTAGTTGATTTAAAGTCTATTTTCAATCCAAGTAACCGGTTCAAATCATTTGAATACAAAGATTTCAAACGAGATAAATGTGATATGAAAATTTGAATTGAATATTTTGAAATGTATCTTCTTGAAATTGGAAACTGAAGGTAAAACTAATATATAAAGGTTTTTTTTTCAGAAAGCTGACCGGTTTTTATAGTGGTCTGTAACACTTATTATTATAACAAATAATAATTATAATAGTTACAGGAGTTTGGCAGATTGCCAGACTACTATTTCGATTTTTAAAATGGACCGCCCACTACGTATGACATTTAAAGTTGCTCGTCCACTAACTCTATCCTAGATTATAGTTCAGGAGCTAGCCAATATATTAGACTATTATGAGTTTCCTATTCCAAGACACTCCACGTAGTGTGACACCCCACGTCTGTTAATGTCACTCATAAGAGAATGCATTAAGTTTCATGAAGCGCAATAGGTAAACAGTACAGAAATTCACAAGACAGATATAAAATAAGTAGCTGAAAATTTTTAACTTCATTATTAAAAATAAAGCATAGTCTCAAACAAGTTACATCAAAACCAGTTACATTTAACAAAGTGTCTCAAATCTGTCTTAGAAAACACCTCATGGAATAAAATATCAGAGTACATAAAATCATATCCCTCGCCATATGCCATAATAGAATAGAGAGCAAGTCGAAAACGGTACATCTCAGGTAATCCAAGTCCAAGCTATAAGAGAAAGTCCTAGTCATTGTTGAGTGCTTCCACTCTAAGGACCTGGGGGGAAGAGGAAGAAAGAAGCAAAAGAAAAAGGGTCAGACATAATGTCTAGCGAGTTCCAGTGACTTTCAAATATGCATAAAATAGAAATATCAAGACAGGTAAATAAGACTGGATGAGGAAGGTACAGCGTAATATACGGTAAACTAAACTTGATAGAACAACATGACAGACAGGAATAGTAGGAATAAACTGTGATCGAGTAATGCTTCACATTTATATCCCAAAACATGTATGTCTATACCAATACTAGTATACCAGGATTATGTGTTTAACCTAATTACACAATAGCAAAATCAAGAGCAGGATTAGGCATACCCTAATTACATAACCAGATTAGGTGTTAACCTAATTACACAATAGCAGGATTAGGGTACCCTAATTACTACCCATGCAATCGGCTCCTTACTACATAAATACCCTATGTCAGCCCCAGCAGTAGGGTGTATTACTCCCTAACCCAACAACTTATATAACTCAGACCTACGTACTGGTTCTACAACGTCTTCTCTTCCCTATTCGGACCCATGCACGTTCATGACTCCGCCGGAACGCGCCCACCCACCCCCATGTGAACCTCTTACTTTCTAATTCAGTAAAGTGTGACCTAGCCTCTACCTAGTGCGAGGCCCCCTCTAACATGATACCAACAGGGATACTGACTGATATGGATTCCAAATAGCAGATTGACACAAGCCAAACCCCCTAGGCTTATGCCTCCAAAACTAGGATTTAAGAGTCCCCAAAACCCGATACAACAGCAGACTGAGCGACCCCTTAGCTTATTAATACTCATGTTTAATCTAGTAGGTTTAGGTTTACTAATAAGTGTGGTTGTAATATTACATATCATTGTGTTTGTACAACCCTTTCCCAAAACATCTGCCTAGATGTATATAATTTCTATAATGTTTCAATTTATTAACCTACATCTGGTACTGACAATATTCTAATATGTCATCTACTTAATGTCTGTATTAAGTCAAATCTAACATGTCCAATTCATAGGCATACTATTCATCAACTATGTTCCCAAATTACAACATATACCGGTTTATGCTTATTATCCATTTACAGCTAGTATATACACATTATCCTTTTTTATTAGTTTACAGCAAGTCTAAACATCTGTATATTAACCCTTTTCTCAAATTATAGTTAACCATCCCAATTTAACAACATGACTAAATTCCTCTTCTTATGTCATTCATTATTGCCGCAATTATACGCACACTCTAATCGGATACAGTCTAGGCTTCCAAAGGCCTAGACTTAGCGTAAATAAAAAGTGAAATCAGAGGAAGGAGAATAGAATCAAATCATATAGGCATATATGCAAGACTGGAAATAAAACATAGAAACAGGGAAAAGGAAGATAAATACATATAACTTGTTAATTATCCAACAATAAAGGCATATGTTTTACTTATCATAACGGCATAGGCGATTATCCATGAAAAACATGCATAACACTTATCTTATAAACAATGTAAATTCTAACCCAATTTTATTTAACAGTCCTGTAATAGTCTAAGAAATCTGATCTAAAAATGATAGAGAACTCACAGTGGGTCTTGGTGAAGAATAGAATAAATATCTTATATATATATAACTATATGTCGTAGAAAAAGTTCAATCCAATCCTTTTACTTGTTGTATGTATGTCGTCTCTGTAGATCTTGGCTTCAGCAGCATTCCCCCATTGTATTCATATATTTTAGAAAGATTTACAGAGGCAGAAGGTGTGAAAAAATGGTGCAAATTGGAATGGCGAAGCCACCTATTTATAAATTCACAAAGTCAACCACAACCTTTAGATTCTAGGGTTTTAATCTTAACTGTATACGTAACACTTAGTCAGCATGAATCTAGCCATAAAACATTCCAGGTATGTAATTCAGAATCCGCCCAGATCTGTAGTGGGTCGACCCACCAACCCATGGGGTCGACCTTAGGGTCGAGCCAACCGACCTTGGGTCGACCCATAGGTCAACCCAGGCCGATTGTGGGTCGTCCCGCAACGGTCTCATTTCGCAGTTAATTTCCCGCTTCGTCTCGTTCGAAAATTCTGGAATTATTATTATATTATATATCCATATATAAGCTCCTTATATGTATACAAACTTCTAATGCCCATAACTTTATACGTTGTACGTTTTATGCAAACTTGGCATCTATCTGAACCAGAATTCCGAGACGAACGCAACGGTAATTTCGGTTTCACTTAATTTTTAGTATTTAGTTAAGTTATTCCCAACTTATTATCTTTAAAGTATGGTTATAGTGTATTAAATTTTGGGGTGTTACATGCAAGGAGGCGGGAATCACATTTTATACATATATTACTTGCATAAAAGTACAACATGAAAGGCTATATACTGAAAACAATACATTACCCCGCTTGCGCAATATCATAACACATAGCTCCAAGCATCACAAACGTCAACTCCAACAGCTGTAAGACCCGGCATTGGACCCAAGGAAATCATAAGGCAGTACATCACATAGCAGATTTCAAGGCAGATATCATGGCAGTTTACAAAGAATGCAGATGTCACCCAGGTTACATGGCAGATTTCATCTTGATGAACATAACATATTTGCAGGTCAGCGAGCATGTGTTGTCGGTAAGCCAAACAACTAAGCCTCGGCAATCGAGAGCATTACGCTTCACCATTTTGCCAAGAGGACGGCCTAGCAGAGCCAACAACACACCCACGACCAAACAAATGAGATTGCGTTGAACTATGTCATTATGCATACAAGCAGCATCATCCTCAAGCTTAATGAGTTTCTCCGGACATAAACAAAGAAAATTGCAACCAGAAAAAACATGAAGAAACAACTAATATATAAAGTTGAATTAGGATTTGTAGTCTGGATTTTGAATATTGAACTAATTTTCGAAAAATGATAGTCAAATCGATATTTATAGTAAACCAATTAATAAGATGAAATATGATGTCAAGATCTTGAGAATATTCTCATGTAAAATTACTTGCATATGTCACCTGAACATTTCATTTTAGTTTATTTACACACATAAGAATATTAAACCTGATTCGAGTGTTTTGTTTTACTTTACATTCGAGTCAGACCGAGTATATCAGTTTTCCGATTAAATTCATTTCTGGTATGATGATGGAGTCGAAGACCTTATTTATTATTATATTAGCATTGCTTATTATGTTTGGAAATTTATATAATTCTGTGTATTGTGTATAAGTGAATTCAAATGTAAACAACTTCATAAATTGTTTTGTGTACTTATGATATTTGTTTATTATATTTTAATCCTTCTGCTGTAAGATTCTGCATTTGTTCTTTTGAACTTTATTTCTTTAGAATAAACCCATTGATAACCTATCTTTTTGAATTGTTTAAATTGGCAATATGAAGTCTACTATCGATTTATAACCGTCCGAACGGGTGGGTTGTCACATCTATTTGAACCAGATGTAGACGAAGGCCCGGACAACCAAACATCTTTAGTAATAGTTGGTTTGGACGCACAAACATTTGATCGGATCTTAAACTTGCTAAGATACCTTATATATTACTTTTCAAATACTAAATTGTTATTTTATACTATCTTCCTGATAAAACAGGAAATAAAATCTCCTTAAAGTTACTTAAGATGCATTCAAAACCCATATTTTAGTTATAATTATTCACGAAGAAGAATTGCTAACATGTAATTGTGTTGAACTTCAGAACGAGTCAAATATATGGCTGCATAAGTAATGCAAGATTTTCTATATAAAAAAAGTTATATATAAATCTTTAATAATAGTTGGAACAAAAATACACAATTCTTTGTCCATTCAAAAGATCTTGCTTCTGTTTCAACTATAAATAAAGAAAAAAATTTGGTCCAACCAAAAGATTTGAAAATATCCTTATACGCAACAAGCAATTAGAAGATCAAAGTACATTGAGAAAAGAATTAACATCTACTTTTAGATTAATGTTTTGAAACATAAATAAGATTATTAACTAGAAATCATTCTTCATCAAAAAATAACTTATAATTTTTATTATAGTTTTCAATTTATTATTAAAAAAATTAAAATTTATTTCTTTTACGCAAGGCTTTATATATGCAGTTGCATGTGCCATAATTTTTTTATTGACAGTAATCATAAAAACATAAGCTTTTGGTTTAATCACGAACTTCCAAAAAACCATGTATATTTTTAGCTTTATATATCACTTAAAAATAGAATATGACAGTGAAACATTTTTACAAATTCAAACTACATTTTTACATATACTAACAAATCTTAATATCACTTAAAAATACGATTGAACAAAAAAACATTTTTTACATCTTTCTTTATTAATTTACAGCATAAATAAAAATTAAAACTTAAAGAAAATTAGATATTGCAACCTAAAAATAAAAATTCAAACTTAAAAAAAAAATGCAACTTAAAAATATAAAAAATTAATTACACACTATTTCAATGCGAAAATATAACTTAACATTTGTATAAATCATTTTCCCTCGAATTTTGCTAAACATGTTTGGTTTTTGAATATTCACAGGCAAAGCATATGTCATGATTGCACGCAAAGCACTCGTTGTAACGCTCGTCTTTAATAGTTATAATAATTTTGTTGTCACGCCTTTTTTATACAAATGTAAACCTTACAAAATGCACTTTAAAATCCCTAAAAAATGGATTTAACAATTATACCTTTTGTACAAGTTCAAATCATAATCAAACAAGTATTTTAAAAAATATTAATATCACTCAAAAATAAAATTCTAACGAATGAATTTCCATCGCAAAGTTGATTTTTATTAATTAATAACAGAAATAAAAATTAAAAATAATTAAATAAGATATTACAATTTAAAAATTAAAATTGAAAATAATTACACATGATTTCAACTTAAAATATAGCTAAATATTCATGTAAACTGTTTTTTTTTTTTTTTTCTAATATGATAAAAATAATTCACACACGAAGCACATGCCATAATCACATGCAAAATACTTGTTGTTACACTAGTGAAGAAAAAAAAAAAATCAAGAACCAACAATGAAATGGACCTCCAACAACCAAAAGAAAAACCACACACAGTAGCACTCTAAAACCCTAATTTGACAAAAAACAAAGATGGCAGAAGAAAATGTAAGGCATCAAAGATGACAAATGAAATAATAATGTAGCAAAAGAAGCATTAGACGTCAACTTTTTGCAGGAGGTGAACTTCACCATCAAATACAGGTAAAAATATGTATAAAAGACTATGAACAGGGCCCCATGCAGAACACATAAAATACAGGAGGTGAACTTCACCATCAAAATAATGTACATAGAGAAAAGGAAAAACTACACTAAAACCATTAACCAACAGTAATAATGTTACACCTCAACTAAGAAAAAAATCCTGGATATAAATCCTCTCTAAGTACATTCACCATCTAGATTACCAATTGAAGAAACCAGGGCCTGCTCTTGAAATCAACTCCTTCCCAGCATCTATACCCATAGCAACCATGTCATCATGCTCATATAATCCATTCCTTGATGTCTCCAACACTACAATAGAAAAAAAATAAGGTTAACTTACGTTCATCGTCCTGTAGCATATTCATGTTTTCTTGTTTGATGCTAATTTACTACAATTACTACTACTCAAAATTTGCTTAGAATAAAAATCCAAGGCCACTTAGTGGAAAGAAAAGTGTATACTAACACTTCATTTATACTAGTAAATCTACGTGCACTATGAATGAAAATGTACGTCGCTTGCCTTATCCCATTTAAATGTTATATACATAGGCAAGCGTTCGGTTGCATCCAAAATTAGAGCACCCCATTTGCTTTCGATTTCCACCTCCCGTTTATATTAAAGAATGTAGTGGAGGGAGAGAGAGAGAGAAAGTGACTCTGTGGTGGAAAAGAGGGAGATCAAAGGGGTGCTCCACTGTTTGAGATGCCACTGAATATGCCCTATACACACACACAAATATATATATATATATATATATATATATATATATATATATATATATAACCAGAAAAATCACTAACACAGTATGTGTTGTTTTCTACTTTACTTATCATACACATAAATGATTTTTACCCAAAATTACAGGTTTATGAAAAAACTGGAAGTAAATTTGTAAATTAGAAACAATTCTCTATCTTATACAATTAATTAGTTTATTTTACTGATACTAGAGACGTAAAGACACTGAAAAAGAGATTTTTTTTTTCAACATATGACTATTCTCAACACCCAATAATAAGGCAAGAGGCAAGCACGTGCAGGTTCAATATTCATTTAATCATTTTTCAAGCATGAAGTTTATGCAGCTGTAAAACTACTAGTGTTGTCTGATGTAACAATGAACATAAATTTGGTTCATAAAGGCTTTTACAGCTGTAAAATTAATAGTTAAGCAGCGTTGTGATTGTAAATCCAAGTCAAGTTTCTCGATATATGGTTGTATACTTCTATAGTCTATGCACTTCCTTCATATATTAGCATAACATAAATAGTAACTTCGGTGCTTTTTTATCCAAGAGTTTTTACCTCGAGTTCCATCTGGCGAAGCTACTAAACCTCTGAAAACACAATTTCCATCGACATCCTTCTGTGCATATCCAGCAATTGGAGTCCGACAAGAGCCATCCAATGTAGTAAGGAAAGCTCTTTCGCAGGCAACAGCTAATCTTGTCTCTTCATGATTCAATGAAGCTATGTAATTAGCCTGTTCATGTTATATACTTCTTGTTCAATGTTTCACCAAAACAAAATGGAGTAACAGCAGAATAAGATCGTTGATGTTTGATTTTGGTCAATCGCACGCCAACATCCAATTCGTACGTGAATTAGATAATAGACATAGTAATCAGTCATAGAGCAATCACAAAGTGCATAACAGTAAAAAGATACAAGGTTTATAGTGGTTCGGCAAATCGTGTGTACGTCCATTTTGTTGCAATCTTTATTGTTTATACTCTATGATTACAAATACAGTTCAATTTGGTTGTGTAATAAAAAAATAAAAAAAAAACTTGTATAATTAGGTTTGAGCAATGTCCCTGCATAATAGAGTTGAAAAGTCGAGAGAAACCCTCCTAAAATGAGTCATTTGAGGTCCAATTTATAGATGTATAAGAGCTCGGATAGGCTTTAAATCAAGAAAGAAAAAGTGGATCAGGATTTGATCATATCCTGCAAAATTTTGTATCCAACCCTGTACGCATAGGGATCAGTACTGATCCCTTCAAGAGATCGGTGTTATGATTTCCTTGTCCGATTTCATATTTGGTGAATGTTATGTTTCCAGTATCATTGCTTGATCACTTCATTTGATTGTGTATCCACGTGCTGATCCTTCGATTTTCATTTGATCAGGAAGGCCAAACCGATCATTTCATTTCCTACCGATCAGCCTCGTTTGGAGTAATACCGATCCCTTTGGAATTTAAATGTGAATCCTTGTTTTTAACGTGATTAGACCGTGTAAATCATCTGTTTTATGAATACCGCTTCGGACTTTTTGAAGTGATCGGGAAAGTGCCGGATCGATCTGATCCTTGATTTCTATGATGATTGACATGTGCCAATCAAGCTTTTCTGAGGTGATGACCTGATCCTGATCGTGACCGATCAAGTGAATATGGAGTGATCCAACGAGCTGATCATGTTATTTCTGAGTGATCGGACGATGTCCAGAGACGATCAATCCGAGTCGAGTCGTATTTTGATTCCTAAGCGAACGCCTATTCCGATGCTTATTCGAGTTTGTACAAGCCTGCGCTCTAATCATGAGAGATCCAGATTTCCACGTCCAAAGCATAACAGCCTTATAAAAAGGCTGATTAACACTTACCCCTAAAATATGTCTTTCTAAGGAAGACATGTTTAGTATTAGTGCAGTTTTCGCAGTCTCTCCGAATTGATATTGAAAACTTGTGACAACGCCGGGTCGATTCCGTGCTAAGTATAGTTCATGTTTGACGATCCAAGTTCCCCACTAGTCGTAATCCACATTTAGTATTTCGAGCCTCTCCAGGCTTTTGATCGAGCATAATCTATACTTGTTTTGTTCGAACCTCTCCAGGTTTTGATCATGATAATCCTACATGATGGTTTTGGTGTCTGTTCGAGCTTTCTCTAAGCATAATCCATATTCAATAGTCCGATTTTGGGTTGAACGCTACCAAGCATAATATATACTTAGCAGTTCACGATTTCATTGACCCCCACCAAGCATAATTCATACTTAATGGTTCACGGTTTAGTCGGACTTCCAAGCATAATTCATACTTAACAGTTTGTATTTTGATTTCCGTCAAACATAATCCATACTTAAAGTTCCATCGTTATTCGCGTTCTATCAAGCATAATTCGTACTCGATAGTCTACAGATGAGCATAGTCCATAATCGACGATCCCTAACTTCTTTGGGCTCTTGCCATGCGTACTCCATACATAATGATTTGTTAAACAATTTCTACTTGATGAACATAATTCATACTTACCAAGTTATTAAAGTTGAATTCAAGTTTGACATCTGATGAGCCTAATACATATTCATCGAATGATTTATTCTGCATCTTACGAGCATAATCCATACTCAAGAAATGACTTATTTTACGTCCGATAAGCATAATCCATACTCATAGAATGGTTTATTGGAGTTTCTCAATAGTATATTCCACACATGATGAGCATAATTTATACACACCAAGTGATCTTATTAAAGTAGCAAAACATAAAATCCATGTTTAACGAGCATAATCCATACACGTCGAACAACTTTATTAAAATAGAAAAAATGAAAATTTATTGCAAAACTAATAGGTTTTCTACCATCCGGAGCTTGCCCGTGTGTTTCTTTGGTTCCATACAAGATAAACAACTTAGCCTTTTTATTACAACTTGATTAAGAAATAAGAGAAATAAAATAGATAGTCCATCATCGTCCAAGAGCATACTTAGGGATCTCTTTGGATCTCATACATGGTAGGAGACTTAACCACCATCATTGTCCATTTCCCACTTGTCAATTAACAACAAGGCCCTCGACGAGTGCTAGGCTCGCCTTTATCCTTTGCAACTAACGGCTATTCTCGTTCCATTGCCATTAGTGTAATGCTCTAGAAATATTGTTGAAATTGTTCATTTCTCACTTGTTCTTAGATGACATCGCGCAAGTGCAAACATTTATTCGTCTCATGCCTAGGTTTCTCATGAAACAAACAAAATTTTCTGAAAGCTATGTCTCTTTCAGTGGGCTCTGTCGTTCGGCTCTCTCGTCCGGTTTACCTTCTTGCTAGAAGACGGTCTTTGATATCTATAAAAATTTGCTCCGGACTCGCATTTAACCAGGTATATGAGTCGTACCTTCGCCCCCTTTTCATTCGGTTTGCGGGCCTGAATTTCCTTCAACTTTCTGTTTCCCTTGATTCCAAAGTTGGACGATTTTCCGTCCATGACCATGGTCGACCTAAAGGGATTCATGGTCTGATTTCATGTTAGAAATTTGTCCGCTTCAAGGTAAAATTCCCCGAGACCCTGTGGGGGATCTCTTTCCAATGAGATCTTGAACTCGAAGTTGTCCAAGATGTCGGATCATGTAGCCATTAGAACCATGGACAAGCCTGATCGATCCACCGAAGCTATAGCAATATTAAATCGATCCAGGAATTTGCGTAAAGTCTCTGTGGTCTTCTGTCTGGTTGTTGTGAGCACCACCACATTTTTCGATCTAGCAATGTGGACCCGATATTGTTGAACAAATTTCTCCACTAGATTGCTCCAATTTTGGATGGAGTTTGATTCTAGCTGTCAGAACCATATAGCAGCTAAGTCTGATAGAAAGAGCGGGAAACACTTCGCTTTGACATCATCAGATGCCTCCAGTACTTTCATGTGACGAATGTATCGCATTGGATGGACGATAGGATCATTCCTACCGTCATAAGCTTCCAACATCGGTAGCTTGAAATCCGATGAATTTCAAGAGTTTCAGATGTTTTAAGTGAATGGACTTCGATTACAGTCCAAGTCAAAGCTGGGTAATCCACCTCTCAATAGCCTCTTTATCTTATCTAAGATATGATTGTCATCATTGAGCAGCTGACGCCAATCTTCTCTTTCTACGCCCATTATCCGAGCGTTTTGAGCATCCAATCCAAGGTTCAAGACTATGCGCGCCTCATTTCCCGGTCCAACGCCTAAATTCAGATTCAAAGTAAGAGGGATTACCCCCAGCTTTCCTCAAATCGGTACTGAGTTCTCCAAGTGCAAGGGCAGTTGCCTCCAGTTCCAAGTCGAGTTGTTGAGGTCCGCTGGGTCCAACTCCAGCAGTTGGATTTTGAATTTGTGGTTGCACTGATTGTCCAACTTGATTGAGGAACTTGGTCATCAATTCTTCTTGCCGCTTGAACAAATTCTCTTGGTGCTCGAGGCAGGTTTGTAAGTTGTTGACCACCTCGTCCATCTCCTCTCTTGTTAGATATAAGGAAAAAAATCAATGGAAGAAGACTCCTGACTTCCTCCTTCCATCGTCGCGCCTTTTGGTTATTTGTTTGTGGCATTCTTCTTCGCTATGGTTTCCGTAGCAGAGAGATATCCTTTAGTTCAAGTGGTAGCCCCATACCTGATGCGGCAAAATATTGACGTTTGATTTTGGTCAAACGCACGCTAGCATCCAATTCGTATGTGAATTAAACAATAAACACGCTAATCAATTACAGAGCAGTCACAAAGCACTCACATAGTGCATAAAAATAAAGAGACAAGATTAATAGTGGTTTGACAAATTGTGTCTACGTTCATTTTGTTGCAATCTTTACTGTTTATACTGTATGATTACAAATACAGTTCAATTCGATTGTAAGAATGTTAAAAAAAATTGTAAATAGGCTTGAGCAGTGTCCTTGCGTAATGGAGCCCCAAAACCGAAAGAAACCCCCCAAAATGAACCAATTGATAATTGATGTCCTATTTATAGCTGTACGAGAGCTCGAATTTGCCATAAATCAAAGAGGAAAAAGTGAATCAAGCTTTGACCATGCCTTACAAAATTTCGTATCCAACCCTGTACGCATAGGGATTGGTACAAATCCTTTTTAGGGACGGTATTACGATTTCCGTATCTGATATCATATTTGGTAAATGCTAAGCTTCCATTTCCATTGCATGATCACTTCATTTTCCTGCGAATCCATGTGTTGATCCTTCAATTTTCGGTTGATTAGGGAGGCCGATCCGATCATTTCTATAGCTGTTATGGTACGGTTACCGTTACCATTTGACAAATACCGTTATCGTACTATTTTACAGTTAAGTCAAAATTGTTTACCGTTACCGTTACCAATCGAATGGTATACCAAAGACTGGTATACCGATAATTAATGGTAAATTACCGTTTGTTCATCAAAGTTTATATCTTAACATTTTTTTTGTACACAATGGAATTTATGTTACTATTTGCAGTGTTAGTTAATAAAAAAAAACAAATGAAAAACAAAAAAAGTGTACTTGAAATTATTTCACTCGATTATCGAACTAAATTTAATCATTTATTCGGTTCTAAATACATATAATAAAGCATATCAAATGAATATACATATGTTTTAAATTAACTGGTAAATTACCGTTACCTCTGGTATTGAAGAAATGTTAGTGATATTTTATCGTAGAAAATTATAATTTTACAGTTATCATACCATTTTAACTGGTATACTGATTTCAATAAAAAATGATTATCGATCAACTGGTAATGATAAATTTACCGTTACCATAATAGTCCTAATCGTTTCATTTCCTACCGATAAACCCTTTTTGGGGTAATATCAATCCCTTTGGATCTTAAATGTGGATCCTTGTTTTTCACATGAATATGCCCTGTTTATCAACTATTTTATGAATATTAATCCGGACTTTTCAAAGTGATCAGGCAAGTTCCGGATCGGTCTGATCGTTGATTTCTAGGATGATCAGTGTGTGCCGATCAAACTTTTGTGATGTGACCGATCTGATCCTGATCGTGATTGGTCAAGTGAATGAGAAGTGATCCAGCGAGCCAATCAGGCTATTTCTGAGTGATCGGACGATGCTCGAAGACGATCGATCCAAGTCGAATTGTTTTCTGATTTTCAAGCAAACGCCGATTTAGACGCTATGTCCGAGTTTGTACGAGTCCGCGCTCGAGTCATGAGCGATTCAGATTTCCAAGTCCAAAGTGTAACGGCTTTGTCAAAAAGCTGGTTAACAAAGTTAAAAAAAGTGAAAGTCTAAAGTATAAGTTGTGTGTTTTCTCACATATTTTAAGCTTGCATACTTTAGACTAGGAGATACGTAAATAACAATAAATAAAAAAAGTCAAGAGAATTTACCAGAAGAGTGTTAAAATTTGATGTGAAAGTATGACTGTACCCTTATTGATAATCCAAAATTTACAACTTCTTTTTTCTAATCACCCAAATTTAATTTCATTATAAAGTATCCTCCACTAAATTTTAATGAAGGAATTTCAGAAATTGCCAGCAGTGAATTTGTAAGCATAATAAATCTATATTGCCACAGCATAGTGATACCAGTTGTTATGTACTGGAGTATAAAAGGTTGAATATTAAATTAGGTTATATTTTCCTACATGCTCATTTAATATTGGGGAAAACGATGTTTCTCCATTTAGGAAGTAATAAACAAAATTAAATATAATATGCAAACATGAATTTTGTAATTAGTTTTTTATTGCACTAGGCAGGTGATAATTTAAAGCTGATGAAGTATCGACACAACACAATAAATAAAGTTCCGCTAAGGATTACATGAAACTTACCATTTTATCATCATTGCTTCTACAGGCAATGCCTATTGCACCTTGAGCTATAGCTGGAAGCATATCTTCTGTAGGTAGTATATCAGTTACAGTCTCAGTCATATTCAAACGCTTAAGCCCAGCTAAAGCTAGCAATGTCGCATGCACTTCTCCTTCGTTAAGCTTCTTTAACCGTGTTTGAACGTTACCCCTAAAGTTAACAACCTGTAGGGTATATAACTGGAATGAGAAGATAAATTTGGAAGATATAATTTGTAGGGGAATCAACACTATATGGAAGATAGTAGCAAGAAATTAGACTTAAACAGTATTTGTTTAATAGTGAGAGGTATATATTTCTTTTCTTACTGCAACAATTTGAATTGTATGTGCACAACACTTAAGTCATAAGCTTTTAAAGCTTTAGATACACGATTGTTGTGCAAGAAATTCAAAATATAAATTTTATAGTTGAAAATTTGTGAACACTTCATAAATAGTAAATGGATACACTCTCAAATTTCATATTTGATTGAGGAACGGAAAGTAGTTTATTTTCTGAACCTAATATTTGATATGTTAACAAGAAATTACTTATACGAAACAAACCGAGAATATACATAGAAATGTTTGAATGGCAAAATTTGATGTGAGTGCCTGTATAATGTACATATATGTGTTTAAATAACTACTATATAATAGTTTTATGTAAATAAAAATTAATTTGATGGCTTACTTTAAGTGAAGGAAATTTATAGAGTATTTGAGACTGTCTTCTCAAAGAAGCACTACCAACAACACTACCAGCTGGTAGATCTGCAAGCGATTTCGCACTCAATGATATAAATGCATCTCTTACATCTTCTCTGGGAAGATTGCATGGCAAAACCATGCCATCTGGGAAATAAGTAGGAACATCTTTCATTGAATGTACTGCAATATCAATTCTACCATCCAGCAGAGCCTCGTCTATTTCTTTCGTAAACAAACCTTTGCCACCAATATCAGCTAATGGTTGGTCAAGTATTTTATCACCGGTGGTTTTTATTATAATAATTTCAATCGCCCCTTCTTCGGCAAGTTCTGAATGTGTTGCGATTAGCTTTGATCTCGTCTCATGGGCTTGGGCAAGTGCTAGTGGACTGTCCTACATGCATGTTAAAAAGAATGTTATCCGTAGATTTATATCCATCACCGTTCCCATGTTTAATATATGTACTTAAACGGACCATATGCCCCTTATATAGAACCCTTACATGTCACACATATTATATTAATAATAGCTGGACGTTTTTCTCGTTTGTTTGCTACAGAACCATGGAGAACCTAAATTTTACCGTGAACTACATGATTTTGAAACAAAATAGTGCCTAACAAAGAATTTAATGTGTGCACGTCCATACATATCGAGGGGATCCAGAGCCGCATTCTAATATAGTTCCGCCTTAGCCAATCTTGCGTTTTCTGTGTAAAATAAATCTAAAATTGAAAAAGGACTTTGTAAATATATTCTACTTGCAACCAAAATTGGTTACATAAAAAAATTGAATTGTTTTAGAACTTCTAACTCCTTTTAAGCTTACATTGCACTTGATGGTCTGTATTGGTAGATATGTGTGTGTAGCTCATTGATTTACGATTTTGAAAGCATTAGAAGTTCCAAGAAGATCCAATTTTCATAATGATGATCTCGATAGCAAATAGACAATATTTATATACCAAAAAAAACGTTTTGAAATGCTTAGGTACAGTAGACAAGAAAGAAACCGAAGAGCCACATAACAGAGGATCCTTCGAACATACACAAATAGACATACACAGGGGATCTTTCATTGATGTGTGTGCGCTCTCATGTGCTTATTTATGCATATCATAATGTGACAAACAAAAGATATTATAGAAGCGAACGGTGGATGTCCTGTTAATTTCCTTTCCCCAGTTTTGCAATAGAGACAATGAAGGTTTTGTTTTGAGAATACGCACTATGACTGTTAATGAGAAGACCGGTTTTGACAGATTTTTGCACAATATTTTGATAATCAATCAACACATATCCTTAACCTAATTATTCATCAGTTTAAAAGGTATAATTGTAACATACATATACTCATAGAGCTAGTTTAAAATCTGAAATAAAATAAAACCAAGAAAATATGATTGAATCAGAATCTAACATAAATATTGTTATTATCTTTGAACCTTAAAATTGAAATCCCATTTCAAATTGAATCTTTCTCTGTAAGATTTGATTTACATTCCAGTTCAAGCTCGCTTAAAAAATTGAAATTTAGAGAATTTATATAATCCATGATTTACACTCCAATTCGATATACTATTCGGATTTTCAAACCATGTTCGAACCTTATAAAATAGGTCCTTCGAATCTAGATCATGTTTCATTTAAAAATTTGACAATTCATGATTTGAATCCTATTTTGAGAGCCTTGCTCACAAAAACCATCGATTTAATGGATTCAATGATCCAACCAAGATTACCTACATCAAGTTATCTGGTTTTTTGACCCATCAGAACAAACTGCTATATGAAATTGGCAGCATGGATTCCCCAACACCTCAAAAACCAAACTGGATGAAAACGAAAGACCAGTGGAAAAATACATCAGGAGCAAATAACATCTAATACCATCTTCGATTTATATGTTTCAAAGTTTTTATAACCAATATCATTACAAAATTTATCTAGAAACGATTAATTAACAAATCAGGACACCCTTATCGCCAAAACCAACATTAAATCATGCTTGTGGAGAATTACCTTAGAGTCTTAGACTACCAATAAATTTAGCTGGGTATAGTCTATGCACTAGGATCCCTGAGCGGTCAAACATTTTAGCAAGATTAAGAAGCAAGCGATCATGATTATCTTAGGTTTGAAGTTGTGTTGACTAACCAAACTTATAAGACAGGCTTTCGTATTTAATGTAGTTCTGAAGCATAATCATCAAATCAAACTGCTCACCGCAAACAATATTATGACTGGACTTGTTTTGAAAGAAAAATGTTGAATGCTAAATTCAATTAGTGTTAATTTGTTTGTAATCAAATAAATGCTCTGATTAAGCATTTATGTTTTCCTAATTCTATTATCACCCCTCATAATGTCCTTTCCCACCACGATAAAACGCCAAAAAAATTGAGGACAGAATTAGCCTTTCCTATAGATAAAAATTTCACTTAATGGTCTACTTTTTCTTCACCTTCTCCATCAGTGATTAAATCAATTATGTGTAGGCAACTGTCCAATTTGCTTTTTAAACTATGGAATAGAACGACGAGTAAGAGGAACCCTAGTACAAGATATAATTCTGGGCAAAGTACCTAAACAATCAATCAAAATTTGATGCATTGCAGACCAACTTCGCAATTTTCTGTTACACCCGCTAAGTCAATGTTTTTTAACATCCGCTTTAGCAATATTAATATACAAATGTTTATTTGACTAGTTCTTTTTCAAATCAAATTAGAAAAAAAAGGATAAATGCCTAATTTTAATCTGTATTACTTGATATGGTTTGAGATATGTCGTAGTCATCAAAACTAGTCTGCATAGATTATAATATTCTTCTGTTTTGTTATAAAGGTTAAACCATATTTCTTTTTCCAACGCGAATGAGATGAGAATGAGAATAAATTTACTTTAAACATTTAGTTTATATCTAATGAAACTTTTTGCACATCCATTAATTTTTGTTATATATATCCCAACGTTGTTCCTAATATAATTTTTTGCATCTTTAATGCTATAAACCACTAAGTGTTTGCATAGTGCCAAGATGAACAATGCTAGTACAATATAACACGCCGTGGTTGCTAGGATAATCCTGTTTTCTTCATGAGAAAACAATATATGCAAAAGTTGACAAACATTAGTTAAACAACTCTAATTTTTGAAGAAAAATAGGAAAATGAAAATACTAACTTATTTAAGCATTTTACATCTACCCAGCAACTTAACAAAAGTGAAATGACATGAAGAATAAGAAATGGAAGAAATTATTAATTAGAAGGAGAGCATGATAGTAGGGTTATTTTCATGGAGATGGAGAAGAAAGGTACAACCGGAAAAAAGGGGATGCGAAGAAGAATTAATGGGGTTTGATGAAATAAAGTAAAATAATGGGGTATGTAAGGCAACTAGCAGGGTGGCAATAAATGTAGACTTCATATTCATGTGAATAAACAAATGTTGGTGCTTATTTCTAGTGACCGCTAATTACATCATATTTATATGTAACACAAAATTTACTATTTCCTTGATCAAATTCTTTATGAAGCTTTTTTATTCTATCAAACCAAAGTTTTAAAATGCAAAAGGCATACATAAGGTGTTTCAGGTCTATGAGGCGAGGCGTAAGCCTCGAAACATTGAGACGTAAGCTTTTCAGATAAAAATAAAATGCAAAACAAATAAAGTAATTCTAACATTTTAAATTAACCAATGCCAAAAAAGAAAAACAAATAATTTAAGATCCGACTTTTACCAAGTATATATTTTTATATAGATTAAAAATAAATAATCGAAACTCATATGATTCAAATTTTGATTTCTTAAAACTTTTGAAGATTCCATCGAACTCCAATTTTGATACGTTCTATCAATTCAAATCGATCTGCAAAATTTATTTCGAGATTTAACAAACTTTATTGAAAAGCGTTCTTTAATTAATAATGAGAAAATTCATTACATTGCTCATAATCATTATTCCATAAACAATCTTACTTGATCATGTCAATATTGAAATCGAAAAGAAAAAAAATGCTAATTTTTATTTTCTTAAATTTTATCCTTTTTTTATTTCCATTAAATAATTAAAGTTTAATGACTTTTATCAGTGTTTATATCTGCAACTAAAGATGAAAAGGTTTTTTAAGTCATATGCCTCAGTTGTTTGAGGCATGCGAGGCGTACACTTTATGCACTTTGTATGCCTCAAATTGTTGAGGTGTAAGCTTTAAAGGTAAAAAACTTTTTGGAATAAGCCTCAAGGCGTTTTATCTCTTATTTTCTCGAGGCGCTCATTGAGGCGAGTATCGAGGCTGATCTTTTAAAACAATGTATCAAACAACTAGAAAGCTTCAAACCTAACATCGAATTTGTATTCCTACCAATCTCCTTTCAACTTGAAGTGATTTCATTTTCGTTTTGATTTTAATTTTTACCTTGCAACTTCATCCCAAAAAATGAGAAGTTAATGAGATCAAAAAAAAATTGATGACAACCCATAACATTTGAAATTTGAACGCAATTTGAAGTAAAAATATGATTGTACACAAATTGGTTAGTAAGAATAAAAATGAAATAAACATAAATTTTATTACTAACACTTCTTTTATTAAACAAGTTTAAATTATGCAATGCAAATGTTGAAGAAGAAAAATCAATAAATAAATTGGACAAGCTAAACAAAGCCGCTGAATTTTAAATTAAAATTTAAAATGAAAACTAAAACAAAAACAAAATTTGCAACATATTAAAGTACTTTTAAAAAATTAGGCTGATTCTACTCTAACATCCAATTTTAGCTGACTTACACCTTCGTTTTCAAAGTTAATTTTAGGACCTATTTGACCTTCTTCTTCATTACAATATTAATAATTTTTTGTAACCCGTTAAACTGAAACCATAAGCTATATATATTTTTTAAAAAGGAAACATTGAATGTTTAATTTAGGAATTTTACATATGCATATAGAGTTGAATTGTTATATTAAATTTTAACTTGAAAACTTCATTTTATAAGAGAGAAAAGAAGAATAAGGCAAGGAGTAAAATTAAGTTGAATGGTATGGGTAATGTTGTAATTTTCATGGTGTAGATAAAGTTTGGTGTATAACGATTTTTAAGAGTTTTGGTGTAGGTATAGTAGTTCTTGTTGTCTAATGTTGTAATTCAAGTATCCAGCAGTCAGCATTCAACAATTCATTTAATGTTATCATTCAACAAAGAAAAACATTCTCATACAATAACCAGCACAGAGTTCATTAAAAAAAATGTAGCCATTAAGCTGGCTACAATATATTGAATAAATCAGTAATGCAGTTCAGATCCATTATGCTAAAACGGAAACCAAAATCAGTCAAAAAATAAACCAAGTAAATCACCAAAATTGAATTTTTTTTTTTTTTGGCATCAGCTAGCTGAAATAAGTATACAACATGATAATGGTAAGGACTCACCTTCCCCTAGTTCCAATTTTCAACAGAGTGACCTTAGTCTTCTCCTGTTGCTCCATGGTCAGCGCTGCTCTAACCATCATGGCTCTCTTCTTTGACGGACAGTTGTAAAATGAAGAATAGGATGGAAATCCAGATGGTGTGTTGTGAAGTGAAGTGGATCTCATTGTAATAATTGGGTTCGCCATGAATTTTTGAGAGAAGAAGCAGAAAAAAGGTAGGAAACTGAGGGCTGCTGAATCGATTTCGAATTGGATAAATGGATGATGTATTTAATTGAACAAATTTTCAAAATAGTCTCATTTTGGAACTAGTTTCGCAGTTGGCTCCGATTTTGAAACTTACTTATCAAAAGCTGGGTTCAGCTCAATTAGCATCAACTCAACTGTTTTGTAACTAACTACCTTCGATGTGCGCATTTGTTTTTAATTTTTTGCGGATCGCAACTCATAGTCGTGCCCCTTCGTAAGAGCGCAACGAGTTGTGTCTACGTTAACGCTATACCGAAGCAATTCATAGTCGCCTCATGCTATCATATAGCAATTGGCAACCTCTCCTCCTTATACAGTACTTTAACAAACATTATCTTTCTTGATTTTCCAATTTAGAATCCAGAACATCCAATGTACCGACCCGAAAAGTTCCGGTCCTGATTATCGATACTAATACGTTTCATGTATCACATATCGACTAATCAGCCATCAGAAATTAACAGATCGTTAATAGAAAGAAGTTAAAGGGTGATAAATATAAAGAAATAAAGTTAGAATAGAAGAAAAAAAAGAACTGAACACAACAGAATCAAATTATAAAGATCTCACAGTGGAACTGAATAAAATATAATATATAACTTTGGGAATACAAAACAGTATTTGTACTTACCTACATCATCAGAGTACAACACATGTATATAATACAGTGGAAATAAACTTTATATATCTAATGTTTGAAGTCTCCTGCTCCTTCAGTGAATCTGTAAAATCCTGAAACCACTTGACTGTTCGTACAAATTTGAGCACCCAAAAGTTTAGGGAAAACATAGAAAAATAACTCTGGGTCAGTCGTGGGACTGGTGTGAGTAAACAATCTTAAAACAAATTGATTTAACGTTCAAAAAACACTTTTAAAATAAATGATAATCGTAAGACCAATGCATACATAAATGCGGATGGTTTTTACCTTACAATAACCCAAAACATTTTTGAAATCGTATATATCATCTGATATTATAATAGTGTCTAAATACAAATAAATAGCAATCTAGCAGAACGCTTGCATCTCACGCTCCACATATATAGTATACAATCAAAACCGCGGGCTCTTATTGGAGATTGGATTCTGACTTTGACAAGGTATGGAACCACTTGCCGATAGTGTATCTCTAGAGAGTGATACACTGGGTTCAACAAGAACGTCTTGCAATCCGGCCCATACATGACCGACTACTCATTTCGCTTGAGTGTATCGAATGTATAACACCAACGAATGGGATAAGCAACTGTTTCCCGAAAAGGGACAACATCGATTAGATTAAAGAAGGAAACATATTTTCTCTAGATAGGTGATTATACACTCTAATGGGAGCTACCCACATAGTCATGCTGCCTGCCCGATTTTTGTCATTTCATGGTTGATGAGGCTTAAGGTTAGAATTTACCTTTAGAAGATCTGGTCACCATTTACTTTGAATGTCACATTGTCAGATCCGTCAAATCACTAATTGACGTCCACAAATATACTGTGGATGTAAAAGAAGGGTCCTTCTTTGCCATCAACTTAGTATATTTGTAAAAATCAATGTACGTGGTTTCTAGGAAATACGCTGTCAGACATTCGTCCATACAAGTCATCCAGGAACAGGATGAACCGAAGGCACCCTCCTACTACATCCAAATATAGGCATCACCCCATGGATCAGTAGCGAGTAGTCCTTGCAAATCCGAAGATTTCAATCACGACAGACTCACTATCAAAATTTCTTCAGGAGCGACCCAAAGAAATTTATCAAGTAGTTCTTCCGCTCATGAAGATCTACGGTCTTCACTCTCACCATTTTTATAAGTATATCTGCAAGTTAGTCTACGATCGTAAAGCCAGTTCAAAGTGGTTTTGGGTCCAGTTCCCATCCCTGTCTCTTTGAACTAACACATAGAGATATTTATTTGATAGTCGGTGTTTTGACTAACAAATTTAAACAATGTAGATGAATAAAACAATTTATTTAAATTATTTCATAACATAAGAAATTTTCATGACATGTCCATATATTTAATTAACTTATGCAAATCCAATCCTGATTCAGAACAGAAGATAACAACAATAAAGCGTGTCAATGTTTTGTTTAAGCTAATTTAGTTTTAATTGACCATTCCATAATAAATAATTAACAACGAACATTCAACACAACATTAACAACCAACAACGATTTAATGTTTCTTTTCAAACTAATAACAGTTTGAAATATGGTCTCGAGTAATAGCCAATTTTACATCATATTTATTCCAAATACCTTGGAAGTAATTATCTTGATTTATTTAAACATCTGTACTATTTTCAATAGGTTATATATGTGTAAATATATAAATATTGGGGATTTTAAACTTGAGTGAACGATAACGTCTATTCTGAAACAATTTAACAGCTTTCCATTCTTTTCCTTTTTATTTTTGTTTACTTATATATATATATATATATATATATATATATATATATATATATATATAATTTCAACTTCTATTTAAAATCAATTCTTATTAAAATTGATTAAAGCAACAATATAAATTTCTCAAGCCCATTATGGTCTAATTTCTACTTACATATATTAATTTAGCCTTTTGTTCACTATAAACTATCCAAGTGAATTTTATACTTCTTTAATTATATATATATAATGGTTAAAAAGAAACACTTAAATATCGAAACAACTATTATCAAATTTAATCCAGGCTCGAAGGCCCAAAAGCCCGCTATCAACCCAACTTCACACTCCCACTCTATTTACTGTTGCCGACTTCCCACGCTAAGTCCTTCTTTGTTCAATATAACATATATATTCTGTCCCTTTTTTATTTTATATGTGTATTCATATACATATAGATGTAAAAATACTTAGATTCAAGCCCAATACCCCTCTCGGCCCATTTCCTTGCATCTAACTCATGCTCTGTTTCCCGATAACTGTTCCTTCCCTTTTTATTCCCTTTGCCAGATGTTTAATTAAAGCCAAAGCCAACATGGTTTGGCACGTGAGAACTCATCAAAACCGGTGGTCGCTTGTAAAGCGGTATGTGAATTTTGCATGATCAAAATTTCATATGTCTGACGTCCTCTTTGCTGTTATAAGCACTCAAATAATTTTTTTAAATATTAATTACAGTAGAATATGTGTTGCTTCTCATCTACAGTTTTGAAATATAGTGTTGTACCATCAACTTTGGTTTACAGTATGAAACTATTTGCATTTGGGTTCTTAGTTATTATTTCCTTCTTTGTATATTTTGTTTTGGTACCTTATGGGAACACCATAGCTTGTCATCCGAACAAATCAATCAAAGCTGAATTCATTAGCCCAATGTACCAGCCTACGTATATGTCTGAGATCCACCCAAGTTAGTTTACTTATCAACCTTTTACATGATTGTCTTGATTTAGTTGGAGTTTTTTTTCAGAAGGTCACGCTGCATGATTTTCCAAACCGACTTTATTGTTTTTGGGACTTTATTGCACCATCAACAAATACATGCATTCATGCTAGTTTCACCAAAAAGAAATACACGCATCTGGTTAGTTACAACTGATCCTATCAACACACCAAAATTTGTAAGCATCCCATTTTCGTCATTATACAACC
This sequence comes from Allium sativum, assembly GCA_030737875.1. Classification (NCBI taxonomy): domain Eukaryota; kingdom Viridiplantae; phylum Streptophyta; class Magnoliopsida; order Asparagales; family Amaryllidaceae; genus Allium; species Allium sativum. The sequence continues at coordinate 402,455,962 of CM060922.1, read as the reverse complement.
ATGCCCAGTTTCACTTCATTTCTTTCCATACATCAATGTGATGTACTATCACCTAACCATGCACAAATTGTTAAATTTTGGCGATTAAAATATATTAATGAGAAGGCATTATTTGTTTCCATAATCAAGTCAATTATAGGAAATAAATTAATATAGAGAAGGCAACTGATTTAAAGAATCAATCAAAAATTGGTAGGGTGAGAGAGGCATTAATTGTTCCCATAATCAAGCCAAATATGGGAAACAATTAATTGATTTGGAGAATCAATGAAGAATTTATATAGGTGGAAACCAAATTAATGCGCAAGATTTGTGATGGATAAAATTAAGGAAATTCCTAAACATCTTCATCCTTATCTTCTAGAATTCTCTATTCTTCCTATATATATGAAGCCATTTGCTCACTTTTGTATCATCACAAGAAAATATATCTCTCCATATTATTCCTCAATAGATCCCTATTTTCTGTATCTATTATAGGGTGAGAATTAGTATTGAGTTTTTTGTTGTAATTCTTCTTATTTTTGTAACCTCCTCTTGAAGTAAAGAAATAAAGAAGTTGTTGGGTCTCCGTGGACGTAGGATATTCATATCCGAACCACGTTAAATCTTTTGTGTCTTCTTCTCCTCTTCTATTTTTGTTCTTTTTGTTTGGTGATTATTTTTATTGAGTTAGTGCTTGATAACTAATCGACAAGCTAGATCCATTTTAGCATCGCTTTGCCATTTGTGCAATTTTTGCACAACAGTTTGGTATCGGAGCTAGCTGTCTTGTTCTAGATTAGTTACCAATGGCTAATTCTTCTAGTAGTTGTATGAAAAATTATGGCGTCACCAAATTTGTTAGAAGAGAAGTTTTTGGGACATGGAAGGTCAAAGTGAAGACTAATGACGGTGTTCTTCAGCAACAACTTCATTCACTTAGAGGAAGAGATAAGATGCAGCAGCGCCTTAGAGGAGATATGCATAGATTCCACTTCTTGGGTTCTAGAAGAGGTGCTTGCTATTATTGTAAGAAGAAGGGACATTTTATACGAAATTGTTCAGCCCTGAGAAAGAAGAAAGAGAAGAAAGAGAAAGCTTCAATTCAGACAACATTTAGATCAGATGCAGATAGATGTGATAGTGATACATCATTATTTTCAGCCACCATTCCACCTTTAGAGAGTACAAGTTGGGTGATTGATTCTGGAGCCTCTTTTCATATGACGCCAGATAGGAGCTGTTTTGTCAGTTATGAGAAAATTGATAGCGGAGCAGTTCATTTGGAGAATGGCACATCTTGTCATGTTGTGGGCGTTGGTAGTGTGAGGTTTAAGATGCATGATGGTGTTATTAGGACTATCACGGATGTTCGACATGTTCCGATGCTGCAAAAGAGTGTGTTGTCAGTAGGAGCTTTGAGTAGGCTTGGTATGAAGATAATAATAGATGGGGAGAATTTAAGAGTGGCGAAGGGTTCCTTAGTACTGATGAAAGGGGTGCGAGTCGATGATATTTATATGCTTCGTGGAGAGACAGTATTTGGAGATTCAGTAGTTTCTACTGATTGTAGTGTTCCAGATTCTACTCAATTATGGCACCTTCGTTTAGGTCATGTTGATGAGGAGAGCCTGGAAGTATTGAAGAAGCGTAGGTCAATTGTTGTTGATTCTCAATTAAAGCCTAGCTCTTGTGAAGATTGTTCTTTTGGAAAGAAGAAGCATGTCACATTTGATGTTGGAAGACCTAGAACTACAGAGTTTCTAGAGTATGTTCATTCATATGTTTGGGGACCCACCCCAATTGCATCTTTAGGTGGAGCCAGTTTCTTCGTCATATTTGTGGATGATTTCTCGCGTATGGTTTGGGTCTATTTCATGAAGACTAGATCCGAAATATTTGTCCAATTTCAGAAGTGGAAGACCTTAGTTGAAAAGAAGTCAGGAAAGCGGCTGCAAGTTCTTAGAGTTGGCAATAGTAGTGAATTTGCGTCACAAGAATTCACTAACTATTGTGCGTCCGAGCATGTACTTAGAGATTTTTCTACGAAGTCACATTCTTTTGAAGTGGCGGAAAGCATGTGTCGGATATTATGGGAAAGAGCTATGAGCTTGAGACTGACTGCTGATCTAAAAGAGGGATTTTGGGCAGAAGCGATATCTATGGCAGTATTTCTCATCAACCGTACACCTTCTATTGCCATAGATATGAAGATCCCAGAAGAAGTATGGAAAAGAGAGTATGTTGATTATTCATTCCTTAAAGTGTTTGGTTGTTCAGCTTATTTAGAAGATGAGAGACATGATAGGCTGAAGCCTAGAGGAAGCAAGCACATTTTGTTAGGCTATGGAGAAGGAATGAAGAAGTATAGGTTGTGGTGCAAAACAACCAAGAGAATTGTGATTAGCAGACATGTAATATTTGATGAGAGGTCTTTATTGAAGGTGGAGCCTCTATCAAATGATGACATTAGGAGGACACAAAATCCCCAAACACATTTGGAGTCATCAGATTGTTTCCATATTCAGAGAGAAAGTGGTATTTCCGATGGTACCATGGTTGATGAGAAGATTTCAAAGGTTCAGACTCTAGGTGGAGCTCAGTCGCAGTTAAGACCTTTTAGTTTAGTTGGCCCTATTGGTAAACATATTTGTAATGATGATTATTCATCTTATGCTTTGAATGCTACGGAGCTTGGTGTTGAGTTTGATAAGGTAGACTTGGTGAAGTCGCGTAAAATTCTTGAAAAGGAGGTTGAAGTAGATAATATTGAGTATGTCCTCACTCAATGTAGGATGGAGAAGGTGAAGCGCGCTATGATATCTCCATTAGTCTCTCAGATTTCTGTATCTACAAGTTTGTCTCCTTCATCGGATTTTCTGAAGAATTTTGATATTTGTTCATATGCATTTTGCTTGTTGATGTGCATATTATCTTTCTTATGCTTGGGAAAGATTTGGAAGCTCTATTTGGGCAATATTGCCCAAAGTAGTTCACATTGAGCTAGATGGCATAGACCCAACAATTTTGTTGATTTTTGGTGATTGATGAATATATTTAATCGAGGTGGAGTGTTAAATTTTGGCGATTAAAATATATTAATGAGAATGCATTATTTGTTTCCATAATCAAGTCAATTATGGGAAATAGATTAATATAGAGAAGGCAACTGATTTAAAGAATCAATCAAGAATTGGTAGGGTGAGAGAGGCATTAATTGTTCCCATAATCAATCCAAATATGGGAAACAATTAATTGATTTGGAGAATCAATGAAGAATTTATATAGGTGGAAACCAAATAAATGCGCAAGAATTGTGGTAGATAAAATTAAGGAAATTCCTAAACATCTTCATCCTTATCTTCTAGAATTCTCTATTCTTCCTATATATATGAAGCCATTTGCTCACTTTTGTATCATTACAAGAAAATATATCTCTCCATATTATTCCTCAATAGATCCCTATTTTCTGTATCTATTATAGGGTGAGAATTAGTATTGAGTTTTTTGTTGTAATTCTTCTCATTTTTGTAACCTCCTCTTGAAGTAAAGAAATAAAGAAGTTGTTAGGTCTCCGTGGACGTAGGATATTCATATCTGAACCACGTTAAATCTTTTGTGTCTTCTCCTCCTCTTCTATTTTTGTTCTTTTTGTTTGGTGATTATTTTTATTGAGTTAGTGGTTGATAACTAATCGAAAGCTAGATCCATTTTAGCATCGCTTCCGCATTTGTGCAATTTTTGCACAACACAAATGTTTTAGTATCAAGGTGCATGTGTTTTTAGGTGGCACGAGTTTTCAAATGAACCATTTTCTAACTATGGATCAATATGATGCATTACACTCGGCCAGTTCTATTCTACTTTCCTTAAGCTTCACATTTCTGTTTAAATTCCTACACTCAAGTTCATGATCCTTTCATGGTTTTTAATAATAAAAAAACATTACTTCTTCAAGGAGGTCACCTATATTAAGAGTTCTGCACGCTTTATATTCATGTTCGCATATGCCAGTCATAACTTTACACCATCAAATTTTCATTTATGGATGATCTTTGAAACACTTATCATCTGATCGAACACACACCATGCTGACACCCTTTCCCTTTTATTTGTTGACGCCCGATTGCTTCTCATGAAAATTATTATCCTCCTCTGTCTGTAATGTGTCCTAGCTTCAACAGTTCCCGTCCGTTTCATTGTTGTGAAGCTAATCACTCATTCATTTCATCTGAATCTACTATTGTTTCTTTTCCCATGTTTGGACTACTTTTGTTATGTTAAGTTCAAAAGATTATGTTACCACGTTTCTCAACTAAATTGTGCTTCATGTATGTTGTAAACTCTGTCTGTGTCATGACCTTTTTAGCATTTGTTTATTCCTATTTCAGTTATAAAAAATTATTCTTTTGTTGTCTTTTAGAACCCTGATGATCCAACCAGATGGAAACTACAGCAAAAATGCATCTTGAGCAACTGTACAGTTTCAAGTTCCTCAAATCATATGCTAACTACCCATAAATTATTTAATACTTGCGTTAAATATGGTGGGTTCATTTCAGTGTACATACAATTTAAACCCTAATAGAGTTAAATGTAATCAGTAGAGTAAATGTGAGGTGTTTTCTCGTAATATATTCACTGTGCTTGTTCACTTGTCTTTTGTAAATCAAATCTCAGGTTTTCAAATTGTTCACAGAGATCACATTAAGCATGGTATATATAATGTTATATGCACCGTAGCGAATCAATGAACACATACACTTAAATCAAACTATATCTAACTCTGGGGAAAAAAAGTAGAGTTTACTCACAAATATTTTTCCACTCTCTTGCCATATATTCATCCTCTGTTTATTTTCGTTTCCAGGTTTGTTGCTCTATTCCTCATTATTTTTCTCCCAATTATTTTGCTTTCAGTCTTAAAGAGACTTGTGTGGGTGAGTGTGTGATGTAGTAGTGCATTTATAGATGGAGTTCTAGGCTTAACTCAGGTAGGTTCTTGGGTCATGCAGGGTATGGTTGCATATAGTATATACATGAGATGATGCGTGATTGAAATGAAGTTTGATTAAGGCTTTTCACCATCTACATTTTCCAGGAAATTGTGTGCACGGCTAGAGCTGTATTGATGTACATATAAATGTACAACCATGTGCAAAAAGGGGTTTTGGAGGTAGGCAGTGTATAGGGTAGCTAGTACGATGTGTATACTGGCCTTCATATGCATATGTAGCAGTTATGGTTTATGCACATATGTGTGTACAATCATGCGTTAATGGCTTTTTAGGGCTAGGCTTAGTAGTTGATAGTCTAGGTTGGCTTTAAGATGTGAAGGATATACACAACAGCCAGGTGAACGTGATGCAGCAGCTGGTCTAAGTGATGTGATGATGATTATACAATTCAAACGAATGCTATCAAGCTTTGCTTCTAAGCAACAGCCATGATCTTGCTGCACAATTCTATACTTATGTATGTACCTCACCTACCAACAAATTTAGGCCTTGCACCCTAAGCAAGTCACCCCCCTAAATCACATAAATGCTTGTCCTCTACACAACTATATCTTTCACAGTCAAAATGCATGTCCTATCTTATTTATATCTACACTACCTATAACTTACATGTGAAGTAACAATTTAGTAACACCTTAGGTAGCTTCACGTCTAGTAAGCTTAATGTGAACAAAATTTGTTAAAACATTTAGCATTTGGCAATATCTACATGTAACAAGTTAATAGGTATATATGTATGATTTTATAATTAATTATTCTTTTTAAATAAATTTCATCTCATCAACATTATCGAATAATTAAATAACTTGTATTAATAAATATTTTCTTTTGGTCTCTTATTCTATGAAAAAATCACAATTTACATAAATAAATTCTTACTTTATTTAAGTAATTATCCAAATTTATCTTAATAATCTTCCATGTGACATAGTCTATTATTTTACTTAACTAATTTCATATACACATGGGTTTTAGACCAATTTAAAATACAACAAAAATATAAACACTAGTTACTTGTTTAATATACAAATATACACTGGCTACAAAAATTTAAATTATCAACATATATATTTATTGGAGTTTCCCTGATATTTAACAAATATATAAATCTGATTAAATTAAATTTAATCAATTACCAGTATAACCTATACATTATAAGATTAGACCAAAAACTGGGTCGTTACATCCAAAATAATCAAAAAAAAATTGGTCGAATTCACTTAATTTCATCTCATTTCTATATTATTATACATGCATAACATAGCCAAAACAAATTTTGAAAGCTAAATGACTAAAACCTGGTTTAGATCTTCTTTTAATTATTTATGTTGATTTGTAGTTTCATATACTACAAATTACGCTAATTGGATATATATATATAATTAGGAAATTGATGATGATATTTCGATGAAGTATTGTGAATAACGAGAATGTGAAGATGAATTTGTTTATAAATGTCAGTTAGATCCAATTCTGCAGAGTAGTGTTCAAGCCGGTGAAGCTGGTTTAGAAAACCGGGATCGCTTCACCGGATCATAGATAAGAAAAATAAATTTTAGGGTACGATGGACTGAGACAAGTCTAAGCCAAGTTATCATGTGGAGTACAGTGTGCAACATTTATGTGTTTTAATAGGAAAAATGGAGAACGTTGTTATTATGAATGTGCATGATACCGTAGTGAGAGTTCAAATAGGACGGTCTTCCTTGCTGTAAATTATACCAGTGAAAAAATGTGAGTTGTATCATACGATGGTTTAGCATATCCGAGAGATGCAAGCTAAAAACCATCATTTGGAAAGGAAAATTAAAAGGCTATGTAGTTACAGTCCATGAATCCAATTAGAATAATGGTCTGGTGAAATGGTGATTGCAATTGTTATGCGATTATATTATATCAGACTGCTTTGATTTAGTCAAGTACTAAGTAATTTTAATAAGCGTATACTATTTGTTTGTCAAATTATTTGGTTGTTTTAATGATTATGTAATGGATGACATATTACTACGGTGTTATTCAACTATGCTTACAAGAAATATTTTATAAAAAGTAAATTACATTCACATAACATAGTAAGTCATCAAATTTTGAGAAAACATAATTGTTAAATTCCAAAGTTGCGTACAAAATAAAATATAGGTTTTACAGTACAACAATGATATAAGTAATGAACGTATAACACCTCATATTTTTAGATAATAAAAATAATAGCAAATAGTGAAAATTGATATTATTGGAATTATTAGTAAAATGGCCTCGAAAATTATACCATTATGTTTGTGGTGATTTTCCGATCAATTTACATACATAATATATTTCAAACAAAGCTCGTACGAAAAAGTTATTTACATCCGAAGCTCTGTATCGGAAAATAATTATACATGTAAAAATGTATGGATATATTTTATTTTATAAATATATGTGCATACTAATTTCAGAAATAACGCATTTTTGAGATCAAAATAAACACGTGAAATAAAAGGGATGAAATCACAAAATTAATAAGTTTATCAACATTTAATACCAACGTTCAAAAAATTGAATGTTAAGCAAAATCACACTTAAGACTAACGTATGGAGGTCGACCCACATACCAACTGAGTTGATCCATATAGGGTCGGGTAGACCAATGTGGGTTGTTGTCGACCCAAACAAGTTTCTGAATGTGTTTTCTCGTGGCATATTGATGTGCAACTTGCATATTTATATTCATACATTTATTATTGTTTTAGTTAAATAAATGAACATTTCTGGGTATTTTATATGATCAAACCATGATTTAAATGTTTTCAAAATCATCACTCATTTGGGGATAAAACGTTAATTTTGCATGTTCTAATTTGTGATATCATTTACTTGTTCCTTGTAGTTGTCTCTTGTAAGAATTTAGGAGCAAAAATGAAGTATGCACATAAAGATATGAAGAAAGACATGCACATACACAAGAAGAGGAAAAGAAATAATTCATCCTATGGAAAGTGGAGAACCCCACCTACTCAACTAACTCACTTACTCTTAAGGCTTCATATTAGAGACTAATGCACTAACTGGATGAGATAAAAAAGGCTCCATGCATTCTACACGATTGATTAGTGGCTAAAGACAAAATTAGAAGCTTCATGAAGAGGACATTTTGGGTAATTCCCAAGAAGAGTGATTAGGGTTTTAGGATTTTAGATCATGTATATATACCCCTATGTTTCATGTAATTTTCATCTTCTTTTTATCTCATGAAAGTGTAAGTTGATCAAGTGAATAAAAATGGCTTCAAAATCTTTCTCTTATGTCATTCTTATGCTTATTTTAATTTCTATGATTTCCTTTTGTTGTTTATAGATTAAATTTATTTAGTGCAATTAGTGTCAAGGTTTTAAATCTTGGATATCAGTCGTGTTTCGTCTCGGGGATTTTTTAGACTTGATCTCGTATCGGGGGAGATCTCGGACGAGATGAGTCTAACTCGGGAGTTCGTCTAGGATTTCCATCTCTGGCCTAAAAGTTCATATCGGAACAATTTCGGGGTACGTGATATGTTTACAAAATTATTTTTATGAATGCTATTAAAAACATAGTAACTTAAACTTGAATTGCAAAATAACTTTATTGTTCTTTATTTTGTGAAAGATCATTCATACTCTAAATCGCAATATGATGAAAACATAAATATTGTTAGACATAAAACATTAAAAGGATTCAAAACATTAAAAAAAATCAGCATAAATAGACCATAAAATAAATAATTTCATAGGTAATATGTATGTAAAAAAGACGAATATGAAAATCATAAGCATTATAGAACATATATGAACATATATGAACATACAATATGGTCATTTAATATGCCAAATGTAAATAACAAAAGATTATCATGGCTAGATTTGAGTATTTTAATTATTGTTCTAGTTCAGGCATAGATTTAAATTTTAACCAAAAAATTTAAGATCTCGGACAATATCCCAGTATTTCGTCTCGGTTGATATATCGTTCGATATTGCAATATCTCGGGTGATATATTCGAAAGGAGAATTAGAGTGATATTTGCTGTTTCGTTTCGGAAGGAGCCCAAAACGAGATCTTGGAGGATATCTCGGGTGATATTTGCGAGATTTGAAACAATATTTAGTGTAGATTTACATTTCATGCAAGTAGATTAGTTTAGTTTATTCTTGTTCTTTAGTTCTCTTGTTCCTTTTGTTTTATTTAATATTGCAATCTACTTTTATTGATATAATAACAAACATGAGAGGTTAAACCCTTTGATTTAGGGGTAACGAGGCACTCTTGATTATGTAGATGCAACATATTTTGATTTTTATGATCTCTTTCTATGCTTAATGGAATGGTTGAAGTAGTTATTACATTGTTGTTTAAGTTCTGGTTTTGATATTCTATGTTGTTAACGACACATAGGCTATGCTTAATCAACATAAACACAGGATTGCTTCTTCATCTACATACGAATATGGTAATTAAAGTGTGATTAAAATTCAAATTTGATACTCTATGTTACCAACTTAATAGTAGATAGAGTATACTTAAAGTAAATTTTAGTTTCAACTTTTGTTGTCATTTCATGAAAGTATAAATGCGGATTAGAGAGTATGTTAAAGTTTGACAGTTTAAATGTGTTAACTAATGTAATGACCCAAGGAATTCGACGCTCGAATTTTGACAATAATAGATAAAAGCCAGTATAACTTGTCAAAACCCAAGTATAAAAAACACTTGGATAGTTAATAGAAAGAAATTAGAGGATGAGATAAGGAAGAAAGAAATAGTAGAATAGAAGAATAAGAAGAAGAAACATCACAACACAGAATCTCACATCGCAGCGGAATAAATACAATATAGAAATAAATCTTTATTCAAAGCTCGAAAAATACTTACAATCATCAGAGCACATCAATACACCTGAGAAGTTATAACAACCTATCCTCATATATAACACAAAGCGGAATACAAAATATAAATCATACGTCTGGACTTCCCCAACTCATCTCCAGACTTCACAACCTCTGATTGCCTGAACCTGTAAAACTCGGTCTAACCCGAGCATTGCAAACTCCAGGATCGGTCTAGTGAACGAGCGTGAGAAAACTCACTAAGTTTAAGGGTGTCATCCAACATGACTTTAAAGTAAAAATCTTTTCGAAAGAAAAAGATAATTTTAAGACAAAATCCACACATAAATACAGACGGTTTTTACCTTACGATAACCCAAGACATTTTTGAAATCATATCTTTTCCGATATCATAATAATGTCTAATACAAATAAATAACCATCTAGCAGAACACTTGTATCTCAGGCTTTACATACATAGTATACAATCAAAACTGTGGGCTCTTATTGGAGATTAGATTCCGATTATGACAAGGTATGGAACCACCTTCCGATCAGTGTACTCTAGAGGGGATACACTGGAGTTCAACAAGAACATCTTACAACTCAGCCACACATGACCAGCCATTCATTTCGCTTGAATGTACCAAATATATTGTCACCTTACGGTTGGTATAACAACATAACGGTTCCCAGGAGATACAGAAGCGAAAGAAGAACAAAAATGAATATTCTCTAGATGTTGACAATACACCCTAATTGGGAGCGACCCACTTAGCCATGTTGCATGCCCAATTTTTATCATTTCCCAGTTGATGAGACTTAAGGTTTAATTAACTTTCAGAACATCTAGTCGCCATTCACTTTGAATGTCACATCGTCAGATCCGCTAGAAATAACTAATTGACATCCACAAAAATACTCTAGTTGTTAAGCTAAGGAAGTGCCCTTCTCCACCACAACTATGTACGTTTGAAGAAATCAACGTACGTGGCTCCTTTGGAAATACTCTATCAGACATCCGTCCATACGAGTTGTACTGGGACTGGACAAACCGAAGGTACCCTCCTACCACATTCTAGGTATCACCCTATGGATTAGTAGCGAGTAGTCCTTGCAATCCGTAGATTCCAACCACGATTAAACCACTGTATATCTCAAGGGGCCAACCAAAGATTTTAAGTAGTCCCGTCGTTTAATGAAGATCTACGGTCTTCAAATGCTCCATCTCGATCATTCTCTGATATCTTCCATATTTATGTATTTGCTGGTCGGAATGGTTTTCCAATATAAATTTGATCTCAGTCTTTCCGTAACAACAATTGATAATTGGCCAGGTTTGATAGTTTGTTATTTAACTATAAACAAACAAACATTCATCCATAAAAATAAATTTATTGGTTCATTATTCAGCATCACTTGGCCTTTTTCAGTAATTAACGAATGGTTGATCCAAAACTTCAATATCTTCAATACTAGGAAAAACGTTTCCCTTTTCTTATTTAATATAATAATATTCAATTATCATTTCACTTCCACTCTATTAGCTCGTCATTGTAAATTTTTAAGTGAATAAATCTCTAAGTATCAACCCCGAAGGCCGAAATCAACATTAGATTGACACCTCGAAAGTTACTCAACTCAACCAACGTACGACAGGTTCTAATATCTTTAAAATACCTACATTAAACTCCTTATCATACATAATATATCTTTTTAAAACCTTATAAATAAGCCTTGATTCAATTATAAATCAAATACTATATAAAAACTTCATTAAAAACTTACTTCAAACATATTTTGGTTATATCTTAATCAAATTCCAACTCTTGTTTAAAATACGCGATTTTAGATCGAACTCCTTATCTTAATTCGCCCAACCAATTTCAATTCACTTTGGTTCCGATCTCAATTTCGATTTCATATATTATACTTCTATCCTCCCCTTCATTTCATAAATCATTTCAAAGTTTATAACTTTACTAACTCATTTTAATAACTACAATCATTTCCGATACTTTCAAATAAACTTGGCTTTAAATATCCTCGTCAAATCTTCGATTTTTATGAAATACAATTTAATAGAATTCTAAGGAGAATTCAATTTAAACATGCATATATATTATGGTTATTATAAATTTACTTGAAAACTCAATTGACTAATAACAGGATTTCAAGACTTTATAAGCTTCCATTAAATTAATTTATAACAAATTTAATAATCAATTCAATAATCAACGAACCTAGACTTATGCGTATATGTTTGAGACATGGAATCCCTTGGGAAGAAGTCAAAGTAGTGATGAAACAGACAGACCCCACAGTTCACTAGAGGAGTACATGGCAGTCAGCCGATTGATGTATTATGTAGGGGTTATTCCTCCGTTTCCGCCATTCGTCTTCGACTTTCTAAGATGAATGCGGATTTGTCCCATGCAACTTCATCCCAATGCCTATGCCTATCTGTATATGTAATGCATTGCATACATAGATCTTAAGTGAGGAGCTCACTTTCGAAGATATAAATTTCTTTTAACATTTCAACCATCGCACGAAGGAAACTCCGTCTTTCGTATACTTCGAGCCTGTGCCGAAGAGGAAAATTGTCAAAGAAGGTTATAGCATAGTTGGAGATGTAAAGCCGGAGTGGTTCTACATTAAACATCAAACTGGATGTGCTAGGCGATGGCTTCAGTTAAGTAAGATTTGAACTATGACACTGTCATTTCGATCATCGTAGTGAATGTGCTAATTTGTCTTATTCTTTTACAGTTAAGAACCCGAGGAAGGAAGAAAACCAAGTATATTTGGATCATCTGAGCCGTCTACTAAACGGCGACCCAGATCACTTAAATTTTAGGAAGTGCTTGGTTAATGAGTACCTTCATCATCATCGTCTTCTTGTCATGAGTTGGAGTATAGGCCACGGGGGTGGTTGTAACAACCCGTATTTTCAATAACCTGTTATAACATAAATGGAGGCAGAATTAAACTGTAAAATCTGAATCAAGGGAAACGGGCTATGCCATTGCGTTCGTCTCGGAAAAATACGCGAAATAGAGTCCGAGTTTTCGAAAATCGGAGTCCGTATGACCAAGATATGGCCTCGCGAAGTTTCACGAAAAATTCCCAAATTAAAGTATACTTAATTAAGTGAAATGGGTTGCGCAGAGAAATATATATATATTGATATATATATATATAATTGAAAATTAAATAAATAAATATGCAAAAATGTTCAAAACAGCGAATTGGGAGAGGCGAATAACCGAACCGGCCGATTTTTGAGGTCGACCCGAGCCCGCTGGGTCGACTAGGGGTTAATCCAGGGTGTTTGGCTGTCAACCCGTGGGCCGATTCGCTCAAATGCAGATTTTGCATTTGGATGGTTCTCATGGTTCATCTTTAATCTAAAGGCCCTATATGGTTCCTACACTTGACTTCTTCCCCAAGACATGCTTTGATGGCTTGGATTGAATCTAGGTTTAATCCTATGGCCTAAAACACTTGCCTAATCTATAAATAAGACCCTAACCTATCCTAAATCCTCATTATTCATTCATGCAACTAAACTATGGCAAAATTTCTACTCTTATGGCCTCCACTCAACTATCCTAGCCTCCACTTCATTTCTATGAGAAGTTTCATGATCATGAGAGTATTAGAGAGTCCCTAGGTTAGTATGAGAGCTTCTCAAGTTGATTTCAAGGCTAAAGCTTTGATCTTTGTTCATAAAGATGGGGTTTTTATTGATTTGGAGTGTTCATCTTTGGGTTTTTGGGTGATGGCATGCATAGGCTTCATCACAAGCTTTAATTTAATCGATTTAGGCCTTCATAGCAATGTAAGCCCTTTTCCTACTCTTAGATATTAACTATGAAGTTAAATGTTCATGTTGAAAGTTTGGGTTTGATCATTGAGAATGATGCATGCTATCATGTTATGCAAGTTTATGAAGTCATTATCTTGATCTTATGAGCAAAAAGCTACAACCTTTATGTTGAAATGTTGCATTATGCAACATGAGAACCTTCATAATCTTTATGTCAACTTGCATATGAAGTCATAACCCTTATATGATGATATATGCGAGTTACTAGTCATCATTCCATGTCTTTTGTCACCATGATTCGCTTATGTACCAAGTTTGGGTTTATGCATGTTTTTGTGAGGCTTAAGAATGTAACATGCAAGCTAATGACCACATTTGTGCCTCATTCGCCACCATGATTAACTTGTGGCTTAATATCCATTTTTGTTATGCCTTTGCCAAGTCTCTTCTTTTAATCCATTACGTGGTTGCGAACGTACATGCGAGTTTAAAAAGCGTTGGGTTCACATTATGGGAAAACATAATGACATGAATATGACTTGGGTAAATGGGTATAAACATGACAACATGTAACGTTAAATATGACATGTGTTTATACTTGAAAACATGACTTGAAATATAACATGGAATTTGACATGTAAGTATGCATAAAAACATAAGCTTGGGAATTTACCTATTAAGTTAGGTCTACCCATTGGGAATTTACCTATTAAGTTAGGTCTACCCAATTGCTTGAAAACTTGACTATGAACATGACACTAGACTAAACATGAAAGTGGCCAACTCGAGGTTGGGTTGAGTTTGCAACGTAAAACTACCCGGAACCGACCGGCCTAACTAGTAGTTGCAAACAATAGGACTCAATGTGAGAAGTTGGTCATGTTGTGCTTGAACCCGAGGTTAGACCAAGTTGTGGTGTAAAGCTACCCGGAACCGACCGGCTTAACTAGTAACCACAACAAAGTCTAATGTGAGAGGTTGGGGTGCATTAAGTAATTAATGTCACATGATAGGGTTAAGTTAATTTGATTAATGACTCTTAACCAAATATGACATGGATAAAGGGGTTAAGTAAATTGATTAGGCTAATGATACTTAACAAAACATGACAAGGTTGGGTAGGTTAAGTGATTTGATTTGCCTAATGACACTTAACCATTTTTATACGACTTGGTAATTAGATGGGGTTAAGTAATTTACACTTAACTAATCCGACTTGGTAATTAGATGGGGTTAAGTAATTAAGGCTTAACTAATCTAAACACGGTAATTAAACGGGGTTAAGTAATTGACACTTAACTAATCTCGACACGGTAATTCGATGGGGTTAAGCTAAACACTTAACCAAACTAAACTTGGTAATTCAATGAGGTTAAGTAACCAATACTCAACCAACTTAACATGATAATCTAATGGAGTTAAGCAACTTATACTTAACCAATTATACATGATGATTTGATGAGGATTAAGTGATCCACACTTAACCAATCTAATACGCGGACCTGATAAGGTTAAGTCACAAGACCTTCTTAGAGTATACTTAACCATTCTAGTACAATTAGAGGATGGGGTTAAGCCAGCCTATACTTAACCAATCCGACTCGATAATTGGATGGGATTAAGATAATCTATGCTTAATCAATCTAGCAAGATAATCCGATAGGATTAAAGTAAACTGGTACTTGACCAATTTGACTCGATAGGGTTAAGTCATGGACTTGAATGATAACACTTAACCCATCAGATAAACCCTAATTCGGAGGATTAGGTAAATAACCATCGTTAACAAGGATTATGGAAATAAGGCTAAGTGGTAAACCTTAGTTAAGGGAAACTAAGTAATAATTCTTAGTCAAGGAAATTTGGACCATTTCTTAGATAGATTAGTAACCCGATACGTTAGGTCAACGTTTAAGTATGCGTGTAGGAGCAGACTATCTGATTTAGATAAAGGCTCCAACGAACTGGGTAACGAAGCAGCGGCTTCGGGGAACGTGAGGATATTCTTGGGATCCCTCTGTGAGCTGCCAGGTCATTATACTAGGCTCACGAGAGGTTGAGGTCTGCGGTAGAAGAACCAAGAATATGCCTTGGTTGCTATGCGAGCGACCTAAAGACTGGGGTGGATAGCAGTGAGTCGACGAATACATAAGGTGCCCGAGATAGCAAGTTCGTCGATCATCTACCATCTTGAGTCAAGCGTGTACGTACGGAAAGGCAGGGAACACCCAACAGACCATAATTGCTATCTAATTATGGGTGAGGTAGGCCGTAGGATGTGGGCTGGCCGGAGTGTAGTTCTCATGCAAGAATTTCTCTTGTGTTGCCTTTCACTAGTTGAGGGAGGGGTCTCGTGGGACCATAGCCACGTGTAGAAAGCAGACCTTAGTATCTGCATCGGCAGATAAATCTAAAGCTCCCGACCGAGTCCTGTATTTCTTATTTTGCCCTGTGACAGGACTCGGATGGCACGATGTGATACATGTGCATACAGTTATAGAAAAACGATTCACGATGAATGCGTGGGAAAAAGGGCGCGGTTGAGGGTTAGCGTAATCCCTAGTGGCCTAGGTGGTTTAACCCAAACCGAAATACGAAAGCGTGCAATAGGTAAGCGTAATCCCTAGTGGTGCTAGGTGGCGTAAGTCCTAGTAGTTCAAACGATGATTCATATGGAAGAGCCTAGCTAGAACAAGGGTGACAGTCCAAACGATTTCAAGGATAATACGACATGAGGAAGCCCGTACGAGGTACGGAAAAGGACTGAACTTATATACATGGAAAGAAACATATGATTTGAGTAACCTATATATGCGATATATTAGGTTGACATGGACCATTACACGACTTTGAGTAAGGGACATTCATGGTTAACACATAACAAGGCTGGGATACTAGTACGGAGGGTGCAGAGCAAATATACATGTTAGAACCAGGAAGAACATACGGAATAGATACCGTGGGATGTTAGACGGGGTAGATACCTTGGGATAGTATACTTGATAGAAATCTGACGATGTGATACTTTGATTTATCATGACACCGTAGTTTATCATGATACCTTAGTTCAGTAGTTCATCCTGTTATTTTGATTTAATTGACCTATCTTGTATCATGCTTATGTTCATCTCAGTTTCTCATGACAGTTAACTTTACTAGTTTTTATACTAATAGTAGATAGGGCTTACTCAGTCTTTTTGACTGACCCGTTTTGTTTCGCCTCTTTTCTTCCGTTTCCCCCCCAGGTTACAGGGAGGAAACACTGCTGTTTAGTTCGGACTTCTTCTGCTTGAAGGTCATCATGGATGGCTTGGACTTTTCTTGGCTATGGCTACTTTACTGCTTTTCTTGGGGAATAATTTATGAAAAAAAAAGTCTTTATGCTTCTTTATTATTGCAAGACAGGTTTTGATGTACTCTGATGTAAAAGGCTTTAGACCTTATGTATTCATGTTATGAAAGATTGATTTTACTTCCGCTATTTTATGTGTTCTGTCTTGTGATGTTTCTGTGCATGTTTACCAATAATAGCCCTCTAAAGCTAGTGCATTCCTTTGCGAGTGACCCTAGCGGAGGCGGGGTGTTACATTTGGTATCAGAGCAGAAGGTTACCAGACTGGGCAAAAGTTTTTAAAGACCTTCTGAAAACTATTTGAAAATCGTTTGTAAAGAAGCATTTTTCAAGAAAATTTTCTTTTAAAAAGAAAAAGGCTATTCCCCAAAGGCCATTAGCACTATCCTTGTTTCCTTAATTGAGTCTCTTTTCCTTTCTTTCCTCCATCTGTAGTCACAGTAGTTTTAACTGCGACTAGTCTTTTCTACCTACGAAAGTGCTTTCCATACGATGGAGGTGGTTCTCGAGAGACCAGTGGCCGCATTATAAGAAAGGATCGTGAGAAAGAAGGATAAAAGATACGAGCTTAAGGATGAGCAACTTGTTGGTGTGGCTTAGTCCTCAAAGGAGGGAGAAAGATGAACAATGAAACCCATGAAGAGAGAGTACCTTTGGCATGGTAAAACGGGGTGGATAGTTAAGTATTATGGGACAAGGACAAGATCATCGGGAGGGTAATAGTATGCTCTCATTTCTAGGGTACCTCGGAAGGAGGGTAACGATCTTGTTAAAGGTTTAGATTTTCTTCTCTATCATCCCGTTAGGACTTCGTTGTTCGTATCATTTAAGTCTGCTTCGATAGTTGAGTCTCTGCACCTTAAGTACTAGCGTAATAGAGAATCCCATTTTTGTCTCAAAGTCCTATTGGAGAATCGGTCCATTTATACATGACTTGTTTGGATTTGAGAATGTCTATGCCAAGAGTTGAGTTTGGAAATAATGCTTATGTTTATAAGCTATGGATGGATTCTAGGGGTGAAGTGGTGATCCAGTAGGGGGTGCCACTCTCGGTTTTGATAGGAGGGTAGTTGGACCTTTCGACTAGCTTTGGTAATGCCCTCGAAGTATCGTGTAACCTTTTTGAGGTTCTGTCATGACTAGTTACTTAGAATCCCTTGATGCCTTTATTAGAATTTTGAAGCCCGATCGAGTGGTGTTCGCCGATAAGACAGATGGTTTATTTCACTTATGCATGGGTTATAGAAATCACCCTAGTAAGTGCGCTTGATAACCTGGTTGGCATCTGGTTAATTCAAGAGAAAGTTCTTCTACGTGGAATACCTTATGGTACGAGGTCCGAGATTCACTAGTGAATTTTGGAAAGCTTGCATGAGATCGTGAGTACGCAGTCATGTTTGCGTCAAGTATTCTAGAAAGAGGATAAGTGCAAGTGGAACGAGAGGCGACGAAGAAATGAGTTCCAGCTCATGTTATGGAAACAGGAAATAAGAAGCTACGAAATCGGGAAGTTAAAGGACGGTCAAGGCACAATGGAATTAAGCTCAAGGAGATACGACTTTGATGGTCAAAGACTAGATACGCGCATGATATCTCTTTTTGAGAGTATATCCTTGATCCCTGTTTTCTGTAGAGCTTACTTGTAGGCTATCTTTTGTGGATATCCTCTCGGTCCTATTTTCTGTTACAAACCCCGTAAGGAGTTTGTCTTGTTTATCTTCTCGACCCTGTTTCAGGGAATCCTAGGTAGAATCCTATGGATGTAAACATGTATTTGAAACATGTTATGATTGATATGGTTGCAAGTGGTTGCAAGTGGTTGCTCGTGGATGCGCGAATACACATTAGATACTAGCTCGACTCGGTCACATTTCATATTGTATATGCACGAGTATTTATACTTGTTTATGGATGAAATCGAATGTATTATCATGCGGTTGTTGCATATGAATGAATGATTGTGCACGCATATAGTATCTATATGACTAGGACTATTTGCATACATGTTGGATTCATGGCACTATACATATTTTGCATTAGAAAGATTATTCAGGCCTGATCATTAGCATTAGCTAAGGAACATGTACACACACGTTTTGCATATATTCATACAGCATTAGAAATCATCTAAGGACAATGGTTGCTTGTGGATGATGTTTTGAGTAGATGGATGATGGATGGTAGGATATGTTCTTCCTAACTTGGAGATTTCGAGGACGAAATCCTAAAAGGTGGGGAGAATGTAACAACCCGTATTTTCAATAACCTGTTATAACATAAATGGAGGCAGAATTAAACTGTAAAATCTGAATCAAGGGAAACGGGCTATGCCATTGCGTTCGTCTCGGAAAAATACGTGAAATAGAGTCCGAGTTTTCGAAAATCGGAGTCCGTATGACCAAGATATGGCCTCGCGAAGTTTCACGAAAAATTCCCAAATTAAAGTATACTTAATTAAGTGAAATGGGTTGCGCAGAGAAATATATATATATTGATATATATATATATATAATTGAAAATTAAATAAATAAATATGCAAAAATGTTCAAAACAGCGAATTGGGAGAGGGGAATAACCGAACCGGCCGATTTTTGAGGTCGACCCGAGCTCGCTGGGTCGACTAGGGGTTAATCCAGGGTGTTTGGCTGTCAACCCGTGGGCCGATTCGCTCAAATGCAGATTTTGCATTTGGATGGTTCTCATGGTTCATCTTTAATCTAAAGGCCCTATATGGTTCCTACACTTGACTTCTTCCCCAAGACATGCTTTGATGGCTTGGATTGAATCTAGGTTTAATCCTATGGCCTAAAACACTTGCCTAATCTATAAATAAGACCCTAACCTATCCTAAATCCTCATTATTCATTCATGCAACTAAACTATGGCAAAATTTCTACTCTCATGGCCTCCACTCAACTATCCTAGCCTCCACTTCATTTCTATGAGAAGTTTCATGATCATGAGAGTATTAGAGAGTCCCTAGGTTAGTATGAGAGCTTCTCAAGTTGATTTCAAGGCTAAAGCTTTGATCTTTGTTCATAAAGATGGGGTTTTTATTGATTTGGAGTGTTCATCTTTGGGTTTTTGGGTGATGGCATGCATAGGCTTCATCACAAGCTTTAATTTAATCGATTTAGGCCTTCATAGCAATGTAAGCCATTTTCCTACTCTTAGATATTAACTATGAAGTTAAATGTTCATGTTGAAAGTTTGGGTTTGATCATTGAGAATGATGCATGCTATCATGTTATGCAAGTTTATGAAGTCATTATCTTGATCTTATGAGCAAAAAGCTACAACCTTTATGTTGAAATGTTGCATTATGCAACATGAGAACCTTCATAATCTTTATGTCAACTTGCATATGAAGTCATAACCCTTATATGATGATATATGCGAGTTACTAGTCATCATTCCATGTCTTTTGTCACCATGATTCGCTTATGTACCAAGTTTGGGTTTATGCATGTTTTTGTGAGGCTTAAGAATGTAACATGCAAGCTAATGACCACATTTGTGCCTCATTCGCCACCATGATTAACTTGTGGCTTAATATCCATTTTTGTTATGCCTTTGCCAAGTCTCTTCTTTTAATCCATTACGTGGTTGCGAACGTACATGCGAGTTTAAAAAGCGTTGGGTTCACATTATGGGAAAACATAATGACATGAATATGACTTGGGTAAATGGGTATAAACATGACAACATGTAACGTTAAATATGACATGTGTTTATACTTGAAAACATGACTTGAAATATAACATGGAATTTGACATGTAAGTATGCATAAAAACATAAGCTTGGGAATTTACCTATTAAGTTAGGTCTACCCATTGGGAATTTACCTATTAAGTTAGGTCTACCCAATTGCTTGAAAACTTGACTATGAACATGACACTAGACTAAACATGAAAGTGGCCAACTCGAGGTTGGGTTGAGTTTGCAACGTAAAACTACCCGGAACCGACCGGCCTAACTAGTAGTTGCAAACAATAGGACTCAATGTGAGAAGTTGGTCATGTTGTGCTTGAACCCGAGGTTAGACCAAGTTGTGGTGTAAAGCTACCCGGAACCGACCGGCTTAACTAGTAACCACAACAAAGTCTAATGTGAGAGGTTGGGGTGCATTAAGTAATTAATGTCACATGATAGGGTTAAGTTAATTTGATTAATGACTCTTAACCAAATATGACATGGATAAAGGGGTTAAGTAAATTGATTAGGCTAATGATACTTAACAAAACATGACAAGGTTGGGTAGGTTAAGTGATTTGATTTGCCTAATGACACTTAACCATTTTTATACGACTTGGTAATTAGATGGGGTTAAGTAATTTACACTTAACTAATCCGACTTGGTAATTAGATGGGGTTAAGTAATTAAGGCTTAACTAATCTAAACACAGTAATTAAACGGGGTTAAGTAATTGACACTTAACTAATCTCGACACGGTAATTCGATGGGGTTAAGCTAAACACTTAACCAAACTAAACTTGGTAATTCAATGAGGTTAAGTAACCAATACTCAACCAACTTAACATGATAATCTAATGGAGTTAAGCAACTTATACTTAACCAATTATACATGATGATTTGATGAGGATTAAGTGATCCACACTTAACCAATCTAATACGCGGACCTGATAAGGTTAAGTCACAAGACCTTCTTAGAGTATACTTAACCATTCTAGTACAATTAGAGGATGGGGTTAAGCCAGCCTATACTTAACCAATCCGACTCGATAATTGGATGGGATTAAGATAATCTATGCTTAATCAATCTAGCAAGATAATCCGATAGGATTAAAGTAAACTGGTACTTGACCAATTTGACTCGATAGGGTTAAGTCATGGACTTGAATGATAACACTTAACCCATCAGATAAACCCTAATTCGGAGGATTAGGTAAATAACCATCGTTAACAAGGATTATGGAAATAAGGCTAAGTGGTAAACCTTAGTTAAGGGAAACTAAGTAATAATTCTTAGTCAAGGAAATTTGGACCATTTCTTAGATAGATTAGTAACCCGATACGTTAGGTCAACGTTTAAGTATGCGTGTAGGAGCAGACTATCTGATTTAGATAAAGGCTCCAACGAACTGGGTAACGAAGCAGCGGCTTCGGGGAACGTGAGGATATTCTTGGGATCCCTCTGTGAGCTGCCAGGTCATTATACTAGGCTCACGAGAGGTTGAGGTCTGCGGTAGAAGAACCAAGAATATGCCTTGGTTGCTATGCGAGCGACCTAAAGACTGGGGTGGATAGCAGTGAGTCGACGAATACATAAGGTGCCCGAGATAGCAAGTTCGTCGATCATCTACCATCTTGAGTCAAGCGTGTACGTACGGAAAGGCAGGGAACACCCAACAGACCATAATTGCTATCTAATTATGGGTGAGGTAGGCCGTAGGATGTGGGCTGGCCGGAGTGTAGTTCTCATGCAAGAATTTCTCTTGTGTTGCCTTTCACTAGTTGAGGGAGGGGTCTCGTGGGACCATAGCCACGTGTAGAAAGCAGACCTTAGTATCTGCATCGGCAGATAAATCTAAAGCTCCCGACCGAGTCCTGTATTTCTTATTTTGCCCTGTGACAGGACTCGGATGGCACGATGTGATACATGTGCATACAGTTATAGAAAAACGATTCACGATGAATGCGTGGGAAAAAGGGCGCGGTTGAGGGTTAGCGTAATCCCTAGTGGCCTAGGTGGTTTAACCCAAACCGAAATACGAAAGCGTGCAATAGGTAAGCGTAATCCCTAGTGGTGCTAGGTGGCGTAAGTCCTAGTAGTTCAAACGATGATTCATATGGAAGAGCCTAGCTAGAACAAGGGTGACAGTCCAAACGATTTCAAGGATAATACGACATGAGGAAGCCCGTACGAGGTACGGCAAAGGACTGAACTTATATACATGGAAAGAAACATATGATTTGAGTAACCTATATATGCGATATATTAGGTTGACATGGACCATTACACGACTTTGAGTAAGGGACATTCATGGTTAACACATAACAAGGCTGGGATACTAGTACGGAGGGTGCAGAGCAAATATACATGTTAGAACCAGGAAGAACATACGGAATAGATACCGTGGGATGTTAGACGGGGTAGATACCTTGGGATAGTATACTTGATAGAAATCTGACGATGTGATACTTTGATTTATCATGACACCGTAGTTTATCATGATACCTTAGTTCAGTAGTTCATCCTGTTATTTTGATTTAATTGACCTATCTTGTATCATGCTTATGTTCATCTCAGTTTCTCATGACAGTTAACTTTACTAGTTTTTATACTAATAGTAGATAGGGCTTACTCAGTCTTTTTGACTGACCCGTTTTGTTTCGCCTCTTTTCTTCCGTTTCCCCCCAGGTTACAGGGAGGAAACACTGTTGTTTAGTTCGGACTTCTTCTGCTTGAAGGTCATCATGGATGGCTTGGACTTTTCTTGGCTATGGCTACTTTACTGCTTTTCTTGGGGAATAATTTATGAAAAAAAAAGTCTTTATGCTTCTTTATTATTGCAAGACAGGTTTTGATGTACTCTGATGTAAAAGGCTTTAGACCTTATGTATTCATGTTATGAAAGATTGATTTTACTTCCGCTATTTTATGTGTTCTGTCTTGTGATGTTTCTGTGCATGTTTACCAATAATAGCCCTCTAAAGCTAGTGCATTCCTTTGCGAGTGACCCTAGCGGAGGCGGGGTGTTACAGTGGTGCTTACGTATACGTGCCCCCAGCTCAAGTTCTTCCTATACCAGCAGAAATCAACAATGTACCCCCAACCGAGGGACAAGTTATAACTTCGGTTGAGAAGGGAGAGAGCTCCAGAATCCAAGAATTTTCGGGTTTCGGGGAGGTACCCCCGTCGAGAGATAAAGAGGGACTCCCGCACAGGACCCAAACACCTTCCTCAGAGGTCCTACTCCAATGAATATCCAAGATGATGAAGTTATGAACAGGCCAGTTGAGGGAGAGCCCCAGGACACTGACCCGAAAGAAGTTTTTGTTTTAGAAAGACAGCTGTTGATCCCAAAATTGGAATCAACACCAAGGATGCTTTATAAGCACTTCACCAATTATGGTTAGAAATAAAAGAGCCACAGTCACAAATATAAAAACATAAAAGGAAGACAAGGGAGTTTTTATAGTGGTTCGATTCAAAATGAATCTACATCCACTTTCCAATCATTTTCCATTATGAAATTCCGTTTACAATATACATAAACTCTCTTTACATTCAATTTTCTCTTTCCTCTCTTTTCACTCTCTTTACGGTCTTAATCGCACTTGATTTGGCAATGGAATCGGAGTGATCTTTTGCTTTTCGATAGTGGATGTATGAATCTTCAATCACTTTAGCAATCAGATGATTTTCATGAATTCCATAGCAAGTAAGTGTTAGATCTTGGCTTTAGAGAGGATTAGAAGCGGTTGAAGATCAATCAAATCGTGTTAGAAAGAAGTTCCATAACGCATGAAAGAGATTCAAGGAACTTTGATTCAATTGGAGAGAGCTTCAATGTTGATTGGAACAGATTTGATCCACATGAAATTGGAGAAATGTTGTTTGATTCATGGAGGCCATTAATGAAGCTTGACATGGAGCGTAGAGTGTTAGAAATGATTTTGCAGCCCTCCGGGGTGGATAAGATCTGTCCCCATTAAAGTGGGGTTGGACCTCTATTTATAGGTGTGTAGCAAATGAGGAAAATGGCCAAAATATGTAGTGTAGGGAACCGGTCGGTCGGCCATTTATTTACAGAAATGCCACTGAGTATAGCTGGCAACAGCTGGGTACGACTGGCACCGGTCGGTCGGTCATATTTTTTGGATACCGATCAGTCCCTGTTTTGCAACACCATCCGCCTTCTTCGGTTAAATGTCGGTCGGCCTCATAACATTACACTCCCGCCTTTTATATTTGCATACCGTTCGGCTATAATTACTCCAGAAATGAAACATACCCCTTCACAGTACAAAGCCACGTGTTTCTCTTTTTGTATGCTTTTGATTTGTTAAGGTGCTGGACCTTTATGTCCTTTATATGTTTCACAATTCCTTTTGGGGTTCAGATATTACAAGATTGCCATCACTTTATTATTTGTTGAAGCCTCTTCACTTCGTGACCGAGCGGTATGGATGCTGCTGACCGACCAGTGGTGGGAGAGCTGACCGACCGGCCGACGATGGAGGAGCTGACCGACCGCGTGTGAAGATCCGCTAACCGACTTGAGCTGGATGCTGACCGACCGGTGCTTGGAGAAGCTGACCAACTGGTATCTAGAGGAGCTGACCGACTGGTCACCGATGATGCCGCTTGACCGCCCGAGATGGAGGCTAGAGCAAGGTTTGACACAATGCACTCCTAGTGTTTGTCAGAATGTTTGAATGAGCTTTTAGCTGGTTAACACTTGCCTCTCGGAGCCTGTATTTTTCGTTTGCCAGAAATGCGGGCTTCGAAATGAATGTTGTTGATATAATCTGCATTGAGATCCAGCTACAGCCTTTTGCTTCGCTATGTCGGATCATGCTTTGGATTCATATGTTTCGTATTTCCTGCTCTATAATTAAAACAAGCAATTTCACGGTTTTGGACTTATACTCGCCATCGACTGTCCATATCGATAGTGGATTAGTTAATCATTAAAAATGATCTATAGCAAATTTATTTTGAACTGAATAAAGTGT
Organism: Allium sativum; assembly: GCA_030737875.1. Taxonomy (NCBI): domain Eukaryota; kingdom Viridiplantae; phylum Streptophyta; class Magnoliopsida; order Asparagales; family Amaryllidaceae; genus Allium; species Allium sativum. The sequence goes on along the minus strand of CM060922.1, from coordinate 402,430,233 downwards.
TTGTGCTGAACTTGTTTTATTCAATGGTATAAAACTCATTGAAAATTGTTTGCACAAATGCGATATTCTAATTTGAATCCGCATTTAATGATTAAAGCCAACTAATCAACAAAAATCGACTGTGGATTTCAAACGTTATTGTTTTAATGACTTATATGATGGGGGACAACATTTCATATTCTAAGAAATGAATATTCATGATGTATTCCCTGCTCCCTTTTGGAGAAGTCTTGGATATTTTTCCCCTGGTTTAGGAGATCGTTATCGCATCAGGTGCTTCTTAATTCGGACGATCAATCGGGTGCCCTCGGAGAGGACTTTGGTTGAAACCCCAGTGTTTGTCGTTATCACATCAGGTACTTCCTGGTTCTGACGATCAATCGGGTGTCTGACATTCTTCACATCTGAGACTTCAAATGCTACGCAAATGGATTTATCACTCTTCACATCTGATTTTTCAGATGCTACGCAAGTGGATTTCATTCTTCGCATCTGGGGATTCCAGATGTTACGCAAATGGATTTCATTCTTCACATCTGGGGATTCCAGATGCTACACAAATGGATTTCATTCTTCACTTCTGGGGATTCTAGATGCTACGCAAATGGATTTATCACTCTTCACATCTGATTTTTCAGATCCTACGCAAGTGGATTTCATTCTTCACATCTGGGGATTCCAGATGCTATGCAAATGGATTTATCACTCTTCACATCTGATTTTTCAGATGCTACGGAAGTGATTTGAGCGGTGTTAGATCGTTTCCTGAGGCAGCTATCAGTTTCTTTGTCATATTTTCGACTTAGCAGGATATATCTGTTTAGAAACTGGTGCTATGAGCTTCTCATTCAGGGAAGTGCCCCTTCGATAAAAGCTACTGCTATAGTGTTCGTTTGTCGTGACGCTTGTTCGTTGTTTGGATCTTTGCGACTTTCCCATTCACTTTTCAAGGCGTTGCTTCACTATTTTTACATTTGTGCATGTTGATATTTACAACATTTGGCACTTGAACTAGCGTTGTTGGAGTCATGATGCTACAAGAACAAGCGCTCGACAGATGGCCTGCAATATGAAATCATTTTTTTAAGAAAGTTTTGATTTGACATATAATTTTGCAAGCAAGTAATTCATTCAGACGGATATGCTCTTAATTGTAGAGCTAATGTTCAGTGCATCACTTGCAGATTATTACAGATCATTTACAAGAAGTTTTTAATATAACAGAAAGTAAAATGCAAAGTCAAGCATGGACTAAAGCAAGAAATAGAGCATGAAGTAAGGTGGCAGCGACGTTGATTGCTTATTCCGATCCATTGAAATTGGAGCACTGTCAGCGGTTATCAGTTGATAATCAGCCTTGGCATGATCTGAGCAGAAGCTACGTTGCCTGGACCAGATTGATCATTTGATGCCCCTTGCCCCTAGGGAGCTGTAGAAGGATTCATGGATTGCGGAATCTTTACATACCGTTGTAGCCTATTTTTCCTGATCAACTCCTCAATGAGGTTCTTCAGGTGTCGGCACTCATTAGTGTTATGACCAGGCTGGTTGTGAAATCTGCAGAATTTTCCTGAGTTTGCTACTTCATCGCTTATCCTTATCGGATCTGGCTCCGCATACTCTTTAGAATTCTTTGTTGCAAGATAGATATTTTCAGGAGCGTCATTTAAAGGCGTCAGTTCTGATGAGTTGAAAAGGCGAGACTTTTTATTAGCCTTGTTGTCGTTCCCATCATTGGTGCGCTTCTGTCCCTGAGTATTATTCTGATTATACTGAGCAACAGCATTTTTAGAAGCTTCAGGAAGTTGGTTTGAATTAGACATCTGAAGAGGTGTAGCCTTATTCTCCAGTCTCATGTACTCCTCGGCCTTTTTATAGAATTTGTCAAGCGTTCTTGGCTCTTTCATTTTGATCCATTTGCCAAATTTCCTATTCTCATCTATAGCACCGATTAGAGGCATTAAGATCATACGAGGCTCGGGATTTCCTACTTTGGATAAAGCAACATCAAATCTTTTGAGGAAAGCTTTGACAGATTCTTCTGGCTTTTGTTTCATTGACGTAAGAGAAATGACATCCTTCGCCTTTGTAGCTTGCAGCCTGAACCACTCTTTGAATTTCAGAATCAAATCATCGAATTGGTTGATGGATTTGGGTGGGAGCCTTGTGAACCATAGCGATGCGACACCTTCTAGATACAGAGGGAAGCACAGACATTTGACCTCATCTGTTGCTTTAGCTCCATTCATATACCATTCATATTTGTATAGGAAGTGATTTGGATCAGAATTTCCGTTATACGGCGGTAGAGTTGGATGAGTGAGCTTTTTGGGGAATTCAGCCTTGCGGATCCTCTTTGTGAATGGGTTTTTGCCGAGAGAGAAGTTCCATTCCTTTTCACTATCCTTGCGAGGCATGTTGTCTTTCATGATTTGCTTTACCGCATCCGTAATATATTCCTTCGAGTTGTGTTGTTCCGGAGAGCGGACCTCAATCTCTTTTCCGGATACCCGTCGTTTCGAGCGATCGCGTTTAGATGATCTAGGTCTTTTACTTCCACTATGGGAAGGTTCCCCCTTAATGTGACTTGCAACTCGTTGGTTATTTCGATCAGAGTGGTTTTTAGCTTTCATTTCTGAGTCTTCGACACTGGCATCGTCTTTGCCAACAAATCCTTCCAAGTTATCATTATGAGGATCGGAGGCTGATGAATATGCATTCTCTTCAAGGTTGACATGGATTTCCGGAGGAGCGGGATTTGCTTGAGCGTTTAGGAGAGCGCTCACTTTATCCATCAAAGCTTGATTAGCATCCACGAGAGTTTTATTAACATCGATTAAAGCTTTATTGGAGGCTTCCATGCGTTGACTCAAGTTAGCGATGACGGCGTCTAATTCGGCTTTAGTCAATCCTGCCCCGGATATTGAATTTTCTCTGCTTTCAAATCAGTTGGTGAGTGGAGTAGTTTCGTGATTAGCAACATTGTCGTTTTCCTCAATGACATTGCTAGTGGTCTTCTTTGATTTGGCCATGATCTCGGACAAGGCCTAGAATTTTGATGAGAATTCGTCGATTGGCCTAGATCTTAGATTTGTGGAATCTATGGTAGAAGTAGGCTTAGAACTTCAAGGTGAAGGAAGGAGATGTGAACGCGGCCCCACGGTGGGAGCCAAATGTTGATCCCAAAATTGGAATCAACACCAAGGATGCTTTATAAGCACTTTACCAATTATGGTCAGAAATAAAAGAGCCGCAATCACAAATATAAAAACATAAAAGGAAAAGAAGGGAGTTTTTATAGTGGTTCGATTCAAAATGAATCTACGTCCACTTTCCAATCATTTTCCATTATGAAATTCCGTTTACAATATACATAAACTCTCTTTACATTCAATCTTCTCTTTCCTCTCTTTTCACTCTCTTTACGGTCTAAATCGCACTTGATTTGGCAATGGAATCGGAGTGATCTTTTGCTTTGTGATAGTGGATGTATGAATCTTCAATCACTTTAGCAATCAGATGATTTTTATGAATTCCATAGCAAGTAAGTGTTAGATCTAGGCTTTAGAGAGGATTAGAAGCGGTTGAAGATCAATCAAATCGTGTTAAAAGAAGTTCCATAGCGCATGAAAGAGATTCAAGGAGCTTTGATTCAATTGGAGAGAGCTTCAATGTTGATTGGAACGGATTTGATCCACATGAAGTTGGAGAAATGTTGTTGACTCATGGAGGCCATTAATGAAGCTTGAAATGGAGCTTGGAGTGTTAGAGAATGATTTTGCAGCCCTCCGGGGTGGAGAAGACCCATACCCATTAAAGTGGGGTTGGACCTCTATTTATAGGTGTGGAGCAAATGAGGAAAATGGCCAAAATATGTAGTGTAGGGAATCGGTCGGCCATTTATTTACAGAAATGCCACTGAGTACAGCTGGCAACAACTGGAAAAGTACAACTGGGTACTACTAGCATCGGTCGGTCAGTCATATTTTTTGGATACCGGTCAGTCCCTGTTTTGCAACACCATCCGCCTTCTTTGGTTTAATGCCGGTTGACCTCATAACATTACACTCCCGCCTTTTATATTTGCATGCCGTTCGGCTATAATTACTCCAGAAATTAAGCATACCCCTTCAGAATACAAAGCCACGTGTTCCTCTTTTTGTATGCTTTGATTTGTTAAGGTGCTAGACCTTAATTTCCTTTATATGTTTCATTATTCCTTTTGGGGTTCAGATATTACAAGATTGGCATCACTTTATTATTTGTTGAAGCCTCTTCACTTCGTGACCAAGCGGTATGGATGCTGCTGACCGACCAGTGGTGGGAGAGCTGACCAACCGGCCGACGATGGAGGAGCTGACCGATCGGGTGTGAAGAGCCGCTGACCGACTTGAGTTAGATGCTTACCGACCGGTATCTAGAGGAGCTGACCGACTGGTCACTGATGATGCCGCTTGACCGCCCGAGATGGAGGCTGGAGCAAGGTTTGATACAATGCACTCCTAGTGTCTGTTAGAATGTTTGAATGAGCTTTTAGCTGGTTAACAACAGCCCTCTCCCAAGACACTGTCTCCCATTAGGTCTTCGTTAGTGGGTCCCAGTTAGATGATTCCATCTTTAAATATTTGGCTAAGCTCCCTTTGCCTGATAAGATCTATACTACTAAAGATATCGGCACGGGTTCATTATTTCCAACCTCTGAGGAGGAAGCCACTCCTGCAAAAGACGGGGAGACTATATAGACAAGCCTAACTCCGAGATCTGGTTTGTTGGAGGGAGTCACTTAGGATACACAATGCACTTGCACTGCACGAAACAACATCTGTGCACTATATCAATCCCAACTGCTTGTTTGTGCTATCTTGCAGGCGAGATGCCTCGTCGAAGTTATAACCTCAAGAATGTCCGTGCAAGTTTGCTCAGACATAACTTCGATGCTAAACATGATCGCCATGAAGGCTGCAGTAGAGATGACAGGAGACATCATCAATCTTATCACTATCGATCCTCTTACTCTCGATCTCTAACTCGTTCGGATCCAGAGAAGTATAAGAGCCATCAGGGTCCCCGTGAAGGTGATAGATATCCTCCTAAAACCCCAGTTCTCCCTAAGGAATTTCATCCCTAGGATAAACCGCCAAAGAAATACTCTAATCCGAAAGACAAATCCAAAGACCTAGGAAAATAGCTAGAAAAGCTCAAAAGAGCCCTCGTCCATACCAGGCTTAGGAACATCGACATTACTACCACAAGACCAATTATACTTGATTCCGAAAATAAGGCTAAACTGAAGATTTTAAGGAAGCAATTTCCAGATCATCATTTCTGGAACATGCATTTTGTTCCAACCCTTGAGCCGATATCTTCAGATTGGGCAAATGAGTCAAAGCTAAGATTGACTTTGTGGATAAATAGTGCAATGAAATGCGCAAGTACGCCAGAAACCTTTCCAACATCATTCGCGATCTGTTGGCTAATGTAAATAACATGAAAGACATGGCTGAGTATGACGCGAAGGCTATAGAGAATACGGAGAAAGAGCTTGAGGATGCACAAGCTAAGCTTTCTATTGCACAACATGATGCCGAGAACTTCAGGAAGCAACACGAAGAGTTGCAAAAACGCTATTATACCGAACTTGACTCCTACAGCCTGGAACACACGGACCTGATAAAGGAAGTTGAGGATGTTAAGTCGAAAGCACTGGGTTGAAGCTATCTTGTACCGGCCTCGAACAGGAAAAGGCGGAGTTAGAGAAAAAGAACGCTAGTCTTGAAGCCAAACCGGCAGAGGTTGAGGTATGGGCGGTCTTACCCAAAGGGAATGCCAATATTGCCATTAAATGTGCCGCCTATTCTAGTGCGCAACTCGCTGAGGCTCGGAAAGAGTTGGATGGCTATGGCGAGCTTATGGTCGAATTCTTCGCTCAAGTGATTCGAACCCGGTACATCTCTTATATTCAGGATTATCCGACAACTCTGGTCGATGTATGGGATCAGATTTTTGATGATGAAAAGCGACGGCTTAAGGTTGACACTGTTAATGAGGAAGAACTCGTGAGAACCTACTTAAAAGGCGAGGACCCGTAGCGTTTGGCTGAAGGGAGGAGCATGATCCACGAAATTATAGAGGAGGAGAGGCGCCAAGCCAAATGGAAGGATACTCTCAAAGGCGGCTCTAGTTCTTCATATGTCGCTCCTAGGGTTACTCAAATAGAGGGGTATGATTGCAATCGTCCAGGGATCCCAAAGGCAACTCTCTTATCTCCAATCGTCGAATCGGCCCCTAAAACTTCTGCTAATTCTGCTGACAAGTCGTCTGAAAGTATCTCCACCTTCTCGCCTTAATTTGTTAAAGCTATTATAGCTTGTCGTCGCATTGTAGAGAAAACAATTTAAAAGCCCATGTTCTCTCCCGAGCTAATAACTATTGCTTCATGTTCTCTAGGTACCAATCCTATCGAGGAGACTGGAAAGAAATAGGAAGAGGTTGCGGACAAGGCCATAGTGCTCTCCGGCGGAGCGGTTCCCAAAGACGGGGAGATCATTGAGCTTTGAAGGACATGGAGAGCAAGGAGGATGAAGAGGATGTGCCATTACTTGGGCAACTGACGATAGTGAAAACTTGACACTTTCCCAATTGAAAGCTAAGTCTGAGAAACTCTTGAAGGCTAAGAAAGAAGAAGAACCCATCTCAGTAGACCCTCTCTAAGCAGTTGCTCCTAGTGGTAAGGTAATCATTAAGATGCCAACTCGATCGATCACTGAAGAATTGGCTAGGATGTCCTATGTTGATCCGATGAACTTCCCCTTTGGAAAGAAGAAGAAGACCAAGCGTATACTCACTGACGATGAAAAGGAGGAGAGGCAAAGACTCAAGGAAGCTAAGAAAGCCAAACATTCTCCTAAGTCCAAATGAAGTCCTATTATGATTTCTTTTGTTTTCGACTGGCTTGCAGTTGTTGTTGAGAGTACGGCCCTCGCGTTTTTTATCAGTTGTCTATGTAAATCTGCACGTGTTAATGAAGTAGTTTTCCTGCTATACCATATGTTTGCAAGTTTATCAAATCAAATGAAACTATAGTCGTAACATTCTATGCTAAGCAATTAACAAGTCGTTTCACATATCAAACCAGGATCTGTATTCAGACTCCCTGCAAATCAATGATCAAAATTTTTGTAATCAAGAAATGATTACTAAAATAAGTAATAAATAGGATGTCATATTTTTTTCAAGTATCGTAATAGTGTGATATGTGTATGCCCCTAATCAATCTTGAACAAAGTGTCTAGCCAGGGTTTATTTGGGATTGATTAAGGTCGATCGTACATTGCCCCCAATCCTTCGGCAGGGAGTGCGGGCTAAGCTTTCAATCTTGCCCCCAATCCTTCAACGGGGTAGTAACCCTTTTTCTTTGGCACTAGCTTTCATTTCCTTTATACTCTCCAGTCGTATATCCATGTTAGAGTGTGGCTAAGGCAGTCTTTAATTGTGGTGCACCAGTCACGCCTACTTTTATACTCGCTCTCAAGTCGAGAGATTTTGAGTTGATCAGGCGAACAATCATGCCATTCGCCCCGGCTTTCGTTCTGCACTCTAATTCCAAGAGCCCGATTATGCCGGGTCGAGTGCCATTCTCGCACTCGATTTTAATTCGTATTTCATGCTTTACAAAAAGATCAAAATAACCACAGATCATGGGATAATAAATGCAAGAAAAGCAAATGACACGCAATATTTTATAGTGGTTCGGCCAAATCATTGCTTACGTCCACTTTATAATCTTTTGTTTATATCATCCAGACTATTCTAGGCAAGTTGTGTCTTTTTACATAGTTTATAAAACAAAAGAATTGATACAATCTCAAGTTAAGTAATGTCGCAGATGTTGGGCATTCCACTCTTTGGGGATTTCATCACCATTGACGGTCGTTAGCTTGAAAGCTCCTTTGTCAAGCCACCATTGGATGATGTAAGGTCCTTCCCATTTCAGGACCAGGAAGGCAGAGGCCGGGAAGACTCGTCTCAGTATCAAGTTCCCTGGCTCGAAATATGTTTCTCATTGGATCATAATACTTTTTTATGAGAGGGGACTTCCAATTCCACTGGGATGACTGCTTCTGATCCGAATGAAAGCGAGAAGGGAGTATGGCCAGTTGTCCTATAATCCCATAATGCTAAGGGTAATTCATCGATCCACATGGGTCTTGCTCGTTCCAATCGCTTCTTTAGAATAGACTTAATGTTTTTTTTACTGCTCCGACTTGCCCATTCGATTACGGGTGATCTACAATGGTGTATCCCTTCTTGATTCTATACTTTTGAAGGAAGTTTTTGAATTTTGTACTATCGAACTGGGTTCCATTATCAGTTATGATGCTTTTGGGGATCCCGAATCGACAAATAATGTTTCTGACAACAAAGTTAACTACCCACTTTATCATGACTGTGGTCAATGGCTCGGCTTCTGCCCATTTTGTAAAATAATCCACGGTCATGATTGCGTACTTCGCTTCGCCCTAGGCGATTGGAAGGCTTCCAATGATGTCAATCCCTCATATGGCAAATGGCCACGGGCTCACCATCAAGCTGAGTTGGTTGAGAGGTGCTCTAGGTATCTTTGCAAATTTCTGGCACCTATTGCAGCGTCTTGAATAATCAGCGGCATCCCAATTTACAGTAGGCCAAAAATAACCGTACTGTAATATCTTCTTTGCCACTGTCTGACCTCCGGTGTGGCCCCTACATTCACCTTCATGTGCTTCTCTCGGCACACGCTTGACGTCGTCATGTGCTATACATCGGAGGAGGGGTACTAAAAATCCTTGTTGGTAAATAATTTCACCATGCATCATGTATCTTGAAGCTTTGCGAACGACGGCATGCCTTTCACTCTTTTTCATTGGGTGCGTTCCATTTCGCAGGAAGTTCTTTATCGGGGTCATCCACGACTCTCTTTCTGGTTTGGTTTCCAGCACTGGATCAACTTCCATCTGATCAATGCTTGGAGATTCTAGTATCTCGATTGGGACCAACTGTGTCTCTTCTGGGTTATCGGAACTTGCTAACTTAGCCAACTTATCCGCTTTCTGGTTCTTTCTTCGCGGAATGTGGGATATGTTGTAATGCTCTAAATAAGTAAATCTTATTGTAGGGTAGAGAACACAATGGGCTATCCAAGTTTGACACTGGAAATTTAAGAAAACCTGAACTAAAAGGAAATTTTTGTAATGTGATAGAATTAAAAATAAATAAAGATTGTACGACTTTTGATATGTATCATTGTAAGCTTGGTCACCCAAGTGTTATAGTTGTAAAGGAAGTTTTAGATAGTCATGAAATTGTGATTGATATTCCCAAAAAAATAATCATACTTTCAAATGGGAAAAAGCTGTAAATGTCCATTCCCAAATTTCGAAACTAAATACCCAAACCCACTAGAATTGGTTGTTGTTGGCCTATGGGGTCCACAACAATTGATACAGACTATGAGTACAAGTATTGCATTTCATTCACTGATTCTTACTCTAGATATGTGTGGATTTATTTCTTGAAATCAAAATCTGACACTAACAATGTAATTATGACGTTCGTAGCAAGTGCTGAAAATCAATTGAATCATTAAGTAAAGATATTATAGAGTCATGGGGGTAAAGATTTCTTACCATTAAAGAATTATTTCTATAAAAAGCGTATCACACACAGTTTAACTTGATCACACACATCTGAACAAAACGGTCTCATAGAGAGAGAACATAGACATATTGTAGATAACACTACTTGCAAAAATATAATTGCCACTGAAATTTTGGCCTGATGCCTTTGCCATAGCAGTACATTTATAAATAGACTACCGACTAAGGTAATAGATTTCAAAAGTCATATAGAAGCGTTAACTCAAATCAAACCAGAATACAGTGGCTTAAAAGTATTTAGGTGTATGTTTCAACAAACATAAACTTTATTATAGATCAACACCATGCACTTTTCTTGGTTACACTCCCAATCACAATGATTATAAATGTCTTGATAGTAATGGAAAATTTTACATATCTAGGCATGTGGTATTAAATGAAAAAGTTTTTCCATTTAGCAATTCCATAAAGAAAATCTACAGTCTATTCCACCTATTCTTGAACAAGTTGATGATATTGTGTATGTGCCACATTCTAGAGGTAATATGACACACACACACACACGCACACAAGTAACACAAACTATCAGTACACCTCAACACACAGTATCCAACAATGGATCAAGTCAAGAGTGTGGAGTCTCTATCACTAATAATGATACAGATTCACAACATCAAAGTGCTAACAATGATGAAGACAGTAACACAGAAAGCATTCAAAGAGTGGAGAGCAGCAGCAGCAATCAAATGCAGAATCAACATCATATGATAACTAGAGAAAAATTTGTTATATTCAAACCAAAAACTTATTGCATTAAATTCAATGAAGCAGAAGCATCCACTTATCATCAAGCAGTGCTTAATGATAAGTGGAGGTCAGTTATGAAGAATGAACTGGATGCTTTAAATAAAAAGAAAACCTAGTGTTTGGTTCCACTACCCAAAGACAAAAACATTATAGGGTGCAAGTGGACCTACAGAATAAAAAGACATGCTGGTGGTACCATATCTAAATACAAGACTAGGTTAGTAGCTAATGGTACTCACAACAACGTGGAATTGATTTTAATGAGACATTCACACTTGTTGTGAAACCAACTTCTATTAAAATTATACTAACTATAGCATTGTATATGAATTGGACCATCAAACAACTTGATGTAAACAATGCCTTCTTAAATGGTGATTTACATGAAGAAGTTTACATGGAGCAGCCTTCTGGGCTCAAGGAAAAAGTAAACAAGGGTATGGTGTACAAGCTAAACAAAGCCATATATAGACTCAAGCAAGTACCAAGAGTGTAGTTTGATATGCTAAAAGCAACATTATTAAAGCTTGGCTATAATCCCAAAAATCCGACAGCTCACTATTTACAAAATTTACTGCAAACACTGTTACCTATGTACTAATTTATGTTGATGATTTCATATCACAGGTAACAGTGAGAGTGAAATCAAGTGCATTACTAGTCAACTAAACAGTGAGTTCTTAGTCAAGGACCTAGGGGAACTATCATATTTTCTTGAAATTGAAGTTTCCATAACAAAAGACAATGAATTGCATCTAAATCAGAGAAAATACATTGTAGAAATCTTAGCCAGGTCAAAGATGGACAAAGGAAACACACTACCTACTCCAGCGATAACTAATCTTCGTCTAAGTAAAGAAAAAGGTGAACCAATATGCAATGAGAAATAGTACAAAAGCATTATTGAAGCACTTCAATATGTCATAATAACCAAGCCAAATATATCTTATAGTGTGAATACGGAAAGTCAATTTATGCAAAGACCATTAAGTGAACAGTGATAGGTAGTCAAAAGAATACAAAGATATCTCAAGGGCTCAATTAACCAAGGATTAATCATGAAATCATGCAACAATCTCAACATTAATGCTTACTTAGATGCAAATTTAAATAATAACTATAATTATAGGAAATCTATAAGTGATTACTGTTTTTTCCTGGGGAAAAAACCTATCTCTTGGTGTGCAAAAAACAAAACACAGTTTCCAGATCAAGTACAGAAGCAGAATATTGTAGCATAGCTAGCACAACAGCTGGAATAATATAGATTCAATCCCTTCTAAGTGAATTAAAGATTGACACACACAATAATCAACAATTTGGTGTGATAACCTGAGTGCAACAGTGTTAACTGCTAATCCAATACTATATTCAAGAACCAAGCACTTAGAACTTGATATCTATTTCGTAAGAGGACTGGTTCAAAAAGGAAAGTTATAGATGAATCATGTTACCTTTACTTACCAAACAACGGACATCTAAACCAAGCCATTGTTAAAGAATAGATTTAAAGCTTTAAGAGACAAGCTTTGCGTAGCTGAAATTAACATATCACAGCCACAAGGAAGCTCAAATTCTTTTGCTATAGCAACTACGAAGGATTCAGAGAAGGAAAATCAACCCCTGGTCAGCAAAAATGATAGATCCATCATTAAAAGCCATGAATCTGTCATGAATACTTTTATTGCCATCAGATCAACGAGAGAAAGCATAGAAGAGAAGGGTTTTATAAGATCTAAAGAGATTCAACATAGAAATGTTGATAAAGAGGCTAGACAAAGATAACGGGGGCAGCCTTTTTTTCTCTCCAAACCCTAACTTGGAGAATAGGGTTTGCACGGGAGGGGGAAGGGGGCTTGAGGAGAAATATAAATAACGTTTTATTGATAGAACAACATTATACCGGCTTATCTTATAATTGGCCTGGGCCCGTTTCTCTTTTATTTTGTGAAAGCCTACAAGTCGTGTAACATTGTGTATATATACACCAGCCATTGTACATTTTGTGCAATCAGTTCGATTACAATATTTCGAAATTACAAACTCTTCCATTCATTTACAAATATTTCAAATAAAATTATGCATTGGCGGCCTACGCATTGGAAGCGTCGGACGCCAACGATTATATTAACACCACTCCTATGAAAACCCACTTCGCTTAACTCCAACTCCACATGAACTCAACACAACTCCTCTGCACCATGCCAATTCCACACAACCTCAACATCACTCCACGAAAATCAACCTACAAATACGTAATATCCGACTTCGAACATGATTCTGATTTTAAAGATTCAGAATATTTAATTGTTTTGAGAGAGCATAACCATAAAAGGACTCGAATCTGACAAATATATACGTCAACTTTGAATGGCATGAAATAGATAGAAGAAATACTCAATGGGCCCGCAGAATGAACTCAAAGAAATTTTTGTATGAAAGACTTTACTTTCTCTCATTGTGTGATATGCTATGGAACCATGGTTTGGTTACAACACCACATATTCATACTAAAGTAGTAGTTGCCATATTTTTAACTACTATTTCCATGTCGCTATCAAATAGACAACTAAACAAAAGGTTTCAAGATCAGATATCAAAATTTAAGTATATTTTCATACTTGTTTAGAAAATGTATTGTTACTTGCTAAAGATATTATAAAACTCGTTGATCCTCTATTTATAAACACTATACTAGAACAAATTACAAGTTCAAACCGATATTCTTCGTATTTAAAGAATTGCATAGGCGCTATAGATAATACTCGTGTAATGGTGCACTTACATCTAGACAAAATTATTCCTTACATTGGACGAAAATGATATGTCACCCAAAGTATTTTAGCACTTTTCTCATTCGATTTACAATTTACTTATTGATGTTTGGATGGGAAGAGACTACATACGATGCCATAATTTTTAATGTAATTATAAAGGATAGAAATTTGAATTTACCTCCTCTACTACAGGGGCAGTATTATTTAGTTGACTCGTGTTATTCCTTTTTTATAGTTATTTACTACTTTATCGAAATATAAGGTACCGTAATCCTTATTTTCGAGATACAGTGAATCAACCAAAATAAAACAATGAAGTTTTTAATTTCTACCATTCAAGTCTACGTATGAGTATTGAAAGAAGCTTGGCATATAAAAGAATTTTTTTGCTATTTTAAGGAGTATGTCAACTTACAATTTTGAAACTCAAGTTAAAATTAATTATAAGATGTTTGTTTATTAAGATTATCAACAAGGCATATGAAAGAAGCTTGGTTTGATAGAAATCAGAGAATGTTTTATTCTAATTCTGATTCTATAGATAAATTAATTATTAAGATAGTTTCTTTTGTTTAGAATGGATGTCTAATCTTTATTATAAGATGTTTAGGAATCCTATGTTTGACAGATTTCTCGTTATGTTTAGAAATAATTTGTATTTATTTATTAGGATTGTTAAGCATTTTAGCTGCAATAGAATCTGTATTCGTAATTGATATCTATTGTGGTGGACCTTTTAGTTGTCTCTCTTTATATACTATGTTGTTACTTTTTCCACGCACACACACACACATATATATATATATATATATATATATATATATGTATGTATGTATGTATGTATGTGTTGTTATCTCACTTTTTGTCTAATTTTGTTTCAGGATACAGGTTTGTTGATATACATTGATATGCTTATAGAAGATCAGTGTTGGGTAACTATTTTTTTATGTTATGTTATACTCTTCTATTTTATTTCTTTGGGAGACTATTATATTATTTAGGAGTAGATGTACTTCATAATCGGGTGGTGGACTTACCAGAACTCGATTTTAAAGCACGATGGGGGATGGTTTTTCTGGAGCTCATCCATTTACATCCTATACTTTTGTCTTAGTTTGAGATGGTTTGGTTACTGTTAGTTACCTGCCAGGCTTGTTATCAGATATTGTTTATATATGCGTGTTAGACCAAAATCTGGGCCTAACACCCAAATGCAGAACACAGATCACAAAATGCAGAAAATGATAAATAAGAGGAGACACACGAAGTTTTTATAGTGGTTCGGCTGTAGATGTAGCCTACGTCCACTTTATAATCTTATTGTTATACTGACAGATTACAAGAATCAGTTACATGCAGGCACACAATCCGTGTGTTTTATTGAGGTTACAAGAGAAGAATTTAGATGTATGGAGGAGCAAAGTCCTTGCACTTCAGTAACGGAGGAAGCCGTGAAGAAGTATGGCCAAAAGATCCTTGAAAATGCCTTCAAATGGTGTATTTATAGCTGTAGGAGAGCTTCTGGGTTGACCGGTTCGTGGTAGGGCATGTGGCACCCGATCCGGTAAAGTAGGAGCAAGATGTGGCACGAGAATAGGTCAAAACATGCTGTCCAGGAGCAGGTTCGAAGGTCTGATCGTGTCCATGGGATCGGGTCGTGCTCTCCATGTGCGCCGCGAGTGGGTCGTGGTCTCAAGGTGCGCCACAAGCCGATGGGGCGATCCGATGAGGGGCGATCCGAGGGTGCATCACGAGCCAGGAGGAGATGGTGATCCACGAGCCGAGATGGGTCCCACGATCCAAAAGAGGTCGTTTGATAGGAGTGTCAGGCCTGTTCATGTTAAAGATGTGATTTTGACCAAATCTCTCAATGTCTTCTGACGTTGTTTCCATCGCTTGAGCATGTTATCATTCAAGAATTCCATGTGTGACAACTTTTGCCAAAAAATGTGTCAACACGTTTGCCCCCTAGAACATATCTTGGTGGTTGAAGGAAGATGTGTTCTGGATAATCTGAGAAATCCAAACCCAGAATGCGACGATCACGCCGAATCGTATTAAGGCCAGAAAACCGACGACCACACGGGATCGTATTAAGGCCAGAGAAATCCAAGAAGACCAAGAGTTTGTACCTGCAAGAAGGTGAAACAAATAATGCAAGAATATTTCCTAGATGGCCTTACCGGAGTAAACCATCCGAGGAGATGTTAGAGGGGTTCCAAGACGGTCATACCGGAGTAAGACGACCAAGGAAAAGCACATGAAGTTCCAAGACGGCCTTACCGGGGTAAGACGACCATGGAAAAACACATGAAGTTCCAAGACGGCCTTACCGGGGTAAGACGACCAAGGAAAAGCACATGAGAGTTCCAAGACGGCCTTACCGGGGTAAGACGACCAAGGAAAAGCACATGAGAGTTCCAAGACGGCCTTACCGGGGTAAGACGACCAAGGAAAAGCACATGAGAATTTGTTTATACTGGACGGATCCAGTTGGGAGCCGGAGCTCATGTTTGTACTAGATGGATCCAGTTGGGAGCCGAAGCTCAATGTTTATACTGGAGGGATCCAGTTAGGAGCCGGAGCTCAAGAGTGATCATTATTGATTCATGAAAGCTAAGCGGCAGCTATTCTAACCCCGAACACGACTGGAGACTACAGGTCAGTTCCGTGCGTGTGGGCCGATGTTGCCGCGCTTATTACATGCGTTGAAAACAAAGAGGGGCGAGAAGTCGCCTAAAAACCTAAAAACATGAACTATGAACCGGAGTCCGGCAAACTGAAGGGATTCGCTGTGTGGGATTAGTTGATAATAATCCCACGATTGCTCGATCCAGGATCATTCCCTCTCTGGGGAGTCGGTGGTGGCAGCGCAGGGGCAGATGCGGGCGTTGTTGGTTGAATGACGTACTCGGGTAGTTCTCCTCGCCTGACCCGATCCTCGATAAGGTCTCGCAAATGTCTGCAGTCATCAGTGTTATGACCATCCATGTCATGAAATATGCAATGTCTGCCAGAATTGCGTTGTGCTAGTGTTGGTTCTCTCTTGGGAGGCCTTGGATATGAGGCAACACCTCCTGTATCTACATAGATATTGCTCAGGGTGTCATTTAGTTCAGTGTATTTGTCGTATCTGGACCCTCTCCGGGGTGGAGCATTACAATCATTCTTTGCATTGGCTGCTCCTTTGCCTTTTCCAGAATCAGATGGTTCTCCATATTTGAGCATGTTGACTTCGAGGGTTTTCTTCTCGGATGTTGCATCTTCTTCCCGCAGAAATCTATCTGCTTCAAGGTAGAATTCACCGAGATTTCGTGGTGGATCTCGGTACAAGGATTTTTTAAACTCTGAGTTATCTAGAACGCCGGATACTGCTGCCATCAGTACCATCGATGGATCAAGGCGATCAACTGATGTTGCTGCAACGTTGAATCTTTCCAGGAATGAACGCAGAGTTTCTCTGGGCCTCTGCTTGATTGTGGTGAGGGACATGACATTCTTGGGTCGTGCGATGTGGACCCGAAATTGTTCAAGGAAGCGTGCGACCAACATGTTCCAACTGCTGATCGATTCCGTTTCTAGCTGTCGAATCCACATGGCTGCTATATCAATAAGAAAGAGGGGAAAACATTTAGCCATGACGTTTTCCGATGCCGATTGAACTTCCATATGTCGTTTGTAGCGCATCAAGTGCACGGTAGGATCTGTCCTGCCATTGTAGGGATCCAGTTGTGGAAGTCTAAAATCCAGGGGATTGCGAGAATTCCTGATTTCTTGAGTGAACGGGTTGTGGTTGACGTCATCCACGTCATTCTGATAAGTGCGGCCTCTCGAGAGGCGTTGAATCAGATCAGCAAGTTGATTGCCTTCAAAAACCTGTTGCAAACTACCAAGATCAGAGCTGGTGCCCCCAGCGTTGAGTGCAGGAGAGAACGGAGGCTGTTGGTGAGCTATTGCCTGGGGATCGCGGCTCGCAGATCGCGGATCAAGGGCGGCGACCCGATCCGGTTCGATGGGGTCGGTTCGTGAGGCAGATTGGTGAAGGCTGGATCGTGGTTCGTGGGGAGCGAACTGAGGAGGGGCGATCTGACCCGGTGCTGATGGCCTGTCACGAGCCGATCCCTGCTGCAGTTGAGTGAGAGTTTGCGCTCCGGTATCCATCCGATCTGGAGCTGAAGTCGGTCGCTGTGCATTTCCAATAACGAGGGGGTTGCCCCCGAGTCCATATGATGCCCGAGCCGCTTCTGTGGCTTCATTTCCAATGACTTGAGCGTTGCTCGGCCTTCCATCCATCCGAGGGAAGAATTGGTTGATCATTTCCTGTTGTTTCTGGAGGAGATCATCTTGTCGTGCCATCTGATCTCTCAGTTCAGTGAGAACTCCGTCCATCTCGCCTCTGGTCAAGTATGCAGAAGGATCTCCATGAGGGGAAGCTTCCTGGCTTGCCTCGTTCCTTGTGTCTTCAGCGTCAGCATCATCGGCATGAGCAGAAGTTCCAGTCTTCTTCCTTTTGTTCGCCATTGAGTCTCCTTTCAAGCTAGAAATTGAGGTTGTCGTGTGCCCCCTACCTGGCGCGCCAAAATGTTAGACCAAAATCTGGGCCTAACACCCAAATGCAGATCACAGATCACAAAATGCAGAAAATGATAAATAAGAGGAGACACACGAAGTTTTTATAGTGGTTCGGCTGTAGATGTAGCCTACGTCCACTTTATAATCATATTGTTATACTGATAGATTACCAGAATCAGTTACATGCAGGCACACAATCTGTGTGTTTTATTGAGGTTACAAGAGGAGAATTTAGATGTATGAAGGAGCAAAGTCCTTGCACTTCAGTAATGGAGGAAGCCGTGAAGAAGTATGGCCAAAAGATCCTTGAAAATGCCTTCAAATGGTGTATTTATAGCTGTAGGAGAGCTTCTGGGTTGACCGGTTCGTGGTAGGGCATGTGGCACCCGATCCCGTAAAGTAGGAGCAAGATGTGGCATGAGAATAGGTCAAAACATGCTGTCCAGGAGCAGGTTCGAAGGTCGGATCGTGTCCATGGGATCGGGTCGTGCTCTCCATGTGCGCCGCGAGTGGGTCGTGGTCTGAAGGTGCGCCACAAGCCGATGGGGCGATCCGATGAGGGGAGATCCGAGGGTGCATCACGAGCCAGGAGGAGATGGTGATCCACGAGCCGAGATGGGTCCCACGATCCGGTCCCACGATCCGAGCCAATGATGCTTCGTCACTTTATCCGAGAAACTGCCAGTTTATACCTTGTTCACGTAAACGGGCATAACTTTCAAACCGTAAGTCCGATTGAGCCAAACCGAAGCTCAAACTGAAGCTAACTCAGAGGGCTACAAGAGTTACGAAGCTCAGCTCCGTAATCGCTGTTTTCGGGCCCAAAAGAGGTCTAGGAGTTTCGGGCCTGTTCATGCTGAGGATGTGATTTTGACCAAATCTCTCAATGTCTTCTGACGTTGTTTCTATCGCTTGAGCATGTTATCATTCAGGAATTCCATGTGTGACAACTTTTGCCAAAAAATGTGTCAACAATGCGTGTCTCTTCTTTTTAGAGGACCACACATTTTTATTTCAAAAAAAAAAGAAACTAAAGTTAAAATTCTTGTTGCTAGAAAATACAATAACAACGATCCATATTTTATGGCACTTGTTGATAATCTTGATCTTGTACCCAATGAATATCGTAAAGAATATCAAAATATGAGAAAGAAAACAAAGGGAGATACTCAATGAGTGTGTAGAAATACTAGAAAACAAACAAGTGTTCCTAAAACCAATTGGTAATATGAACAATGATCTCATAATATATGTATACAGGAATCAGGACACAAATTGCTTAATGTGGGACAATTCTAACACCACCCCTATATGTGGGGCACCACTAGGCATCACATGCCCAAGCCACATGAGCCTAAACCAAGCTCTGATACCATGTAGAAATTCTAGAAAACCAAACAAGTGTTTCTAAAACCAATTGGTAATAGGAACAATGATCTCATGGTATATGCATAAGAAACAAGACACAAATTGCTGGATGGGGGACAATTCTAACAGAGTGGAAAGAGGAGTTAATGAAGTGATTGTACTTAGAGATTCGATAAGGGATAAATTAATTGCAACAGGAATGACATAATAAACATGTATATATTTTTTATTTAATTATCGACGTATTTGCATTTTCTTTTATCCATGTATTTCCATCAATTATTA
The DNA here is from genome assembly GCA_030737875.1 of Allium sativum. Lineage (NCBI taxonomy): Eukaryota > Viridiplantae > Streptophyta > Magnoliopsida > Asparagales > Amaryllidaceae > Allium > Allium sativum. The sequence goes on along the minus strand of CM060922.1, from coordinate 402,410,789 downwards.
CTATTTAATGGTATTCTGCATGATATATTTTATGTTACAAAATTTCTACTATATAGAAAATACAAACATTTTAGTTATTCAATACACCGCTCAATACTTCGCTCACTATTAACGGTCGATTCTTTGCTCAATATCATAAAAACAAATCATCCACTCACTCAACTTTAATCTCTCATTTCTCCGATTGGTCAACCCGTTCATTTCATTCGCTCGCCATCGTCAAGAACGAACCCTTAGACAACTTAAATTTTAATACATACTTTTCTTCATGTAACTTTTGGATTTTTTATATTTTGAATAAAATTGGGTAACTTTTTTTTTTTTTGCTAAAAGGATTTCTTGCTTTTCTAACTACTAGTTTGTAATCGTGCATTGCACACGTTTATGTTGTAAAACCTATTTTTTTATGTACGGTTTGTTATGAAAATAATAATTTATTAAGCATCATATGATAAATATATCGTGATATATTAGTCATAAATTAAAATAGGATGTGGTAATCAAACGTAATGTTAAATGGTATAATTAGACTTATGTATCTCATTCAACTCTTTACATATCTCTGTCAAAATTAATGTTTCAATGCAGAAAAATCATTAACTAAAACTGTCAACACTGTGCATGTACATGACTTATGTTTTTTCTTGGCGCCGTAAATAATTTATGTTATGTGATATATTTATATATGTATGAGTAAATAAGTAACTTAACAATTTTGTTAATATGATTGTTGTGTGCATCACACTATCATCCTTTTAGAGAATTTTAATAAATGGATCAATGATAATTAAATAATTACATTTATTTAAATAGTTTGAGTTAACAGTAAATATAACTAATTAAATATAAGGAGTTGAAGGTAAAAACTTTGGTGAAAATTTGAGAAGAACTTTGTACATATCCTTAACTGCATTAAACTTATATTTATTGTTTAGTTTTCATTTTAAAAATATCACATGTAATTAACTATGGATTTATGTCGTTGTCGTAGGGTCATGCTTATAAATTAGGTAATTGCAAAATAATGTTACATAGCATTTAGTCGAGCAATGAGTTGGGTTGGTTTGATAACACGTTGAAAGCGATACTGTTTCATGACATATTTGTGTAAGTATGTGACGTTCATATCATAGTTTTGTAAAATACAAATTTATTTTTTAAAGGTTTCTAAAAGCGAAATTATGCTATGCAATGAACATAATTTTTCTAAGATAAATGGATTAGAAATTAAAAGTGTTGTTATAATTTATATATACATTTTATGTCATATGATTTAAATATCTTTATATAAAACTGAAGGTATAAGAAATAATTTTAGTATTTTCCTCCTTATATATGAATATTGTATATATTGAAATTCTTGTATTTTTAAGGTTTGTTATATGGGTTAATGAATATAGTTAATCATTTTTATTTGAATAGTTTAAATTTAAGATTACACAATTTGCTAAATATATGTGGACTTGAAAGTAAAACAGTGGAAGATAATTGAGAAAGATTACTACACAGTTGTAAACAAAATAAAATTTAGGCATTTGATATTAATAGAATTTTACAGTTTAATGTTTGCTAAATTCATTTTTAGTATATTAAAATATAAATTTATTAGTGTTAATATGTATATGATTTATGTTATGTCATTTGCATATATTCGCATCTAGATGATTTTTTAATCAATTTGTTTGTGTGTCCATAATATACATTGAAATTTTATCTTTTAGTTTTGTTAATAAATATCTGTTGATAAAGTGTATCAATTGGTTTAAATTTTGGATTATGTAATTACTATAAATGTATGGACTTTAGTGTGAAATTTTGCGAAGAAACCGTGAAGATTTGTAAAGAAAAGTTTAAAGTATTTGAATGTAAAATACTATGAGAAGATTGGTAGAATAATTGAAAAATGGTAGATTATAATATTTTGAAAATAAAATATCTAGATTTGATGGAATTAAGGAGACAAGAGAAATCATAGAGTTAATGAGAGAGCTTCGAATTCTTTTGCTTTACTATTATTTAATAGATTTGAACATCGTGAATTAATCTTAAATCGATCGTGCTTTATTTTTGCAACAACCGAAGTGAAATTGTTTTCAATTTTTTGCCAAAAAGTTCATCACCGTGTAGACTGTGTCATTGTTTAAGTCAATTTAAAATAACACATGAATAGTAGGTTAACAAGTGCGCAAACAAGGTGATTATGCAATTTATCGGCTGTAAATCTGCAATATGTCCACGAAGACGACGCTGTAAAATAAAGAGTATTGTACACGGTAGCTAATATCTAAAACAAAGTTGATGCACAACACAATTTTTTAACCATTATAATAGAACATAATTATCCAATGCAGTAGATGAGGAAAAAAGTTTATGCAGTCCACTATTTGATGGTTAATAGAAATATTGTTTTTTTTCTTAATTACGATTGAAGAATTCTACAAATGGGTATTTACACATACATAATGTACTTGGTAATGTTGTTTGACAAAACCGTGCAAAATGAATATAAATTTGAGGAGGCCTTTAGTTTGAAATTAAAGGATTCTCAGCCTTTACTTTGGATAATGCAAATAACGCGTTGTGTATACATACGAAAATTCTAGATGGACACAAATTGTGATAAAATATTAGATACAAGAAATTTCTGTTAAGGAAAACCTGTAAATATGCTATACAAAATGTTGTTGAAAAATATTTGCAAAACAAACTATGTCAATTATACAACATAAAACAATTTGCAAATAGTTTGCAAAAACTGTGTCAATTTATATTTCAAAACCATTTGCAAATAGTTTGCAAAAACTGTGTTTACTTATGTAACAGGATACTAATGCAAATAATTTGCGGAAACCTGTTTGCAAGGATTTTGCAAAAATCCGATATAAAGATTCAATAATATGTAAAGTACCTTTCTGTTTGTCCGAGTCCATAATTCTCTGTTTCCTTGAAATAATATTGCCCTCTCTATGGCACAGCAGGTTGATTAACAACTGTTTCCCAAGATAAAACGGACAAAATCATGTTGGAATTCGCAGAGCCAGACAAGCACAAGAGATTAATTAAGAATAAATTTTAAGGAAGAAAAAAAAGTAGATTGTAGAAGAGAAAATTAAATTATCTGCTCTGTCATCTTCATCCTATATATAGGTGTGAGAATGTCGGTTTGACGTTGTACTGCTTTGAAAGATTGCGATCCTTTGACCAAGTGATGTGACAGTTTTATTACCGTTTCCATTTAAATTTGATCGAAAAAAGAACTATTTGGTCTAAGCAATTTAACAAAGCCAACTGCCACCTGCCAATTGCGAAGTGCTAAGTGTCTCTAATATGCCTCAAACGCCCATTTTCCTACACCGCGGACGCGGGTGCGGGTTTCGGTTCAGGCACGGGCACGTGCGCGCGCGTGGTGTGATGCATTGCACCACCCGCTAAAATGACTTTTTCTTTTATGTATCTCTTGTCTAGTGGGAACTATAATAATGTCATTACCTTAAAATATAACCATATAATATATATTACATATTAGGACGTGAAACTATACATATTTTAAGACATTTAATATATTTAATAATCATTCATTTCCAACAACCCCCACATGAACGAGTATTTGTTTATTGTTATTAATTCAATAAAATATTATCGCAATGGTTAAAGTAGCACGAAGGCCTTGAACTTTCCTAGTGATCATCTATTTGACTTATCAGCGAATCAATAGACCTATTTGTACTTAAACTGTAAGTTTTTGTGTATGTTGATTCATAGAAGACACAATAATATTTTTTATCTTCCATGGTTCTCTATTTGTGTTCATTTTTTCCATGAACACTAGTTTGGTCTCATGAGTGTTTAGAGAATTTTTTGGCCCTTAGTAATTCTTCTTAAAGCGACGTCTTCACACTCACGTAGGTGATTCTATAAAGTGCATCCCGCAATAAACTACTTAGTTCTCTTTTTAGCCAACTATAGACATCTTTAAAAGCTAAGCTTACCTTATCCTCCAACGGTTCGTGCACTGGTTTTTCATGGGAATTGTTTGAATGTTAACAATGCTGTTAAGTTTATCCTAAAATTAGTTGTCCTTTGAACCTTAATTTTGGGATCTCTTGTTTACTAGGTGAGGTTTCCATTGGGGAAAACTTTTAGTTTATAGGCCTTAATCCCATTCTCATCGATAAGGTATGAACTCTCTCTCTCTCTCTCTCTTGGCAAGCCTTTTGTTAGTGGATCCACTATGTTATCTTTTGATCTTATGTAGTTTATAGTGATAACTCCATTAGAAAAAAGTTATCTTACGATTTTATGTCTACAATAGATATGTCTAGACTTTCTATTATAAAGTTTGCTATTTACTCTACCAATAGCAGATTGACTGTCATAATGTATACTTACTGGAAGTACCGATTTTTCCCAATTTGGATTATCCTGTAAGAAATCTCGAAGTCATTCAGATTCTTCTCCAGCTTTGTCTAATGTAATGAACTCTGATTCCGTTGTAGATTTTTCTATACAAGTTTGTTTGGAAAATTTCTAACATACTGTCCCATTAACTAAGTGAACACATATCCACTTGTGAATTTTGTGTCTACTGACCCAGTGATTCAATTTGCGTCGCAATATTCTTCTACCACAGATGGATATCCTGAATAATGCAGTCCATTATTCTGCGTATATTTCAGGTACCCCAACACTCTAGTTATTATTTTCCAATGATTCTTTCCTGGGTTGCTCGTATACCGGCTAAGTTTGCTTACAACATATGTTGTGTCTAGTCTAATATAGTTCATAACATACATAATGTTGTATAGTATACGAGAATATTCAAGTTGATAGATATTACCACCATTATTTTTGACTCAATTTTCATCTAAGTCTACATGTGATTTTGCAACAATTATGTTATGTTTCTTAAAATTGTATACTGTTTTCTCAATGTACTGTGATTGAGACAATATATATCCTTATGGACTTTTATGTATCCTTATACCAAGAATTATGTTATACTGTTTAAATTTTCTTACATTTTATATTGTTTTCTCTATAGGTGATTTTGCAGCAATTATGTTTTGTTGCCTAAAATTTTCTAATATTTTCTCAATGTAATGTGATTGAGACAATACATATCCTTGTGCACTTTTATGTATTCTTATACCAAGAATTACATCAGCGATTCCAATATCTTTCATATGAAATCTGGCGGAAAGCATATTCTTTGTTGATGTTACTACATCTTTATTGCTTTATAGTATTCATCAACACATATAAACGTACAATCATATTTTTTTATCCGTAATTTTGGTATAGATACATTTGTAACATTCATTTATACAAAATCTACTTAATGTCATTATTTCTTCAAACTTTTCATGCCACTGTTTTGGTGCTTATTTAAACTCATACAACGATTTCACTAGTTTGCATACTTTTCTTTCATTTCCTTCTTCTAGGAAACCTTCGGGTCGTTTTATGTAGATCTCTTCTTCGAGATTACCATTTAGAAATGTAGTTTTAACATCCATTTGTTGTATTTTCAATTGTAGTACTGATGCAATTGCTATTAGCATTCTAATGGAAATCACTTATATTACAAGCGGATATGTGTCGAAGTAGTCTAACTCTTCATTTTGCCTATAACCTTGTACCACAAGTCGTGCTTTATATTTATCTCTCAAGTCGTCATGTTTTAATTTTCTTTTAAAGATCAAATTATTACCCAATGCTTTGCATCCTTGAGGTAGATCAACTAATGCTTGTGTATGATTATTCATAATGGATTCTGTCTCACTATTAATGGCTTCCTTCCAATATGGAGCCTTAGATGAGGACATTACCTAATTATATATAAGTGGTTCATTTTCTAACATTAAGGCATAAAAGTGACATCCAAAAGACTTTGAAATCCGTTGACTTTTACTTCTTCTCGGTCCCTTCGATTGTTCATTATTCTCTTTTTGTTAGTTTTCACAACTTTGTTCTTTATTACCCTTATATGAGTCAAAAATTTCTATTTCTATATTCATATTGTGCTTGATAGATTATTTTAAAGAGTAAATACGTTCGAAAAATCTAGTATTTCTCAACTTAATGATGGTACTCTCATGAATATCATCGATTTCAGATTTATAAACTAGGAATCAATAGGCAACGCTATTTTATGCATATCCTGTAAAAATACAATCTATCATTTTTTGGTCCAATTTTGACCTTTTTTGGTTTAGGAACCTCTACTTTTGCAAGACACCCCCACACTCTTAAGTATTTGACGATGGTGGTCTATTTTTCATAGTTCGTGTTAAAACTTTAAAGTTTTCTTTCGAGGAACTTTATTCAGAATGCGATTAGTAGAAAGTATAGCTTCCCAGAGGTTATCCAGTGGATCAGAACTTATGAGTAAAGCATTCATTACCTCTTCAAGAGCACGATTTTTCCATTTTGCTATATCATTTGATTGACGGGGATAAGGCGATGTTGTTTGATGAATTATGCCATTTTGAGTGTAGAATTCCTCGAATGAAAATTCATATTCACCTCCCCTATCACTTCTTAAGGCTTTGATTTTCTTGTTTAATTGATTTTCAACTTCTACCTTGTATTGCTTAAACATCGCAAATGTTTCGTCTTTGCTTCTCAATAGGTACACATAGCAGTATCTAGTACAATCCGTCTATGATGGTTATGAAAATATCTTTTTCCTCCGCAAGACTGTCACATTTTCAAGTCAATTACATTTGTATGTATCAAGTCTAAGGACCCAATATTCCTTTCGATATGGTGAAAGGAAGTTCCGATAATTTTTACCTCAACGTATATTACACATTATAACTTGAATTTATTGAAAACTTAGGTATAAATCTAAGTTAACATTTTTTTGTAATGTATCCAAATTAATGTGGCCTAATCTGGCATGCCACATACTAGAGGATAGCGATATAAACAGAAGAATTAATTTTATTATCACAATTCTTTGGTATAACAGTCATTATGTTCGTTTTAAACAAGTTATCCTTTTCCTACATAAACTTCATTCTTTGATAAAACAAAGTTATCGGAGACAAAAACCAACTTGAAGCTATTTTTGCTAAGAAGTGAGCCAGAAACTAAACTGTTTCAAATGTTTGAGACAAGTAGGACATCGTACAGTGCAAGTTCTTTTTCAGAGGTCATTTTTAGAATGATTTTGCCTTTTCGTTCAGCTTTTGACGTGGAGGAGTTTCCCATAAACAATTGTTCACCTTATGTCACAATTTTGTAGTTGGAAAATATCCACCTATTGGCGTAGATATGTCTTGTGACACCAATGTCCACAAACCATTTTTTTTGATATTTCCAATCAAGTTGCATTCAGAAATTACTATAGATAAATTCATTTCTGAAATATCATTAGAGAGTTTATCGCATTCAGTGATATTTGCTTGTTCTCATTTCTTTTTAGGTACTCGACATTCGCTTGCCTTATGCTCTTTCTTCCTGCAGTTATGCCACGACTCTTTGAATTTCTTTGGTTTCTTTGCACTTGAGTTGTATTCCCATTTACGCTTGTTGTTCTTCTTAGTCTCGACTACATTTGCCTTTGCCACTGTTACATTGGTTGAATTCTTTTCATATTTTATGTTGTCCTTTTCGATCCCGAGTCAAATAACAAGATCTTCCATTGTCATTTCCTTGCGTTTATATTTTAGATAATTCTTGAAATCTTTATATGATTGAGGGAGCTTTTTGATGGCAACAGTCACTTGACATTCCTTCATCATGGATTTTATGCATTATCACTTGCAACTCCTGGATTTGACCGATAATTGTTTTGATATCTATCATTTTGAAATCGAGAAACTTTCCAATAGTGAATTTCTTCATTCCAACATCCTCCATTTTATACCTTTTATCTAAAGAAGCCCAAAGTTGCTTTGATGTCTTCATTATGCAGTACACATTATGCAGACTATTATCCAGTCTATTTAATATGTAATTTTTTGCATATAAACTTTGGATTTTTTTCAAATGTTAAGTGTTTCGACTTTCATTGCATCAGGCTCAAGTTCATTTACTTCTAAAGCATCTTAAGTGAGATACATTGCAAGGTTTAGAGTTGTCAAGTAGAACAACACTTTTTGCTGTCAGGGCTTGAAATCTACTCCAGTGATTTTTTCTGGCCTCTCACCATGCGATAAAGCGACAGTGATTTTTGTATTCTCGGTGGTGGCCACATGTGGCTTTGTTGCAGATGTAATACTGTCTTGAGCCATTATTTGTAATACAATGATTCTAATCAGTGACAGAATAGTATTTATACAACATTGTTTAAAGATTTTTAGGAAGAACCTGTAAATATGAAATACAAATTGTTGCAAATATGTTGTAGAAAAATATTTGCAAAGATTTTGCAAAACAAACCGTCTCAACTATCCAACAAAAAACAATTTGCAAATAGTTTGCAAAAACTATACCAATTTATATTTCAAAAACGTTTGTAAATAGTAGCAAAAACTGCATTTACTTATGCAACAAAAAACCAATGCAAATAATTTGCAGAAATCAGTTTGCAAGGATTTTACAAAAAGTTATAAAGATTCAGTAATACGTACAATACCTTTCTATTTGCCTGAGTTCAAATTCTCTGTTTTCTTGAAACACTATTGTTGCCTCTATGGCGTAGAAGGTTGATGAGCAACTGTTTCTAAGATAAAATGGACATACTCTGCAAAACTGAACTGGAATTTGCAGAGTCCGACGAACTCAAGAAAATAATTAAGAATAGAGTTTAATAAGGAAGAAGAAGAACATATTGCAAAAGAGAAAAATAATGTATCTGTTCTGTCCGCTTCGTCTTATATATAGGCGTGGGAATGCCAATTTAACGGTTGTAACAATTGAAAAAGTTGCGACCTTTTGACCAAGTCATGCGACCGTATTATTACCGTTTCCGTTTAAATTTGAACAAAAAAAAAACTGTTTGGTATGAGAAATTTGACAAAGGAACCTTTCACTGCCACCTGCCAATTGCAAAACGATAAGTGCCTCTAATACGCCACAAACGTCCATTCACCCACACCGCGATGCTGGTACAGGTTCGGGTTTGGGCACGGGAATGGGCATACGTGCATGTAATAAAGCAGCTTATTTCATTTGATAAGTATAAACCCGCACCGTTTATACATATGGGCTTAGCTACTGAGCTTCGGGCCTTCAATACTTTATTTTAGAAAAAGTTTGTATTAGTCGTTGCTTTCTTTTCTTATATATACATGCCAATGTATTCAATTGCTTTTGTACAAATCAATTACAATAAATTCTGCAATAACAATCTCTGCTTCTCTACAAATATTTATTTCCTGTTTTCAATTTGATATCAGAGCTTCTTAGCCGAAAGGCAATATTTTTTCTGATCCACTTCATCAATTGATCCAAGGGGTTGAATTTTTCTTTCTCCTTGGTTTTTTGTAATCATCATCATAGATTAGTTTGGACATTGGGACAACTGATCAGTTTTGGATCATCGCAAGAACTGTGCCACGCCTAGTTTCTTAACTGGCTGCATCACCTCTTGTTCACCGGTTTCAGGAGGAGATATAAGCAGCTGCAACCCCCAATTCTATCATGCCAAGCAATTTATTGCGGCTACAGAATCAGAGAATTTCGTGCTAGACATTATTCTCAACCTTTTTCTTTGTTTGGACTACTGTTTTCTTCAAGAACAAGATGCAACTTTACAATTATTGCCCCGCCATATTCTGATCATCAATGGTCAATGAAGAAGCCACATCTGCCTTCTCATGCAGTATGAATGATGGTGCATCACCCAGCAGACACAATCTGATAAAACAAAAAAGTCAAATTATTACCACGTCGTTAGATTAAGATAATTATATACAATGGAAGTATCAAGTTGAAATTGCTCTAAGAGGTTCTGGACTGTTGGAATACATCATTGGAACAACAACAATTCCTCCAATCAATATTTTGAACTAGGATAGCAGTACAACTCCTAATCCAGATCACATCAAATATCAAAAACAGGACAGTCTCTTATCCTTGTGCCTTTTATCATCAGTAAGTCCAAATTTACTATTACATATAGTAAGATGCAATATGTCTCATGATTATGGTCAAGTATCGAACAAATTTTTGGTTCTCAGCTTGCAACAAGAGTAATGCAATACAGAAGAGAATTGCAAAATTCTAGGAAGGAAGACGCAAGCATGAAGGAGTATTTGGGCAAAATTAAAAATATTTGTGACAAATTGAACGTTGTTGGGCATAAAATAAGTGATAGTGAACATATTTTATTTATCACATGTGGACTTGACGAAGAGTATGAATCACTAGTAACTGTTATTTCTACTCAACAAGCATTACTTGATTTACAGTTTGTTCGTTCTGTTCTACTAGTCGACGAAGGAAGAATTGAGCAAAGAAAAGCCATACAAGGTGAGTTTTCGGCTAATTATGCTGCAGCCAAAAACAAACAACCACAAGGGGCCAACAACAAAAATAACACAAACAAACAAGAAAATCAATACTCAAGAGGATATCAGCCACAAAGAAGAGGATTTCAGCCTCAAAGAGGTCGTGGAAGAGGCAGATGGAATAATAACATTCGAGTGAAGTGTCAAATATGTCAAAAATTTGGTTACATAGCAAATAAATGTTATTTTAGGTATAATTCAGATGATGGGCCACAAAACAATCAAGGTAATTCTGCACAGAAAGGGGCACAAACATGACTAATGATGATGCTGACAAGGGCGATGACCACTGTTCTAAGGAATGGTACCCAGATTCAGGTGCAACTCATCACATCATTAATAATCTTCATTGGAAACAAGAACTACTCAGGTATGAAAACTTTACATATGGGCAATGGTGAATCTGCAAGTATAACTCGTATTGGTAAGGCACAATATTTGGGAAAAGACAACTTAATCTAAATAATTTACTTAGAGTACGCATCATTAATAAAAATCTTTTAAGTGTGTCAAAATTTGCCAATGATAACAACATATACTTTGAGTTTCACCCAAAATTCTGCTTAGTTAAAGAATTACTAAGCCAGGAAATATTGCTACAGGGTAATCTACACGATGGCCTTTATAGATTTGACAACTTAAAGGCGGGAAATTCAAGTGGTGAACTCTGGTGCAATAACGTGGATGCTAGCAGTAATAATAATTGTAATATAAATATTAAACAAAGTAATGTTGAATCATGGCATATGAGACTGGGACATCCCAATTTTGAGACTGTGAAAACTTTTTTAAGTAGTAATAATATTGCTTTTAATAATAATGTACCTGTCAAGCATACATGCACACACTGGCAACTCAGCAAAAGCCACAAACTTCATTTCAGTGATTCTGAAACTAGATATAACAAGCCATTATAGCTTGTAGTTGCTGATTTATAGGGACCAACACCACTGAACTCATATCAAGGACACATGTACTATCTTTCTTTTGTGGATGCCTATTCAAGATATACTTGGATATATATATGCTAAAGCGTAAATATGAAACATGCAACACAATTATACAATTCATAACACATGTTGAAAAACAAACCAATTGTAGTGTTAAAATCTTGCAAACAAATGGTGCGACAGAATTTAAGCCATTGGCTAACTATTTTGCCAAAAGAGAAATTAAACACAGATTAACCTATCCTCAGACATCTGAACAAAATGGTTTAATTGAAAGAAAACACACACACACATAGTAGAGACTAATCTAACATTGTTATCACAAGGTTCATTACCCATGAAATACTGGAATGAAGCCTTCTACACTTCAGTATTTCTTATTAACAAGTTACCCACTAGAGTGTTAGATAACAAAACCCCACATGAAATGATATATAATGTTACACCAGACTATAAATTTCTAAAAATATGTGGGTGCCTGTGTTTTCCATGTTTAAGGGATTTTAATAGGCACAAATTAAGTATGAGATTAAGCCCATGCAAATTTATTGGGTATGCTCAAAATAAAAAAGGATATAAGTGTTTAAACAAAAATGGAAGAATTTATATTTCAAGACATGTGATATTTGATGAAAGTGTCTTTCCTTTTACAGATAAACATGCTTTCAGAGAAATCAATGGGATAGATTCAATCAGAAGTGCCTCTTTTTACTGAAACACTTGTAGACAATACTAACAATGGAGAACAAAACATGGTCAACATAAACATGTAGACATAAGATATGGGAGAAACAAGTGCACACATGAATGGATCAGACAGTAACCCAGAAAGCACACATATAAATCAAGCCAATCAAGATATACAAAGCAGTGATAATGGTAACATAGAAAGTAACTGCAGTGCAAAGGCAAACATCAGTGCAAGGACACAACAGCAGGCACAACAACCGCATACTGGACATCATATGAATATTAGATCAAAAAGTGGTAACCCAAAATTTATAATGTGTCAGTAGCTAAAACAGAGCCACTCAATTTCACTCAAGCAATAAGGTCAAATAATTGGAAGAAGGCCATGGACACAAAGTATGAAGCACTCATGAAACATAAAATATGGAGATTAGTAACACCACCAGCACATAAGAATGTCATCGGCTATAGATGGGTCTACAAGATAAAAAGAAAGGCTAAGGAGTCTGTTAGCAAATACAAGGTCGGCTTAGTTGCTAAAGGCTATGCACAACAATTTGGTTTCAATTTCAATGAAACTTTCTCCCTATTCATTAAACCAACTACTATTAGAATTATTTTAACTATTGCATTAAGTAAAGGGTGGAATATAAAGCAACTTGACGTAAACAATGCCTTTTTGAATGGAGAATTAACTGAAGAAGTATATATGCAGTAGCCTGAAGGCTACAACAATGATGATAAGCATGTATGCAAGCTTCATAAGGCAATATATGGACTTAAACAAGCTTCAGAGCGTGGTATGAGAAACTCAAATTAACTTTATCAAATTTAAATTTCATTCAAGTCAAGTCAGACAACTCGTTATGCATGACGAAGAGCATGCAGGGAACTATTTTTATCTTGGTGTATGTGGATGACATGTTGATAACAGGAGATAGACCGAGAAATAAACAGAATCATATAGATATTAGACCAAAATTTTGCTATTAAAGATTTGGGAGAAGTAAAATATTTTCTTGGAATACAAATTCTCAAGAAAAATGACAGGGAATTATTTATGGCTCAACAAAACTATATCTCTGAGATTTTACATAGGGCAAGCATGCAACATGCAAAACATCTACCAACACCAATGATAAGTAACTTACGACTCTCTAAATATAAAGGAGAAGCAATTGACAATGCAAAACAATACAGAAGCATAATAGGAGCACTGCAATACGCAACAATTACTCGTCCAGATATATGTTATAGTGTTAAAAGCTTAGTCAATATATGCAAAATCCCTTATCAGAACATTGGATAGCATTAAAAAGGGTTTTAAGATACTTGTAGGGAACAAAGCACTATGGCATAATTCTGAAATCTGAAAAGGAATCTAGCTTACACTGCTTTAGTGATGCTGATTGGGCACACGATGTGGACAACCAAATATCAGTATCTGGCTACTGTGTATATCTTGGTACCAACATAATTTCATGGTGCACGAAAAAGCAACAAACTACATCCAGATCCAGCACAGAAGCTAAATACAGAGCACTTGCAAGCGCAACAGCAGAGGTACCATGGATTGAATAATCGATGGGAGAATCAGGGTTTGCTCTAACACGAAAGCCGGTCATCTGGTGTGACAACAGAAGCACAGTTTCGCTTTGCCTCAACCCAATATAACATTCAAGAACAAAACATCTGGAAATTGGTCTTCATTTTGTCAAAGAAAGGACGCAAGCAGGAAAGCTAACAATTTTCCACGTTCCTGCCTACTACCAGCGAGCCGACGTTCCAACAAAAGCTCTTTCAACTAAGAATTTTGTTAGATTAGGGAGGAGCTCAGAATCACCGATGGAGGCAGAAATGAAAATGGAATGGGAAAACCCTAGATTGAATTGATGGAGGATAATAAAGCAGCTTATCTCATTCGATATGTATAAACCCGCACCGTTTATACATATGGGCTTAGCTAATGGGCTTCGGGCCTTCAATACTTTATTTTAGGAAAAGTTTGTATTAGCCATTGCTTTCTTTTCTTATATATACATGCCAATGTATTCAATTGCTCTTGTACAAAACAATTACAATAAATTCCACAATAACAATTTCTGCTTCTCCACAAATATATCTTTCCTGTTTTCAATTGCGTGCAGTGTGGTGCGTTGCACCATCCGTTAAGATGATTTTTTATGTATTTCTTGTCTCATGGGAACTATAATATAATGTCCTTATCTTAGTATATAACTACATAATATTTATTACATACTAGGATGTAGGTAGGACTGTACATATTCAAGATATTTAATACATTTAATAATCATTCATTCCAACAATCTCATCCATTAGATCTTCTACTTAATTTCGCCTTTCCCATAAAGACAAACAAATCCAACGGTTCACAATTCGTTTATCTAATTTTGTGTTTCAACAACCGCTTTATATGTTTGTGTGTGTGTATATATATATATATATATATATATATATATATATATATATCGAAAGTCTATCTGAAAACAAATTGGTGGCATACAAATTGATATACAAATTGTGGACTATTGAATCTCCACCTGAATTCAACCTTTCATGCAAAGATAAACAAATCCAACCGTGTATTTAATTTTGTGTCATTAATTTGTGTTCAAATAACCGCTTATATATATATATATATATATCACACATACACATATATCTCAAATTCTTCACGGTTTTGCATAATCATGATTGTTACTAACTGCATACATAATGGCATTGTTATTTTATAACATTAGTACAAAACTCCAGCCCAATGGAATTATGGAAATATTGTATGTATTCTTACTTTTGCTATCAATGAAAGCATTTATGAATAAAATTAGCATGGGTTCAAACTCGTGTAAAAAAATTGAATAGAGATGTTATGGTAACGGTAAATTTACAGTTATGATGCCATTATCAGTCAATCGGTAACTATTTTTGATTAAAATTGGTATACCAGTTTAATCGGTATGATAACGGTGAATTAACCATTTTTATGTAACAATAATTTTACCAGTCAGCTCGAGTAGTCATATGATATGCTTTATTACATGAATGTAAAACTCATAAAATAATTAGAATCAAGTGAATTGTAACGACCCGCATCATATGCATCTGGGGATCGTAGAATATTTATTTCTTTCTCATGCGAAGTCGTATAGCCATGTAACTTTGGGAGACGACCATTGGGGTCATTTCCCATGTTCATGATTTTTGTCGATTTTTAAATGACCATTTTGCCCCTAGTTGATCTTGTTTCGGCCATAACTTTTGATTGGTAAGAAGTTTTGACCTGAAACCACTTCCATTAGATCCAGATGATGGTTTACCTTTCCGTAGAGTGGTTATATTAGCCAAACGGACTCACCGTTTGGTAGATATGGTTGAAACAAGGTTTAGAAGATGAAAAACAGCTTAATCGGGCCTAATTAGGGTGATTAGCAAGAGAGCCCATAACCCATTTCGGAATTAGGACTATGGGGAGGCCGAGAACAGTAGGAAAACGATTTTTATTTCATTTTTCAGCCGCCTAAAACATTTCTCTAACCCTAGCCATGGCCTCCACCTTCTAATTTCATCCCAAATCGCTCTTAATCGCTTTCTAATTGAAGATTAAGCCAAGCTACGTCAAATCAATGGGAAATAACACCAAATCAGAGTTGGAGCTGCTGTGTTACATTATAATTTGACCCAAAACAGGTAATATTTCAGATCTATAGTTTGTTTGTGGCCAAGGTGAGTGATTTGCATCGTTTTTCACTAATTACGGCTAATTAGGGGTGATTAGTGGTAATTAGCGAAATTATATGTAATTAAATTCTGGAAAAAATTGTAAAATTCTAAAATATTATTTTAGGGCTCTGTTAGAAATTTGGGTTAATTTGGATAAGTTTTTCTAATCCTATCATTAGTCGTGCTTAAACATGATTAAGGGAAAAACATGGGTTTTGGGTATGTTTGATCCATATGGACACGATTATTTATTGTTTTGGTGTTTATGACTGATTATACATGTTGTTATGACTGTTTGGAATGTTTTAGGTTGTTTAGAACAGTTAGAATGGTCGAAAACGTCGTCATATGGCGTAAATAGCTGGCTGGAAAGAGATGCAGGAAATTGGTCATACCTGTTCGTGAACCACACCCCGATCGTGAGGATGATCAAGAACCCCACACCCCGATCGTGAGGATGATCACGAACCATCACACCTCGACCGTGTGTAAGATGGCGAAGCCTCACACCCCGATCGTGAGGATGATCACGAACCCCACACCCCGATCGTGAGGATGATCGCGAACCCCACACCCCGACCCTGAGGAATAGGACGAACCACCTAGATGTTACATAAGCTGAATCAGTCACCACGAGCTGGAGGAGGTAGACCACGAGCCGCGAACCGATGTTGGAGCATGATGTCACGAGCCACGAGCCACGAGCCACGAGCTGAAGGAGGGACCACAAGGCGCTGGCCAGGGGGAAATCACGATCCAATCTTTGACTCTGGACAACGAATGAACCGAATTGAAGAATCACGAACAAAGATGATGACCAAAACCCGAGATGCAAAGGTAGTGCAAATGGGAAGATTGTACTCAAGATCCAGACGTGAACCAATGAGTTAACTTCATGATTGGACTTTACCGCGGGACGTGTGCTAAGGAGTTATCGACGTCTATAGCTTTGATTCACCACCAAGATGGATGTTAGGCTACGTATCAGTGCAGAGGGGTAGTTACTACTCCATGGGGCAGAGTGATCGTAGCATAACTATGAGCCAGTGCAGTGGAGTCTTCATGACTTCATGAGGCAGAGTGGACATAGCAAGGACTAGTGGCTATGGATCAATGTAGCGGAGTCGCCATGACTCCATGGGGCAGAGTGATCATAGCAAGGATTTGGGTGATCAAAACGGTGGATATCATATGCTTTATGCACTGAGTGAGAGATGCGAGGATGATTGTTATGCTTGATTGTTTGACATCCCTATGACATGCACACCCCTCCCCTCGTATCTTTACACCATATGTTAGTGTCACTTTAGAGTATTGTACATCTTGTTGTGCTAACTCTTTGGTTGCAGGTCCATATTCAGGTATGGTTTAGTATACCTGTTATTGTTCTGTTTTGCTGTTTATCGCTCATACCAGACTTTTGTCTGACCCAGAGTTTTATGTCTCTTCTTATTACCCTGGGTGCTCTTAAACGGGTAGACTAGAGACAAGTTAGGTGGTATGCACGGGTAGTTGTACCGGAGACGAGCAGGAGGCTTCCACGTATGATATATATATATAGATATTCTCCATGTGTCGCTGCTGGTCACTACTTTGGGCATTAGTAGTGTACCTTTCTTATTTGGCTTTAGAGACAGTTCTCCAAAGTTGTAATAATGATGATATGGAACATAAGCTGTATTTTGAATTTCCGCTGCTATGATGATTATGGTTTAGTTCCCAGCTTATGCACTGTCTCGCCTGTTTTATGTCAAGTATGTTATCATTATATTTTATTCCATGCGCTGTGAGACATTCTACAGGTTCCTTGTTAGTTCAAATTCCATTCTTTCCTTTCTTTGACGACCGTCCCGTGTTGGTCAGGCATAAGCACAACGCACTTTCATTGGAAATGTCGGCTGGTGCGGGGCGGGCCGTCACATGAATAATTTCTAATATACTTCTTTTCTTTTTTATTTTGCTTGTTATTAAAATTAGTATATTGAATGTGCATTATATCGTAAAAATAAATGTCGAGGTATAAGCTTCTACATTAAGGGTGCTACTATTCACACTCCGGTTTACACTTCTGATCACCAAAACTAAAATCACCCCAAATATTTCAATTTTTCTCTACTGGTCACTGTCTAAATTAATAACCTAAAAATTGAGAGGCCATCAACACCTTCCTCTAGCGAACGCTTTCTTCCTCATTTACATCATGCATTTATGTCTTTTAAGTCATTTGATCGAACATCTTGCATCATATTATCACGACCATCATGTTTATCGTCTAATTTATCATCATTTAAATACTCCATCTATCAAACGACAAAAAAAGTTAATATATCAATTTATAAAGGAAGATACATAAGTTATACGGATAAAAACCCTACAAGTTAAAACTTACATTGTCATTCTCTATTACAACATCGTCAAATTTAATGTCCTCAAAGCTTGAAATTTCTAATGGAGGGAAAAAAATATCATAAAAAGCAATGGAAAACCCTAACCACTAAAAAACCTTAGCAACATGTTCTATAACATAATAGAAAACAATAAAAATCAAGCAATTCTAAGTTTTTTATTTTATTTTCGTCTAGCATCACTATTAGACACAAAATAATATATGCTTTTTTTAGAGTTTAGGGTTTGAAATTGTAGAGAAATATGTATTTTTCGTAGGAGAAGTACAGTGATGAATAACCGAATGAAAGAATAATATATGGTGACCATAAGAATATAAAAAATAATTATTTGTATTAAATTTAGAAAAGTGGTCGGAAGCGTAAAATAATAGCACCCTGCAATGATGAATGTAATGGTTATCACGTTATTGTCATATGAGGTATACCAGTCATGGTGCTAACAATAAAACCGTTATGCTGATGATAACCGTAACCATCCTAGAATTGGGTGTGAAAGGGCAAACTGCGGGATGAAAACAACTAGCCAATTTCCTATTCAGGAAGAAGCAAACAGTGTATCCTTTGTTCAGCGTTCAGCAAGAGGAATTTGCATTCACCACCAGCATCTAAACACATGGAGCTCTGATCGCATAAACCCTAGATCATTCATGTAAACCAAATCCGCTGAGGGAGTTTGTAGTTCATTATGCAAGGCGGTCATTACAATCCGTATCACCATCAGCAAATTCAGCAGCAGCAGCACCTTGCTTCCCTCCTTACTGCCGCAGCCGCCACGTCTTCTCCATCTCCTGCCGCTCCATTGCCGCTCAGTAAAAACAGTAATGTTCTACACGGTAAAGTTGATGATACCCATCGGATCAGTGCCCTAGAATCTTTAAAGAGAAGCTTGCTCAGTCTTTACCCTGCCAGTTCTCAAGTTATTTCCCATTCCGCCCCTTTCTTGTCCCATGGACTCTTTCAGCTTCTTTCTGATAGGTAATAAACTATCCTTTGTCAATTATTTGAGAGTTTCCATTAACCTTTTACTGTTGTTCATTTTGCCACAAATCAGTAATCTGATTTCTGTATGGATGCTAGAACTGATAGAATTTCCCTAAGTTTATGGTGGTGTCAACGGATGCCAATCCTTACAAACATTGATAATGAAATAATACACATCAGTGTTAATAATAACCATTGATACTTTTCCACTAGCGTCCCACCTAGAACCATATTGCATTTGATTAAGGGGATTAAACCTGTCTCATGTGAATGGCCTTCATAACTGCCATGATTTGGGTGTACATAAAATTTGGCTGCAGCATTCCATTATAGTTCTATAAAGTTTGTGGCAACACATCTACTGCTTAACAATAAGGCACTATGTCTGGTTATAATACCATGCATAGCTCACATCCTCACAAGAACGCTTGCACACAGGAGTACCTTTTTCTCTCTCGAACAAAATATATTCAATAAAGTTAATTATAAATACCTGTCAAGCTATCAGTTGTCTCTTAGCTAATTAATTGTTTCTTTTTATCATATGTTTTATTTGCTTGTAAATACAACAACTTGATTTTTCAATTATCATTTAATTTTTCATTTAGAGCTTTTTCTGTGAGGCGAGCAGCTGCAATTACATATGCATGTCTAAGTGCTCTCTCGGCTTCCATTCCATCAGGATCAACTGGCATAGTCGATCGCTTCATTTCATGGGCTTTACCGCAACTCAAAAGTATTGGAGATTTGAATTGCTCATCAGAAATAGCTTTGGATAGTCTTCAAGAATTTCTCGCTACTGGCGATGCAGTCAATATAGAACGATACCTGCCCTCCATACTTAAAGCATGCCAAGAGCTTCTAGAAGACGAGAGAACCTCCTTCAACTTACTTCACCAACTTCTGCATTTACTAACTTTGATTTCATGCAAATTCGAATATTGTTTTGGGCCCCATTTCATCGATATTGTGGATGTGCTTCTTGGATGGGCTTTAATGCCAGAACTCACTGCATCAAATCGGTGTGTTATTACAGATAGTTTTTTAAAGTTCCAAAACCAATGGTTGATTAATTTGCAATTTTCTATGAGCCTTCTCTCTAAATTTATGGATGATATGGAGATCTTAGTTCAAGATTTAAGTTTGGAGTTTAATCAACAGGCTGGGAGATTATTTGCACTATTCTCTTGTTTTTCTACAGTTCTTCAAGTCACAATTTCCGGTAGTAAGGAAGCAAATCTGGTTAAAGAAATAAGTGAATCAGTTGAAAATATAGCTCCTCGATTTTCAATGTTTGTTTTATCCTTTTTGAAAGTATTTGGGTGGTCGAATTGGATGGAAGAATCGTGGAAATGCCTAATTCTATTAGCTGAGATATTACAGGATAAGTTTTCCAAAATTTATCCAATAACTATTGATATCCTGTTTCATTGCATGAACCAAGCTTCCTCACAAATCCTTGAACTTATGAAAACCAATATGCGATTATTGTCTTTACAAAAATCTGAAGTACTAGCTTCAGCAGTCAAAACCTTGCTACAGTTTGAATCACCTTTATCTCAATTGAGGCTTCATCCGAATCACCTTGTTGTGGCTAGTTCAGCTAATACATACATTTTCTTGGTTCAACATGGTTGCGATAGAGCCATAACTCAGTTTATTAGGTCACTAATTGAAGAGTTGGAGATTTTGAAATCTATGCTGGTTAACTGTGATTCTGATATGATGTCTCATAAGAAGTACACCGTATCCGAGTTGTTATCTTTGATAAGATTTGATTTGAAATTGATAACTTGTTATGTTTCTATTGATTCTAATAGATGTTTCTCAAATTACCCTGGCAGAATTGAGAGGCTGGAAATACTGTCATCATTTATGCTTGATATGTTCAGCCCATTTGAACAACCTATACATAAAAAACCTGATTTGCAGATAATTATTGTTAGATCGCTGCACAAAATTAGCGAATCTGAGTTTTTCACGAAGGTAATTGCCACTGCACATTCCTGTACAAGTACTACTTATTGTTCCGAATTTTTGATCAAGTATGGAAGTTGTTTGATAATAGCACTTGATAGTTCGTCTGCTCTTGGAGTTAAACTAGAAGCCCTTAACTGGATCAGTACTTTTGGCAAAACGATATTGCATGTCAATAAATGTGAAAATTTGACCAAGTCTAATTATGGATCAGATTATTGTGTGACTATATGCAGGAATTTGCTCATACATATTTTAAATGCCTCGTATGATAGAGAAATAAGTTTACGATCTAGTGTTGCATCTGTCTTGGAGGTGCTATTGAACGCACAACTTCTTGATGTTCGAGATATACCATATGTTTCCTTGATTGTTCTCGATAAACTTGGTGATCCAGACGCAGAAGTAAAATATCTCTACATAAAATTACTTTCCATTGTCTTACCTCTCACCGTCTATGCATGTGGTTTTTTCGATGAGAAAGATGATTTTTTTAAGATTACGGATAGAACCGTTGAAGGCAGCATATACAATAAAGAGTGGAAGCGAGTGCTAGCTACAAAACATTTTCCCCGGAGACTCCAGTCGCAACAGCTAGTTTCTATTTTGAGTTTTTTATCGCAAAAAATGAAGGCACCACTATCTTCTTGGGTACAAAGACTAGTATTCAGCTGTCGGGGAAAAAGAGAACATACCCCTACTTTGTACGAAGTGGTGGAACATAAGAATGACAATTCTCTTCAATCAAGAGATATCCTGGACAAAATGTTCCCGGTTAGCAATCTAGCTGCTATTTGGTGGTCTCTTCATGAAGCTTCTAGATATTGTATAAATCTCCGTCTCCGAACTAATCTTGGTGGGCCCACACAGACGTTTGCTGCTATAGAACGTATGCTTTTGGATGTACCAACTCTACTGCTACAAAATGTTGGGCAATGTGAAGGAAAACACATAGGTTCATATAATTTTCATTTGTTGCCAATGAGATTACTTATAGAGTTTGTTGAATCATTAAAGAAGAATGTGTATAATGCATATGAGGGATCATGTATATTGCACCCTGCATCTAAGCAGAGTTCCTTGTTTTTCAAGGCAAACAAGAAAGTATGCGAGGAGTGGTTTTCACGTATATGTGAACCTATGATGCATGCTACTTTATCTCTTCATTGTCATGATGCCACTTTTCACTATTGTGTTCTAAAATTACTGGATCTCAGGGATATTACTACATCAACTCTTAAAGAAAAAACTAATAATAATCTTAGATCCAAATTAGCACCCGATGTTTTGAAAGTTCTGAGACATGCCTCCTTATCTTTATGTAAGAGACACGAGCCCGAGTCTGTAGCTGGACTTCAAAAATGGTCTCTCACTACATTTTCTTCGTTATTTGGTGAGAATGATATCAATTCATGGATCACTGGACTTGTATATCAAGCTCAAGGGCAATATGAAAAAGCTGCTGCCTATTTTTCACACTTGCTACAATCTGAGGAGGTGCTAACTTCATTAGGTTCTGATGGTATTCAGTTTGTTATTGCACGAGCTATAGAGTGCTACACATCAGTTTCAGATTGGAAGTCACTGGAGAACTGGCTTTCAGAATTACAATTGCTTCGGACCATTCATGCTGGAAAATCGTATTCTGGTGCTCTAACATCATCTGGAAATGAGTTGAACATGGTTCATGCCTTAGCATGTTTTGATGAAGGAAATTTTGATGCATCATGGAGTTACCTTGATTTGACACCAAATAATAGTAATGAACTCACCCTTGATCCTAAATTAGCCTTGGAAAGAAGCGAGTATATGTTATTACGCTCGATGCTTGAGAAAAATAAAGGCAGCGAAGAAAAAATGTACGAGGATTTGAACAAGGCTAGATCAATGTTGGATGAAACTTTATCTACTCTTCCACTTGATGGGGTGAATGAGGCTGCTGCTTGTGTTGTACAGCTTCATTGTATAAATGCTTTTGAAGAAGGAACGAGATTAAACGATACAGATGAGTCTGTTTCTACAGTATTAGGGTCATTGCATCGAGTATTAAATTCGCCAATCACTACAATTTATAGAGATTGTAGCTTGTGGTTAAAAATATTAAGAATGTATCATAACGTGATTCCTAAATCTCAGGTTACACTTCTTCTTTCAGAAAAAGTTCTTAGATTAGCCCGTAAGCAAAAGAATTTCTCATTAGCTAATCGTCTTTTAAATTTTAACCATAATGAAATTCTCTCTCCAAGCCTGCAATTAGAGAGTATCCTTCTAAAATATGAAGAAGAAAAACATGAAGAAGCTATGTTAGAACTCTGGTTAATGGTTGGCCCTGCTATTATGTCACCAGATACTTCTTCTGCTGACATCAGCAATGATTTGAAGGCCAAGGCATGCTTGAAACTCAACGCATGGTTGAAAAATGAGAATTCAAGCGCTACCGTAAGAAAGGTTATTTCGAAGATTCACGATGATTTCAATGTACAAAAAGAGTATCATATTAACTCAATTTCTGATTCCAGTCTGAATAGGATTATTGAGGATATCATTGGTATAACTACAAAATTTTCTTGTAGTATTTGCCCTACAATGGGTAAAGCATGGCTTTCATATTCATCATGGTGTTTTAATCAAGCAAAAAATTCTCTTCTTATCGGTGGATCTATTTTGAATTCAGATTTAACACGAGACAAATTGCAAATGACAGAAGCAGAAATTACTAAGGTTAGAGTTATTTTTGCTAAATTACTCCATGATGAGGAAAACGAAACTCTAGTGGATTCTTTAGTGAACAAAACAATATTTTTAATGCATAATGCGGCTAACGCGCCTGGTCTTGAAATCTCCAATAACAAGTGTCCTTCTACTATACTCGCTTCTCAGTTGCATGCTCTTTTCCTAAATGTGAATATAAATGATGATCGTGCTTCTTACCTTGATGAATTGATTGACATTTGGTGGTCATTAAGGAAACGAAGGGTAGAGTTATTTGGGCATGCCGCACAAGGTTATTTTAAGTATCTTTCAGTTTCTTCATCCATTATCAATGAAGAGCATTCTGCTATATCTCATTATAATGTTGCTAAAAGTAAAGCTTCTAGTAGTACCTTACGGGCAATGCTGTATATTTTGCATATTCTTCTGAACTATGGCGTTGAGTTGAAGGATACCCTCAAGATTGGTTTCACCACTGTTCCATTAGTGCCATGGCAGGTGAGGGTATATCATATATAGCTTAGTGATTGATTTTTTATGGTTCACATAACATATATTTAGAGTTACGCCTGAAGGTAGAGCTATTTACATCTTAGCTTGCTATAATAAAAACGGTATATAATTTAATATAGTCCAACTATTTCAACGCTATGTGGTCCACTATTGTCTTACCATAGAGGGTAAGTGGTTATGCTATTTTGATATTCTTAAGCTTTCTAATTTTGATTTATCAATTCATATATCTTTCTTGTAGGTTATGGACTAAATTATTAAACAAAGAGACTTGTCAGTAGGGTGATAATTTTCATTTGAAGTTACCCTACTGATAATTATAATATTAAACTCAAACACGCACTGTTTTTCTAGTATATAACTATATATCTCTTGCTGGTTGATACATAAATTAATTTGTTTGGATGTAAAATTTCGAATATGATCGAACCTACACGATTTCTGAATTAATTTATAGTAGTGATATTTAATTTTGTTATTTCATATCCAAAAAAAAGAATTGCATATTACTGATTGTCAGCTATGCTTTTATAGGCGATAACACCCCAGCTATTTTCAAGGTTAAGTTCTCATCCTGTAGAAATTGTCAGAAAGCAGTTAGAAGAATTATTGATTATGATGGCTAAGCAATCTCCATCCTCGATCGTGTATCCTATGCTAGTTGATATAAATGCTAATGACAGTGAACCCTCTGCCGAACTTCAGAAAATATACGATTATCTGGTAATGTTTATATGCGCTTTGCGTAGTTCACTTGTATCTTTTACAGTCCTTTGTTATTGTATTGTACAATGCAGGCTAAGCTATATCCTAATCTGATTCATGATGTTCAATTGGTAATAAATGGTCTGGAGGCTATAACGGTACTTTGGGAGGAACAATGGTTACACACTCTTCAAGATCTTCATACCGGTAAGCCTTTCTTTTATTAACTTCAAGCTATGCATTCATTATGCTCTGTTGACATGTTTATAGTCAGCCGGCTTTCTTTACTTAAAATTGTCATAGATATAGGTATTATTCCACTATGAACTTAAGGTTTAATAATACAGTTGCCTCAAATATCAATAGACGCACCTTCATAATTAGTGTAAATTTATTTATATATGGATTTATATACTTTCTATTTTCTGTACAGATGTCAGAAAACGGATACATATGCTGAAAGAGGAAGCTACACGAATTGCTGAAAATTCTACTCTTAACTTCACCGATAAAAATAAAATTAATGCGGCGAAATACTCGGCTATTATGACTCCGGTCGTTGTAGCATTAGAGCGTCGTCTAGCTTCAACTTCTTGTGAACCCAAAACTCCTCACGAGTCATGGTTCCAAAGAAAGTATAATGAACAACTGAAATTTGCTATCTCAGCTTTTAAAAGCCCTCCTACATCTATAGCAGCATTAAATGATGTCTGGAGACCATTTGATGCAATCGCGTCATCTTTGGTCAAATGCCAAGATAAAGCCAACGTTAATCTGAATGATGTAGCACCCCAACTGGCATCACTTTCTACTTCTGAAGTTCCTATGCCTGGCCTTGAAAAGAAATTTTTAACATCGAATTCGTCCATTACAATTTCATCTTTCTGCGAACAAGTAACTATCCTATCAACAAAGACCAAGCCTAAGAAAATTGTATTTGTTGGATCTGACGGCCAAAAATATACTTATCTTCTAAAAGGGCGAGAAGATTTACGACTTGATGCACGAATTATGCAGTTGTTACAAACCATTAATGATTTTTTCAATTCATGCACTGCTACTATTAGCCGGTCGCTTGCCATTCGGTATTATTCTGTGACCCCTGTCAGTGGCAGAGCTGGACTTATTCAGTGGGTTGATAATGCATCTAGTATGTATAGTATTTACAAGTCATGGCAGATACGGAAGCAGATATCACAGCTAGCTGCTAATGGTGCTGGGAACACCCACAATGAGCTGCCTCGTGTCCCTCGTCCGAGTGATATGTTTTATGGAAAAATTATACCAGCTCTAAAAGAAAAAGGTATCCGTAAAGTAATATCAAGAAGGGATTGGCCTCATGAAGTCAAAAGAAAAGTTCTCATCGATCTTATGATGGATACACCAAAAGAGATAATTTGGCAGGAAATGTGGTGTGCTAGCGAAGGGTTTAAAAGTTTCAGATTGAAGACCAAAAGGTAATCCCATTCTTTAGTCCCTTGTAGTAAATCTAAGTACTGTTAATAAAATTATTTGACACAGTTTAACCCCTAATATAGGTTCTCTAGCAGTGTAGCAGCCATGAGCATGGTAGGCCACATTCTTGGCCTAGGAGACAGACATTTGGACAATATTCTTATGGATTTCTCTAGTGGAGATGTTATCCATATTGATTACAATGTGTGTTTTGACAAAGGAAAGAAATTAAAAATTCCTGAAATTGTCCCGTTCCGCCTTACTCAAACTATCGAGACTGCATTAGGATTGACTGGAGTGGATGGTACTTTCAGGGCCAACTGCGAGTCTGTTATTGACATTCTCCGCAAAAATAAAGATATTCTCTTGATGTTACTGGAAGTGTTTGTGTGGGATCCACTAGTGGAGTGGACCCGAGGTGATAACCATGATGAAGCAGCGATAGGAGGAGAGGAGAAAAGGGGGATGGAGCTTGCAGTTAGTCTTAGCCTATTTGCTTCTAGATTTCAAGAAATTCGAACTCCCTTACAAGTAGGTTTACTACTTAAAATAGGACTATACGTGGACAAAGTAAATAACAAAAAAAAAAAATCTAAAGATTGAACAATAGTTATGGAGTCCTTTTAGTTAATTTGATTTATTCACAATGGTTTGAGTTTTTTTGGTTAGAGTTCCAGAATTTCAATAATTCAATTTTAAATTCTAGTTGCAACCAGGTCGGAACTGATGGAAAATATCGATTTCAATGGAAAATCATTTAAAACAACGCACTTCATTCTATTTCAAGGAGGAATAAATTTTTATAGCTGTAATTGAGTAAACTTGAATCTAGAAGTACAAAAACAACCAGAGATGGAAATCACCCCCCCAAAAAAAAAGTGAAAAGAAGAAAAAAGCTGGAAATGTTCACAGTAAACTACACAAACTTAAAGTGGATTTATTTAAAACAAAACTGAACATATGCTCAGATTAAATTTTAAAGCTCGGCTGATTCTCTACATTAATTATCGTATTTCCATCTGTGCAGTAAATTCCCGCTATTACCCTGTTATAACTTCGCTATATGCCGTAGCGATCTCCACCGCTGTGATTTCCCCAAATAGCCTCAAACATAGTTTTTCCGCTTTAAGCGCGGCTATATTCCGCTATTCACGATGTTTTCCGTTATTTACGCTATATTCCACTATGCATCATAAAAACTATGAAATTAGTTTTTAATTGAATTTTTTAACGTGTATTTTTAGAAACAAATATAGTATAACATTCTATTAAATTCAATTAAGTTAAATGAAAGTTTATGTTTGTTTACATATATTTGTGCATGTTTTTATTTAAAATTAAGAATGTATTTGTTATAATTAAACTGAATGTTAAGTTTTTTATTTTATTATCGTTTATATATATCTATAAACTTTAAGAACGAGTTTTGCATGTTGTTTTAGAGTTATCAGCTATATCTTCTATTTTCTCGCCGTACTCCTGCAACGATTCTTTGCACCTCCGCCACATTGCGCTAAGTGCTTTAACTGCACAGATTTATGTAGAGACTATTGAAATTAAAAAAAGTGGTCAAAATCAAAGTATTTGGAAATGGTTAATTTTTTTAGGACTCCTAGATGATCGGGAAAGAAAATTGAAGCTTGGACTTAACTTTATAAGCTCACACTCATAATTTCACAAACAACAACGTGGTAGTTTTGTTTTCAAAAACGAAAATCACGTGACAAGTTACTGTCACTTTGATTTTTTTAATTTTAAATGGAAGAACACATCTTCAAATACGTTGCGCTGTTGTAATCGATTGACAAAATACAAAATTCTAAAAAGCAGAAGCATGGAAACTTTTTTGAAATCATATGATAAACTACATTACTTATGTTTAATTGAAATGGTAATAAAACATCTTTAATCAATTTTGGTTGCTCTATTGAATCTTTAATCCTTATTAATATTTTTCTATAGAAAAATTACCAAAATAGAAAATCGAATTTGAACCAAAACCAAAAGTTGTGAATATGGTTGGAAAATCCGAGAACTTGAATTATCAAAATGAAAAGTCCAAACTGAAATGTTGAACCTTGTTATGGCACTATCGTGACCTAAGAGCATTTACTTTGATTTTTTATAAAAAAACTGCCCGAGCATGCCATGCAAACAATGAAGTGAATATTTAACACAAATATTCCCAGAAGTTAACATTAGTTTTTGACTATTTGATCACTCCATTAGACTAGTTATTCAAAATCGAATCGACAATCATTGTGAAAGGCTCCACACTTTAAAATAACTTTCCAATACCATGAAACATGCTATGTGTGCATTTTTTTAAAAACTTCAAAAGCATTTTCTTGTTGAAGTGGCAGTATATAACTTCTGAGAATAATGAAAGTACTTAGACTGCGCACTGCTTATTTTCTAACTTATGATACAACTATGCATACGAGAGTTACGGCACGTCTTCGTGCGTGATGATGACACGTGATTGGCTCTTGAATCGTTTTTCTACAAAGTGTATATCTTTAGCACATTCAAAAGATAATGATTTATAGAAATATTTAATCATATTATATTTAATCATATTTTTGTATTAAAATCATTTTATGTTGGTTCAGATTTAATTTTTTAAGTTGCAACATTTTTAGTTTAGTTTGAATTTTTATTTATATATTAATTAACAATTTATTTGGAAGATCCTTTTTTAAGCGATATTAAGATTTGGTAGAATTTGTAGATGGAAGTTTGGAATTTTTAAAAACTTACTATATCTAATTTTAAATGGCATTAAAAGTTGAAAATATTTGTAAATGGGCGTTTTGAATTAAAAATAAAATGTTAAATCCTATTTTCTTGCGTTGAGTCCATGTTAGTTATTTTATTTACAGTTTGGAAAATCTTATTTTCCAAGTTTGAATTATATATATTCTTTCGATACCCAGTGCCAAAGGCTCCCTTACTCAAGCGCGAGAGGACTTCCCAGGTCAGTCTCCCGTCCCGGTACTATTCTCACGGCTTTCCGGGGTCTGGGGGTGGTCGATTAGCGCGCACAACCTTTTATATATATATATCACTGTTATTACGGCGCTCGACTAGTCGCGACTAGTCGTTGACTAGTCGGCTAGTCGAGATGGGGACCTCGACATGAAACGTCGACTGGCCAAACGTCGACTGGAATTGAAACCGTAGAAATCGGAACCCTAAATCGAAGTCTCGATGTCGATTTGGAACCCTAACTCGAACTCGATTTGGAACCCTAACTCGAACTCGAAATCGAACTCGAACTCGATTTGGAACCCTAACTCGAACTCGATTTGGAACCCTAAATCGAAGTCTCGACCAAGGTTCGAACTTCCGTTTCAGGATCTAGGGCACAAAAAAAATGAAGCAGAAGAAAACGAAGGAGAAGAAGAAAACGAAGAAGAAAACGAAGGATAAGGTTCGAACTCGATTTGGCCTGATGTTTTGCAAGTTAATAACAATGGACTTCAAAGTTTTGTTACTGTAATTAACTAATTAAGTAATTATGGACCATATAAATTTGAAATTATTGGTCATATAAATTTTGTTTACATTTACCAACTACTTAAAAATACAAAATTTGACTACATAAATATATATATTTATTTATCGACTAGTCCGACTAGTCTACGACTAGTCCACTAGTCGACTAATTGAACCTCCATCGACTCGACTCGACTTGCCGCCGTGATAACCATGATATATATTATTAATTAATTATATATATGATTGACCCTCTTTTCAAGTGATTTTAAGGTTTAATAGTATTTATAGATATACGTTTTGAATTTGTAAAAAAACTTCTATTTGTTAGATCTTATTTTTAAGTGATGCTATGATCTGAAAATATTTGTAGATGGAAATCTTATTTTGTTAATATAATCTAGTTGAAAATCCTATTTTCAAGCGATATTAAGATTTAATAGTAGGGGCATTTCTGGTATTCATGCTGACACAAAAAAGTGTGACACCAAAGTTATTACAACTATTATTAAAAGTTGGAATTGTTTTGATCAGCACATTCACTAATACTGTAAACATCGAATTTGATTTAGTAATTTTTCACTGCATGTATTAAGCCAAATCACAATTTTTGTTTGTAATGTATCAACATTGATTGAAGTGGGATACTAACATTTATGCCATGCTCAATGTTTATTTTTTGTCGATATGGAACTAATTTCCAACTGTAACTCTGTAAGACACATTTTCCTCTTAATCTAGAAAAAGCACCTTTTCGTCCAAAATTTAGCTATACATGCCAATACACCTGAACATTGTCTTAACCTTGTACTATTTTGTGTTGTTGTAGTTTGTAGGGCTGTCAATGAATAATTTTGGATACATACAGTGTTTGCTATATCCGTATCCCCATCCGAAATGATTTCGGATAATCCACATCCGTGGATACGGACAAATATCGGATATTTATCTTATCCGCCAACGATTGATAAATCAAGAAATGTAAATTGAAATTTAGGATTTAACATGTTTTTTTGTCAATGCCATGGTTTATAAAAATATAAAAAATCAACAAGTATAACGATAATAAATAGTTTTGAGTAATTAATATGCATTAAATGCATAATATATAAAATATTAACTTAATAAAAAAATAAATTTACATGATCTGTTGTGCTAAAATACATATAAAATAACCTATAATTTTGATAAAAATCTAGATGGATAATTTTGCGGACGTAGATGCCTTCGTATCCACATCCGTTTTTCGAATATCAGATATTTATTTGCTTTGCAGATACGCATGCGGATGGATTTCGGATTTTTTGGGTATCCATTGACCGCCCTAGAATGTCCGCCCTAGGATGGATTTCGGATTTTTCGGATGCGGATCAATAAGTACTTAAGTTCCCCCACTCAATCACTTTTATCCTCCTGTGTTGCAATTTACAGACACAAATGTAGTTGAGAACATATTTATTTTTTCGATATTATTTATAACGTCACTTACTAGCAATGTAGACACTGTATCAAATTTGTTAATACGACCCAAAGCAACACTGGGTTTTTGATAAGCCCTTCGACATTGTTTGAAGTGATGGTTTGTATTTTCATGTCAAATATTTGTGTTTAGAGCGACAAAGGGTTGTCTTTTCCTATCCATCTTACATACTTGAATGATTTGGTATGACCATTTTTGTTTTCTTCTATAACAGGAACATCATGATCTTGTACTATCTGCATTACCAGCTGTTGAAACTGCCATAAAAGTATGATTTTGCACCTGACCGTACAATAGTAACTTTGTAACTTTAGTAATCTTATATAATTTTCTGTTGTATTTTTATTGCAGAAATTTTCTGATGTCATGAATCAATATGAGGTGATTTCTACCAGCTTCAATCATGCAGAAAAAGAAAAAGCAACTCTTTTGCAGTTGGAGACAGCAGCAAAATCAAATCTTACTGAAGTAAGATCTTTATCGAAAAAGTCTCAAGAAGCATTTGAATTGCAAGCAAATGAATTCGCACAGTTAAAAGCCATGGCAACTGAAAAAGCACAAGAAGCTTCCATTTGGATTGATCAACATAAAAGAATTCTTGATGCTTTGAGAAATGGTTCTCTTCTTGAGGCAAAATCATTCATGAGATTAAATGATGCAGATAGCGATGATTTATCCCTTACGTCTGCAGTTACGATATCTAAAGTTCCGTTGACTGTTGTACCAGAGCCCACTCAAGCACAATGCAATGATATGGACAGAGAAGTTCGCCACGTTATCATTGAATTATACGATGGAATCAGTCTTGCATTTGAAGCAATTAATGAATATGCTTTTGCACTTAAAAGCGTACTTCCTATGAATTATTTCACAACCAGTCCGATATATAGCTGGACACAAGTGTTGCAGCTTTCTCTCAATAATCTTTCCAGCGATGTTTTGTCCATTGCGAGAATACAGGCTTCTGATATTATTTCAGAATCCCAAGGTGATAAAGATCTTGATTCAGTTCAACAAACGCGTCACGACCTTCTTCTTAGAATTGATTTATGTGCTAAGCATATACACAAAATTGAAAATGAATACGCTGAAATGACTATGTCCGTTGGAGCTAATACCGAGACAAAAGCTAAAGAAAATATGGTATCTGCTTTCACAAAATATCTGCAGTCGGTTGGATATTTGAGTAGAAAAGATAAGAAGCATGATAATGCTAGTCTAAGGAAAACAAAAATTTCACTTAGTGTACGCATGGCTGCAAACGTACTAACTGAAGATATCAAAGATAAAGCGCTAAAATTTTCAAATATAGTCGATGCTAACAGCTCTCTTTCTGAGTTCGAAGAACTAATTGAAAGGTACATGCTAGTGGCATCGTCCGTGAACGAGCTTCACAAGCTAATTGGGATTGATTATGAGACTCGGATATACGAAATAAATTGGGTATTAGTTTTTCAATCTTGTAAAAGACTGCTTGAACAAATGACTGATAAGACTCTTCCAGAGATGATTAAATCAATTCTTTCTCATAGTTCAGAAGCAATGGATGCATTAGGGATTATATCGCAAATTCGTGGCTCAGTAGATACTGCAATCGAACAACTTGCTGAGATAGAAGTGGAGAGAAAATCTTTAATTGAGTTAGAGAAAACCTATTTCACAAAAGTCGGTTCAATAACCGAGCAACAGGAAGTACTTAAAGAGGCTTCAATGAAAGAAAAAGATAATTTATCTTGGGAAGAAGCTGAAGAGATTGCAACTCAAGAGGAAGATTGTAGGGCACAATTGGATCAACTTAATCAAACATGGAGTCTGAGAGATGCACGGGTTCTTTCTCTAGCAAAAGCAGAATCTTCTATCTGTAATTCACTAGTTGCATCTGAACAATATTTTTCTTCGTTACTAGAGGTGGAAAATGAAAGTGGTTCGAACATCATTAGCGGTGCATATCTTCTTTCTTCGCTGGCCAAACCCTTTTCCGATCTTGAGTTGTGTGATAACATGTTAAAAGTTGATATTTCAAACCCTTCTTCTCATGAAGTCGCAGATTCCTTTACATCTGAATCTAGATTATTAGAAAGCCACTTATTTTTTATCTGGAAAGTAGGCAGTCTGTATTCCATTTTGAACACATGCATACATGAGATTTCTTCAGTAGATCATAACATTGACATTGATTATAACGCTCTTAACAAAAAGCTTGAGATCCATCTGCATGAGTTTATTGTTCGGTACGTGAAAAAACGAATTGCACCTGCTTTCATATCACAGCTAGAAATGGGAAATAAGAATCTTGATTTGGATTCTGATAAGGTGAAGGTTGATGCATCATCTGTAAGAAGTGTTCAACTTATGTTTGAAGAATATTGCAATGCACATGAAACATCTAGGGTTGCCAGGTCAACAATTTCAACTATGAAAAAACAGATTAGTGAGTTTCATGGTGCTTTATATAGAGCAACATTAGAACTTGCTCAAATGGAGTGGTTGCATGACTCATCATTACCTCATCTTCTGCAGTCGAATATTTTACCACAAAATATCATTGAATATGACCAACGTTATCCTTTAGTTTGTAGTCTTAATAGGGCACAATTATTGGAAAAGATACAGTCGTCGATATCGATGACGAGGAAGTCATTAGATTACTTGCAAACATGCGAAAAAACTTCTATGCAAGTAGAAGGGCAACTTGAAAGAGCGATGGGCTGGGCATGTGGTGGCACAAATAATTTTGAGATTCCATCTGAATTCCACGACCACTTGAACAAAAGGAAGCAGTTTCTGCAAAAAGTTCGAGAGCAAGCATCACGTATGATCAATATTTGCACATCTGTAATGGAGTTTGAAGCTTCTAGAGATGGTCTATATTGGATGCCTGGAGAAAAATCTTCAGGTCGACTTATCAATGATGGAAAATCATGGCAGCAAGCTTATTGGACATCTCTGACGAAATTGGATGATGCTTATCATTCTTTAACACGTGAGTTTGTTCTTCAACTTCTCATTCTTCAATTCTTTAGACCCATCGTCACTTTTAGACGATTGTGGAGTGAACATGAACTTATCTCCCATATCCATTCAACAATATACATTGAAAACTTTGTTTGAATTTGCTAGGAACTCAGGTAAGGTTCATTTTAATGGTAATTACCCAACAGATTATCATGATGGTGATCACTGATAACAAAATGATTCTATAGTGACATAGCGGTGTAATACAATTCTATCTTACTTTTAGATTATAGTGAACATCGTTGAAAGAAAATAATATGAATTCTCAACAATCAACATTTACTAAATTAGCGGTGTATTGGAAAATGTATTTTTATTGTCTAGGTTTTAGATCTGAGATTAATATCACATCTTGTTCTGATAATATTCCCAGAGCCCGGAAAGCCGTGAGAATAGTACCAGATGGGAGACCGTCTAGGAAGTCCTCACGCTTGAGTACGGGAGCCTTCGGCACTGGGTATCCACCTTTAAATGTCAAACAATTACAACAAGTGTATATCTTGTTGTACTTCTCAGGTAAGATGCTAGTATGAGCGAAAGGTTTTTTGTCAAAAGCTGCGAAACAGTTCAAAATTGAGCAATTCAGAGGGCAAAATTGTTATTTGATATGGAGGGATGGGTCCCTCAACATTTTCAGCCTGTGGTGCATGAGTTAACAAAAATTTTCCGGGCAAATTAGCATTTTTTTCGTTTTGATAACATTTCAAACTAATTTATGTCTAAAAACCAGAATGATTATCTGTAAAATAATAATAATAGTCATAACATACGAAACATTAAAAATTCTTCCATAGGCAATTTTGATAAAAGACTCTTACTGATAGAATATTACCTTTTGCTTTCTGGAGAAGAGTTTGTTTTAGCTCTCATTTGAACAGAAAGTGAAACAAGATTTTCTTTTTATTAAATGGTAATTGGGGGTTATATATCTTCCTTTAGAGCCATATTAAAAATGCATAAAATATATATATGATAATTTTGATCAAGATCTCAGATATATTTTGATTACCATCTCAAGATGTATCTTAGATTCTTAAATGAGATGAGTTTTGATATTTAGTCTCAGCCAAATGCGAAAATAATATCTTATGCAAGAAAAAAATGTCATAAATAATGTTTGTTCTCATGGTAATGGTAAATTAATCTTAGTTCAAAACTGGTGGAATTTTGGGTCATTTCGATTCTAGTAATAACTTGAACAAAATCCAATCTAAACTCGAATTCCGGTTTATTTAAGGTGTAAACTTTTGGATTCTGGTTTTGTTTCGTCTTAGCGATTTCACACAAGCTATGTTGTATAGAGGGAGATTCCAGACAAGCCGAGTGTATTAACAGTTGATGTTTTAATGGTTTATTTAACAATTGCAATTGAAAATAAAAATCATAACATACTTGATTTGCATAGAAATAAAAATTGAGATGAGTGTTTTGAAGAAGCGTGGTAGCTTGATTAGTTTAATTGATTTGATATTGATTAAATAATATCATATTATTTGGACATAAAAAGTAATGAAGTATTTCGTTATGACTCATCAAGATATAAAGTAAAAAAAAATGTTTTTGGGATTTTGGGTAGGTAATTTTTTGGTTGTGTAGTTTCTTTTGAACTTACGTGGGAAAACTTAAAAAAATATGTCAAAAAAAGGACATAATTTCGGGTGAGAGTGAGATTTTGATTCATATCTTGAGTGAGATTTGAATATTTCAGATGAAATAGGAATGAAATTTGATGTCTTTTCTCATCAATGTGTGAAAATATCATCTCAGTGGATATATAGGAAATTCAAAGTTCTGATTTTAATTCCAGATATGCTCTTCAAGGGCTGAAAGAATGGTAGAGCAACAAAAAAAATGTAAAATGCAATAAACACAAAAAGATTTAGAAAGGCAACAAATCAACTGTAGTAATAAAAAATGAACAAATGACCGTATAGTTTCAGAAAAAATGGACAAACAAGCAATTCAACATAAAACAGTAGAACTCGACCATTGAATCATATCATATTTTATTTTCGAGAGTACGTATTTATCCATTAATGTATTTCTAAAAAGTAATATCAAAATCCAGGAAAAAAAGTCATAACCAATTTTTTTGGAATTTCTAAATTTGACTGAAATCTCGAATAATTTTAAATGAACAGAACGAATAAATGTGTTTCCCATGCTCCTAGGTTTCAGTCCTAAACAGGGCTTTTCAAATGCTATTTATTTCTGGATAACTTGTTTTCAGTTGGTTTTTAGACAGGGATGGCCCTGGGGTAAGGCCACTAAGGCGGTCGCCTAGGGCCTCCGACCTCATACTGCGTATACATGAACATATTCTGATAGCCTACGGCCTTTGATATTCTGGTTTGTCTAGGATCTCCAATAATTTTTTGTGTTTCTGGGCCAGCCCTGTTTCTAGGCTCTCGTTGGCAAGGAGGAGCCTTCTGCATTAGCTTCTTACGTTTATACGTGGTGTATTTTTGTTAAATAATCATGACTACATTTGCATTCAACTCACAGGTGCTGAACAAGAGTTGAAATTGGCACAAAGTACAACGGAAGCTGCTGTCAGTTCAGTGTGTTCTGCAACCAATGAGCTACACATTGCCTCTGTAAAGACAAAGTCAGCTTCAGGTCCAGTTTCAACTTTAAACTTAGGCAGTGAATGGATCATCTTTATGTGCTTATAATAAGTCAGCTTTGTTTTTGAAAAATTATAAAGCTAAGAAGTTCAGTACAGAATAGGTGTATCAAAATGGTAGAATGCACATAATTTTAGTTTTTTTTTGTTTTATTCATTTATGATGCATAACAGGAAGCATTGACTTATATGCGCGGTATTTTAAAAAGTTACACGCTGTTCGTCATCTTCATCAAGATTTTGCACAATATGCATTGTACATTGTAAGTAACACAGGTTTAGGATTAACCTCTGTATTAAGTTTGTGTGAGGCAATCAGGCTTGCGATGTTATATGGTGCATAATGTTGACCTATTAAAATGCAATACGTCCAGAAGATAAATGTAGCAAAGATGCATATGCTACGATAGAGCTGCGAGCATACCAAACGAGATAGAATTATAAATGATGATATTCAGGACAAATTTGAAGTTGCACCAATTGGAGAGAAGCTAGTCCAACTGATGTGCGTTGGAATTAAGGTTGCATCAAATGCTCAAAGAAAGATAGAGGTCAACAAAGGATGATGAGAGGAAGTAGTAAAAAGAGACATAAAAAATTGAATAATATTCGAAGATTTAGTGTCGAACATGAGCGCATGGAACTTAGCAATCCATATATCAAAACCTTTGCTTTGGATCAGTTTAGGGAGTGTTATAAATTTTAGATTATACGACTAGTGAATAGGGGCATAAGACGTAGTATTGATATTCGATATCTATTGCTACTAGTACCATTATTATTAGTCTCATCATCACCACCTTGGTTTTTTTAATTTATTCATTAATATTACTATTATTATTTGTTTAATTATTTTACTTTATATTTTATTTTACCTTTAAATCTCTTATTATTATTATTACCTTTAAATTGACTGTCTTTAGTTTTGGGTTCTATTTCCAGACAACCCCAACTTGTTTGACATTACCAACTTAGTTTTATTAAATTTGTGTGAGGAACACATGTAGAGGATTAATTAATCAAGTTCATGGTCCATGACAAAATAAAATGCATCTCTCTCCAACCCCCATCCCTCCAACTCCCCTCTGGGGGACGGAAAGTTTCATTAACCACATATTTACATTATTTATACAATAATATGTGACATTTTATTTTCCAGAAAACAGGATCCTTAACAAACGATAAACTATTATTTTTTCTACAGATGATCTTCAGGGTATTCTTTCAGCATTGCGAGATAGTGCTTATGAAGCTAGTTTGGCTTTATCCAATTTTGGTAGCTTGTCTAAAAATCACATGGCTTTGATCTCTGAATGTGGTTCCATGTTGGAGGAGGTACATAAATAGACATCACAGTCATTGAGATACAAGTTTATGCTTATGGAAATTGTACTTTTATAGGACAGCAATATGCACTTAATCATATACATACGACTACTAGTATGTATGTTTATTGCTTTCTTAATGGATTGTTGTAAATCCGCTTTGTATATAAGCAATTTTTGTATGGTAACTTTGGGGCTGTATTTGCAAATGTG
Organism: Allium sativum; assembly: GCA_030737875.1. Lineage (NCBI taxonomy): Eukaryota > Viridiplantae > Streptophyta > Magnoliopsida > Asparagales > Amaryllidaceae > Allium > Allium sativum. The sequence goes on along the minus strand of CM060922.1, from coordinate 402,372,040 downwards.
TAAGTGATTTTGAAATATCCAAGCCATCAACCCCAACCCAACCCATGCATAACATTGTGGCATTTCATTTTGAGCTTGGTATGGTCAGACCGATTTATAATAAAATTGTAGTTAAATTGAGCTTTGGTGAAACTCATTCTTATGCTTTTGATAGATATGTGGTGAAAGACAGTGGAAATTTGGATAGGTATTATATATATATATATATATATATATATATATATATATATATATGTGTGTGTGTGTGTGTGTGTGTATTTTCTTAATGTTCTAGACCCCCCCCCCCCCCAAAAAAAACACACACACACACACGAACAAAAAGAGCCAATGTGTACACTTGTATCATTTCCTTGTTATTTCAGTAATCTAATTGAATTCTTTTTTCGTTACATTGCGTTTTGACGTATTGTTCCTTCACATTCTTTACATTAGCTGTCAAAGAATCCACTGACCTCTATGTTTTGGTGATCTAAATTTGCATTTTTGTTACAGGTCCTTGCCATTTCAAAGGGGTTGGATGACATTTATAGTCTGGGCAAGGAAGCTGCTAATGTGCACAGTGCTCTTGTAGATGAATTTTCCAAAGTACAACCATCTTGTATAAAATTCATGTATCCTTTGTTCCTTTTCTTAATTGTATGTTTTTGAACTTTTGTTTAGGTGAATAACATTCTCCTTCCACTTGAATCTTCACTATCTGCCGATGTCGCTGCTCTTTCGTTTGCACTGTCAAAGGATAGAGAAAGTAACACAAACATTCCTCCTATCCACGGACAAGCACTACATAAATCATACAGCATTAGGGTTAGAGAGGCCAGTCATGCTCTTACTTCGCTTGTGCCTGCTGTGATCAAATGTGTTGAGGAATTGCATACAATGTTAACCAAGCTTGCGCGCTCTTCGAGTGTGCATGCAGGAAATCTCCATAAAGTGTGTATACTTTTGCTTTATCTTATCTTTTGCTTAGTTATTGAATAGCATCTTTCATTTTCATTAATAATCATGTATCCAAGTAGTTGTAAAAAGGTTAATTTGCAGGATTGTAAAATTGCATATTTCCTCTGGTACCTAGATTTTTCTTTCAAAAACGGAAAGTTTTTTTTTTGTCCACGTGCAAAATACCTTTTAGGCTTCAATGTTACGAGGGTTTAGAAGCCTATTCTATTTTTTTATAACCAGTTAATCTATGCCTGCTTGAGAGTCGATTGCTGTTTGGTTCTCAGTTTTTATTTTTTATTCATTTACATTTGGGTGAAAATGTAAGTTAATTAAATCCGTGTTTGCAGGCACTTGAAGGTCTTGGAGAAAGTCAAGAAGTCAGGTCTCAGGACCTTCCTCTCTCAGAAACAGATATTTCTAGTGGCTTAGGTTTGTATGGAAATCTGGAGGATAGCTTTCATGCTAGCAGTGAAGTTAAAATCGAAGACCTAGATACCGAGGGTAATAGTTATTCTGTAAACGACGAAGAGTGGATTTCTCCCCCAGAATTCACACTTGCCAGTAGCTCAGATTCTAGCATAATCTCAGATGATGAAAGTTTACAAGGGAAGTTGCAAAATTTCGAGTATATGAAGGAAAACAATACATGTGATTCTATTACAAATAATGATAGACATGAAAATGTTCTTGTTGTAGCAAGTAAGTCAAAATCAGAATCAGAATCAGAATCAGACCATAGTGGAAACATGCAGGGCTTATTACTACCACATGAAATTCAAATAGCCAGCAGAAATATTTCAGGCAGTGAATTGATAGAAAATTCCAAAGAGAGAGAAGAGAATGAAAAGGAGCTTGACCCTAAGAATGATTTTGGTTCTTCAAACATGATTATTGATCAAGGTCATAAATTGGAGGATAATTTGTCAACTTTGGATCCTGTTTCTCGGATCTCAAAGGGTAAAGAAATAAAGCTAGCTTATTTTTATATGCATCGCCATATGTTTACAATAAGCTGAAATAGTTGTTTTACTGTGCAATCAATTGGTAGGTCAAAACCCATATGCCTTGTCTGTTTTGAGGCAAGTTGAGCTGAAACTTGATGGCAGAGACATACAACACGATGGGTATGTTTTTTGCAAGAATGTGATGTCACTTGTACTATTGGCACTGTTGATAGAACCTTTAATTATTTGCTAAAAGCTGTATCCTTTTTACTATGTTGCAGCTCAATGAATATTTCGGAGCAAGTTGATTATCTGCTTAAACAAGCTACGAGCATTGATAATTTATGTAACATGTATGAGGGTTGGACTCCTTGGATATGATTTTCATTCAGTGATTTTGATTTACCAGGTATGTTACTGCTTTATTTGTAGCACAATTGAATCTAACGTGTAGTATCATGTTTGGTTCAATATCCATCTCTAATTGTGCCTGCTTTCAAGTTCATTTTCTTGCAGTGTAGTCTATAGCGCATAGCGCAAGGCTTGCGCTATGTGCTATAGCGCACGCTATTGCGTTCATCTAGAAAAAAAAGTAATCAAGCATATTTTGCCTAACTGTTTTTTTTTTTGGTGTGTGTGTGCGCATATTTTGCGTCATATCCAATCCTTTCAAGACTCCAAATACAAGCACTATCATACTTTATGCATGTATTAAATATATTTTTATACAAAATGTAACTATATTACAGAAACTTTGATAAGTTCATATTGTACATTCAAAACAATTGATGGATATAATATATTTGTGTCTTACAAATTTGAAATGTAATCTTATAATTGTGAGTTATAATGAAATTTATTTCTATTTATCAATTATGATGATATAGAACTCTAAGAAAAAAATTCATGAAAATACACTTTTGTATGAAATGTCTAAAAAAAAATCTACTAATAAGTGCTAAGAAAAAAATTATAAATAAGAGAACTTGTAGAATGAAACTAAGATCAAATGAAAATAATATATGAAGTCTACAATAACAAGATTCGAATAAACAAAAGTTAAAACGTGATTCAAGTGTACAATAAAAAAACATAGAAATTATATTATGCTTCTAAAATTTTAAAACATAGCCACTAGTTCATCTAAATCATAATCATTAATCATTATTTAAGCGATCAGTTTCTTCTTCTTTCGAGTCTTACTCTACGACATTTTTCCTCTGAGTTATTATAATACAATAGATTGCTATTTTGGGCTTAATTCAATGATCAAACATTTAAAAAAGAGACAAAAACAAAATAGCGCGCAATTTAGAGCTATGCGCTATGATAAAATAGCACGCTATTTTTACGCTATGATAAAATAGCACGCTATTTTTGCGCTATGATAAATAGCACACTATTTTTGCGCTATGATAAATAGCACGCTATTTTTGCGCTATAGAAAACTCTTGCGCTATTATAAATACAATAGCGCAAGCACTGCGCTATGCGCTATTTGTCGTTATAGCGCGCTCTTTGATAACACAGTTTTCTTGTACTTATAATACTGGTTTTTAATTTGTGTTCCGCAGTTAGATAAGTCATAACTTATAAACATATATATAACCACAAATATGAACTTCAATTCATAGTTATAGGGTAATCCAAAAGATCTAAAATAGTTGTGCATTTTGCTATCTGAGCCAGCCTCAGAAATTTGTTTAGATATTAACATGATAAAATCATGCTCATGACACTTCATCAAATCGATTGCATTATTTACAATTTTGCATTTGGGAATCGGAACTGCTAAAATTAAACATGACACAAGTATCTCATATACGTTGTATTTCAATTTGTAAAATAATTCTATCATATTGGTCATGCATCAAAATATCTGTATCAGAAATATAAACAGTGATTTTATGGTAATATGTACAATGTAACACATGTAACTTTACTGTAGATATAGCTGTTATTGATTAGCAATAAAAGTAATGTAGATGTGGTTGTTTTGAAAATTAGGAATCAATTCATTGAATTTAACATACAACGCATGCACATATCTGTGCAGTTAAAATGCTCAGCGAATCCAATGCGGCGGATGTACAAAAAGTTGTAGCGGGGATAAAGCAAGGAAATATCGGCATATAGCGGATGAGTCCTAAATAACATATAAAGCTCGTGTTTAATGTTTTTACAAATATACAAATAATAAATGGAAAATTAACATTTAATTTAATTATAATTAGTACATTCTTAATTTTAAATAAAAGCATGTGCAAATATATGTGGATAAATGTAAACTTTTATTTAGTTTGATTAAATTTATTAGGATATTATAGTATTTTCTATTTTGAAAAATGTATGTCAAAAAATTCTATCAAAATACTAAGGTGATACCCAGTGCCAAAGGCTCCCGTACTCAAGCGAGAGAACTTCCCAGGCAGTCGCCCCACCTAGTACTATTCTCACGACTTTCCGGGCTCTGGGGGTGAAAATATAGCGGAATATATAAATTTTATAATGTATAGCGGAATATAGCTGAAATAATGAGATATATTAGGAATATTGCATTGTAGCGGAGCTTAAAGCAGAAAGGCTATTTCAGAGGCTATTTGAAAACAGCGTAGTGGTAGAAATCCGCTACATGATATAGCAGAGATATGACGGGGTAATAGCGGTGCATTAACTGCATAGGCACACACAAAAAGATGATTAAGATAAATCATTTATACATACTGTTTAGCAAGTCAAAATTAAATTGCATTCCCTCAAACCTTTCCTTTCATCAAACATTCGAGTAGCCTTTTGGCATCGTCTACCTCACTTTTTTTTAAATAAAGGAAAACGCACGGGCTCCACCAGACACCATTAGGTCATCAAAACTTGCTAGATACTAAAATCAATACCAAATTTCAGCCACAATTTTTGGTCTTCACCTCCATCATGACTACATGAGACATTCATGCAGCAGGCTACTTTCTGGATCTGGAGTTTATATACAAATATTGTTCCATTGAACATAATGAAGAAATTACACGAGGATTGTGTAGATGTGTTGAGAGGCTTCGTTCTTAAGATATGATCAACAAAAGGCTATAGATGAGCTGCGGTTGTACACCAAAAAAGCGGAGGTACAGTTTGTTAATGGTTTGGCGATTAAGTTTAGATGCACATAATTTCCTAGGTTGCTATTTTTAGCTTTAATAGTGTTACTTTTTACTGGTAATCACATTATTTTTTTATATAAAATTGTCCTCACATGACAATCACGTCACAGTAGTGCTTTTACCATTAATTGGACAGGACAATCGATCTTTAATAGTATATTGAATTACTGTATTACGTTTAATTGGACAACCTGATATGCTGCATTGTTCATGCATTAATGTTCATAGTTACAATCTTTACATCAATTTACTTGCAGAAAATTTAGTATGCCGTAGAGGCGTACACTTTACAATGTTTGTTACCGTTCATATATATATATGTATGTATGTGTGTGTGTGTGTGTGTGTGTGTGTGTGTGTGTCGACGTGCGTGTTAGTTGATGATTCACTAACTTACATTCTATACATAACAATTTCAGTGAAATTTTTAACAGCTGAATGGTGCAGTTTGTATGGAAATCTGGCTCAAAACTTGCAATCAAAAATTTGAGTCTCACACTTATGTGCGGCTAGTTGTGAGAGGAATTGGAGTGTTAAAAGCATGTAAGCAATACTTATTTCTTGGATATTTATGTTGGTTACCATTGTTCACTATATTTGTTTTACTAACGTATCAAAATTTGAAGATTCATGTCAAGCGAAGGGATGTTGGTCAATCCTAGTTCTTTGGAGGATATAAATGATCTGAATGAGTGGATGATTAGTTTCATGTAAAAGGAGAATTTAGATGCTGAGTATGAGTCGATTTTCCAGAATCTAGATCTTTGATGCTGGAGAAAGAGAATGCACGACTGCACAACACCAAACAAATCTGAAAGGGAAAGGATTTAGCTTCTAGTTTTAAACCTACATATGTTGATGAAGAAGCAGTTAATTTTGAAGATGATTCAGATTATAATTCGAAGGAAGAAAGATGAATCTGAGAATGATTTAGAGGATGGAGGTGCTAATTGTGATTTGGAATGATAGTGACCAGGTTTTAGAAACTTTTTGTTACTTGAGCCTTAAAATATGTTGCTAAGCTTGTTGGTACTGCTATTTTTATTTAACTTCATATTCGTGATTGTCTGAATTTTCTCATCTCTACATAGGTTCTTGTTATCAGCAGATGTAAAGTCTCCCTTGGGCAAAACGTGTTTTCAATGTGTCTTATGTTATACGGCATTTTGCAAATTTTGAATGTACCATTGCCTATTTTGTACAATGTAAGCCGTTGTTTCCTTTCGGTAATCGCTGTATCTATTTCAGTCATTGATGAAGAAGGGCTGACAATTAGAACTGAGAATAGAAAAATCAAACCAAATCAAATCGAAAAGATCTGAATCCGAACCGAATCCAAAGGGTTTCGGGTTGGGTCTAGATGTTGAAAAATACAATAAAAATCCGATCAAACAATCCAAAAGGATCCCATCTGAAAGATCTGACTTAAAAGTGTTAAAATATGTGTTTTTAGTGTTACTATCCAACCGAACTCGAACCAATTTCGAAACTTGAGTCAGGTCGGATTTAGATTTTTGAAATGTATAGTTTAGTTCGTTAAAACACGAATCGTTTAAAATCGAGATCCATCGGGTTGGGTCTAATTGCAACCTCTAGTTGGAAGGGAGAGAACTGGGGGTCTCATCATGGAAAGGGAGAGAACTGGAGGTCCTTGAAAAGTTAAATGTGGTGTTTGTGAATGTATGCTAATGCTAGCCATCAAGCTGTTAGAAATCTGTAAAAATAGCATTCTTGGGTATTATGGATTTTAATTAGTCCAAAAAATATGTAAAAATAGCAGGGAAATCAATTTTATGTCAGTTGTGCGGCACAAGCTCACTGATTATTGTATTGAAATAGAACAATTTGTTCTATTTTCTTTTGAAATGAACAGACTAAAAGTTGTTGAATAAGTGCAGGGCGCACCTCCTTATATAGATATGTGCACGACAAAACACAATGAAAAACAAAATATAAAACGATACAAGAGCAATCAGCCCAAGGGCCCAGGAAGAAGAGAAGCGGAGACGGTTCGCACGTGATAGAATAAGAAGGCTGACATGTTGTATTATAACCAGTTGCTCTAATTCCTGACCTCAAATAGATCTAGGGTTTCCTTCTCCCTTTCCATGTCCGCCTCCATGAAAAACTTTCGACTCCTCTCTTAACTGATTAAAATTCTTCGAAGATAATGCTTTATTTAAGACGTCTGCTCTCTGGTAAAAAGCGGACACATGATTAACAAGCAGTTGATCTTTGTTCATGCGTTCTCGTACAAAGTGAAGATTAACCTTTATGTGCTTCGTTCGTGAGTGTTGTATGGGATTGATGGAAAGGGAAACAACACTCGTGTTGTCACACCAGATAATAGACTTTCTAGTAAGCTTGAAACCTAGTTCTTCGATTAGGGTTTTAAGCCATATGAGCTCGACCGTGGTGCTAGCGATGACCCTGTACTCAACTTCGGTGCTCAAAGTTCTTTGTTTTATCATACACTAGGAAACCGAGTTTGATCCTAGGTAAATACAATATCCTGATATTGATTTCCGACCATCAAGGTCATTAGCCCAATCGACATCGCTGTAAGCATCTAAGCCTATATCTTTGCATGTTTTTAAAGATATCCCGTAGTCTTGCATGCCTTTTAGATAGCGTAGAATTCGCTTAACAACCTTTCAGTGTTCACTTAGAGGGTTTTGTATATACTGACAAACATTATGTACACTAAAACAAATTTCTGGTCTGGTTATTGTTACATACTGAAGCGCACCAACTATGCTCCTATATTGCTTTATGTGTCGATAACTTCCCCTTTGTTTTTAGATAGGAGAAGATTACTAACCATAGGAGTTGGTAAAGAATTGGCTTTGTCTATGTTAGTTTTGACTAGAATTTTATAAATGTATTTCTTTTGGGATTGAAATAACTCTTTATTGCTATTCCTTCTGATCTGTATCACTACACCATATACGCTAATTAAGCTGTGTTTTTAGCCGTATCTAAAGCTTTTAAACACGGCAAAAAACCGTATCAAAAAAACGGCGTGTTAAATTTTTAGATACGGCTATAAACCGTATCTCACTTTGATAACATACAGCTTATAGCCGTATCTAAACTGCATTCAGACAAGGCCTTTGACCGTATCTAATTATATCTGTGTGTGCATATATATATATATATATATATATATATATATATATATACAAAGGAAACTGTCAAAGATTTTCATAATAGTACGAACTAACAAAAAAAAGGTAAAAACATATGATCGGCCTGATATAACTCCAGTCGAGGCCGGGAAGATTGAGCGTACATGCTGATCATGCCGATGAAATCCATGTGTTTGCTGTAAATCAAAACAGTATGAGAATAAGCTAGCTCATGATGCTGATCATAAAATTTTATATATAACAACATAAATATTTATATATGTACACAGTTTAAAACAAAAGCTTAAAAGGCCAACCTGATGATTGGCAGTAAAACTGAATCGTAATTGCCAGCCTGAGTTCCAGCAGCACAAAAGCACCAAAATCTACAGGAAAAAAAAGTAATTTTATGCCTGATTGCACACAAAATATCGTGTCTTTGTGTTTGTGCTGATAACAGTGAAGTGCATATCGTGTCTTTATATTCGTGTGTGCATATTTGTCAATTATATGTATAACATGTTTATGTAATACTACTGACATAATTTCATTCTCCGAAACAATTCCTTTGCTTTGAACCAGTTTATTCTTTATTCTCCAAAATCTCCGCAAACATGATTTTCGCATAATGACTCACTAATTCGCTCTAAAAATATTAAACCACAAACTTATTATAATTCTCCTTGTCACTTGGTTGCAATGTAGATATAACATTGCTATAGCCTTGCCCTTTCTATTTTATCACCCTTATCTAATGTAGTGTATCCGAGATGAGGGGATGGAAAAAAGCAAGATATTACCTGAAGTTTATATCAAAAATGGAAATCCCAATCCAGCAGACCCTGCACAATTATGGTTTTATTGCATAGTTATAACCTATTTGGTTCAAAACACTAACAACTTCTCGTATTATATGAAGGGTTGTACCATGACAGAATTACCTGAATAAAAATGTTATTGAAATAAACATCGCCAACAAAATGACCATATTGATCGCTACCATAGATATTAACCTTGAGCCTCTTTCCTTCCACTAATTTTACCAATTCCTCCTTCGACTCCATCCCATATGGCATTGTACTCTCAGCTCATCACCCCACAGGTTCAACAAAAAGCCATAGAAAGCATAAGTAATAAGTAAAAGTGTTCTAATAAGCATGCATATATCCTAGCATCATTACTACATGAATGGCAGTATCTCATTAAGCATTGAACTAGAAACCTCTGTAAGTATGTTGAGATATGAACAAGTAACAAAATCAAAAGCTAGAGTCACATTAAGAGAATACGAACAAGTAAAAAGAATTACCTGAATGTAACGATACAAATTAAGAATAAGTTGACCATTTTCATGACTCATACCATTTCTGAAGTGTGTTACACCAAAGTCCACAATCTGTATCCAAATTTGGCAAATCTTACTTTGTGCTAGTAGAACATTGGCATCATTTACATTTACAGTGGCAAATCAAATTCCACTTTGTAGCTGAATTAGGTAAAGCACGGCTACTTATAATTATACCTGAGACTTTGATGAAGGTTGAGTAGCACATTGGAATGATGCCAATGATCTAATTAGTGCAAAGCTCGAGACACACAAATCGAATCATCATCTTCGGAAACCCTAATTTGGGAACCCTAATCATCATCTAACTAGTGCAAAGCTGGAGACTGTAATAATCAGGGGACCCTAATCATCATCTAACTAGTGCAAAGCTGGAGAGGGTTGTTCATCTCTGCCGGAGGAGGAGATTGTAGAGGAAGGTGGAGGAACGATTTGGTGACCGAAAACCCTAATTTGGGTTTTGGGTCACCATTAAAGTACAATAAAAGGAAAAGGGAGTGACCAAAATTTGTGTTCGGAGTGCCTAAAGGGGTGCACAATATGATACCATTAGATTTGGCCAAAGGCCGTGTCAAATGTAACTGATCCGGAGCGTCCTTGATGGACGGTCAGATTTAAGGTGCTTAGGGTGGTGTGGATCGCAAAACGTAGTTTGATACGGATCTAAGCACTATCAAATATGATACGGCTATAACCCGTATTTTATCTCTGCAACGTTGTGTGCCAAATTGGCTGTTATGGTGTAGTGTATGCCTACAAAATAGTCAAGTTCCCCTAGATCTTTGATTGCAAAGACCTGATCAAATAGTTGTATGACATTGCTGACATCTACATCCCTGTTGCCTGTGATCAATATGTTACCTACGTATAATAGAATGTAAATGACACTTTATTTGCTTATTTTCTTATAGAGAGAGTTGTCTGATTTTGTTGCTTCAAAACCAAGTTCAATAAGTGTCATTTTCAGTTTGTCATACCATGTTATGAATGCTTGTTTGAGCCCATAAATTGCCTTGTGTAATCTGCACACCTGTTCACCACCATTGTTCACCACATAGCCTTTAGGTTGTTGCATATATACTTCTTCCTTTAAATCATCATTTAAGAATGTATTGTTGACATCAAGTTTTCTAATTTTCCACTGCATGTGTAAGGCTGTCACCAGTATAACACGAATGGTGGTAGGCTTGACAGCTGGGGAGAATGTTTCATTGAAGTCAAACCCAAATTGCTGAGTATACCATTTAGCTACCAATCTGGCTTTGAGTTTAGATATACTTCCATCTGCATTTCTTTTGACTTTGTATGTCCATTTACATCCTTTGATGTTTTTGTGTGTTGGTGGTGCAGCCAGACTCCATGTTTTATTTCTGATTAAGGCATTGTACTCATCATTCATTGCATTTTTCCATACATCATGTTTAATAGCCTCTTCATAACTCTGTGGTTCATTGTCTTGCGTTGATGTTATGTATGCCTTTGGCTTGAATATCCCACTCTTTACCCTTGTAATCGTGTGATGTTGAGTTTTTGTTGGTTCTTGATGATGTTACTTTTGGTTTTCACCGTCTGTAGAGTCTTCATTTTGCAAGTTATCACTGTCATCTCTTTGGTGTGCCTTATTCTGGTCAGATCCAGTGTGAGGTTCATCACTGTCACCCCTTTGGGAGTCATCTGAGCTGTATCTTGCTTTAGTGCTTGACATAGTTGATTATGCTCATAATGCAGCTTGGCGTGTCACATTGCTAACACTATCAGTCCATTCTGACAGTGTTGGTAATGTTGGCATCATGGCTATTTCTGTATTTGTTTTCTTGTCTTCCTGCAAAAGGAAAAATGATGATTAAACATCACATGTATGGACACATACATTCTACCAGTTTTGTCCAGGCATTTATATCTCTTTTGATTGCTTACATATCCTAAAAGGTATGTGGACTTGATCGTAAATTTAATTCATTTTCTGTTGTAGGTTCTAAGACAAGGAAAACATAGACATGCAAATATTTTATGTGACTGTAATCCGGTCTAGTCGCATATATTTTCTCATATGGGCTATAGTATTTCAGCACCTTTGTTGGCAATTTGTTTATGAGGTACACTGTTGTTGCAAAGGCCTCTGTACAATATTTTAACGACAGAGATCCTTGTGACAGTAGTGTTAGCCTATATGACTATGTTTTCTCTCTACTAGTCCATTTTGTTCAGAAACTTGAGGGCAAGTTGTTCTATGATGGATTCCTCTTTTCTGAAAGTAACTTTTCATAGGTTTGAATTCACTTCCCACATCTGTCTGTATCACCTTGACCGTGTGATTGATTTGTTTCTCAATAAAGGTAATAAACTGAATGACAATTTCACATGTTTCTGATTTTTCTTATAGGAAGAAAATCAATGTGTATCTATTATAGGCATCAATGAAAGAGAGATAATACGTGTGCCCTTGTGCATAATTTTGTGTTGTTGGTCCCCATAGATCAACAGCTATTAACTCAAGAGGACTTTTGTATATGCTCTTAGAATTGTTAAATGGCAGTTTGTGACTTTTGCCAAGTTGGCATTGTGTGCATAAGTTTGGAACATGTATATTCTCAATTTTATTATTATTATTAACAACTTCCATTACGTTTTGATGTTGTGATGCCTCAATTTACCATGCTATTTTTTCTAAAATATTAGTTATGCTCACAGTATCATTATCACTAGGACCAACATTATTTTCAGGAACATTCGCTGTACCGACATTATTTCAGCACCAGAGTCAACATTGTTACACCATATGCTGTCATTTTTATTTGCATACCTTAGCTTCATTGAGTTGAACTTGAATAACCCATTATCCAATCTACCATGTAATAATATTTCCTTATTCAGTAAATCTTTTACAAGGGTGAAACTCAAAGTAGACTTGATTATCATTGGCAAATTTAGATATACTCATCAAGTTTTTCTACATAGTTAGGACATGTAGTAAATTATTTAAATAGAGTTGTAACGACCCGGATTTCACCCGACCCAATGGATTGCAAGATCGACCAAGACCGTTCAAAACTCGAATACGCTAACTCTGGGAATACAACACATTAGAACAAATAACAGAAGACTTTTATTACATCATAATAATGTTACATCAGAGTACATAATATCAGAGTACATTAAATAATAATACAACGGAAGATTAAATTACAATAAATGTAATACACTGTAGCGGAACAATTAAATTAACACATCGGAAGACTATCAATGCTCTGGACACAGCTCTAGGCTTCGATCCAGAATCCTGCTCAATATATCTACAAAATAAGCTACTCGATTGCCCGTGTGGAAAAAAGGGCACCCGAATTTGCAAAGTGAAACAAACTACGGGTCAGTCATGGGACTGGTATGAGAAATCTTTACTTAACTTATCTAATAAGAAGGCTAATCACACGACCACGCCGCTAACGCAGAACGGGTTTACTCCATTGGATTGCCAGTGCATGAAATAAAGTAAATCGTTAAACAACGCAATGCTTTTTAGAAAAATGAAACCATTATAAGACTCAAGTCCCATCACATAATGCAACGCAAACCGAAGGATAGAGTTTTACCTTATAATGGTCAAAAATGCTTGATACGATAAAAATGGATTTGATATTACTATTAGTGTATATATGTTTCAAAAACATTTCAACCATAATGTATTAATCATAGACGGCATAGCTACCATATACTATGTCACCATACTAGTTCTACAATCAAAACCGCATGACGTCGTATTGGAAGTTGGGTTTCCATCAAGAGTCAAGGCTAGGATCAATCTCCTTACCGATTCGAGACACTCTAGCAATGTCTCGGGATTCGGACGCTGGCGAACCCTTGGATCCTGCAGGGCCGGTCCACAAATACTTTAGTGGATTGGCAATTCCTGAACACACGCTTCCCGGTCCTATCGAACCTATAATACGACCATTGGCGACCGATAAATCCGAGGCCTCGAAAATTCCATCATCCACATAAGTAAATGTCAGGGCGTGTAAAACCCTGATACCATTTTTAGCTAGAAAGAAACGTGTGCACTCCCTGCGTTCCCTTGCTCCGTTTCTGACTCTTACCAGGGTGTGAGGCTCGCGAGGTCACGCTATATACAAAGCTGTGCCGAAATAGGCTATGCTTTGATCATCCCACAAGACTCCGCTTTTCAACAAAAGCCTTGATAATTTGCATCTTGGCATGCCATATTGACAATTCACGCCGTGCGATCGATAACTACCAATATATAACCTCTGAGCTCGTGCGTCTCAAAGAAGTGTGTTAAGCAAGAGAATAAATTCTCCGCCACCACAGATATATATTAAATAGAAATCAATTTAACTTACATGGAATGAAATTCAATGTCAGACACACATCCATTTACAAGTCCGTTCTGGGTTTGAACGAAACCGGAGACACCTTATTCCTCGTCACGTATGTCCAATACGGAAGTGAGGTGCTCGCATATCCGAACAATCAACAAGTACGTACGGACAAACTACCACTTTTAACCTTTTACTGGGAGCTACCCAATGCCAGGCATCAGTAGTCGTCCATTCGATGTGAAGATCACTAGTCTTCATCCACCGTGCAACGACCCGGATTTTCGGCGACTTTGGTTATCGACGTAAGCACGACGTCGATAACCAAAACGTCAAAAAATCCTGGTAATTAGTGAAAGAAATTAGAGGGTGAGGAAAGATAAGATAGAAAATTAGAATAGAAGAAGAAGAAGAACACAACATCAGAGTAACACGAATCTCACAGCGGAACGAATAAATATATTTCATAACATAACTTTGAAATACAAACTTGGTACTTGAATATACATATCATTATCAAAGTACAGCACTTACAACACAGCGGAAATAAACTATAGCTATATGATCCTGAAGCCTCCTGCTCCAAGCTCTTCCAGTATATCTGTAAAATCCTGACTACTTGACTGCCCATACAAATTTAGGCACCCAAGAGTTTAGGGAAAACAACAAAGTAAACTCCGGGTCAGTCATGGGACTGGTGTGAGTAAAACAGTTTAAAAACAGTTCGAACAAGTAAATGAAATCTCATAAGACCATGCCGCATAACGGAACGGGTTTTTCCCTTATGAGAATCCAAAATATCTTTATATCAAAAACCTTTTGATATTATAATAATGTCTATCAACCACAACTATAATAATCATCTAGTAGAAACGCTTTCATCTCACGTTCTACATATATAGTATATAATCAAAACCGCACGAACGTATTGGGTAATGGATTTCCAACTATGACAAGGTATGGAACCACCTTTCGCTCGTGTACCTCTAGAGAGGAATACACTGGGTTCAACAAGAACATCTTGCAACCCGGCCACACATGACCGACCACTCATTTCGCTTGAGCGTATCGAATGTATATCACCAACAGTTGGGATCAGCAACTGTTTCCTGAATGGGACAGCATCAACAATAGATTTTTAGAAGTAAATGAAACTCTAGATCAGGTGATTATACACCCTACTTCGGTGCGACCGACTTAGCCATGCTGCCTGCCCGATTTCTGTCATTTACCGGATGATGAGGCTAGAAGCTACGCTTTATCATCATACCAGATTCACTTTTGAATGCCACATCGTCAAATCCATCCAATCACCGATTGATGTCCTCAACCATACATTATGTGTTAGCTAAAAGAAGTTTCCTTCTCCGCTTCCACTCTTGGTACGGTTGGAGAAAACAATATATGTGATCGTCTGGAAATACTCTGTCAGACATCCGTCCATACAAGTCATCCAGGAACAGGATGAACCGAAGGCACTATTCTGTAAACAGGATAGCCCTTGCATAACTCCGTCTTCAATTTCCTTTGGCATATATGATTCGCAACGCTTATGCCAATACAGAGTGGTTCTTTGGATAATAATCCAACCGGTCTCTCCATATTAACAACGTTAAAATGGTCAAAACTTCGATAGTCTGTGATTTAACTATCGAATAAAAACAGGTGTGCAAACAACGATATTATTTCCAAATGGAAAGTATATCGATCAAACATCATTCAACATTTATCTCTTAATTTCATAAATTTACTTATCTCCTGTTTCCCTATATTCAATATTTCTTATTTTCTAAATTGGGAAAATATACGTTATTAACAATGGAAAACATTTCCATTTCTTATTTTCTTTATTAGAAAACATTTTTGGTTTCTTATTTGGAAAACTTTTCCAAAGCTTCTTCATTGGACTTAGACAGATGTTTTAAACAAACCATCGCGATGCCAACTCAAACCATTTCCTTTACTGCCAAACCTTAACTATTCCTTAGTTAAAAACGAAGCCAATCAAGTTGGGGTAGAACTAGCTCTCAGACCTTAACTGAACAACATTTCTAACTTTGAAATAGTCAAAGTTCACTTTATATTTCTTTAACTAACTTCCTTACTTAATCCTCCTTCGAATAGATCTCTATTTGATTTACTCTATTCACTTAACCCCTTTTGAATAATCTATATTCGATTTACTAACTTTATTCGAATAAACTATATTTTATTAACTCCTTTTACTTTAACACTAATCGATTAACTAACATCGATTAGCTCCTTTTTACTTTATCTCTAATCGATTAACTAACATCGATTAACTCCTTTTACTTCAACTCTAATCGATTAAACTAACATCGATTAACTCCTTTTACTTTAACTCTAATCGATTAACTAACATCGATTAGCTCCTTTTGATAAACTTCGTTTTCCGTTACAACTATTTCCTTTTTATAACGTTTACTTACCGTTACAAATATTTCCTATTTATAACTTCTATTTACCGTTACAAACATTTCCTATTTATAACTTCTATTTACCGTTACAAATATTTCCTATTTATAACTTCTATTTATCGTTACAAGTATTTCCTATTTATAACTTCTATTTATTTTCTAAATAAATATTCCTTTTCTATTTCTATTTATTTTCTAAATAAATATCCCTTTTATAAAACCGTGTTCGTTTTATAAATAATTCCTTTTATAAAATCCTGTGATTTTATAAAATTCCTTTATTTCAATATACATTGAAATACTTCTTTTTTTCATCCCAGGGTCTTTTATGATATTTAAAATATCGAATAAAAATGATCAACATCATTCCAACACCCATAATCCATAACAGATTATATAACACATCATATATCACAATATATGAAAACAGTAAAATAAATGTTGAGGAATCCAGTTGGATTCCTCCAACCTGTTTCCCTGCATCACATATGTTAAACAATATAGATAACATCACCTTTCAGTTCCATATGATATATTCTGTTAAACAGAATCAATATAGAAAATTTAACTAACTGACTAGCAGTTCAATCAAAAAGTCAACACACAATCATTCAGACAATTTCTAACAGTTCTAAAAATACAACATGAAATTATAAACTGTTCAGAGTTAGTGAGATTTACTCACATTTGCAGTTCATCGTTAAAGAACGATAAACTGTTATTTGATTTGAATCAAACAATTTATTTCGCCATAAATTCATACGAGCCCCTATCCACTTCCAGTCAGTCTCATTGTGTTGCTCCCGTCCATACGATCCTGTCGGATCTTGTTTCGCTGATTTTCGTTCATGTATGACCGAGTTATAATACTTTGAAGTTAGCATACATTTTAATTAAATAAAACATGATTTAAAAATAAAAGTGGGCCTTATACCTTCATCCCAGCCCAACTCCTATATGTAAATTACCCAGACCCGTTTCGTTAATCACCTTCTTCTCGTATCCAGCTTCTCTCAGCCACCTATGGTGAGAGCAAACCCCATTCGCACAAACTCATCCCTCCATGTCTTACTGCTGTTTGACTCCCCTTACCATTTCCAACAGCCTCCACCCAGAATCACAGTATAAATTAACAATTTGCAAAATAATTTCTTTAGTCAAAAACCATAACTGGTCATCCCTTCTACACGCCTAACTCCTTTCCCATTCTCCTATAATTCGATTTTTTTTTCGAACTTCAGTATTCCTAAACCAAGACAACCGCACAGAAAACCTCACCTCATATTAAACTCATGACCTTCATCCCCTTCCTGCCGTTCAACTCTTCCACTCCAGATCGCTGGAGTTCAACCCGAGATCCAAATCACCCCGTCCTGCTTGATACTGCCAGCTCAAGCTCACGCCTCCCTCCAGAATTTCCGCAACTCAGGCTAAATCCTCCTCTCATTCGCGTTTTAGGCGAACTCCCCCAGTCTGTACAACTAGCGTACATCAAGACTCGACTTCGGGTTCCGCTACAGCCAGCTCAAAGAAGATCGAACCTAACAAAAGTCATAGCAAATCGAAGCTCATCCATCGCTGAATCCAAATATACTCCTTCCATGATTTTAGAGATTTTATCTACAATTGTTTTGATTTTCTTTGATTTCGTTTTTGCTGTATTTTTAGAAGAGAAGTGGCGGCCCAAGACAAATGATATACGGGATCATATTTTATTTGTGTGGCTGTAACAAGTGTGTGCATGGCCTTGTTTAGGACCATAGAATAGTTAGGATATTTGTTTTGAGTTTTAAAAGAATTCGGTCATCTCATTTTTCAAAACTTCATTAATTACGAACTGCTATCGACCGGATCAACTACACCATCGTGACGATCAATGCGTCATGATCCCAGAAATATAACAATACCGGTAGTTTGACTCATATTGTGAAACCCAAAATTTGCTGATACAAGGTGCAAAACACTCTAAATAAAAAGTTGCATATTTAATTAATTAAAAATTACAGTAAAATTCTAAAAATTAAATTATCACTACGCCTCAAAAGAACCTCGTCTAAATTCGAAACCGATATCTAGTTATATCGAATAAACCATTATGGTCGATAAACGATTCTATAACGACTATTTCAAAATTTGATTTAGCCGTAAATCAAAACCTACACAATGAAATCCTAATTTTTCTCTTCCACTAGAAAGATATACTCTACCAGCTCCTAACGTTTCTTGTTTCACAGAAATCCGATTTAAAATGGCTTCTGTACATTCAGTTGAAGTTCGAATCGCCAATTTACGAACTGCAGCGCCATTTCAAGCTCGTTTATAATTATATTATAATTATACGTTCAAACTGACGTCGACTGAATATATTCGTTATTCAAATTCAATTCTAAACTGAATTATATATCACAAATGTTCCGGTTCACACCATATCGTCATTTCAGCCAATTCTGATTATTTCAGAATTAAATATATTATTTAATTATTATTTTAATTAAATATTCACCATTATATTCTTCCACGACCATTAAATCCTCTATATCACCATTGATATAATAAAATAAATTAATCATAATACCCCTGCCAATGCGGGTCATTACAATCTTCCCCACTTAAAATAATTTCGTCCTCGAAGTTGCTAAAAGGTAGAGAACGACCCTATCGACTGGTTAGAACATATTTGTTCACTTTTTACTTCAGTTTCAACTGAACCAATTTAATTTCAATTAAATTATTAATTAATCCTTATCAACGAAAATTTTCAAAAATCCTGAAAATTTTCTAACGCCTTAACTTTTCGAAAAATTTCGTCAGCACCCCCTTTGTACTGGTCAATCGGTCAAACTCCAACTTGCCTCTCTGGGCCATCTCCAACCCAAAAGAAAATCAAACAGCCAAGCGGCTTGCCAATTCGGCTCATCAAAATCTCATACCATATGAAGTATAAACTTGTACCTTTTGTCGGGCATACCAACTCTATCACTTCCATATGCTATCACTCAGCATATACCAATGTTAATCAAACCAAACTCTAATCAATTTATCCTCAACACCACCATTCGCTTTTTACCAAGCCAAATTTTCATTTCAACTCAAGTTTCGTTCTTGATCCCCAACTCTTAACTTGATTATCACCTTACACTTCACCTTTGAATCTCACAATCAAAATTTGTCTTGATATCATTCTAATTCAAAATTCAGTTACCACTTTACTGGCTTTACTTTAATTCAAATTTTCTTTCACAAATTTCTGTTAAATTCGTTTTTAATTTTAAACAGTCTTTTCCTGGGAATTTGTAAACAGTTTACTCTTTTCAAAAATCAAATTTTCCTTTCGAACATGTCACTGAGCCCTTAATTAATATTCCATTTGTTAAATCACTTCTCTATTTCTTTATCAATATTTGTTAACCAAATATTTCCAATATCCATATTGGCCTTTTATGCTATTTGGAAAACATTTCTGAATATCGCCTTCCTTTATTTTCTAAACCTTAGAAAATATATGCTATTTATAATTGGAAAATATTCCAATTACTTATCTCTTTTCCGATCTCGTTTATTTCTATACTTAGGAAATATTCTTTATTATATTTCCAATCTTACACTTATCTGGGTTAAAATGGATGTTGTGTAAAACATTGTTACGACAATCCAAATATTATATTCAACTAACTCTTATTCAACATCGATCTTCGAGCCTGGAATCTTACTATTTATTTGTTAATAATGAAATCAATCAAGTTGGGGTATAACTACCTCTCAGACCATGACTGAATAACATTTATAACGTCAAAACAGATAAGACCACTTACTCGAATAATCAATACCATACAATTACTTATTCACTTTTAAACACGTATACGCTTCTTCTTTCTATTCTTACTAGATTTTATTTTAGACTTCTCTTTTGATTTTACTATTCTATTTCTAAGTTCGTTTCCTTGTCGACTTTTATATATATATCGATACGTTGATTTCTAATTATCAAATTATCTTAAAAATATTCTAACTCCTTAAATTCCCGGAAAAATTCGCCATAACCTCCTTTTTACCGGGAGCATCGGGAAAATCCCCAAACTGCCACACAGGCCTTCTCCAATCAAAAGAAAAAGAAAAGCCAAGCGGCTAGCTGATACGGCGCATAAAATCTCATATATGAATTAAATACATACCTTTCCGTCGAGCATTCTATCTATAACTCCTGCATTATTCTTATTCATACCTATCTCATGTATCTATACATTCCTAATTCATTTCAACTTAATCCAATCATTTTAACTTAGTTTGTTAAGTGATTTTCAAATTTCTGGTTTGCCCATTTCACCTTTTTATTTGAATATACATGTTCAAATATAGGTTAAACTTGTTTATCAACTAATTGAATTTCATTTCAGTTCTCCTATTCAAATTCTATTTCGATTCTCTTATTCAAATTCTATATTTGAATTTCATTTCAATTTACTTATTCAAATTCCATAAATGAATTTCATTATTCAAATTTATTTTCAAACTCCATTTGAATTTCTATATTCAAATCTATTTGAATTCTCTTTATTTCATTTCAATTTCC
Source organism: Allium sativum (assembly GCA_030737875.1). NCBI lineage: Eukaryota > Viridiplantae > Streptophyta > Magnoliopsida > Asparagales > Amaryllidaceae > Allium > Allium sativum. The sequence continues at coordinate 402,351,187 of CM060922.1, read as the reverse complement.
TTTGAATCTTCTATATTCAAATTTCAATTTCAATTCTATTTGAATCTTCTTTATTCAAATTACAATTTCAATTCTATTTGAATTCTCGACATTCAAAATTCATTTCACTTTCGATATTCAAATCCTATATTTGAAATCTCTTATATTTTCTATATTCAAATTCTATATTTGAATTCCATTTGAATTTCTATATTCAAACTCTATTTCAATCCCATTGAATTTCATATATTCAAACTCCCTTTGAATTTTCTTATTTAAATTCTATTTTTGAACTTCCTTTATTCAAATTCCTTTTCAAACTTTCTTTACTCATTCTTTACATAAGTCTCGATTTCAATTCCTTTTGAAATCGATATTTCTACCTTTGGAAAATAGATTTCCCTTTCAATTTCACACTTGTATTTTTATTCCTGAATTATCCAATGATAATTCTCTTCACTTCATTTATAAACTTCATTTATAAAAGAATTATTTATAAACTTCGCTTATAAAGGGACTTCTTGTTTTATTTCTTTTAAAACAAGTTAATATTTCAAATCTATTTCAAAATTCAAATTCTATATATTCAAATTCTATTTTGAAATTCAACACCACTTGTCTTTCTAAAAACAAATTCAAAACAGTATCTTTGGTAGTAATTCGTCACTTACAACTCGAAAATGAATACTGATGATGCAGCTGTCATCATCAGAATCTATTTTCCAGCGATCGAAGTGAGTTCAATACTATAAAACCATTTCTAAACATTTCCACTTTGAAATTCATTTCAAAATATAATTCACACTGCTTGTAAAACAATTTAAAATCTCCCAGGATCTTAAATTTTCCTTATTTTTAATCCCAATCCATTTACAAACACTTATCCAATTCTCCAGAGTTTTAACTCTATTTCTGGTTTAAATTTCAGATTTAACTCATCTGATTTCACGTATTTCACTTATATGAATTCTGATTGGTTATTTACATAACCATTTAATTTATAATCTTACTCGATTATAATAACAACCAATATATCCAATATATATCAAAATATACGTTGGGTAAACTATTTTCATTTACCCTCCTTTAAAACATACCATGATGGTTCATCGTATTCAAGTGTTTAGTAACTCCTACCGATACAGTGGATCAAACTGATCGACCAGAACTCATAAACGACTCAACCAATGAATCTCCACAATATAAAACAAATTTTTATATCAATAACAAATACGTTCACTCGTATATATACACTCAATCTCAGTCTAGGGTATTACTGACCCTATCTCTACCGAGTCACGCCACAGAGCCAAGTAATTCTGAACTTAAGCTCTGATACCAACTGTAACGGCGACTTTGGTTATCGACGTAAGCACGACGTCGATAACCAAAACGTCGAAAAATCCTGGTAATTAGTGAAAGAAATTAGAGGGTGAGGAAAGATAAGATAGAAAATTAGAATAGAAGAAGAAGAAGAACACAACATCAGAGTAACACGAATCTCACAGCGGAACGAATAAATATATTTCATAACATAACTTTGAAATACAAACTTGGTACTTGAATATACATATCATTATCAAAGTACAGCACTTACAACACAACGGAAATAAACTATAGCTATATGATCCTGAAGCCTCCTGCTCCAAGCTCTTCCAGTATATCTGTAAAATCCCGACTACTTGACTGCCCATACAAATTTAGGCACCCAAGAGTTTAGGGAAAACAACAAAGTAAACTCCGGGTCAGTCATGGGACTGGTGTGAGTAAAACAGTTTAAAAACAGTTCGAACAAGTAAATGAAATCTCATAAGACCACGCCGCATAACGGAACGGGTTTTTCCCTTATGAGAATCCAAAATATCTTTATATCAAAAACCTTTTGATATTATAATAATGTCTATCAACCAAAACTATAATAATCATCTAGTAGAAACGCTTTCATCTCACGTTCTACATATATAGTATATAATCAAAACCGCACGAACGTATTGGGTAATGGATTTCCAACTATGACAAGGTATGGAACCACCTTTCGCTCGTGTACCTCTAGAGAGGAATACACTGGGTTCAACAAGAACATCTTGCAACCCGGCCACACATGACCGACCACTCATTTCGCTTGAGCGTATCGAATGTATATCACCAACAGTTGGGATCAGCAACCGTTTCCTGAATGGGACAGCATCAACAATAGATTTTTAGAAGTAAATGAAACTCTAGATCAGGTGATTATACACCCTACTTCGGTGCGACCGACTTAGCCATGCTGCCTGCCCGATTTCTGTCATTTACCGGATGATGAGGCTAGAAGCTACGCTTTATCATCATACCAGATTCACTTTTGAATGCCACATCGTCAAATCCATCCAATCACCGATTGATGTCCTCAACCATACATTATGTGTTAGCTAAAAGAAGTTTCCTTCTCCGCTTCCACTCTTGGTACGGTTGGAGAAAACAATATATGTGATCGTCTGGAAATACTCTGTCAGACATCCGTCCATACAAGTCATCCAGGAACAGGATGAACCGAAGGCACTATTCTGTAAACAGGATAGCCCTTGCATAACTCCGTCTTCAATTTCCTTTGGCATATATGATTCGCAACGCTTATGCCAATACAGAGTGGTTCTTTGGATAATAATCCAACCGGTCTCTCCATATTAACAAAGTTAAAATGGTCAAAACTTCGATAGTCTGTGATTTAACTATCGAATAAAAACAGGTGTGCAAACAACGATATTATTTCCAAATGGAAAGTATATCGATCAAACATCATTCAACATTTATCTCTTAATTTCATAAATTTACTTATCTCCTGTTTCCCTATATTCAATATTTCTTATTTTCTAAATTGGGAAAATATACGTTATTAACAATGGAAAACATTTCCATTTCTTATTTTCTTTATTAGAAAACATTTTTGGTTTCTTATTTGGAAAACTTTTCCAAAGCTTCTTCATTGGACTTAGACAGATGTTTTAAACAAACCATCGCGATGCCAACTCAAACCATTTCCTTTACTGCCAAACCTTAACTATTCCTTAGTTAAAAACGAAGCCAATCAAGTTGGGGTAGAACTACCTCTCAGACCTTAACTGAACAACATTTCTAACTTTGAAATAGTCAAAGTTCACTTTATATTTCTTTAACTAACTTCCTTACTTAATCCTCCTTCGAATAGATCTCTATTTGATTTACTCTATTCACTTAACCCCTTTTGAATAATCTATATTCGATTTACTAACTTTATTCGAATAAACTATATTTTATTAACTCCTTTTACTTTAACACTAATCGATTAACTAACATCGATTAGCTCCTTTTTACTTTATCTCTAATCGATTAACTAACATCGATTAACTCCTTTTATTTCAACTCTAATCGATTAAACTAACATCGATTAACTCCTTTTACTTTAACTCTAATCGATTAACTAACATCGATTAGCTCCTTTTGATAAACTACGTTTTCCGTTACAACTATTTCCTTTTTATAACGTTTACTTACCGTTACAAATATTTCCTATTTATAACTTCTATTTACCGTTACAAATATTTCCTATTTATAACTTCTATTTACCGTTACAAATATTTCCTATTTATAACTTCTATTTACCGTTACAAATATTTCCTATTTATAACTTCTATTTATCGTTACAAATATTTCCTATTTATAACTTCTATTTATTTTCTAAATAAATATTCCTTTTCTATTTCTATTTATTTTCTAAATAAATATCCCTTTTATAAAACCGTGTTCGTTTTATAAATAATTCCTTTTATAAAATCCTGTGATTTTATAAAATTCCTTTATTTCAATATACATTGAAATACTTCTTTTTTTCATCCCAGGGTCTTTTATGATATTTAAAATATCGAATAAAAATGATCAACATCATTCCAACACCCATAATCCATAACAGATTATATAACACATCATATATCACAATATATGAAAACAGTAAAATAAATGTTGAGGAATCCAGTTGGATTCCTCCAACCTGTTTCCCTGCATCACATATGTTAAACAATATAGATAACATCACCTTTCAGTTCCATATGATATATTCTGTTAAACAGAATCAATATAGAAAATTTAACTAACTGACTAGCAGTTCAATCAAACAGTCAACACACAATCATTCAGACAATTTCTAACAGTTCTAAAAATACAACATGAAATTATAAACTGTTCAGAGTTAGTGAGATTTACTCACATTTGCAGTTCATCGTTAAAGAACGATAAACTGTTATTTGATTTGAATCAAACAATTTATTTCGCCATAAATTCATACGAGCCCCTATCCACTTCCAGTCAGTCTCATTGTGTTGCTCCCGTCCATACGATCCTGTCGGATCTTGTTTCGCTGATTTTCGTTCATGTATGACCGAGTTATAATACTTTGAAGTTAGCATACATTTTAATTAAATAAAACATGATTTAAAAATAAAAGTGGGCCTTATACCTTCATCCCAGCCCAACTCCTATATGTAAATTACCCAGGCCCGTTTCGTTAATCACCTTCTTCTCGTATCCAGCTTCTCTCAGCCACCTATGGTGAGAGCAAACCCCATTCGCACAAACTCATCCCTCCATGTCTTACTGCTGTTTGACTCCCCTTACCATTTCCAACAGCCTCCACCCAGAATCACAGTATAAATTAACAATTTGCAAAATAATTTCTTTAGTCAAAAACCATAACTGGTCATCCCTTCTACACGCCTAACTCCTTTCCCCTTCTCCTATAATTCGATTTTTTTTTCGAACTTCAGTATTCCTAAACCAAGACAACCGCACAGAAAACCTCACCTCATATTAAACTCATGACCTTCATCCCCTTCCTGCCGTTCAACTCTTCCACTCCAGATCGCTGGAGTTCAACCCGAGATCCAAATCACCCCGTCCTGCTTGATACTGCCAGCTCAAGCTCACGCCTCCCTCCAGAATTTCCGCAACTCAGGCTAAATCCTCCTCTCATTCGCGTTTTAGGCGAACTCCCCCAGTCTGTACAACTAGCGTATATCAAGACTCGACTTCGGGTTCCGCTACAGCCAGCTCAAAAAAGATCGAACCTAACAAAAGTCATAACAAATCGAAGCTCATCCATCGCTGAATCCAAATATACTCCTTCCATGATTTTAGAGATTTTATCTACAATTGTTTTGATTTTCTTTGATTTCGTTTTTGCTGTATTTTTAGAAGAGAAGTGGCGGCCCAAGACAAATGATATACGGGATCATATTTTATTTGTGTGGCTGTAACAAGTGTGTGCATGGCCTTGTTTAGGACCATAGAATAGTTAGGATATTTGTTTTGAGTTTTAAAAGAATTCGGTCATCTCATTTTTCAAAACTTCGTTAATTACGAACTGCTATCGACCGTATCAACTACACCATCGTGACGATCAATGCGTCATGATCCCAGAAATATAACAATACCGGTAGTTTGACTCATATTGTGAAACCCAAAATTTGCTGATACAAGGTGCAAAACACTCTAAATAAAAAGTTGCATATTTAATTAATTAAAAATTACAGTAAAATTCTAAAAATTAAATTATCACTACGCCTCAAAAGAACCTCGTCTAAATTCGAAACCGATATCTAGTTATATCGAATAAACCATTATGGTCGATAAACGATTCTATAGCGACTATTTCAAAATTTGATTTAGCCGTAAATCAAAACCTACACAATGAAATCCTAATTTTTCTCTTCCACTAGAAAGATATACTCTACCAGCTCCTAACGTTTCTTGTTTCACAGAAATCCGATTTAAAATGGCTTCTTTACATTCAGTTGAAGTTCGAATCGCCAATTTACGAACTGCAGCGCCATTTCAAGCTCGTTTATAATTATATTATAATTATACGTTCAAACTGACGTCGACTGAATATATTCGTTATTCAAATTCAATTCTAAACTGAATTATATATCACAAATGATCCGGTTCACACCATATCGTCATTTCAGCCAATTCTGATTATTTCAGAATTAAATATATTATTTAATTATTATTTTAATTAAATATTCACCATTATATTCTTCCACGACCATTAAATCCTCTATATCACCATTGATATAATAAAATAAATTAATCATAATACCCCTGCCAATGCGGGTCATTACACACCGTCTTCAATGTCTTTTACTTTGATCGTCGTAGTAATTATTCAGAATGGGTTAAACCCGGTCTTTCAGAATAACTCGCGTATTTATATTCAAAAATTCAAGTGCTATAGATACACATCATATGCCTCATTCCAATTTAGAATATTCTTTTAATAAAATATTCATGTTATTAGGGAAAGGTTCCCATTAATTTTATCAAAGATAAATTCTTTTAAATTTATTCCTAAATCTTCTTTTTAAAGATTCATTAAAGCTCCAATTTGGTTTTAATATCAAAAATCATTACTTTATAATTATCCAACATTTTAAGAAATTAATCTTGTCTTTAATTGGGTAAAGAACTAATGTTATTTAAAACACAGTTCACGATAAACCCAAAATCATTTTCCAATAAATATGGAATTCCACAGAAATCAAATCAATATATAATCGATATAAATTTTCGCATCAGACTAATAATATAAATGGAATAACGGCAAAGCCTTTTAAAATTCCATATATAGCAACAGTCTTCTTTTACAGAAGCCTATCTCGATTATTATCAATCGAATTTCCACTTAATTCTAATTTAATATATTAAATTGGAAAACTTGACTTTGGAGAATTTCTTTCTAAATCTTAATTAGAAGATTTATAAATTCTAAATCATATTTTCACTGTTAATTGGGTTAAAGAACAAATGTCGTTTAAAAACATAGTTCACGATAAACCCAATTTACATATCAATTTATTTCAATACTTAATATAATTTTGAAATACTAATAATCTTAGTTAAAAGATTTATTCTTTCATACGGGGTTTAAGAACAGTGTTATTTGAGACACCATCCACGACAACCCACAATCCAATTCTTTTATTAAATTTCAAAGAAATATTAATTAAATAGAAGACATCATTAAATATTAATTTAAAAGATTTATTCTAGTCAATAACTAGTTTATTTCGATAAAAATATTTTTTTTAATCTTTTGTGTCCATCCAAAAACGGACATAGAAATCATCATTTTATTCTACGTTGAATATTATTTTAAATATTTGTTGTTCAAAACAATTATTTATATAAAAAGATTCCTTATGTAAAATATTCTTTATATTACAATATCTTTTAAAAATATTCTTTATTTAAATGAAATTCTTTGTTTAAAATATTCTTTATATGAAAGATATTCTGAATCGGAAAGCGACTCAATCATTTACCATATAACTTCGGTTATATGAATTTCATGCATCGCATGTATATGACAACAGATGATAGATAATCATCAAGCCATCCATTCAACATCCAGAGTGAAGTTCACAACTGTGTGAGCATTAAAATGAAATAATAACGCTCATCGCAGTCTGTCAATCTATCGATTGACATACAAATAAATATTGGGACTAGTGTATATCAATTATCATCCCAATACCCGTGTGGGGTTTTCAGCCAACAACAGTTCATATAAATAAATAATTGGTTAATGAATTTAACCAATTATAATTCTGCTAATCCTGTTGACGATAATGAACAAACGTGTTATTATATTCTTGGTGCTGAATAAAAATGTATTTTACTCGTATAATTTCCCTATACATTTCTAATGCCTAATAAACGGTAATTTATTTACATGACATTGCTACTGACGACAAATAAAGATAATTTTTCATTTATCTTTATTTGTATGCCAACCCTATCTTTAATTTTAACAAATAAAAAGAAATTGTTTATTTGTATATGTTTTCAGTATATAACCCGACACATATAAATGCCTATATTAAATTGCATAAACATTCTAATGTATACATTAACATAAAAATTTCACTTTAGTTTACATACAAATTCTAAGTTGTGTTGTGATAATATAAATGATTCTTTATTTAACCTACAAATGCTAATGTATGTTTTTACAAATAAAGATGATTCTTATGTTTGCATATAAATTCTATTATATGTTATGGAAATAAAAACGATTCTTATATTTGTAAATAAATTATATTTCAACAAAATGTATAAAAATGATACATCCATTTTGTTGACAACCCTCTTTTTAACAAAATGAATATTCTTTTTGCAACACAAATCTATTTACCGAAAATGCTATTTGTGTTTTGACACAATCCTATTTAACAAAAATGCTATTTGTGTTTTAACTCTTTTATTTATCAAAAATGTGATTTTTGTTTTATTCCAAATCTAATTAACAAAAATGTAATTTTTGTTTTCAACAATCATATTTAACAAAATGTAATTTTGTTTCAACTATTATATTTTGACAAAAATAACTATTTTTGTTCAGCTAATCTGTTTGGTAAAAAATGTTCATTTTGACAAAAAGGGTGTATTTTAATTCAACTAATCTATCTTGACAAAAGTGTATAATTTTGACAAAAATATATGGTTTAATTCAACTGATCTATTTTGACAAAAATGAATATTTTGGCAAGATGTATATTTTGATTCAACTAACCTATTTCAACAAAAAAATAAAGATAGTGACTTTGTTATGTTGGCAAATCTATTTCAACAAAATAATAAAAAGGATAACTTTGTTTTATCGGCTATTCTAATTTGATAAAACAAATGAAAGTGACGTGGTTGTTCTGTTTACATCTTTCTATTCAACCTAACAAATAAAAAAGATAATTTTATTTGTTTACTATTTTTATTTTACCAAAAACGATATTATTGTTTTAACATAAATCTATTTAACAAAAATGACAATTTGGTTTCAATGATTTGACAAAAGTGACAATTTGGTTCTAATGTAACATTTTATAACAAAATGACATTTTTGATCTAATGCAACATATTATAATAACTGTTAATTTTATTCTCATGCAACATTTTAAAATAAAAATGTTATTTTACCCTAATGCAACATTAAAAATGTTATATTCTATTCTAGTGTAATATTTATTATATGTTATTTTCTATTCTACAAAAATATTCTAACCAAAAATGTTATTTTTGTTTTCACAAAAATATTCTAACTACAAATGTTATTTCACTAACATGATTTAACACAAATGTTATTTTGTTTACAATTAACATGTTTTGAAAAAAAAGTGTTATTTTGTTTCAATAATCAAGTTTTGACAAAAATGTTATTTTACTTCAATAATCATGTTTTGACAAAAATGACTATTTTTATTTCAGATAAAATGACAACAAAAATGATACTTTCAACTCTTCTATTTTTGTTGCATATAAAATGTAAATAAAAATGCAACTTTAAAATCTATTCTTTTCATTGCAACTAAAATGACAATAAAAATGTTTCTTTTGTATCAATTCTTTTTATTGTAAAAAATGACAATAAAAATCAAATCTTTTATTTCAATTCTTTTTATTGTAAATGACAATAAAAATCAAATCTTTTATTCCAATTCTTTTTATTGAAAACAATATTACATAAAAATGTAATCTTTTAATCCTATTCTTTTTATTACACTAAAATGTCATTTTTAATTCTATTCTTTTTATTACCACTAAATTGTCATAGAAATGTCATTTTTAATTCTATTCTTTTTAGTTGAAACAATTCGACACTAAAAAAATGTGTGCTTTTTAGTTGAAACAATTTGACACTAAAAATGTGTGCTTTTTAGTTGAAACAATTTGACAATAAAAATGTGTGTTTTTTAGTTGAAACAAATCGACGCTAAAAATATGTTCTTTTTAATTAAAACAAATTTAAGCGAAAACCAAATTTTATGCAATAATAATAAAAAATGATATTTTAATGTAAACAATGAAAATGAAATTTCTATTGCAAATTTAAATTTGATAAAAATTCATTTTCATGGAAAATATGAAAATGAGATTTTTACTCCAAATCTCAATTTTACAAAAACTCATGTTAATGTAAACAATAAAAATGTAATTTTTATTGTTAATCTAATTCCAATGTTTATGTATCCAATAAAGATTATATTTTTATAATATAAGCAAATCAGTATTCATTGATCTAAATAAAAGTTGTAATTTTTATTTTAAAACAAATCTGTATTTATGGATCTAAAATAAAAGACATAGATCCGAAATAAAGAGGATAGATCTAAATAAAAGAAGAACGATTCTAAGTTCATGGATCAAAATAGAAGGTGAACTCTATTATAAACTAAATCAATATAGATCTAAAATAAAAATATGATTTTTCATTTCAGATCTATATCTAACCAAACATATACATCACAATCATCATAATCAACAAGCAACAAATACAATATCATACATCGCAGATCTGAGATAAATTAACATACATACATGGCATTCAAATAACGAGAAATAATTAATATTTTAATTATTTTTAAATATAGAAATCTCACGGTGATCGCTTTTCAGAAATCGTTCGTGGTTGGCTGAATTTCCAAAGTGCTCGGTTTTATCTCTAGTCAGTTCCATATTGAAGATCTCATTTTTCTGATTCCAACGGAACTGGAATTTCTGAATTTCGATTTCATATGAAAAAGTTATATGATTATAAAGTTTAATTACATAATTAATTGATTAAATAATTAATTTAAAACCTTAACTTCTAAATCAAAATTCAGGTCGTCCCTTATCTCCTTCCTCCTACGTTTGTTCTGTTAAACCGAACCCATACTCCTCCTTTTCTCATCACCTGCGCGCCGCTCAATGACCACCGTGACCCTAATCGACACACACCCCAAGACACGCCTTCGAGAGCTCCCTCGTCGCCAGCCACACCACCCGACTCGGTGGTCCCCATGATGCTCTAGTCGAGCACAAAGTCAACGTCTTTAGGGCGCAATCCCGACCTCTATACTGATCGATAAACGATCATGGCCGTATGAAATTAAAGCTCGTACAAAGCTTTGTGATTTTCTCTTCTGAATGATTAGCTAATTCGAACTCGTTTGAGAAAGATTAAGGGATTAATTCCTGACATTATCGGCTACCCATTTTTGAAAACGGCGGCTCTGTTGTAAGATAGAATTAGGGTTTTGTTAATTTGGGTTTTTATAATAAAATATTAATTTAATTCATTAATTCAAAGTTAAAGTCCATCAATTCTTTTTAGATCCAATTTCAGCCCAACGAAAATTGTTCCTAGGCAAATACCCCCGTTCCAAAACCAATGGGCCAGGTCCCGTCAGCCCGCTTGATCGTCTTCAGCCTGTTTTCTTTAATTTATAATTATAATCATTTATTTATTTTAAACATACATTTAAATTTACCGGGGTCACATACAGAATCTAAAAATTCCAGAAAAATTATTTCTGGTTATGTTTTAATGATACGGTTCTAACAAGACTAATTTTATCAAATTATGAGACCGTTTGAAAAATGGCCATTTTTAAGTCGATCCGATTTGACTGAAACTAACAAAACACGTTTTCCTTTGCCACGCTCACATATTAATTCGAAAAATTATGAAAATTGAAACCTAGCAATAATTTGACATTCCGGTTCCAACGAAAGTGGTTTCGTCGAAAACAGAGGTTGTTTGGAAAATGGCTATTTTTAATATTAAAAAAAAAAATTTCTATAGTTACTTTTCTGAATTTTAAACTAGACATTACTTTTGATTCCTGCTATGAAATTTCGATTTTTCGGATTCATTAGAAAGATATTTTAAAATAGATTCAAATATTCTTAGTTTCACTAAAATCCGATTATTTTGAATTCTGTACATTCAGTCAAAGTTCAAATTCAATTTTTCAAACTATCGCGCTATTTCTAAGTCTTTTTATAATAAAATTAAAAAATTTCATTCTAACTTCAATTTAAATAAATTCTTTGCCATTATTATTTAAAACAAATTATTTTAACTATTAAAATTCCATTAAAATTTCTAAAATAAAAATTTTAAATTGGTTCAGAATTTGCAGGTTGTTACAATCTCCCCCACTTAAAATCTTTTCGTCCTCGAAAAGGAACGGAGCTTAAAGTTGTTTTATTAACGAACTAATTTTTTTATTCTTTTATTGGTTACAATAATTTTGTTAGTTGATTAACTTTTCAAATATATATATATATATATATATATATATCTGTTATGTATTCAAAAATCATATTTTCTAAGATCGGGTTATTTATATAATTTCAAATATGTTAATTATAGACTTGTCACTCTCAACTCATTCCAAGGCATTACTATCCCCATCTCTAATGAGTTTTCTCATTCTATGATACTACTGATCCTATTTCTAATGAGTATTCTTATTGAATATTACTAATATAATCTTTGATGAGTCTTTCGTTCAGTTCTAACGAGTTGTACCCCAAAGATTTGAGATAACCAGAGCTCTGATACCAACTGTAACGACCCAGATTTCACCCGACCCGATCGATCGCAAGATCGACCAAGACCGTTCAAAACCCGAATACACTAACTCTGGGAATACAATACATTAGAACAAATAACAGAAGACATTTATTACATCATAATAATGTTACATCAGAGTACAAAATATCAAAATACAATAAATAATAATACAGCGGAAGATTAAATTACAATAAATGTAATACACTGTAGCAGAACAATTAATTAACACAACGGGAGACTATCAATGCTCTGGACACAGCTCTAGGCTTTGATCCAGAATCCTGCTCAATATATCTGCAAAATAAGCTACTCGATTGCCCATGTGGAAAAGATGGCACCCGAGTTTGCAAAGTGAACCAAACTACGGGTCAGTCATAGGAGTGGTATGAGAAATCTTTACTTATCTAATAAGAAGGCTAATCACAGAACCACGCCGCTAACGCCCGTTTACTCCATTGGATTGCCAGTGCATGAAATAAAGAATATCATTGAACAATGCAATGCTTTTTAGAAAAATGAAACCATTATAAGACTCAAGTCCCATCACACAATGCAACGCAAACCGGAGGATAGAGTTTTACCTTATAATGGTCAAAAATGCTTGGTACGATAAAAACGGATTTGATATTATTATTAGTGTATATATGTTTCAAAAACATTTCAATCATAATGCATTAATCATAGAATACATAGCTACCATATACTATGTCGCCATACTAGTTCTACAATCAAAACCGCATGATGTCGTATTGGAAGTTGGGTTTCCATCAAGAGTCAAGGTTAGGAACGATCTCCTTAGCGATTCAAGACACTCTAGAAATGTCTCAGGATTCGTACGCTGGCGAACCCTTGGATCCTGCAGGGCCGGTCCACAAATACTTTAGTGGATTGGCAATTCCTGAACACACGCTTCCCGGTCCTATCGAGCCTATAATACGACCATTGGCGACCGATAAATCCGAGGCCTCGAAAATTCCATCATCCACATAAGTAAATGTCAGGGTGTGTAAAACCCTGATACCACTTCTAGTTAGAAAGAAATGTGCGCACTCCCTGCGTTTCCTTGCTTCGTTTCTGACTCTTACCGGGGTGTGAGGCTCGCGAGGTCACGCTATACACAAAGCTATGCCGAGATAGGTTATGCTTTGATCATCCCATAAGGCTCTGTTTTTCAACAAAAGCCTTGATCATTTGCATCATGGCATGTCACATTGACAATTCACGCCATGCGATCGATAACTACCAATATATAACCTCTGAGCTCGTGCGTCTTAGAGAAGGGTGTTAAGCAAGAGAATAAATTCTCCGCCACCACAGATATATATTAAATTGAAATCAATTTAATTTACATGGAATGAAATTCAATGTCAATCACACATCCAATTACAAGTCTGTTCTGAGTCTGAACGAAACCGGAGACACCTTATTCCTTGTCCCGTATGTCCAATACGGAAGTGAGGTGCTCGCATATCCGGACAATCAACAAGTACGTCCGGACAAACTACCACTTTTAACCCTTTACTGGGAGCTACCCAATGCCAGGCATCAGTAGTCGTCCATTCGATGTGAAGATCGTCGGTCTTCTTCCACCGTCTTCAATGTCTTTGACTTTAATCGTCGTAGTAATTATTCAGAATGGGTTAAACCCGGTCTTTCAGAATAACTCACGTATTTATATTCAAAAATTCAAGTGCTATAAATACACATCATACGCCTCATTCCAATTCAGAATATTCTTTTAATAAAATATTCATATTATTAGGGAAAGATTCCCATTAATTTTATCAAAGATAAATTCTTTTAAATTTATTCCTAAATCTTCTTTTTAAAGATTCATTAAAGCTCCAATTCAGTTTTAATATCAAAAATCATTACTTTATAATTATCCAACATTTTAAGAAATTAATCTTGTCTTTAATTGGGTTAAAGAACTAATGTTATTTAAAACACAGCTCACGATAAACCCAAAATCATCTTCCAATAAATATGGAATTCTACAGAAATCAAATCAATATATAATCGATATAAATTTTCGCATCAGACTAATAATATAGATGGAATAACGGCAAAGCCTTTTAAAATTCCATATATAGTAACAGTCTTCTTTTACAGAAGCCTATCTCGATTATTACCAATCAAATTTCCAGTTAATTCCAATTTAATATATTAAATTGGAAAACTTTACTTTGGAGAATTTCTTTCTAAATCTTAATAAAAAGATTTATAAATCCTAAATCATATTTTCACTGTTAATTGGGTTAAAGAACAAATGTCGTTTAAAAATGTAGTTCACGATAAACCCAATTTACATATCAATTTACTCCAATACTAAATATAATTTTGAAACACTAATAATCTTAGTTAAAAGATTTATTCTTTCATACGGGGTTTAAGAACAGTGTTATTTGAGACACCATCCACAGCAACCCAAAATCCAATTCTTTTATTAAATTTCAAAGAAATATTAATTAAATAGAAGACATCATTAAATCTTAATTTAAAAGATTTATTCTAGTCAGTAACTAGTTCATTTCGATAAATTTTTTTTAATCTTTTCGTCCATCCAAAAACGGACATAGAAATCATCATTTTATTTTACATTGAATATTATTTTAAATATTTGTTATTCAAAACTATTCTTTATATAAAAAGATTTCTTATGTAAAATAATCTTTATATTACAATATCTTTTAAAAATATTTTTTATTTAAAAGAAATTTTTTGTTTAAAATATTCTTTATATAAAAGATATTCTGAATCGGAAAGCAACTCAATCATTTACCATATAACTTCGGTTATATGGATTTCATACATCGCATGTATATGACAACAAATGTTAGATAATCATCAAACCATCAATTCAATATCCAGAGTGAAGTTCACAACTGTGTGAGCATTAAAATGAAATAGTAACGCTCATCGCAGCCTGTCAATGTATCGATTGACATAAAAATAAATATTGGGACTAGTGTATATCAATTATCATCCCAATACCCGTGTGAGGTTTTCAGCCAACAACAGTTCATATAAATAAATAATTGGTTAATGAATTTAACCAATTTTAATTCTGCTAATCCTATTGACGATAATGAACAAACATGTTATTATATTCTTGGTGCCGAATAAAAATGTATTTTACTCGTATAATTTCCCTATACATTTCTAATGCCTAATAAACGGTAATTTATTTACATGGCATTGTTACTGACGACAAATAAAGATAATTTTTCATTTATTTTTATTTGTATGCAAATCCTATCTTTAATTTTAACAAATAAAAAGAAATTGTTTATTTGTATATGTTTTTAGTATATAACCCGACACAAATAAATGCCTATATTAAATTGCATAAACATTCTAATGTATACATTAACATAAAAATTTCACTTTAGTTTACATACAAATTCTAAGGTGTGTTGTGATAATATAAATGATTCTTTATTTAACATACAAATGCTAATGTATGTTTTTGCAAATAAAGATGATTCTTATGTTTGCATATAAATTCTATTATATGTTATGGAAATAAAAATGATTCTTATATTTGTATATAAATTATATTTCAACAAAATGTATAAAAATGATACAGCCATTTTGTTGACAATCCTCTTTTTAACAAAATGAATATTCTTGTTGGAACACAAATCTATTTACCGAAAATGCTATTTGTGTTTTGACACAATCCTGTTTAACAAAAATGTTATTTGTGTTTTAACTCTTTTATTTATCAAAAATATGTTTTTTGTTTTATTCCAAATCTAATTAACAAAAATGTAATTTTTGTTTTCAACAATCATATTTAACAAAATGTAATTTTGTTTCAACTATTATATTTTGACAAAAATAACTATTTTTGTTCAGCTCATCTGTTTGGCAAAAAATGTTCATTTTGACAAAAATGGTGTATTTTAATTCAACTAATCTATCTTGACAAAAGTGTATAATTTTGACAAAAATATATGGTTTAATTCAACTGATCTATTTTGACAAAAATGAATATTTTGGCAAAATGTATATTTTGATTCAACTAACCTCTTTCGACAAAACAATAAAAATAGTGACTTTGTTTTGTTGACAAATCTATTTCAACAAAATAATAAAAAGGATAACTTTGTTTTGTCAGCAATTCTAATTTGATAAAACAAATGAAAGTGACGTGGTTGTTCTGTTTACATCTTTCTATTCAACCTAACAAATAAAAATGATAATTTTATTTGTTTACTATTTTTATTTTACCAAAAACGATATTATTGTTTTAACACAAATCTATTTAACAAAAATGACAATTTGGTTTCAATGATTTGACAAAAGTGACAATTTGGTTCTAATGTAACATTTTATAACTGAATAGCATTTTTGATCTAATGCAACATATTATGATAAACTGTTATTTTTATTCTTACGCAACATTTTTAAAAAATGTTATTTTACCCTATTGCAACATTAAAAATGTTATATTCTATTCTAATGTAATATTCATATAAAAAAATTGTTATTTTCTATTCTACAAAAATATTCTAACCAAAAATGTTATTTTTGTTTTCACAAAAATATTCTAACTACAAATGTTATTTCACTAACATGTTTTAACACAAATGTTATTTTATTTTCAATTAACATGTTTTGAAAAAAAGTGTTATTTTGTTTCAATAATCATGTTTTGACAAAAATGTTATTTTACTTCAATAATCATGTTTTGACAAAAATGACTATTTTTATTTCAAATAAAATGACAACAAAAATGATACTTTCAACTCTTCTATTTTTATTGCATATAAAATGTAAATAAAAATGCAACTTTAAAATCTATTCTTTTCATTGCAACTAAAATTACAATAAAAATGTTTCTTTTGTATCAATTCTTTTTATTGTAAACAAATGACAATAAAAATCAAATCTTTTATTTCAATTCTTTTCATTGTAAATAAATGACAACAAAAATCAAATCTTTTATTCCAATTTTTTAATTGAAAACAATATTACATAAAAATGTAATCTTTTAATCTTATTATTTTTATTACACTAAAATGTCATTTTTAATTCTATTCTTTTTGTTACCACTAAAATGTCATAAAAATGTCATTTTTAATTCTATTCTTTTTATTTCCACTAAAATGTCATAAAAATGTCATTTTTAATTCTATTCTTTTTAGTTGAAACAATTCGACACTAAAAAAAATGTGTGCTTTTTAGTTGAAACAATTTGACACTAAAAATGTGTGCTTTTTAGTTGAAACAAATCGACGCTAAATATATGTTCATTTTAATTAAAACAAATTTAAGCGAAAACCAAATTTTATGTAATAAAAAATAATGATATTTTTATGTAAACAATGAAAATGAAATTTCTATTGCAAATCTAAATTTGATAAAAATTCATTTTTTATGGAAAACATGAAAATGAGATTTTTACTCCAAATCTCAATTTTATAAAAACTCATGTTAATGTAAACAATAAAAATGTAATTTTTATTGTTAATCTAATTCCAATGTTTATGTATCCAATAAAGATTATATTTTTATAATATAGGAAAATCAGTATTCATGGATCAAAATAAAAGTTGTAATTTTTATTTTAAAACAAATCTGTATTTATAGATCTAAAATAAAAGACATAGATCCGAAATAAAGAGGATTGATCTAAATAAAAGAAGAACGATTCCATGTTCATGGATCAAAATAGAAGGAGAACTCTATTATAAACTAAATCAATATAGATATAAAATAAAAATATGATTTTTATTTCAGATCTATATCTAACCAAACACATACATCAAAATCATCATAATCAACAAGCAACAAATACATTATCATACATAGCAGATTTGAGACAAATTAACATACATACATGGCATTCAAATAACGAGAAATAATTAATATTTTAATTAGTTTTAAATATAGAAATCTCACCGTGATCGGTTTTCAGAAATCGTTCGTGTTCAAATTTGGCTGAATTTCTGAAGTGCTCGATTTCATCTCTAGTCAGTTCCATGTTGAAGATCTCGTTTTTCTGATTCCAACAGAACTGGAAATTCCGAATTTCGATTTCATATGAAAAAGTTATATGATTATAAAGTTTAATTACATAATTAATTGATTAAATAATTAATTTAAAATCTTAACTTCTAAATCAAAATTCAGGCCGTCCCTTATCTCCTTCCTCCTTCGTTTGTTCTGTTAAACCGAACCCATACTCCTCCTTTTCTCATCACCTGCGCGCCGTTCAATGACCACCGTGACCCTAATCGGCACACACCCCAAGACGCGCCTTCGCGAGCTCCCTCGTCGCAAGCCACACCACCCAACTCGGTGGTCCCCATGATCCTCCAGTCGAGCACAAAGTCGACGTCTTTAGGGCGCAATCCCGGCCTCTATACTGATCGATAAACGATAATGGCCGTATGAAATTAAAGCTTGTGCAAAGCTTTGTGGTTTTCTCTTCCGAATGATTAGCTAATTCGAACTCGTTTGAGAAAGATTAAGGGATTAATTCTTGACATTATCGACCACCCATTTCTGAAAACAGCGGCTCTGTTGTATGATAGAATTAGGGCTTTGTTAATTTGGGTTTTTATAATAAAATATTAATTTAATTCATTAATTCAAAGATAAAGCCCGTTAATTCTTTTTAGATCCAATTTCAGCCCAACGAAAATTGTTCCTAGGCAACTACCCCCGTTCCGGAACAAATGGGCTAGGTCCTGTCAGCCCGTTTGATTGTCTTCAGCCTGTTTTCTTTAATTTAAAATTTAAATCATTTATTTATTTAATTTAAACATACATTTAAATTTACCGGGGCCACATACGGAATCTAAAAATTCCAGAAAAATTATTTCTGGTTATGTTTTGATGATACGGTTCTAACAAGACTATTTTTATCGAATTCTGAGACCGTTTGAAAAATGGCCATTTTTAAGTCGATCCGATTTGACTGAAACTAACAAAACACGTTTTCCTTTGTCACGCTCACATATTAATTCAAAAAATTATGAAAATTGAAATCTAGCAATAATTTGACATTCCGGTTCCAACGAACGTGGTTTCGTCGAAAATGGATATTGTTTGGAAAATGGCTATTTTTAATATTAAAAAATACATATAAATTCTATAACGACTTTTCTGAATTTTAAAATGGACATAACTTTTGATTCCGGCTATGAAATTTCGATTTTTCGGATTCGTTAGAAAGATATTTTTAAATAGATTCTAATATTCTTGGTTTCACTAAAATCCGATTTATTTTGAATCCTGTACATTCTGTCAAAGTTCAAATTCAAAATTTCAAACTACCGCGCTGTTTCTAACTCCTTTTGTAATTAAATTAAAATTATTCGTTCTAACTTCGATTTAAATAAATTATTCGCCGTTATTATTTAGAATAAATTATTTTAACTGTTAAAATTCCATTAAAATTTCTAAAATAATTTTTTTAATTTGGTTCAGAATTTGCAGGTTGTTACAAGAGTTGTCTCTTACCTTTAATATTGCAGTGCCATTGTGTGAAATACTTATGTTTTCACCATTTCCCATACGTAAAGAGTGCATACCTGTGTAATTCTTGTTCCCAAGGTTTAAATTCTGTAGATTGTTAGTGGTGTGATTGGATGCTCCAGATGGGTACCATTTGTCTAGACTGATATCCTCATTCTTGCTAATTTCATCACTGTTCCCATTGCTGCTTTGAGCATTGTTCTTGCATTACATTTGCACTTGGTCCTCTTCGACTTGATTGGTTTTGTTGTGTTGTGGTATACTCAGAGTTGTACCTGAAATAGCAATTGATGGCCACATGTCCAAATTTCTCGCAAATTTGGCACTTTACCCTGTAACTATTATTATATCTGCCTCTGTCACGACCCCTTTAAGGACGACTGTTTCTTTGATTCTGGTTTTCTTTCTTGCTTTGGTTGGTTGCCTGTCTTTGTTGACCTCTGTTGCGTGTGGTGACGACATAATTAACATTGCACTCGGTTTGCATTGCTTTTCTTTGTTCGACCCTACCTTGGTGTGCAAGAAGTGTTGTGTTGAATGAAAAAAATGTAGATCATGCAGGGTCTGCTGTGTAGCAATATAGGTGATCAGTGACTCGTACTCTTCGTCTAGACCATTTGTGATGATGAGTATTTGTTTGTTGTCATAAATTTTATATCCAACTACACTTAGTTAGTCACACAACCCCTTTATCTTGCTGATATAAACTCTCATTGTCATATCCTCCTTTCTTGAATTTTGAAGTTGTCTTCTATAATGCATTATTCTTGCCGAGGATTGTGAATTGAATATCTGCTCTGTTGCAGTCCAGATTTCAAATGAAGTATTGCATCCTACGATTTGTGATAATGAATTTGCATTGATGGATGATAAAAGCCATGATGACAATAAATTGTCTTGTTTTTGATACCTTGTATAATATGGATTTCTAACAATTTTCCTTTCTTTGTCGACCGTATTAACCCATAGGATGATGACAGTGCCTTAGATATAATCTTGAAGGCCATTACCCTTGAAGGCTATTTCAACTTGGTGTTTCCACAATATGAAATTGTCTTCATTAAGGGGTATGGTAATGATTTGGCCTTTTTACTTGATTATGGTGAGATTCGGCTCTGAACTGCCACTACTATCAATTCTTGATGTAGTTGATGAGGCATCATCGTCGTTTCTTGCCATAATCGGTCAAGTGCAGCAAGATATAAAGGAGAAATGAGTTTCTTGAAACCTGCGGTGAATCTGATGAGGTGAGATGGCATAGCAAGAGGATTTCTGCAACCACTTGCCTTTGAAGATACCTGAGTGAAGCGGTCGAGAGGAAGTGAGGAGAATGCTCTGATTCCTCTACGGTGAGGCAGTGATGACTGGTAAGACAGGTTGCTTGATCAGAGAAAGGTATAACCCCCTATGATGAAAATACTCTGAGGTGAATGATGCACAAACCATCACTCATGACTGGATATCCAGTCTTAAGTGAAGAAGATGATCTAGAATGGCTGTTAGGCATATCTTGGCTCTGATACCATAAAATTGGAATAGGACAATTTGTTTTGTTTCCTTTTGAAACGAACAGATTAAAAGTTATTGTACAAGCGCAGGTTACTCCTCATTATATAGATATATACATGGAAAAACAGAGAAAGAAAAACAAAATATAAAGCGGCCATATAGCAATCAGCCCAAGCGTTCAGGAAGCAGAGAAGCAGATGAAGTCTGCATGTGATAGAATAAGAAGGCTGAGACGTTATAACCAGTTGCTCTAATACCCTATGAAACTTAAAAAGTGGGAATTCGTTAATAATAACACACAAGTGCTAAGGAAGAATATTAGTTGGTTATGACAGAAAATACAAGAGACAACAACTTATTAGTACTGATCAGCAATGAAATATTAGTTGGGAATTGCGGCGGTTTCAAACTTCGCATCTCTTCTGCTTGGATTATTACTGGTATCCTATGTGCATCTGGTAGAATTAGTAATTTGTATCAAAGTGCTAATGGTAGCGATGATTTCAACTTCATGTCTTAATTAAATGTTATTGAACCGAGCATAGTCGGCAACTTCAACGCTTGGAGAGGAGATTCTGGCTTTCCGTATACATTCCAATTAACAGGGTCTTCATAAACCAAAGTCTTGCATTTTTATCTCCACAGCTCTTGGTTCAATGCCTAAATCACTTCTCAAGTGATGACACAGTCCTGTTGTTAACCTTAGCTGCAAGAGTGCTGATAATAATATGATTAAAAAAATGCTCCTTTCAAATATAAGAATGATATGCACTTCTAAAAATGATACTTTGATATTGTTAATGTTGGTTTAATGTATCCTGTCTCTGGAAACTCTCTTTTCAAGGTCGTTTATAGACTCAAGATTTACTAAATTACATTTCAAAGTTTGGAGTAAAGCCCTACCCAATTTTTCCAAGTAGATTTATCTTTTAAGACAACTAACCTGGTGATCGTCAGCTATCTCTATGTTATCAAAGCAATTTACACCTATTGACAGATTTGCTCTTCAAGCAGTCAATTGACCATATGTAGACAGTTAAACTAAAATGGCAAACTAAAGGAGACATTCCTTCAAAATTCTTCCATTTCAAAATGTTTGCTAATGAAGAAAAACTCATGATTAAATATGTTCTCGATTCTAATTGCAATACTACTATTAAAAATAGATTTATTGCTAACCAGGTGATTCGTTATTTTCATGAACTTTACAATACTAACTGAAGTACTGCACAACTTCCTCTCATCATTCCAAAAAAGGCTGTTCCAGAATCTGAAAGGCTGCAAATGCTATCTTCTAATTTTATTGTGAAAGAAATCGATGATAGTGTTTTTTAGCATGAAATGCATAGGAATAAGATGAAAATTAACTTATTTAATGCATCCAGTGATGGTTTTCCTGTAGGGAAATCTATTTGGACACAAATTGATAACAAAAAATTTGATATATATAAATTTTGGGTCATTATATTTCCTTCTGAATTCCACCTTTTATGTAAACACAAAAAAACAAAAATACAATAGTTCACAATTTATGTATTTCCTTTTTCGTCATCAATTTGTGTTAAAATAGCCACTCCCTTTTTAAATGGTAAGCTTATTAAAGAACTTGATCATACTTTTGTTGCTTTAATCCCAAAACCTCAAAATGCATTGAACCTTATGATTATATATCCATATATTGCTGTAATGTTCTATACAAGATTATTAGTAGCCTACTTAGCGACAAATTAAAAAAATGTCTTCCTGATCTCATATATATATATATATATATATATATATATATATATATATATTCTATCTGAATTTGGAAAATTGCTGAGTTTTCCACGAACTTCAATAAAAGAAGAGAAACCTGTTATTTTGCTGAATTGCCCCATCTTAAAAATAATAATTCAAAAATGCCCTTTCATGCCACTGCAAGGTAGACAGAAAATCTTTAAAAAAGCATAAATTTAAATTAAAAATAAGGAAAAATGTAATTTTGTCACTGATCTTTTTTGTCAAAACAAAGGGCACCTGAGCAATTTACCGAGTTCAAATAGAATTGCATACATATAAATCAAAATGCTTATATATTAGGAAGATACATGGTAGAAAGTAATTTATCAGCATATGAAATGACAAGAGGGCTTTAACACGAAGGTTCTGAAAAGTTGTGCTTAAAATCTTATTTACAATACGCATATGACAAAGTCGTCAGAGAATTTATTATCCACATTATGAAGCAAATGGGATTTCTGACAATTTTATTTATCAATTTGATTCGACTTCTTCATTTTTAGTTATCTTAAATGCTTTTACTTCTTCATTCAGTTATCTTAAATGGTAAGCCTCATGGTTTCATAAAAGAGTAATAGAGAACTTCGTCAAGGGGACCCGTTTTCTCCTTATCTCCTTACTTTAGTTATGGAGTATTCGAGTATTCTCATGGAAATTGAGTATCTTTCAAAAAATCTATCTCTCAGAGATCTTCCAATCATTTCTCAACTGATCTATGATGATGACCTTCTCTAAGCTAATCATAACAATGTGATTGCTATTAAAAGAGTTATAAGCATATGCCTATTACTGGTCACAAATTAACCAAGAAAAATCCAAAATTTGTTTTTGCAAAGGAAGTTAAGCACAAAGAGTTCATCTGTATTTATCTAATATTAAAGCTTTATCCAGTAAGAAAATTTAACTATAATATGGTAGGAGAATTATTGGATAAAATCAAATCCTAGATTAATTGTTGGAGCAACAATTTTTTATCAATTACCATTAGAATTGAATTAACCAAGTTAGTTATTTTTGTTGTTATTCAATTTTGGATGCAATCATGTTAGCTTCCTATGCAGATTATTAAGAAGACCGAATTCTTATGTTCTAATTTCATCTTGAATGATGAAATGCAAAAAAATTCATGAAAGCATATATGTTGTGACGACCTGCAAATCGCCGCCCTTCGAACCGACTGTAAACCACATAGGTCCGATCCAAAAAGAAAGAAAATCTCGGATAGTCATGAGAACGCGACGCATCAGAGCACAAAACTTTTTATTTCTATTACAACAATTTACATCATAGTACAAGATATTAGAGTACGAATAAATAATACAAAGTGGAAAAATATCAGGGATTAATAAATTATAGAACAACGAAATATAAATACATAGATACAAATTTGATTTAAAATCCGACCGTCGGATTCTCCTAAAACTGGAACCGTTGGGTACATATCGAAAAAATCTTTCAAATGAATATAAGAGATTTAAAATCCAATGGCTAGATTTTAAAATATGTCCAAAATAGTTTTGGAAAAGGTCGCTATGGATGTAGTTCAGTGACCGATATTGGAAACCGACTGTAATGAGCTTAGTAAAATTGTTAAAAGTATGAATAAATTATGATAAATCATAATAAATGATTGAAAATATTTTGGGATGAAATATTCTAACTTTGAAAAGATAAAAGATATTTTTATCCGAATAGGCTAGTTAACAACTAGTGTAAGAATCCAATGGTTCTAACATAACCAGAATTTTCCAACATATATAAATTGGATGACAGTTGAATGGAAAAATCTTCGGATATTTCGATGTTGGATTCTATGATTATACGGATATCGTTGAGGAATTCAAAAGATATAGATATCGTTATTCCCAATACGGTATCTGTTTGTTTCAGAATTTGATGTTGAATATAAGTCAATGTGTTTTCTATTCAGAGCCTTGTATTTAATATCAAATTTGACTTTGGGTTTGTCGTGAACGGTGTCTTCAGTAACACTATTCTTAAACCCAGTTGAAAATGAAGTTTGTGAAATAAATCTTTTAATTAAGATTAAGGAAGTTTTCCAATTAATAAATTTAATTGGAATTGAATTGAAGTTTGATTTTGGATTCCTTGTGAACGATGTTTTAAATGACATTTGTTCTTTAATCCAATTAACAATGAAGTTATGATTTGAAATTTAAGAATTTTTTATTAAGATTTAATGAAATAAATCTTTTAATTAAGATGTAGTGAAGTTTTCCAATTTAATAAATTAAACTGGAATTGAATGGAATTCGATTTAGTGATGATCGAGATGAAACTTTGTGGAGGAAGGCCTGTACTATTTGAGGAATTAAAAGGCTTTGTCGTTGTTCCGTTTATAGTATTAGTTTGACATGGAAATTTATATTGATTATATACTATTATGATTTCCGTGAAAAGTTCCATTTCAAATGGAAGTTGATTTTGGGTTTTTCGTGAACTGTGTTTTAAATGACATTTGTTCTTTGACCCAGTTAAAGACAAGATTAATTTCTTAAGGTTGACAATCATTAAATAATGATTTTTGAGAATAAAACTAAGTTGGACTTTTAATGAATCTTTAATTAGATTAAAATGTGAATGAGATAATTAAATTTACCAAATTCGAGAAGTGTTCGAGAATGGAGTACCACCAGTTTTACTCTATGTGATAGTTATATCTTTAATTAGATTTGGAGCGTTAAATGATAATTAAATTTACCGATAACACGATGGGTGTTAAACATGGAGTACTACTGGTTTTGCTCCATAGGATGAATAAGTTGGGATTAAGATAATAAATTGAATGATTACTTCGATAAGGCCAGCTAATCCCGACAAGACGTATAAACCTCAATTTTGTTTAAGTTTGTGAAAAGATATTATAAAAACTTTTGCAATAGTTTCCGAGGAAAGATTTAAACTAGAAGTTTAAATGAAATAAATCTTTGATAAGATTTATGGGAACAATTCCCAGTATAAAGAATGTTTGAGTAAAAGAATATTCTTGGTTGGAATGAGGCGTACGATGTGTTTATATATCATTTGATTATAAGATACGCTAGTTATTTGGAAAGACCGGGTTTAATCCATTCTGAATAACTGTTACGACGATTAAAAGTCGAAGATTTGAAGACGGTGGTCGAAGACCGGAGATCTTCACCTCGTTGGTATTATTGTTGATGTCTCGCTTGGGAGGTATACCCAAGATGAGGTTGTAAGTGGTGGTCATCCAGACGTACTTGGAGACCGACTGGATATGCAAGGGCCTCTCCCCTATATTGGACATATGGGATGAGGAATAAGGTGCCTTCGGTTTCATTCAAACCCAGAATGGACTTGCAAATGGATTGTATGTCTGACATTGTATTGTATATTATATTTGTTGATCTCTGATAAATATATCTCTGTTTGGTGGCAGAGAATATATTCTCTTAGCTTAACACCCTTCTCTAGGATGTACGAGCTTAGAGGTTATATATTGGTGGAAATCAATGGTATAGTATGGACTGACAATGTGGCATTATAAGATTCATGGATCAAAGCTTTCGAAAAGCAGAGCTTTGTGGATGATGATTAAAACATAGCTTATATAGCTTAGCTTTGTGTATAGCGTTAATTTGCGAGCTTCACACCCCGGTATGAATCAAAAATCGTATGAAGGACCATAGAGAAAGGACATACATTTCCTTCTAGCTAGAAGCGGTGCTATGGTATGGAGCACATGGATTTTTAATTATGTGGAAGTTGGAATCGAGGCGCCTCAGGTATAGCCGCACAAGGCCAAGATGGTCGACGTACTGACTAGATTTTAGTTCCGATAGGACAGGGGAACGTTATGTTCAAGAGTAACCTTAATCCACTTCGAAGAGGTGGACCGGCTCTACCGCTTCAAGGGCTCACCTGAGTGTGGGTCCTGGGTTGTGTGCTAGTGTCCCGAATCGAATAAGGAAGATCATTTGCCTTGGCTCATGATGGAAATCCAAATTCCAATACGCGACCTTACAGTTTTATTTGTATACTATGGCGACATAATAGGATGGGGTATTATGCCATCTAAGATTGATACATTTATTTTCAAAGTTTTTTCTGCACTATACACTAGTAATAATATCAATTATGTTTTGTTTCAAAGCGTATCAAGCATGTTTGGCTATTATAAAGTAAATTAAGCCAAATCGAATATAATATTGAACTGAATTGAAAAATTAGTTCGAACTGGATATATGTATATGTATATATATGGGAAAGTTTAAAAGGACAAAAAATGTTGACACAAAATCTGAGCCATTAGATCTCCCCTTGAATTCCACCTCACATATAAAGACAAACAAATCTTGTGGTCCAGATTTTGTGTCCCTATAGTCACTCCATATATATATATATATACATATATATATATATATATATATATATATATATATATATATATATATATATATATAGGACAGGTTATTGCGTAGAAGCTAAGAAGGAGAATAAAATTGTATGCCTGACAAAAATGTACATATTTATTGTATTGATGGGGTTTGATGATTTTATGAGTCGACTGGCAAATTTCTTGGCTTTGGATTTTCTTTTGATTGGTGAGGGCCCTATGTGGCAAAATGTAGTTGTACCGATCAACCAAAAAAAAGGATGTTATGATGGAAATTTTCGACAATTTAAGACGTTAGCTAAATTTTGAGAAATTGAATAGTTTTTAGAAACTGAGAAGTTAAAGAATTTGAGCTAGAATGAAGGATGAGTTGGTTAATTGAATAACCTTCGATTTTGTCTTCCTTTTCGGGATAAAAAGTTTTTAAGTGGGGGGAGATTGTAACAACCCAAAATTTTGGAACCAATTTTTTTTAATTAATTTTGGTGGAAATTAAATATTTAAAATGATTTATTTTGAGAATTAACAACTTAGTATTTATTTAAAATGAAATTTGAATGTATGAATTTATAATTTAATTAAAACGAACTTGTAACGTCGCGGTAGTTTGAAAATTTAATTTTGAATTTTAAATGAATGTACAGAATTCAAAATAAGTCGTATTTAATTAAAACAAGAAACGTTAGGATCTATTTAATAATATCTTTCTAACGAATATAAGAAATTGATTTTTCATATTGTAAATTGTAAGTTATGTAAAAATTAAAATTTAATATAGTCTCTATGAAATCGTTTATAAAATATAATGATTTATTATATAAAATAAATGGATTTGTTATAAAATTGAATATTGATTTAAATAAATTTTGAAAATATCGAGTTATAAGCCCGAGTATGTTTGTTTTGGAAGTATATGATATTCTATTTGGATTTTTTTTTGAACTAGACGTTTGTTTAGAGCGATTCTACACACCCGATTAATAGCATAATATTAATAAGATAGTAATAAGCGATCAACATGCCTGATCGCTGGCCATAAGACGGCAAAATGTGCATGCAAACAACAAGCGGAAGTAAAGTTTTGCGCCTAGCGCAAGAATAGACAGATCGACTACAAGTTCACCAAAAAATACATACAAACACAACCACCAACTGAAAGTACGCCGTGGAAAACCAAAACCAGCTTACACAATAGTTGATCAACATAACTAACCACAAAAAGACTGATAAAACGAAGGGGATTACATTGCGTCTGGTGGGTGGAGCTGTTACCATGGCCTCGGGTACTGCGACTGCTGTTAAACACCATCAAGTTGAACGCTGCCAACCGATTCTTCCCAAAGTTGCGTGACATCCAGGATCACCGGCGTGAAAGGCTTTTAAATAAGATAATATTAATTTATTATTATTTATTTGAATTTTTTTTTGAATTTATTCATATTTTATTGGTTTTATTTAAGCCATAAAAATAACCATTTTGCAATTAGATATGCTAAGAATAAGTTCTTTTGGATTATGAATATTGATAGTAATACTTCATATACCTGGAAGATTATGCTTAGAGGCATATCCTTATGTAAACATAACGTTAGTAGAAACATTGCAAATGGTGCTTCCACACATCTCTGGTATGATCCTTGGATTGACGGTAACAACCTTGTTTCGATTCTTGGTTGGCAATAAATGGTGGTTAGTAAGGGTCATGACTTATCAATAATTGCTGATATTAGCAAAGATAATCTCTGGTCCCCTGATCTAAAGAATTCGCCTCCCATAGCCTTTAACTTAATTGGAAAATTCAAAATATTTAAACATAAAGACAATGACTATTGCAAGTGGATTGCAGCAAGCAAAGACATATTTTCTTTCAAACCTGTGTATATTAAGACAATTTCAGCTAATTCTTTTCTCAACTGGACTAATTTTTTTAGTAATTCATACATGGAAATTGAGGAAGACCCTATGAAGACACTTAATACTTTTCATTTTAGAAGAAGGTTTCCTTACCTATAATCCTTGTACAACAAATGTCTATACATGTAAGAGATAACAACCTAGCCGCTTAAGATCCTTAAAGTAATTATGAAAACTTAACCATTTAGGACCACAATAGATTTTGCCCTAAATCTCATATTTCCTAGGTGGGCCTTCCAAATGACAATATAAATGACATTACATGGAAATCCTTCCAAGAACTTAACACTTCAATATGTAGGCACTCTACCAACCACTTAATATCTAAACAAAGTAGATTTTACAAGGAATCTATTCCTATCGTTACCCTGACCATGTAATGGTTCGAGTGAGACGGACTGTTGGATTCGTAAATTCAAACATTTAAAATTACTATAGTTAATTGAAATATAACTTAAAAACTTGAATCGACGATTGAATATTAATTTGAAATGGATTCAATAATCTCATTCGAATCAGTTTAGTTAATTAATATTGACTGTAAATCTATTTTGTAAACTTTCAAATGATAATAAATAGTTTGAAATTCAATTGATAATTTAACGGTATTATATATTAATATTTTAATATGGAAATAATCATTTTTGTGAACAGTCTCAGAATTCGGTGAAACCACTTCCATTAGATTCGAAACTGTAAATTATTGATGATGTCAAGTGTAACACCCTGAATTTTTAACGACATTAAAGAGGATAAAT
Source organism: Allium sativum (assembly GCA_030737875.1). Taxonomy (NCBI): domain Eukaryota; kingdom Viridiplantae; phylum Streptophyta; class Magnoliopsida; order Asparagales; family Amaryllidaceae; genus Allium; species Allium sativum. Next base: position 402,320,970 of record CM060922.1, on the reverse strand, counting down.
TAAAGAAAAAATAATTTAATATTCAGAATTAAGTGAAATGGGTTATGCCATTGCGTTCGTCTCGGAATTCTGCTTGAGATAGAGTCCGAGTTTGCGTAAAACGAATAACGTATGAAGAAATTATAGACGGTTATAGTTTTACGAGGAAAGCAGAATGCATTGGCGCACTTAACAAGTGCGCCAATGTATTTTTGCACTGGCGCACCTGCCAAGTGCGCCGAGAACAGTTTCTGGGTGTTCAGGCCTTTTTCGAGTGAGTGACGACCCGTGACCTGATCCAATTTCATTAGGGCTGAGGTGGCATCCGAATTCTGTAACCCAGCAGCTATAAATATATCTCATATCCTTTGTTTTCTTCAAAGAAAAGCAATGGTGGCCGGACTCTGCTGGATTCTGGACTGAATTAGGATCTCTCATCTTCTTCTAAAGCTTATCAAATTCTGAGATTCAAACATAGACTCAGCACCTTTTCTATCATTTCAGCAATCCAATCACAGTAAGTTCTAGTTGCTTTTAGGTTTAGATTAATAATAGTGAAACTATGAAAGGCAGTGATGTGGATACGATTGTAGACTTTAAATCTATGTTATTGGTAGATCTCATGCTATATTATGATAGATATATTCCTTTGGATCTAATTCAATTGTTCTACTATGTTATCATAATGGATCTTGGGTTGTAACTATTATGATATGCTATGATGCAGATGTATGTAGATCTATTCTATGTAATCTAAAATTATCATGTTAGATCTATCCTATGTGATCTAAAATTGTCACCTTATGATTCATGTTAGATCTATCCTATGTGGTCTAAAATTGTCACCTTATGATTCATGTAGATCTGTCCTATGTAATCTAGAATTGTCACTTTATGATTCATGTTAGATCTATCCTATGTGATCTAAAATTGCCACCTTATGATTCATGTTAGATCTATCCTATGTGATTTAAAATTGTCACCTTATGATTCATGTTAGATCTATCCTATGTGATCTAAAATTGTCACCTTATGATTCATGTTAGATCTATCCTATGTGATCCAAAATTGTCACCTTATGATTCATGTTAGATCTATCCTATGTGATCTAAATCTGTCACTTTATGATTCATGTTAGATCTATTTTATATAATCTAAATTTTCGCCCTATGTTATCATGTTAGATTTAAATCGATTGGACATCTAAAAAGGCTAATTTAAGATATTGTGACATCATTGTTCATTAGTTTTATGTCCACCTTGTTATGATGAAAATTTCATGTCCATGCTAGTATGTATGTTCACCTTTTATCTTACCAGTTTATGTTTATGCCAAGATGATTATTTTAGTATATTCCCATTATTTTCCTTGTTAATGTTTATGACTAGGCTATTGTCTAGCCTAGGCATGTTGCCAATTTTGTGAGGGCGCTAGTTAACAAACGGGGGAAAGGGATAAAAATGGCATAATTTGAATACGAACATTTATGGACATGTAATTCAAATCATTGGGCAAAATAGGTATTGACACCTATAAAAGGAAAGGATTAATTAATTGGTAAATTAATTAAAAATGACATAATTTGAATATGAACATTTATGGACATGTAATTCAAATTATTGGGCAAAACAAGTATTGGCACCTATAAAAGGAAAGGGTTAATTAATTGATTAATTAATTAAAAATGGAATGTCTAGTAATTACAATTAGGAATTATAATTGTACTTATGACATGAGGTTAGGTTGCATTAGTGGTGGAAGTCTGCTCGGATCCGACTGGCATATCCAGCAGCCACTAATGGTAAACCTAATGTGTGAGGTCTAAGTACGTAAATACGAATCGGGTTATGACACGAGGTTAGGCCCAACTGTGGAATAAGTCTGCCCGGACCCGACCGGCATATCCAGTGTCCACATGTTGTAGGCCTAATGTGGGAGGTCTGGCCCATTATGAAACCATAAATGGACATGGTAAAGAATTGGACTACTTAACCTAAAGTTAATGCATAGGGATTGTATGAACTTAAATTTAAGTTGGGGGTTAAGTAAACATGGTTGAGGGGTGGGTTAAGTAAATCTGAAGAAGGGATGGGTAATAGGCCCACAAACTTAACCTGTTAAGATTACGTAATTAAAGACACCTAGTGGTATACATAATCGGTGGAAATAATAAAATTATGTAATTAAAGACACCTCTTAGGGTAAACATAACCTGTAGAAGTAATAGGGTTATGTAATTAAAGACGCCTATAGGTAAGCATAACCGGTTGGAAGATTAGGGGTTATGTATTAAAGACACCTGTAGGTAAGCATAACCGGTAGAAGTAAATAAGGCTATGTAATTAAAGACACCTTGTGGTACACATAGTCAGTTAAAACCTAGTGGGGGATATAAGAAAAAGGGGAGAGCTTGTATCATATTGTGTAGGACCCATTTCAGTCAGTAACCCGGAGTAGGTATCAAACAAATTATTCCGTACTAGGCGGAGAAGGGGCACACTTACTAAATGATTGTAAGAGATCCAAATGTGGAGGACGGTGTGGGCGGCGCAAACCGACTGGGCCATGTGCATGCATAAGCCGACCAGAGGGGAATAAGACGACCGTGACACCTGTAGATATGGTTGTGCACATTGTTACGACAAGGGGTTGCCACTTTAGGAAGTGATACCTCCTACTGTGGGGCCAACACAAGGTATCTACGAGGGTTAGGGAGCCGATCGATCAGGGTAGTACATATACCTAAATAGTTGGAGGGATCATCTCTTTCTGGATATACTAGTAACAGTGCAGAGAAATTATTAGTGAGGCATGTACACCTTATCTTGCTTACCTTGTCACACCTGCCATTTATGTAGTGATCTCCCTTATCCACTTTATATGCCTATCATGTTACTTTTATTTATCTACTGGCTAAAAGTAACTAGACTCGCCAGACTTATTGTCTGACCCTTTTTGTTTCTCCTTCATTCTTCCGTTCCCTCCCCCCCAACAGGTTCACAGGGAGGAAACACCCAAGCTTAGTCAGGATTGAGATATCATCTTGCTAGGAGCTATTACTGAAGTATGGCTCAAGTTTTTGTCTCTACTATGGCTTAACTCTTTCATTTGGGGAATTATGCTTTTTATTTACTTATGTACTCTGATGATGCAAGACAGATGTTATTTTGTTGTAATGGTTTTTGTGACTTATGAAATTATGGACCACGGTATTTTATTAAAATAAAAATTAAATTTCCGCTGCTATCTTATTTATATCTGTCTTGTAATTATTCTGTGTCTGATTACCTATAACGCTTCACAGAACTTAATGCATTCCCTTAATGAGTGACGTTACGGACGTGGGGTGTCACACTTGGTATCAAAGCTGAAGGTTACCAGATTAGATAAAAGTTTTTGAAAATTATTTTTCAAAAAGGTTTTAAAAGAAAGTATTTTCGAAAAGAAAAGTCTATTTTGGAAATATTCCCCCAGGAAGCCATATGTAATATCCTTCGGTACTTTATCTAAATTTCTTCCTTTTTTCCTTTTTTTAGCATGTCTGGGGAACAAAACATTCCTAATATCCCAGAGGACGTCATAATACCCGGATGGTTCCGTAGGTATTTGGAGGCCACGGCGCCTGCCGAAGGCCAAAGAGACGTTCCGCCCCCAGCTGCGCCAATCATTCCTCCTCCTCCCCCTCCAAGAGAAGATAACTTCGCCAAGATCTGCAAAGACTTCCGTGCTATGGGAGGGAAGCCATTCCATGGGAATGAGACATTCGTTGAAGCTCGAAATTGGCTCAAGGAGACCGAGGACTTGTTCGTAATCTTTGAAGTAGAGGATAGGAGGAAGATTCAGTTAGTTGCTTGGCTATTAAAGGACGAAGCCTCATTTTGGTGGGAAGTCACCTAAGCTGGACGTCCGGTGGAAACTTGGGAAGATTTTAGGCAAAGATTTGAAATGAAATTTCTTTCCCAAGCTGAGAAAAGCATGCAGATGGAAAGGTTCTTAGCACTCAAACAAGGAAACTTGACGGTGAAAGAATATGTGAACAAATTCAACCAGCTAGCAAGGTTCGGGTTAGAATTGGTGGATACGCCGCACAAAAAGGCTTTGCAGTTTGCTAAAGGGATGAATGAACCCCTTCATGGGTTAGCCATGTCCCATATCCCAATGAGAGCCACTTTTGAAAAACTTGTTGATATGGCCCTAATGCATGAGGAAGGCAAGGAAGAAAAGAAGGAAGTAAGGGCTGAGGAAGCAATGCAAAATGAGAAAGTGTGGCCTAAGAAGGGACAACAACAGAAGAAAGGCGAAAAGAATGACAAGGTTAATGATAAGTGGAAGTGCCATAGTTGTGGGCGAGAGGGTCACTTAGCTAAGGACTGCAGAAAAAGGAAGAATGCTTGCTTCGCTTGTGGAGACGTCGGGCATCTTATTAAGGATTGTCCAAAGAAACAGGGGCAAGGTCAAAAAGCAGGAATTTCTGGAGGGCAGGTGCATGCTCTCGCGATCAGTGCTCCTGAAAGAGGTAGAAATTTTTTCATAGAAAGTTTAGTTTCTCTTTCAAATCATCCAGTCAGGACATATTTTAATTCTGGCGCTTCACACTCATTTATATTTAGTTCTGTTGTTGAATCTCTGCAATTAGTTACTAGTATGGTAGTGGATCCCGTAGTTGTCTCAAACCCCATTGGTGATTCGGCTTATTTATCTATGATTTGTAGAGGTTTGAGAATATCTGTGTTAGGCGTCAAATTTGAATACGATGCATATGTACTCGGGTTTATGGGCTATGGGTTGATTCTAGGGATAGGTTGGTTTACCACATATGGTGCCATTCTGGGTGGTGATAAGGGGTAGTTAAGCACACTCGAAATTTCTTGTGACCCACCAGGGTCTGTCATACTTAGCTTCCTAGAGTATCTTGAGGCGTCTATCGATGATCTGCGATCGGCACCAGTAGTCTGTGAGTATCCTGATGTCTTAGACGAGGTTCAGGGATTACCCCCGAGGCGTGAGATTGATTTCCGTATATACCTGGTGGACAATGCAAAGCCAGTTGCATTACCTGTGCACCATATGGCTCCTAAAAGAAAAGAGGGAACTTGATAAGCAAGTGGCAGGGCAACTTAAGAAGAGGTTTGATAGGTGAATCATATCAGGATGGGAAACCTATTGAAGACAGTCCTTGAGGACGCCCATCATTCCAAGATGACTATTCATCCAAGTACCGATAAAATGTATAGAGTTCGAGGTAGTGGGGGCAAACTTGCGAAAGGAAGTGAAAATAAAGAAGGAAGCAATGATTGGATGAGTTCCGACTTGCGTACTTGGATCGGAGGTTAAGAAGCTATGCAAACGAGAAGTCAAGTTGGTGAAGGTCCAATGGTGAGACAATTAAGAAGGTGCAACTTGGGAGACCGAAGACAAAAATTTTACGCTTCGTACCCTTTCCCTTTCAAGGGAATGTTCTTAACTTCCCTTCCAAAAGCTTTTATTCGCATTTGCTTCTATCATCTGAGTATATCCTATCAATCGAATCTTCGACCTTTAGGTAGGAAATCCCATGATTGTAAACATGTGTTTGAGACATGTTATGTTTGATGGATGCAAGTGGATGCAAGTGTTTGCTAGTGGTTGCCTGCGGACGCATATACACACACATTAAGCACCAGATCGGCTCAATCACTCTCATACTGCATATGGATGTGTGTGCATTTTCTTTTCTTTTATGGATGGAAATGGATGAACTAGCATATGGATGTTGCATTTGGATGAATGAGTGTGCATGCATGTAGAGCATATATGTTATAATAAGCTTATTTGCATACATATTGGATTCATGGCACTAATCATATATTGCATTAAGGAGGTCAACTGAATCAGTAGACTGCCTGATTTTCGCATTAGTGTTGGGACATATACACACACTTTTGCATATTTTCATGAAAGCATTAGAAATCCTTAAGAACAATGGATGTCAGTGATTGATGGTTGAGTAGATGGATGATGGTTGAGTAGATGGACGATGGATGGTAGGATATGCATTCTTCTCAACATGGAGTTTTCGGGGGCGAAATCCTTTGAGTAGGGGAGAATGTAACACCTCGAATTTTTAATGACATTAAAGAGGATAAATTAAAGAATAATTAATTTAATATTCAGAATTCAGTAAGGCGGGTTACTCCATTGCGTTTGTCTCGGAGTTCTGCTTGAGATAGAGTCCGAGTTTGCGTAAAAAAAATAACGTATGAAGAAGTTATAGACAGTTAAAGTTTAACGTTGAAAGCAGAATGCACTGGCGCATGTGACAAGTGCGCCAATGTATTTTTGCACTGGCGCACCTGCCAAGTGCGCCCATAACATTTTCTGAGTGTTCAGGCCTTTTTCGAGTAAGTGACGACTCATGACCTGACCCAATTTCATTAGGGCTGAGGTGGCATCCGAATTCTGTAACCCAGCAGCTATAAATATATCTCATATCCTTTGTTTTCTTCAAAGAAAAGCAATGGTGGCCAGACTCTGCTGAATTCTGGACTGAATTAGGATCTCTCATCTTCGTCTAAAGCTTATCAAATTCTAAGATTCAAACATAGACTCAGCACCTTTTCTATCATTTTAGCAATCGAATCACAGTGAGTTCTAGTTGCTTTTAGTTTTAGATAAATAATAGTGAAACTATGAGAGACTGTGATGTGGATATGATTGTAGACTTTAAATCTATGTTATTGGTAGATCTCATGCTATATTATGATAGATCTATTCCTTTGGATCCAATTCAATTGTTCTACTATGTTATCTTAATGGATCTTGGGTTGTAACTTTTATGATATGCTATGATGCAGATGTATGTAGATCTATTCTATGTGATCTAAAATTATCATATTAGATGTATCCTATGTGATCTAAAATTGTCACCTTATGATTCATGTTAGATCTATCCTATGTGGTCTAAAATTGTCACCTTATGATTCATGTAGATATGTCCTATGTGGTCTAAAATTGTCACCTTATGATTCATGTTAGATCTATCCTATGTGGTCTAAAATCGATTGGACATCTAAAAAGGCTAATTTAGATATTGTGACATCATAGTTCATTAGTTTTATGTCCACCTTGTTATGATGAAAATTTCATGTCCATGCTAGTATGTATGTTCACCTTTTATCTTACAATTTTATGTTTATGCCAAAATGATTATTTTAGTACATTCCCATTATTTTCCCTGTTAACGTTTATGACTAGGCTATTGTCTAGCCTAGGCATGTTGCCAATTTTGTGAGGGTGCTTGTTAAGGAATGGAGGAAAGGGATAAAAATGGCATAATTTGAATACAAACATTTATGGACATGTAATTCAAATCATTGGGCAAAATAGGTATTGACACCTATAAAAGGAAAGGATTAATTAATTGGTAAATTAATTAAAAATGGAATAATTTGAATATGAACATTTACAGACATGTAATTCTAAATATTGAGCAAAACAGGTATTGGCGCCTATAAAAGGAAAGGGTTAATTAATTGATTAGTTAATTAAAAATGGAATGTCTAGTAATTACAATTAGGAATTATAATTGTACTTATGACACGAGGTTAGGTTGCATTAGTGGTGGAAGTCTGCCCGGACTCGACCGGCATATCCAGCAGCCACTAATGGTAAACTTAATGTGGGAGGTCTAAGTACGTAAATACGATTCGGGCTATGACACGAGGTTAGGCCCAACTGTGGAATAAGTCTGCTTGGACCCGACCGACATATCCAAAATTGAACTGGCGCACCTGCCAAGTGCGCCCACATGTTGTAGGCCTAATGTGGGAACTCTAGCCCATTATGAAACCATAAATGGACATGGTAAAGAATTGGACTACTTAACCTAAAATTAATCCATAGGGATTGTATAAACTTAAATTTAAGTTGGGGGTTAAGTAAACATGGTTGAGGGGTGGGTTAAGTAAATCTGAAGAGGGGATGGGTAATAGGTCCACAAACATAACATGTTAAGATTATGTAATTAAAGACACCTTGTGGTATACATAATCAGTGGAAATAATAAAGTTATGTAATTAAAGACCCCTCTTAGGGTAAACATAACTTGTAGAAGTAATAGGGTTATGTAATTAAAGACACCTATAGATAAGCATAACCGGTTGGAAGATTAGGGGTTATGTATTAAAGACACCTGTAGGTAAGCATAACTTAGAAGTAAATAAGGCTATGTAATTAAAGACACCTAATGGTATACATAGTCAGTGAAAACCTAGTGTGGAATACAAGACAAAGGGGAGAGCTTGTATCATATTGTGTGGGACCCATTTCAGTCAGTAACTTGGAGTAGGTATCGAACAAAGTATTTTGTACTAGGAGGATAAGGGGTACGCTTACTGACTGATTGTAAGAGATCCAAATGTGGAGGACGATGTGGGCGGCGCAAAATGACTGGGCCATGTGCGTGCATGAGCCGGGCAGAGGGGGATAAGACAACCGTGACACCTGTAGATATGGTTGTGCACATTGTTACGACGAGGGGTTGCCACTTTAGGAAGTGATACCTCCTACTGTGGGGTCAACACAAGGTATCTACGAGGGTTAGGGAGCCGATCGATTAGGGTAGTAATTAGGATACATTTGGACGTATACTAAATAGTTGGAGGGATCATCTCTTTCTGGATATACTAGTAACAGTGCAGAGAAATTATTAGTGAGGCATGTACACCTTATCTTGCTTACTTTGTCACACCTGCCATTTATGTAGTCATCTCCCTTATCCACTTTATATGCCTATCATGTTAGTTTTATTTATCTACTGGCTAAAAGTAACTAGACTCGCCAGACTTATTGTCATACCCTTTTTATTTCTCCTTCTTTCTTCCGTTCCCCCCTAGGTTCATAGGGAGGAAACACCCAAACTTAGTCAGGATTCAGATATCATCTTGCTAGGAGCTATTTCTGAAGTATGGCTCAAGTTCTTGTCTCTACTATGGCTTAAATCTTTCATTTGTGGAATTATTCTTTTTATTTACTTATGTACTCTGATGATGCAAGACAGAAGTTATTATGTTGTAATGGTTTTTGTGACTTATGAAACTATGGACCACGTTATTTTATTGAAATAAAAATTTAAATTTCCGCTGCTATCTTATTTATATATGTCTTGTAATTATTCTGTGTCTGATTACCTATAACGCTTCACGGAACTTAATGCATTCCCTTAGTGAGTGACATTAACGGACGTGGGGTGTCACATCAAGTTTCATGACAATCGAACATTCATTGTAATCGTGTGAGATCAAAATACACAACGAAATTTGAAGTAAATAAATTGTTAAAATAAAAGGAATAGGAAGAGGGACAAAACATGTGTATCTCTAACAACACACGTCCCTTTTTTCTTCCCCTCCTTTACTTATTTCATATTCCTTCTTTCAAAGGGATCGTTTTATTCCCCAAATATAAACACTACCGAAAAGAAATAAAGTGATCAAGTTTTCTTTTCTTTCCTGAAAGCTAATGAATTTCCTCTTCTTGAAATCTACGTGCGCTCAAAATTCCGTAATAGGCTCGACATTTTTTGCAGCTCAGAAGCAACAACTAGGGTTTTGGGTTGGCTCGAGGATGAGTCTTTAGCCATTAGATATTCCATAGTGGAAATATAAGAGCATCTCTATGAACCTCGTTGATGGTTAACCCCGATCTAGAATAGAGAATGAAAGCATTTGGGTCATAGTCAATAGATTAATTATGTAAGCTCACTTCGTACTTGTTCGGAACATTAGGACAACAACGTTGTTGGCGATATTGTATGTAAGAGAGCTCACCAAACTACATGGAGTTCCTACTAGTATAGTCAGTGATCATGACCTACTCTTTATGAGCGAGTTTTGGAGAAGCGTACAAGATGCCTTAGGGACTGAGCTAAAGCCATGTAAAGCATGTCACTCATAGACAGATGGACAGACAAAGAGGGTGTATATGATTTTGCAGGTCTTACTTAGGACATGTATTTTTTTATTTTTTAGGTTCCAGGGAGGAGCACTTTCTACTGATTGAGTTTGCATAAAATAATAACTACAAAGCAAGTATTGGGATCACAACCTGTGACTCTCTATATGGATGACCTTGGAGATCGCCATTATGTTTGTGGGACACGGTCAATATAATTATTCTTGGATCCAATATTGTAAGGACTCGACATAGATGGTAGATCTGGTTTCGAAGAGATTGAAGATGGCATGAGATCAACAGAAGTTGGCATGGGATAGACAGAAGTTGTATGCAGAAAGGAGTTGACCGGACTTAGAGTTTAACACAGGAGATATAGTATTTGTCAAAGTTTCATCATTAAGACACGTGATGAGATTTGGATCAACTGGAAAACTTTCCTCAAGATTCATAAGAATATTTCCTATTTTAGCAAGGACTTGGAAGTTTGCAAATGAAGTAGAGCTCCCAAAGAAGTTCGATAGAGTGTATAATGTTTTACAAGCTACACACTTAAGGAATTTTTTGAAAGTGTGTGTGCATGTAAGTGCCAAGTATAAAGTACACTTGGATCGCGTAATATGGAATAACACACAACTACTTGTCTAGTGCAATAGTTATGCAAGTAAATATAAAACAGAATGAGATATCACAAAAGCAGTATCACAGATAAGTAAATGCAGTAAAAGGAAAAATCACATCATAGATTTTTATACTGGTTCAGAGCACCGTCCTACGTCCAATCCCAGACTTCTATCTGGAATTTCACTAATCAACAACCTCACTTAACCCGGAGGAAACATGTTCACAACACCCGAGCAGCCGAATGGGATTTCACGCCTCTATCAACACGAGGACTTCACAACTTGCCTCTTACAACACGGAGGACTTCACAACTTGCCTCTTACAATACGGAGGACTTCAAACAAGATGAGTAGACTTGTAATTTGACAATTTGTTTTCTAAGTAACAAGAATTTGTCAATTCTTGTACAACCTTCCTATAATCTTATCCTCAAGTAGAATTTGTATTTGTGAAGATTTGGAAGATGATATCGTGTTTGAATCAAAAGAATAATATATAAATTCTAGGATTCAAGAACGATATTGTGAAGAATATGAGCGTTTGAGTGCTTTGAAATTGCAATAGTGAGATCAACAATAAAGAGAATAGGTAGAAAGAAATGGTTATTTGATTTGATGATTTCAAAGTGTATTTATAGAAGATAAGTAGTTGTAACCTTTGGTAAAGAGTCACAACCAATAGAAATGATCATTGATGAAAGGAAGGAGAAGCAACTCATGGAGGAATGGAAGTGACTATTCAAAAAGTTGCATCTGTGTAAAAACGGTCGACAGGTCAAAATGGACCAGTATACTAGAATTTAAATATATATATACGTTATATGTATATGTGTGCACGTTCATTGTGCAAACTGGGAAAAAACGGTCGACCGGTCTGTTTTGGGCGGTCGACCGGTATTGCCCAGTTTGCACAATTTATGTGCTTACATATACATAAGTGTATATATATATACTTTGATTATTTGAGGATAGATTTTAACATAAGTGAACACTATTATCATACCAAATAATCAAATTCTAATGACCAATACCATATGAAGCTCCTTATCTTCTTAGATCAATGAACGTCGTCTTTTTGTCGATCATTGCACATTACTTTGGCATAAATCAAAATTCCTTGACTCAACATTCTCCCCCTTTTTGATTGATGACAATATATCTCTGAATCTCCCCCTGTATATAATCTCCCCCTGAATTTGTGTTTGTATAATAACTATTGTTCCTGCATATAATGTTAGTACCATACTTACCATACTTCTCCCCCTTTGTCATCGACAAAAAGAAATGAAATAAGCAGATAAACAATGTAAATGATACAAGCAGAGATTAATATACCATACACATAACATAGAGCATAGAGTACGAACATCAATAGGTCCAAGTTCAAAATAAAATAACGACACCATTTAGGTACAAGTGTCGGATTAAGTCTAGAAAAATACCAAAAGCATAAGTTCATAAAATAATAAAAGAAACAAGCTACTCGGATTCTGTTTCCTCGCCTTCTTCTTCTTCTTCTTCTACATTAAGCATTTGAGATTGTCCACGACCTCGTCCATGACTAGTGTCAGAGTTAGTGCCCTCCTCTGAAGATGTCCAAGTAAAGGATGGAGGAGCTGGACGTTTACCGGGGTCCTGTGCTTGCATGGAAGAAGTGGAAGCTCCACAAGATATTGCCTCCCATATAGACGAGAAGAACGACTTAAGTTTATTAAAATGCTTATCCATCTTTTTGTCCATACGCTTAAGTCGAGCTTCAAGAGGGAATTGATTTTGAGCGAGAGTTTCAAGACTTCTTTGGTGGAGGAAGTCGAGCGTAGAAGTTTCACGTCTTCGGGTTTTGGATGAGAAGATCAAGAGGAGGTTCCTTGATGGCCTTGTTCTTTCCATTGTTCGAAAGGCATTATATTAAAATATGGTTCAGGAAGTTTCATATGTTTGATTGAAGCTTTTTTATGCACTTTGGCCATGTAATAGGTGATTGAGGTGGATTGATGCCACAGTCACTTAAGAGTCGCATAATGTATTCGTTGTAGAAGAGATGCAGCTTATTCAACTCATTGACTTGTAAAATTTCATTGAAGATCATTTCAATCCAGTTTATTCGAATTCCACCATAAATTGCATATAAAGCTTTGAAATTCTCTTTGTAAACAACGTCAAAATTCCCAATTCGAGGGAAAAGAGAATGCATTAAAGTATGGTGAAGAACTCTAGCCACAGGACGCTAATTTATCGATTTTGTGTTGTCCTTATCATCCTCGATGAATTCATGACTTATTTGATTACGGATATGAAAAGTACAAAAGGTACTCGAAAAATTTTCTCCGCCAAAGTCCGAACCAAGCACTTTTTCCATCCTTTCGCAAGAAATAAAAACTTATTTCCCACATACAATCGACCAAAGATAGTAATTAGGGTTTTCCGGTTTGTATTTGTCGAGATTAAGATTAGCGTAGAAAAGCTTGATCATAATATGATTAATTTCAACATTATTATGATCGAAATCAATTAGAGATTCAATATGAGCATTTCTAGCTAATTGACGAACTTTGTAGTTGGAGAAATCAGGGAATTTGATATACGAACCGGGATGAATTTTGAAATCCTTCATTTGATTCCATCTTGTGATAACAATCGGATCAACAAGCCATTCTTGATGGAACTATCTATTGGTTGGAGTTCGGAGGAAGAGGTGGAAGCTTTCTTCATCTTCTTTTGTAGAGACCCATGAAATTGATTTGGGGAAAAAGAAATTTTGAGTTCTAGGGCTAGAAAGGTTTTGGAGTTTGAAAAGGTAAAGGTAAAAAATGAAGAGATGGGTTGAAAAAAAAATGACCGTACGGGTATATTTAAAAACCCTTTAGATGAAAACCGGTCGACTCGAGAGCAAAACGGTCGACTGGTGGTAATTGACCGGTCGACTGGTTCTGGAAACCCTTTAAAAAACAATATCTTATAGGATCGGTCAATTGGTTAGAGATGGCCGGTCGACCGTTTTTAACCCGAGAGCAAAACGGTCGACTGGTCCATTTCAACCGGTCGACTGGTATTACAGATGATTGTTTTTCTTGATTTTTTTTGCTCTTCTTTCTAGTTTCGAACGATCTGAACTTTTTATATTTCAAACGGTCGTAAAAATAATGAAATCATTTCAAAAAACAAAGTACATATATGTTATAAGCATAGAAAAGACTGAAATAAAAGCATGAAGTTTATGAAAACAAAAAATTAATGAGATGTTCCAGAATTATGCTCGGTTGAGTCTTCCTTAACCTCGTTGATTCGAGGTGTCCATGGCGACCATTTCGCACCTTCATTATGATTGTAGTTACGATCCCAGGAGTTTGGACTCCTAGAGGAAGAAGGAGCATGCGGCATAGGTTCATGAACCACATGTTTGTCCGTACTAAAGAACAATGAAGCCATGCGTTCTAAGAGAGATAAACGATCGGAAGTAAGTTTTTTCTTGTAATGGAGTTGTTGATGGAGATCCATTTGATTTTTCTGGTAGTGGTGAATCTCATTTATCTTTTCTATAATTCGTGGGGAGCAAAACAATGCTTTCTTTGCACGTTTTGACTTTGGTGTATTTCCGGGGGTATGAGTACATTTTGGTCTGCTTTTCGGTGTTTCTGGAGAATAGTATTCCTCCGGTTAAGAACCAGTGACCGAAATGTGTGACCTTTGTGCATATTCGTCGCAGATATGAGCCATTTTGAAATATTTGAACTCGGTTAAGAATAATATAGAGTCTGAGTAAGGGGATGCAAAAAGGAGAATGAGTGATACACATATATATAGGTTTGTCTATATATAGAGTAATGGTTAAAAAGGTTCAAGGAATATATACCGTAGAAAAAATGAATAGCTTATAATTTCTTACTAAAAATAACAATAGCTACTTAGTAGCTAAAAAAATATGAAAAGTAAAAGCACCGGTTAAGAAAAGAACTTGACAATTCATATGTATATAACTTAAGAATTTACACATCAAGTTCAGTTCTAGAGATTAAACCAAGCTCTCTACGTAAAGAAATAAAACTTGATTCAAGTAGAGGCTTAGTAAAAATGTCCGCTAGTTGATGTTCAGTCTGGACATATTCAAGACATATGTTTCCTTTTTCAATATTATCTCTCAAGAAATGATGTCGAATGTCAATGTGCTTTGTGCGAGAACGATTTACTAGATTTTTTGATAAGTTAATCGCACTTGTGTTATCACAGTATATAATGGAGTTTGATAAATGATTATCAAAGTCACGAAGTGTTTGTTGCATGTATAGTACTTGAGTACAAGCAAGAGCTGCTGATATATATACTCCACTTCACATGTCGATAGTGAAACGCAATTTTGTTTCTTACTAAACCAAGAGACAAGTGATTTTCCAATAAAATGGCACGTACCACTTGTACTCTTTCTATCCGTACGAGAGCCTCCGAAATCAGCATCACTATAGGATACTAATTCGAATGGACAATCTTTTGGGTAGAAAAGACCAAAGTCTTTGGTATATAATAAGATAATGTATTATACGTTTTACTGCTCGTAAATGTGATTCTTTAGGATTTGCTTGAAATCGTGCACATAGACAAACACTCATCATTATATCGGGACGACTTGCGGTAAGACAAAGAAGAGAACCAATCACACTTCGATATAACTTCTAGTCAACATTCTTACCATGTTCATCTTTTTCAAGATGTGTAGTTGTACTCATAGGAGTAGGTTTACCAGATGTATTTTCCAAACCGAAGCGTTTGATAAGATTTCCACAGTATTTTTCTTGATTAATAAAAATACCGTTAGAAAGATGTTTGATTTGAAGACCAAGAAAATATGATAGTTCTCCCATATAAGACATTTCAAATTCTTTGGTCATAATATTTGCAAACTCTTTGCAAAGTTTGTCGTTTGTTGAACCAAAGATAATATCGTCTACATATATCTGGATAACCAATATATCTTTTTGAGAATGTTTAATGAATAAAGTCTGATCGACTTTACCAATTTGAAATCCTGAATCAGTAAGATAGCTGCGTAATCATTCATACCAAGCATGAGGTGCTTATTTTAAACCGTACAAAGCCTTATTAAGTTTATATACGTAATCAGGATATTTTTCATGTACGAACAAGGGAGGTTGTTCGACATATATTCGCTAGATCCATTTAGAAAAGCACTTTTGACATCCATCTGATAGAGTTTGAAATTATGATGACAAGCAAAGGATAACAAGATTCTGATAGCTTCTAGTCATGCAACTGGTGCAAAAGTTTCTTCGTAATCGATACCTTCTTCCTGATTATTTCCTTGTGCTACTAATCTTGCTTTATTTCTGGTTATATTTCCTTGTTCATCGGCCTTATTCTTATAGACCCATTTCGTACCAATAACTGACTAATCAGTTGGTCTTGGAACAAGTTCCCAGACATCATTGCACTCGAACTGATTTAGTTCTTCATGCATGGCAATGATCCAGTAATCATCAGTAGCAGCTTCTTTTGGATTCTTAGGTTCGATAGTTGAAAGAAACACAACATGACCCATTTGGTTTAGTTGATTCCTTGTTGTAATTTGTGATGTTACTTCTCCAATTACATTTTGAATTGGATGATCTCTTAGTATCCTAGGTGGAGATAGTAATCTTGGTGGAGAGGGTATCACAACTGGTTGAGGAATATTCTCTATAATTTCTGAGTCAGAATCGGCATTTGTGACGATTGGATTTTCAGTGACTATAATATCGTCATCATCTGTTATATTATGAGATGGCTTATAGAATTCATCGAATGAAACATGAAGTGATTATTCAATAGTTTTAGTTCTTTTATTAAATATACGATAGGCCTTGCTTCATTCCGAATATCCGACAAATATACCTTCATCGGATTTTGGATCAAATTTTCCAAGATGGTCTTTCGTATTTAAAATAAAGCACTTAGAACCAAAAACTTTGAAGTATGAGATATTTGGCTTTTTTGATTAAATAACTTATAAGATGTATTCTTGGTAAGAGGTTGAATAGATACACGATTCAAAACATAACACGCTGTTGCAACAGCTTCTGCCCAAAAATGATTTGGTAAGGTGGATCCATTTAGTAATGTTTTTGCAAATTCTTGTAAAGTCCGATTTTTCCGTTCTACAACTCTGTTTTGTTGTGGAGCTCTAGGAAACGAATAATTATGATATATACCTTTCTTTGTACAAAAATGTTCAAATTCATTATTTTCGAATTCTCTGCCATGATACTTATTATATTCTTAACCTTAAGCCCTTTTGAATTTTGAATTCTCTTGACGAAAGACTTGAAATGATTGAAAGTGTCACTTTTGTTTTTCAAGAAAATCACCCAAGTATAATGAGAGAAATCATCAACAATTACAAACACATATCGATTATGATTTATCGACTGAACCTGTGTTGGTCTGAATAAATCCATATGTAGTAGCTCAAGTGGTTGTAATGTTGATATGACTTTCTTGGATTTAAATGATGATTTAGTCAATTTTCCTAATTGATATGCATCACAAATGTTGTCAACTATAAAACTCATTTTGGGTAGTCCTCTAACTAGATCGTTTTTAGCTAGCTTGTTGATAGTTTTGAAGTTTATATGACAGAAGCGTTTGTGCCATAGCCATGGATCATTATCATTTGCTACAAGACACATATCTGAATTATGGTTGACATTTATATTCAGAATATAAATATTTCTGTCTCTATATCCTTCAAAAACTAACTTATGATCTTTATCTAAGATACTGCACTTGTTATTAGAAAAGGAGATGATAAAGCCCTTGTCACATAACTGACTAATACTAAGTAAGTTATGTTTCAAATTTTTAACTAGCATGACATTAGTAATAAAAGGTAAGTTAGATGTACCGCAATTGCTCACATCGCCTTTGCCGATAATATAGCCTTTTGAATTATCTCCAAAAGTGACGGAGCCACCATCTGAATAAGTGATATTTGTCAATAAGTTCTTGTCTCCAGTCATATGCTTCGAGCAACCACTGTCCAATATCCACTTTCCTCTTTTTTTAAGTGGGACCTGCAAAAAATAAAATTAAGTTCTAGGTACCCACCTTTTTATAAGGTCCTAAGAGTTAGGTCTTAGGAGTCCAAACCCATATGGGTCCGGTATCCCCTTTATATAAATAATTGGAATTATGATGCACAGTATTCAAAAAATTCTAAATGTATTTGTTCCTAATCAAATTGTTATTTTTTTTAGGAACTCATATTTTGATAGTCTTGACATTTTTCTTTTGAAATTTCACAACCGGCTTTGGTTTGGAATATAATAAACTAAGATTTTTCTTAGCTTTAGTTTTTTGTACATTTATCTTTCTTTTATTACCAAAATGCTTCTTGGTATCTTGTTTCTTATATCCCAAACCTTGTTTATTTGTAGCAGATTATGAATTTTCTATCATTTTTGTCAAATTTTCTTGACCTTTGTTGAAGTTAGAAACATTTTGAGTAATGTCGTCTAATTTAGTTTGTAAACTAGCTTTTTCTAGGTCTAGAATTTTGACTTTTGCCTTAATCTCATGATATTCAGTAGTAAGAGCATCATTTTTCTCTTTTTGAGTTTCAATTTCTTGACTCAAAAGAGATAATTGAGAATCAATATTAGATGATGATTCTTGAACTTTATCAAGTTCCTCTTCTAATATTTTCTTCTCGTCTCTTAGCATATCACGTTCAAATTATGCTCTACTTAAATCTGCTTTGGCTTGTTTGCATTGTCGTTTCATATCTTTGAATCTAACTATTAATTCAGCATTAATATCAAGAACTTCATCAAATGTAGGAATTTGTACCTCATCTTCTTTTGCCATAAAACAAACATTTGCTTGTTCATCTTCTGAATCACTGTCACTTTCTGATGAAGATGAGTCTGAGTCATCCCATGTAACTGAGAAAGCTCGTTTCTTGAATTTGTCCTTCTTGTGTTTGAACTTGTCCTTCTTGTGTTTGAACTTGTCATTTTCTGACTTCTTCTTTTGCTCCGGACAATCTTTGTGCATGTGCCCCTTTTTATGTCAGTTGAAACATTCTATAGCTGATGATGAAGGTTTATTTGAACCAGTTTTTCTTTTATTATATCGACTAGCTTTTCGATGTTTAGGAATTTTTTGAATCCTTTTGCAATAAAAGCTAAGTCTTCTTCTTCAGATTCTGATTCATTTTCATCCTTCTCAGCATGAAATGCTACATTTTTATTTTCTTCTTTCTTTTCTTTTCTAGCCTGCAAATTAGCTTCATAGGACATTAGATTTCCTATCAATTCATCTGGCTTTATGACGGAAAGGTCATTAGCGTCTTCAATCGCTAATACTTTTCCTTCCCATTCACTAGTCAGAGAATGTAGGACTGTTGAGACAACATCAAAATCTGAATATTTTTGTCCTAAGCCAATAAGTGCATGATGAATAGTTTGAAATCGTGAATACATATCATTGATAGTCTCATTTGACTTCATTTTGAAATTTTGAAATTGACTTTTCAGCATGGCTATTTTGGCTTGTTAAACCTTGTTAGTACCTTCATGAGTGGTTTTTAGCGCTTGCCAAATTTGATAGGCAGTGGTGCAGATACTAACACGATTATATTCATTTTGATCTAATGCACAAAACAACATATTTATTGCTTTTGCATTTACGGCTGCTGCCGTTTTCTCAGCTGGTGTCCATTCTGAATACTCAGTTGTTGGATTCACTATTTCTTTTTATGTAGCATTCCAAGCATCATAACTAGTTGACTGCATGTAAAATGACATACGTGTTGCCCAATAACTATAATTAAGGCCATTGAAGAATGGAGGTCTTTGTGTTGATTGACCTTCCGTGTAGGTGGTGTTTTGAGTGCTAGAACTTGGGTTATTTGCCATATTACAAGAATATATCAAATAACTGTGTTACGGTTATAAGATGACCATAGCTCTGATACCAATTGAAAGTGTGTGCGCATATATTTTCCAAGTATAAAGTACACTTGGATCGTGTAATATGGAATAACACACAACTACTTGTCTAGTGCAATAATTATGCAAGTAAATATAAAAACAGAATGAGATATCACAGAAGCAGTATCACAGATAAGTAAATGCAGTAAAAGGAAAAATCACACCAGAGATTTTTATACTGGTTCGGAGCACCGTCCTACGTCCAGTCCCAGACTTCTATCTGGAATTTCACTAATCAACAACCTCACTTAATCCGGAGGAAACAGGTTCACAACACCCGAGCAGCCGAACATGATTTCACGCCTCTATCAACACGAGGACTTCACAACTTGCCTCTTACAACACGGAGGACTTCATAACTTGCCTCTTACAATACGGAGGACTTCAAACAAGATGAGTAAACTTGTAATTTGACAACGTAATGTTCTAAGTAACACGAATTTGTCAATTCTTGTACAACCTTCCTATAATCTTATCCTCAAGTAGAATTTGTATTTGTGAAGATTTGGAAGATGATATCGTGTTTGAATCAAAAGAATAATATATAAATTCTAGGATGCAAGAACGATATTGTGAAGAATATGAGCGTTTGAGTGCTTTGAAATTGAAATAGTGAGATCAACAATAAAGAGAATAGGTAGAAAGAAATGGTTATTTGATTTGATGATTTCAAAGTGTATTTATAGAAGATAAGTAGTTGTAACCTTTGGTAAAGAGTCACAACCAATAGAAATGATCATTGATGAAAGGAAGGAGAAGCAACTCATGGAGGAATGGAAGTGACTATTCAAAAAGTTGCATCTGTGTAAAAACGGTCGACAGGTCAAAATGGACCAGTATACTAGAATTTAAATATATATATACGTTATATGTATATGTGTGCACGTTCATTGTGCAAACTGGATATAAACGGTCGACCGGTCTGTTTTGGGCGGTCGACCGGTATTGCCCAGTTTGCACAATTTATGTGCATACATATACATAAGTGTATATATATATATACTTTGATTATTTGAGGGTAGATTTTAACATAAGTGAACACTATTATCATACCAAATAATCAAATTCTAATGACCAATACCATATGAAGCTCCTTGTCTTCTTAGATCAATGAACGTCGTCTTTTTGTCGATTATTGCACATTACTTTGGCATAAATCCAAATTCCTTGACTCAACATTTTTTACATTATTCAGCGACAATAGTAGAGCCAAGTCAAGTGAAGGAGGTAGAGGTGGAGCTTGAGTCACTTATTCGTCCTATACCTACTCGCATTCAATAGCTTGACATCAAGTGACTTCGCTACAAAGCAATTAGTCTTATCAATGATTAGTGGAAGAATGAGTCATCCAATGCTATATAGGAAAAAAGGGTAGGATTCGAGCTTCTTACCCATATCTTTTCGATGGTACGCTTCCTTTATTAATCTTTGATAAGTGTCACGGGAGGGGTATATCATTAGGGATAAGACGGGTGGATCTAAATGTGTCATTAAGACATGTTATGGATAAAGGATGCAATGGTTGCGCTTAATGACCTCCACACACCATTAGTTCTTGTATAATCAATTAATGTACCGTACGAGCACCCGATCGATGTAGAAGAGCTGTCAAGGAAAGGAAATAGAAGAAAAAAGGAGATGAAAAAAAAGAGAAGAAAATATAAGAGAAGAGGAAGAAACACAAAACATGATAACATAACCTATCATATATCTCACAATGCATTAGATCAAATATAATAGTAATCACATATATAAAATAGATGAGACAGTAACAACTATACA
Organism: Allium sativum; assembly: GCA_030737875.1. NCBI lineage: Eukaryota > Viridiplantae > Streptophyta > Magnoliopsida > Asparagales > Amaryllidaceae > Allium > Allium sativum. The sequence goes on along the minus strand of CM060922.1, from coordinate 402,299,674 downwards.
AACCATACAATCAGAGGATATAAGCTCAAACAATTACTCAGAACAATATTAGAGTTTATACAAGGGATAAATAAACTCATTGATAAATTGTCTCTAATATTACATAACACTGTCAAGGATCTACGGTATCACACTGTGGAATAGACAATAATAAAAGTATAATATGAAAATGTGTCACCTCATGGTAATCCTCCTGTATTACTCCAAATAATTCCTATACTTATAACATATCCTCCTCATATGCATCATTATTGAGTACCTAAGGTAATAATAGAAAACATAAAGCCTTGGGTCAAATAACAGTCTGGTGTGAGAAATAAAAAGAAATCAAAGTACTATTAAAGTCGTAATAGTATAAGGAATCGAGGGCATGGAGAATCATACTTGTCATATCCCTGGATCCACAAAGTTAGCACATATAAAAATATGTACTATTTAATGATCATCATCTTGCATGTACCTTACATTAGATTACTAAAGGGGTCTAAATATCCCCATTAGTGATATCTACGTCTGGTGAAATCCCTAATATGGTAACAACTAAACAAATCAAGCATCCATTATTTATTCTTACAATCGCTTACTCAATGCATCGATTAATGACACTTATTAATATTCCAACACCCAATCCATCGAGGCACCAACATGTTATAATATCGACGAACTCTACTATACTATCGCTATATTTTACATCGACATACTATAGCAAATAATCCTACCCAATCTGAAATATCGAAAAGCTCTGAGGACTGGGAAATTCATGTCAAAACATTGAGAGGCTCTGATCTATCGTTGTTATCCCCCTTAAAGTTGTACCAAAGTCATGAATATCAATAACCTCCAAGCACATGTCTTTACTGCTAAATCCATCTCCAGAATGTCTATAAACCTCCCATTAGAGGTCATCAAGATCTGAGGACTATCCTCGATGATCACTTTCTACCTAGGAGATCATCCCGTCTCTCTCATTTCCTTCAATAGTCATATCAATACAATCCCAAGTTGTCCTCTCTACATCTCATAGAATAATCATCCACCGTAGAAGTCATCGCTTCTCATTATGAAACCACCATTATCGGATAGTGAATCAGTGCATCAAAGAACCACGTTGCCTCAGCCCTAAAACCACTAGTTGAAAAGCCATCATGTCATAACACTATGAAACAAACCATCATACTCCGCTCCTTGAAATCACGCCATTATTCTCGTCAAATTAGCCTGCACTTTTCGAAGCTCCTTCATGAATTTTTCTCATCCATTCAGTTTATTATTCTTGTGCATTCAACCAATATATATCAACTTATGCATTTGATTGATAAGCACCAAACTCTAGCGAACGAGATTTCCTAGTACTATATCCCCTACAATACTAAGCAGAACATCAACCATGTAACCAGTAGTTATTACTTATGCTAGCATATAAACACCTGCAATACCATCAATATAACAAATAGAGCATATCTACAACAATCAAAATCATATAAATTTCAAAATAGCTTAAATCTAGCAATATCGTCAAGTAACATGTAATAGCGCACAAATGTGTAAAATATGACATTTTAATTTAAAACCGTTTAAATCTCTGTTTAAATATTTTTATAAAATAATTTCTATATATTACTATTTTAGAAATCCCGTTTTAACGCAGAAATCATCCAGAAACACAAATTTATGGTATAATAACAACCATGTTAAGTGAGAACCCAAAGCTACTTCAAAATGTAGAGTTCAGCACCGTGAGACCAACTAAGAAATGACGTCCAAAACGGATCTCTAATGCAAAATTTATGCGACATATAAGATAATGGGTTAAATAAATCTCTAATTAACTTAAGCAAAGTAATTAACTTAACTAATTACCTCATTAGTTTTGATCTGTCCGTCATGCCCAGTTACTAACCGCATTCAATCTTGTAACAATAAACCCACCACTATAGTCTCCTTTCTCCTCCTTTATTCTTCGTTGTTCAATGAAATTCCAAACCGTCAAATCTATCATTCTTCTCCACGTGAACTCATTGCTCGACCATGCCACACTCGCATGCCTCGGCCAAAATGTGTTTCCCAGCTCTCTTTGACTTAGCAATAGGTTGCATCCATCCATAGGTAGCCGATCTGTAACAACCCGAAAATCTGGGCCAGTTTAAAAATTTTATTTTGGCAATTTTAACGAATTTTGATTATTTAAAATGAATTATTTTAAATAATATCGGCGAGAAATTTATTTTGAATGGAATTCGAACGTATATATTATATACGTCGTCGTTAGAATGTAAATAATTATATATAATTATAAGAAATTGAAAATGGCGCGGTAGTTCGATAATTCGATTTCAAACTTCAATTGAATGTACCGGGTGCAAAACAAACCGGATTTTAGTGAAACCAAAAACATTAAGATCTAATTGAAAATATCTTTCCAATGAATCCGAAAAATTGAGATTTCATAGCGGGAATCAAAAGATATGTCCAGTTGAAAATTCTGAATTGTCGCTATGGAATTCAGGCCTTTAAAAATGGGAATTTTGCAAACGACCTCGGATTTCGACGAAACCACTTTTGTTAGGACCGTATCGTCAATACGAAGCTAGAAATATTTTTTCTGGAATTTTTAGAGTCCGTATGTGGCCTCGGTAAATTGAAATGTACGTTAAAAATTTAATATATAGATTTAAATGTAAATTTAATGAAAACAGATCATAACGATCGAATTGGCCTGCGATACATATCCCATTGTGTTTGGAATGGGGGTAATTAGCTAGTAGCGACAGTCGTTGGGATCGATTCGGGGTTCGGGACAAAAGTCAACTATAAGGAGAAAATAAATTAAAATTAAACTAAATATATAAAACCTTTTTCATATACCCCCCCTTTCCCTTCCTTCCCCGTCACAATTCAGAAAAAAAAAAATCGGTCCCCCATCGAGACCCGCCTCCACCCAGTTCACCGCCGCCATGACCGTCGTGGTCCCTCCCCTCACCTCCGTCCATCGCCCCCCTCTTGACTCTCGCTCCTCTCCTACTCGAACTGAGACCCCACCGCGAGCCACCCAAACCCGAACCCCCTCGCCTGGCCTCTGACCCCACCAGCGACGCCGCCTCCGGCGAGGAGCCCTCCCCCCTCCGACGTCCTCGTTTCCTCCCCCCTCTTCGCAAAACCCGTTCAAACCCGCGCCACACCCAGGAAGCCCCAAATCGAATGGAGCAGCCAAGAACCACCGCGCGCCGGACCCCCTCACCACCTCCGCTTCGTCATCGCCAGTAGCCCCACTGACTCCGACCTTCTCCCTCCTTCTCGATCTCCTTCTCCTCCTTAGGCTCCGCTGTCGCCGCGAGCTCGAGTCGACGCGCAGAAGACCACCTTCCCCACCCCCATTCTCCGCTGTAAGTGTTTATTTCGATTTCTTTTAAAATGACTAGTTAAAGTTAACTAAAAAGAATTGATTTTAAAATCAGTTTTATTCATGCAACTTTAAAATATTGGATTGGATTTTTATAAGTAGAAAGCTAGGATTTTAACGTGAAAAAAGTTTGATTTTTAAACAAGATAAAGTTTGATTTTTCTAAATAGAAAGATTTCATTTTTGAAAACAAAAAGATTAGATTTTTAATTATAGAAAGGCGATACTTTTATAATATAGGAAAGTCAAAAATATAATTTTTATACTAGTGGCATATTAAAAATATGATTTTTATTCATGTATAGTAATAAAAATATAGTCTTTATTAGGAGAAGAGCAATATAAAAATATAATTTTTATAACGAAGTGGAGAATAAAAATATGGTTTTTATACAAGGTGAAATAAAAATATAAATTTTATTTTTATCATGAAACAGCGAGAATAAAGATTCGATTTTTATATATTGAACATCGAAGTAAAAATGTGATTTTTATATATTGAACATCGAAGTAAAAATGTGATTTTTATATATTGAACATCGAAGTAAAAATTTGATTTTTATATATTGAAAGCGAAGTAAAAATTTGATTTTTATATATTGAATAGCGAAGTAAAAATTTGATTTTTACATATGTAGTGAATACGGGCAACGAAGGTGACAAAGATGCGATAACGATGAAGATTTCTATCAATGAAGAGTCGTGGTATTGGATAGCTATCTGTGAGAACTTCTCACTCAAAATTTCCTTTTCTAGTTATATATATATATACTAGGATGCAGACGGTGTTTAGTAGCACCCGACACCCGTCATCAACAGACCATGGATGGCTTGTTTGTTTAATTGTTTGGTTGTGTAGTTGGTTAGATTATTTGGTTTGAATTGAATTGTTTGGTGAAATGAAATTGATTTGATTGATGTGTGAATGGCGTGGGCCTTCACTAGACCGGGGATAAGGCTAGGCCTCGTCCCGTTTCTAGTATCGTGCCGTTATGTCGCCGAAATTTTCTAAAATAAGTTAGAAAATAAAAATATCATTTTATTTAAAGAATGAACTGAATAGAAATTCATATGTTAAAATAAAATGTTTTATCGTTAAAAATATATAATTTTTAACGTGAATATGAATATAGTTAATGTGAATAAATAAATATTCATTTACAAACCGGACGGTTTGTTTATGTACACCTATTTGAAGGACATTGATTGGGACGATAAATTTTGCACATCGCCCAACTGCACAAATAAAATATGTGTTTGATTGTTTGAAACCCCACACGGGTGTTGGGATGAAATTTGAAGTTCACTCATCCTGATTGATTAAATATGTCGATCGATTGATTGACAGGCTGTTATAAGCGTTAGATATCTATATTTGATGCTTATACAGTGTAGTGCACTTTGGTTGATGGTTGATTATTTTTCAATGCTATTATATACGTGTGATGTATGAAAATCCATATAATTAATATTATATGGTGATTGATTGGGCCTCATTCTAATTTAGAAAATAAAGAATATTATAAAATAAAGGTTCATGTGTTGACAGTACTCATCCGTTGGGATTAGTCATGTGTTGAACGAAATATTTTAGTAATAAAATTTACATCTTTATCAATATAAAATAAAGGTTCATGTGTTGACAGTACTCACCCGTTGAGATTAGTCATGTGTTGAACGAAATATTTTGATAATAACAACTATTTTGAAAAAGAAATATTTGAAATAGAATAGAAATATATGAAGCCGTGTTGATTAGATTGACGCCATTTTGACGTGAACGATATTTATATCGATTTTATTCATTTTGAAATGAATTGAATTGAAAACGATTTCGAAATGAATTGAATTGAAAACGATTTCGAAATGAATTGAAAACGATTTCGAAATGAATTGAATTGAAAACGATTTCGAAATGAATTGAATTGAAAACGATTTCGAAATGAATTGAATTGAAAACGATTTCGAAATGAATTGAATTGAAAACGATTTCGAAATGAATTGAATTGAAAACGATTTCGAAATGAATTGAATTGAAAACGATTTCGAAATGAATTGAATTGAAAACGATTTCGAAATGAATTGAATAGAAAACCAATTTGAATTGAATCGAATAGAAAACCAATTTGAAATGAATTGAATAGAAAACCAATTTGAATTGAATCGAATAGAAAACGACTTTGAAATTGAATTGAATTGAAAACGAATTCAAATTGAATGGAAAACGAATTCAAATTGAATTGAAAGCGAATTGAATTGAATTTAAATTGAATTGAAATTTGAATTGAATAGAAATGAATTTTAAAACGAATTTATAAAGAAGAATTCAATTTTGCTTTGGATTGAATTGGAAGTTGAAATTGTTTTTGAAACGAATTTAAAACTATCTATATAATTCGTTTTAAATAGAAATCGACGAAATATATATTATATATATTATATATATAATATAATGGCCTGAATAGAACGCGCCGCGCCGCGGCAGTTCGTGAATTTCGACCATTTATTTCAAACGGACATTACGGGAGATCCGACCGTCGGATTCTCCTGAAACCGGAACCGTTGGGTTCGTATCGAAAAGAGCTTTCTAACGAATATTAGAGATTAGAAATCTAACGGTTGGATTTGGAATTATGTCCAAATCAAATTTGAAAAAGGTCGCTGTAAGTGCAGTTCGATGGCCGTTGATGGAAATCGACTGTACGGGCCTTGATAAAATTATTAAAAATGTCAATAATTTGTGTAAAATCATAAGAAATGATTTGGGAAAAATTGGGATGAAAAACCCCCTATTTGAAAAGATAAAAATAGATTTTTATCGAAATGAACTAGTTTTGAACTAGAATTATAATTCTATTTATTTTTAAATAAATAAATTGAATTTGAAATGGTTTTGAAAATAACCAAAATTTCCAATGATTGCAGTGGAATGGATTTGAATCGAAATTATCTTCAGAATATTTCGATGTTGGATTTCGTGATTATACAGATGTTGTTATGGAAATTTGAAAGATATAGATATATATATCGTTATTTCCAATACGATATTTGTTGGTCGTAGAATTTGATATTGAATATAAGCCAGGATATTTTCTATTCAAAGCCTTGTATTTAATATAAAATGTGATTTGGGTTTGTCGTGAATGGTGTCTTGACTAACACTGTTCTTGAACCTAGTTGAGAAAAGATTAAATCTTTTTATTTAGATTTAATGAAGTGTACCAATTAAATAATGTTTAATTGAAATTGAATTGATATTGATTTTTGGGTTTATCGTGAACAGTGTTTTTAAATAACACTTGTTCTTTAACCCGATAATTAATGGAATGGGATTTTGGGTTTATCGTGAACCGTGTTTTAAATGACACTGATTCTTTAACCCAGTCAAAGATTAAAACTAAGTGGAGTTTTAATGAATCTTTAATTAGATTGAAATAATCGAAATGGAGTATCACCAGTTTTGCTCCAGGCGTTAATTAAATCTTTAATTAGATTTGAACGTGAAATGGTAATTGAATTTACCGATAACACCGTGGTGCTAGATATGAAGTATAACCAGTTTTACTGCATGGGATGAATAGGTTGGGATTGGGAAATTAAAACAAAAGATTACTTCGGTAAGGTTCGTTAATTCCGACTAGTTGAATCGAAATTCAAAAGGATAGATTAAAGAATAAATATAAAGAATTTATCTTTGATAAAATTAATGGGAACCTTTCCCTATGAATGTGAAATTTAGAAACTAACTGTCGGTTAGCTAAGCAGAATGGTTTCCTGGATATTGATCTGATGTTGGTTTCGGCCTTCGGGGTTAATGTTTGGGGAATTATTCTCTTGATTAATTTACGGTTAGTGACTGATGAATTGGAATGAGGCGTATGTTGTGTTTGTGTAACACTTTTATAATATATATACGCGAGTTATTCGGAAAGACCGGGTTTATCCCATTCTGAATAACTGATACGACGATAAGTCGAAGATGAAGACGGTGGTCGAAGACCGGAGGTCTTCACGTCGTTTGGGTGATTACTGATGATCTTGATTGGGCTGTACACCCAAGAAGATGGAAACAGTTGGTGATCGTCCAGACGTATTTGGAGATCGATGGATATGCGGGGTACTAGGTGCCTCCGGTTTCGTTCAGACCCAGAACGGACTTGTAAATGGACTGTGTGTCTGACACTGGATTTTAGTCCGTGTGATTGATCTCTATTAAATATATATCTGTTTGGCGGCGGAGAATTTATTCTCTTGCTTAACGCCCTTCTCTGAGACGTATGAGCTCAGGGGTTATATATTGATGAATATCAAACGCATGGAGTGAATTGCCTGTGTGGCATGCCTAAGTGGAAATTGATCGAGGCTTCTGTTGAAAAGCAAAGTCTTGTGGTTGATGATTGAAGCACGGCCTTTGTGGCGTAGCTTTGTGTAACGTTTACTTCGCGAGTTTCACACCCGGTATGAACCAAAAACGGGAGACGGACCTCAGGGAGGGCATGCGTTTCTTTCTAGTTAGAAGTGGCGTCAATGGTTTTACACGCCCTGACGAGTTTGACTTATGTGGTTGTTGCTGTTGCGAGGCGCCTCGGTTTGATCGGACGATCCGGGTCCGATGGAGTCATTCATTGGCTCATTTACGCCCCAAAGGGCGGAGAGACGTATTGTTCAGGCATAATAATCCACATCGGTGGACCGGCCCTGACGATCCAAGGCTTGCCTGCGCGCTTGCCTGAGACATGGGCTAGATTGTCTCGAATCGGTTGAGGACTATCTTTTGCCTCGGTTCATAGATGGAAATCCAATTTCCAAATACGTGACATTTGCGGTTTTAATTGTAGAACTAGTATGGCGACATGATATATGGTACCCATGCCGTCTATGATTGATACTTATGATTTGAAGTTGTTTTATACACTATACACTTATAATAGTATCAAAAGATTTGTTTTAAAACGTATCAAGCATTCTTTGGCTGTTATAAGGAAAAACCCTATCCCCGGCTTGCGTTGCATTGTGTGTAGGACCTGGGTCTTATAACAGCTTCATTTTTCTTTATTTAGCATTGCGCCGTTTGTTTTATGCACTGGTATTCTTGGGAGGAAACCCGTTCCGTGTTATACGGCGTGGTCCCTTGATTTACCTAACTTTTAAAATAAAGAATAATAACTGTTTTAGTTCTCACACCAGTCACATGACTGACCTGGAGTTTATTATTTCAACCTAAACTCTGGGTGCCCTTATTTTGACACGGGCAGCTAGTAGTTTTGGTTTTGCAGATTTATATTCACAGGATCCTGGTTTACAGCTGGAATGATATCCGGAAAGCTTTGTATCCGTATATCTCTTCTAGTTGTGTATTGTATTATTTTCCGCTGCTATGTAATGTATTTAAATGTAATTTAAATCTCTGATATTTCTGTGTAATATTCTTTTATACTCTGTATATTCTTGTAATCTGATGCATTGTTGTAATATACAATGAAATGTCCTTCCGTCTGCGTTCTGATTTGTCGTGTTCTCAAACGATAGGGCGTTTCGAACGGTCTGGGTCGGTTTGGCGACTGGTTCGGACTGAGCGAAATTCCTTTTCGTCACACGTGGTATCAGAGCTTTGGTTTACAGAGCTCAGAGAACAAGACACGTTAGAACCATACGAAAGAATTCATCAGATATTGGATTAGTAATATCCAATGAGAATGACTCGTTAGAGATGGGATCAATAGTATCCTAGAACGAGTGTGAAGAGTATATTTTTAAGAGGAGAACAATTTTTGTTTTGAAAATTTAAATCGTTGTATACGTATTTGAATATTTATTTTATATTGATTAGGACAGTCCAGTATATAAAGATTTTGCATATACGCCTTGCAAACGTGTATTTGAAGTTTTAATATACTGGATAGATATAGAATTACACTCTAGTCGCCCGGGGGTGATTCTGATGATTGATATATCATCATCAGAATTTATATTCAAGTGACGAACGTGTAATATCTATATATTTCCTATTGACTGGTGTGAGAACCAAAAATTAGATAGGGCCTATTGTTGTGATTTGACATCAAAAACATGATTTTTGTATATGTATCAAAATTATGAATTCGAAACTCTAATTCACTAATTGATTGATGTTTGTGTTGTTTGTTTATTTGTTTGCTAATTTTTAGCCATTTAGCCTAATTGAATCACATATTGAATTATATTGAAAATTGGTCGCATTTGCTCGCATATACATGTACTTACATTGAACAGGTCATAGCAAGGAGGCTAGAGCAGAGAATAAAATTTGTTTGCCCGACAAATAGGTACATGTTTACTACATAATTTACTGTTTTGTTTGGGTGATGATGATTTTATGAGCCTATTGGCTAGCCGCTTGGCTTTTTCTTTTTCTTTTTGAGATCTGAAGGCCTATATGGCAATTTCGGGATTTTCCCGTGGCTCCCGGTGCAGGGGAGGTTATGGCGAAATTTTTCGAAAATTTAGGGTGTTAGCCAAATTTTTGAAGAATTTGAAAATTCTCAGAAACTAAAAAGCTGGAGAATGGAAGCCAAATCGAGCGTAGAGTTGGTTAATCAAACCACTTTCGACTTCGTTCCTTTTCGGGGACGAAAAGTTTTAAGTGGGGGAGATTGTAACAACCCGAAAATCTGGGCCAATTTAAAATTTTTATTTTGGTAATTTTAACGAATTTTGATTATTTAAAATGAATTATTTTAAATAATATCGGCGAGAAATTTATTTTGAATGGAATTCGAACGTATATATTATATACGTCGTCGTTAGAATGTAAATAATTATATATAATTATAAGAAATTGAAAATGGCGCGGTAGTTCGATAATTCGATTTCAAACTTCAATTGAATGTACCGGGTGCAAAACAAACCGGATTTTAGTGAAACCAAAAACATTAAGATCTAATTGATAATATCTTTCCAATGAATCCGAAAAATTGAGATTTCATAGCGGGAATCAAAAGATATGTCCAGTTGAAAATTCTGAATAGTCGCTATGGAATTCAGGCCCTTAAAAATGGGAATTTTGCAAACGACCTCGGATTTCGACGAAACCACTTTTGTTAGGACCGTATCGTCAATACGAGGCTAGAAATATTTTTTCTGGAATTTTTAGAGTCCGTATGTGGCCTCGGTAAATTGAAATGTACGTTAAAAATTGAATATATAGATTTAAATGTAAATTTAATGAAAACAGATCATAACGATCGAATTGGCCTGCGATACATATCCCATTGTGTTCGGAATGGGGGTAATTAGCTAGTAGCGACAGTCGTTGGGATCGATTCGGGGTTCGGGACAAAAGTCAACTATAAGGAGAAAATAAATTAAAATTAAACTAAATATATAAAACCTTTTTCATATACCCCCCCTTTCCCTTCCTTCCCCGTCACAATTCAGAAAAAAAAAAAATCGGTCCCCCATCGAGACCCGCCTCCACCCAGTTCACCGCCGCCGTGACCGTCGTGGTCCCTCCCTTCACCTCCGTCCATCGCCCCCCTCTCGACTCTCGCTCCTCTCTCCTCTCCTACTCGAACTGAGACCCCACCGCGAGCCACCCAAACCCGAACCCCCTCGCCTGGCCTCCGACCCCACCAGCGACGCCGCCTCCGGCGAGGAGCCCTCCCCCCCTCCGACGTCCTCGTTTCCTCCCCCCTCTTCATAAAACCCGTTCAAACCCGCGCCACGCCCAGGAAGCCCCAAATCGAATGGAGCAGCCAAGAACCACCGCGCGCTGGACCCCCTCACCACCTCCGCCTCGTCATCGCCAGAAGCCCCACTGACTCCGACCTTCTCCCTCCTTCTCGATCTCCTTCTCCTCCTTAGGCTCCGCTGTCGCCGCGAGCTCGAGTCGACGCGCAGAAGACCACCTTCCCCACCCCCATTCTCCGCTGTAAGTGTTTATTTCGATTTCTTTTAAAATGATTAGTTAAAGTTAACTAAAAAGAATTGATTTTAAAATCAGTTTTATTCATGCAACTTTAAAATATTGGATTGGATTTTTATTAGTAGAAAGCTAGGATTTTAACGTGAAAAAAGTTTGATTTTTAAACAAGAAAAAGTTTGATTTTTCTAAATAGAAAGATTTCATTTTTGAAAAAAAAAAGATTTGATTTTTAATTATAGAAAGGCGATACTTTTATAATATAGGAAAGTCAAAAATATAATTTTTATACTAGTGGCATATTAAAAATATGTTTTTTATTCATGTATAGTAATAAAAATATAATCTTTATTAGGAGAAGAGCAATATAAAAATATATTTTTTATAACGAAGTGGAGAATAAAAATATGGTTTTTATACAAGGTGAAATAAAAATATAAATTTTATTTTTATCATGAAACAGCGAGAATAAAGATTCGATTTTTATATATTGAACATCGAAGTAAAAATGTGATTTTTATATATTGAACATCGAAGTAAAAATGTGATTTTTATATATTGAACATCGAAGTAAAAATTTGATTTTTATATATTGAATAACGAAGTGAAAATTTGATTTTTATATATTGAATAGCGAAGTAAAATTTTGATTTTTACATATGTAGTGAATACGGGCAACGAAGGTGACAAAATGCGATAACGATGAAGATTTCTATCAATGAAGAGTCGTGGTATTGGATAGCTTTCTGTGAGAACTTCTCACTCAAAATTTCCTTTTCTAGTTATATATATATATACTAGGATGCAGACGGTGTTTAGTAGCACCCGACACCCGTCATCAACAGACCATGGATGGCTTGTTTGTTTAATTGTTTGGTTGTGTAGTTGGTTAGATTATTTGGTTTGAATTGAATTGTTTGGTGAAATGAAATTGATTTGATTGATGTGTGAATGGCGTGGGCCTTCACTAGACCGGGGATAAGGCTAGGCCTCGTCCCGTTTCTAGTATCGTGTCGTTATGTCGCCGAAATTTTCTAAAATAAGTTAGAAAATAAAAATATCATTTTATTTAAAGAATGAACTGAATAGAAATTCATATGTTAAAATAAAATGTTTTATCGTTAAAAATATATAATTTTTAACGTGAATATGAATATAGTGAATGTGAATAAATAAATATTCATTTACAAACCGGACGGTTTGTTTATGTACACCTATTTGAAGGACATTGATTGGGACGATAAATTTTGCACATCGCCCAACTGCAAAAATAAAATATGTGTTTGATTGTTTGAAACCCCACACGGGTGTTGGGATGAAATTTGAAGTTCACTCATCCTGATTGATTAAATATGTCGATCGATTGATTGACAGGCTGTTATAAGCGTTAGATATCTATATTTGATGCTTATACAGTGTAGTGCACTTTGGTTGATGGTTGATTATTTTTCAATGCTATTATATACGTGTGATGTATGAAAATCCATATAATTAATATTATATGGTGATTGATTGGGCCTCATTCCAATTTAGAAAATAAAGAATATTATAAAATAAAGGTTCATGTGTTGACAGTACTCATCCGTTGGGATTAGTCATGTGTTGAACGAAATATTTTAGTAATAAAATTTACATCTTTATCAATATAAAATAAAGGTTCATGTGTTGACAGTACTCACCCGTTGAGATTAGTCATGTGTTGAACGAAATATTTTGATAATAACAACTATTTTGAAAAAGAAATATTTGAAATAGAATAGAAATATATGAAGCCGTGTTGATTAGATTGACGCCATTTTGACGTGAACGATATTTATATCGATTTTATTCATTTTGAAATGAATTGAATTGAAAACGATTTCGAAATGAATTGAATTGAAAACGATTTCGAAATGAATTGAATTGAAAACGATTTCGAAATGAATTGAATTGAAAACGATTTCGAAATGAATTGAATTGAAAACGATTTCGAAATGAATTGAATTGAAAACGATTTCGAAATGAATTGAATTGAAAACGATTTCGAAATGAATTGAATTGAAAACGATTTTGAAATGAATTGAATTGAAAACGATTTCGAAATGAATTGAAGAGAAAACCAATTTGAATTGAATCGAATAGAAAACCAATTTGAAATGAATTGAATAGAAAACCAATTTGAATTGAATCGAATAGAAAACGACTTTGAAATTGAATTGAATTGAAAACGAATTCAAATTGAATGGAAAACGAATTCAAATTGAATTGAAAGCGAATTGAATTGAATTCAAATTGAATTGAAATTTGAATTGAATAGAAATGAATTTTAAAACGAATTTATAAAGAAGAATTCAATTTTGCTTTGGATTGAATTGGAAGTTGAAATTGTTTTTGAAACGAATTTAAAACTATCTATATAATTCGTTTTAAATAGAAATCGACGAAATATATATTATATATATAATATAATGGCCTGAATAGAACGCGCCGCGCCGCGGCAGTTCGTGAATTTCGACCATTTATTTCAAACGGACATTACGGGAGATCCGACCGTCGGATTCTCCTGAAACCGGAACCGTTGGGTTCGTATCGAAAAGAGCTTTCTAACGAATATTAGAAATTAGAAATCTAACGGTTGGATTTGGAATTATGTCCAAATCAAATTTGAAAAAAGGTCGCTGTAAGTGCAGTTCGATGGCCGTTGATGGAAATCGACTGTACGGGCCTTGATAAAATTATTAAAAATGTCAATAATTTGTGTAAAATCATAAGAAATGATTTGGGAAAAATTGGGATGAAAAACCCCCTATTTGAAAAGATAAAAATAGATTTTTATCGAAATGAACTAGTTTTGAACTAGAATTATAATTCTATTTATTTTTAAATAAATAAATTGAATTTGAAATGGTTTTGAAAATAACCAGAATTTCCAATGATTGCAGTGGAATGGATTTGAATCGAAATTATCTTCAGAATATTTCGATGTTGGATTTCGTGATTATACAGATGTTGTTATGGAAATTTGAAAGATATAGATATATATATCGTTATTTCCAATACGATATTTGTTGGTCGTAGAATTTGATATTGAATATAAGCCAGGATATTTTCTATTCAAAGCCTTGTATTTAATATAAAATGTGATTTGGGTTTGTCGTGAATGGTGTCTTGACTAACACTGTTCTTGAACCTAGTTGAGAAAAGATTAAATCTTTTTATTTAGATTTAATGAAGTGTACCAATTAAATAATGTTTAATTGAAATTGAATTGATATTGATTTTTGGGTTTATCGTGAACAGTGTTTTTAAATAACACTTGTTCTTTAACCCGATAATTAATGGAATGGGATTTTGGGTTTATCGTGAACCGTGTTTTAAATGACACTGATTCTTTAACCCAGTCAAAGATTAAAACTAAGTGGAGTTTTAATGAATCTTTAATTAAATTGAAATAATCGAAATGGAGTATCACCAGTTTTGCTCCAGGCGTTAATTAAATCTTTAATTAGATTTGAACGTGAAATGGTAATTGAATTTACCGATAACACCGTGGTGCTAGATATGAAGTATAACCAGTTTTACTTCATGGGATGAATAGGTTGGGATTGGGAAATTAAAACAAAAGATTACTTCGGTAAGGTTCGTTAATTCCGACTAGTTGAATCGAAATTCAAAAGGATAGATTAAAGAATAAATATAAAGAATTTATCTTTGATAAAATTAATGGGAACCTTTCCCTATGAATGTGAAATTTAGAAACTAACTGTCGGTTAGCTAAGCAGAATGGTTTCCTGGATATTGATCTGATGTTGGTTTCGGCCTTCGGGGTTAATGTTTGGGGAATTATTCTCTTGATTAATTTACGGTTAGTGCCTGATGAATTGGAATGAGGCGTATGTTGTGTTTGTGTAACACTTTTATAATATATATACGCGAGTTATTCGGAAAGACCGGGTTTATCCCATTCTGAATAACTGATACGACGATAAGTCGAAGATGAAGACGGTGGTCGAAGACCGGAGGTCTTCACGTCGTTTGGGTGATTACTGATGATCTTGATTGGGCTGTACACCCAAGAAGATGGAAACAGTTGGTGATCGTCCAGACGTATTTGGAGATCGATGGATATGCGGGGTACTAGGTGCCTCCGGTTTCGTTCAGACCCAGAACGGACTTGTAAATGGACTGTGTGTCTGACACTGGATTTTAGTCCGTGTGATTGATCTCTATTAAATATATATCTGTTTGGCGGCGGAGAATTTATTCTCTTGCTTAACGCCCTTCTCTGAGACGTACGAGCTCAGGGGTTATATATTGATGAATATCAAACGCATGGAGTGAATTGCCTGTGTGGCATGCCTAAGTGGAAATTGATCGAGGCTTCTGTTGAAAAGCAAAGTCTTGTGGTTGATGATTGAAGCACGGCCTTTGTGGCGTAGCTTTGTGTAACGTTTACTTCGCGAGTTTCACACCCGGTATGAACCAAAAACGGGAGACGGACCTCAGGGAGGGCATGCGTTTCTTTCTAGTTAGAAGTGGCGTCAGTGGTTTTACACGCCCTGACGAGTTTGACTTATGTGGTTGTTGCTGTTGCGAGGCGCCTCGGTTTGATCGGACGATCCGGGTCCGATGGAGTCATTCATTGGCTCATTTACGCCCCAAAGGGCGGAGAGACGTATTGTTCAGGCATAATAATCCACATCGGTGGACCGGCCCTGACGATCCAAGGCTTGCCTGCGCGCTTGCCTGAGACATGGGCTAGATTGTCTCGAATCGGTTGAGGACTATCTTTTGCCTCGGTTCATAGATGGAAATCCAATTTCCAAATACGTGACATTTGCGGTTTTAATTGTAGAACTAGTATGGCGACATGATATATGGTACCCATGCCGTCTATGATTGATACTTATGATTTGAAGTTGTTTTATACACTATACACTTATAATAGTATCAAAAGATTTGTTTTAAAACGTATCAAGCATTCTTTGGCTGTTATAAGGAAAAACCCTATCCCCGGCTTGCGTTGCATTGTGTGATAGGACCTGGGTCTTATAACAGCTTCATTTTTCTTTATTTAGCATTGCGCCGTTTGTTTTATGCACTGGTATTCTTGGGAGGAAACCCGTTCCGTGTTATACGGCGTGGTCCCTTGATTTACCTAACTTTTAAAATAAAGAATAATAACTGTTTTAGTTCTCACACCAGTCACATGACTGACCTGGAGTTTATTGTTTTAACCTAAACTCTGGGTGCCCTTATTTTGACATGGGCAGCTAGTGGTTTTGGTTTTGCAGATTTATATTCACAGGATCCTGGTTTACAGCTGGAATGATATCCGGAAAGCTTTGTATCCGTATATCTCTTCTAGTTGTGTATTGTATTATTTTCCGCTGCTATGTAATGTATTTAAATGTAATTTAAATCTCTGATATTTCTGTGTAATATTCTTTTATACTCTGTATATTCTTGTAATCTGATGCATTGTTGTAATATACAATGAAATGTCCTTCCGTCTGCGTTCTGATTTGTCGTGTTCTCAAACGATAGGGCGTTTCGAACGGTCTGGGTCGGTTTGGCGACTGGTTCGGACTGAGCGAAATTCCTTTTCGTCACACGATCGTGGTGAAAATCAGAGGGTAGGTGCTTCCGTGCAGGAGAAAGACAATGGTGCGCTCGAATCCATCTAAAGTTAGCTTAATCTCCAACATCCAACCCTAGCCACTACACTAAGATAACAATTCCTAAAATCAGTGTCACACCTTTCGAAGTGGATATAGGCACAACAATCTCGTCGATGCGAGTTGAGCAGAGGTGGTTTTGAATTTTTCTTACTGAGTGAATCAAGATGTATGGACTTTTGAAGATGAAAAGAGAGGTGGCCAGTGCTTCTAGTATAACAGTAAATCTGGGAATGAGGAAGTTTGGATAGTAGGTCAGGTTGGAATGAGCTAGCATCCAAACAATTTAAATTATTATTATATTTCATTTAAATTCTTAAATAAAATAGTCACATGTTTCAAGCTCGCATGATCAAATGGTGCATCTAATTACTACGAAACTCGATTGTGTGCGTTACCTCAACATCATTGTTCTGATGCTATAAGTGTTGCCACAATCTAAGACTGCATTCAAAATGACATTTTTCATGCATTTCTATATCGTTTTGACTGTCAAATCATCTGATCTCAAGGTATAGCGATCTTTATACTTTTTCTTTATGTAATGAACTATCAATACTCAATGTAAGTGGCTTCGACTACTGATTTGATCATATGTGAAAAGTTACATACTAGAAGTATCATTAATTAATATTTAAATGAAATATTTAAAATTTCAATCGTTAGAAACATGGTTCATTACATTCCCCCACCTTAAAGGATTTTGTCATCGAAATCCTGAAAGGCGGAACAACGCAACCCAACCAAAAAAATCTTCCATAAGCATTGATACAAGATAAATCATAACTTATTGTTCTCAACAACAACCATTGACAGTGATTGCGATAAAGGTAATAAACTCGGAATAATCATGGAGCCATCAATTCCATCCCTAGGTTCAATTACTTTCCACTCTGGAATCGTAGTTGCTAAGCCAAATTTCTAAGTTATATGCTTATTTCCAAACGAATGAATAACGTAAAACAAAGTAACAAGATAACACATTAATTGGAACATAGCTCAATTGAACATCCCATATTGACTTTCCTTCCAATTTTGGCTTACTTTACAAAAAAATTCTATAGCACATCCAATGTGCGGCTTGATCCGGAGAAACTACAACTCATAAAAATTAGCATAATCCAACAAAAGAAAAAACCCAAATTTGGCCTTCCATAATCGGGACGACAACTCTACATTTACTACATACCTCTTTTATGATTAAGCTTAGCATTTAGATGTAAATAAAACCGAGTAAGCATCCAAACAATCAAGACATGCTTCTTTGTACCTGAACTTATACAGCACAAAGAGGGTAAAACATAGTGGCATTACTAATAAGACAATAAACATGTTAAATGAATAAAATTTATCAAACATAAGTATACCAAGTTAAGTATAGAATTTATTTCAAGTAAATGCACTATGCTAAAATACAACTATTCTGCATGTCTAACATTCATATAAACATAAGTAGTTATGTCAAACATCAACAATCGAACATGCATAGGCAAAAGAAGCGTAACTAGCAAAAAAATAACATATATGTTTATCCGTGCATGCAGGATACAAATTTGTTTGGTATAAGATGTCAAATATGATATCTAATGCTTGTATAACTTGACAAAATATATTTTCTATTCTTTTGGAACGAGGGAATATAAGTCTAACATCTCTCATCAATGGGTTAGATATAACTTGAGTGTTATTATGGTATCCTCAATCCTCTGGAAAGTCATCCATGAAAACTATTAATAATTATTCCCGCTCCACTTTGGAATCTCTTGTAGTTATGGGGAATTACTTGACTCATCTCACTCAACATTAGCTAGTTGATAATTCATTCATCTTGAAATGGATGTCCAATCACCCTTCTCCATTGATGTTGGGAAGAAGCACCATCTCTTTTTTATGGATCCAACAACCTCGAATGAGCCGAAACTACATTACAAGTTTTGGAGTCATAATCAGTGATAAATGCAAGTATTATCCACCAGCAAATATCGCTCCTAAACTAGTTTATCTCCACTCAAACAACATACCTGCACTAAGAGGCTAGGAACTCTAACCATTGTTGTTGGCGAAGGTCAAGTTCGCTCCTCGAGGAGAGATACCCAATGACGTGATATCACTAGACAACTTTTCTCCTTTCCTAAAAGATAGTGGCTCCAAATCCCCAAAGCAAACTGTACTTCCACCTAACTCGAATCGAGGGTTAGATACTCCTCCTCGTGCAGTTTTGTCTATTGATTATCATACGATATCCTTCCGTCTTGGAGTTAACAACGCATATAACTCAACATCACAAACTAGTGTGCACTAATGGCTCCTTATTTCTACTAGGAATGAGTGATGTCGATACCCTTTCCAACTTCTCAACCAAACTCACTAATGGGTCATATCCTCTCTCAAATAAGAGTCTGATCCCTTTACCAACGTAACAGTTAATGATGTTGTTACTTTAGAGTAGTCTTTGGATAGAATCACATCAATCTAAGGAAATTTCTAATCTGTAGCACCCTTGAATCAACATAAATTCCAAACTATCATGGCATTCATAGGATCTATAGCAACATCCTACTTAAGGCAACGTGACCCAAGCATCTCACTTCCCTAACCCTGAAGTGATACTTCAAATCCAACCATTAATTGTTTTTTTAACAAAACCCGCAACATAATCGTCATTCTCCCATTGTGCTTTATTTTTGTCTATGAGAAGATGAACTACAATCGGTAGCATAGGCATCGCTTATCTAAGTGATATCTTGGAACATGGTCCAAGAAATCATCAGAATTTGGTGACTCTCTAATTAGCATGAACAACAGAACCAACTAATCAAAAATCAAAGAAGCATATGAAAAGCTATAGTCGGCGCACACACCATCCGTCCACTCTCATTTGGCAAAATCTTATTGGAAAGTCCAACCGAGAGAACACTCTCACACCTTGTAGTTGAATAGAAAAGTCGTTCCAGAATGGGAAGGGATACTTGCTCATCTCTCACTCTTTGGATACCATATGCCTTATAGGCATATCTCTCCAATATCTAAAATCAAATCGATACGAAACTCAGTTCAAATATGGTGATAATCTGGTTACCCATCGAATATATCTAGACTATCTTAAGCTGAAGCTCAGATGACAACTTGCCACTAGAGAACTTAGCGTCCCAGTCCGTTGTCGCCCAACCATATGTGACTCGCTAGCGAAGATGTAAATGTCTTAGCCTATTATCACTAAATTGAGTACGACTTGCTACTAAAGAGAAAAATGTCCTATCCTACTATCATCACTAGTAGCCTCTCACAGCCATTAGCGTTCTATATTCATCCCAACAAGTTAATTCCTACATGGTAATACTAAAATTAATTAAGCCTAAAGCAATCAATAGAAAATGGACTTATAATTAAATAGAAAAATATGGCTCGTTGGGATAAAGTTATGACAAACCATATATTCTTCCAAATATAGACAAACCATGCTATAATATCCCCCCCACCCCCCACCATGAGGTATGAAACTAAATGCTATGAATATTGTAGTCATCAATAGGATTAATCGATGGCGACCAAACATGAGATATTACACATATATATTATAACTGATCCGTCCACATGTTAAGTAATTATTAAAGAGACTAATTTATTATCTTGTGTCTTGATTCACACCTCGTCCATCAAACCGTAAGATCAGATGAAATAATAAAACCTCGATGCCAAAATAAAATATGTATGGAAAACCCATTTGTGAAAGCATAGCTTAAATGGTGATGTCAGTTTTCTTCTCTTTCATCGAGGGAGCACTTGACAAAATAGGAATGAAAATCGATGCATATTCCCGCAGTGTTTGTCCATGCACTGCAGGACAACCTTCTATACTAGGTGTAAGCTCGAACATCATGAGATATCCTAGAAAACTTATCATAGTTATCATCCTCTTACCAAATGAAATCGATCACATTCGCAATTGATCACTCAACCCGGTAATATACTTCGGTCCTTCCAATATGGAGTACCAATGGAAAATAAATTACAACGCCCCACTCCAAGACCCACATTGATAAAGAGCACTACTAGGTAATATTATCTACTAGTGCGGAGAATATAGATGGTTAGAAGTGTCCATCCGTAAATCTTATATTAGAGCAGTATAGAATACATTGGTTGGTTGTATAATTTATTATTCCTTACCCCAAGTTGATCCATGTACTCCATTATGTGATATAAAACTACGATGGATAAAGATCTTATTCAGAACAAATTATAGATATCATATCATTTTTTTATTTGAAAATTTGTACGCTTATATTAACTATTAAAAAAGCAATACAATATAGGTTAGCATACTAACCAAAATACATGCAAGAAACCAAATAAAAAGAAAAATAACAAAAAAAACATGATACAATTCAAAACAAATTATTGGATAGAACAAATTCGGCCCATGATGAGGCCAGAATCTCCACAGTTGCTAATGCAACTCCACACCGCATGATTTTGCACCTCAACTGCCTAGAAAATGAGCCATAACTGCCGAAAATCTTGTGCAACTAACACTCCACAAATAATGCAACAAGCACTCCATCCCATGCGCTGAACCAATCCTCAGCGATTCTTTTTGGAGATTCGTTGTTGTCGTAACACCCAATATACTAGATAAGCTTATGTAATATCATGACTTATAGTAACCAAAAAAAGATACTGGTTTTGCAGAAAGAAATCATCAATTTCTATTGCTGATGGAAAACAAATGAAATAGCAGAAATCAGAATGGAAGAGCCTGGACTCATTTCCAAAACCTACTCTAGTTCTTCTAAACCAAATCAATACAATCTAAACTGTTTTATCATTCCGGATTGGGAAACTTTGATCATATTCATGAATTCATTTTCAGATTATTGATGAAACACATGTGAAAACCCTTATACGTAAACCATTTAACCTCAATAAATAACTTCCAAATATTTGTCTTTTAAAACTCATAAAAGGTTACACATGAATTCAGAAAGCTAAAAAAATGGGGAGTCATCAGGGAAATGAAAACTGTTGTATTCATTATAAACCCGTGAAGTGGCTGAAATCATATTCCAATGAACCTGAAACTGAGTGAAGTATATAAAACATGTGGCTTCAAATAATAGCTCATAATCTAGATTATAACTCCGCTGTTCAACAATATATATTGGGAACCAGTTTGAGAAAGACAAATCAAAGATGCATGACCATGAATCCAACATTATATATTTGTCCTGATCAAGTCCCACTCCTACAATACTCGTTCTGCCCCACAATACAAGAAAAATGATTTTTTATAGCACTCAAAAAAACGCCACCAATCATTTTTGGTGGCGTTTCGATAATCGTTACGAGAATACATGCCACTAAAAATAAATTTTTTTGTTGCATTTTTACTAAACGCCACTATAAATACTTTTATTGTAATGTTTTCCAAACGCCACCATAAATACTTTTGTAGCGCTTTAAAAACGCCATATGAAAGCTTTTTGATGCTACTAATAAAATTTCCAATTTTATCCCTTATTTACAATTGCGTTTACTCAACGCCACTACATGTATTTTAGTGGTGCTTTTAAAACGCTACTAAAAAATATTGATTAATTTGCTGTATTTTTTCATGCAATTATTTCTTGTTAATAGTCTATTTTGTTTCTACAATATCATTCAATAATCATTTACATAATCATCATGTTCAAACAATTAAAAAACAGTTAACCATATAATCAAATAGAATATGCATAACCATTTCAATATGATAGTTTTCTGAATACATGACCAAACTCACATACAATAACCATTAATATACAAATTTATACATCTAGTACAAGTGAAACCTAGCACCATAAAATTCAACTTTATTAGGAACATGCTACTTTGAGTTATTACTGTTAGCACCTGCAACGTCAACAATACAAATAATAATTGCAAAAAATACAAATGATAATTTCAGTGGTCTTATCCTTTTGTTGCAACGTCAACATATGCCCAACTAGTGCACTGTAAATATATACAAATGCTTGTTAGCTAATATGTGCATCCTAAGTAATGGCATGTGGTGTCCTGCTGTTACATATGACATGGTCATATGGTTTAACCCTAGCAGAAATTAATCATATACCTTAGTATGCACAGGCTCAATAACATCATGGTGTTGAAGAAAATCAAGTGTATGCTTACCTCACTGGCTCACAGGCTCAGTATGCTGCAAACTCAATGTTCGACACTATTTTTAAAGAAAAAGCCACCTCTGTTTCTAGTACATGCACTCCGACGGTAGCTAACTCTTACTCTACATGTGTCGCCCACCATAAATTGCTGGTGTAACCTTGTGGATATATGGACCAGCTGCTTCAGCATAAGCAGTGTGAAAGTGGAAGTTGCATCCTTATGTTGGATCAGTACACTTGTAACGCCAGTACAGATCTCGTTCTTTGCAAAGGTTGTATCCATTAGGCCTAAAAGTTTAGGAACTACAATGCCAAAGAGATGCAACGATGGCCAATCCAGCATGTAAAATTTCAAAACGGAAGCATGGGAAAACAGTGTTCTAATTTTAAAATTTTCAACCTCGTTTAAGTATGCATTTGGTGAAAGCATGAAAATCATGTGTCTTAACTAAATCAATGCGTGACGAAACCATATTTTGGAACATACAATCATAAATAGTTTGATGCATACGTACAGGGCCGACTTAAGCGGCCAGGTTTTTCTAGGCAACATATAGAGCAGACAAAATGAAATGCAAAAAATTGAAAAAATGTTGCCTAGGTAAGCAAAAAAATGAAGCATAAGTAAAAAAATGAAGCATAATTTAAATGGTGAGCGCATGCATCACTGATGAAATGACTCTGATAATAACAACTATAGTTAATTCAGGATAATACATCAAATGATCTTGTAAACTGATGCATAACATTTGGCAACAAAGTGATCACATGAGCTACATATATTAGTTTAAAACTGAATACATTATTCAGGTGCCAGCATCTCAGGGAGCACTATGTGAAAACAATAGTAAAATATTAAAAGTTAATGACGCATGTATAAATGGACTACCCAGTTACTTTTTATAATTGTGCATTTAACTCACTTGAATCTACATATAGCAATACAGACCGAACAAAATGGCACAGAAAAAAATCACAAACAGAGAACATGCCGACAATCTGCCAATAGACAATAATCTAAGCCTAATTTCTAATTTCTAAGCCAACAATCTCTGAAACACAATTAATCAAAACAACACAAAAAAAACACAAACTGAAAGAGTGTGACAATGATTACCTTTTTAATGGCAATTAGCGAAGCTGCGAAGGAGTGGACGCTGCTATTGAAGACTGGAAAGAGCTTGAGCAGGCAGTCGAATAGGGTTGCTTCATGCTTGATCTTGAAAGAGGTCAGCTCATTTGAGGAGGCAATTCTTAGGACCGATCTTTGTTTCATTCGTGCGCTGCTGCAGCAGAAGCCGATTTGAGAGATTAGAGATGCGTTTGTATTCCTAACATCAAATAAAATAAAGAACCCACCGAGATGATAGCGTTTAAATTTGATAATTTAGAGATATCTACTAATCACTTAAATGTTTCACATATCTAGTATTTCACCAACAAAGGTTTTTATGAATGATTTCAACAAAAGACATAGGATATGGAGTGAGAGAAGCAGTACAATTTGCAAAATATATGAACATAAATGTGAAGTGTTAATAAACAAACCTTGAACAATACTCCATTCACCATTGCGGCATGTTACTGGGAAAGAGTAGATAAGCCTAGCTGGCACATTGTAGGACCCATCGGAATATACGCCCATGAAAAACCAAGTTAGAAGTATTCATTGCAATTGTTATCATTACATTCACATTTGAATTTTGACCAACGTATTAAGTACTGGATTGATTACTACCACTGGAGTTCCTAGCACCTAATCACGAATGTGGTCACAAGCTGGCTGTAGATAATGCGCTTGAAAGCTTACGAGCTTTGATAATTCCAGCACCTCGTTGTTGGATAGTTGTGATGAACTCTCCTCTTAGCCTTCATGATATCACAAGGAAGAAAAATATGCATTAGACTAATAAAGGATTTTTTTTCTACTTCACTGAACATGTGCAAGTGAAGCGGATGGAAAACATAACTTAAGGATAACAGAGAGGTGATAAAATAAAGTTAACAGGATGAACATAAGCTTTCACGTAAGCTACCAAAAAAACATAGTCCAAACATTAACAATCCCATAAAGCAAAAAGAAACTCTATATACCAAACACAAATAATTAATAGTTTAACACACACACACACATACTCAAATGCGCACAGTGAGCAAAATAGTAAAACCAACGAAGACATAAGAAAATAAGGTATCAAGTATTAAAAAAGGCCAAAAAAGGTTATATACCAGCCGTCATCACCAACAAGTTCACGAATAGGTTTTGCTCCTTCTAGAGTTTGCATTGTGGCATCACTCACATTTGGATACTGAGTTGAGGAGTGGTTTCCCCAAATGATAACATTTTTAACAGCACTAACTTGAACTTTCAACCGCTCAGAAATTTGTCCAAGAGCCCTATTGTGATCTAGCCTTGTCAAACAGCTGATGTTCTTTTCAGGAATGGATGGGACAAACTCTTTTAGTATGAGTGTATTCGTGTTTGCAGGGTTAGCAACAACCAATACTTGCATTCAACCACTCCCATCGTTAGAAATTTGACACTTAATGGTTCTTGAAGTGACGACCAGTACACACATATTTATGTCCTAACCTTATATGGTTATCATTGCGCGCACAACATCATAGCACATAAGGGTGTTCAACAAAATCAAACTAATTAAGCATTAATAGAAATAATGTTAAATAAAAAACTTATTTGGAAACTCCAAAACAGAAGCTTAAGAACGAAAACTAGCTTCATATTTGATATAAACGGGTTTCTTTCGGGACAACAAAAAATTACCACAAAAAATACATATAAAAACAATAATCAGATAACCTGTTTAGATCTATGTTAAAAACAGATGCAAGAAACATTGCTTTTGCAACCCTCTTGTCCCTGTGTGTGCACTGCCAATCATTTCCTTCCATAACCAGCCACCACTTCATCGAATGATCTCCCGTCAAACTTTCATCAGTGAAACTCCAAACAAATCGTTTGCTAATTCCATCCAAAATCAGCAACATAATATCGTGGAAACCAAGAAGGAAATGTGAAAATACTATAAAGGGAAAGAGGCGGCTTGCATAGAGAAAGGGTTGGATCTGGGTTAGATAATAAATAGATTTTAAGTACAAACGATGACAATTCCTAGCAGATCCGAAGAGACAACACAAAGAAGTAAAGTAGTAGGAAGGGAAAAAAAAATAAAACCGATTTCTCCTCTGAATTCGTCGGGTAGGCCAAGCAAGGGTTCGTCCAGTTCGAAAGGCGAATAGGAGTAGCCGATCTGGAAGAAAAATGAAAAATAAAAAGTAGTTTTGAGCATGGATCTTTGCTTGTGGAGGGGGGGGGGGGAGGGGAAGAAGGAAGGTGTACTCGGATCTGAAGCAAGAAGGGAGCAAGAAGAGGAGTAGCTGATTTGGGAAATGGTGAGAAAAGAGGTGGTTGCGTTTATTTTGGACTACAGACTATGCAGACTACTTTTTTTCTTAGGCGGGAAAATGAATTTTTTTTTTGCCGCACTAAAATGGTAAATGAAAACATCTTTTCCTGCATTTGTGAATAAACACCACTGATTTTTGCAACAAAAAATCATTTTTCTTATAGTGCCAGTTTCAGATTTGAACAAACTTCCAGATACAAAACTCTGATAAACCATAATCATCTCATTACCAGAAATTGGCTTTCTAGCGGTAAAAATAGACCGAAGTCCTTGAACCCCAAACCGCACACAATATAACTGGACCACACAAACAACCCAAACTATATTTATAAATTTCTTACCAAGGCACTGAGAGGCTGTAATCGAGATGGTGAATCTTGAAAAATAAACCGGTAGGTCGATTATGAGAAGTTGAAAGTGAAACTTCACTTACGCTGGCGATGCCAGATCCCAACTCCCCTGGTGGCTTGATCTCCTATTATCAAACAAAATTCGCATCTGAAATAACTCCGTGGTAAGATGGATCTGCAGTTAGGTTTGGGTAAATCCCGAGGATCGTAGTTGAGAGTAGTCGCTGATGCTTGCGATGTGAAGATCTGGGGACTACAACTTTATCTAGGTGCGCATATCTGAATTTGTAGGGAATGAGATGCTAAGATTTAAAATACTCTGCTGAAGTTTTGGAGAAGTTAGTTAAAAACCACAGGAGATTTTAAGTGATAAATAAAGCGTATCGGGAGATTCAAAGAAACTCCACGTTTAGAGATAGAAGATCTCCTTTCCTCTCTCCACCACAGGAGAGAGGAAAGTTTATCAAATATTAAGGAAAAACTCCTCTAATAGACATAAAGTAGCTTCAACATGATATAACATAGGATTCATGATATATAGTACAGCTAAGCATCATATAAGAGTCTCATGAAAGGCATCCATAGCAACATGATAAACTTAAAATCAACAACAAATTCTGAACATCCAAGCTAAACATAAATATAAAATATCCAAAAACTCCAAAGCAACAAAGGAAAATAAATCAAATTGCCAGGTCTCATATGAGTGTATACTCAACATGTAAATGATCACTAGATACATGAGTAAACCTCAAAATAGCTCTCATCCATATAAGCCTCATGATAGCTCTCAACAATATGAGCCTCAAGATTGCTTTCAGATATAGGAAGAAATTCAGCATCTCAAATTCTCAAAAATTAGATCCAAAGAAGCAGTGAGAGATAAAATCATTAAAAAGATGATCCAAAAACAACAAATTTCATGTTTATAAAAGTATAGCACCCCGATCTATACCTAGTACTATATACATATTCAAGCGCACGAAACTAGGATCCCCACCGAGTGTAACTTGTCCCTCGGCCAAGTGAGTACGTATATGGCACCCCTCTAGGCCTAAATTTCCATGAATGCAAGTACTGCCATGTCATAGACTTTCGAACAATAACTCGAAAAGTAAAAACAATACATCCCATACCGCACATTTCACTGTTGATTCACTATAAATTAGCCTACTCCACACTAAAAATAGAAATAACTTCAATCAACAAGTCTGGACCTAACCAGTATAATAAACCAATGTGTCCCGTACCACACGGTTTACTGCAACATTTAAATCACAACCTCGACTTCTTGGAGGGTGTCAAATCATATAGTTTTATATTTGGAGAATAATTGGTTTTGAAAAAATGAGTTTACAAAATAATTCTAAAACTGAAACGATAATGAATTTCGCTCGATCCGAATCGATCGCTAAACCGACCAAGACCGCTCGAAAACCCTGGTGTTTTGAGAACATGACAAATCGGAATGCAAACCGAAGAACATTTCATTGTTAATTACAACAATTCCATCAGAATACAAGAATATACAGAGTACGAATAAAAATTATACATCAGAAAAATACCAGAGATTACAATACATTACATAGCAATGGTGTAATGACCCGGGATTTCGACCAACTAATTTTAAATATTTAGAATGGATTTAAATATTTAGTTGATAATATAAATGAATTTTTATATTTATGTTATCGATTTAAATACCGATTTCGATTTAATATCGTATATATAAAAATAAGGAATCAGCGAATAACTGAATTCGAAGTGAAAACTAATTTGAAGTCAGTTCAGATAATCAATACATAATTCTGTTTGAACTAGAATAGTACTATCAATTGATTATCGAAGAATATATCGTTTTTGAATTTAATTTATCAATTTAAATTAATATCTTCTACAGAAAATCGAATTGGACTTCGTGATCTATTCCAGTGTGTCCGAAATAGGGGTATTACCCTAGAATTGTCACTTGTTGGGTTCAGAAAGAAGTTCGCAGTCAATGATGTATTTTAATTAGAGGATACCGAATTTAAAATAAAAATAAATAAAATATTTTGTGGCTCCTCCCTCTCCACAAAACATAACCCGTGGCCTTTACTTCTCCTCAAGTTCAAAAGGGCTAGGAAGCACCACGTCCTCTTCCTTTCTGTATAAAATCGAATACCTCCTGCTATCATTTAAAACAAGTCGCACCCCTCCTTTCTTCAGTAAATCAAAGCTTCAGATTTATGAACTATAAAATAGCCGAACGCTATTTCTTCTTCCATTTGAAAAATCAAAACCCGATAACTCCAAAAATGAAAGCCGTCGTCCCTCTTAAGATCTAAAACCTAAAATCAAAATTTCGAAATTTGAATCTGTGCGTTTTCCGAAGCTCGAACAGCTTGAGTCCACTTAGGAACTCAGAATCGTGAATCGAAGGCGCCGCTCAACACTGAATGGTTCGAAATCAATTTGGGAAGGGCCTCGCGATATGCAGAAAAGCCGAGCTCGGGGTAGGTGGTTTGCGAGGTGCGATTGGCGATAGTGGGAAGGAGGTCGTTACAGTCTCAGGAAGGGTCATCGTGATTCAATGAGGGGTTACGGATCGAGTTCTGCGAACTTGGAGGTGATGAGGAATCCGATGACTGAAGGATGCGAGTTCGACAGATAAAGCTCCGATGGTTTGGGTTGTCACGGGTGATTTTCTGGTGCTTAGAAAATAGAGGGAGTCTGGTGATGAAAGGAGATTGGTCTCGATGATGGGGCTGATGGATATAAGGTGCTCGACAAAATGCAATGGTGGATTGAAACTGAAAGGTGCTGAGGAAGAAGTTGGCTGTGTTATTAGTCAGGGGAAGTGACGCTGGAATCATTGGCAATTACAGTAAGGTATACTTTCATTTTGTAAATATAAAATTTTCATTAAAGAAAAAATGGGATATATATATAAATTAGTTACCAATTAAATTGTATAAAACATATATGGTCAGCTAGTATAGTGATTGGGTTCTAAAACTAACCGTAAGTAAGAAATTAAGGAAAGGTTTAAATTTTTTTATCTTATCATTTAAAATCGTTAATTGAAACAATGTATATTTAAATTATACAAGGTTCAAAAATCTTGAAACCAAGACGAACTGGTCCACGAATACGAGCTATTCGAACTAGAAGACATTTGGGATATGTTGGAGTTAGCGAGAATTTTAATTTAATCGAACATGGGTCGAGTTGCTCGGAATGGATCAAATAATAAAAGCTCTGGTGAGTAAATCTCACTCACCTTATTAGAATTATTTTTTCGTTAAAAATAATTGTGTTGCTTGTTTTGAATGCTGTTTGATTGTTTTAAAATATATATTAGTTATTTAGGACTATTATATATATATATATATTGGGTTGATGGTTGGTTGGATTCCCGCAGTCTCATTAGCGGATGCCCGCAGTTTCATAGCGGATGATTACCCTATACGCCCCACGCTATGATTAGTGGATGACCTTCTATACCGCGATATTCTGCCTCGAAGCAGGATGGGTATTACTATGTTGACTAACGTCTGTGGATGCAGGAAAACAGGTTGGAGGAATCCAACTGGATTCCTCAAAAATATATTATCTGTTTGTTGTTTGTTTGATTTCATATATATTCCTATATGATGTGTTAAAATCAAATGATTGAAAATTGGTTGATCTGATTGTTGAAAATACCACTATAGCTTGAATATTGATTCATAAAAATATCGAAAAGGGTATTTGATATTTAAAAAGGAAATTCTATTTTTATAAATAGAATTTGAATTTTTAATAAGACTATAGAAAATATTTAACTTGTTCGAAGGTATATAAAACAAGTAATCGAATTTATAAAGTTGTTTATAAATGAAAAGATGAGATTTGAATCGAATTTATAAAGTTGTTTATAAATGAAAAGATGAGATTTGAATCGAATTTATAAACTTTGTTTATAAATGAAAATATGGGATTTGAATCGAATTTATAAAGTTGTTTATAAATGAAAAGATGAGATTTGAATCGAATTTATAAACTTTGTTTATAAATGAAAATATGGGATTTGAATCGAATTTATAAAGTTGTTTATAAATGAAAATATGAGATTTGAATCGAATTTATAAAGTTGTTTATAAATGAAAATATGGGATTTGAATTGAATTTATAAACGTTGTTTATAAATGGAAAGGTGAGATTTGAATTGAAGTTATAAACGTTGTTTATAAATAATGCCGAGAAATTCAAATGGACTTTGAATATAAGGAATTGAAATATAGATTTGAATATAGAAATTCAAATAGAGTTTAACCATAGAATTTGAATATAGTACTTCAAATGGAATTTGAATATAGAAATTCAAATAGACTTTGAATATAGAATTTGAATATAGAAATTCAAACGGACTTTAAACTATAGAATTTGAATAAAGAGAATTCAAATGGGATTTATATTATAGGATTTGAATAATAGAAGACAATAGAATTTGATATATAGAAATTGAATAATAGAAGCGAATTGGAGTTTGAATATAGAATTCAAATATTAAAAGGAGAAATAGACTAAAGAAATAATTAACGAATTGAGTTAAAACGATTTGGTATAGTTAAATAGATTGGGCAGGTATAGATACAGGAGACAGGTATGGAATAAAGTATAGAAGTGAAATAAATAGAATGCCCGACAAAAAGGTACGTATTTAATTTTCATATGAGATTTTATGCGCCGTATCGGCTAGCCGCTTGGCTTTTTCTTTTTCTTTTTGAGATGAGAAGGACCGGGAAAGCTATTTGAAATTTCCCGATGCTCCCGGTACAAAGGAGGTTATGGCGAATTTTTCCGGGAATTTAAGGAGATAGAATATTTTTAAGATAATTTGATAGTTAGAAATCAACATATCAAATTATATAGAAGTCGATAAGGAAACGAACTGAGAAATAGAATAGTATAATCAAAAAAGGAAGTATAAGAATAAAACCTCGTAAGGATAAAAGGGAAAGTATATATGTGTTTAAAAGTGAAAAAGTAGTGGTATGGTATTGGTTATTCGAGTAAGTAGTCTTGTCTGTTTTGACGTTAAATGTTATTCAGTCAAGGTCTGAGAGGTAATTATACCCCAACTTGGTTGATTTCATGATATACCGATAAGTAGCAAGATTCAGGCTCGAAGATCAATGTGGAATAAGAATTAGTTAAATACTGTATTTAGGTTGTCGTAACGATGTTTTACACAACATCTGTTTTAACCCAAATATGTGCAAAGCTTGGAAATAGAATAATGAATATTTCCTAGTATAGAAAATAAAGGAAGGCGGTATTCGGAAATGTTTTCCAAATAACGTAATGGGCCAATATGGTTATTGAAAATATTTGGTTAACAAATATTGATAAAGAAATAGAGAAGAGATTTAATTAATGGAATATTAATTAAAGGTTCAGTGATTGTTGGATGTTTGGATGAACACTTGTTATATTCGATAGTTAAATCATCGACTATCGAAACACTTGTTTTTATTCGATAGTTAAATCACAGACTATCGAAGTTTTGACCATCGTTGTCAATATGGAGAGACCGGTTGGATTATTATCCGAAGAACCACTCCATATCGGCAGTAGCGTGCGAATCAGATTATATAAAGATAATCGAAGACGGAGTAGAGTGCAAGGACTTTTTCTATAAATAGAAATAGTGCCTTCAGTTCATCCTGTTCCTGGGTGACTTGTATGGATGAATGTCTGACAGAGTATTTCCAGAATGGTCACGTACATTGATTTCTTCAACCGTACCAAGAGTGGAAGCGGAGAAGGAAACTTCTTTTAGCTAACACGTAATGTACTGTTGAGGACGTCAATCGGTGATTTGATGGATTTGACGATGTGGCATTCGAAGTGAATCTGGTGTGATGATAAAGCGTAGCTTCTAGCCTCATCATCCGGTAAATGACAGAAATCGGGCAAGCAGCATGGCTATGTAGGTCGCACCTATTAGGGTGTATAATCACCTGATCTAGAGTTTCATTTACTTCTAAAAATCTATTGTCGATGCTGTCCCATTCGGGAAACGGTTGCTGATCCCAATCGTTGGTGATATACATTCGATACACTCAAGCGAAATGAGTGGCCGGTCATGTGTGGCTGAGTTGCAAGATGTTCTTGTTGAACTCGGTGTATTCTCCTCTAGAGATATACCAGCGGAAGGTGATTCCATACCTTGTCATAGTTGGAAATCCATTACCCAATACGTGCTTGCGGTTTTGATTGTATATTATATATGTGGAACGTGAGATGCAAGCGTTCCACTAGATTGTTATCTACTTGATTTAGACATTATTATAATATCAAAAGAGTTTTGATATAAAGATAAATCAAGTGTTTGGATTCTCATAAGGGAAAAACCCGTTCCGTGTTATACGGCGTGGTCTTATGAGATATCATTTAGTTTTCTGAAATTGTTTTAAACTGTTTACTCATACCAGTCCCATGACTGACCCGAAGTTTACTTTGTTGTTTTCCCTAAACTCTTGGGTGCCTAAATTTGTATAGGCAGTCAAGTAGTCAGGATTTTACAGATATACTGGAAGAGCTTGGAGCAGGAGGCTTCAGGATCATATAGCTATAGTTATTTCCGTTGTGTTGTAAGTGCTGTACTTTGATAATGACATGTATATTCAAGTACAAATTTGTATTTCAAAGTTATGTTATGAAATATATTTATTCGTTCCGCTGTGAGATTCGTGTTACTCTGATGTTGTGTTCTTCTTCTTCTTCTATCTCTTTCTTCTAAAAAAAATGTTCCGTATTTTCGTGATATTTGGGTTGGACGTATGATGTATATAGTCAACTCCGATGTTACGGAAATCTGGGTCGTTACAAATGGAAAATAATACAAAACACGACTGAAGGAGATATACAGATACATGGCTTTCCGGATATCATTCCAGTTGTAAATCAGGATCCTGTGAATATAAATCTGCAAAATCAAAACTACTAGCTGCCCGTGTCAAAATAAGGGCACCTAGAGTTTAGGTTAAAACAATAAACTCCAGGTCAGTCATGTGACTGGTGTGAGAACTAAAACAGTTATTTAAAGCATTACTTTAAATCAGATATATCAAGGGACCACGCCGTATAACACGGAACGAGTTTCCTCCCAAGAATACCGGTGCATATAACAAAACAGCGCAATGCTTTTTGGAAAAATGAAGCTATTATAAGACCTAGGTCCCATCACACAATGAAACACAAGCCGGAGGATAGGGTTTTCCCTTATAATAGCCAAACATGCTTGGTACGTTAAAAACAAATCATTTGATACTATTATAATTGTATAGTGTTAAAGCAATTTCAATCATAGACGGCATGGGTACCATATATCATGTCGCCATACTAGTTCTAAAATCAAAACCGCAAAGTCACGTATTGGAAGTTGGATTTCCATCTGTGAACCGAGGCAAAAATAGTCCTCTACCGATTCGAGACAATCTAGCCTACCATGTCTCAGGATCAGAGCTCGAGTGACCCTTTGATCGTCAGGGCCGGTCCACCGATGTGGATTAAAATGCTTGAACACTGCGTTCCCCCGCCCTTTGGGGCGAAAATGAGTCCTATGACTCCATCGGCTCCACATAGTCACCGATATATCCGAGGCACCTCGCAATAGCAACAACCACACAGGTGAAAATAATATAAATGTCAGCGCTGGTAGGTCACTGACACCACCCTAGCTAGAAGGAAACGCATGCCCTCCCTGATGTCCCCTCCTGTTTCTGGTTCACAACCGGGGTGTGAGGCTCGCGAATTCACGTTACACAAAGCTATGCCACACATGCCGTGCTTTGATCATCAAGCACAAGACTTTGCTTTTCAACAGAAGCCTTGATCAATCACCACTTAGGCATGCCACACAGGCAATTCACACCATGCGATATCCATCACTATATAACCCCTGAGCTCGTACGTCTCAGAGAAGGGCGTTAAGCAAGAGAATAAATTCTCCGCCGCCAAACAGATATATATTTAATAGAAATAAATCACAAAGAATAAAATCCAATGTCAGACACACAGTCCATTTACAAGTTCGTTCTGGGTCTGAACGAAACCGGAGGCACCTTATACCTCGCATATCCATCGATCTCCAAGTACGTCTGGACGATCACCAACTGATTCCTTCCTCTTGGGTGTACAACCCAGTCAAGATCATCAGTAATCACCCAAATGATGTGAAGACCTCCGGTCTTCGACCACCGTCTTCATCCTCGACACCACGTCGAATCAGTTTTTCAGAATGGGATAAACCCGGTCTTTTTGAATAACTCGCGTATATAACAAACAAGTGTTACACAAACACAACATACGCCTCATTCCAATTCAGAATATTCTTTTATTCAAATATTCTTATACTTTGGGAAAGGTTCCCATTAATTTTATTAAAGATAAATTCTTTAAATTTATTCTTTAATCTTCCTTTGAATATCAATTCAAATTAGTTGGGATTAGCGAACAACATCGAAGTAATCATTTATTTTATTTCCCAATCCCAACCTATTCATCCCATGAAGTAAAACTGGTAATACTTCATATTAACACCATGGTGTTATCGATAAATTCAATTACCATTTCACGTTCAAATCTAATTAAAGATTTAACTATCGCCTGGAGCAAAACTGGTGATACTCCATTCTCGATTATTTCAATCTAATTAAAGATTCATTAAAACTCCACTTGGTTTTAATCTTCTCAATAATCACTATCAATGATTATTTAACTTGGGAAATAACATCCTGTCTTTAACTGGGTTAAAGATCTAATGTCATTTAAAACACGGTTCACTATAAACCCAAAATCACATTCCATTAATTATTGGGTTAAAGAACAAGTGTCATTTAAAACACCTTCACGATAAACCCAAAAATCAATTCAAATTCAATTCCAATTAAATACCATTTAATTGGTACACTTCATTAAATCTAAATAAAAAGATTTAATCTTTTTCTCAACTGGGTTTAAGAAGAGTGTTAATGAAGACACCATTCACGACAAACCCAAATCCCATTTGATATTAAATACAAGGCTCTAAATAGAAAATATATCGGCTTATATTCAATATCAAATTCTACGACCAACAAATATCGTAGAAATAACGATATAAATATATCTTTTAAATTTCCATAACAATATTTATATAATCACGAAATACAACATCGAAATATTCCAAAGACAATTTCGATCCAAATCCATTCCAATTCAATTATTGGAAATTCTGGTTATTCTCAAAACCATTTCAAATCCTCTTTATTTATTTTAAAAATAAATGGAATTATAATTCTAGTTCAAAACTAGTTCATTTCGATAAAAATATATTTTTATCTTTTCAAATATGGAAATTTTCATCCCAATTATTCACAAATCGTTTCTTATGATTTTACACAAATTATTACTATTTTTAATAATTTTATCAAGGCCCGTACAGTCGATTTCCATCAACAGCCATCGAACTGCACTTACAACGACCTTTTCCAAATTTTATTTGGACATAATTCCAAATCCAACCGTTATATTTCTAATTTCTAATATTCATTACAAAGAAATTTTTGATACGAACCCAACGGTTCCAGTTTTAGGAGAATCCGACGGTCGGATCTCCCGCAATGTCCATTCGAAGTCAATGGTCGAAATTCGCGAACTCCCGTGGCGCGGCGCGTTCTATTCAGGCCATTTAATATATATAATATATATTATATATATTTCGTTGATTTCCTTTTAAAACGTATTTTATAAATCATTTTGAATTCGTTTTCGAAACGATTTGAACTTCATATTTAATTTCGAATCAAAATTGAATATTCCACATCATCGATATAAAAATGATAATATTTTCAAAATATTATATTTTGAAATCACTTATTTTTCTATAATCATTATAAAAACGAATATAATCGATATAAATATCGTTCGCGTCAAAATGGCGCATATCTAACCAACACGGCTTCATATTTTTCAATTACTTCGTTATTCTATTCAACAAATGAATATTTTCTTCAACACATGAATATATATTTTTATTCAACACATTAATATTTATTTTATTCAACACATGAATATTCTTTCCAACACATGAATTTTTATTCTATTCAACACATGAATTTTCTTTCTATTCAACACATGAATTTATATTTTTATTCAACACATGAATTTTCTTTCTATTCAACACATGAATTTTTCTTATTTTTCAATTTGGAATGAGACCCACTCAATTACCATATAATGTTATTTATATGGATTCTATACAACACATGTATATAATAGCAACGATAATCAACCATCATCCAAAGTACACCACACAACTGCATAAGCATTAAATATAAATAATTTACGCTTACACAGTCTGTCAACCCATCGATTGACATACAACTAAACAATCGGGATTAGTGTACATCAATATCATCCCAATACCCGTGTGGGGTTTCAAATCAACAAACACAGATTTTTATTTGTGTCGTTGGGCGATGTGTAATATTTATCGTCCCAATCAATATCAGTCAAATCGGTGTACATAAATAAATCGTTCGATTTGTAAATGAACATTTATTTAACTTCAACACATGAATATATATTTTATTTCAACACATGAATATATATTTTCGTTCAACACCTGAATATATATTTTATTTCAACACATGAATATATATTTTATTTCAACACACGAATTTATATTTCACACATCACAATCAACAGTCAAATTTCACAACACAGCAATCAAACAAACAAGTCACCCATGGTCTGTGGACGACGGGTGTCGAGTGCTGCTAAGCACCGTCTGCATCCTAGTATATATTTCAAACTAGAAATAAAAATAAAAGTGAGGAGTTCTCACCAAGAGCTAAACCAAACACCACGACTCTTCATATGTAGGAAATCTTCACCGTGCTTTTTATCGAGATCTGTTTCACGTAGTCGATATTAAAAATCATATTTTTAATTCGCTACAACATAAATAAAAATTGCCTTTTTATTTGGCTGCTTTATATATAAAAATCGCATTTTTATAACACTTCTCATATAGATAAAAATTTAATTTTCACATAGCTAAAAATTATATTTTTACTTTAACATTTCAACAACAAAAATCATACCTTTCTATTTGTAAAAATCATTCTCTTCCTATATAAAGATTCAAACTTTTCTAATATAAATATTATATTTTTATTTGCGAACTTATAAATAAAAATCAAATTTTTATCACGGCGTACATAGAATAAAAATCATATTTTTAATTCGCTACATATATAAAAATCACATTTTTATATTCTCTATTATATAAAAATCATATTTTTAATTCGCTACATATATAAAAATCACATTTTTATATTCTCTATTATATAA
Organism: Allium sativum; assembly: GCA_030737875.1. Lineage (NCBI taxonomy): Eukaryota > Viridiplantae > Streptophyta > Magnoliopsida > Asparagales > Amaryllidaceae > Allium > Allium sativum. Next base: position 402,261,408 of record CM060922.1, on the reverse strand, counting down.
AAATCATATTTTTATTAACTAGAAATATAAATAAAAATTCTATCTTATCATACATATAAAAATTAAACCTTTTACCATATAAAAGTCAAATCTTTCCTTCTAATGGCATGCATATAAAAATCGCATTTTTATTCATATAAAAATCGAATCTTATAAATGGTTCCATTCATATAAAAATCACATCTTTATTTTAGCGATACACATATAAAGATCGTATTTTTAGACAAGGTTATATATATTAAAAATCAAATTTTTAATACCATTTTCTATAAATAAAAACTGATTTAACTATGTTATATAAATAACAACAAAATCAGAAAATCAAACAATGTATATAATTAAATTAAAAGCAAAAATAAAAACTAAACTTACAACGTTCTAATCGGAAGGGGGGGCTTGCTGCTCCTTCGTCGGAGAGGGAGGAGGGTGTCACGGCTTCGGGTGGTGGGTCTTAGGGTTGTGGTGGGCTAGGGCTGACCGGTAGTGGTCAATTCGAGGGGTTAGGGCGCGGTTTGGTTGAAGGGGTTTTGGTAGTGGCGGGATCGAGAAGAAGGGGCGGCGATTGACATCGGGGGGGGGGGGGGGGGGGGGTGCCAGCCAACGGCGTTGGGGGGGGGGGACCTCCGATGGGTTTCTGCGGTTTCCTTCTTTTTTATATATATAAATATTTTATCTCGTTCTGAGAGAGACGGTGAGGGAGAGAACGAGATAAGGGGGTTTAGTGAAGTATTATATTATTATTTATTTTAATTTTAATCCAAAAATATGTGCCTTCGCATACGAACTCAAAACCGGACCCAGCGACTGTTGTCCCTAGCGTAATACCCTCATTCCGAACACAATGAGATATGTATCATAGGCCCATTCAGCTGTTACGATAGGTTTTCATCAAAACTAAAATATATATATATATATTCAATTTGAACGCACATTTCAATTTACTGGGGCCACATACTAACTCTAAAAATTCCAGAAAAATTATTTCTAGCTTCGTATTGACGATACGGTCCAAACAGAACTAATTTCGTCAAATTCTGAGACCGTTCGAAAAATGGCCATTTTCCAGTCGATTAAAATCAACAGAAACTGGTCAAATGCGTTTAACTTCGCCACGCTCACATATTAATTCAGAAAATTATGAGTTTTGGATTCTAGCAATAACTTGACATCATGGATCCGACGAAAGTGGTTTCGTCGAAAACCGAGGTCGTTTGCAAAATTTACATTTTTAAGGGCCAGAATTCCATAGCGACTATTCTGAATTTTCAACTGCGCATATCTTTTGATTCCCGCTATGAAATTTTGATTTTTCGGATTCGTTGGAAAGATATTCTCAATTAGATTCTAATATTTTCAGTTTCGCTAAAATACGATTTATTTTGAATCCTTACATTCATTTGAACTTTGAAATCGAATTTTCGAACTACCGCGCCATTTTCAATTCCTTTTATAATTAAAAATAAAATATTTATATTCTAACGACGATTCAAATAAATATATACATCCTAATTCTGTTCAAAATAAATTTCTCGTCGTTATTATTTAAAATAATTCATTTTAAATATTCAAAATTCATCAAAATTGCCAAAATAAAATTTTTAAATTGGCTCGGATTTCCGGGTTATTACAAAAACCATTTAATTTTCTTCTTAGAAAATCTTTGTTTACTGATATCATATATAATATAGCCTTGAGATGATTTTTTTATATAACAAAAAATTGAAAATCCTTTGTCTCAAAGCAAATATATATATTCCTTCTTAAAATTATTTTAAAAAATGTGCACAATGTCGGAAATTTCATAAAATCATCAATGAAAATGACATGAAAACTATACTAATTCGATATACGAATTAACAACAATGTTGGTTTTTCCATTTGTAGGAGTAAGCCTAATTAAAAAATTATAAGAATCATTCCATAAATCACCAAGAATTAAATAAATTAGTAGAGAACAAACATCTACAAGCCAAAAGGCACATGCATGAAACAAAACAAGGGTAGATCCTTGTTCCCCTAAGGATGACCATAGTGTTGACCCAGACATGGCTTAGGTCGACCTAAGGAAAGTCATGGTCAACTTCCTACCAAGCAAATTTGAGATGGTTGGTTTTTAACCCAATATTCAACTTTGGCACATTTTTAGCCTAAATAAAGCAACTTAGAATGGATTGAAATTTGGCATGCATAAAGTAAAATAGCATAAATATCAAGCAAAAAAGGCTTCATTCGATTTCGACATGAAACGAAAAAGTGACACAACTACAAACATTGACTCAAACATAGTTTTACTGAAACGCAGAATTTCACAAAAGATAGTTACAGAAAGCCACGAGATTAACAGGGATACTCACAAATGCCACTCTGAACATTATGAATAAGATAGAAAGCATGAGTTAACAACTCATCTTCAAGTTGCAGCTAGTTTACATAGATTTGGGATGATTAGAAGACAATTTGGAGCTTTTGGAACCCATAGAGGTACAAAGCAGTGACATGCAAGCCTCGATTCTTCCTTTAACCCTTTTTCCCAATTTCTAGATATTTTGATAATTGCATATCCTCTGTAGGTCGATTTGCTGAAGTATATGAGGCCTAGAAAATTTCTCCTTTTGACTTCCTTATGAAAGCCTGATTTTTGTGGAGATCTTGAGGGGGAAGGGGCCAGTTCTATTTTCTTAGTAAAGTGAAAACTAGAATGAAGAAGAAAGAGTTTTTCTAAGGAGAATATGTAACTTCCTCTTTTCCAAAATTCTCTTTTATTATTTAACTCTAATTTCATCTTAATTAAAGTCTAATCAGGCATATTGTCACAAAATTAAGGGTACTAAGCTAATTAACACAATTTATCACATGTTTATGTGTCTTTGGATTAATCCTCCATCAAAAATTCAGAACCCTTCATTATTTCAATTCATAAAATAGTAATAGATATGTATATCCCGTTCTTGAAATATTTTGAACATTGTTTTCATCATAACATATATTAAATTTACATTTCTTATTTGAAAACACATATTTTAAATTTCCTTGTTCAAACCTACAAATTTAAAACTAATTTTTACACACAACACATTACTTTTAACAAAATCAATAAAGATCCCAATTTAGAATTATTTTAGCACTCAAATATGGATTCTCAATCAATATTTCTCTTTTTATATTAATTGCAACACAATAAATTTTACAAGCACTGCTTTTGTTGCTTAAGATTCACTTTGGAACACTAATTTACAAAGTTACTGCATTTTGGAACAATTAAGTATTACACTATTACTTAATAATATTAAACATTTTCAACCATGGTTTTTGATCATGAATACAACTCGCCATTTTTACAATTTTAAATTACTTAACATTCTAACTGCTTTATTTTAACCAACTTAATAATCATATTAAACATATGTTAGTCTAAATATTGATTTCTCAAATTTTTAATATTCACATGAATAACCAAAATTGTTATTTAGCAATAATTTACATAAATTATTGCTTTTGATAAGGTAAATCTTTAAACACATATTACAAGATTTCCAAAATTCATCTTCTTCAATGTTATGTTAACATAACTAAACATGTTGAACTTAGTTTTTGTATTATGTCATTTAAATTCTACTCATTCTCAGTTTGCACAACCACTAGTAAATCCCTATATCCTCTCTACTTGTACTCTTATATAATTATACAAGTTATCCTCTTTTGAATTCGTATCACATTTTCCTACTTTAAAATTTCAAATCGCATTAGAATATGTTTATCCAGGTTGTTATAAACTCCTTCCCTTAAAGAAATTGCAATCTTGCAATTTCCCTTATGATTACACGTTTATATTCTCAATTTTTAATCAAATTTTCTTCTTTTTGCAAAATATAGTTTACAGTTTTAAATACATAATTTATAAAAAAAAATTGTGCATCCCAAGTAATATATAAAATAGATTTAAGACATCCCATCTTATCTCTTATACAACCCATATTTAAGAATACACACTCGTCTTTCCCAATCTCACAATATTGAATGACATTGCCTCGCCATCAATTTTCTCTAGATACTCGAACAATGGTTGCGGTCTTGCTTATAAATTCATAATGGACACATTATTTCCTAGTTTATAATGATACACTGATGGTTTCATATGTATTTTATTCAAATATGAGAGTGTATCCTAAAATATTGCTTATGTTTAAAACAACTACTCCTTTAAATTGACTCTTTATGCTCAAGTATTCCCATAATTATTCCTTTAATTTTTTCCTAAAACACTGTTTTACTTGTAACAATTCTTTAATTTGTCTCAAAGTAATATTAAATCACCAAATTTATAATGATTCATCTCATTACTTAGCTGCAAACTCGATATAGTATCGACATTGCATCACCATCTCTTTTACTTTTCCCATTTAATTTAGTGGTTTGACACTAATTAAGTGCAATTTTTTCCCATTCACCTTTAATAAATTATTTTATTGCCAAGCTTTGTGTTCGAATGTCTCGCAAAAATATTTAAGAAATTCTTATCGATAACGTTAATCAGACGTACTGATCTGAACTCTTAAAGAACCATACGGACAATCCAACACAACCTATAGTCACATGTTTTAGTTTACTCATGGTTGCATTTATTTTATCATCCCAAATACATATATTATATTTTAATTTAATACAACCCAATAGTTAATTCACTACAATCAATCATCCATTTATTTACACCCTTAAATTAGTAATTTTTTAACAATAAATTAATCTTTTACACTATCTTGAAACCCCATAGATAAATTATTCAATTTTGTGCTCAACTGAAATAATTCACTTGTTTTCGATGCACGACTCTGATTAATTTTAATCATTCACATTTATTGCCCCATATATGTTTCAACTTATCATCTTGTATTTTGATTCGTTTCCTATCTCGTTTTGGTTATTTAACACACTATCAACAATACAATGAAGGGTAGGATATCGAATCTAATTGAATATAGACTCAAGATGTTATATGTAAAGGATTCATTAGAATGAAAGTGTTTCTCAAAGGTGGAAAACTGATAACATGATTCAACAGATGGAATATTATAGAATTTAAATATATTCGTAGACATATTCCCAACCTTTAGATTAATCCAAGGACGCAGAAGATTAAGGAACGCCAATTAAGGATAACGGTAAAGGGTGATAGAACTGGGCACGAATTGTTATCTTTTGTTGTTGTTATACATGAATTATTCTAATTTTATTCTGCGTTTATCATACTTTGTTCTAAATTTTTTCTGATACCGAAATGTGACGCCTTATCTCGAGGCTCACATTAAAAAAGAGCATTATCAATACAATATATTGGTGTGGAGAATAAGGTTAATTAGGAGTGACCATCCATAAATTTTGTATTAGATGAGTATAGAAAACATAGGTTGGGTGTATAATTTATTTTTCCTTACATCAAGTGGATCTACATACTCCATTCATCTAATATAAAACTACAATGGCTAAGGATCTTCAGAATAAATCACAAGACATCATAGATAGCAGATCGTAAAACAAAATACATATAGATTCAACAGCGTTTTACAACATATACATATGCCATATACGCAAATGGTTTTGAATAAATCAAATATGTACACAACATATCCTAAAAGAATAGTTATACATATGACACGAATAAAAAACCACACACTTTAGGTTATAGAAACAACTAAACACAAATGAATAACAAACTATTAACCTATGTCTGACCCAAGAATAAAATACATAGGTCAGTTTAGCTTAAACAATATCAATAAATGATTTTAGATGAATATAGCATCTTAAGGGAAAAACTCTCCTATAATAGAGATTGGGTAGACCCAACAAGATATGACATTGCAACTAAGCATCATATAAGAGTCTCATAAATGGCATCCATAATAGCATGATGAGATTTTCCATCAATAACAAGTGCTAACTATCCAAGCTAAGCGTGAATTTATAATCTCCAAAACTCCAAAGAAAAAAGGCAAATACATCAAACTACCAACATATAAGTCTCATATGAGAGTATATTCAACATGTAAATGATCACTACATACCTATGTAAACCTCAAGATAGTTCTCAGCTATATAAGCCTCAAGATAGCTCCCAGCTATAGGAAGAAATTCAGCAAATCCCACATTACTAGAAATTGGATCCAAAGCATTAGTGAGAGATAAAATAATCAATCATCATAAAGTGGATACAAAACAAAAAAATTACACGTGCATAAAAATATAACTCCTTGAGATTTTCCTAGTACTATATACTTATTCAGACGCGCGACGCTGTGACCCTTGACTGAGTGTAAGCTGGTCATCAGCCAAGTAGATACGCATATGAGACCCTACCAGGCCTATCTTTCCCAAAAGTGAGTACTGGCATAACAAACCTCTAGGAGTGTGTCACAGACTTCCAAACAGTAACTCAAAAAGTGAAAACAATATGTCCCATACCATATATTTCACTAGTTGATTCACTACAAGTCGTCCTACTTCATACAGGAAAATAGAAACAGCTTTAATCAACGAGTCTGAAATTAACCAATACAATAAACCAATGTATTGTATACGACACAGTTTACTACATCATTTAAATCACAACCTCGCTTTCCCGAAAGGTGTCGTATGATTTTATATATGGAAAATAATTAGATTTGAGAAAATGAATTTATAAAACGATTTCAAAATCATTGATTGTTTCTCTGAAAATCTTTGTATATCGGAAAATATCATTATAGTATAAACTTAAGACAATTTTAATTTTATAAAACAAACATCAAAAATCCTCTGTCTCAAAGCGAATATATACATACATATACTCCTTATTAAAATCATTTTATAAACTTTCATGTGTTGGATATCTCATAAAATATCTCATGAAATCATCAACATAAATAACATGAAAACTACACCAATTTGATCTATGAAATTGCGCTAATGTTGACATTTCCATTTGTAGGAGTAAGTGTAATAAAAACTTCACAAGAATCATTCCATAAATCACCAGGAATTTTATAGGAAAAACACTTAAAATTCGTTGGAAGTAAACTAGTAAAGAACAAGCATCTACAGGACAAAAGTCACACGTAAGAAACAAAACATGGGTTGACCCTTTTTCCCCTAAGGTTGACTTTAGGGTCAACCCAGACATGACTCAGGCCGACCCCTAAGTCAACCTAAGGAAAGCCATGGTCGACTCCTCACCATGCGAATTTGAGCAGGTTGATTTTCAGCTCCATATTCAACTTTGGCACAATTTTATCCTAACCTAAACAACTTAGAATGGACTGATAATTTGCATAAACAAAAAAAAGCATGATTATCAACAAGAAAAGGTTTCACCTGATTCCTGCATGAAACAAAGAAGTGACATAGCCACAAACATGGACTCAGACATAGTTTTATTGAAACTCGGAATTTCATAGAAGATAACTACAGAAAGCTATGAGATTAACAAAGTTAATCACAAATGCCACTCTAAACATTATGAATGAGCTAGAAAGTATGAGTTAATAATTCACCTTGAATTTGCAGCTAGTCCACATCGAATTGGTTCGAGCAGAAGACAATTTAAAGCTTTCAGAACTTACTGAAGTACATAGCAGTGACATGCAAGACTGTATTCTTCACTGTAACCTTATTTCCCAATTTCCAGATATTTTGATAATTGCAAATCCTACTTTAGCTTTATTTGCTGAAGTATGCAAGGGATAGCAAATTTATCCTTTTGACTTCCTTAAGAAAGCTCGGTTTATGTGGAGATTTTGAGGAAGGAGCCATTTCCATTTTAGTAGTAAAGTGAAAACCAAAAGGAAGAAGCAAAGAGTTTTCCTAAGAAGAATACTTACCTTCCCCTTTTCCAAAATTCTCTTTTGTTAGCTAACTTTAATTTAGACTTAATTAAAGTCATATAATGCTTAAGTGTCATATAATTAACTTCTAAGCTACTATTAACACAATTTAATACATGTTTAGGTGTTTTGGATTATTCCTCTATTATGAATTCACAACTTTTCATTATTTCAATTCGTGAAATAGTAACAAATATGTATAACCTTTTCACCAAATATTCTAAACATTGTTTTCATCATAGCATACATTAAATATACATTTCTAATTTTAAAACACATATTTTACATTTCGTTTTTCAAACTTACAAATTTATTATTAATTTTTACACGAAACACATTATTTTTAACAAAATAAATATGCAATCCAATTAAAATTATTTTAGTACTCAAATACTGATTCTCACAACACAATAAATTATATAAACACTGCTTGCAAAGATTCACTTTTTAATACTAGTTAAAAAATTACTATATGTTGGCACAACTAAGTATTACATTGTTACTTAATAAATTTATTTAACATTTTCTACCATGGTTTTTAATTTTGTATACAACTTCACGTTCTTATAATTTTCAATTACTTAACATTTTTAACATTTTCTACCATGGTTATTGATCTTGAATACAACTTCCCATTCTTACAATTTTCAATTACTTAAGATTTTACATATTTAACAACTAAATTGCTCAAAACACTTATTGTTCTATTTTAACAAACATAATAATCATGTTAAAAATATGTTACATATAAATATTTATTTCCTAATCAATATTTCATATTTTTAATATTCACAAGAATATCCAAAATTGCTTTTTAGTAATAATTTATTGCTTTTTATAATATAAATAGTTAAACACATACTATAAGATTTCTAAACTTCATTTATACAAATTTATGTTTACATAACTAATACATGTTGAATTTAGTTTCATATTACATCATTTAAATTCAATCCATTCTTAATTTACACTACCACTCATAAATCCCTATATCTCTCTGCTTATACTCTTATTTATTTATACAAATTATCCCCTTTTCAATATGTGTAACAACCCGTATTTCAATAACATGTTAAAACGAGAATCAAGGCAGAATTTAATTTTAAATTCTGAATCAAGTAAAACGGGCTATGCCATTGCGTTCGTCTCGGAAAAATACGCGAAATAGAGTCCGAGTTTTCGAAAATCGGAGTCCGTATGACCCGGTTAAGGCCCAAAGAAGTTTTCGGGAAATTTGAATTTCGAAACATGCAGAAATGGGGCCAGGCGGGAAAATTCCCGCCCAGACAAGTCGACAGGCATGTCGACAGGCATGTCGACAGGGCTGTCGACTTGCCCTGTCGGCTGATTCTGATCTGGTGCACCTATTTTCTATCTTGGCTAGGTTTTTGGGCCTGGTTTGAAATCTGACGGTTCAGGTTGGTCCTAGGGTTAATCTAAGGGCCTAAAACTATCCTAATCTCTATAAAAAGACCCTAAACCTACCCCTAAACCCTCATTATTCACTCATGTAACTAAACTATGGCCAAATTTCTACTCTCATGGCCTCCATCTCAAATCCCTAGAGCCTATGCATTCAAATCGGGTTCAAATCAAAAGATGCAAGCTTGCTACACCAAAGAGAGGCAAAATCAACGTTGCTATGCGAGTTCCATGACGATTCTTCAACAAAGGAGGCACCTTTCTTAGCCAAGATGATTCATGCTTCTTTCCCTAGGCCTAACTATGTAAGTTCTAGCTACTTTTAGATGGAAACGGTAGTTTTGATAATGACATGGGATAAAATGAGGCTAAACATGATTATGCGAACCTATATGAACCTTACCATGCCTCTTGTGTTCATATTTATGATCTTAGGCCATGTGAGTGACTTAATCATGCCTCTCATGCAATGCATAACCTAGTTTAACTTGCAAGTTTGGATCTTTATGCATGAAATGCTAGCATGAACCTTTAGGAACCACTTTACTTGTGAAACATTGGCTAAGACAAGATTTTGGGGCTTATGCATGTTTATGAACCCAAACCCCTTATGCTAACATGCAAGTTTGTGGCCAAATCCTTTATGAGATTATGCATGCTCGTGGCCAATCCCCTCTTTTAAGTTGTGCATGTTTATGGCCAAACCCCTTTTGATAATATGCATGTTTGTGGCCAAATTACCTTATGACACTATGCATGTTTATGGCCAATCCCTTTATGATGATATGCATGTGGAAGCCAAGCCCTTTTTGGCATCATGCATGTTTTGAGACCAATATGTGACATAGTATCCTTACTATGTTGACTCGCTTTGCTTGCGTTGGGAAGACACGATTTTGGGTAGTTAGATAAACATGAACATGTCGCAAAATCTTAACTTGAATATGACATGTGTTTATACTTGAAAATATGACTTGAAAGATAACATGGAAGTTGGCATGTAAGTATGCATAAAAACATGAGCTTGGGAATTTACCTATTAAGTTAGGTCTACCCTTTGGGAATTTACCTATTAAGTTAGGTCTACCCAAATGCTTGAAAACTTGTAACATGTTTTGGAAACATGATGAACTTAGATAATATAAGTGTGGCCAACTCGAGGTTGGGTTGAGTGTGCAACGTAAAACTACCCGGAACCGACCGGTCTAACTAGTAGTTGCAAACAATAGGACCCAATGTGAGAAGTTGGTCATGTCGCGCTTAAGACCCGAGGTTAGACTAGGTTGTGGTGTAAATCTACCCGGACCCGCCCGGCTTAACTAGTAACCACAACAAGGTCTAATGTGAGAGGTTGAGGGTGCATTAATTAAGTTAATGCCACATAATAGGGTTAAGTTAATTTGATTAATGAGGCTTAACCAAATATGATATGGACAAATGGGTTAAGTAATTTGATTAGGCTAATGATACTTAACAAAACATGATAAGCTTGGGTAGGTTAAGTAACTTGATTTGCCTAATGACACTTGACCATTTTTATACGACTAGTGGACGGGATTAAGTTAACCAACACTTAATCAATCCAACACGATAACGTGATAAGGTTAAGTAAATTTTCTTAATGACACTTAACCGTATAATACAGTTAATGGATGGGGTTAAGATTAGGCTTAACTAATCTAAACATGGTAATCGGATGGGGTTAAGTTAGCCTAGACTTAATTAATCCAACTTGGTAATTTAATGGGGTTAAGTTAAACACTTAACTAATTTAACACGATGATTTGATGAGGTTAAGTGACCTATACTTAACCAATCTAACTCGTTAATTTGATGAGGTTAAGTTAATCTATACTTAACCAATCTAACGTGAAAACATGATAAGGCTAAGTCACGAATCACTTGAATACGCTTGACCGATTTGATGACAAGGTCAAGTTAATTTATATAATTAACCAATCTAAAATGATAATTAGACGAGGTTAAGTCATGAATTCCTTGATATACTTAACCAACTTGACACATGGTCTGTAGGGTTAAGTCTTGGACTTGGATACTTAGCCAGTTTCGACATGTTTTGTAGACGGGTTAAGTTGTGAACTTAAGTGACACTTAACCCATTAGATAAACCCTAATTCGGAGGATTAGGTAAATAACCATAGTTAACAAGGATGATGGAAATAAGACTAAGTGGTAAACCTTAGTTAAGGGAAACTAAGTAATAATTCTTAGTCAAGGAAATTTGGACCACTTCTTAGATAGATGAGTAACCCGATACGGTAGGTCATCGTTTAAGTATACGTGTAGGAGCAGGCTATCTGATTTAGATAAAGGCTCCAGCGAACTGGGTAACGAAGCAGCGGCTTCGGGGAACGTGAGGATATTCTTGGTATCCCTCTGTGATGTCGCAGATGATCATCCTGGGCTCACAAGAGGTTAAGGTCTGCGTTAGAAGAACCAAGAGTATGCCTTGGTTGCTATACGAGCGACCTAAAGACTGGGATGGATAGCAGTGAGTCAACGAATACATGATAGAGCCCTAGATAGCAAGTTCGTCGATCATCTACCATCTTGAGTCAAGCGTGTACGTACGGAAAGGCAGGGAACACCCAACAGACCATAATTGCTATCTAATTATGGGTGAGGTAGGCCGTAGGAGGTGGGCTGGCCGGAGTGTAGTTCTCATGCAAGATTTTCTCTTGTGTTGCCTTTCACTAGTTGAGGGAGGGGTCTCGTGGGACCATAGCCACGTGTAGAAAAGCAGACCTTAGTATCTGCATCGGCAGATAAATCTAAAGCTCCCGACCGAGTCTTGTATTTCTTGTTTTGCCCTGTGACAGGACTCGGATGGCACGATGTGATACATGTGCATACAGTTATGGAAAAACGATTCACGATGAATGCGTGGGAAAAAGGGCGCGGTTGAGGGTTAGCGTAATCCCTAGTGGCCTAGGTGGTTTAACCCAAACCGAAATACGAAAGCGTGCAATAGGTAAGCGTAATCCCTAGTGGTGCTAGGTGGCGTAAGTCCTAGTAGTTCAAACGATGATTCATATGGAAGAGCCTAGCTAGAACAAGGGTGACAGTCCAAACGATTTCAAGGATAATACGACATAAGGAAGCCCGTACGAGGTACGGCAAAGGACTGAACTTATATACATGGAAAGAAACATATGATTTGAGTAACCTATATATGCGATATATTAGGTTGACATGGACCATTACACGACTTTGAGTAAGGGACATTCATGGTTAACACATAACAAGGCTGGGATACTAGTACGGAGGGTGCAGAGCAAATATACATGTTAGAACTAGGAAGAATATACATAATAGATACCATGGGATGTTAGACGGGGTAGATACCTTGGGATAATGTACTCGATAGAAATCTGACGATGTGATACCTTGATTTATCATAACACCGTAGATTATCATGATACCTTAGTTTACCTTGCCACAGTAGTTCAACCGGCTACCCTGGTTTATCTATCTTGTAGTTATCCTTATGTTTACTTTCAGTTTATGCATGTCATGTTACCTTTACCTGTTTTTATACTGGAAGTAGATAGGACTTACTCAGTCTTTTTGACTGACCCGTTTTGTTTCGCCTCTTTTCTTCCGTTTCCCCCCCCCCAGGTTTCAGGGAGGAAACAATGCTGTTTAGTTCGGACTTCTTCTGCTTGAAGGTCATCATGGATGGCTTGGACTTCTCTTGGCTATGGCTACTTTACTATTTTTACTTGGGGAATAATTTATTAAAATGTCTTTATGCTTCTTTACTATTGCAAGACAGGTTTTGATGTACTCTGATGTAAAAGGCTTAGACCTTAATTATGGAATTTATGAAAGTTCGATTTTACTTCCGCTATTTTATATGTTCTGTCTTGTGATATTTCTGTGCGTGTTTACCAATAATGCCCCTCTAAAGCTAGTGCATTCCTTTGCGAGTGACCCTAGCGGAGGCGGGGTGTTACAATATGTATCACATTTTCCTACTTTAATGTTTCAGATCATATTAGAATTTATTTACCCAGGTACCTAAAAACCCTGGTTGTTACATAAACCATACTTACATAGCACATTCATTCTATCTTATAGTTTGACATAGGCACATCACCTTCCTTAAAACACTGAACTTCTAACTCAATATCGAATTCAAAGAAGTCAATGCAAATTCCTTTAAAGTGAACCATAAATTGGTTGCGAGTGAATCGATCCTAAGAAAATCGAAGCTATAAGGATTTCTAACCAATTCAGGTCCTATTTTTTGAGTTTTTTAAAGGTAAACTTCTATCTCGTTGCACTGTCTGATTAAGTCATCAAAGAATTCCTTGCAAGAAACCAAACAGCGCGTACACTACCGTAGTCAACTCCATTTTAAGAAATGATTTCCCCTATAGCACTTAAGTACCTAGGTCACTGTATTAGATGGAAATTTCATCTGAGATCTCATTTTGGGATCCTTCCGAAACAAAACAGGAAATTTCACTGTAAATCTCTTTTTAAATATATCGCCTGAGATATTGTAATGTTAAACGATATATTGACCAAGACAAGATACTAGAATATCGTCCAAGATTTTGGTTTTCTGATTAACATTTAAATTTGTGCCTGAACCAGGAATAAAATTGAAAAACTCAAATTTAACCATGATAATATCCTAATATTTTATGTTTTGCATGTTAAAAATCCATAACTTTTGTTCATACATGCTCAACAATGCTTATGATTTTCATATTCGTCTTTTTATATTTTTATATTATGTTACCTATGAAATTATGCATATAATGTTCTATTTAAGCTAATTTTTTTTAATATTTTGGGTCCTTTTTATGTTTTATATCTAATAATAATTCATGTTCATAGATCATATATTGTAAGCACTAATCAATTTCCATTGTTCTATTTTTATTCTAAGCATATTATGATTTAGTATATGAATGTTCCTTGAAATTAAGAAAAATGAAGTGGTTTTGCAATCCAAGTTTAAGTTACTATACTTATAATAGAATTAATAAAAATTATTGTGTAAGAGTATTATTTTTTAACATATCATATACTCCGAGATTGTTCGGATACAAGCTTTTAGACCCGAGATGGAAATCTGAGACAAACTCCGAGTTAGACTTATCTCATTCGAGATCTCTCCCGATACAAGATAAGTTCTTTAAAATCCACAAGACGAAACACGACCGATATCCAAGATTTAAAACCTATACCTAGATAGCTCGGCATAGTCGACTCTTCACACCTAAGAATTGTTATAATATAAAGAGTTCAGAGCATTATAAACAACGATTTCTACGACCACAATGCAAAAATATTGTAAATAAAGGCTAATAGTATGAATTTTCTTAACACTCAACTTCAAAGACGGAGTAAATAGCAGAATTTCTAGCTTGTTAGGTCGTTTGAGATTAATGGTTAAAAGGATCTGTTGCTAATACACAAAACTATATCGATGACACTTAAGTGCTAAACAACACGTAATATATTTACACACAGTACTAATATATAGTTACGAAAACTAAAATACATAGCATATATGTATTCTCTCATATATATATATATATATATATATATATATATATATATATATACCCTCTTGAAATCAATAACTTTTAAACAACTCAAATTTAGCATTGATACCAAACACGACGACTACCATGCACCATTAGTGTTTATATAACCTAATAGTATGCTACACAGGCAACTAATCTATGTAGAACAATTATTAAGGGAAATAATAGAAGATAAAAAGGTAAATGGAAAAGAGGAGAAGAAAAAAGAAGAGAAAGAAACATAAAACACAATAACTGATGTTGTCATGTCACTCTAATGCAATAGTGATCACCTATATAAACAAGCAATGCAATAATAACTACATCAACCATATAATTAGAGTATACAGGCTCGTATAATTGCTCGGAACAATAATATAGTTTATATAAGAGATACATAACTCACTAATAAATTGTCTCTAATAGTAAATTACATCGTCAAGGCTCTTAGTGGAATCGACAATAGTACATGTATTACGAAAAGGTGTCACTACTTACTAATCCACCTGCGTAGCTCCAAATAAGGCACACACTCATTATTCGGGCTACTTATCAGCAATGTTGATGAGTACCGAACGTAATAAGAGGAACATAAAACATTAGGATAGACAATAGCCGGGTATGAGTGATAAACAAATATCAAAATACTATAAAAGTCGTAATAGTATAAGGAATAGAAGGTATAGAGAATCATTCCTATCATATCCCTACATCTACAGTGTTAGCAAATATAAATATATGTATTACTCTTCGATTTTCATCATCATTGGGTACCCTACATCAAACTACTAAGGGAGTCTAAACATCTTCATGAGATATCTACATCATGTGACATCCAAAATTTTGTAATAATCAAACACCATCTGTGCTCATGGTCACTCACTAAGTTCGTCAAGTATAAGATATTTATTACTTGGCCACCCAATATGTTGAGGCATCAACAAGTTCTAACATCAACGAACTCTCTCAGACTATTACGTCCTATGTCGGATGACTATAGTAGATAATCCTATCTATTTCAAAACATTGACCAACTCTGGGGTCCACGAATTAGATCAAAACATCGAAATCCTTGTTCCACTTCCACAATGGTACACCAAAGTCATGAATACCAACAACCCCTTTCCATATGCTCTTCGTAATAAAATACATATTTAGACTGTGCTTAAGACCCCATCAGAATTAGTTAGGATCTTGGGGCTATCCATGATAATTAGCTTGTGTTGTAAGACATCATCCTGCATCTCCCATCTTCCTTTGATAGTCACATCAATATGAATTCATGTTGTCTTATCTGTGTCTTGAAGAATAACCATCCATCATCAAAGCCATCGCTTTTAGAACCACTATCGTCGAATGGCGAACCATTGCATGAAGTATCATATCACCTTAGTTTAGTCGAAGAGCTTCTATGTTGTAAACACTATTAAACAGAACTATCATATCCCCCTCCTCGAAATTGTGCCATTGCCTACATCAAATTGGCCTAAGCGGCCGTCATCAATGGTATTCAATATCAATCACTTTACAACAGTTGATAATAGCCTTTCTTACCAGTTATTTAACCAAAGGGTATTAAATACACATCAAGTGAAAATGTTTGTCATTCTTCTCGAAGTTCAAAGTCATCGCCAAGTCCATATTCTATTTTTTTAATCAATTGCCAAGCCTCAATGTTGCTCTGTCTTTTGGTCAGTCACTACACTTCAGTGCTCCGCCATTTTTAGATCAGCCTGCATGCTTTGATGCTCCTTTATGGATGTATCTTATCCATTGTAGTCTAATATCCTTGTGCGTTCAATCAATATGCACCAACTTTTATTTTTGATCAATTAGCACAAAACTCTAGTAAACGAGGTTTTCTAGTACTATATCACCTACGAACGACGATTTAAGCTAAACTAAGTAATAGTCAATCATGCAACCAATATACGTACAAATACAAAAACCAGCATGTAAAAATTCATAATAACATCAACGAAACAAATAGAACCTATATAAAGCAGTTAAAGTGATATAAACAAAAAAAAGCCTAAATCTAGCAAAATTATCGAATACCACGTAATAGCATGCAAATAGATAAAATATGATATTTTAGTTCAAAGCCATTTAAGTGCTATTTTAATCTTTTTATAAAATAATATATATATATATATATTAGTAATTTAGAAATCCCGTTTTAAAGTCTGAAATCGTTCAAAATGCTAATTTGAAACTATATTTATAATCAAAGTAAGCGAGAGACAAATCCATTCACCTTAACTAAATCATCTTAAAACACTCTAAAGCATAGAGGTCGCCACTATGAATCCAACACAAGAAATGACCTCGAAAATGGACCTTATATGTGAAATTTACACAACATATGAGATAATGGGTTAAACAAGCCATAATTAACTTAACTTATTACCTTATTAATTTTAGTCCATAATCTTCCCTAAATACTACTCGCATATATTCCTATAACAACAAATCTATCACCATGATCTCCTTCCTCCTCATTTCTTCCTTCTCGCTCAATGAAATCACAAATCATCGAATATGCTATTCTTCTCTATGCAATCTTGTCACCATGCACCTGGCCATGCTACCCTCGCATATCATCACAAACACACATCACTCAGCCTCTTCGACCTAGCACCAGGTCGTGTCCATGCACAAGTAGCCGACCGCGGTGTAAATTAGAGGGTAGGTGATGTTGTATGGGAGAAAAACAATGGTGGTATCGAATCTATCGAAAACCTAATCAATCTCCAATTACATCAAACACTAGCCGCTACACTAAAATGAAATTCCTTGAAATCAATTCTGCACCCTTCGAAGTGGATACATGCATAAAGATCTTATCGATATAAGTTGAACGGAGCTGATTTTGGACTTTTTTCATAGAGTGAATCAAGAGATATGAATTTTTGAAGATGAAAAGAGAAATGGTGGTTGTTTTTAATGTTACAGTAAGTCTAGAAATGAGGAATATAGATAACAGGTCAGATCTGAATGAGATTAGGGTTTTAGACAATTCAAATTATTATTATATTTGTTTTGTTCAAATTTACAAATAAAGACACATTTTAATCAAATAATGCATCTGATGCTATGAAGTCATAGTATGCGTATGCTTTACAATACAGTTTTGACAATATAAGTCTCTACGCAATCTGTGACTGCTTTGAATAGACAATTTTTATGTATTTCGAAATCCTTTTGACTGTTAAGTCATTTGAACTCGAAATATAGCGATTCTTATATTTGGTATTCATGCAATTAATCATCTAAACTCAATAGAAATGGTCCTGAATCTTGATTTGATCATATATGAAAAATCACATTTTGGTATATCCAATTAATTAATGATTAATAATTATATAAAAGTTTAAAATATTCAACTATAAAAAGGCATAGGTTGTTACAATGTCAATGGTTGCATTCCACATACTAGAATATGCACTAAATAAGATGATTGGCCAAATAGATGTTCGCACATTTGTATTGTATGCAAATGAGTGTTCGTTTATTTATTTATACGAATGTTACATTCCTAGATTTCCAGCATATAGATGTTGTATATGGGTGACAGTTGAAGCATACATGTAAAATTATCAGTTACCATTAGGATTTTGCCTAATTGGATGCATAGTATAAGAATATTACATAAACATGAGGTTAGCAGAATTTGTGGACTGACTAGTCTTTTGTATTAAATAGGTTTATATGCACTTCATGACTAGATAAAAGAAAAGGTTGCATTAGAAACATTGGGGACAATGAGGACTATGGATGACGTATAAGTAGATGGTTTTAAGCATTTGATGCGGGTTATTAATTACATTTTTCTATCCCTAGAGATTTCGTGCACAAAATTGTTTTAATGAGGGAAAAATATAATATGAATTTTAATAAATTAAAGCAAGGAAATAGACTACAAAGTAATCACTTGGAAAATATTTGAATTTAGCTATGAGGACTTCATTATTGATCAAATGGTGATTTTTTCGACAAATTTCATATATAACATGTAAAGATTCAGGTTAGTATGGAAGAGATACGAGGGATAAATAATCAAATTTAATTTGAAAAATTAAAAAAACAAGGGTCGATCGGTCCAAGGGATGGTCGACCGCTCCCATAAATGATCGACCCAGCTACTGGTTCTGGACTCATATTTCAATTGCATGAGTGATGAATCTAGATAGAAGTTTGGCTAAGTAAAAACTAGACCTAGTCACTATTTTGGGATGAAAAGAATAAGGTGTTCAAAAGGGAGATCTTCTTCGTGACATGTTTAAACAAGCGAATAGCCATTATGACGTAATCATGTAGACAGATTATTATAAATAGAGATATACGAGTTCAGAAGAGGGGAATGTCATGTTCACACTCATCTAACCAAGGCCTAAATTAACGGTTATAGTAACTTAGCTGACACTGTCAATAAACCCTTGGCCTAACCCTAAAGCACTTATATTCTCTTTATAAAAAATCATTTATTTTTTGCTTCTTCTTCTTCCTCCTCAAAACTTTTTTTCTTCCAAAATTAAAAGTAATATATATATATATATATATATATATCAAATTGGAGAGGGGATTCATACAGAGGGAAAAGACATGGGAAGTTCGTGCTGATAGAGCTTAGGCTTCCAAGTGAGTGAGAACTAGATTTTGAATCAAAAAAGTTAATGTAACAACCCGGAAAATGCGGGCCAATTTTTTTTTTTTTTTTTTTTGGCAATTTTAGCGAAGATTGAACATTAAAAATGATTTATTTTAAATAATATCGACGAGAAATTTATTTTGAATAGAAATAGAACGTATATATTATATAGATCGTCGTTAGAATATAAATAATTATTTATAATTATAAATGGAATTGAAAATGGCGCGGTAGTTCGATAATTCGATTTCAAACTTCAATAGAATGTACCGGGTGCAAAATAAACCAGATTTTAGCGATACCAAAAATAATTGAATCTATTTGATAATATCTTTCCAATGAATCCGAAAAATCGAAATTTCATAGCGGGGGTCAAAAGATATGTCCAGTTGAAAATTCTGAATAGTCGCTATGGAATTCAGGCCCTTAAAAATAGCCATTTTGCAAACGACCTCGGATTTCGACGAAACCACTTTTGTTGGATCCGTGATGTCAAGTTATTGCTAGGTTTCAAATTTTCGTACTTTTTCGAATCAATATGTGAGCGTGGCGAAGGAAAACGCGTTTGACCAGTTTCAGTTGATTTTAATCAACTGGAAAATGGCCATTTTTTAAACGGTCTCAAAATTTGACGAAACTAGTTTTGTTGGGACCGTATCGTCAATACGAAGCTAGAAAATATTCTTTTGGAATTTTTCGAGTTAGTATGTGGCCTCGGTAAATTGAAATGCACGTTCAAATTCAATATATAGAGTTATATTTTGATTTTGACGAAAACTGATCATAATGATCAAATCAGCTTACGATACATATCCCATTGTGTTCGGAATGGGTGTAATTAGCTAGAGGCGACAGTCGGTAGGTACGATTTGGAGGTCGAAACATTAACAAAGTAAATTAGAAATTAAATATTAATATATATAATATATAAAATCCTATCTCCCCTTTATAACGCTAGGTCAATGCTTATACGGGGTCAACCCGTTAGAAACCGCGCCCCCAATTGAAAAGGGAAATCGATCCCTCCTCAGCAGCTCGTCGCCCCCTTCCACTGCCATCCCACGTCATCGCCCACCCCCTCTTGTCGACCATCGCCCTCCAACCTCCAACCCCCCTCGAACTCACGAAGCCGACGCCACCTCGCACCCAACCACCTCTTCGAACCCTCACTGAACCGCGAGCTCGAAGTGCGTGCCATGCTCAGACCCGCTTGCACCAGCCCAGCACAGTTGAGCACTGTTCTGACACACTTGGCCAACGCGCAGACGCCCACACCCCCGCCTGAAGACCGCCAAGCCCCTCCATGGATCGGAAAAACAGTGAGTCCTCGTTTTTCTTTTTTATTTTATTTTAATTAGCTAAAACCGAGATCTTCAATCAGCTAAAACTGAGATTTTTAATTAGTCGAAGTTTAAATTTTTAATTGGTTAAAAATTAGGTTTTTATATGAAGGAAAATTAGATTTGTATTTGAAAGAAAAAATCGATTTTTAAATATTCATATAGCGAAGAAAAAGTGGATTGTTATATATATGATTTTGACATAAAGGTTGGATTTTTATAAATAAAAAGGTTGGATCTTTAAATATAAAGAGTTTGGTTTTTTACAAATAAAAAGAAATGATTTTTCATAGCAAAAGAAACAATTTTTAATAGAAGAAAAAAAAATGTTTTTTCATAAGAAAAATGAAATCTTTATATATTGGTTAGCAATAGAAAAATGAAATCTTCATATATGAAGTAGCGAGTTAAAAATATAATTTTTATATAACGTAGAGAATAAAAATGCGATTTTTGTATGAACATTACAAGATTAAAAATATGATTTTTATCATATGTGAAATATAAAAATATAATTTTTATAAAGTAGAAGTATTAGAAATATGATTTTTATATAATAGAGAATATAAAAATCTTATCTTTATATAGGTAACGAAATAAAATTCTAATTTTTATTATATAAATGTTGAAATAAAAATGTGATTTTTATAGCGATGATATAAAAATTCGATGTTTGCATATGAAGAAGAAATATAGAAATATAATTTTTATATAGAAGAAGCGTTGTAAAAATATATAAAGTAGAAATAAAAATATGATTTTTATTTATTGAATGAAGCGATAAAAAAATATAATTTTAATTTAAACAGCGTGAAAAGAACTGCATTGGAATTTCAAGCAGATCAAGACGGTTCAGCAGTTCAAAAGCAAAGCACGGCAGAGTGGAACCCTTGGTGAGAACTTCTCACTCTAAATTTCTTTTTCTAGTTATATATATATACTAGGATGCAGACGGTGTTTAGTAGCACCCGACACCCGTCGTCCACAGACCATGGACGGCTTGTATGCTTGTTTGATTTTGATGTGCAGTTGATTGTGTGATTTGGAATGAAATAAATAAAATATTTATATGGTTAAAAATATTTTATAGTTAAAAATAAAATTTTTAACGTGTATATAGAATGAAATGAATAATTATAAACAAATCGAACAATTTGTTTATATACACACATTTGACTGATATTGATTGGGACGATAAATTTTACACATCGCCCAACTGCACAAATAAAAATATGTGTTTGTTGATTTGAAACCCCACACGGGTGTTGGGATGATATTTGACGTACACTAATCCCAATTATTTAATTGTGTGTCGATCGATTGGTCGACAGGCTGTGTAAGCGTTAATTATTTATATTTGATGCTTATGCAGTTGTGTGGTGCACTTTGGATGAAGGTTGATTATTTATCGTTGCTATTATATACATGTGTTGTATGAAATCCATATAATTAACATTATATGGTAATTGATTGGGCCTCATTCCAATTGGGAAAATAATGGATATTAGAATATAAAAATATTCATGTGTTGAAACTATTCATGTGTTGAGTAAAATATTTAAACAATAAAATTTACATCTTTATCATATTTAAGATTAGACGCTACCTTACGGTTGGAGTCTAATTAAAAATCAAACGATAGATACCATAATTTTATAAAATATTTTACATAAAAAAATAGTCATATGTCGACAGTACTCATGTGTTGAGAGTAGTCGTGTGTTGAATAGAATAAATATTCATTTGTTGAATAGAATAACGAATTTATTGAAATATATAAAGCCGTGTTGATTAGAGTTGTGCTATTTTGACGTGAACGATATTTATATCGATTATATTCGTTTTTATAATGAATATAGAAAAGGTAGTGATTTCAAAATATAACGTTTTGAAAATATTATCATTTATATAGTATCGATATAAAATATTCAATTTTGATTTGAAATTGAATATAGAGTTGAAATGGTTTTGAAAACGAATTTAAAACGATTTATAAAATACGTTTTAAAAAGGAAATCGACGAAATATATAATATATATATATATTATATATATAATGGCCTGAATAGAAAGCGCCGCGCCGCGGCAGTTCGTGAATTTCGACCATTGAATTCGAATTGACGCTGCGGGAGATCCGACCGTCGGATTCTCCTAAAACCGGGACCGTTGGGTTCGTATCGAAAAGAGCTTTCCAATGAATATTAGAAATTTGAGATCTAACGGTTGGATTTGGAATTATGTCCAAATCAAATTTGGAAAAGGTCGCTGTAAGTGCAGTTCGATGGCCGTTGATGGAAATCGACTGTACGGGCCTTGATAAAATTATTAAAAATATCTATAATTTGTGTATAATCACAAGAAATGATTTGGGAAGAACTGGGATGAAAAACTCCATATTTGAAAAGATGAAAATAGTTTTTTTTATCAAAATGAACTAGTTTTAAACTAGAATTAAAATCAATTTATTTTTGAAATAAATAAATTGAATTTGAAATGGTTTTGAAAATAACCAGGATTTCCAATATATAAGGTGGAAATGGAATTGAATCGAAATTATCTTCAGAATATTTCGATGTTGGATTTCGTGACTATACAGATATTGTTATGGGAATTTGAAAGATATATTTTATATCGTTATTTCCAATACGATATTTGTTGGTTTCAGAATTTGATATTGAATATAAGCCGGTATATTTTCTATTCAGAGCCTAGTATTTAACATTGAATGTGATTTTGGGTTTAACGTGAATCGTGTTTTAGATGACATTGGTTCTTTAACCCAGTTAAAGACATGATATTGATTTGCGGGAAAGATTAAAACTAAGTGGAGTTTTAATGAATCTGTAGTTAAATTGAAATGTGAATTGATAATTTAAATTATCAAAATTGGAAAGTGATCGAGAATGGAGTATCACCAGTTTTGCTCCAAAGCGATAGTTAAATCTTTAATTAGATTTGAACGTGAAATGGTAATTAACTTTACCGATAACACCGTGGTGTTAGATATGGAGTATTACCAGTTTTGCTCCATGGGGTAAATAGGTTGGGATTGGGAAATAAAATAAATAATTACTTCGGTGTGGTTCGCTAGTCCCGACTAGTTTGGAAAACCATAATATGGTTTGAAATGATATCCAAAGGAAGATTAAAGAATAAATTTAGAAGAATTTATCTTTGATAAAATTAATGGGAACCTTACCCTAAGAATGTGGAAATTCGAATAAAATAATATTCTGAATTGGAATGAGGTGTATGTTGTGTTTGTGTAACACGTGTTTATTATATACGCAGGTTATTCGGAAAGGCCGGGTTTATACCCATTCTGAATAACCGATTCGACGATATGTCGAAGATGAATACGGTGGTTGAAGATCAGAAGTCTTCACATCGTTTGGGTGATTACTGATGATCTTGATTGGGCTGTACATCCAAGATGAGGGAGACAGTTGGTGATCGTCCAGACGTACTTGGAGATCGATGGATATGCGAGGAAAGTGCCTCCGGTTTCGTTCAGACCCAGAACGGACTTGTAAATGGACTGTGTGTCTGACATTGGATTTTATTCTGTGTTGATTGATCTCTATTAAATATACATCTGTTTGGCAATGGAGAATTTATTCTCTTGCTTAACGCCCTTCTCTGAGACGTACGAGCTTAGAGGTTGTATATCGATGGACATCAGTCGCATGGAGTGAATTGCCTGTGTGGCACGCCTAAGTGGCAGATGATCAAGGCTTCTGTTGAAAAGCAAAGTCTTGTGGTTGATGATCAAAGCACGGCCTGTGTGGCGTAGCTTTGTGTATAGCGTGAATTCGCGAGCCTCACACCTTGGTATGAGTCAAAAACGGGATAGTGACTGCAGGGAGAGTGTAACGGCCCGCTCCGCACCAGTCGGCATTTCCTCCGAAAGTGCGCTGTACACGTGCCCGATTAGCACGGAACGGTCGCCAAAGAAAGGAAAGAAGAACTAACACAAAACCTGTAGAATGTCTCACAGCGCATGGAACAAAATATAATAATAACATACTTGACATAAAACAGGTGAGACAGTGCATAAGCTGATAATTAAAATCAACATCAATCATCAGAGCAGCGGAAATCCATATACAGCTTATTACAATTTTCCAAATTTACTGTCTCTAAACAAAAGATGGTTAAAGTAGAAGATGCACCACCAATGCCCAAGCAGTGATCTTCAACAACACAGGGAGAATAACATATATATATATTACGTGGAAGCCTCCTGCTCGTCTCCGGATCATCTACCCGTGCATCACCAGCTAACCTATCTCTAGTCTGCTCGTGTGAGCACCCAGAGTAATAAGAGGAGACATAAAACTCTGGGTCAGACATAAAGCCTGGTATGAGCGATAAGCATCTAAACAGAATGATAACAGGTATACTAAACCATACCTGAACCTGGACCTGCAACCAAAGAGTTAGTACCACATACCGTACAATACTCTAAGGTGCCATAATAAATAGTGTAAGAATACGGGGGTGGGGTGTGCATGTCACAATGATAACAAACAAATCATCCATAGCAACCATCCTCACATCTCTCACTCAGTGCGTAAAGCATACGATATCTACCACTTTGGAACACTAGACAAACTGAGGCAACGACGAATCCCGACTTGTAGAAACCCTGCTATGACCAAGCTAAACATATGGAGTCATGACCAAACATTTCAATGACCCACTTCATTGGTTGTAGCCCTTGGTTCTACCGATGCCATAATGGCCCTGAATCCGCCTTCGTACCTCCTACCATAGTGGTCCAAAGCTATAGACGTCGATAACTCCTTGGCACGCGTCCCGCAGCAAAGCCCAACCATGAAGCGAACTCGTTGATTCCCATCTGAATCTTAAGCTCTAACTTCTCATTTGGACTTCCTTTGCATCTCAGGTTTGGTCAAATTGGAGTGGGTCTTCAGAAGAGTTGTCGCGCATTAACAGTCCTAGAATTCGGTTCGGGTCGGTAGTCATCACCTTCATCGGTTCGGGTCGGATACTCCACTTCGGGTCGGGTCGGTGTCCTCCTCCGGGTCGGGTCGGGTTACTGTCTTCCTTCCAGTTTTCTTCGATCAGCTCCCTCGTTTTCCATCTACCCCGATCCGATCCGCTCCCGTTCTTCATCTGCCCTGATTCGATCCGCTCCCTTCGCCTTGCTCCAGTCGTAAGCTTCCATTCTTGAGCCGATCCGATCTGGTCTCCATTATTCTTCCGATCCGATCCCTTTTGTCCACTCCAACTCTAAGTAAACGGCCTTCCTTCTCGCCAAGTCTCCTAGGTGTCAAACTCCAGTTCGGGTC
Source organism: Allium sativum (assembly GCA_030737875.1). NCBI lineage: Eukaryota > Viridiplantae > Streptophyta > Magnoliopsida > Asparagales > Amaryllidaceae > Allium > Allium sativum. Next base: position 402,235,261 of record CM060922.1, on the reverse strand, counting down.
GGTTTTCTTGCCCAGTTCACATATCCGATCCGAGCCTCATCCGATCCGAACCGGTTAGGAACCTGCACATTTCTGCAACTTTCCAGCGAGCTTTCTACGCCATTCGACGACATTTCGACCAATTTAGCTATTCTAATCAATCATAAAACATACCATAGAGTCATAGCAACATGTAATAGCAACCACAAACAGCAAACAACAATTCGAATGAATCAAAATGGATCAAAAGTGACTAAAAACTTCATATTTTCCCATAGCATGTTTAAGTAGAACTAATCATAGGGTTAACAAAACTTAATCAAATTGAACCAAATTTCTAACAGAAGCATAAAATATTATTTAAGAATTTCTAAACATTTTTCCAGAATTTATTAGTGTATAAATTCGCTAATCTTCACTAATTACCCTTAATTACCGTAATTAGTGTAAAAACTATGCAAATCACTCACCTTTGCCACAACTAAAACCCCAAAACTGAAATATTCTCTGATTTGGTGCTGTTCCCAATCTTACACAGCAGCTCTACCTCGGTTCTCGTGCGAATACTCCTTGATTTGATGTTTGCTAAGCCTAATCTTCAATTAGAAAGTGATTAAGAGGTGTTTTGAAGAGATTTAGAGGGTGGAGGCCATGGCTAGGCTAAGAGGAATGAATGGTGACGGCTGAAAAATGAGAAAAAGGTATTCTCCAAACCCTAACAGCCCTTTTAAACTCCTAATCCCGAAATTTCCCTTTGGGCCTAGCTGCTAATCACCCGGTTAAGCCCAATTAAGCTGTTTTTCTCCATCTGAAACTTGTTTCAGTCATATCTCCCAAACGGTGAGTCCGTTTGGCTAATGTGACCACTCTACGGAAAGAGAAACCATCTTCCGAAGTCAATGGAAGTAGTTTCAGGTCAAAATTCATTTTTATTCAAAAGTTATGGCCAAAACTGTGCCAACTAGGGGTAAAATGGTCATTTAAAAATCGGGAAAAATCATGAACATGGGAAATGACCACAATAGTCGTCTCCCAAAGTTACATGACCATATGACTTCGTATGTGAAAGAAATAAATATCCTACGGTCCTATGGTGCGTAGAATGCGGGTCGTTACACTCTTTCCCCCTTAAGAAATTTCGTCCCCGAAATTCTTTAACCCAAATCATACAAAGGATCCCGCATACCTAACAACCACATACAACAATCAAACATACAAAACAAGCAAACAAGCCTATCCTAGCATGCGGAAAACTAAATCAAAGTCAAAATCTTACCAGGCAAAGAGTTCTGGGTGTGTCTTCCTAATGTTCTCCTCTGTCTCCCAAGTACAATCATTCTCGTCCTCGCCCCACTGAACCTTGACTAGCTTCACCGCCTTTCTTCGAAGTTGCTTCATGTCGTGCTCGACAATACGGGCCGGCTTGCGGTTCCCAACCGCCTCGGGTTCTACTTCGAAGTCCTCTAACTGATCAGGTGAAATAGTCATATCTGAGTCGTGAACGAACTTCCTTAGTTGGGAAACATGAAATACGTTATGAACTCCCGCCATCTTCTCTGGTAAGTCATTCTATATGCCAAATTCCCGACTAGTTCAAGAACAGGGAATGGGCCAACGAATTTTGGTGCCAACTTGCCTCTCCTGCCAAATCGTATTACGCTCTTCAACGGAGAGATCTTGACAAACACCAAGTCACCAACGGAGAATTTTAAGTCTCTTCTTCTCTTATCAGCATAACTTTTCTGCCTATCTTGGGCTGCCTTCATTCGTTGTTGAATGATCTTGATCTTATCTGAAGTTTCCCTCACCACATCTGGTCCAAGCATAAACTTCTCGCCAGTCTCTATCCAACATGATGGTGAGTTACACGGTCTTCCGTACAAAGCTTCAAACGGAGCCATACCAATACTGGATTGGTAGCTATTATTATATGCAAACTCTACTAGATGCAAATGGTCATCCCATGATCCACCAAAATCCAATATACATGCTCTCAAGAGGTCTTCCAAAATACGATTCACCCTCTCTGTCTGACCGTCGGTCTGAGGATGATATGCGGTACTGAGATGTAGCTCTGACCCTAGAGCCTCTTGTAAGCTCTTCCAAAACCCACTAGTGAACAACGGGTCTCGGTCGCTCACAATGCCTTTAGGTACTCCATGAAATCCCACTACCCACTTCATATACAATTCTGCTAACTTAGCTGCCGTTCTGGTCGATTTGACCGGTATAAATCTTGCACTTTTAGTCAGTCGATCCACAACTACCCAAATGCTATCATGTCCCGATCTAGTCCTTGGTAAACCATCAATGAAATCCATCGAGACTTGCTCCCATTTCCATTCGGGAATTTCTAAGGGTTGTAACAACCCACTAGGCTTCTTTTGCTCAGCTTTAACTAGCTGGCAATTCATGCACTTGGATATAGACTTCCCAACGTCTCTTTTCATCCCTTCCCAGTAGTAAGTCTGCTTCATATCTCGATACATCTTGTTACCACCGGGGTGTATAGTTAGCTTTGAGTGATGACGTTCTCTAAGCACTTCATCTCTCAATCCATTGACATTGGGTACAACAAGCTTTCCATTCTTTCTAAGCCATCCATCTCGATCAAGCCCATACTTGTTCATCTCCTCCTCAATATCCATCTTCAGCTTGGAGATGATTTCCAATAGGTTAGGATCGCCCCTCTGACTAGAGCCGATCCGCTCAATTAAAGTGGGTCTGATCGTCAAACTTGCTAACATTTCTGGATCCAATTCGCACTTTGGTCTGAAATCAAACCCCGCGATATACTCCAGTTGCTTCCATTCAAGGAACATAGTCCCTAAGCTGGCATGTCTCCTACTCAATGCATCAGCCACCGCATTGCCCTTTCCCGGTGTGTATGCGATGTCAAAATCATAGGAAGCTAAGAACTCTAACCATCTCTGCTGACGGAGATTCAGATCTTTCTGAGAGAAGAGATACTTTAACGACTTATGATCTGTAAACAGCTCAAATCTTTCTCCCAAGAGATAGTGTCTCCACATCTTTAACGCGAACACGATTGCTGCCAATTCCAAGTCATGGGTAGGGTATCTTTTCTCGTGCAGTTTCAATTGCCGACTTGCGTAAGCTACAACCCTACCACCTTGCATCAATACGGCACCCAGTCCGGTACCACAGGCATCTGTGTATACCGTCATCTCTTCATCCCCCTTAGGAATGACTAACACTGGTGCGCTTGTCAACTTGTCCTTTAGACTTTTAAATGCATTCTCGCACCTTTCATCCCAGACAAAAGCTTGATTCTTCTTGGTCAACTGGGTCAATGGTGCTGCTATCTTGGAGAAACCTTGGATAAACTTACGATAATATCCAGCTAATCCCAAGAAACTTCTTACATCTGTTGCATTCTTGGGCGTAGGCCAATCTTGTACCGTAGCCACCTTTGCTGGGTCCACGGCAATACCGTTCTCTGATACAACATGGCCCAAGAACCTCACTTCCCTCTTCCAGAAGTGACACTTAGAAAACTTTGCTTTCAATTGGTGTTTTCTCAACACCTCCATCGCTACTCTTAAATGTTCCTTGTGTTCTTCCTCTGTCCTCGAATAGACCAAAATATCATCAACGAACACAAGGACAAACTTATTCAACTGATCTCTGAATACCCTATTCATAAGATCCACAAAATATGCTGGGGCATTGGTCAGCCCAAATGGCATAACCAACCATTCATAAAATCCAGACGACGTTCGAAATGCCGTTTTAGCTATACTCTCAGCTTCCACTCTAAGCTGATGAAAACCTGTCGCGAGATCCAACTGAGAGAACACTCTCACGCCACTCAACTGATCGTACAAATCATCTATCTGCGGGAGAGGATACTTGTTCTTCCTCGTCACTTTATTCAACTCGCGGTAGTCTACACACAAACGAAGGGAACCATCCGCCTTGGTAGCAAACACAACTGGTGCTCCCCATTCAGAAACACTCCTTCTGATAAATCCCTTCTTCAAAAGATCGCTGACTTGCACCTCGAGCTCTCGCTGCTCCCTTGGTGCCATACGACGAAGTGGCATCACTATAGGCCTGGCATCCTTTACCAAATCAATACGAAACTCAATCTCTCGGTGTGGTGGAAGTCCGGTCACTTCTTCGAAAACATCTGGATACTGGCCAACCATGGGCAAACCTGACAACTCACTATGCGGAATGTCAAGGGAGTTTAGAAAACTAGCCAATACCCCCTTACTGGGTAGACCACCAAACACTATCCTCCGCCCATCATCCGCTCTAGCTGTCACCAAAAAGCCCTCACAGTCTACCACCACCCTGTATCTTTGGAGCCAATCTACTCCCAAAATAATGCCAAACCCAGTAAATCCCAAAACAAAGCAATCACAAACAAACATGCATCCATGACTCGATAAGACCACATTACGACAAATCATGCTAAGGCTAGTTGAACCACCAATCGGGTTCGTCACTACTAAAGGTCTATCGACAATCTCGGGCTCCAATCCCAACCTATCTACCAGGTCACTAGATATGAAAGAACTGGAAGCTCCGGTATCAAACAAAACTCTAACAGGAACATCATAAACAGAAAGCATACCTTGAATGACGACATTCTTTCCCTTCTCCGCCGCAGTTGGGGCATTCGACGAAGAAGGAATAGCATTGAGAGCATATGCTTTCACCATTTGCTTTTCTTTGGGGGGTTGTGGACACTTGTCCTTGTGATGTCCCATCTGGCCACAGTTGAAGCACTTCATATCCGTTGGCTTGGCCCGACAATTACTAGCATAATGGCCCTTTTTACCACAGCTGAAGCACTCCACCTCTTGCTTATTCTTTTTCTTCTGGCCATCCTTAGTCTGATTCTGCTTTCTTTTATTCTGGGAACCACTCTTGCCTCCACCACTTGCTTGTGGTTTTGGCTCTTCTGCAGATGCAACCTCAGTCTTCGGCTTAGGGTAGAGACTTTCTGGTCTTAATGCTTTCCCCACAACCGATTCAAACGTTTCATCGATGTGGTTAATAAGTCTTTCACCTAAGTACTGATCCAAACCAGTTATGAATTTCTCATTCTTTTTCTCGGCAGTATCAATAAGAGATAACCCATATTTTGACAAAGTGTCGAATTCAGCAATATACTCCGAGACAGCCCTGCCATTTTGTTTGAGCTCCAAGAATTTCTTAAACAACACTGACTTCTGAGCAGCTGGAATGAACTTCTCGCTAAAGCGAGCCTTAAACTGCTCCCAAGTAATCTGATCTTCGGGAGTAGCTGCCTTTATAGCATTCCACTAATTCATTGCCCGCCCTTGCAACTGACGGGACGCTAACTTTCTCTTCATCGCATCCTCGATACCTAAATCCTCGAAGATACGTTCGCAACTATCCAACCAATCCTGAACATCCGTAGCCGACTCCGTTCCGTGGAATGACTTCCCACCAAGACTAGTATAATCCTTATTCAGCTTGGCGAAGTCGACTCTTGGCGCCTGCACTATTGGACCACCACCATTTCCACCATTGGGAGCTGTCCTCTGTACATCTCTAAGCATCTCTCTCATGAGGTCAGTAAACATCGTCCTCATGTCAGCAGCATTCCCATTATTGGCTCCCCTACCAGCACCTCTAGTATATCGGCTCATCGTCAATCTGAAAAAGGAAACGATTAACGACTCCATAGTGGTGCTAGTGCAGTACGACTTCATCCTTATACTACTAATAGTATATATATATATATAGCTTTTAAAAACCAAAGTAATCACAAATACGCTCTCTCATATACGTATATTATCTCTTCCTGATAACTTCCCTAAGTTAACTACGCAACCTAGAGCTCTGATACCAAGTGTGACGGCCCGCTCCGCACCAGTCGGCATTTCCTCCGAAAGTGCGCTGTACACGTGCCCGATTAGCACGGAACGGTCGCCAAAGAAAGGAAAGAAGAACTAACACAAAACCTGTAGAATGTCTCACAGCGCATGGAACAAAATATAATAATAACATACTTGACATAAAACAGGTGAGACAGTGCATAAGCTGATAATTAAAATCAACATCAATCATCAGAGCAGCGGAAATCCATATACAACTTATTACAATTTTCCAAATTTACTGTCTCTAAACAAAAGATGGTTAAAGTAGAAGATGCACCACCAATGCCCAAGCAGTGATCTTCAACAACACAGGGAGAATAACATATATATATATTACGTGGAAGCCTCCTGCTCGTCTCCGGATCATCAACCCGTGCATCACCAGCTAACCTGTCTCTAATCTGCTCGTGTGAGCACCCAGAGTAATAAGAGGAGACATAACTCTGGGTCAGACATAAAGCCTGGTATGAGCGATAAGCATCTAAACAGAATGATAACAGGTATACTAAACCATACCTGAACCTGGACCTGCAACCAAAGAGTTAGTACCACATACCGTACAATACTCTAAGGTGCCATAATAAATAGTGTAAGAATACGGGGGTGGGGTGTGCATGTCACAATGATAACAAACAAATCATCCATAGCAACCATCCTCACATCTCTCACTCAGTGCGTAAAGCATACGATATCTACCACTTTGGAACACTAGACAAACTGAGGCAACGACGAATCCCGACTTGTAGAAACCATGCTATGACCAAGCTAAACATATGGAGTCATGACCAAACATTTCAATGACCCACTTCATTGGTTGTAGCCCTTGGTTCTACCGATGCCATAATGGCCCTGAATCCGCCTTCGTACCTCCTACCATAGTGGTCCAAAGCTATAGACGTCGATAACTCCTTGGCACGCGTCCCGCAGCAAAGCCCAACCATGAAGCGAACTCGTTGATTCCCATCTGAATCTTAAGCTCTAACTTCTCATTTGGACTTCCTTTGCATCTCGGGTTTGGTCGAATTGGAGTGGGTCTTCAGAAGAGTTGTCGCGCATTAACAGTCCTAGAATTCGGTTCGGTTCGGTAGTCATCACCTTCATCGGTTCGGGTCGGTAGTCATCACCTTCATCGGTTCGGGTCGGATACTCCACTTCGGGTCGGGTCGGTGTCCTCCTCCGGGTCGGGTCGGGTTACTGTCTTCCTTCCAGTTTTCTTCGATCAACTCCCTCGTTTTCCATCTACCCCGGTCCGATCCGCTCCCGTTCTTCATCTGCCCTGATTCGATCCGCTCCCTTCGCCTTGCTCCAGTCGTAGCCTTCCATTCTTGAGCCGATCCGATCTGGTCTCCATTATTCTTCCGATCCGATCCCTTTTGTCCACTCCAACTCTAAGTAAACGGCCTTCCTTCTCGCCAAGTCTCCTAGGTGTCAAACTCCAGTTCGGGTCGGTTTTCTTGCCCAGTTCACATATCCGATCCGAGCCTCATCCGATCCGAACCGGTTAGGAACCTGCACATTTCTGCAACTTTCCAGCGAGCTTTCTACGCCATTCGACGACGTTTCGACCAATTTAACTATTCTAATCAATCATAAAACATACCATAGAGTCATAGCAACATGTAATAGCAACCACAAACAACAAACAACAATTCGAATGAATCAAAATGGATCAAAAGTGACTAAAAACTTCATATTTTCCCATAGCATGTTTAAGTAGAACTAATCATAGGGTTAACAAAACTTAATCAAATTGAACCAAATTTCTAACAAAAGCATAAAATATTATTTAAGAATTTCTAAACATTTTTCCAGAATTTATTAGTGTATAAATTCGCTAATCTTCACTAATTACCCTTAATTACCGTAATTAGTGCAAAAACTATGCAAATCGCTCACCTTTGCCACAACTAAAACCCCAAAACTGAAATATTCTCTGATTTGGCGCTGTTCCCAATCTTACACAACAGCTCTACCTCGGTTCTCGTGCTAATACTCCTTGATTTGATGTTTGCTAAGCCTAATCTTCAATTAGAAAGTGATTAAGAGGTGTTTTGAAGAGATTTAGAGGGTGGAGGCCATGGCTAGGCTAAGAGGAATGAATGGTGACGGCTGAAAAATGAGAAAAAGGTATTCTCCAAACCCTAACAGCCCTTTTAAACTCCTAATCCCGAAATTTCCCTTTGGGCCTAGTTGCTAATCACCCGGTTAAGCCCAATTAAGCTGTTTTTCTCCATCTGAAACTTGTTTCAGCCATATCTCCCAAACGGTGAGTCCGTTTGGCTAATGTGACCACTCTACGGAAAGAGAAACCATCATCCGAAGCCAATGGAAGTGGTTTCAGGTCAAAATTCATTTTCAGTCAAAAGTTATGGCCAAAACAGTGCCAACTAGGGGTAAAATGGTCATTTAAAAATCGGGAAAAATCATGAACATGGGAAATGACCACATTAGTCGTCTCCCAAAGTTACATGACCATACGACTTCGTATGTGAAAGAAATAAATATCCTACGGTCCTATGGTGCGTAGAATGCGGGTCGTTACAGAGAGCACGACGTTTCTTTCTAGCTAGTGGTGGTGCCAGTGACCTACCAGCCTTGACATTTATATACTTTTCACCCATGTGGTTGTTGGAATGCGAGGCGCCTCGGATATAGGTCTGTAAGGACCGGGAAACGTGTGCTCAGGAATAACTAATCCTCCAAAGTTAGGTGAGGACCGGCCCTGAAGATCCAAGGATCATAGTGGGGTCCTGGGACATTTGCTAGAGTGTCTCGAATCGGAGAGGAGCTTACCCCTTGCCTCGACTCATAACGGAAATCCAATTTCCAATACGTGATATTGCGGTTTTATTTGTAGAGCCTAGTATGGCGACATGATAGATGGTACCCATGCCGCCTATGATTGATATTTATGACTGAAAATTGTTTTGACACTATACACTTATAATAGTATCAAATGATTTGTTTTAAACGTACCAAGCATGTTTGGCTATTATAAGGGAAAACCCTATCCTCCGGCTTGCGTTGCATTGTGTGATGGGACCTGGGTCTTATAATAGCTTCATTTTTCCAAAAAGCATTGCGCTGTTTTGTTATATGCACTAGTATTCTTGGAAGGAAACCCGTTCCGTGTTATACAGCGTGGTCCCTTGAATTGCTCTCTTTTAAAGTAAAGTTTTAAATAACTGTTTTAGTTCTCACACTAGTCACATGATTGACCTGGAGTTTATTGTTTTAACCTAAACTCTAGGTGCCCCTATTTTCCACGTGGGCAGCTAGTAGTTTTGGTTTTGCAGATTTATATTCACAGGAACATGGTTTACAGTTGGAATGATATCCGGAAAGCTCTGTATCCGTATATCTCTTTCAGTTGTGTTTTGTATTATTTTCCGCTGCGATGTATTTAAATGTAATTTATTGTAGTCTCTGGTATTTGTTGTATAACATTTATTCATACTCTGTATATTCTTATATTCTGATGGAATTGTTGTAATAAACAATGAAATGTTTTTCCGTCTGCGTTCTGATTTGTCCTGTTCTCAAACGATCAGGGATTTCGAATGGTCTTGGTCTGTTTAACGATCGATTCAGATTGAGCGAAATTCCTTGCCGTTACAGTTTTTATCAGAGCTTTAGTTTACAGAGCTCGAGAACAAGACACATTAGAACCGAACGAAAGAATTCATCAGATATTGGATTAGTAATATCCAATTAGAATGACTCGTTAGAGATAGGATCAGTAGTATCCTAGAACGAGTGTGAAGAGTATATTTTTCAAATGAAAAAAATTTTGTTTTGAAAATTTAAATCATTTTATACGTATTTGAATATTTATTTATTTTGAATTTGGACAATCGAGTATATAAAGATTTCGCGTATACGCGTCATGAACGTATATTCGAAGTTTTAATATACTGGATAGATATAGAATCACGCTCTAGTCGCCCGGAGATGATGTTGATAATGACCATGTCATCATCAATATTTATGTTCGTGTTTCGAAGGTGTGATATCTATATATTTCCATCAGACTGGTGTGAGAACCAAAACTTATATAGACAGATTTATTGTTGTGATTTGGCATCAAAAACATGATTTTTTGTATATATATCAAATTATGAATTTGAAACGTTAATCCACTAATTGATTGATGTTTGTGTTGTTTGTTTATTTGTTTGATAATTTTGAACCATTATGCCAAATTGAATCAAATATTGAATTGTGTCGAAAATTATTTGCAATTGCTTGCATGTACATATATATGTGTGAACAGGTCATAGCAAGGAGGCTAGAGCAGAAGAATAAAATTGTTTGCTCGACAAATAGGTACATGTTTACCATAACTTACTGTTTTGTTTGGGTGATGATGATTTTATGAGCCGATTGGCTTTTTCTTTTTCTTTTCGAGATAAGAGGGCTTGTATGGCAATTTCGGGATTTTCCCGGTGCTTCCGGTGCAGGGGAGGTTATGGCGAAATTTTAGGGTGTTAGCCAAATTTTTGAAAATTTTGAAAAGTTCTTAGAAACTGAAAAGTTGAAGAACTTAAGCCGTAATCAAAATAATTAAAGTTGAGTTGGTTTGTAAAACAACTTTCGGCTTCGTTCCTTTTCGGGGACGAAAAGTTTTAAGTGGGGGAGTTTGTAACAAACCGGAAAATGCGGGCCAATTTTTTTTTTTTTTTGGCAATTTTAGTGAAGTTTGAACATTTAAAATGATTTATTTTAAATAATATCGACGAGAAATTTATTTTGAATAGAAATAAAACGTGTATATTATATAGATCGTCGTTAGAATATAAATAATTATTTATAATTATAAATGGAATTGAAAATGGCGCGGTAGTTCAATAATTCGATTTCAAACTTCAATTGAATGTACCGGGTGCAAAATAAACTGGATTTTAGCGATACCAAAAATAATTGAATCTATTTGATAATATCTTTCCAACGAATCCGAAAAATCGAAATTTCATAGCAGGGGTCAAAAGATATGTCCAGTTGAAAATTCTGAATAGTTGCTATGGAATTCAGGCCCTTAAAAATAGCCATTTTGCAAACGACCTCGGATTTCGACGAAACCACTTTTGTTGGATCCGTGATGTCAAGTTATTGCTAGGTTTCAAATTTTCGTAATTTTTCGAATCAATATCTAAGCGTGGCGAAGGAAAACGCGTTTGACCAGTTTCAGTTGATTTTAATCGACTGGAAAATGGCCATTTTTCAAACGGTCTCAGAATTCGACGAAACTAGTTTTGTTAGGACCGTATCGTCAATACGAAGCTAGAAAATATTCTTTTGGAATTTTTCGAGTTAGTAAGTGGCCTCGGTAAATTGAAATGCACGTTCAAATTCAATATATAGAGTTATATTTTGATTTTGACGAAAACTGATCATAACGATCGAATCAGCTTACGATACATATCCCATTGTGTTCGGAATGGGGGTAATTAGCTAGAGGCGACAGTCGATAGGTACGATTTGGAGGTCGAAACATTAACAAAGTAATTTTGAAATTAAATATTAATATATATAATATATAAAATCCTATCTCCCCTTTATAACCCTAGGTCAATGCTTATACGGGGTCAACCCGTTAGAAACCGCGCCCCCAATTGAAAAGGGAAATCGATCCCTCCTCAGCAGCTCATCGCCCCCTTCCACCGCCGTCCCACGTCATCGCCCACCCCCTCTTGTCGACCATCGCCCTCCTGCCTCCAACCCCCCTCGAACTCCCGAAGCCGACGCCACCTCGCACCCAACCACCTCTTCGAACCCTCCTTGAACCGCGAGCTCGAAGCGCGCTCCATGCTCAGACCCGCCTGCACCAGCCCAGCTCCGTTGAGCACTGTTCTGACACACCTGGCCAACGCGCAGATGCCCACACCCCCGCCTGAAGACCGCCAAGCCCCTCCATGGATCGGAAAAACAGTGAGTCCTCGTTTTTCTTTTTTATTTTATTTTAATTAGCTAAAACCGAGATCTTCAATCAGCTAAAACTGAGATTTTTAATTAGTCGAAGTTTAGATTTTTAATTGGTTAAAAATTAGGTTTTTATATGAAGAAAAATTTGATTTTTATATGAAGGAAAATTAGATTTGTATTTGAAAGAAAAATTTGATTTTTAAATATTCATATAGCGAAGAAAAAGTGGATTGTTATATATATGATTTTGACATAAAGGTTGGATTTTTATAAACAAAAAGGTTGGATTTTTATAAATAAAAAGGTTGGATCTTTAAATATAAAGAGTTTGGATTTTTACAAATAAAAAGAAATGATTTTTCATAGCAAAAGAAACGATTTTTAATAGAAGGAAAAAAAATGATTTTTCATAAGAAAAATGAAATCTTTATATATTGGTTAGCAATAGAAAAATGAAATCTTCATATATGAAGTAGCGAGTTAAAAATATAATTTTTATATAACGTAGAGAATAAAAATGCGATTTTTGTATGAACATTACAGGAATAAAAATATGATTTTTATCATATATGAAATATAAAAATATAATTTTTATAAAGTATAAGTATTAGAAATATGATTTTTATATAATAGAGAATATAAAAATCTTATCTTTATATAGGTAACGAAATAAAAATCTAATTTTTATTATATAAATGTTGAAATAAAAATGTGATTTTTATAGCGATGATATAAAAATTCGATGTTTGCATATGAAGAAGAAATATAGAAATATAATTTTTATATAGAAGAAGCGTTGCAAAAATATATAAATTAGAAATAAAAATATGATTTTTATTTATTGAATGAAGCGATAAAAAAAATATAATTTTTATTTGAACAGCGTGAAAAGAACTGCATTGGAATTTCAAGCAGATCCAAACGGTTCAGCAGTTCAAAAGCAAAGCACGACGGAGTGGAATCCTCAGTGAGAACTTCTCACTCTAAATTTCTTTTTCTAGTTATATATATATACTAGGATGCAGACGGTGCTTAGTAGAACCCGACACCCGTCGTCCACAGACCATGGACGACTTGTATGCTTATTTGATTTTGATGTGTAGTTGATTGTGTGATTTGAAATGAAATAAATAAAATATTTTATATGGTTAAAAATATTTTATAGTTAAAAATAGAACTTTTAACGTGTATATAGAATGAAATGAATAATTATAAACAAATCGAATGATTTGTTTATATACACACATTTGACTGATATTGATTGGGACGATAAATTTTACACATCGCCCAACTGCACAAATAAAAATATGTGTTTGTTGATTTGAAACCCCACACGGGTGTTGGGATGATATTTGACGTACACTAATCCCAATTATTTAATTGTGTGTCGATCGATTGGTCGACAGGCTGTGTAAGCGTTAATTATTTATATTTGATGCTTATGCAGTTGTGTGGTGCACTTTGGATGATGGTTGATTGTTTATCGTTGCTATTATATACATGTGTTGTATGGAATCCATATAATTAACATTATATGGTAATTGATTGGGCCTCATTCCAATTGGGAAAATAATGGATATTAGAATATAAAAATATTCATGTGTTGAAACTATTCATGTGTTGAGTAAAATATTTTAACAATAAAATTTACATCTTTATCATATTTAAGATTAGACGCTACCTTACGGTTGGAGTCTAATTAAAAATCAAACGATAGATACCATAATTTTATAAAATATTTTACATAACAAAAATAGTCATATGTCGACAGTACTCATGTGTTGAGAATAGTCGTGTGTTGAATAGAATAAATATTCATTTGTTGAATAGAATAACGAATTTATTGAAATATATAAAGCCGTGTTGATTAGAGTTGCGCTATTTTGATGTGAACGATATTTATATCGATTATATTCGTTTTATAATGAATATAGAAAAGGTAATGATTTCAAAATATAACGTTTTGAAAATATTATCATTTATATAGTAACGATATAAAATATTCAATTTTGATTTGAAATTGAATATAGAGTTGAAATGGTTTTGAAAACGAATTTAAAACGATTTATAAAATACGTTTTACAAAGGAAATCGACGAAATATATATAATATATATATTATATATATAATGGCCTGAATAGAAAGCGTCGCGCCGCGACAGTTCGTGAATTTTGACCATTGACTTCGAATTGACGCTGCGGGAGATCCGACCGTCGGATTCTCCTAAAACCGGGACCGTTGGGTTCGTATCGAAAAGAGCTTTCCAATGAATATTAGAAATTTGAGATCTAACGGTTGGATTTGGAATTATGTCCAAATCAAATTTGGAAAAGGTCGCTGTAGGTGCAGTTCGATGGTTGTTGATGGAAATCGACTGTACGGGCCTTGATAAAATTATTAAAAATATATATAATTTGTGTAAAATCACAAGAAATGATTTGGGAAGAACTGGGATTAAAAACTCCATATTTGAGAAGATAAAAATAGGTTTTTATCAAAATGAACTAGTTTTGAACTAGAATTAAAATCAATTTATTTTTGAAATAAATAAATTGAATTTGAAATGGTTTTGAAAATAACCAGGATTTCCAATATATAAAGTGGAAATGGATTTGAATCGAAATTATCTTCGGAATATTTCGATGTTGGATTTCGTGACTATACAGATATTGTTATGGGAATTTGAAAGATATATTTTATATCGTTATTTCCAATACGATATTTGTTGGTTTCAGAATTTGATATTGAATATAAGCCGGTAAATTTTCTATTCAGAGCCTAGTATTTAACATTGAATGTGATTTTGGGTTTATCGTGAATCGTGTTTTAGATGACATTGGTTCTTTAACCCAGTTAAAGACAGGATATTGATTTGGGGGAAAGATTAAAACTAAGTGGAGTTTTAATGAATCTGTAGTTAAATTGAAATGTGAATTGATAATTTAAATTATCAAAATTGGAAAGTGATCGAGAATGGAGTATCACCAGTTTTGCTCCAAAGCGATAGTTAAATCTTTAATTAGATTTGAACATGAAATGGTAATTAACTTTACCGATAACACCGTGGTGTTAGATATGGAGTATTACCAGTTTTGCTCCATGGGGTAAATAGGTTGGGATTGGGAAATAAAATAAATAATTACTTCGGTGTGGTTCGCTAATCCCGTCTAGTTTGGAAAACCATAATATGGTTTGAAATGATATCCAAAGGAAGATTAAAGGATAAATTTAGAAGAATTTATCTTTGATAAAATTAATGGGAACCTTACCCTAAGAATGTGGAAATTCGAATAAAATAATATTCTGAATTGGAATGAGGCGTATGTTGTGTTTGTGTAACACATGTTTACTATATACGCGAGTTATTCGGAAAGGCCGGGTTTATACCCATTCTGAATAACCGATTCGACGATATGTCGAAGATGAAGACGGTGGTTGAAGACCGGAAGTCTTCACATCGTTTGGGTGATTACTGATGATCTTGATTGGGCTGTACACCCAAGATGAGGGAAACAGTTGGTGATCGTCCAGACGTACTTGGAGATCGATGGATATGCGAGGAAAGTGCCTCCGGTTTCGTTCAGACCCAGAACGGACTTGTAAATAGACTGTGTGTCTGACATTGGATTTTATTCTGTGTTGATTGATCTCTATTAAATATACATCTGTTTGGCGGCGGAGAATTTATTCTCTTGCTTAACGCCCTTCTCTGAGACGTACGAGATATGAGGTTGTATATCGATGGACATCAGTCGCATGGAGTGAATTGCCTATGTGGCACGCCTAAGTGGCAGATGATCAAGGCTTCTATTGAAAAGCAAAATCTTGTGGTTGATGATCAAAGCACGGCCTGTGTGGCGTAGCTTTGTGTATAGCGTGAATTCGCGAGCCTCACACCTCGGTATGAGTCAAAAACGGGATAGTGACTGCAGGGAGAGCACGACGTTTCTTTCTAGCTAGTGGTGGTGTCAGTGACCTACCAGCCCTGACATTTATATACTTTTCACCCATGTGGTTGTTGGAATGCGAGGCGCCTCATATATAGGTCTGTAAGGACCGGGAAACGTGTGCTCAGGAATAACTAATCCTCCAAAGTTAGGTGAGGACCGGCCCTGAAGATCCAAGGATCATAGTGGGGTCCTGGGACATTTGCTAGAGTGTCTCGAATCGGAGAGGAGCTTGGCCCTTTCCTCGACTCATGACGGAAATCCAATTTTCAATACGTGATATTGCGGTTTTATTTGTAGAGCCTAGTATGGCGACATGATAGATGGTACCCATGCTGCCTATGATTGATATTTATGACTGAAAATTGTTTTGACACTATACACTTATAATAGTATCAAATGATTTGTTTTAAACGTACCAAGCATGTTTGGCTATTATAAGGGAAAACCCTATCCTCCGGCTTGCGTTGCATTATGTGATGGGACCTGGGTCTTATAATAGCTTCATTTTTTCAAAAAGAATTGCGTTGTTTTGTTATATGCACTAGTATTCTTGGGAGGAAACCCATTCCGTGTTATATGGCGTGGTCCCTTGAATTACTCTCTTTTAAAGTAAAGTTTTAAATAAATGTTTTAGTTCTCACACCAGTCACATGACTGACCTGGAGTTTATTGTTTTAACCTAAACTCTGGGTGCCCCTATTTTCCACACGAGCAGCTAGTAGTTTTGGTTTTGCAGATTTATATTCACAGGAACCTGGTTTACAGCTGGAATGATATCCGGAAAGCTCTGTATCCGTATATCTCTTTCAGTTGTGTTTTGTATTATTTTCCGCTGCGATGTATTTAAATGTAATTTATTGTAATCTCTAGTATTTGTTGTATAACATTTATTCATACTCTGTATATTCTTATATTCTGATGGAATTGTTGTAATAAACAATGAAATGTTTTTCCGTCTGCGTTCTGATTTGTCCTGTTCTCAAACGATCAGGGGTTTCGAACGGTCTTGGTCGGTTTAACGATCGATTCGGATTGAGCGAAATTCCTTGTCGTTACAGTTAACTTATTAGTATTAGATTTTCTCTTAAAATATAGATCTAAACATTTATGTAAAATTTGGATTTCTATGAAGAATTTGTGAATTTAAAGTTAGACCTGATTAGGTTATGAAATCTAAATCTGCATGCTATAAATTTGGTTTGAATAAATATAAGATGAGAATAAATATTGCAAACCCCAATTTGAAATATGTTGAAAAGAGGAAACTTACTAGACTTAAATCCTAATATGGAAAAGTTAGTTTATAGTAACATATTGAGTTATAATGAAAAACTCAAAGCAACAAATATGGAATAATCACTATTTGCTGTAGACCTTAGGCTTTATGGTCTAGACTTCATAGTTTATTGGATTGATTTTTGGAGATTGGTTTATATGATTAACTTTGGAAGGACGGAGGATTTAACGTCCCTCGTAGTTATGATTACTTGAGGTTCATCCTAACGACGTTTGCACACAATGTCGATGCAATAAATCAGTGGCCACTAAATTAGATGAAACTCAATTGGGAAAAGTGGGTTGGGAGCATTAAATCTGATTAGGGCCTATCCTAACGACGTTCGGATATGCAATGTTGGTGCATGAAAAAAAGGCCAAGGATTGAAACAGTATAAGGAAATTGGTTTAGAGAGCGAAACTAGAAATTTGTTAGGGCATGTCCTAAGGACATATGGACACGTAACACCGGCATATGAAATATGATGCCAAAGGTGAGAACAAGACACAAGGGATTTCATTCCAGGCTGCGTTAGGCGTGCAAACACCATAGTAAGAAATAAGAAGCTCTATGTACTTGTGGGCCAACAGGTGTGGTGCTCATCATGTCGGGTTTGCGGACAACATCGGCGTAGGAAATAAGAGACCATAATAAGTGGTCTATCAAGGTTATGCTTGTTTAAGGAGAGTGCTAGAGTTGGTACCAAGAGTCATTTTGCTAGTACATAAAGAAGAACAACATACACATATTCAATGACCCAAGTAGTGAGTTTAATTTTCACATTCTTCTTCGCTAGGCATAGTCAAGTAGAAAATAGTAAAGAAGGTACCAATAGGTCGATCACTGGTTGGTTTTGTGTAAAGACTCGTATTTTAACGATTGGATATTTAAATTTAAGTATTAATCATTAATTAGTCGATTGACAGTACAAGAAGGATATTTCTGACATTATCGAATCAGAACTCGTATATGTTCTTGGAGGGAAAAATTGTGAGTGAAAGATCCCACTAAGTAGAATTTGATCCATGAATCTAAGGAATAGTGAGAATTCTTGATCCCACCCAATATCTCTCTCAATTCGAAGATCCAAGATTTGAATTGATATCGTTTCATTGATTCCTTCTGAATATTTGATTTCAATCAAAATTTGGTTACTCATGTTTAGTTCGGACCATTGAATGGTCATAACAATCTCGATATATGCGTAAGTTGCCATTTTGGAGGCTCTATATCGGATTACAATGAAACTTATACTTATAGAATCGCTGTAGTGAGTTGTTGCACGCCGTTAAGTTTCGTAGCAGTCGGATGTACTGTTCGTTCGGGGGGGGGGGGGGTAAATTAAATGTGTGTCAATTTCTATAAAAAACAAACATCGTATATTCTGAGTTTTAACAACTAACTTCTACATATGATCGAATTAGACCTCGAGACTAGTCTCATTATGTTCAGAAGGTGTTTTAACATAGAATCAATGGGAAGCACGTGTCGTTTGGAGTTCGTAGGTTTTTTGCTCGTTCGAGAAATAAACTAATAAAATAATTAAAAGAATAAAGCCCACAAGCTACAGTAACAAACCCAAAACCCTTTCTCCCCAAATCACCGAGTTAATGTTTCATTAAGAAACATGCCGCCTCTATAATCTTTGATTCAAACATAGAAATTGAGAGATTTAAGCCACTAAAAATCATGAATAAATCTCAATGAACTTGTGATGAGAATATCTCTATATCCACACCCATTTGATTAATTCAAACTCAAATGCCAGGTTCGAAAATTTCAAATCGTGCACTACGGTTTCGGGATTCTCTTGATTCTAGCAGAGTTGGACGATACTGATTTCGCCATAATATTCTAGCTATTTGATATGATCTATATTCTATACCATATACATCATTTATTATATCACTATATTAAACCTAATGAATGATTATGTACTTTTAAGGAAAAACCCATTATGGGAATTCATACCATCCCAAAAGGTATAGCAATATATCTTGAGTTTCTCGCATTGGCATACTAGCATGATTCGCGTGTTATTTTACTATAGTGATTAGGTCAAACTAGTGTTGTTTCCCAATTTAATCATGGTCGTACTATTTATATCTGCTACAGTATATGTTATACATCAACATTTGAGAGGATATGTTGTTATAACTATCCAAGTTGATGAAAGGTTAGTTTTCTTTAATGGTTGTATTCATACAGTTTCATCTTGTAAAGATCATCCTTTATATTTGGTGGTATCATTTCATTGTGAGTTTCCAACATTATTTTCACTTCTTTCTTATTCTATTTTTTTTTCATTTCACCTAGTCTTTCCATCTTTTCGACATTTAGGTTCTCAACATGTGAATATCATAGATGTACTAGTGTCGAAATTCGAGGGTAAAAAAGGAGGGACATTATAATAAAGCTACAAAGTTATGTATAAAGTGTCATAATATTTGGATACATGAATTCCTCACTACATCCATTATAGTTTATAAAAAACAAAAGAATTAAATTAATTACAAATAGTAATACAATAGTTCGTTAGCTCGTATTTGAACAAGCTTCAAAGTCACCAAAAACTGATATCTAGTCTACTTATCAACAATGTCAGTGGCCACCTATAACAATGTTGGTGAACACCTATGATAATAAGAGAAAACATCTTAGCCTAGAAAATAGTCTGTGTATCTTACACCAGGTGAATCCTTAACCCTTCCTCCTCTTACTAATTCTACAAAATATTCTTGTAAATTGTGGCCAATACTAGGTATATAAGAAGTGATTTCAAATCCACAGATTAATCGTATTATGGCAACCGTAAGTTAGGCAGAGTTTGGTTTTTTTGGTGTGATAAAAAAGTTAACATACAAGTCACTCTATAGAATCGTACATGAGATTTCCCCCTCATACGACTCCTAGTTCAATTCTTTCAAAGTAATTAGATCCTTTTCTTTGTTCGAGAACCTGTTCCCTTCTTCCACTTAGCCCCGAAGGGTAATTAAGGCCAATTCATTCACATTTTCATGTTCCGATTGAACGCTTTCCATTTAGGATCAAAGAAGAAGATTATTCTTTTTACCAAAAATATGTGGATCAAATCACGATCTTTTATTCTACTCTGATAAGAACAGTAGATCTTTCTGGATTAATCCCTTTGCCCTCACTCTGCGAGAATCAGAAAGATTCTTTTCGAGTATGAATTTGTTCATTTGGAATATAGGCTCTTCTATTTATTACTTCTTCTTTTTTATTCGTTATTTCATTTCGATTTTCTTTCCCTCTCTTTTCTTTTTATTTCCTTCCATCATTCCTTAAGTCCCATAAGGTTTGGTGATCCTGTAAAATATGACCCATTTTCTCATTAAGCGAGGGGTACGAAATAAATCAGATTGGTTTTTTGTTCAAAAAAAAGTGTTATGTGAAATCTTTGGTTCCTTCCTCTTCCTCTATCCCATAGGTACATCGTTTGGTTTGAATCAATAGAGAACATTTTCTTCTATATGGATCGATATGATTACATTTCAATTCCTTCCTGATACCTCCCAAAGAAAATATCGAATTGATCCAAAATTGATGGGTTAGTGTGAGCTTATCCGTGCGGTTATGCACTTTTCAAATAGGAATCGATTTTCTGAAAGATCCCGGCTTTCGTGCTTTGGTGATTCATCTGAGATCCTTTCGATGACCTATGTTGTGTTGAAGGGATATCTATATGATCACATCGATTGCATAAGGCCCACGATAGCAACGAAATCGGGGAAAGTATACAGAAAAGATAATTCTATCTTCCAATTGTAATAACTATCAAAAGCTATGCAAGAAAATATGCTATCAGAGAGGTTTGAGTGTCATCTTGACTTGTCCATGAAACTAAAGAATTATCATATAATAACTAAGTAAAATATGCTACTCACGTAAACAAATAATAGAGGATACTAATCAGGATAGAAGAATCTAACAGCCAACCTCGTGATATCGTTCCCCGTCCCCTCTCTAGAAAACTATAGATGATGGAAAACCTAGGGAAATAAGTGAGAGAACCTATAACAATCGTAGAACCCATCAAACAAAATAAAACCATCACCTTCTAATGCTCGGAATACATTAATAACCCATATGACTGACCGCACTTACATCGTAGGTTAATGGAAAACATTAGTTCAGTCGATCTATTGTGTTTTCCCTAACATGTTTGCCTTTAGAACCCAAATATACAATAATTTAACCACTTTACAAGTAACCTCTAGCATATAATATCCTTCCTTTGCGTCAGCAATATGAACTTTCTGGGCTATCTTAGGTCTGAGTCCCACTCAAACCGATGCATTGTCCTATAACATCGTCCAATTTAAGCTGCCTTTGATACTGCTTCGATGCCATTTCCACTTGAGTTCCCCATTGAAGAGCCAACATATCCTTAAAAACCTCACCTAGCTATCCCTTGGATCTCACCATCTTCTCTTGTCTCAATCAACTAGCTTCGAATAGACTTATAGTTTCATTTTTGAAATAGTCATAAAATTATGTTTGAAGACCTGTACTAAATAAAATGAATGTTACCCCTATACATATTGCCTCAATCTTCGAAACACTCTGCTTTGAATCACAAGGCACTCTGATTCGAGGTTCGAAACATCTACTTTAAAGCTTCAAAACATTTGGCTTCGAAACATTAAGCTTTAGACTCAAAACACTCAGTTTCATACCAAAAAACATCCTGCCTCAAAACACAAACTTCAAGGTAATATGTTCCAAATAAAGAAAAATTATATCAATTACAACAATGACAAAATAGAACCTTCGAAACCCAATTACATCTTGTTTTAAATACTATTCTGCCCTCATTTAAAACACCTATTTGAAGTGCCTCATTGCTTCGAAATACTACTTTACAACACTCTTCTGCTTTAACACATCAACTCTCATTGCACCTCAACTTTGAGTATCTTGATTCATATTTATCCGAACCTACTTGGCTTCGTTGTGCATCAACACAAAGTTCACTGCTTCAGATAGAAGCTCATATCCTGAAGTTGCTCCGAATCGCCGCTTTATCTTGTTGTGCTTCGAGCTCCTTTTCTTCACTCATAATTCTCCTCTGTTGTGCTTCCAAACTTACTATACTGCTTCAAAACCACTTCTATTTGCTTTGAACCATCTTATGTTGCTTTAAA
Organism: Allium sativum; assembly: GCA_030737875.1. Lineage (NCBI taxonomy): Eukaryota > Viridiplantae > Streptophyta > Magnoliopsida > Asparagales > Amaryllidaceae > Allium > Allium sativum. The sequence goes on along the minus strand of CM060922.1, from coordinate 402,213,087 downwards.
TCTTTTATACTGCTTCGATTCGAATCGTTAGGTCAATTCGAATCCTTATTTCCTACTTCAAGCCAACTGCTTTAATTATGTGAATCCCTTAGACCTATTTCAAACCTAATGGTTATCTACTTGCTTTGATCCAAAGCACTCTGTTCACCCTCGAACTAGCCACTTTTTCTTCTCTGAGCCTTTATGCATACTCAAGCAAATGGCTTCGAGCTTACACATTGAGTAGTTCATGCCCACCATTCTTATATTCGAAATATTTCTAGCATTTTGAATTCTTTCTAGATATGCTTCGATCATCTACCAACAATCTCTAATCATATTTCAATAACCCATCCGGATCCTAACATGCCGTAACACCCCGTATTTTCTGTAATCATAAGAATAACAAATCAAGGCAGAATTAAATTTTAAAATAAGAATCAAGGGAAACGGGTTGCGCCATTGTGTTCGTCTCGAAATTCTTCTTGAAAACGAGTCTGAGTTTTCGAAAAACGGAGTCCGTATGACCAAGTTACGACCCTCCGAAGTTTCAAGAATTTTCAGAATCAAAAACAGCTCGAAATTCGAATTCAAAATTCGAATTCAGACCCCAGGGCAGACTGGGCAGGAAATTTCCCGCCTAGGACCAGGTCGACCTGGGGGTCGACACTATGGTCGACCTCCCAGGGACCAGGTCGACACTATGGTCGACCATATGGTCGACCTGGTGCTAAAACCTGGTTTTCAGCCTGAGTTCATTCGGATGTTTCTGGTTTCGTTTTCAGTCTAGATTCGTCCTCCTAAACCTATATAAACAACCCCCTAGCCTCATTTTCTCTACACAATTTCATTCTGTCTATACTCTGCCTCTGTTCTAATTAAAAACAAAAATGGCGTCGCTACTCTGCTGGAATCAAAACTTGGACCGATGCATCTTCTTCCAACCTGAATAGAATTAAAAGCTAAATCAAATCTCAAATCAAAGTTTAGAGCTACAACAACAATTAGAGAGGAATAATTCAGCATTTCTGCATCAACAACAGTTTATTATCCTTTCTTAAAACCACGAAAGGCAAGTACAGTTATTTTCCGCTATAAACTGTAACTATAATTGTGACATGATTGTAAATCTGAATTTGAGGTTGTGTACATTCTGTTCTGATATATTTTATTCTGTATCTCTTTCTTCTTTCTGTTCTATAGCCAGGCTACCACGAGCCTGCGCCACATCTCATAAGAGATTAACGCACGAACGCAAAATTTTGGGACGAATAATTATGCATAATTGGACATGAAACTGTTGCCTATGAGACTATTGCCTTTGACTATGATTCATGCCTATGAGACTATTGCCTATGACTATGATTCACGCCTTTGAGACTATTGCCTATGACTATGATTCATGACTATGAGACTATTGCCTATGACATTGAATAAGAAACTACTGTGATTAGTCGCCCATGACTATTGTGGTTAGTTGCCTATAACTATTGTAGTTAGTTTCTTATGCCTATTCCCTTAATGATGTTAGATCTCATATTTAGTATGTAACTTTGCTAGTTTATTCCCATTCACTGTTATGTATATCGATCCTATTGGGCCATTATTATTGTATTTGGTTCATTATTGCACGCCTATTCTTTTATATCAATTCTTGTGCTTATCCCCTATTCCTTTTGTTAGGACCATTCCATGAGTATTTAGAGAACTTGTGGAAACATGTTATACGGGGATTGGGCGTAGCTTAATTAAGTAAATCTGGCATAGCAAATATGTTGGCATAATCTGAATTAGCTATAATAGAGAATGATTTACATGTGTATTAGTCTTGGACATAAATGGTGAACTAGAATAATAAATCTATTTTTGACATGAACTGTAAATGGGAATATTAAGGCTAAAATTTGGGGCATATATTGTATTATGAATTATGATCTTGATTTAGGCATGTAAGTTTAGGCTGAATTTATGATTAGGCAAGATATGTAAATAGAGTTTTAGATATATATAATCTGCTATCTGCTAAATCTGTTAAATTGCCTAATCCGTTATCTGCTAAATCTGTTGAATTGCCTAAACTGCTAAATCTGTTATCTGCTAAATCTGTTGAATCGCTTAAACTGCTAGATCTGCTACCTGTTGAATTGTCTGATCTGTTGAAAACTAGATAATGGTAATCTGGGTATGGAAATCCGTAGGCTCGACCTAAGATTTAGTAGAACATGGAAATTTGATTAATCTGTTATATCCTATGAAGAAGTTTAATCTATTAAATAAACATAATTAGTTCGATATCTGAAAAATCTATATTGGGATGAATTGGCTATGACACGAGGTTAGGCTCTGTTTGCGGTAGAAGCCTGTCCAGAACCAACCGGCTTAACCAGCGACCGCAAACTGTCAGTCTAATGTGAGAGGTCGTAGGCATAACTAAAATATGCTTAGACACGAGGTCAGGTCTGGCTTATGGCAGAAGTCTGCCCGGAACCGCCCAGCATATCCAGCGGCCACAAGCTACCGACCTAATGTGAGAGGTCTGTGCATTAATATTTAATTAATGCAAATCTGGGATAAATATGATGTCTAAAACATTTTGGGTGAATAGGGTTAAACCAACCAGATTGATGAATTTAACAAACCCGTTTCGTAAGTTGGTGGGCCCAATACAAAGTTAGACAATCTGTAAGTCTGTTAAGAACTGTACATCTGATCCGTTAGTCTGAAAACCCGTTAACTTGATTTTCTGATCTGTGAACTAGTTGATCTGAACTCTGTATGTCTGAACTTGTAAACAAGTTAATATGAAATCTGTTAGTCTGGGGACACAAGGTTAGGAGGGAAATTACTTGTGTCATCTGTTGTTTGGGACCGATATTAGTCAGTAACCCTTTCTGTTATCAAAACTTTGACCCAACAGTAGGTAGGGTTGGGTCACGCTTACTGAACTAATTATAAGCGGTTCATTCTGATAATGGCGAGGGGTGTTGATGGTGCGTTCCAACTGGGTCATGTGCGTGCATGGATCCCAGTCTGCCTCTGAGGATGTAAGACGCCGTGACATCTGTAAATAGGTCTGTGCCAATTGGTTGTCACTTTAGGGAGTGATACACCCTACTGTGGGGCCGACATAGGGTATTTATGTATTAGGGAGCCGATTGCTTGGGGTAGGGTTTTAGGGTACACTTAGTTCTGTCTATTTCTGTTGGTACCGTCTATTTCTGTTGGGTGGTAACACCTGTCTGTTTCTGCGTGGTACCGTCTGTTCGGGTGGTAAAGGCCCATTTACTAGTGTACACCTAATTCTACATTCTGTTTCCGTAGCGATTAATCTGTTTTTGTTTCTGTACTTTCTGTTCGGGTGGTAAAGGCCCATTATTAGCATTCTGTTTCTGTCTGTTTCTGTTCGGGTGGTAAAGGCCCATTATTAGCATTCTGTTTTTGTTTGTTGCTGTTGGGGTGGTAAAGGCCCACTACTAGCATTCTCTTCTGTGGAAATTATTCTGTTCCCGTTTCTATTTCAGTTTAGACATTGGGGTGACACCTAATCCTGTTATACTAGTATTAGTGTAGAGAAATGAGAAGTAATATTATTCTGTTTCTTCTGTTTAACCTAAGTACATATGCTGCTCCTGTTACTGTTATCTCTTATCCAACTTATTTTCATGTCATAATTATTATTATCTGTTCATATGCTGAAAGTCACTGGACTTGCCAGACTTTATGTCTGACCTTGCTTGTTTTCGCCCCTTTTTCTTCCGTTCCCCCCCAGGTTTTCTAAGGAGGAAATACTTTAGCTTGATCCGGATTTCTTCTGCTTGAAGTACTTAGAGTGCTTAAAGTATGGCTTGACTCCTTATGGCAGCTTCTGTGGGGATTATGATTTTAAAGTTTTGTACTCTGATGATTTTCTGAGCAAGACTGATATTTATGTACTTGAGTTTTTGGTAAAGATTTAACCAAACTGATTTCTGTTTTCCGCTGTAATAAAGTTATAATTTCTCAAGTATTGTTTATCTGTCTTGAAATTTTATGTTCTGTTTACTAAAATGCTCCACCAAAGTTAAGGCATTCCCTTTGTGAGTGTCCTTAACGGAGGTGGGGTGTTACACTTGGTATCAGAGCTGAAGGTTACCAGATTTGATAAAAAGTTTTGAAAACTATTTTCAAAAAGGTTTTAAAAGGAAGTATTTTCAAAAGTAAAGCTTATTTTTTAAAAACATAATCCCCAAAAGCCATATATCTATCTTTTGATCCTCTGTTTGAATCTTTGTTTCCTTCTTTCTCCGGGGCTCCCAGCTTTCTGGGAGGTAACCTCATCGCGGCATGATTCTGTAGGCTTGATAAGACTACGACACCGGTCAAAGGGCAAATAAGCGCCCGACTTCCATCTGTAGCCGCAGTAGTCTCACCTATGGCTAATTTTCTTTCGAGCTTTGTAGGATTTTCCATGCGATGGAGGCCGCTTTCGAGGGACTTGTCAACATGTTATACACGGATAGTAAAGATGAGAATGAGGGAGTTTGGCTAAGGAGCACAACCCAAGGATGAGAAACTCATGGATATGGACTTGGTTCACAAAGGAGGCAAAAAGGAAAGAAAGACTAAAGATAAAGGAGGAGAAAAGTGCTTTACTTATGGAAGCTTGACTCGTCTGAACAAGGATTGCCGAAAGAGGAAGGGCACTCACTTCAACTGTGGTGAGATGGGACACTTCACTAGGGACTGCCCGAAGAAACGGGGGCAAGGACAGAGGATATGACCTACTTCGGGAAGGCCGACGAATGCTCTCATAGTTAGTGGATAAGATAGAAGTAGGAAAATTTCCGTGGAGAGTTTCGTTTCCTTATCTGATTATTGAGTTAGAACTCTTTCAGATTATGGCATTCTGATTCTGTAGTCGAGTCTCTGCACTTTAATACTAGTCTTGTTTCTGATCTGGTTATAGTCTCAAACCCCATAGGGGTTACGACTTATCTGTTGGTGATAGGTTGGGGTTTGAGGGTATCTGTGTTAGGCGTCAAGTCGATTGTAATGCATACATTCTGCATTTTTGAGGGATATGGTGGGATTTTCCGATGCTTAGTTTTCTAAGAATCATTCGATAATCTGATCTGTACCAGTAATCTGTAAATATCTGAATATTTCTGATAAGGTTAAGATTTCCAGTTTTGACATTGTCTAAAGAGGGTAATCCTCTGGGTGTCAATCTGATATTGGTTTCGGTCTTCAGGGTTGATACTTAGGGGAATTTGTCTCTCAACCAAGGTCTAATGAAAACCAAGTTTTTGTTTTATCTGTACTCGCTTCCATCATTCGACTGTATCATATCGATCGAATCTTCGAACTTTAGGTAGAAATTAATGGGTGTAAACATGTGTTTGAGACATGTTATGTTTGATGGTTGCAAGTGGATGCAAGTGGTTGCTAGTGGTTGCTAGTGGTTGCTCGTGGATGCATATACACACACTAGGCACTAGATCGGCTCGAAAACACTCTCATACTGCATATGGATGTGTGAGCATTTTCAATTTTTGTGGATGCAGAATGATTGACTCATCACATGGATGTTGCATATGAATGAATGGTTGTCACTCATATAAGAATGATATGTATCAAGTAGGATAATAGCATACATGTTGGACTCATGACACTGACATAGTTCGCATTAAGGAGGTCAACTGAATCAGTGGACCACCTGATCTTTGCATTAGATAAGGAACATATACACACACTTTTGCATATGTTCATACAACATTAGAAGTTTTCTAAGGACAATGGATGCTTGTGGATGATGGTTGAGTAGATGGATGACTGGATGGTAGGACACATTCTTCTTAACTTGAAGATTTCGGGGACGAAATCCTTTAAGGAGGGGAGAATGTAACACCCCGTATTTTCTGTAATCATAAGAATAACAAATCAAGGCAGAATTAAATTTTAAAATAAGAATCAAGGGAAACGGGTTGTGCCATTGCGTTCGTCTCGAAATTCTATTTGAAAACGAGTCCGAGTTTTCGAAAAACGGAGTCCATATGACCAAGTTACGACCCTCCGAAGTTTCAGGAATTTTCAGAATAAAAAACAACTCGAAATTCGAATTCGAAATTCGAATTCAAACCCTAGGGCAGACTGGGCGGGAAATTTCCAGCCCAGGACCAGGTCGACCTGGGGGTCGACACTATGGTCGACCTCCCAGGGACCAGGTCGACACTATGGTCGACCTGGTGCCAAAACCTGGTTTTCAGCCTGAGTTCATTTGGATGTTTCTGGTTTCGTTTTCAGTCTAGATTCGTCCTCCTAAACCTATATAAACAGCCCCTACCTCATTTTCTCTACACAATTTCATTCTGTCTATACTCTGCCTCTGTTCTAATTAAAAATAAAAATGGCATCGCTACTCTGCTGGAATCAAAACTTGGACTGATGCATCTTCTTCCAACCTGAATAGAATTAAAAGCTAAATCAAATCTCAAATCAAAATTTAGAGCTACAACAACAATTAGAGAGGAATAATTCAGTATTTCTGCATCAACAACAGTTTATTATCCTTTCTTAAAACAATGAAAGGAAAGTACAGTTATTTTCCGCTATAAACTGTAAATATAATTGTGACATGATTGTAAATCTGAATTTGAGGTTGTGTACGTTCTGTTCTGATATATTTTATTCTGTATCTCTTTCTTCTTTCTGTTCTATAGCCAGGCTACCACGAGCCTGCGCCACATCTCATAAGAGATTAATGCACGAACGCTAAATTTTGGGACAAATAATAATGCATAATTGGACATGAAACTGTTGCCTATGAGACTATTGCCTATGACTATGATTCATGCCTATGAGACTATTGCCTATGACTATGATTCACGCCTATGAGACTATTGCCTATGACTATGATTCATGACTATGAGACTATTGCCTATGACATTGAATAAGAAACTATTGTGATTAGTCGCCCATGACTATTGTGGTTAGTTTCCTTTAAATATTGTAGTTAGTTTCTTATGCCTATTCCCTTAATGATGTTAGATCTCATATTTAGTATGTAACTTTGCTAGTTTATTCCCATTCACTGTTATGTACATCGAGCCTATTAGGCCATTATTATTGTATTTGGTTCATTATTGCACGCCTATTCTTTTATATCAATTCTTGTGCTTATCCCCTATTCCTTTTGTTAGGGCCATTTCATGAGTATTCAGAGAACTTGTGGAAACATGTTATACGGGGATTGAGCGTAGCTTAATTAAGTAAATCTGGCATAGCAAATATGTTGGCATAATCTGAATTAGCTATAATAGAGAATGATTTACATGTGTATTAGTCTTGGACATAAATGGTGAACTAGAATAATAAATCTATTTTTGACATGAACTGTAAATGGGAATATTAAGGCTAAAATTTGGGGCATATACTGTATTATGAATTATGACCTTGATTTAGGCATGTAAGTTTAGGCTGAATTTATGATTAGGCAAGATATGTAAATAGAGTTTTAGATATATATAATCTGCTATCTGCTAAATCTGTTAAATTGCCTAATCCTTTATCTGCTTAATCTATTGAATTGCCTAAACTGCTAAATCTGTTATCTGCTAAATCTGTTGAATCGCTGAAACTGCTAGATCTGCTACCTGTTGAATTGTCTGATCTGTTGAAAACTAGATAATGGTAATCTGGGTATGGAAATCCGTAGGCTCGACCTAAGATTTAGTAGAACATGGAAATTTGATTAATCTGTTATATCCTATGAAGAAGTTTAATCTATTAAATAAACAGAATTAGTCTGATATCTGAAAAATCTATATTGGAATGAATTGGCTATGACACGAGGTTAGGCTCTGTTTGCGGTAGAAGCCTGTCCAGAACCAACCGGCTTAACCAGCGACCGCAAACTGTCAGTCTAATGTGAGAGGTCGTATGCATAACTAAAATATGCTTGGACACGAGGTCAGGTCTGGCTTGTGGCAGAAGTCTGCCCGGAACCGCCCAGCATATCCAACGGCCACAAGCTACCGACCTAATGTGAGAGGTCTGTGCATTAATATTTAATTAATGCAAATCTGGGATAAATATGATGTCTAAAACATTTTGGGTGAATAGGGTTAAACCAACCAGATTGATGAATTTAACAAACCCGTTTCGTAAGTCGGTGGGCCCAATACATAGTTAGACAGTCTGTAAGTCTGTTAAGAACTGTACATCTGATCCGTTAGTCTGGAAACCCGTTAACTTGATTTTCTGATCTGTGAACTAGTTGATCTGAACTCTGTATGTCTGAACTTGTAAACAAGTTAATTTGAAATCTATTAGTTTGGGGACACAAGGTTAGGAGGGAAATTACTTGTGTCATCAGTTGTTTGGGACCGATATTAGTCAGTAACCCTTTCTGGTATCAAAACTTTGACCCAACAGTAGGTAGGGTCCGGGCACGCTTACTGAACTAATTATAAGAGGTTCATTCTGATAATGGCGAGGGGTGTTGATGGTGCGTTCCAACTGGGTCATGTGCGTGCATGGATCCCAGACTGCCTCTGAGGATGTAAGACACCGTGACATCTGTAAATAGGTCTGTGCCAATTGGTTGTCACTTTAGGGAGTGATACACCCTACTGTGGGGCCGACACAGGGTATTTATGTATTAGGGAGTCGATTGCTTGGGGTAGGGTTTTAGGGTACACTTAGTTCTGTCTGTTTCTGTTGGTACCATCTGTTTCTGTTGGGTGGTAACACCTGTCTGTTTCTGCGTGGTACCGTCTGTTCGGGTGGTAAAGGCCCATTTACTAGTGTACACCTAATTCTACATTCTATTTCCATAAGGATTAATCTGTTTCTGTTTCTGTACTTTATGTTCGGGTGGTAAAGGCCCATTATTAGCATTCTGTTTCTGTCTATTTCTGTTCGGGTGGTAAAGGCCCATTATTAGCATTCTGTTTCTGTCTGTTTCTGTTGGGGTGGTAAAGGCCCATTACTAGCATTCTCTTCTATGGAAATTATTCTGTTGTCGTTTCTGTTTCAGTTTAGACATTGGGGTGACACCTAATCCTGTTATACTAGTATTAGTGTAGAGAAATGAAAAGTAATATTATTCTGTTTCTTCTGTTAAACCTAAGTACATCTGCTGCTCCTGTTACTGTTATCTCTTATCCATCTTATTTTCATGTCATAATTATTATTATCTGTTCATATGCTGAAAGTCACTGGACTTGCCAGACTTTATGTCTGACCTTGCTTGTTTTCGCCCCTTTTTCTTCCGTTTCCCCCCAGGTTTTCCAAGGAGGAAATACTTTAGCTTGATCCGGATTTCTTCTGCTTGAAGTACTTAGAGTGCTTAAAGTATGGCTTGACTCCTTATGGCAGCTTCTGTGGGGATTATGATTTTAAAGTTTTGTACTCTGATGATTTTCTGAGCAAGACTGATATTTATGTACTTGATTTTTCGGTAAAGATGTAACCAAACTGATTTCTGTTTTTCGCTGTAATAAAGTTATAATTTCTCAAGTATTGTTTATCTGTCTTGAAATTTTCTGTTCTGTTTACTAAAATGCTCCACCAAAGTTAAGGCATTACCTTTGTGAGTGTCCATAACGGAGGTGGGGTGTTACACATGCAAAATAATAACAAAAAAGAAAAAGAATAACAAATTCATCCATTTAACTAATAATTCAAAAAACAATTAAAAATAATTAACTACCTACGATTGTGATTTATCCTACCACGATCACAAATTTGATGTGAAACACTTATTATCATGATAGATCTAGCATTTTAGTTATATATTATATAATTTATTTATCTTGAAATTTCGAATCATGTAAGTATTAGATCTAAATGACGCGTAAGGTTAATTTAACATTTAGATGTCTAAAATGTGTTTAATTAAAACCTATGATATTATACATCATCAGTCACATAATCTCCGAAATCAAAGAAATTGAATGAGTATCCAATCTAAAGAGAAATCAACCACTTGAATAAGCACCAAAAATAGAGAGACCTAATAGATCTATTCTCTAATAAATAATTTGAGATGATTTAATTAACGATATAGTGAAGTTTCATGAACTAGAAGAGAAAGTAATTTTAGGTTTAGGCATAATGAGAAAATGAGAGGAAAAACTAAAAATGAATCCCCCAACCCCTGCTCATGGTTAAATATGTCAAGATTAATGAACTTGCTTATTCCAGCCTATTAGCACTACTATGAACAATGGATTTTAAAGCCGCTATTTTTTTCCTAAACTTATGATCTGTTTCCTAAACATAATATTATGCACACCTAGCATCCTACCATCCAATCTAACATCCAACAAAGCAAATTTCTAATCTAGCATGTAGAGTTATAATAGTATATGACACAATCGCGCAAGTTGATACAATAAAGGAAACTTACCACTCGAAGAGTTAAAGATACCCCATTCTCACATTATCCTCCATCTCTCATGTACAATCGCCCTCATCCTTTCTTTATTGTACCTTAACTAGTTTAACTTACTTTGTTTTAAGTTGTTTCATTTATTCCCTACGGCTTGAAGTGGTTACGAGGCCTTGAGACTTACAACTCTACCTTTATATCTTGCATCTATTTCGGTGGTACCATAACACCCGAGTTATGCAAAATCTTTCTTAGGTAAGAGATATGAAAACATTATGCAAACCCATTATTTTCAAAGGTAGATCCACTTTATAGGCTAACTTTCCTATTCTCTCAACATTCAGAGCGGGTCTAACAAATTTAGGTGTCATCTTTTCTTTCCTACCAAATATGACAACGCACTTCAAAGGAGACACTTTCACAAATATCATATCTTTTATTGAAAATTCTAAATCTTTTCTTATCAACATAGCTCTTCATATGATCATGGGCATCCTTTATTCGTATTATTGAATGATCTATATCTTTTCTAATGTCTATCTAATCATATCTAGATGAAGAATCAATTTCACATCCACTTCTAACTAACAAGAAGGAGCATAACAAGGTCTTCTATACTATGGCTCATATTTTGCCCTATCAATAATCGATTGGTAACATTTTTATTAGAAAATTCAACAAGATCGTGTGATCAACCCCAAATTCATCAAAATACATGATTTAGGCTCTAAGAAGATCTACCAATATCTAATTAACTATCTAGGTTTGTCCATTTGTCTAAGGATGATAAGATGTACTCAACTGCATTTATGTTCCCAACATTTCCTGAAAACTTTAATAAAATCCACTAGTGAACGAGGGATCTCTATCACTCATAAAGCTTTTGGGCACCATATGAAATCAAACAATCCACTTAACATATAATTCCACCAACTTGGTGCTGATCTAGTTGACTTGACACGAACGATTCGACTTTTGGTCAATTTGTCCGCTATTACCTAAATACTACTGTTGACGTCAAAAGTTGGTCACTAGTTACAGTCAACCCCCAACCGTGTGTTGAACACACGAATAATAGTCACAGAGTACGGTAAAGTAAGTAAAATAGGGGACACACAAGACTTTTTTATAGTGGTTCGACAAGAGATGGTGCCTACGTCCACTTTATATATTGATTTGCTTTTGATTACAAGTACAACCTGTTTGCTTTTTGAAAAATAGAAGATGAACACAAAATCATTGTATTTCAGAGAAGAGAGTTGGCTATATTGGAGTTAACCGTGGAATTTTCACTTGAGAGAAGAAGTCCCAAAAGAAATTGAAGTCCCTTTCCATTCTAAGCATGGAGGTATTTATAGGTGAAAAAGTGGACTGAGCGAGATGCAACGTGGCCTGCCTCTTTTGTAAAGCTCGGACACATGGAGCTCGATCCTTTGGAATACTTGCGACGGTGGGACCCGGTCTACTGTTGATTAATAGTATCCTCGAGAATTGTGACTTGCGTGGCACTCGAGATGAGGTGTATCAAAAGTGGAGCTTTGGCCCGAAGTGTTTGATCGCCTTTAATGCTATGAGAATCGGGCTAAGTAATGAATGACTCATTTGGATATTTTCACGTAGATCCAAGGATATCTGATTGATCCAATCTTTAAGGGAATGAGTGAGTCGGTCGGTGTGGGAGAGCAATTATGCCGGGATATGCAATACCACTGTTTAGGAGAAGCCGGCTTGGGCCAAATCTTGCTTGGGATTTCTAAAGTAGAGTTTGTCAGCTGGGGTTGGTTAGTGCTGATTCGTGAGCTTTGTGACATTAGGCTTCGATCCATTGAATTATGACAGCTTTTGCCAAAAAGGTTGTCAAAACTTTGCCCCTCAGAATACATTTTTCTTGGTAAAGGAGGTGTGTTCTGAATATTATATCGGAGGCCAATGTGTGGGTAGCTATGGTTGCGCTGAACCATATTAGGGCCAGAAATCTGACGATCCTGATAGTTGTATTAAGGCCGGAAATCCGACGATTGGTACACATCGTATAAAGGCCAAAATACTAAAAACCATCAAAGACTGTATTAAGGACAAAAGCAGCCTTCGTTGCAATATCCAATACCTGCAAAGATGATGTAGGCCATTCTCGGTTTAGAGATGGCTATGAGCTTTGTTAGGAGTGTATTTACCATACTCGGCTTTAAAGAGTTGGCGAGCAAGAATAATACTTGGCTTAGAGAGGTGGCGAGTATTATCCATACTCGGCTTACGTTGTCAGCGAGTATTATCCATACTTGGCTTATAGAGATGGCGAGTATTATCTATACTCGGCTTATGAAGGTGGCGAGTATTATCTATACTCGGCTTATGGAGGTGGCGAGTATTATCTATACTCGGCTTATGGAGGTGGTGAGTATTATCTATACTCGGCTTTGGCTAGTGTTAACCATGCTCGGCTCATATAATCTTATCTATACTCGGCTAGTGGAGTCGGTTGTACATAGTGATGGGTACTTTCATAACTAATATTTGAGTATTTGCGAAGTTTGGCTAGGAAGAGTGCACTCGGCTTAGAGAAGGGGTGAGTATCATCTATACACGGCTTATGGAGATTTGACCATACTCGGCTTATGGAGTTGGTTTGATATGGTGGGAGGTATCGACCGTATCTTAGTAACAGTGGCTAACACTGACCATATTAGGGTCAACGATCGTCAGTTACACTCGGCTTAAATCGTTCAAACACAATCTTTGTTTGAAAAAGAAGTTTGCTGCTGCTAAAGAGCTATTACAAGGAAATAAATTCTAAATGGGTGATAGCTAAATCCAGAGGAAGCCTAGGAGCTAAATTATAAACCTATACGTGTGTACATCAACGTACGTATGTTATTAAAGAAATAAAAATACATTTGGAAGAATAAATCTAAATCTTATTTAATTGATGATGATGTCGTGATTGCTGGGCTCAGGGTCCTTTCCTTTTCTATGAGCTCGAGGACCGGCCTAAGGAGCTTGAGAGGAAGATTGCGGCGAAAAAGCCTGTGTGGTCTTCTTGACGTACTCGGGCAGTTCTCCATGCCTAACCCTATCCTCGATGAGATTACACAAGTGCCTGCATTCAATGGTGCTATGACCTACCATGTTGTGAAGCATGTAGTGCTTTCCAGAGTCGAGCTCTTTTGGCGTTGGCATTCTACGTCAAGGTTGATGTCGAGAAGGGAGGAGTTGAGCTCGGTGTGTTTGCCGTAATTGTTCCCTCTTCGAAGTCGTACGTTGTGATCATTCTCCTCCGAAAATTTTTCTTTGTTCTGGCCATTGGTGTTGGATGGACCTCCATCTTTGGTGGCAAGCACCTTGATGCTCTCCATCTAAATGCCGACGTCTTCTTGTCGGAGGAACCGCTCGACATCGGCATAGAAATATTCAATATCCTTGGGAGGATCTCTGGTTAAAGAAATCCTGAATTTTGATCGGTTCTGCACACCTGCCATGGTGGCCATAAGCACCATCGATGGCTCGGGTCGATCGCCTGATGCTACGGCCGCGTTGAATCTTTTGAGGAAGGACCGGAGGGTCTCACCGGATCACTGCTTGACTGAGTTAAGGAACATGATGCTCTTCGGTCGGAAGATGTGAACTCTGAACTTCTCGATTAAGCGAGTAACTAACATGTTCCTAGCTACTGATCAACTTAGTTGTTAGATGTCGAAACCACATGCCATCTATCTCTGTAAGGAAGAGTGGGAAGCACTTGACTTGGCCGTAACGTTGGTCGATGCAGAAAGTACATCCATGTGGAGCATGTATTGCACGAGGTGAATGGTCGGATCGGTTTGGCTATTGTAGGGTTCTATGGATGGGAACTTGAAGTGTTGAGGATTGTGGTAATTTCGGATTTCTCTGGTGAAGGGGATGCGTTGGATATCATCTATATCCTGTTGAGAAGAAGTGCCCCGGGTGAAGCATCTGATAATGCTTGCAAGCTGACTTCCATCTCTGAGGAGTCATTGCCATGAATCCAGCTCTGCGTTGGTGAGAATCCCAGTACTAGGGTCCGCCGAAAGCATGCTCGGAAGGGTGGCCGTTGGTTGGGTTCGACCTCCGAGAGTTGAGTGAAGATGAGGGCAAGGGTCCGTCGCAATTTTTGGGCCTGGTTCAGCCGCTATTGGGATTGCTCAGTCATTATTATTAAGATTTGTGGAATGGATCGTTAAGGCAAAAAACACACTAGAGGGGGGATGAATAATGTTTGTGAGAATCTAAACAAAATCTAAAACTTATATGAATTACAAAATGAATCAAACACCAAAAACACAATCACAGACATAGATTCAAATATTGATGCAAAATAAACAGAAATAAAAATGCAGAAGAGGAGAGAACACACTGGATTTATACTAGTTCGGATTGCTCCTACACTCAGTCCCTCACAATGCTAGATTGCGCAGAGTTTTATTACTATATCAATAGTCAAGTTCAACCTCCTTGATTTCACGGGTACAGGGGATACCACCGATTCCTACTTCCTTGATTTCACGGCTACAAGGAAAACACTGATTCCTACTTCCTTGATTTCATGGCTACAAGGAACACACCGATTCTTGCTTCGCTCAACCCAACCAATTAAAAAAGCACTATAACTCTTTAGTAGCACTTGATTCAGAGAGAGATGAGAAGAGAGTGTAGAGAGAAGACGTTTGATCAAAACAAAATTGAATTTTGTAGAGTATAAGTGTAGAAATCATAAAAATGTTTAAGAATAATTATATAATGAAAGAGAGTGAAAATGGAGAAGAAGATATGATTAAAAATTCGAATTCAAGCCCTTTTTATAATGTATGAAAGGTTGCAACGTTTTGAAATGTTTCAAATGGTGAAAAGACACTTCCTTTCAAATTTAATTTTCTGACAGTTATATGTTGACATAGTGTTTTATGAATGTCGACATACTCTAGTGTAAATTTGAATTTTGAACATTTTTTCAAGTGTTTTGATATAAATATAATTCTGTAAATTCTTGAATAAAAATATAGTGTTGTAAATTAATATTACAAAGTAAAAAAAAATATGAAAAAATAAATTTAAACTATATAAACATATTTATAAAATTGTAAGGTTTTAAAATATATAAATATAAAGTATAAAAACATAAATATATAAAAACTTAAGTTTGAAAAACAAAGATAAAGAAAAAGAAAATAGAAAAGATAAAAGTAAAATAGAGAGAATTGAGGAAAGAAAATAGAGTTTGAAAATCAGAGTTTAAAAATCAGAATTTGAATATCAGAATTTGAATATTGAACTTGGAGTGCTATTTAGAGTCTTATAAAATCTAGACTCCATAACTATATTAATCTTAAACTCTTGAAATCTTGAATACTCAAGAGTCTTGAAATTTGGCTGAATTCTAAATTTTTATCATCTTTAAACTGTACAGTCTTCAGTAATATTTCCTGTATATAATTCTTGCATATGTGTATATATATATTCTATATAAAAAGTGTTAGTATATATTTTATTATCAATGATAATTGAAATAAGGTTGTTGTCATCAAAACTCCATTCTCCAACAATATCCACCTTATTGATGATGACAACCTTAGTTTATAAAATACCATACCTGTATATACCTGTTGATGATGATCCTTCTAATACTCCCCCTGTTTGTAGGAATCCTATAAACTATGTCTATATTTTATAATTTCTCCCCCTTTGGCATTATCAAAAAGAAATTCTAAAGGTACTCCCCCTAAATTGTATTACTTTCTGAATAGAACTTAAGGAACTAACCCAATAAAGATACTCCCCCTTAATCTATTAACTACTTCTAAGTAGAATAATCCCTTAATCTATTCAAATTTAAAATAATAATACCTAGCAATATGATGATTAAATACAAATCAATCCAAGTATTATCATTACATATGTTTGTTTGATATATATACAAACCAAACCAAATCAAATCACATCATATGTCTTAATATATACAAGTTTCAAACAATAGAATCCAAATCACACCACACAATATATCTTAATATATTTAAACAAAACAATCAAATCGTATTGAATAATTAAACGTTTCTTGGAACTTCAACCCAACCATCTTCTCCAAAGATAGTACCCTTCTTAATGACTTCCCAATCCTCATTTCTTTAGTTGGCAGAGTCTTTGCGAGATTATTATCTTCATCTTTGAAAAGAGAAGAAATTAGCCATCGCATTGCATCAAAATGCTTCTCTTGTTGTTCGAACATCTTTATTTGACTTAGTTCGAGATAACGCAGATTTCATAGAATGATAGAGAGATTATTTTTGAAAGAATTCAAGGTTTCTTCTAGATTTTCACTAAGATTATGGATAGGATTCACCATTAACTTAATGAGAAATGAATAAGGAAGAAGGAGGAATGAAATAATGAATTTTTCTGGAAGAAATTGACTTAAATAGGTTCTGGAATTTGTTGGATTTTGAATGGACATGAGTAGTTATTTTAATTTAAAATTTGAAACAATTTGAAATTTTTTCTGTTATATGTCGACTTACTCTTTTTCCTATTTCGACATACTATAGTGAAATTTTTGGAAAATTTGAATTCTTTTGAACTCTTATATTACATTTAGTTTTATAATTTTTCCAGAAACATAACGATGGTTTTATCATAAACAAAACTCCATTCATTACTTAATAGAAAGAAAATACATCCAACTAATCAAGGTATACTTTAAGTACGAGATTCGAAAGAAAATACAAGGAAGTATAGTTGAATACATAAAGATAGATTAAACTAGATGGCCTAGTTTTCAGACGATGATGAGGAAGATGAAATTCTGAGTTTCTTTCTATCTTGACCATAAATTTGGATATTTTGGAAAGTCTTTTGTTAAGCTTCTTTTGGTTGTTGATGATTTTCACTTGATTTTTAACAATTGCCTCTTTGTAAATGCGCTTAGAAGTTGGATACTCAATACTTTCCATAGAAGCCTCTTCTTCTTCTTCGAATTCCTTTGGCTCTTGTTCTTGTTGCATTCGAGCTTTTTTGGCCTCGAATGTCTCATAAGGTTTGAAAGTGAGAGGAATTTTCATGAGATGAATGTTTGATGCGTCAAACACTTTTCTAGGCACAAATTCTTCTCCATGAAGATCAACATTGAAGTATCTGAAAATGGAGTGAGATAAACACCATAGTAGAGAGTGTTTTCTCTTATAGATAAATCTATGGGCTTTATTTCATTTAGGATCATTTCAGCCCAATTGATGATATATCCACCCATAATAGCAAAAAGAGCCTTTTGGACTTTGTGAGTTGGATTGTTGAAATTTCCGGAATGGGGAGTGATGGTATATTGGAGGAGAAGGTTGAGAATCCTTATTTTTGGGCGAAAGAAGCGATTTTTGAATTCCATTGGAGAACCATCGTTAAATATGTCGTGAAATTTTTCCAAATCGGTTTGTCAATAGAAAAATTTGAGAAATCCAAACCCACGCTTCTACAGTTTAGAATAGTGCCTAATAGTTCGGCATCGAGAACAATTTGAGTGCCTTTGACACTACTCCAAATTTGATTTTCTTTGCCTTTGTAAAATCCGCGATTGAGATTTGCATAGAACATCTTAACAAGTTTGGGATAACATACTTCGTCATTATCATGAGAGTCAGTTAGACTCAACACTTCATTGTGTTCGAAAAGTGAGATGATATCATAAGAGGGAAAGTCACTAAAGACGATGAAAGCACCCGTGTTAACTTTAGCATTTGCTAAATAGTTACCATAGGTTTTGATAGCCTCTTGTCATTATGAAGATGGCCTTTGATGGTTTTAGTTATCTTTAATTTTTGAGATGAACTTGAGGAAGCCATTGAACTGATAATTTTGAAGAGAATAGACATGAAGAATGTTGTTTTGAGTTGTGAATGAAAGGTAGAAGTTAGATGTATATATAAGAATTGAATGGATATGAATTGAATGAATATGAATTAAATAGGCACAACTTTTCAGATTGAAATGACATCTTTTTAGACCTTGGGAGTTGGTGAAAAGATTGAAGGGAAGTTTGAAAGTTTGTACTTTTGAATTCAAAATTTGAATTTCAAACTGGTCAGATATGCCAACATAGACATTTCTTTACGTCGACATACTTGTCTAATTTCAAAGAAAATTGAATTCTTGTGTTTTGAAATTTATATTATCGATTTATATTTCTGTTTAATGATTTCCTAAAATAATTCTAATCCACACAAACAATTTATTTTATTAACTTATTGTTTATTTAATATTATAATATTATTTTGAATTTCAAAATTCAAAATTCAAATTTGAATTTTAAATTTCAAAAATTTGTTTTTAAGATTTTAAATACAAATCAAAGCAAACAAAGCAACCATTCAACCAAATAAAATTAAAAACTTATTAATGCGTACCCGGTATGTTGGCTAGCTTTTGGATCAAGCCACCGATGTTCACGCGTATGTTCACTACTAGGTTTTACTCGTAGGAGCCATGAAACCTTGATCGTGGTCACCAAGCCTTAACGGATCATGATGCTATTGCTGCCCCCCGATCGCGGATCACTACCACGATCCGATCCGTCCACTCAAGCACTCCACGATCTGATCCCTGAAGCTGAGAACTGAAGGCCATGACTGAGTCTTACACGATCCGAAGATGAAGGATCTTGTGCCTCATGTCCATAACTGCCATTTTGACATTTTCTCCATCAAGCTACGAACCAGTCCGACATCATCGGGATCTGTGCCACGTATGACCACGATCAGTCTAAAGAAATCAGCTATAAATAGCCCCAGGCTAGACGTTTTTGAGGATCTTTTTGGCAATTCTGAGCTCTGATTCCACCATTATCATATCTCCATTATTTCTATTCAGAGCTGTCTTGAATTTACTAAGTGAACCAACATTGTAAAAGTAAGGTTGAGAGATAAATCATTGATTGTACTCAAATCTTAAGTATAATCATAGATATAAAGTGGGCGTAGGCTCGTTAATGCCGAACCAATATAAATCTTGTGTCTTTTCTGCTTTTCCTGCATTTTTTCTGATATTAATCTCTACATAATGGAACAATTTGGGTGTTAGAGCCAATTTTGGATCTAACATTTTGGTGCTTTCACCGAGAGACCGAAGTCTCAGTATATTGGATTGTTGCTCTATTGTTTGGATATTCAAGTCCGAAGAAGACAGTCCAAAACTTAATGGTTTCGATTTTTGAAGATCTTAGCAAAGTTCAGATACCATGGCTGGAAAGAAGTCTAAGGAAGTACGAGCTTCGCAGGCGAACGAAGCTACAAACGAAGCAATCAAAGAAAGTGCGCCGGAACAGGTCGAAGTTGAGCTATAGTCCTCGGATCGTGAGGAAAGGGGGCGATCGCGAGTCGAAGGAGGTACAATGAACCAAACAGCTAAAGGAGTCACTACCCGATCGCAGGAGCGATCCCTCCTGCACCCATCATCACGATCCGATCCCAGGGGACCACCACGAACCGATGCCAAGAGGGTACCACGAGCAATCAACCTAGGATGACCACGATCCGAAGTGATAATCAGACTACAACTCGACCTGGAAAGGAGGTTATGGCTCGTTCTTCCTGTGGTGGTACATCTGCTCGACCTAGCTCAAGCTCTCTACGTATAAGGGAGAATGTTGATGACCAATTCGACCCTTCTGCCCCTGCTACTGAAGGAGATCTTTCTCATATCATTGAAATTGGGATAAACTATATGATGAGTTAGCCGCTCAGAGGCAAGAGAGTTCAGTGTTGCGACAGAATCTGACTGCTATTGATAGGCGGCTTGATGAACTTTTAAGATAGAGGGTCTCTCCTCCATCTCGTCCTTTTACGCCAGAACACATGTCGTCGTCTGAAGAACCCCGAAGGAACTGACGATGGCCCCCGTTAGAAAGGGCTGAGAACATAGAGCAACTTCGATTTGGGTTACTTTCATCTCGAGATGAAGAGGCACTTAATCAGGGAACTAGTAACCGCAACTTAAATGAGCCCGCTCTAGCACCGAGGAACGACGTTCCTCCTGCTCGTCGCATGATCGACCGCGGCAACAGGGGGCAAGGGAGTTCTTCTTAGGGCCCAGACTTTGCAGCAGCACGTCAAAGAAATGCTGGAGGGGGTCGTCGGGCAAGAAGTGTTGATCCCGAATCTACCCTGACCCATGCAGAGGTTGAAGCAATGATTAGGTAAGTCATGGTAGATAGCCGTGGACGGAGGAATGAAGATTGGGGCATAGATCACAGTCATACGCCTTTTACTGACGACATACTGGATGTTATATTCCCGAGGCGCTTCAATATACCAACCATGAATCGCTATGCGGGCAGGACTGACCCAATCCAGCATCTAATGCGATACTCCTGATCAATGAATGCCATTGCAGCTACAGACGTGGTAAAATGTAAAGCATTCCATATATTCCTGGAAGATGTGGCGTTATTGTGGTTTACCCGCTTGCCAGCACGATCAATATCCAGCTTCAAGGAATTGAGTGAGAAATTCGTGAACCAATTCCGTCTTCATGCCCAGAGGTCTAAGAACGTGATTGAGCTATCCCTTATTAAACAATGACCGGACGAAAGCCTGAGGTCGTATTTGGATCGTTTCAATTTGGTTGTCACAGAAGTCAGAGATCCGCATGAGCAAACTGTGTTGATGGTCCTGATCGATGGCATCGATAAAGATACCGAGTTTGGAAGATATCTGGCCGGCAAGACACCCCTGACCAGAGAAATATTTTATGAAAAAGCTAATGTTCGCTTGCGTCAGGAGGAGATATACGCTAATCGGAAAAGGAAGGCTATTGATAAGGAAGATATGCAAAGCAACGTGGCCATCAAGCAGACGGGAGATACCTCAGGAAAGGTCGAAGTTAATGTTGGGAACAAGAATCAAGGACACGGTCGTAAATCGGGGAATAATACTAACAATAATCAGAAGAGAAATCGAGGGAATGACTCTCAGAGAAGATCCCGGCCCAGACCATTTGAGAGCTTCACACTGTTAAATGATACATTGGAGAACATCTTCCTGGATACATATAATGTCCTCCAATACAAAAGGCCTCCTCTGAGAGATTCTGCAGAAAAGGAGCGTGAAACTGGGAAATTCTGTCTTTTTCATCAGGTCCATGGTTATTCCACAAACGAATGTCGTCATTTGAGAGATGTGGTTAAAAAACTGCTCCGAGAAGGGAAGCTTGATGAATATAAGGTGACTCCTAGGGACAGGGAGCAAGCCGTACAAGCCCCGAACCAAGGCCAACTTGCTGCCAAACCAACAGCTTAGCAAAAAGGAAAAAATATCGTTATCAATACCATAGTTGGTAGACTTCACCTAGCAGGGAACAGTTTCAGAGCTATGGATCAATACGTGAGCGTAGCCAAATAGCATTTTGAAGTGGGGGAGTGTAGCAACCCCGAGAATAACGCTCCGGTTAAGCAGCAAAAGACAATGTCTGATGACGTCATATTTTGCGAGCGAGAGAGTTTTGGGGTTCACTCCCCAACTGAAGACCCATTAGTGATCACCGTCACCATCGGCCCAGCTATAGTTCATAAAGTCTTGGTAGATAACAGGAGTTCAATCAACATTCTGTTCAAGAAAACATTCGACCAAAATGAAACTTGAACCGAAGGACTTGAAACCATACGAGGGTTGGATACGTGGATTTAATGGAGCCTCGAACCTCCAATGGGATATGTGGAACTATCAGTAACCCTTGGAGAAGGAGAACGCCAGAGAGTGAGGATCCTCCCCTTCGTGGTTCTGGATATTAAGTCGTCGTACAATGCCTTCTTAGGCCGACCGGACCTAGCCAAATTCAGGGCCTGTATCGCACCCTGGTGCTTATTGTTGAAGTTCCCAACGGATGCCGGTGTAGGTATAGTTAGAGGAGATCAAGTTGTTGCACGAGCATGCTACATAACGGAGCTGAAGTTGCTCCGCAAAGGGAAAGATGTAGAAACAAAAGACGGTTCTTCCCCTGAAAGGGAGGAATCGTCGTAGCAACTAAAGAGAATACCTCCAGGAGTGTCGCCCAGAGAGTTGCCCGAGGATATAGATCCCAGAGAGGATGAAAAGCCTAGAGGCAGAATGGTGACTCCCAATGAAGCGACGTGGACATACCAATCGATGATAGTGACCCAGAGAAGGTCCCGAAGATTGGATCCCAATTGGATCCTATTCGAGCCAAAGAATTAAGATGTTTCTTGAAAGCTAACTTGGATGTATTCGCCTGGACCCATGCGGACATGTGCGGAATATCTCCCTCGATTATGAGTCACTCATTAAGCATCAACCCGAAACATCCTCATGTCAAACAAAAGAGGCGAATGCTTGGCCCAGAGAGGTTTGCTGCCTTGAAGGAAGAAGTCGAAAAGCTGAGAAGTAATGGGTTCATTAAAGATTCAACATACCCTAACTGGATTTCAAACCCGGTTTTGGTAAAGAAGGCCAATGGAAAGTGGCGTACGTGCATCAACTTCTCAGATCTAAACAAAGCCTGTTCAAAGGATAGCTTCCCATTGCCTAGAATCGATCAGTTAGTAGATTCGACAACGGGTCATGAGCTCCTTTCTTTTATGGATGCCTACTTAGGGTACAACCAAATCCCCATGCATGTCCCAAACCAAGAACATACCAGCTTCATTACAGATCTGGGATTATACTGTTATGTGGTGATGCCTTTCGGCCTGAAAAATGCCGGTGCTACATATCAGCGATTGGTGAATAGAATGTTCTACAACCAAATCGGGAAAATGATGGAGGTATACGTCAACGATATGTTGGTAAAATCCAGACAGTCATCCGACCATACTGCAGATTTAGCAGAAATGTTTGAGATTCTCAGGAAATACGGGATGAAGTTAAATCCTTTGAAGTGCTCGTTTGGAGTAGCATCCGGAAAATTCCTAGGGTTCATTGTCAGCTCACGCAGAATTGAGATCAATCCAGATCAAATTACAGCAATCCGAAATATTCAAGAACCAAAGCAGATTAAAGATGTGCAAAGCCTTGCTGGAAAAGTGGCAGCGCTCAACAAATTTATCTCAAAAGCTATAGATAAACGCATCCCGTTTTTCGAGCTAATAAAGCGAGGCAAGCGCAACTTTAAATGGACTCCTGATTGTATAGAAGCATTCCAGAATCTGTTGAATCATCTGGAAAGACCCCCGATACTGTCTAAGCCTATGGATCACGAGAACTTATTTGTGTACTTGGCAATGTCATCCCACGCAATCAATTCGGCTTTGGTAAGAGAGGAGGATAAGGTGCAAAGACCAGTGTACTATGTGAGTAAGAAATTGGCAGCCGTAGAATGGAATTACCCAAAAATAGAAAAGCTTGCGTACAGTTTTCTGATTGCATCTAGGAGGCTTCGTCACTACTTCCAGGCTCACCCCTTTACTATTTACACTGATCACCCACTTAAGCAAGTCCTGTAAAGGCCATAAGCATCAGGAAGGTTGCTTAAATGGAACATTGAGTTGAGTTAATTCGACCTGAACTTCCAACCCCGAAGGTCGATAAGAGGGCAGGCACTTGCAGACTTTATAGCAGAGTTTACCATCCCAGAAGATGATGTGGTAACTAAAGAAGATGATCCGCCAAAGCTACTCCTTGACCCTAATGCCTGGAAACTATACACAGATGGAGCTAAAATTGACAGACAATCTGGTGCCGGAGTGATTCTTCCAGAGAAACGGCTAATATATTACGCTCTTAGATTAGAGTTCCACGCCACTAATAACGATTTCGAGTATGAAGCTCTAATTGCCGGGTTGAAGCTTGCAAAGGTATTGGGGATAACAAAGCTAGACATATTTTGCGACTCCAAATTAGTTGTGAACCAAGTTAATGAAAAGTTTCAGGCTAAGAGTCCAAGGTTGATATCATATTTGGAAAAATTGAATAAGTTGCTGGATGGTTTTGATCACTACAACATGTCTCACATTCCTCGTGCGGAGAACCAAAGAGCAGACAAGTTAGCGAAGATGGCTAGTTCCGATAATCCAGAACATACGGAGCTAGTCCCGATTGAAGTACTACAGTTCCCCAGCATGGATCAGATGGAAGTTGATCTGATACTAGAGATTGAACCTGAGAGATAGTCATGGATGACCCCTCTAAAGAATTTTTTGATGAATGGAACGCTCCCAACAAAGAAAAGTGAGAGGCGTGCAGTTATCCGAATGGCTTCCCGATATGTGTTGCAAGGCGAAGTCCTGTACAGACAAGGTTTCTAGATGCCTCTCCTCCGGTGCATCGCCCATGACGACATCAAGCGTGTACTGAAGGAAGTCCATGATGGAGAGTGTGGCGACCACATTGGAAGGCAAACATTGGCAAAGAAGATATTTCGATATGGCTATTTCTGGCCCACCATAAACAAGGATGCAGCCAAGTATGCACGACGTTGTAATGCTTGTCAGAAATTTTCTAAGATACCTAGGGTGCCACCTAGCCAGTTGAAGACAATAACAAGCCCGTGGCCCTTTGCTGTTTTGGGGATTGATATTATTGGAAGTCTTCCCATAGCGAAGGGCAGAGCAAAGTTCGCTATTGTGGCCGTGGATTATTTCACTAAATGTGTAGAAGCAGAGCCATTGACAATGATCACAACTAAGAGAGTGATCAACTTTGTCGTTAGAAACATTATATGCCGATTTGGGATACCAAAAGTCATCATAACTGACAATGGAACCCAATTTGATAGCATTGAGTTCAGAGATTTCTGCCAGAAGTATCATATCGAGAAAAGATACACCTCTATGAAACATCCGCAATCGAACGGACAAGTCAAAGCGGCAAACAAGGTGATTAAATCCATTCTAAAGAAAAGATTGAAGCGGGCCAAAGCCATGAGAGTTGATGAATTACCCTTGGCACTATGGGCCTACAGGACAACGTACAAGTCGACGACGGGTCACACCCCATTTTCCCTTGCTTTTGGAGCTGAAGCGGTCATTCCGGTCGAGTTAGAAGTACCATCTCATCGAACCACTTATTACGATCCGATGACCAACAATGAGATGCTCCTTGAATCCCTGGACATGGTTGAAGAAAAAAAGGGATGAAGCCGATCTACGCGCCTTGAGGCACAAGCAACAAGTTGCTCGATATTACAACAAGAAAGTTCGAGCTTGAACCTTTGAACCCGGAGACTTAGTTCTGAAGCGCGTCTTTCCACCTCCAGCACATATGGGCCCGGAATGGGAAGGACCGAACTCCATTTTACGAAGGCTTGATAATGGAACTTTCAAGCTAGCAACCGTGGATGGAGATGGAATCCCCAGAGTGTGGAATTCCTAGCATTTGCGGCCTTATCTGATGTGAAATTGTCAGTTTTATTCTTTTGTTTTCTAAGACCATGTAAAAAGGCTCGACTTGCCTAGAACAGTTTGGTTACTTGAACAAAAGATTATAAAGTGGACGTAGGTCATAATTCGACCGAACCACTATAAAAATAAAGATTATAAAAATATCGCGTGTCATTTACTATAAAAACATCCTCAAGGCGTGAAGGTACACCATGATAAAACTGCCTTGATAACACTCTAACCCACTAAAGGATCATGAGAGTATAAAGGCGCTAGAGACTTAGCGCCCCCAGAACTTATGCCCCGCTAAAGGATCGGTGAGCAGACCAAGAATCGAGCTCGAACTCTAACCCGTTGAAGGCTCGGGAGAGATAAAGGCGCTAGAGACTTAGCGCCACAAGAACTCTAACCCGCTGAAGGATCAGGAGAGTATAAAGGCGCTAGAGACTTAGTGCCACAAGAACTCTTATCCCGCTGAAGGATTGGGAGAGTATAAAGGCACAGTGATATATGCCGCTCAAGGGCTCCTATCCCCTCACACAACTCAGGACAAGAATGAAAAAGGGGCCCGAACCCCTCATTTCCGGGAATGGGGAAAGCACATATACGACTCTTATCAATCCTCAATAAGCCCTGGCCAGGCACCATATTGACGATTGATTGGGGGCATACACATATGATACTATACGTTTATGAACACTACGCGTTTACTTAGTACACGGACTTTTCATTGATTATCATTCATGACTTCAGTATTTAGTTACGATTGTTTCAGTTATGACTATCTTTAAGTTTTGTGATTTAGAATAATACACTCTGCAAACCTAATTTGCAGGTGAACTTGCAGGAACACACAATGGCGCAAAAGAAATAGATTTTCATTTACTGAAAGCTAAAAAAAAGTGAGGGCCACTCTCACAACTACATCTTTTGGCCAAAGGAAATCCTAAAGCTAAAACACGAGCTAATAAGTGCATCCTATTTATGCTTGGGAGACGATTTTGATTTCTTTCCCTTCTTCTGTTTCTCCAACCCCTCTTTATCAGCATCAGAGCGGTCACTTTTCTTCCTCTTCCTCTTATCAACAAGAGGCTCCGGAGGAGGACTAGAAGATTGGGAGGAAAGTTGTGAAGTTATTGATTTGGAAGAGAATCTTATAACCAACCCAGTCTTGGGGTCGATTTCGGAAATAGGGGGCACGAATACAGGGTCATGTTCCCCCTTCCTAAGAACCAACTACTTTTCTTTCCTAGCCTGCACGTCAGCCAAGGTTTCACTATCATCATCCTTGGCCTCATCTATGATGACAACCTCCTATTCCTCGTCCCCGTGACCACCATCTGTGTCTTGCAAAGCCGCAATAACCTCAGCGTCCGCAGGAGCGCCGATGCTGGATTCCACGGGTGCTACAGTGACTTTCTCGCTTGTTGTACCCTCGTTTTGCTTTGGAATCTCAGAAACTTCAACATCAGTACCCGAGGGGACGTAAACTTTCTCCGCCACTACCTTCTCCTCTGCATCTTTCTCGACCGGTTCGATATCAACACCGTGAGAAGCAAATGTTAGTAAATCGGGAGAAGATGTGACCATATCAGTTGTTTTTCCCATGAGACGACGACGAGCTGCGACTGCTTTGATGAACTGTGGAGAGAATATGGAGATACCTTCAGCCGATTCATCACCCAGATTTGTAATAGTAGCTCCGACAAAAGGAAAGGTTGGAACCAAGGGAATTAACGAATCATCAGGATTATATTCCTCAACTTCAGAAGTTATGGGCTCCACCACCGAGCTCGAGCCTTCATCAACCTTGTTCTTTCCCTTAAGATTAGTCTTCTCCCTCTCAATCTCTTCCTGGATTAAGCGCCTGCATTTCTCCAAAGCCTCAGGTTCTTCACCTTTGAGAAAGGTCCGCATCAGCTGGTTTTCATCAATCTCATCGACCATCAACCGCCGCTTCTCGCCTTCAACAATTGCATCCCATACATTGGCCAGAGTAACATGATAGTCCGGAATCCAGGAGATGTCTCAAGTCTTGATGACTTGACCAAAGAAGTCAAATAATAGTTCCTCAAAACCAGCTATCTCTTTCTCAGCGAGCTTATCAGCAGCAGCAGTGGCCGATTCAAGAGCATTATTGGCATTACTTTCAGCAAGAGCTGCACGCTCCTCAGCTTGGACAAGTTGATCATTTAAATTTTCTTTTTCTTTTTTGGCAAGAGCGAGGTCGTCTTTTAGGCTCGCCCTCTCTTTCTCCCAGGCAGCTTTCTCAGCAGCAAAGTGTTCCTATGTTGTTTTCAGTTCATCGTTAATTGCCCTAAGATCTCTCACTTCCTTCCTCAGAGCCACCCGTTCTTGGTTGTTTGAATCAAGCTCACTGCGAAAACGCTCCCTAGCACTTTCTAGCTTAGACTTGTAATTCTCTGCGTCTCGCCGAGCTAAAGCCAGTTGGGCCTGGGCATCCACTAGTTCTTTTTCCATTTTTCTCCTAGCCCTGGCATCATTATCAATCTTCACTCTGGCTCTAGCTGCTTCCGTCTCCAGGTGGTGGATGGCAGTAGAAAGTGTGGCGGCATGCTTCTTCATTACCCCGTATTGTTTAGCCACATGGCATACATACCCTATCACCTTTATGTCCTAATCCTCGGGGACCGGTTCAAGATCCGGGATGAATGTAACAACCCGTATTTTTATAACATGTTAAAGCCATAAATCAAGGCAGAATTAAATTTTAAAATAAGAATAAAGGGAAACGGGTTGCACCATTGCGTTCGTCTCGAAATTCTTCTTGGAAACGAGCCCGAGTTTTCGAGAAACGGGGTCCGTATGAGGGAGATATGACCCTCCGAAGTTTCAGGAATTTTCAGAATTGAAAACAGCTCAAAATTCGAATTCGAAATTCGAATTCAAACCCCAGCGCAGACTGGGCGGGAATTTTCCCGCCCAGGACCAGGTCGACCTGGGGTCGACACTATGGTCGACCTCCCAGGAACCAGGTCGACCCTATGGTCGACCTGGGGGTCGACCTGGTGCCAGAACCCAGTTTTGAGCCTGGGTTCATTCTGATGTATCTGGTCTCGTTTTCAGTTTAGATTCGCCCGCCTAATCCTATATAAACAGCCCACTAGCCCCATTCTCTTTGCACCATTCTTCTCTCCTTATGCTGCCTCTGAAATAATAGAAATAAATAAATAAAATAATGGCGTCGCTACTCTGCTGGGATCAAAACTAGAACTAGTGCATCTTCTTCCGAACCAGAATAAGATTAAAAGAGAACAACCGCAACTCTTCTTCTATGATCCAACCAAGGCAAGTGCAGTTATTTTCCGATATGAAATTTAATCATGATCTTGATATAATTATAAATCTGAATCTGAGACTAGGCCCTTTTTCTATTTATCAGATCTGTTCCTCTGTTTTATTATTTTGTTTGTTCTGTATTTCTTCCTCCTTTCTTTCTTTTTGGTTGATAGCCAGGCTACCACGAGCCTGAGCCAAGTCTCATAAGAGATGAACACATAAATGCTAAATTTGGGAAGAATATTGAATGAGGCATATTTGGGCAAAATCGATTTGTAACTAATTTGAGGACACAACGCATGTTGTAATTCTGGACATAAATTTGGGACATATTGAATAAGATGATCTATGACTTGGAAGACGAGGATTATAGTGACTTAGAACATAAAGAACATATTTCATAATTTAAGATCTGGATCTGGGCATATTAAATCTGATAGTTTGTCATTTGGAAGTAGGAGAATTAATTTGCATATGACTTAGGTGCAAAAACCTATATTAAGATTTGATAACTATTAAGTGTGAATACACCTAAGTAAGTTTTTTTTGGATATGTGACATGCTCAATGGCTATATTTGGCATAATTTATATGTGAATCACGATTGGGGTTTTTGAGAATATTCTGAACTATGCAAGTTTAATTAAAATTTGGACATATGTTATATGGTGGATTATGACCATAATTTGGGCATATAAGTTTAGGCCTACTTTATGAATTAGGCAAGATATGTGAATAGGACTTTAAGGAATGTTTAAATCGGCTAAAACTGTTATCTGCTTAATATGTTAAATTTGCCTAATCTGCTAAATCTGTTACCTGTTTAATCTGTTGAATTGCCTAAACTGTTAAATATGTTGAATCGCCTAATCTGCTAATTATGCCTAATCTGCTAAATCTGTTGAGTTGCCTAATCTGCTAAATCTGTTGAACCGCCTGAGCTGCTAAATCTGTTAAATCTGTTGAAAAGCTGAATGATTGTAATTTGTGTATGAAAATCCGTAGGCTCGATCTAAGATTGAGTAAAACATGTTAATTTGATTAATCTACTGCGACTTGAAAAGAAGTCAAATCTGTTAAATTGGCATAAATAGTCTGATATTTGTATAATTTGCAATGGAATAAACTAGTTATAATAAAAATGCCGAGACACGAGGTTAGACTCATGTTTGCGGTAGAAGCCTGCCCGGACCCAACTGGCTTAACCAGCAACCGCAAACTGCTAGTCTAATGTGAGAGGTCGTAGGCATAAATAAAATATGCTTAGACACGAGGTTAGGTCTGGCTTGTGGTAGAAGTCTGCCCGGAACCGCCCAGCTTATCCAGCGGCCACAAGCTACCGACCAAATGTGAGAGGTCTGCGCATTAATATTTAATGCAAATCTGAGATAAATATGATGTCTAAAACATGTTGGGTGGATAGGGCTAAACCAACATGACTGATGAATTAATAAACCTGTTTCATGAATCTGTAGGCCCAATACAAAGTTAGACAATCTGTAAGTCTGTTAAAACTGTACATCTGATCCGTTAGTCTGAAAACCTGTTGACTTGATTTTCTGATCTGTGAACTATTTGATCTAAACTCTGTAGGTCTGAAAACTTGTAAATAAGTTAATCTGAAATCCATTAGTCTGGGGACACAAGGTTAGGAGGGAAAATACTTGTGTCATCTATTGTTTGGGACCCATATTAGTCAGTAACCCTTTCTGTATCAAAACTATGACCCAACAGTAGGTAGGGTCTGGGCACGCTTACTGAACTAATTATAAGTGGTTCATTCTGATAATGGCGAGGGGTGTTGATGGTGCTTTCCAACCGGGTCATGTGCATGCATGGATCCTGTCTGCTTCTGAGGATGTAAGACGCCGTGACATCTGTAAATACGTCTGTGTCATTCAAAGGTTGCCACTTTAGGGAGTGACACACCCTTCTATGGGGCTGGCGCAAGGTATTTATGTATTAGGGAGCCGATCGCTTGGGGGTAGATTTAGGGTACACTTAGTTATGTCTGTTTCCGTTGGGGTACCGTCTATTTCTGTTGGGTGGTAACACCTGTCTGTTTCTGCGTGGTACCGTCTGTTGGGGTGGTAAAGGCCCATTTACTAGTGTACACCTAATTCTAACATTCTGTTTCCGTTAGGTATATTCTGTTTCTGTCTCTGATTCCGTTTATGTACCTTCTGTCTGTTGGGGTGGTAAAGGCCCATTACTGGCATTCTGTTTCTGTATAGACTATTCTGTTCCGTCTCTGTTCCTGTATAGACATTAGGGTAACACCTAATCCTGTTATACTAGTATTAGTGCAAAGAAGTAAGATATAAGTAAGAAGCATAACTTGGGTTATATCATTCTGTTTCTTTTGTTTAGCTTAAGTATACTAGTTACACCTGTTGCTGTTGTCTGTTATCCAGTTTTATTTTCATGTCATGATATTATTATCTGTTCATATGCTGAAAGTCACTGGACTTTCCAGACTTTATGTCTGACCTTGCTTGTTTTCGGCCCTTTTCTTTCGTCCCCGTCCCCCCCTCCCCGGCAGGTTTTTTTAGTGTGGAAATATATGAGCTTGATTCAGATTTTCTTTGCTTGAAGTATCGCTTGGCCTTGGCTCTATCTTTCTATGGCAGTTTATGTTGGGGATTATGACTTTAAAAACTATGCATTCTGAAGGCTTTTGTACAAGACCGATATTTTGTACTTGAATTCTGATATTGTGATTTGAAAAGATGTAACCAAACCTATTTCGGTTTCTGTTGTAATAAATTCATAAATTTTTCAAGTATTGTTTTATCTGTCTTGTAAATTTCTGTTCTGTCTACTAAAACGCTCCATCAAAGTTAAGGCATTCCCTTTGTGAGTGACCTTAACGGAGGTGGGCTGTTACACTTGGTAGCAGAGCTGAAGGTTACCAGATTTGATAAAAAGTTTTGGAAAACCATTTTCAAAAAGGTTTTAAAAAGGAAGTATTTTCAAAAGTAGAGTTTATTTTGAAAAACATAATCCCCAAAGCCATAGCCTATCTTTCTATCCTTTGTCTTGAATCTTTCCTTTTTCTTTCGTTTCAGCATGTCTGGGGATCTTAACCTTCCGGAGGGCGTACCGATACATGGCTGGTTCAGGAGGTACCTAGAAGCTAGGGCTAATGATGCGGGCCCAACAAACGTCCCTCCTACCCCAGCTGCAGCGGTTCCTCCTCTCCTCCGCGCGTGAATACTTTCCCGAAGATATGTAGAGACTTTCGAGCCATGGGTGGGAAGAACTTTAATGGAACTGAATCCTTCATGGAAGCAAGGAACTGGCTCAAAGAAATCGAGGATTTGTTCATTATCTTCGAGGTGGAAGATAGGCAGAAGATACAGTTGGCGGTATGGTTGCTTAAGGACGAAGCTTCTTCTTGGTGGGAGGTCACAAATGGAGAGCATCCGGTAGAGAGATGGATGGATTTCAGGCATAGGTTCGAGATGAAATTTCTCTCACGAGCGAAAGAGAGTTTATACGTAGAAAGGTTCTTGGCGTTGAAGCAGGGGGATTTATCAATTAGAGAGTACGTAAACAAGTCTAATCAATTGGCAGGATTCGGCTTAGAATTGGTAAATACACCGCATAAGAAGGCACTAAGGTTTGCTAAAGGTTTGAATGAGCCACTACACGGATTGGTGATGTCCCACATTCCTATGGGGGCAACCTTCGAAAAATTGGTGGACATGGCGTGAATGCATGAAGAAGAAGCCGAAAGTAAAAAGAAAGAGGAAAAGCTTGAAGGACCACAGAACAAGAAGGCGGGGCCCAAAAAGGAAACACAAAAGAAGGATGAGAAGACTGAAGATAAGAAGGATAAGAAGTTCTTTACTTGTGGAAGCTCGACCCATCTGAACAAGGATTGCAGAAAAAGAAAGGGCACTTGCTTCAACTGTGGAGAAATGGGGCACTTTACAAGGGACTGCCCAAAGAAACGGGGGCAAGGGAAGAGGGCAGAACCCACTTCTGGAGGACAGGCGAATGCTCAAGTGACTGGTAGATAGGGTAGAAATAAGAAAATTTATGTAGAAGGTTTATTTTCCTTATCTGATTGAGGAGTTAAAAACTCTTTCTGATTCTGGCATTTTGATTCTGTAATTGAAACTCTGCACTTTAATACTAGTCTTGTTTCTGATTCCGTTATAGTCTCAGACCCCATGAGGGTTACGACTCATCTGTTTGTGATAAGTTGGGGTTTGAGGGCATCTGTGTTGGGCATTAAGTTAACCATGACGCATACATTCTGAGTTTTTATCATGCTTAGTTTCCTAAGAATCATTTGGTAATCTGATCTGTATCAGTAGTCTGTGGGTTTCTGAAAAGGATAGGAGTTTTTACTCAGAGTGTGAAATAGTTTCCAGTTGGGCACTTGTTTAATGGGAGTGATTCTCTGAGTATTAATCTAATGTTGATTTCGGTCTTCGGGGTTGATACTTAGGGAGTTATTCTCTTAAACCGATGACTAATGGGAACCTAGCTTTAGTTTTAAATATACTTGCTTCTATCACTCGACTTTATCCTTCGACCTTTAGGAAGAAACTAAGGGTGTAAACATGTGTTTGAGACATGTTATGTTTGATGGTTGCAAGTGGATGCAAGTGGTTTCTAGTGATTGCTCGTGGATGCATATACACACACTAGGTACTAGATCGGCTCAAAAACACTCTCATACTGCATATGGATGTGTGTGCATTTTTTTTAAAATTTTATGGATGCAAAATCGTTGACTCAGCACATGGATGTTGCATATGAATGAACGGTTGTGCACTCATATAGAAATGATATGTATCAAATAGGAAAATTGCATAGATGTTGGACTTATGGCAGTGACATAATTCGCATTAAGGAGGTCAACTGAATCAGTGGACCGCCTGATCTTTGCATTGGATAAGTACATCACACACACTCTTGCATAAGTTCATACAGCGTTAGAAATCTTTTAAGGACAATGATTTCTTGTGGATGATGGTTGAGTAGATGGATGATTGGATGATAGGATGCATTCTTCTTAACTTGGAGATTTCGGGGACGAAATCCTTTAAGGAGGGGAAAATGTAACAACCCGTATTTTTATAACATGTCAAAGCCATAAATCAAGGTAGAATTAAATTTTAAAGCAAGAATCAAGGGAAACGGGTTGTGCCATTGCGTTCATCTTGAAATTATGCTTAGAAACGAGTCCGAGTTTTCGAGAAACGGAGTCCGTATGAGGGAGATATGACCCTCCGAAGTTTTAGGAATTTTCAGAATCGAAAACAACTCGAAATTTGAATTCGAAATTCGAATTCAAACCCCAGCGCAGATTGGGCGGGAATTTTCCCGCCCAGGACCAGGTCGACCCTATGGTCGACCTGGGGGTCGACCTGGTGCCAGAACCCAGTTTTGAGCCTGGGTTCATTCTGATGTATCTGGTCTCGTTTTCTGTATAGATTCGCCCGCCTAATCCTATATAAACAGCCCCATTCTCTTTGCACCATTCTTCTCTCCTTATGCTGCCTCTGAAATCATAGAAATAAATAAATAAAATAATGGCATTGCTACTCTGCTGGACTAGAACTAGTGCATCTTCTTACAAACCAGAATAATATTAAAAGAGAACAACTGCAACTCTTCTTCTATAATCCAACCAAGGCAAGTGCAGTTATTTTCCGATATGAAATTTGATCATGATCTTGACATAATTATAAATCTGAATCAGAGATTAGGCCCATTTTCTATTTATCAGATCTTTTCCTCTGTTTTATTATTTTGTTTGTTCTGTATTTCTTCCTCCTTTCTTTCTTTTTGGTTGATAGCCAGGCTACCACGAGCCTGAGCCAAGTCTCATAAGAGATGAACGCATAAATGCTAAATTTGGGAAGAATATTGAATGAGGCATATTTGGGCAAAATCGATTTGTAACTAATTTGAGGACACAACGCATGTTGTAATTCTGGACATAAATTTGAGACATATTGCATAAGATGATCTATGACTTGGAAGAAGAGGATTATAGTGACTTAGAACATAAAGAACATATTTCATAATTTAAGATCCGGATCTAGGCATATTAAATATGATAGTTTGTCATTTGGAAGTAGGAGAATTAATTTGCATATGGCTTAGGTGCAAAAACCTATATTAAGATTTGATAACTATTAAGTGTGAATACACCTAAGTAAGGTTTTTTTTTTGGATATGTGACATGCATTGTAATCAACGGCTATATTTGGCATAATTTGTATGTGAATCACGATTGGGGTTTTTAAGAATATTCTGAACCATGCAAGTTTAACTAAAATTTGGACATATGTTATATGGTGGATTATGACCATAATTTGGGCATATAAGTTTAGGCTTACTTTATGAATTAGGCAAGATATGTGAATAGGACTTTAAGGAATGTTTAAATCGGCTAAAACTGTTATCTGCTTAATATGTTAAATTTGCCTAATCTGCTAAATCTGTTACCTGTTTAATCTGTTGAATTGCCTAAACTGTTAAATATGTTGAATCGCCTAATCTGCTAATTATGCCTAATCTGCTAAATCTATTGAGTTGCCTAATCTGTTAAATCTGTTAACCGCCTGAGCTGCTAAATCTATTAAATCCGTTGAAAAGCTGAATGATTGTAATTTGTGTATGAAAATCCGTAGGCTCGATCTAAGATTGAGTAAAACATGTTAATTTGATTAACCTGCTGCGACTTGAAAAGAAGTCAAATCTGTTAAATTGGCAT
The DNA here is from genome assembly GCA_030737875.1 of Allium sativum. Lineage (NCBI taxonomy): Eukaryota > Viridiplantae > Streptophyta > Magnoliopsida > Asparagales > Amaryllidaceae > Allium > Allium sativum. The sequence continues at coordinate 402,177,373 of CM060922.1, read as the reverse complement.
AAATAGTCTGATATTTGTATAATTTGCAATGGAATAAACTAGTTATAATAAAAATGCTGAGACACGAGGTTAGACTCATGTTTGCGGTAGAAGCCTGCCCGGACCCAACCGGCTTAACCAGCAACCGCAAACTGCTAATCTAATGTGAGAGGTTCGTAGGCATAACTAAAATATGCTTAGACACGAGGTTAGGTCTGGCTTGTGGCAGAAGTCTGCCCGGAACCGCCCGGCTTATCCAACGGCCACAAGCTACCGACCTAATGTGAGAGGTATGCGCTTTAATATTTAATTAATGCAAATCTGAGATAAATATGATGTCTAAAACATGTTGGGTGGATAGGGCTAAACCAACCGGACTGATGAATTAATAAACTTGTTTCATGAATCTGTAGGCCCAATACAAAGTTAGACAATCTGTAAGTCTGTTAAAACTGTACATCTGATCTGTTAGTCTGATAACCTATTGACTTGATTTTCTGATCTGTGAACTATTTGATCTGAACTCTGTAGGTCTGAAAACTTGTAAACAAGTTAATCTGAAATCCATTAGTCTGGGGACACAAGGTTAGGAGGGAAAATACTTGTGTCATCTGTTGTTTGGGACCCATATTAGTCAGTAACCCTTTCTGGTATCAAAACTATGACCCAACAGTAGGGTCCGCGCACGCTTACTGAACTAATTATAAGCGGTTCATTCTGATAATGGCGAGGGGTGTTGATGGTGCGTTCCAACCGAGTCATGTGCGTGCATGTATCCCGGTCTACCTCTGAGGATGTAAGACGCCGTGACATCTGTAAATAGGTCTGTGTCATTCAAAGGTTTCTACTTTAGGGAGTGATACACCCTTCTGTGGGGCTGGCACAGGGAATTTATGTATTAGGGAGCCGATCGCTTGGGGGTAGATTTAGGTTACACTTAGTTCTGTCTGTTTCCGTTGGGGTACCGTCTGTTTCTGTTGGGTGGTAACACCTGTCTGTTACTGCATGGTACCGTCTGTTGGGGTGGTAAAGTCCCATTTACTAGTGTACACCTAATTCTAACGTTTTATTTCCATTGGTATTATTCTGTTTCTGTCTCTGATTCCGTTTATGTACCTTCTGTCTGTTGGGGTGGTAAAGGCCCATTACTGGCATTCTGTTTCTGTATAGACTATTCTGTTCTGTTTCTGTTTCTGTTTAGACATTAGGGTAACACCTAATTCTGTTATACTAGTATTAGTGCAGAGAAGTAAGATATAAGTAAGAAGCATAACTTGGGTTATATCATTCTGTTTCTTCTGTTTAGCTTAAGTATACCAGTTACACCTGTTGCTGTTGTCTCTTATCCAGCTTTATTTTCATGTCATGATATTATTATCTGTTCATATGCTGAAAGTCACTGGACTTTCCAGACTTTATGTTTGACCTTGCTTGTTTTCGCCCCTTTTCTTCCGTTCCCTCCCCCCTCCCCCCCGGCAGGTTTTTTTAGGGTTGAAATATAGGAGCTTGATTCGGATTTTCTCTGCTTGAAGTATTGCTTGGCCTTGGCTCTATCTTTCCATGGTAGTTTATGTTGGGGATTATGACTTTAAAAACTATGCATTCCGAAGGATTTTGTACAAGACCAATATTTTGTACTTGAATTCTGATATTGTGATTTGAAAATATGTAACCAAACTTATTTCGGTTTCTGTTGTAATAAAGTTATAAATTTTTCAAGTACTGTTTTATCTGTCTTGTAAATTTCTATTCTGTCTACTAAAACGCTCCATCAAAGTTAAGGCATTCCCTTTGTGAGTGACCTTAACGGAGGTGGGGTGTTACAATGAACATCATCCTCTCAAAGAAAATATCAGGGAATTGCTTTCGCAAGCGCTCCAGCCTGGCCTGAATTTCAGAATTAGGAACAATGTTCTGTGCAACAGTGGTATCCAAGTCGTGCTCACTAGAGGAAACATGAGATTTCTTTCTCTTCTCCACGATCTTGCCCTCATCTCAGGTTTTGCCCTCCGGCTCGTGGTGTTTTTTAGAAGACTGGACATAAGAAGGCGTACTCTTCGGAGGGGTCAAATCTCTAGGAAGTTGCTTGCCCCCAGCCGGCAGCGATGGACGACTGTGAGGCTTTTCAAAACCTTTCTTTGATGGAGATCGAGATCGTGTGGACTAAGGTTGATGAGAATCCCGGGGCCGACGACTATCCCTTCCCCGACTATCACTACGAGCATGCTTGGGATCTGGAAGGAGGCTTGGTGTGCCCTTGCGAAGGGAACGATCAGAATAAGATCGTTTGCGAGACATTTTCCCTGCAAAAGAAACAGGTGCATGTTAAAACTATGAACGACAGTGGTAAAAGAGTGTCATGGTAAATGGTGCATGTGATTTGTGCATCCCGTGAAATCCCCTTTTTAACGGACCAGGGCCCAGAGTTAGGCTCGTTTGGATGACTTCTTTTTCTCTAACTGGGGCACTTGTCTCTTCAGAGATGGGAAAAATTGGTTCCCTTCTGAAATCTTCCTGTGTATAAATATCGTCTGGTAAAGGAATCTTATTTAATTCCCCTAGTATCTGTTCCTCCGTTAACTCATCCTGAGCGACAAACTCAACCGGTGATGAAGTTCTTAAGGGAGACTGCCCCCCAGAGGTCGGGACCTCCTTTGATTCGTCATCTCGCCCCTCGTCTCCTTTGTATACGTTTAAATCCTCGTCATCCTGATTAATAATTGGCGAAGGACTCTTGCGAAGGGTAGTTGTCTTTACAGCTTGAGAAGTTCCTTCTCCCTCAGTCGGAGGTATATACTTGTAAGGTTTGTCGCCCGCTCCAAGTCCGAATCTTATATCTAAAAGATGGTGTTTGTGAAGGTTCTCGTCGGCGATACATTTCTTAATCCTTAAGAAATCTGAGTTACTCTTGCGAAGGCAGGACATTCGGTCTTCATATATCGATCCTCCCGTTCTCTCAAAGTTGTGTTCTGTATAGAACAAAATGATTCGTTAGCACTGAAATTATGCATTCATAGTAAACGCGGAAAAGTTGAAAACATACTTGCTTGTAGCCACTTCCTCGCGCATTCGTCTTGATGTTTTATATAGAACCAGTCAGATTTGACATCCCCTATATTACTATAACCATCTGTCACAACTTTTCTATTGGCAACTGATTTGAAAAAAGAAAAAATGGGGCTCCTGCGGAACGATGCTTGAAATGGTAATAGAATTTCAGATCCTTGAGGGTAAGTTCGGAACCTCTGCATATGCAATGTACAGAGTATACAAAGTTGCGTAAGAGTTAGGATGGAGTTGCATGGGGGCAATTCATAATTTCCTGAGGAGATCGGCGATAATTGGAGGAAATGGAGGAATAGCTCCTACCCAGCACATCAGTCGACTAACAGTAATGTACCCCTCTGGGGCAGAATGAGGTCTATCTTCGCTATCTGGAGTTTTCACATTGTCCCAGGGAATTCTGTGTCTTAAGCATATCTTCTTAAGTTTTATATCGTCTAATTTGGAAAGTAGAGAATCGGTGAGCTTCTCTATTTCCTTAACACCCGGAACCTCGTCAGGAGCTCGATCATCCTCATCTTCAAGAGATGTGCTCTTAGAAGTCGTTGACTCTATATCGGTATCCGTCTCGTAATCAAGATCAGATTTTTCCTTATTTGAATCTGAGGGAAGCATCTCAGGGCTGTGATGCATTTATGTCTCTGGTTCGGTACTTTCATTCGGTGTCTTAGTCACTTGTTTATCCGACATAGCTGTGTTAGCGAGTAAAAATTAGAACACAAGTTACCCGTTCCCCATGCGTGTAAATGCAAGTGTGTGCTCGTGCATACATATAAGAAAAGCATGAAGTTAGTTAACTGAACAGGATATCGGTCGTGATATGCCATCAAGTTAAGTTGTTCAGTCCAGAAGTTCATCTCGAAGGCTCTAACCTAACCGTCCAAAGTATTGTGATAACGATGCATTGTCAAAGTCAAAATGTGTTCGGGATCGTCAACAAGTTCGGTTCGCATGAGAAATAAGGATCAGATCGCGATGTGTTCAGGTCGTGGAGCTTAAGATGATCGTGAAGAATGGGTCGTTCATTAAGCTCGCCAGTAGAGGGATCTTGGGATCATGACACATTTAAACCAGGAATATGTAAGCGGACCGTGGAGCATCTCCACGATCCACCTCAATACTGCGACCCGATCCATTGACATCAACTACACCTCGTTTTCCTCCATCCCAGTATTACCGCGATCCGAACCCGAACCTCACTTACGATCCGAGCTGGTCAACTCCTTCTCCTTTTTCTTCTCTCCTCTCCATTCATAAACACGAGCAGCTAAACCCATTTACATCACCGTCACTCTCAAAGCCTTGAATTCCATGAAACTCTGCTATCCTTGCCTTTCAAACCAGTAAAAACTTGAGGGAAATGAGAATGAAGTTACATAAAAGCAGTATTAGTGTAGTTACCTTTTTTTAAGTTAGAGATGAATGGGTTTTCTAAGATTCGTGATTAGGGTTTTTAGGAAGAAGAAGAGGCTGGCGGCGACAACGAAAGGAAGAAGAAAGGGAAAGGTAGAGGAAGGCCTGGGTTATATAACGGCAACCCCTGGTATCCCCTTTTTTGTCCCATTCGGACCTTGGGGACTGATGGGCCACGAGCCAAAGCCCACCACGCCTCGAGAGAAGGGCCCGCTCCTTCAGGTGGCTCACTATTGAAATAGGAAGCCCATCGTAGTCCGCGGAGAAGCCCGGACGATTGCCAAACCGAAGCACAGACCGTAGGATGTTTCGGCGATCCGGACTCAATAGACAATTACTAAAATTGAAGACCAAGAAAAACTTACAAAGATTCAAAAGTTTACCTGGTGATTTGACAACAATATTTTCAGAAACCCGAGAGATAGAAATTGACCAATGAATAGAGAAATGACCAGAAAAAATAACTTGATATTTATAATATTCAAGGGGCGCAATTTCCTGAAATAGTACGACATTTCAAACAAACACAACCTTTGGCTCACATAGCTTCATGATATCTCTGTTATTTCGAAGCATGTTCCATCCTTGATAAAACATACTTCGAGGGGGAAAAATGTTGGCTAGCTTTTGGATCAAGCCACCGAGGTTCACGCGTATGTTCACTACTAGGTTTTACTCGTAGGAGCCATGAAACCCCGATCGTGGTCACCAAGCCTTAACGGATCGTGATGCTATTGCTGCCCCTCGATCGTGGATCACTACCACGATCCGATCCGTCCACTCAAGTACTCCACGATCTGATCCCTGAAGCCGAGAACTGAAGGCCACGACTGAGTCATACACGATCCGAATACGAAGGATCTTGTGCTACCTGTCCATAACTGCCATTTTGACCCTTTCTCCATCAAGCTACGAACCAGTCCGACATCATCGGGATCTGTGCCAAGTATGACCACGATCCGTCTAAAGAAATACACTATAAATAGCCCCAGGCTAGGCATTTTTTAGGATCTTTTTGGAAATTCTGAGCTCTGATTCCACCATTATCATATCTCCATTATTTCTATTCAGAGCTATCTGGAATTTACTGAGTGAACCAACATTGTAAAAGTGAGGTTGAGAGATAAATCATTGATTGTACTCAAATCTGAAGTATAATCATAGATATAAAGTGGACGTAGGCTCATTAACTCCGAACCACTATAAATCTTGTGTCTTTTTTGATTTTCCTGCATTTTTTCTGATATTAATCTCTACATAATGGAACAATTTGGGTGTTTGAGCCAATGTTGGATCTAACACGGTATTTAGATCCTTTTTTCATAATTTTCTGAACTCTGAATTGCCGTAAAGCATATATTTGTATTTCCAGTTTCTGGTTCTTCATAACTTAGTGACGAATCTGAATCATCTAATGTTGCTGCGTATGCTTTCTTTATTTTCCTTGATGAATTGTTGTTGTCCGTTTGTTGAGTCGATTTGTCTGGATATGGACACATTTTCTTTTTATGGCCTGGTTTGTTGCAGTTAAAATATCAACCATCATTAATTTTTGAACTTCCTTGATTATAACTCTTCCTTCTATATTTTAGAAATTTTCTAAAATGATTTGTCGTAAGTGTTGTATCTTCATCATCTTCACTAGTCGAGTCAAAATCATTTGTTGTTGCTCTACGTGCAATAGATTTCTTTTAAGTTGATCTGCTTTCTTTTCTTTTCTGTAATTGGACTTCATAAGACATCAAATTTCCGATTATCCCCTCAATCTTCATTACATTGGCTTCTTCAATAGCTAGAGTTTTCTGATACCATTCTAAAGTTAATGAATTCAATATTTCTCTGACTTGATCTGCTTCAAAATAAGTTTTTCCAAGTGCTGTTAATGAATGCACTATCTCTTGAAATCTGCAATACATATCTGAAATAGACTAATTCTCATTCATTTTGAATAATTCAAATAATTAACTAGCATCGCTATTTTAGTTTGTTTAACTTTACTAGTTCCTTCATGAGTAATTTGTAAAGTTCTCTAGATTTCATAAGCAGTTTTACATACAGATACTCTATCAAACTTATTCCTATCTAATGAACAAAATAACATATTCAAGGCTTTAGAATTGCTTTGTGCAGCAGCCTTTTGTTCATTTGTCCATTGTGCAAATGTAGTTGTGGGTTCAGCATGCTCATTTTGTGTACTATTACATGTGTCTAAACCTAGTGACTGTAAATAAATTTTCATTCTACACGCCCAATATGAATAATTACTACTATATAACAATGGTGGTCTAATAGTGGATTGACCATCCTTAAAAGAACTATTACTGCTACAAGTGTTGGTTGCCATTATCACTATTTTCAAAAATCGGATTATGAACTTTTATAAAGACCTTGCTGTGATACCAATTGTTAAGGATTGCAGAATGAATTGTTAAGGCAAAACAAACACTAGAGGAGGGGGGTGAATAGTGTTTGTGAGAATATAAAAAAAAATCTAAAACTTATGTGAATTACAGAATGAATCAAACACGACAAACACAATCACAAACACAGATTCAAACACAGATACAAAATAAACAGAAATGAAAATATAGAAAAGGAAAGAACACATATGATTTTATACTGATTCGAATTGCTCCTACATCCAGTCCTGCAAAAATAGTCAAGTACAACCTCCTTGATGTCACGGCTACAAGGGATATCACCGATTCCTACTTCCTTGATTTCAGGGCTACAAGGAAAACACTGATTCCTACTTTCTTGATTTCACTACTATAAGGAACACACCAATTCTTACTTCACTCAACCCAAGCAATTACAAACAGCCCTATAACTCTTCAATAGCACTTGATTCGGAGAGAGAAGAGAAGAGAGTGTAGAGAGAAGAAGTTTGATCAAAACGGAATTGAATTTGGTAGAGTATAAGTGTAGAAATCATAAAAATGATTAAGAATAATTATATAATGAAAGAGGGTGTAAATGGAGAAGAAGATATGATTAAAAATTCGAATTCAACCCTTTATATAGTGTGTGAAAGGTTGCAACGTTTCTGAAATGTTTCAAATGGTGAAAAGACACTTACTTTCAAATTTAATTTTCTGACAGTTATATATCGACATTGTGTTTTATGTATGTCGACATACTCTAGTGTAAATTTGAATTTTGAACATTTTTTCAAGTGTTTTGATATAAATATAATTCTGGAAATTCTTGAATAAAAATATAGTGTTGTAAATTAATATTATAAATTAGAAAAACATATGAAAACATAAATTTAAACTATATAAACATATTTATAAAATTATAAGGTTTTAAACTATATAAATATAAAGTATAAAAACATAAATATATGAAACTTAAGTTTGAAAAATAGAGATAAATAAAGAATAAAATTGAAAAATAAAAAATAAAATAGAGAGAATTGAGGATAGAAAATAGAATTTGAAAATCAGAGACTGAAAATCAGAATTTGAATATCAGAATTTGAATATTAAACCTGGAGTGCTATTTAGAGTCTTACAAAATCTAGACTCTATAACTATATTAATCTTGAACTCTTGAAATCTTGAATACTCATGAGTCTTGAAATTTGTCTAAAATCTGAATTTCTATAATCTTTAAACTGTATAATCTTCAGTAATATTTCCTATGTATAATTCCTGCATATGTGTGTGTATATATACATATATTCTATACAAAAAGTGTTAGTATATATTTTATAATCAATGATAATTGAAATAAGGTTGCTGTCATAAAAACTCCATTATCAAATAGTTATTGGATTGAACCATACCCGTTCCTGTTGGGTTGGTCTGAGTTTGGTTAGCATCCGGCTGAGCTAGCATAGCATGTGATGTTCAGGGCTCTTCAGTGCCCCCACCTGGAACGATGTTAGAAGGGTTAATAATAGTGTTTTCCTCTGCCATGCTGGGAACCAGTATGGTAGAGTGGTCTTCTTGGTTTGAAGGGAAGGCGCTACTAGCTCTTCGTTGGAGGAGAGGCGGCATAAGACGAGTCTGCTGTAAGATTCTGGTTTGTAATGGAAATGGTGCTGATCTGAGCGAGAAGGTGATTCATCGCTTCCTGCTGTTGTTTGAGGAGTTCAACCTGAGATGTTATCTAGCCCCTTAACTCAGCCAAAATCTTGTCCATGTCGTCCCTAGTAAGATATCGAGATGTGTCTTTATGAGAGGAGGCTTCCTGGCTTGCCTCTACAGCGTGTGTTTCTATTGCTTCAGCGTTTGTAGGACGAGAATATGTTGCATTTTTCTTCCGCTTGATTGCCATTAATTGGAAATTGCTGAAGGTCGTGGTGTATGTCGGTGCATGTGCCCCTTTCCTTGTGCACCAAAGTGTGGACGTCAAAAGTTGGTCACTAATGACATCAACCACAATCGTGTGTAGGACACACAAACAATAGTCACAGAGTACGGTAAAGTAAGTAAAACAGGGGACACACAAGACTTTTTATAGTGGTTCGGAAAGAGATGGTGCCTACGTCCACTTTATATATTGATTTTCTTTTGATTACAAGTACAATCTGTTTGCTTTTTGAAAAAGTAGAAGATAAACACAAAATCGTTGTGTTTCAAAGAAGAGAGTTGGTTATATTGGAGTTAGCAGTGGAATTTTCACTTAAGAGAAGAAGCTCCAAAAGAAGTCGAAGTCCCTTCCATTTTGGACATGGAGGTATTTATAAGTGAAAAAGTGGGTCGAGTGAGATGCAACGTGGCCTACCTCTTTTGTGGGGCTCGATCCTTTGGAATAGTTGCAGCGGTGGGACCCGGTCTACTGCTGATTAATAGTATCCTCAATAATTGTAGTTTGCATTGCACTCGAGATGAGGTGTATCAAAAGTAGAGCTTTGGCTGGAAGTATTTGACTGCCTTTAATGCCTTGAGAATCAGGCTAAGTAATGAATGACTCATTTGGATATTTCCACATAAATCGAAGGATATCTGATCGATCCGATCTTTAAGGGAATGATTGACTCGGTCGGTCTGGGAGAACGATTATGCCGGGATATGCAATACCGTTGCTCGAGAGAAACCGACTCGGGCCAGATCTTGCTTGGGCTTTTCGAAGTAAAGGCCGTCCGCTGGGGTTGGTCGGTGCTGATTCGTGAGCTTTGTGAAATTGGGCTTCGATCCATTGAACTATGACAACTTTTGTCAAAAAGTTGGTCAACAACTACCATGTCATGTTCTTGTCCTAAGCAATCCATTGGTGAAATCCACACACACTTACTCCTATTTCTGCATAGGAACTTCCAATGATTGAAGCAATTCATTAGGCTTCTTCTACTGACCTTCAATAATTGGCAATTTATGCACTTAGTGATAAACTTTATTAATCATACCTTCCTAATAGTAAGTCATTTTGATATCTGGGTACATCTTATTACCAACATGTTGAATAGTCAACCTAGAGTGATGTCACTCTCCCTAAACTTCATCTCTAGCCTTATCAATATCTAGAACAAATAACCTTCCATCATTACGAAGCCAACAATCTCAGTCAACCTCATATTCTTTTATGTCTCCGAACTCTACTCCCATTTTAGGCTTTTGCATAATCTCCATTATTTTAGCATTATGCTTTTGGTTAGCTCCAATTCTTCCATTAAGAGGAGGTATAAGAGATAAACTTGCCAATATTTTTGGCTCTAATTCACAGCGAGTTCTGAAATCAAATCCAGTGGAAAAATTGCAATTGCTTCAATTCCGATAATGTAGCTCTTATACCAGCATTTCTTCTATTCAATGCATTTGCAACTACATTTCCTTTCCTTGAAGTATAAGAAATATTAAAACCATATCAAGCTAAGAACTTCAACCATATCTATTGTTGATATTAAGATCCTTATAAAAGAAAAGATACTTCAAATACTTATAGTCCATAAATAGCTCAAATCTTACTTCCAACAAATAATGTCTCCGGATCTTCAGGGAAAACTCAATAGCCGCTAACTCAAGGTCATGGGTTGAGCGATTCCTTTCATTTGGTTTAAGCTATCGGCTAGCATAAGAAAATACTTTTTCTTTCTACATTAGCACTTCTCTCAAACCAATGCCATAAGCATCGGTATATGCGTTCATCTCTTCATTCCCACTCGAAATAACTAATATCGGGGGCAATTATCAATCTTTCCTTCAGAGTTATAAAAGCAAGCTCACATATATAGCATACCATATAAAACTTTGGTTCTCCTTAGTCAAGATGGTTATTGGAGCTGCAATCTTCAAAAAATCCTTGATGAATTCTCTATAGTATCTAACTAATCCAAGAAAATTTCTCACTTCTGAAGCACTCCTAGGCTGATTCCAATCATGCAAGGATGCAACCTCAGTAGGTCCCACTTCTATGCCTTTACCATATACTACATGACCTAAAAATTTCACTTCTTCTTTCCAAAAGTGGCACTTGGATAACTTTTCTTTCAATCGATGCTTCCAGAGAATCTCTAGAATAACTCTTAAATGCATCTTGTGTTTTTTTTCATTATAAGAATAGATCAAGATGTCATCCACAAGCACAAACTTATTTAGCTGATCTATGAAAATGTTATTCATGATATCCATAAAATATGCTGGAGCATTTGTTAATTTGAAAGGCATTATCAATCACTCATAAAAAGATGATTAAGTACGAAATATAGTAATAGGCACATTATCGTCAGTAACCCTAAGCTTATTGAATCCTCTAGCGAAATCCATTTGAGAAAAAGCTTCTGCCTCATGTAACTACTCAAAAATAATAATCAATCTATAGTAGAGGATACTTATTTTTTTCTTACCGCTTTATTTAATTTGCGATAATCAACACATAATCTTAACGAGCCATCTTCCTTTATCGCAAATTTTGGATATATTTCTCCAGATGACTCCTTTTCACAACAGATCTTCCACTTGCACTTCTAACTCTCTTTGTACTTTGGGAGCTATCTGCCTCAAAGGCATAACTATTGGTCTGACTCCATCCACTAGATCAATTCGAAACTCAATCCCCATATGCATTGTTAATCTCTTTACTTCTTCAAAGACATCAGGATACTAATTAGCAATAGAATAGATAAAAACTTATTTTGTGGAATCTCAATAGAATATGAAAAGTTAATCAAAACTCCATCGCATAGTAGATAATGTATCATAACTGATCTCCCTTCCATATTTCCAATGGTCACTTCAAGATTTTCACAATCCACCATTGTTGCATGCCTCTTAAGGCAGTCCATACTCAAAAACGATGCCAAAACCCAACAAAATTTAAAACAAAGCAATCGTACATAAGAGAGCAATTATGAATCGACAAAACTAGATTGCGAAAAATCATGTACAGACTATTAGATCCTCCTATCAGATTAGTTACGATCAAAGGTCTAACTATTGTTTCGCGTTCCAAACTTAACTTGAATAGTCGATACCATGCACCATGACTACGTTATTCTTTTCTTAACAGTAAGAGCACAAACAGAAGTTAGTAAAACATCAAGGGCATATGCCTTCATAACTGCTTGTTCTTCATTTTTGGACAGTCCTTCAATTGTCCAATTTTATCATAGTTAAAACACTTATTCTCAAGCTTAGTTGCTTTACATTCCTTGGAATAATGACCCATCTCTTTGTAGATAAAGCAGACCATTTCACCTTTATCCTTATTCTTATCCGGTCTACCTTTGTCCTACTGTTTTCACTTCCTCTTTCTGTTCTACTGCTGCGATTCTGACCCTTTTTTTCAAAATCAACAATAGCAGATTTATTTAGTATAAAGTCTCATGACTTAGAGCTTTCTACACAAGCTTTTCAAAAGAAACTTCAATATGGCCCACTTAGTTCTTACCATAATATTCATTAAGTCATGTTATGAACTTTTCATTCTTTCTCAAATGAGCATCAATAAATGGTGTTTCATACTTCGAGAGTGCGTCAACCTCAACAATGTATTCAGAAATGGACATATTTCCTTGTTTTAGCTCTGCAAATTTCTTGGAACAAGATGGAATTTTGAAAAAAAGGAATGAACTTATTTCCAATATTTCTTGAAATTCTTTCATATAATTTCAGCTCTAGTATCAATGGTCAATGTACTCCATCAATCCATGACTCTTCCATTAAGTTTCCTAGAAGCAAGCTTTCTTTTCATAGTATCGTCAATACAAGATTACCAAAAATATCATTACAAGTACCCAACTGCTCTTGCACTTATATAGAAGATTCATTTCCTCATAATGTTTTGTCTCTAAAAGAAGAGAAACCCTTACAAAACTTAGCGAATTCTATTCCAGGCACCTGCACATGAGTACCACCAGTATAAACCTCAGTTTAGAGAGTAGTTTGAGCTCTTCTTAATAAAGACACCATTAAGGCTTTGTATATAGCTTGATAATAAGGTGTTGCAACTTCGGATCCTCTTTCTCCAACTACTTATGAAGCAGAGTTGTTCCTAGTAGAGTTTCTTGCATTTCGTCTCATTCCTTATCTATAATAAGAATTATTAGTCCCTAGATAAGAAAAGTCCCAATGTACTTAATGCATATTAAAATAATATTTACTAATATATAGAAAAACTATAACATTTACAAATATGTTCTTATGTTTACTCTATATATACTTTGGTCACTCGAATAACCAAAGCTCTAATACCAAATGTGACGATCGCCCAACGCAACCTGTACCTTAAAAGGAAAAAGATACGCTGTGTTAATGCCTTGCTGATATGGATGATAACCAAGGAAGAAAACAACAGCAATCTATCATATAACTCATAATAATGCGAGGATAAAATATAATAAGAACTTATACAAAATAATTGTAATGAGACATAGCAAAGTGGAAATCCTAATTTCATAAAGTCACAAAGTCATGAATAGAATGTCATAATATTTGGATACAACAATTCCTCACTACATCGCTCAGAGTTTACTTAAAAAGTAGAATCAAAATATTTACAAATAGCGGTATTTCAGTTCTCCAACTCATCTCAAAACTAGCTTCAGCAACACAAATACTTATTATTTAGTCTGCATATCAAAGTTATCATGATTACCTAGAACAATGTTAATGAAAACCTAAGATAATAAGAGAAAATACAAAATAGGGTCAGACAACAGTCTAGTGTGAGCGATAATAACTATCAATAGATATATTATAAAATGTGATACTAGACATTTTTATATATCATACCTGACCTAACCCTGCAACCAAAGAGTTAACACATAATAACTAAGTAAAATATGATGCCCAAGTAAATGAAAAATAGAGGATACTGACCTAGATAGAGAAATCTAATAGCCTACCTCTCGACTTCGTTTCTCATCCCCATAATACTATAGGTGATGGACTACCCAAAGAAACAAGATACAAGCATCTGTAACAATCATAACATTCGTCTAACGAAACCAAACCATTACCTTCTAAAGACTTAGATACAATGATAACCCACATGACTAGCCTCTCTTACGTCAAGGGTCAATGGAATACAACATTTCCAGTCAAACTACCACGTTTCTCAAACATGTTAGCTTTCAAAACCCTAGTATCTGACAATTAGACTACTCCCAAGTGATCCAAGGAATATGATACCCTTACTTTGTGTTGACAACCAAAGCAATATGATATATCAAAGATTCCTTGGCACCTCCAAATACAAGAGCTTCCACCATTATGTCTTAGGTCCAAGTCTTACTTAACGCAACCCATTATCCTACAGCCTCGTTCCATTCCGAGCTGCCTTTCACTCTCGTTCAATACAATTCCCTCTTGAGTTCCCCATCAAAGAGTTAACACAAGCTTAAAGACCTCACTACCCATAGATCTCACCATCTTCTCTTGCCTCGATCACTTAGCTTCGAACAACTTATTGTTTCATTTTTGAAACAACCATGAAATTATGTTTGAAGACTTGCAGTAAAATAAAAAGACTATTACAACCGATACATACTACCTCAATCTTAAAAACACCCTACTTTGTATCATGAAACACTCTACTTAGGCCTTCGAAACTCCTACTTTAAAGTTTTAAAACATTCATCTTTAGGCTTCAAATACACTGCTTCATACCATAAAACATCTTGCTTCAGTACACTTTCTTCGAACTTCAAAGTAATCTGCTTTAAGTGAAGAAAGAATTATACCAATTACAATAAGGAAGAAACAAAACCTTTGAAACACAATTCCACCTTGTTCCATATGTAATTCTCTTTCATTCGAAACACCCATTTAAAGCACCTCTTAAACACCCCGCATACCTAAGCAGGTAATACCATAGGATGTGAGCGTTGTAGATATAAAGGAACTAATCAAAGGGACTAAGATTTACAAGACATAAAATGGAAACAACGAAAACACTTATTTTTCAATAGCTTTTTATTCCCAAAACATTATTTTACACAAAATAAGATTTTGTAGAAATCAAATGTCATACATAATCTCAACTTAAATCAGTGTATACAATAAAGCATTTCCCCTTCCAATTATATTTCAGAACCATGACAAATAAGATGTCATAGAATTAAGTACGACAGATAGAAAGAAAACAAGATCTTTGACATTAACTCTCCCAAGCTATTAGTATCAGCCAATTTCAGCCCTATGAGCCTATTGCATGAAATAAAAAGGAATAAGGAGGAGTGGGTTAGACATAAAATTTGATGAATATGTAAATACTAGCAAAATTGAGTAATATAGAAGAATAGACTCAATAACAATTATAGTATCAGATAGGATAAGTGTCCGGCACACTATGGAAGAACATACTGGAAAATGTACAAAAAAATATACATGAACCATACAATAAAGGTTGTTCGATTGTTTACACTTTCTCAATTATTGAACGTAATAAACTTGATTAGGAAAATCCTAATACCAACCATCGATCTGCTTTATCCTACCAGTCTACCATCTTATGTCTTTATGGATTTAGGCTTTATCCGACCCAGTCCATCAGTAAAGACATAACTATCGCTTTTGGATGCAGTAGTGACTTGTCTTCCCTGTTGATGCCACCACATGCTCGTGCACCGCGGGAATGCACCTACACACCCCTATCTTTGTTAACCCATAATTTACCCAAATCGTCACAAGTGTGTCCAGCCTCCACCATCACCTTTTTTGAGAACATCAGTGATAAACCTAAAGGGAATGCTACTAGAACAAATACTAGAAAACAAATATTCTAATTTACACCCTTGTCCAATCCCCCTTGAGTTAGGTCTTATTTATCGATCACTTATCTTGCCTAATTATCCCTTTACTACTGGAATAGACCACTATCATTACATGCTTATTAAACTTAATCCCAGGTCTAAGTTTCTAAATATAATAAGCCTTCTAATTATTCCATTTAATTAGAACTCTCATGTTATAATTATATTTTCAAATATGCCCAGTCTGTCTATTATGATTTATTTATGTGTCTGTATAATTATCATAATATTATTCTTGCAAATATGTCTAATATATATATTACCTATTAATGTGTCTATACAATTATTATTAAATTTTTCTTGCAAATATGTCCAATCTTTCTCAGTTACAACCCATATTACAATTCTACTGCAAATCTACATTAATTTACCTATTTCGATCTAATTGATGACAACCTATTGCAAATGAAAAGAGCATTAGAGTAGGATTGAGTAACATGGAACTGAGTGTATATGCAGAAGTGTTGATAATGTGATATGCTATACTTTGTTATAGTTTTGCAAGTGAAAATTTAACGATCTAAATATTAAGATATCACAGATAAGTAATATGTAAATGCAGTAAATAAAAGTAAATGACACTACGAATTTTAATATTGGTTCGAAGCACCGTCTTGCGTCCAGTCCCAGACTCCTTCTGGAATTTCCACTAAGCAATACCCTCACTTCACCCGGAGGAACATGTTACACACACTCGAGAAGACGAATGGGATTTCTCGCCTGAGCAACGGAATAGGACTTCACAAATACGACAGAATATTTGACTATATATGTATTCTAAGTAACACAGACCAGTCATGATTCTGAGTACACCCTTCCTATAATCTTATCCTCAAATACATGGAGTGAAAGTGAGTATTTTAAGGAAGTAGATTGCTTTTGAATCAAGTAGAATAAAAAAATCAAAGTAATGAGAATAGTTCTGAGAGCTTTTGAATGCACAAAGTATAAAGAGAATAGAATCAGAAATTAGAAAGAGAATTGATTATTTGGAAAGTGATATTGTGGTGTTTCAGTAGTATACGAAGAGTAGCAATCATTTTGAAGAGTTTCAATCAAAAGAAGAACCCATTTCTCTTGAATTTTGATAGAACCTTGTCATGAAAAGAAGTGTCTCTTCGCTAAAAATGACATTTGGTAAACATCAGTCGACTGGTTAAAAATGATCAGTCAATCGTGAGAAAGATCATGTACACAAATATGCACAAGTGCACAAAACTATACCAAATAGCACCTACCAGTCAACTGGTAGAAAACAGACCAGTCGACTGGTCTGTATATTTCTACATATTTTTGACACTTGTGACAAAGTGTGATATATATTATGTTGTGTTAGTGTGTTGTAATATTTGAGGATAAATTTTAATAGTAAGTAACACATCGAAGACACAAACAAATAAATAATCATACGCTAGTAAGCTTGCATATCACTTCTTCTCGATTTTCTTTCTTATCTTTTCATGAATCAAAAATTCATGAACTAACATTCTCCCCTTTTTTTGATTGATGACAACCTCTTGTAGATAGTATCAAAGTGTATATTCCTTTCCATAAATATGTGATATATATGAATTCTCTCCCCCTGGGTATGTGGCTATAATTTTTCCAACATAAAACTTATTAGTATATAAAACTCTCTCCACCTTTGTCATCGATAAAAAAGAAAAAGTAGCAACAAGATAAATAGCATACACAATAGAGTTTATTGATACATAATGAATGTTCATAAGCTAAAATAAAATAAGTTCAAAGAGCATAAGAGACTAATTATTACAACTCTCATAATAGTTCATAAAAAATATAATAAACTTACTACCATCTTACTTTCTCAAATAGTGTCTGAACCTGTACTTTCTTCCAGAAAGTAGACAGGTTCTCCAATTATTTCTTCATTTTAAAATCTATTTCTAGAGATACTAAAATAACCTCCTTTTTGTTGTGGTGTACCTACAAAAATAATGTGATATATATATATATATATATATATATATTTTGGTACCTACTTCCTCCATTAGGATCCAGGAGTTAGATGGAAGGTAACCATACTCAAGAGGGTTTAATGGAACCTTTAAAAAAAATTCGTTATTAACTACTGAATTAAAATAATCATCGATATATTTTTCTTTATTTTTCCAATTCATAGGAACCCAAATACTTAAATAACCTCTATTGGTATTTCCTTTCTTACTTCTAGATTTATTATAAATATTTCTAGTCCTAAATGTGTTCGAATTTCTATAAAAATTGGATATTGGATTTACTCGTGCTTTAGTACCAAAAGATATACTTTTAATATACATAAAAGCATATCAGTACTATATTTCTATGATTAGTTTTATTATATTCTAAACCATTTTAATTGTACAAAGGTCTAGAACGAGATAAGATCACGTTTAAATCATTTTGAACTGTATTAAATTTCTCGAACTTACTAGCACACTTTTCAAATTTGATTCCAACGTTGCGATTGACATTTTCAAAAGAAATTTTGTTATTTTTTAAATCATCAATTTCCTTATTTAATTAGAATTCTTCCTTTTTAAAGTTTCTCATTTTTGAGACTACAAATTTGAGATTCTGAATTATCTAAAGATGATTGTATTTTTTTCAAAATTTTCTTTTGATTCAGAAATTGTTTTCTCAAAATATTATTACTAACTTTTAAAATCTCATATTCTTTAGATAATTCTAAATTATTTTTAGTAAAAGCTTTATTCTCTTTTTTAAGAGACAAAATTAAAGAACTAGAATTATTTAAAGAATCTTCTAAAGATATTTTTTATTTTGTAAAACATCGATATTCTTTGAAAGATCATTGTTTTTATTTATTAGCCGCTCATTTTCTTTTTGAACGAAATCCTTTTAAAAAACAGGCTCTTCTAATGTATTTTCAAAATATTTATTTTGTTTTACTAATAATTTATTTTCCTCTTTTAATTTGAATTTTTCTTGCTCACAATCTTTTGACTTAGCTAAAATAATTGTATTAAGTTTATTCAAAGTTTTAAAATCTTTTAATAGTTTTTCATCGTCTAACAAAAGATCTTTATATAATGAATCTACACATACCGATTGTGATTTGACTTTAGCCATGAGACATTTTCTTGCTTGCTCCTTTGATTCTGCTTTGTTGTTCTTACACTTTATAATGCCTTGATTAGATATATTTATCTACATTTATTCTAGGATGTTGTTACAATCTCTAGAATCCCAGACTCTGATACTAAATGTAAAATGTGCTAGAGTAGGATCGAGTAATATGGAACTGAGTGCATAAGAGGAAATGTTGATGTTGTGATATATTATACTTTGCTATAATTATCAAGTAAAATTTAACGATCTAACTATTAAGATATCACAGATAAGCAATATGTAAATGCGGTAAATAAAGTAAACGACAACATGAATTTTTATATTGGTTCGGAGCACCGTCCTACGTCCAGTACCAGACTCCTTTTGGAATTTCACTAAGCAATACGCTCACTTCACCCGGAGGAACATGAAACACACACCCGAGTAGCTGAACGGGATTTCTTGCCTAAGCAGTAGAGCATGACTTCATAAATACAACAGAAGCTTTGACTATATATGTCTTCTAAGTAACACAGACCAGTCACGGTTTAAGTACACCCTTCCTACAATCTTATCCTCAAATAAATGAAGTGATTGCGAAGATTTAAAGGAAGTAGATTTCTTTTGAATCAAGAAGTATGAATGTAGAATCAACGATTCAAAGTAATGAAAGTAGTTTTGAGATCTTTTGAATGCAAAGAGTATAAAGAGAATGAGAATTAGTTGTTTGGAAAGTGATACTATAGTGTTTAAATAGTATACGAAAAGTAGCAATCATTTGTGAAGAGTTTCAATCAAAAGAAGCATCCATTTATCTTGGATTTTAATTGAACCTTTTCATGAAAAGAAGCGTCTCTTTGCGGGAAATGACAGTTGGTAAACATTAGTCGACTGGTTAAAAATGATCAATCAACTGGTGAGGAATATCATCTATACGAATGTTAACAATTGCACAAAACTGTGCCAAATAGCACCTTCCAGTCGACTGGTGGAAAGCAGACCAATCAAATGGTTTATGTATTTCTACATATTTTTGACACTTGTGGCAAGTTGTGATATATATTCCATTATGTTAGTGTGTTGTGATATTTGAGGATAGATTTTAACAGTATATAACACATCTAAGACACAAACAAATAAGTAATCATGCACTAGTAAGCTAGCATATCACTTCTTCTCGATCTTCTTTCTTTTCTTGTCATGAATTAAAAACTCGTGAACTAACATAATTTATGCCTATGCAGTTAAAGCCTCGCTAAAGCCCAGTAGTACCCCCGTTAGAGTCCGTTGCACTCTTCAACCGCTACGCTATTCCAATTTAGCATTGATGATAAGTAGACCATTTTAGGCCCGCTGTAACGGCCTAGATTTTATTAAGAAATATTTAATGAATATTAAATATTTAAAATGAATTATTTCAAGAATTAAACGATTTAGAATTCAATTAGTTTAAGGTTTGAACATGTAATTTATAATATATTTAAAAACGAGCTCGCAGAGGTGCGTTAATTCGTAGTATTACTTTTGAACTTTAAATGAATGTATAGGATTCAAAATAAGTCAAAATTCGTTGAAATAAGAAACTTCGAATCTATTGAACTATAGTTTTCTAATAAAAGTAAAAAAAATCGAGATTTCATCTTGTAGATTGTGAGTTATGTCCAAATCAAATTTTTAGAAAGTCGTTATGGAATCGTTTGTAGACTATAACGATTTATTAAATAAAATAAAGGTATTTTATTATAAACTGAATATCGATTTATCTTGAAAATGGAATTATTAAGTTTAAAATCCAATATAGTTTATTTTGAAACTATATGAAATTCTGTTTGAGTATATACGATAATAATAATTTGGCTATCAAAGAATTTAAATATTTCCAATTTAATAAATGAATATGGAAAAATAGTCATTTTGCAAACGATCTCGGATTTCAATGAAACCAATTTTATTGGATCCGTAATGATAAATTATTGTAAGATTCCAAGTTTCGGATCAATTGGAGTTCGTATGTGTCCATGCGAGATATAAACGTTCAATGTTAATATGTATGTATAATAAATCAATAATTTAAGTTCGAACTAGCACTATTTGAGAAAACAGACTCGAATTTCGATGAAACAAGTTTCATAAGGACCGTAATGACAAACCATGGCAATATATCAATTTCCACGAGGAACGGAGTTCATATGTGCCTATGCGAATTTTTAAACCACAAACGGAGTTAGTAATAGACACATAGCAATATAATAATAAAATAATAATAAAACCAAAATATCTACCCTATAAATAAACCCCAAGTTCACCCCAATGCCCAACCCATTATTTCAACTGCATTATTTGCAGTTTATTTCCCTCTTCCATTAAATTTTTATCTTCCAAACGAAAAAGAACCGGAGGAAACTTCCAACTATAAAGTTGTAGAGTATATCGAGTAATACCTACAACAAAAGTTTGGTGGAGATTGGTGTAATGGTTAGGTGTAGATCTGGGATCGAAGTCAAACTAGATACTTTCGGATTTTCTTGAATATCGTGCAAACGAAGAAGAGTTGGCCAGAGGTGTCAACTAGGAAGTTGGAGAGAGGAGAGACGACTATACTTTGATGTTGGAGGTTCGACCTAATACGCCTTGTGGTGGCCGTTGTTTTGACATAATCGAGGGGATGATTTGTTAGAAACAACGAACGTATATGTGTGTTTTTGGTCGGTGGATGGGCTTATAGGCAAAGTGGTCAACTGATGAATGGAAAAGCAGATGCTGGTGAAGTTTCATCGTCAATAGTGCACGGTGATGGCGGCAATCGATCCTGTGGTGTTTTTGGTTTGTGGGCATTTTTTGGCCGGTCGGAGGCATTTCGAGGTGGCCCCGGTTGAAGAAGGGGTGTGGTGGTGGTGCTGGCAGTGGTGAGCGGCAGCGTCCAGGTGACTCCAGGTGTGCGTGGCAAGCAACAAAGATGGATGAGCAGGTGACGTGAATGGTGAGGAAGGGGATAATTAAGTTCATTAATATTTAATTAATTAATGTAGTTAAAGTTTGGACAATTATATCTTGCTCATATGAAATCAAAATTAGACGAAACAGGATCCTTTGCAATCGTGGAGAAGAATACTTCGTGCACAAACTGATTTGGACGAGATTGGAGCAAATTGGAGTTTTAGGTTAAATTAAACCCACGTGTAATTTAATTCAAAAGCGATCATTGTTGACACGATCAAAATTCACTCTGAAAACTCTTTTTAACTTGAATAGTTATTATAATCGTCAACTGATTATATATTGATGGCTAGTGGTTGCTATAATTGCTTCGTGATTGATGGATGCTTATTTACAATTTTATTATTAATGTTTGTGTACATTTAAATGTCAATAATATAATTCTTATATTATAACTGTTGTTTGATGGATACAAACTGGTGTTGTTGTTATTATACTTGTTCATACAATTCACACCACAAATATGGAATAATTTCGGAATTGATTGAGTCTCGTTTCATTGGGATATTAAATGAATATACATTCATTTAAGTGAAATTAGACATGAAAAAGGAAATTGGATTTTTATATCCGAAATGATTTGAAAATGAAATAGAGATGTTTTCAAACAACTTTTGAAAAGGTTGAAATGAATTCGAAAAAGTTTCGAATTAGAAATGGCTTTTTCTATTTAAAAATAGATTTTGAATAATAACTTCAAAAGTGAATTGGAGCTAGAAATATAAATGACATTTTTAACTCGAGTTGATCATTCCAATCATCTTGTTTATTTTTATGATGGATTTCAGGAATGTCTGTATTTCAAAAGATTTAATTTTGAAAAATAATATTATTTTATTATAATAATAATAGAATATTCAATTTTGAGTTATAATTGAATTTTAAGTTAGAATCGTTTTTAAAGGAGTTTATAAATGTTTTATAAAATACGTTATAACTGAATTGGTTGAATATTATTTTAAATAATAATATGGGTTTAGTAGGATGTGTCGCGTAGCGATAATTCGCGAATTATGGCCATGAACTTCAAACGAGCATAACTAATGCAATTTAAATCAGATTTCCCCGAAATAAAAAACTTTTGCTTTCTATTAATAATAGCTTTCAAATGAAAGAAGAAAATTTGAATTTCAACTTATAGATTTCAAGTTATGTTTAAATCTATTTTTGAAAAGGTAGTTGTAAACGCATTTCTATGACCATAATTGAAAATCGATCGAAATGGCCATATAAAAATTATGATAAATCATAATAAATGATTTTAAAGTGAGTTGTTAAAGAAATATGAAGTTTGAACTATATTTCTATTTTTGTGTTTTTAGCCTAACTTGCTGAATACGGTAAAACGACATTTTTGGAAATTGAAGTTAAATGAACTAAAAGATTTCCAAATATTAGTTTATTGGATTTTGAAAGATGAATTTTGACAAATCATTTAACTAGAATATGGATTTAGATAGAAATGATCTTCGGATATTCAGTATTGATTAATGTTTTGTGGACGTTTACCATTTGCGGATTTGGAAGATTTTTATATCGTTATTCCACTGATAGTATTCATTGATTAGAGAATTTGAATTGAATATAAGTGGATGTAAATTCTGTTTAAATCTTATATTTAATATCAATTCGTTTGGGTTTTGCCATGAATGGTGTCTTCAATAACATCGTTATGATGACCCGCACCTCCCGGCCGCCTAGATCGAACAAGAAAGCATATTGCTTTGAGAACACGACGTATCAGAACACAAACAGGAGAACATTTCTTCGCTATTACAACAATTTACATCAGAGTACAAGGTATCAGAGTACAAATAAATAATATACAATGGAAAAATATCAGAGATTTAAATTACATAACATTGGAAATATAATACATAAGTAAAATGTGGAGCGAAAAACATCAACTACCATAGCTGAAAGAAATACATGGATAAAAAGCTTTCCAAACATAGCTCTAGCAGTAATCCAGGATCCTGTGAAAAGAATTATCTGCAAACCAAAACTACTAGTTCCCGTGTGGAAAATATGGGCACCTAGAGTTTGGGGGGAAACAATAAACTCCGAGTCAGTCATGGGAATCGAAAATTGGGCCAAAGAAAAATTTGAATTTAATGAATGTATTAACTTTATTTTAAATTTGGGTAAATCAAGGGACCACGCCATATGACATGGAACAGGTTTTCTCCCAAGAATACCCCAAAGCAAACATCACAATGCTAAAAGGAAAAATAAAGCCATTATAAGACTCAGGTCCCATCACGCAATGCAAACACGAGCCAGAGGATAGAGTTTTACCTTATAATGGACAAACATGCTTGATACGCGAATTTTTTTTTGTTACTATAAGTGAAGAAATCAACTTCAAATATAAATGTATCAATCATAGAAGGCATAGTACCCTATCTGTAACGACCCGGGTTTTCGCGATCCTGAGTAACCGACATAAACTCAATGTCGACTATTCAGGCATCAGAAATACCGGATTGTTAATGAATAAAAATAGAGGGTGGGAATGGATAAGATAGAAACTTAGAATAGAAGAAGAAGAACATACAACATCAGAGTAACACGAATCTCACAGTGGGATGACCAACATATAATAGATAACATATCTTTGAAATAAAATCAGTATATGTATACAGTAACATTATCAGAGTATAACATTTACAACACAGCGGAAATAAACAATAGCTATATATTCGTGAAGCCTCCTGCTCCAAGCTCTCCAAGTATATCTGTAAAATCCTGACTACTTGACTGCCCATACAAAATTGGGCACCCAAGAGTTTAGGGAAAACAAAACAAAATCTGGGTCAGTCATGTGACTGGTGTGAGTAAACTCCAACCATTTGTTTAACTTTTAAAATTCTTTTAAAATCCATACTCTTTTGACATTATAATAATGTATAAATCAAATAAATAACAATCTAGTGGAACACTTTCATCTCACGTTCCACATATATAATATACAATCAAAAACCGTGGGCGCTTATTGGTTAATGAATTCCAACTGGCAAGGTATGGGACCACCTTCCGACAGTGTATCTCTAGATAGGAATACACCTGGTTCAACAAGAACATCTTGTAACCCAGGCTAAACATGATAGGATCACTCATTTCGCTTTAGTGTACCGAATGTAATATTACCAACGGTTGGGATCAACAACCGTTTCCCGAAAGGAACAACATCGAAATAGATTATAGAAGTAAATGAAACTCTAGATCAGGTGACAATACACCCTACTTTGCAGCTAACCACTTAGCCGTGCGATCTACCCGATTTTATACCATTTCCTGGTTGTGAGGCTAGAGGCCATAACGTATCCTTTTCAAACCACATCTTCATTCACTTTGAATGCCACATCGTCATACCCGCTAAATCACAAATTGATTTCTCCAAACATATCACGGGTAAACAGCTAAGAGAAAGGAATTCCTCCGCCACCAAATGTAAATACGTTTGAAGAGATCAACTTACGCGATCTATTAAATATACTCCATCTGACATTCTTCTATACAGTTCGTCCTGGGATGGACAGACCAAAGGTACTATTCTGTAAACAGGGCAGCCCTTGCATAACTCCGTCTTCAATTATCTTCATCATATTTGATCGCAACGCTAATGCCCATACAGAGTGGTTTTCAGATAATGAATCTGACCCCGGTCTCTCCGTATTGATGACGGAAAAATGGTCAAGAACTTTGATAGTCGGTGATTTAACTATCAAAGAAAAACATGTGTGCAAACAACGATATTATTTCCAGATGGAAATTCTATCGATCAATCATCAATCAATATTTATTCATTTCCCCATTTCTCGTTTCCATATATTCATCAAATCCTTATTTTCTAATTTTAGAAAATATACGTTATTAACTTTGGAAAATGTTTCCATTTCTGATTCATGCATCACTATCTTTTCACATATATCAGTCTCTAACTATAAACTAGTAAGAGAACAACCCCCTACGTATTAACCCCGAAGGCCGAAACCAACATCAGATCAATACCCAGACAGCTGTTCATTTTAACTAATCTCCAGTCGGTTTCTAATTCCTTTAACTCTATTTTAATTCTTAGTTCAAACCCCATTCCCTTTATAAATATTTTATTTGCAAAATATTTACTTAAATCCTTTGTTCACATTAAATGTAAACAATATTTCTTCTTTGCAATCAAAACAGTTTGATTTCGTATTTAAAACAATATCCCAAATCCAATTTCTATTTATACTTCTAATTTTAGAATTTATTTATACAAATCTTTTTTTATTTTTAACACTTAAATCTCAATTATAATTCCCTTTATATAATTCTATTTATTTTATATAAATCCCTTTTAATATTCAACCTACCTTGATTCGATGGCTTAATTTTCCAATTTTTCGAACCCTAGCTCGCAATGTATATGCCGTAAAATATACAGCGAACTGAAAATGTTCGAACTCCCCTATAAACCACACCAGGCTGTAGAGCTTCACTCCAATAATCCAAAAACACGAGTTTGGTGATTTATAAATTTTTCAGCGATTTTATTTTGATTTTTGAAGAATTGAATTTTCACGTTGGAAGGAGAAATAATAACGGCGGAAAATATTGACCACCGAGTGAAGAGTTTTAGGGTTTAATAAAGGAGATAGGATATTTATAGGTAGGTTATACAATTTTATATTCGATTATTATATTTATTTATAATCAATCATTATTCCGTTTATCGTTTAATAATTCCTACGATCACATACAATATCTAGAAATCATGTAAATGGTCATGCAGCTACAGTTTGACACTACGGACCCAACGAAACTTGTTTCGTCAAATTCTGACTTCGTTTGCTCACACAGCATATTTTTAAAGTCAAATTATCGACTGTTTTTCACATTAAAATCCCATACGACCACATGCTGACTCCAAAAATCACGAAAATTGAAATATAACAATAATTTAATATTTCGGATCCAACAAAATTAGTTTTGTCGAAAACGAAGTTCGTTTGCAAAAATAGTTATTTTCTACATTCTAAATAACCCATTTAAAAATATAAATATATTTAAAAATAATTAAATTAAATATTAATAAATTAATATTATCGTATATATTCACAGTGGAATACCATACAGCTCCAAAATATTCCTATCTAAATTTATAACTCGACATTTCAAATCCATATTAAATCAGTATTCAATTTATACTGAATTTTTTTTTATAATATATATAAATCGTTATAAATTATAATGGAATTCCATAGCGACTTTTCAAAAATTTGATTTGATCATAAATCAAATTCTACACAATGAAATCCCAATTTTTCTTTCCGATTAGAAAAATATATTCACCAGCTCCGAGCATTTCTTGTTTCACAGAAATCCTGCTTAAAACGGATTCTATATATGTATTTAAAGTTCGAATCGCCAAATTACGAACTACCGCACCATTTCGAGCTCGATTATAATTATAATTTAAATTATACGTTCAACTGTCATTTATTTAATATCTTCGTTAATATAATTCAACTCTAAACTGAAATATATATTATAAATGATCCAGTTCACACAATATTGTGAATTCCACTATTTCCAACTATTCGGAAATTAAATATATTATTATATTATAAATATTAATTAAAAATTCAGTATTATTTAATTAAATAACCATTTAAATCTCTAAATCACTTTTTAAATAATTAAATTAATTAATTATTATAACGTAAAAATACGGGATGTTGCACCATCCTACTATGTCACCATATAGGTTTACAACTGAAATCGAAAGCCATGTATTGGAAATTGGATTCCATCTATGAACCGAGGCAAGGGATCTTCCTCATCCGATTCGAGCCAATATATCCCATGACACAGAACCCAGACACAGGTGAGCCCTTAGGAGCAAGCAGGGTTGGTCCACTCTTACTTTTATGTACTGGCAATTCGTGAACAATATGTTTCCCGATCCTATGGGACCTAAAATCTTGTCGATTATAAATCGTTCAGATTTCCATGAGGATTCCATATTAAATGGAAGATGATTTTGGGTTTATTGTAAACGGTATTTTTACATGACATTTGATTTATAAACATTTTATTTAAAAACTTATATTTTCACAATTTAATAATGATAACATTAAAACTGTAAACATCCATCAATCACCAAACAAATATTGCAATCACATGCAATCTATATATGTTCGGTTATAAAAAAATAACTGTACAAAATTTTGAATGGGGGACATCTCACTATTGGTTTCCACTCCGTCAGTCTTTAATTGACGATTTTAGTACTATTTGGATTTAAATTTGCCTCAAATTCTAACTTGCTCCATTTATGGTCTGGTCTGTTCCATGATGTAGTGTTCGCTGCCCCGAGTCCAACGTACCCAGTTTCGTCAAATTCCATTTCTATTTGAACTAGTTACAGTCATTTAAATGACAATTACATAAATTACTTAAATTTAATTAATTAATTACCCCCACTAATCACCCTTTAATCCATCATTAACCTTAATGTTAGACCAAAATCTGGTAAATACAGTATGAAGACCTCACAATCTCAGATCACAGAATGCAGATAATGCAGTAAAAATAGGGAACAAACGAGGTTTTTATAGTGATTTGGCTCAAACCAAGCTTACGTCCACTTTATATTTTCTTAGATCTTGAGAAATTACAATTACAATGCCGTCCCACAATTCGTGAGAGTCGTTTATACACAATAACCTTATGTTATCATGAAGAAGAAGAGAAAAGAGAAGTGATTACGAAATCCTCGTGTTAGACTGATTTGAGGAGTACACAAAGTCCTTGCGTACTTAGCAATGGAGTCCGGGAGGTTTTAGTGCCAGAAATCCCAGAGCGTCCTTAAAAGTCCTTTAAATGGTGTATTTGTAGTCATTTCCTGATAGCGGTTCATGAGACACGTGACACACATCCTAAAAATCTCAAAATGTGGTGGAAAACGTCCAGAAATCCTCTCCAAGTCGTTGTATGCCACTTGTAATCATATCCGTGTAAGTTGGAGTGAAAATAGCCTTTAGAATAGGTCAGAATCATGTGCAGAAGCGTCAGTTGTGACGAAAAGGAATTTCGCTCGATCCGAATCAGTCGCTAAACCGACCCAGAGCGTTCGAAACGCCTGATTGTTTTGAGAACACGACAAATCAAAACGCAGACGGAAGAACATTTCATTGTTAATTACAACAATACCATCAGAATACAAGAATATACAGTATAAATGAATAAATATTACACAGAAATATCAGAGATTTATATTACATTTAAATACATCGCAGGGGAAAATAATACAATACACAACTGAAGGAGATATACGGATACAAAGCTTTCCGGATATCGTTCCAGCTGTAAACCAGGATCCTGTGAATATAAATCTGCAAAACCAAACTAGTAGTTGCCCGTGTCAAAATAAGGGAACCCAGAGTTTAGGTTAAAACAATAAACTCCAGGTCAGTCATGGGACTGGTGTGAGAACTAAAACAGTTATTAATCTTTATTTCAAAGTTAGGTAAATCAAGGGACCACGCCGTATAACACGGAACGAGTTTCCTCCCAAGAACACCAGTGCATAAAACAACAGCACAATGCTAAATAAAGAAAAATGAAGCTATTATAAGACCCAGGTCCCATCACACAATGCAACGCAAGCCGGAGGATAGGGTTTTTACCTTATAATAGCCAAGAATGCTTGATACGTTTAAAACAAATCATTTATTATTACTATAAGTGTATAGTGTATAAAACAACTTCAAATCATAAGTATCAATCATAGACGGCATAAGCGCCCCATCCCACTATGTCGCCATACTAGGCTCTACAATCAAAACCGCAAATGTCACGTATTTGGAAGTTGGATTTCCATCTATGAACTGAGGTAAGGGATCGTCCTCTACCGATTTTAGACAATCTAGCCCATGCCTAGGAACAGCCGCAACTGCCCCTTGGATCGTCAGGGCCGGTCCACCGATGTGGATTATTATGCCTGAACACTACGTTTCCCCGCCCTTTGGGGTGTAAATGAGCCAACGAATGACTCCATCAGACCCGGATCGTCCGATCTAACCGAGGCGCCTCGCAACAGCAACAACCACACAGGTGAAAAGTATATAAATGTCAGGGCTGGTAGGTCACTGACACCACCCTAGCTAGAAGGAAACGCATGCCCTCCCTGAGGTCGTCTCCCGTTTCTGGTTCACAACCGGGGTGTGAGGCCCGCGAATTCACGTTACACAAAGCTATGCTACACATTCCGTGCTTTGATCATCAACCACAAGACTTTGCTTTTCAACAGAAGCCTTGATCACTTGCCACTTAGGCATGCCACACAGGCAATTCACTCTATGCGTTTGATATCTGTTCAATTCTTTCACTCTATAGAATCGTACATGAGATTTTCCCCTCATACGGCTCCTAGTTCAATTCTTTCAAAGTAATTAGATCCTTTTCTTTGTTCGAGAACCTGTTCCCTTCTTCCATTTAGCCCCGAAGGGTAATTAAGGCCAATTCATTCACATTTTCATGTTCCGATTGAACGCTTTCCATTTAGGATCAAAGAAGAAGATTATTCTTTTTACCAAAAATATGTGGATCAAATCACGATCTTTTATTCTACTCTGATAAGAACAGTAGATCTTTCTGGATTAATCCCTTTGCCCTCACTCTGCGAGAATCAGAAAGATTCTTTTCGAGTATGAATTTGTTCATTTGGAATATAGGCTCTTCTATTTATTACTTCTTCTTTTTTATTCGTTATTTCATTTCGATTTTCTTTCCCTCTCTTTTCTTTTTATTTCCTTCCATTATTCCTTAAGTCCCATAAGGTTTGGTGATCCTGTAAAATATGACCCATTTTCTCATTAAGCGAGGGGTACGAAATAAATCAGTTTGGTTTTTTGTTCAAAAAAAAGTGTTATGTGAAATCTTTGGTTCCTTCCTCTTCCTCTATCCCATAGGTACATCGTTTGGTTTGAATCAATAGAGAACATTTTCTTCTATATGGATCGATATGATTACATTTCAATTCCTTCCTGATACCTCCCAAAGAAAATATCGAATTGATCCAAAATTGATGGGTTAGTGTGAGCTTATCCGTGCGGTTATGCACTTTTCAAATAGGAATCAATTTTCTGAAAGATCCCGGCTTTCGTGCTTTGGTGATTCATCTGAGATCCTTTCGATGACCTATGTTGTGTTGAAGGGATATCTATATGATCACATCGATTGCATAAGGCCCACGATAGCAACGAAATCGGGGAAAGTATACAGAAAAGATAATTCTATCTTCCAATTGTAATAACTATCAAAAGCTATGCAAGAAAATATGCTATCAGAGAGGTTTGAGTGTCATCTTGACTTGTCCATGAAACTAAAGAATTATCATATAATAACTAAGTAAAATATGCTACTCACGTAAACAAATAATAGAGGATACTAATCAGGATAGAAGAATCTAACAGCCAACCTCGTGATATCGTTCCCCGTCCCCTCTCTAGAAAACTATAGATGATGGAAAACCTAGGGAAATAAGTGAGAGAAACTATAACAATCGTAGAACCCATCAAACAAAATAAAACCATCACCTTCTAATGCTCGGAATACATTAATAACCCATATGACTGACCACACTTACATCGTAGGTTAATGGAAAACATTAGTTCAGTCGATCTATTGTGTTTTCCCTAACATGTTTGCCTTTAGAACCCAAATATACAACAATTTAACCACTTTACAAGTAACCTCTAGCATATAATATCCTTCCTTTGCATCAGCAATATGAACTTTCTGGGCTATCTTAGGTCTGAGTCCCACTCAAACCGATGCATTGTCCTATAACATCGTCCAATTTAAGCTGCCTTTGATACTGCTTCGATGCCATTTCCACTTGAGTTCCCCATTGAAGAGCCAACATATCCTTAAAAACCTCACCTAGCTATCCCTTGGATCTCACCATCTTCTCTTGTCTCAATCACCTAGCTTCGAATAGACTTATAGTTTCATTTTTGAAATAGTCATAAAATTATGTTTGAAGACCTGTACTAAATAAAATGAATGTTACCCCTATACATATTGCCTCAATCTTCGAAACACTCTGCTTTGAATCACAAGGCACTCTGATTCGAGGTTCGAAACATCTACTTTAAAGCTTCAAAACATTTGGCTTCGAAACATTAAGCTTTAGACTCAAAACACCCAGTTTCATACCAAAAAACATCCTGCCTCAAAACACAAACTTCAAGGTAATATGTTCCAAATAAAGAAAAATTATATCAATTACAACAATGACAAAATAGAACCTTCGAAACCCAATTACATCTTGTTTTAAATACTATTCTTCCCTCATTTAAAACACCTATTTGAAGTGCCTCATTGCTTCGAAATACTACTTTACAACACTCTTCTGCTTTAACACATCAACTCTCATTGCACCTCAACTTTGAGTATCTTGATTCATATTTATCCGAACCTACTTGGCTTCGTTGTGCATCAACACAAAGTTCACTGCTTCAGATAGAAGCTCATATCCTGAAGTTGCTCCGAATCGCCGCTTTATCTTGTTGTGCTTTGAGCTCCTTTTCTTCACTCATAATTCTCCTCTGTTGTGCTTCCAAACTTACTAGACTGCTTCAAAACCACTTCTATTTGCTTTGAACCATCTTATGTTGCTTTAAATCTTTTATACTGCTTCGATTCGAATCATTAGGTCAATTCGAATCCTTATTTCCTACTTCAAGCCAACTGCTTTAATTATGTGAATCCCTTAGACCTATTTCAAACCTAATGGTTATCTACTTGCTTTGATCCAAAGCACTCCGTTCACCCTCGAACTAGCCACTTTTTCTTCTCTCAGCCTTTATGCATACTCAAGAAAATGGCTTCGAGCTTACACATTGAGTAGTTCATGCCCACCATTCTTGAATTCGAAATATTTCTAGCATTTTGAATTCTTTCTAGATATGCTTCGATCATCTACCAACAATCTCTAATCATATTTCAATAACCCATCCGGATCCTAACATGCCGTAACACCCCGTATTTTCTGTAATCATAAGAATAACAAATCAAGGCAGAATTAAATTTTAAAATAATAATCAAGGGAAACGGGTTGCGCCATTGCGTTCGTCTCGAAATTCTTCTTGAAAACGAGTCCGAGTTTTCGAAAAACGGAGTCCGTATGACCAAGTTACGACCCTCCGAAGTTTCAGAAATTTTCAGAATAAAAAACAGCTCGAAATTCGAATTCGAAATTCGAATTCAGACCCCAGGGCAGACTGGGCAGGAAATTTCCCGCCTAGGACCAGGTCGTCCTGGGGGTGGACACTATGGTCGACTTCCCAGGGACCAGGTCGACACTATGGTCGACCTGGTGCTAAAACCTGGTTTTCAGCCTGAGTTCATTCGGATGTTTCTGGTTTCGTTTTCAGTCTAGATTTGTCCTCCTAAACCTATATAAACAACCCCCTAGCCTCATTTTCTCTACACAATTTCATTCTGTCTATACTCTGCCTCTGTTCTAATTAAAAATAAAAATGGCGTCGCTACTCTGCTGGAATCAAAACTTGGACCGATGCATCTTCTTCCAACCTGAATAGAATTAAAAGCTAAATCAAATCTCAAATCAAAGTTTAGAGCTACAACAACAATTAGAGAGGAATAATTCAGCATTTCTGCATCAACAACAGTTTATTATCCTTTTTTAAAACCACGAAAGGCAAGTACAGTTATTTTCCGCTATAAACTGTAACTATAATTGTGACATGATTGTAAATCTGAATTTGAGGTTGTGTACGTTCTGTTCTGATATATTTTATTCTGTATCTCTTTCTTCTTTCTGTTCTATAGCCAGGCTACCACGAGCCTGCGCCACATCTCATAAGAGATTAATGCACGAACGCAAAATTTTGGGACGAATAATAATGAATAATTGGACATGAAACTGTTGCCTATGAGACTATTGCCTTTGACTATGATTCATGCCTACGAGACTATTGCCTATGACTATGATTCACGCCTATGAGACTATTGCCTATGACTATGATTCATGACTATGAGACTATTGCCTATGACATTGAATAAGAAACTACTGTGATTAGTCGCCCATGACTATTGTGGTTAGTTGCCTATAACTATTGTAGTTAGTTTCTTATGCCTATTCCCTTAATGATGTTAGATCTCATATTTAGTATGTAACTTTGCTAGTTTATTCCCATTCACTGTTATGTATATCGATCCTATTGAGCCATTATTATTGTATTTGGTTCATTATTGCACGCCTATTCTTTTATATCAATTCTTGTGCTTATCCCCTATTCCTTTTGTTAGGACCATTCCATGAGTATTTAGAGAACTTGTGGAAACATGTTATACGGGGATTAGGCGTAGCTTAATTAAGTAAATCTGGCATAGCAAATATGTTGGCATAATCTGAATTAGCTATAATAGAGAATGATTTACATGTGTATTAGTCTTGGACATAAATGGTGAACTAGAATAATAAATCTATTTTTGACATGAACTGTAAATGGGAATATTAAGGCTAAAATTTGGGGCATATATTGTATTATGAATTATGATCTTGATTTAGGCATGTAAGTTTAGGCTGAATTTATGATTAGGCAAGATATGTAAATAGAGTTTTAGATATATATAATCTGCTATCTGCTAAATCTGTTAAATTGTCTAATCCGTTATCTGCTAAATCTGTTGAATTGCCTAAACTGCTAAATCTGTTATCTGCTAAATCTGTTGAATCGCTTAAACTACTAGATCTGCTACCTGTTGAATTGTCTGATCTGTTGAAAACTAGATAAAGGTAATCTGGGTATGGAAATCCGTAGGCTCGACCTAAGATTTAGTAGAACATGGAAATTTGATTAATCTGTTATATCCTATGAAGAAGTTTAATCTATTAAATAAACATAATTAGTCCGATATCTGAAAAATCTATATTGGGATGAATTGGCTATGACACGAGGTTAGGCTCTGTTTGCGGTAGAAGCCTGTCCAGAACCAACCGGCTTAACCAGCGACCGCAAACTGTCAGTCTAATGTGAGAGGTCGTAGGCATAACTAAAATATGCTTAGACACGAGGTCAGGTCTGGCTTGTGGCAGAAGTCTGCCCGGAACCGCCCATCATATCCAGCGGCCACAAGCTACCGACCTAATGTGAGAGGTCTGTGCATTAATATTTAATTAATGCAAATCTGGGATAAATATGATGTCTAAAACATTTTGGGTGAATAGGGTTAAACCAACCAGATTGATGAATTTAACAAACCCGTTTCGTAAGTCGGTGGGCCCAATACAAAGTTAGACAATCTGTAAGTCTGTTAAGAACTGTACATCTGATTCGTTAGTCTGAAAACCCGTTAACTTGATTTTCTGATATGTGAACTAGTTGATCTGAACTCTGTATGTCTGAACTTGTAAACAAGTTAATCTGAAATCTGTTAGTCTGGGGACACAAGGTTAGGAGGGAAATTACTTGTGTCATCTGTTGTTTGGGACCGATATTAGTCAGTAACCCTTTCTGGTATCAAAACTTTGACCCAACAGTAGGTAGGGTTGGGTCACGCTTACTGAACTAATTATAAGCGGTTCATTCTGATAATGGCGAGGGGTGTTGATGGTGCGTTCCAACTGGGTCATGTGCGTGCATGGATCCCAGTCTGCCTCTGAGGATGTAAGACGCCGTGACATCTGTAAATAGGTCTGTGCCAATTGGTTGCCACTTTAGGGAGTGATACACCCTACTGTGGGGCCGACATAGGGTATTTATGTATTAGGGAGCCGATTGCTTGGGGTAGGGTTTTAGGGTACACTTAGTTCTGTCTATTTCTGTTGGTACCGTCTATTTCTGTTGGGTGGTAACACCTGTCTGTTTCTGCGTGGTACCGTCTGTTCGGGTGGTAAAGGCCCATTTACTAGTGTACACCTAATTCTACATTCTGTTTCCGTAGCGATTAATCTGTTTTTGTTTCTGTACTTTCTGTTCGGGTGGTAAAGGCCCATTATTAGCATTCTGTTTCTGTCTGTTTTTGTTCGGGTGGTAAAGGCCCATTATTAGCATTCTGTTTCTGTTTGTTTCTGTTGGGGTGGTAAAGGCCCACTACTAGCATTCTCTTCTGTGGAAATTATTCTGTTCCCGTTTCTGTTTCAGTTTAGACATTGGGGTGACACCTAATCCTGTTATACTAGTATTAGTATAGAGAAATGAAAAGTAATATTATTCTGTTTCTTCTGTTTAACCTAAGTACATATGCTGCTCCTGTTACTGTTATCTCTTATTCAACTTATTTTCATGTCATAATTATTATTATCTGTTCATATGCTGAAAGTCACTGGACTTGCCAGACTTTATGTCTGACCTTGCTTGTTTTCGCCCCTTTTTCTTCCGTTCCCCCCCCAGGTTTTCTAAGGAGGAAATACTTTAGCTTGATCCGGATTTCTTCTGCTTGAAGTACTTAGAGTGCTTAAAGTATGGCTTGACTCCTTATGGCAGCTTCTGTGGGGATTATGATTTTAAAGTTTTGTACTCTGATGATTTTCTGAGCAAGACTGATATTTATGTACTTGAGTTTTTGGTAAAGATGTAACCAAACTGATTTCTGTTTTCCGCTGTAATAAAGTTATAATTTCTCAAGTATTGTTTATCTGTCTTGAAATTTTATGTTCTGTTTACTAAAATGCTCCACCAAAGTTAAGGCAATCCCTTTGTGAGTGTCCTTAACGGAGGTGGGGTGTTACACTTGGTATCAGAGCTGAAGGTTACCAGATTTGATAAAAAGTTTTGAAAACTATTTTCAAAAAGGTTTTAAAAGGAAGTATTTTCAAAAGTAAAGCTTATTTTTTAAAAACATAATCCCCAAAAGCCATATATCTATCTTTTGATCCTCTGTTTGAATCTTTGTTTCCTTCTTTCTCCGGGGCTCCCAGCTTTCTGGGAGGTAACCTCATCGCGACATGATTCTGTAGGCTTGATAAGACTACATCACCGGTCAAAGGGCAAATAAGCGCCCGACTTCCATCTGTAGCCGCAGTAGTCTCACCTATGGCTAATTTTCTTTCGAGCTTTGTAGGATTTTCCATGCGATGGAGGCCGCTTTCGAGGGACTTGTTAACATGTTATACACGGATAGTAAAGATGAGAATGAGGGAGTTTGGCTAAGGAGCACAACCCAAGGATGAGAAACTCATGGATATGGACTTGGTTCACAAAGGAGGCAAAAAGGAAAGAAAGACTTAAGATAAAGGAGGAGAAAAGTGCTTTACTTATGGAAGCTTGACTCGTCTGAACAAGGATTGCCGAAAGAGGAAGGGCACTCACTTCAACTGTGGTGAGATGGGACACTTCACTAGGGACTGCCCGAAGAAACGGGGGCAAGGACAGAGGATATGACCTACTTCGGGAAGGCCGACGAATGCTCTCATAGTTAGTGAATAGGATAGAAGTAGGAAAATTTCCGTGGAGAGTTTCGTTTCCTTATCTGATTATTGAGTTAGAACTCTTTCCGATTATGACATTCTGATTCTGTAGTCGAGTCTCTACACTTTAATACTAGTCTTGTTTCTGATCTGGTTATAGTCTCAAACCCCATAGGGGTTACGACTTATCTGTTGGTGATAGGTTGGGGTTTGAAGGTATCTGTGTTAGGCGTCAAGTCGATTGTAATGCATACATTCTGCATTTTTGACGGATATGGTGGGATTTTCCGATGCTTAGTTTTCTAAGAATCATTAGATAATCTGATCTGTACCAGTAATCTGTAAATATCTGAATATTTCTGATAAGGTTAAGATTTCCAGTTTTGACATTGTCTAAAGAGGGTAATCCTCTAGGTGTCAATATGATATTGGTTTCGGTCTTCAGGGTTGATACTTAGGGGAATTTGTCTCTCAACCAAGGTCTAATGAAAACCAAGTTTTTGTTTTATCTGTACTCGCTTCCATCATTCGACTGTATCATATCGATCGAATCTTCGAACTTTAGGTAGAAACTAATGGGTGTAAACATGTGTTTGAGACATGTTATGTTTGATGGTTGCAAGTGGATGCAAGTGGTTGCTCGTGGATGCATATACACACACTAGGCACTAGATCGGCTCGAAAACACTCTCATACTGCATATGGATGTGTGATCATTTTCAATTTTTGTGGATGCAGAATGATTGACTCATCACATGGATGTTGCATATGAATGAATGGTTGTCACTCATATAAGAATGACATGTATCAAGTAGGAAAATAGCATACATGTTGGACTCATGACACTGACATAGTTCGCATTAAGGAGGTCAACTGAATCGGTGGACCACCTGATCTTTGCATTAGATAAGGAACATATACACACACTTTTGCATATGTTCATACAACATTAGAAGTTTTCTAAGGACAATGGATGCTTGTGAATGATGGTTGAGTAGATGGATGACTGGATGGTAGGACACATTCTTCTTAACTTGAAGATTTCGGGGACGAAATCCTTTAAGGAGGGGAGAATGTAACACCCCGTATTGTCTGTAATCATAAGAATAACAAATCAAGGAAGAATTAAATTTTAAAATAAGAATCAAGGGAAACGGGTTGTGCCATTGCGTTCGTCTCGAAATTCTGTTTGAAAACGAGTCCGAGTTTTCGAAAAACGGAGTCCATATGACCAAGTTACGACCCTCCGAAGTTTCAGGAATTTTCAGAATAAAAAACAGCTCGAAATTCGAATTCGAAATTCGAATTCAAACCCTAGGGCAGACTGGGCGGGAAATTTCCAGCCCAGGACCAGGTCGACCTGGGGGTCGACACTATGGTCGACCTCCCAAGGACCAGGTCGACACTATGGTCGACCTGGTGCCAAAACCTGGTTTTCAGCCTGAGTTCATTTGGATGTTTCTGGTTTTGTTTTCAGTCTAGATTCGTCCTCCTAAACCTATATAAACAGCCCCTACCTCATTTTCTCTACACAATTTCATTCTGTCTATACTCTGCCTCTGTTCTAATTAAAAATAAAAATGGCATCGCTACTCTGCTGGAATCAAAACTTGGACTGATGCATCTTCTTCCAACCTGAATAGAATTAAAAGCTAAATCAAATCTCAAATAAAAGTTTAGAGCTACAACAACAATTAGAGAGGAATAATTCAGTATTTTTGCATCAACAACAGTTTATTATCCTTTCTTAAAACAACGAAAGGAAAATACAGTTATTTTCCGCTATAAACTGTAAATATAATTGTGACATGATTGTAAATCTGAATTTGAGGTTGTGTACGTTCTGTTCTGATATATTTTATTCTGTATCTCTTTCTTCTTTCTGTTCTATAGCCAGGCTACCACGAGCCTGCGCCACATCTCATAAGAGATTAATGCACGAACGCTAAATTTTGGGACAAATAATAATGCATAATTGGACATGAAACTGTTGCCTATGAGACTATTGCCTATGACTATGATTCATGCCTATGAGACTATTGCCTATGACTATGATTCACGCCTATGAGACTATTGCCTATGACTATGATTCATGACTATGAGACTATTGCCTATGACATTGAATAAGAAACTATTGTGATTAGTCGTCCATGACTATTGTGGTTAGTTGCCTTTAAATATTGTAGTTAGTTTCTTATGCCTATTCCCTTAATGATGTTAGATCTCATATTTAGTATGTAACTTTGCTAGTTTATTCCCATTCACTGTTATGTACATCGAGCCTATTAGGCCATTATTATTGTATTTGGTTCATTATTGCACGCCTATTCTTTTATATCAATTCTTGTGCTTATCCCCTATTCCTTTTGTTAGGGCCATTTCATGAGTATTCAGAGAACTTGTGGAAACATGTTATATGGGGATTGAGCGTAGCTTAATTAAGTAAATCTGGCATAGCAAATATGTTGGCATAATCTGAATTAGCTATAATAGAGAATGATTTACATGTGTATTAGTCTTGGACATAAATGGTGAACTAGAATAATAAATCTATTTTTGACATGAACTGTAAATGGGAATATTAAGGCTAAAATTTGGGGGCATATATTGTATTATGAATTATGACCTTGATTTAGGCATGTAAGTTTAGGCTGAATTTATGATTAGGCAAGATATGTAAATAGAGTTTTGGATATATATAATCTGCTATCTGCTAAATCTGTTAAATTGCCTAATCCGTTATCTGCTAAATCTATTGAATTGCCTAAACTGCTAAATCTGTTATCTGCTAAATCTGTTGAATCGCTTAAACTGCTAGATCTGCTACCTGTTGAATTGTCTGATCTGTTGAAAACTAGATAATGGTAATCTGGGTATGGAAATCCGTAGGCTCGACCTAAGATTTAGTAGAACATGGAAATTTGATTAATCTCTTATATCCTATGAAGAAGTTTAATCTATTAAATAAACAGAATTAGTCTGATATCTGAAAAATCTGTATTGGAATGAATTGGCTATGACACGAGGTTAGGCTCTGTTTGCGGTAGAAGCCTGTCCAGAACCAACCGGCTTAACCAGCGACCGCAAACTGTCAGTCTAATGTGAGAGGTCATAGGCATAACTAAAATATGCTTAGACACGAGGTCAGGTCTGGCTTGTGGCAGAAGTCTGCCCGGAACCGCCCAGCATATCCAGCGGCCACAAGCTACCGACCTAATGTGAGAGGTCTGTGCATTAATATTTAATTAATGCAAATCTGGGATAAATATGATGTCTAAAACATTTTGGGTGAATAGGGTTAAACCAACCAGATTGATGAATTTAACAAACCCGTTTCGTAAGTCGGTGGGCCCAATACATAGTTAGATAGTCTGTAAGTCTGTTAAGAACTGTACATCTGATCCGTTAGTCTGAAAACCCGTTAACTTGATTTTCTGATCTGTGAACTAGTTGATCTGAACTCTGTATGTCTGAACTTGTAAACAAGTTAATTTGAAATCTGTTAGTCTGGCGACACAAGGTTAGGAGGGAAATTACTTGTGTCATCTGTTGTTTGGGACCGATATTAGTCATTAACCCTTTCTGGTATCAAAACTTTGACCCAACAGTAGGTAGGGTCCGGGCACGCTTACTGAACTAATTATAAGCGGTTCATTCTGATAATGGCGAGGGGTGTTGATGGTGCGTTCCAACTGGGTCATGTGCGTGCATGGATCCCAGTCTGCCTCTGAGGATGTACGATGCCGTGACATCTGTAAATAGGTCTGTGCCAATTGGTTGTCACTTTAGGGAGTGATACACCCTACTGTGAGGCCGACACAGGGTATTTATGTATTAGGGAGCCGAT
Source organism: Allium sativum (assembly GCA_030737875.1). Lineage (NCBI taxonomy): Eukaryota > Viridiplantae > Streptophyta > Magnoliopsida > Asparagales > Amaryllidaceae > Allium > Allium sativum. The sequence goes on along the minus strand of CM060922.1, from coordinate 402,136,372 downwards.
TGCTTGGGGTAGGGTTTTAGGGTACACTTAGTTCTGTCTGTTTCTGTTGGTACCGTCTGTTTCTGTTGGGTGGTAACACCTGTCTGTTTCTGCGTGGTACCGTCTGTTCGGGTGGTAAAGGCCCATTTACTAGTGTACACCTAATTCTACATTCTGTTTCCGTAAGGATTAATCTGTTTCTGTTTCTGTACTTTATGTTCGGGTGGTAAAGGCCCATTATTAGCATTCTGTTTCTGTCTATTTCTGTTCGGGTGGTAAAGGCCCATTATTAGCATTCTGTTTCTGTCTGTTTCTGTTGGGGTGGTAAAGGCCCATTACTAGCATTCTCTTCTATGGAAATTATTCTGTTGTCGTTTCTATTTCAGTTTAGACATTGGGGTGACACCTAATCCTGTTATACTAGTATTAGTGTAGAGAAATGAAAAGTAATATTATCCTGTTTCTTCTATTTAACCTAAGTACATCTGCTGCTCCTGTTACTGTTATCTCTTATCCATCTTATTTTCATGTCATAATTATTATTATCTGTTCATATGCTGAAAGTCACTGGACTTGCCAGACTTTATGTCTGACCTTGCTTGTTTTCGCCCCTTTTTCTTCCGTTTCCCCCCAGGTTTTCCAAGGAGGAAATACTTTAGCTTGATCCGGATTTCTTCTGCTTGAAGTACTTAGAGTGCTTAAAGTATGGCTTGACTCCTTATGGCAGCTTCTGTGGGGATTATGATTTTAAAGTTTTGTACTCTGATGATTTTCTGAGCAAGACTGATATTTATGTACTTGATATTTCGATAAAGATGTAACCAAACTGATTTCTGTTTTTCGCTGTAATAAAGTTATAATTTCTCAAGTATTGTTTATCTGTCTTGAAATTTTCTGTTCTGTTTACTAAAATGCTCAACCAAAGTTAAGGCATTCCCTTTGTGAGTGTCCTTAACGGAGGTGGGGTGTTACACATGCAAAATAATAACAAAAAAGAAAAAGAATAACAAATTCATCCATTTAACTAATAATTCAAAAAACAATTAAAAATAATTAACTACCTTGTAACACCCCGAATTTCAGTTAACACTGATATTCACTAATTACAGAATTAATTATCTCAGATGTGAGAATCAGGGGAAACGGGTTACGTCATTGTGTTCGTCTCGGAAAAATACGCGAAATAGAGTCCGAAATTTTGTAAATCGGAGTCCGTATGACCCGGTTAAGGCCCAAAGAAGTTTTCGGGAAATTTGAATTTCGAAACATGCAGAAATGGGGGCCAGGCGGGAAAACTCCCGCCCAGCCAAGTCGACTTGGCTGTCGACAGGGCTGTCGACTTGCCTGTCGACATGCCTGTCGACTTGGCAGTCGACAGGGCTGTCGACTTGCCCTGTCGGCTGATTCTGGCCTGGGTGCACCTGGTTGAGTTTTGGGCTGGGTTGGAGGGCTTGGGACGAAATCTGACGGACCTAAACTAACCTAGGGTTAATCTAAGGGTCTAAAACACAACCTAATCCTATAAATACACCCTAAGACTACCCTAATCCATACTAAAAATAGAATCTATGCCATCATGCCGCCAAAATGCAACTTAGAAGGAGCCTCCACTAATTAGAGAAGAGGATTGCAAGCTAATCAACTACTAATCCACCTCTACTTCAACTCTAGCAACTATCTAAGGAGTTAATCTTGGAGTTTGTGAGTTTCTATCACTTTAATAACCAATTGCTAAACTAAGTAGATGAGATGTGATGAGATCATATGGTTTTGCTTGCGGATCAATGGGTTTTAGGTCATATGTTATGATGCTAGTTTGCTAATCACTATGTTTAACACTTATTCATGATGACACTATGTTTATGCAAGTTAAGTGTTGGGGTTTATGCATGTTAAGTGGTGGGTTTTATGCATGCTAAGTATTTGGTTTTATGCATGCTAAGTATTTGGTTTTATGCATGCTAAGTGTTTGGTTATATGCATGCTAAGTGTTTGGTTTTATGCAAGTTAAATGCTTGGTTTTATGCTAGAATCATGTGTGAAATAAGTGACATGACATGCAAGTTTAACCTATGAGTTTGGATCTATAATATGCATAATCTATGCAAGTTGTTTGGATTAGTGATATGCATAACATATGCGAGTTTACCTTTGTATGTCATATAAACATATGCAAGTTCATATGTAACATGTTATGCAAGCTATATGTGAGATTATATGCAAGTTCATATGTAACATGTAATGCAAGTTGTGTGCATGATTATATGCAAGTTCATATGTAACATGTTATGCAAGTTATGTGTTTGGTTATATGCAAGTTATGTGCATGATTATATGCAAGTTCATATGTAACATGTTATGCAAGTTATGTGTTTGGTTATATGCAAGTTATGTGCATGATTATATGCAAGTTCATATGTAACATGTTATGCAAGTTATGTGTTTGGTTATATGCAAGTTAACATGTGACATGCTATGCAAGTTCACACCTTTGTATGACATAAGAATCATATGCAAGTTACCCCCTTTGTGACATGTATGCTTCATGCAAGTTTGGGTTAAATGCTAGTTGGGTTTAATGTATGCTCATATATGCAAGTTGACACCTTTTAAACCCATGATAAAGTTATATGCTATGTTGGTTAAACCCATGGCATTTGTGATGAATCTTCCCTTTATTATGTCATGTTATGAGAACGAATTACGTGGGGAACGATGGGGTTAATATGCATGTTAATAAAATGGTGTGAAATGGGTATGCTTAAGCATAACATAAAGTGAATGGACATAATTGGGAATTTACCTATTAAGTTAGGTCTACCCATATTATGGAATTGGGAATTTACCTATTAAGTTAGGTCTACCCATATTATGGAATTGGGAATTTACCTATTAAGTTAGGTCTACCCATATAATGGAATTGGGAATTTACCTATTGAGTTAGGTCTACCCATATTCTTGAAATTGGTAATTAATTAGGGATAATTAATACAAATTATGGGGGTGATTAATTAGGTGTAATTAATCGACTAAGATACGAGGTTGGACCCTTTTGTAGCATAAGACTGCCCGGAACCGACCGGCAAATCCAGCGGCTACAAATGATTGGCCCAATGTGAGAGGTCTTAGTCATAAACTAAATACGTGACAAGTGTAAAGACACGAGGTTAGACTCTGTTATGGTGTAAGGTTGCCCGGAACCAACCGGCATATCCAGCTGCCATAAAAGACAGTCTAATGTGAGAGGTCTTTACAAAGGTTACGATCTTAATTAATTAAGAAACACTTAACCAAATTAGCATGTAGTGGGGCATGAGGGGTTAAGTGGATGCCTTGGGTGGCATGTAGTAACTAGTGGGGGTGCCTTGGGTGGCATGAGGAAACTAGTGGGTTGCCTTGGGTGGCAATAGAAAATACGATTAGAATACTTAACCAAAGTGGAACATGTAATTAAACATGATTAAAGGGTTAAGTAAGTGCCTTGGGTGGCATGTGGGAATCTAGTGGGTGCCTTGAGTGGCAATTAAAATATGATTAAAAGACTTAACCAAAATTTATAACATGTAAGTGGACATGGTTAAAGGGTTAAGTGGGATTCACTAGAAATGACAAGCTTAGGTGGGTAGCTTGTGGGGGCCCATTTCAACCAATATCCCAAACGTATCTTTGTGGGCTCGACCCAAGTCGAGGACGGGACACGCATATTGGGCTTGACTGTAAGAGGCCAAAACGGGTTAGCGGTGGCAACGCAAGTCCAACGGGTTTCATATGCGTGTGTGGACCCGGGCTGGTAAGTAAGACGTTGTTGCATCGTGTAGGTATAAGCCGTGCACCGTTGATATTATCAGGTTGCCACTTTGGGGGATGATACACCCCACTGTGGGGCCAGCACGGGTATCTACGTTAGGGAGCCGATCGAATGGGGGGGTAGTGGGTACACCTAGTGGAGATAGGGGCAGACGGCACCTATGTAGTCAGCTAGGGGTACACGAAACTACCATTAAGTTTTACTAAGTACTCTTAGTGGGATCAACCTTTAAATTGTGAATGACTGGTGTGGTGCAGTGTAGTAATTATCCTTGGGTGGGTAGATGCGTCTTTACGGTTATCTTAGTTCATCCTAAGTCTAGTTGGCTGCTTAGTGTAGCCATTTATCCCCAGTCGTTACCGTATATCAAGCTTATGTTTTACTCTGGTTACTTTAATGATTGTATTGTTAAAGTTATAGGACTCGCTCAGACTTATGTCTGACCCCGTTGTTTTTATCCTTTTTCCCAACCCTCAGGTTATCAGAGTGGGCCTAGCACTAGTGGGCTTTGATCAGACTGCTTTATCTATCTTTTGGAGCTTGGACCGTGGATGTAAAGCTCAGTTTATCTATTCTATTATGGCTATTAAGTCATGTAGTGGGATTATGTACTTTTGTTTTATCACGATGGATATTATGTACTTGACTCTAGTTTATGGTTTTGGTGTAACCAAACATGTTTTACATTCCGCTGCAATGAAATGATGTTTTAAATTCTCAAGTATTACTTATATCTGTCTTGTTGTAATTTTTCTGTTCTATATTCACTTAAAATACTCCACCGATTTTATGGCATTTTGTACTCTGATGATTTTCTGAGCAAGACTGATATTTATGTACTTGATTTTTCGGTAAAGATGTAACCAAACTGATTTCTGTTTTTCGCTGTAATAAAGTTATAATTTCTCAAGTATTGTTTATCTGTCTTGAAATTTTCTGTTCTGTTTACTAAAATGCTCCACCAAAGTTAAGGCATTCCCTTTGTGAGTGTCCTTAACGGAGGTGGGGTGTTACACATGCAAAATAATAACAAAAAAGAAAAAGAATAACAAATTCATCCATTTAACTAATAATTCAAAAAACAATTAAAAATAATTAACTACCTACGATTGTGATTCAACCTACCACGATCACAAATTTGATGTGAAACACTTATTATCATGATAGATCTAGCATTTTAGTTATATATTATATAATTTATTTATCTTGAAATTTCGAATCATGTAAGTATTAGATCTAAATGACGCGTAAGGTTAATTTAACATTTAGATGTCTAAAATGTGTTTAATTAAAACCTATGATATTATACATCATCAGTCACATAATCTCCGAAATCAAAGAAATTGAATGAGTATCCAATCTAAAGAGAAATCAACCACTTGAATAAGCACCAAAAATAGAGAGACCTAATAGATCCATTCTCTAATAAATAATTTGAGATGATTTAATTAACGATATAGTGAAGTTTTGTGAACTAGAAGAGAAAGTAATTTTAGGTTTAGGCATAATGAGAGAATGAGAGGAAAAACTAAAAATGAATCCCCCAACCCCTGCTCATGGTTAAATATGTCAAGATTAATGAACTTGCTTATTCCAGCCTATTAGCACTACTATGAACAATGGATTTTAAAGCCGCTATTTTTTTCCTAAACTTATGATCTGTTTCCTAAACATAATATTATGCACACCTAGCATCCTACCATCCAATCTAACATCCAACAAAGCAAATTTCTAATCTAGCATGTAGAGTTATAATAGTACATGACACAATCGCACAAGTTGATACAATAAAGGAAACTTACCACTCGAAGAGTTAAAGATACCCCATTCTCACATTATCCTCCATCTCTCCTGTACAATCGCCCTCATCCTTTCTTTATTGTACCTTAACTAGTTTAACTTACTTTGTTTTAAGTTGTTTCATTTATTCCCTACGACTTGAAGTGGTTACGAGGCCTTGAGACTTACAACTCTACCTTTATATCTTGCATCTATTTCGGTGGTACCATAACACCCGAGTTATGCAAAATCTTTCTTAGGTAAGACATATGAAAACATTATGCAAACCCATTATTTTCAAAGGTAGATCCACTTTATAGGCTAACTTTCCTATTCTCTCAACATTCAGAGCGGGTCTAACAAATTTAGGTGTCATCTTTTCTTTCCTACCAAATATGACAACGCACTTCAAAGGAGACACTTTCACAAATATCATATCTTTTATTGAAAATTCTAAATCTTTTCTTATCAACATAGCTCTTCAGATGATCATGGGCATCCTTTATTCGTATTATTGAATGATCTATATCTTTTCTAATGTCTATCTAATCATATCTAGATGAAGAATCAATTTCACATCCACTTCTAACTAACAAGAAGGAGCATAACAAGGTCTTCTATACTATGGCTCATATTTTGCCCTATCAATAATCGATTGGTAACATTTTTATTAGAAAATTCAACAAGATCGTGTGATCAACCCCAAATTCATCAAAATACATGATTTAGGCTCTAAGAAGATCTACCAATATCTAATTAACTATCTAGGTTTGTCCATTTGTCTAAGGATGATAAGATGTACTCAACTGCATTTATGTTCCCAACATTTCCTGAAAACTTTAATAAAATCCACTGGTGAACGAGGGATCTCTATCACTCATAAAGCTTTTGGGCACCATATGAAATCAAACAATCCACTTAACATATAATTCCACCAACTTGGTGCTGATCTAGTTGACTTGACACGAACGATTCGACTTTTGGTCAATTTGTCCGCTATTACCTAAATACTACTGTTGACGTCAAAAGTTGGTCACTAGTTACAGTCAACCCCCAACCGTGTGTTGAACACACGAATAATAGTCACAGAGTACGGTAAAGTAAGTAAAATAGGGGACACACAAGACTTTTTTATAGTGGTTCGACAAGAGATGGTGCCTACGTCCACTTTATATATTGATTTGCTTTTGATTACAAGTACAACCTGTTTGCTTTTTGAAAAATAGAAGATGAACACAAAATCATTGTATTTCAGAGAAGAGAGTTGGCTATATTGGAGTTAACCGTGGAATTTTCACTTGAGAGAAGAAGTCAAAAGAAATTGAAGTCCCTTTCCATTCTAAGCATGGAGGTATTTATAGGTGAAAAAGTGGACTGAGCGAGATGCAACGTGGCCTGCCTCTTTTGTAGAGCTCGGACACATGGAGCTCGATCCTTTGGAATACTTGCGACGGTGGGACCCGGTCTACTGTTGATTAATAGTATCCTCGAGAATTGTGGCTTGCGTGGCACTCGAGATGAGGTGTATCAAAAGTGGAGCTTTGGCCGGAAGTGTTTGATCGCCTTTAATGCTATGAGAATCGGGCTAAGTAATGAATGACTCATTTGGATATTTTCACGTAGATCCAAGGATATCTGATTGATCCAATCTTTAAGGGAATGATTGAGTCGGTCGGTGTGGGAGAGCAATTATGCCGGGATATGCAATACCACTGTTTAGGAGAAGCCGGCTCGGGCCAAATCTTGCTTGGGATTTCTAAAGTAGAGTTTGTCAGCTGGGGTTGGTTAGTGCTGATTCGTGAGCTTTGTGACATTAGGCTTCGATCCATTGAATTATGACAGCTTTTGCCAAAAAGGTTGTCAAAACTTTGCCCCTCAGAATACATTTTTCTTGGTAAAGGAGGTGTGTTCTGAATATTGTATCGGAGGCCAATGTGTGGGTAGCTATGGTTGCGCTGAACCATATTAGGGCCAGAAATCTGACAATCCTGATAGTTGTATTAAGGCCGGAAATCCGACAATTGGTACACATCGTATAAAGGCCAAAATACTAAAAACCATCAAAGACTGTATTAAGGACAAAAGCAGCCTTCGTTGCAATATCCAATACCTGCAAAGATGATGTAGGACATTCTCGGTTTAGAGATGGCTATGAGCTTTGTTAGGAGTGTATTTACCATACTCGGCTTTAAAGAGTTGGCGAGCAAGAATAATACTTGGCTTAGAGAGGTGGCGAGTATTATCCATACTCGGCTTACGTTGTCAGCGAGTATTATCCATACTTGGCTTATAGAGATGGCGAGTATTATCTATACTCGGCTTATGAAGGTGGCGAGTATTATCTATACTCGGCTTATGGAGGTGGCGAGTATTATCTATACTCGGCTTATGGAGGTGGTGAGTATTATCTATACTCGGCTTTGGCTAGTGTTAACCATGCTCGGCTCATATAATCTTATCTATACTCGGCTAGTGGAGTCGGTTGTACATAGTGATGGGTACTTTCATAACTAATATTTGAGTATTTGCGAAGTTTGGCTAGGAAGAGTGAACTCGGCTTAGAGAAGGGGTGAGTATCATCTATACTCGGCTTATGGAGATTTGACCATACTCGGCTTATGGAGTTGGTTTGATATGGTGGGAGGTATCGACCGTATCTTAGTAACAGTGGCTAACACTGACCATATTAGGGTCAACGATCGTCAGTTACACTCGGCTTAAATCATTCAAACACAATCTTTGTTTGAAAAAGAAGTTTGCTGCTGCTAAAGAGCTATTACAAGGAAATAAATTCTAAATGGGTGATAGCTAAATCCAGAGGAAGCCTAGGAGCTAAATTATAACCCTATACGTGTGTACATCAACGTACCTATGTTATTAAAGAAATAAAAATACATTTGGAAGAATAAATCTAAATCTTATTTAATTGATGATGATGTCGCGATTGCTGGGCTCAGGGTCCTTTCCTTTTCTATGAGCTCGAGGACCGGCCTAAGGAGCTTGAGAGAAAGATTGCGGCGAAAAAGCCTGTGTGGTCTTCTTGACGTACTCGGGCAGTTCTCCATGCCTAACCCTATCCTCGATGAGATTACACAAGTACCTGCATTCAATGGTGCTATGACCTACCATGTTGAGAAGCATGTAGTGCTTTCCAGAGTCGAGCTCTTTTGGCGTTGGCATTCTACGTCAAGGTTGATGTCGAGAAGGGAGGAGTTGAGCTCGGTGTGTTTGCCGTAATTGTTCCCTCTTCGAAGTCTTACGTTGTGATCATTCGCCTCCGAAAATTTTTCTTTGTTCTGGCCATTGGTGTTGGATGGACCTCCATCTTTGGTGGCAAGCACCTTGATGCTCTCCATCTAAATGTCGACGTCTTCTTGTCGGAGGAACCGCTCGACACCGGCATAGAAATATTCAATATCCTTGGGAGGATCTCTGGTTAAAGAAATCCTGAATTTTGATCGGTTCTACACACCTGCCATGGTGGCCATAAGCACCATCGATGGCTCGGGTCGATCGCCTGATGCTACGGCCGTGTTGAATCTTTTGAGGAAGGACCGGAGGGTCTCACCGGATCATTGCTTGACTGAATTAAGGAACATGATGCTCTTCGATCGGAAGATGTGAACTCTGAACTTCTCGATTAAGCGAGTAACTAACATGTTCCTAGCTACTGATCAACTTAGTTGTTAGATGTCGAAACCACATGCCATCTATCTCTGTAAGGAAGAGTGGGAAGCACTTGACTTGGTCGTAACGTTGGTCGATGCAGAAAGTACATCCATGTGGAGCATGTATTGCACGAGGTGAATGGTCGGATCGGTTTGGCCATTGTAGGGTTTTATGGATGTGAACTTGAAGTGTTGAGGATTGTGGGAATTTCGGATTTCTCTGGTGAAGGGGATGCGTTGGATATCATCTATATCCTGTTGAGAAGAAGTGCCCCGGGTGAAGCATTTGATAATGCTTGCAAGCTGACTTCCATCTCTGAGGAGTCATTGCCATGAATCCAGCTCTGCATTGGTGAGAATCCCAGTACTAGGGTCCGCCGAAAGCATGCTCGGAAGGGTGGCCGTTGGTTGGGTTCGACCTCCGAGAGTTGAGTGAAGATGAGGGCGAGGGTCCGTCGCAATTTTTGGGCCTGGTTCAGCCGCTATTGGGATTGCTCGGTCATTATTATTAAGGATTGCGGAATGGATCGTTAAGGCAAAAAACACACTAGAGGGGGGATGAATAATGTTTGTGAGAATCTAAACAAAATCTAAAACTTATATGAATTAAAAAATGAATCAAACACCACAAACACAATCACAGACATAGATTCAAATATTGATGCAAAATAAACAGAAATAAAAATGCAGAAGAGGAGAGAACACACTGGATTTATACTAGTTCGGATTGCTCCTACACTCAGTCCCTCACAATGCTAGATTGCGCAGAGTTTTATTACTATATCAATAGTCAAGTTCAACCTCCTTGATTTCACGGGTACATGGGATACCACCGATTCCTACTTCCTTGATTTCACGGCTACAAGGAAAACACTGATTCCTACTTCCTTGATTTCATGGCTACAAGGAACACACCGATTCTTACTTCGCTCAACCCAACCAATTAAAAAAGCACTATAACTCTTTAGTAGCACTTGATTCAGAGAGAGATGAGAAGAGAGTGTAGAGAGAAGACGTTTGATCAAAACAGAATTGAATTTTGTAGAGTATAAGTGTAGAAATCATAAAAATGTTTAAGAATAATTATATAACGAAAGAGAGTGAAAATGGAGAAGAAGATATGATTAAAAATTCGAATTCAATCCCTTTTTATAATGTATGAAAGGTTGCAACGTTTTGAAATGTTTCAAATGGTGAAAAGACACTTCCTTTCAAATTTAATTTTCTGACAGTTATATGTTGACATAGTGTTTTATGTATGTCGACATACTCTAGTGTAAATTTGAATTTTGAACATTTTTTCAAGTTTTTTGATATAAATATAATTCTGGAAATTCTTGAATAAAAATATAGTGTTGTAAATTAATATTATAAAGTAAAAAAAATATGAAAACATAAATTTAAACTATATAAACATATTTATAAAATTATAAGGTTTTAAAATATACAAATATAAAGTATAAAAACATAAATATATAAAAACTTAAGTTTGAAAAACAAAGATAAAGAAAAAGAAAAATAAAATAGAAAAGATAAAAGTAAAATAGAGAGAATTAAGGAAAGAAAATAGAGTTTGAAAATCGGAGTTTGAAAATCAGAGTTTAAAAATCAGAATTTGAATATCAGAATTTGAATATTGAACTTGGAGTGCTATTTAGAGTCTTATAAAATCTAGACTCCATAACTATATTAATCTTAAACTCTTGAAATCTTGAATACTCAAGAGTCTTGAAATTTGGCTGAATTCTAAATTTTTATCATCTTTAAACTGTACAGTCTTCAGTAATATTTCCTGTATATAATTCTTGCATATGTATATATATATTCTATATAAAAAGTGTTAGTATATATTTTATTATCAATGATAATTGAAATAAGGTTGTTGTCATCAAAACTCCATTCTCCAACAATATCCACCTTATTGATGATGACAACCTTAGTTTATAAAATACCATACATGTATATACCTGTTGATGATGATCCTTCTAATACTCCCCCTGTTTGTAGGAATCCTATAAACTATGTCTATATTTTATAATTTCTCCCCCTTTGGCATTATCAAAAAGAAATTCTAAAGGTACTCCCCCTAAATTGTATTACTTTCTGAATAGAACTTAAGGAACTAACCCAATAAAGATACTCCCCCTTAATCTATTAACTACTTCTAAGTAGAATACTCCCTTAATCTATTCAAATTTAAAATAATAATACCTAGCAATATGATGATTAAATACAAATCAATCCAAGTATTATCATTACATATGTTTGTTTGATATATATACAAACCAAACCAAATCAAATCACATCATATGTCTTAATATATACAAGTTTCAAACAATAGAATCCAAATCAAATCACACCACACAATATATCTTAATATATTTAAACAAAACAATCAAATCGTATTGAATAATTAAACGTTTCTTGGAACTTCAACCCAACCATCTTCTCCAAAGATAGTACCCTTCTTAATGACTTCCCAATCCTCATTTCTTTAGTTGGCAGAGTCTTTGCGAGATTATTATCTTCATCTTTGAAAAGAAAAGAAATTAGCCATCGCATTGCATCAAAATGCTTCTCTTGTTGTTCGAACATCTTTATTTGACTTAGTTCGAGATAACGCAGATTTCATAGAATGATAGAGAGATTATTTTTGAAAGAATTCAAGGTTTCTTCTGGATTTTCACTAAGATTATGGATAGGATTCGCCATTAACTTAATGAGAAATGAATAAGGAAGAAGGAGGAATGAAATAATGAATTTTTCTGGAAGAAATTGACTTAAATAAGTTCTGGAATTTGTTGGATTTTGAATGGACATGAGTAGTTATTTTAATTTAAAATTTGAAATAATTTGAAAATTTTTCAGTTATATGTCGACATACTCTTTTTCCTATGTCGACATACTATAGTGAAATTTTTGGAAAATTTGAATTCATTTGAACTCTTATATTACATTTAGTTTTATAATTTTCCAGAAACATAACGATGGTTTTATCATAAACAAAACTCCATTCATTACTTAATAGAAAGAAAATACATCCAACTAATCAAGGCATACTTTAAGTACGAGATTCGAAAGAAAATACAAGGAAGTATAGTTGAATACATAAAGATAGATTAAACTAGATGGCCTAGTTTTCAGACGATGATGAGGAAGATGAAATTCTGAGTTTCTTTCTATCTTGACCATGAATTTGGATATTTTGGAAAGTCTTTTGTTAAGCTTCTTTTGGTTGTTGATGATTTTCACTTGATTTTGAACAATCGCCTCTTTGTAAATGCGCTTAGAAGTTGGATACTCAATACTTTCCATAGAAGCCTCTTCTTCTTCTTCGAATTCCTTTGGCTCTTGTTCTTGTTGCATTCGAGCTTTTTTGGCCTTGAATGTCTCATAAGGTTTGAAAGTGAGAGGAATTTGCATGAGATGAATGTTTGATGCGTCAAACACTTTTCTAGGTACAAATTCTTCTCCATGAAGATCAACATTGAAGTATCTGAAAATGGAGTGAGATAAACACCATAGTAGAGAGTGTTTTCTCTTATAGATAAATCTATGGGCTTTATTTCATTTAGGATCATTTCAGCCCAATTGATGATATATCCACCCATAATAGCAAAAAGAGCCTTTTGGACTTTGTGAGTTGGATTGTTGATATTTCCGGAATGGGGAGTGATGGTATGTTGGAGGAGAAGGTTGAGAATCCTTATTTTTGGGCGAAAGAAGCGATTTTTGAATTCCATTGGAGAACCATCGTTAAATATGTCGTGAAATTTTTCCAAATCGGTTTGTCGATAGAAAAATTTGAGAAATCCAAGCCCACGCTTCTACAGTTTAGAATAGTGCCTAATAGTTCGGCATCGAGAACAATTTGAGTGCCTTTGACACTACTCCAAATTTGATTTTCTTTGCCTTTGTAAAATCCGCAATTGATATTTGCATAGAACATCTTAACAAGTTTGGGATAACATACTTCGTCATTATCATGAGAGTCAGTTAGACTCAACACTTCATTGTGTTCGAAAAGTGAGATGATATCATAAGAGGGAAAGTCACTAAAGACGGCGAAAGCACCCGTGTTAACTTTAGCATTTGCTAAATAGTTACCATAGGTTTTGATAGCCTCTTGTCATTATGAAGATGGCCTTTGATGGTTTTAGTTATCTTTAATTTTTGAGATGAACTTGAGGAAGCCATTGAACTGATAATTTTGAAGAGAATAGACATGAAGAATGTTGTTTTGAGTTGTGAATGAAAGGTAGAAGTTAGATGTATATATAGGAATTGAATGGATATGAATTGAATGAATATGAATTAAATAGGCACAACTTTTCAGATTGAAATGACATCTTTTCAGACCTTGGGAGTTGGTGAAAAGATTGAAGGGAAGTTTGAAAGTTTGTACTTTTGAATTCAAAATTTGAATTTCAAACTGGTCAGATTTGCCAACATAGACATTTCTTTACGTCGACATACTTGTCTAATTTCAAAGAAAATTGAATTCTTGTGTTTTGAAATTTATATTATCGATTTATATTTCTGTTTAATGATTTCCTAAAATAATTCTAATCCACACAAACAATTTATTTTATTAACTTATTGTTTATTTAATATTATAATATTATTTTGAATTTCAAAATTCAAAATTCAAATTTGAATTTTAAATTTCAAAAATTTGTTTTTAAGGTTTTAAATACAAATCAAAGCAAACAAACAAAGCAACCATTCAACCAAATAAAATTAAAAACTTATTAATGCGTACCCGGTATGTTGGCTAGCTTTTGGATCAAGCCACCGATGTTCACGCGTATGTTCACTACTAGGTTACTCGTAGGAGCCATGAAACCCTGATCGTGGTCACCAAGCCTTAACGGATCATGATGCTATTGCTACCCCCCGATCGCAGATCACTACCACGATCCGATCCGTCCACTCAAGCACTCCACGATCTGATCCCTGAAGATGAGAACTGAAGGCCATGACTGAGTCATACACGATCCGAAGATGAACGATCTTGTGCCACATGTCCATAACTGCCATTTTGACATTTTCTCCATCAAGCTACGAACCAGTCCGACATCATCGGGATCTGTGCCACGTATGACCACGATCAGTCTAAAGAAATCAGCTATAAATAGCCCCAGGCTAGACGTTTTTGAGGATCTTTTTGACAATTCTGAGCTCTGATTCCACCATTATCATATCTCCATTATTTCTATTCAGAGCTGTCTTGAATTTACTAAGTGAACCAACATTGTAAAAGTAAGGTTGAGAGATAAATCATTGATTGTACTCAAATCTTAAGTATAATCATAGATATAAAGTGGGCGTAGGCTCGTTAATGCCGAACCAATATAAATCTTGTGTCTTTTCTGCTTTTCCTGCATTTTTTCTGATATTAATCTCTGCATAATGGAACAATTTGGGTGTTAGAGCCAATTTTGGATCTAACATTTTGGTGCTTTCACCGAGAGACCGAAGTCTCAGTATATTGGATTGTTGCTCTATTGTTTGGATATTCAAGTCCGAAGAAGACAGTCCAAAACTTAATGGTTTTGATTTTTGAAGATCTTAGCAAAGTTCAGATACCATGGCTGGAAAGAAGTCTAAGGAAGTACGAGCTTCGCAGGCGAACGAAGCTACAAACGAAGCAATCAAAGAAAGTGTGCCGGAACAGGTCGAAGTTGAGCTATAGTCCTCGGATCGTGAGGAAAGGAGGCGATCGCGAGTCGAAGGAGGTACAATGAACCAAACAGCTAAAGGAGTCACTACCCGATCGCAGGAGCGATCCCTCCTGCACCCATCATCACGATCCGATCCCAGGGGACCACCACGAATCGATGCCAAGAGGGTACCACGAGCAATCAACCTAGGATGACCACGATCCGAAGTGATAATCAGACTACAACTCGACCTGGAAAGGAGGTTATGGCTCGTTCTTCCTGTGGTGGTACATCTGCTCGACCTAGCTCAAGCTCTCTACGTATAAGGGAGAATGTTGATGACCAATTCGACCCTTCTGCCCCTGCTACTGAAGGAGATCTTTCTCATATCATTGAAATTGGGATAAACTATATGACGAGTTAGCCGCTCAGAGGCAAGAGAGTTCAGTGTTGCGACAGAATCTGACTGCTATTGATAGGCGGCTTAATGAACTTTTAAGATAGAGGGTCTCTCCTCCATCTCGTCCTTTTACGCCAGAACACACGTCGTCGTCTGAAGAACCCCGAAGGAACTGACGATGGCCCCCGTTAGAAAGGGCTGAGAACATAGAGCAGTTTCGATTTGGGTTACTTCCATCTCGAGATGAAGAGGCACTTAATCAGGGAACTAGTAACCGCAACTTAAATGAGCCTGCTCTAGCACCGAGGAACGACGTTCCTCCTGCTCGTCGCATGATCGACCGCGGCAACAGGGGGCAAGGGAGTTCTGCTTAGGGCCCAGACTTTGCAGCAGCACGTCAAAGAAATGCTGGAGGGGGTCGTCGGGCAAGAAGTGTTGATCCCGAATCTACCCTGACCCATGCAGAGGTTGAAGCAATGATTAGGTAAGTCATGATAGATAGCCGTGGACAGAGGAACGAAGATTGGGGCATAGATCACGGTCATACGCCTTTTACTGACGACATACTGGATGTTATATTCCCGAGGCGCTTCAATATACCAACCATGAATCGCTATGCGGGCAGGACTGACCCAATCCAGCATCTAATGCGATACTCCTGATCAATGAATGCCATTGCAGCTACAGACGTGGTAAAATGTAAAGCATTCCCTATATTCCTGGAAGATGTGGCATTATTGTGGTTTACCCGCTTGCCAGCACGATCAATATCCAGCTTCAAGGAATTGAGTGAGAAATTCATGAACCAATTCCGTCTTCATGCCCAGAGGTCTAAGAACGTGATTGAGCTATCCCTTATTAAACAATGACCGGACGAAAGCCTGAGGTCGTATTTGGATCGTTTCAACTTGGTTGTCACAGAAGTCAGAGATCCGCATGAGCAAACTGTGTTGATGGTCCTGATCGATGGCATCGATAAAGATACCGAGTTTGGAAGATATCTGGCCGGCAAGACACCCCTGACCAGAGAAATATTTTATGAAAAAGCTAATGTTCGCTTGCGTCAGGAGGAGATATACGCTAATCGGAAAAGGAAGGCTATTGATAAGGAAGATATGCAAAGCAACGTGTCCATCAAGCAGACGGGAGATACCTCAGGAAAGGTCGAAGTTAATGTTGGGAACAAGAATCAAGGACACGGTCGTAAATCGGGGAATAATACTAACAATAATCAGAAGAGAAATCGAGGGAATGACTCTCAGAGAAGATCCCGGCCCAGACCATTTGAGAGCTTCACACTGTTAAATGATACATTGGAGAACATCTTCCTGGATACATATAATGTCCTCCAATACAAAAGGCCTCCTCTGAGAGATTCTACGGAAAAGGAGCGTGAAACTGGGAAATTCTGTCTTTTTCATCAGGTCCATGGTTATTCCACAAACGAATGTTGTCATTTGAGAGATGTGGTTAAAAAACTGCTCCGAGAAGGGAAGCTTGATGAATATAAGGTGACTCCTAGGGACAGGGAGCAAGCCGTACAAGCCCCGAACCAAGGCCAACTTGCTGCCAAACCAACAGCTTAGCAAAAAGGAAAAAATATCGTTATCAATACCATAGTTGGTAGACTTCACCTAGCAGGGAACAGTTTCAGAGCTATGGATCAATATGTGAGCGTAGCCAAATAGCATTTTGAAGTGGGGGAGTGTAGCAACCCCGAGAATAACGCTCCGGTTAAGCAGCAAAAGACAATGTCTGATGACGTCATATTTCGCGAGCGAGAGAGTATTGGGGTTCACTCCCCAACTGAAGACCCATTAGTGATCACCGTCACCATCGGCCCAGCTATAGTTCATAAAGTCTTGGTAGATAACAAGAGTTCAATCAGCATTCTGTTCAAGAAAACATTCGAACAAAATGAAACTTGAACCGAAGGATTTGAAACCATACGAGGGTTGGATACGTGGATTTAATGGAGCCTCGAACCTCCAATGGGATATGTGGAACTATCAGTAACCCTTGGAGAAGGAGAACGCCAGAGAGTGAGGATCCTCCCCTTCGTGGTCCTGGATATTGAGTCGCCGTACAATGCCTTCTTAGGCCGACCGGCCCTAGCCAAATTCAGGGCCTGTATCGCACCCTGGTGCTTATTGTTGAAGTTCCCAACGGATGCCGGTGTAGGTATAGTTAGAGGAGATCAAGTTGTTGCACGAGCATGCTACATAACGGAGCTGAAGTTGCTCCGCAAAGGGAAAGATGTAGAAACAAAAGATGGTTCTTCCCCTGAAAGGGAGGAATCGTCGTAGCAACTAAAGAGAATACCTCCAGGAGTGTCGCCCAGAGAGTTGCCTGAGGATATAGATCCCAGAGAGGATGAAAAGCCTAGGGGCAGAATGGCGACTCCCAATGAAGCGACGTGGACATACCAATCGATGATAGTGACCCAGAGAAGGTCCTGAAGATTGGATCCCAATTGGATCCTATTCGAGCCAAAGAATTAAGATGTTTCTTGAAAGCTAACTTGGATGTATTCGCCTGGACCCATGCGGACATGTGCGGAATATCTCCCTCGATTATGAGTCACTCATTAAGCATCAACCCGAAACATCCTCATGTCAAACAAAAGAGGCGAATGCTTGGCCCAGAGAGGTTTGCTGCCTTGAAGGAAGAAGTCGAAAAGCTGAGAAGTAATGGGTTCATTAAAGATTCAACATACCCTAACTGGATTTCAAACCCGGTTTTGGTAAAGAAGGCCAATGGAAAGTGGCGTACGTGCATCGACTTCTCAGATCTAAACAAAGCCTGTTCAAAGGATAGCTTCCCATTGCCTAGAATCGATCAGTTAGTAGATTCGACAACGGGTCATGAGCTCCTTTCTTTTATGGATGCCTACTTAGGGTACAACCAAATCCCCATGCATGTCCCAGACCAAGAACATACCAGCTTCATTACAGATCTGGGATTATACTGTTATGTGGTGATGCCTTTCGGCCTGAAAAATGCCGGTGCTACATATCAGCGATTGGTGAATAGAATGTTCTACAACCAAATCGGGAAAATGATGGAGGTATACGTCAATGATATGTTGGTAAAATCCAGACAGTCATCCGACCATACTGCAGATTTAGCAGAAATGTTTGAGATTCTCAGGAAATACGGGATGAAGTTAAATCCTTTGAAGTGCTCGTTTGGAGTAGCATCCGGAAAATTCCTAGGGTTCATTGTCAGCTCGCGCAGAATTGAGATCAATCCAGATCAAATTACAGCAATCCGAAATATTCAAGAACCAAAGCAGATTAAAGATGTGCAAAGCCTTGCTGGAAAAGTGGCAGCGCTCAACAAATTTATCTCAAAAGCTACAGATAAACGCATCCCCTTTTTCGAGCTAATAAAGCGAGGCAAGCGCAACTTTAAATGGACTCCTGATTGTATAGAAGCATTCCAGAATCTGTTGAATCATCTGGAAAGACCCCCGATACTGTCTAAGCCTATGGATCACGAGAACTTATTTGTGTACTTGGCAGTGTCATCCCATGTAATCAATTCGGCTTTGGTAAGAGAGGAGGATAAGGCGCAAAGACCAGTGTACTATGTGAGTAAGAAATTGGCAGCCGTAGAATGGAATTACCCAAAAATAGAAAAGCTTGCGTACAGTTTTCTGATTGCATCTAGGAGGCTTCGTCACTACTTCCAGGCTCACCCCTTTACTATTTACACTGATCACCCGCTTAAGCAAGTCCTGTAAAGGCCATAAGCATCAGGAAGGTTGCTTAAATGGAACATTGAGTTGAGTTAATTCGACCTGAACTTCCAACCCCGAAGGTCGATAAGAGGGAAGGCACTTGCAGACTTTATAGCAGAGTTTACCATCCCAGAAGATGATGTGGTAACTAAAGAAGATGATCCGCCAAAGCTACTCCTTGACCCTAATGCCTGGAAACTATACACAGATGGAGCTAAAAATGACAGACAATCTGGTGCCGGAGTGATTCTTCCAGAGAAACGGCTAATATATTACGCTCTTAGATTAGAGTTCCACGCCACTAATAACGATTCCGAGTATGAAGCTCTAATTGCCGGGTTGAAGCTTGCAAAGGAATTGGGGATAACAAAGCTAGACATATTTTGCGACTCCAAATTAGTTGTGAACCAAGTTAATGAAAAGTTTCAGGCTAAGAGTCCAAGGTTGATATCATATTTGGAAAAAGTGAATAAGTTGCTGGATGGTTTTGATCACCACAACATATCTCACATTCCTCGTGCGGAGAACCAAAGAGCAGACAAGTTAGCGAAGATGGCTAGTTCCGATAATCCAGAACATACGGAGCTAGTCCCGATTGAAGTACTACAGTTCCCCAGCATGGATCAGATGGAAGTTGATCTGATACTAGAGATTGAACCTGAGAGGGAGTCATGGATGACCCTCTAAAGAATTTTTTGATGAATGGAACGCTCCCAACAAAGAAAAGTGAGAGGCGTGCAGTTATCCGAATGGCTTCCCGATATGTGTTGCAAGGCGAAGTCCTGTACAGACAAGGTTTCTAGATGCCTCTCCTCCGGTGCATCGCCCATGACGACATCAAGCGTGTACTGAAGGAAGTCCATGATGGAGAGTGTGGCGACCACACTGGAAGGCAAACATTGGCAAAGAAGATTTTTCGATATGGCTATTTCTGGCCCACCATAAACAAGGATGCAGCCAAGTATGCACGACGTTGTAATGCTTGTCAGAAATTTTCTAAGATACCTAGGGTGCCACCTAGCCAGTTGAAGACAATAACAAGCCCGTGGCCCTTTGCTGTTTTGGGGATTGATATTATTGGAAGTCTTCCCATAGCGAAGGGCAGAGCAAAGTTCGCTATTGTGGCCGTGGATTATTTCACTAAATGGGTAGAAGCAGAGCCATTGACAATGATCACAACTAAGAGAGTGATCAACTTTGTCGTTAGAAACATTATATGCCGATTTGGGATACCAAAAGTCATCATAACTGACAATGGAACCCAATTTGATAGCGTTGAGTTCAGAGATTTCTGCCAGAAGTATCATATCGAGAAAAGATACACCTCTATGAAACATCCGCAATCGAACGGACAAGTCGAAGCGGCAAACAAGGTGATTAAATCCATTCTAAAGAAAAGATTGAAGCGGGCCAAAGCCATGTGAGTTGATGAATTACCCTTGGCACTATGGGCCTACAGGACAACGTACAAGTCGGCGACGGGTCACACCCGATTTTCCCTTGCTTTTGGAGCTGAAGCGGTCATTCCGGTCGAGTTAGAAGTACCATCTCATCGAACCACTTATTACGATCCGATGACCAACAATGAGATGCTCCTTGAATCCCTGGACATGGTTGAAGAAAAAAAGGGATGAAGCCGATCTACGCGCCTTGAGGCACAAGCAACAAGTTGCTCGATATTACAACAAGAAAGTTCGAGCTCGAACCTTTGAACCCGGAGACTTAGTTCTGAAGCGCGTCTTTCCACCTCCAGCACATATGGGCCCGGAATGGGAAGGACCGAACTCCATTTTACGAAGGCTTGATAATGGAACTTTCAAGCTAGCAACCGTGGATGGAGATGGAATCCCCAGAGTGTGGAATTCCTAGCATTTGCGGCCTTATCTGATGTGAAATTGTCAGTTTTATTCTTTTGTTTTCTAAGACCATGTAAAAAGGCTCGACTTGCCTAGAACAGTTTGGTTACTTGAACAAAAGATTATAAAGTGGACGTAGGTCATAATTCGACCGAACCACTATAAAAATATCGCGTGTCATTTACCTTTACTGCACCGTTTCTTATCTACTCTTTTATTATGATCAATATAAACCGTTACCATTTTGAAATTTGTTTTAAATTATGCAGTAATCTCAAAATAGCTAATTCAAAATGCCATCTATCAGATCGGAAGGCTAACAGTAACTAAAGCTCCAAAAGGTGAAGCGAGGTAAATCGCACTACTGCTTGCACTCTAACTCTCAAGATTAGGGTGAGAGTATAAAGGACGCGAAGATAACATCCTCAAGGCGTGAAGGTACACCATGATAAAACTGCCTTGATAACACTCTAACCCACTAAAGGATCATGAGAGTATAAAGGCGCTAGAGACTTAGCGCCCCCAGAACTTATGCCCCGCTAAAGGATCGGTGAGCAGACCAAGAATCGAGCTCGAACTCTAACCCGTTGAAGGCTCGGGAGAGATAAAGGCGCTAGAGACTTAGCGCCACAAGAACTCTAACCCGCTGAAGGATCAGGAGAGTATAAAGGCGCTAGAGACTTAGTGCCACAAGAACTCTTATCCCGCTGAAGGATTGGGAGAGTATAAAGGCACAGTGATATATGCCGCTCAAGGGCTCCTATCCCCTCACACAACTCAGGACAAGAATGAAAAAGGGGCCCGAACCCCTCATTTCCGGGAATGGGGAAAGCACATATACGACTCTTATCAATCCTCAATAAGCCCTGGCCAGGCACCATATTGACGATTGATTGGGGGCATACACATATGATACTTTACGTTTATGAACACTACGCGTTTACTTAGTACACGGACTTTTCATTGATTATCATTCATGACTTCAGTATTTAGTTACGATTGTTTCAGTTATGACTATCTTTAAGTTTTGTGATTTAGAATAATACACTCTGCAAACCTAATTTGCAGGTGAACTTGCAGGAACACACAATGGCGCAAAAGAAATAGATTTTCATTTACTGAAAGCTAAAAAAAAGTGAGGGCCACTCTCACAACTACATCTTTTGGCCAAAGGAAATCCTAAAGCTAAAACACGAGCTAATAAGTGCATCCTTGTGACGGCCCGCCCCGCACCAACCGACATTTACTCCAAAAGTGCGTTGTACACAAGTCCGGTTAGCACGGAACGGGTCGCCAGAAGGAAAAGGAAGAAGGAAATGAACATACAAGGAACCTGTAGAATGTCTCACAGCGCATAGAACAAAATATAATAATAACATACTTGACATAAAACAGGAGAGACAGTGCATAAGCTGAAAATCAGAACTAAACATCATAGCAGCGGAAATCCAAAATACAGCTTATTACAACTTTCAAACTGTCTCAAAGCAAAGTAAGATAAATGAGGTACACTACTAATGCCCAAGTAGCGACCACCAACGACACAAGGAGAATGTGCATATATATATAATACGTGGAAGCCTCCTGCCCGCCTCCGAATCAGCTACTCGCACACCACCAGCTAACCTGTCTCTAGTCTGCTCGTGTGAGCACCCAGAGTAATAAGAGGAGACATAAAACTCTGGGTCAGACATAAAGCCTGGTATGAGCGATAAGCATCTAAAGTGAACAATAACAGGTAGACTAAAACATACCTGAACCTGGACCTGCAACCAAAGAGTTAGCACTACATACTGTACAACACTCTAAGGTATCATATCAATCAATATAAAGATACGGAGGTGGGGGAGGTGTGCATGTCCTAATGATGGCAAACAATCAAACATAGCATCCATCCTCACATCTCTCACTCAGTGCGTAAAGCATACGATATCCACCACTTCTATCACCCAACATTCCTTGCTACGATCACTTTGCCCCATGAAGTCATAAATGGCTTCACTGCACTGATAACGTAGCCACTAATTCCTCGCTATGTCCACTTGCCCCATGGAGTTATTCACCCCATCTGCGCTGGCTCATAGCCTTACTAATCCTTACTATGTCCACTTGCCCCATGGAGTTATTCACCCCATCTGCGCTGGCTCATAGTCTTACTACGCATCACCTTGCCCCTCAGGTCATAATGACCCTACTGCACTGATAACGTAGTCTTGCTACCATCACTTTGCCCCTCAGGTCATAATGACCCTACTGCACTGATAAGTAGCCCATCATTCATTCTTAGTGGTGAATCGAAGTTATGAACGTCGACAACTCCTTAGCACACGTCCCACAGCAAAGTCCAACTATGAAGTGAACTCGTTGGTTCCCAACTGGTTCCGGGATCCTGAGCTCTAACTTCCCCTATTGGACTATCTTTGCATCTCGGGTTATTGGTCAATACTGGGTCGGGTCGGGTTCTTCCTCAGGTCATCGGTTCGGGTCGGTGTTCTTTGTCCGTTCGGGTCGGGTCCCCCTTCTGATGTGGTTCGGGTCGGTGTTCCTCTGGGTTCGAGTCAGCTGCTTCTTCTTCCTCGGGTCGGGTCGGTGCTTCCTTTCGGGTTGGGTCGGGTCCTTCTTGGTTCGTGCCTTCGATCCATCTTCATGCTCCCCTTCATATGCTCCTATCCGATCCGTTTTCGTGCTCCTGCTCTGATTCGCCTATGTGTTTCCGATCCGATCCGTCCTCTTTGATCCGATCTGTCTTCATCCATCCGATCCGATCCGTCTTCCTCTATCCGATCCGATCCCAGTTTAGCTAGCGTGGCCTTCCTTTTTGCCACTTTTTCCAAGTGTTGGGTTCCGATCCGATCAGATTCTTTGCTCGGTTCTACATATCCGATCCGAGCCCCCTTATCCGATCCGATCCGATCCCTGCACTATTTTCTGAAACTGTTCCAGCAAGGGTTTACGCCATTCGACGACGTTTTCGACCATTCTAACTATTGAAATCAATCACAAAGCATTTCATACAGTCATAGCAACATACATAATCAACCACAAACATCATTCATCTCAATATCATAGGTTAAAATGGATCAAACATACCCAAAATCCCATATTTCCCCTTAAGCATGTTTAGGTGAAACTAATGATAGGATTAGCAAAACTTAACCAAATTAACCCAAATTCATATCAGAGGTCTAAAACATCATTTAAGAATTTATGAACATTTTTCCCGAATTTTATCATACTTAAATTCGCTAATTAGTACTAATCACCCCTAATTAGCCATAATTAGTGTAAAACTATGCAAATCACTCACCTTAGCCACAAAACAAACTAAGATCTGAAATAATGCTCTGATTTGATGCGAATCCCAATGCTAACAGCAGCTCCAAGGTTGATTAGGTGAAGATCTTCTTTGATTAGGAGTTGCTAAGCCAAATCCTTGACCAAAAGATGATTTGGAGGTGATTTAGAGGTTAGAGGCCATTTCTAGGGATCTTTGGTGATAAGTGGAGGCTAGAAAACTGAAATAGAATGATTCTCAATTTCATTTCAGCCCTCCCATAACCCTAATCCCGAAATGGGTTATGGGCCTACTCACTAATCACCCGATTTGGCCCGGTTAAGCAGTTTTTCACCCTCCAAACCTTGTTTCAGCCATATCTCCCAAACGGTAAGTCCGTTTGGCTAATGTGACCACTCTACGGAAAGAGAAACCATCAAACGAATCTAATGGAAGTGGTTTCAGGTCAAAATTCCTTTCCTATCAAAAGTTATGGCCAAAACAGTACCAACTAGGGGCAAAATGGTCATTTAAAAATCGACAAAAATCATAAGCATGGGAAATGACCCTAATAGATGTTTCCCAAAGTTACATGACCATACGACTTCACACGGGAAAGAAATAAATATTCTACAATCCTATGATGTGTAAAATACGGGTCGTTACACTCTTCCCCCCTTAAGAAATTTCGCCCCCGAAATTCCCTAATCCAAACACACACAAGGGTCCCGCATGCCTATCAATCATAAAACAACCATCAAACATGCAAAACAAGCAAAACAAGTTTATCCTAGCATGCGGAATAACTAAATCGCAAAATAAATCTTACCAGGCAAAGAGTTCTGGGTGTGTCTTCCTAATGCTCTCCTCTGTCTCCCAGGTACAATCATTCTCGTCCTCGCCCCACTGAACCTTGACTAGCTTCACCGACTTTCTTCGAAGTTGCTTCGTATCGTGTCCCACAATACGAATCGGCTTGCGGTTCCCAACCGCATCGGGTTCTACCTCGAAGTCCTCCAACTGATCAGGTGAAATAGTCACATTTGAGTCGTGAACGAACTTCCTTAGGTGGGAAACATGAAACACATTGTGAACTCCTGTCATCTTCTCTGGTAAGCCAACTCTATACGCCAAATTCCCGACTAGTTCAAGAACAGGGAACGGGCCAACAAATCTTGGTGCTAATTTGCCTCTCCTGCCAAATCGAACCACGCTCTTCAACGGAGAGATCTTGACAAACACCAAGTCACCAACGGAGAATTTCAAGTCTCTTCTCCTCTTATCAGCATAACTCTTCTGCCTATCTTGAGCAGCTTTCATTCGTTGCTTAATGATCTTGATCTTATCGGAAGTTTCTCTCACCACATCTGGTCCAAGCACAAACTTCTCGCCAGTCTCTATCCAACATGATGGTGAGTTACACGGTCTTCCGTACAAAGCTTCATATGGAGCCATACCGATACTGGATTGGTAGCTATTATTATATGCAAACTCCACTAGATGCAAATGATCATCCCATGATCCACCAAAATCCAATATACACGCTCTCAAGAGATCTTCCAATATACGATTCACCCTCTCTGTTTGACCGTCGGTCCGAGGATGATATGCGGTACTGAGATGTAATCCTGACCCTAGGGCCTCTTGTAAGCTCTTCCAAAACCCACTAGTGAACAACGGGTCTCGGTCACTCACAATGCTTTTGGGTACTCCATGAAATCTCACTACCCACTTCATATACAATTCTGCCAATTTGGCTGCCGTTCTGGTCGATTTGACTGGTATAAATCTTGCGCTCTTAGTCAATCGATCCACAATTACCCAAATGCTATCATATCCCGATTTAGTCCTTGGTAACCCATCGATGAAATCCATCGAAACTTGCTCCCATTTCCATTCGGGAATTTCTAATGGTTGCAACAACCCACTAGGCTTCTTTTGCTCGGCTTTAACTAGCTGGCAATTCATGCATTTGGATATAAACTTCCCAACGTCTCTTTTCATCCCTTCCCAGTAGTAAGTCTGCCTCATGTCTCGATACATCTTATTACCACCGGGATGTATAGTCAGTTTTGAGTGATGACATTCTCTAAGCACTTCATCTCTCAACCCATTGACATTGGGTACAACTAGTCTTCCATTTTTCCGAAGCCATCCATCTCGATCAAGCCCATACACATTCATCTCCTCATCGATACCCATCTCTAACTTGGAGATAATTTCCAATAGGTTAGGATCGTCCCTCTGACTAGAACCAATCCGCTCTACCAAAGTGGGTCTGATCGTCAAACTAGCTAGCATAACTGGATCCAATTCGCACTTTGGTCTGAAATCAAACCCCGCGATATACTCCAGTTGCTTCAACTCAAGAAACATTTCCCCTAAGTTGGCATGTCTCCTACTCAAGGCATCGGCTACCGCATTACCCTTCCCAGGTGTATACGTGATATCAAAATCATACGAAGCCAAGAACTCTAACCATCTCTGCTGACGGAGGTTCAGATCTTTCTGAGAGAAGAGATACTTTAACGATTTGTGATCAGTAAACAACTCAAATCTTTCTCCCAAGAGATAGTGTCTCCACATCTTCAGTGCAAATACAATCGCTGCCAATTCCAAATCATGGGTAGGATACTTTTTCTCATGCGGCTTTAACTGTCGACTAGCATAAGCTACAACCCTACCTCCTTGCATCAACACTGCGCCCAATCCGGTACCACAAGCATCCGTGTATACCGTCATCTCTTCATTCCCTTTAGGAATGACTAACACTGGCGCACGCGTCAACCTCTCCTTTAGACTCTTGAAAGCATCCTCACACACTCCGTCCCAGACGAAGGACTGATTCTTCTTAGTCAACTGAGTCAACGGTGCTGCTATCTTGGAGAAGTCCTGGATAAACTTACAATAATATCCAGCTAATCCCAAGAAACTTCTTACATCTGTAGCATTCTTGGGTGTAGGCCAATCCAGTACCGTAGCCACCTTCGCAGGGTCCACGACAATACCACATTCTGAAACAACATGACCCAAGAATCTTACTTCCCTTCTCCAAAAATGACATTTAGAGAATTTCGCTTTCAATTGGTGTTTCCTCAACACCTCCATCACTATTCTCAAATGTCCCTTGTGTTCCTCCTCTGTCCTTGAGTAAACAAGGATATCATCCACGAACACAAGAACAAACTTATTCAACTGATCTCTGAATACTCGATTCATAAGATCCACAAAATAGGCTGGTGCATTGGTCAACCCAAACGGCATGACCAACCACTCATAAAATCCAGACGGCGTCCTAAATGCCGTTTTCCGAACACTCTCATCTGCTACTCGAAGCTGATGAAACCCTGTCGCGAGGTCCAACTGGGAGAACACTCTAGCTCCTTCTAGCTGATCAAACAAATCATCTATCCGCGGTAGAGGATACTTATTCTTCCTCGTCACCTTATTCAACTCGCGATAGTCCACACACAAACGAAGGGAACCATCTGCCTTAGTGGCAAACACAACTGGTGCTCCCCATTCGGAGACACTCCTTCTAATCAATCCCTTCTTCAAAAGATTGCCGACTTGCACCCCGAGCTCTCGCTGCTCTCTTGGTGCCATACGACGAAGTGGCATCACTATAGGTCTGGCATCTTTCACTAAATCAATACGGAACTCAATCTCTCGGTGTGGTGGAAGCCCGGTCACCTCCTCGAAGACGTCCGGATACTGGCCAACCACGGGCACATCTGACAACTCATCCTGCGGGATGTCGAGGGAATTTACAAAACTAGCCATAACCCCATCACTGGGTAGACTACCAAACACTACCCTCTGCCCATCATCCGCCCTCACTGTCACCAAAAAGCCCTCACAGTCTACCACCACCCCGTATCTTTGGAGCCAATCGACTCCCAATATAATGCCATACCCAGTAAAGCCCAAAACAAAGCAATCACATACAAACATACATCCATGACTCGATAAGACCAAATTCCTGCAAATCATACTAAGGCTAGTCGAACCACCAATCGGGTTCGTCACTATCAATGGTCTATCGACTATCTCGGGTTCCAGTCCCAACCTATCTACCAGGTCACTAGATATGAAGGAACGGGAAGCCCCAGTATCAAACAAAACTCGAACTGGTATATCATAAATAGAAAGCATACCTTGAATAACAACATTCTTTCCTTTCTCCGCCGCAGTTGGGGCATTCGACGAAGAAGGAATAGCATCAAGAGCATATGCTTTCACAATCTGCTTCTCCTTAAGAGGTTGCGGACACTTGTCTTTCTGATGTCCCACTTGACCACAGTTGTAGCACTTCCTTTCTGCTGGCTTGGCCCGACATTCTTTAGCGTAATGGCCTTTCTTTCCACAGCTGAAACACTCAACATCCTTCTTGCTCTTTTTCTGGCCACCCTTTGATTGGTCCTGCTTCCTCTTATTCTGAGAGCTATTCTTGCCTCCACCACCTGCTTGCGGCTTTGGCCCTTCTGCAGCCTCGGTCTTTGACTTAGGGTAAAGACTCTCTGATCTCAAAGCTTTCCCCACGATCGATTCAAAAGTCTCATCGATGTGGTTGATAAGCCTTTCCCCCAAGTACCCATCCAAACCAGTAATGAACTTCTCATTCTTCTTTTCAGGAGTATCGATAAGAGATAGTCCATATTTCGACAAAGTGTCGAACTCAGCAATATAATCAGAAACTGCCCTCCCATTCTGCTTGAGTTCCAAGAACCTCTTAAACAATACTGACTTCTGGGCAGCTGGAATAAACCTCTCGCTAAAGCGAGCCCTGAACTGAACCCAAGTAACCTGGTCCTCTAGAGTAGCTGTTCTAATGGCATTCCACCAATTCATCGCTCGCCCTTGCAGCTGACGAGACGCTAGCCTTCTCTTCATCGCATCCTCAAGACCCAAGTCATCAAAGATACGATCACAGCTATCCATCCAATCTTGAACATCCGTGGCCGACTCCGTCCCGTGGAACGGTTTCCCACCAAGATTAGTGTAATCCTTGCACAACTTGGCGAAATCGACCCTAGGCGCCTGCACTACTGGGCCAACACCAACTCCGGGATTGGGAATTGCCCCTTGCACTTCTCTAAGCATGTCTCTCATGAGGTTAGTAAACATAGCCCTCATGTCAGCGGCATTCCCTTGGTTGGTCCCTCTACCAGCACCCCTCGTCTCTCGGCTCATCGTTAATCTGTGAAAAGGGAAACGATTAACGACCCCATAGTGGTACTAGTGCAGTGCAACTTCATTCTTATACTACTAATAGTATATCTATACATAGCTTTTGAAAACCAAAGTAATCACAATTACGCGCTCTCATATACGTACTAACTCTCCCTAGTGTCTTTCCCTAGGTTAACTACGCAACCTAGAGCTCTGATACCAAGTGTGACGGCCCGCCCCGCACCAACCGACATTTACTCCAAAAGTGCGCTGTACACAAGTCCGGTTAGCACGAAACGGGTCGCCAGAAGGAAAAGGAAGAAGGAAATGAACATACAAGGAACCTGTAGAATGTCTCACAGCGCATAGAACAAAATATAATAATAACATACTTGACATAAAACAGGAGAGACAGTGCATAAGCTGAAAATCAGAACTAAACATCATAGCAGCGGAAATCCAAAATATAGCTTATTACAACTTTCAAACTGTCTCAAAGCAAAGTAAGATAAATGAGGTACACTACTAATGCCCAAGTAGCGACCACCAACGACACAGGGAGAATGTGCATATATATATAATACGTGGAAGCCTCCTGCCCGCCTCCGAATCAGCTACTCGCACACCACCAGCTAACCTGTCTCTAGTCTGCTCGTGTGAGCACCCAGAGTAATAAGAGGAGACATAAAACTCTGGGTCAGACATAAAGCCTGGTATGAGCGATAAGCATCTAAAGTGAACAATAACAGGTAGAATAAAACATACCTGAACCTGGACCTGCAACCAAAGAGTTAGCACTACATACTGTACAACACTCTAAGATATCATATCAATCAATATAAAGATACGGAGGTGGGGGAGGTGTGCATGTCCTAATGATGGCAAACAATCAAACATAGCATCCATCCTCACATCTCTCACTCAGTGCGTAAAGCATACGATATCCACCACTTCGATCACCCAACATTCCTTGCTACGATCACTTTGCCCCATGAAGTCATAAATGGCTTCACTGCACTGATAACGTAGCCACTAATTCCTCGCTATGTCCACTTGCCCCATGGAGTTATTCACCCCATCTGCGCTGGCTCATAGCCTTACTAATCCTTACTATGTCCACTTGCCCCATGGAGTTATTCACCCCATCTGCGCTGGCTCATAGTCTTACTACGCATCACCTTGCCCCTCAGGTCATAATGACCCTACTGCACTGATAACGTAGTCTTGCTACCATCACTTTGCCCCTCAGGTCATAATGACCCTACTGCACTGATAAGTAGCCCATCATTCATTCTTAGTGGTGAATCGAAGTTATGAACGTCGACAACTCCTTAGCACACGTCCCACAGCAAAGTCCAACCATGAAGTGAACTCGTTGGTTCCCAACTGGTTCCGGGATCCTGAGCTCTAACTTCCCCTATTGGACTATCTTTGCATCTCGGGTTATTGGTCAATACTGGGTCGGGTCGGGTTCTTCCTCAGGTCATCGGTTCGGGTCGGTGTTCTTTGTCCGTTCGGGTCGGGTCCCCCTTCTGATGCGGTTCGGGTCGGTGTTCCTCTGGGTTCGAGTCAGCTGCTTCTTCTTCCTCGGGTCGGGTCGGTGCTTCCTTTCGGGTTGGGTCGGGTCCTTCTTGGTTCGTGCCTTCGATCCATCTTCATGCTCCCCTTCATATGCTCCTATCCGATCCGTTTTCGTGCTCCTGCTCTGATTCGCCTATGTGTTTCCGATCCGATCCGTCCTCTTTGATCCGATCCGTCTTCATCCATCCGATCCGATCCGTCTTCCTCTATCCGATCTGATCCCAGTTTAGCTAGCGTGGCCTTCCTTTTTGCCACTTTTCCCAAGTGTTGGGTTCCGATCCGATCAGATTCTTTGCTCGGTTCTACATATCCGATCCGAGCCCCCTTATCCGATCTGATCCGATCCCTGCACTATTTTCTGAAACTGTTCCAGCAAGGGTTTACGCCATTCGACGACGTTTTCGACCATTCTAACTATTGAAATCAATCACAAAGCATTTCATACAGTCATAGCAACATACATAATCAACCACAAACATCATTCATCTCAATATCATAGGTTAAAATGGATCAAACATACCCAAAATCCCATATTTCCCCTTAAGCATGTTTAGGTGAAACTAATGATAGGATTAGCAAAACTTAACCAAATTAACCCAAATTCATATCAGAGGTCTAAAACATCATTTAAGAATTTATGAACATTTTTCCCGAATTTTATCATACTTAAATTCGCTAATTAGTACTAATCACCCCTAATTAGCCATAATTAGTGTAAAACTATGCAAATCACTCACCTTAGCCACAAAACAAACTAAGATCTGAAATAATGCTCTGATTTGATGCAAATCCCAATGCTAACAGCAGCTCCAAGGTTGATTAGGTGAAGATCTTCTTTGATTAGGAGTTGCTAAGCCAAATCCTTGACCAAAAGATGATTTGGAGGTGATTTAGAGGTTAGAGGCCATTTGTAGGGATCTTTGGTGATAAGTGGAGGCTAGAAAACTGAAATAGAATGATTCTCAATTTCATTTCAGCCCTCCCATAACCCTAATCCCGAAATGGGTTATGGGCCTACTCACTAATCACCCGATTTGGCCCGGTTAAGCAGTTTTTCACCCTCCAAACCTTGTTTCAGCCATATCTCCCAAACGGTAAGTCCGTTTGGCTAATGTGACCACTCTACGGAAAGAGAAACCATCAAACGAATCTAATGGAAGTGGTTTCAGGTCAAAATTCCTTTCCTATCAAAAGTTATGGCCAAAACAGTACCAACTAGGGGCAAAATGGTCATTTAAAAATCGACAAAAATCATAAGCATGGGAAATGACCCTAATAGATGTTTCCCAAAGTTACATGACCATACGACTTCACACGGGAAAGAAATAAATATTCTACAATCCTATGATGTGTAAAATACGGGTCGTTACAATCCTATTTATGCTTGGGAGACGATTTTGATTTCTTTCCCTTCTTCTGTTTCTCCAACCCCTCTTTATCAGCATCAGAGCGGTCACTTTTCTTCCTCTTCCTCTTATCAACAAGAGGCTCCGGAGGAGGACTAGAAGATTGGGAGGAAAGTTGTGAAGTTATTGATTTGGAAGAGAATCTTATAACCAACCCAGTCTTGGGGTCGATTTCGGAAATAGGGGGCACGAATACAGGGTCATGTTCCCCCTTCCTAAGAACCAACTACTTTTCTTTCCTAGCCTGCACGTCAGCCAAGGTTTCACTATCATCATCCTTGGCCTCATCTATGATGACAACCTCCTCTTCCTCGTCCCCGTGACCACCATCTGTGTCTTGCAAAGCCGCAATAACCTCAGCGTCCGCAGGAGCGCCGATGCTGGATTCCACGGGTGCTACAGTGACTTTCTCGCTTGTTGTACCCTCGTTTTGCTTTGGAATCTCAGAAACTTCAACATCAGTACCCGAGGGGACGTAAACTTTCTCCGCCACTACCTTCTCCTCTGCATCTTTCTCGACCGGTTCGATATCTACACCGTGAGAAGCAAATGTTAGTGAATCGGGAGAAGATGTGACCATATCAGTTGTTTTTCCCATGAGACGACGACGAGCTGCGACTGCTTTGATGAACTGTGGAGAGAATATGGAGATACCTTCAGCCGATTCATCACCCAGATTTGTAATAGTAGCTCCGACAACAGGAAAGGTTGGAACCAAGGGAATTAACGAATCATCAGGATTATATTCCTCAACTTCAGAAGTTATGGGCTCCACCACCGAGCTCGAGCCTTCATCAACCTTGTTCTTTCCCTTAAGCTTAGTCTTCTCCCTCTCAATCTCTTCCTGGATTAAGCGCCTGCATTTCTCCAAAGCCTCAGGTTCTTCACCTTTGAGAAAGGTCTGCATCAGCTGGTTTTCATCAATCTCATCGACCATCAACCGCCGCTTCTCGCCTTCAACAATTGCATCCCATACATTGGCCAGAGTAACATGATAGTCCGAAATCCAAGAGATGTCTCAAGTCTTGATGACTTGACCAAAGAAGTCAAATAATAGTTCCTCAAAACCAGCTATCTCTTTCTCTTTCTCAGCGAGCTTATCAGCAGCAGCAGTGGCCGATTCAAGAGCATTATTGGCATTACTTTCAGCAAGAGCTGCATGCTCCTCAGCTTGGACAAGTTGATCATTTAAATTTTCTTTTTCTTTTTTGGCAAGAGCGAGGTCGTCTTTTAGGCTCGCCCTCTCTTTCTCCCAGGCAGCTTTCTCAGCAGCAAAGTGTTCCTATGTTGTTTTCAGTTCATCGTTAATTGCCCTAAGATCTCTCACTTCCTTCCTTAGAGCCACCCGTTCTTGGCTGTTTGAATCAAGCTCACTGCGAAAACGCTCCCTAGCACTTTCTAGCTTAGACTTGTAATTCTCTACGTCTCGCCGAGCTAAAGCCAGTTGGGCCTGGGCATCCACTAGTTCTTTTTCCATTTTGCTCCTAGCCCTGGCATCATTATCAATCTTCACTCTGGCTCTAGCTGCTTCCGTCTCCAGGTGGTGGATGGCAGTAGAAAGTGTGGCGGAATGCTTCTTCATTACCCCGTATTGTTTAGCCACATGGCATACGTACCCTATCACCTTTATGTCCTAATCCTCGGGGACCGGTTCAAGATCCGGGATGAATGTAACAACCCGTATTTTTATAACATGTAAAAGCCATAAATCAAGGCAGAATTAAATTTTAAAATAAGAATAAAGGGAAACGGGTTGCACCATTGCGTTCGTCTCGAAATTCTTCTTGGAAACGAGCCCGAGTTTTCGAGAAACGGGGTCCGTATGAGGGAGATATGACCCTCCGAAGTTTCAGGAATTTTCAGAATTGAAAACAGCTCAAAATTCGAATTCGAAATTCGATTTCAAACCCCAGCGCAGACTGGACGGGAAATTTCCCGCCCAGGACCAGGTCGACCTGGGGTCGACACTATGGTCGACCTGGGGTCGACACTATGGTCGACCTGGGGGTCGACCTGGTGCCAGAACCCAGTTTTGAGCCTGGGTTCATTCTGATGTATTTGGTCTCGTTTTCAGTTTAGATTCGCCCGCCTAATCGTATATAAACAGCCCCCCTAGCCCCATTCTCTTTGCACCATTCTTCTCTCCTTATGCTGCCTCTGAAATAATAGAAATAAATAAATAAAATAATGGCGTCGCTACTCTGCTGGGATCAAAACTAGAACTAGTGCATCTTCTTCCGAACCAGAATAAGATTAAAAGAGAACAACCGCAACTCTTCTTCTATAATCCAACCAAGGCAAGTGCAGTTATTTTCCGATATGAAATTTAATCATGATCTTGATATAATTATAAATCTGAATCTGAGACTAGGCCCTTTTTCTATTTATCAGATCTGTTCCTATGTTTTATTATTTTGTTTGTTCTGTATTTCTTCCTCCTTTCTTTCTTTTTGGTTGATAGCCAGGCTACCACGAGCCTGAGCCAAGTCTCATAAGAGATGAACGCATAAACGCTAAATTTGGGAAGAATATTGAATGAAGCATATTTGGGCAAAATCGATTTGTAACTAATTTGAGGACACAACGCATGTTGTAATTCTGGACATAAATTTGGGACATATTGCATAAGATGATCTATGACTTGGAAGACGAGGATTATAGTGACTTAGAACATAAAGAACATATTTCATAATTTAAGATCTGGATCTGGGCATATTAAATCTGATAGTTTGTCATTTGGAAGTAGGAGAATTAATTTGCATATGGCTTAGGTGCAAAAACCTATATTAAAATTTGATAACTATTAAGTGTGAATACACCTAAGTAAGTTTTTTTTTGGATATGTGACATGCTCACTGGCTATATTTGGCATAATTTATATGTGAATCACGATTGGGGTTTTTGAGAATATTCTGAACTATGCAAGTTTAATTAAAATTTGGACATATGTTATATGGTGGATTATGACCATAATTTGGGCATATAAGTTTAGGCCTACTTTATGAATTAGGCAAGATATGTGAATAGGACTTTAAGGAATGTTTAAATCGGCTAAAACTGTTATCTGCTTAATATGTTAAATTTGCCTAATCTGCTAAATCTGTTACCTGTTTAATCTGTTGAATTGCCTAAACTGTTAAATATGTTGAATCGCCTAATCTGCTAATTATGCCTAATCTGCTAAATCTGTTGAGTTGCCTAATCTGCTAAATCTGTTGAACCGCCTGAGCTGCTAAATCTGTTAAATCTGTTGAAAAGCTGAATGATTGTAATTTGTGTATGAAAATCCGTAGGCTCGATCTAAGATTGAGTAAATCATGTTAATTTGATTAATCTACTGCGACTTGAAAAGAAGTCAAATCTGTTAAATTGGCATAAATAGTCTGATATTTGTATAATTTGCAATGGAATAAACTAGTTATAATAAAAATGTTGAGACACGAGGTTAGACTCATGTTTGCGGTAGAAGCCTGCCCGGACCCAACTGGCTTAACCAGCAACCGCAAACTGCTAGTCTAATGTGAGAGGTCGTAGGCATAAATAAAATATGCTTAGACATGAGGTTAGGTCTGGCTTGTGGTAGAAGTCTGCCCGGAACCGCCCAGCTTATCCAGCGGCCACAAGCTACCGACCAAATGTGAGAGGTCTGCGCATTAATATTTAATGCAAATCTGAGATAAATATGATGTCTAAAACATGTTGGGTGGATAGGGCTAAACCAACATGAATGATGAATTAATAAACCTGTTTCATGAATCTGTAGGCCCAATACAAAGTTAGACAATCTGTAAGTCTGTTAAAACTGTACATCTGATCCGTTAGTCTGAAAACCTGTTGACTTGATTTTCTGATCTGTGAACTATTTGATCTAAACTCTGTAGGTCTGAAAACTTGTAAATAAGTTAATCTGAAATCCATTAGTCTGGGGACACAAGGTTAGGAGGGAAAATACTTTCGTCATCTATTGTTTGGGACCCATATTAGTCAGTAACCCTTTCTGTATCAAAACTATGACCCAACAGTAGGTAGGGTCCGGGCACGCTTACTGAACTAATTATAAGTGGTTCATTCTAATAATGGCGAGGGGTGTTGATGGTGCTTTCCAACCGGGTCATGTGCATGCATGGATCCTGGTCTGCTTCTGAGGATGTAAGACGCCGTGACATCTGTAAATAGGTCTGTGTCATTCAAAGGTTGCCACTTTAGGGAGTGACACACCCTTCTATGGGGCTGGCGCAAGGTATTTATGTATTAGGGAGCCGATCGCTTGGGGGTAGATTTAGGGTACACTTAGTTATGTCTGTTTCCGTTGGGGTACCCTCTATTTCTGTTGGGTGGTAACACCTGTCTGTTTCTGCGTGGTACCGTCTGTTGGGGTGGTAAAGGCCCATTTACTAGTGTACACCTAATTCTAACGTTCTGTTTCCGTTAGGATTATTTTGTTTCTGTCTCTGATTCCGTTTATGTACCTTCTGTCTGTTGGGGTGGTAAAGGCCCATTACTGGCATTCTGTTTCTGTATAGACTATTCTGTTCCGTTTCTGTTCTTGTTTAGACATTAGGGTAACACCTAATCCTGTTATACTAGTATTAGTGCAAAGAAGTAAGATATAAGTAAGAAGCATAACTTGGGTTATATCATTCTGTTTCTTTTGTTTAGCTTAAGTATACCAGTTACACCTGTTGCTGTTGTCTGTTATCCAGTTTTATTTTCATGTCATGATATTATTATCTGTTCATATGCTGAAAGTCACTGGACTTTCCAGACTTTATGTATGACCTTGCTTGTTTTCGCCCCTTTTCTTTCGTCCCCGTCCCCGTCCCCCCCTCCCCGGCAGGTTTTTTTAGTGTGGAA
This sequence comes from Allium sativum, assembly GCA_030737875.1. Taxonomy (NCBI): domain Eukaryota; kingdom Viridiplantae; phylum Streptophyta; class Magnoliopsida; order Asparagales; family Amaryllidaceae; genus Allium; species Allium sativum. The sequence continues at coordinate 402,099,190 of CM060922.1, read as the reverse complement.
ATATATGAGCTTGATTCAGATTTTCTTTGCTTGAAGTATCGCTTGGCCTTGGCTCTATCTTTCTATGGCAGTTTATGTTGGGGATTATGACTTTAAAAACTATGCATTCTGAAGGCTTTTGTACAAGACCGATATTTTGTACTTGAATTCTGATATTGTGATTTGAAAAGATGTAACCAAACCTATTTCGGTTTCTGTTGTAATAAATTCATAAATTTTTCAAGTATTGTTTTATCTGTCTTGTAAATTTCTGTTCTGTCTACTAAAACGCTCCATCAAAGTTAAGGCATTCCCTTTGTGAGTGACCTTAACGGAGGTGGGCTGTTACACTTGGTAGCAGAGCTGAAGGTTACCAGATTTGATAAAAAGTTTTGGAAAACCATTTTCAAAAAGGTTTTAAAAAGGAAGTATTTTCAAAAGTAGAGTTTATTTTGAAAAACATAATCCCCAAAGCCATAGCCTATCTTTCTATCCTTTGTTTTGAATCTTTCCTTTTTCTTTCGTTTCAGCATGTCTGGGGATCTTAACCTTCCGGAGGGCGTAACGATACATGTCTAGTTCAGGAGGTACCTAGAAGCTAGGGCTAATGATGCGGGCCCAACAAACGTCCCTCCTACCCCAGCTGCAGCGGTTCCTCCTCTCCTCCGCGCGTGAACTTTCCCGAAGATATGTAGAGACTTTCGAGCCATGGGTGGGAAGAACTTTAATGGAACTGAATCCTTCATGGAAGCAAGGAACTGGCTCAAAGAAATCGAGGATTTGTTCATTATCTTCGAGGTGGAAGATAGGCAGAAGATACAGTTGGCGGTATGGTTGCTTAAGGACGAAGCTTCTTTTTGGTGGGAGGTCACAAATGGAGAGCATCCGGTAGAGAGATGGATGGATTTCAGGCATAGGTTCGAGATGAAATTTCTCTCACGAGCGGAAGAGAGTTTATACGTAGAAAGGTTCTTGGCGTTGAAGCTGGGGGATTTATCAATTAGAGAGTACGTAAACAAGTCTAATCAATTGGCAGTATTCGGCTTAGAATTGGTAAATACACCGCATAAGAAGGCACTAAGGTTTGCTAAAGGTTTGAATGAGCCACTACACGGATTGGTGATGTCCCACATTCCTATGGGGGCAACCTTCGAAAAATTGGTGGACATGGCGTGAATGCATGAAGAAGAAGCCGAAAGTAAAAAGAAAGAGGAAAAGCTTGAAGGACCACAGAATAAGAAGGCGGGGCCCAAAAAGGAAACACAAAAGAAGGATGAGAAGACTGAAGATAAGAAGGATAAGAAGTTCTTTACTTGTGGAAGCTCGACCCATCTGAACAAGGATTGCAGAAAAAGGAAGGGCACTTGCTTCAACTGTGGAGAAATGGGGCACTTTACAAGGGACTGCCCAAAGAAACGGGGGCAAGGGAAGAGGGCAGAACCCACTTCTGGAGGACAGGCGAATGCTCAAGTGACTGGTAGATAGGGTAGAAATAAGAAAATTTATGTAGAAGGTTTATTTTCCTTATCTGATTGAGGAGTTAAAAACTCTTTCTGATTCTGGCATTTTGATTCTGTAATTGAAACTCTGCACTTTAATACTAGTCTTGTTTCTGATTTCGTTATAGTCTCAGACCCCATGAGGGTTACGACTCATCTGTTTGTGATAAGTTGGGGTTTGAGGGCATCTGTGTTGGGCATTAAGTTAACCATGACGCATACATTCTGAGTTTTTATCATGCTTAGTTTCCTAAGAATCATTTGGTAATCTGATCTGTATCAGTAGTCTGTGGGTTTCTGAAAAGGATAGGAGTTTTTACTCAGAGTGTGAAATAGTATCCAGTTGGGCACTTGTTTAATGGGAGTGATTCTCTGAGTATTAATCTAATGTTGATTTCGGTCTTCGGGGTTGATACTTAGGGAGTTATTCTTTTAAACCGATGACTAATGGGAACCTAGCTTTAGTTTTAAATATACTTGCTTCTATCACTCGACTTTATCCTTCGACCTTTAGGAAGAAACTAAGGGTGTAAACATGTGTTTGAGACATGTTATGTTTGATGGTTGCAAGTGGATGCAAGTGGTTTCTAGTGATTGCTCGTGGATGCATATACACACACTAGGTACTAGATCGGCTCAAAAACACTCTCATACTGCATATGGATGTGTGTGCATTTTTTTTTAAATTTTATGGATGCAAAATCGTTGACTCAGCACATGGATGTTGCATATGAATGAACGGTTGTGCACTCATATAAAAATGATATGTATCAAATAGGAAAATTGCATAGATGTTGGACTTATGGCAGTGACATAATTCGCATTAAGGAGGTCAACTGAATTAGTGGACCGCCTGATCTTTGCATTGGATAAGTACATCACACACACTCTTGCATAAGTTCATACAGCATTAGAAATCTTTTAAGGACAATGATTTCTTGTGGATGATGGTTGAGTAGATGGATGATTGGATGATAGGATGCATTCTTCTTAACTTGGAGATTTCGGGGACGAAATCCTTTAAGGAGGGGAAAATGTAACAACCCATATTTTTATAACATGTCAAAGCCATAAATCAAGGTAGAATTAAATTTTAAAGCAAGAATCAAGGGAAAGGGGTTGTGCCATTGCGTTCATCTTGAAATTATTCTTAGAAACGAGTCCGAGTTTTCGAGAAACGGAGTCCGTATGAGGGAGATATGACCCTCCGAAGTTTTAGGAATTTTCAGAATCGAAAACAACTCGAAATTTGAATTCGAAATTCGAATTCAAACCCCAGCGCAGATTGGGCGGGAATTTTCCCGCCCAGGACCAGGTCGACCCTATGGTCGACCTGGGGGTCGACCTGGTGCCAGAACCCAGTTTTGAGCCTGGGTTCATTCTGATGTATCTGGTCTCGTTTTCAGTCTAGATTCGCCCGCCTAATCCTATATAAACAGCCCCATTCTCTTTGCACCATTCTTCTCTCCTTATGCTGCCTCTGAAATAATAGAAATAAATAAATAAAATAATGGCATTGCTACTCTGCTGGACTAGAACTAGTGCATCTTCTTACAAACCAGAATAAGATTAAAAGAGAACAACTGCAACTCTTCTTCTATAATCCAACCAAGGCAAGTGCAGTTATTTTCCGATATGAAATTTGATCATGATCTTGACATAATTATAAATCTGAATCTGAGATTAGGCCCATTTTCTATTTATCAGATCTTTTCCTCTGTTTTATTATTTTGTTTGTTCTGTATTTCTTCCTCCTTTCTTTCTTTTTGGTTGATAGCCAGGCTACCACGAGCCTGAGCCAAGTCTCATAAGAGATGAACGCATAAATGCTAAATTTGGGAAGAATATTGAATGAGGCATATTTGGGCAAAATCGATTTGTAACTAATTTGAGGACACAACGCATGTTGTAATTCTGGACATAAATTTGAGACATATTGCATAAGATGATCTATGACTTGGAAGAAGAGGATTATAGTGATTTAGAACATAAAGAACATATTTCATAATTTAAGATCCGGATCTAGGCATATTAAATATGATAGTTTGTCATTTGGAAGTAGGAGAATTAATTTGCATATGGCTTAGGTGCAAAAACCTATATTAAGATTTGATAACTATTTAGTGTGAATACACCTAAGTAAGGTTTTTTTTTGGATATGTCACATGCATTGTAATCAACGGCTATATTTGGCATAATTTGTATGTGAATCACGATTGGGGTTTTTAAGAATATTCTGAACTATGCAAGTTTAACTAAAATTTGGACATATGTTATATGGTGGATTATGACCATAATTTGGGCATATAAGTTTAGGCTTACTTTATGAATTAGGCAAGATATGTGAATAGGACTTTAAGGAATGTTTAAATCAGCTAAAACTGTTATCTGCTTAATATGTTAAATTTGCCTAATCTGCTAAATCTGTTACCTGTTTAATCTGTTGAATTGCCTAAACTGTTAAATATGTTGAATCGCCTAATCTGCTAATTATGCCTAATCTGCTAAATCTGTTGAGTTGCCTAATCTGCTAAATCTGTTAACCGCCTGAGCTGCTAAATCTGTTAAATCCGTTGAAAAGCTGAATGATTGTAATTTGTGTATGAAAATCCGTAGGCTCGATCTAAGAATGAGTAAAACATGTTAATTTGATTAATCTGCTGCGACTTGAAAAGAAGTCAAATCTGTTAAATTGGCATAAATAGTCTGATATTTGTATAATTTGCAATGGAAAAAACTAGTTATAATAAAAATGCTGAGACACGAGGTTAGACTCATGTTTGCGGTAGAAGCCTGCCCGGACCCAACCGGCTTAACCAGCAACCGCAAACTGCTAATCTAATGTGAGAGGTCGTAGGCATAACTAAAATATGCTTAGACACGAGGTTAGGTCTGGCTTGTGGCAGAAGTCTGCCCGGAACCGCCCGGCTTATCCAGCGGCCATAAGCTACCGACCTAATGTGAGAGGTCTGCGCTTTAATATTTAATTAATGCAAATCTGAGATAAATATGATGTCTAAAACGTGTTGGGTGGATAGGGATAAACCAACCGGACTGATGAATTAATAAACTTGTTTCATGAATCTGTAGGCCCAATACAAAGTTAGACAATCTGTAAGTCTGTTAAAACTGTACATCTGATCTGTTAGTCTGAAAACCTATTGACTTGATTTTCTGATCTGTGAACTATTTGATCTGAACTCTGTAGGTCTGAAAACTTGTAAACAAGTTAATCTGAAATCCATTAGTCTGGGGACACAAGGTTAGGAGGGAAAATACTTGTGTCATCTGTTGTTTGGGACCCATATTAGTCAGTAACCCTTTCTAGTATCAAAACTATGACCCAACAGCAGGTAGGGTCCGCGCACGCTTACTGAACTAAATATAAGCGGTTCATTCTGATAATGGCGAGGGGTGTTGATGGTGCGTTCCAACCGGGTCATGTGCGTGCATGTATCCCGGTCTACCTCTGAGGATGTAAGACGCCGTGACATCTGTAAATAGATCTGTGTCATTCAAAGGTTTATACTTTAGGGAGTGATACACCCTTCTGTGGGGCTGGCACAAGGTATTTATGTATTAGGGAGCCGATCGCTTGGGGGTAGATTTAGGTTACACTTAGTTCTGTCTGTTTCCGTTGGGGTACCGTCTGTTTCTGTTGGGTGGTAACACCTGTCTGTTACTGCATGGTACCGTCTGTTGGGGTGGTAAAGTCCCATTTACTAGTGTACACCTAATTCTAACGTTCTATTTCCATTGGTATTATTCTGTTTCTGTCTCTGATTCCGTTTATGTACCTTCTGTCTGTTGGGGTGGTAAAGGCCCATTACTGACATTCTGTTTCTGTATAGACTATTCTGTTCTGTTTCTGTTTCTGTTTAGACATTAGGGTAACACCTAATCATGTTATACTAGTATTAGTGCAGAGAAGTAAGATATAAGTAAGAAGCATAACTTGGGTTATATCATTCTGTTTCTTCTGTTTAGCTTAAGTATACCAGTTACACCTATTGCTGTTGTCTCTTATCCAGCTTTATTTTCATGTCATGATATTATTATCTGTTCATATGCTGAAAGTCACTGGACTTTCCAGACTTTATGTTTGACCTTGCTTGTTTTCGCCCCTTTTCTTCCGTTCCCTCCCCCCCCCCAGCAGGTTTTTTTAGGGTTGAAATATAGGAGCTTGATTCGGATTTTCTCTGCTTGAAGTATTGCTTGGCCTTGGCTCTATCTTTCCATGGCAGTTTATGTTAGGGATTATGACTTTAAAAACTATGCATTCTGAAGGATTTTGTACAAGACCAATATTTTGTACTTGAATTCTGATATTGTGATTTGAAAAGATGTAACCAAACTTATTTCGGTTTCTGTTGTAATAAAGTTATAAATTTTCCAAGTACTATTTTATCTGTCTTGTAAATTTCTATTCTTTCTACTAAAACGCTCCATCAAAGTTAAGGCATTCCCTTCGTGAGTGACCTTAACGGAGGTGGGGTGTTACAATGAACATCATCCTCTCAAAGAAAATATCAGGGAATTGCTTTCGCAAGCGCTCCAGCCTAGCATGAATTTCAGAATTAGGAACAATGTTCTGTGCAACGGTGGTATCCAAGTCGTGCTCACTAGAGGAAACATGAGATTTCTTTCTCTTCTCCACGATCTTGCCCTCATCTCAGGTTTTGCCCTCCGGCTCGTGGTGTTTTTTAGAAGAACGGACATGAGAAGGCGTACTCTTCGGAGGGGTCAAATCTCTAGGAAGTTGCTTGCCCCCAGCCGGCAGCGATGGACGACTGTGAGGCTTTTCAAAACCTTTCTTTGATGGAGATCGAGATCGTGTGGACTAAGGTTGATGAGAATCCCGGGGCCGACGACTATCCCTTCCCCGACTATCACTACGAGCATGCTTTGGATCTGGAAGGAGGCTTGGTGTGCCCTTGCGAAGGGAACGATCAGAATAAGATCGTTTGCGAGACATTTTCCCTGCAAAAGAAACAGGTGCATGTTAAAACTATGAACGACAGTGGTAAAAGAGTGTCATGGTAAATGGTGCATGTGATTTGTGCATCCCGTGAAATCCCCTTTTTAACGGACCAGGGCCCAGAGTTAGGCTCGTTTGGATGACTTCTTTTTCTCTAACTGGGGCACTTGTCTCTTCAGAGATGGGAAAAATTGGTTCCCTTCTGAAATCTTCCTGAGTATAAATATTGTCTGGTAAAGGAATCTTATTTAATTCCCCTAGTATCTGTTCCTCCGTTAACTCATCCTGAGCGACAAACTCAACCGGTGATGAAGTTCTTAAGGGAGACTGCCCCCCAGAGGTCGGGACCTCCTTTGATTCGTCATCTCGCCCCTCGTCTCCTTTGTATACGTTTAAATCCTCGTCATCCTGATTAATAATTGGCGAAGAACTCTTGCGAAGGGTAGTTGTCTTTACAGCTTGAGAAGTTCCTTCTCCCTCAGTCGGAGGTATATACTTGTAAGGTTTGCCGCCCGCTCCAAGTCCAAATCTTATATCTAAAAGATGGTGTTTGTGAAGGTTCTCGTCGACGATACATTTCTTAATCCTTAAGAAATCTGAGTTACTCTTGCGAAGGCAGGACATTCGGTCTTCATATATCGATCATTCTGTTCTCTCAAAGTTGTGTTCTGTATAGAACAAAATGATTCGTTAGCACTGAAATTATGCATTCATAGTAAATGCGGAAAAGTTGAAAACATACTTGCTTGTAGCCACTTCCTCGCGCATTCGACTTGATGTTTTATATAGAACCAATCAGATTTGACATCCCCTATATTACTATAACCATCTGTCACAACTTTTCTATTGGCAACTGATTTGAAAAAAGAAAAATTGGGGCTCCTGCTGAACGATGCTTGAAATGGTAATAGAATTTCAGATCCTTGAGGGTAAGTTCGGAACCTCTGCATATGCAATGTACAGAGTATACAAAGCTGCGTAAGAGTTAGGATGGAGTTGCATGGGGGCAATTCATAATTTCCTGAGGAGATCGGCGATAATTGGAGGAAATGGAGGAATAGCTCCTACCCAGCACATCAGTCGACTAACAGTAATGTACCCCTCTGGGGCAGAATGAGGTCTATCTTCGCTATCTGGAGTTTTCACATTGTCCCAGGGAATTCTGTGTCTTAAGCATATCTTCTTAAGTTTTATATCGTCTAATTTGGAAAGTAGAGAATCGGTGAGCTTCTCTATTTCCTTAACACCCGGAACCTCGTCAGGAGCTCGATCATCCTCATCTTCAAGAGATGTGCTCTTAGAAGTCGTTGACTCTATATCGGTATCTGTCTCGTAATCAAGATCAGATTTTTCCTTATTTGAATCTGAGGGAAGCATCTCAGGGCTGTGATGCATTTATGTCTCTGGTTCGGTACTTTCATTCGGTGTCTTAGTCACTTGTTTATCCGACATAGCTGTGTTAGCGAGTAAAATTTAGAACACAAGTTACCCGTTCCCCATGCGTGTAAGTGCAAGTGTGTGCTCGTGCATACATATAAGAAAAGCATGAAGTTAGTTAACTGAACAGGATATCGGTCGTGATATGCCATCAAGTTAAGTTGTTCAGTCCAGAAGTTCATCTCGAAGGCTCTAACCTAACCGTCCAAAGTATTGTGATAACGATGCATTGTCAAAGTCAAAATGTGTTCGGGATCGTCAACAAGTTCGTTACGCATGAGAAATAAGGATCGGATCGCGATGTGTTCAGGTCGTGGAGCTTAAGAGGATCGTGAAGAATGGGTCGTTCATTAAGCTCGCCAGTAGAGGGATCTTGGGATCATGACACATTTAAACCAGGAATATGTAAGCGGACCGTGGAGCATCTCCACGATCCAACTCAATACTGCGACCCGATCCGTTGACATCAACTACACCTCGTTTTCCTCCATCCCAGTATTACCGCGATCCGAACCCGAACCTCACTTACGATCCGAGCTGGTCAACTCCTTCTCCTTTTTCTTCTCTCCTCTCCATTCATAAACACGAGCAGCTGAACCCATTTACATCACCGTCGCTCTCAAAGCCTTGAATTCCATGAAACTCTGCTATCCTTGCCTTTCAAACCAGTAAAAACTCGAGGGAAATGAGAATGAAGTTACATAAAAGCAGTATTGGTGTAGTTACCTTTTTTTAAATTAGAGATGAATGGGTTTTCTAAGATTCGTGATTAGGGTTTTTAGGAAGAAGAAGAGGCTGGCGGCGACAACGAAAGGAAGAAGAAAGGGAAAGGTAGAGGAAGGCCTGGGTTATATAACGGCGACCCCTGGTATCCCCTTTTTTGTCCCATTCGGACCGTGGGGCCAGATGGGCCACGAGCCAAAGCCCACCACGCCTCGAGAGAAGGGCCCGCTCCTTCAGGTGGCTCACTATTGAAATAGGAAGCCCATCGTAGTCCGCGGAGAAGCCCGGACGATTGCCAAACCGAAGCACAGACCGTAGGATGTTTCGGCGATCCGGACTCAATAGACAATTACTAAAATTGAAGACTAAGAAAAACTTACAAAGATTCAAAAGTTTACCTGGCGATTTGACAACAATATTTTCAGAAACCCGAGAGATAGAAATTGACCAATGAATAGAGAAATGACCAGAAAAAATAACTTGATATTTATAATATTCAAGGGGCGCAATTTCTTGAAATGGTACGACATTTCAAACCAACACAACCTTTGGCTCACATAGCTTCATGATATCTCTGTTATTCCGAAGCATGTTCCATCCTTGATAAAACATACTTCGAGGGGAAAAAATGTTGGCTAGCTTTTGGATCAAGCCACCGAGGTTCATGCGTATGTTCACTACTAGGTTTTACTCGTAGGAGCCATGAAACCCCGATTGTGGTCACCAAGCCTTAACGGATCGTGATGCTATTGTTGCCCCCCGATCGTGGATCACTACCACGATCCGATCCGTCCACTCAAGTACTCCACGATCTGATCCCTGAAGCCGAGAACTGAAGGCCACGACTGAGTCATACACGATCCGAATATGAAGGATCTTGTGCTACCTGTCCATAACTGCCATTTTGACCCTTTCTCCATCAAGCTACGAACCAGTCCGACATCATCGGGATCTGTGCCACGTATGAACACGATCCGTCTAAAGAAATCAACTATAAATAGCCCCAGGCTAGGCATTTTTTAGGATCTTTTTGGAAATTCTGAGCTCTGATTCCACCATTATCATTTCTCCATTATTTCTATTCAGAGCTATCTGGAATTTACTGAGTGAACCAACATTGTAAAAGTGAGGTTGATAGATAAATCATTGATTGTACTCAAATCTGAAGTATAATCATAGATATAAAGTGGACGTAGGCTCATTAACTCCGAACCACTATAAATCTTGTGTCTTTTCTGATTTTCCTGCATTTTTTCTGATATTAATCTCTGCATAATGGAACAATTTGGGTGTTAGAGCCAATGTTGGATCTAACACGGTATTTAGATCCTTTTTTCATAATTTTCTGAACTCTGAATTGCCGTAAAGCATATATTTGTATTTCCAGTTTCTGGTTCTTCATAACTTAGTGACGAATCTGAATCATCTAATGTTGCTGCGTATGCTTTCTTTATTTTCCTTGATGAATTGTTGTTGTCCGTTTGTTGAGTCGATTTGTCTGGATATGGACACATTTTCTTTTTATGGCCTGGTTTGTTGCAGTTAAAATATCAACCATCATTAATTTTTGAACTTCCTTGATTATAACTCTTCCTTCTATATTTTAGAAATTTTCTAAAATGATTTGTCGTAAGTGTTGTATCTTCATCATCTTCACTAGTCGAGTCAAAATCATTTGTTGTTGCTCTACGTGCAATAGATTTCTTTTAAGTTGATCTGCTTTCTTTTCTTTTCTGTAATTGGACTTCATAAGACATCAAATTTCCGATTATCCCCTCAATCTTCATTACATTGGCTTCTTCAATAGCCAGAGTTTTCTGATACCATTCTAAAGTTAATGAATTCAATATTTTTCTGACTTGATCTGCTTCAAAATAAGTTTTTCTAGGTGCTGTTAATGAATGCACTATCTCTTGAAATCTGCAATACATATCTGAAATAGACTAATTCTCATTCATTTTGAATAATTCAAATAATTAACTAGCATCGCTATTGTAGTTTGTTTAACTTTACTAGTTCCTTCATGAGTAACTTGTAAAGTTCTCCAGATTTCGTAAGCAGTTTTACATACAGATACTCTATCAAACTTATTCCTATCTAATGAACAAAATAACATATTCAAGGCTTTAGAATTGCTTTGTGCAGCAGCCTTTTGTTCATTTGTCCATTGTGCAAATGTAGTTGTGGGTTCAGCATGCTCATTTTGTGTACTATTACATGTGTCTAAACCTAGTGACTGTAAATAAATTTTCATTCTACACGCCCAATATGAATAATTACTACTATATAACAATGGTGGTCTAATAGTGGATTGACCATCCTTAAAAGAACTATTACTGCTACAAGTGTTGGTTGCCATTATCACTATTTTCAAAAATCGGATTATGAACTTTTATAAAGACCTTGCTGTGATACCAATTGTTAAGGATTGCAGAATGAATTGTTAAGGCAAAACAAACACTAGAGGAGGGGGGTGAATAGTGTTTATGAGAATATAAACAAAATCTAAAACTTATGTGAATTACAGAATGAATCAAACACGACAAACACAATCACAAACACAGATTCAAACACAGATACAAAATAAACAGAAATGAAAATATAGAAAAGGAAAGAACACATCTGATTTTATACTGATTCGAATTGCTCCTACATCCAGTCCTGCAAAAATAGTCAAGTACAACCTCCTTGATGTCACGGCTACAAGGGATATCACCGATTCCTACTTCCTTGATTTCAGGGCTACAAGGAAAACACTGATTCCTACTTTCTTGATTTCACTACTATAAGGAACACACCAATTCTTACTTCACTCAACCCAAGCAATTACAAACAGCCCTATAACTCTTCAATAGCACTTGATTCGGAGAGAGAAGAGAGTGTAGAGAGAAGAAGTTTGATCAAAACGGAATTGAATTTGGTAGAGTATAAGTGTAGAAATCATAAAAATGATTAAGAATAATTATATAATGAAAGAGGGTGTAAATGGAGAAGAAGATATGATTAAAAATTCGAATTCAACTCTTTATATAGTAATTGAAAGGTTGCAACGTTTCTGAAATGTTTCAAATGGTGAAAAGACACTTACTTTCAAATTTAATTTTCTGACAGTTATATATCGACATTGTGTTTTATGTATGTCGACATACTCTAGTGTAAATTTGAATTTTGAACATTTTTTCAAGTGTTTTGATATAAATATAATTCTGGAAATTCTTGAATAAAAATATAGTGTTGTAAATTAATATTATAAATTAGAAAAACATATGAAAACATAAATTTAAACTATATAAACATATTTATAAAATTATAAGGTTTTAAACTATATAAATATAAAGTATAAAAACATAAATATATGAAACTTAAGTTTGAAAAATAGAGATAAATAAAGAATAAAATTGAAAAATAAAAAATAAAATAGAGAGAATTGAGGATAGAAAATAGAATTTGAAAATCAGAGATTGAAAATCAGAATTTGAATATCAGAATTTGAATATTAAACCTGGAGTGCTATTTAGAGTCTTACAAAATCTAGACTCTATAACTATATTAATCTTGAACACTTGAAATCTTGAATACTCATGAGTCTTGAAATTTGTCTAAAATCTGAATTTCTATAATCTTTAAACTGTATAATCTTCAGTAATATTTCCTGTGTATAATTCCTGCATATGTGTGTGTATATATACATATATTCTATACAAAAAGTGTTAGTATATATTTTATAATCAATGATAATTGAAATAAGGTTGCTGTCATAAAAACTCCATTATCAAATAGTTATTGGATTGAACCATACCCGTTCCTGTTGAGTTGGTCTGAGTTTGGTTAGCATCCGGCTGAACTAGCATAGCATGTGATGTTCAGGGCTCTTCAGTGCCCCCACCTGGAACGATGTTAGAAGGGTTAATAATAGTGTTTTCCTCTGCCATGCTGGGAACCAGTATGGTAGAGTGGTCTTCTTGGTTTGAAGGGAAGGCGCTACTAGCTCTTCGTTGGAGGAGAGGCGGCATAAGACGAGTCTGCTGTAAGATTCTGGTTTGTAATGGAAATGGTGCTGATCTGAGCGAGAAGGTGATTCATCGCTTCCTGCTGTTGTTTGAGGAGTTCAACCTGAGATGTTATCTAGCCCCTTAACTCAGCCAAAATCTTGTCCATGTCGTCCCTAGTAAGATATCGAGATGTATCTTTATGAGAGGAGGCTTCCTGGCTTGCCTCTACAGCGTGTGTTTCTATTGCTTCAGCGTTTGTAGGACGAGAAGATGTTGCATTTTTCTTTCGCTTGATTGCCATTAATTGGAAATTGCTGAAGGTCGTGGGGTATGTCGGTGCATGTGCCCCTTTCCTTGTGCGCCAAAGTGTTGACGTCAAAAGTTGGTCACTAGTGACAATCAACCACAATCGTGTGTAGGACACACAAACAATAGTCACAGAGTACGGTAAAGTAAGTAAAACAGGGGACACAAAAGACTTTCTATAGTGGTTCGAAAAGAGATGGTGCCTACGTCCACTTTATATATTGATTTTCTTTTGATTACAAGTACAATCTGTTTGCTTTTTGAAAAAGTAGAAGATAAACACAAAATCGTTGTGTTTCAAAGAAGAGAGTTGGTTATATTGGAGTTAGCAGTGGAATTTTCACTTAAGAGAAGAAGCTCCAAAAGAAGTCGAAGTCCCTTCCATTCTGGACATGGAGGTATTTATAAGTGAAAAAGTGGGTCGAGTGAGATGCAACGTGGCCTACCTCTTTTGTGGGGCTCGATCCTTTGGAATAGTTGCAGCGGTGGGACCCGGTCTACTGCTGATTAATAGTATCCTCAATAATTGTAGTTTGCATTGCACTCGAGATGAGGTGTATCAAAAGTAGAGCTTTGGCTGGAAGTATTTGACTGCCTTTAATGCCTTGAGAATCAGGCTAAGTAATGAATGACTCATTTGGATATTTCCACATAAATCGAAGGATATCTGATCGATCCGATCTTTAAGGGAATGATTGACTCGGTCGGTCTGGGAGAACGATTATGCCGGGATATGCAATACCGTTGCTCGAGAGAAACCGACTCGGGCCAGATCTTGCTTGGGCTTTTCGAAGTAAAGGCCGTCCGCTGGGGTTGGTCGGTACTGATTCGTGAGCTTTGTGAAATTGGGCTTCGATCCATTGAACTATGACAACTTTTGTCAAAAAGTTGGTCAACAACTACCATGTCATGTTCTTGTCCTAAGCAATCCATTGATGAAATCCACACACACTTACTCCTATTTCTGCATAGGAACTTCCAATGATTGAAGCAATTCATTAGGCTTCTTCTGCTGACCTTCACTAATTGGCAATTTATGCACTTAGTGATAAACTTTATTAATCATGCCTTCCTAATAGTAAGTCATTTTGATATCTGGGTACATCTTATTACCAACATGTTGAATAGTCAACCTAGAGTGATGTCGCTCTCCCTAAACTTCATCTCTAGCCTTATCAATATCTAGAACAAATAACCTTCCATCATTACGAAGCCAACAATCTCAGTCAACCTCATATTCTTTTATGTCTCCGAACTCTACTCCCATTTTAGGCTTTTGCATAATCTCCATTATTTTAGCATTATGCTTTTGGTTAGCTCCAATTCTTCCATTAAGAGGAGGTATAACAGATAAACTTGCCAATATTTTTGGCTCTAATTCACAGCGAGTTCTGAAATCAAATCCAGTGGAAAAATTGCAATTGCTTCAATTCCGATAATGTAGCTCTTATACCAGCATTTCTTCTATTCAATGCATTTGCAACTACATTTCCTTTCCTTGAAGTATAAGAAATATTAAAACCATATCAAGCTAAGAACTTCAACCATATCTATTGTTGATATTAAGATCCTTATAAAAGAAAAGATACTTCAAAGACTTATAGTCCATAAATAGCTCAAATCTTACTTCCAACAAATAATGTCTCTGGATCTTCAGGGAAAACTCAATAGCCGCTAACTCAAGGTCATGGGTTGAGCGATTCCTTTCATTTGGTTTAAGCTATCGGCTAGCATAAGAAAATACTTTTTCTTTCTACATTAGCACTTCTCTCAAACCAATGCCATAAGCATCGGTATATGCGTTCATCTCTTCATTCCCACTCGAAATAACTAATATCGGGGCAATTATCAATCTTTCCTTCAGAGTTATAAAAGCAAGCTCACATATATAGCATACCATATAAAACTTTGGTTCTCCTTAGTCAAGATGGTTAATGGAGCTGCAATCTTCAAAAAATCCTTGATGAATTCTCTATAGTATCTAACTAATCCAAGAAAATTTCTCACTTCTGAAGCACTCCTAGGCTGATTCCAATCATTCAAGGATGCAACCTCAGTAGGTCCCACTTCTATGCCTTTACCATATACTACATGACCTAAAAATTTCACTTCTTCTTTCCAAAAGTGGCACTTGGATAACTTTTCTTTCAATCGATGCTTCCAAAGAATCTCTAGAATAACTCTTAAATGCATCTTGTGTTTTTTTTCATTATAAGAATAGATCAAGATGTCATCCACAAGCACAAACTTATTTAGCTGATCTATGAAAATGTTATTCATGATATCCATAAAATATGCTGGAGCATTTGTTAATTTGAAAGGCATTATCAATCACTCATAAAAAGATGATTAAGTACGAAATATAGTAATAGGCACATTATCGTCAGTAACCCTAAGCTTATTGAATCCTCTAGCGAAATCCATTTGAGAAAAAGCTTCTGCCTCATGTAACTACTCAAAAATAATAATCAATCTATAGTAGAGGATACTTATTTTTTTCTTACCGCTTTATTTAATTTGCGATAATCAACACATAATCTTAACGAGCCATCTTCCTTTATCGCAAATTTTGGATATATTTCTCCAGATGACTCCTTTTCACAACAGATCTTCCACTTGCACTTCTAACTCTCTTTGTACTTTGGGAGCTATCTGCCTCAAAGGCATAACTATTGGTCTGACTCCATCCACTAGATCAATTCGAAACTCAATCCCCATATGCATTGTTAATCTCTTTACTTCTTCAAAGACATCAGGATACTAATTAGCAATAGAATAGATAAAAACTTATTTTGTGGAATCTCAATAGAATATGAAAAGTTAATCAAAACTCCATCGCATAGTAGATAATGTATCATAACTGATCTCCCTTCCATATTTCCAATGGTCACTTCAAGATTTTCACAATCCACCATTGTTGCATGCCTCTTAAGGCAGTCCATACTAAAAAACGATGCCAAAACCCAACAAAATTTAAAACAAAGCAATCGTACATAAGAGAGCAATTATGAATCGACAAAAAGAGATTGCGAAAAATCATGTACAGACTATTAGATCCTCCTATCAGATTTGTTACGATCAAAGGTCTAACTATTGTTTCGCGTTCCAAACTTAACTTGAATAGTCGATACCATGCACCATGACTACGTTATTCTTGTCTTAACAGTAGGAGCACAAACAGAAGTTAGTAAAACATCAAGGGCATATGCCTTCATGACTGCTTGTTCTTCAGTTTTGGCCAGTCCTTCAATTGTCCAATTTTATCATAGTTGAAACACTTATTCTCAAGCTTAGCTGCTTTACATTCCTTGGAATAATGACCCATCTCTTTGTAGATAAAGCAGACCATTTCACCTTTATCCTTATTCTTATCCAGTCTACCTTTGTCCTATTGTTTTCACTTCCTCTTTCTGTTCTACTGCTGCGATTCTGACCCTTTTTTCCAAAATCAACAATAGCAGATTTATTTAGTATAAAGTCTCATGATTTAGAGCTTTCTACACAAACTTTTCAAAAGAAACTTCAATATGGCCCACTTAGTTCTTACCATAATATTCATTAAGTCATGTTATGAACTTTTCATTCTTTCTCAAAGGAGCATCAATAAATGGTGTTTCATACTTCGAGAGTGCGTCAACCTCAACAATGTATTCAGAAATGGACATATTTCCTTGTTTTAGCTCTGCAAATTTCTTGGAACAAGATGCAATTTTGAAAAAAAGGAATGAACTTATTTCCAATATTTCTTGAAATTCTTTCATATAATTTCAGCTCTAGTATCAATGGTCAATGTACTCCATCAATCCATGACTCTTCCATTAAGTTTCCTAGAAGCAAGCTTTCTTTTCATAGTATCGTCAATACAAGATTACCAAAAATATAATTACAAGTACCCAACTGCTCTTGCACTTATATAGAAGATTCATTTCCTCATAATGTTTTGTCTCTAAAAGAAGAGAAATCCTTACAAAACTTAGCGAATTCTATTCCAGGCACCTGCACATGAGTACCACCAGTATAAACCTCAGTTTAGAGAGTAGTTTGAGCTCTTCTTAATAAAGTCACCATTAAGGCATTGTATATAGCTTGATAATAAGGTGTTGCAACTTCAGATCCTCTTTCTCCAACTACTTATGCAGCAGAGTTGTTCCTAGTAGAGTTTCTTGCATTTCGTCTCATTCCTTATCTATAATAAGAATGATTAGTCCCTAGATAAGAAAAGTCGCAATGTACTTAATGCATATTAAAATAATATTTACTAATATATAGAAAAACTATAACATTTACAAATATGTTCTTATGTTTACTCTATATATACTTTGGTCACTCGAATAACCAAAGCTCTAATACCAAATGTGACGATCGCCCAACGCAACTTGTACCTTAAAAGGAAAAAGATACGATGTGTTAATGCCTTGCTGATATGGATGATAACCAAGGAAGAAAACAACAGCAATCTATCATATAACTCATAATAATGCGAGGATAAAATATAATAAGAACTTATACAAAATAATTGTAATGAGACATAGCAAAGTGGAAATCCTAATTTCATAAAGTCACAAAGTCATGAATAGAATGTCATAATATTTGGATACAACAATTCCTCACTACATCGCTCAGAGTTTACTTAAAAAGTAGAATCAAAATATTTACAAATAGCGGTATTTCAGTTCTCCAACTCATCTCAAAACTAGCTTCAGCAACACAAATACTTATTATTTAGTCTGCATATCAAAGTTATCATGATTACCTAGAACAATGTTAATGAAAACCTAAGATAATAAGAGAAAATACAAAATAGGGTCAGACAACAGTCTAGTGTGAGCGATAATAACTATCAATAGATATATTATAAAATGTGATACTAGACATTTTTATATATCATACCTGACCTAACCCTGCAACCAAAGAGTTAACACATAATAATTAAGTAAAATATGCTGCCCAAGTAAATGAAAAATAGAGGATACTGACCTAGATAGAGAAATCTAATAGCCTACCTCTCGACTTCGTTTCTCATCCCCATAATACTATAGGTGATGGACTACCCAAAGAAACAAGATACAAGCATCTGTAACAATCATAACATTCGTCTAACGAAACCAAACCATTACCTTCTAAAGACTTAGATACAATGATAACCCACATGACTAGCCTCTCTTACGTCAAGGGTCAATGGAATACAACATTTCTAGTCAAACTACCACGTTTCTCAAACATGTTAGCTTTCAAAACCCTAGTATCTGACAATTAGACTACTCCCAAGTGATCCAGGGAATATGATACCCTTACTTTGTGTTGACAACCAAAGCAATATGATATATCAAAGATTCCTTGGCACCTCCAAATACAAGAGCTTCCACCATTATGTCTTAGGTCCAAGTCTTACTTAACGCAACCCATTATCCTACAGCCTCGTTCCATTCCGAGCTGCCTTTCACTCTCGTTCAGTACAATTCCCTCTTGAGTTCCCCATCAAAGAGTTAACACAAGCTTAAAGACCTCACTACCCATAGATCTCACCATCTTCTCTTGCCTCGATCACTTAGCTTCGAACAACTTATTGTTTCATTTTTGAAACAACCATGAAATTATGTTTGAAGACTTGCAGTAAAATAAAAAGACTATTACAACCGATACATACTACCTCAATCTTAAAAACACCCTACTTTGTATCATGAAACACTCTACTTAGGCCTTCGAAACTCCTACTTTAAAGTTTTAAAACATTCATCTTTAGGTTTCAAATACACTGCTTCATACCATAAAACATCTTGCTTCAGTACACTTTCTTCGAACTTCAAAGTAATCTTCTTCAAGTGAAGAAAGAATTATACCAATTACAATAAGGAAGAAACAAAACCTTTGAAACACAATTCCACCTTGTTCCATATGTAATTCTCTTTCATTCGAAACACCCATTTAAAGCACCTCTTAAACACCCCGCATACCTAAGCAGGTAATACCATAGGATGTGAGCGTTGTAGATATAAAGAAACAAATCAAAGGGACTAAGATTTACAAGACATAAAATGGAAACAACGAAAACACTTATTTTTCAATAGCTTTTTTCCCCAAAACATTATTTTACACAAAATAAGATTTTTTAGAAATCAAATGTCATACATAATCTCAACTTAAATCAGTGTATACAATAAAGCATTTCCCCTTCCAAGTATATTTCAGAACCATGACAAATAAGATGTCATAGAATTAAGTACGACAGATAGAAAGAAAAAAAGATCTTTGACATTAACTCTCCCAAGCTATTAGTATCAGCCAATTTCAGCCCTATGAGCCTATTGTATGAAATAAAAAGGAATAAGGAGGAGTGGGTTAGACATAAAATTTGATGAATATGTAAATACTAGCAAAATTGAGTAATATAGAAGAATAGACTCAATAACAATTATAGTATCAGATAGGATAAGTGTCCGGCACACTATGGAAGAACATACTGGAAAATGTACAAAAAAATATACATGAACCATACAAGTAAAGGTTGTTCGATTGTTTACACTTTCTCAATTATTGAACGTAATAAACTTGATTAGGAAAATCCTAATACCAACCATCGATCTGCTTTATCCTACCAGTCTACCATCTTATGTCTTTATGGATTTAGGCTTTATCCGACCCAGTCCATCAGTAAAGACATAACTATCGCTTTTGGATGCAGTAGTGACTTGTCTTCCCTGTTGATGCCACCACATGCTCGTGCACCGCTGGAATGCACCTACACACCCTTATCTTTGTTAACCCATAATTTACCCAAATCGTCACAAGTGTGTCCAGCCTCCACCATCACCTTTTTTGAGAACATCAGTGATAAACCTAAAGGGAATGCTACTAGAACAAATACTAGAAAACAAATATTCTAATTTACACCCTTGTCCAATCCCCCTTGAGTTAGGTCTTATTTATCGATCACTTATCTTGCCTAATTATCCCTTTACTACTGGAATAGACCACTATCATTACATGCTTATTAAACTTAATCCTAGGTCTAAGTTTCTAAATATAATAAGCCTTCTAATTATTCCATTTAATTAGAACTCTCATGTTATAATTATATTTTCAAATATGCCCAGTCTGTCTATTATGATTTATTTATGTGTCTGTACAATTATCATAATATTATTCTTGCAAATATGTCTAATATATATATATATTATGACCTATTAATGTATCTATACAATTATTATAAAATTATTCTTGCAAATATGTCCAATCTTTCTCAGTTACAACCCATATTACAATTCTACTACAAATCTACATTAATTTACCTATTTCGATCTAATTGATGACAACCTATTGCAAATGAAAAGAGCATTAGAGTAGGATTGAGTAACATGGAACTGAGTGTATATGCAGAAGTGTTGATAATGTGATATGCTATACTTTGTTATAGTTTTGCAAGTGAAAATTTAACGATCTAAATATTAAGATATCACAGATAAGTAATATGTAAATGCAGTAAATAAAAGTAAATGACACTACGAATTTTAATATTGGTTCGAAGCACCGTCTTGCGTCCAGTCCCAGACTCCTTCTGGAATTTCCACTAAGCAATACCCTCACTTCACCCGGAGGAACATGTTACACACACTCGAGAAGACGAATGGGATTTCTCGCCTGAGCAACGGAATAGGACTTCACAAATACAACAGAATATTTGACTATATATGTATTCTAAGTAACACAGACCAGTCATGATTCTGAGTACACCCTTCCTATAATCTTATCCTCAAATACATGGAGTGAAAGTGAGTATTTTAAGGAAGTAGATTGCTTTTGAATCAAGTAGAATAAAAAAATCAAAGCAATGAGAATAGTTCTGAGAGCTTTTGAATGCACAAAGTATAAAGAGAATAGAATCAGAAATTAGAAAGAGAATCAATTATTTGGAAAGTGATATTGTGGTGTTTCAGTAGTATACGAAGAGTAGCAATCATTTTTCAAGAGTTTCAATCAAAAGAAGAACCCATTTCTCTTGAATTTTGATAGAACCTTGTCATGAAAAGAAGTGTCTCTTCGCTAGAAATGACATTTGGTAAACATCAGTCGACTGGTTAAAAATGATCAGTCAATCGTGAGAAAGATCATGTACACAAATATGCACAAGTGCACAAAAGTGTACCAAATAGCACCTACCAGTCAACTGGTAGAAAACAGATCAGTCGACTGGTCTGTATATTTCTACATATTTTTGACACTTGTGACAAAGTGTGATATATATTATGTTGTGTTAGTGTGTTGTAATATTTGAGGATAAATTTTAATAGTAAGTAACACATCGAAGACACAAACAAATAAATAATCATACGCTAGTAAGCTTGCATATCACTTCTTCTCGATTTTCTTTCTTATCTTTTCATGAATCAAAAATTCATGAACTAACATTCTCCCCCTTTTTTGATTGATGACAACCTCTTGTAGATAGTATCAAAGTGTATATTCCTTTCCATAAATATGTGATATATATGAATTCTCTCCCCCTGGGTATGTGGCTATAATTTTTCCAACATAAAACTTATTAGTATATAAAACTCTCTCCACCTTTGTCATCGATAAAAAAGAAAAAGTAGCCACAAGATAAATAGCATACACAATAGAGTTTATTGATACATAATGAATGTTCATAAGCTAAAATAAAATAAGTTCAAAGAGCATAAGAGACTAATTATTACAACTCTCATAATAGTTCATAAAAAATATAATAAACTTACTACCATCTTACTTTCTCAAATAGTGTCTGAACCTGTACTTTCTTCCAGAAAGTAGACAGGTTCTCCAATTATTTCTTCATTTTAAAATCTATTTCTAGAGATACTGAAATAACCTCCTTTTTGTTGTGGTGTACCTACAAAAATAATGTGATATATATATATATATATATATTGGTACCTACTTCCTCCATTAGGATCCAGGAGTTAGATGGAAGGTAACCATACTCAAGAGGGTTTAATGGAACCTTTAAAAAAATTCGTTATTAACTACTGAATTAAAATAATCATCGATATATTTTTCTTTATTTTTCCAATTCATAGGAACCCAAATACTTAAATAACCTCTATTGGTATTTCCTTTCTTACTTCTAGATTTATTATAAATATTTCTAGTCCTAAATGTGTTCGAATTTCTATAAAAATTGGATATTGGATTTACTCGTGCTTTAGTACCAAAAGATATACTTTTAATATACATAAAAGCATATCAGTACTATATTTCTATGATTAGTTTTATTATATTCTAAACCATTTTAATTGTACAAAGGTCTAGAACGAGATAAGATCACGTTTAAATCATTTTGAACTGTATTAAATTTCTCGAACTTACTAGCACACTTTTCAAATTTGATTCCAACGTTGCGATTGACATTTTCAAAAGAAATTTTGTTATTTTTTAAATCATCAATTTCCTTATTTAATTAGAATTCTTCCTTTTTAAAGTTTCTCATTTTTGAGACTACAAATTTGAGATTCTGAATTATCTAAAGATGATTGTATTTTTTTCAAAATTTTCTTTTGATTCAGAAATTGTTTTCTCAAAATATTATTACTAACTTTTAAAATCTCATATTCTTTAGATAATTCTAAATTATTTTTAGTAAAAGCTTTATTCTCTTTTTTAAGAGACAAAATTAAAGAACTAGAATTATTTAAAGAATCTTCTAAAGATATTTTTTTATTTTGTAAAACATCGATATTCTTTGAAAGATCATTGTTTTTATTTATTAGCCGCTCATTTTCTTTTTGAACGAAATCCTTTTAAAAAACAGGCTCTTCTAATGTATTTTCAAAATATTTATTTTGTTTTACTAATAATTTATTTTCCTCTTTTAATTTGAATTTTTCTTGCTCACAATCTTTTGACTTAGCTAAAATAATTGTATTAAGTTTATTCAAAGTTTTAAAATCTTTTAATAGTTTTTCATCGTCTAACAAAAGATCTTTATATAATGAATCTACACATACCGATTGTGATTTGACTTTAGCCATGAGACATTTTCTTGCTTGCTCCTTTGATTCTGCTTTGTTGTTCTTACACTTTATAATGCCTTGATTAGATATATTTATCTACATTTATTCTAGGATGTTGTTACAATCTCTAGAATCCCAGACTTTGATACTAAATGTAAAATGTGCTAGAGTAGGATCGAGTAATATGGAACTAAGTGCATAAGAGGAAATGTTGATGTTGTGATATATTATACTTTGCTATAATTATCAAGTAAAATTTAACGATCTAACTATTAAGATATCACAGATAAGCAATATGTAAATGCGGTAAATAAAGTAAACGACAACATGAATTTTTATACTGGTTCGGAGCACCGTCCTACGTCCAGTACCAGACTCCTTTTGGAATTTCACCAAGCAATACGCTCACTTCACCCGGAGGAACATGAAACACACACCCGAGTAGCTGAACGGGATTTCTTGCCTAAGCAGTAGAGCATGACTTCATAAATACAACAGAAGCTTTGACTATATATGTCTTCTAAGTAACACAGATCAGTCACGGTTTAAGTACACCCTTCCTACAATCTTATCCTCAAATAAATGAAGTGATTGCGAAGATTTAAAGGAAGTAGATTTCTTTTGAATCAAGAAGTATGAATGTAGAATCAACGATTCAAAGTAATGAAAGTAGTTTTGAGATCTTTTGAATGCAAAGAGTATAAAGAGAATGAGAATTAGTTGTTTGGAAAGTGATACTATAGTGTTTAAATAGTATACGAAAAGTAGCAATCATTTGTGAAGAGTTTCAATCAAAAGAAGCATCCATTTATCTTGGATTTTAATTGAACCTTTTCATGAAAAGAAGCGTCTCTTTGCTGGAAATGACAGTTGGTAAACATTAGTCGACTGGTTAAAAATGATCAATCAACTGGTGAGGAATATCATCTATACGAATGTTCACAATTGCACAAAACTGTGCCAAATAGCACCTTCCAGTCGACTGGTGGAAAGCAGACCAATCAAATGGTCTATGTATTTCTACATATTTTTGACACTTGTGGCAAGTTGTGATATATATTCCATTATGTTAGTGTGTTGTGATATTTGAGGATAGATTTTAACAGTATATAACACATCTAAGACACAAACAAATAAGTAATCATGCACTAGTAAGCTAGCATATCACTTCTTCTCGATCTTCTTTCTTTTCTTGTCATGAATTAAAAAACTCGTGAACTAACATAATTTATGCCTATGCAGTTAAAGCCTCGCTAAAGCCCAGTAGTACCCCCGTTAGAGCCCGTTGCACTCTTCAACCGCTACGCTATTCCAATTTAGCATTGATGAAAAGTGGACCATTTTAGGCCCGCTGTAACGGCCTACATTTTATTAAGAAATATTTAATGAATATTAAATATTTAAAATGAATTATTTCAAGAATTAAACGATTTAGAATTCAATTAGTTTAAGGTTTGAACATGTAATTTATAATATATTTAAAAACGAGCTCGCAGAGGTGCGTTAATTCGTAGTATTACTTTTGAACTTTAAATGAATGTATAGGATTCAAAATAAGTCAAAATTCGTTGAAATAAGAAACTTCGAATCTATTGAACTATAGTTTTCTAATAAAAGTAAAAAAAATCGAGATTTCATCTTGTAGATTGTGAGTTATGTCCAAATCAAATTTTTAGAAAGTCGTTATGGAATCGTTTGTAGACTATAACGATTTATTAAATAAAATAAAGGTATTTTATTATAAACTGAATATCGATTTATCTTGAAAATGGAATTATTAAGTTTAAAATCCAATATAGTTTATTTTGAAACTATATGAAATTCTGTTTGAGTATATACGATAATAATAATTTGGCTATCAAAGAATTTAAATATTTCCAATTTAATAATTGAATATGAAAAAATAGTCATTTTGCAAACGATCTCGGATTTCAATGAAACCAATTTTATTGGATCCGTAATGATAAATTATTGTAAGATTCCAAGTTTCGGATCAATTGGAGTTCGTATGTGTCCATGCGAGATATAAACGTTCAATGTTAATATGTATGTATAATAAATCAATAATTTAAGCTCGAACTAGCACTATTTGAGAAAACAGACTCGAATTTCGATGAAACAAGTTTCATAAGGACCGTAATGACAAACCATGGCAATATATCAATTTCCACGAGGAACGGAGTTCATATGTGCCTATGCGAATTTTTAAACCACAAGCGGAGTTAGTAATAGACACATAGCAATATAATAATAAAATAATAATAAAACCAAAATATCTACCCTATAAATAAAACCCAAGTTCACCCCAATGCCCAACCCATTATTTCAACTGCATTATTTGCAGTTTATTTCCCTCTTCCATTAAATTTTTATCTTCCAAACGAAAAAGAACCGGAGGAAACTTCCAACTATAAAGTTGTAGAGTATATCGAGTAATACCTACAACAAAAGTTTGGTGGAGATTGGTGTAATGTTTAGGTGTAGATCTGGGATCGAAGTCAAACTAGATACTTTCGGATTTTCTTGAATATCGTGCAAACGAAGAAGAGTTGGCCAGAGGTGTCAACTAGGAAGTTGGAGAGAGGAGAGACGACTATACTTTGATGTTGGAGGTTCGACCTAATAAGCCTTGTGGTGGCCGTTGTTTTGACATAATCGAGGGGATGATTTGTTAGAAACAACGAACGTATATGTGTGTTTTTGGTCGGTGGATGGGCTTATAGGCAAAGTGGTCAACTGGTGAATGGAAAAGCAGATGCTGGTGAAGTTTCATCGTCAATAGTGCACGGTGATGGCGGCAATCGATCCTGTGGTGTTTTTGGTTTGTGGGCATTTTTTGGCCGGTCGGAGGCATTTCGAGGTGGCCCCGGTTGAAGAAGGGGTGTGGTGGTGGTGCTGGCAGTGGTGAGCGGCAGCGTCCAGGTGACTCCAGGTGTGCGTGGCAAGCAACAAAGATGGGTGAGCAGGTGACGTGAATGGTGAGGAAGGGAATAATTAAGTTCATTAATATTTAATTAATTAATGTAGTTAAAGTTTGGACAATTATATCTTGCTCATATGAACTCAAAATTAGACGAAACAGGATCCTTTGCAATCGTGGAGAAGAATACTTCGTGCACAAACTGATTTGGACGAGATTGGAGCAAATTGGAGTTTTAGGTTAAATTAAACCTACGTGTAATTTAATTCAAAAGCGATCGTTGTTGACACGATCAAAATTCACTCTGAAAACTCTTTTTAACTTGAATAGTTATTATAATCGTCAACTGATTATATATTGATGGCTAGTGGTTGCTATAATTGCTTCGTGATTGATGGATGCTTATTTACAATTTTATTATTACTGTTTTTGTACATTTAAATGTCAATAATATAATTCTTATATTATAACTGTTGTTTGATGGATACAAACTGGTGTTGTTGTTATTATACTTGTTCATACAATTCACACCACAAATATGGAATAATTTGGGAATTGATTGAGTCTCGTTTCATTGGGATATTAAATGAATATACATTCATTTAAGTGAAATTAGACATGAAAAAGGAAATTGGATTTTTATATCCGAAATGATTTGAAAATGAAATAGAGATGTTTTCAAACAACTTTTGAAAAGGTTGAAATGAATTCGAAAAAGTTTCGAATTAGAAATGGCTTTTTCTATTTAAAAATAGATTTTGAATAATAACTTCAAAAGTGAATTGGAGCTAGAAATATAAATGATATTTTTAACTCGAATTGATCATTCCAATCATCTTGTTTATTTTTATGATGGATTTCAGGAATGTCTGTATTTCAAAAGATTTAATTTTGAAAAATAATATTATTTTATTATAATAATAATAGAATATTTAATTTTGAGTTATAATTGAATTTTAAGTTAGAATCGTTTTTAAAGGAGTTTATAAACGTTTTATAAAATACGTTATAACTGAATTGGTTGAATTTTATTTTAAATAATAATATGGGTTTAGTAGGATGTGTCGCGTAGCGATAATTCGCGAATTATGGCCATGAACTTCAAACGAGCATAACTAATGCAATTTAAATCAGATTTCCCCGAAATAAAAAACTTTTGCTTTCTATTAATAATAGCTTTCAAATGAAAGAAGAAATTTTGAATTTCAACTTATAGATTTCAAGTTATGTTTAAATCTATTTTTGAAAAGGTAGTTGTAAACGCATTTCTATGACCATAATTGAAAATCGATCGAAATGGCCATATAACAATTATGATAAATCATAATAAATGATTTTAAAGTGAGTTGTTAAAGAAATATGAAGTTTGAACTATATTTCTATTTTTGTGTTTTTAGCCTAACTTGCTGAATACGGTAAAACGACATTTTTGGAAATTGAAGTTAAATGAACTAAAAGATTTCCAAATATTAGTTTATTGGATTTTGAAAGATGAATTTTGACAAATCTTTTAACTAGAATATGGATTTAGATAGAAATGATCTTCGGATATTCAGTATTGATTAATGTTTTGTAGACGTTTACCATTTGCGGATTTGGAAGATTTTTATATCGTTATTCCACTGATAGTATTCATTGATTAGAGAATTTGAATTGAATATAAGTGGATGTAAATTCTGTTTAAATCTTATATTTAATATCAATTCGTTTGGGTTTTGCCATGAATGGTATCTTCAATAACATCGTTATGATGACCCGCACCTCCCGGCCGCCTAGATCGAACAAGAAAGCATATTGCTTTGAGAACACGACGTATCAGAACACAAACAGGAGAACATTTCTTCGCTATTACAACAATTTACATCAGAGTACAAGGTATCAGAGTACAAATAAATAATATAAAATGGAAAAATATCAGAGATTTAAATTACATAACAGCGGAAATATAATACATAAGTAAAATGTGGAGCGAAAAACATCAACTACCATAGCTGAAAGAAATACATGGATAAAAAGCTTTCCAAACATAGCTCTAGTAGTAATCCAGGATCCTGTGAAAAGAATTATCTGCAAACCAAAACTACTAGTTCCCGTGTGGAAAATATGGGCACCTAGAGTTTGGTGGGAAACAATAAACTCCGAGTCAGTCATGGGAATCGAAAATTGGGCCAAAGAAAAATTTGAATTTAATGAATGTATTAACTTTATTTTAAATTTGGGTAAATCAAGGGACCACGCCATATGACATGGAACAGGTTTTCTCCCAAGAATACCCCAAAGCAAACATCACAATGCTAAAAGGAAAAATGAAGCCATTATAAGACTCAGGTCCCATCACGCAATGCAAACACGAGCCAGAGGATAGAGTTTTACCTTATAATGGACAAACATGCTTGATACGCGAATTTTTTTTGTTACTATAAGTGAAGAAATCAACTTCAAATATAAATGTATCAATCATAGAAGGCATAGTACCCTATCTGTAACGACCCGGGTTTTCGCGATCCTGAGTAACCGACATAAACTCAATGTCGACTATTCAGGCATCGGAAATACCGGATTGTTAATGAATGAAAATAGAGGGTGGGAATGGATAAGATAGAAACTTAGAATAGAAGAAGAAGAACATACAACATCAGAGTAACACGAATCTCACAGTGGGATGATCAACATATAATAGATAACATATCTTTGAAATAAAACCAGTATATGTATACAGTAACATTATCAGAGTATAACATTTACAACACAGCGGAAATAAACAATAGCTATATATTCGTGAAGCCTCCTGCTCCAAGTTCTCCAAGTATATCTGTAAAATCCTGACTACTTGACTGCCCATACAAAATTGGGCACCCAAGAGTTTAGGGAAAACAAAACAAAATCTGGGTCAGTCATGTGACTGGTGTGAGTAAACTCCAACCATTTGTTTAACTTTTAAAATTCTTTTAAAATCCATACTCTTTTGACATTATAATAATGTATAAATCAAATAAATAACAATCTAGTGGAACACTTTCATCTCACGTTCCACATATATAATATACAATCAAAAACCGTGGGCGCTTATTGGTTAATGAATTCCAACTGGCAAGGTATGGGACCACCTTCCGACAGTGTATCTCTAGATAGGAATACACCTGGTTCAACAAGAACATCTTGTAACCCAGGCTAAACATGATAGGATCACTCATTTCGCTTTAGTGTACCGAATGTAATATTACCAACGGTTGGGATCAACAACCGTTTCCCGAAAGGAACAACATCGAAATAGATTATAGAAGTAAATGAAACTCTAGATCAGGTGACAATACACCCTACTTTGCAGCTAACCACTTAGCCGTACGATCTACCCGATTTTATACCATTTCCTGGTTGTGAGGCTAGAGGCCATAACGTATCCTTTTCAAACCACATCTTCATTCACTTTGAATGCCACATCGTCATACCCGCTAAATCACAAATTGATTTCTCCAAACATATCACGGGTAAACAGCTAAGAGAAAGGAATTCCTCCGCCACCAAATGTAAATACGTTTGAAGAGATCAACTTACGCGATCTATTAAATATACTCCATCAGACATTCTTCTATACATGTCGTCCTGGGATGGACAGACCGAAGGTACTATTCTGTAAACAGGGCAGGCCTTGCATAACTCCGTCTTCAATTATCTTCATCATATTTGATCGCAACGCTAATGCCCATACAGAGTGGTTTTCAGATAATGAATCTGATCCCGGTCTCTCCGTATTGATGACGGAAAAATGGTCAAGAACTTTGATAGTCGGTGATTTAACTATCAAAGAAAAACATGTGTATAAACAACGATATTATTTCCAGATGGAAATTCTATCGATCAATCATCAATCAATATTTATTCATTTCCCCATTTCTCGTTTCCATATATTCATCAAATCCTTATTTTCTAATTTTAGAAAATATACGTTATTAACTTTGGAAAATGTTTCCATTTCTGATTCATGCATCACTGTCTTTTCACATATATCAGTCTCTAACTATAAACTAGTAAGAGAACAACCCCCTACGTATTAACCCCGAAGGCCGAAACCAACATCAGATCAATACCCAGACAGCTGTTCATTTTAACTAATCTCCAGTCGGTTTCTAATTCCTTTAACTCTATTTTAATTCCTAGTTCAAACCCCATTCCCTTTATAAATATTTTATTTGCAAAATATTTACTTAAATCCTTTGTTCACATTAAATGTAAACAATATTTCTTCTTTGCAATCAAAACAGTTTGATTTCGTATTTAAAACAATATCCCAAATCCAATTTCTATTTATACTTCTAATTTTAGAATTTATTTATACAAATCTTTTTTTTTTATTTTTAACACTTAAATCTCAATTATAATTCCCTTTATATAATTCTATTTATTTTATATAAATCCCTTTTAATATTCAACCTACCTTGATTCGATGGCTTAATTTTCCAATTTTTCGAACCCTAGCTCGCAATGTATATGCCGTAAAATATACAGCGAACTGAAAATGTTCGAACTCCCCTATAAACCACACCAGGCTGTAGAGCTTCACTCCAATAATCCAAAAACACGAGTTTGGTGATTTATAAATTTTCCAGCGATTTTATTTTGATTTTTGAAGAATTGAATTTTCACGTTGGAAGGAGAAATAATAACGGCGGAAAATATTGACCACCGAGTGAAGAGTTTTAGGGTTTAATAAAGGAGATAGGATATTTATAGGTAGGTTATATAATTTTATATTCGATTATTATATTTATTTATAATCAATCATTATTCTGTTTATCGTTTAATAATTCCTACGATCGCATACAATATCTAGAAATCATGTAAATGGTCATGCAGCTACAGTTTGACACTACGGACCCAACGAAACTTGTTTCGTCAAATTCTGACTTCGTTTGCTCACACAGCATATTTTTAAAGTCAAATTATCGACTGTTTTTCACATTAAAATCCCATACGACCACATGCTGACTCCAAAAATCACGAAAATTGAAATATAACAATAATTTAATATTTCGGATCCAACAAAATTAGTTTTGTCGAAAACGAAGTTCGTTTGCAAAAATAGTTATTTTCTACATTCTAAATAACCCATTTAAAAATATAAATATATTTAAAAATAATTAAATTAAATATTAATAAATTAATATTATCGTATATATTCACAATGGAATACCATACAGCTCCAAAATATTCCTATCTAAATTTATAACTCGACATTTCAAATCCATATTAAATCAGTATTCAATTTATACTGAAAAATTCTTTTATAATATAAATAAATCGTTATAAATTATAATGGAATTCCATAGCGACTTTTCGAAAATTTGATTTGATCATAAATCAAATTCTACACAATGAAATCCCAATTTTTCTTTCCCATTAGAAAAATATATTCACCAGCTCCGAGCATTTCTTGTTTCACAGAAATCCTGCTTAAAACGGATTCTATATATGTATTTAAAGTTCGAATCGCCAAATTACGAACTACCGCACCATTTCAAGCTCGATTATAATTATAATTTAAATTATACGTTCAACTGTCATTTATTTAATATCTTCGTTAATATAATTCAACTCTAAACTGAAATATGTATTATAAATGATCCAGTTCACACAATATTGTGAATTCCACTATTTCCAACTATTTCGGAAATTAAATATATTATTATATTATAAATATTAATTAAACATTCAGTATTATTTAATTAAATAACCATTTAAATCTCTAAATCACTTTTTAAATAATTAAATAAATTAATTATTATAACGTAAAAATACGGGACGTTGCACCATCCTACTATGTCACCATATAGGTTTACAACTGAAATCGAAAGCCATGTATTGGAAATTGGATTCCATCTATGAACCGAGGCAAGGGATCTTCCTCATCCGATTCGAGCCAATATATCCCATGACTCAGAACCCAGACACAGGTGAGCCCTTAGGAGCAAGCAGAGTTGGTCCACTCTTACTTTTATGTACTGGCAATTCGTGAACAATATGTTTCCCGATCCTATGGGACCTAAAATCTTGTCGATTATAAATCGTTCAGATTTCCATGTGGATTCCATATTAAATGGAAGATGATTTTGGGTTTATTGTAAACGGTATTTTTACATGACATTTGATTTATAAACATTTTATTTAAAAACGTATATTTTCACAATTTAATAATGATAACATTAAAACTGTAAACATCCATCAATCACCAAACAAATATTGCAATCACATGCAATCTATATATGTTCGGTTATAAAAAAATAACTGTACAAAATTTTGAATGGGGGACATCTCACTATTGGTTTCCACTCCATCAGTCTTTAATTGACGATTTTAGTACTGTTTGGATTTAAATTTGCCTCAAATTCTAACTTGCTCCATTTATGTTCTGGTCTGTTCCATGATGTAGTGTTCGCTGCCCCGAGTCCAACGTACCCAGTTTCGTCAACTTCCATTTCTATTTGAACTAGTTACAGTCATTTAAATGACAATTACATAAATTACTTAAATTTAATTAATTAATTACCCCACTAATCACCCTTTAATCCATCATTAACCTTAATGTTAGACCAAAATCTGGTAAATACAGTATGAAGACCTCACAATCTCAGATCACAGAATGCAGATAATGCAGTAAAAATAGGGAACAAACGAGGTTTTTATAGTGATTTGGCTCAAACCAAGCTTACGTCCACTTTATATTTTCTTAGATCTTGAGAAATTACAATTACAATGCCGTCCCACAATTCGTGAGAGTCGTTTATACACAATAACCTTATGTTATCATGAAGAAGAAGAGAAAAGAGAAGTGATTACGAAATCCTCGTGTTAGACTGATTTGAGGAGTACACAAAGTCCTTGCGTACTTAGCAATGGAGTCCAGGAGGTTTTAGTGCCAGAAAGCCCAGAGCGTCCTTAAAAGTCCTTTAAATGGTGTATTTGTAGTCATTTCCTGATAGCGGTTCATGAGACACGTGACACGCATCCTAAAAATCTCAAAATGTGGTGGAAAACGTCCAGAAATCCTCTCCAAGTCGTTGTATGCCACTTGTAATCATATCCGTGTAAGTTGGAGTGAAAATAGCCTTTAGAATAGGTCAGAATCATGTGCAGAAGCGTCAGTTGTGACGAAAAGGAATTTCGCTCTATCCGAATCAGTCGCTAAACCGACCCAGAGCGTTCGAAACGCCTGATTGTTTTGAGAACACGACAAATCAAAACGCAGACGGAAGAACATTTCATTGTTAATTACAACAATACCATCATAATACAAGAATATACAGTATAAATGAATAAATATTACACAGAAATATAAGAGATTTATATTACATTTAAATACATCGCAGCGGAAAATAATACAATACACAACTGAAGGAGATATACGGATACAAAGCTTTCCGGATATCGTTCCAGCTGTAAACCAGGATCCTGTGAATATAAATCTGCAAAACCAAACTAGTAGCTGCCCGTGTCAAAATAAGGGCACCCAGAGTTTAGGTTAAAACAATAAACTCCAGGTCAGTCATGGGACTGGTGTGAGAACTAAAACAGTTATTAATCTTTATTTCAAAGTTAGGTAAATCAAGGGACCACGCCGTATAACACGGAACGAGTTTCCTCCCAAGAACACCAGTGCATAAAACAACAGCGCAATGCTAAATAAAGAAAAATGAAGCTATTATAAGACCCAGGTCCCATCACACAATGCAACGCAAGCCGGAGGATAGGGTTTTTACCTTATAATAGCCAAGAATGCTTGATACGTTTAAAACAAATCATTTATTATTACTACAAGTGTATAGTGTATAAAACAACTTCAAATCATAAGTATCAATCATAGACGGCATAAGCGCCCCATCCCACTATGTCGCCATACTAGGCTCTACAATCAAAACCGCAAATGTCACGTATTTGGAAGTTGGATTTCCATCTATGAACTGAGGCAAGGGATCGTCCTCTACCGATTTTAGACAATCTAGCCCATGTCTAGGAACAGCCGCAACTGCCCCTTGGATCGTCAGGGCCGGTCCACCGATGTGGATTATTATGCCTGAACACTACGTTTCCCCGCCCTTTGGGGCGTAAATGAGCCAACGAATGACTCCATCGGACCCGGATCGTCCGATCTAACCGAGGCGCCTCGCAACAGCAACAACCACACAGGTGAAAAGTATATAAATGTCAGGGCTGGTAGGTCACTGACACCACCCTAGCTAGAAGGAAACGCATGCCCTCCCTGAGGTCCTCTCCCGTTTCTGGTTCACAACCGGGGTGTGAGGCCCGCGAATTCACGTTACACAAAGCTATGCCACACATGCCGTGCTTTGATCATCAACCACAAGATTTTGCTTTTCAACAGAAGCCTTGATCACTTGCCACTTAGGCATGCCACACAGGCAATTCACTCTATGCGTTTGATATCCATCTGTATATAACCCCTGAGCTCGTACGTCTCAGAGAAGGGCGTTAAGCAAGAGAATAAATTCTCCGCCGCCAAACAGATATATATTTAATAGAAATCAATCACACAGACTAAAATCCAATGTCAGACACACAGTCCATTTACAAGTCCGTTCCGGGTCTGAACGAAACCGGAGGCACCTAGTACCCCGCATATCCATCGATCTCCAAGTACGTCTGGACGATCACCAACTGTTTCCATCTTCTTGGGTGTACAGCCCAATCAAGATCATCAGTAATCACCCAAACGACGTGAAGACTTCCGGTCTTCGATCACCGTCTTCATCTTCGACTTATCGTCGTATCAGTTATTCAGAATGGGATAAACCCGGTCTTTCTGAACAACTCGCGTATATATATATAACAAACACGTGTTACACAAACATAACATACGCCTCATTCCAATTCAGAATATTCTTTTATTCAAATATTCTTATATTTTGGGAAAGGTTCCCATTAATTTTATCAAAGATAAATTCTTTAAATTTATTCTTTAATCTCCTTTGAATATCAATTCAAACTAGTCGGGATTCACACCGGAATAATCATTTATTTTATTTCCCAATCCCCACCTATTCATCCCATGAAGTAAAACTGGTAATACTTCATATCTAACACCACGGTGTTATCGGTAATTCAATTACCATTTCACGTTTAAATCTAATTAAAGATTCAACTATCGCCTGGAGCAAAACTGGTGATACTCCATTCTCGATCTTTTCAATCTAATTAAAGATTCATTAAAACTCCACTTAGTTTTAATCGTTAACTGGGTTAAAGAATCAGTGTCATTTAAAACACGGTTCACGATAAACCCAAAATCACATTCCATTAATTATCGGGTTAAAGAACGAGTGTTATTTAAAACACTGTCCACGATAAACCCAAAAATCAATATCAATTCAATTCCAATTAAATATTATTTAATTGGTACACTTCATTAAATCTAAATAAAAAGATTTAATCTTTTCTCAACTGGGTTCAAGAACAGTGTTAATGAAGACACCATTCACGACAAACCCAAATCACATTTGACTTTAATACACGGCTCTGAATAGAAAATATATCGGCTTATATTCAATATCAAATTCTACGACCAACAGATATCGTATTGGAAATAACGATATATATATCTATATCTTTCAAATTTCCATAACATCTGTATAATCACGAAATCCAACATCGAAATATTCCGAAGACAATTTCGATTCAAATCCATTCCAATGCAGTTATCGGAAATTCTGGTTATATTTCAAAACCATTTCAAACTCACTTCATTTATTTTAAAAATAAATAAATTACTATTCTAGTTCAAAACTAGTTCATTTCGATAAAATCTATTTTTATCTTTTCAAATATGGAGTTTTTCATCCCAATTCTTCAAAAATCATTTCTTATGATTTTACACAAATTATTACTATTTTTAATAATTTTATCAAGGCCTGTACAGTCGATTTCCATCAATGGCCATCGAACTGCACTTACAGCGACCTTTTCCAAATTTGATTTGGACGTAACTCCAAATCCAACCGTTAGATTTCAAATTTCTAATATTCATCAGAAAGCTCTTTTCGATACGAACCCAACGGTTCTGGTTTTAGGAGAATCCGACGGTCGGATCTCCCGTAATATCCATTGGAAGTCAATGGTCGAAATTCAAGAACTGCCGCGGCGCGTTCTATTCAGGCCATTATATTATATATATAATATATATAATATATACTTCGTCGATTTCCTTTTAAAACGTATTATATAAATCGTTTTAAATTCGTTTTCAAAACGATTTCAACTTCATTTCAAATTCAAATCAAAATTGAAATTTTCCTTATAAATTCGTTTTAAATTCATTTCAAATTGATTTCAATTCAAATTGATTTCTAATTCAATTTCAGTTCGTTTTCAGTTCAATTCAATTTCGATTAATTCAAATTGATATTTTGGGAAAGGTTCCCATTAATTTTATCAAAGATAAATTCTTTAAATTTATTCTTTAATCTCCTTTGAATATCAATTCAAACTAGTCGGGATTAGCAAATCACACCGGAATAATCATTTATTTTATTTCCCAATCCCCACCTATTCATCCCATGAAGTAAAACTGGTAATACTTCATATCTAACACCACGGTGTTATCGGTAAATTCAATTACCATTTCACGTTTAAATCTAATTAAAGATTCAACTATCGCCTGGAGCAAAACTGGTGATACTCCATTCTCGATCTTTTCAATCTAATTAAAGATTCATTAAAACTCCACTTAGTTTTAATCGTTAACTGGGTTAAAGAATCAGTGTCATTTAAAACACGGTTCACGATAAACCCAAAATCACATTCCATTAATTATCGGGTTAAAGAACGAGTGTTATTTAAAACACTGTCCACGATAAACCCAAAAATCAATATCAATTCAATTCCAATTAAATATTATTTAATTGGTACACTTCATTAAATCTAAATAAAAAGATTTAATCTTTTCTCAACTGGGTTCAAGAACAGTGTTAATGAAGACACCATTCACGACAAACCCAAATCACATTTGACTTTAATACACGGCTCTGAATAGAAAATATATCGGCTTATATTCAATATCAAATTCTACGACCAACAGATATCGTATTGGAAATAACGATATATATATCTATATCTTTCAAATTTCCATAACATCTGTATAATCACGAAATCCAACATCGAAATATTCCGAAGACAATTTCGATTCAAATCCATTCCAATGCAGTTATCGGAAATTCTGGTTATATTTCAAAACCATTTCAAACTCACTTCATTTATTTTAAAAATAAATAAATTACTATTCTAGTTCAAAACTAGTTCATTTCGATAAAAATCTATTTTTATCTTTTCAAATATGGAGTTTTTCATCCCAATTCTTCACAAATCATTTCTTATGATTTTACACAAATTATTACTATTTTTAATAAGTTTATCAAGGCCTGTACAGTCGATTTCCATCAATGGCCATCGAACTGCACTTACAGCGACCTTTTCCAAATTTGATTTGGACGTAACTCCAAATCCAACCGTTAGATTTCAAATTTCTAATATTCATCAGAAAGCTCTTTTCGATACGAACACAACGGTTCCGGTTTTAGGAGAATCCGACGGTCGGATCTCCCGTAATATCCATTGGAAGTCAATGGTCAAAATTCACGAACTGCCGCGGCGCGTTCTATTCAGGCCATTATATTATATATATAATATATACTTCGTCGATTTCCTTTTAAAACGTATTATATAAATCGTTTTAAATTCGTTTTCAAAACGATTTCAACTTCATTTCAAATTCAAATCAAAATTGAAATTTTCCTTATAAATTCGTTTTAAATTCATTTCAAATTGATTTCAATTCGAATTGATTTCTAATTCAATTTCAGTTCAATTCAATTTCGATTCGAATTCATTTATATTCAATTTCAATTCGAATTCACTTATATTCAATTTCAATTTGAATTCATTTCTATTCAATTTCAATTTGAATTCATTTCTATTCAATTTCAATTCGAATTCATTTCTATTCAATTTCAATTCGAATTTATTTCTATTCAATTTCAATTCGAATTCACTTCTATTCAATTTCAATTCGAATTTACTTCTATTCAATTTCAATTTGAATTCACTTCTATTCAATTTCAATTTGAATTCACTTCTATTCAATTTCAATTTGAATTCATTTCTTTTCAAAATTTCAGATTTTGAAATCACTTTCGATATTCGTTATAAAATGAATAAAATCGATATAAATATCGTTCACGTCAAAATGGCGTAAATCTAATCAACACGGCTTCATATATTGATATTTTCAAATATTCCATTTCGAATATTTCTATTTCAAATATTCTATTTCAAATATTTCTATTTCAAATATTTCTACTTCTAAACTGGAATGAGGCCCAATCAATTACCATATAATGTTAATTATATGGATTTTCTACAACACAGGTATATATCAACAACGATGAATAATCAACCATCATCCAAAGTGCATTCCACACTGTATAAGCATCGAATATAAATATTCAACGCTTATAGCAGCCTGTCAATCAATCGATCGACATACAACTAATTATTGGGATTAGTGTACGTCAAATATCATCCCAATACCCGTGTGGGGTTTCAAACAATCAAACACAGATTTTATTTGTGCAGTTGGGCGATGTGTAAAATTTATCGTCCCAATCAATATCAGTCAAAAGTGTGTATATAAACAAATCGTTCGAGTTGTTTATATTAATTTATTTCATTTCATATACACGTCAAAAATTCTATTTTTAGCTATAAAATATTTTTAACTATATAAATATTTTATTTCTTTTCACATCACATCACACAATCAAATACACATCAAAATCAAACAAACAAGCATACAAGCCGTCCATGGTCTGTGGACGACGGGTGTCGGGTGCTACTAAACACCGTCTGCATCCTAGTATATATTTCTACCAGAAATAAAATAAAAAGGTGAGAAGTTCTCACAGAATTGCTAATCCAACGCCACGACTCTTCTTAGGTAGAAATCTTCGTCGTTCTCGCCCTTTTGTCAATTTTCACTGCCCGTATTCTCTACATATATAAAAATCGAATTTTTACTTTGCTATCCAATATATAAAAATCGAATTTTTACTTTGCTATTCAATATATAAAATCGAATTTTTACCTCGCTATTCAATATATAAAAATCGAATTTTTACTTTGCTATTCAATATATAAAAATCGAATTTTTACTTTGCTATTCAATATATAAAAATCGAATTTTTACCTCGCTATTCAATATATAAAAATCGAATTTTTACTTCGCTATTCAATATATAAAAATCGAATTTTTACTTTGCTATTCAATATATAAAATCGAATTTTTTTCTAAATGAATAAGGATCTAATTTTTACATACCGTTCATATGAATAAAAATCTAATCTTTTCTTTATTTAAATGAAAATACATCTTTCTACTTTAATTTCATATGAATGACGAAACCACATTTTTCATATGCTATGTATTTATTAAAAACTGGAAATAAATTAAAATAAATAATAAAAAAACAAACTTACAGTAAAATTGAGGGGGGGAGAAGCCACGGCAGTGCTCAGGAGGAGAAGGGGGTGCTGTCTCAGGCGATGGGCGTCGGAATGGGCTTTGAGGGGGGTTTCATCGCGGTTCTCGATTTGGGTAGGGGCGTCGGGTTCGCGCGGAGCGCTGAGGGGAGAGAGAACGGGGTTGTGCGGTGGCCATGGAGGGGGCGGCGCGGTGGACGATGGCTTGGGGGGGTAGCGACCTAGGCGGTGCTAGGGTTTACGGGATTTGAGGATTACGGGGGGGGGGGGGGGGTTCTGAACGTGGTAATGAGAGGAGAGAGAAGAGGGAAAAGAGGGGGGCATATATATTTAATTTAATATTTTATTTATTTCTCTATGAAAAGTACTATTTTCATTCGAACTCAAAATTGAACCCACCGACTGTCGTCCATAGCTAATTACCCTCATTTCGAACACAATGGGATATGTATCGTAAGCTGATTCGGCTGTTACAATCAGTTTTCATTTAAATCAAAGTATAATTCTTTGTATATTCAATTTAAACATACATTTCAAATTACCGAGGCCACATACAATCTCTATAAATTACAGAAAAATATTTTCTAGCTTCGTATTGACGATACGGTCCTAACAAAACTAGTTTCGTCGAAATCCGAGGTCGTTTGCAAAATTTCCATTTTTAAGGGCCTGAATTCCATAGCGACTATTCAGAAATTTCAACTGGACATATCTTTTGATTCCCGCTATGAAATTTTGATTTTTCGGATTCGTTGGAAAGTTATTATCAATTAGATTCAAATATTTTTGGTTTCACTAAAATCCGGTTTATTTTGCACCCGGTACATTCATTTGAAGTTTGAAATCGAATTATCGAACTACCGCGTCATTTTCAATTCCTTTTATAAATATAAATAATTATTTATATTCTAACGACGAACTATATAAATATATTCGTTCGAATTCTATTCAAAATAAATTTCTCATCGTTATTATTTAAAATAATTCATTTTAAATAATCAAAATTCACTAAAATTGCCAAAATAAAAATTTTAAACTGGCCCAGATTTCTGGGTTATTACAATCTCCCCCACTTAAAACTTTTCGTCCCCGAAAAGGAACGAAGCCGAAAGTTGTTTCACAAATCAACTCAACTTTCATTGTTTTGATTACGGCTTAAGTTCTTCAACTTTTCAGTTTCTAAGAACTTTTCAAATTTTTCAAAAAGTTGGCTAACACCCTAAATTTTCGAAAAATTTCGCCATTACCTCCCCTGCACCGGGAGCACGGGAAAATCCTGAAATTGCCATACAGGCCTTCTGATCTCAAAAAGAAAAAGAAAAAGCCAAGCGGCTAGCCAATCGGCTCATAAAATCATCATCACCCAAACAAAACAGTAAATTATAGTAAACATGTACCTATTTGTCGGGCAAACAATTTTATTCTTCTGCTCTAGCCTCTTTGCTATGACCTGTTCAATGTAAGTACATGTATATGCAAGCAAATTTCAAGCAATTTTAAATACAGTTCACTATTTGATACAATTTGGCTAAAGGTTCAACATTTTAATTAATCAAACTATAATCAAACAACACAACCATCAATCAATTAGTTGATTAGCTTTTCAAATTCATAATTTTGATACATAGTCAAAAATCTCATTTTTGATGCCAAATCACAACAATAAGCCCTATCTAATTTTGGTTCTCACACCAGTCTAATGGAAATATGTAGAAATCTCACCTTCGAAACACGAAAATAATTTCTAATGATGACGCGTCAATCATTAGAATCATGTCCGAGCGACTAGAGTGTGATTCTATATCTATCGAATATATTTGAGGCTTCAATACACGTGGATCAGACGTATACACAAATCTCTATATATTTGATTGTCCAAATCAATATAAATAAATAATCAAATACGTATAATTGATTTAAATTTTCAAAACAAAAATTCGTTTTCATTTCAAAAAATACTCTTCACACTCGTTCTAGGATGCTACTGATCTCATCTCTAACGAGTCATTCTCATTGGATGTTACTAGTCCAATATCTGATGAATTCTTTCGTATGGTTCTAAT
This sequence comes from Allium sativum, assembly GCA_030737875.1. Classification (NCBI taxonomy): domain Eukaryota; kingdom Viridiplantae; phylum Streptophyta; class Magnoliopsida; order Asparagales; family Amaryllidaceae; genus Allium; species Allium sativum. Next base: position 402,057,765 of record CM060922.1, on the reverse strand, counting down.
GTGCCTTGTTCTCTGAGCTTTGTAAACCAAAGCTCTGATACCAACTGTGACGAAAAGGAATTTCACTCGATCTGAATCAGTCGCTAAACCGACCCAGAGCGTTCGAAACGCCTGATTGTTTTGAGAACACGACAAATCAGAACGCAGACGGAAGAACATTTCATTGTTAATTACAACAATACCATCAGAATACAAGAATATACAGAGTATAAATGAATATATATTACACAGAAATATCAGAGATTTAAATTACATTTAAATATATCGCAGCGGAAAATAATACAATACACAACTGAAGGAGATATACGGATACAAAGCTTTCCGGATATCGTTCCAGCTGTAAACCAGGATCCTGTGAATATAAATCTGCAAAACAAAACTACTAGCTGCCCGTGTCAAAATAAGGGCACCCAGAGTTTAGGTTAAAACAATAAACTCCAGGTCGGTCATGGGACTGGTGTGAGAACTAAAACAGTTATTAATCTTTATTTCAAAGTTAGGTAAATCAAGGGACTACGCCGTATAACACGGAACGGGTTTCCTCCCAAGAACACCAGTGCATAAAACAACAGCGCAAGGCTAAATAAAGAAAAATGAAGCTATTATAAGACCCAGGTCCCATCACACAATGCAACGCAAGACGGAGGATAGGGTTTTTACCTTTTAATAGCCAAGAATGCTTGATACGTTTAAAACAAATCATTTATTATTACTATAAGTGTATAGTGTATAAAACAACTTCAAATCATAAGTATCAATCATAGACGGCATAAGCGCCCCATCCCACTATGTCGCCATACTAGGCTCTACAATCAAAACCGCAAATGTCACGTATTTGGAAGTTGGATTTCCATCTATGAACTGAGGGAAGGGATCGTCCTCTACCGATTTTAGACAATCTAGCCCATGTCTAGGAACAGCCGCAACTGCCCCTTGGATCGTCAGGGCCGGTCCACCGATGTGGATTATTATGCCTGAACACTACGTTTCCCCGCCCTTTGGGGCGTAAATGAGCCAACGAATGACTCCATCGGACCCGGATCGTCCGATCTAACCGAGGCGCCTCGCAACAGCAATAACCACACAGGTGAAAAGTATATAAATGTCAGGGCTGGTAGGTCACTGACACCACCCTAGCTAGAAGGAAACGCATGCCCTCCCTGAGGTCCTCTCCCATTTCTGGTTCGCAACCGGGGTGTGAGGCTCGCGAATTCACGTTACACAAAGCTATGCCACCCAGGTCGTGCTTTGATCATCAACCACAAGACTTTGCTTTTCAACGGAAGCCTTGATCACTTACCACTTAGGCATGCCACACAGGCAATTCACTCTATGCGTTTGATATCCATCTGTATATAACCCCTGAGCTCGTACGTCTCAGAGAAGGGCGTTAAGCAAGAGAATAAATTCTCCGCCGCCAAACAGATATATATTTAATAGAAATCAATCACACAGACTAAAATCCAATGTCAGACACACAGTCCATTTACAAGTCCGTTCTGGGTCTGAACGAAACCGGAGGCACCTAGTACCCCGCATATCCATCGATCTCCAAGTACGTCTGGACGATCACCAACTGTTTCCATCTTCTTGGGTGTACAGCCCAATCAAGATCATCAGTAATCACCCAAACGACGTGAAGACTTCCGGTCTTCGACCACCGTCTTCATCTTCGACTTATCGTCGTATCAGTTATTCAGAATGGGATAAACCCGGTCTTTCTGAACAACTCGCGTATATATATAATAAACACGTGTTACACAAACACAACATACGCCTCATTCCAATTCAGAATATTCTTTTATTCAAATATTCTTATATTTTGGGAAAGGTTCCCATTAATTTTATCAAAGATAAATTCTTTAAATTTATTCTTTAATCTCCTTTGAATATCAATTCAAACTAGTCGGGATTAGCGAATCACACCGGAATAATCATTTATTTTATTTCCCAATCCCCACCTATTCATCCCATGAAGTAAGTGTTATCGATAAATTCAATTACCATTTCACGTTTAAATCTAATTAAAGATTCAACTATCGCCTGGAGCAAAACTGGTGATACTCCATTCTCGATCTTTTCAATCTAATTAAAGATTCATTAAAACTCCACTTAGTTTTAATCGTTAACTGGGTTAAAGAATCAGTGTCATTTAAAACACGGTTCACGATAAACCCAAAATCACATTCCATTAATTATCGGGTTAAAGAACGAGTGTTATTTAAAACACTGTCCACGATAAACCCAAAAATCAATATCAATTCAATTCCAATTAAATATTATTTAATTGGTACACTTCATTAAATCTAAATAAAAAGATTTAATCTTTTCTCAACTGGGTTCAAGAACAGTGTTAATGAAGACACCATTCACGACAAACCCAAATCACATTTGACTTTAATACACGGCTCTGAATAGAAAATATATCGGCTTATATTCAATATCAAATTCTACGACCAACAGATATCGTATTGGAAATAACGATATATATATCTATATCTTTCAAATTTCCATAACATCTGTATAATCACGAAATCCAACATCGAAATATTCCGAAGACAATTTCGATTCAAATCCATTCCAATGCAGTTATCGGAAATTCTGGTTATATTTCAAAACCATTTCAAACTCACTTCATTTATTTTAAAAATAAATAAATTACTATTCTAGTTCAAAACTAGTTCATTTCGATAAAAATCTATTTTTATCTTTTCAAATATGGAGTTTTTCATCCCAATTCTTCACAAATCATTTCTTATGATTTTACACAAATTATTACTATTTTTAATAAGTTTATCAAGGCCTGTACAGTCGATTTCCATCAATGGCCATCGAACTGCACTTACAGCGACCTTTTCCAAATTTGATTTGGACGTAACTCCAAATCCAACCGTTAGATTTCAAATTTCTAATATTCATCAGAAAGCTCTTTTCGATACGAACACAACGGTTCCGGTTTTAGGAGAATCCGACGGTCGGATCTCCCGTAATATCCATTGGAAGTCAATGGTCAAAATTCACGAACTGCCGCGGCGCGTTCTATTCAGGCCATTATATTATATATATAATATATACTTCGTCGATTTCCTTTTAAAACGTATTATATAAATCGTTTTAAATTCGTTTTCAAAACGATTTCAACTTCATTTCAAATTCAAATCAAAATTGAAATTTTCCTTATAAATTCGTTTTAAATTCATTTCAAATTGATTTCAATTCGAATTGATTTCTAATTCAATTTCAGTTCAATTCAATTTCGATTCGAATTCATTTATATTCAATTTCAATTCGAATTCACTTATATTCAATTTCAATTTGAATTCATTTCTATTCAATTTCAATTTGAATTCATTTCTATTCAATTTCAATTCGAATTCATTTCTATTCAATTTCAATTCGAATTTATTTCTATTCAATTTCAATTCGAATTCACTTCTATTCAATTTCAATTCGAATTTACTTCTATTCAATTTCAATTTGAATTCACTTCTATTCAATTTCAATTTGAATTCACTTCTATTCAATTTCAATTTGAATTCATTTCTTTTCAAAATTTCAGATTTTGAAATCACTTTCGATATTCGTTATAAAATGAATAAAATCGATATAAATATCGTTCACGTCAAAATGGCGTAAATCTAATCAACACGGCTTCATATATTGATATTTTCAAATATTCCATTTCGAATATTTCTATTTCAAATATTCTATTTCAAATATTTCTATTTCAAATATTTCTACTTCTAAACTGGAATGAGGCCCAATCAATTACCATATAATGTTAATTATATGGATTTTCTACAACACAGGTATATATCAACAACGATGAATAATCAACCATCATCCAAAGTGCATTCCACACTGTATAAGCATCGAATATAAATATTCAACGCTTATAGCAGCCTGTCAATCAATCGATCGACATACAACTAATTATTGGGATTAGTGTACGTCAAATATCATCCCAATACCCGTGTGGGGTTTCAAACAATCAAACACAGATTTAATTTGTGCAGTTGGGCGATGTGTAAAATTTATCGTCCCAATCAATATCAGTCAAAAGTGTGTATATAAACAAATCGTTCGATTTGTTTATATTAATTTATTTCATTTCATATACACGTCAAAAATTCTATTTTTAGCTATAAAATATTTTTAACTATATAAATATTTTATTTCTTTTCACATCACATCACACAATCAAATACACATCAAAATCAAACAAACAAGCATACAAGCCGTCCATGGTCTGTGGACGACGGGTGTCGGGTGCTACTAAACACCGTCTGCATCCTAGTATATATTTCTACCAGAAATAAAATAAAAAGGTGAGAAGTTCTCACAGAATTGCTAATCCAACGCCACGACTCTTCTTAGGTAGAAATCTTCGTCGTTCTCGCCCTTTTGTCAATTTTCACTGCCCGTATTCTCTACATATATAAAAATCGAATTTTTACTTTGCTATCCAATATATAAAAATCGAATTTTTACTTTGCTATTCAATATATAAAATCGAATTTTTACCTCGCTATTCAATATATAAAAATCGAATTTTTACTTTGCTATTCAATATATAAAAATCGAATTTTTACTTTGCTATTCAATATATAAAAATCGAATTTTTACCTCGCTATTCAATATATAAAAATCGAATTTTTACTTCGCTATTCAATATATAAAAATCGAATTTTTACTTTGCTATTCAATATATAAAATCGAATTTTTTTCTAAATGAATAAGGATCTAATTTTTACATACCGTTCATATGAATAAAAATCTAATCTTTTCTTTATTTAAATGAAAATACATCTTTCTACTTTAATTTCATATGAATGACGAAACCACATTTTTCATATGCTATGTATTTATTAAAAACTGGAAATAAATTAAAATAAATAATAAAAAAACAAACTTACAGTAAAATTGAGGGGGGGAGAAGCCACGGCAGTGCTCAGGAGGAGAAGGGGGTGCTGTCTCAGGCGATGGGCGTCGGAATGGGCTTTGAGGGGGGTTTCATCGCGGTTCTCGATTTGGGTAGGGGCGTCGGGTTCGCGCGGAGCGCTGAGGGGAGAGAGAACGGGGTTGTGCGGTGGCCATGGAGGGGGCGGCGCGGTGGACGATGGCTTGGGGGGGTAGCGACCTAGGCGGTGCTAGGGTTTACGGGATTTGAGGATTACGGGGGGGGGGTTCTGAACGTGGTAATGAGAGGAGAGAGAAGAGGGAAAAGAGGGGGGCATATATATTTAATTTAATATTTTATTTATTTCTCTATGAAAAGTACTATTTTCATTCGAACTCAAAATTGAACCCACCGACTGTCGTCCATAGCTAATTACCCTCATTTCGAACACAATGGGATATGTATCGTAAGCTGATTCGGCTGTTACAATCAGTTTTCATTTAAATCAAAGTATAATTCTTTGTATATTCAATTTAAACATACATTTCAAATTACCGAGGCCACATACAATCTCTATAAATTACAGAAAAATATTTTCTAGCTTCGTATTGACGATACGGTCCTAACAAAACTAGTTTCGTCGAAATCCGAGGTCGTTTGCAAAATTTCCATTTTTAAGGGCCTGAATTCCATAGCGACTATTCAGAAATTTCAACTGGACATATCTTTTGATTCCCGCTATGAAATTTTGATTTTTCGGATTCGTTGGAAAGTTATTATCAATTAGATTCAAATATTTTTGGTTTCACTAAAATCCGGTTTATTTTGCACCCGGTACATTCATTTGAAGTTTGAAATCGAATTATCGAACTACCGCGTCATTTTCAATTCCTTTTATAAATATAAATAATTATTTATATTCTAACGACGAACTATATAAATATATTCGTTCGAATTCTATTCAAAATAAATTTCTCATCGTTATTATTTAAAATAATTCATTTTAAATAATCAAAATTCACTAAAATTGCCAAAATAAAAATTTTAAACTGGCCCAGATTTCCGGGTTATTACAATCTCCCCCACTTAAAACTTTTCGTCCCCGAAAAGGAACGAAGCCGAAAGTTGTTTCACAAATCAACTCAACTTTCATTGTTTTGATTACGGCTTAAGTTCTTCAACTTTTCAGTTTCTAAGAACTTTTCAAATTTTTCAAAAAGTTGGCTAACACCCTAAATTTTCGAAAAATTTCGCCATTACCTCCCCTGCACCGGGAGCACGGGAAAATCCTGAAATTGCCATACAGGCCTTCTGATCTCAAAAAGAAAAAGAAAAAGCCAAGCGGCTAGCCAATCGGCTCATAAAATCATCATCACCCAAACAAAACAGTAAATTATAGTAAACATGTACCTATTTGTCGGGCAAACAATTTTATTCTTCTGCTCTAGCCTCTTTGCTATGACCTGTTCAATGTAAGTACATGTATATGCAAGCAAATTTCAAGCAATTTTAAATACAGTTCACTATTTGATACAATTTGGCTAAAGGTTCAACATTTTAATTAATCAAACTATAATCAAACAACACAACCATCAATCAATTAGTTGATTAGCTTTTCAAATTCATAATTTTGATACATAGTCAAAAATCTCATTTTTGATGCCAAATCACAACAATAAGCCCTATCTAATTTTGGTTCTCACACCAGTCTAATGGAAATATGTAGAAATCTCACCTTCGAAACACGAAAATAATTTCTAATGATGACGCGTCAATCATTAGAATCATGTCCGAGCGACTAGAGTGTGATTCTATATCTATCGAATATATTTGAGGCTTCAATACACGTGGATCAGACGTATACACAAATCTCTATATATTTGATTGTCCAAATCAATATAAATAAATAATCAAATACGTATAATTGATTTAAATTTTCAAAACAAAAATTCGTTTTCATTTCAAAAAATACTCTTCACACTCGTTCTAGGATGCTACTGATCTCATCTCTAACGAGTCATTCTCATTGGATGTTACTAGTCCAATATCTGATGAATTCTTTCGTATGGTTCTAATGTGCCTTGTTCTCTGAGCTTTGTAAACCAAAGCTCTGATACCAACTGTGACGAAAAGGAATTTCACTCGATCTGAATCAGTCGCTAAACCGACCCAGAGCGTTCGAAACGCCTGATTGTTTTGAGAACACGACAAATCAGAACGCAGACGGAAGAACATTTCATTGTTAATTACAACAATACCATCAGAATACAAGAATATACAGAGTATAAATGAATATATATTACACAGAAATATCAGAGATTTAAATTACATTTAAATATATCGCAGCGGAAAATAATACAATACACAACTGAAGGAGATATACGGATACAAAGCTTTCCGGATATCGTTCCAGCTGTAAACCAGGATCCTGTGAATATAAATCTGCAAAACAAAACTACTAGCTGCCCGTGTCAAAATAAGGGCACCCAGAGTTTAGGTTAAAACAATAAACTCCAGGTCGGTCATGGGACTGGTGTGAGAACTAAAACAGTTATTAATCTTTATTTCAAAGTTAGGTAAATCAAGGGACTACGCCGTATAACACGGAACGGGTTTCCTCCCAAGAACACCAGTGCATAAAACAACAGCGCAAGGCTAAATAAAGAAAAATGAAGCTATTATAAGACCCAGGTCCCATCACACAATGCAACGCAAGACGGAGGATAGGGTTTTTACCTTTTAATAGCCAAGAATGCTTGATACGTTTAAAACAAATCATTTATTATTACTATAAGTGTATAGTGTATAAAACAACTTCAAATCATAAGTATCAATCATAGACGGCATAAGCGCCCCATCCCACTATGTCGCCATACTAGGCTCTACAATCAAAACCGCAAATGTCACGTATTTGGAAGTTGGATTTCCATCTATGAACTGAGGGAAGGGATCGTCCTCTACCGATTTTAGACAATCTAGCCCATGTCTAGGAACAGCCGCAACTGCCCCTTGGATCGTCAGGGCCGGTCCACCGATGTGGATTATTATGCCTGAACACTACGTTTCCCCGCCCTTTGGGGCGTAAATGAGCCAACGAATGACTCCATCGGACCCGGATCGTCCGATCTAACCGAGGCGCCTCGCAACAGCAATAACCACACAGGTGAAAAGTATATAAATGTCAGGGCTGGTAGGTCACTGACACCACCCTAGCTAGAAGGAAACGCATGCCCTCCCTGAGGTCCTCTCCCATTTCTGGTTCGCAACCGGGGTGTGAGGCTCGCGAATTCACGTTACACAAAGCTATGCCACCCAGGTCGTGCTTTGATCATCAACCACAAGACTTTGCTTTTCAACGGAAGCCTTGATCACTTACCACTTAGGCATGCCACACAGGCAATTCACTCTATGCGTTTGATATCCATCTGTATATAACCCCTGAGCTCGTACGTCTCAGAGAAGGGCGTTAAGCAAGAGAATAAATTCTCCGCCGCCAAACAGATATATATTTAATAGAAATCAATCACACAGACTAAAATCCAATGTCAGACACACAGTCCATTTACAAGTCCGTTCTGGGTCTGAACGAAACCGGAGGCACCTAGTACCCCGCATATCCATCGATCTCCAAGTACGTCTGGACGATCACCAACTGTTTCCATCTTCTTGGGTGTACAGCCCAATCAAGATCATCAGTAATCACCCAAACGACGTGAAGACTTCCGGTCTTCGACCACCGTCTTCATCTTCGACTTATCGTCGTATCAGTTATTCAGAATGGGATAAACCCGGTCTTTCTGAACAACTCGCGTATATATATAATAAACACGTGTTACACAAACACAACATACGCCTCATTCCAATTCAGAATATTCTTTTATTCAAATATTCTTATATTTTGGGAAAGGTTCCCATTAATTTTATCAAAGATAAATTCTTTAAATTTATTCTTTAATCTCCTTTGAATATCAATTCAAACTAGTCGGGATTAGCGAATCACACCGGAATAATCATTTATTTTATTTCCCAATCCCCACCTATTCATCCCATGAAGTAAGTGTTATCGATAAATTCAATTACCATTTCACGTTTAAATCTAATTAAAGATTCAACTATCGCCTGGAGCAAAACTGGTGATACTCCATTCTCGATCTTTTCAATCTAATTAAAGATTCATTAAAACTCCACTTAGTTTTAATCGTTAACTGGGTTAAAGAATCAGTGTCATTTAAAACACGGTTCACGATAAACCCAAAATCACATTCCATTAATTATCGGGTTAAAGAACGAGTGTTATTTAAAACACTGTCCACGATAAACCCAAAAATCAATATCAATTCAATTCCAATTAAATATTATTTAATTGGTACACTTCATTAAATCTAAATAAAAAGATTTAATCTTTTCTCAACTGGGTTCAAGAACAGTGTTAATGAAGACACCATTCACGACAAACCCAAATCACATTTGACTTTAATACACGGCTCTGAATAGAAAATATATCGGCTTATATTCAATATCAAATTCTACGACCAACAGATATCGTATTGGAAATAACGATATATATATCTATATCTTTCAAATTTCCATAACATCTGTATAATCACGAAATCCAACATCGAAATATTCCGAAGACAATTTCGATTCAAATCCATTCCAATGCAGTTATCGGAAATTCTGGTTATATTTCAAAACCATTTCAAACTCACTTCATTTATTTTAAAAATAAATAAATTACTATTCTAGTTCAAAACTAGTTCATTTCGATAAAAATCTATTTTTATCTTTTCAAATATGGAGTTTTTCATCCCAATTCTTCACAAATCATTTCTTATGATTTTACACAAATTATTACTATTTTTAATAAGTTTATCAAGGCCTGTACAGTCGATTTCCATCAATGGCCATCGAACTGCACTTACAGCGACCTTTTCCAAATTTGATTTGGACGTAACTCCAAATCCAACCGTTAGATTTCAAATTTCTAATATTCATCAGAAAGCTCTTTTCGATACAAACACAACGGTTCCGGTTTTAGGAGAATCCGACGGTCGGATCTCCCGTAATATCCATTGGAAGTCAATGGTCAAAATTCACGAACTGCCGCGGCGCGTTCTATTCAGGCCATTATATTATATATATAATATATATAATATATACTTCGTCGATTTCCTTTTAAAACGTATTATATAAATCGTTTTAAAACGATTTCAACTTCATTTCAAATTCAAATCAAAATTGAAATTTTCCTTATAAATTCGTTTTAAATTCATTTCAAATTGATTTCAATTCAAATTGATTTCTAATTCAATTTCAGTTCGTTTTCAGTTCAATTCAATTTCGATTCGAATTCATTTATATTCAATTTCAATTCGAATTCACTTATATTCAATTTCAATTTGAATTCATTTCTATTCAATTTCAATTTGAATTCATTTCTATTCAATTCGAATTCATTTCTATTCAATTTCAATTCGAATTTATTTCTATTCAATTTCAATTCGAATTCACTTCTATTCAATTTCAATTCGAATTTACTTCTATTCAATTTCAATTTGAATTCACTTCTATTCAATTTCAATTTGAATTCACTTCTATTCAATTTCAATTTGAATTCATTTCTTTTCAAAATTTCAGATTTTGAAATCACTTTCGATATTCGTTATAAAATGAATAAAATCGATATAAATATCGTTCACGTCAAAATGGCGTAAATCTAATCAACACGGCTTCATATATTGATATTTTCAAATATTCCATTTCGAATATTTCTATTTCAAATATTCTATTTCAAATATTTCTATTTCAAATATTTCTACTTCTAAACTGGAATGAGGCCCAATCAATTACCATATAATGTTAATTATATGGATTTTCTACAACACAGGTATATATCAACAACGATGAATAATCAACCATCATCCAAAGTGCATTCCACACTGTATAAGCATCGAATATAAATATTCAATGCTTATAGCAGCCTGTCAATCAATCGATCGACATACAACTAATTATTGGGATTAGTGTACGTCAAATATCATCCCAATACCCGTATGGGGTTTCAAACAATCAAACACAAATTTTATTTGTGAAGTTGGGCGATGTGTAAAATTTATCATCCCAATCAATATCAGTCAAAAGTGTGTATATAAACAAATCGTTCGATTTGTTTATATTAATTGATTTCATTTCATATACACGTCAAAAATTCTATTTTTAGCTATAAAATATTTTTAACTACATAAATAATTTATTTCTTTTCACATCACATCACACAATCAAATACACATCAAAATCAAACAAACAAGCATACAAGCCGTCCATGGTCTGTGGACGACGGGTGTCGGGTGCTACTAAACACCGTCTGCATCCTAGTATATATTTCTACCAGAAATAAAATAAAAAGGTGAGAAGTTCTCACAGAATTGCTAATCCAACGCCACGACTCTTCTTAGGTAGAAATCTTCGTCGTTCTCGCCCTTTTGTCAATTTTCACTGCCCGTATTCTCTACATATATAAAAATCGAATTTTTACTTTGCTATCCAATATATTAAAATCGAATTTTTACTTTGCTATTCAATATATAAAATCGAATTTTTACCTCGCTATTCAATATATAAAAATCAAATTTTTACTTTGCTATTCAATATATAAAAATCGAATTTTTACTTTGCTATTCAATATATAAAAATCGAATTTTTACTTCGCTATTCAATATATAAAAATCGAATTTTTACTTTGCTATTCAATATATAAAATCGAATTTTTTTCTAAATGAATAAAGATCTAATTTTTACATACCGTTCATATGAATAAAAATCTAATCTTTTCTTTATTTAAATGAAAATACATCTTTCTACTTTAATTTCATATGAAAGACGAAACCACATTTTTCATATGCTATGTATTTATTAAAAACTGAAAATAAATAAGAAAAAAAACAAACTTACAGTAAAATTGAGGGGGGGGGGGGGGAGAAGCCACGGCAGTGCTCAGGAGGAGAAGGGGGTGCGGTCTCCGGCGATGGGCGTCGGAATGGGCTTTGAGGGGGGGTTCATCGCGGTTCTCGATTTGGGCAGGGGGGTCGGGTTCGCGCGGAGCGCTGAGGGGAGAGGAGAGAGAACGGGGTTGTGCGGTGGCCATGGAGGGGGCGGCGCGGTGGACGATGGCTGGGGGGGTAGCGACCTAGGCGGCGCTAGGGTTTACGGGATTTGGGGATTACGGGGGGGGGGGGGTTCTGAACGTGGTAATGAGAGGAGAGAGAAGAGGGAAAAGAGGGGGGCATATATATTTAATTTAATATTTTATTTATTTCTCTATGAAAAGTACCCTTTTCATTCGAACTCAAAATCTAACCCACTGACTGTCGTCCATAGCTAATTACCCTCATTCTGAACACAATGGGATATGTATCGTAAGCTGATTCGGCTGTTACAATCAGTTTTCATTTAAATCAAAGTATAATTCTTTGTATATTCAATTTAAACATACATTTCAAATTACCAAGGCCACATACAGTCTCTAAAAATTACAGAAAAATATTTTCTAGCTTCGTATTGACGATACGGTCCTAACAAAACTAGTTTCGTCGAAATCCGAGGTCGTTTGCAAAATTTCCATTTTTAAGGGCCTGAATTCCATAGCGACTATTCAGAAATTTCAACTGGACATATCTTTTGATTCCCGCTATGAAATTTTGATTTTTCGGATTCGTTGGAAAGTTATTATCAATTAGATTCAAATATTTTTGGTTTCACTAAAATCCGATTTATTTTGCACCCGATACATTCATTTGAAGTTTGAAATCGAATTATCGAACTACCGCGTCATTTTCAATTCCTTTTATAAATATAAATAATTATTTATATTCTAACGACGAACTATATAAATATATTCGTTCGAATTCTATTCAAAATAAATTTCTCGTCGTTATTATTTAAAATAATTCATTTTAAATAATCAAAATTCACTAAAATTGCCAAAATAAAAAATTTTAAACTGGCCCAGATTTCTGGGTTATTACATCAGTCCCAGGTGGTTTGTGGTGCCTTCTCACGAGCCGAAGTAATGAGTTGGGACGAGGACCTGGTGGACGGGTCACGGTCTCGGGGTCGTGGTCCACGTGTGCTCCACGAGCCGGTCTGGGTTCACGGGTAGAAGAAGAAGGTGGTGAGCACATGATCGGGTCGTGGTCCAGGAGCCTACCACAAGCCGTGGGGGGCGAGCTGGGTTGATGTGGTGCTCACGAGATGGAGGGATAACCCGACCATGGATGTCCGCTTTGGCCAAATGAAAGCTCTACTTGAAGCTAATTCAGAGAGCTACAAGAGTTGCAAAGAAAAGCTTTGTAATTGATGTTTTCGGTCCCAAAAAAGATTGTCTGATAGGACTTTCGGGCCATTCTTTATTTGTGATGCAACTTCAACCAAATCGCTTCTTGTCTTCTGACGATGTTCTCCACGCTAGATCGCACAGCTAACCAGAGATTCCGTATGTGACGGCTTTGACTAAAAAGCGTGTCAACACTTATCTTCCCCGTTTACATCATTACTTCCAAGTCTTCATCAATGAAACTGAACCCAAACTCGAAGATTAGGGTTCCTCCTTACCACCGCTACACTCAACTGGAGCGCCATCCACAAAGCCCACGACCTTCACCTACGTAACCTCCACTTACTCCTGTGTCCCTGGCCCACTCGCATGCCTTCAGCTCCCCTGATTTGTGTTCGAACGTCGTGAGGTTGAGAGGGAATTTCGAGCAATCCTTAACGCGAAAATTAATCATCGCCATATGAAATCAAAGATCTCAGAATCTCTTCAATTTTCATTTAGAAACCATTGGATAATTTGTGATAAATTGCGAGGTTTTAAGGTTTCAATCTGAACAAAATTAGCCATTTATTTCATGAATTGCGGCGACGCTGAAGTGATAAAAGGGATTAGGGTTTCACGTTTTTCAATGGTATATATAGTATATTTTATTCAATTAATTATTTTATTGTGAAAATTTGTGTCCGAACTCTAAACGAATCCTAAGGAATCTCGCCCCCAACCAAATACCCCCATTCCGGACACAATGGGATATGTTTCATAAGCCGATGTAATCGTTTTGATCAGTTTTTATCAAAATTAAAATATAACATTAAATATTGAATTCGAACGTACATTTTAATTTACCGCGGCCACGTACTAACTCCAAAAATTACGGAATTTGGAATCTAGCTATGTTTCACAAACACGGTCTTAACAAAATTAATTTCCCTGAATTTGGAGATCGTTTGAAAAATGGCCTTTTAACTAGCTTATTAAATTCAACTGAGTTTACAAAACGTGTTTAAATTTACTACACTTTCATACTAATTCCACTTGACTTGAAATTTTAAACCTAACAATAATTTGGCATTCCGGATGCAACAAAATTAGTTTCATTGAATACAGAGGTCATTTGCAAAATGGCTATTTTTAAGGGTTATATACAATATTAAAAAATATATAAAAATTCCATAGCGCCTATTTTAAATTTTATTCTAGACATAACTTACAATTTATAATATGAAATATAAATTTTTAACATTCGTTAAAAAGATATTATTAAATAGATTCTGACGTTTCTTGTTTGACTGAAATCCGATTTATTTTGAATCCCATTTAATCAATCAAAGTTCAAAACTAAATTTTGAAGCTACTGCGACGTTTCGAGTTTGTTTTAATTAAATTTTATATTTATATGTTCAAACTTCGATTTAAATAAATTCTGAATCGTTAATTCTAAAAATAAACCGTTCAAGATGTTTAATTTCCATTGAAATCAATTAAAAATAAATTTTAAATTGGTTCCAAAATCCCAGGTTGTTACAATCGTTCTTTAACCCAGTTAAAGGCAAAGATGTGATTTAGAAATAAAGAGTAATGATAAATCTTTTAATTATGATTTAATGAAGTTTTCCAAAGTTAAGTTTCCAATTAATGAATTAAATTAGAATTGAATGTGAATCGATCCGGTGATAATCGAGATGGTCTCCGTGGATGAAGACATTTACTATTTAAGGAATTTAAAAGGCTTTGTCGTTATTCCGCTTATAGTATTATTTCAATACGGTAATTTATATCGATTATGAGCTGATATGATTTTCGTGAAGATTTCATTGAAAAGAAATAATGATTTTGGGTTTGTCCTGAACAATGTTTTAAATAACATTTGTTCTTTAACCCAGTTAAAGGAGAAGATGATTTCTCGAGTTAAGTTGAAATGAAATCTTTATTTAATTTGATTATAAAGATTTAATGAAAGAGTTTTCCCCTAGCAAACGATAATGAGAACAGTTTAAAGATCTCCTAAAAGAATATAAGTGTGTTTTCATGTAACGATAAGATTAAGAAATCGTAAGTATGATTTTAGACAAGAGACGGGTTTGAGGAAAGATAAAGTAATGAACCCTAATCAATGATCAATGAATGGGTTGGGTTTGGGATAAATATGTTTTTCCGCAAAGATAATCGAAAATCTTTAATCATATTTGAAATGAAAAGGGTAATTAAACTTACTAAAATATGAGGGGTAATAGATATGGAGTTCTACCAGTTTTACTCCATGCACTACAACAAATATGCACTTTAATAGCGTTTAATATCCGCTATAAAATAAAACTATAGCGTTTTTAGAAACGCTATAGTTCAACAAGCTATGATAGGTCAGAAATATACAATAACATTGGTGAAACGCTATGGAAAACATTATTTTATAACATGTTGGTTGCTATCTTAGACGCTATGTATTAATAAAAATACCTTCTATAGCGTTTCATAACTTGCTATAGAACATGTACATAAGACGATGCTGCTAATATTTATAACGTCATATAATTGCTATATGTTAATATGCTAGTTTTTTACAGCATCTGAAATGCTATAGAATAGTTCGTGACTACCTTTTATAGCACATGCTCGGTTGCTATGAGAACTATTTAAGCAAATAGCATGACGCTATAATATATGAAAGCTTGAAAAAACAATCAATTCATAGCATGATTAAAAGGCTATTAATATTTATCATTTTAGATTGCCATATGCATTCAAGCTTTTAGTTTACAGATCTAATAATATATTATAAAATTTCAAAATGACACGACTATAGCAATATAATATATGTAATCATATGGAGTCAAAACCCAAACCAAAATGTATATATCCATAATATTTCATACATAGTTTTGAACATATGAATATTTGTGACCAAAGAAACAATGCATACATTGAATCGTAGCTAACCAAAATGACATATTAAAACCAACAATCTACGAACGTGGATACAAAATACATTAATGCAAGCATTTTGCCTTTCAACTTGTAGTAATCCTAACATCATCATCATACACCACAGGTCATATAAATGCACCAATATGTGGTTAGCAACAAACACTAGTAAAAAGAATTTAAAGCTAATACAACATGGTTACAATATAAAGTCATGTTATCATAAAATCTTATTGGAATTTGATATCATAAAAATAACCCTTCAATGACTACAAAAAAATAAAATTTATACCCTGTGTGTTATCTTAAAATAAAGTGCCAATAAGATGGAACAAAATTGTATAGACATAGATGACATGCTACTTATGTACATACATGGCCCAGATCTACCCAGTCAACCAATACACTACTTATATATGATGAACTTCACATAAAAATAAACCTAACTTAGAGGTTATCTAGAGGTTCATGTGCCATACCATGCTGCAAAATTTAACTTTCATCCATGCACATGTTACCATGCACACGTTGTTTAGAGGCAAGTTACAGGGGCTTCTGTTTAATATAATAATAACCAAGGACAAGAAGATGTGTCTTTTTTTCAATGCTATAACAGAGATGTACACTGAAAAGGAGATTACCGTAGTTGGAGCAAGCAGTGCCCACGTAAGTGCAGTTGCACTACCAAGTAGGACTGCCAAAAGCAGCATCATCACGTATACTTCCACAATAGAGGCCTAACAGTCACGACGATTAATTAATAACTATTCTATGAATTAATAAACAAACTAAATCGATATAAACCACAGGGCCTGCTACATCAGCATAGCTGTCAAACAAAACCATGAACGGCTATGCAGCAGAACCTATGTTTGAAGGCTACATAATAGATAACAGTGCATGATAAAACATACAACTCTAAAGCTACATCACACCAAAAAAATGGATTAACTACATACTATACATGCATGGTAACACCCACAATACCAGTAATGCAATACATATAAACCTTAAAAGTCTAATGATGGTTTGAAATTAATAGTCCCATATCATGGAATATATTGAAGGAATTGTGTACAAATATGAACTGGTAGGCACGTAACATCGGGGATTCCTTTTGTTATATGGGAGTTGTGTGCCAGCTCATATGCGTGCTAGGAAGAGGGGCTTTGTTCCAACCGTCGTTACACAATAGTGGTATCAAGAGCCGAAGGTTACGGGCTGGGCCATGCGGGCAAGGCAATGCTCTCAAAAGATACTAGTAGGATGCAAGTCAAGGGGGAGATTGTTAGGATTGCATCGCATGTTGTTAAGAAGGAATGATGGTTTGGAATTAATAGTCCCATATCATGGAATATATTGAAAGAATTGTATACAAATATGAGCTGGTAGGCACGTAACATCAGGGATTCCTTTTATTATATGGGAGTTGTGTGCCAGCTCATATGCGTGCTAGGAAGGGGATGCGTGCTATGAAGGGGGGCTTTGTTCCGACCGTCGTTACACAACAGACTACATAGAAACAAGAAATAAATTTAGGGTGCGTTCGCCGCATTTTTTTGGCACGCTCAACTTTTCGTTGGCGTCCGACGCCAACAACTTTTACCCCTTCCAGATTCCACGATTCTCGAACGTTGGAAAAGTAACTGTTGGCGTTCGACGCGTCGGACGCCAACGGTTAATCTTCCAACGTATCGTTTCATCGGGTTTAAAACCATCACCCCCTCCCCCCCCCCATTTTCTTCCTTCATAACCCGAAAACCCCCACCTAAACCCCCAAATTACGATTTTTTCGAGCAATTTCAAGCTGCAAAAACGGTAATTTTTTATACGGTCGTGTTTATTTTTCAATTTCCTATAACATATGTTTTTTTTGAATTTTTCTGATTTTTTTTTTGGTTTATGCAGATGGCTTCCTCTTCCACCTTTGCTACCTCGCAGCCATTTGCGAATTGGACGGACGACCGGAAGTCCGCTTTCATAGATATTTGCGTTGAGTTTATAGTCGATCGCAATACAGGCGTCATTGGGTTCTACTCAACAGTCGCGACAACAATGAATGACCGTTATAATATGGAGTTCACAGAAACCCAGATCAAAAATAAACGGGACAACATGAAGCGCACTTTTCGCGATTGGGATAGACTGCTACGAACACATGGCGGTGTATGGAATGCAAAGTTCGATTATCTGGACGGTCCAGATGATTTTTGGCGTACCGGCGGTGGCAGACCTTACAGACGGTTCAGGAGGAACTCACCGTTGAAGTTCCGAGAGCAGGACATTATGTTCGAGGGTTGTTTGCGGAAATGTACTTGTGCGTATCCGATACATGAGGTTGCGCCTCCTACTACACCTGCACCTCCACCAGCGCCTATGCCAGCCGCTTCCTTCTCCCCTGCCGAAGCGGGTTACTATACTGGTTGGATGGCTTCGGGTGATCCCCCTTCTGGTCAGCCCTCTAGGCGCAGACAGGTAGAGCGTGCAAGCTCGTTTGTGACCGACCATATGAGACAGCTTGCTACTCGTTGCTTGGAGCTTGTTCAGGGACCGGGTACACGTGCGGACCTTTGGGAGATCCTGACGATTTTCCGTAATGATCCGCGGAATGTGGATACTGTTCAGGAGCTTACCGATGAAGGCATACGTGGGTTTATTTTGGCGAAGTTGAGCTTATTGCCCCATCATTGTTTATTTTAGATTTTCATGTATTTGTTTTAATTTCAGTCCTGTTGTGATGTTTGTATTTCTGCTCATGTAATGAAAAATGTAGTCGTTTTGTTTTATGCAATTAGCATTTAATTAATTCAAAATAATTAATTTAACAATTAAATACCCCGTTCGTAGCTAAAAACACATTCCTCGTTCGCTACAGTTCACGCTCAAATACCCTGCTCAAATGTCACGCTCAAATACCCCGCTCGCGTTGGTTAAGAACGCACCCTTATATGCTGGAATACAGAAGTCAATGACTGCTGTTTTGTTAGCTTTTGATTTGCACAACTAGCACACATATAGGACACAAAAATGAAAAGTACTATGGATTATGTTCTTCCAGAGTATCAATCCTATATCAAATTATAAACTAAAGCATGAATAAATTACTCAGTAGCTAGCCATGCAACTTAATGATGAGACTGGTATTATTATATTAGCGCAAAGGTGATGGTAGAAATGCATATTTTTCAAAAGCCAACGTGAGTACAATTGTTGGTTAATACCACTTAAATTACTTGTATACTGTCACTTGTGTTAAAGAAATTGTACATACTAGAAACAGATACCATTATAACGTTTGCTGCAGGCCAAGCTATAGTAGTGCCAAGAGCATCTTCAACGACTTCTAAATCGGATGTTGTTCTCCATTGTAACACCCCGTAATCCTGTAACACTAAGATTCACAAATCAGGGTATAATTAATTTTTAAAAGAAGAATTAAGGGAAACGGGTTGAGCCATTGCGTTCGTCTCGAAATTCTGCTTGAGATAGAGTCCGAGTTTGCATAAATCGGACTCCGTATGAAGGAGATATGGACAAACGAAATTTGGAGAGAAAACCGGAAACAGGCCAGGATTGCACTGGCGCATTTGACAAGTGCGCCAGCACAAAAATACACTGGTGCACCTGGGAAGTGCGCCAGTACATTTTTGTGTTGGCGCACTTGACAGGTGCGCCCATACCGAGAACCCAGCTCTGGGAAATTCTGGACTGTTCTGTGCTGCTGTGTATGGCTCTGATGGATTAGGGTTAATCTGATGGCCCTAATTCACTCACTACAACTATATAATGACCCTAAACCCAAACCTAATTCACTCACAACTCTATTCTGCCTCTACTCTCCCTCTATCTTCTTAATTAAAATAAATCAAGACGGGGTTATGTTGTTCAAATTCTTCGTGGAATTAAGCTTGGAAATCAAGATTAGGATTCGAAGGCTAAATCAACAACTTCAACAACTATTCTTCTACGAATCGAATCGAATCTCTGTAAGTCTGTTATTTTTAGATTTGAACGTTTTGTTTTTATTCGTGACATGAAATTAAAGGGATAAAAGACTATGCCTAATCTTTCTACTTGAATCAGTGCTTGTACCTTTGGACCTAATTAAGAACTGATATGATTCGATGACCAATAAGACTGTGACTGTGAAACTATGGACTTTGGAACCATATGCCTTGGAACTATGAACATAAGCCTTTGATTTTGGGACATAAAACATTGCCTATGACTATGAACATTTCCTATGACTATGAACGTTGCCTATGACTATGAACATCGCCTATGACTGTGATTCATTGAACTGTGAGGATTATTGCCTATGACTATGGATATAAGATTATTATTTATGCCCATGACATTGTAGTTACAAAACCATGTTGTTTAACAAACTGACATTATTTTGGATCTAGGCCTGACTTTCTATTCAGTTTATTCTTGGTCATCCTTGGATCTTGATCTTGGGAATTTACCTATTAAGTTAGGTCTACCCATGTTCATGAACCTAGGATATTTATTCAACCCTTTTTTATGTTCATAGTATTATCAGGTCTATATGCATGTGACGTTTTAATCGATTTAATTTGTTAGATCTGAAACAAGTGAATTTGAAACTATCATCTTATGTCAGTCGTTATGTCTATCCTTTCATGTTCGTTCCCTTTTTCATTTACGAATCTAGATTTATTTATAATCTAGGTTGAATCACGATCATACGAACGGTGGGAATACGATTTGGGAAAAACATGAAAATGAACATGAACATAGTTGTAAGTTTGGAAATTGGCATAGTTTGGAAAACGAACATGATTTTGATTTATATGATTTAGAACATGTGTTAAGACATGCAAATTGGGTAATTTTGACATGAATTATAGGTTATGAAATTTAGATCTAGTATTGGCTTGTAAACTGAAAACTAGCATAATAAATCTAGTTTGTACATAGATTGTAAACTAGAGAAATAAAATCTAGTTTTAACATGAACTGTAAATGAGGATGTTAGATCTAAATTGCTATGAACTGTAGGTTAGGCAAATCAATATTTGGGCCTAGAATATAAGTCTATTAGTGACAAATGAATATGATATAGGCCAAATTTGTTTAAAAGGGAAAATGGGTCGTAAGAATAAATGTTGACAATTTACATTAAAAGAGTAATTGGGAAATAAGTAAATTAGGATTAATTTACTTATAGAATTTGTCCTAAATGAGGAAATGTTAATTTAGACAAATTAAAGGTTTGTTAACGACATCTCTTTTAATAATAAACCAGAAAGTTCTAGGGTGACAGAGAGGATAGTGTCTAGGCTTGGGTTTGGAAAATGCAAGTTTCCTGCTCTCCCTGGCTATCCCTAACTGATCCGACGGACGGGATGGTTACTTTCAAAACTTGATTTGAAAATAAATTGAAACCCTTTGAACTTAGAAAACACGAATATGCCTAGCCCGAGGTTAGACTGAGTTGCGATGTAAACCTGCCCGGAACCAACCGGCACATCCAGTAGTCGCAACAATATCTGTCTAATGTGAGTGGTCGCGGCTTTAACCTATTTAGTCAAAACTAGAACAAGAATGGTAGGGTTAAGTTAACTAAGACACTTAACCAGTTCAACATGATAACTAGACTGATGGGTGGGGTTAGGTTCAGACTGACACTTAACACAGTTAAGCTAGAATGGGAGGGTTAAGTCCATAGGAACACTTAACCAACTTAATACAGTTAAGCTAGAATGGGAGGGCTAGGTCCATAGAGACACTTAACCAAACTCAAGGTAGCAAAATGAGACTTGTAGGGGTTAAGTAAAGTTAATACACTTAGCCAAATTAATATGTTAACTAGACTAGAGGTTGGGGTTAAGAAAAATCTAATACACTTAGCCAATTTTGATATGTTAGCTGGGCTAGACCGTAGGGTTAAGTAAACCTGAACACTTAACCATCAGGTTATGATAAAGGAATAAGGTTAAGTCTAAAACATGAAGGGATAATACTTAACCATTAATAACATGTTAGTTAAAACAGACGGGCAAGGCTAAGTTAAAAAGGAACACTTAACCAATACAGGATGAAGGGGTAGGGTTAAGTAATAAGAAATATTTAACCAATATAACTTGGTTTGTGGTAGGGTTAAGTCAACGTGAATTGCTGATGACACTTAACCAGCTTAACAGGATAAATGAAGAGGGTTAAGTTAGCTTGAATTGACAGATGACACTTAACCAATCCAAATTGACGGGAAAGAGAACTAAGTAGTAAACCTTAGTTAAAAGGAGCTAAGTAGTAAACCTTAGTTAAGAAGACAACGATTCTGGAAACTAAGTTGACAAAATTAAGTAGTAATTCTTAGTATAACACGAGGAGGAGCGAACGTCCGTCTGATTAAAAAGAAGGCTCCAACGAATTGGGTTACGAAGCCCGAGGCTTCGAGGGGACGTGAGGGTACTCTTGGTATCCCTCTGTGATGCTGCAGATGATCCGCCTGGGCCCACAGAGGTTAAGGTATGCGTAGAAGAACCAGGGGTATGCCTTGGTTGCAATACATGGCAACCTAAAGACTAGGAAGGACCGGCGTGATTCGGCGAGCAAACGGTAGCCCTGTGATAGCGACTCGTCGTCTACCATCCATCTTGAGTCAATCGAGATACGTGAAGCGGAAAGGCGGAGAACTCCAAAAGACCATATACTTGCTATCTAGTTATGGTTGCGGATGGCCATAGGATAGTGGGCCACCGGGGGCCGGCGTATAGTTCTCATTTTACAAGGTGTGTCTTTCATTAGTTGAGGGAGGGGTCAAGTGGGACCATAGTCACTGGAATAAAAACAGACCTTAGCATCTGCATCGGCAGATATCTGAAAGCTCCCGACTGAGTTCTGTATTCCTTGATTTGCCCTGACACAGGACTCGGGTCGCACATTACAGGACATGTGCATCTAGACAAGCGATAACGATTCGCGATACATGCGTGGGGAAGTATAGGAACATATACCACTCTAGGTAGTGTGTCCTAGACTTGGGGGCATCGTTCGTCAGGTAGCATAATCCCTAGTTGGACTAGGTGGCATGAACCCTGAATCCGAGAAGCATTCAGTAGATAGTGTAAACTCTAATTTAGAAAGCATTTGATAGAAAACCCTAGATTAAGATCTAGGTAATAAATAATAAATGGATGCCCGAAGGCAATGAAAGATACAGAGATTGGGATCACGTTATCGTTACTAGTTGGGACACTAGTTAGGCGGTGCAGACCAGTATAACAAGGAAATAGCAAAGCGGCTTATTAGAGCATATCCAGTTTATCTTAGCTTAGCATATCTTGTGATTATCTTGTTTAATCTTGCTGACCCTATCATCATGGTGTTATCTTGTATTCAGTTAATTCATGCCGTTTTGTTTTTCCATGTTCACATGCTAGAAGTTATTGAACTTACTCAGGTTTTATGTCTAACTCTGTTTTCCTTTCGTCTTCTTTTCTTCCGTCCCCCCCAGGTAGTAGAGAAGGGAGTAGTATAGCTCAGGTTAAGTTGGACTGTCACTCTTTCCCAGCTTGAAGATTTGTCGAAGTTTGCTTGGATTCTCTTATCAGATGCTATGGCTGGCTCTTGCTAAAATTGGGGAATATAAATGTTGTTTTATGCTTCTTTATTTTGTAAGACAGATGACACTCTGATATTGTAAAGAAATCTTTGTACAAACTATTTTATCAATAAAGCAAAGTTTTATTTTCCGCTGTTTAATTTCTGTCTGTCTTGTAATTTATCTGCATCTTTTACCCTAAATGCTCCACAGAACTTAGTGCATTCCCTTTGTGAGTGACACTAACGGATGTGGGGTGTTACATCAATAGACTGCTTTTGGATTTTTTACAATATCTACCCAAACTCTAATTGCATTTTCCCCCAAAGGAACACTATGAACCATTGTAGTTGGATCGGTTGAAGACGCACGTCCTAATGCAACTATTTCTCGCTTTATCGACCAATCAATCAGCTTGCATTTACCATTTACCATAAAGTTTGTACTCTATCAATTAAACAAATACTTTATTATGTTTTTCAATAGTTTGTACCATGAAAAAAAAGTGAGTTAACTATAAATAAGTTCACCTTCTCGACAACTCTAACATTACTCCTATAAGAAGCAGATGATGCAGCATTAGTAGTTTTAATAATTACTTTTGATTCAGGCCATGCAATTTTGATACCAATGGCTTCTCCAACTCTGTCAAACCTTTAGTAGGCCTCCATAAAAAGGCATTCTCCACTTTTGGCTTATCTATCCAAACTGCAACAACGGCCGGTCCAAGAGGGAGATCATTCACAAGTTGTTTTGGATCACTCGAAAGTAGTTGTCCTTCTGCAACTATTTCTTCGCCCTTGCTCCAATCGATTAATTTGCAGTTATGATGTATGCTACCACTTTTACTCTATTAAAAAACATAACGATTATTATTTTTGTACGTTCAAAATGAAAACTTAAGTAATATTAAAAATGAAAGATTACCGCATTATCTTCTTTTTCACAGTTATCGAAGTTGTGCAAAATAACTATAGTAGATGGGCACGCTACAATCTCACCTTCAACTTCTCCAATACAAGTCAAATATAGTGAAGGTCTCCACGAGAAAGCATCTGCTTTCCTCACATTGCTTATCTTGCACTTGCATTATGATTCATTGCATGTTTGAAATGCATGCATAAGCTAACGGTGTATAAAAGGGGTTACTGAAGATGGCAATACATATATATGGACATATAATTGGCTAAATAACAAAACTTTAGTGGACATTCTAAGATGAGACTTATTTTCAGTTTACCCATTTCAATGTTCATATAAGTATCTAAAACACGTATCCTATACTATTCCAAAATTTCCAGTAGCAAACATATGTAATGTGAGCATTACATGCTTAAGTTCTTCAAAATATAAAGGAGCATGTGGTTGCAGAGACAAATAAATAAAAGGAACAATGTTTCTCATTAAACAACGCAATCGGCCCAGGCTTCTGATTCTCATTAAACAACGCAAAAATATGTCTCAAACTTTTTACCAGGCATCAATGGAGTCCCCTTCCCTTTATTGTACTTCTCAACCAACCCACCATTGTAAGCAGCAGCGGTCTGCAGATCAGCTTCAACCTGCCCGCTTCACCAGCTGTAGGCCAACCTGTTTCGCCCACAACGATCTCTACATCACCAAATCCCAGCTTCTTCATTGCGGTGTGAACCGCATCCATTTGGGCATCAAAGAAGTCAGAGTAGGTGATTTTGGTTACAGGGTCATGGACTCAAGGTTGGGCCTGAAGGTGGCGTAGTTCAGCCTGGCGGGGTTGAAGCCGTACCCAAAATCTGGGTACACATTAACAACGAAAGGTATGTTGGTGTCTTTGTGGTATTGGAGGAGAGGTCTGAAAATGGAGTTGCGGTAGATTCTTTTTAATCGGCAAATGAGGGGGGTTCTGATGCTGCCATTATGGCTAGTGAATGTGGGTTGATACCCTGATGTTTGGAAAATCAGCATCAGTTAAAGCAATTTTTAGAGTGAGCATGGCGGAAACGAGATGGTCCTTCATATTCTCGTCGCCCTAATGCAGCACCTTGTTCCCCGCAAACACAATCGTTTTATTCATCACAGGAACGAACGGAGCAACGTTCCTGATCACCCAATCCCATGCAAATCTGATGTCGGAAAGCCCAACTACGTCGCCATTAGCTGTCGTGATGGCAACGGAAAGCCCAGTGTTAGCAAAAGCGCGAATGAAGTCGGGGTTGCAGTCAAAGAGCTTTACCCGGTCGATGAACGTCCGAGTTTTAAGGAAGTTGGCCACCTGAGGTAGCGGGAGCCAAGGTGGCAGGGGTGGGTTGTCTACTATGGCGCCATAGTTGACGCTGATGGCGAACGCATAGCTGAAGAACGAGGATAGGAGGAGAGAATAATTTGGAGTGCATTTTGGGAAGTGGAGGTAAATGAGAAAAGGCGAACAAGACGGAGAGGGTGGAGAAATATAGGAGGGAGGACTTTTAACAATCCCTTGTTTAAACATATAAGTGAGTCCAAGCAAATCTTAGAAGAAGTGAATATAGTCAAAAATAAGTAATTTGGTGATGACATTATGCAAGAGAATGATGCTTTTGAAGCTATAATAGAAGACACTCGGTCATAAAAATGAAAATGATATAAAAGCAACTTTAGTAACCAAAAACTCTTTTGATATCTTGCATGTATTTGATACATCTGAGAGACAGGAAAGTGGGATCCTCGTGCCTGTGTTGGATGCGCAAACCTAAATTGTTGACATCAGTCTAAGTATGATGAAAATTAGAGCAAATGTAGGATCTGAGAAAGTTGAGGGTAAGAATATGACAGGCAATGGTTCAGTTGAAGTGAAAGAAAATGTAGCCACGAATCAAGTTGTAGTTTTGCCAGATAAACTTATTCAAAAGCCAATTGTTCTAAAAGTTCAGCCAATGGCAATGCATTCCAAAGTGTTAGTGCACCATTATAATGAACCTGCTATTAAACCTATTTTTTCTAAGCTACTGCAAAAGTCTGATATTGGTGTGGATGATTATGTCAGTGCATGAATAGTTAACGATTCCAGATATTGGTGTTGATA
This sequence comes from Allium sativum, assembly GCA_030737875.1. Classification (NCBI taxonomy): domain Eukaryota; kingdom Viridiplantae; phylum Streptophyta; class Magnoliopsida; order Asparagales; family Amaryllidaceae; genus Allium; species Allium sativum. The sequence goes on along the minus strand of CM060922.1, from coordinate 402,030,998 downwards.
CCTTATGCAAATATTCTAACTCCCCTCTACAACCCCTCAGCAGGCAAAATGTTGGAGTTGTCCATCTAAAGTCTTAGGTTAATGTTGAGAGTTTCTTAGGGCTGCTCCAGCCCGTGATCAGGTAGTGCAAAGAAAATCCACATATTGTTGGGGAATCTCGGTGTTTCCCACTTCGTGAAGTTAAGATAGGCACTATAAGATTGAAAGTAGCAACGGGAGCAAAAGAGTTTATAATTCTCCAAAATGGAGATTCTTTCACTATACAAAAGAATGGTGAGATTACAATAATATGATTACAAAAGTAACTCACACTTGGTGGCTCACTCAAGCGTAAGGATATATATATATATATACTTCTTAAGCTATCTCTCTTTTCTCTTTTCACTCAAAGAGGCTTGCTAACTCTCAAGTATTTTTCTCACTCTAAGAAGTGGCTTTCTTTCTTGGATTCTTGGATGGCTAGTAATAGGGCTCCTTCTCCTATTTATACTACTCAGCCTCCATAATGAATGGTGGAGATTACCTGCATCCGACGGTAGAGGTTGATTCTCTAGAATGCTCCACACTCTCTAGGAATCTCTACACTCTTCCATTCCTTTCTTTATTCTTCCATACTCTTCCATAAGGTTTCAGAAGGTTCCACACATCTCCAGAATATTCCAGAGGGTTCCACACTCTTCCACAAGCTTCTAGAGGGTTCTTCACTTCTCTAGAGTTCTCCGGAACATTCTAGAAAATTCTATATTTCTCTAGAAACGTCTAGAATTTTCTAGAAACTCTCCAATTAAGAAGGGATCCCAACAAATCTCCCCCTCCCGACTTAATTGGGGGTAGCAATACGCCGACACCTTGACAACAATCTTCGAACTTCTTTGTTGATACTACCTTGGTCATCATGTCAGACTAGTTCTCATCTGTGTGAACCTTGTCAAGATGTATTTGCTTTTCCTCGAGGACTCCTCTGATCCAGTGATATCTTGTATCAATGTGCTTTGTGCGGGAATGAAACGTTGAATTCTTTGCCAAGTAAATTGCACTTTGATTGTCACACTTCAAGACATACTTTTCTTGATCCACTCCCAATTCATGCAACAAGTTCTTCACCCATAACATCTCCTTGCAAGCTTCAGTAGTTGCGATATACTCTGCCTCTGTATTGGATAATGCAATACACTTTTGCAGTTTTGATTGCCATGAAATAGCTCCCCCTGCAAAAGTGGTTAAATATCCCGATGTTGATTCCCTTGAATCAATGTCACCAGCCAAGTCTGCATCTGTATATCCTTCTAACAAAGGTTTTCCTTTTCCAAAGCATAAACATCTTTTGGAAGTTCCACGTAGATATCGGAGGATCCATTTGACTGCAACCCAATGCTCATTCCCTGGGTTAGCCAAGAAGAGACTGACAACACCAACTGCATAAGCGATATCTGGTCTTGTGCATATCATTGCGTACATGAGACTGCCTACTACAGATGAGTATGGTTTCTTCTTCATCTCCTCCTTATCTTTTTCACTTGTCGGACTTTGCTTTGAACTTAGCTTGAAGTGCCCAGCTAGTGGAGTGTTAACCGGCTTTGATTTGTGCATGTTGAACCTTTCCAACACTTTTTCGATATATCTCTCTTGGGATAGCCACAACAGTCTTTTTGATCTATCACGAGTTATTTTCATCCCAAGGATTTGTTTAGCCGCTCCCAAATCTTTCATGGCAAAGCTCTTGTTTAGATCTTTCTTTAAAGTAGCTATCTTTATGCGATCTTGTCCATTGATTAGCATATCATCAACATAGAGCAGAAGTATGAGAAAGTCACCACTTACATACCTCTTTATAAAGACACAATGATCGCTTTCCGTCTTTTTGAAGTCATGTTCTGCCATGAATGCGTCGAACTTCTTGTACCATTGCCTTGGTGCTTGCTTAAGTCCATATAGACTCTTTGTGAGGCGGCACACTAGATTTTCTTTGCCTGGAACTTTGAATCCCTCAGGCTGTTCCATGTAGATTTCTTCCTCTAGGTCACCATGTAGAAATGCCGTCTTGACATCGAGTTGTTCAATCTCCAAATCTTGCACGGCTGTTAGGCTAAGCACAACTCGGATTGATGACATCTTTACCACGGAAGAGAATATCTCTTCAAAGTCAGTACCTTTTTCTGGTCCAAATCCTTTGACGACTAACCGAGCTTTGGAGCGAGGCTTTGAACAGTTCTCTTCGGTCTTGATTCTATACACCCATTCATTCTTCAAAGCTCTTCTCCCTTTTGGTAGCTCCACTAGTTCATATGTGTTATTCTCATGCAAGGATTGCATTTCTTCTTGCATGGCAATTTTCCACTCTTCTTTATGACAATCACTCATTGCTTCTTTATAGTTTTGAGGCTCCCCCTCATCAGTGAGCATAACATACTCCTCTGTGTTGTATCGGGTGGATGGTCTTCTGTCCCTTGAGGATCGTCTTGGTTCCGGTGCGACTGGAGTGCTAGATTGAGGTTCTTCCTGAACCGGTTCATCATGAATTTCATGATCTTCACCGTCACTACTTTCTTGTGCGTTATTATCTTCATGTCGAACCAGAGTAGGTTTTGTGTTCTTGTAGCTTCTCAATCTTGGCCTCTTTGAATTCTTGATATCTTCAATTGTTTGGTCTTCGAAGAATACAACGTCTCTACTACGAATAACCTTCTTGTTAATTGGATCCCACAACCGGTACCCAAACTCATCCTTAGGTGAACGAAGATAGATACACTCCTTTGTCTTTGCATCAAGCTTAGCTCTCTCATCTTTTGGGATGTGAACAAATGCCCTGCACCCGAACACCTTGAGATGATTATATGAAGCCCTTTTTCCCGTCCAAACTTCCTCAGGAATGGCCCCATCCAAAGGAACTGAAGGTGTGAGGTTGACAATGTTGGCTACAACCATTATAGCTTCTCCCCAGAATGATTTGCGTAACTTAGCATGAGAGAGCACACAACGAACTCTTTCTTCAATGGTTCGGTTCATTCTCTCAGCTAGCCCATTCAATTGTGGTGTCTTGGGTGGAGTCTTCTCTAGCCTAATGCCATATTTCTTGCAATATACCTCAAAAGGACCTCTATACTCACCTCCATTATCTGATCGTACACACTTGATCTTCCGTCCAGTCTCACGCTCCACCAGAGCAAGGAATTCTTTGAAGGCATCAAGCACTTGATCCTTTGATTTTAACAGGTGCAATCATACTTTCCTTGAATGATCATCAATGAAGGTGACAAAATGTAGAGCACCGCCAATGGATCTCTCAGACATTTAACATACGTCAGTGTGCACGAGGTCTAGAATGTTCTTTCTTCTTGTGGGCGGAGAAGATCTTTGGAAAGCAACCCTATGTTGTTTTCCAACTAAACAATGAGTACAAGGATGAAGTGGTTTACCTTTCACGTCAGGAAGGAGTTGTTTCTGGGCGAGTATGTGAGGACCTTTCTCACTAATGTGCCCAAGTCGTTTATGCCATGTGTCCATATCATCAGTAGAGATGTTTACTTCTCCTTTGCATAACTTAGCTTGCATTACATACAATGATCCTACCTTCTTTCCTCGAGTCATTGTCAAACTTCCTTTGGTGAGCTTCCACTTCCCTTCACCAAAGTAATTCATCAGACCATCATCATCTAGCTTTCCGGCGGAGATAAGACTGAGGCGCATGGTCGGGACATGCCTCACATCTTTCAAAACAAGCTTGCACCCGGTGCTTGTCGTCAGAGTGATGTCTCCTATTCCAACAATCTTGCTTCTATCTTGATTTCCCATTTGCACCGTGCCAAAGTCACCTCTTTGGTAGGATGAGAAGAAGTTTTCATGTGGAGTAACATGGAAGGAAGCACCAGAATCAATAATCCAAGAACTCTCATCACAATCAATGTTTAGAATGTTACTTTTACCAACAAGATAGAGCATATATTCCTTTAATACTATGGCAGTAGTACTCTTTTCTTCATGCTTCTTTGTTAGGCTTATTTGGTCAGGCTTAACATTACCTGCCTTTTAGTCTCTTTTGAAGCTTCGACATTCCATTTTCTTATGACCTATCCTTCCACAGTAATAACATGAAATCTTCAAGCGTGACTTGGATCTACCTCGAGATTGATGTGGATTTCGGCTCTTACTACGTCCACGAGTTTCATTCCTACCCCGATTCTCAACAACATTGGCTTCGGGATGGATAGGCTCATTTCGTTCCATTCTCCTTGCTTCTTCACCAAGAAGGCTGTCACTGACGGTATCCATTGTTAACTTTCCTTCCGGAGCTGAGTTACTAAGTGTAACTACAAGCGTGTCCCAACTTTCCGGTAAGGAACTAAGGAGTAGAAGGGCTTGTAACTCATCATCAATCTTCATATCAATTTTTGTTAGTTGATTTACGAGCCCCTTGAAATTATTCAAGTGCTCAATCATACTATGACCATCCTTATACTCCAATTTCACCAACTGTCGAACTAAATTGGCCTTGTTGCGAGGCGTTTTCTTCTGAATCATGGACTCAAGCTTTGTCCATAATTCATAGGCATTTGTACAAGTAGAAACATGCTCAAAGAGAGTTTTGTCAATGTACTTACGGATCATAGCAACAGCCTTCCGGTTCAACAGTTCCCACTGAGCATCACTCTTTCCTTCCACCTTATTTTTGTAGATGATGGGCTCATGCAAATCCTTACAATACAAATGGTTCTCCATCATCGGATTCCAATAGCAGTAGTTGTTGGCTGTGAGCTTGAACATGTCTCCATCATGAGCAACATTATCCTCCATCTTGAACTTACACGAGCTTGATTACGGATACGGATGAACCTGGCTCTGATACCACTGTTGGGGAATCTCGGTCTTTCCCACTTCGTGAAGTTAAGATAGGCACTATAAGATTGAAAGTAGCAATGGGAGCAAAAGAGTTTATAATTCTCCAATATGGAGATTCTTTCACTATACAAAAGAATAGTGAGATTACAATAATATGATTACAAAAGTAACTCACACTTGGTGGCTCACTCAAGCTTAAGGATATATATATATATATATATATATATATATATATATATATACCTCTTAAGCTATCTCTCTTTTCACTCAAAGAGGCTTGCTAACTCTCAAGTATTTTTCTCACTCTAAGAAGTGACTTTCTTTCTTGGATTCTTGGATGGCTAGTAATAGGGCTCCTTCTCCTATTTATACTAGTCAACCTCCATAATGAATGGTGGAGATTACTTGCATCCGACGATAGAGATTGATTCTCTAGAATGCTCCACACTCTCTAGGAATCTCTACATTCTTCCATTCCCTTCTTTATTCTTCCATATTCTTCCGTAAGGTTTCAGAAAGTTCCACACATCTCCAGAATATTCCAGAGGGTTCCACACTCTTCCACAAGCTTCTAGAGGGTTCTACACTTCTTTAGAGTTCTCCAGAACATTCTAGAAAATTCTAGATTTCTCTGGAAACGTCTAGAATTTTCTAGAAACTCTCCAATTAAGAAGGGATCCCAACACATATAACTAACATTTCTACCAGTCTAAAATCAATGAGTACTTAGGATGATTATTTTTTCTATAGCGAGGTGATGTTATATCTAGTACTCATTGATTATATTTTTCACATAATCAATCAGCCTCATATATTTAATACTCTGCTACAGATGATTAAATTTGACCAAAATGAAAAGTTTAGCCTGATTCTAATATCATTGAAATAAAGTTAATATCACAGCAATATGATAGATTAACGTAATAGAATTAAAGTTAATACCAGTGAATACATGATTTGTCACAAGCATTTGAACCATAGTGGTTAATTCTGAAATTTTATTTTGCATGACGATGGTTTGTTTATCCCTTATATGTGACCGTATTGCCTTGGTGTAGGTCATACCCCTTCCCATTCCTCTCAGTTGTCTTAGTTTATCTTGTCCCAACACTTGTGCAAGCGCGTCTTCTTTGTAATTAACCGTTGAGCAAGAATTTGATTCACTGTTGATTTGTTTAAGTTTTTCCTATACAAGTTGTCATATATACATATCATATACAATCGGACTGTCGCAATAAGAAACAAATTGTTATTTAACAAAATTTTAAAGTACTTACGATAGTCTCTGTTGTAGTAACATTTGTCGGTTCGCCATTTTTTCGGATATGGGACTTGATCCAAACGTGAGATCGAGTGATAGAATACATATGAGGACTCGTCTTTCTCTATGTTTACAAAATATGTATCACAATACGTCACACTGAATGACTAGCTTAAAAATATTATGGTAAGTAAATCAGCAATTCTTACCAAATCATCAGTCACTCGAACCATTCTTTTACGGCTAGATGTGTGTGGAATCTGCTTTTTTCTAATAGCTTTATATTTCTGACTCAATTCCTAGAAAAAATTACATTATACATAATGTTCAATAGCATACAGTCTCATCAACAATAAATGTGCAACTACTGCTTAATTTCATCAACAAAACATGAAACTGACTTTACCTTAAACTCTGATGTTGTTTTGGACTTCACAAATTTTTTCCACTCATTCATACTTAGGTTGTCAGGTTTCAACCGATTTCGTACTTCTTCGTTCTTGCATTTTCCATTTCCCGAACTAGTCTAGATTTTGAAGCTCTAAAAATACACCCCATTTGTTGAAATACGCCTGCTTTTTGCCATTCCTCGTCCAACTTAATCTAACCTGCAACATTACACATTAGCTTTTCGAAAATGGTAGACACTGGCAGCGTGAGTTAGTTGATAAATGGTAGATATTAACATAATTTGAAATCTTTTGAATGAGTTTGTTTATCACTTACGGATTTGAAGTATAGATGTCAGCTTTATTTATGATTACAGAATAATTCATTTGTATTCCCTTAACTTCAAAATTTCGTACGCAAGAAATAATTTTACTACGGCAAATGAAAGAATTAGCGAAGGAACACGGGGAGTTCCCCAGGCTACAGTTCAAAAAGTCTGGACATTTTCACAGGCATTAGGAGCTAGTGCATTTACACATCCTTTATTCCGTTAAAGAAGACAAAGAAGTAATATAGAATAACCATGCAAAATTAGATGTGCTTTATATAGAAAAGTAATATAGAATAACCATTTTCACAGGCACTAGGAGATAGTGCATTTGCACATCCTTATTTATCAGGCTGAAAATTGAGTCACAAAGCATTAGGAGATAGTGCATAGCATTCAAATAAAATAACAGTGGAAAGTTTTATACATGGCTCAAAAAGTCAACAAATCCAAGTATTCACATATTTGTCAATATTATTAAGACATCAAATAAAAACAAAAGGCAATCAAGTCATCATTGTCTCTTCCACAGGAATTATAGATAGAATATTTACACTATATATTTCGTTTTTATATTTCGTCATTCATATTCAAACTCAGAGCACATAAAGTTAATTCAAAAAGGTTGTTTTTCATTTTTCAAAGCAGTGAAAAGTTTTCTTAAAAATATGTCCTTACCTGGTTTTTACAGTACACTTTTAGGATATTCTTTCTAAAAATGTTGTCATCAAGATAATCAGCCATTTAAAGTGCTCTGAGAAACAAATATGCTGTCAAAAAATATTTACACATAAGGTACATTGAATATCAATGATACTCTAATCAACGGGTCAATGAAACAGACCGAGATGGCATTCACGCCAACAGCATCTCCGATCATAAAACTCACGAATACAACGTCCATTGAATTCTCCATTAGTATTCAAAAACATATACAGTGGAAATTAATGAAGAGTGTTTAAGATTGGAGTGTAAGGGTACATTGAAATTATGCGGTATATTTTTTTGCAACAGATTTTGTTTCGTGAGTCACAAATCATGAGAGAAAGGAAATCCATGTGAGCATACTACCACAATATTAAAATGAATAGAAGAAAAGGGATAAAACATTTGGAATAAGAAAATTAAGGAAAGGGATAAATCAAAACAGACATGGATTCAAGGCTATATAGTTCATGTGTCTTACGGATTTTACAGTTGATTTACAGGATATTCATGTAAATATCTAGAGCTTGTCACTCAAAGTAAAATGTAAGAAAACCAATTTACATGAAACATAATAGTTTCTGGTTATTACTTATATGTTGGCAGTAAAATAATACCAATTATATGAAAATGGTGGACATTGGCGGATTATCTAGGTGATGATCCCACCTTTTTTATTTCAATACTTGCTGATGATGTGCTCATATTGTACCATCACCCATGAGACATTCTATAATTGTTTCTGGTTATTACTTATATGTCGTACTACTTTCTGTTGCTATTGCATATAGAAAGTTCAAAGTCAAACTCCAATCAAATGGTTGAATTGATAAGCTGTAAAATAATACCAATTATATGAAATGTTTCTGTGTTGATAAATTTATCAGTCATAACAATACCAAAATCATAAATTTTCATAGGAAAACCAATCAAGGAAGCAAAGTCAATAAAAAAATGCACACCCAGGCTGTATATGATATAAAAATAGTGTATACCTGAATGCATTCCCGCAAAGCAACTTGTAATTGGCCACTTAGTTGCGTCCACAAATCAAGTGTAACCGGAACATGTTCCCTTACAAGCAGACCTAAGTATGAAGATAGCTTGACAGACCCCTCTCCTGTTGGTTTTCCATTCGCATCAAATTCGACTTTAATATGACTTTCTGGATTCGCTGGAAGTCTTTTAACCTTGGTTGGACCTCTACGTCTGCGCTTCACAACTGACATTGCAGTGGCATCTTGAGTAGTTCCCTCATTAATGTCATCCTCAAAATTTTCTTGCATTGTATCTTCGTCACCTGCTTTAGCATTATCCTGAGTTTCAGCATTGTTGTTGTCTTCTGTTTCTGTGACTCGGTTTCCGCTTTCTTTTGAGTTGTCTTAGGTGTGAATTTCACGAATTGATTTAAGCCATTTTAGAGCAGTCTTCTTCCTCTTAGTCATTTGCTGCATATAGAAAATAAAGAACAAAAACAGAATACCGAGAATCAAAATAATACTGAAATGATGTTATTTCTACAATTACTATTCACTTTGTTTTGACTTATGTTCTTGTTCAGTAATTATTATTCGCTTTACAATTTCTACAATGACTTTTTAGAAATAATAATAATTGCAGAACGAAGTGACTTTGAGAATCAAAATATACTAATTGTAGAACAAAGTACTGGCTAGTGTTCCTGCTCTAAAACGACTAAAAGGGATAACAATTGTAGGACCGAGAATCAAAATACTGAGAATTGATAAAATATATTAATAGCAACAGGAACATCATTTCTAGTATTCACTTTGTTTCTCAGTCCTTCTCAATGATATTTGGTCAGTCTCCCGTATTCACTTTATTTTTCTAAATACAATACGGACTGCAAATTACAGGTTCATCCGTGCAAATACACAATATAATATAGGAAACGCAAATACATGAAACAGTAATTAATTCCATGCACCAAAAAAGTACGAATTTAAAAAAAAAAAAAAGTACCAAATTCACGGTTTCCTGCGTTTCACTGCTTTGAGAGGTTCAGCTTGTGGAGGAATCGACGTCTCGGAGATACAGGCGACGAGTGAAGAGGAAATTCGTACGCAGGAATTGCAGAATATTAGAAGAGATTCGGAGAGGAGAGGAGAAAGGGGATTTGTCGGAGACGAAAGGATATTCGGAGTGCTTTTCTAGAAGACGGAAAGGAAGGGTTTTGCAAGGAGGGAAACAAAAAATTTAACCTCATCTTAGGTAGCTTTTGGTTTATTTTATGTTTTGCATTTTTAGTTTTAGTTTTCGGCGTTAATTATGAAAGTTGCGAAGATTTGAAGTGTCGCGGTGATGATGGATCAAAGGGAAATGAAGTGACGGAGGGGACCGCGGAAATGGTGGATAGACGGATTTGTTATTGTCATTCACTTGTTTCTTAAAATATGAAAAATAATAAAAAGTTGTTTTCGGTTTTGTGTGTTAACTCCGCTTTGTAAAACGGTCATTTTTCACGATATGTGTGCATTATCGGTATTTTATATGTGTGAAAACTCAAAATTGAAAAATCTAAACCAAACGCTACCTTAATTTCTTCAGGAGGGGGATATTCAGAGCGCTTTTTCTTGAAGATGGAAAAGAAGGGCATAATGTTTTAGGAGGGAAACAAAAATTATTGCCGCTCAATCTTAATAATTACGTCAGAACTAAAGCGATCAAGTCGCAATGCTCTGTAGATACAGACCCTATGTAAACTATAGCTAAGTCAAGTTTATGTGCTATCTCTGATGCTATTAATTAAACATTTTCTTATAGTGATGATATGAATAGGATGGAAGTGAGGTAATGATTTGAGAAATTACCTTTTTTCACGAGATTCAATAATCTCGATAAATCATAGGAACTTGATATGAGTCAAGTTTGTGAAAAGAGGTTTTATTATCATCCGAAATAATTTCCAAGGAAAAGATTTAAACAAGAGTTTAAAGTATGTAAATATTTGAAAAGATTTAAGGGAGTAATTCCCGATGAAAAGAATGATTTAAGTAAATGAATATTTCAAAATGGAATGAGACTCATGATATTTTTATATATCAATTTGGTTTAAAGATGCGCTAGTTATTTTGGAAAGACCAGGTTCCAACCCATTCTGAACAACTATACAATAAGTATTGAAGATACCGAAGACGGTGGTTAAAGACCGAAGATCTTCACATCGTTTGGAGTAATTGGTGATGTCTCAATTGTGATGCACACCCAAGACGAGGTTTTAAGTGGAAGTTGTCTGGACATACTATTTTATTTTCCGAATTTGAAGGGTTTTTCTCCACTATTGGACAAGGAATTAGGCGCCTTCGGTTTCATTCAGATTCAAAACGGACTTGCATTGATTGTGTGTTTGACATTATACTTTATTGCGTGGCAATAAATCTCTGTTAAATATTTATATATTTGGCGGCGAACAATTTATTCTCTTAGCCAAACACCCCTCTCTGATACGTACGACCTTAGAGGTTATATGTTGGTAGACATCAGTTATATGTTGTGGATTAACAATGTGGCATACTAAGTGTTGAGAAGCTGATGATCAAAGTATGGCTGATATAGCGTAGCTTTTGTATGACATGACTTGAAAGCCTCACACCCCGGTATGATGGTAAACTGATGGTTATATCTGCATGACTTTCAAATTGAGAAAGAACAACTTTCGAGTTATGAATGGATTTGGTCGACCGAGATGATTTAGGCAGTGGTAGCGTCATGCCTAATGTTAATAGAGTATAGTGGTGTTCCTAGTTAGGTCTAAAGGCGCTTGGAGTGAGACTTGATTCCTGAAGTGAAGTGTGGATGCGTATTACGGTGCATTGAAATCTGATGCATGGACTAAGTCGTTGAGGTACACACCTCCACGATAGATCTTTCGAATCAAGGGCCATCATGATGGAAATCCAATTTCCAGTACAAACCTTTACGTCTTTTGTTGTAACTTATATATGTAGACATAATATATGGTACCTACATCTTCTAAGATTTATACATTTACTTCCGAAAGTAATTTCGACACTATGCACTAGTAATAATTAAAGAGACCTTCGCATATCAAGCATAATTGGTTATCATATGGCAAAACTTGCTCCTTTAGTGTGTCGCATTATGTCATGGGACCCAAGTCTTATGGTAGCTTCATTTTCAAAAAGCATTGTGAGTAGTTTTACGACTGGTATTCATGAGGGAAGACTCGTTCCGTGTTATATGGCGTAGTCTTGCGATTTTCCCAACTTTAAATAAAGTAAATAACTGTTTTAGCTCTCAACCAGTCCCATGATTGATTCGGAGTTTATTTTTCTTCCACCTAAACTCTATGTGCCCATATTTTCCACATGAGAGGCCAATAGTTTTGGTTTGCAGATATTTTATAGAGAAGGTGTTGGATTGAAGCTAGAACTGTATCCAAAGCATTTTATTTCTTCCGCTGATAGTTTTTGTTTTCCATTGCATACATGTTACACTCTTATATAGATATTTCCATTGTGCATGTATTTATTATTGTTCACTGAAAATATTTCTATACTCTGATATCTCTTGTACTCTGATGTAAAAGTTATTGCAATGATAACGAAAATATTGTTTTGTTCAGTTCTTATGCGTCGTATACCCTTAGTTAAAGTTTCGAGGGTTTTTTTCGTTTGGATCGAACTTGGGTGGTCTATAATCGATTTGAAAGGTTGGAATTTTCGGGCCTTTACATCCGCTATTTTCCGCTATATCTACTAAATCAAACCTTTTAACGTCCGCTTTAGTAGTATTAATATATAGAGCTAGATTTGACTAGTTATGCTTTAAAAAATTCAGTAGATTTAGCATAACGGGCTAAATTTAAGGTATAAGTGCCCAATATATGGTAACTATCAATTACACTCGTTAAATTTAGCATGCATAACTATGACATTCCTTGATTTTGTTATATAAGATTAATTAATATTAATTTCTTATATAGATATAATGTGAGAAAGATATTTATTAATTTTCAAATATTTGGTTTTACATTTAATGAACCTTTTGTGCCTCTGTTATATCCCTGATACACCTTTTTGCACTCCACCGCTATAGAACCGCTAAAGGCTTTAACTGCACAGTTTTATGCGTACTTTTTCTGTAAATTTAGTCCTTCCTTTTAATCCGTTTCGCATAATTATTATTTTAATTTTATTTTCCATGCAAAAATAAAAGGATTAAATCAGTCGTTAATAAATTAACATTTGTAGATGTTTGGGCATAAACCAAAAATAAGTGCATAAACTATAAAATAACTGATAGGCATAAATGCTAAAAAAAGGAAGAAGACTGAGAACTATTTTATAGAACTTGAATAAAAAGAAAACTGTAGGAAGAGATTGAAAAATACTCATAGAAATTAACTTACAGTACATAAACACTAACTTACAGAAAACTATTTTAAAACTACAGAAAAATCTACAACTATTATAAACATTATTTTCCTAAATTACCAAAAGTCTGAATAATTACAAACTCGCTCGTGATACTAAGCTTTTCTTCGTGTCTTCTATAGATCCCGTCTCCAATAGTGTATATAAATATTTAATTTTATAAAACCTTTCCCCAGAAAAATTTAGGTTAGGTTTGTCTCATAAAGAGAGAATCCTAAAGGGAAAAGATTGTATTGGAAGGAATTAACTAGGCCTAGTGGTTTATTAATAGGGCAGCTTAGGGAATATTTCATATAGTTGGATTTCTAAAACAAATCCAGGCCATCCACATCACTTAACCAATCAGAATGCGCCACAACAGCTCAAGTTCAACAACAACAAATAGAAAAATGGCACATCAAACTAAAAATCAAAGCTCTCTCATTCTCCTCACCTGGATGAAAATTTCACCGAAGTAGGTGCTTAGGTAGACCCACCCGCACATCGGTTCGACCTTGGGGTCGATAAGGGAGTCGACCCCCATGCTATATATTTTTATCTTGGTTTGTTCATTCAACTTCTTTCTTTAATAACTTCTTCATACTAGCCCGCATTTCAATAAGTTATATATGAAAATTGACTAGAAATTTGCTACAGACACAATAGAAAAGATTCTATGCTAATTCAGTCATCTATAAAAATTATCTTTTTAACCTCTTTGTAAATTTATAATTAATCATTTTCTAGTAAATTCCTAATTATTCCCTTTTTATTCATATTATTTAACTTCCAATAAATTGCATTAATACTTGATTTAATTCTTGTTTTAATATGCACGTTACTCTTTCAAATTTATAGGCACATGTTAACATTTATGGATAAATTATTTTATTATCTTTTAATATTATGGTTACAACGTAGTCTTCAGTCCCTTCATTTACTCTTTTATAATGTTACTGTAAACGCTTTCATTAATTCTATTTACTACCATGCAAGATTATATTTTAATAATATTAACTTACAAATAATCAATTCTATCAACTAATTATTCTCAAATTCAAGTTGTTACGTTCTTCTTTCCTTAAACGATTTCATCCCTAAATTCTCCAAAGGCAATGGAATGAAATATGTAATTACAACTGAAAACTATGTCCATCTACTCAACAATCAACCATTAGCATCCATTATTCTTAAGTTTTCTCATGCAATTCATGTAGGTATGAAATAGTGTAGTTAACTAATGCAAAAGATTAGGCGGTCTACTGACTCAATCGTTCTTTTTCTTAATGCAAAAAATGCTTGTAACTTGCATCCAAATATATGCAAATATCTTAGTGACAATAGATAGTTCTGTATGCGTGCTACAATCATATGATAACCACCACTTATTGCAACCACGAAAATAAAGTTAAAAATGCACACTTCCATATGCATATGCTTGGTTTCCCAGTTACTCGATCTCTAATAGAGCCTAATCTATGTTATGCGTCCAATGCATCCACTAGCAAACACTTACAACTATTTGTGTACATCATACATAACATATTCTAGTAACTTATTTACAACCAATCATACAATCCATAGGCTTAATCCTGTGATCTACCTTTGCCAAGGATCATTTAGAAGAAAGATCCTAACCAAAGGAACAAGCCAACGATAGAATATCTAAAGTCTGTTTGTCAAAAGGACGTAGGTAAGAAATTGGGATTTCTCCTAAGACACCCAAGTTGCGGTATCTAGACGTTCTCCCTATGAAATGAAAGATCTAATAACTGAATTTATTAATGGTTCATCGCGTGATGATTCAGTAGTGACTCATATTTTTTCTGCAAACTAGCAAATTGAATGGTTTTTTTGCTTGTAACCGCCGAGTCATTCTAACCAAATATATTAGAGATCTTTATAGTCTTACCCATCCTAAATACTTTAGAAATAAATATTTTAAGTAAGTTAATCCACTTATCTCCAAAGTTTTTCATTTTATTTTTACTGAATCTACTTTAAACTTGTTAAATATGGCTAATGTTATTACAACTTGGTTCCAAAAATTCTAGGTTCTACTCTACCCTCCAAGTAGAGCCACCCTTACCATATCTATATTCCAATTACAAGTCTTTACCTTTATGGTCTTGATTTCATCTATTTGTTGCACTTATATTGTCCAACCCCATAAGGACGTGGACTTTTTTTAACTTTCTATTTATATTTTTTCTTCAAAATTCTTTTTATCTTTTCAAAACCTTATTTGAAAAATATTATAGAGATAACTTATTATTCAAAGAGTTAGAAAAAATTAGTTTTGAAATGTATAATCTTTTCGATGATTCTCCAAAAAATATGAATTTCATAACAAAACGTGCTAGCCTTTAAATTTTTTGTTTCTAGAACCACATACATATATATATGTGTGTATGTGTGTTTGTGTATGCGTGTGTGTGGGGTTTACACTCCAAGTGGACCTACAAATTTCCTTCTTCCTTAATAGATTACCCGTCTTCAAATTTCTTTTTGTAGAACACAATTACTCATCTTGCCTTTAATCCATTGGAAACCTTTACATATTATGTTTAAAACATTTAAACATTCAACCATTGATTTACTAGCCAAATTTATTACTTACCTCAATTTGGTGGTGATATAAAAATCTATTCTTTCAATCCGATTCTTATAATTAGGCATCAATTTATCCCTATAATTTATTTATATTCAAGCAAAATTTTCAGGATCCTCGTCTCATTCCCTAATGACATAACCTTGATGAACACCAAACTCTCGATCATTGAGCATAACTAACGGTGAAATTTATCCTCATATACTATCAAAAATTAAAGGTATACTTTCGAGTTAAATCTTTTAAGATCTAATCTCTATGCTTAGATTTAGTCTTAGTTCTTCCTTGCTCTTATAGATTTTACCATAACACCTTATATCAACGTATTTTCATAGAAGCTACATATATTTCCAATGCTTTTTATCCTAAGAATCCTTATAAGCCAATAATTTAATGTCAATTACAATATTACTTTTACACAAAGCACGAGAAAAACAAAAAACATCAGACACTCGAACTCAAATAAATCTTTATTGTCTTAAGTTCCAATTTTTGGGAAAGGAAAACAAACGAAAGCTCACTGGTTATTGAAATTTAAAAACTTTCTCTTAGAAGGTAATGCCCCCATGACCTAACTGAACTAAGGTATCCATTCCAAGTAATTACTCTAATGAGCCCTCTTACTAACGCTAGTAAACATAGCTAATATTAAAGTATTATTCATGACTCTTTAGAAAAAATAGTTTCTCAGTTTGTGTCCATAAAAGCTAAACTTCACTCGGAGGGTTAGGTCAAGAAAATATGTATCTTCGAAAAACTTTAGTAACTTTAATATAATAGCCCACTAATCCAAGAATATTCATTTTCTTAAAAAAGTTTTCCTTAGAGAACTTGATCTTGGGTCCATGTGCTTAAACTACTAAATATCAAATTTATCTCTTGCTTTTCTTTGACTAAACGAACATGTCATCTATACAGAACCATACCAAATTACTCTAAAACCTCACTAACTTCACCAACCACCCTATCACACAAGTCAATAATAAGGCTTAGGAACAAGCTAGTCCAAAAGGTATAGCAACCGCTCTTCAAATCCATGGGATGTTCTATGATCAATTCCTTCTCTAATCCTTCACACTACTCAAAATAGATGCAAATCACTAGCAAACAAATCTTGTTGTAGGTAAATCTTGATCTCTCTAAATAATCAAAAAGGCCATCCACATAACGTGAAGAGTAATGGTTTTTCTAAGCCAAATTACTTATGGTTACTACAAAGCCAAATGGAATATCCATCTTTGCAACAAAGACCAGTGGTGCCTCTAATTCAAATGTGCTTACTCTTACCAATCTTTTGCAAAAGTTCCTTATTTAAAAAAAAAATCTGCTGTTGTTGAATTCCAATGACTTCCTAAAAATACATCTTGAAAGCTTCTATCACAGGAATTGAATTTAATCTACCAAAAGATAGGTCTAAGGAGTAAAATAATCCATGTAACACCCCGTAATTCTGTAACACTAAGATTCACAAATCAAGACAGAATTATAATTTAAAATCAAAATCAAGGGAAACGGGCTACATCATTGCGTTCGTCTCGGAATTCTACATGAAAACGAGTCCGAGTTTGCGTAAATTGGAGTCCGTATGAGGAAGATATGGCCTCCGGAAGATTCAGCAAAGTTCAAATTTCAAAACAGTTCAGAAAAACAAGTTCGAAATTCAAAAACAGACTCAGATTGGGCTGGGCGGGAATTTTCCCGCCCAGGGCACCCAGGTCGACTGGGTAGTCGACCTGGGGGTCGAACCCCCCCCCCCCCCCCGCTTTTTCTAGCTTTCTGAACCTGATTCGTTTCTCTGTATCCGGACATCATTCTGACCAGATTCGTTGACTTCTACACTATATAAACATCCCTGGTCTTCTTCTCTATTCACAATTCTTTTCTATCCTTATGCTGCCTCTGAGAAAATATATAAATAAGTAATATATAAAATAAATCAAGACGAGGAAATGCTGCTAAAGATTTTCAAAAAGAGGTTCAAGTCAAGAGGAGGTTCAAACGACTTCAACGACTATTTTTCTACGAATCATAGCAACGCCATCTTTCTATTCTAATCTAATCTCTGTAAGTCAGTTATTTCTAGATTTGAACGTTTTCTCTATTCATGACATGAAATTAAAGGAATAAAAGAGTATGCCAATTCTTCTATTTGAATCAGTGCCTATTTCTTTGGACCAAATTAAGAACTGTTATGATTCGAGGACAAATAAGACTGTGACTATGAAACTATGGACCTTAGAACCATATGCCTCTTTGACTATGAACATTGCCAATGACTATGAACATTGCCTATGACTATGAACATTGCCTATGACTGTGACTGTGACTATGAGGATTATTTCCTTTACTAAGCCTATGCCTTTGATTAGGAAATATAAACTATTCCCTATGACATAACAAGGACATCTGTGATTAAACACCTGTGATTCATGACTAGGAAAGTGTTGCTTAAGTTTTATGACTATGAAATTGGGTCTAAACCCGATTATCTATTCTGTCTATTCTTGGTTATCTTTGGTTTTAGACCTTGGGAATTTACCTATTAAGTTAGGTCTACCCATATTCTTGAACCTACATCTTTATTCTGTCTATTCTTGGTTTTCTTTGGTTTTAGACCTTGGGAATTTACCTATTAAGTTAGGTCTACCCATGTTCTTGAACCGACGTCGTTATTCAACCCTTTTTATGCCAGTTAGTATGTCTATCTTTTGCATAGCATCTTTGGTTCATTCCCTATTTTCTACGAACCTAGCTTTATTTATAATCTAGACTGAATCACGATTATACGAACGGTGGGAATGCGGTTTGAGCAAAATATGAAATTTACTAAAAACGTAGTTTAACTTGGAAATTGGCATAAATTGGGAACATGTATTATGGCATGTTCATAGAAATGCAAATTGGATAAATTTGACATGAATTATAAGATGTGTAATTTGAATCTAGTATTGACGTGTAAATCTAGCATTTACATGAATAGTGAACTAGAGTAATAAGTCTAGTTTGACGTGAATTAGAATGTTGAATCGGAATTGGATTAGCTAATTTGGCACAGTAAGTATATTGGCATAAATGTGAAATTGGCCATAATTAGGAATAACTGTCAGGTTTAGCAAAATCATGGTTAGTGACAATTAATTTGGTATAGTTTACATACCAAAAGGGCATAAATATGATACAGAGGGGAGAATGGGCCATAAGAATAAATGTTGACAATTCACATTAAAAGAGTAATTAGGAATAATTTACTTATAGAATTTGGCCTGAATGAGGAAATGTAAATTTAGACAAATTAAAGGTTTATTAACGACATCTCTTTTAATGACACACCAGAAAGTTCTAGGGTGACAGAGAGGATAGTGTCTAGGCTTGGGTTTGGAAAATACAAGTTTCCTGCTCTCCCTGGCTATCCCTAACTGATCCGACGGACGGGATGGTTACTTTCAAAACCTAATTTGAAAATTAATCAAAACCCTTTGAACTTAGAAAATACGAATATGCCTAACCCGAGGTTAGACTGAGTTGCGATGTAAACCTGCCCGGAACCAACCGGCACATCCAGTAGTCGCAACAATACCTGTTTAATGTGAGTGGTCGCAGCTTTAATTTATTTAATTAAAGCTAGAACAAGAATGGTAGGGTTAAGTTAACTAAGACACTTAACCAGTTCAACATGATAACTAGACTGATGAGTGGGGTTAGGTTTAGACAGACACTTAACATAGTTAAGCTAGAATGGGAGGGTTAAGTCCATAGGAACACTTAACCAACTTAACACAGTTAAGCTAGAATGGGAGGGCTAAGTCCATAGAGACACTTAACCAAACTCAAGGTAGCAAGACAAGATTTGTAGGGGTTAAGTAAAGCTAATACACTTAGCCAATTTGATATGTTAGCTGGACTAGACCGTAGGGTTAAGTAAACTTGAGCACTTAACCATCATATTGTGGTAAAGGAATAGGGCTAAGTCTAAAACATGAAGGGTTAATACTTAACCATTAATAACATGTTAGTTGGAACAGACGGGCAGCGTTAAGTTAAAAAGGAACACCTAACCAATACAGGATGAATGGGTAGGGTTAAGTAATAAGAAATACTTAACAAATATAACTTGGTTATGGTGGGATTAAGTTAACATGGATTACTGATAACACTTAACCAGTTTAACAGGATAAATGAAGAGGGTTAAGTTAGCTTGAATTGTCTAATGACACTTAACCAATCCAAACTGACGGGAAAGGGAACTAAGTAGTAAACCTTAGTTAAGAAAACAACGATTCTGAAAACTAAGTGGTAAATCTTAGTTAGTAAAACTAAGTAGTAATTCTTAGTATAACACGGGAAGGAGTGAATGTCCGTCTGAGTAAAAAGAAGGCTCCAATGAATTGGGTTACGAAGCCCGAGGCTTCGAGGGGACGTGAGGGTACTCTTGGTATCTCTCTGTGAGGCCGCAGATGATCCTCCTGGGCTCACAGAGGTTAAGGTCTGCGTTAGAAGAACCAGGGGTATGCCTTGGTTGCAATATATGGCAACCTAAAGACTAGGATGGACCGGCGTGATTCGGCGAGAAAATTGTAGCCCTGTGATAGCAACTCGTCGTCTACCATCGATCTTGAGTCAATCGAGATACGTGAAGCAGAAAGGGGGAGAACTCCAAAAGACCATATACTTGCTATCTAGTTATGGGTGAGGATGGCCATAGGATAGTGGGGCACCGGGGGCCAGCGTATAGTACTCATTTTTCAAGGTGTGCCTTTCAATAGTTGAGGGAGGGGTCAAGTAGGACCATAGCCACTGGAACAAAAACAGACCTTAGCATCTGCATCGGCAGATATCTGAAAGCTCCCGACCAAGTTCTGTATTCCTTGATTTGCCCTGACACGGGACTCGGGCCGCACATTACAGGACATGTGCATCTAGACAAGCGATAGCGATTCGCGATACATGCGTGGGGAAGTATAGGAACATATACCACTCTAGGTAGTGTGTCCTAGACTTGGGGGCATCGTTTGACAGGTAGCATAATTCCTAGCTGGACTAGGTGACATAAACCCTGAATCCGAGAAGCGTTCAACAGATAGCGTAAACTCTAGTTGAATCTAGAAGGCACTTGGTAGAAAACCCTAGATTAAATCTAGGTAACAAATAATAAATGTATGCCTGAAGGCGATGGAAAATACAGGGATTGGGATCACGTTATCGTTACTAGATGGGACATTAGTTAGGTGGTGCAGAGATATAGAAACCAATATAACAAGGAAATAGCGAAGCGGCGAAAGTATTAGAGCATATCCAGTTTATCTTAGCATATCTTGTGATTATCTTGTCTAATCTTGCTGACCTTATCATCATGGTGTAATCTTGTATTCAGTTAATTCATGTCGTTTTGTTTCCCATGCTCACATGCTAGAAGTTACTGAACTTACTCAGGCTTTATGTCTGACTCTGTTTTCCTTTCGTCTTCTTTTCTTCCGTTCCCCCCCCCCAGGTAGTATAGGAGGGAATAGCATAGCTCAGATTTAGTTGGACCGTCACTCTTTCCCAGCTTGAAGATTTGTCGAAGTTTTGCTTGGATTCTCTTTCCAGATGTTATGGCTGGCTCTTGCTAGAATTGGGGAATATAAATGTTGTTTTATGCTTCTTTATCTTGTAAGACAGATGATACTCTGATATTGTAAAGAAATCATTGTACAAACTATTTTATCAATAAAGCAAAGTTTTATTTTCTGCTGTTTAATTTCTGTCTGTCTTGTAATTTATCTGCATCTTTTACCCTAAATGCTCCACAAAACTTAGTGCATTCCCTTTGTGAGTGACACTAACGGATGTGGGGTGTTACACGTGGTATCAGAGCTGAAGGTTACCAGATCAGATAAAGGATTTGAAAAATTATTTTCAAAACGATTTTAAAAGAAGCATTTTCAAAAGAAAAGTTTTGTTTTAAAGGCGTACTCCCCAAAGCCATACGCACTATTTTCTCTTCCTCCGTTTTCTTATCTCCTTCTTTCTTGAGTCTCGGGGGCTCCTGGCTTTCTGGGAGGTAACCTCATCGAAGGGCAAACTAGTACCCGACTTCCATCTAGGGCGGTGGTTGTTTCACTTACGGCCAGTTTTCTTTCAAAGCTTATAGGATTTTCCGTACGATGGAGGCAGCTTCCGAGAGATTTGTCAACATGACTACACACGGAAAGGGATGAGGAGTTTGGCTAAGGAGCACAACCCTAGGATGAAGAATCCATGGATGTAAATTTAGCTCACGAAGGAGGAAGAAATTATAAAACCTAAGACAAGAGGAAGTATCTTTACTAGGATATGATAGGGTATATAATTAAGGACAAGGGCAAGGACGAGGAACAAGATTTTCAGAAGGGCAAGAACAAACTTTCACCACCAAGCGTACCTAGGAGGAAGGTAGTAAAGTTCTGTTGGAAGAATCTAGTTTTGCTCTTCCCTTTGGTTTTAGCGCTTCGCGTTTGTTCATATCCACTTCCATAGTTGAGTCTCTGCACCATAGTACTTATATAGTAGAAAGATCCCACTAGAGTCTCAAATCCAATTGGTGGTCCGACCAGTTTATTTTTGGTTAGTAGGGATTTGAGAATAGCTATCGAGTTTGCTTATATCATCTCACGTAGATCGTCTAAATTCGGAGGAGATAGTCCTTGGGTGCTTGTCTGATATTGGTTTAGGCCTTTGGGGCTTGTACTTGAGGAATGTCGAATTCGACTAGGATGGTTCGCGTGAGAGATGAATAGTTGTGACAGGCACTCTAAAAGCACATAGTAACCTTTCGACCCTTATAGTTATGGCATGGTGGATGAGAGGGAAACCTCTAATCATCTTAGTACATATACTTGGTACCGTGATTGATATCTGTTTATTTTGGAAATGGAGGTCAGAAACTTCATAATCGTGAAGTTCAGTTAGTTAAGATACAGTGGAGTAAAGCTCAAGAAGGCTAGATACTAGCATCATACCCTTTTCCTTAAGGGTGCATCCTTGATTTCTTTGTTTAGGAGCTTTGCGCATAATTGTTTCTGTCTTTCCAAAGTATATCCTCTAGGTCGTATCTTCGATCCTTAGGTAGAAGCCAATGGATGTAAACATGTATTTGAAACATGTTATGATTGGTGGTTGCTAATGGTTGATCGTGGATGCATATGCATACGTATTAGGCACTAGATCAAGTTCGGACGCTTGCATATTGCATTTACAAATATGTATTTGTTTGTAAGTTGAACTTGATATGTTATCATATGGATGAATGGCTGTGCACGCATGTAGTATTTACATAACTAGGGATGCTTGCATACATGATTGGACGCATGGCATTGACATGATTCGCATTAAGGAGGTCAACTGAATCAGTAGACCGCCTGATTTTGCATTAGATAAAGACATATACACACACTATGCATATGAACATGAAAGCATTAGAAATCTTTTAAGGACAGTGAATGCCTGTGATTGAATGGTTGAGTAGATGGGTGATTGGATGGTAGGACACATTCTTCCTAACTTGAAGATTTCGGGGACGAAATCCTTTTAAGTGGGGGAGAATGTAACACCCCGTAATTCTGTAACACTAAGATTCACAAATCAAGACAGAATTATAATTTAAAATCAAAATCAAGGGAAACGGGCTGCGCCATTGCGTTCGTCTCGGAATTCTGCATGAAAACGAGTCCGAGTTTGCGTAAATTGGAGTCCGTATGAGGAAGATATGGCCTCCGGAAGATTCAGCAAAGTTCAAATTTCAAAACAGTTCAGAAAAACAAGTTCGAAATTCAAAAACAGACTCAGATTGGGCTGGGCGGGAATTTTCCTGCCCAGGGCACCCAGGTCGACTGGGTAGTCGACCTGGGGGTCGACCCCCCCCCCCCCGCTTTTTCCAGCTTTTTGAACCTGATTCGTTTCTCTTTATCCGGACGCCATTCTGACCAGATTCGTTGACTTCTACACTATATAAACAGCCCTGGTCTTCTTCTCTATTCACAATTCTTTTCTATCCTTATGCTGCCTCTGAGAAAATATATAAATAAGTAATATATAAAATAAATCAAGACGAGGAAATGCTGCTAAAGATTTTCAAGAAGAGGTTCAAGTCAAGAGGAGGTTCAAACGACTTCAACGACTATTTTTCTACGAATCATAGCAACGCCATCTTTCTATTCTAATCTAATCTCTGTAAGTCAGTTATTTCTAGATTTGAACGTTTTCTCTATTCGTGACATGAAATTAAAGGAATAAAAGAGTATGCCAATTCTTCTATTTGAATCAGTGCCTATTTCTTTGGACCAAATTAAGAACTGTTATGATTCGAGGACAAATAAGACTGTGACTATGAAACTATGGACCTTAGAACCATATGCCTCTTTGACTATGAACATTGCCTATGACTATGAACATTGCCTATGACTGTGACTGTGACTATGAGGATTATTTCCTTGACTAAGCCTATGCCTTTGATTAGGAAATATAAACTATTGCCTATGACATAACAAGGACATCTGTGATTAAACACCTGTGGTTCATGACTAGGAAAGTGTTGCTTAAGTTTTATGACTATGAAATTGGGTCTAAACCCGATTATCTATTCTGTCTATTCTTGGTTATCTTTGGTTTTAGACCTTGGGAATTTACCTATTAAGTTAGGTCTACCCATATTCTTGAACCTACGTCTCTATTCTGTCTATTCTTGGTTTTCTTTGGTTTTAGACCTTGGGAATTTACCTATTAAGTTAGGTCTACCCATGTTCTTGAACCGACATCGTTATTCAACCCTTTTTATGCCAGTTAGTATGTCTATCTTTTGCATAGCATCTTTGGTTCATTCCCTATTTTCTACGAACCTAGCTTTATTTATAATCTAGACTGAATCACGATTATACGAACGGTGGGAATGCGGTTTGAGCAAAATATGAAATTTACTAAAAACGTAGTTTAACTTGGAAATTGGCATAAATTGGGAACATGTATTATGGCATGTTCATAGAAATGCAAATTGGATAAATTTGACATGAATTATAAGATGTGTAATTTGAATCTAGTATTGACGTGTAAATCTAGCATTTACATGAATAGTGAACTAGAGTAATAAGTCTAGTTTGACGTGAATTAGAATGTTGAATCGGAATTGGATTAGCTAATTTGGCACGGTAAGTATATTGGCATAAATGTGAAATTGGCCATAATTAGGAATAACTGTCAGGTTTAGCAAAATCATGGTTAGTGACAATTAATTTGGTATAGTTTACATACCAAAAGGGCATAAATATGATACAGAGGGGAGAATGGGCCATAAGAATAAATGTTGACAATTCACATTAAAAGAGTAATTAGGAAATAAGTAAATTAGGAATAATTTACTTATAGAATTTGGCCTGAATGAGGAAATGTAAATTTAGACAAATTAAAGGTTTATTAACGACATCTCTTTTAATGACACACCAGAAAGTTCTAGGGTGACAGAGAGGATAGTGTCTAGGCTTGGGTTTGGAAAATACAAGTTTCCTGCTCTCCCTGGCTATCCCTAACTGATCCGACGGACGGGATGGTTACTTTCAAAACCTAATTTGAAAATTAATCAAAACCCTTTGAACTTAGAAAATACGAATATGCCTAACCCGAGGTTAGACTGAGTTGCGATGTAAACCTGCCCGGAACCAACCGGCACATCCAGTAGTCGCAACAATACCTGTCTAATGTGAGTGGTCGCAGCTTTAATTTATTTAATTAAAGCTAGAACAAGAATGGTAGGGTTAAGTTAACTAAGACACTTAACCAGTTCAACATGATAACTAGACTGATGAGTGGGGTTAGGTTTAGACAGACACTTAACATAGTTAAGCTAGAATGGGAGGGTTAAGTCCATAGGAACACTTAACCAACTTAACACAGTTAAGCTAGAATGGGAGGGCTAAGTCCATAGAGACACTTAACCAAACTCAAGGTAGCAAGACAAGATTTGTAGGGGTTAAGTAAAGCTAATACACTTAGCCAATTTGATATGTTAGCTGGACTAGACCGTAGGGTTAAGTAAACTTGAGCACTTAACCATCATATTGTGGTAAAGGAATAGGGCTAAGTCTAAAACATGAAGGGTTAATACTTAACCATTAATAACATGTTAGTTGGAACAGACGGGCAGGGTTAAGTTAAAAAGGAACACCTAACCAATACAGGATGAATGGGTAGGGTTAAGTAATAAGAAATACTTAACCAATAAAACTTGGTTGTGGTGGGATTAAGTTAACATGGATTACTGATAACACTTAACCAGTTTAACAGGATAAATGAAGAGGGTTAAGTTAGCTTGAATTGTCTAATGACACTTAACCAATCCAAACTGACGGGAAAGGGAACTAAGTAGTAAACCTTAGTTAAGAAAACAACGATTCTGGAAACTAAGTGGTAAATCTTAGTTAGTAAAACTAAGTAGTAATTCTTAGTATAACACGGGAAGGAGCGAATGTCCGTCTGAGTAAAAAGAAGGCTCCAACGAATTGGGTTACGAAGCCCGAGGCTTCGAGGGGGTGTGAGGGTACTCTTGGTATCCCTCTGTGAGGCCGCCGATGATCCTCTTGGGTTCACAGAGGTTAAGGTATGCGTTAGAAGAACTAGGGGTATGCCTTGGTTGCAATATATGGCAACCTAAAGACTAGGATGGACCGGCGTGATTCAGCGAGAAAATGGTAGCCCTGTGATAGTAACTCGTCGTCTACCATCCATCTTGAGTCAATCGAGATACGTGAAGCGGAAAGGCGGAGAACTCCAAAAGACCATATACTTGCTATCTAGTTGTGGGTGAGGATGGCCATAGGATAGTGGGGCACCGGGGGCCGGCGTATAGTTCTCATTTTTCACGGTGTGCCTTTCATTAGTTGAGGGAGGGGTCAAGTGGGACCATAGCCACTGGAACAAAAACAGCCCTTAGCATCTGCATCGGCAGATATTTGAAAGCTCCCGACCGAGTTCTGTATTCCTTGATTTGCCCTGACACGGGACTCGGGCCGCACATTACAGGACATGTGCATCTAGACAAGCGATAGCGATTCGCGATACATGCGTGGGGAAGTATAGGAACATATACCACTCTAGGTAGCGTGTCCTAGACTTGGGGGCATGGTTTGACAGGTAGCATAATTCCTAGCTGGACTAGGTGACATAAACCCTGAATCCGAGAAGCGTTCAACAGATAGCGTAAACTCTAGTTGAATCTAGAAGGCACTTGGTAGAAAACCCTAGATTAAATCTAGGTAACAAATAATAAATGTATGCCTGAAGGCGATGGAAAATACAGGGATTGGGATCACATTATCATTACTAGATGGGACATTAGTTAGGTGGTGCAGAGATATAGAAACCAGTATAACAAGGAAATAGCGAAGCGGTGAAAGTATTAGAGCATTTCCAGTTTATCTTAGCTTAGCATATCTTGTGATTATCTTGTCTAATCTTGCTGACCTTATCGTCATGGTGTAATCTTGTATTCAGTTAATTCATGTCGTTTTGTTTACCATGCTCACATGCTAGAAGTTACTGAACTTACTCAGGCTTTATGTCTGACTCTGTTTTCCTTTCGTTTTTTTTTCTTCCGTTCCCCCCCAGGTAGTATAGGAGGGAATAGCATAGCTCAGATTTAGTTGGACCGTCACTCTTTCCCAGCTTGAAGATTTGTCGAAGTTTTGCTTGGATTCTCTTTCCAGATGCTATGGCTGGCTCTTGCTAGAATTGGGAAATATAAATGTTGTTTTATGCTTCTTTATCTTGTAAGACAGATGATACTCTGATATTGTAAAGAAATCATTGTACAAACTATTTTATCAATAAAGCAAAGTTTTATTTTCTGCTGTTTAATTTCTGTCTGTCTTGTAATTTATCTGCATCTTTTACCCTAAATGCTCCACAAAACTTAGTGCATTCCCTTTGTGAGTGACACTAACGGATGTGGGGTGTTACAATCCATTTCAACTAATTCTTCATAGGTCAATCCTAGGATGCATCTACTATGAAAGCCTCCGAGTAACTATCCTCCTCTCAACGTCTGAGATGGCTTATCATATACTGACCTATCTGAACTCCAAATCAATCCAAACCTAGTAATGCAATAAGCATCATTCTATATTTAGAAAAGCTTCTAGCCATAGGTATGAAACTTAACTCTCTTCTTTCCCAAAGGACTATGCGCCTTACTGTAATGCTATAGGTTTAGCATTTTCATAAATACAAATTTGAAAATTAGCTCCTCTCCTATGAGGTATCCTTTTTTATCTCTTCCAATAATCACAATATCCAGCAAAATGGGGAATGAATCGATATCGCCTAGAGATGAACTAAGAAAAATAGGAAACACTATATGATTAACCCCTCGAGTCGCAAGAAATCTTAAGGGTTTGTCCTCTGCGTATCTTAGCATGACAACACTCCTCTTATAGTCTAAATAGCCCCATACGTGGCTAACTAATCCATCCACATAATTTTCCTATCTAAAAAATCTCAAAACACAAGCATCCCAATTAAACTCTACTACTATTGTGGGGTTAAGAAACTACTATTGGGTCTAGAAAAGTGTTTAAGTGTAAATAATCAACCAGTGCCACTAATGCACACTCTATATGCAATGAGGATATATTACATCCGTAATGTACAGTTTTGTTAGGACAACAATAAAAATTCCATACACCCTCCATGTCATATCATTGTCGTTGCGGCCCTACGTAGCCACCCCTGCCTAATGAATCAAAGATAGAGGAATGGAATACTCCTAAATCAGATTTAATAGAAAAAATAAAAATAATTAAAGATATATAATGCCACTTTCACCAACCTCTTTCCGTTTCCACTACTTGATCCTTTTGATCAACACGTTCTTTTATAACAATCTCGACACAGTGTCCACATCAAATATTCCCTTTTTAAAGTTAATAGTATTCCCAAATCCTTACGATAATACTTCTTATGACATCATGCAATTCTTGGCCTCTATCGTTGCCTTATCCATACTAGGCCCTACTTAATATTTTCCAAGCATCAAGCTTATCTCCTAGCTCCCATTACACAAAGAACACAAAAATAATGAAATAAATGGGTTGTCCATAATTAGAACTTCAACCTTTAAACATTTAAGCTCTCCATTTATGTGGGTAAGCTTATACAGGTCGTTCTATAGATAACTCAACGAAGAAAGGATAGAATAAGACAAGGAAAAGAGATGAGCTTGATGGGATTTTTATTTTCAAAAATACCTTTTGTTTTGAAAATCTATTTTTCTTAGGAACAAAATTTTTGGAATCCTGTACACTTAGTCTCTGATACCAAATGAAACACTGTAACACCTCGGAATTTTAGCAATAATTAAATTATTTACTTAATTAGATTCCAAAAACGGAATTTTTGCAAATGATGGAATCTGACCATGAAACTTGCACCATTCCATTCATAATGGAATTTTAGTCAACTTTCATGTTTAGAACTTTGCAAACGTAGTCCGTATGAAAAAGTTACGTATGAAAAAGTTACGTATGAAATCCGAAAACAGACTGAAAATAATTAATTAGCAATTATATAATAATGGTAATAACTCTTGCGATAACTCCCCCTGCCCTCACCGTTGCCAAGTCGACTCAAGCGGTTGATTGTGGTGTCGACTGCTTGATTGACCTTTTAGTCAATTTGAGCCGGTAGCGGCTTGGGTTTTATATAATATAAAATTATATTAACGAATGGATTTTTCTGGAAGTAAATCTAATGGTTCAAGGTCATTTCTACACCTAAAAATATAGGGCTAGACCCTTACTCTTTTGTTCATATTTTCTGGAGGTAGTAGGGAAGCTCTGCCATTCCTAATTCTCTAATGTCTTCTAAATTTATAAAACGTAAACAT
The DNA here is from genome assembly GCA_030737875.1 of Allium sativum. NCBI lineage: Eukaryota > Viridiplantae > Streptophyta > Magnoliopsida > Asparagales > Amaryllidaceae > Allium > Allium sativum. Next base: position 402,001,586 of record CM060922.1, on the reverse strand, counting down.
ATGCAAATCAACTTAACAAAGATTAAAGAGATTAAATCTAGATTTGTGCAAAAGGGTTGGTTCTTCAAATGGTATTTTTTATTATATATATTCCTTCTTCTTTTGTATTTTTTCTTTCAGATCTACAAATCTTAATCAGTAAATATTTCCCCTTTGTATATAAATTGTAAATCTGTAAGATTTGGAAATTATAGGCCTAAAGTTGTGTGCAGATTTGGATTTAGATAACTTTCAAGTGTGTGGGAAATATAACCATTATTTAGAATATCTTATATAATTCGTTTGTGTTAAATTTGGGTTGTATGCCTAAAGTATCAGATTTATTTTATTTATGTCAAATCTTAAAAAAATATGTGAAGTTGGATATGGACTTGTATGCCTCTTAGTTTAATATTATTATATTGAATACAATTTACCTTGAATTGTTTATGGTTATTGTAAATACCCTGAATCTAGAAATCAGTCACAAAATATTGTCAGATGTGTTGTGTTATTGTTCCAAATTCATAGCATTACTACGTTAACATCGTGATTAAAATATAAATATACGATTATTATAATCTTATCTATTAAAACCTACGTAAATAACGCTATTATATTATTACTAAATAAATGTTTGTTGTGTGTTTGAATTTGAACGATTTCCATTTAATGGGAATATATTTGGTAATGTTTCCCATAATAATTGGGAAAGAATATTTGTAACCGTTATAGCAATAAATATGGAGTCGATTGCTATAATTAAAAGGTTATAAATAAGGGAATAAATATTGTAACCATGAATGTTTTGGGGAAATGAATTGAATAGGAAATAAATGCTAATTTGATTACAATTTAAATGTGATTAGGGATAGTTATTGTGACTCCAATTAGAAAAACTAATAATAGTCATAAACTTATATTTATTCATATAAGAACTAATTAAATTAAAAAATAAAGTAATATTTAGGAGTTACAACAATTAGAATTAGTGTAATTAAATGAGACTGATATAAATGACACTTAATAGGTTATTTATGCCCAAGGTAATACGACCATTATGATCATTAATGGAATATAATTGTTATAATAGTAAATGAAATTTAAGGGGATTTAATGGGTGCTAATTGTCGTAGTAAATACAAAGCCCAATAAGGAAATAAATAAGTAAGTGTCCTATGATAAGAAGTCATAGAGAATTATCCATATATATTCTAGTTTAATTCTAGAATTTCTTTCATTAGAAATAAGGATTGGACTTAGTAGGTTAATGATGCAATGTTATTTGTCTTATTCGACAGAAGTTTGCACTTTCCAATAGTCGGATATATGTGCAACTAATGTGAGATATCATTAACTATAGGAATCTATAACGATAGCTAATTATGTAATGAGAAATTATTCCTAAAAGGTTTACTATAGGTAGTGGGTGCACAAGTGGCTGAAGGGTGCACCAAAAGAAGAAGCCAAATAGGAATAATCGATAGTGTAGCCTACTTTAGGATTAGAGGTCTTAAGTAGTGGGATCTGTTGTTTGGGTATTAAGTAACTAGATCCACCTTCTCCCATAAGGGTTGAGTCATAGGTTATGCCCTTAATAGGTATTAAGTGATCAGATAGCTCGTCTCCTCATAAATAAGAAGTATTAGATGGCTAATTGGGTGTGAGATCAGTAATCTCTGCGATGGTCCTTTTCCTCTAGGTAATAAGTGATTGGGTTAAAGTTTGCCTTGGGATAAGGTACTAAATGTCTATAGGACTACCTATCCTGCAGGAAGTATTAAGTCACCAGGGGATTATCTAATAAGGCCATCTAGATAGTAACACTGAGGTCCATTAAGGGAAGGTTATAAATGATAGTTAGTCGTCTACCTATTCTGTAGGTCATAAGTGATTTCTTACTATCTCTCACCTTATGCGAGGTTAGGGTGTGCGTGAATAACGAAAGCCTTAAATTAGAAGGACTTAGTAGCTTGTGTATAGTGAACCACCTAATAGAATGGATCTGCCATAGGCCTTAAGTGATCATAGGGATCTACCCTTATGTTATATTACGACCGAGGCCATATGTGGCTACATAGCATAACCCATCTCCTTTATAGGATATTGATTAGTTAGAGAGCCCGCCTCTTAGTTTCGGTAGTTGTTTGAATGGTGGTTTAAAGGCCTCATACTTATAGGTAAAAGTTCCAGCTTAGTGTATTATGATAACGTTATCTTTGGGAAGTGCAACCTTTGGTATTGTAGTTAATCATCGTGTGTATAATCTTTACAAGGTTAGGTTAGAATTACTAGCCTTGTTAGACATATGGTTTATGTAGTGACCCTACTTTCCAGCGATCCAAATCGATCATTAAGCTTACTAAAATCAAACTAAAATGATGGATACGCTAACTTTGGACGCACAACACATCAGAACAAATAACAAAGACTTCTATAAACATCATAATAATGTTACATCAGACTACATAATATAAAAATACATCAAAAATAAAACATCAGAAGATAAATTTACAGTAAATACAATGCCGTGGAAATGTAAAAACTAACACAACGGAAGACAATTAATGCTCTAGACATAGCTTTAAGTTTTGATCCAAAATCCCGCTCAAGATTAATATCTTCAAAACAAACCACTCGACTACCCATGTGGAAAATAAGGGAACCCAAGTTTGCAAGCGAGAAACAAACTACGAGTTAGTCGTGGGACTGGTATGAGAAACCCTAACAATTATAAACAACTTATATAAAATAAAACATATCATGGGATTGTGCCGTATAACATGGGACAGGTTTTCTCCACTAGATTGCCAGTGCATAAACAACAATCAAAACAAAACTTATAAATAAAGCCTACGATGAATCAAACAACATGCAATTTCCCACTCTACCCATTTAGGCTTAATCCCAAACTTAGGTTTCAAAATCCAATTCACTTTACAGAAATTATTTCTTTGGACTTTATTTCTCGGTTCCTTATTTCAAATCATTTGAAATACATATCTATCTTTCATAGCAAAGTAGATTTCACTTCGGGTTCTCAAATCAAAATCTTTGGAAATATGAATTCCAAAATATCACAATGCATACAAACAGTATACAACCAAATATCAGGAGGTTTCTCCCATAAACAAGGAAAAGGCCACACACCTTTGTCACTATATATATATATATGTGTGTGTGTGTGTGTGTGCGTGCGCACCTCCCATAATGGAGCAGGCTACACTGACCACTGACCAACTCTTAAGGTCTTGGGTCACTCTTACCTATACTTTTAGTCGTCAGGGTTACCCGAATCTTTAGCCACATACTAAATCATTTTATAAGTCTAAGTTGAAAAATCATTAATAACAATAATAATCACAAGTGTAATCTAATCAATATAGATTTGCACTTCCAAATCATCAGGTTTAGCCCTCGAAATCCATTATGTCTTATAAAACAATTTTATAAAACATTCCCTGTCCAAAATCGGGAATAAAACTTCTTTTCACTTACGAAAATCACATTTCAAAATAATTCATTAAATTTGAAATGAACCAAACAACATCGCTAAACACCTCATAGTCAAATCGTGAAGTGTTTCACAAGGTGTTAGCATAAAAATATTTCTACCCAACCCAACGTTAAATGTAAAATCATATTTGCTTATAAACCGGTCGAACACAATCCAAGCAATCAATCAATAACAATGAATATCCACAACCAAGTATATTTGGTTCTAACTCCCTCAAATCATTTATTACGATTTAATGTAATTTTTCTCTGTTTTTTTGGTATAAAAATAGTCCATATTAATAGTCTTCAATTACAGGTCGTTATTGGTTTTGGCGTTGTTTTTGTTTAAACATGAATTAAACATTTCTAATAATCTAACCGTTGGATCTTAACATATTTATTATCGTTGGAAAGATCTTTTCGAAACGGATCCATTGGTTCTATTTTCGGGAAAATCCGATGGTTGGATCTTCCGGTATACTCGTTTAAAATTACGAGTCAAAAACGCGAACTACCGCTGCGTGATTCGTTTTATTAAAATCATATTTGATATATATAAATATAATTCGTTAAACGACTTCCAAACTATTTAAATCATCAAATATTTGGCTAATGCCTTAAATTTTCGGAAAAATTCGCCATAACCTCCTTTGTACGGAATGCTCGGAAAAATCATAAATGGCCTTAAAAGGCTCCAATAAATCACCATATATTCACATAACAAGTGTACATTTAGAGAAGTGTACAAATAAATCGTCCCAATGCCCGTGTGGGATTTAAAAATCACTGTGAACAACCATTGTGCCTTACACACTACACCTAGCAGATGTGTACTATTTAATTACCCCAATGCCCATGTACCATAACTATACAAGAGTGACGTGTATATTTTTGTTATCTCTAGACCTGTGCAGGGTTTACTATTAAATTCTGCAAACTTATCTATAGGTTTAATTCAGTCCAAATCATGTCCTCTGTTCACATCTAATCAATATATTGAATACCTGATCTCTAGTCATTTGTTATCGTGGTATATCATCAAATAAATGAATGCAATAGGGCTCACATCATATAAGCAGCAAGCAGCTACATGCTTATATGGATATGCTTATGCTATGCTATGTAGTGTAGTCCAATACCTGTCACTATCCTATGGTGTATGTTCAATTCATTCAAAAGACCATCACCCGCATCCAAATCACACATAGTAGTCATAAGTAAATAAATAAATACTCAATCGTCCAATGCCATTTAAGGCGCCACAAATGTCCATCCACGTAGTATGAAATATGAGTGTCACATATTCATACAACGCTTCTAATGTAAATAAATTTGTGAATAGTTCATGTGTTGAACTAACAAGAATATCAACGAACTTATATAAGCGGTGATGAGAATTAAAAAATATGATTAAATATTTCTAATCAATAACTAATAGTCAAATAAATTCGTTACACTACTTCGCAGATTCGAATCTTAGCGCCACTCAAATATTCACTTGCATAACGATTAAAAATAGTATTTTTACATCGACAATCGCTTACTAACATCATAGTAAATTTTTATTATCATTCTATGTTCATAGTATTACTACGCAGTTAATTTTATTTTTAACTACTATCAATTAACGTTTAAATTGTTAATTTTACTTAATTAGTTTAAGCTACAACTCCATGGTATCAACATGGTTTTATTTACATATCATGCACATAATTTTCATTACATACATTAGTTAAAAATCACATTTTTAACTATCTAAAAATTATTTCATAACTTAATAAATTTTAATTATTAAATAAATTTTATTTATTAGCATACGCTAATTGTTTCACTTAACAATTAACTTTCATGCAATTAAATCACTAATCTACCCCTTTAAAATGTGAGTTTAGATTTCTCACATACTTAAAAAAATATAAATACCAATTGAAAATCATATTTTTAATATGCTAATCATTATTTAACATCCTAATAAGCTTATATCATCAACCGATAATCATTTCATGACTCAAACAATCAACTAGCAAACAGTTATTTTAATATAGCCTTTTTAGTGAATAGTTTCTCACCAATGGTTTCCACTCCGCCAAAAATTGGGACAATCTCCAAATCACCCCAAATTAGTTTCATTGCAAAGCTCTCATCGATACGGTTCGAACGGATCCTGTTTCGCTGAATTTTGAGTTTGTTTGAAAAAGTTATGCATTTTTTAAATTTCATGTACATATATATATGTCATTAACTTAATTAATTAACTATCTTAATAAGCTTCTTATCTCTTCCTCTAATCTTCTTCCTCTCCCAAAACTCACTTATAACACAACATCCCATGTCCATCTTCCCGATACTTCACGCTCCTCTCTCTCCCTCTTCACTTCACTGAATTCCATGAAACCAAAACCATTCTCCTTCTGTTCCTCTCCTCTATAATCTCAATATCATGAACTCAAACTCAAGCTCCTCTCAAAAATATCGTCCACTGTCAAAACATGTGTTACCCTCGTGTATTTCCTGACACTTTTTGTCTCTGAATCGCCTCAAATTTGGCCACAACGTGTTATTCTACCTCACGAACTCAAATATAACAATCAAAACATGCATTGAAGCTTCAGTTCACCAAAAATTTCATCCCTAAGTCGCATGAACAAAATAACGCACGCCGCATGAAATTAGGGTGCAAAAAAATCACCACTAAACTCATACATATTGAAACCGACACTCATACGAGTTTAAAGATCTAAGTTTTGTGATTTATAGATTTTTCCTTGAATTTAGAAGCTCTCTTTTAGGTTCAGAAAAAGAAGAGAAAGGAGCTGCCATTGTTTTGTGATTAGGATTAGCTTTAGGAATGTCTGACATAATTTATAGTGAAGGCTAATTACTTTGTTATGATTTTATTTTTAATTATACTTAAATATCGCTCATTTTGATTGTTTAAAAATACGTGCGATCACCTGCAAATTCCGTTTTCGATGAAAATTGACATGCAGCTACTTTCTGTCATTACGGACCCAACTAAACAAGTTTCGTCAAATTCCGAGTTCGTATGCACAAACGTCGAATTTTCAAAGTCAAAATATTGTCTGGTTTCACATTAAAAATCACACTCGGTCATATACTAATTCTAAAAATCATGAAATTTGGAATCTTATCATTATTCGACGCTATGGATTCAATAAAAAAAGTTTTGTCGAATTCCGAGGTCCCTAGAAAAATTTCACTTTTTAATGCCTATGCGACGATTTAATATCGAATTTTTAAATTCTGACATATTTTCTTACAAAATTATATTAAAAGTAAATTTTAAGTATGTTCCAAAATCTCAGGGATGTTACTCTCCCTCACTTAAAAACTTTTCATCCCTAAAAAGGACCGATGCTAAGAAAAGAAGACAGAAGCAAATTTATTTTTAAATTGCAATTACGCTTCTCGTATACGTAATACTCTTAACTCATTCTAGGGCATTACTAACCCTATCTCTAATGAGCTTCTCATTCTAGGATACCAGTGATCCTATCTCTAACGAGTATTTCTATAGGATGTTACTAATCCTATCTCTGATGAGTCTTTCATTCAGTTCTAACTAGTTGTACCTCAAAGATTTGAGTTAACCAAAGCTCCAATATCATATGTAGTGACCCTCCTTTTGGGTGATCCAAATTGATCGTTAAACCAACTTAAATCAAACCAAAAAGGTGGATACGCTAACTTTGGGTGCACAATACATCAGAACAAATAACTGAAGACTTTTATAAACACCATAATAATGTTACATCAGAGTATTGAATATCAGAGTACATAAAAAATAAAACAGCGGAAGATAAATTTACAATAAACACAATGCAGCGGAAATGTATAAACTAACACAGTGGAAGAATATAAATGCTCTAGACACAGCTTTAAGCTTCGATCCAAAATCCTACTCAAGATAAATATCTGCAAAACAAACCACTCGACTGTCCATGTGGAAAATAAGGGCACCCGGGTTTGCAAGGGAAAACAAACTATGACTTTGTCATGGGTCTGGTATGAGAAACTATAACAGTTATAAACAATTTATACAAAATAAGGCATACCACGGACCACGCCGTATAACGTGGAACGGGTTTTCTCCACTAGATTGCCAGTGCATAAACAACAATGGAAACTAGACTTATAATTAAAGCCTACAATGCATCAAACAACATGCGATTTCCCAATCTAACCATTTACGCTTAATCTCAAACTTAGATTTCAAAATCCAATTCACTTTACAGAAATTATTTCTTTGGACTTTATTTCTCGGTTTCTTATTTCAAATCATTTGAAATACATATCTAGCTTTCATAGCAAAGTAGATTTCACTTCGGGATCTCAAACCAAAATCTTTGGAAATATGAATTCCAAAACATAACAATGCATATAAGCAGCATGCAACCAAATATCGTGAGGTTTCTCCTGTCAGCAAGGCAAAAGGCTTGCACCTTAGTCACTATATATATATACATATATGCACACCCTTCACAATGGACCAGGGTACACTGACCAACTCTTAAGGTTCTGGGTCACTCTTACCCATGTTTTTAGTCGTCAGGGTTACTCGAGTCTTTAGCCACATACTAAATCATTTTATATCCCGAAGTGGAAATATCATTAACGCCCATAACATTCACAAGTATAATCAAATCTATATAGATTTCTACTTCCAAATCATTTTGAAATAATCGGGTTTAGCCCTCGAAATCCTTTCTGTGTTATAAAACATTCCCTGTCCAAAATAAGGAATAACACTTCTTTTCACTTAAGAAAATCACATTTCAAACTCACTCATTAAATTTAAAATGACCCAAACAACATCGCTAAACACCTCATAGTCAAATCGTGAAGTATTCCACAAGGTGTTAGCATACAAATATTTCTACCCAACCCAATGCTAAATGTAAAATCATATTTGCTCATAAACTAGTCGAGCAAAATCCAAACAATCAATCAATAACAATGAATATCCACAACAAAGTATATTTGGTTCTAACTCTCTCGTATCAGTTATTACGATTTAACATATTTTTTCTCTATTTTTGTTAGTATAAAATAGTCCATATTAATAATCTTTAATTATAGGTCGTTATTGATTTTGGCGCTATTTTTGTTTAAACCTCAATTAAACATTTCTAACAATCTAACCATCGAATCTTAACATATTTATTATTATTGGAAAGATCTTTCCAAAACGAATCCAACGGTTATAATTTTGGGAAAATCCGTTTGTCGGATCCCTCGGTATACTCGTTTAAAACTACGAGTCGAAAACGTGAACTATCGACGCGCGATTCGTATATTAAATTTATATTTAACGTTTATAAATATAATTCGTTAAACGGCTTCCAAACTATTTAATTCATAAAATATATGGATTACGCCTTAAATTTTTAGAAAAAATCGCTATAACCTCCCTTGTACGGGGTGCTCGGAAAATACACAAATGGCCTTAAAAAGGCTCCAATAAATCAACATATATTCACACAACAAGTGTTCATTGAGAGATGTGTAAGAATAAATCATCTCAATGCCTGTGTGGGATTTAAAACTCATTGTGAACAACCATTGTGCCTTACTATAACGATCCAGAATTTTTAACCAATTTCAAATTGGAATTTTTACTACTCAATTTAAATTTAAATTTGAATTGGATATAAATATATATGGCTAAGTATATTTAATAATTTTGATTAGTTATATAATATATTTTATTTGAATTATAAATTTAATGGATGAGAATGAATAATAATAAGTTTGGATTTATTAATACTATTTGTCGTTCGATCGGATTTGTCAAACTATAAAATGAATTAGTAGCGTTAGAATTAAGTGTTGCCCTTAGTTTTCATAGCATTTACAGGGAAATGCTACCAAAAGTTCACTTTCTCTCCTTAAGACAAGTGTAAAGACACTTGTATTTTTGCATGCCTCCTTTCATGCATGCCTTCAACTTGCCCCCTTAGGTATCATCACCTCCTTAACTCTCCATTCCTATATGAGGAGGCCTTTACTCCACTTTTTTTACCATTCCATTCCATTTCCTCCTTTTCACCTTCTTCTTAAAGCTTATGGCCATGGTTTCCATGGCATAAGTCTTCTTCTTTTCCACCACCACCTTGCCAAAGTTCATCGTCATCCTCCTCCTCCTTCCCTTATAAAGAAAGAGATTAATATATTGTATATATATATACACATTAGTGAAGAAGACGTTGCACCAAAATATTGTCCGACGGTTCGCTCAGCTAGGATCGCCTATCGGGAAAGTTGTTCGGTGAGAACTCTTTAACCACGGTTTATATATTTAGTTAGTATTTAGACTAATTTAAATATAGTGATGAATTACTGGTGGTTAATGATGATTGATGTTTATTGTGATGGATGAAGGATGCATAGTTTAGAACACACACTATTAAGCATTAGTGATATAACGCTTCTGCACAGTTATGATTTATTTAGTTATGTTGATGATGGTTGCTATGGATGTCTATAATAGTTGATGTTGTTGCGCACACACTATGATACAACAATTATGGTATCACATTAGTGATCGACAAATCTCCTTCGTAATTATAAGCAATATTATTATTGAAATTGAAGGTTAATAATTAGAAAAGACACATGTATAAATTCATATATATTGATAAAATTTCTTGAAATGAATAAATAAATACCTGAACATTCTAGGATGACAGAGAGAATAGTGTCTAGGCTTGGGTTTGGAAATATAGTTTCCTGCTCTCCCTGGCTATCCCTAATTGATCCGATGAATGGGATGGTTAATTTGAAGTTTTATTGAATTTAAAAATAAATTAGATTTTAATTTAATATTTTATTAAGTGTAAAATAAAAGTTGAATTTTGGATCGAAAATAATTTGGAAAAGTAAATTTAAATGATTTTAAAAGGGTTATATAAGGATATAATGGTTTTCTAATGTATTTTGAAGTATCGGAGAATAATGGTTATTATGGTCAAAATAGAGCTTGTCGCACAGCGACAATTTATATATTTTAGATGCAAACTTTAACGCTTATAACTTTTGCAATCTAAATCGGATTTCCATGAAACGAAAAACGTTTGATTTCCATTAATAAGAGCTTTGAGATGAGTAAAAGCAGATTTTAATTTCGAGTTATAATTTTCAAGTTATACTTAAAACTATATTATGAAAGGTCGCTGTAAGAGCAGCAGTGGATCATAACTATAAATAGCTACTTTAAATGTTTTTAAAATATGGATTTTTTTGTAAAATTATTATAAATTATGTAAAAGTGTTTTGAATTGTAAAGTTTAAGTTTTTGGCTAAGATAAACGATATTTTAATCAAAGTAGTTAAGATAACTGTTTTGTAATGCTTTTGAAACACTATGGTAACTCTTTGTTTGAAAACAATCTATTTTATAGTTTTTAACCTGCAAACTGTTTTCCGAACTATAAGTAATCATTTGTAAATGATTAGTGGAATGTTTTCAAAGATTTAACGGTATTGAAAATGTTTTATATGGAATTTAAGTTGATTTACTTGATATTAAAGTGGGTTTTCAATTTTAGATAATTGGATATGGCTGGAGATAAATCTTCGGATGTTTTACATTAATCCTGTAGATGATGACTCTTACTATTTGAGGAATTATAAAGGTAGTTCACTAGTATTACGCTTATAGTGTGAGTTGGATACGGAGATTAACATTGAGGATACGTTGATGATATTTTTATCCAGATCTAATGTCAAAGAATTGGATAAATCTTTTAATTAAGATATGGGTTTCCCAATTTGATTGAGATAAGTTGGATAGAAATAAATCTTCGGATATTTGATATGAAATTATGTGGTATAAACTTATATTATTTGAGGAATTTGGAAGATATTATTATTATATCACTATTCCACTTATAGTATTCGTTGATTATGAGAATTGATATCGAATATAGGTAGATACAATTTCTGTGTAACTTATGTTCAATATCGATTGATTTGGGTTTTGTCGTGAATCATATCTTTAATAATATCATTCTTGAAACCTAATGAGATTGAGTTATGGAAATTCATATCGTAATTTGGGATTTAATCAAATCTTTGATTTGAGGAAATTAAAAATAAGGAATTGGGAAGGAAGTATAATCTTTTAGTTAAGATTACAGAATTGAATGTTGGGAAAACAAGTTAATTGGCAACTATGGTTGAAATGTGGGGTAAGGACTTTTAAAGGAAACTGGTTTTTGATAACGAGTTATCAAATGGAAAGTTAATTAAGGTTTTGAGGTTAAATGATCTTTGATTTAAAGGGTGTGTTTTAGAGAAAGGTTAAATATGGATTTTATTATTTGAGAATGGATTTGAAGAAGTTTAATTTAACAAAATTCAAGATGGAAGGAGATTTGGTTGAAAGCCTGTGTGTTCCGTAATTGTATTTTTTTTAAATTGCGCTTATTATTTGGAAAGACCGGGATCAGATGTATGTCCTAAAACCATTCCAAGTAATAATACGACGTTGTGGAGGAGTTGGAGTTATTGAAGACCCGGACCCTTCATATCGTAAGGACGACGTGCTAAATGCCTCGAATGGTTTGCTCCCATTCGCAAATGGATTTTATATCAGCTAAGCGGCAAGAAGCCCGAACGTATGTGTAGGAATTTCGGATTTTGATTTCGTTCAGACCCAGAACGGACTTGTTTGGATTATGTATCTGACATTGTAATTGACTGCGTAGAACTATTCTCTGTTAAATATATATCTGTTTGGTGGCGGAGAATTCATTCTCTTACTTAACACCCTTCTCTAAGACGTATGAGCTCAAAGGTTATATATTGATAGAAATCAATGACGCGTTGTGAATGGACAATGTGGAATACTTAAGTTATATGATGAGCTATGGATGATCAAAGCATGGCTTATTTAATCGTAGCTTTGTGTATATCGGGACCTCGGCAAGCCTCACACCCCGGTAAATGGCCAAAACAGGAAGAGACGCGCAAGGTTATGGGTGTTGTCTCCTTCTAAATAAAAGGTGTACTATGGTACGGAGCCCAGGTATTAATCTATGTGGTAAAAGCATCTACTTTTGTGGTTGTTGTTGGCGCACGCTCGGAGAGGTCGGTAACGACCAGAAGATGACATACTCAGGCGTACTCTAAGTTACCTAGTTACAAAGGTAACCCGGCCTTGTGTTGGCATGAGTAGCATGAGTTGATCCTCGGACATCCCTCTAGAGGTGTTCAAAATTCGGTTCGGAAGGAAGTTCCTTTGCCTGGTCATTGTTGGAAACCCAATCTTTGCTACGAGCCCATACAATTTTGATTGTATAATATATGTTAGTATAGTATATGGTACCTATGCTGGCTATTTTAGTACATTTACTTTCGAAAGGTTTTTCACACTATATTATAGTATTAAAAGAGGATTTTACGTATCAAAGGCATTTTTGACTGCATAAGTTGAAACCTCACCCATGCGTGCGTTTGCATTGTGTGTGTGCCGCGAGACCTTATGTTAGTTTCATTTTTCGAAAAGTCATTACGAATTTTTACGTGCAGGAATTCACATGGAGTAAACCCGCTCCTCGTTAGCGGCGTGGTTCGGTAAATTACCTAACTTTAAAATAAACCCTAAAACAACTATTTTGAGTTCTCACACCAGTCTCATGATTGACCTGGAGTTTATTGTTCCCACATCTGAACTATGGGTGCCCATAATTTTTGCACGGGAAACCTAGTAGTTTAGTTTGCAGATATAGTCTTGGAGTTGGTTAGAGCAGGATGCTGGTTTAGCTGGAGCTATTATGACACCCCACATCCGTTACTGTCACTCACTAAGGGAATGCATTAAGTTTCGTGTAGCGTTATAGGTAAACAGAACAGAAACGTTACAAGACAGATGTAAAATAGCAGCAGAATTAAAAACTTTTATTAATCATAAAGCATGGTTACACCATATGTCTGAAAATATATAAACCCAGTATATCATTAAAACTTATGTCTTGTACTTTAAATATCAGAGTACAATAACAAAGAAAGCATAATCCCCAAATCATATGCCATAGTAGCAAACATAGAAGCTTGAGCAATACATATAGAAGCTCCAAGCAAGGCGATAGCAGAATCCTGAATAAGCCCTTGAGAACCTTGGGGGGGGGGGAGGAAAAAGAGGAAACAAAAAGGGTCAGACATAAAGTCATGCGAGTCTAGTTAAATTTAGTCGGTAAATAAATAAAAGTAACATGATAGGCATATAAAGTGGATAAGAGAGATCACTACATAAATGGCAGGTGTGACAAGGTAGGCAAGATAAGGTGTATATGCCTCACTAAAGATTACTCTGCACTATTACTAGTATAACTGAAATGAGATGATACCTTCCACTATAAGTTGGTAGGCTTAGGTCATACGTCCAAGTATACCCTAACCCCTACCCTGATCGATCGGCTCCTTACTCCGTAGATATCCTGTGTTGGCCCCACAGTAGGAGGTATCACTTCCTAAAGTGGCAACCCAAAATGTGCACAACCATATCTATTGGTGTCACGATCGTCTTATGTAACGACCCACAAATCCGTACTATCTGAGTTGACTAATAACACCACACATCCAACCCAAATTGCACAGAAATACGAATCATTATTAGAAAGAAGTTAGAGGATGAGAAATAGAAAGAAAGAAATATTAGAATAAAAGAAAACAAAGAAGACAAATCTCACAGCGGAACGAATAAAATATATAACATAATTTTTGAAATACAAAATTTTCACTGTATAACATACAGTTATCAGAGTACAACACTTACAACACAGCGGAAATAAAAATAATATATATTTAACACTGAAGCCTCCTGCTCCAAGCTCCTCCAAGTGAATCTATAAAATCTTGACTACTTGACTGCTCGTACAAATTTGGGCACCCAAGAGTTTAGGGAAAAACAAACAAAATAAACTCTGGGTCAGTCATGGGACTGGTGTGAGTAAACTCCTACCATTTGTTTAACTTTCAAAATCCTTTCGAAGAAATGATAATCGTAAGACCGATCCACACATAAACACGGATGGTTTTTACCTTACGATAACCCAAAATATTTTGATATGAAATCCAGTGATATTATAATAATGTCTACATCAAATAAATAGAATCTAGCGGAACGCTTGCATCTCACGCTCCACATAAATAGTATAAAATCAAAAACCGCATGGTGCTTATTAGAGATTGTATTTCCAACATGACAAGGTATGGAACCACCTTCCGATAGTGTATTTCTAGAGGGGAATACACTGGGTTCAACAAGAACGTCTTGCAACCCGGCCCACACATGACCGACCACCCATTTCACTTAAGTGTATTGAATGTATATCACCAACGGTTGGGATCAGCAACCGTTTCCCGAATAGGACAACATCGAATAGAATAAGAAATTAAATGAATCTCTAGATAGGTGATTATACACCCTAATGGGAGCGACCCACATAGCCATGCTGCCTGCCCGATTTTTGTCATTTCCCGATTGTTGAGGCCTGAGGCTACGATTTCTTATCATTCATTGATAGCACAATCACTTTGAATGCCACATTGTCAGATCCGTTAATCATTAATTGAGTTGCAGAAATATATTCTGAATATTATGCTAAGGGAATAAATCCGTTGCCACTATATATATTTGTACAGATCAACATATTCGATCATTGGAAATACTCTGTCAGACATTCGTCCATTAACGTTCGTTCTGGGACTGAACGAAACCGAAGGCATAATTTCTATTAATAAAAGAAAGTCCTTGCACTTTACTCCGTCTTCGATTATATTCATAAAATCTGATTCGCAACGTTACTGCCAATACATAGTGGTTCACGGATAATAATCCAATCGGTTTCTCCATATTGACAATGATATTGGAAAACACTTCGATAGTCGGTTCTTTAACTATCAAAAAAAATAAACAAACATCCATTCATCCATAACATCAATCAATCACTGGGCCTGTTAATTAATATTTCATTATTTAATTCACTTCCTTATTTCTCTATCAATACTTGTTAACCAAATAATTTTGATAATCATCTTGGCCTCTTACGCTATTTGGCAAACATTTCCCTATATCGCCTTCCATTATTTTCTATATTTAGAAAATATATTCTATTTGTATTTGAAAAACAATTTCAATCACTTATCTCTTTCCCGACTACTTTAATTATACTCAGGAAATATTTACTGTTATATTTCCAAAATTTCATCACTTGGATTAAAACGAATGTTGTGTAAACATCGTTACAACAACCCAAAATATTTTATTCAACTAACTATTATTCAAACACTTCTCTTCGAGACTGGGTCTTGCTATTTATCAATAAAAAAATGAAATCAATCAAGTTGGGGTAAATTTTCCTTTCAGACCTTGACTGAAAACATCATTAACTTCAAAACAAACAAAACCACTTACCTCGAATAATCAACATTATAAAAACCAATTATTCATTTTTAAACGTATATATGTTTCTCTTTCTATTACCAGTCTATCAATTTCCTTTTTGTTCATAATATTCTATTTTTAAATTCGTTTCCTTATCGAATTCTGTATATATCGATACATTTATTTCTAACTATCAAATTTTTCTTAAAAATATTCTAACTCCTTAAATTCCCGGAAAAATTTGCCATAACCTCCCTTGTATCGGGAGCATCGGGATATTTCAAATAGCCTCCCATGGCCCTCACCAATCCAAAAGAAAAAGAAAAAGCCAAGCGGCTTGCCGATACGGCACATAAAATCTCATATATGAATTTAAACATGTACATTTTTGTCGTGCACATAAATTAAAATCTTCATATACTTCATCCCATACCTGTCTAACACATGCTCACCTGTTTTCAATTCAATTCAACTCAATCCAATCGTTTGATTTCAGTTTCGCTCATTTATTCTTTAATTAGCTATTTTGCCTATTTCACTTCTTTGTTTGAACATAACATGTTCAAATAAAATATTTAACTTGCTCATAACCAAATTGAATTTCAATTTCAATTCTAGTTTCCTTTTCGATTTCAAATATAAGTTTTCAAATCGAATTCACTTATTCAAAGTCCAATATCAATTCAAAATCTCATTAACTAATTACTATTCAAATTAGTTAATTCGATTCAATAATCAAAAATCTGATTTATGTTTCAAAGATCAATTCATTACTCCACTTGAGTTCGCATATAATTTACAACTCAAATCTGAAATTTTCTGAATTGAAATTCGGATTTTATTCGCTTAAAATCCTTCTATAAAATTAAATAAACCATTATGGTTTTTAAATGGTTATGGCGTTGTTTTTCTGAAAATTTGATTTTGATATAACTCAAAATCTATTCGACGAAATCCAGATATTTCTCCTCCATTAGAAAACTATTATCTAATCGGTCCTATTGATTATTGTTTCAAAGAATTCCGACTTTCAATCGAGTTCTGTATACTCAATTGAAGTTCGAAACGACCGTTTACGAACTGCCACGCTATGGCGAGCTCGTTTTAATTATATTTATAAATATTAACATTTTAAATTCGTTTTTAATAAATTCAACTCCATTCTGATATATTTTTAATATATATCAAATCCAATTTTCCAATTCAACATAATATTTTCGATCTTCTAAAATTGTCGATTATCCCTAACTCGGAAATAAATTTATTTATACTACGATCTTCTATATTCAAATTCTATTTCAATTCAAATTGAATTTCCTATGTTCAAATTCCATTTTCAGTCTCCATTTGAATTTCAATATATTTTCATACTTCATTTGGATCTCTATATTCACATCTATTTTCAAACTCCATTTTGAAATTCTATTTCAAGTTCTATTTAAATTTCCATTTCCTTTTACGAATTATAAATCCTTCGGATTTATTTCTATTCTGTTTAAAAATCTGCATGCTGAAATATATTTCGTCGTTCCCATTTCGAAATGATTTCAACTTTCTATTTTCAAATTCTATTTGAATTTTCTATATTCAAATTCTATTCAAATTCTAATTCAATTTGACTTCTATTTAAATAAAATTCGAATTAATTGAATTCAAATCATAAATCCTTACGGATTTATTTTAGTCCAATTTATTTTCTGAACATCAGAATAAATTTCATCGTTTATTTCTTTAAAACGATTTCCCCATTTTTATTTTTAAATTCACATTTGAATTTAAATATTCAAATTATCCAATGATAATTTTTCTCACTTTATTTCTATAAACACTATTTATAATTTCATTTCAATTTTCTGATTTCCACTAAAAATCATTCCATTTCATTTATAAACACCGTTTATAAATTTACTTCAATTTCCTACGTTATTTAATTTATACATATCATTTGTAATTTCCATACTTGCTTAAAACAAGTTAATATTTTTATAGCTCATTAAAAATTCAACTCTCTATTTTTAAAAATTGAATTCCCCTTTTAAAATCTCAAATATCATTTCACTATATTTTTATATATCAACAATTTGGCCCCAGTGATTTTAAACATTCAAACAACCCAATTTTCAAACAACACATTATATATACGATAATATGTGAAAACAAACAATTAGTAAAAAAATTGGAATCCAGTTGGATCCCTCCAACCTGTTCTCCTGCATTCACAAACGTTAGTTAACAGAAATAATACCCATCCTGCTTCATAGCAGGACATCGCGGTATGAAGTTCATCCACTAATATATATTTGTGGGGCGCATAGGGAAATCATCCGCTATGAAACTACGGGAATCCGCTAATGAGACTGCGGGAATCAATCCAACCATCAACCCAATATATATATGTAATAGTCAACCCCAAATAACTAATATATTTCAAACAATCAGAAATCATCCAACAAGCAACAACAATTATTTTTAGCAAATAAAAATAATTCTAAATAAAGAGGTGAGTGAGATTTACTCACCGTGATTTTTTTTTCCATTGTTGAATATCATGTTTAATTCCGTATCGTCAGCTACGAATCTTCTCGAATGAATTCGTACCTACGATAATTTGTTTAAATTTACTGATCAACATTTATTTATTTAAATTAACTATTTAAACAAATAAATAAATTTCATATATATATATTCTCCTTTTACCATTTAATTTAATTATCACAAATCATTTTAAATTAAATATCTAACCATGATTATAACCTTGTATAAATCCAATGTAGTATGAAAACGTGTACTTTATATAAGCTATATGTTCTTTTCTGAACCTCAATGAATTAAACATTTCATTTATAGGATATATATATATATATAAACTAATATACTTTGAATTGTATATAAACAAATTTCCATGCCCTTTTAAATTAAAGTTACTTTACACTAATATAAACACTTAAGTTAACTATGCATTTTAATTATCTAAACTTTGATATTTACCTTACTAAAGCCTCTGCTTTTCTCAGTTCATCACACTGCCTAAACAGACCTTGTCGCCCACTCTGAAGGTCGAGCTCCCTCGGTTCACCACGAAGTCAGATTAATCACCACCTCCGATCCCTCGCAGACAAAGGCGGTTCCGTCCTCTTTCACTTCCGATCTCGAACTCTGATCTACCCATGCCCTAGCTGCTGATTTAGGGAGAAATCGATCCCCTTTCTCATATAAGCATCGCACTATTTTCCACCATGATACAGTCGTCCCTCCCATTTCCGTGAACCTCACCAACCGCATTGAAACCATCGTGATTCCCTAGCTCGACATCGCGATGACCTCGCGAGCCCTAAATCCTTCGCTACTTCAATTGCAAGTGCCGCGTCGAGACCTGGATGCCGACATCCATCATGAGACCCACTTCAGAAGATTGCGAATTCGATTTTTAGAAGAGGGATTTTAGTTTTGATTTCTTTGTGAAGCTGAGGAACTAGAAGATAATAAGAGGGGGTGCGATTATATAAGGTGAACGGATGGACTATGGAAGGCCACAATTCCTTTTGTTCTTGCGGTTTTGAATTAAGGAACTGAGAATGAATTTTACAAAGGGAAGATCGGTGTGATTATATAGAAGAAGAAGGGAACATGAAGTACATGGCAAATCTTTATATTTATTTTGAAAAGATTTTCTAATTAATTTGATTTGATTTTGATTCGATATAAAGAGATCTTTTATACTTTTTAAACTGATATCGATTTGATTCTCGATTTGATTTTGATCTTATCCATTATAAATATCTCGGGGTCCATTCATTTAAACCACGAACCGCTATTTCAACGTAACCACTGTTATTTCAACAGTGTAACACTATTCTGAACTAACTGAATATATTTTGATATTTAATTTGAACGTAAATATAAATAACCAAAAATAAATTAATATAATATAATTTAAATTCAAAAACAAATAAATTCCTTAATAATAAATAATTATTATTATCGTTTAAATTCAAATAAAAATTCATATAAATCATTTTGACTCTATTTCAAATTGAATTACTTAAGATCCTCGTATTACGATAGTTATATCGATAATTCAATATAAAAATCGATTTATATTATCAACTCAATATTTAAAATAATATTAAATATTCAAAATAAATCGACCAGAAAATCTGGGTCGTTACATTCTTCCCCCCTTAAAATAATTTTGTCCTTGAAATTGCTAAGGTAGAAAAAATGGTACAAATCCATTACTTTTCAAAATCTCACTAATGTTGAAACTCACCTCTTTATATTTCAACAAATTAGCTCCAACCAAAACTTCGATCCATTTAACTTGCTTAGGTTAAATTTAAATTTCAGAATTCAAATTCCTCGGTTTTCCTTTCAAATCCTTCTGAAATCACATAAATATATACATATATATTCCCATTTCAAATTCAAAACATTTGAAATTCCAAACTACTTGTTTTCTTTCAAAACAAGTTTCCATCAAAAATTTTCTAAGGTAGAAATCCATCACTTGGAAACTCGAAAATGAACAATGATGATGCTGCAGTCATCATCAGAATTATTTCCCAGTGACTGAAGTGAGTTCAGTGCTTTATCACTTTCCGAATCCATTCAAAAATGATTTTTATTCAAAAATCCCTTTCAAAACAAAGCTATATTATTTTAATCCAACTTCCCAGGATTTAAATTCTGAATTCTGTTTTGAATTCAATTTTAATTCATCCCATTTGTATATTTTATTCGTATACAAATTCTGTTTAGTTATATATAACCATTTCAATTTTTATAATCTAATTTGATATTAACGTCCAGCACATCCATATATTACTATAATTTCAGAAAATTATTCCTTCTATATCAAAATAGAATTTTGGGTAAAGTTATTTCATTTACCCCTTTAAAACAATATCATGTCGAACTGCTTTGCTCAAGTGTTTAAAAATCCCTATCGACTTCGTGGCGTCCCACGATTCGATAAGAGTTCATAAACCACTCAACAGACTAGCTAACACAATATAAAACAATTGTTTTAATCAATTACAAATACGCTCACTCGTATATATACACTTAACTCATTCTAGGGCACTGCTGACCCTATCTCTAATGAGTAACTCCCACAAAGCCTAGGTATTCGCTCAACCTAAGCTCTGATACCAACTGTAACGACCCACAAATCCGTACTATCTGAGTTGACTAATAACACCACACGTCCAACCCAAATTGCACAGAAATACGAATCATTATTAGAAAGAAGTTAGAGGATGAGAAATAGAAAGAAAGAAATATTAGAATAGAAGAAAACAAAGAAGACAAATCTCACGGCGGAATGAATAAAATATATTATATAACATAATTTTTGAAATACAAAATTTTCACTGTATAACATATAGTTATCAGAGTACAACACTTACAACACAGCGGAAATAAAAATACTATATATCTAACACTGAAGCCTCCTGCTCCAAGCTCCTCCAAGTGAATCTTTAAAATCCCGACTACTTGACTGCCGTACAAATTTGGGCACCCAAGAGTTTAGGGAAAAACAAACAAAATAAACTCTGGGTCAGTCATGGGACTGGAGTGAGTAAACTCCAACCATTTGTTTAACTTTCAAAATCCTTTCGAAGAAATGATAATCGTAAGACCAATCCACACATAAACACGGATGATTTTTACCTTACGATAACCCAAAATATTTTGATACGAAATCCAGTGATATTATAATAATGTCTACATCAAATAAATAGAATCTAGCGGAACGCTTGCATCTCACGCTCCACATACATAGTATAAAATCAAAAACCGCATGGCGCTTATTGGAGATTGGATTTCCAACATGACAAGGTACGGAACCACCTTCCGATAGTGTATCTCTAGAGGGGAATACACTGGGTTCAACAAGAACATCTTGCAACTCGGCCCACACATGACCGACCACTCATTTCGCTTGAGTGTATCGAATGTATATCACCAACGGTTGGGATCAGCAACCGTTTCCCGAATGGGACAACATCGAATAGAATAAGAAATTAAACGAATCTCTAGATAGGTGATTATACACCCTAAGGGGAGTGACCCACATAGCCATGCTGCCTGCCCGATTTTTGTCATTTCCCGGTTGTTGAGGCCTGAGGCTACGATTTCTTATCATTCATTGATAGCACAATCACTTTGAATGCCACATTGTCAGATCCGTTAATCATTAATTGATTTGCACAAATATATTCTGGATATTATGCTAAGGGAATAAATCCGTTGCCACCATATATATTTGTACCGATCAACATATTCGATCATTGGAAATACTCTGTTAGACATTCGTCCATTTACGTTCGTTCTGGTGCTGAACGAAACCGAAGGCACAATTTCTATTAATAAAAAAAAAGTCCTTGCACTTTACTCCGTCTGTGATTATCTTCATATAATCTGATTCGCAACGTTACTGCCAATACAGAGTGGTTACGGATATTAATCCAATCGGTCTCTCCATATTGACAACGATATTGGCAAACACTTCGATAGTCGGTTCTTTAACTATCAAAAAAAATAAACAAACATCCATTCATCCGTAACATCAATCAATCAGTGGGCCTGTTAATTAATATTTCATTAATTAATTCACTTCTCTATTTCTCTATCAATATTTGTTAACCAAATAATTTCAATAATCATCTTGGCCTCTTACGCTACTTGGCAAACATTTCCATATATCTCCTTCCATTATTTTCTATAGTTAGAAAATATATTCTATTTGTATTTGAAAAACAATTTCAATCACTTATCTCTTTCTCGACTACTTTAATTATACTCAGGAATTATTTACAGTTATATTTCCAAAATTCCATCACTTGGATTAAAACGAATGCTATGTAAACATCGTTACAACAACCCAAAATATTTTATTTAACTAACTATTATTCAAACACTTCTCTTCGAGACTGGGTCTTGCTATTTATCAATAAAAAATGAAATCAATCAAGTTGGGGTAAATTTTCCTTTCAGACCTTGACTGAAAACATCATTAACTTCAAAACAAACAAAACCTCTTACCTCGAATAATCAACATTATAAAAACCAATTATTCATTTTTAAACGTATATATGTTTCTCTTTCTATTACCAGCCTATCAATTTCCTTTTTGTTTATAATATTCTATTTTTAAATTCGTTTCCTTATCGAATTCTGTATATATCGATACATTTATTTCTAACTATCAAATTTTTCTTAAAAATATTCTAACTCCTTAAATTTCTGGAAAAAATCGCCATAACCTCCCTTGTACCGGGAGCATCGGGATATTTCAAATAGCCTCCCATGGCCCTCATCAATCCAAAAGAAAAAGCCAAGCGGCTTGCTGATATGACGCATAAAATCTCATATATGAATTTAAACATGTACCTTTTTGTCGGGCACATAAATTAAAATCTTCATATACTTCATCCCATACCTGTCTAACACATGCTCACCAGTTTTCAATTCAATTCAACTCAATCCAATTGTTTGAATTCAGTTTCGCTCATTTATTCTTTAATTAGCTATTTTGCCTATTTCACTTCTTTGTTTGAACATAACATGTTCAAATAAAATATTTAACTTGCTCATAACCAAATTGAATTTCAATTTCAATTCTAGTTTCCTTTTCGATTTCGAATATAAATTTTCAAATTGAATTCACTTATTCAAAGTCCAATATCAATTCAAAATCTCATTAACTAATTACTATTCAAATTAGTTAATTCTATTCAATAATCAAAAATCTGATTTCTGTTTCAAAGATCAATTCATTACTCCACTTGAGTTCACATATAATTTACAACTCAAATCTGAAATTTTCTAAATAGAAATTCGGATTTTATTCGCTTAAAATCCTTTTATAAAATTAAATAAACCGTTATGGTTTTTAAATGGTTATGGCGTTGTTTTTCTGAAAATTTATTTTGATATAACTCAAAATCTATTCGACGAAATCCAGATTTTTCTCCTCCATTAGAAAACTATTATCTAATCGGTCCCGACGATTCTTGTTTCAAAGAATTCCAACTTCAATCGAGTTCCGTATACTCAATTGAAGTTCGAAACGACCATTTACGAACTGCCGCGCTACGGCGAGCTTGTTTTAATTATATTTATAAATATAAACGTTTTAACTTCGTATTTAATAAATTCAACTCCATTCTGATATATTTTTAATATATATCAAATCCAATTTTCCAATTCAACATAATATTTTCGATCTTCTAAAATTGTCGATTTTCCCTAACTCGTAAATAAATTTATTTACATTACGATCTTCTATATTCAAATTCTATTTCAAATCAAAATGAATTTCCTATATTCAAATTCCATTTTCAATCTCCATTTGAATTTCAATATATTTTCAAACTTCATTTGGATCTCTATATTCAAATCTATTTTCAAACTCCATTTATTTCTATTCTGTTTAAAAATTCGCATGCTGAAATATATTTCGTCTTTCCCATTTCGAAATGATTTCAACTTTCTATTTTCAAATTCTATTTGAATTTTCTATATTCAAATTTCCTATATTCAAATTCTAATTTCAATTCGACTTTTATTTAAATAAAATTCGAATTAATCGAATTAAAATAATAAATCCTTACGGATTTATTTTAGTCCAATTTATATTCTGAACATCAGAATAAATTCCATTGTTTATTTCTTTAAAACGATTTCCCCATTTTTATTTTTAAATTCACATTTGAATTTAAATATTCAAATTATCCAATGATAATTTTTCTCACTTTATTTTTATAAACAGTATTTATAATTTCATTTCAATTTTCTGATTTCCACTGAAAATCATTCCATTTCATTTATAAACACTGTTTATAAATTTACTTCAATTTCCTATGTTATTTAATTTATACATATCATTTGTAATTTCCATACTTGCTTAGAACAAATTAATATTTTTATAGCTCATTAAAAATTCAAAACTCTATTTTTAAAAATAGAACTCCCCTTTTAAAATCTCAAATATCATTTCACTATATTTTTATATATCAACAATTTAGCCCATGATTTTAAATATTCAAATAACCCAATTTTCAAACAACACATTATATATATATATATATATATATATATGATAATATGTGAAAACAGACAATTAGTAAAATTTTGAGGAATCTAGTTGGATCCTTCCAACCTGTTCTCCTGCATTCACAGACTTTAGTTAACCGAAATAATATCCATCCTGCTTCGTGGCAGGACATCGCGGTATGAAGGTCATCCACTAATATATATTTATGGGGCGCATAGGGAAATCATCCGTTATGAAACTGCGGGCATCCGCTAATGAGACTGCGGGAATCAATCCAACCATCAACCCAATATATATATGTAATAGTCAACCCCAAATAACTAATATATTTCAAACAATCAGAAAGCATCCAACAAGCAACAACAATTATTTTTACCGAATAAAAATAATTCTAAATAAAGAGGTGAGTGAGATTTACTCACCATGATTTTTTTTCCATTGTTGAATATCCTGTTTAATTCTGTATCGTCAGCTATGAATCTTCTCGAATGAATTCGCACCTACGATAATTTGTTTAAATTTACTGATCAACATTTATTTATTTAAATTAACTATTTAAACAAATAAATAAATTCCCTATATATATATTCTCCTTTTACCATTTAATTTAATTATCACAAATCATTTTAAATTAAATATCTAACCATGATTATAACCTTATATAAATCCAATATAGTATAAAAACGTGTACTTTATATAAGCTATATATTCTTTTCTGAACCTCAATGAATTAAACATTTCATTTATAGGATATATATATATATATATATATATATATATATATAAACTAATATACTTTGAATTGTATATAAACAAATTTCCACGCCCTTTTAAATTAAAGTTACTTAACACTAATATAAACACTCAAGTTAACTATGCATTTTAATTATCTAAACTTTGATTTTTACCTTACTAAAGCCCCTGCTTTTCTCAGTTCATAACACTGCCTAAACAGACCTTGTCGCCCACTCTGAAGGTCGAGCTCCCTCGGTTCACCACGAAGTCAGATTAATCACCACCTCCGATCCCTCGCAAACAAAGGCGGTTCCGTCCTCTTTCACTTCCGATCTCGAACTCTGCTCTACCCATGCCCTAGCTACTGATTTGGGGAGAAATCGATCCCCTTTCTCATATAAACATCACACTATTTTCCACTACGATACAGTCATCCCTCCCATTTCCGTGAACCTCATCAACTGCATCGAAACCATCGTGATGCCCTAGCTCGACATCGCGATGACCTCACGAGCACTAAATCCTTCGCTACTTCAAATGCAAGTGCCACGTCGAGACCTGGAGGCCGACATCCATCACGAGACCCGCTTCGGAAGATTGCGAATTCGATTTTTAGAAGAGGGATTTTAGTTTTGATTTCTTTGTGAAGCTGAGGAACTAGAAGATAATAAGAGGAGGTGCGATTATATAAGGTGAACGGATGGACTAAGGAAGGCCACGATTCATTTTGTTCTTGCGGTTTTGAATTGAGGAACTGAGAATGAATTTTACAGAGGGAAGATCGGTGTGATTATATAGAAGAAGAAGGGAACATGAAGTACATGGCAAACCTTTATATTTACTTTAAAAAGATTTTCTAATTAATTTGATTTGATTTTGATTCGATATAAAGAGATCTTTTATACTTTTTAAACAGATATCGATATGATTCTCGATTTGATTTCGATCTTATCCATTATAAATATCTCGGGGTCATTCATTTAAACCACGAACTGCTATTTCAACGTAACCACTGTTATTTCAACAATGTAACACTATTTTGAACTAACTGAATATATTTTGATATTCAATTGGAATGTAAATATGAATAACCAAAATAAATTAATATAATATAATTTAAATTCAAAAACAAATAATTTCCTTGATAATAAATTATTATTATTATCGTTTAAATTCAAATAAAAAATCATATAAATCATTTTGACTCCATTTCAAATTGAATTACTTAAGAACCTCGTATTACGATAGTTATATCGATAATTCAATATAAAAATCGATTTATATTATCAGCTCAATATTTAAAATAATGTTAAATATTCAAAATAAATCGACCAGAAAATCTGGGTCGTTACATCTTAGCCCCCTCTACCCGGCCTATTTCCCCGGTTAGTTTGCGCCGCTCACACCATCCATCTCGTTTGGATCTCTTACAATCAATCAGTAAGCGTGCCCCTCTCCGCCTAGTACGGAGTTCTTTATTTGAAATCAACTCTGGGTTATTGACTGAAACAGGTCCCACACAATACGATACAAGCTCTCCCCCTTGTCTTGTATCCCCACTAGGTTTTCTACTAACTATGTATACCCTTAGGTGTCTTTAATTACAAAGCCCTATACCGGTTATGCTTACCCTAAAGGGTGTCTTTAATTACATAACTTCATTACATTATCTATCGGTTATGTATACCACTAGGTGTCTTTAATTACATAACCTTATTGGGTTAAGTTCGTGGGCCTATATATAAATATTACCCACCCCCTCTAGTTTACTTAACCCACCCACTACCTATCCAATTTTACTTAACCCTAACTTAAGTTCATAATCATACAATCTTTAAATTAGGTTAAGTAGTCCAATTCAATACCATGTCCAATTATGGTTATAATGGGCTAGACCTTCCACATTAGGCCTACAATGTGTGGATGCTGGATATGCCGGTCGGGTCCGGGCAGTCTTATCCCACAGTTGAGCCTAACCTCATGTCTTAGCCCGATTCGTATTTACATACTTAGACCTCCCACATTAGGTTCAGCACTAGTGGCTTGTGGATATGCCGGTCGTGTCCGGGCAGACTTCTGCCACTAATGCAACCTAACGTCATGTCATAAGTACAATTACAATTCCTAATTGTAATTACTAAACATTCCATTCTTATCCAAATCTACCTATGTCATTATAGGTAATTATTTCTATGTTTCCCTATTTGAATTGTATGTCCAATATTACATAAATTATGCCAATTATAAACCCCTTTTCCCCTGTTTCTTAACTAACGTATTCACACGTATTTTGGCGGCATCTAGGCTATAAAGTAGCCTAGCCACAACAACGAAAAAGGGAATATGACAAAGGATGATAGTTTTCAACATGTCTTGGCATACACATAAACTTAACATGATAACAAGGTGATTGGACATGTAATTTTCATCATAACAAGGTGATAATTTATCACATAAAATAGATCTAACAAGATAACATAAGGTGATAATTTAGATCACATAAAATAGATCTAACATGATAGCATAAGGTGATAATCTAGATCTGTCTAACAGTTTCAATGTCCACATAAATTACATCTACTAATTTAGAAATAGATCTACACATATACACATCATATCATGTCATAAAAGTTACAATTAAGTTACGGGTTTAGATCCAATTCTAGCCAATTCAAGGTGATATATGTTCATGATTTACATAAATGATTAGATCTATCCAGTAATATAGCAATCCAAAATAATAGATCTATATTAACCATAATATAATTAAAAACCAAGATCCACAATAGAACAATCACAATTGAATTGGATCTGGAGAAATAAATCTATCATAACATAGCACAAGATCTAACAATAACATAGATTTAAGGTTTACAATGTATCAAAATCACAGTCTTTCATAATTCACTTTTATTTGTCTAAAACTAAAAGCAACTAAAATTCACCGTGATTGAATTGCTAAGATGATATAAAAGAGGTTGGTGCTGAGTCTATGCTTGAATCTCAGAATTTGATATGCTTTAGTTGATAGAATAAGATGAGAGACCCTAGTTCAGTTCAGACACCGGCAGAGTTTGGCTGCCATGAACTCCAATGAAGAAAATATGAGAAATAGCCACATATTTATAGCTGCAGAGCCCTCTGAAACCGACTGCCACCTCAGCCCTAGGGGTGTCGACACCCCCGTGGGTGGGTCGACCCCTAGGTCGACACCCCTTCGGAAAGGGAGGGGGGTCGACCCCCTAGAGCGGAAATTTTGGCGCACTAACAAATTTTCGAATTCGAATGGTTCTAGACAGAATTCTAACTCAACTCTGACTCATACGTATGTATATAATTTTTCTACGCCTATACAAACTTAAAACCCTTATAACTTCCTCATATAGTGACCGTTTTACGCAAACCAAGTGTCTATCTTGACAAAAATTTCGAGATGGACGCAATGGTGCAGTCTATTTCCTCTAGTTCTGAATATTAAATTAATTATTATTTAATTTATCCTCTTTTAGTGTCGGTACAAATTCGGGGTGTTACAACTATTATATCTTGGAGCATGCATACTCTTGCGCTGAGTTTAGTATCTTTTCCTCTGTGCAATCGATGTACTCTGACGTTTCTCCTGTAACTCTGATGTAATATTATTGTAATGATAGTGGAAAAGTTATTTTTATTTTATGCAAATGTGTAAATACCCCTAACAATCCATTTTTGTGAACGGTTTAAGTTGGTTTAATTACCGGCGAAAACCATTGAAAAAGACCAGGTCGTTACACTTACACAACACCTCCAGGCGATGTGTACAATTTAATTACCCCAGTGCCCATGTACTGTAACTACGCAAGAGTGATGTGTATATTTTTTTCATATCCAGACCTGTGTATGGTTTATTATTAAATCCTACAAATTTATTTATAGGTTTAATTTATACCAAGTCATGTCCTCTATTCACATTTGATTAAGTATACCTGATCTCCAATCATTTGTTCTCGTGGAATATCATCTAATAAATGAATGCAATACAATTCACATCATATAAGCATCAAGAAACTACATGCTTATATGGGTATGCTTATGCTATGCAGTGTAGTCCAATACCTGTCACTATCCTATGGTGTATGTTCAATTCATCCAAAAGAGCATCACCCGCATCCAAATCACACACAGTAGTCATAAGTAAATAAATAAATACTCAATCATCTAATGCCATTTAAGGCACCACAAATGTCCATCCACGTAGTATGAAATGTGTGTCACATATTCATACAACGCTTCTAATGCAAATGAGTTTGTGAATAGTTCATTGTTGAACCAATTAGAATATTAATGAACTTATATAAGCAGTGATGAGCATCAACAAACATGATTAAATATTTCTAATCAATAACTAATAGTCAAATAAATTCACTGCACTACTTTGCAAATTCCAATCTTAGCGCCACTAAAATATTCACTTGCATAACAATTAAAAATAATATTTTTACATCGTCAGTCGCTTATTAACATCATAAGAAATTTTTATTATCGTTCCATATTCATCGTATTACTTAGTCGTTACTTTTATTTTTAACTACTATCAATTAACGTTTAAAATCGTTAATTTTACTTATTCAATTTAAGTTACAATTCTATGATATTAATGTGGTTTCATTTACATATCACGCACATAATTTTCATCGCATACATTAGTTAAAAATCACATTTTTAACTAACTTAAAATTATTTCATAACTTAATAAATTTTATTTATTAGCATACACTAATTGTTTCACTTAACAATTAACTTTCATGAAATTAAATCACTAGTCTACCCCTTTAAAATGTGAGTTTAGATTTCTCACATACTTCAACAAATATACGTATACTAATTAAAAATCATATTTTTAATATGCTAATCATTATTTAACATCCTAATAAACTTATATTATCAATCAATAATCATTTCATAACTCAAACAATTTACTAGCAAACAGTTAATTTTAATCTAGCCTATTTAGTGAATAGTTTCTCACCGATGATTTCCACTTCACCAAAAATTGAGATAAGCTCCAAATCACTCCAAACTAGTTTCATTGCTAAGCTCTCGTCGATACGGTTCCGATAGATCCTGTTTTTCCGAATTCTGAGTTTGTACGAAAAATTTATGCATTTTCAAGTTTAATGTACATATATATGTAATTAACTTAAGTAATTAATTAATTAACTACCTTAATAAGCTTCTAATCTCTTCCTCTAATCTTCTTCCTCTCCCAAAGCTCACTTATAACACAGCAGCCCATGTCCATCTTCCCGATACTTCATGCTCCTCTCTCTCCCTCTTCACTTCACTAAATTCCATGAAACCAAAACCATTCTCCATCTCTTCTTCTCCTCTACAATCTCAATATCATGAACTCAAACTCATGCTCCTCTCAAAAATATCATGCACTGTCAAAACGTGTGTTACCCTCATGTATTTCCTGACGCTTTTGTCACTGAATCGCCTCAAATTTGGCCACAATGTGCTATTCTACCTCACGAACTCAAATGTAACAATCAAAACATGCATTGAAGCTTTAATTCACCAAAAATCTCAACCTTACGTTGCATGAACAAAAAGAACGCACGCTGCATAAAATTAGGGCACACAAAATCAACACCAAACTCATACACATCGAAGCCTACACTCATACGAGTTCAAAGATCTAAGCTTTGTGATTAATAGATTTTTCCTTGAATTGATTTTGAATTTAGAAGCTCTCTTTTAGATTTAGAAAAAGAAGAGAAAGGGGCTGCCATTGATTTGTGATTAGGATTAGCTTTAGGAATGTTTGAGATAATTTATAGTGAAGGCTAGTTATTTTTATTATGATTTATTTTTAATTATACTCAAATATCACTCATTTTAATCGTATAAAAATCAGTGTGATCACCTATGGATTCTGTTTTCAATGAAAATTGACATGCAACTACTTTCTGTCATTACGAACCCAACGAAACTAGTTTTGTCAAATTCCGAGTTCGTATACACAAACATCAAAATTGTAAAGTCAAAATATTGACTGTTTTTCACTTTAAGTATCACACTTGGTCACATACTAACTCTAAAAATCATGAAATTTGGAATCTTACCATCATTCGACGCTACGGATTCAATAAAAAAAGTTTTATCGAATTCCGAGGACGTTAGAAAATTTTCACTTTTTAAGGCCTATGCAACGATTTAAAATCTAATTTTTAAATTATGATGCATTTTCTTATAAAATTATACTAAAAGTAAATTTTAATATGTTCCAAAATCTCACGGATGTTGCTCTCCCCCACTTAAAAAATTTTCATCCCCAAAAAGGAATGAAGCTAAGAAAAGAAGACTGAAGCAAGTTTATTTTTATATCACAATTACGCTCTCTCGTATACGTAATACTCTTAACTCATTCTAGGGCATTACTAACCCTATCTCTAATGATCTTCTCATTCTAGGATACTACCGATCCAATCTCTAATGAGTATTCTTATAGTATGTTAGTAATCCTATCTCTGATGACTCTTTTATTCTGTTCTAGCAAGTTGTAACCCAATGATTTAAGTTATTTAAAGCTCTGATATCATACGTAGTGACCCTCCTTTCAAGCGATCCAAATTGATCGTTAAACCGACTTAAATTAAATCAAAAAGGCGGATATGCTAAGTTTAGGCGCACAACACATTAGAACAAATAACAGAAGACTTTTATAAACACCATAACAATGTTACATCAGAGTACATAATTTTAGAGTACATCAGAAATAAAACAGCGGAAGATAAATTTACAATAAATACAATGTTGCGGAAATGTATAAACTAACATAGCGGAAGACTATAAATGCTCTAGACACAGCTTTAAGCTTTAATCCAAAATCCTACTCAAGATAAATATCAGCAAAACAAACCACTCGACTGCCCATGTGGAAAATAAGGGCACCCGAGTTTACAAGGGAAAAACAGACTATGAGTCAGTCATGGGACTGGTACGAGAAACTATAATAGTTATAAACAACTTACATAAAATAAGGCATATCACGGGACTACGCTCTATAACACGGAACGAGTTCTCCCTACAAGATTGCCAATGCATAAACAACAATCAAAATTAGACTTATAATTAAAGCCTACAATGCATCAAGCAACATGCAATTTCCCAATCCACCCGTTTAGGCTTACTACCAAACTTAGATTTCAAAATCCAATTCACTTTACAAAAAATATTTGTTTGGACTTCATTTCCCAATTTCTTATTTCAAATCATTTGAAATACATATCTAGCTTTCATAGCAAAGTAGATTTCACTTCAGGATCTCAAACCAAATTCTTTGGAAATATGAATTCCAAAACATAACAATGCATACAAACAGTATGCAACCAAATATCGGGAGGTTTGTCCCATCAACAAGGTAAAGGGAATGCACCTTAGTCACTCAATATATATATGTGTGTGTGTATGTGTGTGCACCTCCCACAATGGAGCAGGATACACTGACCAACTCTTAAGATCCTGGGTCACTCTTACCCATACTTTTAGTCGTCAGGGTTACCCAAATCTTTAGCCACATACTAAATCATTTTATATCCCAAAGTGGAAAAATCATTAACACCGATAACAATCACAAGTATAATCAAATCAATATTGATTTCCACTTCCAAATCATTTTGAAATCATCGGGTTTTTTCCCTCGAAATCCTTTCTGTGTTATAAAACATTCCCTGTCCAAAATCGGGAATAACACTTCTTTTCACTTAAGAAAATCATATTTCAAAATCATTCATTAAATTTGAAATGAACTAAAAAATATCGCTAAACACCTCATAGTCAAGTAGTGAAGTGTTTCATAAAGGTGTTAGCATACAACTATTTCTACACAACCCAATACTAAATGTAAAATAATATTTGCTCATAAACTGGTCGAGCAAAATCCAAACAATCAATCAATAACAATGAATATCCACAACCAAGTATATTTGGTTCTAATTCTCTCAAATCATTTATTACGATTTAACATAATTTTTCTCTACTTTTATTAGTATAAAATAGACCATATCAATAATCCTCAATTACAGGTAGTTATTGGTTTTGGCGCTGTTTTTGTTTAAACCTTAACTAAACATTTCTAACAATCTAACCGTCGGATCTTAACATATTTATTATTGTTGGAAAGATCTATTTGAAAAGAATCCAACAGTTCTAATTTTGGGAAAATCCGGTGGTCGGATCTCCCGGTATACTCGTTTAAAATTACGAGTCAAAACACGAACTACTGTTGCGTGATTCATTTAATTAAATTTATATTTAACGTATACAAATATAATTCGTTAAACGGCTTCCTGTAACAACCCAGATTTTTTTGGTCGATTTATTCTAAATATTTAATATGGTTTTAAATATTAAGTTGGCAGTATAAATTAATATTTATATTATGTTATAGATTTATAATCAAAATACAACTTATTTCGAATATATATAATTATCGAAATACGAGATTTGAAATAATTTAATTCGGAATTAAAACCAAAGTCAAAATGATTCAAATGATTTTTAGAAATGGTATTTGAATATAAATGATAATAAAAATAATTTATTATCGAAGAATCTGATTATTTATGAATTTAAATTTATTATATATTAATTTAATATATATACGTTCAAATTTAATTTTAGAATATATTCTGTTAAGCTCAGAACACCGCTATTACATTGGAATGACGATCGGTACGCTAAAATAGCGGTTCACGGTTTTTAATTGTGAACCCCGAAATATTTTTAGTGGATAGGATCGAAATCAAATCAGAATTCGTTTAAAAAGAATAAAAAAGGCTTTATTTCACATCATAGTTAATACAAATCAAATCGAAATTTATTGATATGTACCTTAAACTACCTATTCCTTAATGCCTAAGCCTTGGCCTTTATAAATATATGCGACATCCCCCACTCTCTTCTATTTTCCTCTTTCGTTAATTCTCTTCAAAAAAAGAAAACAATCGAATTCCTGCTTCAATCAAAACCGCAAATTCCTTTATTCAAAAATCGAACACTTCATATATATATTAAAAAAATACAAAAAGAGGAAATCGCGATTTAGTGAATCAACCGCGAGTTCAAGTTGAAGCGCGTGAGGGAGAAGGTGCGATGGTTCTCGGGATCTCGCCTTCAAGACAGTCGATGTAGGGTTCGACTTTAATGGAGTGATGGCTATCAATATAGAGAATAGAGTTGATATTGGGTCTTAGAGCTAGGAAGCACATCGGTGGACCAAGGTTGGTGGAGTTCGATTGAGGGACTGGAGTTCGACGGAGTGCGATAGAGTATTTGTTTTGGGTGTGCGATTTGGAATGGGTTAGTGCGATAGGGGAAGAAGTCGATCTGGTTTAAGATGAATGGTTTGGATGATCGACAGTGGTGTTGAACAACGATGAGTTAGAAGGAGCAAGCTCGATTTTAGGGTTCAACTTGATTTCTGGAATGCTGATTTGGGAGTGCGATATCAAATAGTGAGGAGTGTGATTGATTTCTTCTTGGGGGAGCGAGATAGGCGGGGAAGGGATGATGCGATGTTCTGACGATGGAAATTAGGGTCTAATGAATAGTAGAAGGCGATGTCAGTTGACTGATTTTGGTGGGATGAGGGTGGTTCGGGTTTGGTACTGGGAACATGCTGTAACTGCGGGATTCAAGTGAATGGTAGTGTGAAGCTCGAGATTTGGAGACAGTGAGGAAGCGTGGAATTTGAAGCATCAACAACTGGGTTCGATATAGCAAGGATTTGAAGCTGTGTTGGTCGATTGGTTTAAGTATTTGGAGGTGCTTAGTGCAAGTAGTTTACACAGGTGAATAAATGGTTGAGCAAGCAGTTCTATAATGTGCAGGACGTCAGTAAAGTGGTAAAGCTGCTCGGGAAGGTGAAGAAATTGTGTATATTGGATGTTGGTATGGATATGGAAAGATGAAGGGAAGCGAGAACATGGATTAAGGTAACCTAAATAAAATTAACTTTAGTTAATGTCTTTTTTTTATTTGATTTAACTAATTTCATTTATATCCAAACGAGTAAATTTTTATATAATGTCATATTAACTTAAAAATATATATCATATTAGGGGTATATGAGATATTATTGAACGAAGTCAATTGAGTAATACGTAGATGAGAATCGCATAACCAGGAACTTGAAAATTGAACTGGAATGGATCTGCAAATAAAAATACGGTGAGTAAATCTCACTCACCTTTTATTTAGAATTATTTTTATCAATTAAAAATAATTGTTTGTTGCTTGTTTGGTTGCATTCAATATTTTTGTGCATCTTAAATATATTAGTTATTTAGGCTTGGTGTGCTATTATATATATATTGGTGGTTGGATATTCCTGCAGTCTCATTAGCGGATGCCCACAGTATCATTAGCGGATGACCCTATACGCCCCACGCTATGATAGTGGATGACCTTCTATA
This sequence comes from Allium sativum, assembly GCA_030737875.1. NCBI lineage: Eukaryota > Viridiplantae > Streptophyta > Magnoliopsida > Asparagales > Amaryllidaceae > Allium > Allium sativum. The sequence continues at coordinate 401,965,444 of CM060922.1, read as the reverse complement.
CCGCGATATCCTGCCACGAAGAAGGATGGGTATTATTTCTGATGACTAACGTCTGTGGATGCAGGAGAACAGGTTGGAGGGATCCAACTGGATTCCTCAAAATTTTATTAATTTTCTGTTTTCACATATTATCATATATATAATGTGTTGATTGAAAATTGGGTTGTTTGATTGTTTAAATATCATTGGGGCCAAAATGTTGATATATAAAAATATCGTGAAAAGAATATTTGAGATTTAAAAGGGGAAATCTATTTTAAAAATAGAATTTGAAATTTGACTGAGCTATAAAAACATTAACTTGTTTTGAATATAAAATAAGTATTGAAATTTATAAACATTTTTTATAAATCGATAATGCAGGATTTGAAATGAATTTATAAACGTGGTTTATAAATTAATAATGCAGAGAAGTGAAATGAATTTATAAACAGTGTTTATGAACAAAGTGGAAAAATTATCATTGGATAATTTGAATATTTAAATTCAAATGTGAATTTAAAAATAGAAATGGGGAAATCGTTTAAAAGAAATAAACGATGGAATTTATTCTGATGTTCAGAACATAAATTGAACTAGAATAAATCCGTAAGAATTTATGATTTGAATTCGATTAATTCGAATTTATTTAAATAGAAGTTAGATTGAATATGAAAATAAATTGGGTGTTATATATATATATAAGTTATTATAAATAGAAATCTCCAAAATAAGGTTTTGATTTAAATAGATTTCGAAATAGACTTGGTTAAATATAAACAAGGAAATTTATAAAATATGTTTATAAATATAATGAATTAATTATCAAGAGATAATTTGAATATTTAAATTCAAATATGAAATTAAAATAGAATTGAAAAATGGAATTTGAATACAGAAAATTCAAATAGAATTTGAATATCTAAAATTCAAATAGAAGTGAAAATAGAATTTGAATGTAGAAAATTCAAATGGAATTTGAATATCGAAAATTCAAATAGAATTGAAAAGAGAATTTGAAAATAGAAAGTTGAAATCATTTCGAAATGGGAACGACGGAATATATTTCAGAATGCGGATTTTTAAACAAAATAGAAATAAATGCAAAGGATTTATAATTTGTAAAAGGAATAGGAACTAAATATAGAAGATCAAAGTATAAATAAATATATTACCAAGTAAGGAAAAATCGACAATTATAGATAATCGAAAATATTATGTTGAATTGGGAAACTGATTTGATATACATTAAAAAAATATTAGGATGGAGTTGAATTTATTTTAATCGAAGTTTAAAAGTTTTTATATATAAATATAATTAAAACGAACTTGCCGCAGCGCGGCAGTTCGTAAATCGGCGTTTCGAACTTCAATTGAGTATATAGAACTCAATTAAAATCGGAATTCTTTGAAACAGGAATCGTCAGGACAGGTTGAATAATAGTTTTCTAATGGAAGAGAAAAATCTGGATTACATTTGATTTTGAGTTATGTCAAAATCAAATTTTCAGAAAAGCAGCGCCAAAATCGTTTTAAAACCATAACGGTTTATTTAAATAAATTAAAGGATTTTAAAGAAATAAAATCTGAATTGCCATTAGAAAAATCCAGACAAGAGATGTAAAATAAACATGAACTCCAGTGAAGTAAGTGAAATGATTTTTGAGACAAAAAACAGTTTTATTGTAATAACCCGAAAATGCGAGCCAGTTTGAAATTTTTATTTTGGCAATTTTAGCGAATTTTGAATATTTAAAATAGATTATTTTAAATAATATCGACGAGAAAATTTATTTTGAATATAATTCGACGTATATATTATACGCGTCGTCGTTAGAATATAATATTTATACATAATTATAAATAGAATTGAAAATGGCGCGGTAGTTCGATAATTCGATTTCAAACTTCAATTGAATGTACCGGGTGCAAAACAAACCGGATTTTAGTGAAACCCAAAACATTAGGATCTAATTGATGATATCTTTCTAACGGATGTAAGAAACTGAGATTTCACTTTAAAAATTGAGAGATATGTCCAGTTGAAAATTCTGAATAGTCGCTATGGAATTCAGGCCCTAAAAAAATGGACATTTTGCAAACGACCTCGGATTTCGATGAAACCAGTTTTGTTGGGTCCGTGATGTCAAATTATTGCTAGGTTTTAAATTTCATAATTTTTCGAATCAATATGTGAGCGTGGCAAAGGAAAACGTGTTTGACCATTTCAGTTGATTTTAATCGACTGGAAAATTGGCCATTTTTCTAACGGTCTCAGAATTCGACGAAACTAGTTTTGTTAGGACCGTAACGTCAATAAGAAGCTAGAAAATATTTTTCTGGAATTTTTCTAGTTAGTATGTGACCCCGGTAATTTGAAATGTACGTTTAAAATTCAATATAGCGATTTAAGTGTAAATTTAAAGGAAACGGATCAAAACGATCGAATCAACCTACGATACATATCCCATTGTGTTCGGAATGGGGGTGAAACGCTATGGGCGACAGGCGGTGGGCCTCGTTTCGAGGTCGTATGTAAAAGTACCTTTTTGAAAATTAAATAATTAAATAATTAAAAATATAAAACTTTTTCTTTTCCATATTACCCCCCCCCCCCCGTTAGTTCGAACAGAATCAAAAAAAAAAAAAAGGAAGAGCCGCCGCCGAACATCGCGCCCCCCCCCAGAGCTGCCGCTGCCTCTTCCTCTTCTTCCCCTCCCCCTGCGGCATCGTCGCCGCCTGAGCACCGTCGCCACGCACCCTGGCCCGCCGCCGCACCACCCAAGCCTCCTTCTTCCCCCTTCCCTCAATAAAGTCGTGAAACCCCACGCCGTCACCACTGCGAAACCCTAGCGCCTCCGCAAGCCCCACAGCACCCCCTGACCTCGCCGCCGACCCCAGCGTCCACCTCAGGTCGGCCATTGCCTTCCCCGCCACCCAAATAAGACGTGAACACCCTCCTTCCCTCCGAAATCAAATGCAAAGTGAGTTTTTCTTTTTCTGATTATGTTTTTTTATATACATTGTTAAACCTTTTTTTTTATTTATAGAAAATAGTATTAAAAAGATGATTTTTAATATGTATAACCTTGTCAAAACTACGACCTTTATATGTCTATCGTTAAAATAAAGATGTGATTTTTATATGAAGGAAACCATTTACAAGATTCGATTTTTATAATATAATAACGTTATAAAAATATGGTTTTTAACGATGTAAAAACATGACTTTTATATTGGGGTAGATAAAAATATGATTTTTATATTTTTAAAGTATTAAAAATATAGTCTTTACTATATAGAAATATTAAAAATATGATTTTTATATTTTTAAAGTATTAAAAATATAATCTTTATAGGATAGAGAATATAAAAATATCATCTTTTTATATGTAGCAAAATAAAAATCTGATTTTTATTTTATATACGTTGAAAAAAAAGGTGAAATCTTTAAATTTAAAAAAGGTGAAATCTTTAAATTTAAAAAGGTGAAATCTTTAAATTTAAAAAGGTGAAATCTTTAAATTTAAAAAAGGTGAAATCTTTAAATTTAAAAAAGGTGAAATCTTTAAATTTAAAAAGGTGAAATCTTTAAATTTAAAAAGGTGAAATCTTTAAATTTAAAAAAGGTGAAATCTTTAAATTTAAAAAGGTGAAATCTTTAAATTTAAAAAGGTGAAATCTTTAAATTTAAAAAAGGTGAAATCTTTAAATTTAAAAAAGGTGAAATCTTTAAATTTAAAAAGGTGAAATCTTTAAATTTAAAAAGGTGAAATCTTTAAATTTAAAAAGGTGAAATCTTTAAATTCAAAAAGGCGAAATCTTTATATGGAAAATAGCGGGATAAAAATATAATTTTTATCTATATAACATAGTAGTAAAAATTCGATTTTTAAATATATGAAGTGATTATAAAAATATGATTTTTAAATTGAAAGTGAATAAATAAAAATGTGATTTTTTTTTATTTTAAAGACATCAAAATATAAAAATGTGATTTTTATATATATAGTGGCTACGGGCGACGAAGCTGACGAAGATGCGAAAACGGCGAAGACTTCTGCAAATGAAGTGCCGTGGAGCTTGGATAGCTTTTGGTGAGAACTTCTCACTCTAAATTTCTTTTCTAGTTATATATATATATACTAGGATGCAGACGGTGCTTATTAGAAGCACCCGACACCCGTCCACATACCATGGACTTGTTTGTTTGGATGTTTGGTGATTGATTGAGATATTGGTTTGAATGTGGTTTGTGGTGTGAAAAATCGAATCGATAAATTAGTTAGGATTAGACGTGCGCCGTTATAAGGCGAAGGAGTAAGACTAGGTTAGACTCTTACTCCAAATTTTGTGGTTTGCATAACGAAAGTGATTTGATTGATGTGTGAATGGCGTGGGCCTTCACTAGACCGGGGATAAGGCTAGGCCTTGTCCCGTTTCTAGTATCGTGCCGTTATGCCGCCGAAATTTTCTAAAATATGTTAGAAAAATAAAAATATCATTTTTATTGTGTAAATGAAATGAATAGAAATTCAAGTGTTGAAATAGAATATTTTATCGTTAAAAATAATTTTTAACGTGAAAGTGAATAAATAAAATATTTATAAACAAATCGGCCGATTTGTTTATATACACTGATTTGACTGATATTGATTGGGTTGATAAATTTTACACATCGCCCAACTGCACAAATAAAATCTGTGTTTGATTGTTTGAAACCCCACACGGGTGTTGGGATGAAATTTGAAGTTCACTCATCCTGATTGATCAAATATGTCGATCGATTGATTGACAGGCTGTTATAAGCGTTAGATATCGATATTTGATGCTTATACAGTGTAGTGCACTTTGGTTGATGGTTGATTATTTTTCGACGCTATTATATACATGTGTTGTATGGAATCCATATAATTAACGTTATATGGTGATTGATTGGGCCTCATTCCAATCGGGAAAACAATGAATATTATAAAAGAAAATTCATGTGTTGAATATAAAAATAGTCATGTGTTGACGATGATCATGTGTTGAAACTATTCATGTGTTGAGTAGAATATTTTAAATAAAATAAATTACATCTTTATCATATTTAAAAATTAGAACTACTTCCCAGTAGAAGTCTAATTAAAATCAAACGATAGATACCATAGTTTTATAAAATATTTCACATAATAAAAATAGTGATGTGTTGACAGTACTCATGTGTTGAGATTAGTCGTGTGTTGAAAGAAATATAGGTTCATGTGTTGAATTGAATAGAAGTTTTTGAAATATATAAAGCCGTGTGGATTAGAGATGCGCTATTTTGACGTGAACGATATTTATATCGATTTTATTCGTTTTACACCGAATATTGAAAAGTGATTTCAAAACTAAATATTTTGAAATGAAATTCAATTGAATTAGATTAAAATTCGAATTGAATAGGAAGTGAATTTGAATTTGAATAAAATAGGAATGAATTGAATTGAAAACGATTTCGAAATAAATTGAATTGAAAACGATTTCGAAATGAATGGAATTGAAAACGAATTCAAATTGAATTGAAAGTGAATTGAAATGAATTCAAATTGAATTAAAATTTGAATTGAATAGAAATGAATTTTAAAACGAATTTATAGAGAAGAATTCAATTTTGATTTGAATTGAAATGGAAGTTGAAATTGCTTTTGAAACGAATTCAAAACTATTTTTAAAATTCGTTTTAAAAGGAAATCGATGAAATATATATTATATATATTATATATATAATATAATGGCCTGAATAGAACGCGCCGCGCCGCGGCAGTTCGTGAATTTCGACCATTTATTTCAAACGGACATTGCGGGAGATCCGACCGTCGGATTCTCCTAAAACCGGAACCGTTGGGTTCGTATCGAAAAGAGCTTTCCAATGAATATGAGAAATTTGAAATCTAACGGTTGGATTTGGAATTATGTCCAAATCAAATTCGAAAAAGGTCGCTGTAAGTGCAGTTCGATGGCCGTTGTTGGAAATCGACTGTACGGGCCTTGATAAAATTATTAAAAATATCTATAATTTGTGTAAAATTATAATATGTGAATTGGAAAGATTTGGGCTGGAAAATTCCACATTTGAAAAGATAAAAATAGATTTTTATCGAAATGAACTAGTTTTGAACTAGAATTGAAATCAATTTATTTTTAAAATAAATAAATTGAATTTGAAAGTGATTTTTGAAAATAATCGATAATTTCCAATACGTGGATTGGACTGGAGCTGAATCGAAATTATCTTCGGGATATTTCGATGTTGGATTTCGTGACTATACAAATATTGTTATGGGGATTTGAAAGATATTTTATATCGTTATTTTCAATACGATATTTGTTGGTTTCAGAATTTGATATTGAATATAAGTCGATATATTTTCTATTCAGAGCCTTGTATTTAATATCAAATGTGATTTGGGTTTGTCGTGAATCGTGTTTTGATGACATTGGTTCTTTAACCCAGTTAAAGGCAGGATATTGATTTTTGAAAAGATTAAAACTAAGTGGAGTTTTAATGAATCTTTAATTAGATTAAAATGTGAATTGATGATTTAAATTATCAAATCTGAAAAGTGATCGAGAGTGGAGTACCACCAGTTTTGCTCCAAAGCGATAGTTAAATCTTTAATTAGATTTGAACGTGAAATGGTAATTAATTTTACCGATAACACAGTGGTGTTAGATGTGGAGTATTACCAGTTTTCTCCAGGGGATATATAGATTGGGATTGGGAAATAAACTAAATAATTACTTCGGTGTGGTTCGTTAATCCCGACTAGTTTGAAGTGATATCCAAAGGAGGATTAAAGAATAAATTTAGAAGAATTTATCTTGGATAAAATTAATGGGAACATTTCCCTAAGAATGTGATTTTGTGAATAAAAGAATATTCTGAATTGGAATGAGGCGTTTGCTGTGTTTGTGTAACATTTGTTTATCATATACGTGGGTTATTCAGAAAGGCCGGGTTTATACCCATTCTGAATAACCGATTCGACGAGATGTCGAAGATGAAGACGGTGGTTGAAGACCGGAAGTCTTCACATCGTTTGGGTGATTACTGATGATCTTGATTGGGCTGTACACCCAAGATGAGGGAAACAGTCGGTGATCGTCCAGACGTACTTGGAGATCGATGGATATGCGAGGAAAGTGCCTCCGGTTTCGTTCAGACCCAGAACGGACTTGTAAATGGACTGTGTGTCTGACATTGGATTTTAGCCCGTGTGATTGATCTCTATTAAATATACATCTGTTTGGCGGCGGAGAATTTATTCTCTTGCTTAACGCCCTTCTCTGAGACGTACGAGCTCAGAGGTTGTATATCGATGGACATCAGTCGCATGGAGTGAATTGCCTGTGTGGCATGCGTAAGTGGCAATTGATCAAGGCTTCTGTTGAAAAGCAAAGTCTTGTGGTTGATGATCAAAGCACGGCCTGTGTGGCATAGCTTTGTGTATAACGTGAATTCGCGAGCCTCACACCTCGGTATGAGTCAAAAACGGGAGATGGACCGCTGGGAGAGCACGACGTTTCTTTCTAGCTAGGGTGGTGTCAGTGACCTACCAGCCCTGACATTTATATACTTTTCACCTGTGTGGTTGTTGGAATGCGAGGCGCCTCGGATATAGGTCTGTAAGGACCGGGAAACGTGTGTTCAGGAATAACTAATCCTCAAAAGCAAGAGAGGACCGGCCCAGCCGATTCCAAGGATCAAAGTGGGGTCCTGGGACATTTGCTAGAGTGTCTCGAACGCGGAGAGGAGCTTGCCCCTTGCCTCGACTCATGATGGAATCCAATTTCCAATACGTGTATTGCGGTTTTAATTGTAGAACTAGTATGGCGACATGATATATGGTACCCATGCCGTCTATGATTGATATTTATGATTGAAATTGTTTTGACACTATACACTTATTATAGTATCAAATAATGTGTTTTAAACGTATCAAGCATGCTTTGGCTGTTATAAGGGAAAACCCTATCCTCCGGCTTGCGTTGCATTGTGTGATGGGACCTGGTTCTTATAACAGCTTCATTTTTGTTTATTTAGCATTGCGCTGTTTGTTCTATGCACTGGTATTCTTGGGAGGAAACCCGTTCCGTGTTATACGGCGTGGTCCCTTGATTTACCTAACTTTAAAACCAATATTAATAACTGTTTTAGTTCTCACACCAGTCACATGACTGACCTGGAGTTTATTGTTTTAACCTAAACTCTGGGTGCCCCTATTTTCCGCACGGGCAGCTAGTAGTTTTGGTCTTGCAGATTTATATTCACAGGGTCCTGATTTACAGCTGGAACGATGCTCGGAAAGCTCTGTATCCGTGTATCACTTCTAGTTGTGCTTTTGTATTATTTTCCGCTGCTATGTAATTTATTGTAATCTCTGGTATTTATCGAATGTAATTTATTCATTTATACTCTGTATATTCTTGTATCTGATGGAATTGTTGTAATAACAATGAAATGTTCTTCCGTATGCATCCTATTTTGTCTTGTCCTCAATTCTATCCGTGCTTTCCTTCACGGGGAAGTTCGGGTCGTCTCAGTTTGGTATCAGAGCTTTGGTTTACAGAGCTCGAGAACAAGACACATAAGAACCATACGAAAGAATTCATCAGATATTGGATTAGCAATATCCAATTAGAATTACTCGTTAGAGATAGGATCAGTAGTATCCTAGAACGAGTGTGAAGAGTATATATTTCAAATGAAAACAATTTTGTTTTAAAAATTTAAATCGTCTTACACGTATTTGAATATTTGTTTATTTTGAATATGGACAATCGAGTATATATAGATTTCGCGTATACGCGTCATGAACGTATAGTCGAAGTTTTAATATACTAGATAGATATAGAATCACATTCTAGACACCCGGGGATAATTCTGATGATGTGGCCACATCATCAGTATTTATATTCGTGTTTCGAAGGTGTGATATCTATATATTTCCATTAGACTGGTGTGAGAACCAAAACTTATATAGTTAGAACACAGTGTTGTGAATTGGCATCAAAAACATGATTTTTGTATATATGTATCAAAATTATGAATTTGAAACTCTAATTCACTAATTGATTGATGTTTGTGTTGTTTGTTTAATTGTTTACTAATTTTCAACCATTATGCCTAATTGAACCAAATATTGAACTATATTGAAAATTGGTCGCCTATGCATGCATATACTTGTACTTACATTGAACAGGTCATAGCAAGGAGGCTAGAGCCGAAGAATAAAATTTGTTTGCCCGACAAATAGGTACATGTTTACTACATAATTTCCTGTTTTGTTTGGGTGATGATGATTTTGTGAGCCTATTGGCTAGCCGCTTGGCTTTTTCTTTTTCTTTTTGAGATCTGAAGGACCGGGGAAGCTATTTGAAATTCCCCGATGCTCCCGGTGCAGGGGAGGTTATGGCGAAATTTTTCGAAAATTTAGGGTGTTAGCCAAATTTTTGAAATTTTGAAAATTCTCAGAAACTGAAAAGTTGGAGAACGAAAGCCAAATCGAATGTAGAACTTATTGATCAAACCACTTTCGACTTTGTTCCTTTTCGGGGACGAAAAGTTTTAAGTGGGGGAGATTGTAATAACCCGAAAATGCGAGCCAGTTTGAAATTTTTATTTTGGCAATTTTAGCGAATTTTGAATATTTAAAATAGATTATTTTAAATAATATCGACGAGAAAATTTATTTTGAATATAATTCGACGTATATATTATACGCGTCGTCGTTAGAATATAATATTTATACATAATTATAAATAGAATTGAAAATGGCGCGGTAGTTCGATAATTCGATTTCAAACTTCAATTGAATGTACCGGGTGCAAAACAAACCGGATTTTAGTGAAACCAAAAACATTAGGATCTAATTGATGATATCTTTCTAACGGATGTAAGAAACTGAGATTTCACTTTAAAAATTGAGAGATATGTCCAGTTGAAAATTCTGAATAGTCGCTATGGAATTCAGGCCCTAAAAAAATGGACATTTTGCAAACGACCTCGGATTTCGATGAAACCAGTTTTGTTGGGTCCGTGATGTCAAATTATTGCTAGGTTTTAAATTTCATAATTTTTCGAATCAATATGTGAGCGTGGCAAAGGAAAACGTGTTTGACCATTTCAGTTGATTTTAATCGACTGGAAAATTGGCCATTTTTCTAACGGTCTCAGAATTCGACGAAACTAGTTTTGTTAGGACCGTAACGTCAATAAGAAGCTAGAAAATATTTTTCTGGAATTTTTCTAGTTAGTATGTGACCCCGGTAATTTGAAATGTACGTTTAAAATTCAATATAGCGATTTAAGTGTAAATTTAAAGGAAACGGATCAAAACGATCGAATCAACCTACGATACATATCCCATTGTGTTCGGAATGGGGGTGAAACGCTATGGGCGACAGGCGGTGGGCCTCGTTTCGAGGTCGTATGTAAAAGTACCTTTTTGAAAATTAAATAATTAAATAATTAAAAATATAAAACTTTTTCTTTTCCATATTACCCCCCCCCCCCCCCCCGTTAGTTCGAACAGAATCAAAAAAAAAAAAAAAAAAAGGAAGAGCCGCCGCCGAACATCGCGCCCCCCCCCAGAGCTGCCGCCGCCTCTTCCTCTTCTTCCCCTCCCCCTGCGGCATCGTCGCCGCCTGAGCACCGTCGCCACGCACCCTGGCCCGCCGCCGCACCACCCAAGCCTCCTTCTTCCCCCTTCCCTCAATAAAGTCGTGAAACCCCACGCCGTCACCACTGCGAAACCCTAGCGCCTCCGCAAGCCCCACAGCACCCCCTGACCTCGCCGCCGACCCCAGCGTCCACCTCAGGTCGGCCATTGCCTTCCCCGCCACCCAAATAAGACGTGAACACCCTCCTTCCCTCCGAAATCAAATGCAAAGTGAGTTTTTCTTTTTCTGATTATGTTTTTTTATATACATTGTTAAACCTTTTTTTTATTTATAGAAAATAGTATTAAAAAGATGATTTTTAATATGTATAACCTTGTCAAAACTACGACCTTTATATGTCTATCGTTAAAATAAAGATGTGATTTTTATATGAAGGAAACCATTTACAAGATTCGATTTTTATAATATAATAACGTTATAAAAATATGGTTTTTAACGATGTAAAAACATGACTTTTATATTGGGGTAGATAAAAATATGATTTTTATATTTTTAAAGTATTAAAAATATAGTCTTTACTATATAGAAATATTAAAAATATGATTTTTATATTTTTAAAGTATTAAAAATATAATCTTTATAGGATAGAGAATATAAAAATATCATCTTTGTATATGTAGCAAAATAAAAATCTGATTTTTATTTTATATACGTTGAAAAAAAAGGTGAAATCTTTAAATTTAAAAAAGGTGAAATCTTTAAATTTAAAAAGGTGAAATCTTTAAATTTAAAAAGGTGAAATCTTTAAATTTAAAAAAGGTGAAATCTTTAAATTTAAAAAAGGTGAAATCTTTAAATTTAAAAAGGTGAAATCTTTAAATTTAAAAAGGTGAAATCTTTAAATTTAAAAAAGGTGAAATCTTTAAATTTAAAAAGGTGAAATCTTTAAATTTAAAAAGGTGAAATCTTTAAATTTAAAAAAGGTGAAATCTTTAAATTTAAAAAGGTGAAATCTTTAAATTTAAAAAGGTGAAATCTTTAAATTTAAAAAGGTGAAATCTTTAAATTCAAAAAGGCGAAATCTTTATATGGAAAATAGCGGGATAAAAATATAATTTTTATCTATATAACATAGTAGTAAAAATTCGATTTTTAAATATATGAAGTGATTATAAAAATATGATTTTTAAATTGAAAGTGAATAAATAAAAATGTGATTTTTTTTATTTTAAAGACATCAAAATATAAAAATGTGATTTTTATATATATAGTGGCTACGGGCGACGAAGCTGACGAAGATGCGAAAACGGCGAAGACTTCTGCAAATGAAGTGCCGTGGAGCTTGGATAGCTTTTGGTGAGAACTTCTCACTCTAAATTTCTTTTCTAGTTATATATATATATACTAGGATGCAGACGGTGCTTATTAGAAGCACCCGACACCCGTCCACATACCATGGACTTGTTTGTTTGGATGTTTGGTGATTGATTGAGATATTGGTTTGAATGTGGTTTGTGGTGTGAAAAATCGAATCGATAAATTAGTTAGGATTAGACGTGCGTCGTTATAAGGCGAAGGAGTAAGACTAGGTTAGACTCTTACTCCAAATTTTGTGGTTTGCATAACGAAAGTGATTTGATTGATGTGTGAATGGCGTGGGCCTTCACTAGATCGGGGATAAGGCTAGGCCTTGTCCCGTTTCTAGTATCGTGCCGTTATGCCGCCGAAATTTTCTAAAATATGTTAGAAAAATAAAAATATCATTTTTATTGTGTAAATGAAATGAATAGAAATTCAAGTGTTGAAATAGAATATTTTATCGTTAAAAATAATTTTTAACGTGAAAGTGAATAAATAAAATATTTATAAACAAATCGGCCGATTTGTTTATATACACTGATTTGACTGATATTGATTGGGTTGATAAATTTTACACATCGCCCAACTGCACAAATAAAATCTGTGTTTGATTGTTTGAAACCCCACACGGGTGTTGGGATGAAATTTGAAGTTCACTCATCCTGATTGATCAAATATGTCGATCGATTGATTGACAGGCTGTTATAAGCGTTAGATATCGATATTTGATGCTTATACAGTGTAGTGCACTTTGGTTGATGGTTGATTATTTTTCGACGCTATTATATACATGTGTTGTATGGAATCCATATAATTAACGTTATATGGTGATTGATTGGGCCTCATTCCAATCGGGAAAACAATGAATATTATAAAAGAAAATTCATGTGTTGAATATAAAAATAGTCATGTGTTGACGATGATCATGTGTTGAAACTATTCATGTGTTGAGTAGAATATTTTAAATAAAATAAATTACATCTTTATCATATTTAAAAATTAGAACTACTTCCCAGTAGAAGTCTAATTAAAATCAAACGATAGATACCATAGTTTTATAAAATATTTCACATAATAAAAATAGTGATGTGTTGACAGTACTCATGTGTTGAGATTAGTCGTGTGTTGAAAGAAATATAGGTTCATGTGTTGAATTGAATAGAAGTTTTTGAAATATATAAAGCCGTGTGGATTAGAGATGCGCTATTTTGACGTGAACGATATTTATATCGATTTTATTCGTTTTACACCGAATATTGAAAAGTGATTTCAAAACTAAATATTTTGAAATGAAATTCAATTGAATTAGATTAAAATTCGAATTGAATAGGAAGTGAATTTGAATTTGAATAAAATAGGAATGAATTGAATTGAAAACGATTTCGAAATAAATTGAATTGAAAACGATTTCGAAATGAATGGAATTGAAAACGAATTCAAATTGAATTGAAAGTGAATTGAAATGAATTCAAATTGAATTAAAATTTGAATTGAATAGAAATGAATTTTAAAACGAATTTATAGAGAAGAATTCAATTTTGATTTGAATTGAAATGGAAGTTGAAATTGCTTTTGAAACGAATTCAAAACTATTTTTAAAATTCGTTTTAAAAGGAAATCGATGAAATATATATTATATATATTATATATATAATATAATGGCCTGAATAGAACGCGCCGCGCCGCGGCAGTTCGTGAATTTCGACCATTTATTTCAAACGGACATTGCGGGAGATCCGACCGTCGGATTCTCCTAAAACCGGAACCGTTGGGTTCGTATCGAAAAGAGCTTTCCAATGAATATGAGAAATTTGAAATCTAACGGTTGGATTTGGAATTATGTCCAAATCAAATTCGAAAAAGGTCGCTGTAAGTGCAGTTCGATGGCCGTTGTTGGAAATCGACTGTACGGGCCTTGATAAAATTATTAAAAATATCTATAATTTGTGTAAAATTATAATATGTGAATTGGAAAGATTTGGGCTGGAAAATTCCACATTTGAAAAGATAAAAATAGTTTTTTATCGAAATGAACTAGTTTTGAACTAGAATTGAAATCAATTTATTTTTAAAATAAATAAATTGAATTTGAAAGTGATTTTTGAAAATAATCGATAATTTCCAATACGTGGATTGGACTGGAGCTGAATCGAAATTATCTTCGGGATATTTCGATGTTGGATTTCGTGACTATACAAATATTGTTATGGGGATTTGAAAGATATTTTATATCGTTATTTTCAATACGATATTTGTTGGTTTCAGAATTTGATATTGAATATAAGTCGATATATTTTCTATTCAGAGCCTTGTATTTAATATCAAATGTGATTTGGGTTTGTCGTGAATCGTGTTTTGATGACATTGGTTCTTTAACCCAGTTAAAGGCAGGATATTGATTTTTGAAAAGATTAAAACTAAGTGGAGTTTTAATGAATCTTTAATTAGATTAAAATGTGAATTGATGATTTAAATTATCAAATCTGAAAAGTGATCGAGAGTGGAGTACCACCAGTTTTGCTCCAAAGCGATAGTTAAATCTTTAATTAGATTTGAACGTGAAATGGTAATTAATTTTACCGATAACACAGTGGTGTTAGATGTGGAGTATTACCAGTTTTCTCCAGGGGATATATAGATTGGGATTGGGAAATAAACTAAATAATTACTTCGGTGTGGTTCGTTAATCCCGACTAGTTTGAAGTGATATCCAAAGGAGGATTAAAGAATAAATTTAGAAGAATTTATCTTGGATAAAATTAATGGGAACATTTCCCTAAGAATGTGATTTTGTGAATAAAATAATATTCTGAATTGGAATGAGGCGTTTGCTGTGTTTGTGTAACATTTGTTTATCATATACGTGGGTTATTCAGAAAGGCCGGGTTTATACCCATTCTGAATAACCGATTCGACGAGATGTCGAAGATGAAGACGGTGGTTGAAGACCGGAAGTCTTCACATCGTTTGGGTGATTACTGATGATCTTGATTGGGCTGTACACCCAAGATGAGGGAAACAGTCGGTGATCGTCCAGACGTACTTGGAGATCGATGGATATGCGAGGAAAGTGCCTCCGGTTTCGTTCAGACCCAGAACGGACTTGTAAATGGACTGTGTGTCTGACATTGGATTTTAGCCCGTGTGATTGATCTCTATTAAATATACATCTGTTTGGCGGCGGAGAATTTATTCTCTTGCTTAACGCCCTTCTCTGAGACGTACGAGCTCAGAGGTTGTATATCGATGGACATCAGTCGCATGGAGTGAATTGCCTGTGTGGCATGCGTAAGTGGCAATTGATCAAGGCTTCTGTTGAAAAGCAAAGTCTTGTGGTTGATGATCAAAGCACGGCCTGTGTGGCATAGCTTTGTGTATAACGTGAATTCGCGAGCCTCACACCTCGGTATGAGTCAAAAACGGGAGATGGACCGCTGGGAGAGCACGACGTTTCTTTCTAGCTAGGGTGGTGTCAGTGACCTACCAGCCCTGACATTTATATACTTTTCACCTGTGTGGTTGTTGGAATGCGAGGCGCCTCGGATATAGGTCTGTAAGGACCGGGAAACGTGTGTTCAGGAATAACTAATCCTCAAAAGCAAGAGAGGACCGGCCCAGCCGATTCCAAGGATCAAAGTGGGGTCCTGGGACATTTGCTAGAGTGTCTCGAACGCGGAGAGGAGCTTGCCCCTTGCCTCGACTCATGATGGAATCCAATTTCCAATACGTGTATTGCGGTTTTAATTGTAGAACTAGTATGGCGACATGATATATGGTACCCATGCCGTCTATGATTGATATTTATGATTGAAATTGTTTTGACACTATACACTTATTATAGTATCAAATAATGTGTTTTAAACGTATCAAGCATGCTTTGGCTGTTATAAGGGAAAACCCTATCCTCCGGCTTGCGTTGCATTGTGTGATGGGACCTGGGTCTTATAACAGCTTCATTTTTGTTTATTTAGCATTGCGCTGTTTGTTCTATGCACTGGTATTCTTGGGAGGAAACCCGTTCCGTGTTATACGGCGTGGTCCCTTGATTTACCTAACTTTAAAACCAATATTAATAACTGTTTTAGTTCTCACACCAGTCACATGACTGACCTGGAGTTTATTGTTTTAACCTAAACTCTGGGTGCCCCTATTTTCCGCACGGGCAGCTAGTAGTTTTGGTCTTGCAGATTTATATTCACAGGGTCCTGATTTACAGCTGGAACGATGCTCGGAAAGCTCTGTATCCGTGTATCACTTCTAGTTGTGCTTTTGTATTATTTTCCACTGCTATGTAATTTATTGTAATCTCTGGTATTTATCGAATGTAATTTATTCATTTATACTCTGTATATTCTTGTATCTGATGGAATTGTTGTAATAACAATGAAATGTTCTTCCGTATGCATCCTATTTTGTCTTGTCCTCAATTCTATCCGTGCTTTCCTTCACGGGGAAGTTCGGGTCGTCTCATTTTTAGTTATTGAATAAAACTAACTAATTTGAATAATAATTAGTTAATCGAAATTCAATATGAAAATGGACTTTCAATAAGTGAATTAGATTTGGAAATTTATATTCGAAATCGAAAAGGAAACTTGAATCGAAAATGGAATTCAATTTGTTTATAAGCAAGTTGATATTATATGTGAACATGTTATGTTCAAACAAAGAAGTGAAACATGCAATATAGCTAATGAGAAAATAAATTAGCGAATTGGGTCAAGACGAATGAATAGAGTTGAAACCAAATGGTAATATTTGGATATGTGTTAGACAGGCATGGGATGAAGTGTATGGAGATTATAATTCGAGTGTCCGACTGTAACGACCCGCCATTTTGACCGTGCCGAATCGACAAAACATGTCAGCTCGAAACGTCCAAAACAACAGATTGTTATTAACTTCTGGGGTAAACAAAATAAATCATAGAATCACAAATCTCAGACACAGATACAGAGTAATATAATATCTCGTAGCGGAAAAATACAAAATACAATAGTAGTTCATGAGGCTACAAAAATAAGTTTAACATCATAGTTTACATAAATAATACAACGGAAGACTAATACAGTAAATGAAAGATAACTACAAAAACAGAAATGACAAGAATAGCTAGAACTGGATCAAATGAACAGGTAGATATAGATGAGAAAAAATCCAACATAAGCTCCAACTCCAAGAGTGAATCTCGAAACTGTAATACTCAATCTGACCCGAGCAATAATGAAAAACAAAACAACTCGGATAAGGGCTAACATTCTCATGGAAGTAAACCAACTCAAATGAAATGTTCGATGAAATGCAATCAATAACTTAAAGGATGTTTGGGATCACCATCCTCTAAGGATCCGTCAAACTAATACTATATAGTATAATACGCTATATAAAATAGTGTCTATCAGTAAAGTAAAATATCAAAATTGCGTAAGCGGGATTACCATGATTACCCTTACACCGTTTATATATTCCCATAGTATATACAGTACCGTAATTCCTCCGTAAACTGGAGGTTGATCAGAGGGCACTCCATATAAAATAGTACAAAACAAAATCGTAGTGTGCTCGTATAAGGCATGTGACAAGGCACGCAAGGAATGCCATGGTGGATTCACCGTTTGCAGAGCCGAACTGGTGGTAACGCATAGTAGCTACTACCGCCCACCTCGATACACACTCCCATAATCAAAAGGGCCCAAATCGAATCTCAATAGTAATAGAATAATATCGAAGAAGTGTGCTCGATAAGAGGTATGACCTCACTTGGTCCGTGCATAGCTCCTATTTTAGCCACATCAAGCTGACTCAAGGTAGTCAGGGCCTCGTAATTAATATGAAATAAAATAAGATGGAGTCGTTCGCCAAATCATCCCCTTCATTCTGGAACTCCACCGAGTACACAGTTGTTAAAGTGGTTTTCGGTATTGGCAGAGAGTATGACAATAGCTGATCCCGGTCTCATTAACAACCAAATGTTTACATTTTTCACACCGTGGCCATTATTTTATAAATCACTTTATAAAATCATTTATACAAAATCCCAAGTTCACATTTTGAATTCAAAATTTAATATCTAACTTCGATTATATTAAAATTTTGGAAAAAACCTCAAATCGTTTAAATCAAATCGATTAGAACCATATAGTAAAGATTTCAAATATAGTATAAACTAATACTACAACATTTTAACTTCGATAAAATTTCCGAAAGTATTCGCATATTAAATCTCAAATCCAAAATCGACTTATATTTAAGTTATACCTTAAATTCCTCAATTTCCATTTAAATGTTTGAATTGAAAATGTACAATTCAAATCAAAAGCGTACATTCTAAAATTTATCAAATTGTATCGTGTATTATAATTCAAGTCATATAAGTCAAAATCATTGCTTCTACACTTTGAATCAAAATCTTATACTTTCATTCAGACAAATTAAGATTTAAAACCATTCTTATGCATCAATTTAACAAAATTCTTAATTCAAACCAAATAATATAAAAATCAATTCTGCATATAACATCTATATTCATATATTATTCCAATTCATGTTTAATCACTTAAAATTTAATTCAATTCATATCGATTATAAATTTCAAATAAATCAATTTACCAAATTCACATTCATTTCTTATCAAAGTTCATAATTTAGAACAATTCAAATACAATTTCATATCACTTATAAATTTCAATTTAAGCATCAATTTATGCAATTCAAATTCACCTCTACTAAAAGTTCGTATCAATTCTAATTCATAACTTAATATGAGTACATTTGTTATTCAAATACCGGTATACAAATTTACACCTTTAAATTTCGAATTTATATCGCAAAATCTAACTTATCCATCTTGACATTTATTATTAAAGTCTATAAATATATATAAGAAAATAAATTTTGAAATAGATATATATATATAAGTTTAAAATATTTAAAATATAATATATAGAAAGTTTAAATCTTAAGTTATTAATAAAATCAAGTTCCTAAATAAAATACTTCGAAAATACGACCAACGATGTCCGTATATAGTTTTTACCTTATGGTCAAGTGATACAGATATTTATCATTTCAACCCGCAATTTACATAATTTCTACGGGTCTATCATTTCAACCCGTGATCCCAAATTCAGTAAAATCGTTCAGGTCTATCATTTCAACCCATAACAATTTTTTCCTATTCTAATGTCCGCTCGAGTATGTATCATTTCAACCCTTAGTGATTTTCCTAAATTACTGGTATCAACAATCACAAACAACAATCACAACATATATATCATCAGTGCAACTACATGTAATGTCATGTCACATATGAAATATGCATATATCAATCCAATCAATTTCTATCAGCAATCCTATACATTTCATATAACAATCCATTATTGATCTAACATCCATGAAAAATGTAAGTCAAGTGTGAGATAAACTCACCTTTCGTGGCACAGAAATAGATACGACAGACTGATGGACACAGAATTGAAATGACGACTTCTAGGCACGACTCAGAATGGATTCAACTCGACAGCCACTCAATATTTAATTTATTTTCGTAAGAGCAGGTCATGGAATTTTCGATGGTTCGGTATGGATATGATTTTTTTTTTGGGAATGGGTTTTCGAACTAAACACCACACTTAACTAATAAAACTAACCCAATTATACAAAATAATACAAATCTGCTTACATATACACCCAGTAAAATTTATAATAAATAAATATATATATATATATTTAAAATTAGACACACACAAAAATCATTATATAAATATACATATCATATATGAACCCCCAACGCAAACAATACATCAAAATCAATTAAATATATATATAAATATATACATGTATGTGTGTGTATATACACACCTTCGAAAAATATATATACAACAATTGGTAATATATATAACTAAACTACACACACAAAACCAAAATATACTATGTACGCACTCAAATCCATGCATACTCATGCCAATTACATACACATAGTGTAATAACCCGGAAATTCCGAGCCAGTTTAAAATTTTTATTTTGGCAATTTTAGCGAATTTTGAATATTTAAAATAGATTATTTTAAATAATATCGAAGAGAAATTTATTTTGAATATAATTCGAACGTATATATTATATACGTCATCGTTAGAATATAAATATTTATATATAATTATAAATAGAATTGAAAATGGCGCGGTAGTTCGATAATTCGATTTCAAACTTCGATTGAATGTACCGGGTGCAAAACAATCCGGATTTTAGTGAAACCAAAAATGATAGGATCTAATTGATAATATCTTTCCAACGAATTCGAAAAATCAAAATTTCATAGCGGGAATCAAAAGATATGTCCAGTTGAAGATTCTGAATAGTCGCTATGGAATTCAGGCCCTTAAAAATAGACATTTTGCAAATGACCTCGGATTTCGACGAAACCACTTTTGTTGGGTCCGTGATGTCAAATTATTGCTAGGTTTCAAATTTCATAATTTTTCGAATCAATATGTGAGCGTGGCAAAGGAAAACGCGTTTGACCAGTTTCAGTTGATTTTAATCAACTGGAAATTGGCCATTTTTCCAACGGTCTCAGAATTCAACGAAACTAGTTTTGTTAGGACCGTATCGTCAATACGAAGCTAAAAAATATTTTTATGGAATTTATAGAGTTGTTATGTGACCCCGGTAATTTGAAATGTACGTTTAAAATTCAATATAATGATTTAAATGTAAATTCAATGGAAACTGATCGTAACGGTCGAATCAGCTTACGATACATATCCCATTGTGTTCGGAATGGGGGTAAAACGCTATAGGCGACAGTCGTTGGGCTCAATTTAGAGTTCGAATTTAAAAGCAACTTTTTAGGAAGAAATAAATAAATAAATAAATAAAAACCCCTTTTTCCACATAAGCCCCCCTACCCTGTTCGGTCAAAACCCGTTGACCTTTCCCTCCTCCCCCAATTCGATCTCCAGATCGATTAAAAAGAAAAAAAAAGGAAAAAAATATAATGGCAGGGGGGAAATCGCGATCGCCGCCCCCCCCGATGATCGCCGTCGCTGCCTTGAGGGAGGGCACCACCTCCGAAGCTCTACCCCCCCCCCCCCCCCCGTCGGATCGAGAGCCCCCCCGATGAGCCGCGCCGCAGCAGCGAGAGCCCCCCTTCCTCCATCGCCGCACTGCCCCCCTAGCCTCGCACTGACCCCGTACCCCGCGCCAGGCCCCTCGCCTCTGGCTTCTCCAGTCGAGCGCCAAACCCTAGGGCAAAGGACCCCCTTCGGCAGTGAGCTTCAACACCTCGACGCAACCCCGGACTCCGCCTTCACCTCCTCCGAACGATGTGAGTTTGATTTATCGATTTTTATCATATGTAGTTAGTGATAAAAATGCGATCTCTTTTTTTTTTTTATGAATAAGTAATAAGAATATGATTTTTATATTTTTAAAGGATTAAAAATATGATTTTTATATTTTTAAAGTATTAAAAATATAATCTTTACTATATAGAAGTGGTAGAAATATGATTTTTGTTTATGTAGAGAATTAAAAATATCATCTTTATATAGTAGGAGGGATAAAAATATTGTTTCTATCATGGTAGCAAGTTAAAAATATTATTTTTATTCGTGTAGCTAAGTAAAAATATAATCTTTGATATATATATATAGCGATGTAAAAATATAATTTTCATAACGAAATAAAAATATCACCTTTATATAGGTAGCAAATTAAAAATGTGATTTTTATAGTGATGAAGTCGATATTTTTGAAAAGGTGAAGTCTATATTTTTGAAAAGGCGAAATCTTTATATATTGAATAGCATAATAAAAATTTGATTTTTATATATTGAATAGCATAATAAAAAATTCGATTTTTATATATTGAATAGCGAGATAAAAATTCGATTTTTATATATTGAATAGCGAGATAAAAATTCGATTTTTATGTATGGAATAACGAGGTAAAAATTCGATTTTTATATATTGAATAGCAAAGTAAAAATTCGATTTTTATATATTGAATAGCGAAGTAAAAATATGATTTTTACATATGTAGTGGCTACAGCAACGAAGATGACGAAGATGCGATAACGATGAAGATTTCTATAAAAGAAGTGCCGTGAAGTTGGATAGCTATTTGTGAGAATTTCTCACCTTTCAATTTCTTTTCTAGTTATATATATATACTAGGATGCAGACGGTGCTTAGTAGCACCCGACACAATCGTCCACAGACCATGGACTTGTTTGTTTGGTTGCATAGATTAGTTGGATTATTTGAGCTGAATTTGACTGTTGGGTGAATTGAAATTAATTTGATTGATGTGTGAATGGCGTGGGCCTTCACTAGACCGGGGATAAGGCTAGGCCTCGTCCCGTTTCTAGTATCGTGCCGTTATGCCGCCGAAATTTTCTAAAATATGTTAGAAAAATAAAAATATCATTTTCATTGTGTAAATGAACTGAATAAAAATTCGTATGTTAAAATAAAATGTTTTATCGTTAAAAATATAATTTTTAACGTGAAGTGAATAAAATAAAATATTCATTTACAAACCGGACGGTTTGTTTATGTACACCTATTTGAATGAAACTGATTGGGACGATAAATTTTACACATCGCCCAACTGCACAAATAAAAATCTGTGTTTGTTGATTTGAAACCCCACACGGGTGTTGGGATGAAATATGAAGTTCACTCATCCTGATTTATTAAATATGTCGATCGATTGATTGACAGGCTGTTATAAGCGTTAGATATCTATAGTTGATGCTTATACAGTGTAGTGCACTTTGGTTGATGGTTGGTTATTTTTCAATGCTGTTATATACATGTGTTGTATGAAAATCCATATAATTAATTTTATATGGTGATTGATTGGGCCTCATTCCAATTTAGAAGATAAAGAATATCATAAAATAAAGGTTCATGTGTTGACTGTACTCATCTGTTGAGATTAGTCATGTGTTGAACGTAATATTTTAACAATAAATTTTATATCTTGATCACCATAAAATAAAGGTTCATGTGTTGACTGTACTCATCCGTTGAGATTAGTCATGTGTTGAACGAAATAATTTAACAAAAATAGTCATACGTGGACAGTACTCATTCGTTGAGAATAGTCGTGTGTTGACAAAAATAAATATTCATTTGTTGAATAGAATAAAGGAATATATGAAGCCGTGTTGATTAGATTGACGCCATTTTGACGTGAACGATATTTATATCGATTTTATTCATTTTAAAATGAATATTGAAAAGTGATTTCGAAATAGAATATTTTGAAAGGAAATTTGAATTTGAACTGAATAGAAAACGATTTCGAAATGAATTGAATAGAAAACGATTTCAAAGTGAATTGAATAGAAAACGATTTCGAAATGAATTGAATAGAAAACGATTTCGAAATGAATTGAATAGAAAACGATTTCAAAATGAATTGAATAGAAAACGAAATGAATTTGATTCAAATAGAAAACGAAATGAATTTGATTCAAATAGAAAACGAAATGAATTTGATTCAAATAGAAAACGAAATGAATTTGATTAGAAAACCAATTTGAATTGAATCGAATAGAAAACCAATTTGAATTGAATCGAATAGAAAACCAATTTGAATTGAATCGAATAGAAAACCACTTTGAATTGAATCGAATTGAAAACGAATTCGAATTGAATTTAAAACGAATTGAAATGAATTCAAATTGAATTGAAATTTGAATTGAATAGGAATGAATTTTAAAACGAATTTATAAGGAAAGATTCAATTTTGATTTGAATTGAGATGGAAGTTGAAATTGCTTTTGAAACGAATTTAAAACTATTTATATAATTCGTTTTAAATAGAAATCGACGAAATATATATTATATATATAATATAATGGCCTGAATAGAACGCGCCGCGCCGCGGCAGTTCGTAAATTTCGACCATTTATTTCAAACGGACATTACGGGAGATCCGACCGTCGGATTCTCCTAAAACCAGAACCGTTGGGTTCGTATCGAAAAGGGCTTTCTAACGAATATTTGAAATTCAAAATCTAACGGTTGGATTTGGAGATACGTCCAAATCAAATTTGAAAAAGGTCGCTGTAAGTGAAGTTCGATGGCCATTGTTGGAAATCGACTGTACGGACCTTGATAAAATTATTAAAAATAGTAATAATTTGTGTAAAATCATAAGAAATGATTTGGGAAAAATTGGGGTGAAAAACTCCATATTTGAAAAGATAAAAATGGATTTTTATCGAAATGAACTAGTTTTGAACTAAATTTAAAACCCAATTATTTTTAAATAAATAAATTAGATTTAAAAAGGGGTTTTAAATAATCGGAATTTCTGATATATTTAATTGGATTTGAAATGGGTTTATCGTGAACGGTGTTTTAAATAACACTAGTTCTTTAACCCGATAATAAATAGAATGTGATTTGGGTTTGTCGTGAACTGTGTTTTAAATAACACCTAGTTCTTTAACCCAGTAAAAGGAGTTTTAACGAATCTGCAATTAGATTGAAATGTGAATTGATAATTTAAATTATCAACTTAGAAAATAAGCGAGAATGGAGTATCACCAGTTTTGCTCCAAAACGATAGTTAAATCTTTAATTAGATTTGAACGTGAAATGGTAATTAACTTTACCGATAACACCGTGGTATTAGATACGGAGTATCACCAGTTTTGCTTCATGGGATGAATAGGTTGGGGTTGGGATTGGGAAATAAAATATATAATTACTTCGGTGTGGTTCGCTAATCTCGACTAGTTCAGAAAACCATACTTTGGTTTGAAACGACATCCAAAGGAAGATTAAAGGATAATTTTTAAAGAATTTATCTTGGATAAAATTAATGGGAACCTTTCCCTAAAAATGTGATTTTGTGAATAAAAGAATATTCTGAATTGGAATGAGGCGTATGTTGTGTTTGTGTAACATTTGTTTTAATATACGCGGGTTGTTCGGAAAGTCCGGGTTTATACCCATTCTGAATAATCGATTCGACGATAAGTCGAAGATGAAGACGGTGGTCGAAGACCGGAAGTATTCACATCGTTTGGGTAATTACTGACGATCCTGATTGGGCTGTACACCCAAGAGGAAGGAAATAGTTGGTGGTCGTCCAGACGTACTTGGAGATGGATGGATATGCGAGGAAAGTGCCTCCGGTTTCGTTCAGACCCAGAACGGACTTGTAAATGGATTGTGTGTCTGACACTGGATTTTATTCTGTGTTGATTGATTTCTATTAAATATACATCTGTTTGGCGGTGGAGAATTTATTCTTTTGCTTAACGCCCTTCTCTGAGACATACGAGCTCAGAGGTTGTATATCGATGGACATCAGTCGCATGGCATGAATTGCCTGTGTGGCACGCTAAGATGCAATGATCAAGGCTTTTGTTGAAAAGCAAAGTCTTGTGGTTGATGATCAAAGCACGGCCTACGTGGCAGCTTTGTGTATAACGTGAATTCGTGATCCTCACACCTCGGTATGAGTTAAAAACGGGATAAGGACTGCAGGGAGAGCACGACGTTTCTTTCTAGCTTTGGTGGTGTCAGTGACTTACCAGCCCTGACATATATATACTTTTCACCTTTGTGGTTGTTGGATGAGGCGCCTCGATTTTAGGTCTGTAAGGATCGGGAAACGTGTGTTCAGGAATAAATAATCCTTTAACGTAAGTGAGGACCGGCCCTGAAGCATCCAGGGGTTGCCCATAGTGCGTAGCCCTTGGACATTTGCTAGAGTGTCTCGAACGCGGAGAGGAGCTTGCCCCTTGCCTCGACTCATGACGGAATCCAATTTCCAATACGTGTAATTCGGTTTTAATTGTAGAACTAGTACGGCGACATAGTAGATGGTAGCTATGCCGCCTATGATTTATATTTACGATTGAAAATGTTTTGACACTATACACTTATTATAGTATCAAATGATTTGTTTTAAACGTATCAAGCATGCTTTGGCTGTTATAAGGGAAAACCCTATCCCCCGGCTTGCGTTGCATTGTGTGATAGGACCTGGGTCTTATAACAGCTTCATTTTTCTTTATTTAGCATTGCGCTGTTGTTTTATGCACTGGTATTCTTGGGAGGAAACCCGTTCCGTGTTATACGGCGTGGTCCCTTGAATTACTCTCTTTTAAAGTAAAGTTTTAAATAACTGTTTTAGTTCTCACACCAGTCACATGACTGACCTGGAGTTTATTGTTTTAACCTAAACTCTGGGTGCCCCTATTTTCCGCACGGGCAGCTTGTAGTTTTGGTTTTGCAGATTTATATTCACAGGATCCTGGTTTACAGCTGGAATGATATCCGGAAAGCTCTGTATCCGTATATCACCTTCAGTTGTGCTTTGTATTATTTTCCGCTGCTATGTAATTTATTGTAATCTCTGATATTTATCGAATGTATATTTATTCATTTATACTCTGTATATTCTTGTATCTGATGGAATTGTTGTAATAGCAATGAAATGTTCTCCCGTCTGCGTTCTGTTTTGTCTTGTCCTCACAGTAATTCGTTCTTTCTCATCTCTTCGGAGACCGGGGAAGTTCGGATCGCTTCATTTGGTATCAGAGCTTTGGTTTTCAGAGCTTGAGAACAAGACACATTAGAACCATACGAAAGAATTCATCAGATATTGGATTAGCAATATCCAATTAGAATGACTCGTTAGAGATAGGATCAGTAGTATCCTAGAACGAGTGTGAAGAGTATATTTTTCAAATGAAAACAATTTTGTTTTGAAAATTTAAACCATTTTATACGTATTTGAATATTTTATTTGTATTGAATATGGACAATCCAATATATAAAGGTTTTGTATATATGCGTCATGAACGTATATTCGAAGTTTTAATATACTGGATAGATATAGGGTTACACTCTAGTCGCCCGGAGATGATATTGATGATAGCGATCACATCATCAATATTTATGTTCGTGTTACGAAGGTGTGATTTTCTATATATTTCCATTAGACTGGTGTGAGAACCAAAACTTATATAGCTAGAACACTTTGTTGTGAATTGGCATCAAAAACGAGATTTTCTGTATATATATCAAAATTATGAATTTGAAACTCTAATCCACTAATTGATTGATGTTTGCGTTGTTTGTTTATTTGTTTAATAATTTTGAACCATTATTCCTAATTGAACCAAATATTGAATGTTATTAAAAATTGGTCGCATTTGCTTGCATATACATATACTTACATTGAACAGGTCATAGCAAGGAGGCTAGAGCAGAGAATAAAATTTGTTTGCCCGACAAATAGGTACATGTTTACTACATAATTTACTGTTTTGTTTGGGTGATGATGATTTTATGAGCCTATTGGCTAGCCGCTTGGCTTTTTCTTTTTCTTTTTGAGATCAGAAGGCCTATATGGCAAATTCGGGATTTTCCCGTGGCTCCCGGTGCAAGGGAGGTTATGGCGAAATTTTTCGAAAATTTAGGGTGTTAGCCAAAATTTGAAAATTCTCAGAAACTGAAAAGTTGGAGAATGGAAGCCAGATCGAACATAGGGTAGATTAATCAAACCACTTTCGACTTTGTTCCTTTTCGGGGACGAAAAGTTTTAAGTGGGGGAGATTGTAATAACCCGGAAATTCTGAGCCAGTTTAAAATTTTTATTTTGGCAATTTTAGCGAATTTTGAATATTTAAAATAGATTATTTTAAATAATATCGAAGAGAAATTTATTTTGAATATAATTCGAACGTATATATTATATACGTCGTCGTTAGAATATAAATATTTATATATAATTATAAATAGAATAGAAAATGGCGCGGTAGTTCGATAATTCGATTTCAAACTTCGATTGAATGTACCGGGTGCAAAACAATCCGGATTTTAGTGAAACCAAAAATGATAGGATCTAATTGATAATATCTTTCCAACGAATTCGAAAAATCAAAATTTCATAGCGGGAATCAAAAGATATGTCCAGTTGAAGATTCTGAATAGTCGCTATGGAATTCAGGCCCTTAAAAATAGACATTTTGCAAATGACCTCGGATTTCGACGAAACCACTTTTGTTGGGTCCGTGATGTCAAATTATTGCTAGGTTTCAAATTTCATAATTTTTCGAATCAATATGTGAGCGTGGCAAAGGAAAACGTGTTTGACCAGTTTCAGTTGATTTTAATCAACTGGAAATTGGCCATTTTTCCAACGGTCTCAGAATTCAACGAAACTAGTTTTGTTAGGACCGTATCGTCAATACGAAGCTAAAAAATATTTTTATGGAATTTATAGAGTTGTTATGTGACCCCGGTAATTTGAAATGTACGTTTAAAATTCAATATAATGATTTAAATGTAAATTCAACGGAAACTGATCGTAACGGTCGAATCAGCTTACGATACATATCGCATTGTGTTCGGAATGGGGGTAAAACGCTATAGGCGATAGTCGTTGGGCTCAATTTAGAGTTCTAATTTAAAAGCAACTTTTTAGGAGGAAATAAATAAATAAATAAATAAAACCCCTTTTTCCACATAAGCCCCCCTACCCTTTTCGGTCAAAACCCGTTGACCTTTCCCTCCTCCCCCAATTCGATCTCCAGATCGATTAAAAAGAAAAAAAAAAGAAAAAAAAAATATAATGGCAGGGGGGGGGGGGGGAAATCGCGATCCCCCCCGATGATCGTCGTCGCCGCCTTGAGGGAGGCCACCACCTCCGAAGCTCTGCCCCCCCCCCCCCCCGTCGGATCGAGAGCCCCCCGATGAGCCGCGCCACAGCAGCGAGAGCCCCCCCTTCCTCCATCGCCGCACCGCCCCCCTAGCCTCGCACTGACCCCGTACCCCGCGCCAAGCCGCTCGCCTCTGGCTTCTCAGTCGAGCGCCAAACCCTAGGGCAAAGGACCCCCTTCGGCAGTGAGCTTCAACACCTCGACGCAACCCCGGACTCCGCCTTCACCTCCTCCGAACGATGTGAGTTTGATTTATCGATTTTTATCATATGTAGATAGTGATAAAAATGCGATCTCTTTTTTTTTTTATGAATAAGTAATAAGAATATGATTTTTATATTTTTAAAGGATTAAAAATATGATTTTTATATTTTTAAAGTATTAAAAATATAATCTTTACTATATAGAAGTGGTAGAAATATGATTTTTGTTTATGTAGAGAATTAAAAATATCATCTTTATATAGTAGGAGGGATAAAAATATTGTTTCTATCATGGTAGCAAGTTAAAAATATTATTTTTATTCGTGTAGCTAAGTAAAAATATAATCTTTGATATATATATAGCGATGTAAAAATATAATTTTCATAACGAAATAAAAATATCACCTTTATATAGGTAGCAAATTAAAAATGTGATTTTTATAGTGATGAAATCGATATTTTTGAAAAGGTGAAGTCTATATTTTTGAAAAGGCGAAATCTTTATATATTGAATAGCATAATAAAAATTTGATTTTTATATATTGAATAGCATAATAAAAAATTCGATTTTTATATATTGAATAGCGAGATAAAAATTCGATTTTTATATATTGAATAGCGAGATAAAAATTCGATTTTTATGTATGGAATAGCGAGGTAAAAATTTGATTTTTATATATTGAATAGCAAAGTAAAAATTCGATTTTTATATATTGAATAGCGAAGTAAAAATATGATTTTTACATATGTAGTGGCTACAGCAACGAAGATGACGAAGATGCGATAACGATGAAGATTTCTATAAAAGAAGTGCCGTGAAGTTGGATAGCTATTTGTGAGAATTTCTCACCTTTCAATTTCTTTTCTAGTTATATATACATACTAGGATGCAGACGGTGCTTAGTAGCACCCGACACAATCGTCCACAGACCATGGACTTGTTTGTTTGGTTGCATAGATTAGTTGGATTATTTGAGCTGAATTTGACTGTTGGGTGAATTGAAATTAATTTGATTGATGTGTGAATGGCGTGGGCCTTCACTAGACCGGGGATAAGGCTAGGCCTCGTCCCGTTTCTAGTATCGTGCCGTTATGCCGCCGAAATTTTCTAAAATATGTTAGAAAAATAAAAATATCATTTTCATTGTGTAAATGAACTGAATAAAAATTCGTATGTTAAAATAAAATGTTTTATCGTTTAAAATATAATTTTTAACGTGAAGTGAATAAAATAAAATATTCATTTACAAACCGGACGGTTTGTTTATGTACACCTATTTGAATGACATTGATTGGGACGATAAATTTTACACATCGCCCAACTGCACAAATAAAAATCTGTGTTTGTTGATTTGAAACCCCACACGGGTGTTGGGATGAAATATGAAGTTCACTCATCCTGATTTATTAAATATGTCGATCGATTGATTGACAGGCTGTTATAAGCGTTAGATATCTATAGTTGATGCTTATACAGTGTAGTGCACTTTGGTTGATGGTTGGTTATTTTTCAATGCTGTTATATACATGTGTTGCATGAAAATCCATATAATTAATTTTATATGGTGATTGATTGGGCCTCATTCCAATTTAGAAGATAAAGAATATCATAAAATAAAGGTTCATGTGTTGACTGTACTCATCTGTTGAGATTAGTCATGTGTTGAACGTAATATTTTAACAATAAATTTTATATCTTGATTACCATAAAATAAAGGTTCATGTGTTGACTGTACTCATCCGTTGAGATTAGTCATGTGTTGAACGAAATAATTTAACAAAAATAGTCATACGTGGACAGTACTCATTCGTTGAGACTAGTCGTGTGTTGACAAAAATAAATATTCATTTGTTGAATAGAATAAAGGAATATATGAAGCCGTGTTGATTAGATTGACGCCATTTTGACGTGAACGATATTTATATCGATTTTATTCATTTTAAAATGAATATTGAAAAGTGATTTCGAAATTGAATATTTTGAAAGGAAATTTGAATTTGAACTGAATAGAAAACGATTTCGAAATGAATTGAATAGAAAACGATTCCAAAGTGAATTGAATAGAAAACGATTTCGAAATGAATTGAATAGAAAACGATTTCGAAATGAATTGAATAGAAAACGATTTCGAAATGAATTGAATAGAAAACGAAATGAATTTGATTCAAATAGAAAACGAAATGAATTTGATTCAAATAGAAAACGAAATGAATTTGATTCAAATAGAAAACGAAATGAATTTGATTAGAAAACCAATTTGAATTGAATCGAATAGAAAACCAATTTGAATTGAATCGAATAGAAAACCAATTTGAATTGAATCGAATAGAAAACCACTTTGAATTGAATCGAATTGAAAACGAATTCGAATTGAATTAAAACGAATTGAAATGAATTCAAATTGAATTGAAATTTGAATTGAATAGGAATGAATTTTAAAACGAATTTATAAGGAAAGATTCAATTTTGATTTGAATTGAGATGGAAGTTGAAATTGCTTTTGAAACGAATTTAAAACTATTTATATAATTCGTTTTAAATAGAAATCGACGAAATATATATTATATATATAATATAACGGCCTGAATAGAACGCGCCGCGCCGCGGCAGTTCGTAAATTTCGACCATTTATTTCAAACGGACATTACGGGAGATCCGACCGTCGGATTCTCCTAAAACCAGAACCGTTGGGTTCGTATCGAAAAGGGCTTTCTAACGAATATTTGAAATTCAAAATCTAACGGTTGGATTTGGAGATACGTCCAAATCAAATTTGAAAAAGGTCGCTGTAAGTGCAGTTCGATGGCCATTGTTGGAAATCGACTGTACGGACCTTGATAAAATTATTAAAAATAGTAATAATTTGTGTAAAATCATAAGAAATGATTTGGGAAAAATTGGGGTGAAAAACTCCATATTTGAAAAGATAAAAATGGATTTTTATCGAAATGAACTAGTTTTGAACTAAATTTAAAACCCAATTATATTTAAATAAATAAATTAGATTTAAAAAGGGGTTTTAAATAATCGGAATTTCTGATATATTTAATTGGATTTGAAATGGGTTTATCGTGAACGGTGTTTTAAATAACACTAGTTCTTTAACCCAATAATAAATAGAGTGTGATTTGGGTTTGTCGTGAACTGTGTTTTAAATAACACCTAGTTCTTTAACCCAGTAAAAGGAGTTTTAACGAATCTGCAATTAGATTGAAATATGAATTGATAATTTAAATTATCAACTTAGAAAATAAGCGAGAATGGAGTATCACCAGTTTTGCTCCAAAACGATAGTTAAATCTTTAATTAGATTTGAACGTGAAATGGTAATTAACTTTACCGATAACACCGTGGTATTAGATATGGAGTATCACCAGTTTTGCTTCATGGGATGAATAGGTTGGGATTGGGAAATAAAATAAATAATTACTTCGGTGTGGTTCGCTAATCTCGACTAGTTCAGAAAACCATACTTTGGTTTGAAACGACATCCAAAGGAAGATTAAAGGATAAATTTTAAAGAATTTATCTTGGATAAAATTAATGGGAACCTTTCCCTAAAAATGTGATTTTGTGAATAAAAGAATATTCTGAATTGGAATGAGGCGTATGTTGTGTTTGTGTAACATTTGTTTTAATATACGCGGGTTGTTCGGAAAGTCCGGGTTTATACCCATTCTGAATAATCGATTCGACGATAAGTCGAAGATGAAGACGGTGGTCGAAGACCAGAAGTCTTCACATCGTTTGGGTAATTACTGACGATCCTGATTGGGCTGTACACCCAAGAGGATGGAAATAGTTGGTGGTCGTCCAGACGTACTTGGAGATGGATGGATATGCGAGGAAAGTGCCTCCGGTTTCGTTCAGACCCAGAACGGACTTGTAAATGGATTGTGTGTCTGACACTGGATTTTATTCTGTGTTGATTGATTTCTATTAAATATACATCTGTTTGGCGGCAGAGAATTTATTCTTTTGCTTAACGCCCTTCTCTGAGACGTACGAGATCAGAGGTTGTATATCGATGGACATCAGTCGCATGGCATGAATTGCTTGTGTGGCACGCTAAGATGCAATGATCAAGGCTTTTGTTGAAAAGCAAAGTCTTGTGGTTGATGATCAAAGCACGGCCTACGTGGCAGCTTTGTGTATAACGTGAATTCGCGATCCTCACACCTCGGTATGAGTTAAAAACGGGATAAGGACTGCAGGGAGAGCACGACGTTTCTTTTTAGCTTTGGTGGTGTCATTGACTTACCAGCCCTGACATATATATACTTTTCACCTTTGTGGTTGTTGGATGAGGCGCCTCGATTATAGGTCTATAAGGACCGGGAAACGTGTGTTCAGGAATAAATAATCCTCTAACGTAAGTGAGGACCGGCCCTGAAGCATCCAGGGGTTGCCCAGAGTGCGTAGCCCTGGGACATTTGCTAGAGTGTCTCGAACGCGGAGAGGAGCTTGCCCCTTGCCTCGACTCATGACGGAATCCAATTTCCAATACGTGTAATTCGGTTTTAATTGTAGAACTAGTACGGCGACATAGTAGATGGTAGCTATGTCGCCTATGATTTATATTTATGATTGAAAATGTTTTGACACTATACACTTATTATAGTACCAAATGATTTGTTTTAAACGTATCAAGCATGCTTTGGCTGTTATAAGGGAAAACCCTATCCCCCGGCTTGCGTTGCATTGTGTGATAGGACCTGGGTCTTATAACAGCTTCATTTTTCTTTATTTAGCATTGCGCTGTTGTTTTATGCACTGGTATTCTTGGGAGGAAACCCGTTCCGTGTTATACGGCGTGGTCCCTTGAATTACTCTCTTTTAAAGTAAAGTTTTAAATAACTGTTTTAGTTCTCACACCAGTCACATGACTGACCTGGAGTTTATTGTTTTAACCTAAACTCTGGGTGCCCCTATTTTCCGCACGGGCAGCTTGTAGTTTTGGTTTTGCAGATTTATATTCACAGGATCCTGGTTTACATCTGGAATGATATCCGGAAAGCTCTGTATCCGTATATCACCTTCAGTTGTGCTTTGTATTATTTTCCGCTGCTATGTAATTTATTGTAATCTCTGATATTTATCGAATGTATATTTATTCATTTATACTCTGTATATTCTTGTATCTGATGGAATTGTTGTAATAGCAATGAAATGTTCTCCCGTCTGCGTTCTGTTTTGTCTTGTCCTCACAGTAATTCATTCTTTCTCATCTCTTCGGAGACCGGGGAAGTTCGGGTCGCTTCACATAGTGTACATGCTCAACACAAACTATACGCACGCACAGACAAGCGCAAACAAACACATGCACTCATCTCTATTCACATACACACCTGGACAATTAATGTAATAACCCAGAAAATGTGAACCAATTTAAATTTTTTAATTTTGGTTATTAACAAAGAATTTGGATAATTGAAATAGCATATTTCAATAAAATAATGACTTTGGGCTAGTATGGCAGTTTGAAAATTTGAATACAAACTTTGTCTGACTGTACCGGGTGGAAAATATAACGGATTTTAGCAAAATTGAAAATATTTAAATCTGTTTATGAATACCTTTCTAACGAATCTGAAAAATTGAAGTTTCATAACGGGAATCAAAAGTTATGGCCAAATGAATTTTCAGAAAGGTCGCTATATAGCATATATAGCCCTTGAAAATAGATATTTTGCATACGACCTCGGAATTCGACGAAACCTCATTTGTTGGGCCCGGGATGTCAAACCATTGCTAGGTTTCAAATTTCATAATTTTTGAAGCTAGTATGTGAGCGGGGCAAAAGAAAATGTGATTGGTCAATTTCTGTTAAAATGGATCGACCTAAAAATGGCCATTTTTCAAACGAGCTCAGAATTCGACGAAACTGGTTTTGTTGGGACCGTATCGTAAAAACAAAGCTAGATATATTTTTCTGGAATTTTTCGATTCAGTTTGTGGCCCTGGCAAATTGAAATGTATGTTCAAATTGAATATAAAATGTTTTATACTTTAATTTGAAAAATAACCGACTGTAACAGTCGAATTGGCCAACGAAACATATCCCATTGTGTCCAGAATGGGGGTTTTTAGCTAGGGGTGACAGTCGTTGGGTTTGATTTCGAGTTCGTTTGTAAAAACACTATTTAAAATTTCCTATAAATCCTCGGCCAATAGGATTTTTTCTTTCAAAAAAAAATCACGGAAAAACCCTAGCCGCCTTTCGCTCTCGACGGTTCATCGAGCTCCGCCCTTCCCCCTCGTTTTCCCGCCGCCACAGGCGAAGCCAGGCCGCGCCACTACCACCATTCGAAAGCCCCTTCGCCCCTCTTCACATCCGACCCCGACACGACCTCCACCATCACCTCCTCCGCCTGAATCGAGCCCCCAAACTTCGAGACTTCCCAGCGCCGCCGAAGACGCCACAGGCCACCGGAGAGGACCAGACCACCATTGACAGGAAGCCCCCACCCCCCTATTTCACGTCAGCACCGTCGATCATCCCAACACTGCACCGATTTTGCGAAAATCCCAAACCTAGTTCTGAACAAAATATAAAGGTTCAACCTTTATTATTCTGAAATGAAAATAACACTTTTAAGTGTTGCAAAACTTTGAAAAATTAGATCTTTTTCGTTCGTTAACGAAATTTGATGAAACAGGAGACATCGTGACCGCAAGGAGGCTCTCTACCATCTAGCAGAAGCCGCGCATTTTTCTGATCTTCCTACGATTTTTAGCACTACAAAAACCAATGTGAGGAATCTAAACTAAATTGTGTGAATGGAATCGTGTTGTATAAATTATATAAGCGAAGTGTAAATTATATACGCATTGTATACCTCATGTACATGTGTTGTATAAGTTATATCAGCGATGTATAAATTATACAAGCGTTGAATGAAATATATATGCTTTGAATTATGATGAAATGCAAGTGAATTATAGAAATAATATATATATATACTCCCCTCGTCCATAGACCATGGACGATATTTATTGCTTGTGATTGACGTGATATTATATGGTATGACGAATGGTTGGAAATAATTGTTTGTGGTTGATATTGTGGTTGAAAAATACCTTTGTGGTTGAAAAATACCCTCTTGTGGTTGAAACAAATTAGAATAGGATTGTGGAATTGAAAATAAAACATGCCGCCTGCATGCGAACTAGATGCATGATCCCCATTGTCAAAAACTGCGAGGTTTTAAGGTAGAGCGAGGAGCCGTACTAGGGACGGTCCCGGTTTTAACTACCCTGCCATTATGCTGCCGAAATTTTCTGAAATATTCATGTGTTAGAATAATTTTCATTCGTTGAAATTAATCACATATGTTGAAACCAATATTCATGTGTTGAGTTGAAATTCATTCGTTGAGTTGAAATTCATGTGTTGAATATTATTTGAATTTAAACAAATAGCTTTAGCGATAAAAATCCCATTTTTATATATATATAAACTGTAGAGAATATTCATGTGTTGAGTCGAAATTCATTCGTTGAGTCAAAATTCATGTGTTGAATATTATTTGAATTTAAACAAATAGCTTTAGCGATAAAAATCACATTTTTATATATATACAAACTATAGAGAATATTCATGTGTTGAGTTGAAATTCATTCGTTGAGTCAAAATTCATGTGTTGAATATTATTTGAATTTAAACAAATAGCTTTAGCGATAAAAATCACATTTATATATATATATACAAACTATAGAGAATATTCATGTGTTGAGTTGAAATTCCTTCGTTGAGTCGAAATTCATGTGTTGAATATTATTTGAATTTAAACAAATAGCTTTAGAGATAAAAATCACATTTTTATATATATATATACAAACTATAGAGAATATTCATGTGTTGAGTTGAAATTCATTCGTTGAATTAAAATTCATGTGTTGAATGTTATCGTATTTTAAAATAAAATGAATAGACAAATTTTTTTTACATTTTTATTGGAACTATGAAGTGTTGAAACATCCATTTGTCGAATAAATATTTTAAATGATAAAAATATCATTTTTATCATATATGTGATATGCTAAAGATACGCAGACGTTGAAATAA
This sequence comes from Allium sativum, assembly GCA_030737875.1. Classification (NCBI taxonomy): domain Eukaryota; kingdom Viridiplantae; phylum Streptophyta; class Magnoliopsida; order Asparagales; family Amaryllidaceae; genus Allium; species Allium sativum. Next base: position 401,928,487 of record CM060922.1, on the reverse strand, counting down.
ATATTTGTGAATGAAATATTATTTTTAACATGCATAGGAACTAAATAAAATAGTCATGTGTTGAAATCTATTTTAGTTCGCCAAATTTATCATCTTTGAAATGAGCAGTGTTAAAAATAGCCACTTGTTCAAATAAATGTGCATGAGTTGAAATATACATTAATTAGCTAATGATATGATTTTAGCCTATGCATGCAACATTAAGATGAATGGTGTTTTTAAAAGCAAAGTAAATCAAATATGAAGTTGAATGGAAAATGATAAGTGATAAAAACTGTATATATGTACATGCATATTTATTGAACAGGTTATAGCAAAGGGGCTAGAGAATAGGAATAAAATTTTGTGCCCGACAAATAGGTACACATTTACTGTTTTGTTTGGGTGATGATTTTATGAGCCTGTTGGCTAGCCGCTTGGCCTTTTCTTTTTCTTTTTGACATGAGACGCCCGTGTGGCTATTTGGGAATTTTCCCAGCCCCTCCCGTACAAAGGAGGTTATGGCGAAATTTTCCAAAATTTAAAGGCGTTAGTGAAATAACTGAAATGAAAACGATATAGGGATTTTTGAATGAACTATATTTATATAAATATAAATAAAATTAAAACGAAACGTGGTCGTGCAGTTCGTGTTTTGAAACCGTGATTTCAAGCGATTAGTGGGGGAAATCCGACCATTGGATTTTCCCGAAACTGCAACCGCTGGGTTCGCCTTGGAAATATCTTTCCAACGGCACCAACCTTGGAAAAATCCAACGGTTGGATTGTCTGGAATGTTCAATTCAAATCTGAAGAAAAACAGAGCCAGAATCGATTATATTTATATATAAATATAAATATAATTAAATTAAATCGAATAACGACGCTGCAGTTCGAATTTTGAAACCGTAAAACGACTAGTGTGGAAGATCCGACCGTCGTATTTTCACGAAACTGGAACCGTTGGGTTCGCTTTGGGAATATCTTCCCACTGATATAGACTTTGTAGAAATCCAACGGTTAGATTTTCCGATACGTGTAAAACAAATTAGGGGAGAAACAACGCCAGTGCCACGACACGACCTGAAATGTCGTTTAATTGAATATAGCCATTTTTAAATAAATAAAAATGGCGAAAAATCGTTATAAAATATTATAAGCAACATAGAGTGAAGATAAACCAATTTGGCTTGATTTGATTGATATTTGATGGTTGTATGTGTTTGACACGAAAATAACACTAAAGAATTGAAATATGGATGTCGAATAATATAACCATGGAAAGAATTGATTTAAATTCTAATTACGTGAATTATTTGAAAAGGCCGAGCTAACCCTCATTTCAAATAATTTATCGAGCGATTCGAATTGGAAGATACAAAGATGATTCAAGACCGACGATCTTCATATCGGTTGGATGGGCGCTGCTGAGGTTCCTGACCGGAGTAGCTACCGTGAAGGAACGGAAGTAGTAGCCGTCTGAACGTATGTGTTGATTGTACGGATATACGAGGAATTTGACGCCTCCGGTTTCGTTCAGACCCAGAACGGACTTGTAAATGGACTGTGTGTCTGACATTGGATTTTGTTCTATACTGATTGATCTCTATTAAATATATATCTATTTGGCGGTGGAGAATTTATTCTTTTTCTTAACGCCCTTCTCTGAGACGTACGAGTTCTGAGGTTATATATCGATGGAAATCAATCGTATGGAGTGGATTGCCTATGTGGCATGCCAAGATGCTGTGATCAAGGCTTTTGTTGCAAAGCAAAGTCTTGTGGTTGATGATCAAAGCATGGTCTACGTGGCTTGGCTTTGTGTATAGCGTGGATTCGCGAGCCTCACATCTCGGTATGAGTTAAAAACGGGATACGGACCGCTGGGAGAGCACGACGTTTCTTTCTAGCTATGGTGGTGTCAGTGACTTACCAGCCCTGACATTTATATCTACTTTTCACCTTTGTGGTTGTTGGAATGCGTGGCGCCTCGATTATAGGTCTGTAAGGACCGGGAAACGTGTGTTCAGGAATAACTAATCCTCAAACGTAAGAGAGGACCGGCCCAGCCGAATCCAGGGTTACCCAAAGTGTGTAGTCCTAAGGCATTTGCTAGAATGTCTCGAAGCAAAGAGGAGTTTGCCCCTTGCCTCGACTCATGACGGAAATCCAATTTCCAATACGAGATAACGGATTCGATTGTAACTTATTTATGGCGACATAGTGGCATGGGATGCTCATGTCGCCTATGATTGATATTTATGATGCTATTCGTTTTTGAAACATATATGCACTAGTAATAATATCAAATGATTTTGCTTTACACGTATTAAGCATATTTGGCCATTATAAGGTAAAACTCTATCCTCCGGCTTGCGTTGCATTGTATGATGGGACTTGAGTCTTATAATGGCTTCATTCTTTTTAAAAGCATTGCGTTGTTTTAAAGAATTTACTTTGTTTTAAATGCACTAGCAATCACTGGAGTAAACCCATTCCGCGAAAGTGGCGTGGTCCTATGATTTGCTTATTACTATTGTCTAAACTGTTAAATAGATTCCTCATACTAGTCCCCATGACTGACTCGTTGTTTGTTTCACTTTGCAAACGCGGGTGCCCTTATTTTCACACGGGCAGCCTAGTTCATAGGTGACAGGTTGTTTTTGGCTCTACACTGTTGCATAGAGTGCATTTTGGCTCATGGCGAGGCTGGCTTCACAGAGATGACTTTGACATTTTCCGCCATTATTGTACTTATATTATGATTCCGCCACAGGCGATGCAGACTGCTTTACTTTCCGTACTCATTATCGTATGTATATGTACCGCCTTCGGCGATGTAGACTGATACCCTTATTATGTCTCACTGCATGTATATATTCCGCCTCTGGCGATGGTGACTGATCATTTCCCCTTTTATTTACTAAGTTATATCCTACACTGTGCTATTCTGATGTTGTTACATGTTGTGATTCCGCTGTCATATCCACGTAAAATTATTCTATTTATTGTTTATGCTATTATCTGTACTCTGCTATGATGATTGATGTGTTATATCCCAATGATTATCCTTAATACCGCACCTCGGATTTTGGGATCGTCACAGTTGGTATCGGAGCTTTGGTTAACCTTAGTTCCGGGATCTAACACATTAAACACCTTGTCAGAATAGAATCAGTAGCGTTCTAAGGCGAGTAGCTCGTTAGAGATAGGATTAGCAATGTCGTAGAATGAGCTAAGCAGATTAGCAAAACAATTTGATCAGTACATCATTACCTTTCCTTATGTTCCCCTGCTTTATCATATATGAAAATTATCAAATCTGTGAGCTTGACTCTTTTCTTGCTTATACAGTACTCTCTCTGATGGCTACATGAGCAGCAGCAGCTAGAGGAGGCCGTGGAGGCCGAGCAGAAGTAGCAGGAGGACGGGGAAATATCCCCGTAGTTGAGGAAGGCCCTATTATTCAGCCACCAGCACCCCAGGGCGGCTGGTGAACGTCGCGATGGCTTTAGGGTTTTCCTTTTTTTTTCTGTATAAATGAATTCGGGGGGGGGGGGGGGGGGCAGAGGTATAGGAGGGAAAAGTATATTTTTTTTTATTATTTAATTATTATATTTTGCAAAAAGGTTGACTTTTACATATGACCTCGAAACGAGGCCCACCGCCTGTCGTCCATAGCATTTTACCCCAATTCCGAACACAATGGGATATGTATCGCAAGCTGATTTGATCGTTACAATCAGTTTCCTTTTGAATTTTCATTTAAATCTCTATATTGAATTTTAAACGCACATTTCAAATTACTGGGGTCACATACTAACTAGAAAAATTCCAGAAAAATATTTTCTAGCTTCGTATTGACGATACGGTCTTAACAAAACTAGTTTCGTCGAATTCTGAGACCGTTTGCAAAATGGTCAATTTCCAGTCGATTTAATTCAACAGAAACTGGTCAAACGCGTTTTCCTTTGCCACACTCACATATTGATTCGAAAAATTATGAAATTTGAAACCTAACAATAACTTGACACTACGGATCTAACAAAAGTGGTTTCGTCGAAATCCGAGGTCATTTGCAAAATGTCCATTTTTAAGGGCCTGAATTCCATAGTGACTATTCAGAATTTTCAACTGGACATACCTTTTGATTTCCGCTATCAAATTTCGATTGGTCAGATTCGTTAGAAAGATATTACCATTTAGATCCAAATGTTTTTGGTTTCACTAAAATCCGGATTGTTTTGCATCCGGTACATTCAATTGAAGTTTGAAATCGAATTATCGAACTACCGCGCCATTTTCAATTCTATATATAATTATAATTAATTATATTCGTTTTCAAATGTCGATTCAAACTCAGTTTTCATCGCCATTATTTAAAATATTTATTTTAAATATTTAAAATCCATTATTTTAGCCAATTTAAAAATTTTAAATTGGTTCAGATTTTCTGGGTCGTTACAATCTCCCCCACTTAAAACTTTTCGTCCCCGAAAAGGAATAAAGTCGAAAGCGGTTTGATAAATCCATAATCATACAACACAACCAATTTGTTTTTAACCTTTTTAACTTTTCAAATATATCTCTTTTATATATTCAAAAATTATATTTCTAAAACCAGACTATACATAAATATAATCACAAATACGTTATTTAAAAACATATTACTCTCGACTCGTTCTGAGGCACTTCTGACCCCATCTCTAACGAGTTGTTCTGATTCTGCTATACTCATACTAGGATATTACTGATCCTATCTGTATAGAGTTACCCGTCCTAGAACACTACTGGTTCTATTTCTGACGAGTTCGTTCAAATGTTATATTCCAGAACTAAGCTTAACCAAAGCTCTGATACCACGATGAGACGACCCGATTTCCCGTTCTCACGGAAACAAGGTTATCTTTGGAATATAACACAGAAACATATAATAGCAGAACAGAATTAAATAAATACACCAGAATGAACAACAAAATATACTGGATAAAAGTAATCATCAGAGTTACACAGTATACAGGATCTTACTTAGTACAAATACAGTTCAGCTATACATAAATGTCTACAGCGGAAATAAACAAAATATGTACAATAGGAGCTGAACAGCATAAAAAGAAATAAATGATAGAATCCATCTTCAGCTCCAGCTATCCAGAAAGAACCAGCTAAACCTGAATACAAGGCTGCCCGTGTGGAAAAGGGGGGCACCCGAGTTTGAGAGTGAAACAAACTATGAGTCAGTCATGGGACTGGTATGAGAAATCTACTCAACACAAATATAATATGGCAAATCACAGGACCACGCCACTTTCGTGGAACGGGTTTACTCCATTGGATTGCCAGTGCTTTAAAACAAATCATTCTTTAAACATCGCTATGCTTTTTATAAAAATGAAGCCGTTATAAGACTCAGTTCCCATCACACAATGCAACGCAAACCGGAGGATAGAGTTTTTACCTTATAACAGCCAAAATATGCTTGATACGAACAAAACAAAGGCATTTGATATTATTGCTAGTGTTTATATGTTTTGAAAACAATTTCAAATCATAACTATCAATCATAGACGACATTAATGCCCCATACCACTATGTCGCCATATATATAGGTATACAATCAAAACCGCACAGTCACGTATTTGGAAATTGGATTTCCGTCATGAACCAAGGCAAAAGATAGTCCTTACCGAATTCGAGACAATCTAGCCCATGTCTCAGGCCCAGACTCAGGTGGGCCCTTGGATCGTCAGGGCCGGTCCACCGATGTGGATTATTATGCCTGAACCCTACGTTTCTCCGCCCTTTGGGGCGTAAACGAGCCAACGAATGACTCCATCGGACCCGGATCGTCCGATCAAACCGAGGCGCCTCGCAACAGCAACAACCACATAAGTGAAAAGTATATAAATGTCAGGGCTGGTAGGTCACTGACACCACCCTAGCTAGAAAGAAACGCATGTCCTCCCTGAGGTCCTTCTCCCGTTTTAGGTTCATACCGGGGTGTGAGGCTCGCGAATTTACGTTATACACAAAGCTACGCCACACAGGCGGTGCTTTGATCATCACCACAAGACTTTGCTTTTCAACAGAAGCCCTGATCACTGCATCTTAGCATGCCACACAGGCAATTCACGCCATGCGATTGATGTCCATCGATGTACAACCTCTGAGCTCGTACGTCTCAGAGAAGGGCGTTAAGCAAAAGAATAAATTCTCCGCCGCCAAACAGATGTATAATTAACAGAAATCAATCAACACAGAATAAACTCCAATGTCAGACACACAGTCCATTTACAAGTCCGTTCTGGGTCTAAACGAAACCGGAGGCACTAAATACCTCGCAAACCCTTCGATCAACACGTACGTCTGAACGATCACCGCTCATTATCCATATTTCGGGATGCCTCCCAATCAGGACCTCGGTTACCATCCAAACGAGGTGAAGATCTCCGGTCTTCGACCATCGTCTTCATCTTCGACTTTCAATCGTCGGTCAATTATTCGAAATGAGAATTAACTCGGCCTTTTCAAATAATTCACGTATATTTAGAATTTCAAATCGATTTATTTCAATGGTTAAATTATTCGACAACACCAATTGTGTTCTTTAATGTAATTTTCACACCAAACACATTCAACCATCAAATATCACATAAATCAAGCAAATTCAATTTATTTCCATTCCATATCGCTTATGATATTTTATAGCTATTTATCGCTATTTTTATTTATTTTAAAATAGCTAATTTATTCAAAACGACGCTTCGGGCCATAAAGCGGCCGTGGCGCTGTTTTTCTTCAGATTTGATTTACACATATATGAAAATCTAACCGTTGGATCTTCACAAAATTTACATCATTAGAAAGGTCTTTTCAAAACGAATCCAACGGTTCCAGTTTCGGGAAAATCCGACGGTCGGATCTCCCGGTACAATCGTTTGAAGTTTCGATTTCAAAATACGAACTGCAGCGTCGTTATTCGATTAAATATAATTCTATTTATATTTATATATAAATATAATTGATTCTGGCGCTGTTTTTCTTCAAATTTGAATTAAACATTCCAGACAATCCAACCGTTGGATTTTTACAAGGTTGGTGCCGTTGGAAAGATTATTCCAAGGCGAACCCGACGGTTGAGGTTTCGGGAAAATCCAATGGTCGGATTTCCCGTACTAGTCGTTTGAAATCACGGTTTCAAAATACGAACTGCACGGCCTCGTTTCGTTTTAATTTTATTTATATTTATATATTTATATAAATATAGTTCATTCAATGATTTCCATATCGTTTTCACTTCAAATATTTTTCTAACGCCTTAAATTTTGGAAAAATTTCGCCATAACCTCCCCTGCACCGGGAGCATCGGGAAATCGCAAATAGCGTTCCCGGTCCTTCTAATCTCAAAAAAGAAAAAGAAAAAGCCAAGCGGCTAGCCAACAGGCTCAAAATCATCACCCAAACAAATCAGTAAATGTGTACCTATTTGTCGGGCACAAAATTTTATTCCTCTTCTCTAGCCCCTTTGCTATAACCTGTTCAATGAATATTGCATGTACATATATATATACAGTTCTTATCATTTATCAATTTCTATTCGACTTCACATTTGATTTCTATTTGGTTTAAAAACTCCATTCATTCTAATGTTACATAAATAGGTGCAAATCATTTCATTAGCTAATTAATGAATATTTCATCTCATATATGTTTACTTTGAACAAGTGGCTATTTTTAACACTTCACATTTCAACGATTTATGCATACAATAAAAATGTGATTTTTATTGTAAAACGATTCATTTCAAAACACTATTTTTCTATATAGTTCATATAGGTGACAAAATAGGATTTTTATCATAAAACAATTTGTTTCAAAATATGAATACCATTCAACACATGAATTTCTAAACAACGAATGAATATCAATTCAACACATGAATGTTTTCAATAGTTTTTATATATAGATAAAAATGTGATTTTTATTATCGAACAATTTATTTCAAAATATGAATACCATTCAACACATGAATTTCTAAACAACGAATGAATATCAATTCAACACATGAATGTTTTCAATAGTTTTTATATATAGATAAAAATGTGATTTTTATTATCGAACAATTTATTTCAAAATATGAATACCATTCAACACATGAATTTCTAAACAACGAATGAATATCAATTCAACACATGAATGTTTTCTATTCAATGAATAAATATAGTTTAAGCATATGAAAATAATTCAAACACACGAATATTATTCAAAATTTCGGCAGCATAACGGCAGGGTAGTTACACCGGCACCGTCCCTAGTACGGCTCCTCGCTCTACCTTAAAACCTCGCGGTTTTTGACAATGGGGATCATGCATCTAGTTCGCACGCAGGCGGCATGTATATATTTATTTCATTTCCACAAACTAATCCTATGTGGTTTCAACCAAATATTTCTCAACCACAAATGGGTATTTTTCAACCACAATCAACCAATATCAATCACAAACAATCCCAAACAACCATTCAATTTTCACAACAATTTCAACCAATAAATATCGTCCATGGTTTGTGGACGAGGGGGCGTATATATATATATATATATATATATAGATATTTATATATAGCAATTCACTTTCATTTCACACATATCTAATATTTTTAAATCAGAAATCTCACCAATAGCTATCCAACTTCACGACTCTTCCTTATAGAAATCTTCGCCTTTTGTCGCTTCCGCCCGTATTCTCTACATATGTAAAAATCGAATCTTTACGATGCTATTCAATATATAAAAATATGATTTTTACTTCGGCTTTATATATATAAAAATCTGATTTTTACTTCGGCTTTCCATATATAAAAATCTGATTTTTACTTTTAAATTTCTAATCTTCTTCTAGTTTATAAATCATTTTAAAATCAGTTTTTATATTCCTTTATAAATCAGTTTTTAAAATCTCCGAAAAATCAGTTTTTATATTTTTATAAATCAGTTTTTAATACTTATATAAAAAATCAGTTTTATTCTTTTTAAAATTCAGTTTTATTCTTTTTTTTTAAATAAACAGTTTTAATTTTATAAAAAATTCAGTTTTTATATTTCCTTTAAAAATCAGTTTATATTTCTAAAACAAAACCAGTTTTATTTCTTTAAAACAAAAATCATTATTAAATTCGGTTTTTAAAAAATAAAATAATAAAATAAACAGAAATACTTACAGAGAGGGGGGGGGGGAGGTCTTCGCAGACGTCGGAGGGCTTCGAGGTGGTGTTGTTCGTCGATGGCGGCGTCTTCGAGGCTCCAGGGGGGCGTCGCGATGCTTCGATCGATGGAGGGGGGGGGGGGGCAGGTCTTCGTCGGCGTCGAGACGAGGGGGGGCGGGTCTTCGTCGGCGTCGAGACGAGGGGGCGGCTGGTGAACGTCGCGATGGCTTTAGGGTTTTCCTTTTTTTTTTTTTTCTGTATAAATGAATTCGGGGGGGGGGGGGGGGGCAGAGGTATAGGAGGGAAAAGTATATTTTTTTTATTATTTAATTATTATATTTTGCAAAAAGGTTGACTTTTACATATGACCTCGAAACGAGGCCCACCGCCTGTCGTCCATAGCATTTTACCCCCATTCCGAACACAATGGGATATGTATCGCAAGCTGATTTGATCGTTACAATCAGTTTCCTTTTGAATTTTCATTTAAATCTCTATATTGAATTTTAAACGCACATTTCAAATTACTGGGGTCACATACTAACTAGAAAAATTCCAGAAAAATATTTTCTAGCTTCGTATTGACGATACGGTCTTAACAAAACTAGTTTCGTCGAATTCTGAGACCGTTTGCAAAATGGCCAATTTCCAGTCGATTTAATTCAACAGAAACTGGTCAAACGCGTTTTCCTTTGCCACACTCACATATTGATTCGAAAAATTATGAAATTTGAAACCTAACAATAACTTGACACTACGGATCTAACAAAAGTGGTTTCGTCGAAATCCGAGGTCATTTGCAAAATGTCCATTTTTAAGGGCCTGAATTCCATAGCGACTATTCAGAATTTTCAACTGGACATACCTTTTGATTTCCGCTATCAAATTTCGATTGGTCAGATTCGTTAGAAAGATATTACCATTTAGATCCAAATGTTTTTGGTTTCACTAAAATCCGGATTGTTTTGCATCCGGTACATTCAATTGAAGTTTGAAATCGAATTATCGAACTACCGCGCCATTTTCAATTCTATATATAATTATAATTAATTATATTCGTTTTCAAATGTCGATTCAAACTCAGTTTTCATCGCCATTATTTAAAATATTTATTTTAAATATTTAAAATCCATTATTTTAGCCAATTTAAAAAATTTAAATTGGTTCAGATTTTCTGGGTCGTTACAATCTCCCCTACTTAAAACTTTTCGTCCCCGAAAAGGAATAAAGTCGAAAGCGGTTTGATAAATCCATAATCATACAACACAACCAATTTGTTTTTAACCTTTTTAACTTTTCAAATATATCTCTTTTATATATTCAAAAATTATATTTCTAAAACCAGACTATACATAAATATAATCACAAATACGTTATTTAAAAACATATTACTCTCGACTCGTTCTGAGGCACTTCTGACTCCATCTCTAACGAGTTGTTCTGATTCTGCTATACTCATACTAGGATATTACTGATCCTATCTGTATAGAGTTACCCGTCCTAGAACACTACTGGTTCTATTTCTGACGAGTTCGTTCAAATGTTATATTCCAGAACTAAGCTTAACCAAAGCTCTGATACCACGATGAGACGACCCGATTTCCCGTTCTCACGGAAACAAGGTTATCTTTGGAATATAACACAGAAACATATAATAGCAGAACAGAATTAAATAAATACACCAGAATGAACAACAAAATATACTGGATAAAAGTAATCATCAGAGTTACACAGTATACAGGATCTTACTTAGTACAAATACAGTTCAGCTATACATAAATGTCTACAGCGGAAATAAACAAAATATGTACAATAGGAGCTGAACAGCATAAAAAGAAATAAATGATAGAATCCATCTTCAGCTCCAGCTATCCAGAAAGAACCAGCTAAACCTGAATACAAGGCTGCCCGTGTGGAAAAGGGGGGCACCCGAGTTTGAGAGTGAAACAAACTACGAGTCAGTCATGGGACTGGTATGAGAAATCTACTCAACACAAATATAATATGGCAAATCACAGGACCACGCCACTTTCGTGGAACGGGTTTACTCCATTGGATTGCCAGTGCTTTAAAACAAATCATTCTTTAAACATCGCTATGCTTTTTATAAAAATGAAGCCGTTATAAGACTCAGTTCCCATCACACAATGCAACGCAAACCGGAGGATAGAGTTTTTACCTTATAACAGCCAAAATATGCTTGATACGAACAAAACAAAGGCATTTGATATTATTGCTAGTGTTTATATGTTTTGAAAACAATTTCAAATCATAACTATCAATCATAGACGGCATTAATGCCCCATACCACTATGTCGCCATATATATAGGTATACAATCAAAACCGCACAGTCACGTATTTGGAAACTGGATTTCCGTCATGAACCAAGGCAAAAGATAGTCCTTACCGAATTCGAGACAATCTAGCCCATGTCTCAGGCCCAGACTCAGGTGGGCCCTTGGATCGTCAGGGCCGGTCCACCGATGTGGATTATTATGCCTGAACCCTACGTTTCTCCGCCCTTTGGGGCGTAAACGAGCCAACGAATGACTCCATCGGACCCGGATCGTCCGATCAAAACGAGGCGCCTCGCAACAGCAACAACCACATAGGTGAAAAGTATATAAATGTCAGGGCTGGTAGGTCACTGACACCACCCTAGCTAGAAAGAAACGCATGTCCTCCCTGAGGTCCTTCTCCCGTTTTAGGTTCATACCGGGGTGTGAGGCTCGCGAATTTACGTTATACACAAAGCTACGCCACACAGGCGGTGCTTTGATCATCACCACAAGACTTTGCTTTTCAACAGAAGCCCTGATCACTGCATCTTAGCATGCCACACAGGCAATTCACGCCATGCGATTGATGTCCATCGATGTACAACCTCTGAGCTCGTACGTCTCAGAGAAGGGCGTTAAGCAAAAGAATAAATTCTCCGCCGCCAAACAGATGTATAATTAACAGAAATCAATCAACACAGAATAAACTCCAATGTCAGACACACAGTCCATTTACAAGTCCGTTCTGGGTCTAAACGAAACCGGAGGCACTAAATACCTCGCAAACCCTTCGATCAACACGTACGTCTGAACGATCACCACTCATTATCCATATTTCGGGATGCCTCCCAATCAGGACCTCGGTTACCATCCAAACGAGGTGAAGATCTCCGGTCTTCGACCATCGTCTTCATCTTCGACTTTCAATCGTCGGTCAATTATTCGAAATGAGAATTAACTCGGCCTTTTCAAATAATTCACGTATATTTAGAATTTCAAATCGATTTATTTCAATGGTTAAATTATTCGACAACACCAATTGTGTTCTTTAATGTAATTTTCACACCAAACACATTCAACCATCAAATATCACATAAATCAAGCAAATTCAATTTATTTTCATTCCATATCGCTTATGATATTTTATAGCTATTTATCGCTATTTTTATTTATTTTAAAATAGCTAATTTATTCAAAACGACGCTTCGGGCCATAAAGCGGCCGTGGCGCTGTTTTTCTTCAGATTTGATTTACACATATATGAAAATCTAACCGTTGGATCTTCACAAAATTTACATCATTAGAAAGGTCTTTTCAAAACGAATCCAACGGTTCCAGTTTCGGGAAAATCCGACGGTCGGATCTCCCGGTACAATCGTTTGAAGTTTCGATTTCAAAATACGAACTGCAGCGTCGTTATTCGATTAAATATAATTCTATTTATATTTATATATAAATATAATTGATTCTGGCGCTGTTTTTCTTCAAATTTGAATTAAACATTCCAGACAATCCAACCGTTGGATTTTTACAAGGTTGGTGCCGTTGGAAAGATTATTCCAAGGCGAACCCGACGGTTGAGGTTTCGGGAAAATCCAATGGTCGGATTTCCCGTACTAGTCGTTTGAAATCACGGTTTCAAAATACGAACTGCACGGCCTCGTTTCGTTTTAATTTTATTTATATTTATATATTTATATAAATATAGTTCATTCAATGATTTCCATATCGTTTTCACTTCAAATATTTTTCTAACGCCTTAAATTTTGGAAAAATTTCGCCATAACCTCCCCTGCACCGGGAGCATCGGGAAATCGCAAATAGCGTTCCCGGTCCTTCTAATCTCAAAAAAGAAAAAGAAAAAGCCAAGCGGCTAGCCAACAGGCTCAAAATCATCACCCAAACAAATCAGTAAATGTGTACCTATTTGTCGGGCACAAAATTTTATTCCTCTTCTCTAGCCCCTTTGCTATAACCTGTTCAATGAATATTGCATGTACATATATATATACAGTTCTTATCATTTATCAATTTCTATTCGACTTCACATTTGATTTCTATTTGGTTTAAAAACTCCATTCATTCTAATGTTACATAAATAGGTGCAAATCATTTCATTAGCTAATTAATGAATATTTCATCTCATATATGTTTACTTTGAACAAGTGGCTATTTTTAACACTTCACATTTCAACGATTTATGCATACAATAAAAATGTGATTTTTATTGTAAAACGATTCATTTCAAAACACTATTTTTCTATATAGTTCATATAGGTGACAAAATAGGATTTTTATCATAAAACAATTTGTTTCAAAATATGAATACCATTCAACACATGAATTTCTAAACAACGAATGAATATCAATTCAACACATGAATGTTTTCAATAGTTTTTATATATAGATAAAAATGTGATTTTTATTATCGAACAATTTATTTCAAAATATGAATACCATTCAACACATGAATTTCTAAACAACGAATGAATATCAATTCAACACATGAATGTTTTCAATAGTTTTTATATATAGATAAAAATGTGATTTTTATTATCGAACAATTTATTTCAAAATATGAATACCATTCAACACATGAATTTCTAAACAACGAATGAATATCAATTCAACACATGAATGTTTTCTATTCAATGAATAAATATAGTTTAAGCATATGAAAATAATTCAAACACACGAATATTATTCAAAATTTCGGCAGCATAACGGCAGGGTAGTTACACCGGCACCGTCCCTAGTACGGCTCCTCGCTCTACCTTAAAACCTCGCGGTTTTTGACAATGGGGATCATGCATCTAGTTCGCACGCAGGCGGCATGTATATATTTATTTCATTTCCACAAACTAATCCTATGTGGTTTCAACCAAATATTTCTCAACCACAAATGGGTATTTTTCAACCACAATCAACCAATATCAATCACAAACAATCCCAAACAACCATTCAATTTTCACAACAATTTCAACCAATAAATATCGTCCATGGTTTGTGGACGAGGGGGCGTATATATATATATAGATATTTATATATAGCAATTCACTTTCATTTCACACATATCTAATATTTTTAAATCAGAAATCTCACCAATAGCTATCCAACTTCACGACTCTTCCTTATAGAAATCTTCGCCTTTTGTCGCTTCCGCCCGTATTCTCTACATATGTAAAATCGAATCTTTACGATGCTATTCAATATATAAAAATATGATTTTTACTTCGGCTTTATATATATAAAAATCTGATTTTTACTTCGGCTTTCCATATATAAAAATCTGATTTTTACTTTTAAATTTCTAATCTTCTTCTAGTTTATAAATCATTTTAAAATCAGTTTTTATATTCCTTTATAAATCAGTTTTTAAAATCTCCGAAAAATCAGTTTTTATATTTTTATAAATCAGTTTTTAATACTTATATAAAAAATCAGTTTTATTCTTTTTAAAATCCAGTTTTATTCTTTTTTTTAAAATAAACAGTTTTAATTTTATAAAAAATTCAGTTTTTATATTTCCTTTAAAAATCAGTTTATATTTCTAAAACAAAACCAGTTTTATTTCTTTAAAACAAAAATCATTATTAAATTCGGTTTTTAAAAAATAAAATAATAAAATAAACAGAAATACTTACAGAGAGGGGGGGGAGGTCTTCGCAGACGTCGGAGGGCTTCGAGGTGGTGTTGTTCGTCGATGGCGGCGTCTTCGAGGCTCCAGGGGGGCGTCGCGATGCTTCGATCGATGGAGGGGGGGGGCAGGTCTTCGTCGGCGTCGAGACGAGGGGGGGCGGGTCTTCGTCGGCGTCGAGACGAGGGGGCGGCTGGTGAACGTCGCGATGGCTTTAGGGTTTTCCTTTTTTTTTTTTCTGTATAAATGAATTCGGGGGGGGGGGGGGCAGAGGTATAGGAGGGAAAAGTATATATTTTTTTTTATTATTTAATTATTATATTTTGCAAAAAGGTTGACTTTTACATATGACCTCGAAACGAGGCCCACCGCCTGTCGTCCATAGCATTTTACCCCCATTCCGAACACAATGGGATATGTATCGCAAGCTGATTTGATCGTTACAATCAGTTTCCTTTTGAATTTTCATTTAAGTCTCTATATTGAATTTTAAATGCACATTTCAAATTACTGGGGTCACATACTAACTAGAAAAATTCCAGAAAAATATTTTCTAGCTTCGTATTGACGATACGGTCTTAACAAAACTAGTTTCGTCGAATTCTGAGACCGTTTGCAAAATGGCCAATTTCCAGTCGATTTAATTCAACAGAATCTGGTCAAACGCGTTTTCCTTTGCCACGCTCACATATTGATTCGAAAAATTATGAAATTTGAAACCTAACAATAACTTGACACTACGGATCTAACAAAAGTGGTTTCGTCGAAATCCGAGGTCATTTGCAAAATGTCCATTTTTAAGGGCCTGAATTCCATAGCGACTATTCAGAATTTTCAACTGGACATACCTTTTGATTTCCGCTATCAAATTTCGATTGGTCAGATTCGTTAGAAAGATATTACCATTTAGATCCAAATGTTTTTGGTTTCACTAAAATCCGGATTGTTTTGCATCCGGTACATTCAATTGAAGTTTGAAATCGAATTATCGAACTACCGCGCCATTTTCAATTCTATATATAATTATAATTAATTATATTCGTTTTCAAATGTCGATTCAAACTCAGTTTTCATCGCCATTATTTAAAATATTTATTTTAAATATTTAAAATCCATTATTTTAGCCAATTTAAAAATTTTAAATTGGTTCAGATTTTCTGGGTCGTTACATAGGAGCAATTCAAAGCTATGTTCAACGAGAAGTTTGTACCTGAGCAGGCCTTAGAGAGGATGCGAGAGCAGTTTGCTAATCTCCAGCTGGGGGATCTCTCTATCCAAGATTACCTCAATAAATTCACTCAGTTGTCGCGCTATGCTCCAGAGCTTATTATGACTAACAAAGCTAAGAATAAGAGGTTTATATTTGGGCTAAAGCGCAAGTACCATGACAGAGCCATGAGCAACATCAAACTCTCCTTCTCAGAATTGGTAGAAATGGCTTGCAATTATGAAGATATGGATGAAAGACACGCCAACCAAGACCGCGCCAAAAGCCAAGCTGCAAATAAGCGCAAGGCTTCAGCAGAACAGCCAGAGTCTAGCATTACAGCGGCCGCTACTCAGAAACCTGGAAAGATACCGAAAGGAAATTGCTACAACTGCGGGAAGCCAGGACATTTTTCTAATGTGTGCAAAGCCCTGAGGAAACCAAAGGCAAATCCAGACTCAGCCGAATGCTACAACTGCCATAAGAAAGGACACTATAGCAGGAATTTTCCTCTGAAGCAGAATGCACAAGTGGATCATGTGTATGACGGGGAGACCCCGCCAGCTATCACCGATGGATCAGGTAAACCCGACGTCTTGGGAGGTACCCTTACCATTAAAAATATTCATGTTTCTGTACTTTTTGATACTGGTGCATCATGTAGCTTCATTTCTTGTAACATTGTTCACAAGTTAAAATTGAAACAAAGAAAGCTTAAGGAACCAATTAAAGTTTAAAACCCGATAGGAGGTTCTGTTAGTCTCTGTACATATTGTAAAGCACCTATTTCCTTTTCTCGATACCGGTTTCCTTTTAAAGTGATTGTCATGGACCTTTCCGAATTTGATATTATACTGGGGCTGGACTGGTTGACAAAGTATAAGGCCGAAGTTAGATGTGCCGAAAGAATAGTTAAAGTCAAAACGAAGCTTGGACCTATATATATACCATGTCATGGCTCAGAAATTAATAGAACAGAATTTTGGTCTTCTTTAGAAGTTACTCCCCCTTCATTAGAAAAGATACCGGTCGTTAAAAACTACGCGGATGTGTTTGAAGAAGTAGAAAACTTACCGCCGCAGAGAGAAATTGAATTTAAAATAGATCTAATTCCTAACGCCCGACCAGTAGTACATCCAATTAGAAGAATGGCCCCGAAAGAAAAAGAAGAGTTAAGTAGTCAAACTCGAGAATTGCTTTGGAAAGGTCTGATCAGACCGAGCTTTTCAGCTTGGGGAGCAGCAGTAGTATTTGTCCCGAAATCAGACGGTACTCTAAGACTTTGTGTTGATTACCGAGATCTCAATAAGCGGACACTGAAGAACAAATATCCCTTGCCACGAATAGACGATCTGTTAGATCAATTAAATGGGGCAACAGTATTCTCCAGAATGGACCTAGCTACAGGTTTCCACCAATTACGTATAGCAGAAGACTGTGTTCCTTTGACAGCCTTCAGGGGTCCCGATTTATTCTACGAATGGTTAGTAATGTCGTTCGGTTTGTGTAACGCTCCGGCATACTTCGTCGATCTTATGAACAGAGTGTTCCGTGGTGTATTGAATAAATTTGTTCTAGTCTTCATCGATGACATTTTAATCTACTCCAAGTCGGAAGGCGAGCATGCAAAGCATTTAGAACAAGTGTTGAAAATTCTAAGGAGAAATGTTTTGAAAGCTAAATTTTCTAAGTGTGTCTTTTGGCAGGATGAAATTAAGTTCCTAAGCCATGTCGTATCAAAAGAAGGGATTGTTGTAGATCCAAGCAAAATTACAGCGATCCAGAACTGGAAACAACCCACTACCCCCACAGAATTTCGAAGTTTCCTTGGATTGGCTAGTTAGTATCGGAAATTCGTTCAGGATTTTTCAAAGATATCGGGTGTATTGACGAAGCTTACAAAGAAGCATGAGAAATTCAAATGGACTCCCGAATGTGAAGAAGCTTTCCAGGAGATGAAACTGAAATTGACAACCGCTCCAGTATTGACAATTATAGAAGGCAACCAAGACTTGACTGTATGGATAGATGCTTCTATTAGAGGGCTAGGCGCAGTATTAATGCAAAAAGGCCAAGTGGTCGCTTATGCCAGCCGTCAGCTGAAGCCGCATGAAAGAAACTATGCAACTCATGATCTTGAGTTATTAGCTATCGTGTTTGCTTTAAGAATCTGGAGGCATTATTTACTGGGCGAGAAGTTCGAACTATTTACCGATCATCAGTCATTGAAATATCTATTCACTCAGAAAGATCTAAACTTGAGACAACAGCATTGGTTAGAATTCCTTGCAGCATACGATTTTGAGATCCTATACACTCCGGGGAAAGCCAACGTTGTCGCAGATGCGCTCAGTAGAAAGAATGAAATCATCGCCAGTTTTATCATTACTTCTTCCTTAGGAGATAAGATTACTATTCTACAGAAAGACGATGAATTTATTAAAAGGATTAGCCAGCGGATCCGAGAAGGAAAACCCTCAGATTTTAGCCTAGATAGCCAAAGGGTCCTAAGATTACGAGGGCGAATTTGTGTGCCAGAAATTCCTGAGCTCAAGAGGGAAGTACTGGATGAATGTCACAAGTCTAAACTCAGCATCCATCCCGGTGTGAGCAAAATGTATAACGATATCAAACGCACATTTTGGTGGAAGGCGATGAAAACAGATATTTCATTATATGTTAGCAGATGCTCCACTTGTCAGCTAGTTAAGAGCGACCAGCAGAAATTGGCTGGACTATTACAACCCTTAGAAATTCCAGGATGGAAGTGGGAGCAAATTTTGATGGACTTCATTGATGGCTTGCCTCGAACTAAGAAAGGAAACGACAGTATATGGGTAATCGTAGATCGCTTCACGAAGACTGCCCATTTCATACCTGTCCGATCCAACAGAACGGCTCAAAGTTTAGCACAGATTTACTTCAAAGAGATAGTTAAACTACATGGGGTGCCTCTCAATATAGTCAGTGATAGAGATCCCCTATTTACTAGCAAATTCTGGGAAGCATTCCAGAATGAATTAGGAACCAAATTGAATCTAAGCACCGCTTATCACCCACAGACAGACGGCCAAACTGAGTGGGTGAATAGAATTCTAGAAGATTTACTGCGGGCTTGCGTTATCGATTTTGGAGGCTCATGGGAAGATCACTTACATTTAGCCGAATTCTCTTATAACAATAGCTATCAAGCGAGTTTGGGAATGTCTCCATTTGAAGCATTATACGGTAGACCGTGCAGATCTCCCGCATGTTGGGTAGAACCTGGCAACAGACTTGTGTTAGGGCCCGATATGATTCGAGAAGCATCAGATAAAGTCGATTTCATTAAGAAGCGACTGAAAACCGCGCAAAGCCGACAGAAAAGTTATGCTGATGCGAGAAGGAGAGATTTATCATTTGCCGTTGGCGATTATGTTTATTTAATAGTTTCTCCAATGCGGGGAGTAATCAGATTCGGCAAAACTGGGAAGTTGGCACCGAGATTCATTGGTCCCTTTCCTATACTTGAACGGATTGGAACTCTATAGGATTACCTGATTGGTTGCCTAGTGTACATGATGTGTTCCACGTGTCTCAACTCAGAAAACATGTTCATGATCTAGATCTTGTTGTAGAAGAAGCAGCGCAACAGGATATAGACATAACTCCAGAATTAACGCTCAGAAGAGAGCCATTAAGGATTGTTGGCAAAGAAACTAGAGAGCTAAGGAGCAAAAAGATTCATTTAGTCAAAGTGCAGTGGAGTAGTGACCCTAGAGACTGTACTTGGGAGACTGAGGAAAGCATTAAACAAGCCTACCCCAAATGCAGAGTGGACATCTCTGACTAACTCCGGTGCAAGGTACCTTTACAATACTTGGCATTTACATTTTATTTCCTACTTTGCTGTTATTTCCTTTTCGAGGACGAAAAGTTTTAAGTGGGGGAGATTGTAATAACCCGGAAAATGTGAACCAATTTAAAATTTTTAAATTTGGTTATTACCAAAGAATTTGAATAATTGAAATAGCATATTTCAATAAAATAATGAATTGGGGCTAGTATGGCAGTTTGAAAATTTGAATACAAACTTTGTCTGACTGTACCGGGTGGAAAATATAACGGATTTTAGCGAAACTGGAAATATTTAAATCTGTTTATGAATACCTTTCTAATGAATCTGAAAAATCGAAGTTTCATAACGGGAATAAAAAGTTATGGCCAAATGAATTTTCAAAAAGGTCGCTATATAGCATATATAGCCCTTGAAAATAGATATTTTGCATACGACCTCGGAATTCGACGAAACCACTTTTGTTGGGTCCGGGATGTCAAACTAATGCTAGGTTTCAAATTTCATAATTTTTGAAGCTAGTATGTGAGCGGGGCAAAAGAAAATGTGATTGGTCAATTTTTGTTAAAATGGATCGACCTAAAAATGGCCATTTTTCAAACGAGCTCAGAATTCGACGAAACTGGTTTTGTTGGGACCGTATGGTCAAAAAAAAGCTAGATATATTTTTCTGGAATTTTTCGATTCAGTTTGTGGCCCTGGCAAATTGAAATGTACGTTCAAATTGAATATAAAATGTTTTATACTGTAATTTGAAAAATAACTAACTGTAACAGTCGAATTGGCCAACGAAACATATCCCATTGTGTCCGGAATGGGGGTATTTAGCTAGGGGCGACAGTCGTTGGGTTTGATTTCGAGTTCGTTTGTAAAAACACTATTTAAAATTTCCTATAAATCCTCGGCCAATAGGATTTTTTCTTTCAAAAAAAAAATCACGGAAAAACCCTAGCCGCCTTTCGCTCTCGACGGTTCATCGAGCTCCGCCCTTCCCCCTCGTTTTCCCGCCGCCACAGGCGAAGCCAGGCCGCGCCACCACCACCATTCGAAAGCCCCTTCGCCCCTCTTCACATCCGACCCCGACACGACCTCCACCATCACCTCCTCCGCCTGAATCGAGCCCCCAAACTTCGAGACTTCCCAGCGCCGCCGACGACGCCACAGGCCACCGGAGAGGACCAGACCACCGTCGACAGGAAGCCCCCACCCCCCTCTTTCACGTCAGCACCGCCGATCATCCCAACACTGCACCGATTTTGCGAAAATCCCAAACCTAGTTCTAAACAAAATATAAAGGTTCGACCTTTATTATTCTGAAATGAAAATAACACTTTTAAGTGTTGCAAAACTTTGAAAAATTATATCTTTTTCGTTCGTTAACGAAATTTGATGAAACAGGAGACATCGTGACCGCAAGGAGGCTCTCTACCATCTAGCAGAAGCCGCGCATTTTTCTGATCTTCCTACGATTTTTAGCACTACAAAAACCAATGTGAGGAATCTAAACTAAATTGTGTGAATGGAATCGTGTTGTATAAATTATATAAGCGAAGTGTAAATTATATACGCATTGTATACCTCATGTACATGTGTTGTATAAGTTATATCAGCGATGTATAAATTATACAAGCGTTGAATGAAATATATATGCTTTGAATTGTGATGAAATGCAAGTGAATTATAGAAATAATATATATATATATACTCCCCTCGTCCATAGACCATGGACGATATTTATTGCTTGTGATTGACGTGATATTATATGGTATGACGAATGGTTGGAAATAATTGTTTGTGGTTGATATTGTGGTTGAAAAATACCTTTGTGGTTGAAAAATACCCTCTTGTGGTTGAAACAAATTAGAATAGGATTGTGGAATTGAAAATAAAACATGCCGCCTGCGTGCGAACTAGATGCATGATCCCCATTGTCAAAAACCGCGAGTTTTAAGGTAGAGCGAGGAGCCGTACTAGGGACGGTCCCGGTTTTAACTACCCTGCCGTTATGCTGCCGAAATTTTCTGAAATATTCATGTGTTAGAATAATTTTCATTCGTTGAAATTAATCACATATGTTGAAACCAATATTCATGTATTGAGTTGAAATTCATTCGTTGAGTTGAAATTCATGTGTTGAATATTATTTGAATTTAAACAAATAGCTTTAGCGATAAAAATCACATTTTTATATATATACAAACTATAGAGAATATTCATGTGTTGAGTTGAAATTCATTCGTTGAGTCGAAATTCATGTGTTGAATATTATTTGAATTTAAACAAATAGCTTTAGCGATAAAAATCACATTTATATATATATACAAACTATAGAGAATATTCATGTGTTGAGTTGAAATTCATTCGTTGAGTCGAAATTCATGTGTTGAATATTATTTGAATTTAAACAAATAGCTTTAGCGATAAAAATCACATTTTTATATATATACAAACTATAGAGAATATTCATGTGTTGAGTTGAAATTCATTCGTTGAGTCGAAATTCATGTGTTGAATATTATTTGAATTTAAACAAATAGCTTTAGTGATAAAAATCACATTTTTATATATATACAAACTATAGAGAATATTCATGTGTTGAGTTGAAATTCATTCGTTGAATTAAAATTCATGTGTTGAATGTTATCGTATTTTAAAATAAAATGAATAGACAAAAAAAATTACATTTTTATTGGAACTATGAAGTGTTGAAACATCCATTTGTCGAATAAATATTTTAAATGATAAAAATATCATTTTTATCATATATGTGATATGCTAAAGATACGCAGACGTTGAAATAAATATTTGTGAATGAAATATTATTTTTAACATGCATAGGAACTAAATAAAATAGTCATGTGTTGAAATCTATTTTAGTTCGCCAAATTTATCATCTTTGAAATGAGCAGTGTTAAAAATAGCCACTTGTTCAAATAAATGTGCATGAGTTGAAATATACATTAATTAGCTAATGATATGATTTTAGCCTATGCATGCAACATTAAGATGAATGGTGTTTTTAAAACCAAAGTAAATCAAATATGAAGTTGAATGGAAAATGATAAGTGATAAAAATTGTATATATGTACATGCATATTTATTGAACAGGTTATAGCAAAGGGGCTAGAGAAGAGGAATAAAATTTTGTGCTCGACAAATAGGTACACATTTACTGTTTTGTTTGTGTGATGATTTTATGAGCCTGTTGGCTAGCCGCTTGGCCTTTTCTTTTTCTTTTTGACATGAGACGCCCGTGTGGCTATTTGGGAATTTTTCCAGCCCCTCCCGTACAAAGGAGGTTATGGCGAAATTTTCCAAAATTTAAAGGCGTTAGTGAAAAAATTGAAGTGAAAACGATATAGGGATTTTTGAATGAACTATATTTATATAAATATAAATAAAATTAAAACGAAACATGGCCGTGCAGTTCGTGTTTTGAAACCGTGATTTCAAGCGATTAGTGGGGGAAATCCGACCATTGGATTTTCCCGAAACCGCAACCGCTGGGTTCGCCTTGGAAATATCTTTCCAACGGCACCAACCTTGGAAAAATCCAACGGTTGGATTGTCTAGAATGTTTAATTCAAATCTGAAGAAAAACAGTGCCAGAATCGATTATATTTATATATAAATATAAATATAATTAAATTAAATCGAATAACGACGCTGCAGTTCGAATTTTGAAACCGTAACTTCAAACGACTAGTGTGGAAGATCCGACCGTCGGATTTTCACGAAACTGGAACCGTTGGGTTCGCTTTGGTAATATCTTCCCACTGATATAAACTTTGTAGAAATCCAACGGTTAGATTTTCCGATATGTGTAAAACAAATTAGGGGAGAAACAGCGCCAGTGCCACGGCATGACCTGAAACGTCATTTAATTGAATATAGCCATTTTTAAATAAATAAAAATGGCGAAAAATCGTTATAAATTATTATAAGCAACATAGTGAAGATAAACCAATTTGGCTTGATTTGATTGATATTTGATGGTTGTATGTGTTTGACATGAAAATAACACTAAAGAACTGAAATATGGATGTCGAATAATATAACCATGGAAAGAATTGATTTAAATTCTAATTACGTGAATTATTTGAAAAGGCCGAGCTAACCCTCATTTCAAATAATTTATCGAGCGATTCGAATTGGAAGATACAAAGACGATTCGAGACCGATGATCTTCGTATCGGTTGGATGGGCGCTGCTGAGGTTCCTGACCGGAGTAGCTACCGTGAAGGAACGGAAGTAGTAGTCGTCTGAACGTATGTGTTGATTGTACGGATATACGAGGAATTTGACGCCTCCGGTTTCGTTCAGACCCAGAACGGACTTGTAAATGGACTGTGTGTCTGACATTGGATTTTGTTCTATACTGATTGATCTCTGTTAAATATATATCTGTTTGGCGGCGGAGAATTTATTCTTTTGCTTAACGCCCTTCTCTGAGACGTACGAGTTCAGAGGTAATATATCGATGGAAATCAATCGTATGGAGTGGATTGTCTATGTGGCATGCCAAGATGCTGTGATCAAGGCTTTTGTTGCAAAGCAAAGTCTTGTGGTTGATGATCAAAGCATGGTCTACGTGGTCTGGCTTTGTGTATAGGGTGGATTCGCGAGCCTCACATCTCGGTATGAGTTAAAAACGGGATACGGACTGCTGGGAGAGCACGACGTTTCTTTCTAGCTATGGTGGTGTCAGTGACTTACCAACCCTGACATTTATATCTACTTTTCACCTTTGTGGTTGTTGGAATGCGAGGCGCCTTGATTATAGGTCTGTAAGGACCGGGAAACGTGTGTTCAGGAATAACTAATCCTCAAACGTAAGAGAGGACCGGCCCAGCCGAATCCAGGGTTACCCAGAGTGTGTAGTCCTGAAGCATTTGCTAGAATGTCTCGAAGCGGAGAGGAGCTTGCCCCTTGCCTCGACTCATAACGGAAATCCAATTTCCAATACGAGATAACGGATTCGATTGTAACTTATATATGGCGACACAGTGGCATGGGACGCTCATGTCGCCTATGATTGATATTTATGATGCTATTCGTTTTTGAAACATATATGCACTAGTAATAATATCAAATGATTTTGCTTTACACGTATTAAGCATATTTGGCCATTATAAGGTAAAACTCTATCCTCCGGCTTGCGTTGCATTGTATGATGGGACTTGAGTCTTATAATGGCTTCATTCTTTTTAAAAGCATTGCGTTGTTTTAAAGAATTTACTTTGTTTTAAATGCACTAGCAATCACTGGAGTAAACCCGTTCCGCGAAAGTGGCGTGGTCCTATGATTTGCTTATTACTGTTGTTTAAACTGTTAAATAGATTCCTCATACCAGTCCCCATGACTGACTCGTTGTTTGTTTCACTTTGCAAACGCGGGTGCCCTTATTTTCACACGGGCATCCTAGTTCACAGGTGACAGGTTGTTTTTGGCTCTGCACTGTTGCATAGAGTGCATTTTGGCTCATGGCGAGGCTGACTTCACAGAGATGACTTTGACATTTTCCGCCATTATTGTACTTATATTATGATTCCGCCACAGGCGATGCAGACTGCTTTACTTTCCGTACTCATTATCGTATGTATATGTACCGCCTTCGACGATGTAGACTGATACCCTTATTATGTCTCACTGCATGTATATATTCCGCCTCTGGAGATGGTGACTAATCATTTCCCCTTTTATTTACTAAGTTATATCCTACGATGTGCTATTCTGATGTTGTTACATGTTGTGATTCCGCTGTCATATCCATGTAAAATTATTCTATTTATTGTTTATGCTATTATCTGTACTCTGCTATGATGATTGATGTGTTATATCCCAATGATTATCCTTAATACCGCACCTCGGATTTTGGGATCGTCACAATTAAATACTCACGCCAAAAAAAAAACATGCAGGCAAATAAAACCACACACAAAATATATTGGGTTTGGTAGGAGGCAGCAGGGTTCGGGCTTCAGGTGGGTGACAAC
The DNA here is from genome assembly GCA_030737875.1 of Allium sativum. Classification (NCBI taxonomy): domain Eukaryota; kingdom Viridiplantae; phylum Streptophyta; class Magnoliopsida; order Asparagales; family Amaryllidaceae; genus Allium; species Allium sativum. The sequence continues at coordinate 401,902,352 of CM060922.1, read as the reverse complement.
TTTTGGAAGAAGGAGACTTCAGGTGGGGTTCAGGTCTGGAGCATGGTGGTCGGCTCGGGGAAGAAGCTGCCCGGTATCTGGTCGAGGCGGAGCGGTGAGCTGTTGATAGAGAAAGGTTCGGTTTTGTAGTGAAGGGAGATCGGACTCGGCTAGAATCGTTGCTGCGATTCTCAGATTGGAGGGCTTTGGGTGAAGCAAAGTCCGGTTGGGGAAAGCATGGTGCGGACAGACGTGGGAAGGTGAAGGTTCAGGAGGCGATGGAATGAGAAACGAGCTAGTAATGATTTAAGTGGGAAAGAAAAAGGAAAATGACGGATTAGAAACGAGGAAAACTAATGGTGAAGGCATTTTTATTTATTTCGAATGGACGAAGTCGTTTAAACCGGAAGAAGTGGGGATATCAAGGAAGTGAGGAACGATTATAGAGGGAACAGTAGAAATGGTCTTTGGAGAAAATGGGAACGTGGTATTGAAAAAGAAATGTTTGGTTAATTTAAATGGAAAGAATATGTGGCTTTTGGAGGTTAATCAACGCATGCATGGTTGGATGACTTGAATGCATGCATGCTACTTAAATTATCCCATTCTTTTTTTATGGCACATTATGCCCTTTTCTTTTTTTATGTATATGTGTAGCATTTGAAACCATCAAAGCCTGGAAAAGGAAAGGCACGCATGTATATAAAATGTAATGCATGCATTGTTAATATGTCCAAACTAAGCCTGAAAAAAAAAATTAGGTGTTTTAATGAAATAAAAAGACAGATTTTGCAGACCCAAAATGGTTAGAAAAGTATATAAGATCGGAAAAGGGACACATCAAACTCAGATGGCTCCGTTTCAAAAATGAAATGTGCAAGCATTTTAACAATTTCAGCACAAACCGAACACCGAAACTGACAAATGAATATATTGTGGAAATCAGCGCGACGAGACGGACACAACGGTATATAATTTTCAGTGTCAGGACGCTCCGTTCAAAAAGGCGTTACGGACCCCTTTTAACGTAAAAATGTGGACGAAAAATGGAGGTCAAAATGTCTGATTTTCGCAAAATGAATTTTGCCGTTGGATTACTGACAACGAATAGAATACTTTTCGTGTTTGTCCGAACTGGTTTTGGAGAAATTTTAAAATCGCTGAAATTTGGTCTGTTATGCGCAGCTTTGCACTGAAAATTGCACGATCGACAAACATTCAAATTTTCCGATGTAATTTTCACAGCTACAACTGTACGCATTTCAAATTTTAAATTCCCGTTACAAAAAATTGCAAAAAGTTTTCAGAATAAAATTTTGATTTAAATCGGATTTTAAATCGTTAAAAATTACCGGTTGTTACAATTTCCCCCTACTCAAAACTTTTCGTCCCCGAAAAGGAACGAGGCAGGCAAATAGTAATTAAATAATCAATATATTTAAATCAATGGTTCATATTTATTATCATATATGTATATGTCAAAAGTTAAATATTTCAAACATTTTAAAATAGTTTCAAGTATCCATTCGACGCCTCGATTGGCAATATATATCCATCCCACTTTCGAAACCCGAAAATAGATATCGATGATGCTGCAGTCATCACCAAAATCATTTTCAAGCGACTAGAGTGTGACTCTATATCTATCTAATACATATAGGATTTAACATATACGTTGATCAGACGTATAAACCAAATCACTAAGTACTCGGTAGGACAATTTTAGCGTCAAATAATTACTCAAAACATCTTTCTATATTTAAACATAATATATACCAAAATTTTCGAATTATATATTTCAAATCATTAAAAATAAGTAAGGAAAAATTATATCTCTCCTCCCTAGTTTATTTAATAAAATTCAACAATAATCCATAATAAACATACAAACAATATTTTTATTGAATCAAATACATAACTATATTATTCAATCAAGATAAACTTAATTTCTAACAAAGTGTACATCTTTAAAACTTATCCAAAGTATATATATGTACAGACTTAAAGCATGAACATAAAATCTTTCGAAATATTGGTTTTACCAAAACATAATGTTATTCACAAATATACATATCAAATTTCAATATTGCACAAAGAAAACTTATATTATAATATCTTTAAAACAATTATTTCAAGCCAACATTTAACAAGTAAGGATCTCTAGAAGATTTATACTCTCATTCTACTTCTTACCCGTCAAGGATAAGTTATAGAATTCGATTTAAAAGCTGAACGAACAAAAGAACCTAATCAAAGAGGATCTACGAGCGAAGATGGATTCAAATGGATGGGAATTTCAGAAAAAGATTTAAATATTAAACAAAATTTTTATATCCAAAAATATTTATTAAAATCATTTTAAAACCATTTATACTTTCAAAATACGCTCTCTCAAGAAGAACTCTGCGACTGATTCCACTCACTCTAGGGTATCACTACCTTATCTGTAATGAGCCTTTACCCCCATAGGCTAAAGCTTTGATAAAACCAAAGCTATGATACCACTTGTAACGACCCGCCATTTTGGACGTTTCGAGCTGACATGTTTTGTCGATTCGGCACGGTCAAAATGGCGGGTCGTTACACCGACAAAAAGGTACACGTTTAAATTCCATATGAGATTTTATGCGCCGAATTGGCTAGCCGCTTGGCTTTTTCTTTTTCTTTTTGATAGGAGAGGCCTGTGTGGCGGTTTAGGGATTTTCCCAATGCTCCTGGTATAAAGGAGATTATGGAAAAAAATTCCGAAAATTTAAGGAGTTAGAATATTTTTAAGAAATTTTGATAATTGGAAATCAATGTATCGATATATATATATAATTTGATAAGGAAACGAACTTGAAAATAGAATACTATAAACAAAAAGGAAATCTATAATTAAATCTGATAAAAAAATTAGAAAGAGAAACGTATACGTGTTTTATAAATGAATAATTGGTTTTTATGGTGTTGATTATTCAGGAATAATGGTCTTGTCTGTTTTGAAGTTAAGGATGTTTTTAGTCAAGGTCTGAGAGGTAATTTTACCCCCAACTCGATTGTTCTCATTTTTAACCGAAAAATAGGAAGATTCAGTCTCGAAGATCAATGGTTGAATAAAAGATAGTTCAATGAAATATTTTGGGTTGTTTGTAACGATGTTTTACACAACATTCGTTTTAGCCCAAATAAGTCGAATTTTGGAAATATAATAAATAAATATTTCCTGAGAGTAGAATTAAATGAGTTGAGAAAGAAATAAGTAACTGGAATGTTCTCCAATTATAAATAGAATTTTCTAAGTGTAGAAAATAAAAGAAGGCGAGATATGGAAATGTCTTCCAAATAGCGTAATAGGCCAAGAAGAATATTGAAAATATTGTGTTAACGAATATTGATAAGGAAATAGAGAAGTGTTTTAATTAATGAAATATTAATTAAGGGGCCCGAATGTTTGATGTTTTGAATGGATGTTTATTTTTCTTCGATAGTTAAATAACCGACTATTGATGTATTTGCCAATGTCGTTGTCAATAAGGGGAGACCGGTTGGATTATTATCCGTGAACCACTCCGTATTGGCAGTAGTGTTGCGAATCAGATTATATGAAGATAATCGAAGATGGAGTAAAGTGCAAGGACTTTTTCTATTAATAGAAATTGTGCCTTCGGTTTTGTTCAATCCCAGAACGAACATAAATGGACGAATGTCTGACAAAGTATTTCCAATGATCGAATATGTTGGTCTGTATAAATATATATGGTGGCGGAGAATTTATTCTCTTAGCCTAATATCCAGAATATATTTTTGCAAATCAATTAATGATTTACGGATCTGACAATGTGGCATTCAAAGTGATGGTGCTATCAATGAATGATAAGAAATCGTAACCTCAGGCCTCAACAACCGGGAAATGACAAAAATCGGGTAGGCAGCATGGCTATGTGGGTCGCTCCCATTAGGGTGTATAATCACCTATCTAGAGAAATTCATTTAATTCCTTATTCTATTGATGTTGTCCCATTCGGGAAACGGTTGCTGATCCCAACCGTTGGTGATATACATTCGATACACTCAAGCGAAATGAGTTGTCGGTCATGTGTGGGCTGGGTTGCAAGATGTTCTTGTTGAACCCAGTGTATTCCTCTCTAGATATACACTATCGGAAGGTGGTTCCATACCATGTCATAGCCAGAATCCAATCTCCAATAAGCGCCATGCGGGTTTTGATTTTATATTATATATGGAGCGTGAGATGCAACCGTTCCGCTAGATTGTTATTTATTTGATTTAGACACTATTATAATATCACTGGATTTTTGTATCAAAGTGTTTTGGATTATAGTAAGGTAAAAACCGTCTATGTTTATGTAAGGGCTGGTCTTGCTATTATCCTTCCTTTCGAAAGGATTTTGAAAGTTAAACAAATGGTTGGAGTTTACTCACACCAGTCCCATGACTGACCCAGAGTTTATTTTGTTTATTTTCCCTAAACTCTTGGGTGCCCAAATTTGTACGGGCAGTCAAGTAGTTTAGGATTTTTCAGATTCACTTGGAAGAGCTGGAAGCAGGAGGCTTCACCAGTTAGCTATAGACTATCATATTTCCACTGTGTACTATGTTGTATATTGAAACAGGTGTTTATAACTGTTCCAGGAATAACAGTTGTGCTCTGATAATGGTATGTATATACAATTACTGATTTGTATTTCAAAGGTTATGTTATTTAATATATTTTATTTGTTCCGCTGCGAGATTTGTGTTCTTCGTTTTTTTTCTTCTATTCTAACTTTTCTTTCCTTCTATTTCTCGTCCTCTAACTTCTTTCTAATAATGATTCGTATTTCTGTGCAATTTGGGTTGGACGTGTGGTGTTGGTAGTCGACTCAAATAGTACGGATTTGCGGGCCGTTACAGTTGGTATCAGATCTTAGGTTGAGCAAATACCTGGGCTTTGGTGGAGTTGTGCTCATTAGAGATAGGGTCAGTAGTGCCCCAGGATGAGTTGAGTGTATATATACGAGAGAGCGTATTTGTTAATTGATATTAAAATTGTTTTATATTGTGTTGGCTAGTTTGTTGAGTGGTTTATGAATTCTGATCGAATTGTGGCACGTCACTACGTCGATAAGAGTTTGTAAATGCTTCAACAGAAGATTGGTGTAACACCCCACCTCCACTAGGGTGGCTCTTGCAAGCACTCTGACTTTGGAGGGGCGTTTGAATCAGGTAAACATGCATAATGATATATCAAGGCAGAACAAGAACATATGTATATATGTAAACAGAGTAAATAACATAGATAAAACAGCGGAAGATTTCAAAACATTTCAAAACAAGTCTGGTACAACATAGCTTTCCAAATAAACAAGTCTAGATAAAACAACATCAACTGAAAAACTGAAATAAATAAGTGCTATCCCCAATTAAGTGGTAACCATAGCTAGCTTCATGTCGAAACCGTACATGAGCTGAAATCCCACAAGCAAGCAATCCGAAATCCAAGCTAAGCTCCAGTATTCCCTCCCTGAGAACCTGGGGGGGGGGGGGGGGGACGGAAGAAAAGAGGCGAAAGAAAACAGGTCAGTCAAAAAGACTGAGTAAGCCCTGCTACAATCAATGTAAACTGATAAAGTTAACTGGCATGAGCAGCAGGGATGAACATAAGGATAACAATATACTAGCATGATGATTAACTAACAAGGTAGATAAAGGTGTCATCGCATAATCATGATTAAGGTTTTGCACCACAGGTGTACTAGCAAACTAACATGACTTGAATAAACAAGTATTGATCACTTGGCCCAAGCTTTGGCCCAATAACATGAAATGACCCTAATACAAGGTCCAACCAAACGGTCTAGTCGATCGGCTCCCTAAGCCTAACTCGTCACGTGTTGGTGTCAATACGGCCCAATCATAATTGTAGTCGAACTGTACCGGGTCCACCCTTCGGGTGTATCAAGCCCTAGGGTGTCAACCCCTGGACACCATGAACATGAGTGCACAGTCCCGATCTACTGGTACCCGTGCATGTTTTCTCCGGCTACGGACTATGTGCACGACCAGAGTCCGCCCGGAACTACACCGGCGTACCCTCTGTCGTCGCTTTTGGTCACTTACCTCCAGTCCAGTAATCGTGCCCCCTCCCTAGCCTAGTCCCTAGGGTCATGATGATACTAACTTGGGATTACTGCTGGAGTGGGCCCCCATTGCTAGGATTTTTCTAGTGGGTTAAGTACGGTTTAACCCCCTTGCTAATCATGGATTAACTTGGTTAAGTGTAACGATGAGTTCACGACTTAACCCCGATTAATCTACCGAGCCCAAATTGGTTAAGTACTAAGTGGACCATGACTTAACCCTAATCATGAGGCATTAATTAATTTAATGCGCCTTAACCTCTCACATTAGACTTTGTTGCGGTTACTAGTTAAGCCGGGCGGGTCCGGGTAGCTTTACACCACAACTTGGTCTAACCTCGAGTCCAAGGTACAACATGACCAACTTCTCACATTGGGTCCTATTGTTTGTAGCAACTAGTTAAGCCGGTCGGTTCCGGGTAGGTTTACGCTACAAACTCAACCCAACCTCGAGTTGGCCACACTTATCTTTTCTAAGTGTCATGTCCATCATGTTTCCAAAACATGTTACAAGTTTTCAAGCAATTGGGTAGACCTAACTTAATAGGTAAATTCCCAATGGGTAGACCTAACTTAATAGGTAAATTCCCAAGCTTATGTTTTATGTCTTTTAAGTTTACCCAACCCCAAACGCAATCCCATCGCTTACATATCGCAATAGCGCATAAAGGATAGAAAGAGGGAACTTGGCATAATCATGACATAAAGGTATTGAAGCCACAAGTTCAACATGGTGGCATATGAAATGTTCATGTGTTCATATACTTGCATATTACATATTTTGGCCTCAAAAGCATGCATAAAACCAAACTTAGCATATTGGTGATACATGGTGATAAATGACATGTAGAAATGGCCATAAGTTCGCATTTAGCCTCACATGCAAGTTATCATAAGAGATATGATAACTTACATGTTGCCAAAATGCAACCTTTGGCATAAAGCTTGAAGCTTTATGTTCATAAACCCAAGATAAGCTTGCATAACATGATAGCATGAACAAAATGTTCAACCCAAACTTGCATAACATAACTTGGCATACTTGCATATAAACTTGCATATCACAACATGATAAACTTGCATATAAACTTGCATATCACAACATGATAAACTTGCATATAAACTTGCATATCACAACATGATAAACTTGCATATAAACTTGCATATCATACATTTAACTTTAGAGTTTAAGTATGAAAGTAGAATAGGGCTTACAATGCTTAAGAAGTCACAAAAATATGACAAAGCCCTTATGAAATCAATTAAACCCAAAATGCAAGCAAAACCCTTGAGCCAAAATGATCAAGACTCTTTCTTTATGATGCAAATATATAAACTTGACTTGAATGCAAGCTAATGATGCTCATACAAGTTTGAAAACACTTGTATGCATGGAAAATCACTTAGGAATTTATTTAGGAATTTTATGAAGAGAGTGGAGGCCATGAGAGGATTGATTTTGCCATAGTTTAGTTGTATGAATGAATAATGATGATTTAGGGTAGGTTAGGGTCTTATTTATAGATTAGGCAAGTGTTTTAGGCCATAGGATTAAACCTAGATTCAATCCAAGCCATCAAAGCATGTCTTGGGGAAGAAGTCAAGTGTAGGAACCATCTAGGGCCTTTAGATTAAAGATGAACCATGAGAACCATCCAAATGCAAAATCTGCATTTGAGCGAATCGGCCCACGGGTTGACAGCCAAACACCCTGGATTAACCCCTAGTCGACCCAGCGGGCTCGGGTCGACCTCAAAAATCGGTCGGTTCGGTTATTTCCCTCTCCCAATTCGCTGTTTTGAACATTTTTGCATATTTATTTATTTAATTTTCAATTATATATATATATATATCAATATATATATATTTCTCTGCGCAACCCATTTCACTTAATTAAGTATACTTTAATTTGGGAATTTTTCGTGAAACTTCGCGAGGCCATATCTTGGTCATACGGACTCCGATTTTCGAAAACTCGGACTCTATTTCGCGTATTTTTCCGAGATGAACGCAATGGCATAGCCCGTTTCCCTTGATTCAGATTTTACAGTTTAATTCTGCCTCCATTTATGTTATAACATGTTATTCAAAAATACGGGTTGTTACATTCTTCCCTCCTTAAAGGATTTCGTCCCCGAAATCTCCAAGTTAGGAAGAACGTATCCTACCATCCATCATCCATCTACTCAAAACATCATCCACGAGCAATCATTGTCCTTAAAAGGTTCTAAATGCTGTATGATCATATGCAAAGGTGTGTGTATATGTACTTATCTAATGCGAAAATCAAGAGGTTACTGATTCAGTAAACCCCCTTAATGCAAAATATGTTAGTGAAATGAGTCCATATGTATGCAAATTCCTAACATAATTTATAATCTCTACATGAGTGCACAAAACATTCATCCATATGCAACATCCACGTGATAGCATAACAAGTTTTCATCCATGAATAAGCATAAACACTCATGCATATGCGGTATGAAAGTGTGTGAACCGATCTTAGTGCCTAACGTGTATTATGCATCCACGAGTATCCACTTGCAAACACTTGCAACCACTTGCAACCATCAAGCATAACATGTTTCAAACACATGTTTCATCCAAAGGGTTTCTACCTAAGGTTCTCAAGACAAGATTAACACGATAAACTAGATAAACATGGATAGCAAAGAGAAAGATATGCTAACAAAGAAAAGAGATTGAGAGTGTACCCTCAAAAAGGAATGGATAAAGCCCACGCATCTTCTCCTCGGTTTCCCAAGTTGCGTCTTCTTCGGCTTCACCCCATTGAACCTTCACCAATTTGACCTCTCGATTCCTTAGCTTCTTGGTCTCCGTCCCCAAGATACGAATCGGAGCTCTCCTCAAGGTAGCCTCTTTCTCCACTTCTACATCTTTTAGAACACTTGGCTCAACAACCTCTGCTGATTCATGTAAACACTTCCGGAGATGTGAGACATGAAAAACATCGTGTACTCCAGCAAGCTTCTCGGGAAACTTCACTCTATAAGCCATCTGCCCGATCCTCTCTATAATAGGGAATGGTCCAACAAACCTCGGTGCCAACTTCCCAATAGCTCCAAATCGGACCACATTCCGCAAAGGAGAAACCTTCACGAAAACCATATCCCCAACATCAAACTCCAAATCCGTTCTTCGCTTATCAGCATAGGATTTCTGTCGGTCTTGGGCCGCTTTCATCCGTCTCCGAATCAACTCGATCTTCTCGGATGTATCTCTGATCATATCAGGCCCAAGTATAAGCTCATCTGTAGTCTCCCACCAATCATGTAGGCGACTTGCACGGCCTCCCATATAAAGCTTCAAATGGTGCCATCCCTATGCTTGCCTGATAACTGTTATTATATGCAAACTCAACAAGAGGAAGATGGTCTTCCCAAGTACCACCAAAATCCAGAATACAAAGCCTCAACAGATCCTCGAGTACCCTATTCACCCTTTCGGTTTGACCGTCCGTCTGTGGGTGATAAGCCGTACTTAGATTCAACCTTATGCCCATAGCTTCTTGCAAGCTATTCCAGAATTGACTTGTAAAGATTGGGTCACGGTCACTGACTATACTAGAAGGGACTCCATGTAGTCTCACAATCTCACGAAGATATACAGACGCTAGCCAAGATGCGGTCCTCTTGCTCTTCACCGGAATGAAATGAGCACTCTTCGTAAGTCTATCCACAATAACCCAAATGCTCGTATTCCCTTTCCTTGACCTTGGTAGCCCATCGATAAAATCCATGGAAATACTCTCCCACTTCCATAGTGGAACGTCTAGAGGATGCAATAGCCCACCGGGCTTCTTCGACTCGGCCTTAACTTGCTGGCAAATGATACATCTAAAGACAAATTCTACCACATCCTTCTTCATCCCAGGCCAAAAGAAAATGCGCTTCATATCTTTATACATCTTATCTCCGCCCGGATGTATAGTCAACTTAGAGCGATGCGCTTCCTCAAGAACTCTTCTTACTAGATCTTCTACCATTGGAACACATAACCTTCCGTCTCTCCTCAGCCAACCCTTGTCATCAATAGAATATCGAGCGAGATGACTAGACGTATCTCCTCGAATTAGCTTATCCACAATCTCAACTATCTGAGGGTCTTCTCTCTGCGAAGCCCCAACTTGATCAAGAAGGGTAGGTCTGAGTTCCAGAGATGCTAAAGAACCAGTCATCGACTCAATCGCCAAAGAGAAATCAAAGGTTGCCACATACTCTAAATTCTTCATCTCAACGAATAGAGGACTTAGGGTCAACCTTCTTCTACTCAATGCATCTGCTACCACATTCCCCTTGCCAGGGGTATAAGCTATCTCAAAATCGAAGGACGCCAAGAATTCCATCCATCTTTGTTGCCTCAGATTTAGATCCTTCTGAGAAAAGAGATACTTCAATGACTTGTGATCGGTATAAAGCTCAAATCTTTCTCCCAGAAGATAATGGCGCCAAGCCTTGAGTGCATATACTATTGCTGCCAACTCTAAGTCATGAGTGGGATAATTCTTCTCATGCACTTTGAGTTGTCTACCGCCAAAGCATATCACTCTTCCTTCTTGCATAAGAACAGCTCCTAACCCCGGTAAATAACTTCCCTCCATCGGGCAAAGCATGAACAGGTGCTGATGTGAGGGCTCTCTTGAGCTTCTGAAAAGCAAGCTCGCATTCTATGCTCCAAGCAAAAACTAAATTCTTCTTCGTCAATTTAGTGAGAGGAGCGGATATCTTTGCGAAGTCCTTGATGAACTTCCGGTAGAAACCCGCAAGAGCTAGAAAACTTCTCACTTCGGTTGCATTCCTTGGAGCCTTCCAATCCTGAACTGCCACTACCTTAGCGGGATCCACCGCTAAGCCTTGCTTAGATACTATATGCCCAAGGAATCCAACTTCCCTTCTCCAAAAGTGACACTTGGAGAACTTGGCCTTCAACTGATGCGCTCTAAGTGTATCCATCACCTCCATGAGATGCCTTGCGTGCTCTTCCTCATCCTTAGAGAATATCAGAATATCATCTACGAAGACCACGACAAACTTGTTCAAGAACTCCCTGAACACCCTACTCATCAAGTCCACGAAATATGCGGGTGCATTAGTCAAGCCGAACGACATGACAAGCCATTCGAAGAATCCATCTGGAGTTCTGAACGCAGTCTTGTCTATACTATCTTCAGCTACCCTGAGCTGATGGAACCCCGTAGCAAGATCAAGCTGAGAGAAAACAGAAGCACCGACAAGCTGGTCAAAGAGATCATCAATCCTCGGTAACGGGTGTCTGTTCTTCTTAGTCAGCTTATTCAACTCTCGATAGTCAACGCAAAGTCGGAGAGAACCATCCGCCTTGGTAGCAAATACCACAGGCGCTCCCCATTCAGATATACTTCGTCTAATGAAGTTCTTCTCAAGCAACTCTTTCACTTGCTTACTTAGCTCCCGCCTTTCACGCGGATCCATGTGCCGAACGGGCAAAGAAACAGGCTTTGCATTATCCACCAGATAAATGCGGAAATCAATCTCTCGCTTAGGGGGCAACCCCCTAACTTCATCGAAAACATCCGGATACTCTCGAACCACTCTCACAGACTGAAGAGTTTCCATTGACGAGTCGAGTGATTCCAGATAGCACAACATGACGGGACCTCTCGGATCACAAGAAATCTCTAGGGTGTTTCCGAGGCGAGTCACGAGCCTCACAACCCTATGCTCAAAATCAAGAATGGCTCCATATCTGGACAGCCAATCCATGCCCAATATCAATCTGTATCCCCTAAAACCAAGAACATAAGCACTGCACAAGAACTCTACACTCAGTATAGAGATCCTCAAATCCCCACATATCATAGACAAATGGGCGGAACCCCCAATAGGATTTGAGACACAGACGGGATCATCTACCAAGCTAGTACTAAGGTGCAAACTATCAACAAGATCAGATGAGATAAAGCTATGCGATGCACCAGAATCAAACAAGGTACGAACTGGAAAATCAGAAATATATACAAGGCTCTCAACAGAGATACTACCTCGATCGGGAACTGGAGCGACATTGAGAGCATGAACTTGCCCTCCTGAAGGTCCAGCACGCTGAGTCTGACCCTGGCCTTGCCCTTGCTTCCTCGGGCAATCCTTACTGAAATGTCCAGTCTCACCGCAGAAAAAGCATTCACCATTCTTCCTTTTCCTCTTCTTACAATCCTTAATAAGATGCCCAACTGAACCGCAATAATGGCACTTCCCCTTGTTGTTCTTGCCCTTGTTGTTATTGCCCTTGTTGTTGTTCCCCTTGTTGCCTTGACTCTTGTTCTTGTTCTGATTGCCTTGACTGCTCTGACCACTTGGATTACCCTGATTTCCTTTTCCCTGGGAATCTGTCTTCTTGGCTTGAGTATCATTCATCTTGGTTTCTTTCTTGACATCTCCCTGAAGTAACGCCATATCAACCAAACTCTCAAACGTGGCCCCATGGGGAATATGTGACATAGCCAATCCCTGCAACGGCTCATTCAATCCTCTAGCAAAACGAAGAGCCTTCTTCTGAGGAGTATTCACCATATCCAAGCCAAAACGAGCTAACTGATTGAACTTGTTCACATATTCTTTGACAGACATATCTCCTTGTTTCAAAGTTATGAACCTCTCCATTTGCAGATTCTCCTCAGCAGAAGATAGAAACTTAAGCATGAACCTTGCCCTGAAATCGGCCCAAGTCTCAACAGGCCTAGTACCATTGGTGACTTCCCACCAATAAGTGGCTTCATCCTTCATAAGCCAAACCGCCAACAAGAGCTTCCTCTGATCGTCTAACCCAAAGATAGCAAACAAATCCTCGGTCTCTTTCAACCAATTTCTGGCCTCTACAAAAGTCTCAGTGCCTTGAAAGTTCTTGCCACCCATTGCTTTGAAATCTTTGCAAGTCTTTGCGAAGTCCACTTGAGGATGCTGAGGGGGAGGAGGAAGAGGAACCTCAGCGACAGGAGGAGGAGGAACATTAACCACCGGAGGAGGAGGAGGAGGAACATTAACTACCGGAGGAGGAGGAGGAACATCTGCGGGGCCGGCTTCGGTCGCCCTAGCCTCCAAAAGTCTCCTATACCAAACAGGTACGTGTACTCCCTCCGGAATAGCAAAGTTATCGGCCATACTGAAAACGAAGAAAAAGACAGATTCAGAATGGAGAAAAACGAAGGAATTTTGCTAATGGCTTTTTGGGGAATAGCCTTTAAAATAAACTAGACTTTTCTTTGGAAAATACTTTATACTTGGTTTTGAAAATAGTTTTCCAAAAGTTTTCTAAAAGCCTTTTTGTTCCTTCTCGTACCATATGCTCTGATACCAAATGTAACACCCCACCTCCACTAGGGTGGCTCTTGCAAGCACTCTGACTTTGGAGGGGCGTTTGAATCAGGTAAACATGCATAATGATATATCAAGGCAGAACAAGAACATATGTATATATGTAAACAGAGTAAATAACATAGATAAAACAGCGGAAGATTTCAAAACATTTCAAAACAAGTCTGGTACAACATAGCTTTCCAAATAAACAAGTCTAGATAAAACAACATCAACTGAAAAACTGAAATAAATAAGTGCTATCCCCAATTAAGTGGTAACCATAGCTAGCTTCATGTCGAAACCGTACATGAGCTGAAATCCCACAAGCAAGCAATCCGAAATCCAAGCTAAGCTCCAGTATTCCCTCCCTGAGAACCTGGGGGGGGGGAAACGGAAGAAAAGAGGCGAAAGAAAACAGGTCAGTCAAAAAGACCGAGTAAGCCCTACTACAATCAATGTAAACTGATAAAGTTAACTGGCATGAGCAGCAGGGATGAACATAAGGATAACAATATACTAGCATGATGATTAACTAACAAGGTAGATAAAGGTGTCATCGCATAATCAGGATTAAGGTTTTGCACCACAGGTGTACTAGCAAACTAACATGACTTGAATAAACAAGTATTGATCCCTTGGCCCAAGCTTTGGCCCAATAACATGAAATGACCCTAATACAAGGTCCAACCAAACGGTCTAGTCGATCGGCTCCCTAAGCCTAACTCGTCACGTGTTGGTGTCAATACGGCCCAATCATAATTGTAGTCGAACTGTGCCGGGTCCACCCTTCGGGTGTATCAAGCCCTAGGGTGTCAACCCCTGGACACCATGAACATGAGTGCACAGTCCCGATCTACTGGTACCCGTGCATGTTTTCTCCGGCTACGGACTATGTGCACGACCAGAGTCCGCCCGGAACTACACCGGCGTACCCTCTGCCGTCGCTTTTGGTCACTTACCTCCAGTCCAGTAATCGTGCCCCCTCCCTAGCCTAGTCCCTAGGGTCATGATGATACTAACTTGGGATTACTGCTGGAGTGGGCCCCCATTGCTAGGATTTTTCTAGTGGGTTAAGTACGGTTTAACCCCCTTGCTAATCATGGATTAACTTGGTTAAGTGTAACGATGAGTTCACGACTTAACCCCGATTAATCTACCGAGCCCAAATTGGTTAAGTACTAAGTGGACCATGACTTAACCCTAATCATGAGGCATTAATTAATTTAATGCGCCTTAACCTCTCACATTAGACTTTGTTGCGGTTACTAGTTAAGCCGGGCGGGTCCGGGTAGCTTTACACCACAACTTGGTCTAACCTCGGGTCCAAGGTACAACATGACCAACTTCTCACATTGGGTCCTATTGTTTGTAGCAACTAGTTAAGCCGGTTGGTTCCGGGTAGGTTTACGCTACAAACTCAACCCAACCTCGAGTTGGCCACACATATCTTTTCTATGTGTCATGTCCATCATGTTTCCAAAACATGTTACAAGTTTTCAAGCAATTGGGTAGACCTAACTTAATAGGTAAATTCCCAATGGGTAGACCTAACTTAATAGGTAAATTCCCAAGCTTATGTTTTATGTCTTTTAAGTTTACCCAACCCCAAACGCAATCCCATCGCTTACATATCGCAATAGCGCATAAAGGATAGAAAGAGGGAACTTGGCATAATCATGACATAAAGGTATTGAAGCCACAAGTTCAACATGGTGGCATATGAAATGTTCATGTGTTCATATACTTGCATATTACATATTTTGGCCTCAAAAGCATGCATAAAACCAAACTTAGCATATTGGTGATACATGGTGATAAATGACATGTAAAAATGGTCATAAGTTCGCATTTAGCCTCACATGCAAGTTATCATAAGAGATATGATAACTTACATGTTGCCAAAATGCAACCTTTGGCATAAAGCTTGAAGCTTTATGTTCATAAACCCAAGATAAGCTTGCATAACATGATAGCATGAACAAAATGTTCAACCCAAACTTGCATAACATAACTTGGCATACTTGCATATAAACTTGCATATCACAACATGATAAACTTGCATATAAACTTGCATATCACAACATGATAAACTTGCATATAAACTTGCATATCACAACATGATAAACTTGCATATAAACTTGCATATCATACATTTAACTTTAGAGTTTAAGTATGAAAGTAGAATAGGGCTTACAATGCTTAAGAAGTCACAAAAATATGACAAAGCCCTTATGAAATCAATTAAACCCAAAATGCAAGCAAAACCCTTGAGCCAAAATGATCAAGACTCTTTCTTTATGATGCAAATATATAAACTTGACTTGAATGCAAGCTAATGATGCTCATACAAGTTTGAAAACACTTGTATGCATGGAAAATCACTTAGGAATTTATTTAGGAATTTTATGAAGAGAGTGGAGGCCATGAGAGGATTGATTTTGCCATAGTTTAGTTGTATGAATGAATAATGATGATTTAGGGTAGGTTAGGGTCTTATTTATAGATTAGGCAAGTGTTTTAGGCCATAGGATTAAACCTAGATTCAATCCAAGCCATCAAAGCATGTCTTGGGGAAGAAGTCAAGTGTAGGAACCATCTAGGGCCTTTAGATTAAAGATGAACCATGAGAACCATCCAAATGCAAAATCTGCATTTGAGCGAATCGGCCCACGGGTTGACAGCCAAACACCCTGGATTAACCCCTAGTCGACCCAGCGGGCTTGGGTCGACCTCAAAAATCGGCCGGTTCGGTTATTTCCCTCTCCCAATTCGCTGTTTTGAACATTTTTGCATATTTATTTATTTAATTTTCAATTATATATATATATCAATATATATATATTTCTCTGCGCAACCCATTTCACTTAATTAAGTATACTTTAATTTGGGAATTTTTCGTGAAACTTCGCGAGGCCATATCTTGGTCATACGAACTCCGATTTTCGAAAACTCGGACTCTATTTCGCGTATTTTTCCGAGACGAACGCAATGGCATAGCCCGTTTCCCTTGATTCAGATTTTACAGTTTAATTCGGCCTCCATTTATGTTATAACATGTTATTCAAAAATACGGGTTGTTACAATTGGACATGATATTGTTTTTAAGTAGGTAAATGAAATAATTTTACTCAAAATTCTATTTTTGATAGAAAAGGAATAATTTTCTGAAATTATTATATTATATGGATGTGTTGGATGTTAATATTATAGTCAAATGAGATTATAAAATTGGAATGGTTATTTATATCCAAATAAAACTTGTATATGAATAAAATATACATATGGGACAAATTAAAATTAAATTCAAACCATAATTTGGAATTTAAATCTTAGGAAGTTGGAAAATATTTTCTGAACTATATTGAAATAATTTAGCTTTGGTTTGAAAAGACTTTTGAATAAAAATCAGCTTGAAATGGATTTTGAAGTGATAAAGCATTGAACTCACTTCAGTGGCTGGGAAATAATTCTGATGATGACTGTAGCATCATTAGTGTTCATTTTCGAGTTTCTAAGTGATGGATTGCTACCTTAGAAAAAAAATTGATGGAAATTTGTTTGAAAGAAAACAAGTTGGTTGAATATTCAACAATTTGAATTTGAGATGGAAATAAATATATGTATATATTTATGTGATTTCAAAAGCATTTAAAATAAAAACCCAGGGATTTGAATTTTGGAAATTTAAATTTAAATTAAGCAAGTTAAATGGATCGAAGTGAATAAATTGATCAGAATCAATTTGAATAGAATAATGAAATACAGATTGGATGTAAATGTGTTGATTGTAGATCATTCAACTTAAATGAATAAAAACCGAAACTTTTGGTTGAACAAAATTTGTTAAAAGATGAAATGTTGAGTTTCAACATAAATGAGTTTTGAAAAGTTAATGGGTTTGAAGCACTTTTCTACCTTAGTAATTTCGGGGACGAAATTCTTTTAAGGGGGAAGATTGTAACGACCCAGATTTCTTTGGACGATTTATTCTAAATATTTAATATGGTTTTAAATATTAAGTTGACAGTATAAATTAATATAAATGATTTTTAGAAATGGTATTTGAATATAAATGATAATAAAAATAATTTATTATTGAAGAATCTGATTATTTATGAATTTAAATTTATTTTATACTAATTTAATATATATAGGTTCAAATTTAATTTCAGAATATATTCTGTTAAGCTCAGAACACCGCTATTACATTGGAACGACGGTCGGTACGCTAAAATAGCGGTTCACGATTTTTAATTGTTAACCCCGAAATATTTTTAGTGGACAGGATCGAAATCAAATCAGAATCCATTTAAAAAGAATAAAAATCGCTTTATTTCACATCACAGTTAATACAAATCAAATCAAAATTTATTGATATGTACCTTAAACTACCTATTCCTTAATGCCTAGCCTTGGCCTTTATAAATATATGCGACATCCCCTACTCTCTTCTATTTTCCTCTTTCGTTAATTCTCTTCAAAAAACGAAAACAATCGAATTCATGCTTCAATCAAAACCGCAAATTCGTTCATTCAAAAATCGAATACTTCATACATATATTAAAAAAACAAAAAGAGGAAATCGCGATTTAGTGAATCAACCGCGAGTTCAAGTTGAAGCACGTGAGGGAGAAGGTGCGATGGTTCTCGGGATCTCGCCTTCAAGACAGTCGATGTAGGGTTCGACTTTATTGGAGCGATGGTTATCAATTTAGAGAATAGAGTTGAAATTGGGTGTTAGGGCTAGGAGGCGCATCGGTGAACCAAGGCTGGTGGAATTTGATTGAGGGACCGGAGTTCGACGGAGTGCGATAGAGTATTTGTTTTGGGTGTGCGATTTGGAATGGGTTAGTGCGATAGGGCAAGAAGTCGATCTGGTTTAAGATGAACGGTTTGGATGATCGATAGTGGTGTTGAACAACGATGGTTAGAAGGAGCAAGCTCAATTTTAGGGTTCAACTTGATTTCTGGAATGCTGATTTGGGAGTGCGATATCAAACAGTGAGGAGTGTAATCGATTTCTTCTAGGGGGAGCGCGATAGGTAGAGAAGGGATGATGCAATGTTCTGACGATGGAAATTAGGGTCTAATGAATAGTAGAAGGCGATGTCAGTTGACTGATTTTGGCGGGATAAGGGTAGTTCAGGTTTGGTACTGGGAACGTGTTGTAACTGCGGGATTCAAGTGAACGGTAGTGTGAAGCTCGAGATTTGGAGACAGTGAGGAAGCGTGGAATTTGAAGCATCAACAACTGGGTTTGATATAGCAAGGATTTGAAGCTGTGTTGGTCGATTGGTTTAAGTATTTGGAGGTGCTTAGTGCAAGTAGTTTACACAGGTGAATAAATGGTTGAGCAAGCAGTTCTATAATGTGCAGGACGTCAGTAAAGTGGTAAAGCTGCTCGGGAAGGTGAAGAAATTGTGTATATTGGATGTTGGTATGGATATGCAAAGATGAAGGGAAGTGAGAACATGGATTAAGGTAATATAAATAAAATAAACTTTAGTTAATGTCTTTTTTTATTTGATTTGATTAATTTCATTTATATCCAAACGAGTAAACTTTTATATAATGTCATACTAACTTAAAAATATATATCATATTAGGGATATATGAGATATTATTGAACGAAGTCAATCGAATAATACGTAGATGAGAATCGCATAACCAGGAACTTGAAAATTGAACTGGAATGGATCTGCAAATAAAAAATACGGTGAGAAAATCTCACTCACCTTTTATTTAGAATTATTTTTATCAGTTAAAAATAATTGTTTGTTGCTTGTTTGGTTGCATTCAATATTTTTGTGCATCTTAAATATATTAGTTATTTAGGCTTGGTGTGCTATTATATATACGTTGGTGGTTGGATATTACCGCAGTCTCATTAGCGGATGCCCGCGGTATCATTAGCGGATGACCCTATACACCCCACGCTATGATAGTGGATGAACTTCTATACTGCGATATCATGCCACGAAGCAGGATGGGTATTATTTCTGTTGACTAACGTCTGTGGATGCAGGAGAACAGGTTGGAGAGATCCAACTGGATTCCTCAAAATTTTATTAATTATCTGTTTTCACATATTATCATATATAATGTGTTGATTGAAAATTGGGTTGTTTGATTGTTTAAATATCATTGGGGCCAAAATGCTGATATATAAAAATATCATGAAAAGAATATTTGAGATTTAAAAGGGGAAATCTATTTTAAAAATAGAATTTGAATTTTGACTGGGCTATAAAAATATTAACTTGTTTTGAATATAAAACAAGTATTGAAATTTATAAACATTTTTTATAAATCGATAATGTAGGATTTGAAATGAATTTATAAACGTGGTTTATAAATTAATAAAGCGAAGAAGTGAAATGAATTTATAAACGGTGTTTATGAACAAAGTGGAAAAATTATCATTGGATAATTTGAATATTTAAATTCAAATGTGAATTTAAAAATAGAAATGTGGAAATCGTTTAAAAGAAATAAACGATGGAATTTATTCTGATGTTCAGAATATAAATTGAACTAGAATAAATCTGTAAGAATTTATGATTTGAATTCGATTAATTCGAGTTTATTTAAATAGAAGTTAGTTGAATATGAAAATAAATTGGGTGTTATATATATAAGTTATTATAAATAGAAATCTCCAAAATAAGGTTTTGATTTAAATAGATTTCGAAATAGACTTGTTTAAATAAAAAAAGGAAATTTATAAAATAGTGTTTATAAATATAATGAATTAATTATCAAGAGGTAATTTGAATATTTAAATTCAAATATGAATTTAAAATAGAATTGAAAAATGGAATTTGAATATAGAAAATTCAAATAGAATTTGAATATCGAAAATTCAAATAGAAGTGAAAATAGAAATTGAATGTAGAAAATTTAAATGGAATTTGAATATGGAAAATTCAAATAGAATTGTAAAGAGAATTAGAAAATAGAAAGTTGAAATCATTTCGAAATGGGAACGATAAAATATATTTCAGAATGCGGATTTTTAAACAAAATAGAAATAAATCCAAAGGATTTACAATTTGTAAAAGGAATTGGAACTAAATATAGATGATCGAAGTATAAATAAATATATTACCAAGTAAGGAAAAATCGACAATTATAGATAATCAAAAATATTATGTTGAATTGGGAAACTTATTTGATATATATTAAAAATATATTAGGATGGAGTTGAATTTATTTTAATCGAAGTTTATAAGTTTTTATATATAAATATAATTAAAACGAACTTGCCGCAGCGCGGCAGTTCGTAAATTGGCATTTCGAACTTCAATTGAGTATATAAAACGCTATTAAAGTCGGAATTTTTTGAAACAGGAATCGTCAGGACAGGTTGAATAATAGTTTTCTAATGGAAGAGAAAAATCTGGATTACATCTGATAGATTTTGAGTTATGTCAAAATCAAATTTTCAGAAAAGCAGCGCCAAAATCGTTTTAAAACCATAATGGTTTATTTAAATAAGTTAAAGGATTTTAAAGAAATAAAATTCGATTTTCCATTAGAAAAATACAGACTGGAGATGTAAAATAAAAATGAACTCCAGTGAAGTAAGTGAAATGATTTTTGAGACAAAAAACAGTTTTTTAGTTATTGAATAAAACTAACTAATTTGAATAACAATTAGTTAATCGAAATTCAATATGAAAATGGACTTTGAATAAGTGAATTCGATTTGGAAATTTATATTCGAACTCGAAAAGGAAACTTGAATCGAAAATGGAATTCAATTTGTTTATAAGCAAGTTGATATTATATGTGAACATGTTATGTTCAAACAAAGAAGTGAAATAGGCAATATAGCTAATGAGAAAATAAATTAGCGAATTGGGTCAAGACGAATGAATAGAGTTGAAACCAAATGGAAATATTTGGATATGTGTTAGACAGGCATGGGATGAAGTGTACGGAGATTATAATTCGAGTGCCCGACAAAAAGGTACACGTTTAAATTCCATATGAGATTTTATGCGCCGAATCGCCTAGCCGCTTGGCTTTTTCTTTTTCTTTTTGATTGGAGAGGCCTGTGTGGCGGTTTGGGGATTTTCCCGATGCTCCTGGTATAAAGGAGGTTATGGCAAAATTTTCCGGAAATTTAAGGAGTTAGAATATTTTTAAGAAATTTTGATAACTGGAAATCAATGTATCGATATATATAGAATTCGATAAGGAAACGAACTTGAAAATAGAATACTATAAACAAAAAGGAAATCTATATTTAAATCTGATAAAAAAAATTAGAAAGAGAAATGCATACGTGTTTTATAAATGAATAATTGGTTTTTATGGTGTTGATTATTCGGGAATAATTGTCTTGTCTGTTTTGAAGTTAAGGATGTTTTTAGTCAAGGTCTGAGAGGTAATTTTTCCCCCAACTCGATTGTTTTCATTTTTAACTGAAAAATAGCAAGATTCAGTCTCAAAGATCAATGGTTGAATAAAAGATAATTCAATGAAATATTTTGGGTTGTTTGTAACGATGTTTTACACAACATTCGTTTTAGCCCAAATAAGTGGAATTTTGGAAATATAATAAATAAATATTTCCTGAGAGTAGAATTAAATGAGTTGAGCAAGAAATAAGTAATTGGAATGCTCTCCAATTATAAATAGAAATTATTTTCTAAGTGTAGAAAATAAAAGAAGGCGAGATATGGAAAGGTTTTCCAAATAGCGTAAGAGGCCAAGAAGAATATTGAAAATATTGCGTTAACGAATATTGATAAGGAAATGGAGAAGTGTTTTAATTAATGAAATATTAATTAAGGGGCCCGATTGTTTGATGTTTTGAATGGATGTTTATTTTTCTTCGATAGTTAAATAACTGACTATTGATGTATTTGCCAATGTCATTGTCAATAAGGGGAGACCGGTTGGATTATTATCCGTGAACTACTCCGTATTGGCAGTAGTATTGCGAATCAGATTATATGAAGATAATCGAAGATGGAGTAAAGTGCAAGGACTTTTTCTATTAATAGAAATTGTGCCTTCGGTTTTGTTCAATACCAGAACGAACATAAATGGACGAATGTCTGACAAAGTATTTCCAATGATCGAATATGTTGGTCTGTATAAATATATATGGTGGCGGAGAATTTATTCTCTTAGCCTAATATCCAGAATATATTTTTGCAAATCAATTAATGATTTACGGATCTGACAATGTGGCATTCAAAGTGATGGTGCTATCAATGAATGATAAGAAATCGTAACCTCGTGCCTCAACAACCGAGAAATGACAAAAAACGGGTAGGCAGCATGGCTATGTGGGTCGCTCCCATTAGGGTGTATAATCACCTATCTAGAGAAATTCATTTAATTCCTTATTCTATTGATGTTGTCCCATTCGGGAAACGGTTGCTGATCCCAACCGTTGGTGATATACATTTGATACACTCAAGCGAAATGAGTGGTCGGTCATGTGTGGGCCGGGTTGCAAGATGTTCTTGTTGAACCCAGTGTATTCCTCTCTAGAGATACACTATCGGAAGGTGGTTCCATACCTTGTCATAGTCGGAATCCAATCTCCAATAAGCGCCCTGCGGGTTTTTATTTTATATTATATATGGAGCGTGAGATGCAACCGTTCCGCTAGATTGTTATTTATTTGATTTAGACACTATTATAATATCACTGGATTTTTGTATCAAAGTGTTTTGGGTTATAGTAAGGTAAAAACCGTCCATGTTTATGTATGGGCTGGTCTTACTATTATCCTTCCTTTCGAAAGGATTTTGAAAGTTAAACAAATGGTTGGAGTTTACTCACACCAGTCCCATGACTGACCCAGAGTTTATTTTGTTTGTTTTCCCTAAACTCTTGGGTGCCCAAATTTGTACGGGTAGTCAAGTAGTTCAGGATTTTTCAGATTCACTTGGAAGAGATGGAAGCAGGAGGCTTCACCAGTTAGCTGTAGACTGTCATATTTCCGTTGTGTACTATGTTGTATCTGGAAACAGGTGTTTATAACTTTTCCAGGAATAACAGTTGTGCTCTGATAATGGTATGTATATACAATTACTGATTTGTATTTCAAAGGTTATGTTATTTAATATATTATATTCGTTCCACTGTGAGATTTGTGTTCTTCGTTTTTTCTTCTATTCTAACTGTTCTTTCCTTCTATTTCTCATCCTCTAACTTCTTTCTAATAATGATTCGTATTTCTGTGCAATTTGGGTTAGACGTGTGGTGTTGGTAGTCAACTCAAATAGTACGGATTTGCGGGCCGTTACACTTCCAAACTATTTAATTCATCTAATATTTGGCTAACGCCTTGAATTTTCAAAAAAATTCCCCATAACCTCCTTTATACGGAGTGCTCGGAAAAATCACAAATGGCCTTAAAAGGCTCCAATAAATCACCATATATTCACACAACAAGTGCTCATTGAGAGATGTGTAAGAATAAATCATCCCAATGCCCATACGGGATTTAAAACTCATTGTGAACAACAATTGTTCCTTACACACCACCTTCAGGCGATGTGTACAATTTAATTACCCTCATTCCCATGTGTCGTAACTACGCAAGAGTGACATGTGTATTTCTGTCATCTCCAGACCTGAATACCGAATCTCCAGTCATTTGTTCTTATGGTATAGCATCAAATAAATGAATGCAATACAATTCACATCATATAAGCATCAAGCAGCCACATGCTTATATGGGTATGCTTATGCTATGCTATGCAGTGTAGTCCAATACCTTTCACTATCCTATGGTGTATGTTCAATTCATCCAAAGGACCATCACCCGCATCCAAATCACACACAGTAGTTATATGTAAATAAATAAATACTCAATCATCCTGTAACAATCCGGAATTTTGGGGCCAATTTAAAATTTTAATTTTAGGAATTTTAATGGATTTTAATATAAATAAGAATGACTAAAAATTTATTTTAAAACGAATAAATTCAATTTAATTATAAAAGGAGTTTAAAACAGCGCTGAAGTTTGAAAATTTGAATTTGATCTTTGACTGACTGTACAGGATTCCAAACAAATCAGATTTCAGCAAAACCAAAAATATTTGAATCTGTTTAATCATATCTTTCCAACGAATCTGAAAAACTGAAATTTCATCGCAGGAATAGAAAGTTATGTCCAGTTTAAAATTTAGAAAAGTCGCTGTAGAATTTATATATATATTAATATAATATATAGCCCTTAAAAATAGTCATTTTACAAACGACCTCTGTTTTCGACGAAACCACTTTTGTTGGAACCGGAATGTCAAATTATTGTTAGGTTTCAATTTTCATATTTATTCGAATTAATATGTGAGCGTGGCAAAGAAAAACGTGTTTTGTCAGTTTCAGTCAAATTTAATTGACTAGAAAAAGGCCATTTTTTAAACAGTCTTGGAATTCGACGAAATTAGTCTGGTTAGAACCGTATTGTCAAAACAAAGCTAGAAATAATTTTTCTGTAATTTTTAGAGTCCGTATGTGGCCCTGGTAATTTAAAAATGTACGTTTGAATTTAATAATCAAAGGATTTATAATTTAATTTAAAGAAAAACATATCGTAACAGCCGAACTGGGTTACAAAACATATTTCATTGTGTCTGGGACGGGGGTTATTAGCTGGGAGCGACACTCGTTAGGTTTGATTTGGAGTTCGTATTGGTTAACATGAATTTTCGAAATAAAAGGATTAAATAAATTGGAAAATACACAGTATTAATACAGTATAAAATACGCAAGCCTTAACCCTATTCTTCTACAGCCGCCATCTACCTATTTCGATGGCCACCACGCTCCTAAATTACCTCGCTAATTACTTCCAATCCATCACGAGTTAGAACCTCAACCCAAGCACAAATCGAAGAGAATTCCGAAAGCTTCAATATCATACGGTGGTGATCACCAATGGCGAGCAGAGACGATCAAAAAATGGCCTGAAAGCCGCGGCCGTTCGTTGGTTTTCTAGAGCACGGGGAGGCAACGAACTGGTCATGGTTGAGGGTGACGGTGGCGCACTCCTAGGCGGTCAGAGGGAGCAGGACAGATCGAAGGCTGGGGCTTCGTAGGTGATGAAGACGGCGGTTGTTGAAGTCGATGGTGTGGGTTTGTTTTTGCGATTACCTGGAGCGTGATATCAGAAAGAAGAACGGTCAAAGGGGACGGGAAGAGTCAAAGTAATGGAAACTAATTTTATTTTATTTATTTTAAATTATAATTGAATGATTAAAACGCCATAACTTCTGCAAACAGAGATGAAATCGAACGAAACGAAAAGCATTGGAATTGTATACCCAAGATCTACATTTCAGAACTGACTAGAAGTGATTTGGAGTCATTTTGAATTTTCAGCAAAGTCAGATCTGAACCGCTTCAAAGCAATGTGAGATTTCTACATTTTATTATTAAAAATTAATTATTCTTTGCTATGTGAATTCCACATAAGTATGTCGTGAAATCTGAATTGATTGATGTTGTTATGTGAAATTATTGGTGTGATGATTATTGTGTTGAAAATAAAATTGTTGAAACCAAATGGTTGAATCAAAGTATACCATTTTGTGAAGTTGATTTGTCAATATAAAATCTCTAGTTTTGTTATAACTAGAAAGAACAAATTTTGATCGTCATTTGTTTGTAATTATAAGAACAAATTTCATCATCATTTTGGTTTGCATTAAAAGTAAATGAACAAATTCATCACTTTTGGTTTGCATTAAAAGTAAATAAACAAAATCATCACTTTTGGTTTGCATTAAAAGTAAATAAACAAAATCATCATTTTGGTTTGCATTAAAAGTAAATAAACAAAATCATCGTTTTTTTCTGCATCGTAAGTTAACAAATAAATTTTCACTTTGTTTATATATTGGAAGTTAACAAACCAATTTATCATTTCATTGTATTGAAGTTGTCAACGAAATTAGTCATTTGTCGCATTGAAATTTATAAAATAAATTTGTCATTTTGTCACCTTAAAATAGACACAAAAGTATATGCATTTTTGTAGAATAGAAGTTGATCTTTTATTTACATTCCTTCATGTAAATAAAACAAGAATTAAAAAGAATGAATTAGACATGTATATCTTTATACATTTAGGAGAAGTAAATTAAAACATTCACATTGACACATTGATAAGCATTAGACAAAACTAAACATTTTTGTTCAACAAAAAGAGTTGAAATAAAAGAATAGAATTTTATTGGCATATTGAACAAAATAAAAGTGTAGAATTAGAAATTTTGTTTTATGGTCATATTGATTACAATAAGAAGTGTAGAATTTGAAATATTCATTTTTATTAAAACATGATTAGTGTTAAAATAGCATTTTTGTTAAAACATTTCTTTTTGTTCATTTTATAAGAATGAACATGAGACATTTCTTTTTGTTCATTTTATAAGAATGAACATAAAATATTTCTTTTGGGGCATTTTATAAGAATGAAAATAAAACATTCTTCTTGGCCATTTTATAAGAATAAAACAAAAACATTTATTTTGTTATTTTAAAAAGAATGAATATGAAAGGCTCATTTTTGTCAAATGAAAAAAAATGATAAAAATGTACATTTTTGTCAAATGTAAAGAATGAAATAAAAACATTCTTTTTATCATTTAAAAAGAATGAAGTAAAAATACTCATTTTGTTTACATTGAAATGAATTAGACAAGACTGTCATTTTGTTTACATTGAAATGAATTAGACAAGACTGTCATTTTGTTACGTTGAAACGAATTAGATCAAAATTGTCATTTTGTTTACATCGAAATGAATTAGATTAAAACATAATTTTTTTTAGAAAATGAAATTAGGGTAAAATATACATTTTTGCTAGCAAATGTGTATTAGAATAAAAAGTACATTTCTGTTAGAAAATATAGATTAAAATAAAAAGGACATTCTTGTCATTCAAAAGAAATGAATTAAAAATAGGCATCTTTGGTCATTTAAAAGAGTGAATTAAAAACATACATTTTATGTAATATTATTCTCATTAAAAGAATAGGATCAGAGGATTGCATTTTTATGTGATATTGAAAATAGACATTTTGCTCATGTAAAAAAAAAGAGTTTAACCAAAATAATCATTTTGGTCATTAAATAGAGTTTAACAAAATAATCATTTTGGTCATTAAATGGAGTTAAACCAAAATAATCATTTTGGTCATTAAATTGAGTTTAACCAAAATAATCACTTTTGGTCTTTAAATATATTTAAATCAAAATAAACATTTTTATGCATTAAAAAGAGTTAAAAAAAGCAGGCATTTTTGTACATTAAAAAAGAATTAGAAAAATTTACATTTTTTTTATACAAAAGAGATTAGATTTTTATTGTTGTTTGTTTACAATAAAAAGAATTGAAATATATGTCTGTGGTGTTGAAATGTTGGATGTGTTAAATATATTGTTAGTATATTCAAACTGAATATTACACTTCCACTTATAAGTCATCCGACTTGTTTATGTGATTGGGTCGATAATTTTTACACATCGCCCAAGTGCAAAAATAATTTATTATTTGATTGTTGGATGAAACCCCACACGGGTGTTGGGATGATATTTGATCTACACTAGTCCCATTATTTAGTGTAGAATCCACTTTGGGTGTTATTTGGATGTTGGATAAATATTTATCATTGATTGTATGCAATACATGGTTTTTGATTGAGTCACATTCCAATAAAGAATATTCTAGCAAAAGAATATATTTTAGATTTTTTTATTTTTGAATGAACTAGTTATTAACTAGAATAAATCATTAAATTTAGATTTAATGAAGTTTTCCCATTTGTTAATATTTAATTTGAAAAAAAATAAATTAAATAAATTGGATTTTGGGTTTGCCGTGAATAGTGTCTTAAATAACACCGTTCTTAAACCCCGTATGAAAAGAATAATCTTTTAATTTAGATTATTAAAAGTTTCAATTATATTTAGTGATTGAAATAAGATGAAATGTGAGTTGGGTTTATTGTGAACTATGTTTTTAAGCGACATTTGTTCTTTAACTCAGCTGACAGTGAAAATATGATTTGGAATTTATAAATCTTTTATTAAGATTTAAATGGGAATTTTCCAAAAGCCAAGTTTTCCAATTTAATATATTAAATTGGAATTGAATGGAATTCGAATTAATAATAACCGAGATAAGCTTATGTAAAAGAAGACCGATACTACATATGGAATTTAAGAGGCTTTTCCGTTATTCCATTTATATTATTGGTCGGATACAGAAATTTATAACAGTTATATATTGATTTGATTTCTGTGAAGATTCTATATATCATGGAAAATGATTTTGGGTTTACCATGAACTATGTTTTAAATGACATTAGTTCTTTAACCCAGTTGAAGATAAGATTAATTTCTTAAATTTAAATAATCATTGAATAATGATTTGTGATATTTAAAACCAAATGGTATTGAAAATAAATCTTTAAAAGAAAGATTTAAGATAAATTTGAAGAATTTATCCTTGATAAGATAATGTGAATATATTATTTAGAAGAATATTATGAATTGGAATGAGACGTTGGATGTGCTTTTATAGTACTTGTTTTTTTAATTATAAAAATAAGTGAATTATTCGGAAAGACTGGGTTTAACCCATTCTGAATAATTACTACGACGATGAAGAGTCGAAGATGAAGACGGTGGTTGAAGACCGACGATCTTGACATCGGATGGATGTGTTGCTACTGAGACCCATGATGGGAGTAGCTACCTTGAATGGGCTTCAGTGGTAGCCGTACAGACGTATTGTTGATTGTCCGGATATGCGAGGACCTCTCATGTGTCTTCGGTTTCGTTCAAACCCAGAACGGACTTGTAAATGGATGCGTGTCTGACATTGGATTTCATTCCATGTGAATTAAATTGATTTCTATTAATGTATATCTGATTGGTGGTGGAGAATTTATTCTCTACTTAACACCCTGGTATATATTAATAGTGATTGATCGCATGGCGTGAATTGTCAATGTGGCATGTCAAGATGCAAATGATCAAGGCTTTTGTTGAAAAGCAGGGCCTTGTGGGATGATCAAAGTATAGCCTATCATGGCAAAGCTTTGTGTATAGCGTGACTTCGCGAGCGTCACACCCCGGTATGAGCCAAAAATGGGATATGGACTGTAGGGAGTGCACACGTTTCTTTCTATCTAGGGGTAGTGTCAGTGCTTAAACTGGCTGGCATTTTACTTATGTGGATGATGGATTGAGGCGCCTCGGGATTATAGGTCGTTAGTGGTCATATGGAGGTCCAAAGGGACTGGGAAGCGTGTGTTCAGGAATTGCCAATACACTACCGTTAGGTGGGGACCGGCCCTACCACATCCAAGGATTGCCCATAGGCGTGATCCTGAGGCATTTGCTAGAGTGTCTCGAATCGGAGAGGACGATCCCTAGCCTCGATTTCATGATGGAAATCCAATTTCCAATACGACCTTGCGGTTTTGATTGTAGAACTAGTATGGCGACATAGTAGGATGGGGTAATATGTCGTCTATGATTAATACATTATGATTGAAATTGTTTTTGAAATATATATACCCATAGATATACACACTAATATTAAATCCGTTTTATTGTATCAAGCATCTTTTGACCATTATAAGGTAAAACCCTATCCTCCGGTTTGCGTTGCATTGTGTGATGGGACTTGGGTCTTATAATGGTCTCATTTTTCTAAAAAGGCATTGCATTGTTTAACGATTTACTTTATTTGATGCATTGGCAATCCAATGGAGTAAACCCGTTCCGCGTTAGCGGCGTGGTCCTGTGATTAGCCTTATTATTAGATAAGTTAAGTTAAGATTTCTCATACCAGTCCCATGACTGACCTGTAGTTTGTTTCACTGGCAAACTCGGGTGCCCATATTTTCCACACGGGCAGTCGAGTAGCTTTTTGCAGATATACTTACAGGATCCTAGTTTACAGCTGAAGCGGTATTCGGAAAGCTCTGTATCCGTATATTCCTTTTAGTTGTATATTTGTATTATTTTCCGCTGCTATTTAAATGTAATTTAAGTCTCTGATATTATTGTATTTCTATTGTGTAATGAGTTTTCACACTCTGTTATATTGTTATACTCTGATGTAATTGTTGTAATCAGCAATAGAATGTTCTTCAGTTTGTATTCTGATGTGTTGTTCTCAAAGCAATCCAGGCTTTCCTTTACGGGGAAGTTCAGGGTCGTTTCATTTGGTATCAGAGCTTTGGTTTACAGAGCTTGAGAACAAGGCACATTAGAACCGAACAAAAGAATTCATCAGAGATTGGATTAGTAATATCCAATGAGAATAACTCGTTAGAGATGGGATCAGTAGTATCCTAGAACGAGTGTGAAGAGTATTATTTTCTTTAAAAATAAGAATGAAAACAAATTTAGTTTTGAAAATTTTATCTTCAAAATACGTATTTGATTTTATTATATTTTAATATGGACAATCGAGTATATAAAGATTTCGAATATACGAGTAATTAACGGATATTCGAAGTTTTAATATACTGGATAGATATAGAATCACACTCTAGTCACCCGGAGATGATTCTGATGGTTGCTAGCGTCATCAGAGTTTATGTTCGAGTCTCGAAAGTGGGATTTCTATATATTTCCATTGACTGGTATGAGAACCAAAACTTAGTTAGTACACATTGTTGTGATTTGCACTAAAAATATGATTTTTGACTATATATAAAAGTTATATATTTAAAAAGTTAATCATCTAATTGATCGCTGGTTGTGATGTTTGATAATTAGTTTCACTAATTAAAATATTAGAATGATAATTAATTAAACTAAAAAAAAAATTCTTTTTTAGTTGAGTTGGTTAATTAAACAACTATTAGCTTCGTTCCTTTTCGAGGACGAAAAGATTTTAAGTGGGGACGATTGTAACAACCCGGAATTTTGGGGCCAATTTAAAATTTTAATTTTAGGAATTTTAATGGATTTTAATATTTAAAATAATCTATTTTAAATAAGAACGACTAAAAATTTATTTTAAAACGAATAAATTCAATTTAATTATAAAAGGAGTTTAAAACAGCGCTGCAGTTTGAAAAATTGAATTTGAACTTTGACTGATTGTACAGGATTCCAAACAAATCAAATTTCAGTAAAACCAAAAATATTTGAATCTGTTTAATCATATCTTTCCAACGAATCTGAAAAACTGAAATTTCATCGCAGGAATAGAAAGTTATGTCCAGTTTAAAATTTAGAAAAGTCATTGTAGAATTTATATATATTAATATAATATATAGCCCTTAAAATAGTCATTTTACAAACGACCTCTGTTTTCGACGAAACCACTTTTGTTGGAACCGGAATGTCAAATTATTGTTAGGTTTCAATTTTCATATTTATTCGAATTAATATGTGAGCGTGGCAAAGAAAAACGTGTTTTGTCAGTTTCAGTCAAATTTAATTGACTAGAAAAAGGCCATTTTTTAAACAGTCTCGGAATTCGACGAAATTAGTCTGGTTAGAACCGTATTGTCAAAACAAAGCTAGAAATAATTTTTCTGTAATTTTTAGAGTCCGTATGTGGCCCCGGTAATTTAAAAATGTACGTTTGAATTTAATAATCAAAGGATTTATAATTTAATTTAAAGAAAAACATATCGTAACAGCCGAACTGGGTTACAAAACATATTTCATTGTGTCTGGGACGGGGGTTATTAGCTGGGGGCGACACTCGTTAGGTTTGATTTGGAGTTCGTATTGGTTAACATGAATTTTCGAAATAAAAGGATTAAATAAATTGGAAAATACACAGTATAAATACAGTATAAAATACGCAAGCCTTAACCCTATTCTTCTACAGCCGCTATCTACCTATTTCGATGGCCACCACGCTCCTAAATTCCCTCGCTAATTTCTTCCAATCCATCACGAGTTAGAACCTCAACCCAAGCACAAATCGAAGAGAATTCCGAAAGCTTCAATATCATACGGTGGTGATCACCAATGGCGAGCGGAGACGATCAGAAAATGGCCTGAAAGTCGCAGCCGTTCGTTGGTTTTCTAGAGCACGGGGAGGCAGCGAACTGGTCATGGTTGAGGGTGAAGGTGGCGCACTCCTAGGCGGTCAGAGGGAGCAGGACAGATCGAAGGCTGGGGCTTCGTAGGTGATGAAGACGGCGGTTGTTGAAGTCGATGGTGTGGGTTTGTTTTTGCGATTACCTGGAGCGTGATATCAGAAAGAAGAACGGTCAAAGGGGACGGGAAGAGTCAAAGTAATGGAAACTAATTTTATTTTATTTATTTTAAATTATAATTGAATGATTAATACGCCATAACTTTTGGAAACAGAGATGAAATCGACCGAAACGAAAAGCATTGGAATTGTATACCCAAGATCTACATTTCAGAACTGACTAGAAGTGATTTGGAGTCAGTTTGAATTTTTAGCAAAGTCAGATTTGAACCGCTTCAAAGCAATGTGAGATTTCTACATTTTATTATTAAAAATTAATTATTCTTTGCTATGTGAATTCCACATAAGTATGTCGTGAAATCTGAATTGATTGATGTTGTTATGTGAAATTATTGGTGTGATGATTATTGTGTTGAAAATAAAATTGTTGAAACCAAATGGTTGAATCAAAGTATACCATTTTGTGAAGTTGATTTGTCAATATAAAATCTCTAGTTTTGTTATAACTAGAAAGAACAAATTTTGATCGTCATTTGTTTGTAATTATAAGAACAAATTTCATCATCATTTTGGTTTGCATTAAAAGTAAATGAACAAAATCATCACTTTTGGTTTGCATTAAAAGTAAATAAACAAAATCATCACTTTTGGTTTGCATTAAAAGTAAATAAACAAAATCATCATTTTGGTTTGCATTAAAAGTAAATAAACAAAATCATCGTTTTTGTCTGCATCGTAAGTTAACAAATAAATTTTCACTTTGTTTATATATTGGAAGTTAACAAACCAATTTATCATTTTTTTGTATTGAAGTTATCAACGAAATTAGTCATTTGTCGCATTGAAAATTATAAAATAAATTTGTTATTTTGTCACCTTAAAATAGACACAAAAATAAATGCATTTTTGTAGAAAAGAAGTTGATCTTTTATTTACATTCTTTCATGTAAATAAAACAAGAATTAAAAAGAATGAATTAGAAATGTATATCTTTATACATTTAGGAGAAGTAAATTAAAACATTCACATTGACACATTGATAAGCATTAGACAAAAGTAAACATTTTTGTTCAACAAAAAGAGTTGAAATAAAAGAATAGATTTTTATTGGCATATTGAACAAAATAAAAGTGTAGAATTAGAAATTTTGTTTTATGGTCATATTGATTACAATAAGAAGTGTAGAATTAGAAATACTCATTTTTGTTAAAACATGATTAGTGTTAAAATAGCATTTTTGTTAAAACATTTCTTTTTGTTCATTTTATAAGAATGAACATGAGACATTTCTTTTTGTTCATTTTATAAGAATGAACATAAAATATTTCTTTTGGGGCATTTTATAAGAATGAAAATAAAACAATCTTTTTGGCCATTTTATAAGAATAAAACAAAAACTTTATTTTGTTATTTTAAAAAGAATGAATATGAAAGGCTCATTTTTGTCAAATGAAAAAAAATGATAAAAATGTACATTTTTGTCAAATGTAAAGAATGAAATAAAAACATTCTTTTTATCATTTAAAAAGAATGAAGTAAAAATACTCATTTTGTTTACATTGAAATGAATTAGACAAGACTGTCATTTTGTTTACATTGAAATGAATTAGACAAGACTGTCATTTTGTTACGTTGAAACGAATTAGATCAAAATTGTCATTTTGTTTACATCGAAATGAATTAGATTAAAATATACATTTTTGCTAGCAAATGTGTATTAGAATAAAAAGTACATTTCTGTTAGAAAATATAGATTAAAATAAAAAGGACATTCTTGTCATTCAAAAGAAATGAATTAAAAATAGGCATCTTTGGTCATTTAAAAGAGTGAATTAAAAACATACATTTTATGTAATATTATTCTCATTAAAAGAATAGGATCAGAGGATTGCATTTTTATGTGATATTGAAAATAGACATTTTGCTCATGTAAAAAAAAAAAGAGTTTAACCAAAATAATCATTTTGGTCATTAAATAGAGTTTAACAAAATAATCATTTTGGTCATTAAATGGAGTTAAACCAAAATAATCATTTTGGTCATTAAATGGAGTTTAACCAAAATAATCACTTTTGGTCTTTAAATATATTTAAATCAAAATAAACATTTTTATGCATTAAAAAGAGTTAAAAAAAGCAGGCATTTTTGTACATTCAAAAAGAATTAGACAAATTTACATTTTTTTTATACAAAAGAGATTAGATTTTTATTGTTGTTTGTTTACAATAAAAAGAATTGAAATATATGTCTGTGGTGTTGAAATGTTGGATGTGTTAAATATATTGTTAGTATATTCAAACTGAATATTACACTTCCACTTATAAGTCATCCGACTTGTTTATGTGATTGGATCGATAATTTTTACACATCGCCCAAGTGGACAAATAATTTATTATTTGATTGTTGGATGAAACCCCACACGGGTGTTGGGATGATATTTGATCTACACTAGTCCCAATATTTAATGTAGAATCCACTTGGGTGTTATTTGGATGTTGGATAAATATTTGTCATTGATTATATGCAATACATGGTTGTTGATTGAGTCACATTCCAATTAAGAATATTCTAGAAAAAGAATGTATTTTAGATTTTTTTTATTTTTGAATGAACTAGTTATTAACTAGAATAAATCATTAAATTTATATTTAATGAAGTTTTCCCATTTGTTAATATTTAATTAAAAAAAATTGGATTTTTGGTTTGCCGTGAATAGTGTATTAAATAACACTTTTCTTAAACCTCGTATGAAAAGAATAATCTTTTAATTTAGATTATTAAAGTTTCAATTATATTTAGTGATTGAAATAAGATGAAATGTGAGTTGGGTTTATTGTGAACTATGTTTTTAAGAGACGTTTGTTCTTTAACTCAGCTGACAGTGAAAATATGATTTGGAATTTATAAATCTTTTATTAAGATTTAAATGGGAATTTTCCAAAAGCCAATTTTTCCAATTTAATATATTAAATTGGAATTGAATGGAATTTGAATTAATAATAACCGAGATAAGATTATGTAAAAGAAGACCAATACTACATATGGAATTTATGAGGCTTTGCCGTTATTCCATTTATATTATTGGTCGGATATAGAAATTTATAACAATTATATATTGATTTGATTTCTGTGAAGATTTTATATATCATGGAAAATGATTTTGGGTTTACCGTGAGCTATGTTTTAACTAACATTAGTTCTTTAACCCAGTTAAAGATAACATTAATTTCTTAAATTTAAATAATCACACTACAACAAAATGACCCTATTACAACGGTGGAACACCGTTGTAATATACATTTTACAACGGTGGGCAAACCGTCGTGTATTAAGAAGTTGTAATAGACTCATATCTTTTACAACGTTTTTACACTGTTGCAACACCGTTGTAATATGTATATTTTACAACTTTTTTCCACCGTTGTAGTAATACATATTACAACATTTTTGCACTGTTGTAGTAGTACATATTACAACTTTTTTTCACCGTTGTAGTAATTCCTGCAACAATTAATTATAACAATACGATTTTTGTTTCGTTATACATTACATTTCATATAAAAATAAATATTTATATTGAATAAAATGATACTACACTTAACTGAAATAATAAATTAAATATTTTATTTCAATATTTGAATTAGTACAACTTTCTGATCCACTATTGTACAACTCACTTTTACATAATACAGTCATAACAATACATACATTCCTCACTACAAATTGATCACTCAATACACTCAGTTACATACACACTTTCGTATAAATATACATACACACTGACACACACCGAGTCTTTATGCTCCAGCATCCAATCCAGTTACCTATCACAGAATTTTACACATGTTAATATAGGACGGTTGATCTTCATAAATTCGCTTCTTAACATCGCAATCCTCAGGTAAGAAGAGGGAGAACATATCATTATACCATGAAATTCCACTCAAAATTATTTGTAATCTATAATAGATTTGAAATTCAAAACAGCATTAAAAATGCATCACTAAATGCAGCCTATTCTGCCATAGACAAAATGCTTCAAATGTCTATTTGGAAAGAAGAAATTAAAAACATTGAAAATGCATCACTAAATGCAGCCATAACCTACCACAATTGAAGGATAAAACTCCAAGCAAACCCAAAACAGGGCACGACACAGCGAAGACCAATACTACACAAGCACTCAAGTCGAAACAACTCGTCAAAGACCACTCATCAACCAACAAACAGAACACAAACTCACCCAAGATCCAGAAGAGCAGGGAACTCACCCACACGATGAGCACCATATATCAACAAATTTTGCAAACTACTACTAAAGTGTGGTTTCAGAAAAAAATATGAGTATATCCAAGTGCATTTGATTTCACCTTTTATTTGCACCATCACATAAATCCTCAGGCAATGAATCCAGAGGCTGGTTACTAGCCTCCCAAAATTCAGACTACATCCAACCGAAAATCCAATTAGTAATGAAATGACAAATCAAATTATACATGTGCACATATAGCCAAGTTAATAAAGTGCATAAAATTTACAGAAGCCTGATAATTGATGGAAAATGAGGAAACTCACCTCGTTTTCAGGAGTTTGTCTGCTAACAATGTTGTCATCCCCAAGGATATTCTCTCTTAAGTTCTTCTTCCGAATGCATATAGCAAGCCTGCACATCAGAAAGACGGAGAACTGAACAATGGTGTCCATCAATGAACACTTAAATAAAGGGGTATGACAAGCGCATTTAGCATTTTTCATGGCGCAATCGTAGCACACAAAATGATGGCTTTCACACTGCAAATTAAAACCAAGTAATATTGATCAGTGTGTTAAGTAACCAAACATAAAAATATTATTATGTTGAAATATAGCTACCTAAGAAATGGGTCCTTTTAAAGGTTTCCTACAAATAAGGAGTTGATGATTAGAGATTCTACCATTACGTATGAAATATTGTTTCTTTCTGCTACTTTGATGCCGAGTTTATTATCCTTCATCGTTTAACTTGTCTTTGTGAATGATCTGATGAGATAATAAAGGTGAGTTATCACCTGACCATTATATTATTTATATAGTAGTCTGAATTAAGGAGATAATGGTCAGAATAGAAAGCGTATAGCCATTCAGCTTATATTTGATACGATGACTTCTTGAATTCCTTGCTTTATTCATTCTCAATTCAGACTTTGGCTCTTCCGATGCATTTATGTTGAAATTTATGTTTTCCAAATTTTACATACGTCGATGCTGGTTGTTTATTATACCACAATATCTGAATATCAATCCTAATTTCAACATAAATTTCTCCCTGATATGTTGTCGCATAAAATAGAATTGAGAAAATAAGTAGAAACAAGTAAATTCTACCCAAACGAATTGCAAAATAGACCAGATAGCCGAAGATCCAGATAGC
The DNA here is from genome assembly GCA_030737875.1 of Allium sativum. NCBI lineage: Eukaryota > Viridiplantae > Streptophyta > Magnoliopsida > Asparagales > Amaryllidaceae > Allium > Allium sativum. Next base: position 401,864,309 of record CM060922.1, on the reverse strand, counting down.
CGAACTTAAATTTGATTTTAAATCCAGATTTTGAAAAAAAACCAGATGGCGAAGATCGTCAGAAACGATTAGCAAGCCTAACCAAAAATAAAAATGAAACAAATCCTACTAAAAATCCAGAAATTAACAAAATAAAAACTCAAACCTTCTTATTTTCATTTTCAGGGTTCGGCTGGTGGACAGAGCAGCGCTAGGATGTTGGTCGGCCCACAACGACTGTTGCTAACAGAGGTAGCGGTGGAAACAGTCAGGCGCGGTGAGGGTTTTTGGGTAGCAGGCGATTTGGTGACGAGGTAGGGCTCAGGCGGTCTTCGGGAAGGTGACGCGGTGGCTTCCCAAAAGGCGGAGGGATAGCAAATATGCTGCTTTGACTGCAGCGGTGGCTGGTGTTGACACCGGAGAGCACGGAACACGGTACAGAGGCGGGTGCCTGGGTAAGGACCGGAAGTGGAGAAGGAAGTTGGATGAGGAACTGGTTAATTGGTAGAGACAGAGAAAGAAGGGGGCGAAAATCAAGTCACCATGGTACAATTAAAGAACGCGTTAATTGGTATTGACGAAGAAAGACGGAGAAAGATGGATGAAACCTTATTTTGAGTTAGGGTGCGGTACTGGAGAGTTGGCCTGGAGAGTTGGCCCGCCTAAATTTTCGATTTGCCCGCCTAAATTTTCGTTTTAAGGAACACAAGAACACGTGAGCTGCTTTGATTATTTGTATCTAAGAAACGCTGTAATTATTAGCAAAAAAAATATTTTTGAATCTAAGGAAAGCTTCTAAGCACTTTTTATTAACTAATTTTATTTAACAGCTGTTATTAATGATTATTTGTTAACCATCAATCGTCAGTTAAACAGTTAATACTTATTCAATGATTACTAATTATTAATTTTTTAATTATTAATTAGTAATAGAAATAATTTCATATTTTGAATTAATTATCAATTTTATTTTATTTCATATTTTGATCACGTTTGTTAAGTCATCTAAATATTCATTTCGATTTTAAGGTTCAATTATCATAAGGCAAAAAAAAAACTAACTAGATTTTAAGGTTCAATTGCCGAGCTATTACTTATTTAATATATGTCTTTATCATTAATTTCAATTATTATTTTAGTTAATTATAAATTATTATTATTATTTACTACTGATTTTTAACTTACAAGTGTTACTTAATTAACGATTGTTGTTAAATTTTGAGTAAGATTCAAATTCAACAGTACACAAAATGTACCGTTTCGGACGGGGCGCTGCTCCCTGGACCCCCGTGACCTGACCGGTAGGTCGAACCCCGTTAGCGGGGGTGTTGCCCCCGCACCCCCACCTTGGGGGGTTGCCACCCCCCTGGACCCCCCCTCCGTAGGGATCATATTTGACAAAAGATTTTGGAAAAACTTTCAACAACGATTACTTATTAAAAAATATTATATACTAAATATTAATTACTACTAATAGTCATGATTAATTATAAATTAAATATTTATTAATTGTTATTTACTTATTGATTATTAATTAATTGATTATTAACCGCTCATTAGTTATTACTTACTAATTAATTACTAGTACTTAATAATGAAGTAGTTATAAATAATTATTTTTAATTAAATATTTAATATTTATATATTGATTATTATTAAATAATTACTAATTGGTTGTTAATTAGTAATTATTAGTAGGAATTATTTATTTATTGATGTATTTTTAATTAAATATTTAATATGTATTTATTGATTATTAATTAATAATTACTAATTGGTTGACAATTACTAATTATTAGCATGAATTATTTATTTATTGAAGTATTTTTAATTAAATATTTAATATTAATATATAGGTTATTAATTAGTAATTACTAATTAGTTGTAAATATTAATTATTAAAAATTATTTAATGAAAATAATTAATATTAAAATATAGTCATATATTACAACAGTCAAAAAATAAAAGTTGTGATAGGCTTTTATTACAACTGTCAAAATAACACAGTTGTTAAAAATAAATTTATTACAACTTTTCTGGAAAAAAGTTGTAAAAAACATTTATTACAACGGTGCTTTAACCACCGTTGTAAAATTAAAGTTGTAATATGGTGTTTTTGTTGTAGTTACAACGGTGTTTATACCACCGTTGTAAAAAACCATTTATTACAACGGTGCTTTTACCACCGTTGTAAAACCCCATTTATTACAACGGTGCGTTTACCACCGTTGTAAAATTAAAGTTGTAATATGGTGTTTTTGTTGTAGTGTCATTGAATAATGATTTGTGATATTTAAAACCAAATGGTATTTAAAATAAATCTTTAAAAGAAAGATTTAAGATAAATTTGAAGAATTTATCCTTGATAAGATAATGTGAATATTTTATTTAAAAGAATATCTGAATTGGAATGAGACGTTGGATGTGCTTTTATAGTACTTGTTTTTTTAATTATAAAAATACGTGAATTATTCGGAAAGACCGGGTTTAACCCATTCCGAATAATTACTACGACGATGAAGAGTCGAAGATGAAGACGGTGGTTGAAGACCGACGATCTTGACATCGGATGGATGTGTTGCTACTGAGACCCATGATGGGAGTAGCTACCTTGAATGGGCTTCACTGGTAGCCGTACAGACGTATTGTTGATTGTCCGGATATGCGAGGACCTCTCATGTGTCTCCGGTTTCATTCAAACCCAGAACGGACTTGTAAATGGATGCGTGTCTGACATTAGATTTCATTCCATGTGAATTAAATTGATTTTTATTACTGTATATCTGATTGGTGGTGGAGAATTTATTCTCTGTTTAACACCTTGGTATATATTAATAGTGATTGATCGCATGGTGTGAATTGTCAATGTGGCACGTCAAGATGCAAATGATCAAGGCTTTTGTTGAAAAGCAGGGCCTTGTGGGATGATCAAAGTATAGCCTATCATGGCAAAGCTTTGTGTATAGCGTGACTTCGCGAGCCTCACACCCCGGTATGAGCCAAAAATGGGATATGGACCGTAGGGAGTGCACACGTTTCTTTCTAGCTAGGGGTAGTGTCAGTGCTTAAACTGGCTGGCATTTTACTTATGTGGATGATGGATTGAGGCGCCTCAGGATTATAGGCCGTTAGTGGTCATATGGAGGTCCAAAGGGGCTGGGAAGCGTGTGTTCAGGAATTGCCAATCCACTACCGTTAGGTGGGGACCGGCCCTACCGCATCCAAGGGGTGCCCATAGGTGTGATCCTGAGGCATTTGCTAGAGTGTCTCGAATCGGAGAGGACGATCCCTAGCCTCGATTTCATGATGGAAATCCAATTTCCAATACGACCTTGCGGTTTTGATTGTAGAACTAGTATGGCGATATAGTAGGATGGAGTAATATGTCGTCTATGATTAATACATTATGATTGAAATTGTTTTTGAAATATATATACCCATAGATATACACACTAATATTAAATCCGTTTTATTGTATCAAGCATCTTTTGACCATTATAAGATAAAACCCTATCCTCCGGTTTGCGTTGCATTGTGTGATGGGACTTGGGTCTTATAATGGTCTCATTTTTCTAAAAAGGCATTGCATTGTTTAACGATTTACTTTATTTGATGCATTGGCAATCCAATGGAGTAAACCCGTTCCGCGTTAGCGGCATGGTCCTGTGATTAGCCTTATTATTAGATAAGTTAAGTTAAGATTTCTCATACCAATCCCATGACTAACCTGTAGTTTGTTTCACTGGCAAACTCGGGTGCCCATATTTTCCACACGGGCAGTCGAGTAGCTTTTTGCAGATATACTTACAGGATCCTAGTTTACAGCTGAAGCGGTATTCGGAAAGCTCTGTATCCGTATATTCCTTTCAGTTGTATATTTGTATTATTTTTCCGCTGCTATTTAAATGTAATTTAAGTCTCTGATATTATTGTATTTCTATTGTGTAATGAGTTTTCACACTCTGTTATATTCTTGTACTCTGATGTAATTGTTGTAATCAGCAATAGAATGTTCTTCAGTTTGTATTCTGATGTGTTGTTCTCAAAGCAATCTAGGCTTTCCTTTTCGGGGAAGTTCAGGGTCATTTCACATCCAATGTGTGACGTCCCGCCCCGCACCAACCGACATTTACTCCAAAAGTGCGCTGTACACATGTCCAGTTAGCACGGAACAGATCGTCAGAAGAAAAGGGAAGAAGGAAATGAACTAACAAGGAACCTGTAGGATGTCTCACAACACATGGAACAAAATATAATAACAACATACTTGTCATAAAACAGGTGAGACGGTGCATAAGCTGAAAACAAACTAACATAACAGCGGAAAATCCAAGTACGGCTTATGATCCAAAGCTAACATTATTACAACTTTTAAAACTATCTCAAAAACAAAAGTAAGATAAGGGAGGTACACTACTAATGCCCAAGTAGCGACCCCCAACGACACAGGGAGAATATCTATAAATCATATGTGGAAGCCTCCTGCTCGCCTCCGAATCAGCTACTCGCGCATCACCAGCTAACCTGTCTCTAGTCTGCTCGTGTGAGCACCCAGAGTAATAAGAAGAGACATAAAACTCTGGGTTAGACATAAAGCCTGGTATGAGCGATAAGCATCTAAACAGAACAATAACAGGTAGACTAAACCATACCTGAACCTGGACCTGCAACCAAAGAGTTAGCACTACATACTGTACAACACTCTAAGGTGCCATTTCAAATGGCGTAAAGATAACGGGGGTAGGGGTGTGCATGTCATAGTGATGGCAAACAATCAAACATAGCAACCATCCTCACATCTCTCACTCAGTGCGTAAAGCATACGATATTCACCACTTCGATCACCCAACATACTTTGCTATGATCACTTTGCCCCATGAAGTCATAAATGGCTACACTGCACTGATACATAGCCACTAATCCTTTGCTATGTCCACTTTGCCCATGGAGTCACAATGACCCCACTGCACTAGCTCATAGCCTCACTAATCCATTACTATGTCCACTCTGCCCCATGGAGTCACAATGACCCCACTGCACTGGCTCATAGTCTTACTACGCTTCACTTTGTCCCTCGAGTCATAATGACTCTACTGCACTGATAACGTAGTCTTGCTACCATCACCTTGCCCCTCGAGTCATAATGACTCTACTGCACTGATAAGTAGCCCATCATCCATTTTCAGTGGTGAATCAAAGTTATGAACGTCGACAGCTCCTTAGCACACGTCCCGCAGCAAAGCCCAACCATGAAGTGAACTCATTGGTTCCCAACTGGATCCTGAGCTCTAACTTCCATTTGGACTACCTTTGCATCTCGGGTTATTGGTCATCACCGGATCGGTTCGGATCTCCCCCTGTCATCAGTTCGGTTCGGATCGGAGTGCTCCTTCTTCACAGGATCGGTTCGGGTCTCCAGCACAAGCCTTCTCCTCTGCTCCGGATCGGATCGGGGTCTACACTTCCTGGCAAGCTTCTTCGGATCGGATCGGATCAGAAGTCTTCACAAGATGCTGGATCGGATCGGTCTCCTTCGTAGCACACCGGTTCGGGCCGGAGTCTCCAAGTCACGTCGCCATACAGTACTACGGAGTGGAGCAGAGCTTCTTCATACGATGATGGAGCGGAGTTTCTGAACTCGCGTGGGAGATGTTTCGGATCGGGTCCTCTTCTCCGTTCCGATCCGGATCGGCCATTTTTCTGCACTTTTCCAGCAAGCAGTTTTACGCCACTCGACGGGGTTTTCGACCATTCCAACTATTCTAATCAATCACAAAGCATACCATACAGTCATAGCAACATGTATAATCAACCACAAACAACAAAACAACAATATGACATGTTAAAATGGATCAAACCTAGCCAAAACCCCATATTTTCCCTTAAGCATGTTTAGGTGAAACTAATGATATGATTAGCAAAACTTAACCAAATTAAACCAAATTCATATCAGAGGTCTAAAACATCATTTAAGAATTTATAAATATTTTTCCAGATTTTTATCATGTTTAAATTCGCTAATTAACACTAATTACTCTTAATTAGCCATAATTAGTGAGGAACTATGCAAATCACTCACCTTAGCCACAAATAAAACTTAGATCTGAAATAGATCTCTGATTTGGTGCGAATCCCAATGCTAAGCAGCAGCTTTAACGTTGATTTGGTGAAATTCTCCCTTGATGATGTTGCTAAGCTTAATCCTTGATTAGAAGGTGATTTGGAGGTGATTTAGAGGTTGGAGGCCATTTTTAGGCTTTCTAAGAGGTAAGTGGAGGCTAGAAAACTGAAACGGAAAGAATCTCTAACCCTTTTCCATAACCCTAATCCCAAAATGGGTTATGGGCCCATTCACTAATCACCCTATTTGGCCCGGTTAAGCAGTTTTTCACCTTTCAAACCTTATTTCAGCCATATCTCCCAAACGGTAAGTCCGTTTGGCTATTATGACCACTCTACGGAAAGGTAAACCATCAAACGAATCTAATGGAAATGGTTTCAGGTCAAAATTCCTTTACAGTCAAAAGTTATGGCCGAAAAAAGATCATCTAGGGGCAAAATGGTCATTTAAAAATCGACAAAAATCATGAACATGGGAAATGAGTCTGATGGTTGTTTCCCAAAGTTACATGACCATACGACTTCATATGGAAAAGAAATAAATATTCTACGATACTCCTATGCGTAGAATGCGAGTTGTTACATTCTCCCCCCTTAAGAAATTTCGCCCCCGAAATTCCCCTAACCAAAACACACAAAGGGTCAAGCATGCCTATCAACCATAAAACAACAATCAAACATGCAAAACACACAAAACAAGTCTATCCTAGCATGCAGAATAACTAAATTACAAGGTAAATCTTACCAGGCAAAGAGTTCTGGATACGTCTTTCTAATGCTCTCCTCTGTTTCCCAAGTACAGTCATTCTCGTTCTCGCCCCACTAAACCTTGACTAGCTTCACCGCCTTCCTTCGAAGTTGCTTCGTATCGTGCTCGATAATACGAATCGGCTTGCGGTTCCCAACCGCCTCTGATTCTACTTCGAAGTCCTCTAACTGATCAGGTGAAATAGTCAAATCTGGGTCATGTACGAACTTCCTTAGTTGGGAAACATGAAATACGTTGTGAACTCCCGCCATCTTTTCGGGTAAGCCAACTCTATATGCCAAATTCTCGACTAGTTCAAGAACAGGGAATGGGCCAACAAACCTTGGTGCCAATTTGCCTCTCCTGCCAAATCATATCGCGCTCTTCAACGGAGAAATCTTGACAAACACCAAATCACCAACGGAGAATTTTAAGTCTCTTCTCCTCTTATCAGCATAACTCTTATGCCTATCTTGGGCAACCTTCATTCGTTGTTGAATGGTCTTAATCTTATCTGAAGTTTCCCTCACCACATCTGGTCCTAGCATAAACTTCTCGCCAGTCTCTATCCAACATGATGGTGAGTTGCACGGTCTTCCGTACAAAGCTTCATATGGAGCCATACCGATACTGGATTGGTAGCTATTATTATATGCAAACTCTACTAGATGCAAATGGTCATCCCATGATCCACCAAAATCCAATATACATGCTCTCAAGAGATCTTCCAATATACGATTCACCCTCTCCGTCTGACCGTCGGTCTGAGGATGATATGCGGTACTGAGATGTAATCCTGACCCTAGAGCCTCTTGTAAGCTCTTCCAAAACCCACTAGTGAACAACGGGTCTCGGTCACTCACAATGCTTTTAGGTACACCATGAAATCTCACTACCCACTTCATATACAATTCTACCAACTTAGTTGCCGTTCTGGTTGATTTGACTGGTATAAATCTTGCACTCTTAGTCAATCGATCCACAATTACCCAAATGCTATCATGTCCCGATCTAGTCCTCGGTAAACCATCGATGAAATCCATCGAGACTTGCTCCCATTTCCATTCGGGAATTTCCAATGGTTGCAACAACCCACTAGGCTTCTTTTGCTCGACTTTAACTAGCTGGCAATTCACGCATTTGGATATAAACTTCCCAACGTCTCTTTTCATCCCTTCCCAGTAGTAAGTCTGCTTCATGTATCGATACATCTTATTACCACCGGAATGTATAGTCAGCTTTGAGTGATGACATTCTCTAAGCACTTCATCTCTCAAACCATTCACGTTGGGTACAACTAGTCTTCCATTCTTTCTAAGCCATCCATCTCGATCAAGCCCATACAAATTCATCTCCTCACCGTTGATGTTCATCTCTAACTTGGAGATGATTTCCAATAGATTAGGATCGTCCCTCTGGCTGGAACCAATCCGCTCTACCAAAGTGGGTCTGATCGCCAAACCAGCTAGCATTTCTGGATCCAATTCGCACTTTGGTCTGAAATCAAACCCTGCAATATACTCCAGTTGCTTCCATTCAAGAAACATAGCCCCCAAACTGGCATGTCTCCTACTCAAGGCATCGGCTACCGCATTACCTTTACAAGGTGTGTATGCAATATCAAAATCATACGAAGCCAAAAACTCTAACCATCTTTGCTGACGGAGATTCAGATCCTTCTGGGAGAAGAGATACTTTAGCGATTTATGATCGGTAAACAACTCAAATCTTTCTCCTAAGAGATAGTGTCTCCACATCTTTAATGCGAACACGATCACTGCCAGTTCCAAATCATGGGTAGGATACTTCTTCTCATGTGGATTTAGCTGCCGACTAGCATAAGCTACAACCCTACCTCCTTGCATCAATACAACACCTAGTCCGGTACCACAAGCATCCGTGTATACCATCATCTCTTCATTCCCTTTAGGAATGACTAGCACTGGCGCACGCGTCAACCTTTCCTTTAGACTCTTGAATGCATTCTCACACACTCCGTCCCAGACGAAGGCCTGATTCTTCTTAGTCAACTGAGTCAACGGTGCTGCTATCTTGGAGAAGTCCTGGATAAACTTACGATAATATCCAGCTAACCCCAAGAAACTTCTTACATCTGTTGCATTCTTGGGCGTAGGCCAATCCTGTACCGTAGCCACCTTCGCAGGGTCCACGACAATACCATTCTCTGAAACAACATGGCCCAAGAATCTCACTTCCCTTCTCCAGAAATGACACTTAGAGAATTTCGCTTTCAATTGGTGTTTCCTCAACACCTCCATCACTATCCTCAAGTGTCCCTTGTGTTCCTCCTCTATCCTCGAGTAAACAAGGATATCGTCTACGAACACAAGAACAAACTTATTCAACTGATCTCTGAATACTCGATTCATAAGATCCACAAAGTAGGCTGGTGCATTGGTCAACCCAAATGGCATGACCAACCACTCATAGAATCCAGACGGCGTCCTAAATGCCGTTTTCGGAACACTCTTATCCGCTACTCGGAGCTGATGAAATCCTGTCGCGAGGTCCAACTGGGAGAACACTCTTGCTCCTTCCAGTTGATCAAACAAATCATCTATCCGCAGTAGAGGATACTTATTCTTCCTCGTTACCTTATTCAACTCGCGATAGTCCACACACAAACGAAGGGAACCATCTGCCTTAGTGGCAAACACAACTGGTGCTCCCCAATTGGAGACACTTATTCTAATAAATCCCTTCTTCAAAAGATTACTGACTTGCATCCTGAGCTCTCGCTGCTCCCTTGGTGCCATACGACAAAGTGGCATCACTATAGGTCTGGCATCTTTCACTAAATCAATACGGAACTCAATCTCTCGGTGTGGTAGAAGCCCGATCACCTCCTCGAAGACGTCCGGATACTGGCCAACTACGGGCACGTCTGACAACTCATTATGCGGGATGTCGAGGGAATTTATAAAACTAGCCATTACCCCATCACTAGGTAGACCAACAAACACTATCCTCCGCCCATCATCCGCCCTAACTGTCACCAAAAAGCCCTCACAGTCTACCACCACCCCGTATCTTTGGAGCCAATCGACCCCCAATATAATGCCATACCCAGTAAAGCCCAAAACAAAGCAATCACAAACAAACATTCATCCATGACTAGATAAGACCAAATTTCGGCAAATCATACTAAGGTTAGTCGAACCACCAATCGGGTTCGTCACAACCAACGGTCTATCGACTATCTCGGGTTCCAGCCCCAACCTATCTACCAGGTCACTAGATATGAAGGAACGGGAAGCCCCAGTATCAAACAAAACTCGAACTGGTACATCATAAATAGAAAGCATACCTTGAATAACAACATTCTTTCCTTTCTCAGCCGCAGTTGGGGCATTCGACGAAGAAGGAACAACATCAATAGCATATGCTTCCACAATTTGCTTCTCCTTAAGAGGTTGCGGACACTTATCCTTATGATGTCCCACCTGGCCACAGTTATAGCACTTCCTATCCGCTGGCTTGGCCCAACATTCTTTAGCATAATGGCCCTTCCTACCACAGTTGAAGCACTCAACATCTTTCTTGTTCTTTTTCTGGCCATCCTTAGATTGGTTCTATTTTCTCTTATTCTGAGAGTTATTCTTGCCTCCCCCGCCTGCTTGCGGCTTCAACCCTTCTGCAAATGCAGCCTCAATCTTTGACTTAGGGTAAATACTCTCTGATCTCAAAGCTTTCCCCATAATCGATTCAAAAGTCTCATCGATGTGATTGATAAGCCTTTCCCCCAAGTATCCATCCAACCCAGTAATAAACTTCTCATTCTTCTTCTCAGGAGTATCGATAAGAGATAGTCCATACTTCGACAAAGTGTCGAACTCAGCAATATAATCAGAGATTGCCCTACCATTTTTCTTGAGTTTCAAGAATCTCTTAAACAACACTGACTTCTGGGCAGCTGGAATGAACTTCTCGCTAAAGCGAGCCTTGAACTGATCCCAAGTAATCTAATCTTCTGGAGTAGCTGTTCTAATGGCATTCCACCAATTCATCGCTCGCCCTTGCAGCTGACGAGACGCTAGCCTTCTCTTCATCGCATTCTCGATACCCAAGTCGTCGAAGATACGATCACAGCCATCCAACCAATTCTGAACATCTGTGGCCGACTCCGTTCCGTGGAACGGCTTCCCACCAAGGTTAGTGTAATCCTTGCACAACTTGGCGAAATCGACCCTAGGCGCCTGCACCACTGGACCACCACCATTTCCGGGATTGGGAACTGCCCCTTGAACATCCCTTAGCATCTCCCTCATGAAGTTAGTGAACATCGTCCTCATGTCAGGAGCATTCTCATTATTGGTCCTCCTACCAGCACCTCTAGCATATCGGCTCATCGTTCAATCTGTAAAGAGGAAACGATTAACGACCCCATAGTGGTGCTAGTGCAGTACGACTTCATTCTTATACTACTAATAGTAGATATATATATAGCTTTTGAAAACCAAAGTAATCACAAATACGTTCTCTCATATACGTACTATCTCTCCCTAGTGTCTTTCCCTAGGTTAACTATGCAACCTGGCTCTGATACCAAATGTGACGGCCCGCCCCGCACCAACCGACATTTACTCCAAAAGTGCGTTGTACACATGTCCAGTTAGCACGGAACGGATCATCAGAAGAAAAGGGAAGAAGGAAATGAACTAACAAGCCTGTAGGATGTCTCACAATGCATGGAACAAAATATAATAACAACATACTTGATATAAAACAGGTGAGACAGTGCATAACCTGAAAACAAACTAGCAAAGCAGCAGAAAATCCAAGTACAGCTTATGATCCAAAGCTAACATTATTACAACTTTTAAAACTGTCTCAAAAACAAAAGCAAGATAAGGGAGGTACACTACTAATGCCCAAGTAGCGACCCCCAACGACACAGGGAGAATATCTATAAATCATATGTGGAAGCCTCTTGCTCGCCTCCGAATCAGCTACTCGCGCATCACCAGCTAATCTGTCTCTAGTCTGCTCGTGTGAGCACCCAGAGTAATAAGAAGAGACATAAAACTCTGGGTCAGACATAAAGCCTGGTATGAGCGATAAGCATCTAAACAGAACAATAACAGGTAGACTAAACCATACCTGAACCTGGACCTGCAACCAAAGAGTTAGCACTACATACTGTACAACACTCTAAGGTGCCATTTCAAATGGTGTAAAGATAACGGGGGTAGGGGTGTGCATGTCATAGTGATGGCAAACAATCAAACATAGCAACCATCCTCACATCTCTCACTTAGTGCGTAAAGTATACGATATTCACCACTTCGATCACCCAACATACTTTGCTATGATCACTTTGCCTCATGAAGTCATAAATGGCTTCACTGCACTGATACATAGCTACTAATCCTTTGCTATGTCCACTTTGCCCCATGGAGTCACAATGACCCCACTGCACTGGCTCATAGCCTCACTTATCCTTTACTATGTCCACTCTGCCCCATGGAGTCACAATAACCCACTGCACTGGCTCATAGTCTTACTACACTTCACTTTGCCCCTCGAGTCATAATGACTCTACTGCACTGATAACGTAGTCTTGCTACCATCACCTTGCCCCTCGAGTCATAATGACTCTACTGCACTGATAAGTAGCCCATCATCCATTTTCAGTGGTGAATCGAAGTTATGAATGTCGACAGCTCCTTAGCACACGTCCCGCAACAAAGCCCAACCATGAAGTGAACTCATTGGTTCCCAACTGGATCCTGAGCTCTAACTTCCATTTGGACTACCATTGCATCTCGGGTTATTGGTCATCACCGGATCGGTTCGGATCTCCCCCTATCATCAGTTCGGTTCGGATCGGAGTGCTCCTTCTTCACAGGATCGGTTCGGGTCTCCAGCACAAGCCTTCTCCTCTGCTCCGGATCGGATCGAGTTCTACACTTCCTGGCAAGCTTCTTCGGACCGGATCGGATCGGAAGTCTTCACAAGATGCTGGATTGGATCGGTCTCCTTCGTAGCACACCGGTTCGGGTCGGAGTCTCCAGGTCACGTCGCCATACAGTACTACGGAGCAGAGCCGAGCTTCTTCATACGATGATGGAGCGGAGCTTCTGAACTCGCGTAGGAGGTGGTTCGGATCGGGTCCTCTTCTCCGTTCCGATCCGGAACGGTCAATTTTCTGCACTTTTCCAGCAAGCAGTTTTACGCCACTCGACGGCGTTTTCAACCATTCCAACTATTCTAATCATCACAAAGCATACCATACAATCATAGCAACATGTATAATCAACCACAAACACCAAAACAACAATATGACAGGTTAAAATGGATCAAACCTAGCCAAAACCCCATATTTTCCCTTAAGCATGTTTAGGTGAAACTAATGATATGATTAGCAAAACTTAACCAAATTAATCCAAATTCATATTAGAGGACTAAAACATCATTTCAGAATTTATAAAGAGTTTTTCAGATTTTTATCATGTTTAAATTCGCTAATTAACACTAATTACTCTTAATTAGTCATAATTTGTGAGGAACTATGCAAATCACTCACCTTAGCCACAAATAAAACTTAGATCTGAAATAGATCTCTGATTTGGTGCGAATCCCAATGCTAAGCAGCAGCTTTAACGTTGATTTGGTGAAGTTCTCCCTTGATTTGATGTTGCTAAGCTTAATCCTTGATTAGAAGGTGATTTGGAGGTGATTTAGAGGTTGGAGGCCATTTTTAGGGTTTCTAAGAGGTAAGTGGAGGCTAGAAAACTGAAATAGAATGAATCTCTAACCCTTTTCAACCTCCCCATAACCCTAATCTCGAAATGGGTTATGGGCCCATTCACTAATCACCCTATTTGGCCCGGTTAAGCAGTTTTTCACCTTCCAAACCTTATTTCAGGTATATCTCCCAAACAGTAAGTCCGTTTGGCTATTATAACCACTCTACAGAAAGGTAAACTATCAAACGAATCTAATGGAAGTGGTTTTAGGTCAAAATTCCTTTTCAGTCAAAAGTTATGGCCAAAACAAGATCAGCTAGGGGCAAAACGATCATTTAAAAATCGACAAAAATCATGAACATGGGAAATGAGTCTAATGGTTGTTTCCCAAAGTTACATGACCATACGACTTCATATGGGAAAGAAATAAATATTCTACGATACTCCTATGCGTAGAATGCGGGTTGTTACACAATGCCATTTAAGGCGCCATAAATTTCCATCCACGTAGTATGAAATGTGAGTGTCACATATTCATAAAACGCTTCTAATGCAAATGAATTTGTGAATAGTTCATGTGTTGAACTAACTAGAATATTTATGAACTTATATAAGCAATGATGAGCATCAACAAACATGATTAAATATTTCTAATCAATAACTGATAGTCAAATAAATTCGCTACACTACTTCGCAAATTCTAATCTTAGCGTCACTTAAATATTCACTTGCATAACGATTAAAAATAATATTTTTACATCGTCAATCACTTACTAACATAATAATAAAATTTTATTATCTTTCCATGTTCATCGTATTACTTTGCAGTTAATTTTATTTTTAACTACTATCAATTAACCGTTTAAATCGTTAATTTAACTTAATCAGTTTATGTTATAACTCCATGATATCAATGCGGTTTCATTTGCATATCATGCAAATAATTTTCATTGCATACATTAGTTAAAAATCTCATTTTTAACTAACTAAAAAGTATTTCATAACTTAATAAATTTTATTTATTAGCATACACTAATTGTTTCACTTAACAATTAACTTTCATGCAATTAAATCACTAATCTACCCTTTAAAATGTGAATTTAGATTTCTCACATACTTCAACAAATATACAAATACCAATTAAAAATCATATTTTTAATATGCTAATCATTATTTAACATCCTAATAAACTTATATTATCAACCAATAATCATGTAACGACCCGGGGAAAAACTCGACGCTTGAATTTTCGACAACAATACATAAACCCGTATTACTTGCCAAAAACCCGAGTATCGAACTCCATATTGTCAATAGAAAGAAATTAGAGGGTGAGAAAATAAAGAAAGAATATTAGAATAGAAGAAAGAAGAAGAACACCACATCAAAATCTCACAGCGGAACAAATAAAATATAATATAACAAATCTTTGTATACAAAAGAACTATATACACATACCAACTATCAGAGTACAATATATATCAGACACATCGGAATAAAAACTTTATATAACTAGCGGTGAAGCCTCTTGCTTCCAGCTCCCGAAACTCCAAGCGAAATCTGATTTGGAAATATACTCGGTCTGACCCGAGCACATTTGAATCAAAGCAAAATACACCGGGTCAGTCTGGAATACTTTCAGTGATAAATTCACAGAACCAACAACTTGTTTAACTTTGGAAAATCCTTTATGAAATCAAAGAATAATAGTAAGACCAGCCCACACATAAACACAGACGGTTTTTTACCTTACTATAACCAAAAATGTTTTGAAATCATAACTTATTCTGATATTATCATAGTGTCTAAATACAAATAAATAGCAATCTAGCGGAACGCTTGCATCTCACGCTCCACATATATAGTATACAAACCAAAACTGCGGACGCTTCTGGGAGATTGGATTCCAACTATGACAAGGTAAGGGACCACCTTTCGATAGTGTATCTCTAAAGGCGAATACACTGGGTTCAACAAGAACATCTTGCAACTCGGCCCACACATGACCGACCACTCATTGCGCTTGAGTGTATCGAATGTATATCACCGACGGTTGGGATCAGCAACCGTCTCCCGTAAAAGGGACAGCATCGAATATAGATTAAAGAAGCAAATGGAATTTCTCTAGATAGGTGATTATACACCCTAATGGGAGCGAACCACATAGCCATGCTGCCTGCCCGATTTTTGTCATTTCCCGGTTGATGAGGTTTGAGGCTAGAATTTATCTCTAGAACATCTGGTCATCATTCACTTTGAATATCACATTGTCAGATCTGTCAAATCACTAATTGACGTTCACAAATGTACTATGGGTATTAAAGAGGTGCCCCTTTTTGCCACCAACTCGGTATATTTGTAAAAATCAACGTATGTGGTTCTTAGGATATACTCTGTCAGACATTCGTCCATACAAGTCATCCAGGAACAGGATGAACCGAAGGCACCCTCCTACAACATCTTATATAGGAATCACCCCATGGATCGGTAGCGAGAAGTCCTTACAAATCCGTAGATTTCAACCACGACAGAATCACAAACCAAATAACCCTGGTTGCAAGCCAGAGGAATTCGATAAGTAGTCCTTCCGCTTAGGAAGATCCATGGTCTTCAATTGCTCCATCTTCAATTGCCATCTTCACGTATCTGTTGGTTCAGAATGGTTTTCGAATATAATTTCGATCTCGATCTTTTCGTACCAATAATTGTATTGGTCAGGTTTGATAGTCGGTGATTTAACTATCAAATAACAAATGTGTGAATAACATGAGTTTGCTGATTCATTACTTGGCACTACTTGGCCTTTTTACAAATAAATAAATAAATGGTAAATCAACCTTTAATTCTTTCAATATAATTAAACTTTATATTTATTCCCAATTATAACAAAAACTATTTTAAATACTTTCACTCATCCTAAACTAATACCATTCTTCGATAATAGTGAAGCCGTTCAAATTGGGGTATTTTATTTACCTCTCAGACCTTGATCAACAACGTTCTTATCTTAGAATAAATACCTGTTTGTAACTTAACCACTGATATTAAAATTCTCATTTACCACTTTGATTTCAAATCTGGTTTTGTAACCCATTCCTTATACTTGAAATCCTCGTTCAGTAAATCTCTTTACTTGATTCCTTTAATTATGTAAATATTCAATAAACACAACTTTTAACTTAAAACATTATTCCGCTTATACATTTTAAGTTCTATTGAAAATCCCTTGTCAAATAATTTGATTTCATCTATCTGGGCCTTTCTATAATAGAGTTTATCTTGGATAAAAATCCGTTTTCCATCTTCCTACAACAAGAACTCTTTTACTTGGATTTTATTTCCAAATCCCCTTACCAACTTTTAACCAAAATCACTATATGTATTTTCCCTTGCTTTTGAAACCCTTATTTCAATTATAGTGTTTCATTTAAACAAATTCTTTAACCTTTCAAAGATATCGTTTTGGTTTAAAAACCTTTTCCTAAGCCTCGCTTGGATTTCTCCTTAAATACTTATAATACTCCCCTAAGCCAAATTAAACAACTTCTTATATTTAATTTTAAAACCATTACCCTTACCAAATTCTAATCTATTAACCATCTTCCCTAATAATTTCATTCGATTGAATTTACTTTACTTAATTTAGAAATTAAGTAAAACCTTATTTAAACCCCTAAATATACTTAACAATTCAATTTACCAATCTCAATTGGAACTTGAATTATAACTCTTTTTATAACTCTTATCGCCCATTTGATCAAACCATAACGCCACTTAATCATTTCTTAATTGAATTTCCAATTAAAAGTCAATGCTTTAATTATTATTAAATAAAATAATAATTAGCTTATATATTAACCATATTAAAATGGTTAACTTTGATATTAATTAAAAAATAGAATTATTATCATTTTTAAAAGCTTATTAAATAAAAATCAATTCCATTAACACTAAACAATTCGATAATTTCCTTAGTTTATAGTTAATCAAAGATTAACTAATAATTTAACACTAAACAATCTCGATAACTACTATGGATTCTAGTTAATCGAAGATTAACTACCATTTAACACCTTTCGTTAAACTCAACGAATATTCAAAGAATTTAAATCAAATTAATTCCCTTATCAATTTCAATTAACAACGGTCAATTTTACCAACCGTACATATTAGTTAACTATTAACTGAATATCATTTGTCATTTCCCCCTTCTAATTTAATTAAATAACTTAATTAATTTAAAAAACACCATTTAATTGTTTTAAAAACAATTAATCTATTCTACTAACCCATAGGTACATTCTGGCTTTCTGCTTTTAAAACTGGTATAAACCATTTAAATAAATTTTCTTATAAACTCGATTTAAAATATTTATTTCTAAATTTCTAATTCAATTATTTATATAAAATAATTGAAAAACTTTAATTCAGTTATAAAATAATTTATAACTTTAAAACTGCGTCAATTCAACGAACGGTAATCCGACGTCTGAAACAACACATTTTAGGTCATTCACTGCCAATTACCCAATCAACACTTGTCGATTGATTTTAAACACAACACAGGTGAATATCTATTCGACCATCACGTTCAAACAGGGTTTGCTACCATATGGGGTTAAATCAGTTCAAATAGTGTAAACAAACAACAAATACAATATTCGAGGAATCCGGTCGGATCCCTCCAACCTGTTCTTCCTTGCAACACAGCTCGTTATAACATTTCATAATAATGTATAAATTTCAATAATCTAATTTTTAAAACGATAAATAACAGCAACCAACCAAACAATAATCAGCCAATAGCAACCAATCAACCAATTTATACTTTTAAATGGTAAATTATATTTTAATATGAATTTACCACATCACAGGATTCCAGAAGGTGTGAGAATTAACTCACCAGATTATTTGGTTGACGGTGGACGCGTTTGTTCCTTTAAATTTGAAGTGAACATTCAAAATTAGCCGAAATTTCAACTACGTTGGATCAGTGCCTAGTCAGTGCCATCGTCTAGATCTCGTCCCTGCGATCCCAACGGATTATGTTTCACTGAATTTCGTCAACGTACGAGAAAGTTACGCTTATTTAAAGTTATATATATATACGATTTTAAACCATATTAATTAATTAATAATTAACTAAATTAATTACCTTTATTACCCAAAATATCTGCCACTTCATCATCGGCTTAAACAAATACGCGTCTTCCCCTTTTGAACAATCTGAAACCCGATCAAAACCTTCTTCCCAAAACTTGATATCTGTAACGTCCCGCATTTTTATCGGTTTGTATTTGAATATTTAAATCGGTTTAAATATTGAATTTGGAATATAAGTGGATTTATATATTAATTAAATCAAAGTTGAATGCATAAAAATATATATTTAATATAATCGAGCCCATAATATTGCGGTAGTACGTAATTTAACGTTCTGAACTTCAACTGAGTGTACAGGACCCATTATTAGTCGGATTTCTTCGAAACAAGAAACGTTGGAATCTGTTAAACTATATCTTTCTAACAGAAGTGAAAATTCAAGATTTCGCGATATAGATTGCGAGTTATATCCAAATAAAATTTTCTAATAGTCACTATAGAATCATTTATCGACCGTAACGGTTTATTTGATATAACTAGATACTGGTTGTGGATTTGGACAAGATTCCTTTGAGACGTAGTGATAATTTAATTTTTAGAATTTTACTGTAATTTTTAATTAATTAAATACGCAACTTTTATTTGGAGTATTTTGCACCCTATAACAACATTTTGGGGTCTCACAATATAAGTTAACCTACCGGTATTTTTATATTTTTGTGATCGCGACACATTACTCATCTCAACGGTATTTTTATTTTTGTCCATAGTGGTGTGTATATAAACAGAGTCTACATATAACGGGGTTCGTACGCTCAACTTTATAATGCAAAACAAATTTAAATTTTGATTCACATGTATACATGTCACTTTCCTCCCATACTTCATTTAATACCCCGCAGCTTCCTCTAGCTACACATATCTTAAGTTATTTCCATCACTCCATGCAATTTCACTCATCACCTTTTTATATTACCAATGTACGACCCTCTGCTCCTTGGCAATCAAGTAAAGTAAATTTTCATTTCGTGCCAATCTGTATAAAATATATAGGTATGTATTATGGCGTAATGTGTAATCCATTTTGGTAAATGCGAAATACAGCCTGCCCTATGAAACTTAAAAGCCAAAGTATGGAAAGCTAGCACCATAAATATACAAATAGAAAGGACGCGACAAATGAATTTTCACATCGCAAGCCAACCATTTCTTCCAGATAATTCTATATCCTATCATATCTTGTACTTCCTACCTGCATTAACTCAAATGTAACATGACATGAGGCGAAAATTCAAAACTGCAGACCTACGAAGGAAATTACCACATGGCTACCTTTGACAAAAAAATTCACCCTACATGTACTATTAAGCCGACCTACTACACACCTACTCCTTGGCATGCACGTATCTTCAACCTATATATATCCAAGCAGTAGCGGCCACTCCATATTCATCTTGCAGAAGAAACAATTACAGGCGAAGCTATAATAGCCATAAAAAAATCGAAAATAAGTACGCTATTGTAATTCCTTCAACAATTTGTATTTCTTGAAGCAGTCAAGGCCATCCTTCTCGCTGGGATAATGTAGCGTGAGTCAGGAGATCATGTTACCGGAGTTCAAGATTATGGCGGGGAGTTCGAAGGCAAAGAACAATAAAGATTACGAGAAAATGGAGAGGATGAGGAGAATATGAAGATTGTTGGGTTTGACGCTCCTCTTGCACGCTGGAAAGTGAATGACGTAAGTCATATGAGGACATCGAAAATAGGAGCGAGACCTTAGGTTTCAGTTCACGTGTATGGCATGAGTAGTTATAGAGGAGTCGCAATCGAGAGGGAGGTGCGAGCTGATGGGAACGCTGCTAGCAGGGTAGAGCTCGAAAAGAGGAGCGACATGGCGGTTGTTTCACGAATAACGGTGGTGAAAAAGGGGAAGAGAACGAGAGGCTTAAATTATGGCCATGGTTATTACTGGAGCCGTGTGTGTTACTTCGGAGGAGATAAAGGCGAGTGGAACTGGTCGGTGAGGAAGATGATTTGCACGTGAAGAGGGAAACACTAGTTTCTTTTTCGTGATTTTTAAATGGGAGGAGAGGAAGCATAGGAGGCACGAAATTTCGAAAATGGAAGATGGAGGATACGGTTTGGGAAATACTGGAGGAGTGGAAGACGGGGTACTGGTGTAGGCGTTTTAGTATGCAGGTTGGAAGGCATTGGGCCGAAATGTTTATGAAGCCAATTTAAAAGAGAAGGTTAAAAAGAAAAAGAGAAGTGGGATTTCGTGAAGGACCGGAGGTATAAGGGTGGAAAAAAATAACAAAACAAAATGGCGGAGCGGGTTTTTAAAGAAATAGGGGAAGAAGGAATATCTGGCGGCCGTGGGTTTTAAACATTGGCATTGGGCCATTTAAGAAAGTTAAAGCCCAATAATAATAAAATAAAGAAAGAAAAGAAATGGGGATTCAAGGTTGAAAGGCTTGAAGGGAAAGTTACTGGAGATACGCTGCGTGATCTCTTTTTTTTGGAGTACGAGTAAAGGAACGATAGCAAGCTTAAGACACGAGTTTGGGCTGATTCAAAAAGGTAAAGCCAATTATTAAATAAAAATAAAAATAAAGAAATTTAAGGTTAGTTTAATTTAAAATATTATATCAAATTATTTATGTGATATTTTGTGCATACGGTGTCAGAATTGTGAACTGTCTGATCCGTCAGGATCGTATGATCATAGGCTATACCATGGAGCTAGTTTGGAACTGTTCAGAGCTCGTTTGAATCTTAGATGAAATAAAACGTTAGATCCATTCAATCGACCATTAATCGTTATTTAACGATTCATGACAAAGGTGAGTAAACTCACTAACTCTGATCAGTTCTATAATTTTATAAATGGATAATATTTGATTGCTGTGTGATGGTTGTTTGGATGAATTGCTTTTTAATTGTTTGAAATTTTAGATACAGTTATATACATATAAACCATTGGTTAAATATTGATTCCATTTATTACAATATTTCACGTTGTTATGAAATCAGTATCATTATATTAGTTAACAGCTGTGGATGTAGGGAAACAGGTTGGAGGAATCCAACTGGATTCCTCAATAATTATATTGTTGTTTTCATATATTGCATTATATGATGTGATAAATAATTTGTGGTTGATTATTGTATATTTGGGGTGTTTGAATAACACGACATGAAATAATTGGTATTAAAACACAGTGAAATATATTCGAATATATTAGAAAAGAAATTGGGGATTTTAAAAAGGAATTTCTATTTTGAAATAGAAATGGAATTTCAATTAGCTAGAATGCAATGACTTGTTTTAAAAAAAATAAGTAAATTGATTTATAAATGGTATTTATAAATAAAGCGAAATGATATATTAATAATTTGAAATGATAAATTCAAGAAATGAATTTATTAAAAAGGAAAGGGAATTATTTGATAAAGAAATAAAATTATCAAAAGGGATTCGATTTGGTAAATAAAATAGATTTTAAAAGGAAATACTTGAAAAATGAATAGAATTGTATAAAAGAGAATTTTACACTAGGAAGGTTTAGACTCATGCTTCGTACACGGGTATAACATGATAGGAATTTAAAAGTGAATATTTAATAGAAATATGTTTTAACAAATAAGGTAAGAAGATAAATTTATAAATAATGTTTTATAAATTAAGTAAAATATTTATCATTGGATAAATTGGATATATAAAATCTGAATTTATATGGAGAAGTAAATCGGTTTCAACACCGATATTTGAAATGGAATTTGAACTTGGTATTTAAAAAGGGGAATTTGAACGAGGTATTAAGTGATTACAAGGAAAAATAAGATTTGTATGAATAATTTTGCAAATAAAAATATAATAGACTCAGTCGAATTGAATAGAGTTAATTGATTAGAGTTAAGTGAATAGAGTAAATCGAATAGAGTTAATCGATTAGAGTTAATCGAATATTAGTAATTCTAGTAGAATTAATCGAGTTAGAGTTATTCGAATATTTGTTATTTGAAGGGAGATTATCGAATATAGTTCATTCGAAGAAAAGTGAATCGAATGTTAGTTATTCGAAGTGTGTAATAACCCGAAAATCTGGACCAATTTAAAATTTTTATTTTGGCAATTTTAGTGAATTTTGATTATTTAAAATGAATTATTTTAAATAATATCGACGAGAAATTTATTTTGAATGGAATTCGAACGTATATATTATATAGATCGTCGTTAGAATATATATATTTATCTATATATATAAAAGGAATTGAAAATGGCGCGGTAGTTCGATATTTCGATTTCAAACTTCAAATGAATGTACAAGATTCAAAATAAACTAGATTTTAGTGAAACCAAAAATAATAGAATCTAATTGAGAATATCTTTCCAACGAATCTGAAAAATTAAAATTTCATAGCGGGAATCAAAAGATATGCCCAAGTGAAAATTCAGAATAGTCGCTATGGAATTCTGGCCCTTAAAAATGGAAATTTTGCAAACGACCTCAGTTTTCGACGAAACCACTTTTGTTGGATCCGCGATGTCAAATTATTGCTAGGTTTCAAATTTCATAATTTTTCGAATCAATATGAGAACGTGGCAAAGGAAAACGCATTTGACCAGTTTTAGATGATTTTAATCGACTGGAAAATGGCCATTTTTCAAACGGTCTCAGAATCTGATGAAACTAGTTTTGTTAGGACCGTATCGTCAATACGAGGTTAGAAAATATTTTTTGGGAATTTTTAGGGTCAGTATGTGGCCCCGGTAATTTGAAATGTGCGTTCAAATTCAATATATAGATTTATATTTTAAATTTAATCGAAAACTAAATGAAACAGCCGAACTTGCTTACGAAACATATCCCATTGTGTCTGGAATAGGGGTATTACGCTGGGAGTGACATTCGTTGGGTTTTATTTGGAGTTGGTACCAATTAACAAGTATTTTTGAATAAAATAATAATAATAATAAATAATATAACAAATATAAAAGGGCAAATTAGAATTCAGCAAACCCTTATTTCCTTTTGCCAGGTCAACGCAGTATATAGCCGTCGCTCTCCTACGATTCACGATCGAAAATGCTCCTGCCTTCTCCCTCAAAATTCTCACCCTCCACGCGGAATTAAAGCATGGTTCCAAAGTGGAAAATGGGGAGATTCTTCTTCTCCTTCGATCTATACGGGTATCAATATCCCTAGGGAACCAGATCGCAAGAAATTAATGCCCAAACAGGCTGCCGTCGAACCACTTTTCTGGGCGCTTAGGGGCACCGAATGTGCCACGTCAGCTGGCGGAGGAAGAGGAGGCTCTGGCCTACCTCGTGGCTGTCGTCGATTGGATTCTGGCAGCTCCAGTTAGGTGCGGCGACGACAGATTAGGTTGAACGGCGGGGTTCTCTTATCTGAGGGGAACGATGGGTTTAACGGTGAAAGGTAGCTTTTTTTCCTTTTTTATATATTTACAATGGAATTGTTTAAAGAAAGAAAATTAATTAAATACATTGATTTAAAATCAGTTTTTTTACATATAAAGCTTTGAATTTTAATTTCAGATTTTAATAGTAAATAGCATAGTTTTATAAAATATAAATAGCATGATTTTGTTTATATAAAAGATACAATTTTGTTATTATAAAAAGATTGGTTTTTTTTATATACGTGAAAGAGAAAAGAAAAATATAATCTTTATATGAAAAGTTAGAAAAGAAAAATATAATCTTTACTAGAAGAAGAACGATATAAAAATATAATTTTTATTAATGTAGAATAGTAAAAATATAATTTTTATAATATAGGAAAGTTAAAGATATAATTTTTATACTAATGGCATATTAAAAATATGATTTTTATATTATAGAAAGAATAAAAATATGATTTTTATATTATAGAAAGAATAAAAATTCGTTTTTTATATATTGAATAGTGAAATAAAAATTCGATTTTTATATATGTAGTGACTACGGGTAGTGAAATTGACAAAAGGCGAGCACGACGAAGATTTTTACATAAGAAGAGTCGTGGCGTTTGGATTAGCTTTTAGTGAGAACTTATCACTTTTAATTTAATTTTCTAGTTAAAATATATACTAGGATGTAGACGGTGTTTAGTAGCACCCGACACCCGTCGTCCACAGACCATGGACGGCGTGTATGCTTGTTTGTTTGATTTTGATGTGTAGTTGATTGTGTGAGGTTATGTGAAATGAAATAAAAAATTTATATAGTTGAAATAAAATATTTTATAGTGGAAAATATTTTATAGTTAAAAATAGAACTTTTAACGTGTATATGAAATGAAATAAAAATAAACAAATCGGACGATTTGTTTATATACACACATTTGACTGATATTGATTGGGACGATAAATTTTACACATCACCCAACTGCACAAATAAAATCTGTGTTTGATTGTTTGAAACCCCACACGGGTATTGGGATGAGATTTGACGTACACTAATCCCGATTGTTTAGTTGTATGTCGATCGATTGATTGACCGACTGTTATAAGTGTTAAATATTTATATTCGATGCTTATACAGTGTAGAATGCACTTTGGATGATGGTTGATTATTCATCGTTGTTATTGTATACATGTGTTGTAGAAAATCCATATAATTAACATTATATGGTAATTGATTGGGCCTCATTCCATATTTGAAAAAGAAATATTTGAAATAGAATATTTGAAAATAGAAATATATGAAGCCGTGTTGATTAGATTGACGCCATTTTGACGTGAACGATATTTATATCAATTTTATTCATTTTATAATGAATATCGAAAGTGATTTCAAAATCTAATATTTTGAAAAGAATTGAAATTCGAATTAAATTGAATAGAAATGAATTCGAATTGAAATTGAATATAAATGAATTCGAATTGAAATTGAATAGAAATGAATTCGAATTGAAATTGAATATAAATGAATTCGAATTGAAATTGAATTGAATTGAAAACGAACTGAAATTGAATTAGAAATGAATTCGAATTGAAATTGAATATAAATGAATTCGAATTGAAATTGAATAGAAATGAATTCGAATTGAAATTGAATATAAATGAATTCAAATTGAAATTGAATTGAAAACGAACTGAAATTGAATTAGAAATCAATTTGAATTGAAATCAATTTGAAATGAATTTAAAACGAATTTATAAGGAAAAATTCAATTTTGATTTGAATTAGAAATGAAGTTGAAATCGTTTTGAAACGAATTTAAAACGAATTATAAAAATACATTTTTTAAAAGGTAATCGACAAAGTATATATTATATATATAATATAATGGTCTGAATAGAACGCGTCGCGCTGCGGTAGTTCGTGAATTTCGACCATTGGCTTCAAATGGATATTGCGGGAGATCCGACCATCGGATTCTCCTAAAACTGGAACCGTTGGGTTCGTATCGAAAAGAGCTTTCTAACGAATATTAGAAATTTGAAATATAACGGTTGGATTTGGAATTATGTCCAAATCAAATTTGGAAAAGGTCGCTGTAAGTGCAGTTCGATGGCCGTTGATGGAAATCGAATGTACGGGCCTTAATAAAATTATTAAAAATAGTAATAATTTGTGTAAAATCATAAGAAATGATTTGGGAAAAATTGGGATGAAAAACTCCATATTTGAAAAGATAAAAATAGATTTTTATCGAAATGAACTAGTTTTGAACTAGAATTAAAATTCTATTTATTTTTAAGTAAATAAATTTGATTTGAAAGGGTTTTAAAAGTAACCAGGATTTCCAATAATTGAATTGGAATGGATTTGAATCGAAATTGTCTTTGGATTATTTCGATGTTGGATTTCGTGATTATACAGATATTGTTATGGAAATTTGAAAGATATATTTATATCGTTATTTCCAATACGATATTTGTTGGCCGTAGAATTTGATATTGAATATAAGCCGATATATTTTCTATTCAGAGCCTTGTATTTAATATCAAATGTGATTTGGGTTTGTCGTGAATGGTGTCTTCATTAACACTGTTCTTAAGCCCAGTTGAGAAAAAGATTAAATCTTTTATTTAGATTTAATGAAGTGTACCAATTAAATAATATTTAATTGGAATTGAATTGGTATTGATTTGTGGGTTTATCGTGAACAGTGTTTTAAATAACACTTGTTCTTTAACCCGATAATTAATAGAATGTGATTTTGGGTTGTCGTGAACGGTATCTTCAATAATACTGTTCTTAGACCCAAAGGAGTTAAGAAAATCAGAAACTAACTGGAGATTAGTTAAGTTGAATGGTTTCTGGGGTATTGATCTAATGTTGGTTTCGGCCTTCGGGGTTAATACTTAGAGAATTGCTCACTTGCTAATTTATGGTTAGGGTCTGATTGAAATGTATTGCGATTTTGGGTTTATAGTGAACCGTGTTTTAAATGACACTGATTCTTTAACCTAGTAAAAGATTAAAACTAAGTGGAGTTTTAATGAATCTTTAATTAGATTGAAAAGATCGAGAATGGAGTATCACCAGTTTTGCTCCAGGCGATAGTTAAATCTTTAATTAGATTTGAACGTGAAATGGTAATTGAATTTACCGATAACACCGTGGTGTTAGATATGAAGTATTACTAGTTTTACTTCATGGGATGAATAGGTTGGGATTGGGAAATTAAAACAAATGATTACTTCGGTAAGGTTCATTAATCCCGACTATTTAGAATTGATATTCAAAAGAAGGTTAAAGAGTAAATTTAAAAGGATTTATCTTTGATAAAATTAATGGGAACCTTTCCATTAGATTATGAAATTTAGAAACTAGACGTAGGTTAGATAAGATGAGTGGTCTCCTGGATATTGATCTGATGTTGGTTTCGGCCTTCGGGGTTAATATTTGGGAAATTGTTCTCTTGCTGATTTACGGTTAGCGGCTGATGAATTGGAATGAGGCGTATGTTGTGTTTGTGTAACATTTGTTTACTATATACGCGGGTTGTTCGGAAAGGCCGGGTTTATACCCATTCTGAATAACCGATTCGACGATAAGTCGAAGATGATGACGGTGGTCGAAGACCGGAAGTCTTCACATCGTTTGGGTGATTACTGATCTTGATTGGGCTGTACACCCAAGATGAGGGAATCAGTTGGTGGTCGTCCAGACGTACTTGGTGATCGATGGATATGCGAGGAAAGTGCCTCCGGTTTCGTTTAGACCTAAAACGGACTTGTAAATGGATGGTGTGTTTGACATTGTATTCCTTTATATTGTATTCGTTGATCTCTGCTAAATATATATCTGTTTGGCGGTGGAGAATTTATTCTCTTGCTTAACGCCCTTCTCTGAGTCATACGAGCTCAGAAGTTATATATTGGCAGAAATCAGTGGTACGATATGGATTGATAGTGTGGCATGCTGAGATGCAGTGATCCAGACTTTTGTTGAAAAGCAAAGTTTGGTGGATGATGATCAAAGCGCAGCTTTGATATAGCATGGCTTTGTGTATAGCGTTGATTCGCGAGCCTCACACCCCGGTATGGTGGTAAACTGATGGTTTGATCAGTATGCTTTTTTAATGGTTGGGCGCCTTAGCGGTGTCGTGGATTCGGTCGACCGAGATGAGCTTAGTGCTCAGGGATAGAGTAAGCAGTGTTTTCTCTCGTTGGAACGTAAGCCGCGGTGATACTCTGGTCCCAAAAGTGCGGATGTGCATTACGGTGGTTTCTCTTGCTGGGACGTAAGCCGTGGGGAATTGCACTACGCGATCGATCTTTCGAATCAGGATCCACCATGATGGAAATCCAATTTCCAATACGTGTATTTCGGTTTTATTTGTAGAGCCTAGTATGGCGACATAGTGGGATGGGGCGCTTATGCCGTCTATGATTGATACTTATGATTTGAAGATGTTTTATACAATATGCGCTTATAATAGTATCAAAAGATTTGTTTTAAAACGTATCAAGCATTCTTGGCTATTATAAGGTAAAAACCCTATCCCCCAGCTTGCGTTGCATTGTGTGATAGGACCCGGGTCTTATAATAGCTTCATTTTCCTTTATTTAGCATTGCGCTGTTGTTTTATGCACTGGTGTTCTTGGGAGGAAACCCGTTCCGTGTTATACGGCGTGGTCCTTTGATTTACCTAACTTTAAAATAAAGATTAATAACTGTTTTAGTTCTCACACCAGTCCCATGACTGACCTGGAGTTTATTGTTTTAACCTAAACTCTGGATGCCCTTATTTTGACACGGGCAGCTAGTAGTTTTGGTTTTGCAGATTTATATTCACAGGATCCTGATTTACAGCTGGAACGATACTCGGAAAGCTTTGTATCCGCGTATTACTTCTAGTGGTGTATTGTATTATTTTCCGCTGCAATGTATTTAAATGTAATTTAAATCTCTGATATTTCTGTGTAATATTTATTCATTCATACTCAGTATATTCTTGTATCTGATGGAATTGTTGTAATAAACAATGAAATGTTCTTCCGTCTGCGTTCCTTTGTGTGTTGTTCTCAATTCTATCCGCGCTTTCCTCACCGGGGAAGTTCGGGTCATTTCAAAGTGAGTTAACCTAATATTAGTTATTCGAAGTGAGTTAATCGAATATTAGTTATTCGAAGAGAGTTAATTAAATAAATTTATTCGAAAGAGAAGTATTCGAACATATTTTATTCGAAAGAGTGAGTTATCGAATATAGTTTATTCGAAATGGAGTTATCGAATATAGTTCATTCGAAAGAGAATTTTACATTGAGATTCGATTATATCGAATGTAGGAAAGTACTATTTACTATCCGTTTTTTTAAAAGCAAGTCTTAATTATTTATTATTATTTATTTAAATTAAGAAATAAAATTTATAGTTTAAAAGTTAGATATTTCGGAAGAAAGATTTATAACGTTATCGTTATAACCAATATTTATCAAAAAAGGAAATTTCGAATGTAAATCTAAGAAATGGGCATAAGCAATAAGTGTTAAGATTTGAGTTGTGAACTTTATCTGTTGAAAGTTTGAGAACGTTGTCCAGTTAAAGTCTGAGAGGTAATTATACCCTAAATTGATTGACTTCGTAATTAACTAAGGAATAGTTGAAGTTCGATGGCAAAGATTGATTGAAGATACAGTAAGTAATAAGCGATTAATGGATTGAGCGGTCATAATGATGTGGTATATATCATTCATTTAAAATCAATATAAATGAGTTTTGGAAACGTTTTCCAATAAAATCAGAAATGTTTTCTAAGCATGGAAAATGAAATGCTTTGTTAATAAGGAATGGAAATGTTTCCCAATGCCAATAACGTATATTTTCTAAATGTAGAAAATAAGAAATTATGAATATACTGAATCAGGAAATGGAAAATGAATAAATCAATGATAAATGAATGTAAGAGATAAATGATGACTAATGATTGATCGATAGAATTTCCATCTAGAAATAATATCATTGTTTGCACACGTATTTTCCTTTGATAGTTTAATCACTGACTATCGAAGTTTTGACCATTTTTACGTCGTCTATATGGAGAGACCGGGATCAGATTCATTATCTGAAAACCACTCTGTATAGGCGTTAATGTTGCGATCAAATATGGGGAAGATAATTGAAGACGATGTTATGCAAAGGCTATCCTATTTACAGAATAGTGCCTTCGGTTTGTCCAGTCCCAGGACGACATATATGGAAGAATGTCTGACAGAGTATATCTAATGGATCACGTAAGTTGATCACTTCAAATGTATCCACGTTTGGTGGCGGAGGAATTCGATGCTCTTAGCTTTATACCCATGGGATTTTTATGGAAATCAATTTGTGATTTGGCGGGTATGACGATGCGGCATTCAAAGCAAAGGAGGTATGATCTGTCAAAAGATACGTTATGACCTCAAGCCTCATCAACCGGGAAATGACAAAAAAATCGGGCAGGCAGCATGGCTAAGTGGGTCGCCCCCATTAGGGTGTATTTTCACCATCTAGAGGATATTCATATTTGTTACTTCTTTTTTCTTCTGTATCTCCCGGTAACGGTTATGTTGCTAGCAACCGTAGGTGACTATATATTCGACACACTCAAGAGAAATGAGTGGTCGGTCATGTGTGGGCCGGGTTGCGAGACGTTCTTGTTGAACCCATTATATTCCTCTCTAGAGACACACTATCGGTAGGTGGTTCCATATCGTGTCATATTCGGAATCCAATCTCCCATAAGCACCTGCGGTTTTGATTGTATATTATATATATGGAGCGTGAGATGCAAGTGTTCGGCTAGATTGTTAATTATTTGTGATTAGACATTATTATAATATCAGAATATTATTGAATTTCAAAAATGTTTTTTGGTTATCGTAAGGTAAAAACCATCCATATTTATGTGTGGATCGATCTTACGTTTATCTTTTCTTTTTGAAAAGGATTTTGAAAGTTAAACCAAATGGTTGGAGTTTACTCACACCAGTCCCATGACTGACCTAGAGTTTATTTTGTTTTGTTTTCCCTAAACTCTTGGGTGCCCAAATTTGTACAGGCAGTCAAGTGGTCGGGATTTACAGATACACTAGATGGAGCTTGTAATAGGAGGCTTCAACAACATTTTATAGCTATTGTTTATTGCCACTGTGATGTAAGTGTTGTACTCTAATATACAAATACATATTTGTGTTTTCAATGTTATTTTGTATACTATATTTCATTCGTTCCGCTGTGAGATTCGTGTTACTCTGATGTTGTTGTGTTCTTCTTCTTCTATTCTAATAGTTCTACCTTATCTATTCTCACCCTCTAACTTCTTTCTATTAATTATCCGGTATTTCCGATATCTGAATAGTCGACATTGGTTTTTTAGTCGATTTTCGAAGTCGAAAATTTCCGTGGTCGTTACAGTGGTATCAGAGCTGAAGGTTAAGTAATTACCTTAACTATGTGGCGTAACTCAATAGAGATGGAGTTAGTAATACTCTAGATTGAGTTGAGTGTATATATATACGAGAGAATGTATTTCTAGATTGTATAAAATGGTTTTATATTGTGTTGATTGGTTTGTCGAGTAGTTTTTGAATTCTGGTCGATACAGTAGTGCAAACCGTGTCGAAAGGTGTTTCTAAACTCTTGAACAGATTAATTTGACATAGTATGTTTTGAAAGGAGGGTAAATGAAATAATTTTACCCAAATTATATTTTAATATAAGAGAAGTATATATATTGGAATTATTATAATATATATTGGACATGTTGATTTGTTAATCGAATAAGATTTTAATTGAAATGGTTATGAATAACCAATCAAAATTCATATAAGAGTGATATATAAAATCCAAATGAATTAAATCTAGATTTAATCAGAATTGGAATTAAAATTCTGGAAACTAGGAAAAATGTTGAAAATGGATTTTGAATTTAAAATATATGAAAATTTCAAGATCCTGGGGGATTTGAAAATGTTTTTCGAATAGTGTAAAATATATTTTTGAAGTAATTTCAGAATGAAAGTGGTTAAAAATAGTTTTGGAAAGTAATATAATATTGAACTCACTTCGATCACCAGAAAATAATTCTGATGATGACAGCCGCATCGTCAGTGTCATTTTCGAGTTTCCAAGTGACGGATTACTACCAAAGATATTGTTTTTGAATTACTTTGAGAAAACGAGTTGTTAAAAATTCAAATGCTTTGAATTGCGATTATTATTTGTAATATATATGATTTCAAACTGATTTGGGATAAAATCCCAGGAATTTGAATTCTGGAGTTTAAAAATTTACTTAGTAAGTAAATAAATAGAAATTTAACTAAGTTAAAAAAATTTGGATTAGAGATAATCTAGGATGGAATTTGATTATGGAGCAAGAATTGGAGTTGAAATAGGAATTTGGCTTAGTAAAGCGATAGATTGGTTTGAGAATGGATTGATGGGGGATCAACCAAGGATGCTTGGATATATGTTAAAGTGATAGCAAATGGCAGAGATAGAGTTAAATGCTAACAAAAAGGTACAAGTTACATTTTATTCGAATATGAGATTTATGAGATATTTTTGGAAAGCCGCATGGATGTTTGATTTTCTGTTGAATTTGGAAAAGCCCAAAGAAGTAAGTTGTAATAGTACCGATTGAGCCGTGCAGAGGAGATGCTGGAAAAATTCTCCGAAAATTTAAGCCGTTAGGAAATTTTCAGAATTTCTGGAACTATTTGTTAAGAAAGATTTTTTTTTTGAATTAATCAGTTCTGTTGAAGCCAAATTAAAGGAAAAAGAAAAAAAAAAGATTTTTAACCTGACTATAATATGGAATGTAGCATTTTCCCTATCTTAGAAATTTCGGGGATGAAATTCTTTTAAGGGGGAAGGAATGTAACGTCCCGCATTTTTATCGGTTTGTATTTGAATATTTAAATCGGTTTAAATATTGAATTCGGAATATAAGTGGATTTATATATTAATTAAATCAAAGTTGAACGTATAAAAATATATATTTAATATAATCGAGCCCGTAATATTGCGGTAGTTCGTAATTTAACGTTCTGAACTTCAACTGAGTGTACATGACCCATTATTAGTCGGATTTCTTCGAAACAAGAAACATTGGAATCTGTTAAACTATATCTTTCTAACAGAAGTGAAAAATCAAGATTTCGCGTTATAGATTGCGAGTTATATCCAAATAAAATTTTCAAATAGTCGTTATAGAATCATCTATCGACCGCAACGGTTTATTTGATATAACTAGATACTGGTTGCGAATTTGGACAAGATTCCTTTTAGACGTAGTGATAATTTAATTTTTAGAATTTTACTGTAATTTTTAATTAATTAAATATGCAACTTTTATTTGGAGTATTTTGCACCCTATAACAACATTTTGGGGTCTCACAATATAAGTTGACCTACCAGTATTTTTATATTTTTGGGATCTCGACACGTTACTAATCTCAACGGTATTTTTATTTTTGTCCATAGCGGTGTGTATATAAACGGAGTTCTACGTATAACGGGGTTTGTATGCTCAACTTTATAATGCAAAACAAATTTAAATTTTGATTCACATGTATACACGTCACTTTCCTCCTATACTTCATTTAATACCCCGCAGCTTCCTCTAGCTACACATATTTTAAATTATTTTCTTCGCTCCATGCAGTTTCACTCATCACCTTTTTATATTACCAATGTACAACCCTCTGCTCCTTGGAAATCAAGCAAAGTAAATTTTCATTTCATGCCAATCTGTATAAATATAAAGGTATATATTATGGCGTAATGTGTAATCTATTTTGGTAAATGCGAAATACAGCCTACCCTATGAAACTTAAAAGCCAAAGTATGGAAAACTAGCACCCTAAATATACAAATAGAAAGGACATGACGAATGAATTTTCACAACGTAAGCCAACCAGTTCTTCCAGCTAATTCTATATCCTATCCAATCTTGTACTTCCTACATGCATGAACTCAAACGTAACATGACATGAGGCGAAAACTCAAAACTGCAGACCTACGAAAGGAAATTACCAGATGACTCCCTTTGACAAAAAAATTCACCCTACATGTACTGTTAAGCCGACCTACTACACACCTACTCTTTGGCATGCATGTATCTTCTCCCCTATATATATCCAAGCAGTAGCGGCCACTCCATATTCATCTCGCAGAAGAAACAATTACAGGCCGAGCTATAACGACCATAAAAAAAAATCGAAAACAAGTACGCTATTGTAATTCCTTCAACAATTTGTATTTCCTGAAGCAGTTGAGGCCATCCTTCCCGCTGGGATAATGTAGCGCGAGTCAGGGGATCATGTCACCGGAGTTCAAGATGGCGGCGGGGGGTTCGAAGGCGGCGAACTATAAAGATTACGAGAAAATGGAGTGGATGAGGAGAATATGAAGATTGCTGGGTTCGACCCTCCTCTTGCACGCTGGAAAATGAATGACGCAAGTCAGATGAGGACATAGAAAATTGGAGCGAGACCTTGGGTTTCAGTTCACGTGTATGGCGCGAGTAGTTATGGAGGAGTCGCAATCGAGAGGGAGGTGCGAGCTAATGGGAACGCTGCTAGCAGGGTAGAGTGTGACAAGAAGGAATTTCGCTCGGTCCGAATCAGTCGCTAAACCGACCCAGACCGTTCGAAACGCCCTATCGTTTGAGAACACGACAAACCAGAATGCATACAAAAGAACATTTCATTGTATATTACAACAATGCACCAGAATACAAGAATATACAGAGTAAAAATGAATGAATATTACACAGAAATATCAGAGATTTAAATTACATTTAAATACATAGGAGCGGAAAATAATACAATACACAACTAGAAGAGATATACGGATACAAAGCTTTCCGGATATCGTTCCAGCTGTAAACCAGGATCCTGTGAATATAAATCTGCAAAACCAAAACTACTAGCTGCCCGTGTCAAAATAGGGGCACCCAGAGTTTAGGTTAAAACAATAAACTCCAGGTCAGTCATGTGACTGGTGTGAGAACTAAAACAGTTATTAATCTTTATTTTCAAAGTTAGGTAGATTAAGGGACCACGCCGTATAACACGGAACGGGTTTCCTCCCAAGAACACCAGTGCATAAAACAAACAGCGCAATGCTAAATAAAGAAAAATGAAGCTGTTATAAGACCCAGGTCCCATCACACAATGCAACGCAGCCGAGGATAGGGTTTTCCCTTATAACAGCGAAAGAATGCTTGATACGGTTAAAACAAATCGTTTGATACTATTACAAGTGCATAGTGTATAAAACAACTTCAAATTATAAGTATCAATCATAGGCGGCATGAGCGTCCCATGCCACTATGTCGCCATATATAGGTTTACAAATAAAACCGCAAAGTCACGTATTTGGAAATTGGATTTCCGTCTATGAACCGAGGCAAAAGATAGTCCTCAACCGATTCGTGACTCTCTAGCCCGAGCCACCGGAACAGCCGCAACTGCCCCTTGGATCGTCAGGGCCGGTCCACCGATGTGGATTATAGTGCCTGAACAATACGTTTCCCCGCCCTTTGGGGCGTAAATGAGCCAACGAATGACTCCATCGGACCCGGATCGTCCGATCAAACCGAGGCGCCTCGCAACAGCAACAACCACACAGGTGAAAAGTATATAAATGTCAGGGCTGGTAGGTCACTGACACCACCCTAGCTAGAAAGAAACGCATGCCCTCCCTGAGGTCCTCTCCCGTTTTTGGTTCACAACCGGGGTGCGAGACTCGCGAATTCACGTTACACAAAGCTGTGCCACACAGGCTGTGCTTTGATCATCACCACAAGACTTTGCTTTCCAACAGAAGCCTCGATCAATTGCCACTTAGGCATGCCACACAGGCAATTCACTCCATGCGTTTGATATCCATCAATATATAACCCCTGAGCTCGTACGTCTCAGAGAAGGGCGTTAAGCAAGAGAATAAATTCTCCGCCGCCAAACAGATATATATTTAATAGAGATCAATCACACGGACTAAAATCCAATGTCAGACACACAGTCCATTTACAAGTCCGTTCTGGGTCTGAACGAAACCAGAGGCACCTAGTACCCCGCATATCCATCGATCTCCAAGTACGTCTGGACGATCATCAACTATTTCCATCTTCTTGGGTGTACAGCCCAATCAAGATCATCAGTAATTATCCAAACGACGTGAAGACTTCTGGTCTTCGACCACCGTCTTCATCTTCGACACCACGTCGAATCAGTTATTCAGAATGGGATAAACCCGGTCTTTCTGAATAACTCGCGTATATATTATAAAAGTGTTACACAAACACAACATACGCCTCATTCCAATTCAGAATATTCTTTTATTCAAATATTCCTATACTTTGGGAAAAGTTCCCCTTAATTTTATCAAAGATAAATTCTTTAAATTTATTCTTTAATATCCTTTGAATATCAATTCAAACTAGTCGGGATTAGCGAACCACACCGAAGTAATCATTTATTTTATTTCCCAATCCCAACCTATTCATCCCATGAAGTAAAACTGGTTATACTTCATATCTAACACCACGGTGTTATCGGTAAATTCAATTACCATTTCACGTTCAAATCTAATTAAAGATTTAACTATCGCCTGAAGTAAAACTGGTGATACTCCATTCTCGATTTTTTTCCAATCTAATTAAAGATTCATTAAAACTCCACTTAGTTTTAATTGTTAACTGGGTTAAAGAATCAGTGGCATTTAAAACACGGTTCACGATAAACCCAAAGTCACATTCCATTAATTATCGGGTTAAAGGACGAGTGTTATTTAAAACACTATCCACGATAAACCCAAAAATCAATATCAATTCAATTCCAATTAAATATTATTTAATTGGTACACTTCGTTAAATCTAAACAAAAAGATTTAATCTTTTCTCAACTGGGTTCAAGAACAGTGTTAGTGAAGACACCATTCACGACAAACCCAAATCACATTCGATATTCAATACAAGGCTCTGAATAGAAAATATATCGGCTTATATTCAATATCAAATTCTACAACTAACAAATGTCGTATTGGAAATAACGATATAAATATATATCTTTCAAATTTCCATAACAACACCTGTATAATCACGAATTCCAACATCGAAATACTCCAAAGACAATTTCGATTCAAATCCACTCCAATGCAATCATTGGAAATTCTGGTTATTTTTAAAACCCTTTTCAAATTCAATTTATTTATTTAAAAATAAATAGAATTATATTTCTAGTTCAAAACTAGTTCATTTCGATAAAAATCTATTTTTATCTTTTCAAATATGGAGTTTTTCATCCCAAATCTTCACAAATCATTTCTTATGATTTTACACAAATTATTACTATTTTTAATAATTTTATCAAGGCCCGTACAGTCGATTTCCACCAATGGCCATCGAACTGCACTTACAGCGACCTTTTTCGAATTTGATTTGGACGTATCTCCAAATCCAACCGTTAGATTTTAAATTTCTAACATTCGCTAGAAAGCTCTTTTCGATACGAACCCAACGGTT
The DNA here is from genome assembly GCA_030737875.1 of Allium sativum. NCBI lineage: Eukaryota > Viridiplantae > Streptophyta > Magnoliopsida > Asparagales > Amaryllidaceae > Allium > Allium sativum. The sequence continues at coordinate 401,826,668 of CM060922.1, read as the reverse complement.
CCGGTTTTAGGAGAATCCGACGGTCGGATCTCCCGTAATGTCCGTTTGAAATAAATGGTCGAAATTCACGAACTGCCGCGGCGCGGCGCGTTCTATTCAGGCCATTATATTATATATATAATATATATATCGTCGATTTCTATTTAAAACGAATTTTATAAATCGTTTTAATTTCATTTCCAAAGCAATTTCAACTTCCATTTCAATTCAAATCAAAATTGAATCCTTCTTTATAAATTCGTTTTAAAATTCATTTCTATTCAATTCAAATTTCAATTCAATTTGAATTCATTTCAATTTGCTTTCAATTCAATTCGAATTCGTTTTCAATTCAATTCATTTCGAAATCGTTTTCAATTCAATTCATTTCGAAATCGTTTTCAATTCAATTCATTTCGAAATCGTTTTCAATTCAATTCATTTCGAAATCGTTTTCAATTCAATCCATTTCGAAATAGTTTTCAGTTCAATCCATTTCGAAATCGTTTTCAATTCAATTCATTTCGAAATCGTCGATTTCAAAATTACTTTTTAATATTCATTTTAAAATGAATAAAATCGATATAAATATCGTTCACGTCAAAATGGCGTCAATCTAATCAACACGGCTTCATATATTGATATTTTCAAGTATTCCATTTCGAATATTTCTATTTCAAATATTTCTATTTCTATTTTAAAACTGGAATGAGGCCCAATCAATTACCATATAAAGTTAATTATATGGATTTTCACACAACACATGTATAATAGCATTGAAAATAATCAACCATCAACCAAAGTGCACTACACTGTATAAGCATCAAATATAGATATCTAACGCTTATAACAGCCTGTCAATCAATCGATCGACATATTTAATCAACCAGGATGAGTGAACTTCAAATTTCATCCCAACACCCGTGTGGGGTTTCAAACAATCAAACACAGATTTTATTTGTGCAGTTGGGCGATGTGCGAAATTTATCGACCCAATCAATGTCCTTCAAATAGGTGTACATAAACAAACCGTCTGGTTTGTAAATGAATATTTATTTTATTCACTTCACGTTAAAAATCATATTTTTAACGATAAGATATTTTATCTCAACATATGAATTCCTATTCAATTCATTTATTCAATAAAATGATATTTTTATTTTCTAACATATTTTAGAAAATTTCGGCGGCATAACGGCACGATACTAGAAACGGGACAAGGCCTAGCCTTATCCCCGGTCTAGTGAAGGCCCACGCCATTCACACATCAATCAAATTCACCAAACAACCAAATTCAAATCAAATCATATAACTAAGCTATGCAACCAAACAAACAAGTCCATGGTCTGTGGACGATTGTGTCGGGTGCTACGAAGCACCGTCTGCATCCTAGTATATATATAAATAGAAATGAAATTGAAAGGTGAGAAATTCTCACATATAGCTATCCTAGCTCCACGGCACTTCTAATGCAGGAAATCTTCGCCAACTCGCTTTTTGTCGCTTTCGTTGTCCGCTTTCACTACATATGTAAAAATCGAATTTTACTTCGCTATTCAATATATAAAAATCATATTTTTATTTCGATGTTCAATATATAAAAATCATATTTTTATTTCGAAGTTCAGTATATAAAATCATATTTTTATTTCGAAGTTCTATATATAAAAATCATATTTTTATTTCGAAGTTCTATATATAAAAATCATATTTTTATTTCGAAGTTCTATATATAAAAATCATATTTTTATTAATATAGATTCCGCCTTTTCCATTTCAAAGATCTTACCTTTTCTAATTTAAAGATTTCTAAATAAAAATCATTGCTTTATAACATAAAATAAAATCAGTTTTTAAATTAACAAAAAATCAGTTTTAACATTATATAAAAATCAGTTTTAACATTATATAAAAATCAGTTTTCTCATTATATAAAAATCAGTTTTCTATTCATTTAAAAATCAGTTTTCTATTCATTTAAAAAATCAGTTTTCTATTCATTTAAAAAATCAGTTTTCTATTCATTTAAAAATCAGTTTTCTATTCATTTAAAAAATCAGTTTTCTATTCATTTAAAAAATCAGTTTTCTATTCATTTAAAAAATCAGTTTTCTATTCATTTAAAAAATCAGTTTTCTATTCATTTAAAAATCAGTTTTCTATTCATTTAAAAAATCAGTTTTCTATTCATTTAAAAAAATCAGTTTTCTATTCATTTAAAAAATCAGTTTTCTATTCATTTAAAAAAAATAAATAATAAAATAAATAAGCTAAAAAAACTTACAGGGGGGGTTTTCTCTGTCGGCAGCAGGCTTAGGGGGGGGGGGTTTCATCGATCGCGGGTTCGTGAGGGAGGAGGGGGAGGCGCGGAGGCCATCTGCGGCGGGCGGAGGCTGGTTGCAGTCGATTCGGGTGGCGGTGACATCAGGAAGGAGAGGAGGGAGAGTACGAGAGGAGGGAGGGGTGGATCGGAGGGCGAGGAGGAGAGGGGGGCGACAGCCTGGGTGAGGCGTCGACGGGGGTGGCGCCGCCTGGATCGACGGAGCGGATTGTTTTGGGTTTTTTTTTCTTTATTTCGTTTTTTTTTTCATCTGAGAAGATATCGGAGGGGGGGGGCCTGGTTAAGGGAGGAAGGGGGTTTTCTTTTTTTTATTTATTTTTATTTATTATTTTATTATTTTTAAAAGTTGACTTTTACATACGTCATCAAAACGAGGCCCACCACCTGTCGTCCATAGCGTTTAACCCCCATTCCGAACACAATGGGATATGTATCGTCAGCTGATTCGGCTGTTACAATCAGTTTCCGTTAAATTTACATTTAAATCACTATATTGAATTTTAAACGTACATTTCAAATTACCGGGGTCACATACTAACTCTATAAATTGCAGAAAAATATTTTCTAGCTTCGTATTGACGATACGGTCCTAACAAAACTAGTTTCGTCGAATTCTGAGACTGTTTGAAAAATGGCCAATTTCCAGTCGATTAAAATCAACTGAAACTGGTCAAACACGTTTTCCTTCGCCACGCTCACATATTGATTCGAAAAATTATGAAATTTGGAATCTAGCAATAACTTAACATCACGGACCCAACAAAACTGGTTTCGTCGAAATCCGAGGTCGTTTGCAAAATTGCTATTTTTAAGGGCCTTATATATATAAAAATATATATAAATTCCACAGCGACTATTTCTAATTTTAAGCTGGACATATCTTATCATTTCTAAGATGAAATCTCAGTTTGTTAACTTCGTTACAAAGATATAGTTATACAGATTCAAATATTTCTTGTTTCGTTCAATTCTGACTTATATTGAGTTCTGTATATTCATTTGAAATTAGAAATCGAATTTTCGAACTACCGCGCCATTTTCAATTCCTTTTATAATTATATATAATTATTATATATTCTAACGACGACGTATATAATATATACGTTCGAATTATATTCAAAATAAATTTCTCGTCGATATTATTTAAAATAATTCATTTTAAATAATCAAAATTCGCTAAAATTGCCAAAATAAAAATTTTAAACTGGCTCAGAATTTGCGGGTTATTACAATCTCCCCCACTTAAAACTTTTCGTCCCCGAAAAGGAACAAAGTCGAAAGTGGTTTGAATAATCAACTCTACGCTCGATCTGGCTTCCATTCTCCAACTCTTTAGTTTCTGAGAATTTTCAAATTTTCAAAAATTTGGCTAACACCCTAAATTTTTGAAAAATTTCGCCATAACCTCCCCTGCACCGGGAGCATCGGGGAATTTCAAATAGCTTCCCCGGTCCTTCAGATCTCAAAAAGAAAAAGAAAGAGCCAAGCGGCTAGCCAATAGGCTCACAAAATCATCATCACCCAAACAAAACAGGAAATTATGTAGTAAACATGTACCTATTTGTCGGGCAAACAAATTTTATTCTCTGCTCTAGCCTCCTTGCTATGACCTGTTCAATGTAAGTACAAGTATATGCAAGCAAATGCGACCAATTTCAATACAATTCATTATTTGATACAATTAGGCGTAATGGTTCAAAATTATCAAACAATTAAACAAACAACACAATCATCAATCAATTAGTGAATTAGAGTTTCAAATTCTTAATTTGATACATATACAAAAATCGTGTTTTTTGATGCCAATTCACAACAATAGGCCCTATCTAATTTTGGTTCTCACACCAGTCAATAGGAAATATATAAATACCACATCTTCAAAACACGAACATAGATTCTGATGATGATCGATCAATCATCAGAACCATCTCCGGGTGTCTAGAATGTGATTCCATATCTATCCAGTATATTAAAATTTCAAATATACGTTTGCAAGGCGTATATGCAAAATCTTTATATACTGGACTGTCCAAATCAATATAAACTAAATAATCAAATACGAATAATTGATTTTAAATTTTCAAAACAAAATTTGTTTTCATTTGAAAAATATACTCTTCACACTCGTTCTAGGATACTACTGATCCCATCTCTAACGAGTCATTCCCGTTGGATATTACTAATCCAATATCTGATGAATTCTTTCGTACGGTTCTAATGTGCCTTGTTCTCTGCTTTGTAAACCAAAGCTCTGATACCAACTGTGACGAGAAGGAATTTCGCTCGGTCCGAATCAGTCGCTAAACCGACCCAGACCGTTCGAAACGCCCTATCGTTTGAGAACACGACAAATCAGAATGCATACAAAAGAACATTTCATTGTATATTACAACAATGCACCAGAATACAAGAATATACAGAGTAAAAATGAATGAATATTACACAGAAATATCAGAGATTTAAACTACATTTAAATACATAGCAGCGGAAAATAATACAATACACAACTAGAAGAGATATACGGATACAAAGCTTTCCGGATATCGTTCCAGCTGTAAACCAGGATCCTATGAATATAAATCTGCAAAACCAAAACTACTAGCTGCCCGTGTCAAAATAGGGGCACCCAGAGTTTAGGTTAAAACAATAAACTCCAGGTCAGTCATGTGACTGGTGTGAGTACTAAAACAGTTATTAATCTTTATTTTCAAAGTTAGGTAGATCAAGGGACCACGCCGTATAACACGGAACGGGTTTCCTCCCAAGAACACCAGTGCATAAAACAAACAGCGCAATGCTAAATAAAGAAAAATGAAGCTGTTATAAGACCCAGGTCCCATCACACAATGCAACGCAGCCGAGGATAGGGTTTTCCCTTATAACAACGAAAGAATGCTTGATACGGTTAAAACAAATCGTTTGATACTATTACAAGTGCATAGTGTATAAAACAACTTCAAATCATAAGTATCAATCATAGGCGGCATGAGCGTCCCATGCCACTATGTCGCCATATATAGGTTTACAAATAAAACCGCAAAGTCACGTATTTGGAAATTGGATTTCCGTCTATGAACCGAGGCAAAAGATAGTCCTCAACCGATTCGTGACTCTCTAGCCCGAGCCACCGGAACAGCCGCAACTGCCCCTTGGATCGTCAGGGCCGGTCCACCGATGTGGATTATAGTGCCTGAACAATACGTTTCCCCGCCCTTTGGGGCGTAAATGAGCCAACGAATGACTCCATCGGACCCGGATCGTCCGATCAAACCGAGGCGCCTCGCAACAGCAACAACCACACAGGTGAAAAGTATATAAATGTCAGGGCTGGTAGGTCACTGACACCACCCTAGCTAGAAAGAAACGCATGCCCTCCCTGAGGTCCTCTCCCGTTTTTGGTTCACAACCGGGGTGCGAGACTCGCGAATTCACGTTACACAAAGCTGTGCCACACAGGCTGTGCTTTGATCATCACCACAAGACTTTGCTTTCCAACAGAAGCCTCGATCAATTGCCACTTAGGCATGCCACACAGGCAATTCACTCCATGCGTTTGATATCCATCAATATATAACCCCTGAGCTCGTACGTCTCAGAGAAGGGCGTTAAGCAAGAGAATAAATTCTCCACCGCCAAACAGATATATATTTAATAGAGATCAATCACACGGACTAAAATCCAATGTCAGACACACAGTCCATTTACAAGTCCGTTCTGGGTCTGAACGAAACCGGAGGCACCTAGTACCCCGCATATCCATCGATCTCCAAGTACGTCTGGACGATCATCAACTATTTCCATCTTCTTGGGTGTACAGCCCAATCAAGATCATCAGTAATTATCCAAACGACGTGAAGACTTCTGGTCTTCGACCACCGTCTTCATCTTCGACACCACGTCGAATTAGTTATTCAGAATGGGATAAACCCGGTCTTTCTGAATAACTCGCGTATATATTATAAAAGTGTTACACAAACACAACATACGCCTCATTCCAATTCAGAATATTCTTTTATTCAAATATTCCTATACTTTGGGAAAAGTTCCCCTTAATTTTATCCAAGATAAATTCTTTAAATTTATTCTTTAATATCCTTTGAATATCAATTCAAACTAGTCGGGATTAGCGAACCACACCGAAGTAATCATTTATTTTATTTCCCAATCCCAACCTATTCATCCCATGAAGTAAAACTGGTTATACTTCATATCTAACACCACGGTGTTATCGGTAAATTCAATTACCATTTCACGTTCAAATCTAATTAAAGATTTAACTATCGCCTGAAGTAAAACTGGTGATACTCCATTCTCGATTTTTTTCCAATCTAATTAAAGATTCATTAAAACTCCACTTAGTTTTAATCGTTAACTGGGTTAAAGAATCAGTGTCATTTAAAACACGGTTCACGATAAACCCAAAGTCACATTCCATTAATTATCGGGTTAAAGGACGAGTGTTATTTAAAACACTATCCACGATAAACCCAAAAATCAATATCAATTCAATTCCAATTAAATATTATTTAATTGGTACACTTCGTTAAATCTAAACAAAAAGATTTAATCTTTTCTCAACTGGGTTCAAGAACAGTGTTAGTGAAGACACCATTCACGACAAACCCAAATCACATTCGATATTCAATACAAGGCTCTGAATAGAAAATATATCGGCTTATATTCAATATCAAATTCTACGACTAACAAATGTCGTATTGGAAATAACGATATAAATATATATCTTTCAAATTTCCATAACAACACCTGTATAATCACGAATTCCAACATCGAAATACTCCAAAGACAATTTCGATTCAAATCCACTCCAATGCAATCATTGGAAATTCTGGTTATTTTTAAAACCCTTTTCAAATTCAATTTATTTATTTAAAAATAAATAGAATTATATTTCTAGTTCAAAACTAGTTCATTTCGATAAAAATCTATTTTTATCTTTTCAAATATGGAGTTTTTCATCCCAAATCTTCACAAATCATTTCTTATGATTTTACACAAATTATTACTATTTTTAATAATTTTATCAAGGCCCGTACAGTCGATTTCCACCAATGGCCATCGAACTGCACTTACAGCGACCTTTTTCGAATTTGATTTGGACGTATCTCCAAATCCAACCGTTAGATTTCAAATTTCTAACATTCGCTAGAAAGCTCTTTTCGATACGAACCCAACGGTTCCGGTTTTAGGAGAATCCGACGGTCGGATCTCCCGTAATGTCCGTTTGAAATAAATGGTCGAAATTCACGAACTACCGCGGCGCGGCGCGTTCTATTCAGGCCATTATATTATATATATAATATATATATCGTCGATTTCTATTTAAAACGAATTTTATAAATCGTTTTAATTTCATTTCCAAAGCAATTTCAACTTCCATTTCAATTCAAATCAAAATTGAATCCTTCTTTATAAATTCGTTTTAAAATTCATTTCTATTCAATTTGAATTCATTTCAATTTGCTTTCAATTCAATTCGAATTCGTTTTCAATTCAATTCATTTCGAAATCGTTTTCAATTCAATTCATTTCGAAATCGTTTTCAATTCAATTCATTTCGAAATCGTTTTCAATTCAATTCATTTCGAAATCGTTTTTAATTCAATCCATTTCGAAATCGTTTTCAGTTCAATCCATTTCGAAATCGTTTTCAATTCAATTCATTTCGAAATCATCGATTTCAAAATTACTTTTTAATATTCATTTTAAAATGAATAAAATCGATATAAATATCGTTCACGTCAAAATGGCGTCAATCTAATCAACACGGCTTCATATATTGATATTTTCAAGTATTCCATTTCGAATATTTCTATTTCAAATATTTCTATTTCTATTTTAAAACTGGAATGAGGCCCAATCAATTACCATATAAAGTTAATTATATGGATTTTCACACAACACATGTATAATAGCATTGAAAATAATCAACCATCAACCAAAGTGCACTACACTATATAAGCATCAAATATAGATATCTAACGCTTATAACAGCCTGTCAATCAATCGATCGACATATTTAATCAACCAGGATGAGTGAACTTCAAATTTCATCCCAACACCCGTGTGGGGTTTCAAACAATCAAACACAGATTTTATTTGTGCAGTTGGGCGATGTGCGAAATTTATCGACCCAATCAATGTCCTTCAAATAGGTGTACATAAACAAACCGTCTGGTTTGTAAATGAATATTTATTTTATTCACTTCACGTTAAAAATCATATTTTTAACGATAAGATATTTTATCTCAACATATGAATTCCTATTCAATTCATTTATTCAATAAAATGATATTTTTATTTTCTAACATATTTTAGAAAATTTCGGCGGCATAACGGCACGATACTAGAAACGGGACAAGGCCTAGCCTTATCCCCGGTCTAGTGAAGGCCCACGCCATTCACACATCAATCAAATTCACCAAACAACCAAATTCAAATCAAATCATATAACTAAGCTATGCAACCAAACAAACAAGTCCATGGTCTGTGGACGATTGTGTCGGGTGCTACTAAGCACCGTCTGCATCCTAGTATATATATAAATAGAAATGAAATTGAAAGGTGAGAAATTCTCACATATAGCTATCCTAGCTCCACGGCACTTCTAATGCAGGAAATCTTCGCCAACTCGCTTTTTGTCGCTTTCGTTGTCCGCTTTCACTACATATGTAAAAATCGAATTTTACTTCGCTATTCAATATATAAAAATCATATTTTTATTTCGATGTTCAATATATAAAAATCATATTTTTATTTCGAAGTTCAGTATATAAAAATCATATTTTTATTTCGAAGTTCTATATATAAAAATCATATTTTTATTTCGAAGTTCTATATATAAAAATCATATTTTTATTTCGAAGTTCTATATATAAAAATCATATTTTTATTAATATAGATTCCGCCTTTTCCATTTCAAAGATCTTACCTTTTCTAATTTAAAGATTTCTAAATAAAAATCATTGCTTTATAACATAAAATAAAATCAGTTTTTAAATTAACAAAAAATCAGTTTTAACATTATATAAAAATCAGTTTTAACATTATATAAAAATCAGTTTTCTCATTATATAAAAATCAGTTTTCTCATTATATAAAAATCAGTTTTCTATTCATTTAAAAATCAGTTTTCTATTCATTTAAAAAATCAGTTTTCTATTCATTTAAAAAATCAGTTTTCTATTCATTTAAAAATCAGTTTTCTATTCATTTAAAAAATCAGTTTTCTATTCATTTAAAAAATCAGTTTTCTATTCATTTAAAAAATCAGTTTTCTATTCATTTAAAAAATCAGTTTTCTATTCATTTAAAAATCAGTTTTCTATTCATTTAAAAAATCAGTTTTCTATTCATTTAAAAAAATAAGTTTTCTATTCATTTAAAAAATCAGTTTTCTACTCATTTAAAAAAAAAAAAAAAAAGCTAAAAAAACTTACAGGGGGGGGGGGTTTTCTCTGTCGGCAGCAGGCTTAAGGGGGGGGGGTTTCATCGATCGCGGGTTCGTGAGGGAGGAGGGGGAGGCGCGGAGGCCATCTGCGGCGGGCGGAGGCTGGTTGCAGTCGATTCGGGTGGCGGTGACATCAGGAAGGAGAGGAGGGAGAGTACGAGAGGAGGGAGGGGTGGATCGGAGGGCGAGGAGGAGAGGGGGGCGACAGCCTGGGTGAGGCGTCGACGGGGGTGGCGCCGCCTGGATCGACGGAGCGGATTGTTTTGGTTTTTTTTTCTTTATTTCGTTTTTTTTTTCATCTGAGAAGATATCGGGGGGGGGGCCTGGTTAAGGGAGGAAGGGGGTTTTCTTTTTTTTATTTATTTTTATTTATTATTTTATTATTTTTAAAAGTTGACTTTTACATACGTCATCAAAACGAGGCCCACCACCTGTCGTCCATAGCGTTTAACCCCCATTCCGAACACAATGGGATATGTATCGTCAGCTGATTCGGCTGTTACAATCAGTTTCCGTTAAATTTACATTTAAATCACTATATTGAATTTTAAACGTACATTTCAAATTACCGGGGTCACATACTAACTCTATAAATTGCAGAAAAATATTTTCTAGCTTCGTATTGACGATACGGTCCTAACAAAACTAGTTTCGTCGAATTCTGAGACTGTTTGAAAAATGGCCAATTTCCAGTCGATTAAAATCAACTGAAACTGGTCAAACACGTTTTCCTTCGCCACGCTCACATATTGATTCGAAAAATTATGAAATTTGGAATCTAGCAATAACTTAACATCACGGACCCAACAAAACTGGTTTCGTCGAAATCCGAGGTCGTTTGCAAAATTGCTATTTTTAAGGGCCTTATATATATAAAAATATATATAAATTCCACAGCGACTATTTCTAATTTTAAGCTGGACATATCTTATCATTTCTAAGATGAAATCTCAGTTTGTTAACTTCGTTACAAAGATATAGTTATACAGATTCAAATATTTCTTGTTTCGTTCAATTCTGACTTATATTGAGTTCTGTATATTCATTTGAAATTAGAAATCGAATTTTCGAACTACCGCGCCATTTTCAATTCCTTTTATAATTATATATAATTATTATATATTCTAACGACGACGTATATAATATATACGTTCGAATTATATTCAAAATAAATTTCTCGTCGATATTATTTAAAATAATTCATTTTAAATAATCAAAATTCGCTAAAATTGCCAAAATAAAAATTTTAAACTGGCTCAGAATTTGCGGGTTATTACATAGAGCTCGAAAAGAGGAGCGACATGGCGGTGGTTTCACCAATAACGGTGGTGAAAAAGGGGAAGAGAACGAGAGGCTTAAAGTATGGCCATGGTTATTACTGGAGCCGTGTGTGTTATTTTGGAGGAGATAAAGGCGAGTGGAGCAGGTTGGTGAGGATGATGATTTGCACGTGAAGAGGGAAACACTTGTTTCTTTTTCGTGATTTTTAAATGGGAGGAGCGGAAGCATGGGAGGCACGAAATTTCGAAAATGGAAGATGGAGGATAGGGTTTGGGAAATACTAGAGGAGTGGAAGACGGGGTACTGGTGTAGGCAGTTTTAGTATGCAGGTTGGAAGGCATTGGGTTATGAAGCCAATTTAAAAGAGAAGGTTAAAAAGAAAAAGAGAAGTGGGATTTCGTGAAGGACCGGAGGTATATGGGGGGGAAAATAACAAAACAAAATGGCGGAGCAGGTTTTTAAAGAAATCGAGGAAGAAGGAATAGCTGGCTGCCGTGGGTTTTAAACATTAGCATTGGGCCATTTAAAAAGTTAAATCCCAATAATAATAAAAGAAAGAAAGAAAAGAAACGGGGATTCAAGGTTGAAAGGCTTGAAGGGAAAGTTACTGGAAATATGCTGCGTGATCTCTTTTTTTTGGAGTACGAGTAAAGGAACGATAGTGAGCTTAAGACACGAGTTTGGGCTGATTTCATAAAGGTAAAGCCAATAATTAAATAAAAATAAAAATAAAGAAATTTAAGGTAAGTTTAATTTAAAATATTATAACAAATTATTTATGTGATATTTTGTGCATACGGTATCAGAATTGTGAACTGTCTGATCCGTCAGGATCGTATGATCGTAGGCTATACCATGGAGTTGGTTTGGAACTGTTCGGTGCTCGTTTGAATCTTAGACGAAATAAAACGCTGGATCCATTCAATTGACCATTAATCGTTATTTGATGATTCATGACAAAGGTAAGTAAACTCACTAACTCTGATCAGTTCTATAATTTTATAAATGGATGATATTTGAATTCTGTGTGATGGTTGTTCGGATGAATTGCTTTATAATTGGTTGAAATTTTAGATACAGTTATATACATATAAACTGTTAGGTAAATATTGATTCCATTTATTAAAATATTTCACATTGTTATGAAATCAGTATCATTATATTAGTTAACAGCTGTGGATACAGGGAAACAGGTTGGAGGAATCCAACTGGATTCCTCAACAATTATATTGTTGTTTTCATATATTGCATTATATGATGTGATAAATAATTTGTAGTTGATTATTGTATATTCGGGGTGTTTGAATAACACGACCTGAAATAATTGGCATTAAAATACAGTGAAATATATTCGAATATGTTAGAAAGGAAATTGGGGATTTTAAAAAGGAATTTCTATTTTGAAATAGAAATGGAATTTCAGTTAGCTAGAATGTAATGGCTTGTTTTAAAAAAAAAATAAGTAAATTGATTTATAAATGGTTACTTATAAATAAAACGAAATGATATATTAATAATTTGAAATGATTAATTCAAGAAATGAATTTATTAAAAAGGAAAGGGAATTATTTGATAAAGAAATAGAATTATCAAATGGGATTCATTTGGTAAATAAAATAGAATTTAAAAGGAAATACTTGAAAAATGAATAGAATTGTATAAAAGAGAATTTTACACTAGGAAGGTTTAGACTCGTGCTTCGTACACGGGTATAACATGATAGGAATTTAAAAGTGAATATTTAATAGAAATATGTTTTAACAAAAAAGTAAGAAGATTAATTTATAAAAAATGTTTTATAAATTAAATATTTATCATTGGATAAATTGGATATATAAAATCTGAAATTATATGGAGAAGTAAATCGGTTTCAACACCGATATTTGAAATGGAATTTGAACTTGGTATTTAAAAAGAGGAATTTGAACGAGGTATTAAGTGATTAGAAGGAAAAATAAGATTTGTATTAATAATTCTACAAATAAAAATATAATAGAGTCTGTTGAATCAAATAGAGTTAATTGATTAGAGTAAATCGAATAGAGTAAATCGAATAGAGTTAATCGATTAGAGTTAATCGAATATTAGTAATTCGATAGAGTTAATCGAGTTAGAGTTAGTCGAATATTTGTTATTCGAAGGGAGATTATCGAATATAGTTTATTCGAAGAAAAGAGTGAATCGAATGTTAGTTATTCGAAGTGAGTTAATCGAATATTAGTTATTCAAAGTGAGTTAATCGATTATTAGTTATTCAAAGAGAGTTAATCGAATAAATTTATTCAAAAGAGAATTAATCGAACATAGTTTATTCGAAAAAGTGAGTAATTGAATATAGTTTATTCGAAATGGAGTTATCGAATATAGTTCATTCGAAAGAGAATTTTACATTGAGATTCGATTATATCGAATGTAGGAAAGTACTATTTACTTTCCGCATTTTTAAAAGCAAGTCTTAATTATTTATTTATTTAATAAATTACTATTTATTTAAATTAAGAAATAAAATTTATAGTTTAAATGTTAGATATTTCGGAAGAAAGATTTATAACATTATCGTTATAACCAATATTTATCAAAGAAGGAAATTTGGAATGTAAATCTAAGGAATGGGCGTAAGCAATAAGTGTTAAGATTTGAGTTGTGAACTTTATCTGTTGAAAGGTTGAGAACGTTGTTCAGTTAAGGTCTGAGAGGTAACTATACCCCAACTTGATTGACATTGTAATTAACTAAGGAATAGTTGAAGTTCGATGGCAAAGATTGATTGAAGATACAGTAAGTAATAAGCGATTAATGGATTGAGCGTTCATAATGATGTGGTATATAACATTCGTTTGAAATCAATATAAATGAGTTTTGGAAACGTTTTCCAATAAAATCAGAAATGTTTTCTAAGCATAGAAAATGAAATGTTTTGTTAATAAGGAATGGAAATGTTTCCCAATGTTAATAACGTATATTTTCTGAATGTAGAAAATAAGAAATTATGAATATACTGAATCAGGAAATGGAAAATGAATAAATCAATGATAAATGAATGTAAGAGATAAATGATGACTGATGATTGATCGATAGAATTTCCATCTGGAAACAATATCATTGTTTGCACATGTGTTTTCCTTTTATAGTTAAATCACGAACTATCGAAGTTTTGACCATTTTTACGTCGTCTATATGGAGAGACCGGGATCAGATTCATTATCTGAAAACCACTCTGTATAGGCGTTAACGTTGTGATCAAATATGGGGAAGATAATTGAAGACAATGTTATGCAAGGGCTGTCCTATTTACAGAATAGTGCCTTCGGTTTGTCCAGTCCCAGGACGACAAATATGGAAGAATGTCTAACAAAGTATATCTAATTGATCACGTAAGTTGATCGCTTCAAATGTATCCATTTTTGGTGGCGGAGGAATTCGATTCTCTTAGCTTTATACCCGTGGGATTTTTGTGGAAATCAATTTGTGATTTGGCGGGTATGACGATGTGGCATTCAAAGCAAAGGAGGTATGATCTGTCAAAATATACATTATGACCTCAAGCCTCATCAACCGGGAAATGACAAAAAAACGGGCAGGCAGCATGGCTAAGTGGGTCGCCCCCATTAGGGTGTATTGTCGCCATCTAGAGGATATTCATATTTGTTACTTCTTTTTGCTTCTGTATCTCCCGGGAACGGTTATGTTGCCAGCAACCGTAGGTAACAATATATTCGATACACTCAAGAGAAATGAGTGGTCGGTCATGTGTGGGCCGGGTTGCAAGACGTTCTTGTTGAACCCAGTGTATTCCTCTCTAGAGATACACTATCGGCAGGTGGTTACATACCTTGTCATAGTCGGAATCCAATCTCCCATAAGCACCTGCGGTTTTGATTGTATATTATATATGTGGAGCGTGAGATGCAAGCGTTCTGCTAGATTGTTAATTATTTGTGATTAGACATTATTATAATATCAGAATATTATTGAATTTCAAAAACGTTTTTGGGTTATCGTAAGGTAAAAACCGTCCGTATTTATGTGTGGACCGGTTTTACGTTTATCTTTTCTTTTTGAAAAGGATTTTGAAAGTTAAACCGAATGGTTGGAGTTTACTCACACCAGTCCCATGACTGACCCAGAGTTTATTTTTTTTGTTTTCCCTAAACTCTTGGGTGCCCAAATTTGTACGGGCAGTCAAGTGGTCGGGATTTACAGATACACTAGATGGAGCTTGGAATAGGAGGCTTCAACAGCATTTTATAGCTATTTTTTATTTCCGCTGTGATGTAAGTGTTTTACTCTAATATACAAATGCATATTTGTGTTTTCAATGTTATTTTGTATACTATATTTCATTCGTTCCGCTGTGAGATTCGGAGATTCGTGTTACTCTGATGTTGTAGTGTTCTTCTTCTTCTATTCTAATAGTTCTACCTTATCTATTCTCACCCTCTAACTTCTTTCTATTAACTATCCGGTATTTCCGACATCTGAATAGTCAACATTGGTATTTGTGTCGATTTTCAGAGTCGAAAATTTCCGTGGTCGTTACAATATCCCATGAGGCACCAACGGAGCCTCTTACCACCACCGATACCTCCACCTGGACGCCGCTCCGACTCACTGACACAATCGCCAGACCACCATGCCCCTTCGCCCACAATCCCCGACCTCGTCGAGCCTCTGACCTCCCAAAAACTCCATCTAAACGGAATCCATTCATGGAAAAAAACCCGCTGCCACACATAGCATTACTTTACTAACTACAGCATTCCTGATCGTCACACCTCCCAGCACCACCCCCTTCAAACTCCATCACCCCTCGACCACCAGATCCGCCGGAATTGGCAAATTCCCGTTCGCCACTTTTAAAAACACTCCCAAAAACAGCTCTCCAATCATCTCAGCATAACTCCGTCCACCTGGAACCGTAGAACCCGAGACCACCGCTAAAATTAAAGCCCGATCTCCCCTCTTCAATTCCCCCAAGTCCCGTCCCCTCAAATCTACCCAATCTCCTTAATTTCTGAAAAGAACGGAACTGTCCAGTTTGGGTTTTTGGACGATTCCGACCACCTCACTCAACGAAACCTCCCCAACTTTTCTCAGTAGCTAGGTAAGGACCTGATCTACAACTTTTGTTCAGGTTCCCCTAACAAATTCCTCTCGGATTCAAAGATATAAATTGTTTTGTGATCGAGGGCTTTATTGCAAATTTGATGGACGAATTTTTGATGTGGGGGAATAGGGTTCTGCATTGGGGTATTTATAATGTGAAAATAATATAATTTAAGTTGATTTGATGAACGATGTTGACTAACGATTTTTATTTCGTACCTATCGCTATTTCGAACGTTGTTTATTCGCTCCTGTGCTCACGTACAAACCCCGTTCGAGATGCGAATGGATGCCATAGTAAAATTTGACAATACGGTCCTAACGCTCACAAAATAACCTCGATTGACGCGCTACTTGAAATCTAGCAATAATTTACTGTTGCGGTCCCAATAAAATTTGTTTCGTCGAAAACGAAGGTCGTTTGAATAAAGTCCCTTTTATAACTGCCCAATTCAAATAAAATAACCCAATTTTAAAATACCTCAATATAATACAAATAAAATATTTCAATTGGACGTACACGACCAGAATTTGATATACTATCGATGTAAAATATCATCGGTTGAATTTCAAGCAAATCAATATTTAAAATATTTAAAAACCATTTATTTCATATAAATAATCGCTATAATATATAAAGGAATTCCATAGCGACCTTTTCAAGATTTGATTTGGACATAAAATAAAATCTACGCTATGAAAACTGGATTTTTCTCTCTCATTAGTAAAATATCGTCAAATAGATTCTGGCATTTCTTGTTTCAAGAAAATCCGGCTTATTTTGAATCCTGCACAGATAGTTAAAGTTCAAAACGCCAAATTACGAACTACCGCGTCGCTGCAGCTCGTTTTATAATATAATTATGAATTAAACGTTCTGACATCGTTTTAATAACAAATATATTAATATAATTTTAATATAAACCATATTTACACCACTTTAGATCGCTCGTTCACATTATACAGCAAATTCAACATTTTCCAAATATCCAGAAAATAAAATATTATTATATTATAAATATAATTTAAATATTCAAATTAAAATGGTTAAATCCCGTTATTTAAACTCAAATCAATATTTTAAATAAATAAAATATTTCAAATAAATGGTCAGAAAATACGGGACGTTACATTCCTTCCCCCTTAAAATAATTTCGTCCTCGAAATTTCTAAGGTAGAAAGAACGTTACAACCTATTATCTTTACAAAAATATTTAATTTAAAATTGGGTTTTATTTTCAAACTGGCCCAATTGGTTTTAAAACCAATTTATTTAAAATAAAAGAATTTTCTAAAATATTCAAAAAATTCTAAGACCTTAAATTTTGGAAAATTTTTGGTAGAGTCTCCCCTGTACGGAGGGACATCTGCAATATCGCAGGTTTGATAAATATGTATACATCGACCACCATGGTCGGAAAAATTCAAAATCCAAACTCAAAACCCAAATAAAAACCCAAAATTTTGTATTTTCGTAGGCGTACCTTTTTGCGAGCGCTATTACGCAATAAGCGATAAATTATATTCTAACTTGCTTAATTAGCATGCCAACTGGATTCAGTTAACTTCAGAATCCTCTTGGCTGGGTTTTAAAGCTGAATTGGTCACTTGCACCTGTTCTCACTCAAATGAACTCATTAGTCATTAAAACAAGGTCACTTATATTCAAAACATCCATATCATATATTCTGATCAATTTTACACATAATTCAATCCACACGAGATTATTACCAAGGTTTAGCATCCATTTATTAATTATCCATTCTGATCCATTAGACCTTGGTTCATTCATTGGTCCTCAATCGAGTTCCGAATCAATATCCACACAACCAAACATACAACCCAAATAATCCATTGATTCCCAAATAATCCATTGACTTACCGTTTTCCCAACACAAGTCAAATTCTGAAATTTCAAGTTTGATTATACTTCTTACGGTTTACTTAGTATAAGGGAGACCAAATATTAGTATTAACATTTTCACGTCCCATATTTGAGATTTACTTTAAATATCCACCCATATTTATTTAGTCTGGATTGATTTTTCAACTTATTCATTTCAGATTAGTTTTCAACCAAGTTCATCCCTTTTAAAGTTTATATTCAAGTAATCAACCACACCATCAAAGCATATCATTCAAATCAACAAATCCAATTGATTTCCCATATTATAATTATTTATGGAAATCATCACTTTTATTATTTTACAAAATATATTGGCAAAAATAATTTCAAAAATAATTTTATATCAAATAACAAATATGAGCTCTCATATATCTATATCCAAACTCAATCTAGGGTATTGCTAACCCCATCTTTATTGAGTCACACCACAGAGCCAAGGTTATCTCTAAACCAATAGCTCTGATACCACTGTAACGACCCGGGGAAAAACTCAACGCCCGAGTTTTCGACAATAATACATAAACCAGTATTACTTGCCAAAAACCCGAGTATCGAACCCCAGATTGTCAATAGAAAGAAATTAGAGGGTGAGAAAAGAAAGAAAGAATATTAGAATAGAAGAAAGAAGAAGAACACCACATCAAAATCTCACAGCGGAACAGATAAAATGTAATATAACAAATCTTTTTATACAAAAGAACTGTATACACATACCAACTATCAGAGTACAATATATATCAGACACAATGGAATAAAAACTTTATATAACTAGCGGTGAAGCCTCCTGCTTCCAGCTCCTGAAACTCCAAGCGAAACCTGACCTGGAAATATACTCGGTCTGACCCCGAGCACATTTGAAACAAAGCAAAATACACCGGGTCAGTATGGAATATTTTCAATGATAAATTCACAGAACCAACAACTTGTTTAACTTTGGAAATCCTTTATGAAATCAAAGAATAATAGTAAGACCAGCCCATACATAAACACAGACGGTTTTTCCTTACTATAACCCAAAACGTTTTGAAATCATAACTTATTCTGATATTATCATAGCGTATAAATACAAATAAATAGCAATCTAGCGGAACGCTTACATCTCACGCTCCACATATATAGTATACAAACCAAAACCGCGGACGCTTCTGGGAGATTGGATTCCAACTATGGCAAGGTATGGGACCACCTTTCGATAGTGTATCTCTAGAGGTGAATACACTGGGTTCAACAAGAATGTCTTGCAACCCGGCCCACACATGACCGACCACTCATTTCGCTTGAGTGTATCGAATGTATATCACCGACGATTGGGATCAACAACAGTCTCCCGTAAAAGGGACAGCATCGAATATAGATTAAAGAAGCAAATGGAATTTCTCTAGATAGGTGATTATACACCCTAATGGGAGCGATTCACATAACCATGTTGCCTGCTCGATTTTTGTCATTTCCCAGTTGATGAGGCTTGAGGCTAGAATTTATCTCTAGAACATCTGGTCATCATTCACTTTGAATGCCACATTGTTAGATCCGTCAAATCACTAATTGACGTTCACAAATGTACTCTGGGTATTAAAGAGGTGCCCCTTTTTGCCACCAACTCGGTATATTTGTAAAAATCAACGTAAGTGGTTCTTAGGATATACTCTGTCAGACATTCGTCCATACAAGTCATCCAGGAACAGGATGAACCGAAGGCACCCTCCTACAACATCCTATATAGGAATCACCCCATGGATCGGTAGCGAGAAGTCCTTACAAATCCGTAGATTTCAACCACGACAGAATCACAAACCAAATAACCCTGGTTGCAAGCCAGAGGAATTCGATAAGTAGTCCTTCCGCTTAGGAAGATCCATGGTCTTCAATTGCTCCATCTTCAATTGCCATCTTCACGTATCTGTTGGTTCGGAATGGTTTTCGAATATAATTTCGATCCCGATCTTTTTGTACCAATAATCGTATTGGTCAGGTTTGATAGTCGGTGATTTAACTATCAAATAACAAATGTGTGAATAACATGAGTTTGCTGATTCAGTACTTGGCACTACTTGGCCTTTTTACAAATAAATAAATAAGTAGTAAATCAACCTTTAATTCTTTCAATATAATTAAACTTTATATTTATTCTCAATTATAACAAAAACTATTTTAAATACTTTCACTCATCCCAAGCTATTACCATTCCTCGATAATAGTGAAGCCATTCAAGTTGGGGTATTTTATTTACCTCTCAGACCTTGATCGACAACGTTCTTATCTTAGAATAAATACCAGTTTGTAACTTAACCACTGATATTAAAATTATCATTTACCACTTTGATTTCAAATCTGGTTTTGTAACCCGTTCCTTATATTTGAAATCCTCGTTCAATAAATCTCTGTACTTAATTCCTTTAATTATGTAAATATTCAATAAACACAACTTTTAACTTAAAACATTATTTCGCTTATACATTTTAAGTTCTATTGAAAATCCCTCGTCAAATAATTTGTTTTCATCTATCTGGGCCTTTCTATAATAGAGTTTATCTTGGATAAAAATCCGTTTTCCATCTTCCTGCAACAAGAACTCTTTTACTTAGATTTTATTTCCAAATCCCTTTACCAACTTTTAACCAAAATCACTATATGTATTTCCCCTTGCTTTTAAAACCCTTATTTCAATTATAGTGTTTCATTTAAACAAATTCTTTAACCTTTCAAAGATATCGTTTTGGTTTAAAAACCTTTTCCTAAGCCTCGCTTGGATTTCTCCTTAAATATTTATAATACTCCCCTAAGCCAAATTAAACAACTTCTTATATTTAATTTTAAAACCATTACCCTTACCAAATTCTAATCTATTAACCATCTTCCCTAATAATTTCATTCGATTGAATTTACTTTACTTAATTTAGAAATTAAGTAAAACCTTATTTAAACCCCTAAATATATTTAATAATTCAATTTACCAATCACGTTTGAAACTTGAATTATAACTCTTTTTATAACTCTTATCGCGCCTTTGATCAAACTATAATGCTACTTAATCATTTCTTAATTGAATTTCCAATTAAAAGTCAATGATTTAATTATTATTAAATAAAATAATAATTAACTTATATATTAACCATATTAAAATGGTTAACTTTGATATTAATTAAAAATAGAATTATTATCATTTTTAAAAGCTTATTAAATAAAAATCAATTCCATTAACACTAAACAATTCGATAATTTCCTTAGTTTATAGTTAATCGAAGATTAACTAATAATTTAACACTAAACAATCTCGATAACTACTATGGATTCTAGTTAATCGAAGATTAACTACCATTTAACATCTTTCGTTAAACTCAACGAATATTCAAAGAATTTAAATCAAATTAATTCCCTTATCAATTTCAATTAACAACGATCGATTTTACCAACCATACATGTCAGTTAACTATAAACTGAATATCATTTGTCATTTTCCCCTTCTAAATTAATTAAATAACTTAATTAATTTAAAAAACACCATTTAATTTTTTAAAAAACAATTAATCTATTCTACCAACCCATAGGTACATTCTGGCTTTCTGCTTTTAAAACTGGTATAAACCATTTAAATAACTTTTTCTTATAAACTCTATTTGAAATGTTTATTTCTAAATTTCTAATTTAATTATTTATATAAAATAATTGAAAAACTTTAATTCAGTTATAAAATAATTTATAACTTTAAAACTGCGTCAATTCACCGAACGGTAAACCGACGTCTGAAACAACACATTTTAGGCCATTCACTGCCAATTACCCAATCAATACTTGTCGATTGATTTTAAACACAACAAAGGTGAATATCTATTCGGCCATCACGTTCAAACAGGGTTTGCTACCATATGGGGTTAAATCAGTTCAAATAGTGTAAACAAACAACAAATACAATATTTGAGGAATTCGGTCGGATCCCTCCAACCTATTCTTCCTTGCAGCACAGCTCGTTATAACATTTCATAATAATGTATAAATTTCAATAGTCTAATTTTTAAAACGATAAATAACAGCAACCAACCAAACAATAATCAGCCAATAGCAACCAGTCAACCAATTTATACTTTTAAATGGTAAGTTATATTTTAATATGAATTTACAACATCACAGGATTCCAGAAGGTGTGAGAATTAACTCACTAGATTATTCGGTTGACGGTGGACGCGTTTGTTCCTTTAAATTTGAAGCGAACGTTCGAAATTAGCTGAAATTTCAAGTGCGTCGGATCAGTGCCTAGTCAGTGCCATCATCTAGGTCTCGTCCCTGCGATCCAACGGATCCTGTTTCACTGAATTTCGTTAACGTACGAGAAAGTTACGCTTATTTAAAGTTTTATATATATGTATATATACACGATTTTAAACCATATTAATTAATTAATAATTAACTAAATTAATTACCTTTATTACCTAAATATCTGCCACGTCATCATCAGATTAAACAAATATGCGTCTTCCCCTTTTGAACAATCTGAAACCCGATCAAAACCTTCTTCCCAAAATTCGATTTCCCACGAGGCACCAACGGAGCCTCCTACCACCACCGATACCCCACCTGGACGCCACCCCGACTCACTGACACAACTGCCAGACCACCACGCCCCTTCGCCCTCAATCCCCGACCTCGCCGAGCCTCTGACCTCCCAAAATCTCCATCTGAACGGAATCAGTTCATGGCAAAAACCCCGCCGCCACACATCGCCTTACCTCACCGGACCATAGCCATCCTGACCGTCACACCACCCAGCACCACTCCCTTCAAACTCCATCACCCCTCGACCATCAGATCCACCGAAATTGGCGAATTCCCGTTCGTCACTTTTCAAAACACTCCTAAAAATAGCCTCTTCGTTCATCTCTGCATAACTCCGTCCACCGGCAACCGTAGAACCCGAGACCACCGCCAAATTAAAGCCTGATCTCCCCTCTTCAATTCCCCCCAGGTGTCGTCCCCTCAAATCAACCCAATCTCCTTAATTTCTGAAAAGAATGGAACTGTCCAGTTCGGGTTTTTGGACGATTCCGACCACCTCACTCAACGAAACCTCCCCAACTTTTCTCAGTAGCTAGGTAAGGACATGATTTACAACTTTTGTTTAGGTTCCCCTAATAAATTCCTCTCGGATTTAGATATAAATTATTTTGTGATCGAGAGCTTTATTGCAAAATTGATGGACGAATTTCTGATGTGGGGGAATAAGGTTCTGAATTGGGGTATTTATAATGTGAAAATAATATAATTTAAGTTGATTTGATGAACAATGTTGACTAACGATTTTTATTTCGTATCAATCGCTATTTCGAACGTTGTTTATTCGCTCCTGTGCTCACGTACAAACCCCGTTCGAGATGCGAATGGACGTCATAGTAATATTTGACGATACGGTCCTAATGAAACTTGTTTTGTCGAATTCCGAGTCTGTTTGCTCAAACAGCGCTCGTTCACGTCCAAATGGTCGTTTTTATTTGTATTTTATTTTGCTACGCTCACAAAATAACCTCGATTGACGCACCACTTGAAATCTAGCAATAATTTACTGTTATGGACCCAATAAAATTTGTTTCGTCGAAAACGAAGGTCGTTTGAATAAAGTCCCTTTTATAACTGCCCAATTCAAATAAAATAACCCAATTTTAAAATACCTCAATATAATATAAATAAAATATTGCAATTGGACGTACACGACCAGAATTTGATATACTATCAACGTAAAATATCCCGGGCTGAATTTCAAGCCAAATCAATATTCAAAATACTTAAAAACCATTTATTTCATATAAATAATCGCTATAATATATAAAGCAATTCCATAGCGGCCTTTTCAAAATTTGATTTGGACATAAAATAAAATCTACGCTATGAAAACTGAATTTTTCTCTCTCATTAGAAAAATATCGTCAAATAGATTCTAGCTTTTCTTGTTTCGAGAAAATCAGGCTTATTTTGAATCCTGTACAGACAGTTAAAGTTCAAAACGCCAAATTACGAACTACCGCACCGCTGCCTCTCATTTTATAATATAATTATAAATTAAATGTTCTGACATCGTTTTAATAACGAATATATTAATATAATTTTAATATAAACCATATTTAAACCACTTTAGATTGCTCGTTCACATTATACAGCAAATTCAACATTTTCCAAATATCCCGAAAATAAAATATTATTATATTATAATATAATATAAATATTCAAATTAAAATGGTCAAATCCCCTTATTTAAACACAAATCAATATTTTAAATAAACAAAACATTTCAAATAAATGGTCAGAAAATACAGGATGTTGCAAATTGTTTCATAACTCAAACAGTTAATTTTAATCTAGCCTTTTCAGTGAACAGTTTCTCCATGATGGTTTCCACTCCGCTAAAAATTGAGACTAGCTCCAAATCACTCCAATTCAGTTTCATTGCGAAGCTCTCATCAATACGGTTCCAACAGATCCTATTTCGCTGAATTCCGAGTTTGTATGAAGAAGTTATACATTTTCCAGTTTCATGTACATATATATGTCATTAACTTAAGTAATTAATTAACTACCTTAATAAGCTTCTAATCTCTTCCTTTAATCCTCTTCCTCTCCCAAAACTCACTTATAACACAGCAGCCCATGCCCATCTTCTCGCAACTTCATGCTCCTCTCTCTCCCTCTTCACTTCACTAAATTCCATGAAACCAAAACCATTCTCCTTCTCTTCTTCTCCTTTACAATCTCAACATCATGAACTCAAACTCAAGATCCTCTCAAAAATATCATCCACTGTCAAAACGTGCGCCGTCAGCATGTATTTCTCGACACTTTTTATCTCCGAATCGCCTCAAATTTGGCAACAACAAGCTATTCTACCTCACAAACTCAAATATAACAATCAAAACATGCATTGAAGCTTCAATTCACCAAAAATCTCAACCCTAAGTCGCATGAACATAAAGAACGCATGCTACATAAAATTAGGGCACACAAAATAACCACCAAACTCATACATATCGAAGCATACGTTCATACGAGTTCAAAGATCTAAGCTTTCTGATTTATAGATTTTTTTCTTGAATTAATTTTGAATTTAGAAGCTCTCTTTTAGGTTTAGAAAAAGAAGAGAAAGGGGTTGCCGTTGTTTTGTGATTAGGATTAGCTTTAGGAATGTTTGAGACAATGTATAGTGAAGGCTAATTATTTTTGTTATGATTTTATTTTTAATTATACTCAAATATCACTCATTTTGATCGTTTAAAAATCCGTGTGATCACCTACGGATACCATTTTCGATGAAAATTGACATGCAACTACTTTCTGCCATTAAGGACCCAACGAAACTAGTTTCATCAAATTCTGAGTCTGTATGCACAAACATCGAATTTTTACAGTTAAATTTTGACTATTTTTCACTTTAAAAATCACGCTCGGCCACATAATAACTCTAAAAATCATGAAATTTGGAATCTTACAATTATTCAACGCAACGGATTCAATAAAAAAGTCTTGTCGATTTCCGAAGTTGCTAGAAAAAATCATTTTTAAGGCCTATGCGACGATTTAAAATCGAATTTCTAAATTCTAACGCATTTTCTTATAAAATTATATTAAAAATAAATTTTAAATTGGTTCCAAAATCTCAGGGATGTTACTATTCTG
This sequence comes from Allium sativum, assembly GCA_030737875.1. Classification (NCBI taxonomy): domain Eukaryota; kingdom Viridiplantae; phylum Streptophyta; class Magnoliopsida; order Asparagales; family Amaryllidaceae; genus Allium; species Allium sativum. The sequence continues at coordinate 401,800,931 of CM060922.1, read as the reverse complement.
GTATATTAAATGGGATAAATTTGTGTACTGTGAACAGTGTTATAAATTTTCTACTCACAAGGGATTGTTGTTCTGCTCCTCATAACAACTCTCTAGTTTATCTAGGTAAAGACAAGTCCTTGCAAGTGTTCAAGTTTTTCGTTGTAAGCTAGTTTTATTATGTTCTGATTATGCTCATACTTATTGTTTGCAAGTACCATATTTATATTCTCTATGCTTGAATGAGCTTGAGTTTCGATTTTTGTGTAAATTTGGACTTACAAAAGTGTAATGTAACGAACCATAATTTCTGTATATTTAAAATGTAAATTTTAATTAAATAAATCGTATACTATTGGTTAAATTTATATTTATTTATATTACGAGCCTGAAATGGCGCGGTAGTTTGAAAATTCGATTTCAAACTTTGGAAAAATATATAAAATTCATTTTAAATCAGAATTGAATGTAACAACCCGTAAAATGCGAGCCAGTTTGAAAATTTTATTTTGGCCATTTTAGCGAATTTTGATTATTTAAAATGAATTATTTTAAATAATATCGACGAGAAATTTATTTTGAATATAATTCGAACGTATATATTATACGCGTCGTCGTTAGAATATAAATATTTATATATAATTATAAATAGAATTGAAAATGGCGCGGTAGTTCGATAATTCGATTTCAAACTTCAATTGAATGTATCGGGTGCAAAACAATCCGGATTTTAGTGAAACCAAAAATAATGGAATCTAATTGTGGATATCTTTCCAACGAATCCGAAGAATCGAGATTTCATCTTAGAAATGATAAGATATGTCCAGTTTAAAATTAGAAATAGTCGCTGTGGAATTTATATATATTTTTATATATATAAGGCCCTTAAAAATGGACATTTTGCAAACGACCTCGGATTTCGACGAAACCAGTTTTGTTGGGTCCGTGATGTTAAGTTATTGCTAGATTGCAAATTTCATAATTTTTCGAATCAATATGTGAGCGTGGCAAAGGAAAACGCGTTTGACCAGTTTCAGTTGATTTTAATCGACTGGAAATTGGCCATTTTTCCAACGGTCTCAGAATTCGACGAAACTAGTTTTGTTAGGACCGAATCGTCAATACGAAGCTAGAAAATATTTTTCTGGAATTTTTCTAGTTAGTATGTGACCTCGGTAATTTGAAATGTACGTTTAAAATTCAATATAGTGATTTAAATGAAAATTCAACGGAAACTGATCGAAACGATCAGATCAGAGTGCGATACATATCCCATTGTGTTCGGAATGGGGGTAAAACGCTATGGACGACAGGCGGTGGGCCTCGTTTTGATGACGTATGTAAAAGTCAACTTTTAAAAATAATAATAATAATAATAAAAAAAGGTCTCTCCCCTTAACCAGGCCCCCCCCCCGATCTCTCTTCATTTCGAAAGAAAAAAAGAAAAAAAAACACGATCCTTCAAATCGAGGCGGAGGTCGTCATCGCCACCACCGCAGGGAGGCTCCGACCGACTCGCCCACCCCCTCCTCCTCACTCCGACTCCAGCTCTTCCTTCCCCCTTGACGTGAAGAACCGCGACCCCCTCCACCAGAAAAGCCACCGCGTCGCCCCCTATCCCCTCCGACCTGCCACCTCTCCGACGGCAGCGCCTCCGCCCTCACGAACCCGCGATCGGTGAGGAAACCCCCCCAAGCCTGCTGCGACAGAGAAACCCCCCCCCCCCCCCGTAAGTTTTTTTTTTGCTTATTTATTTTAACTGATTTTTATATAATGTTAAAACTGATTTGTTTTTAAAACATAAAGTTTTGATTTTTAAAACATAAAGTTTTGATTTTTAAAACATAAAAGATTTGATTTTTAAAACATAAAAGACGATATTTTGAGATGAGTAGTGAAATATAATTTTCATATAAGGAAGATAATCAAAATATGATTTTTATATTTTTAAAGTATTAAAAATATAATCTTCATAGGATAGAGAATATGAAAATATCATCTTTGTATACGTGGCAAAATAAAAATCTGATCTTTATTTTATACGTTGAAGTAAAGTGATGATTTTTATAAAGGCGAAATCTATATTTTTGAAATGGGATTTTTATATATTGAATAGCAAAGTAAAAATTCGATTTTTATATATTGAACTTCGATAGAAAAATAGAATTTTTATATATTGAACTTCGATAGAAAAATAGAATTTTTATATATTGAACTTCGATAGAAAAATAGAATTTTTATATATTGAACTTCGATAGAAAGATAGAATTTTTATATATTGAACTTCGATAGAAAAATAGAATTTTTATATATTGAACTTCGATAGAAAAATAGAATTTTTATATATTGAACTTCGATAGAAAAATAGAATTTTTATATATTGAACTTCGATAGAAAAATAGAATTTTTATATATTGAACATCGAAGTAAAAATTCGATTTTTATATATTGAATAGCGAAGTAAAAATGTGATTTTTACGTATGTAGTGAAAGCAGCAACGAAGGTGACAAAAAGGCGAAACGACGAAGACTTCTGCAAAAGAAGAGCCGTGGAGCTAGGATAGCTATAAGTGAGAACTTCTCACCTTTCAATTTAATTTTTCTAGTTACATATATACTAGGATGCAGACGGTGCTTAGTAGCACCCGACACCCGTCCACAGACCATGGACTTGTTTGTTTAGTTGAATGTTGGGTGATTGATTTATTCGTTTGGTTGAATTGGAAATTGATTGAAATTGATTTGTGAATGGCGTGGGCCTTCACTAGACCGGGGATAAGGCTAGGCCTTGTCCCGTTTCTAGTATCGTGCCGTTATGCCGCCGAAATTTTCTAAAATATGTTAGAAAAATAAAAATATCATTTTTATTGAATAAATGAACTGAAAAGAAAATTCATGTGTTGGAATAAATATTTTATCGTTAAAAATATAGTTTTTAACGTGAATGTGAATAAAATAAAATATTCATTTACAAACCAGACGGTTTGTTTATGTACACTGATTTGACTGATATGGATTGGGACGATAAATTTTACACATCGCCCAACTGCACGAATAAAATCTGTGTTTGATTGTTTGAAACCCCACACGGGTGTTGGGATGAAATTTGAAGTTCACTCATCCTGATTGATTAAATATGTCGATCGATTGATTGACAGGCTGTTATAAGCGTTAGATATCTATATTTGATGCTTATACAGTGTAGTGCACTTTGGTTGATGGTTGATTATTTTTCAAGGCTATTATACATGTGTTGTATGAAAATCCATATAATTAACTTTATATGGTAATTGATTGGGTCTCATTCCAGTTTTAAAATAGAAATATTTAAAATAGAAATATTCGAAATGGAATATTTGAAAATGTCAATATATGAAGCCGTGTTGATTAGAGTGACGCCATTTTGACGTGAACGATATTTATATCGATTTTATTCATTTTAAAATGAATATTAAAAAGTAATTTTGAAATCAAATATTTCGAAATGAATTGAATTGAAAACGAATTCAAAGTGAATTGAATTGAAAACGAATTCAAAGTGAATTGAATTGAAAACGAATTCAAAGTGAATTGAATTGAAAGTGATTTCGAAATGAATTGAATTGAAAACGATTTCGAAATGAATTGAATTGAAATATTTCGAAATGAATTGAATTGAAAACGATTTCGAAATGAATTGAATTGAAAATGATTTCGAAATGAATTGAATTGAAAACGAATTCAAAGTGAATTGAATTGAAAACGAATTCAAAGTGAATTGAATTGAAAACGAATTCAAAGTGAATTGAATTGAAAGTGATTTCGAAATGAATTGAATTGAAAACGAATTCAAAGTGAATTGAAAGTGATTTCGAAATGAATTGAATTGAAAACGAATTCAAAATGAATTGAAAGCAAATTGAAATGAATTCAAATTGAATTGAAATTTGAATTGAATAGAAATGAATTTTAAAACGAATTTATAGAGAAGAATTCAATTTTGCTTTGAATTGAGATGGAAGTTGAAATAGATTTTGAAACGAATTTTAAAACTATTTATATAATTCGTTTTAAATAGAAATCGACGAAGTATATATTATATATATTATATATATAATATAATGGCCTGAATAGAACGCGCCGCGCCGCGGCAGTTCGCGAATTTCGACCATTGATTTCAAATGGACGTTACGGGAGATCCGACCGTCGGATTCTCCTAAAACCGGAACCGTTGGGTTCGTATCGAAAAGAGCTTTCTAGCGAATGTTAGAAATTTGAAATCTAACGGTTGGATTTGGAATTATGTCCAAATCAAATTTGAAAAAGGTCGCTGTAAGTGCAGTTCGATGGCCGTTGATGGAAATCGACTGTATGGGCCTTGATAAAATTATTAAAAATAGTAATAATTTGTGTAAAATCATAAGAAATGATTTGTGAAGATTTGGGATGAAAAACTTCATGTTTGAAAAGATAAAAATGGATTTTTATCGAAATGAACTAGATTCTATTTATTTTTAAATAAATAAATTGAATTTGAAAGGGGTTTTGAAAATAACCAAAATTTCCAATGATTGCATTGGAGTGGATTTGAATCGAAATTGTCTTCGGAATATTTCGATGTTGGAATTCGTGATTATATAGGTGTTGTTATGGAAATTTGAAAGATATATATTTATATCGTTATTTCCAATACGGCATTTGTTAGTCGTAGAATTCGATATTGAATATAAGCCGATATATTTTCTATTCAGAGCCTTGTATTGAATATCAAATGTGATTTGGGTTTGTCGTGAATGGTGTCTTCACTAACACTGTTCTTGAACCCAGTTGAGAAGAGATTAAATCTTTTTAGTTAGATTTAATGAAGTGTACTAATTAAATGATATTTAATTGGAATTGAATTGGTATTGATTTTTGGGTTTATCGTGAACAGTGTTTTAAATAACACTCGTTCTTTAACCCGATAATTAATGGAAGGTGATTTTGGGTTTATCGTGAACCGTGTTTTAGATGACACTGATTCTTTAACCCAGTTAAAGATTAAAACTAAGTGAAGTTTTAATGAATCTTTAATTAGATTGAAAAGATCGAGAATGGAGTATCACCAGTTTTACTCCAGGCGATAGTTAAATCTTTAATTAGATTTAAACGTGAAATGGTAATTGAATTACCGATAACACTGTGGTGTTAGATATGAAGTACTACCAGTTTTACTTCATGGGATGAATAGGTTGGGATTGGGAAAATAAAATAAATGATTACTTCGGTGTGGTTCGTTAATCCCGACTAGTTTGAATTGATATTCAAAGGAGATTAAAGAATAAATTTAAAGAATTTATCTTGGATAAAATTTATGGGAACTTTTCCCAAAGTATAGGAATATTCGAATAAAAGAATATTCTGAATTGGAATGAGGCGTATGTTGTGTTTGTGTAACACTTTTATAATATATACGCGAGTTATTCAGAAAGACCGGGTTTATCCCATTCTGAATAACTGATTCGACATGGTGTCGAAGATGAAGACGGTGGTCGAAGACCAGAAGTTTTCACGTCGTTTGGGTGATTACTGATGATCTTGATTGGGCTGTACACCCAAGAAGATGGAAACAGTTGGTGATCGTCCAGACGTACTTGGAGATCGATGGATATGCGGGGTACTAGGTGCCTCCGGTTTCGTTCAGACCCAGAACGGACTTGTAAATGGACTGTGTGTCTGACATTGGATTTTAGTCTGTGTGATTGATTTCTATTAAATATATATCTGCTTGGCGGCGGAGAATTTATTCTCTTGCTTAACGCCCTTCTCTGAGACGTACGAGCTCAGGGGTTATATATTGATGGATATCAAACGCATGGAGTGAATTGCCTGTGTGGCATGCCTAAGTGGCAATTGATCGAGGCTTCTGTTGAAAAGCAAAGTCTTGTGGTGATGATCAAAGCACAGCCTGTGTGGCACAACTTTGTGTAACGTGAATTCGCGAGCCTCGCACCCCGGTTGTGAACCAAAAACGGGAGACGGACCTCAGGGAGGACTTGCGTTTCTTTCTAGTTAGAAGTGGCGTCAGTGGTTTTACACGCCCTGATGAGTTTGACTTATGTGGTTGTTGCTGTTGCGAGGCGCCTCGGTTATATCGGTTTCGGCCGATGCATTCTGGTCGGCAGACGGACCAGACTTACACCCCATAGGGTGGGGAGACGTAGTGTTCAGGGTTTAAGTTTAATCCACATCGGTGGACCGGCCCTGTCGCTCCAAGGGTCGATGCGCTCTGACCCTGTGGCTCGGGCTAGAGAGTCACGAAAACGGTTGAGGACTATCTTTTGCCTCGGTTCATAGACGGAAATCCAATTTCCAAATACGTGACATGTGCGGTTTTATTTGTAGAACCTAGTATGGTGACATAGTGGGATTGAAACACCCCACCTCCGTTAGGGTCACTCTCAAAGGGAATGCCCTAATTTTGGTGGAGGTTTATAAGTACAAGTCATAGATATACAAGACAGATATAAGAACACATATTTGTAAACAGCGGAAGAACAACAAACTTTTATTTCATAAAGTCAAATACGTGTTACAACAACATCCTTTCCAAAAACATAACATAACACTTTCATAATCTGTCTTGAGTACATTATTTAAAGAAGCATAAATAAAACATAGATAAACTGCAAAAGCCCCATAGTGGATTGTCCAAAGCCATAGTTCAAAACAGGAAAGTCCAAGCAATACATTTCTCTTCTTCAAGCTGGATGTTGAGGTTGGTCAAGCTGCTGTGTTCCCTCCCTGAGGACCTGGGGGGGGGGGGGGGAAACGGAAGAAAGAAGACGAAAGAAAAATAGAGTCAGACATAAAGCCTGAGTAAGTCTAGTACTATTTTGTCTATGAATAAAGAACTGGGTATGGTAAGTATAAACAAGAAGTGGGCAAACACTATAAACTTGGTTAAGTTGTCTAGGATCGAATATACTATCGTACCCCATGTTAATCTCTGAACCCATATAAACTAGTTTCCAATCTGCACCCCATAATAAGGGTGATGTGATCCATTCTATGATGATCGGCTCCTACTCGCATAGTTACATGTGTCTTACGGCCCCCGATGTCTGTAGTTACCTATGCTGGTCCCACCATGGGGTGTATCAAGTCCCATAGTGGCAACCCGACACAACCTTAGAGTGCACAGGTATGCTACTGGTGTCCAGTGCCTTATTTTTCTGCGTCGGAGTGTGTGCATGCCCGCACTCCGTTAGAACCTACACTGCTACACCACCGCCGTCGCTTTGACCTCTTACAATCAGCCCAGTAATCGTGCCCCACCCTGCCTAGTTTCAGGGTATCCTGATACACCTTTTAGGGTTACTGCTGAAAAGGGTCCCCCGTTACTAGGTTTTCTATCTCTAGCCAACGTGCTAAGTTGGTTAAGTGTTTCCTAACCTAACCCCACCAGTCCGTTTAGTTTAGCATGTTCCATTTTGATTAAGTCTTTAGTTCACTTAATCCTAACAATCCTGACTCAGCCTTAATTGTCTTATTAAGGCCCTGACCTCTCACATTAGACAGGTATTGTTGTGGCTGCCTGTTGCCGGTTGGTTCCGGGCAGTCTTACGCCACAACTCAGTCTAACCTCGGGTCCTTGCTGGGCTCCATGTTTAACCTCCCACATTGGATAGGTATTGTTGTGACTACTGGACAGCCGGGCGGTTCCGGGCAGGTTTACATCACAACTCAATCCAACCTCGGGTTAAACACATCGTATGTTCTACATTTACATATCTTGTCATTCTTCTTTATTTCTTATATGTAAATATTTGCGGCCCATTATTAAGTTAATGGTGTAAAGGTTACACCAATCACGGGCCCAACCCATACTTGAATTTGGGCCCTTCTATTTTATATTTTCATTCATTAATTAATTTTAACCCAACGTTATTTTCCCCCGTTTTACACGTCCGTTTATATATACTGGGCTTAGCCTTTTAAAGCCCAATTTAGCCATGCGAAAAGGGGAGGCTTATGGCGTGATTACATACACAAAGAGGGGAAGGTGAGCGCATGAACTTGCATATGACGTTGGAAATACAAAATAGAAACTGGTGTACTTGCATAGTGGTAACATAGGTGACATGAATCAAAGCATGTGAACTTGCATAGGTTTAACTGCAACATGAACCTATATTCTTATTTATGCATAATGTAAAACATAAGCATGGCATAAATCTTTCTAGCATAAGCATGGCATAATGTCAAACATAAGCATGGCATAAATCTTTCTAGCATAAGCATGGCATAATGTCAAATATAAGCATGGCATAAATATTTCTAGCATAAGCATGGCATAATGTCAAATATAAGCATGGCATAAATACTTCTAGCATGAACATAAACAAGTCATGTTCATAAGGTTTCTACATGTTTACAAAGGGGATACTTTGTTACTAACACAAAAGCATAGTTCAACATAATCATGATTTAAGTCTAATCACATAACGATGGTATAAATATACTTATGCATAATTATTCCTAATCATGGTATTTGCTTTAAACTTGCAAGAAGGGGTTTTTGAGTCTAACCTAGCCATGTCTCACATATGTCATCATATAATTCTTTTAAACAAGATAGACTTAATCATAGGTTTTCAATTATGCCAAATATTATTCATAGCCTAGCCATATTCATAAGTTTGCAAAAGCATGACTTAATACATGGATTATGGTGTCAAAATTCCAACATAGTTTCTTATGAACTATAACAACCAAACTTGTTTCAATTATTTGCAAAATGATTTATGCACAAAAATATACATCATGATGGCATAATAACAAAGCCCCAAACTTGCATGAATTTCAATCAACTACATACATGTAGCTTCAACATAGATCACATAATTTGCGAATATTCCAAACGTATATTTGCATAGAACTACCGCATGTAGTTCTTTATAATTGAATGATATAATTTAGAATATCTAATCGTATATAAATTGATAAGAACGCACAAATATGAATTTCATTGCCACAATTCAAGCATACATATCTACACAATCATTTGTTCATACCAAAGTAATACTCTACTTACAATGGTTGCGGCGAATTCTCTAATTAAGAGATATGATTCCTTTGTTGAATTGATTGGCTTTAGGTTGCTTGAATTGCTTTAGGCTTTAGAACTTTCTTCCTAATTCTCTCTTTAGTTGGCGGCTACTCTTAGTCGTTCCTCAGCAACATGGCGGCTATGTTCTTAATTTTGAATGAATAGATTAGGGTTTAGTCTAGGGTTGTTTATATAGAGGTTAGGAATTGATTAGGACCATTGATGTTGCTAGGTTAGATCGTAGCCATTCATTAGATAGAGAGACCAATTAGAACCCGCCACCTAGCCCTAATGACAAAGCAGACCACAGAAATTCGACCAAACACAGACCTGGCCAGCCAGGTTGACTGGGCTCGACCAGGTCGATACCCCTGTCGACAGGGCTGTCGACAGCCCTGTCGACATGGGTAGCCCAGGTCGACAGCCCAGTCGACCTGGGTGGCCCAGGCGGGTGTTCTTCCACCCTGGCCCGTTGGGCCCTACTTCGGAATATTTAATTATTTAATTCTGTTTTGAATTTTAAACTTAATTCAAAACTTCCGAAGGCCATATCTTCTTCATACGGACTCCGTTTTTCGAAAACTCGGACTCTATTTCGCGTATTTTTCCGAGACGAACGCAATGGCGTATCCCGTTTCCCTTAGTTCTTTGATTTGAATTTGATTATACTTTAATTTGTTAATTTCACAGTTATAGAATTTTCGGTTCTCCCCCACTTAAAAGGATTTCGTCCCCGAAATCTTCAAGTTAGGAGGAATGTAAATCCTATCATTCAATCATCCATCTACTCATCCATCAAACACGAGCATGCATTGTCCTTAAAAGACTTCTAATGCTTCATGATCATATGCGAAGTGTGTGTGTACATGTACTTATCTAATGCAAAATCAGGCGGTCTACTGATTCAGTTGACCTCCTTAATGCGAATTATGTAAGTGCCATGAATCCATTATGTATGCAAATTTTCCTATTCTTGATTCTACATGAGTGCACAATCATTCAATACAAATGCAGCATCCACATGACAACACATTAAAGTTCAACCACATACGAATACAAACATATATGCATATGCAATATGAAGTGACTGAGCCGATCTAAAACCTAGATTGTGTGTGTGTATATGCAACCACGAGCAACCACTAGCAATCACTTGCAACCACTTGCAACCATCATCCATAACATGTTTCAATTACATGTTTCCATCCAAAGGGTTTCTACCTAAAAGATAAGGTCGAGGAAATATACCTAAAAAGATAGATAAAAGCGCAACTTAAGGAAAATGAAAGATCAAGGATGTACCCTCGAACAGAAAAGGGTAGGCAGTGCGTATTCTAGCTTCAGTTTCCCAAGTCGCGTCTCCCTCGGCGTCGCTCCACTGGACTTTGACGAGCTTGACTTCGCGGTTGCGTAGCTTCTTCACTTCCGTTCCTAAGATGCGGGTTGGAACTTTTCTTATGGTTGCTTCGCGTTCCACTTCGGCCTCTTCGAGGATATTTGGCTCTACCACTTCAGCAGACTCATGTAGACATTTTCGGAGATGTGAAACGTGAAAAACGTTGTGGACCCCGGCCAATTTTTCGGGTAGCTCTAATCTATAGGTCATTTTCCAAATTTTCTCAATGATAGGAAATGGTCCTACCTAAAGGTATAGTCGAATGATAGAAACAAGTAAAAACTTTGTGCCCATTAGGCAATGTCAAAACTGGAAATCTATGCCACATATATATTGATTAGGAGAAGAACTCTCTAAGCATCAGCCCCGAAGACCGAAATCAACATCAGACTGACACCCAAAGAATTACTCAACCCAACCACCATATATGATTCTAGGAAACTAAACATGATGGACTCCTTTTAGGTCACAAGGGAGTCCCTTCCTAAGACCAATTTATATCCTATAAAACCCAAAAAGTTTGGTCAATCCAACGAACACCCTCAAGCCCCAACATGTGTTCTTAACAGATGAGTCATACTCCCTATGGGGTTTGCGACAGAAATTGGATTGAGAATGGGACCGAGAGGATAAACAGAAAAGATAGCATGCAAGTAAGCTCTACAGGAAGAGAGGGATCAAGGATATACTCTTAAGAAGAGATATGATGCACGAATCTAGTCTTCAATCTTCTAAGTCGCATTTCCTTGAGCTTAACTCCATTATTCTTTGTCCGTCTTTAACTTCACAATTTCGTAGCTTCTCAATTCTTGTTTCCAAAATAGGAGTTGGAACCTATTTCACTATTGCCTCTCGTTCCTCTTTCACTTATTCTCCTTCCAGTATACTTGGCTCAAGCATAACTGCGTACTCATGGTTCCATGCAAGCTCTCCAAAATTCACTAATGAATCTTGGATCTTGTTAACTTACTAGAAGGTATTCCACATAGATGAATTATCTCTAGAAAATAAACAAATGTCAACTATGTTGCCAAATGTACTTACTAAGGTGATTCTCCATAACTCGTTCATAAGCGAAATGAACTTTCTGCCTTAGTGGCGAACACTACTGGAGCGCCCCATTCTGAAATGCTCCTTCAAATGAACCCCCTTCTCTAGAAGCTCTTTAATCTGTTTACTGAGCTCTTTTCTTTCTCGTGGAGCCATATGTCTAACGGGCAACGCAACGGGCTTTGCATTATCTACAACATATATGCGGAAGTCTATTTCCCGCTTCGGAGGCAAGCCCTTCACCTCTTCGAAGACATCCGGATATTCCCGGACCACTCTAACTGATTGCAAATTGTCTACAGAGACATCTAGCGATTCAAGATAACTAAGCATAACCGCATACGAGGGATTACAAGAAATTTCCAAAGTATTACCGAGCTGGGTTAGGAGCCTAACAACCCTTTTCTCACAATCAAGGATGGCCCCATTACTGGATAGCCAATCCATACCCAAAATCAAACCGTACCCCGAAAAGCCCAAAACAAAGGCGCTACATTGAAATTCTACACTTAGAATAGCAATTTTCAATCCCAAACAGATCATAGACAAATGAGCTGGGCCCCCCAATTGGGTTTGAAACAATTAAGGGGTCCTCTACCATACTAGTTTTTAGGTGCAGAGATTCTACTAAAGCAGACGAGATAAAGGAGTGTGATGCGCCAGAATCAAATAAAGTGCGAACGGGGTGATCATAAAGATAAACTACACTTTCTACAGAAGTGTTGGTACCTCGCTGTTGCAATGGTGGCGCTTCTAGCACATGAACCTGTGCCCCTGGGGTGGATCCAGCGCCCTGCCCCTGTCCTCGTTTCTTTGGGCAGTCCTTAGCCCTGTGGCCTGTCTGACCGCATGAAAAGCACCCACCATTCTCCTTGGCCTTCTTTTTCCGGCAGTCCTTTACTAAGTGCCCCACTTTGCCACAGAAATTACACTTCCTCTTCTCCTTGTTGCCTTCCCCGCCTTTCTTAAAGTCTGTCTTCTTAGGCTGCAAACCCTCTTTCTTCCCTTGAGAGCTTTCTGCCTTTGTCTCCTTCTTGCCCTTATCCTCTTCATTCAGCAATGCCATTTGCACCAATCTTTCATACGTGGCTCCCATGGGTATATGGGTCATGGCCAAACTGTGTAATGGCTCATTTAACCCTTTGACGAAACGGAGAGCCTTCTTGTGCGGGGTGTTGACTAGGTCAAGCCCAAACCTAGCCAGCTCATCGAACTGATTCACATACTCTCTGACAGTCTTGTCTCCTTGCTTAAGAAATAAGAATTTCTCCAACTGCAAACTTCTTTCCGCATCTGAGAGAAATTTAGTCTCGAACCTTGCCCTAAAGTCCTCCCATGTCTCCACTGGTCTTTCAGCATTAGTGACTTCCCACCAGTAGGAAGCCTCGCCCTTCAATAGCCACACCGCCAGTTGTACTTTTTGCCTATCCTCTACCTCAAAGATGATGAATAGGTCCTCCGTTTCTTTCAGCCAATTTCTAGCTGCCACGAAGGACTCGGTTCCATGGAAATCCCTTCCTCCCATAGCTTTAAAATCTTTACATATCTTAGCAAAAGTGTTTCCCCGAGGAGGAGGTGGAGGTAAAGGTGCTGTTGCAGCTGGATGATTTCCTTCCGCTGGGGGAGGAGGAATGGTAGGACCTGGCTGAGTGGCCCTTGCTTCTAAGAACCGTCTAAACCAACCAGGTATTGGCACCCCTTCCGGTAAGTTAAGATCTTCGGACATGCTGAAACAAAAAGGATAGATTCAAAACGAAGGATAAGAGATAGTTCCTATGGCTTTGGGGAGTGGACTTTGTCTTTTTAAAATAAAATAATATTTTTCTTTTTAAAAATGCTTCTTTAAATTTCCCTTTTGAAAATAATATTTCAAAACTTTTTATCTTATCTGGTAAACCTATGCTCTGATACCAAGTGAAACACCCCACCTCCGTTAGGGTCACTCTCAAAGGGAATGCCCTAATTTTGGTGGAGGTTTATAAGTACAAGTCATAGATATACAAGACAGATATAAGAACACATATTTGTAAACGGCGGAAGAACAACAAACTTTTATTTCATAAAGTCAAATACGTGTTACAACAACATCCTTTCCAAAAACATAACATAACACTTTCATAATCTGTCTTGAGTACATTATTTAAAGAAGCATAAATAAAACATAGATAAACTGCAAAAGCCCCATAGTGGATTGTCCAAAGCCATAGTTCAAAACAGGAAAGTCCAAGCAATACATTTCTCTTCTTCAAGCTGGATGTTGAGGTTGGTCAAGCTGCTGTGTTCCCTCCCTGAGGACCTGGGGGGGGGGGGGAACGGAAGAAAGAAGACGAAAGAAAAATAGAGTCAGACATAAAGCCTGAGTAAGTCTAGTACTATTTTGTCTATGAATAAAGAACTGGGTATGGTAAGTATAAACAAGAAGTGGGCAAACACTATAAACTTGGTTAAGTTGTCTAGGATCGAATATACTATCGTACCCCATGTTAATCTCTGAACCCATATAAACTAGTTTCCAATCTGCACCCCATAATCAGGGTGATGTGATCCATTCTATGATGATCGGCTCCTACTCGCATAGTTACATGTGTCTTATGGCCCCCGATGTCTGTAGTTACCTATGCTGGTCCCACCATGGGGTGTATCAAGTCCCATAGTGGCAACCCGACACAACCTTAGAGTGCACAGGTATGCTACTGGTGTCCAGTGCCTTATTTTTCTACGCCGGAGTGTGTGCACGCCCGCACTCCGTTAGAACCTACACTGCTACACCACCGCCGTCGCTTTGACCTCTTACAATCAGCCCAGTAATCGTGCCCCACCCTGCCTAGTTTCAGGGTATCCTGATACACCTTTTAGGGTTACTGCTGAAAAGGGTCCCCCGTTACTTGGTTTTCTATCTCTAGCCAACGTGCTAAGTTGGTTAAGTGTTTCCTAACCTAACCCCACCAGTCCGTTTAGTTTAGCATGTTCCATTTTGATTAAGTCTTTAGTTCACTTAATCCTAACAATCCTGACTCAGCCTTAATTGTCTTATTAAGGCCCTGACCTCTCACATTAGACAGGTATTGTTGTGGCTGCCTGTTGCCGGTTGGTTCCGGGCAGTCTTACGCCACAACTCAGTCTAACCTCGGGTCCTTGCTGGGCTCCATGTTTAACCTCCCACATTGGATAGGTATTGTTGTGACTACTGGACAGCCGGGCGGTTCCGGGCAGGTTTACATCACAACTCAATCCAACCTCGGGTTAAACACATCGTATGTTCTACATTTACATATCTTGTCATTCTTCTTTATTTCTTATATGTAAATATTTGCGGCCCATTATTAAGTTAATGGTGTAAAGGTTACACCAATCACGGGCCCAACCCATACTTGAATTTGGGCCCTTCTATTTTATATTTTCATTCATTAATTAATTTTAACCCAACGTTATTTTCCCCCGTTTTACACGTCCGTTTATATATATTGGGCTTAGCCTTTTAAAGCCCAATTTAGCCATGCGAAAAGGGGAGGCTTATGGCGTGATTACATACACAAAGAGGGGAAGGTGAGCGCATGAACTTGCATATGACGTTGGAAATACAAAATAGAAACTGGTGTACTTGCATAGTGGTAACATAGGTGACATGAATCAAAGCATGTGAACTTGCATAGGTTTAACTGCAACATGAACCTATATTCTTATTTATGCATAATGTCAAACATAAGCATGGCATAAATCTTTCTAGCATAAGCATGGCATAATGTCAAACATAAGCATGGCATAAATCTTTCTAGCATAAGCATGGCATAATGTCAAATATAAGGATGACATAAATATTTCTAGCATAAGCATGGCATAATGTCAAATATAAGCATGGCATAAATACTTCTAGCATGAACATAAACAAGTCATGTTCATAAGGTTTCTACATGTTTACAAAGGGGATACTTTGTTACTAACACAAAAGCATAGTTCAACATAATCATGATTTAAGTCTAATCACATAACGATGGTATAAATATACTTATGCATAATTATTCCTAATCATGGTATTTGCTTTAAACTTGCAAGAAGGGGGTTTTGAGTCTAACCTAGCCATGTCTCACATATGTCATCATATAATTCTTTTAAACAAGATAGACTTAATCATAGGTTTTCAATTATGCCAAATATTATTCATAGCCTAGCCATATTCATAAGTTTGCAAAAGCATGACTTAATACATGGATTATGGTGTCAAAATTCCAACATAGTTTCTTATGAACTATAACAACCAAACTTGTTTCAATTATTTGCAAAATGATTTATGCACAAAAATATACATCATGATGGCATAATAACAAAGCCCCAAACTTGCATGAATTTCAATCAACTACATACATGTAGCTTCAACATAGATCACATAATTTGCGAATATTCCAAACGTATATTTGCATAGAACTACCGCATGTAGTTCTTTATAATTGAATGATATAATTCAGAATATCTAATCGTATATAAATTGATAAGAACGCACAAATATGAATTTCATTGCCACAATTCAAGCATACATATCTACACAATCATTTGTTCATACCAAAGTAATACTCTACTTACAATGGTTGCGGCGAATTCTCTAATTAAGAGATATGATTCCTTTGTTGAATTGATTGGCTTTAGGTTGCTTGAATTGCTTTAGGCTTTAGAACTTTCTTCCTAATTCTCTCTTTAGTTGGCGGCTACTCTTAGTCGTTCCTCAGCAACATGGCGGCTATGTTCTTAATTTTGAATGAATAGATTAGGGTTTAGTCTAGGGTTGTTTATATAGAGGTTAGGAATTGATTAGGACCATTGATGTTGCTAGGTTAGATCGTAGCCATTCATTAGATAGAGAGACCAATTAGAACCCGCCACCTAGCCCTAATGACAAAGCAGACCACAGAAATTCGACCAAACACAGACCTGGCCAGCCAGGTTGACTGGGCTCGACCAGGTCGATACCCCTGTCGACAGGGCTGTCGACAGCCCTGTCGACATGGGTAGCCCAGGTCGACAGCCCAGTCGACCTGGGTGGCCCAGGCGGGTGTTCTTCCACCCTGGCCCGTTGGGCCCTACTTCGGAATATTTAATTATTTAATTCTGTTTTGAATTTTAAACTTAATTCAAAACTTCCGAAGGCCATATCTTCTTCATACGGACTCCGTTTTTCGAAAACTCGGACTCTATTTCGCGTATTTTTCCGAGACGAACGCAATGGCGTATCCCGTTTCCCTTAGTTCTTTGATTTGAATTTGATTATACTTTAATTTGTTAATTTCACAGTTATAGAATTTTCGGGGTGTTACAGGGATGGGGCGCTCATGCCGCCTATGATTGATACTTATGATTTGAAGTTGTTTTATACACTATGCACTTACAATAGTATCAAATGATTTGTTTTAAACGTATCAAGCATTCTTGGCTATTATAAGGTAAAAACCCTATCCTCCGGCTTGCGTTGCATTGTGTGATGGGAACTGGGTCTTATAATAGCTTCATTTTTCTTTATTTAGCATTGCGCTGTTTGTTTTATGCACTGGTATTCTTGGGAGGAAACCCGTTCCGTGTTATACGGCGTGGTCCCTTGATTTACCTAGCTTTAAAAATAAAGATTAACTGTTTTAGTTCTCACACCAGTCACATGACTGACCTGGAGTTTATTGTTTTAACCTAAACTCTGGGTGCCCTTATTTTGACACGGGCAGCTAGTAGTTTTGGTTTTTGCAGATTTATATTCACAGGGTCCTGGTTTACAGCTGGAACGATATCCGGAAAGCTTTGTATCCGTATATCTCTTCTAGTTGTGTATTGTATTATTTTCCGCTGCTATGTATTTAATGTAATTTAAATCTCTGATATTTCTGTGTAATATTCATTTATACTCTGTATATTCTTGTAATCTGATGCATTGTTGTAATATACAATGAAATGTTCTTTTATATGCGTTCTGTTGTGGTTTGTTCTCGAACTATCCGACGCTTTCCTTTACGGGGAAGTTACGGGTCGTTTCATTTGGTATCAGAGCTTTGGTTTACAAAGCAGAGAACAAGGCACATTAGAACCGTACGAAAGAATTCATCAGAAATTGGATTAGTAATATCCAACGAGAATGACTCGTTAGAGATGGGATCAGTAGTATCCTAGAACGAGTGTGAAGAGTATATTTTTGAAAATGAAAACAAATTTTTGTTTTGAAAATTTAAATCAATTATTCGTATTTGATTATCTATTTAAATTGATGTGGACAATCCAGTATATATAGATTTTGCGTATACGTCTGATCCGCGTGTATTCGAAGTTTTAATATATTGGATAGATATAGAGTCGCACTCTAGTCGCCCGGACATGGTCCTGATGATGAAGTATACCATCACCAGCATTTATTTTCGAGTAACGAAAGTGTGATATCTATATATTTCCATTAGGCTGGTGTGAGAACCAAATCTTATATAGCTAGAACACTTTGTTGTGAATTGGCATCAAAAACAAGATTTTCAGTATATATATCAAAATTATGAATTTGAAACGTTAAATTCACTAATTGATTGATGTTTGTGTTGTTTGTTCATTTGTTTGATAATTTTGAACCATTATGCCTAATAGCATCAAATATTGAGTTATATTGAAAATTGGTTGCGTTTGCTTGCAAATACATATATATCATTGAACAGGTCATAGCAAGGAGGCTAGAGCAGAGAATAAAATTTGTTTGCCCGACAAATAGGTACATGTTTACTACATAATTTCCTGTTTTGTTTGGGTGATGATGATTTTGTGAGCCTATTGGCTAGCCGCTTGGCTTTTTCTTTTTCTTTTTGAGATCTGAAGGACCGGGGAAGCTATTTGAAATTCCCCGATGCTCCCATTGCAGGGGAGGTTATGGCGAAATTTTTCGAAAATTTAGGGTGTTAGCCAAATTTTTGAAGTTTTGAAAATTCTCAGAAACTAAAGAGTTGGAGAATGGAAGCCAGATCGAGCGTAGGGCTGATTAATCAAACCACTTTCGACTTTGTTCCTTTTCGGGGACGAAAAGTTTTAAGTGGGGGAGATTGTAACAACCCGTAAAATGCGAGCCAGTTTGAAATTTTTATTTTGGCCATTTTAGCGAATTTTGATTATTTAAAATGAATTATTTTAAATAATATCGACGAGAAATTTATTTTGAATATAATTCGAACGTATATATTATACGCGTCGTCGTTAGAATATAAATATTTATATATAATTATAAATAGAATTGAAAATGGCGCGGTAGTTCGATAATTCGATTTCAAACTTCAATTGAATGTATCGGGTGCAAAACAATCCGGATTTTAGTGAAACCAAAAATAATGGAATCTAATTGTGGATATCTTTCCAACGAATCCGAAGAATCGAGATTTCATCTTAGAAATGATAAGATATGTCCAGTTTAAAATTAGAAATAGTCGCTGTGGAATTTATATATATTTTTATATATATAAGGCCCTTAAAAATGGACATTTTGCAAACGACCTCGGATTTCGACGAAACCAGTTTTGTTGGGTCCGTGATGTTAAGTTATTGCTAGATTGCAAATTTCATAATTTTTCGAATTAATATGTGAGCGTGGCAAAGGAAAACGCGTTTGACCAGTTTCAGTTGATTTTAATCGACTGGAAATTGGCCATTTTTCCAACGGTCTCAGAATTCGACGAAACTAGTTTTGTTAGGACCGAATCGTCAATACGAAGCTAGAAAATATTTTTCTGGAATTTTTCTAGTTAGTATGTGACCTCGGTAATTTGAAATGTACGTTTAAAATTCAATATAGTGATTTAAATGAAAATTCAACGGAAACTGATCGAAACGATCAGATCAGAGTGCGATACATATCCCATTGTGTTCGGAATGGGGGTAAAACGCTATGGACGACAGGCGGTGGGCCTCGTTTTGATGACGTATGTAAAAGTCAACTTTTAAAAATAATAATAATAAAAAAAAAGGTCTCTCCCCTTAACCAGGCCCCCCCCGATCTCTCTTCATTTCGAAAGAAAAAAAGAAAAAAAAACACGATCCTTCAAATCGAGGCGGAGGTCGTCATCGCCACCACCGCAGGGAGGCTCCGACCGACTCGCCCACCCCCTCCTCCTCACTCCGACTCCAGCTCTTCCTTCCCCCTTGACGTGAAGAACCGCGACCCCCTCCACCAGAAAAGCCACCGCGTCGCCCCCTATCCCCTCCGACCTTCCACCTCTCCGACGGCAGCGCGTCCTCCCTCACGAACCCGCGATCGGTGAGGAAACCCCCCCCAAGCCTGCTGCGACAGAGAACCCCCCCCCCCCCCCCCCCGTAAGTTTTTTTTTTGCTTATTTATTTTAACTGATTTTTATATAATGTTAAAACTGATTTGTTTTTAAAACATAAAGTTTTGATTTTTAAAACATAAAGTTTTGATTTTTAAAACATAAAGTTTTGATTTTTAAAACATAAAAGATTTGATTTTTAAAACATAAAAGACGATATTTTGAGATGAGTAGTGAAATATAATTTTCATATAAGGAAGATAATCAAAATATGATTTTTATATTTTTAAAGTATTAAAAATATAATCTTCATAGGATAGAGAATATGAAAATATCATCTTTGTATATGTGGCAAAATAAAAATCTGATCTTTATTTTATACGTTGAAGTAAAGTGATGATTTTTATAAAGGCGAAATCTATATTTTTGAAATGGGATTTTTATATATTGAATAGCAAAGTAAAAATTCGATTTTTATATATTGAACTTCGATAGAAAAATAGAATTTTTATATATTGAACTTCGATAGAAAAATAGAATTTTTATATATTGAACTTCGATAGAAAAATAGAATTTTTATATATTGAACTTCGATAGAAAAATAGAATTTTTGTATATTGAACTTCGATAGAAAGATAGAATTTTTATATATTGAACTTCGATAGAAAAATAGAATTTTTATATATTGAACTTCGATAGAAAAATAGAATTTTTATATATTGAACTTCGATAGAAAAATAGAATTTTTATATATTGAACTTCGATAGAAAAATAGAATTTTTATATATTGAACTTCGATAGAAAAATAGAATTTTTATATATTGAACATCGAAGTAAAAATTCGATTTTTATATATTGAATAGCGAAGTAAAAATGTGATTTTTACGTATGTAGTGAAAGCAGCAACGAAGGTGACAAAAAGGCGAAACGACGAAGACTTCTGCAAAAGAAGAGCCGTGGAGCTAGGATAGCTATAAGTGAGAACTTCTCACCTTTCAATTTAATTTTTCTAGTTACATATATACTAGGATGCAGACGGTGCTTAGTAGCACCCGACACCCGTCCACAGACCATGGACTTGTTTGTTTAGTTGAATGTTGGGTGATTGATTTATTCGTTTGGTTGAATTGGAAATTGATTGAAATTGATTTGTGAATGGCGTGGGCCTTCACTAGACCGGGGATAAGGCTAGGCCTTGTCCCGTTTCTAGTATCGTGCCGTTATGCCGCCGAAATTTTCTAAAATATGTTAGAAAAATAAAAATATCATTTTTATTGAATAAATGAACTGAAAAGAAAATTCATGTGTTGGAATAAATATTTTATCGTTAAAAATATAGTTTTTAACGTGAATGTGAATAAAATAAAATATTCATTTACAAACCAGACGGTTTGTTTATGTACACTGATTTGACTGATATGGATTGGGACGATAAATTTTACACATCGCCCAACTGCACGAATAAAATCTGTGTTTGATTGTTTGAAACCCCACACGGGTGTTGGGATGAAATTTGAAGTTCACTCATCCTGATTGATTAAATATGTCGATCGATTGATTGACAGGCTGTTATAAGCGTTAGATATCTATATTTGATGCTTATACAGTGTAGTGCACTTTGGTTGATGGTTGATTATTTTTCAAGGCTATTATACATGTGTTGTATGAAAATCCATATAATTAACTTTATATGGTAATTGATTGGGCCTCATTCCAGTTTTAAAATAGAAATATTTAAAATAGAAATATTCGAAATGGAATATTTGAAAATGTCAATATATGAAGCCGTGTTGATTAGAGTGACGCCATTTTGACGTGAACGATATTTATATCGATTTTATTCATTTTAAAATGAATATTAAAAAGTAATTTTGAAATCAAATATTTCGAAATGAATTGAATTGAAAACGAATTCAAAGTGAATTGAATTGAAAACGAATTCAAAGTGAATTGAATTGAAAACGAATTCAAAGTGAATTGAATTGAAAGTGATTTCGAAATGAATTGAATTGAAAACGATTTCGAAATGAATTGAATTGAAATATTTCGAAATGAATTGAATTGAAAACGATTTCGAAATGAATTGAATTGAAAATGATTTCGAAATGAATTGAATTGAAAACGAATTCAAAGTGAATTGAATTGAAAACGAATTCAAAGTGAATTGAATTGAAAACGAATTCAAAGTGAATTGAATTGAAAGTGATTTCGAAATGAATTGAATTGAAAACGAATTCAAAGTGAATTGAAAGTGATTTCGAAATGAATTGAATTGAAAACGAATTCAAAATGAATTGAAAGCAAATTGAAATGAATTCAAATTGAATTGAAATTTGAATTGAATAGAAATGAATTTTAAAACGAATTTATAGAGAAGAATTCAATTTTGCTTTGAATTGAGATGGAAGTTGAAATAGATTTTGAAACGAATTTTAAAACTATTTATATAATTCGTTTTAAATAGAAATCAACGAAGTATATATTATATATATTATATATATAATATAATGGCCTGAATAGAACGCGCCGCGCCGCGGCAGTTCGCGAATTTCGACCATTGATTTCAAATGGACGTTACGGGAGATCCGACCGTCGGATTCTCCTAAAACCGGAACCGTTGGGTTCGTATCGAAAAGAGCTTTCTAGCGAATGTTAGAAATTTGAAATCTAACGGTTGGATTTGGAATTATGTCCAAATCAAATTTGAAAAAGGTCGCTGTAAGTGCAGTTCGATGGCCGTTGATGGAAATCGACTGTATGGGCCTTGATAAAATTATTAAAAATAGTAATAATTTGTGTAAAATCATAAGAAATGATTTGTGAAGATTTGGGATGAAAAACTTCATGTTTGAAAAGATAAAAATGGATTTTTATCGAAATGAACTAGTTTTGAACTAGAATTATAATTCTATTTATTTTTAAATAAATAAATTGAATTTGAAAGGGGTTTTGAAAATAACCAAAATTTCCAATGATTGCATTGGAGTGGATTTGAATCGAAATTGTCTTCGGAATATTTCGATGTTGGAATTCGTGATTATATAGGTGTTGTTATGGAAATTTGAAAGATATATATTTATATCGTTATTTCCAATACGGCATTTGTTAGTCGTAGAATTCGATATTGAATATAAGCCGATATATTTTCTATTCAGAGCCTTGTATTGAATATCAAATGTGATTTGGGTTTGTCGTGAATGGTGTCTTCACTAACACTGTTCTTGAACCCAGTTGAGAAGAGATTAAATCTTTTTAGTTAGATTTAATGAAGTGTACTAATTAAATGATATTTAATTGGAATTGAATTGGTATTGATTTTTGGGTTTATCGTGAACAGTGTTTTAAATAACACTCGTTCTTTAACCCGATAATTAATGGAAGGTGATTTTGGGTTTATCGTGAACCGTGTTTTAGATGACACTGATTCTTTAACCCAGTTAAAGATTAAAACTAAGTGAAGTTTTAATGAATCTTTAATTAGATTGAAAAGATCGAGAATGGAGTATCACCAGTTTTACTCCAGGCGATAGTTAAATCTTTAATTAGATTTAAACGTGAAATGGTAATTGAATTACCGATAACACTGTGGTGTTAGATATGAAGTACTACCAGTTTTACTTCATGGGATGAATAGTTTGGGATTGGGAAAATAAAATAAATGATTACTTCGGTGTGGTTCGTTAATCCCGACTAGTTTGAATTGATATTCAAAGGAGATTAAAGAATAAATTTAAAGAATTTATCTTGGATAAAATTTATGGGAACTTTTCCCAAAGTATAGGAATATTCGAATAAAATAATATTCTGAATTGGAATGAGGCGTATGTTGTGTTTATGTAACACTTTTATAATATATACGCGAGTTATTCAGAAAGACCGGGTTTATCCCATTCTGAATAACTGATTCGACGTGGTGTCGAAGATGAAGACGGTGGTCGAAGACCAGAAGTTTTCACGTCGTTTGGGTGATTACAGATGATCTTGATTGGGCTGTACACCCAAGAAGATGGAAACGGTTGGTGATCGTCCAGACGTACTTGGAGATCGATGGATATGCGGGGTACTAGGTGCCTCCGGTTTCGTTCAGACCCAGAACGGACTTGTAAATGGACTGTGTGTCCGACATTGGATTTTAGTCTGTGTGATTGATTTCTATTAAATATATATCTGCTTGGCGGCGGAGAATTTATTCTCTTGCTTAACGCCCTTCTCTGAGACGTACGAGCTCAGGGGTTATATATTGATGGATATCAAACGCATGGAGTGAATTGCCTGTGTGGCATGCCTAAGTGGCAATTGATCGAGGCTTCTGTTGAAAAGCAAAGTCTTGTGGTGATGATCAAAGCACAGCCTGTGTGGCACAGCTTTGTGTAACGTGAATTCGCGAGCCTCGCACCCCGGTTGTGAACCAAAAACGGGAGACGGACCTCAGGGAGGACTTGCGTTTCTTTCTAGTTAGAAGTGGCGTCAGTGGTTTTACACGCCCTGACGAGTTTGACTTATGTGGTTGTTGCTGTTGCGAGGCGCCTCGGTTATATCGGTTTCGGCCGATGCATTCTGGTCGGCAGACGGACCAGACTTACACCCCATAGGGTGGGGAGACGTAGTGTTCAGGGTTTAAGTTTAATCCACATCGGTGGACCGGCCCTGTCGCTCCAAGGGTCGATGCGCTCTGACCCTGTGGCTCGGGCTAGAGAGTCACGAAAACGGTTAGGACTATCTTTTGCCTCGGTTCGTAGACGGAAATCCAATTTCCAAATACGTGACATGTGCGGTTTTATTTGTAGAACCTAGTATGGTGACATAGTGGGATGGGGCGCTCATGCCGCCTATGATTGATACTTATGATTTGAAGTTGTTTTATACACTATGCACTTACAATAGTATCAAATGATTTGTTTTAAACGTATCAAGCATTCTTGGCTATTATAAGGTAAAAACCCTATCCTCCGGCTTGCGTTGCATTGTGTGATGGGAACTGGGTCTTATAATAGCTTCATTTTTCTTTATTTAGCATTGCGCTGTTTGTTTTATGCGCTGGTATTCTTGGGAGGAAACCCGTTCCGTGTTATACGGCGTGGTCCCTTGATTTACCTAGCTTTAAAAATAAAGATTAACTGTTTTAGTTCTCACACCAGTCACATGACTGACCTGGAGTTTATTGTTTTAACCTAAACTCTGGGTGCCCTTATTTTGACACGGGCAGCTAGTAGTTTTGGTTTTTGCAGATTTATATTCACAGGGTCCTGGTTTACAGCTGGAACGATATCCGGAAAGCTTTGTATCCGTATATCTCTTCTAGTTGTGTATTGTATTATTTTCCGCTGCTATGTATTTAATGTAATTTAAATCTCTGATATTTCTGTGTAATATTCATTTATACTCTGTATATTCTTGTAATCTGATGCATTGTTGTAATATACAATGAAATGTTCTTTTATATGCGTTCTGTTGTGGTTTGTTCTCGAACTATCCGACGCTTTCCTTTACGGGGAAGTTACGGGTCGTTTCATTGAACAAAACTGGAAACGTTGTAATCGAATTAATCATATCTTTCCAGAGAATGTAAGAGATTGAAATTTCGCCGGATAAATTGCAAGTTATGAGTAAATCAAAATTTCGAAAGGTCGCTATGGAATTTATATAAAGAAACTATAAGCAATTGAAATTTAAATTTGAATTCCGGATTTGTTAAATTTTAAATAATTATATATGGGAATATAAAATATGTGAATTTGATTTATAAAATTTTATTTAAGTTATCAATTGATTTAATTAGGATTCTTTTAAATATTTAAATTGAATTTAATCAGTTAATTGAATTTTTGAATATTTTATTTATTTATTTAACTGTGAAATTTAACTGTTTTGGCGACTGTCTCGGAATTCGACGAAACTGGCGCCATTGGATCCGGAACGGCGAATTATTACTAGGTTTCAATTTTCAGAATTTTTCGAATTAATATGAAAGCGTGGTAAGAGAAAACGCGTTTTACCAGTTGATAGTTAAATTGGATCGACCCGAAAAGGCCATTTTTCAAACGGCCTCAGAATCCGACGAAGTTAGTTTCATTAGAATCGTATCGTCAAATCATAAACAAAAATAATTTTTTCTGGATTTTTCGGGGTCAGTATGTGGGCCCAGTAATGTGAAAT
This sequence comes from Allium sativum, assembly GCA_030737875.1. Lineage (NCBI taxonomy): Eukaryota > Viridiplantae > Streptophyta > Magnoliopsida > Asparagales > Amaryllidaceae > Allium > Allium sativum. The sequence goes on along the minus strand of CM060922.1, from coordinate 401,775,016 downwards.
GTACGTTCGAATTGATATACGGTAACGGTGTGTGTGTTAATCAGTTTGGCCTTATAATTTGATATAAAATAAGCCCACTAACACTCCATCAGCCATTTACACCTCCTTCACCAAATTTATTTGCTAATGGCTGAAAAAAATATTCAAAACCCTTGATTTAAAATGGATTTCAACTCAAAATTCAAATCTTGTCAAAACCTAGCTTATTATATGTCAAAACGAAGATCTCGACGGCACGAACTCGCGGGTAGTCTCGGATCTGACATGCAGCGCTTCGTTTGGTCGGAATTTGTGGTCAAAGTTTCAGATGTTCGAAATACATGAAGTCAAATTGGGTATTTTCGATCTAGGAGTTTATGGACGAATTGGTGATATGGGTTTTGTAGAGGAGATCGAGGGGAGTTGATTGGTGGTAGTCGGAGACCTTATCGTTGAGCGTGTGGCCGGAATTCCATCGGAAAAGGCAGAAAAAAACGCTTGCGTTCTTTTGGTTCGCCGGAGATGCAGGGTTGACCGGAGGTGGCGGGTCCGGCGTGGGGTGGAGCGGCTCGAGGAGATCTTTCCGATGGTAGTGGTCCCGAAGTCTAGCATGGCCGGAGCAAGGTGTTCGAGGTGGTCAAACTTTCGGTCAAATGGGTTGGTTTGCGCGACAATGGAAGGGTCAACGCGTGAAAGGCTGAGCGGGAAGAACGTGTGGAGGGGGTGACGTGGCAAGATGTGATAGGTGAAGGTTATTTTAATTTATTTTATTTAATTCAAAATTCGATATAGTAAATCGTTTATAACTTTTGCATGCGAACTCGGATTTGGACGCGGTTGGGTGCGTTGGGATCGTGGCGGAATCGCGGACGTTTTGACACTAACCTGGCTGCGTTCTGAGACTGTCAAATTTTGGGCTATGGTTGGACGTTCATCTGAATTAAAGACCAAAAGTGAGTGGTTTTCTCATTCACGAAATACTGAATTATTCCCATATTTATTGAATTAAATTATGAAGTAAGTTCGGTTGCATGGTTGTGTTGAATTGTTGATGTGTGGTTTGAATTTAATATGCAAGAGTGTTAACATGCAATCTAAGTAAATGATTTGTTATTAAATTTAATTTAAATTCCTAGTTGAATTCGAACTCTGGTTAAACCCTGAAAACAGTTTAATGCTGAATCAGTTGAATGAAATTGTTGTGATGGATGTTGGTTGAAATTATTGCTGAATTTATAGTGACATGTTTAAATGCTCCTTATTTCAGTATATTGTAATGCATGTTGATTGTGACGATAAATTCCATTTACCCTTGATGTTACGGGCATCTAATGAACCCGGAATTTATCGATTGAAATGAATTAAGAACACAGAGTGAAATGATAAATCTCTGTGGCCCTGATTTGGATTGAAATGATAGATCCATCCCTGAATATTGAGGAATTAAATTTAATTCACTTGGCCATAGGGTAGCAAATTATATATGGATATCGGTTGGGTAAATGATTTAATATTTGGAATTCTATTTTAATGGAAAATTCAATTAAGGGAATGTATCGATTTCGATAGGTTTTATTTTTCCTTTGAAAATCTGAATCTGGAATATCATTTGAAATGATTTAAGAAATTTTCCCAGAGTGAATTCGAAGTGTTAAAGATTTAAAATTTATATGATTCGGGATTTTTCAAGGATTGGGCAGACTCAGATTTAATAAATGCTGATTGAATTTAATTTTTGGGAATAAAGATAATCGAGAATACTCGAAAATGTTTTTCAAACTTGATACGAGTATGATTTTAAATCCTTGAATTTGAAATGAGTTAAAGTGGGATTTAGACAAGTCCTTGAGCTAGGCAACTCCATTGAGACTGGAATTTGGATTCAAGCATTGAAGTTCGGAAGAAAAGTTAGTTTTAGTTAAAGAATTATCTTATATATATTTATACCGTTTGATTTCAAATAACTGCTTTTATTTTTACAAATTTTTCTTATATTCTATTATTAAATTATTTAGTAAACTTTCAATTTACAGATATATAATGTTTTACAATTTATCTTATCCTATTCTAAATATAATTTTTATATATCTATTAATTATTTATATTAAGGTCTTCCTTATAAATATCTATCTTTTTAAAATTATATATTTTATAAGTATAAGTTCTTTCGAATGGAAATGTTTGGGTTTGAACCGCTGGTTTGAATAGAGTTGAGATAAGAATCCGTAATAATTTGAAATCTTTGAGACAAATTATATTCTATTTGAATATAAGTCGTTTAGAGATATTATACGAGTATAATACAATGACATGGAAATATTCTAGTTTGGAATATAATCGGGTTGGGGATGATTGGGATTTTTGGATATGAAAGTATGTTCTACTTTGAATGAAAAAATGGGTTCAAAAAAAACAAAATATGATATTTTGATATGAAAACGAACCTTTGAAATGTAAAAGAACCAACCGATGTGAAAAGATGTAAGCGTTGGTTGTTAAAGAGACCGGAGTCGACATAAGGCATACTCTCTGTCAGTGTCGATACCACTTTGACAACTGTGAGCGTTATGACGTATCCAGAACGAGTATGATGACTTGGAGGCAATTTATTGAATCGAAGAAGATAAACGATGACGAAATAGCCCTGACCTTCGGGTCAGAATTGAAATGACTAAAACAGGAGCTATACCGTGACTAATTGAGGTAGCACCTTTGATCGGACTCACTCCTTCGATACTATTTCTATGAATATGATGATAATGATGATTTGGGCCCATTTTGACTTTGGGAGTGTGTTCCGAGGTGGGCGGTAGTGGCTGCTATGCGTTACCACCGGTCCGGGAGTGCAATTGGTAGAATCCTACCCTGGGCATTGCCTCGAGTGCCTTGTCATATATATCCATATCGAGCCCCATACGATTTTGATTTAGCATTGCCTTCTATGGATTGCCCTCTGATAACACCAGTACGGTGAATTTACGGTACTGTATAGACTGTTGATGCCTATAAACGGCGTAAGGGTAATATGGTGATCCCGCTTACGCTATTTTCAGTATTTATACTTTACTGGATAGACACTATCATAATAGCGTACTATATTATGTATGTACTAGTTTAACGGATCCTTGAGAGATGGAAAATCCCGTAACATCTCTTGAGTTACTGCACCCATGACACTGATGTTATTTCGTATCTTGATTTGACTAATATGAGATGATTTAGTGCTGATCCGAGTGTTTGTTGTGTTTTCTTTTTATGCAATACGCTCGGATCAGCAGACATTGCAGTTACTGAAGATGACTGTGCCTTGGAGATCGAAGACGAAGATTTGTATATATATTCATCATATATAGGTATTCCGCTGCTTATTATGTACATTCATATGTATATGTAACTCTGATAATCATTGAATGTTATAATCACAGTATACGTTTCAACTGCTTTTAACTGCTATTTGTTTATTATATGTTGTTCTTCCGCTGTGAGATTCTGTTATTGTCTTTCTCTTCTTTCTTTCTTTTTCTTCTTTTCCCAATAACTACCTGCATTTGCGATTTGTTTGGGTCGACATGTGTGGCTTATTGTCGATTTTAAACGGTCAAAAAATATGGGTCGTTATAGTTGGTATCAGAGCGATGGTTAGCGATAACCTTGGCTCTGTTGGGAATAAACTCATTAGAGATAGGGTTAGAAACGCCCTAGAATGAGTTTGAGTGATATGAGAGAGCGTACTTGTATTTCGATATAAAATGGTTTTATATTGTGTTGGCTCATTCTGTTGAATATTTATGGATTCTGGTCGATATATGGGACGCCATAGAATCGATAGGAATTCCTAAATAGTCGAATAGAATGATCGACATAATATGGTTTTCGATTATATTTTGTATATATTATATATACTATTAGTGGTTTATAAAGGTATAAGCACTGGTCGTTGGTAGGTAATAATATTAAGTTGTTACCTATTATGGTCAATTTAATAATAGATATAATAAGAAAAGCTAGCTGGTTTTATAAAAATATTCGAGAATGATATATCGTAAGCCTAGTTGGTTATAAATTATGTCTGTAACTTAAATGGAAATGAATTTGAAACTTGATCCTGGGAATACTTTTGAAATAAGTTTTGTCAAGTTTGAAATAGAAATCATATTATAAGTATTATCAAAAAGGATGGAGTTTTCACAAGTCTTTATAAACGAGTGTATAATCCCTCGCTCAGATCTTCGAAATAGCCTTGGTAATGAGTGCATGCATTATCGATGGTTATTCTGAAGAGTCTAAGTGGGGGAGAGACCACTCAATAATGATTATAATTAGGTTTGCCACAGAAATTTTGGATTTAACTTTATATCGTATAAATTTTATAAAAGGCATTAGTTTACTATATTCAAAGTTTAATTTAAATTTAAACCCAGAATTTAAATTTCTTGCTTAAATTAAAGTTCGGAATTGAATTTCATATAGTATGGTTTATAAAATATATAAGTATATATGTTGTTACTTTAAACTTAGTTTGAGACCCGGAATCAAGCAATTTAAAATCACCTTAACAAATGACATTGACTCAAGGATTAAAGTAACTCGAGTCATTGAGATTTTGGATTTAAACATTGAGGGAAAGGAACCATCGCTTAGATTTAATCGGGGACGATAATAGAGTTAAATAAGTTACTAGTTTGGTTGATAAAGGTGTAGGGAAGTTGAAATTCGCTTCGAAGAAAAATTTATACCTAAGTTAATTTAAAATGAATAGAAATATTAAGTGGTGTAATAAAAATGATAACCCATGACTTGAATGATCAATAAGTATATTGAGTTAATCCGAGAAGGAGTTGGAAGAAATTCTTGTTTATTGATAATATGTGATGGCCGATAAACTAAAAATGAAGGAATTGAATGCTGAATCATTATGCACGTGAAATGAAGGTATAGAGAATCTGAATGGGGTAAACTCATTTGGACAATACCTCGAATGTAAACCTGAGTACGAATAGTGAAGTGAACGAATACAAAGCTTTTGTCGAATGAAATATAATTTAAGTCGAGTGGGGGAATCGAGCTAAATGAAGTTTAGCTCAGGAAGCCAAATAAGATCGATTGAGAATTAACATTTGAGTTAATGGAATGAAACTTAATATAAAATGAAATGGAATTGATAATATATCGGAATGGAGTGAGCAAATTTGGTGTAAATCGCATTTGAATCATATATCGAATATAAATCTAGGTGTGAAAATGGAATAAAAGGAAATATAAATACTTTTGGTCAATTGAATATAACTTAAGTTGAGTAGGACAATCAAGTTAAACAAGTTAACTTAAGAATCGAATAATAATTGATTAGAGAACTAAGTATAAGTTTGAGTTATGGACCATCCTTGATTCGAACCAAGACTTGAGAGTCGAATAAATAAGTAAATTGACTCGATGAGAGTTAACTCAAGTGGCCAGGCAAAGATCAATTGGGAATAAAGCACTTAGGAAGAGAATAAGTAATGAAATTTGGAAATTGATGTAAATGAGTTTGGTAAATTGATTCATGTAAAATGAGTTAAGGATTTAATATAATTAAGTTTGTAGTAAAGGTTAAAATAAATCCAAGTTTGAACTCGAACTAATGCTTGAAAATGAAACAAGAAACGAATAAAAATTTTGTTGGATGAAGTAAGCGATTGAATGAAAAAAAAATCAAATTCTTGGATTATGAAGTAAATGTAAATGATTTAATGAACGAATAAATAAGTTGGAAATGAACATGAGTATACTTAAGCAATAAGGGTGAAACATATTCGAACATAATGAAATGAAAATCCATTTAGATGGTTAAACTTGGCTAAAATCTTTGGAACCGGAAAGTTTGAATTTGAAATGAAATGAGTCAATGTTTATGAACAACTGGAATAGTCGATAAGCTGAAATAAAATAGGTATAACTTTTGATGGCATGATCGGAATCTGACGATTCCGGACTTTTCGGAAACCTTAGAAACCGAGCTAAAACTTTTGTTTATAAAGCCCTGTCGAATTCCTATGTTTACTAAGCTGAAATGCAAGTTTTAGTCGTAGTTGTATGTGCAAAAAATTAAAAACTGAAGCGTATACCTATATTGTTTTGACCATAACTCCCTAAAGGAACGTCGGATTTTTTTGTGCGAATACAATTCGGAAAGGCCAGAGTGTAAACTAAAACTTTTCTTTAATATGCTGAATAAAATTTTGATGTTTTAAGGGTTGAAAACTGACATGAACAATTCAGGCCTGCATTTTTCAGCGCTCGGGCTGAAGCGTTCGGTTTTATTTAAACAGTCATAACTTTTGAACGAATTGTCGGAATTCGATGAATCCGGAAAATTCGGAAAGCTTAAAAGAAATTCTACAACTTTTACCTAGTGGGTTCTAGTCAAATTCCAACATGTAATGGGTGATAAACTTCATTTTGTTTGCTGGCCTAACATAGATATATTGGTTTTGGGGTTAAAATGATTAATGTATGTCGGGTAAGTTGCATATGTTTGTTATATATTGTATATATGCTTGAATCTCATGTGTATGCAAGTGGTAACAGGTGTAAGGAGTGTGCGCTACGCTTTGGAGCACGGTTGCGCAAAATGCTAAATGCGAAGGTAAATAAAAACCGCAAAATAAACGCTTAAAGAGGTACGTATTTGGGGTTGTATAAAGCTTGGTGGTTTGTTTTTGATTTCCCCTGGTTTAGGGATGCCTCATCGTTGATGAGATGTATATTTTGGATTGATATATGTATCGGGATTTTTCCCGGGGCCCTCCGTACAGGGGAGATGCTGCCAAAATTTTCCGTGATTTCGGGAGTTAGAAAATTTACGGATTTTACAACTATACTTGTTTTGGAAATATTATTTTAAGTATGGATTTGAAAAAGATATGCGCTTGATATCGTTTCGTTCTCTTTTCGAGGACGAAAAGATTTTAAGTGGGGGAGAATGTAACGAACCATAATTTCTGTATATTTAAAATGTAAATTTTAATTAAATAAATCGTATACTATTGGTTAAATTTATATTTATTTATATTACGAGCCTGAAATGGCGCGGTAGTTTGAAAATTCGATTTCAAACTTTGGAAAAATATATAAAATTCATTTTAAATCAGAATTGAACAAAACTGGAAACGTTGTAATCGAATTAATCATATCTTTCTAGAGAATGTAAGAGATTGAAATTTCGCCGGATAAATTGCAAGTTATGAGTAAATCAAAATTTCGAAAGGTCGCTATGGAATTTATATAAAGAAACTATAAGCAATTGAAATTTAAATTTGAATTCCGGATTTGTTAAATTTTAAATAATTATATATGGGAATATAAAATATGTGAATTTGATTTATAAAATTTTATTTAAGTTATCAATTGATTTAATTAGGATTCTTTTAAATATTTAAATTGAATTTAATCAGTTAATTGAATTTTTGAATATTTTATTTATTTATTTAACTGTGAAATTTAACTGTTTTGGCGACTGTCTCGGAATTCGACGAAACTGGCGCCATTGGATCCGGAACGGCGAATTATTACTAGGTTTCAATTTTCAGAATTTTTCGAATTAATATGAAAGCGTGGTAAGAGAAAACGCGTTTTACCAGTTGACAGTTAAACTGGATCGACCCGAAAAGGCCATTTTTCAAACGGCCTCAGAATCCGACGAAGTTAGTTTCATTAGAATCGTATCGTCAAATCATAAACAAAAATAATTTTTTCTGGATTTTTCGGGGTCAGTATGTGGGCCCAGTAATGTGAAATGTACGCTCGAATTGATATACGGTAACGGTGTGTGTGTTAATCAGTTTGGCCTTATAATTTGATATAAAATAAGCCCACTAACACTCCATCAGCCATTTACACCTCCTCCACCAAATTTATTTGCTAATGGCTGAAAAAAATATTCAAAACCCTTGATTTAAAATGGATTTCAACTCAAAATTCAAATCTTGTCAAAACCTAGCTTATTATATGTCAAAACGAAGATCTCGACGGAACGAACTCGCGGGTAGTCTCGGATCTGACATGCAGCGCTTCGTTTGGTCGGAATTTGTGGTCAAAGTTTCAGATGTTCGAAATACATGAAGTCAAATTGGGTATTTTCGATCTAGGAGTTTATGGACGAATTGGTGATATGGGTTTTGTAGAGGAGATCGAGGGGAGTTGATTGGTGGTAGTCGGAGACCTTATCGTTGAGCGTGTGGCCGGAATTCCATCGGAAAAGGCAGAAAAAAACGCTTGCGTTCTTTTGGTTCGCCGGAGATGCAGGGTTGACCGGAGGTGGCGGGTCCGGCGTGGGGTGGAGCGGCTCGAGGAGATCTTTCCGATGGTAGTGGTCCCGAAGTCTAGCATGGCCGGAGCAAGGTGTTCGAGGTGGTCAAACTTTCGGTCAAATGGGTTGGTTTGCGCGACAATGGAAGGATCAACGCGTGAAAGGCTGAGCGGGAAGAACGTGTGGAGGGGGTGACGTGGCAAGATGTGATAGGTGAAGGTTATTTTAATTTATTTTATTTAATTCAAAATTCGATATAGTAAATCGTTTATAACTTTTGCATGCGAACTCGGATTTGGACGCAGTTGGGTGCGTTGGGATCGTGGCGGAATCGCGGACGTTTTGACACTAACCTGGCTGCGTTCTGAGACTGTCAAATTTTGGGCTATGGTTGGACGTTCATCTGAATTAAAGACCAAAAGTGAGTGGTTTTCTCATTCACGAAATACTGAATTATTCCCATATTTATTGAATTAAATTATGAAGTAAGTTCGGTTGCATGGTTGTGTTGAATTGTTGATGTGTGGTTTGAATTTAACATGCAAGAGTGTTAACATGCAATCTAAGTAAATGTTTTGTTATTAAATTTAATTTAAATTCCTAGTTGAATTCGAACTCTGGTTAAACCCTGAAAACAGTTTAATGCTGAATCAGTTGAATGAAATTGTTGTGATGGATGTTGGTTGAAATTATTGCTGAATTTATAGTGACATGTTTAAATGCTCCTTATTTCAGTATATTGTAATGCATGTTGATTGTGACGATAAATTCCATTTACCCTTGATGTTACGGGCATCTAATGAACCCGGAATTTATCGATTGAAATGAATTAAGAACACAGAGTGAAATGATAAATCTCTGTGGCCCTGATTTGGATTGAAATGATAGATCCATCCCTGAATATTGAGGAATTAAATTTAATTCACTTGGCCATAGGGTAGCAAATTATATATGGATATCGGTTGGGTAAATGATTTAATATTTGGAATTCTATTTTAATGGAAAATTCAATTAAGGGAATGTATCGATTTCGATAGGTTTTATTTTTCCTTTGAAAATCTGAATCTGGAATATCATTTGAAATGATTTAAGAAATTTTCCCAGAGTGAATTCGAAGTGTTAAAGATTTAAAATTTATATGATTCGGGATTTTTCAAGGATTGGGCAGACTCAGATTTAATAAATGCTGATTGAATTTAATTTTTGGGAATAAAGATAATCGAGAATACTCGAAAATGTTTTTCAAACTTGATACGAGTATGATTTTAAATCCTTGAATTTGAAATGAGTTAAAGTGGGATTTAGACAAGTCCTTGAGCTAGGCAACTCCATTGAGATTGGAATTTGGATTCAAGCATTGAAGTTCGGAAGAAAAGTTAGTTTTAGTTAAAGAATTATCTTATATATATTTATACCGTTTGATTTCAAATAACTGTTTTTATTTTTACAAATTTTTCTTATATTCTATTATTAAATTATTTAGTAAACTTTCAATTTACAGATATATAATGTTTTACAATTTATCTTATCCTATTCTAAATATAATTTTTATATATCTATTAATTATTTATATTAAGGTCTTCCTTATAAATATCTATCTTTTTAAAATTATATATTTTATAAGTATAAGTTCTTTCGAATGGAAATGTTTGGGTTTGAACCGCTGGTTTGAATAGAGTTGAGATAAGAATCCGTAATAATTTGAAATCTTTGAGACAAATTATATTCTATTTGAATATAAGTCGTTTAGAGATATTATACGAGTATAATACAATGACATGGAAATATTCTAGTTTGGAATATAATCGGGTTGGGGATGATTGGGATTTTTGGATATGAAAGTATGTTCTACTTTGAATGAAAAAATGGGTTCAAAAAAAACAAAATATGATATTTTGATATGAAAACGAACCTTTGAAATGTAAAAGAACCAACCGATGTGAAAAGATGTAAGCGTTGGTTGTTAAAGAGACCGGAGTCGACATAAGGCATACTCTCTGTCAGTGTCGATACCACTTTGACAACTGTGAGCGTTATGACGTATCCAGAACGAGTATGATGACTTGGAGGCAATTTATTGAATCGAAGAAGATAAACGATGACGAAATAGCCCTGACCTTCGGGTCAGAATGGAAATGACTAAAACAGGAGCTATACCGTGACTAATTGAGGTAGCACCTTTGATCGGACTCACTCCTTCGATACTATTTCTATGACTATGATGATAATGATGATTTGGGCCCATTTTGACTTTGGGAGTGTGTTCCGAGGTGGGCGGTAGTGGCTGCTATGCGTTACCACCGGTCCGGGAGTGCAATTGGTAGAATCCTACCCTGGGCATTGCCTCGAGTGCCTTGTCATATATATCCATATCGAGCCCCATACGATTTTGATTTAGCATTGCCTTCTATGGAGTGCCCTCTGATAACACCAGTACGGTGAATTTACGGTACTGTATAGACTGTTGATGCCTATAAACGGCGTAAGGGTAATATGGTGATCCCGCTTACGCTATTTTCAGTATTTATACTTTACTGGATAGACACTATCATAATAGCGTACTATATTATGTATGTACTAGTTTAACGGATCCTTGAGAGATGGAAAATCCCGTAACATCTCTTGAGTTACTGCACCCATGACACTGATGTTATTTCGTATCTTGATTTGACTAATATGAGATGATTTAGTGCTGATCCGAGTGTTTGTTGTGTTATCTTTTTATGCAATACGCTCGGGTCAGCAGACATTGCAGTTACTGAAGATGACTGTGCCTTGGAGATCGAAGACGAAGATTTGTATATATATTCATCATATATAGGTATTCCGCTGCTTATTATGTACATTCATATGTATATGTAACTCTGATAATCATTGAATGTTATAATCACAGTATACGTTTCAACTGCTTTTAACTGCTATTTGTTTATTATATGTTGTTCTTCCGCTGTGAGATTCTGTTATTGTCTTTCTCTTCTTTCTTTCTTTTTCTTCTTTTCCCAATAACTACCTGCATTTTCGATTTGTTTGGGTCGACATGTGTGGCTTATTGTCGATTTTAAACGGTCAAAAAATATGGGTCGTTATATGTAAGGTGTTACAAATACCTCGCACCCCCTTAGTATTCCCTAACCAGGTCATACCAAGGGACGGGGAGCGTTATAGGTATAAAGAAACTAATAAAAGAGTTTAAGATTCATAAGACATAAAACTTAAACACCAAACACGTTAATTTTTCAACGACCTTTTATTCCCAAAACTATATTTTACACAAAATAAGATTTAATATAAAATAATATAACTTACGTAATCTTAGCATAAATCAGAGTAAATAATAAAACATTTCCCTCCTAAGCACAAATCTGAACCACAACAAATTATATGTCATAGAATTAAGTGCACCAAATATAAAGAAAATAGATTTCTGACATTAATCCTCCCAAGCTTATCAGTCAATCCATGCCCTGCCAACCTATTGGGGGAAAGAAAAGGGAAGAAGGAGGAGTGAACCAGGCATAAAGTTTGGTGAATGATGTAATTACTAACATGATTGAGTAATATAGGAAAATAGAATCAATAATAATCATAATGCTAGATAGGGTAAGTGTCTTTGGACACTATAAAAGTTGTACATATACTTGAACCATACAAGTAGAGATTGTTCGATTGTTTGCACTTTCTCAATTACCGAATGCAATAAACATAATTGGGATAATTTTCCAATACCACCCATTGATCGACTTTATTCTACCAATTTACCATCTCGCATGGTAATTTATGTCATTATGGATTTAGGGTTTATCCGATGCAATCCATCAATAAAGACATAACCAATCACTTTCGATCACTTACCTTCACTGATCGATGCCGTCACATGCTTGTGCACCGCCGAAACGCGCCACACCCGCCCCTATCAATGTTGATCCCTTATTACCCAAATCGGTAGAAGTTGCCTATCCTCTACCACCACTTTTTGTGAGACCAACATTGATAAACCTAAAAGGGATGCTACCGGTATGGATCCTAACAAACAAATTTTCTAGGTGCCTCTTCCCAGTCACACTTGGTCTGGGTATAATTTGACGATGACTTATTTTCTCTTGTCAGCCTCTTGCTGTTGAAACGGACCACAACCACTACATGCTTATTAAACTTAATTCCAGATCTAAATTTATAAATATAGTGATTCTTTTCATTATTCCTTTCAATTATAACCCTCATGTTATAATTCTATTTGTAAATATGTTTATTATGACTTATTTACGTGTTTGTATATCTGAATATCATTCTAGCAAATATGTTCAATCTACCTATTATGACCTATTTATGAGTCCGTACAATTATCATAATATTATTCTTGCAAATATGTCCAATCTTTCTCAATTACAACCCATGATATAAATTTATTGCACATCCACATTAGTTTTTGTAACGACCTGCATTCTACGCATCGAAGGATCGTAGAATACTTATTTCTTTCACATACGAAGTCGTATGGTCATGTAACTTTGGGAGATGACTATTAGGGTCATTTCCCATGTTCATGATTTTTGCCGATTTTTAAATGACCGTTTTCCCCTAGCTGATCTTGTTTTGGCCATAACTTTTGATTGGAAAGGAATTTTGACCTGAAACCACTTTCATTGGCTCTGGATGATGGTTTACCTTTCCGTAGAGTGGTCACATTAACCAAACGGACTCACCGTTTGGGAGATATGGCTGAAACAAGTTTCAGAAGGTGAAAAACTGCTTAACCGGGCCAAATGAGGTGATTAGTAAATGGGCCCATAACCCATTTCGGGATTAGGATTATGGGGAGGCTGAAATGAGTCAGGTTTTCATTTCAGTTTTCCAGCCGCCACAAACCCTCTCTTCAACCTAACAATGGCCTCCAACATCTAAATACACCTCTAATCACTTCTTAATCAAGTTTTGGCTTAAACTACATCAAATTATGGAGAGAAAGCACCAAAGCAAGATTAGAGCTGCTGTGTTACATTGAGAACAGTGCCAAAGAGGGAATCATTTCAGATTTGGTATTTTATTTGTGGCCAAGGTGAGTGATTTGCATTGTTTTTCACTAATCACGGCTAATTAAGGGTGATTAGTGATAATTAGCGAAATTATAACTTAGAAAAATCTGGAAAAATTTGTAAAATTCTAAAATGATATTCTATGGCTCTGATAGAAATTTGGGTTAATTTGGTTAAGTTTTGCTAATCCTATCATTAGTTGTTGTTAAACATGATTAAGTGGAAAACATGGGTTTTTGGGTATGTTTGATCCATATAAACATGTCATATTATTGTTTTAGTGTTAGTGGATGATTATACATGTTGCTATGACTGTATGGTATGTTTTGTGATTGCATAGAAATGTTAGAATGGTTGAAAAGGCCGTCGTTTGGCGAAAATAGCTTGCTGGAAAAACTTGCAGCAAACCGGATAGGAGCATTCAGATAGGAGCATCCGGATAGGAGCATCCGGATAGGAGCATTCGGATAGGAGCAACCGGATAGGGGCATCCAATCCGAACAGGATAGGGGCATCTAATCCGAACCGGATAGGGGCATCCGACCCGAACCGGATAGGAGCATCCGAGCACCCGAACTGAACTAGAAAGGAGTATTCGAACCGAACCAAGCAGGAGGGGGCGAACCGAACCGAACCGGAGGATCGAACACCAAGTAGACCTAAACCCGAGATGCAAAGGAAGTCCAAATGAGGAGTTGTACCTCAGGATCCACATGGGAACCAAGGAGGGAACTTCATGAGTTGGGCTTTGCTGCGGAACGTGTGCTAAGGGTTTGTCGATGTCTGTAACTTTAGATCACTATGTGTAGGGGGTACGTGAACGGATTCAGGGCCATAGTGGCCTAGGTACGACTAAAGAGCTATAGACCAATGAAGTGGGGTCATTTGTAAAGATTTGGTCATGACTCCATGGGATAAGCTTGGTAGTAGCAGTAGTTGTACAAGTCGAACTCCGTCACTACTTCGATGGGTCTAGTGATTGACAGTGGTGGACATCGTATGCTTTACGTACTGAGTGAGAGATGTGAGAATGGTTGCTATGTTTGATTGTTTGCCTTCATTATGACATACACACCCTCACCCCCGTATTTTTATACCATGTGTTAGTGACACCTTAGAGTATTGTACAGTATGTAGTGCTAACTCTTTGGTTGCAGGTCTAGGTTCAGGTATGGTTTAGTATACCTGTTATTGTTCTGTTTAGCTGCTTATCGCTCATACTATACTTTTTGTCTGACCCATAGTTATATGTCTCTTCTTATTACTCTGGGTGCTTTCTCGAGCAGACTAGAGACAGGTTAGGTGGTATGCACGAGTAGCTGTACCGGAGACGAGCAGGAGGCTTCCACGTATGGTATATATATAGACATTCTCCCTATGTTGCTGCGGTCACTACTTTGGGCATTAGTGGTGTACCTTTCTTTCTTTTGTTTATAGACAGTAATTTGGATAGTTGTAATAAGCTGTATTTGGATTTCCACTACTCTGATGATGATGTTGATGTTGGTTTTAGTTATCAGCTTATGCACACCTGTTTTATGTTAAGTACATCATTATTATATTTTGTTCCATGCGTTGTGAGACATTCTACAGGGTTTCTGATTAGTTCATTCTCTTCTTTCCTTTCTTTGGCGACCGTTCCATGTTAGTCAGGCATGTGTACAGCGCACTTTCGGAGGAAATGCCGGCTGGTGCGGGGCGGGCCGTCACACTTGGTATCAGAGCTTTAGGTTGTGTAGTTAACCTAGGGAAGTCATCAGGGAGAGATAGTACACGTATACGAGGGCGCATATTTGTGATTATTTTGGTTTTCAAAAGCTATATATACACTATTAGTATAGCTAAGGATGAAGTCGCACTGCACTAGCACCACTATGGAGATGGTTAATCGTTTTCTCTTTACAGATTGAACGATGAGCCGATACGCAAGAGGTGCCGGTAGAGGAGCCAATAATGCGAATGCTGCTGACATGAGGACGATGTTTACTGACCTCGTGACAGAGATGCTCAGGGATATGCAGAGGGAAGCTCCCAATAATGGTAATGGTGGTGGTCCAATAGTGCAGGCGCCTAGGGCCGATTTTGCCAAGCTGAATAAGGATTATACTAGTCTTGGTGGGAAGTCGTTCCACGGAACGGAGTCGGCTACGGACGTTCAGGATTGGTTGGATAGCTGCGAGCGTATCTTCAAAGATTTGGGTATCGAGGATGCGATGAAAAGAAGGTTAGCATCCCGTCAGCTGCAAGGACGGGCAATGAATTGGTGGAATGCTATAAAGGCAGCTACTCCCGAGGATCAGATTACTTGGGAGCAGTTTAAGGCTCGCTTTAGCGATAAGTTCATTCCAGCTGCTCAGGAGTCAGTGCTGTTTAAGAAATTCTTGGAGCTCAATCAGAATGGCGGAGCTGTCTCGGAGTATATTGCAAAATTTGATACTTTATCGAAGTATGGACTATCTCTTATTGATACTGCCGAGAAGAAGAATGAGAAGTTCATAACTGGCTTGGATGGATACTTGGGGGAAAGGTTTATTAACCACATCGATGAGACGTTTGAGTCGATTGTGGGAAAAGCATTGAGGTCCGAGAGTCTTTACCCTAAGTCGAATACTGAGGTTGCATCTGCAGAGGAGCCAAAACCACAAGCAAGTGGCGGAGGCAAGAGTGGTCCTCAGAATAAGAGGAAGCAGAACCAGAGTAAGGATGGCCAGAAAAAGAATAAGAAAGATTTTGAGTGCTTCAGCTGTGGTAAGAAGGGCCATTGTGCTAGTAATTGTCGGGCCAAGCCAGCGGATAGGAAGTGCTTCAACTGTGGCCAAGTGGGACATCACAAGGACAAGTGTCAACAACCCCCTAAAGAAAAGCAGGTAGTGAAAGCATATACCCTTAATGCTATTCCTTCTTCGTCGAATGCCCCAACTGCGGCGGAGAAGGGAAAGAATGTCGTTATTCAAGGTATGCTTTCTGTTTATGATGTTCCTGTTAGAGTTTTGTTTGATACCGGTGCTTCCAGTTCTTTCATATCTAATGACCTGGTAGATAGGTTAGGATTGGAGCCCGAGATTGTCGATAGACCTTTGGTAGTGACGAACCCGATTGGTGGTTCGACTAACCTTAGCATGATTTGTCGTAATGTGGTCTTATCGAGTCATGGATGCATGTTTGTTTGTGATTGCTTTGTTTTGGGCTTTACTGGGTTTGGCATTATTTTGGGAGTCGATTGGCTCCAAAGATACGGGGTGGTGGTAGACTGTGAGGGCTTTTTGGTGACAGCTAGAGCGGATGATGGGCGGAGGGTAGTGTTTGGTGGTCTACCCGGTGATGGGGTAATGGCTAGTTTTCTAAATTCCCTCGACATCCCGCATAGTGAGTTGTCAGGGTTGCCCGTGGTTGGCCTATATCCGGACGTCTTCGAGGAAGTGACCGGTCTTCCACCACGCCGAGAGATTGAGTTCCGTATTGATTTAGTGAAAGATGCCAGACCTATAGTGATGCCACTTCGTCGTATGGCACTAAGGGAGCAGCGAGAGCTCGGGGTGCAAATCAGCGATCTTTTGAAGAAGGGATTTATCAAAAGGAGTGTTTCTGAATGGGGAGCACCAGTTGTGCTTGCTACCAAGGCGGATGGTTCCCTTCGTTTGTGTGTAGACTACCGCGAGTTGAATAAAGTGACGAGGAAGAATAATTATCCTCTTCCGCGGATAGATGATTTGTTTGATCAGTTGAGTGGCGCGAGAGTATTCTCTCAGTTGGATCTCGCGACAGGTTTTCATAAGCTTAGAGTGGAAGCTGAGAGTATAGCTAAAACGACATTTCGGACGCCGTCTGGATTTTATGAGTGGTTGGTCATGCCATTCGGGCTGACCAATGCCTCAGCATACTTTGTGGATCTTATGAATAGGGTATTCAGAGATCAGCTGAATAAGTTTGTCCTTGTGTTCGTGGATGATATTTTGGTCTATTCGAGGACAGAGGAAGAACACAAGGAACATTTGAGGATAGTGATGGAGGTGTTGAGAAAACACCAGTTGAAAGCAAAATTCTCTAAGTGTCACTTCTGGAGGAGGGAAGTGAGATTCTTGGGACATGTTGTTTCAGAGAATGGTATTGCCGTGGACCCTACGAAGGTGGCTATGGTACAAGATTGGTCTACGCCCAAGAATGCAACGGACATAAGAAGTTTCTTGGGACTAGCTGAATATTATCGTAAGTTTATCCAAGACTTTTCCAAGATAGCAACACCGTTGACTCAGTTGACCAAGAAGAATCAAGCCTTCGTTTGGGACGAAAGGTGCGAGAATGCATTCAAGAGCCTAAAGGAAAAGTTGACATGTGCACCAGTGTTAGTCATTCCTAAGGGGAATGAAGAAATGACGGTATATACAGATGCATGTGGTACCGGACTAGGTGCTGTATTGATGCAAGGAGGTAGGGTTGTAGCTTATGCAAGTCGGCAACTGAAACCGCATGAGAAAAGATACCTTACCCATGATTTGGAATTGGCAGCGATCGTGTTTGCACTGAAGATGTGGAGACATTATCTCTTAGGAGAAAGATTCGAGTTGTTTACCTATCATAAATCGTTAAAGTATCTCTTCTCTCAGAAAGATCTAATTCTCCGGCAGCAAAAGTGGTTAGAATTCTTAGCTTCCTATGATTTCGATATCGCATACACACCAGGAAAGGGCAATGTGGTAGCTGATGCATTGAGTAGGAGACATGCCAGTTTAGGGGTATGTTTCTAGAATGGAAGCAACTGGAGTACATCGCTGCGTATGATTTCAGACCAAAGTGCGAATTAGATCCAGAAATGTTAGCAAGTTTGATGATCAGACCCACTTTGATTGAGCGGATTGATTCCAGTCAGAGGAACGATCCTAACCTATTGGAAATCATTTCAAAGTTAAAGATGGGAATTGACGGAGAGATGAACAAGTATGGGCTTGATCGAGATGGATGGCTTAGAAAGAATGGAAGACTAGTTGTACCCAATGCCAATGGATTGAGAGATGAAGTTCTTAGAGAATGTCATCACTCAAAACTGACTATACACCCCGGTGGTAACAAGATGTATCGAGACATGAAGCAGACCTACTACTAGGAAGGGATGAAAAGAGACATTGGGAGGTTTATATCCAAATGCATGAATTTCCAACTAGTTAAAGCTGAGCAAAAGAAGCCTAGTGGTTTGTTACAACCATTAGAAATTCCAGAATGGAAATGGGAACAAGTGTCAATGGATTTCATTGATGGGTTACTAAGGACTAGATCGGGCCATGATAGCATTTGGGTGATTGTGGACCGATTGACCAAAAGCACAAGATTTATACCCGTCAAGTCAAACAGGACGGCAGCTAAGTTAGCGGAACTATATATAAAGTGGGTAGTGAGATTTCATGGAATACCCAAAGGCGTTGTGAGTGACCGAGATCCGTTGTTCACTAGTGGATTTTGGAAGAGCTTACAAGAGTCGTTAGGATCAGAATTACATCTCAGTACCACGTATCATCCTCAAACTGACGGACAGACAGAGAGGGTGAATCGAGTGTTAGAAGACCTCTTGAGAGCTTGTGTATTGGATTTTGGTGGATCATGGGAAGACCATTTGCATCGAGTAGAGTTTGCATATAATAATAGCTATCAATCCGGTATCGGTATGGCTCCATTTGAAGCTTTGTACGGAAGACCGTGCAACTCACCATCATGTTGGGTAGAATTTGCATATAATAATAGCTATCAATCCGGTATCGGTATGGCTCCATTTGAAGCTTTGGACCTGACGTGATAAGAGAAACTTCAACTAAGATTAAGATTATCCAACAGCGAATGAAGGCTGCCCAAGATAGGAAGAAGAGTTATGCTGATAAAAGGAGAAGAGAATTAAAGTTCTCCATTGGCGACTTGGTGTTTATCAAGATTTCTCCGTTGAAGAGCGTGATACAATTTGGTAAGAGAGGCAATTTAGCACCAAGATTTGTTGGTCCATTCCCAATTCTTGAGCAAATTGGGAATTTGGCATACAAAGTTGAATTACCAGAGAAGATGGCAGGAGTTCACAACGTATTTCATGTTTTCCAGTTAAGGAAGTTCGTGCACGACCCAAATGTGACTATTTCACCCGATCAGTTGGATGATATCGAAGTTGAACCCGAGGCGGTTGGGAACCGCAAGCCTATGCGCATTGTTGGGAACGATACAAAGCAACTTCGAAGGAAAGCGGAGAATCTAGTCAAAGTCCAGTGGGGCGAGAGTGAGAATGACTGTATTGGGAGACAGAGGAGAGCGTTAGGAAGACGTATCCAGAACTCTTCGCCTGGTAAGATCTTAACTTCGATTTAGTCTTTCCGCATGCAAGGATAGGCTTGTTTGTTTGTTTTGCATGTTTGATTGTCGTATGTAGCTGGTAGGCATGCTGAATCCTTTGTATGTTTTGGGTCAAGGAATTTCGGGGACGAAATTTCTTAAGGGGGGAGAGCGTAACGACCTGCATTCTACGCATCGAAGGATCGTAGAATACTTATTTCTTTCACATACGAAGTCGTATGGTCATGTAACTTTGGGAGATGACTATTGGGGTCATTTCCCATGTTCATGATTTTTGCCGATTTTTAAATGACCGTTTTTCCCCTAGCTGATCTTGTTTTGGCCATAACTTTTGATTGGAAAGGAGTTTTGACCTAAAACTCTTCCATTGGCTCCGGATGATGGTTTACCTTACCGTAGAGTGGTCACATTAACCAAACGGACTCACCGTTTGGGAGATATGGCTCAAACTAGTTTCAGAAGGTGAATAACTACTTAACCGGGCCAAATGAGGTGATTAGTAAATGGGCCCATAACCCATTTCGGGATTAGGGTTATGGGGAGGCTGAAATGAGTTAGGTTTTCATTTCATTTCAATTTTCCAGCCGCCACAAACCCTCTCTTCAACCTAACAATGGCCTCCAAAATCTAAATACACCTCTAATCACTTCTTAATCAAGTTTTGGTTTAAACTACATCAATTAAGGAGAGAAAGCACCAAAGCAAGGTTAGAGCTGCTGTGTTATATTGAGAACAGTGCCAAACAGGGAATCATTTCAGATTTGGTATTTTATTTGTGGCCAAGGTGAGTGATTTGCATTGTTTTTCACTAATCACGGCTAAATAGGGGTGATTAGTGATAATTAGCGAAATTATAGCTCAGAAAAATCTGGAAAATTTTGTAAAATTCTAAAATGATATTTTAGGGCTCTGATAGAAATTTGAGTTAATTTGGTTAAGTTTTGCTAATCCTATCATTAGTTGTTGTTAAACATGATTAAGGGGAAAACATGGGTTTTTGGGTATGTTTGATCCATATAAACATGTCATATTATTGTTTTAGTGTTTGTGGATGATTATACATGTTGCTATGACTGTATTGTATGTTTTGTGATTGCATAGAAAAGTTAGAATGGTTGAAAACGCCGTCGTTTGGCGAAAATAGCTTGCTGGAAAAACTTGCAGCAAACCGGATAGGAGCATTCAGATAGGAGCATTCAGATAGGAGCATCCGAATAGGAGCATCCAAATAGGAGCATTCAGATAGGAGCATTCGGATAGGAGCATCCAGATAGGAGCATGCGGATAGGAGCATTCAGATAGGAGCATCCGGATAGGAGCATTCAGATAGGAGCATTCGGATAGGAGCAACCGGTTAGGGGCATCCGATCCGAACGGATAGGGGCATCCGATCCGAACCGGATAGGGGCATCCGATCCGAACCGAATAGGGGCATCCGACTCGAACCGGATAGGAGCATCCGAGCACCCGAACTGAACTAGAAAGGAGCATTCGAACCGAACCAAGCAGTAGGGGGCGAACCGAACCGAACCGGAGGATCGAACACCAAGTAGACCTAAACCCGAGATGCAAAGGAAGTCCAAATGAGGAGTTGTACCTCAGGATCCAGATGGGAACCAAGGAGGGAACTTCATGAGTTGGGCTTTGCTGCGGGACGTGTGCTAAGGGGTTGTCAATGTCTGTAACTTTAGATCACTATGTGTAGGGGGTACGTGAACGGATTCAAGGCCACAGTGGCCTAGGTACGACTAAAGAGCTATAGACCAATGAAGTGGGGTCATTTGTAAAGATTTGGTCATGACTCCATGGGATAAGCTTGGTACTAGCAGTAGTTGTACAAGTCGAACTTCGTCATTACTTCGATGGGTCTAGTGATTGACAGTGGTGGACATCGTATGCTTTACGCACTGAGTGAGAGATGTGAGAATGGTTTCTATGTTTGATTGTTTGCCTTCATTATGACATACACACCCCCACCCCCGTATTTTTATACCATGTGTTAGTGGCACCTTAGAGTATTGTACAGTATGTAGTGCTAACTCTTTGGTTGTAGGTCCAGGTTCAGGTATGGTTTAGTATACCTGTTATTGTTCTGTTTAGCTGCTTATCGCTCATACTATACTTTTTGTCTGACCCAGAGTTTTATGTCTCTTCTTATTACTCTGGATGCTCTCTCGAGCAGACTAGAGACAGGTTAGGTGGTATGCACGAGTAGCTGTACCGGAGACGAGCAGGAAGCTTCCACATATGATATATATAGACATTCTCCCTGTGTTGCTGCGATCACTACTTTAGGCATTAGTGGTGTACCTTTCTTTCTTTTGTTTAGAGACAGTAATTTGGAAAGTTGTAATAAGTTGTATTTGGATTTTCGCTACTCTGATGATGATGTTGATGTTTGTTTTAGTTATCAGCTTATGCACTGTCTCACCTGTTTTATGTTAAGTACATCATTATTATATTTTGTTCCATGTGCTGTGAGACATTCTACAGGGTTTTAGATTAGTTCATTCTCTTCTTTCCTTTCTTTGGCGACCGTTCCGTGCTAGTCGGGCATGTGTACAACGCACTTTCGGAGGAAATGCCGGCTAGTGCGGGGCGGGCCGTCACAGTTTTCCTATTTTATTCTAGTTCCTTTTTAATTATAGATCTATAATTTGTGTACACATTTTCTGTAAATTTTGTCCTTTAATCTGTATTCGAACGATTATTATTTTAATTTTATTTTCTACATGGAAAATAAAAGTATTAAATTAGTCGTCAATAAACTTTATTCACGGATCTAGGCATGTTTTAGGCATAAAGCATGAATAAATGCGGAAACTGCAAAGAAACCGATAGGCATATATAGTTAAAAGAAGGAAGAAGATTGAGAGACTATCTTTGGAACTTGAATAAAAAGAAAACATTATGAAGAGATTGGAAAATACTTATAGAAAGTAACCTATAAAAGAAGAACTTGTAGAAACACTAACTTACAGATATTTATTTAAAAACTGTAAGAGAAGTGTAAGAAAACTACAAAAAAAATCTATAACTATTATGAATCCTATTTTACTAAATTACCAAAAGTCCAAATAATTGCACGCTCATCCGTGGTCCTATGCTTCCCTCTGTGGCCTAGATCCCATCTCCAATAGGTGTACATAAATATTTATTTTTATAAGCCCTTTCCTTAGAAAAATCCAGATTAAGACTGTCTCTAAAAGAGAGAACCCGGAGGGAAAATGATTGTGTTATAAGGAATTAGCTAGGTCTATAGGTCTATTAATAGGGTATCTTAGGGATCTCAGACTGTTGGATTTTTGAAATAAATCCAGGTTAGCCACGTCACTTAACAATTCAGAATGCACCACATCAGCTTAAGTTTTAAAAACATCAAATACGAAAAGGCCATGTTAAACTAGAAATCAAAGCTCTCCTCATTCTCCTTAAGCAAATTGCGCCCAAGCAAGTGCGTGCATCGACCCACCCACACATTGGGTCGACCCACGTTATATATATGTTTTCTTTTATTTTGATTTATTCATCCAGTTTCTTTAATTAATAACTTCTTCGGACCAGCTCAGGTACATAAAAACTGATTGGAAAATTGCTATAAACACAACGAAAAAGGTTCTGTAGCCTCGGTCATCTATTTCTTTTTAACCTCTTTCTATATTTACTATTAGTCCTTTTCTAGTAAATTCATAATTTTCCCCTTTTATTAATATTATTTAACTTCTAATAAGTTGCATTAATACCTGATTTAATTCCTGTTTTAATACGCATGTTACTCTTTCAAATTTAATTGGGCATGCTAACATTTGTGAATTGATTCTTTTATTAGATTTTAACGTTATGGTTATAACGCTAGCCTTTAATTTCTCGATGTACTCTTTTATAACTTTACGGTGAACGTTTTCATTAAATCTTTTTGTTACCTTATAACATTATATTTTCATAATATTAACTTTCAAATATTCAAATCTATTAATTAATTATACTTAAATTTCGGGTTGTTATAGGTTTATTGCTTAGAAACACCAACTTCGAAGCACTCCCTGGCTTTATCACATCAACTCCCTTTGCACCTCAGTTTTGAGTGTCTTGCTTCGCATTGATCCATAACTACTTGACTTTACTTCGTTTCAATACAAAATTCATTGCTTCAATCAAAGCTCCAATCCTAAAGTCGCTTTGAGTCACTATATTCCCTTGTTGTGATTCGAGCTTCCTTGCTTCGCTTCAAATTCTTCTCTATTGCGCTATGAACCTTACTAGACTACTTCAAAACCACTTCTATTTGCTTCAAAACATCATGTCTAGCTTTGGATCATCTGGAATACATTTCTTCGAATCACTAGTTCAATTTCAAAGTAATTCGAAGCCTCCTTTCATGCTCTAAACCAACTGAATTGATGTTTCGGTTACCTTGGACCAGCTTCGAATCTAATGGGTTATATACCTGTTTTGATTTGAAGCTTTAAGGCTTTATGCATAATCAAAGCCAATAGCTTTGAGCCTTCCATTCCTGAATTTGTGATACTTCCAATACTTTGAATTCTTCCTAGATCTGCTTCAATCATCTTCCGACCAACTCTGATCTTTTTTTTTTAGCTTCAATCAACTTCCGACCATCCATCCCGATACTAATATGCATAGATCAAACACAGCAAGCAATTCACCCATTCAACCAATAATTCAAAATTCAAACATAATAAAGAAAATAAACAATTAACTACCCATGATTATGATTCAACCTACCATGATCACAAATGTGACGTAAAGCACCATATACCATGTTAAATCCAATATTTTTGTTATATATTACATAATTACATTATCATAAAGTTTCAAACCATGTAATTATCAGATCTAGTTGATATTTTTGGTTAATATAACATGTAAATGATTAAAATGTGTTACTAAAATATATGATCTAATATAAACATGCAAGAGATCATCATAACTCACCTAGTCTTCAAAATCAAAGAAATTAAATGAATATCCAATCCAAACAGAAATCAATCACTTGAATAAGCATCTAAGGTAGTGAGATCTAATATATATGTTCTCTAGTTAATAATCGAATAAATTTAGTAAAAGATCTAATCAAGATCTATGAACAAATGAAAAGTTGAGAGTGGTTTTAGTTTAGGCATGATAAGAGAACGAAAGGAAAAGGTAAAATTGAATCCTACAACCTCTACTTATAGTTAAAGATGTCAAGACTAATAGGCTTGCTGATTTCATCCCATTAGCACTATTATAAATATGGTCAGTGGATTTTAAAATTTAAAACTGCTATTTCTCCTAAAATACTGAAATGTTTTCTTAACGTTACCACTTTACGGAATGATAAACTGCCATTTCGAACAATGAGACATGTTAGAGAACTTACTTCATCGCTTATCAAAAGATATGGCTGAAATATGACTTTCTAGGAGTAAAGCCATTATAAAAGAATTCGGCAAAAATTATAGACGTTCAAAAACTTCCAAAGAACCATATCCCAAAATATTAGAATGACGTGACCATATATGAATCAAATATAATTATCCTACGATCCTTCGATATGTAAAATATAGGTATTTAGACATATATTCCACTCACCTAACATGTGTTTCACTTGAACTAAAAATAGGGATGTTAATCGATCAAACTAAACTAGGCACATGTGTGTTTGTGTGATGTTTTATGAAACTTTCAACAAACAAAGACCAAACTAAGCTTAGGCCTGTACACTATTTGTACTAGTCAAAAGATGGAAAGACATTGTACAAACAATAGAAAATTCAAAAAATGTCTTGTATGTGTTTTATGTCGTATAATTTCATTATGTCTAATTTGTGTGCTAAATAAGAAACAAACATACAAGAACAAACATTTTTTGATTTCAAACCGAGTTGGAGAATAAACACTCGTAGAAAATGATCACTACATTTAAAAGAGCCGATATTTATTTTTAGAATAGTCAATATGCTTGATAGTGCATTTCGGTTGCAACTAAATTACATGTGACAATGATAATAGTAGCTTACGAATATCACTTGCTTCACTTAGCTATGTTGTGACGCCCCACACTGAGATCCATTCTAACAAAGATCATTAGTGAGTAATGTCGCCTGTTAATACGGAGAATAGGGTTGGCCTTCATAATCTTGTATTAAACAAGTATCAAATATGTCGATGCTACATGTGAGATAAAGGGCCATATTCAACATCACTATTTCTCTGAGATGGTTAGGAGCGACCATCTGTAATTTTGATGGAAAGGCTTGGACTTATGAAATGGAAATCACTTCTTATTCAGATTTCTTCGAGCCTCGAGTAAACATTACTATCTTTCTTACTCCCAGCCGCTTCAAGATGAAGGGCCGCATCCACTAACCCCTCGAAAATAAACTTGTATTGCAACATGAAAGATTTTTTAAGATACATTTTGAGACCATTTAGGAATTTAAGACTCTTCTTGTATAAAGTAGAAATATGCTATAGGCCATATTTGGATAAGGCCTCAAATGAAGTGACTTGAACATAACTGACTTCCCTTGCTTAAGGTCAAGGAAGCGACAAGCTAAAATTTTCTTCTAGGATTTAGGCACAAATTTAAGCTCAAATCTCTCCTTGAATTACCTCCACTCTAAGGTGTGACTCATCAACCTTTGCCACCAATAATTCATACCAATCTAACGCACGATCTTGTAGCTTGTTCGATGCTACGAGAATGTGGTGATGGTCCAAAATATCCATCCACAAAAAGATATGCTCACAAGTGCGGAGCCACGCCTGAATACCAAGAACCGATTTATATCTTATGAATGGCTTGCCTCTGAGATGTGTGAAATAACTACACATACATGCAAATATGGATTTGTGTGAAGGAGAATAATGAAGAAGAGTTGGAGGCTGCATGCTTCTAATAAGCTCTAATATCTGATCCATGGACATATAAACACCTTTAGTACGTGAGCCGCTAGACGACTCAACATCCGAAGGACACTGGCTATAATTTCCATTCGTTGGCTTAACATAAAAAATAAGATTGGATTACTCACAGGGGTAAGATATTATCAATTTAATTTAATGCAAAAGGAATAATATGGATTCAAATTACACGTTCCTAGACGTATTTCCCCTTATATCCATTCCAAAGGACACGAAAATGGTTAAGGACAAGTTCAGGAACATCTTCGATTAGGGACGATGCTTGCACTTATATTATACATCGATGAATTGTAGTATGTATATTGTCTTATGTTTATCATATTTTTTTCCGAATTCAGCTTTGATACCAACCCCAAGACCCATATTAACAAAGAGCATTAGCAAGTAACACAGTCTATTAACACAGAGAATAAGACGGGTAAGAAGCGACCATCTATACTCTTGTATTGAACAAGTATATCGATATTTGTTTTTTCATTTCTCTCAATGAATCGACATAATTAGTTCTTATTTAATATGGCAATAAGATGTACAAAACAAAATAATAATAATTACGGATCACGAAGCAGTAGACACAGATATATATATATATATACACACACACATGATACATACACACACAATCACATATACATCATGTATAATATAAAGCACCGAATATAAGTGGTTATATAAATCGCGATACATATACATCAAAATCCATAAAAGAATATGTACATCATCAAGTCATGATATAACTACAATATGAACTACACCAAGAACTGTGCATAATTCAAAAACGGGTTGTAACTACCCACCCGGATTAGGCCTAAATTTTACCCAGAAAAGGGTCGAAATTTAGAGTCGCTCTAAATGGGTCGTTGGTTCCTGTAAGTAATTACGTTTGCATAGAATAATAGATGGACATTGCGTTATGGTAATCTCACACAGCGGAACGAGAAAGTATAATACCAAAATATGATGTACCATTTCATAAAAGCCACATAATTCAAATACAGATTGTCAAGATATAGTAATTACATAGGTACATCAATAAACTCATTATTTAAAGTTTCCATAAGCAATACAGCAATGATAACTAATAATAGCATAGTATCTCCAATGTTGTCTTTAGTCTCCATCAATGCTTCGTCCATTGTATCTACCCCACCCACTAACCTATTGGATATATTAAGGAGAGGGGTCAGAACATAAAGGCATGTGTGACTGAAAATAGTATTTACTTTAAGACTATAACCTAGATTTATCTGGTTATATATATCAAGGTATGTCTACGAAACACACAAGCATTCACATGAACATAAGGTATCTAACCAATGAGGTGGATATCTCTGTCAATCACTTAAGACCTCCATTAGTGCATTTAAAGTAAAGACCCAATGAGGTGGGCATTCTCGGTGACTTAAGGCCCATATTGACTTATTTGATAAAGGTGGATCCTCATGATCTCTTATAACCCTGAGGCGAACCCTAGCCCCTTAAGACCCTATCCTAAAACGTCAATGTTCTTAAGTCGATATTCTCATAATATGAGAAGTAGTATCTCACCGCTTAATACTGGTTTTAAGGTAGGCCTGCATATAGCCATTTAAGACCCCTCCGGCGGACGTCACATGCTACTACTTAACTGGTATTATGGTAGCACACCTATGCCCCTCAAGACTTCCCTTGAACAGTTGGTGAATTAAATAGCATACTATGAATCACATAAACCAAATTTGTCCCTAGGTTGACCCTTACATGCTCATAGAGGAAATGGACATCTCCCGTGAACTACCCTACTCTGTTACCACTATGCCTAACCGCTTTCAGAGAAGGAGAACCCATAGATTTACTTCGAATCTAATAAGTGTAGATCTCATGAGTTTGATACATATCTAAGGAATAAACCTTCGGAAAAGATCCTAGTCCTAACCACATAAGGCCCAAACTAGATAAGAAGGGAGTCAACCACATAGGACCTTCCTAAGGCATAGTAAACCTTCCTATTTTCACACATAACAAGTTTATATATACACACACTAGACCTCTCACATTAAATTGTCTACTTGTAGATGCGAGATATGTCCGGCGGTTCCGGGCAGACATCTACTACAAGTGGGTTTAACCTTGTGTCATATTGTATTAAAATTGAATAGCCCATGGCACCCAGACCACTCACATTAGTCGGACCCACTTGTGGCTTCTGGATTTGTTGGTTGGTTCCAGGTAGACTTCTACCACAAATGACGACTAACCTCATGTTTATGTGTCATTATTTAATATATAGATAAGTCATTCTATACACACACAAGCAACTAATATATGGGGACATTTCAAATTCTAACTGTATTCTAATCTTGTTTATTATGTCATTAACATGTTGAATTACGTTAATTACGCTACATAAATAGAATATTTAATACGTATAATAAAAGCTAGTTTTCGTACGGGCGAAGAAACGTTTCAATGGTGTAAATTGTCAATTTATCCTACATTCAAGGCATAGAAGTTTAATTTCCACATTAGACCGCAAAATACACGGCATGATGGCATAAGGGCATAATCAATGATAGTAGTAATGGAAAAATACAACATAAAATCATAACTAGCATCTCTTGGCTTATTGGATTAATTCAAGCAATGAATCAAGAACGAGGTGTAATTCTCTTACACCATACATATATACACACACACATATATTTACATTGACCTTTATTTTATCTAATTTGCCCCTTTCTCATATTGTACATAAAAATGTTGACATTTTATTTGCTTCAAATCTGAATACGTTTGAATTATCTATTTAGAATAGAAACCCAAACCTATCCAAATAATGAAACTAATCAAATCTAAACCTTTTTACGTTGCAATTAAAGATTTAGATAAAAAAGATAAATAAAAGAAAAGTATATCACCCAAATGTTCTTCATCTGATACAAAAACAAATCTACAAACCCAATATAAATTGACAATTCTTCTGAAATACATAAAAATAGGAGATTTGAGGGTTTTACAGTTTAGTATTGTCGTTATACCAAATCCCCTTAGGCATACTAATCTATATAATAATCTACAAATATAGAACATGCCTAAGAAAATACTAATTCCACTCACAGTGATTGGAAATATGGTAGAGCTGACGTTGTTTATGCCTATTTGATGTGAACTCCTATCCTTAAAGATCTATATGCATAAGAATCAAATAATTAAAATTCATATATACATAAAACATGTGATTCCGGACCTATATTCTAATCCTATAAGAAAAGGAGATTCGAAGAAGAAGAACAGATTTACAGAGAAGAAGAAAACCCATACTGAATTCCTCTGGAATCAATAACAAAATGGAGGCACAAATAGAGAGAGTGTCTAGGTATAGGTATGGAGTATAGAGGGGTTATTTATAGGTTTTTTTGTGAACAAGAACCGTCGGATTATCAAGATTTAATCCTGGTTGTTCATTCTTATAAATTACCCCCAAAACCTAGCATAAACCTAGTCTCATTAGGCATCTATAGTGTAACGACCCGTATTTTTCTGGCTAGTTATTTGAATTATTTGAATTATTTAAAATATTGTTTGAATTTAAATTAATTGAATTTAACCATTTATTTTTGAATATGTTATTTAAATAAATAATATAATAATATTTTATTTTCAAAAATATTTGGAAAATGTTGAATTTACAATATAGTGTGGACGAGCAATTTAGAATGGTTAAATATTTGTTTATTTTGAATTATAATAACGATTTCGTCAATCAAACGACGTTATAATGTTGAATTTATAATTTAATTATAAATAGAGCTGCAGCGGCACGGTAGTTCGCAATATTGGATTTTGAACTTTAAATGGCCGTACAGGGTTCAAAATAAGTCGGATTTCCTCGAAACAAGAAAGTCGGAATCTATTTGACGATATTTTTCTAATGGAAGAGAAAAATCCAGTTTTCGTGTTGTAGATTTTGTTTTATGTCCAAATCAAATTTTGAAATAGTAGCTATGGAATTCCTTTATATATTATATCGATTTATTTATATAAATAAGGGGTTTTTAATTATTTTTACTGTCGAATTGGATTCAATTTCAAACCGGCATATTTTATTCTGAATTTACATCAAGTTCTGGCCACGTATAGCCAATTATATTATTTTATTATTATTATATTGAAGTATTTTTAAATTAATTTATTTTAATTAAAATTAGGCCTTTTAAAAGGGACTTTATTCAAATGACCTCCGTTTTCGATGAAACAAATTTTTTTGGGACCGCAATGGCAAATTATTGCTAGATTTTCAAGTTGCACGTCAATCGAAGTTATTCTGTGAGCGTGGCAAAATAAAATGCAAATTTAAACGACCATTCGGGCGTGAACGAGCACCGTTTAAGAAAACGGACTTGGAATTCGATGAAACAAGTTTCATTTGGACCGTAACGTCAAATTATAATGTACCATCTAGTTCCGGCTCGAAGGAGTTTGTATGTGAGCATGGTAGTCAATAAACGACGTTCAAAATAGCGATAGACACGAAATAAAATATCGTTCGTCACATCGGCTTAAAATATTATTATCCACCCTTATATGTATCACCTACCTTCAACCTAAAACCTGAAAATCCAAACCCAAGTTCATTTCCGTCCAAAATGTTTGCATAAAAGTCCCTGAACACATTTTAATTTGAATCTTACGATCTGGAGAGAATTAGCATAGGCGATCTAAAGGGAAAAGGTAGATCGGGTCCTTACCAACCTACTGTAAAAAGTTGGGGGTGATCGGACACCTGAGGAGGCCGGAATCGCGAAGAACAACTAGATCTGACTTTCATTCTTTGAGGATTAGCAGTGTTTTGGTGAAGTATTAGTGGATGGGGTTTGAAGGAGAGTGATGTAGAGGAGTCAGGCTTTAGTTTGGCACCGGTTTCGGGTTCTCTATTGGTCGGAGGAGGTTGGGGTGATGAGATGAACGTGGATAGGTGTTTTGGGTTCATTTGTGTTTGCAGGCTTCGGGTTTTGGCGAATTCAGAGAAGAGGAGGCCTCCAGGGCGTCGACTGGATGAAGGAGGTGAAGTCTGGAAGCAAGGCGGAGAGGTCGGCGGTGGTCCGGTGGTCCAGCTCGAGGTGTGGCGGTGGCAATCGAAGGTTGAATGGAAACTAGTTGAGGGGAAATTCCGGTGATTATATGGTGATAAGGGCGGTGGGACTCTCGGCGTTGGAGCAGCTCTCTGGTACGGTTCAGATGACGGTCGGAGGTGGGGTTCCGGTGCAGTATATCGTCGGTGGTGGTAAAAAGTTGGGGCGGTGCTTTTGAACGAAGCTGATGGTTTGAACGAGGATCGGGATTGAGAGGGGGACAGAGTGGAAAACGTGTGACTGATTAGTGGGGGGCTAACGTGACCAAAAGGGTAATTAACGAAATTGATTTATTAATTTATATAATTAATTTATAATTAGGGTAATAATCGATTAAATAATATAAACTATAAATAGCTGTAACTTATTCATACGATGTCGAATTTACGTGAAACATGATCCGTTGGGATCGCAAAGACGAGATCTAGACAATGGCACTGACCGAGAGTCGATTGGACGCAGTTGAATTTTCAGCTAATCTTCAACGTGCATTTAAAATCAAATGGAACAAGCAACGCGACAACCGTCAACGGAAATACCTGGTGAGTTAATTCTCACACTGTAACACCCCACACCCATTAATGTCACTCACAATGGGAATGCATTAACTTCCATGGAGGTTATAAGTGAATATAGAACAGAAAAATTACAACAAGACAGATAATAAGTAGTACTTGGAAATCTAAAACTTCATTTTATTGCAGCGGAAATTAAACATGTTTATTACATCACAAAGCCATTTATCAGAGTCAAGTACATTATCAATCTTCATAAAAACAAAATACATAATCCCATTACATAAATAGCCATTAAAAGATAACAAGCTGGACTTAACTTCAACGGTCCAAGCTTTCCAAAGAGAGATGAAGCAATCCAATCAAACTCCACTAGTGCTGGGCCCAACCTGAGGACCTGGAGGGGCAAAAAGGATAGAAATGGAGGGGGTCAGACATAAAGTCTGGCGAGTATGATAATTCTAACAATACTACTATCAAAATAACTAGACTAAGGCATAAGCTGGAAGACAAGTAAATGTCTATGAACTATTAGGTATGGAATGAGCAGATAAAGATAACGTTTAAGATAACGTTAAAGATAACGGTAAAGGCACACCTAATTACTAACGAATAATTACTTCACTGCACTGCACATTACTACACTGCACCGCACCAGTCACCCTAAAGGTTGATCCCACTTGCTTCACACAGAAACAATATAAATAGCCTTACGTACCCCTAGCTGACTACATAGGTGTCGTCTGCCCCTATCTCCACTAGGTGTACCCCACCACCCACTTTCGATCGGCTCCCTACTCGTAGATACCCGTGCTGGCCCCACAGTGGGGTGTATCACTCCCCTAAAGTGGCAACCCGATACAACTTGAGAATGCACGGCTTATACCTACACGATGCAACAACGTCTTACCTACCAGCCCGGGTCCACACACGCATATGAAACCCGTTGGACTTGCGTTGCCACCGCTCCCCGTTTTGGCCTCTTATAGTCAAACCCAATATGCGTGTCCCGTCCTCGACTTGGGTCGAGCCCACAAAGATACGTTTGGGATACTGGTTGAAATGGGCCCCCACAAGCTACCCACCTAAGCTTGTCACCACTAGTATAACCCACTTAACCCTCTTAGTCATGTTCATTTACATGTGTGTTTGGTTAAGTCTTACTAATCGTATTTCACATGCCACTAAGGGCACCCACTAGATTCCTCATGCCACCCAAGGCACCTACTTAACCCCCATGTCCCACCTTACATGTTTATCTGGTTAAGTATTTCTTAATTCATTCAGGCCATAACCTCATAAAGACCTCTCACATTAGACAGGCATTTATGGCAGCTGGATATGCCGGGCGGGTCTGGGCAGTCTTACACCATAAAAGAGTCTAACCTCGTGTCTTTACAACTGTTATGCTTTAGTTTAGGCCTAGGACCTCTCACATTGGGCTGACATTTGTGACCACTGGATTTGCCGAGCGGGTCCGGGCAGGTTTACGTCACAAACGAGTCCAACCTCGTGTCCTAAGCATTGATTATCACTTATAATCTTTTACCCTAGTTTTAATAATACCCTATTCAAATTATTAATTAAGTCCACTTTTAATGATGCCCATAATTGACTCAATTATGGTCATCTACTCATGGCATGCAAAATCATATCAATTGCACCCCCAACATCTTAGTATTAAATCCTTAATATTACCCCTACCCCACGTTTATACGTTTGCATATCCAACGCAGAATATACGTTAGACTCGAATAGTCTAACTCATAGCACAAAATAAATTATCACAACATATAGACAATTAAAATGAATCTAATCATAATAGGGGTGAAACTTGCATAAACTACCCATGTTAAGGATGTAAAGGTGTCAACTTGTTAAATGTCACAATTTACATGATATGATCATACTCAAATTTATGTACAAACTTGCATAAGGGGGTTTTAGGCAACATAATGATGGTGTGAACTAGCATATAATTTCACATATGTCATAGCATAATTCTAGATGTCATAATTCTAGATCAAAATAGAGGTCATAGCATATGTTCATAATCTCAACCTAAACTTTCATATGTGACTTGTCATATAGATTAACATAACCCAAATAACATTAACATCATGATGTGATTAACATGAACTAATTAGCACAAACAATAACATCATGACTTTAAAGCATGTATGATTTATCACAATTTAGCATAGAACCTCTCAATATACATAACATCATCATAGCATGATTTACAACATATAGGATACATAGCATAGGATTGATAACATACATGATAGCATAAAGTTTACAACTACGTATATGACAATTCACATCATCTACTCATAATCCATTCATGACTTAACCTAATTAATTTAATAATAATCTTGTTAAGACTATCATACTCACAATTTAGAGAAGAAAAGAGAGTTTTGCTTGGCTTTAGAGTTGAATAGAGTAAGGATTTTGCTAAGCTTTCCTTCCTTCTTAGTTGGCGGCGGCTCCACTGAGTTCCATGGCGGCGGTATGATGGTAGCTATTCTATTTTTCTTATGAATTAGGTATGACTACCTAGGTATTTATAGAGTTAGGATTTATTTTAGGTCGTCAGATCAACACAGAACTAATCCCAGCCAACCAGATTAGGTCAGAACCCTAATGGGTCATCACTCAGTCAAAAACAGGCTCAGTCAGAAACCCTAGCCGCCAGACCCAGGTCGACGCCCAGGTCGACACCATAGTAGACCTGGGGGGGCAGGTCGACACTAGTGTCGACCCCCCAGCCGACCTGCCTGGGCGGGAATTTTTCCCTCCCAGCCCGCTTCTGCACTTTCAGTTTGAATTTTAAATTTCCTGCGAGCTGTTTTGAATTTTCTGAAACTTCTGATGGCCATAACTTCTTCATATGAAGTCCAATTCATGCAAACTCGGACTCTATTTCGACCACAATTCCGAGACGAACACAATGGCGCAACCCGTTTCCCACAATTCTCACATCTGAGATTAGTTATTCTTTAATTTGTGAATATTAATATTAACCAAATTACGGGGTGTTACATTCTCCCCTCCTTAAAGGATTTCGTCCCCGTAATCTTCAAGTTACGAAGAATGTATATCCTAACATCCAAACAACCATCTACTCAACCATCAAACACAGTCATCCATTGTCCTTATAGACTTCTAATGCTTTCATGTTTAAATGCACAGTGTGTATATGTCCATATCTAATGCAAAATCAGGCGGTCCACTGATTCAGTTGACCTCCTTAATGCAAATCATGATGGTGCCATGCATCCATTATGTATGCAAAAGTTCCTTAATGCTACATATTATTTCTATATGCGTGCACAATCATCATCTGAATGCAACATCCATATGATAAACAATCATCATACATCCATTTTACTAAATACATCCATTTATATGCAATATGTAATATGAAGTGACTGAGCCGATCTAGTGCCTAATAGTGTGTGTATATGCGTCCACGAGCAACCACTAGCAAACACTTGCATCCACTTTGCATCCATCATACATAACATGTCTCAAACACATGTTTCAACCATATGATTATCCTAATTAAAGGTCAAGAATACTAGCGAGAGGATACTCTAAAGGTAAGATAAGTATAAGATAAGCGATAAAGGAGAAATTAAAGGACATACCCTCGAAAAGGAAAGGGTATCATGAACGCATCTTCTCTTCTGTCTCCCAAGTAGCGTTGCTCTCATCATCTCCCCATTGTACTTTGACTAGTCTGACGTCTCGATTTCTCAACTTCTTGATCTCCGACCCAAGAATGCGCGTAGGAGCTCGTCGAATCGTCGCATCATGCTCTATCTCCACCTCTCCAAGCAAGCTCGGCTCTACCACTTCCGCGGTCTCGTGCAAGCATTTCCTCAAATGTGATACATGGAATACGTCGTGTACACCACTTAGTCTCTCCGGCAACTCCACTCTATACGCCATCTGTCCAATCTTCTCCTTAATAGGAAACGGTCCTACAAACCGTGGTGCTAACTTCCCAACAGACCCAAAGCGAACAACGTTCCGTAATGGAGACACTTTGACAAAGACCATGTCCCCAACCTCAAACTCAAGATCTGTCTTCCTCTTGTCCGCATAAGATTTCTACCTATCTTGCGCTGCTTTCATCCTCCTTCGAATCAAGTCGATCTTCTCCGAAGTCTCCCTAATCATATCGGGCCCAAGTAAGATCTTATCCGTAGATTCCCACCAACATGTAGGTGAACAACAAGGTCGTCCATAAAGAGCTTCGAAAGGTGCCATGCCAATGCTAGACTGAAAGCTATTATTATATGCGAACTCTACCAATGGAAGATGCTCTTCCCATGTACCCCCGAAGTCTAGGGTACATAGCCTCAAAAGGTCCTCTAGAATGCGATTCACCCTCTCGGTTTGGTCGTCCGTCTGAGGATGATATGCGGTGCTCAAACATAACTGAGTCCCTACCGCCTCTTGCAAGCTTTTCCAAAATTCGCTAGTGAAAATAGGATCGCGGTCGCTCACTATGCTAGAAGGAACACGGTGCAAACGAACTATCTCTCGGACGTATACAAAAGCTAACCATGGAGCAGTCCTCTTACTCTTCACGGGAATGAAATGGGCGCTCTTAGTAAGTCTATATACTATAACCCAAATCCCTGTATTACCCTTCCTCGATCGCGGTAATCCATCCACAAAATCCATCGATACGCTTTCCCACTTCCATAGTGGAACCTCCAATGGGTGAAGTAACCCACCGGGTTTCTTTTGCTCCGCTTTTACTTGTTGGCACACCAAGCATCTAGCGACATACTCGGCTACGTCCCTCTTCATACCGGCCCAAAAGCAAACTCGTCTCATGTCCATGTACATCTTGTCCCCGCCGGGATGAATGGTCATCGTCTTTTGGTACACAAAGTCTACTGTCCCTACGTAACCAACCCTTATCATCTAGGGTATACCTATGGAGATGGCTTGATGACTCCCCTCCTTTGAGCTTTTCTACTAACTCAACCAACTGCGGGTCGTCTCGCTGTGCCTCGCCAATCCGTCCCAAAAGTGTAGGTCTGACCTCCAAGGATGCTAGCAAACCAGGTACAAAGTCAACAGAAGGTTTAAAGTCAAACATCGAAATGAATTCTAAGCTTCACCGCTCAACAAACAAAGGACTTAAGGATAATGTTTTTCTACTTAAGGCATCTGCCACTACGTTACCCTTGCCAGGGGTATATGCTATCTCGAAGTCGTAGGACGCTAAGAACTCCATCCACCTTTGCTGCCTTAAGTTCAAGTCCTTCTGAGAGAATAAGTATTTTAGCGATTTATGGTCAGTGAATAATTCGAATCTCTCGCCGAGAAGATAATGACGCCAAGACTTAAGCGCGAAAACAATAACGGCCAACTCTAGGTCATGCGTGGGGTAATTCTTCTCATGCGCTCTCAACTGCCTTCCACCATAGGCTATTACCCTACCCTCTTGCATTAAGACTGCGCCTAGTCCTATCCCACAAGTGTCAGTATATACGGTAAATGGCTTACTCTCGTCTGGCAGCACTAAGACTGGGGCTGAGGTCAAAGCTCTCTTCAAACGTTGGAACGCATCATCACAATCTACGTCCCATGTGAAAACTAGGTTCTTCTTCGTCAAGCGTGTCAATGGAGCTGATATCTTTGCGAAGTCTTTGATAAACTTCCTATAGTAGCCAGCCAACCCCAAGAAACTTCTCACTTCGGTAGCATTTTTAGGGACCTTCCAATCTTGGATGGCCACCACCTTTGCGGGATCCACAGCTATCCCTTCCTTGGAAACTACATGCCCTAGGAATCGTACTTCCTTCCTCCAGAAGTGACACTTAGAAAATTTGGCTTTAAGATTATGCGCTCGTAGGGTCTCCAACACTTCCCTAAGATGTAGGGCATGCTCTTCTTCATCCTTAGAAAAGATCAGGATATCGTCTACAAAGATTACCACGAATTTGTTAAGGTACTCCCTGAACACCCTACTCATCAAATCAACAAAGTATGCGAGGGCGTTTGTCAAACCGAAGGGCATCACTAGCCATTCATAGAAACCGTCCGGAGTCCTAAAGGCAGTCTTGTCTATGCTATCCTCAGCCACTCTCAACTGATGGAAACCAGTGGCTAAGTCCAACTGCGAAAACACTGAGGCGCCAACTAACTGATCGAAGAGATCGTCAATCCTCGGCAGTGGGTGTCTGTTCTTCTTAGTAAGCTTATTAAGTTCCCTATAGTCCACACAAAGTCTAAGGGACCCATCCGCCTTCGTAGCAAATACTATTGGAGCACCCCACTCCGATATACTTCGTCTTACGAACCCTTTCTCAAGCAACTCCTTCACTTGCTTATCGAGTTCCCTCCTTTCACGAGGAGCCATGTGGCGTGCTGGCAAAGATACTGGTTTCGCATTATCCACAAGATATATTTGAAAATCTATCTCCCGCTTCGGAGGCAAGCCCTTCACCTCCTCAAACACATCTGAATATTCTCGGACCACTCTAACAGATTGTAGATTTTCCTCAGACGCGTCAAGCGATTCTAAATAACTTAGCATAACGGAATATATGGGATTACAAAAGATTTCGAGAGCGTTACCAAGGCGAGTCATGAGCCTAACTACTCTCCTTTCACAATCAAGAACGGCCCCATTTCTGGATAACCAATCCATTCCTAAAATTAGCCCATAGCCCGTGAAGCCCAACACATAAGCATCACATCTAAACTCAACGCTAAGTATAGACATTTTCATATCCAAACACATCATAGACAAATAAGCTGAGCCCCCAATTGGATTCGAAACAACTAAGGGATCCTCTACTAAACTGGTGTTTAAGTGCAGTGATTCAACTAATGATGTAGAGATAAATGAATGCGATGCGCCCGAATCGAATAAGGTACGGACAGGATGATCAAACAGAAAAAATAAGCTTTCAACAGAAATGGTTCTACCTCGTTCTTGCAGCGGTGGGACCGTGAGAGCCTGAACTTGTCCCCTTGCCTGCCCTGGTGCCATAAGAGCCTGCACCTGTCCTCCCAAGGTAGCTCCTGCCCTCTGCCCCTTCTTTGGGCAGTCCTTCACTAGATGTCCCGCTTCGCCACAGTGGAAACATCCAATCTTCTTCTTCTTTCAGCAATCCTTGCTGAGATGGCCTGGTGTCCCACAGTTAAAGCATTTCTTCTTTCCCTTGCCATTATTGTCTTTACCACCCTTCTTGTTTTGCTGTTGTGGTTTCTTCTGTTCCCCTTTCTTCTCGGATGCCTTATCAACTTTAGCGCTTTTCTCCTCGTGCATGAGTGCCATGTCTACGAGCTTCTCAAAGGTGGCCCCCATAGGGATGTGGGTCATAGCCAACCCTTGCAACGGTTCATTCAATCCATTAACGAACCTCAGAGCCTTCTTCTCCGGCGTGTTTACTAAGTCCAAGCCAAACCTTGCTAATTGATTAAATTTGTTGACATATTCTTTTACTGATGAGCTTCCTTGCTTCAATGTCAAGAACTTTTCCATATATAGATTCTCTTCTGCCCTTGAGAGAAACTTCGCCTCAAACCTACGTCTGAAATCTGCCCAAGAATCAACAGGATGCTCCCCATTAGTGACCTCCTACCTGAACGAGACCTCTCCCTTCATCAACCAAGCGGCTAATTTAACTCTCCTCCCTTCTTCCACTTCAAAAATTTCTAGCAATTCTTCTACCTCCCTAAGCCAATCTCTAGCTTCCACAAATGTTTCTGACCCTTGGAAGGGTTTTCCACCCATAGCCTTAAATTCCTTACACGTCTTTGCAAAAGTATCTATGCGAGGAGGAGGAACGGGTGCAACTGGTGGTGGAGGAACATTGGCTGGACCTGCGGCGGCGCTAGCCTCTAATAGCCTCCTATACCATCCTGGTATCGTTACACCGTCAGGTAGGTTAAGATCTTCAGCCATGCTGAAACGAAAAAGGAAAGATTCAAAATGGAGAATTCGAAAGATAAAGATATGGCTATTGGGGATTATGTTTTCTTAAATTACTCATTAAAACATGTTTTTGAAAGCACTTCTTTCAAAAATACTTTAGAAAAATAGTTTTTCTAAAAAAATTATCTGTTCTGGTAACCTTAAGCTCTGATACCACGTGTAACACCCCACGTCCATTAATGTCACTCACAAAGGGAATGCATTAACTTCCATGGAGGTTATAAGTGAATGTAGAACAGAAAAATTACAACAAGACAGATAATAAGTAGTACTTGGAAATCTAAAACTTCATTTTATTGCAGCGGAAATTAAACATGTTTATTACATCACAAAACCATTTATAAGAGTCAAGTACATTATCCATCTTCATAAAAACAAAATACATAATCCCATTACATAAATAGCCATTAAAAGATAACAAGCTGGACTTTACTTCAACGGTCCAAGCTTTCCAAAGAGAGATGAAGCAATCCAATCAAACTCCACTAGAGCTGGGCCCAACCTGAGGACTTGGAGGGGGAAAAAGGATAGAAATGGAGGGGGTCAGACATAAAGTCTGGCGAGTATGATAATTCTAACAATACTACTATCAAAATAACTAGACTAAGGCATAAGCTGGAAGACAAGTAAATGTCTATGAACTATTAGGTATGGAATGAGCAGATAAAGATAACGTTTAAGATAACGTTAAAGATAACGGTAAAGGCACACCTAATTACTAACGAATAATTACTTCACTGCACTGCACATTACTACACTGCACCGCACCAGTCACCCTAAAGGTTGATCCCACTTGCCTCATGATTAGGGTTAAGCATGAACCTTGCCCTGAAATCGGCCCAAGTCTCAACAGGCCTAGTACCATTGGTGACTTCCCACCAATAAGCGGCTTCATCCTTCATAAGCCAAACCGCCAACAAGAGCTTCCTCTGATCGTCTAACCCAAAGATAGCAAACAAATCCTCGGTCTCTTTCAACCAATTTCTGGCCTCTACAAAAGTCTCAGTGCCTTGAAAGTTCTTGCCACCCATTGCTTTGAAATCTTTGCAAGTCTTTGCGAAGTCCACTTGAGGATGCTGAGGGGGAGGAGGAAGAGGAACCTCAGCGACAGGAGGAGGAGGAACATTAACCACCGGAGGAGGAGGAGGAGGAACATTAACTACCGGAGGAGGAGGAGGAACATCTGCGGGGCCGGCTTCGGTCGCCCTAGCCTCCAAAAGTCTCCTATACCAAACAGGTACGTGTACTCCCTCCGGAATAGCAAAGTTATCGGCCATACTGAAAACGAAGAAAAAGACAGATTCAGAATGGAGAAAAACGAAGGAATTTTGCTAATGGCTTTTTGGGGAATAGCCTTTAAAATAAACTAGACTTTTATTTGGAAAATACTTTATACTTGGTTTTGAAAATAGTTTTCCAAAAGTTTTCTAAAAGCCTTTTTGTTCCTTCTCGTACCATATGCTCTGATACCAAATGTAACACCCCACCTCCACTAGGGTGGCTCTTGCAAGCACTCTGACTTTGGAGGGGCGTTTGAATCAGGTAAACATGCATAATGATATATCAAGGCAGAACAAGAACATATGTATATATGTAAACAGAGTAAATAACATAGATAAAACAGCGGAAGATTTCAAAACATTTCAAAACAAGTCTGGTACAACATAGCTTTCCAAATAAACAAGTCTAGATAAAACAACATCAACTGAAAAACTGAAATAAATAAGTGCTATCCCCAATTAAGTGGTAACCATAGCTAGCTTCATGTCGAAACCGTACATGAGCTGAAATCCCACAAGCAAGCAATCCGAAATCCAAGCTAAGCTCCAGTATTCCCTCCCTGAGAACCTGGGGGGGAAACGGAAGAAAAGAGGCGAAAGAAAACAGGTCAGTCAAAAAGACTGAGTAAGCCCTACTACAATCAATGTAAACTGATAAAGTTAACTGGCATGAGCAGCAGGGATGAACATAAGGATAACAATATACTAGCATGATGATTAACTAACAAGGTAGATAAAGGTGTCATCGCATAATCAGGATTAAGGTTTTGCACCACAGGTGTACTAGCAAACTAACATGACTTGAATAAACAAGTATTGATCCCTTGGCCCAAGCTTTGGCCCAATAACATGAAATGACCCTAATACAAGGTCCAACCAAACGGTCTAGTCGATCGGCTCCCTAAGCCTAACTCGTCACGTGTTGGTGTTAATACGGCCCAATCATAATTGTAGTCGAACTGTGCCGGGTCCACCCTTCGGGTGTATCAAGCCCTAGGGTGTCAACCCCTGGACACCATGAACATGAGTGCACAGTCCCGATCTACTGGTACCCGTGCATGTTTTCTCCGGCTACGGACTATGTGCACGACCAGAGTCCGCCCGGAACTACACCGGCGTACCCTCTGCCGTCGCTTTTGGTCACTTACCTCCAGTCCAGTAATCGTGCCCCCTCCCTAGCCTAGTCCCTAGGGTCATGATGATACTAACTTGGGATTACTGCTGGAGTGGGCCCCCATTGCTAGGATTTTTCTAGTGGGTTAAGTACGGTTTAACCCCCTTGCTAATCATGGATTAACTTGGTTAAGTGTAACGATGAGTTCACGACTTAACCCCGATTAATCTACCGAGCCCAAATTGGTTAAGTACTAAGTGGACCATGACTTAACCCTAATCATGAGGCATTAATTAATTTAATGCGCCTTAACCTCTCACATTAGACTTTGTTGCGGTTACTAGTTAAGCCGGGCGGGTCCGGGTAGCTTTACACCACAACTTGGTCTAACCTCGGGTCCAAGGTACAACATGACCAACTTCTCACATTGGGTCCTATTGTTTGTAGCAACTAGTTAAGCCGGTCGGTTCCGGGTAGGTTTACGCTACAAACTCAACCCAACCTCGAGTTGGCCACACTTATCTTTTCTAAGTGTCATGTCCATCATGTTTCCAAAACATGTTACAAGTTTTCAAGCAATTGGGTAGACCTAACTTAATAGGTAAATTCCCAATGGGTAGACCTAACTTAATAGGTAAATTCCCAAGCTTATGTTTTATGTCTTTTAAGTTTACCCAACCCCAAACGCAATCCCATCGCTTACATATCGCAATAGCGCATAAAGGATAGAAAGAGGGAACTTGGCATAATCATGACATAAAGGTATTGAAGCCACAAGTTCAACATGGTGGCATATGAAATGTTCATGTGTTCATATACTTGCATATTACATATTTTGGCCTCAAAAGCATGCATAAAACCAAACTTAGCATATTGGTGATACATGGTGATAAATGACATGTAGAAATGGCCATAAGTTCGCATTTAGCCTCACATGCAAGTTATCATAAGAGATATGATAACTTACATGTTGCCAAAATGCAACCTTTGGCATAAAGCTTGAAGCTTTATGTTCATAAACCCAAGATAAGCTTGCATAACATGATAGCATGAACAAAATGTTCAACCCAAACTTGCATAACATAACTTGGCATACTTGCATATAAACTTGCGTATCACAACATGATAAACTTGCATATAAACTTGCATATCACAACATGATAAACTTGCATATAAACTTGCATATCACAACATGATAAACTTGCATATAAACTTGCATATCATACATTTAACTTTAGAGTTTAAGTATGAAAGTAGAATAGGGCTTACAATGCTTAAGAAGTCACAAAAATATGACAAAGCCCTTATGAAATCAATTTAACCCAAAATGCAAGCAAAACCCTTGAGCCAAAATGATCAAGACTCTTTCTTTATGATGCAAATATATAAACTTGACTTGAATGCAAGCTAATGATGCTCATACATGTTTGAAAACACTTGTATGCATGGAAAATCACTTAGGAATTTATTTAGGAATTTTATGAAGAGAGTGGAGGCCATGAGAGGATTGATTTTGCCATAGTTTAGTTGTATGAATGAATAATGATGATTTAGGGTAGGTTAGGGTCTTATTTATAGATTAGGCAAGTGTTTTAGGCCATAGGATTAAACCTAGATTCAATCCAAGCCATCAAAGCATGTCTTGGGGAAGAAGTCAAGTGTAGGAACCATCTAGGGCCTTTAGATTAAAGATGAACCATGAGAACCATCCAAATGCAAAATCTGCATTTGAGCGAATCGGCCCACGGGTTGACAGCCAAACACCCTGGATTAACCCCTAGTCGACCCAGCGGGCTTGGGTCGACCTCAAAAATCGGCCGGTTCGGTTATTTCCCTCTCCCAATTCGCTGTTTTGAACATTTTTGCATATTTATTTATTTAATTTTCAATTATATATATATATATATCAATATATATATATATATATTTCTCTGCGCAACCCATTTCACTTAATTAAGTATACTTTAATTTGGGAATTTTTCGTGAAACTTCGCGAGGCCATATCTTGGTCATACGGACTCCGATTTTCG
Source organism: Allium sativum (assembly GCA_030737875.1). Lineage (NCBI taxonomy): Eukaryota > Viridiplantae > Streptophyta > Magnoliopsida > Asparagales > Amaryllidaceae > Allium > Allium sativum. The sequence goes on along the minus strand of CM060922.1, from coordinate 401,730,438 downwards.
AAAACTCGGACTCTATTTCGCGTATTTTTCCGAGACGAACGCAATGGCATAGCCCGTTTCCCTTGATTCAGATTTTACAGTTTAATTCGGCCTCCATTTATGTTATAACATGTTATTCAAAAATACGGGTTGTTACAATTGGACATGATATTGTTTTTATGTAGGTAAATGAAATAATTTTACTCAAAATTCTATTTTTGATAGAAAAGGAATAATTTTCTGAAATTATTATATTATATGGATGTGTTGGATGTTAATATTATAGTCAAATGAGATTATAAAATTGGAATGGTTATTTATATCCAAATAAAACTTGTATATGAATAAAATATACATATGGGACAAATTAAAATTAAATTCAAACCATAATTTGGAATTTAAATCTTAGGAAGTTGGAAAATATTTTCTGAACTATATTGAAATAATTTAGCTTTGGTTTGAAAAGACTTTTGAATAAAAATCAGCTTGAAATGGATTTCGAAGTGATAAAGCATTGAACTCACTTCAGTGGCTGGGAAATAATTCTGATGATGACTGTAGCATCATTAGTGTTCATTTTCGAGTTTCTAAGTGATGGATTGCTACCTTAGAAAAAAATTTGACGGAAATTTGTTTGAAAGAAAACAAGTTGGTTGAATATTCAACAATTTGAATTTGAGATGGAAATAAATATATGTATATATTTATGTGATTTCAAAAGCATTTAAAATAAAAACCCAGGTATTTGAATTTTGGAAATTTAAATTTAAATTAAGCAAGTTAAATGGATCGAAGTGAATAAATTGATCAGAATCAATTTGAATAGAATAATGAAATACAGATTGGATGTAAATGTGTTGATTGTAGATCATTCAACTTAAATGAATAAAAACCGAAACTTTTGGTTGAACAAAATTTGTTAAAAGATGAAATGTCGAGTTTCAACATAAATGAGTTTTGAAAAGTTAATGGGTTTGAAGCACTTTTCTACCTTAGTAATTTCGGGGACGAAATTCTTTTAAGGGGGAAGATTGTAACGACCCAGATTTCTTTGGACGATTTATTCTAAATATTTAATATGGTTTTAAATATTAAGTTGACAGTATAAATTAATATAAATGATTTTTAGAAATGGTATTTGAATATAAATGATAATAAAAATAATTTATTATTGAAGAATCTGATTATTTATGAATTTAAATTTATTTTATACTAATTTAATATATATAGGTTCAAATTTAATTTCAGAATATATTCTGTTAAGCTCAGAACACCGCTATTACATTGGAACGACGGTCGGTACGCTAAAATAGCGGTTCACGATTTTTAATTGTTAACCCCGAAATATTTTTAGTGGACATGATCGAAATCAAATCAGAATCCATTTAAAAAGAATAAAAATCGCTTTATTTCACATCACAGTTAATACAAATCAAATCAAAATTTATTGATATGTACCTTAAACTACCTATTCCTTAATGCCTAGCCTTGGCCTTTATAAATATATGCGACATCCCCTACTCTCTTCTATTTTCCTCTTTCGTTAATTCTCTTCAAAAAACGAAAACAATCGAATTCATGCTTCAATCAAAACCGCAAATTCGTTCATTCAAAAATCGAATACTTCATACATATATTAAAAAAACAAAAAGAGGAAATCGCGATTTAGTGAATCAACCGCGAGTTCAAGTTGAAGCACGTGAGGGAGAAGGTGCGATGGTTCTCGGGATCTCGCCTTTAAGACAGTCGATGTAGGGTTCGACTTTATTGGAGCGATGGTTATCAATTTATAGAATAGAGTTGAGATTGGGTGTTAGGGCTAGGAGGCGCATCGGTGAACCAAGGCTGGTGGAATTTGATTGAGGGACCGGAGTTCGACGGAGTGCGATAGAGTATTTGTTTTGGGTGTGCGATTTGGAATGGGTTAGTGCGATAGGGCAAGAAGTCGATCTGGTTTAAGATGAACGGTTTGGATGATCGATAGTGGTGTTGAACAACGATGGTTAGAAGGAGCAAGCTCAATTTTAGGGTTCAACTTGATTTCTGGAATGCTGATTTGGGAGTGCGATATCAAACAGTGAGGAGTGTAATCGATTTCTTCTAGGGGGAGCGCGATAGGTAGAGAAGGGATGATGCAATGTTCTGACGATGGAAATTAGGGTCTAATGAATAGTAGAAGGCGATGTCAGTTGACTGATTTTGGCGGGATAAGGGTAGTTCGGGTTTGGTACTGGGAACGTGTTGTAACTGCGGGATTCAAGTGAACGGTAGTGTGAAGCTCGAGATTTGGAGACAGTGAGGAAGCGTGGAATTTGAAGCATCAACAACTGGGTTTGATATAGCAAGGATTTGAAGCTGTGTTGGTCGATTGGTTTAAGTATTTGGAGGTGCTTAGTGCAAGTAGTTTACACAGGTGAATAAATGGTTGAGCAAGCAGTTCTATAATGTGCAGGACGTCAGTAAAGTGGTAAAGCTGCTCGGGAAGGTGAAGAAATTGTGTATATTGGATGTTGGTATGGATATGCAAAGATGAAGGGAAGTGAGAACATGGATTAAGGTAATATAAATAAAATAAACTTTAGTTAATGTCTTTTTTTATTTGATTTGATTAATTTCATTTATATCCAAACGAGTAAACTTTTATATAATGTCATACTAACTTAAAAATATATATCATATTAGGGATATATGAGATATTATTGAACGAAGTCAATCGAATAATACGTAGATGAGAATCGCATAACCAGGAACTTGAAAATTGAATTGGAATGGATCTGCAAATAAAAAATACGGTGAGAAAATCTCACTCACCTTTAATTTAGAATTATTTTTATCAGTTAAAAATAATTGTTTGTTGCTTGTTTGGTTGCATTCAATATTTTTGTGCATCTTAAATATATTAGTTATTTAGGCTTGGTGTGCTATTATATATACGTTGGTGGTTGGATATTACCGCAGTCTCATTAGCGGATGCCCGCGGTATCATTAGCGGATGACCCTATACACCCCACGCTATGATAGTGGATGAACTTCTATACTGCGATATCATGCCACGAAGCAGGATGGGTATTATTTCTGTTGACTAACGTCTGTGGATGCAGGAGAACAGGTTGGAGAGATCCAACTGGATTCCTCAAAATTTTATTAATTATCTGTTTTCTCATATTATCATATATAATGTGTTGATTGAAAATTGGGTTGTTTGATTGTTTAAATATCATTGGGGCCAAAATGCTGATATATAAAAATATCATGAAAAGAATATTTGAGATTTAAAAGGGGAAATCTATTTTTAAAATAGAATTTGAATTTTGACTGGGCTATAAAAATATTAACTTGTTTTGAATATAAAACAAGTATTGAAATTTATAAACATTTTTTATAAATCGATAATGTAGGATTTGAAATGAATTTATAAACGTGGTTTATAAATTAATAAAGCGGAGAAGTGAAATGAATTTATAAACGGTGTTTATGAACAAAGTGGAAAAATTATCATTGGATAATTTGAATATTTAAATTCAAATGTGAATTTAAAAATAGAAATGTGGAAATCGTTTAAAAGAAATAAACGATGGAATTTATTCTGATGTTCAGAATATAAATTGAACTAGAATAAATCTGTAAGAATTTATGATTTGAATTCGATTAATTCGAGTTTATTTAAATAGAAGTTAGTTGAATATGAAAATAAATTGGGTGTTATATATATAAGTTATTATAAATAGAAATCTCCAAAATAAGGTTTTGATTTAAATAGATTTCGAAATAGACTTGTTTAAATAAAAAAAGGAAATTTATAAAATAGTGTTTATAAATATAATGAATTAATTATCAAGAGGTAATTTGAATATTTAAATTCAAATATGAATTTAAAATAGAATTGAAAAATGGAATTTGAATATAGAAAATTCAAATAGAATTTGAATATCGAAAATTCAAATAGAAGTGAAAATAGAATTTGAATGTAGAAAATTTAAATGGAATTTGAATATGGAAAATTCAAATAGAATTGTAAAGAGAATTAGAAAATAGAAAGTTGAAATCATTTCGAAATGGGAACGACAAAATATATTTCAGAATGCGGATTTTTAAACAAAATAGAAATAAATCCAAAGGATTTACAATTTGTAAAAGGAATTGGAACTAAATATAGATGATCGAAGTATAAATAAATATATTACCAAGTAAGGAAAAATCGACAATTATAGATAATCAAAAATATTATGTTGAATTGGGAAACTTATTTGATATATATTAAAAATATATTAGGATGGAGTTGAATTTATTTTAATCGAAGTTTATAAGTTTTTATATATAAATATAATTAAAACGAACTTGCCGCAGCGCGGCAGTTCGTAAATTGGCATTTCGAACTTCAATTGAGTATATAAAACGCTATTAAAGTCGGAATTTTTTGAAACAGGAATCGTCAGGACAGGTTGAATAATAGTTTTCTAATGGAAGAGAAAAATCTGGATTACATCTGATAGATTTTGAGTTATGTCAAAATCAAATTTTTAGAAAAGCAGCGCCAAAATCGTTTTAAAACCATAATGGTTTATTTAAATAAGTTAAAGGATTTTAAAGAAATAAAATTCGATTTTCCATTAGAAAAATCCAGACTGGAGATGTAAAATAAAAATGAACTCCAGTGAAGTAAGTGAAATGATTTTTGAGACAAAAAACAGTTTTTTAGTTATTGAATAAAACTAACTAATTTGAATAACAATTAGTTAATCGAAATTCAATATGAAAATGGACTTTGAATAAGTGAATTCGATTTGGAAATTTATATTCGAACTCGAAAAGGAAACTTGAATCGAAAATGGAATTCAATTTGTTTATAAGCAAGTTGATATTATATGTGAACATGTTATGTTCAAACAAAGAAGTGAAATAGGCAATATAGCTAATGAGAAAATAAATTAGCGAATTGGGTCAAGACGAATGAATAGAGTTGAAACCGAATGGAAATATTTGGATATGTGTTAGACAGGCATGGGATGAAGTGTACGGAGATTATAATTCGAGTGCCCGACAAAAAGGTACACGTTTAAATTCCATATGAGATTTTATGCGCCGAATCGGCTAGCCGCTTGGCTTTTTCTTTTTCTTTTTGATTGGAGAGGCCTGTGTGGCGGTTTAGGGATTTTCCCGATGCTCCTGGTATAAAGGAGGTTATGGCAAAATTTTCCGGAAATTTAAGGAGTTAGAATATTTTTAAGAAATTTTGATAACTGGAAATCAATGTATCGATATATATAGAATTCGATAAGGAAACGAACTTGAAAATAGAATACTATAAACAAAAAGGAAATCTATATTTAAATCTGATAAAAAAATTAGAAAGAGAAATGCATACGTGTTTTATAAATGAATAATTGGTTTTTATGGTGTTGATTATTCGGGAATAATTGTCTTGTCTGTTTTGAAGTTAAGGATGTTTTTAGTCAAGGTCTGAGAGGTAATTTTTCCCCCAACTCGATTGTTTTCATTTTTAACTGAAAAATAGCAAGATTCAGTCTCAAAGATCAATTGTTGAATAAAAGATAATTCAATGAAATATTTTGGGTTGTTTGTAACGATGTTTTACACAACATTCGTTTTAGCCCAAATAAGTGGAATTTTGGAAATATAATAAATAAATATTTCCTGAGAGTAGAATTAAATGAGTTGAGCAAGAAATAAGTAATTGGAATGCTCTCCAATTATAAATAGAAATTATTTTCTAAGTGTAGAAAATAAAAGAAGGCGAGATATGGAAAGGTTTTCCAAATAGCGTAAGAGGCCAAGAAGAATATTGAAAATATTGCGTTAACGAATATTGATAAGGAAATGGAGAAGTGTTTTAATTAATGAAATATTAATTAAGGGGCCCGATTGTTTGATGTTTTGAATGGATGTTTATTTTTCTTCGATAGTTAAATAACCGACTATTGATGTATTTGCCAATGTCGTTGTCAATAAGGGGAGACCGGTTGGATTATTATCCGTGAACTACTCCGTATTGGCAGTAGTATTGCGAATCAGATTATATGAAGATAATCGAAGATGGAGTAAAGTGCAAGGACTTTTTCTATTAATAGAAATTGTGCCTTCGGTTTTGTTCAATACCAGAACGAACATAAATGGACGAATGTCTGACAAAGTATTTCCAATGATCGAATATGTTGGTCTGTATAAATATATATGGTGGCGGAGAATTTATTCTCTTAGCCTAATATCCAGAATATATTTTTGCAAATCAATTAATGATTTACGGATCTGACAATGTGGCATTCAAAGTGATAGTGCTATCAATGAATGATAAGAAATCGTAACCTCGTGCCTCAACAACCGGGAAATGACAAAAAACGGGTAGGCAGCATGGCTATGTGGGTCGCTCCCATTAGGGTGTATAATCACCTATCTAGAGAAATTCATTTAATTCCTTATTCTATTCGATGTTGTCCCATTCGGGAAACGGTTGCTGATCCCAACCGTTGGTGATATACATTTGATACACTCAAGCGAAATGAGTGGTCGGTCATGTGTGGGCCGGGTTGCAAGATGTTCTTGTTGAACCCAGTGTATTCCTCTCTAGAGATACACTATCGGAAGGTGGTTCCATACCTTGTCATAGTCGGAATCCAATCTTCAATAAGCGCCCTGCGGGTTTTTATTTTATATTATATATGGAGCGTGAGATGCAACCGTTCCGCTAGATTGTTATTTATTTGATTTAGACACTATTATAATATCACTGGATTTTTGTATCAAAGTGTTTTGGGTTATAGTAAGGTAAAAACCGTCCATGTTTATGTATGGGCTGGTCTTACTATTATCCTTCCTTTCGAAAGGATTTTGAAAGTTAAACAAATGGTTGGAGTTTACTCACACCAGTCCCATGACTGACCCAGAGTTTATTTTGTTTGTTTTCCCTAAACTCTTGGGTGCCCAAATTTGTACGGGTAGTCAAGTAGTTCAGGATTTTTCAGATTCACTTGGAAGAGATGGAAGCAGGAGGCTTCACCAGTTAGCTGTAGACTGTCATATTTCCGCTGTGTACTATGTTGTATCTGGAAACAGGTGTTTATAACTTTTCCAGGAATAACAGTTGTGCTCTGATAATGGTATGTATATACAATTACTGATTTGTATTTCAAAGGTTATGTTATTTAATATATTATATTCGTTCCACTGTGAGATTTGTGTTCTTCGTTTTTTCTTCTATTCTAACTGTTCTTTCCTTCTATTTCTCATCCTCTAACTTCTTTCTAATAATGATTCGTATTTCTGTGCAATTTGGGTTAGACGTGTGGTGTTGGTAGTCAACTCAAATAGTACGGATTTGCGGGCCGTTACACTTCCAAACTATTTAATTCATCAAATATTTGGCTAACGCCTTGAATTTTCAAAAAAATTCCCCATAACCTCCTTTATACGGAGTGCTCGGAAAAATCACAAATGTCCTTAAAAGGCTCCAATAAATCACCATATATTCACACAACAAGTGCTCATTGAGAGATGTGTAAGAATAAATCATCCCAATGCCCATATGGGATTTAAAACTCATTGTGAACAACAATTGTTCCTTACACACCACCTTCAGGCGATGTGTACAATTTAATTACCCTCATTCCCATGTGTCGTAACTACGCAAGAGTGACATGTGTATTTCTGTCATCTCCAGACCTGAATACCGAATCTCCAGTCATTTGTTCTTATGGTATAGCATCAAATAAATGAATGCAATACAATTCACATCATATAAGCATCAAGCAGCTACATGCTTATATGGGTATGCTTATGCTATGCTATGCAGTGTAGTCCAATACCTTTCACTATCCTATGGTGTATGTTCAATTCATCCAAAGGACCATCACCCGCATCCAAATCACACACAGTAGTTATATGTAAATAAATAAATACTCAATCATCCTGTAACAATCCGGAATTTTGGGGCCAATTTAAATTTTTAATTTTAGGAATTTTAATGGATTTTAATATAAATAAGAATGACTAAAAATTTATTTTAAAACGAATAAATTCAATTTAATTATAAAAGGAGTTTAAAACAGCGCTGAAGTTTGAAAATTTGAATTTGATCTTTGACTGACTGTACAGGATTCCAAACAAATCAGATTTCAGCAAAACCAAAAATATTTGAATCTGTTTAATCATATCTTTCCAACGAATCTGAAAAACTGAAATTTCATCGCAGGAATAGAAAGTTATGTCCAGTTTAAAATTTAGAAAAGTCGCTGTAGAATTTATATATATATTAATATAATATATAGCCCTTAAAAATAGTCATTTTACAAACGACCTCTGTTTTCGACGAAACCACTTTTGTTGGAACCGGAATGTCAAATTATTGTTAGGTTTCAATTTTCATATTTATTCGAATTAATATGTGAGTGTGGCAAAGAAAAACGTGTTTTGTCAGTTTCAGTCAAATTTAATTGACTAGAAAAAGGCCATTTTTTAAACATTCTTGGAATTCGACGAAATTAGTCTGGTTAGAACCGTATTGTCAAAACAAAGCTAGAAATAATTTTTCAGTAATTTTTAGAGTCCGTATGTGGCCCTGGTAATTTAAAAATGTACGTTTGAATTTAATAATCAAAGGATTTATAATTTAATTTATAGAAAAACATATCGTAACAGCCGAACTGGGTTACAAAACATATTTCATTGTGTCTGGGACGGGGGTTATTAGCTGGGGGCGACACTCGTTAGGTTTGATTTGGAGTTCGTATTGGTTAACATGAATTTTCGAAATAAAAGGATTAAATAAATTGGAAAATACACAGTATAAATACAGTATAAAATACGCAAGCCTTAACCCTATTCTTCTACAGCCGCCATCTACCTATTTCGATGGCCACCACGCTCCTAAATTACCTCGCTAATTTCTTCCAATCCATCACGAGTTAGAACCTCAACCCAAGCACAAATCGAAGAGAATTCCGAAAGCTTCAATATCATACGGTGGTGATCACCAATGGCGAGCAGAAACGATCAAAAAATGGCCTGAAAGCCGCGGCCGTTCGTTGGTTTTCTAGAGCACGGGGAGGCAACGAACTGGTCATGGTTGAGGGTGACGGTGGCGCACTCCTAGGCGGTCAGAGGGAGCAGGACAGATCGAAGGCTGGGGCTTCGTAGGTGATGAAGACGGCGGTTGTTGAAGTCGATGGTGTGGGTTTGTTTTTGCGATTACCTGGAGCGTGATATCAGAAAGAAGAACGGTCAAAGGGGACGGGAAGAGTCAAAGTAATGGAAACTAATTTTATTTTATTTATTTTAAATTATAATTGAATGATTAAAACGCCATAACTTCTGCAAACAGAGATGAAATCGAACGAAACGAAAAGCATTGGAATTGTATACCCAAGATCTACATTTCAGAACTGACTAGAAGTGATTTGGAGTCATTTTGAATTTTCAGCAAAGTCAGATCTGAACCGCTTCAAAGCAATGTGAGATTTCTACATTTTATTATTAAAAATTAATTATTCTTTGCTATGTGAATTCCACATAAGTATGTCGTGAAATCTGAATTGATTGATGTTGTTATGTGAAATTATTGGTGTGATGATTATTGTGTTGAAAATAAAATTGTTGAAACCAAATGGTTGAATCAAAGTATACCATTTTGTGAAGTTGATTTGTCAATATAAAATCTCTAGTTTTGTTATAACTAGAAAGAACAAATTTTGATCGTCATTTGTTTGTAATTATAAGAACAAATTTCATCATCATTTTGGTTTGCATTAAAAGTAAATGAACAAATTCATCACTTTTGGTTTGCATTAAAAGTAAATAAACAAAATCATCACTTTTGGTTTGCATTAAAAGTAAATAAACAAAATCATCATTTTGGTTTGCATTAAAAGTAAATAAACAAAATCATCGTTTTTGTCTGCATCGTAAGTTAACAAATAAATTTTCACTTTGTTTATATATTGGAAGTTAACAAACCAATTTATCATTTCGTTGTATTGAAGTTGTCAACGAAATTAGTCATTTGTCGCATTGAAATTTATAAAATAAATTTGTCATTTTGTCACCTTAAAATAGACACAAAAGTATATGCATTTTTGTAGAATAGAAGTTGATCTTTTATTTACATTCCTTCATGTAAATAAAACAAGAATTAAAAAGAATGAATTAGACATGTATATCTTTATACATTTAGGAGAAGTAAATTAAAACATTCACATTGACACATTGATAAGCATTAGACAAAAGTAAACATTTTTGTTCAACAAAAAGAGTTGAAATAAAAGAATAGAATTTTATTGGCATATTGAACAAAATAAAAGTGTAGAATTAGAAATTTTGTTTTATGGTCATATTGATTACAATAAGAAGTGTAGAATTTGAAATATTCATTTTTATTAAAACATGATTAGTGTTAAAATAGCATTTTTGTTAAAACATTTCTTTTTGTTCATTTTATAAGAATGAACATGAGACATTTCTTTTTGTTCATTTTATAAGAATGAACATAAAATATTTCTTTTGGGGCATTTTATAAGAATGAAAATAAAACATTCTTCTTGGCCATTTTATAAGAATAAAACAAAAACATTTATTTTGTTATTTTAAAAAGAATGAATATGAAAGGCTCATTTTTGTCAAATGAAAAAAAATGATAAAAATGTACATTTTTGTCAAATGTAAAGAATGAAATAAAAACATTCTTTTTATCATTTAAAAAGAATGAAGTAAAAATACTCATTTTGTTTACATTGAAATGAATTAGACAAGACTGTCATTTTGTTTACATTGAAATGAATTAGACAAGACTGTCATTTTGTTACGTTGAAACGAATTAGATCAAAATTGTCATTTTGTTTACATCGAAATGAATTAGATTAAAACATAATTTTTGTTAGAAAATGAAATTAGGGTAAAATATACATTTTTGCTAGCAAATGTGTATTAGAATAAAAAGTACATTTCTGTTAGAAAATATAGATTAAAATAAAAAGGACATTCTTGTCATTCAAAAGAAATGAATTAAAAATAGGCATCTTTGGTCATTTAAAAGAGTGAATTAAAAACATACATTTTATGTAATATTATTCTCATAAAAAGAATAGGATCAGAGGATTGCATTTTTATGTGATATTGAAAATAGACATTTTTCTCATGTAAAAAAAAAGAGTTTAACCAAAATAATCATTTTGGTCATTAAATAGAGTTTAACAAAATAATCATTTTGGTCATTAAATGGAGTTAAACCAAAATAATCATTTTGGTCATTAAATGGAGTTTAACCAAAATAATCACTTTTGGTCTTTAAATATATTTAAATCAAAATAAACATTTTTATGCATTAAAAAGAGTTAAAAAAAGCAGGCATTTTTGTACATTAAAAAAGAATTAGACAAATTTACATTTTTTTTATACAAAAGAGATTAGATTTTTATTGTTGTTTGTTTACAATAAAAAGAATTGAAATATATGTCTGTGGTGTTGAAATGTTGGATGTGTTAAATATATTGTTAGTATATTCAAACTGAATATTACACTTCCACTTATAAGTCATCCGACTTGTTTATGTGATTGGGTCGATAATTTTTACACATCGCCCAAGTGCACAAATAATTTATTATTTGATTGTTGGATGAAACCCCACACGGGTGTTGGGATGATATTTGATCTACACTAGTCCCATTATTTAGTGTAGAATCCACTTTGGGTGTTATTTGGATGTTGGATAAATATTTATCATTGATTATATGCAATACATGGTTTTTGATTGAGTCACATTCCAATAAAGAATATTCTAGCAAAAGAATATATTTTAGATTTTTTTATTTTTGAATGAACTAGTTATTAACTAGAATAAATCATTAAATTTAGATTTAATGAAGTTTTCCCATTTGTTAATATTTAATTTGAAAATAAATAAATTAAATAAATTGGATTTTGGGTTAGCCGTGAATAGTGTCTTAAATAACACCGTTCTTAAACCCCGTATGAAAAGAATAATCTTTTAATTTAGATTATTAAAAGTTTCAATTATATTTAGTGATTGAAATAAGATGAAATGTGAGTTGGGTTTATTGTGAACTATGTTTTTAAGCGACATTTGTTCTTTAACTCAGCTGACAGTGAAAATATGATTTGGAATTTATAAATCTTTTATTAAGATTTAAATGGGAATTTTCCAAAAGCCAAGTTTTCCAATTTAATATATTAAATTGGAATTGAATGGAATTCGAATTAATAATAACCGAGATAAGCTTATGTAAAAGAAGACCGATACTACATATGGAATTTAAGAGGCTTTTCCGTTATTCCATTTATATTATTGATCGGATACAGAAATTTATAACAATTATATATTGATTTGATTTCTGTGAAGATTCTATATATCATGGAAAATGATTTTGGGTTTACCATGAACTATGTTTTAAATGACATTAGTTCTTTAACCCAGTTGAAGATAAGATTAATTTCTTAAATTTAAATAATCATTGAATAATGATTTGTGATATTTAAAACCAAATGGTATTGAAAATAAATCTTTAAAAGAAAGATTTAAGATAAATTTGAAGAATTTATCCTTGATAAGATAATGTGAATATATTATTTAGAAGAATATTATGAATTGGAATGAGACGTTGGATGTGCTTTTATAGTACTTGTTTTTTTAATTATAAAAATAAGTGAATTATTCGGAAAGACTGGGTTTAACCCATTCTGAATAATTACTACGACGATGAAGAGTCGAAGATGAAGACGGTGGTTGAAGACCGACGATCTTGACATCGGATGGATGTGTTGCTACTGAGACCCATGATGGGAGTAGCTACCTTGAATGGGCTTCAGTGGTAGCCGTACAGACGTATTGTTGATTGTCCGGATATGCGAGGACCTCTCATGTGTCTTCGGTTTCGTTCAAACCCAGAACGGACTTGTAAATGGATGCGTGTCTGACATTGGATTTCATTCCATGTGAATTAAATTGATTTCTATTAATGTATATCTGATTGGTGGTGGAGAATTTATTCTCTACTTAACACCCTGGTATATATTAATAGTGATTGATCGCATGGCGTGAATTGTCAATGTGGCATGTCAAGATGCAAATGATCAAGGCTTTTGTTGAAAAGCAGGGCCTTGTGGGATGATCAAAGTATAGCCTATCATGGCAAAGCTTTGTGTATAGCGTGACTTCGCGAGCGTCACACCTCGGTATGAGCCAAAAATGGGATATGGACTGTAGGGAGTGCACACGTTTCTTTCTATCTAGGGGTAGTGTCAGTGCTTAAACTGGCTGGCATTTTACTTATGTGGATGATGGATTGAGGCGCCTCGGGATTATAGGTCGTTAGTGGTCATATGGAGGTCCAAAGGGGCTGGGAAGCGTGTGTTCAGGAATTGCCAATACACTACCGTTAGGTGGGGACCGGCCCTACCACATCCAAGGATTGCCCATAGGCGTGATCCTGAGGCATTTGCTAGAGTGTCTCGAATCGGAGAGGACGATCCCTAGCCTCGATTTCATGATGGAAATCCAATTTCCAATACGACCTTGCGGTTTTGATTGTAGAACTAGTATGGCGACATAGTAGGATGGGGTAATATGTCGTCTATGATTAATACATTATGATTGAAATTGTTTTTGAAATATATATACCCATAGATATACACACTAATATTAAATCCGTTTTATTGTATCAAGCAACTTTTGACCATTATAAGGTAAAACCCTATCCTCCGGTTTGCGTTGCATTGTGTGATGGGACTTGGGTCTTATAATGGTCTCATTTTTCTAAAAAGGCATTGCATTGTTTAACGATTTACTTTATTTGATGCATTGGCAATCCAATGGAGTAAACCCGTTCCGCGTTAGCGGCGTGGTCCTGTGATTAGCCTTATTATTAGATAAGTTAAGTTAAGATTTCTCATACCAGTCCCATGACTGACCTGTAGTTTGTTTCACTGGCAAACTCGGGTGCCCATATTTTCCACACGGGCAGTCGAGTAGCTTTTTGCAGATATACTTACAGGATCCTAGTTTACAGCTGAAGCGGTATTCGGAAAGCTCTGTATCCGTATATTCCTTTTAGTTGTATATTTGTATTATTTTTCCGCTGCTATTTAAATGTAATTTAAGTCTCTGATATTATTGTATTTCTATTGTGTAATGAGTTTTCACACTCTGTTATATTGTTATACTCTGATGTAATTGTTGTAATCAGCAATAGAATGTTCTTCAGTTTGTATTCTGATGTGTTGTTCTCAAAGCAATCTAGGCTTTCCTTTACGGGGAAGTTCAGGGTCGTTTCATTTGGTATCAGAGCTTTGGTTTACAGAGCTTGAGAACAAGGCACATTAGAACCGAACAAAAGAATTCATCAGAGATTGGATTAGTAATATCCAATGAGAATAACTCGTTAGAGATGGGATCAGTAGTATCCTAGAACGAGTGTGAAGAGTATTATTTTCTTTAAAAATAAGAATGAAAACAAATTTAGTTTTGAAAATTTTATCTTCAAAATACGTATTTGATTTTATTATATTTTAATATGGACAATCGAGTATATAAAGATTTCGAATATACGAGTAATTAACGGATATTCGAAGTTTTAATATACTGGATAGATATAGAATCACACTCTAGTCACCCGGAGATGATTCTGATGGTTGCTAGCGTCATCAGAGTTTATGTTCGAGTCTCGAAAGTGGGATTTCTATATATTTCCATTGACTGGTATGAGAACCAAAACTTAGTTAGTACACATTGTTGTGATTTGCACTAAAAATATGATTTTTGACTATATATAAAAGTTATATATTTAAAAAGTTAATCATCTAATTGATCGCTGGTTGTGATGTTTGATAATTAGTTTCACTAATTAAAATATTAGAATGATAATTAATTAAACTAAAAAAAAAAATTCTTTTTTAGTTGAGTTGGTTAATTAAACAACTATTAGCTTCGTTCCTTTTCGAGGACGAAAAGATTTTAAGTGGGGACGATTGTAACAACCCGGAATTTTGGGGCCAATTTAAAATTTTAATTTTAGGAATTTTAATGGATTTTAATATTTAAAATAATCTATTTTAAATAAGAACGACTAAAAATTTATTTTAAAACGAATAAATTCAATTTAATTATAAAAGGAGTTTAAAACAGCGCTGCAGTTTGAAAAATTGAATTTGAACTTTGACTGATTGTACAGGATTCCAAACAAATCAAATTTCAGTAAAACCAAAAATATTTGAATCTGTTTAATCATATCTTTCCAACGAATCTGAAAAACTGAAATTTCATCGCAGGAATAGAAAGTTATGTCCAGTTTAAAATTTAGAAAAGTCATTGTAGAATTTATATATATTAATATAATATATAGCCCTTAAAATAGTCATTTTACAAACGACCTCTGTTTTCGACGAAACCACTTTTGTTGGAATCGGAATGTCAAATTATTGTTAGGTTTCAATTTTCATATTTATTCGAATTAATATGTGAGCGTGGCAAAGAAAAACGTGTTTTGTCAGTTTCAGTCAAATTTAATTGACTAGAAAAAGGCCATTTTTTAAACAGTCTCGGAATTCGACGAAATTAGTCTGGTTAGAACCGTATTGTCAAAACAAAGCTAGAAATAATTTTTCTGTAATTTTTAGAGTTCGTATGTGGCCCCGGTAATTTAAAAATGTACGTTTGAATTTAATAATCAAAGGATTTATAATTTAATTTAAAGAAAAACATATCGTAACAGCCGAACTTGGTTACAAAACATATTTCATTGTGTCTGGGACGGGGGTTATTAGCTGGGGGCGACACTCGTTAGGTTTGATTTGGAGTTCGTATTGGTTAACATGAATTTTCGAAATAAAAGGATTAAATAAATTGGAAAATACACAGTATAAATACAGTATAAAATACGCAAGCCTTAACCCTATTCTTCTACAGCCGCTATCTACCTATTTCGATGGCCACCACGCTCCTAAATTCCCTTGCTAATTTCTTCCAATCCATCACGAGTTAGAACCTCAACCCAAGCACAAATCGAAGAGAATTCCGAAAGCTTCAATATCATACGGTGGTGATCACCAATGGCGAGCGGAGACGATCAGAAAATGGCCTGAAAGTCGCGGCCGTTCGTTGGTTTTCTAGAGCACGGGGAGGCAGCGAACTGGTCATGGTTGAGGGTGAAGGTGGCGCACTCCTAGGCGGTCAGAGGGAGCAGGACAGATCGAAGGCTGGGGCTTCGTAGGTGATGAAGACGGCGGTTGTTGAAGTCGATGGTGTGGGTTTGTTTTTGCGATTACCTGGAGCGTGATATCAGAAAGAAGAACGGTCAAAGGGGACGGGAAGAGTCAAAGTAATGGAAACTAATTTTATTTTATTTATTTTAAATTATAATTGAATGATTAAAACGCCATAACTTTTGCAAACAGAGATGAAATCGACCGAAACGAAAAGCATTGGAATTGTATACCCAAGATCTACATTTCAGAACTGACTAGAAGTGATTTGGAGTCAGTTTGAATTTTTAGCAAAGTTAGATTTGAACCGCTTCAAAGCAATGTGAGATTTCTACATTTTATTATTAAAAATTAATTATTCTTTGCTATGTGAATTCCACATAAGTATGTCGTGAAATCTGAATTGATTGATGTTGTTATGTGAAATTATTGGTGTGATGATTATTGTGTTGAAAATAAAATTGTTGAAACCAAATGGTTGAATCAAAGTATACCATTTTGTGAAGTTGATTTGTCAATATAAAATCTTTAGTTTTGTTATAACTAGAAAGAACAAATTTTGATCGTCATTTGTTTGTAATTATAAGAACAAATTTCATCATCATTTTGGTTTGCATTAAAAGTAAATGAACAAAATCATCACTTTTGGTTTGCATTAAAAGTAAATAAACAAAATCATCACTTTTGGTTTGCATTAGAAGTAAATAAACAAAATCATCATTTTGGTTTGCATTAAAAGTAAATAAACAAAATCATCGTTTTTGTCTGCATCGTAAGTTAACAAATAAATTTTCACTTTGTTTATATATTGGAAGTTAACAAACCAATTTATCATTTTTTTGTATTGAAGTTATCAACGAAATTAGTCATTTGTCGCATTGAAATTTATAAAATAAATTTGTTATTTTGTCACCTTAAAATAGACACAAAAATAAATGCATTTTTGTAGAAAAGAAGTTGATCTTTTATTTACATTCTTTCATGTAAATAAAACAAGAATTAAAAAGAATGAATTAGAAATGTATATCTTTATACATTTAGGAGAAGTAAATTAAAACATTCACATTGACACATTGATAAGCATTAGACAAAAGTAAACATTTTTGTTCAACAAAAAGAGTTGAAATAAAAGAATAGATTTTTATTGGCATATTGAACAAAATAAAAGTGTAGAATTAGAAATTTTGTTTTATGGTCATATTGATTACAATAAGAAGTGTATAATTAGAAATACTCATTTTTGTTAAAACATGATTAGTGTTAAAATAGCATTTTTGTTAAAACATTTCTTTTTGTTCATTTTATAAGAATGAACATGAGACATTTCTTTTTGTTCATTTTATAAGAATGAACATAAAATATTTCTTTTGGGGCATTTTATACGAATGAAAATAAAACAATCTTTTTGGCCATTTTATAAGAATAAAACAAAAACTTTATTTTGTTATTTTAAAAAGAATGAATATGAAAGGCTCATTTTTGTCAAATGAAAAAAAATGATAAAAATGTACATTTTTGTCAAATGTAAAGAATGAAATAAAAACATTCTTTTTATCATTTAAAAAGAATGAAGTAAAAATACTCATTTTGTTTACATTGAAATGAATTAGACAAGACTGTCATTTTGTTTACATTGAAATGAATTAGACAAGACTGTCATTTTGTTACGTTGAAACGAATTAGATCAAAATTGTCATTTTGTTTACATCGAAATGAATTAGATTAAAACATAATTTTTGTTAGAAAATGAAATTAGGGTAAAATATACATTTTTGCTAGCAAATGTGTATTAGAATAAAAAGTACATTTCTGTTAGAAAATATAGATTAAAATAAAAAGGACATTCTTGTCATTCAAAAGAAATGAATTAAAAATAGGCATCTTTGGTCATTTAAAAGAGTGAATTAAAAACATACATTTTATGTAATATTATTCTCATTAAAAGAATAGGATCAGAGGATTGCATTTTTATGTGATATTGAAAATAGACATTTTGCTCATGTAAAAAAAAAAGAGTTTAACCAAAATAATCATTTTGGTCATTAAATAGAGTTTAACAAAATAATCATTTTGGTCATTAAATGGAGTTAAACCAAAATAATCATTTTGGTCATTAAATGGAGTTTAACCAAAATAATCACTTTTGGTCTTTAAATATATTTAAATCAAAATAAACATTTTTATGCATTAAAAAGAGTTAAAAAAAGCAGGCATTTTTGTACATTCAAAAAGAATTAGACAAATTTACATTTTTTTATACAAAAGAGATTAGATTTTTATTGTTGTTTGTTTACAATAAAAAGAATTGAAATATATGTCTGTGGTGTTGAAATGTTGGATGTGTTAAATATATTGTTAGTATATTCAAACTGAATATTACACTTCCACTTATAAGTCATCCGACTTGTTTATGTGATTGGATCGATAATTTTTACACATCGCCCAAGTGGACAAATAATTTATTATTTGATTGTTGGATGAAACCCCACACGGGTGTTGGGATGATATTTGATCTACACTAGTCCCAATATTTAATGTAGAATCCACTTGGGTGTTATTTGGATGTTGGATAAATATTTATCATTGATTATATGCAATACATGGTTGTTGATTGAGTCACATTCCAATTAAGAATATTCTAGAAAAAGAATGTATTTTAGATTTTTTTTATTTTTGAATGAACTAGTTATTAACTAGAATAAATCATTAAATTTATATTTAATGAAGTTTTCCCATTTGTTAATATTTAATTAAAAAAAATTGGATTTTTGGTTTGCCGTGAATAGTGTATTAAATAACACTTTTCTTAAACCTCGTATGAAAAGAATAATCTTTTAATTTAGATTATTAAAGTTTCAATTATATTTAGTGATTGAAATAAGATGAAATGTGAGTTGGGTTTATTGTGAACTATGTTTTTAAGCGACGTTTGTTCTTTAACTCAGTTGACAATGAAAATATGATTTGGAATTTATAAATCTTTTATTAAGATTTAAATGGGAATTTTCCAAAAGCCAAGTTTTCCAATTTAATATATTAAATCGGAATTGAATGGAATTTGAATTAATAATAACCGAGATAAGATTATGTAAAAGAAGACCAATACTACATATGGAATTTATGAGGCTTTGCCGTTATTCCATTTATATTATTGGTCGGATACAGAAATTTATAACAATTATATATTGATTTGATTTCTGTGAAGATTTTATATATCATGGAAAATGATTTTGGGTTTACCGTGAGCTATGTTTTAACTAACATTAGTTCTTTAACCCAGTTAAAGATAACATTAATTTCTTAAATTTAAATAATCACACTACAACAAAATGACCCTATTACAACGGTGGAACACCGTTGTAATATACATTTTACAACGGTGGGCAAACCGTCGTGTATTAAGAAGTTGTAATAGACTCATATCTTTTACAACGTTTTTACACTGTTGCAACACCGTTGTAATATGTATATTTTACAACTTTTTTCCACCGTTGTAGTAATACATATTACAACATTTTTGCACTGTTGTAGTAGTACATATTACAACTTTTTTTCACCGTTGTAGTAATTCCTGCAACAATTAATTATAACAATACGATTTTTGTTTCGTTATACATTACATTTCATATAAAAATAAATATTTATATTGAATAAAATGATACTACACTTAACTGAAATAATAAATTAAATATTTTATTTCAATATTTGAATTAGTACAACTTTCTGATCCACTATCGTACAACTCACTTTTACATAATACAGTCATAACAATACATACATTCCTCACTACAAATTGATCACTCAATACACTCAGTTACATACACACTTTCATATAAATATACATACACACTGACACACACCGAGTCTTTATGCTCCAGCATCCAATCCAGTTACCTATCACAGAATTTTACACATGTTAATATAGGACGGTTGATCTTCATAAATTCGCTTCTTAACATCGCAATCCTCAGGTAAGAAGAGGGAGAACATATCATTATACCATGAAATTCCACTCAAAATTATTTGTAATCTATAATAGATTTGAAATTCAAAACAGCATTAAAAATGCATCACTAAATGCAGCCTATTCTGCCATAGACAAAATGCTTCAAATGTCTATTTGGAAAGAAGAAATTAAAAACATTGAAAATGCATCACTAAATGCAGCCATAACCTACCACAATTGAAGGATAAAACTCCAAGCAAACCCAAAACAGGGCACGACACAGCGAAGACCAATACTACACAAGCACTCAAGTCGAAACAACTCGTCAAAGACCACTCATCAACCAACAAACAGAACACAAACTCACCCAAGATCCAGAAGAGCAGGGAACTCACCCACACGATGAGCACCATATATCAACAAATTTTGCAAACTACTACTAAAGTGTGGTTTCAGAAAAAAATATGAGTATATCCAAGTGCATTTGATTTCACCTTTTATTTGCACCATCACATAAATCCTCAGGCAATGAATCCAGAGGCTGGTTACTAGCCTCCCAAAATTCAGACTACATCCAACAGAAAATCCAATTAGTAATGAAATGACAAATCAAATTATACATGTGCACATATAGCCAAGTTAATAAAGTGCATAAAATTTACAGAAGCCTGATAATTGATGGAAAATGAGGAAACTCACCTCGTTTTCAGGAGTTTGTCTGCTAACAATGTTGTCATCCCCAAGGATATTCTCTCTTAAGTTCTTCTTCCGAATGCATATAGCAAGCCTGCACATCAGAAAGACGGAGAACTGAACAATGGTGTCCATCAATGAACACTTAAATAAAGGGGTATGACAAGCGCATTTAGCATTTTTCATGGCGCAATCGTAGCACACAAAATGATGGCTTTCACACTGCAAATTAAAACCAAGTAATATTGATCAGTGTGTTAAGTAACCAAACATAAAAATATTATTATGTTGAAATATAGCTACCTAAGAAATGGGTCCTTTTAAAGGTTTCCTACAAATAAGGAGTTGATGATTAGAGATTCTACCATTACGTATGAAATATTGTTTCTTTCTGCTACTTTGATGCCGAGTTTATTATCCTCCATCGTTTAACTTGTCTTTGTGAATGATCTGATGAGATAATAAAGGTGAGTTATCACCTAACCATTATATTATTTATATAGTAGTCTGAATTAAGGAGATAATGGTCAGAATAGAAAGCGTATAGCCATGCAGCTTATATTTGATACGATGACTTCTTGAATTCCTTGCTTTATTCATTCTCAATTCAGACTTTGGCTCTTCCGATGCATTTATGTTGAAATTTATGTTTTCCAAATTTTACATACGTCGATGTTGGTTGTTTATTATACCACAATATCTGAATATCAATCCAAATTTCAACATAAATTTCTCCCTGATATGTTGTCGCATAAAATAGAATTGAGAAAATAAGTAGAAACAAGTAAATTCTACCCAAACGAATTGCAAAATAGACCAGATAGCCGAAGATCCAGATAGCCGAACTTAAATTTGATTTTAAATCCAGATTTTGAAAAAAACCAGATGGCGAAGATCGTCAGAAACGATTAGCAAGCCTAACCAAAAATAAAAATGAAACAAATCCTACTAAAAATCCAGAAATTAACAAAATAAAAACTCAAACCTTCTTATTTTCATTTTCAGGGTTCGGCTGGTGGACAGAGCAGCGCTAGGATGTTGGTCGGCCCACAACGACTGTTGCTAACAGAGGTAGCGGTGGAAACAGTCAGGCGCGGTGAGGGTTTTTGGGTAGCAGGCGATTTGGTGACGAGGTAGGGCTCAGGCGGTCTTCGGGAAGGTGACGCGGTAGCTTCCCAAAAGGCGGAGGGATAGCAAATATGCTGCTTTGACTGCAGCGGTGGCTGGTGTTGACACCGGAGAGCACGGAACACGGTACAGAGGCTGGTGCCTGGATAAGGACCGGAAGTGGAGAAGGAAGTTGGATGAGGAACTGGTTAATTGGTAGAGACAGAGAAAGAAGGGGGCGAAAATCAAGTCACCATGGTACAATTAAAGAACGCGTTAATTGGTATTGACGAAGAAAGACGGAGAAAGATGGATGAAACCTTATTTTGAGTTAGGGTGCGGTACTGGAGAGTTGGCCTGGAGAGTTGGCCCGCCTAAATTTTCGATTTGCCCGCCTAAATTTTCGTTTTAAGGAACACAAGAACACGTGAGCTGCTTTGATTATTTGTATCTAAGAAACGCTGTAATTATTAGCAAAAAAAATATTTTTGAATCTAAGGAAAGCTTCTAAGCACTTTTTATTAACTAATTTTATTTAACAGCTGTTATTAATGATTATTTGTTAACCATCAATCGTCAGTTAAACAGTTAATACTTATTCAATGATTACTAATTATTAATTTTTTAATTATTAATTAGTAATAGAAATAATTTCATATTTTGAATTAATTATCAATTTTATTTTATTTCATATTTTGATCACGTTTGTTAAGTCATCTAAATATTCATTTCGATTTTAAGGTTCAATTATCATAAGACAAAAAAAAACTAACTAGATTTTAAGGTTCAATTGCCGAGCTATTACTTATTTAATATATGTTTTTATCATTAATTTCAATTATTATTTTAGTTAATTATAAATTATTATTATTATTTACTACTGATTTTTAACTTACAATTGTTACTTAATTAACGATTGTTGTTAAATTTTGAGTAAGATTCAAATTCAACAGTACACAAAATGTACCGTTTCGGACGGGGCGCTGCTCCCTGGACCCCCGTGACCTGACCGGGTAGGTCAAACCCCGTTAGCGGGGGCGTTGCCCCCGCACCCCCACCTTGGGGGGTTGCCACCCCCCTGGACCCCCCCTCCGTAGGGATCATATTTGACAAAAGATTTTGGAAAAACTTTCAACAACGATTACTTATTAAAAAATATTATATACTAAATATTAATTACTACTAATAGTCATGATTAATTATAAATTAAATATTTATTAATTGTTATTTACTTATTGATTATTAACCGCTCATTAGTTATTACTTACTAATTAATTACTAGTACTTAATAATGAAGTAGTTATAAATAATTATTTTTAATTAAATATTTAATATTTATATATTGATTATTATTAAATAATTACTAATTGGTTGTTAATTAGTAATTATTAGTAGGAATTATTTATTTATTGATGTATTTTTAATTAAATATTTAATATGTATTTATTGATTATTAATTAATAATTACTAATTGGTTGACAATTACTAATTATTAGCATGAATTATTTATTTATTGAAGTATTTTTAATTAAATATTTAATATTAATATATAGGTTATTAATTAGTAATTACTAATTAGTTGTAAATATTAATTATTAAAAATTATTTAATGAAAATAATTAATATTAAAATATAGTCATATATTACAACAGTCAAAAAATAAAAGTTGTGATAGGCTTTTATTACAACTGTCAAAATAACATAGTTGTTAAAAATAAATTTATTACAACTTTTCTGGAAAAAAGTTGTAAAAAACATTTATTACAACGGTGCTTTAACCACCGTTGTAAAATTAAAGTTGTAATATGGTGTTTTTGTTGTAGTTACA
Source organism: Allium sativum (assembly GCA_030737875.1). Lineage (NCBI taxonomy): Eukaryota > Viridiplantae > Streptophyta > Magnoliopsida > Asparagales > Amaryllidaceae > Allium > Allium sativum. The sequence continues at coordinate 401,706,664 of CM060922.1, read as the reverse complement.
ACGGTGTTTATACCACCGTTGTAAAAAACCATTTATTACAACGGTGCTTTTACCACCGTTGTAAAACCCCATTTATTACAACGGTGCGTTTACCACCGTTGTAAAATTAAAGTTGTAATATGGTGTTTTTGTTGTAGTGTCATTGAATAATGATTTGTGATATTTAAAACCAAATGGTATTTAAAATAAATCTTTAAAAGAAAGATTTAAGATAAATTTGAAGAATTTATCCTTGATAAGATAATGTGAATATTTTATTTAAAAGAATATCTGAATTGGAATGAGACGTTGGATGTGCTTTTATAGTACTTGTTTTTTTAATTATAAAAATACGTGAATTATTCGGAAAGACCGGGTTTAACCCATTCCGAATAATTACTACGACGATGAAGAGTCGAAGATGAAGACGGTGGTTGAAGACCGACGATCTTGACATCGGATGGATGTGTTGCTACTGAGACCCATGATGGGAGTAGCTACCTTGAATGGGCTTCACTGGTAGCCGTACAGATGTATTGTTGATTGTCCGGATATGTGAGGACCTCTCATGTGTCTCCGGTTTCATTCAAACCCAGAACGGACTTGTAAATGGATGCGTGTCTGACATTAGATTTCATTCCATGTGAATTAAATTGATTTTTATTACTGTATATCTGATTGGTGGTGGAGAATTTATTCTCTGTTTAACACCTTGGTATATATTAATAGTGATTGATCGCATGGTGTGAATTGTCAATGTGGCACGTCAAGATGCAAATGATCAAGGCTTTTGTTGAAAAGCAGGGCCTTGTGGGATGATCAAAGTATAGCCTATCATGGCAAAGCTTTGTGTATAGCGTGACTTCGCGAGCCTCACACCCCGGTATGAGCCAAAAATGGGATATGGACCGTAGGGAGTGCACACATTTCTTTCTAGCTAGGGGTAGTGTCAGTGCTTAAACTGGCTGGCATTTTACTTATGTGGATGATGGATTGAGGCGCCTCGGGATTATAGGCCGTTAGTGGTCATATGGAGGTCCAAAGGGGCTGGGAAGCGTGTGTTCAGGAATTGCCAATCCACTACCGTTAGGTGGGGACCGGCCCTACCGCATCCAAGGGGTGCCCATAGGTGTGATCCTGAGGCATTTGCTAGAGTGTCTCGAATCGGAGAGGACGATCCCTAGCCTCGATTTCATGATGGAAATCCAATTTCCAATACGACCTTGCGGTTTTGATTGTAGAACTAGTATGGCGATATAGTAGGATGGGGTAATATGTCGTCTATGATTAATACATTATGATTGAAATTGTTTTTGAAATATATATACCCATAGATATACACACTAATATTAAATCCGTTTTATTGTATCAAGCATCTTTTGACCATTATAAGATAAAACCCTATCCTCCGGTTTGCGTTGCATTGTGTGATGGGACTTGGGTCTTATAATGGTCTCATTTTTCTAAAAAGGCATTGCATTGTTTAACGATTTACTTTATTTGATGCATTGGCAATCCAATGGAGTAAACCCGTTCCGCGTTAGCGGCATGGTCCTGTGATTAGCCTTATTATTAGATAAGTTAAGTTAAGATTTCTCATACCAGTCCCATGACTAACCTGTAGTTTGTTTCACTGGCAAACTCGGGTGCCCATATTTTCCACACGGGCAGTCGAGTAGCTTTTTGCAGATATACTTACAGGATCCTAGTTTACAGCTGAAGCGGTATTCGGAAAGCTCTGCATCCGTATATTCCTTTCAGTTGTATATTTGTATTATTTTTCCGATGCTATTTAAATGTAATTTAAGTCTCTGATATTATTGTATTTCTATTGTGTAATGAGTTTTCACACTCTGTTATATTCTTGTACTCTGATGTAATTGTTGTAATCAGCAATAGAATGTTCTTCAGTTTGTATTCTGATGTGTTGTTCTCAAAGCAATCTAGGCTTTCCTTTACGGGGAAGTTCAGGGTCATTTCACATCCAATGTGTGACGTCCCGCCCCGCACCAACCGACATTTACTCCAAAAGTGCGCTGTACACATGTCCAGTTAGCACGGAACGGATCGTCAGAAGAAAAGGGAAGAAGGAAATGAACTAACAAGGAACCTGTAGGATGTCTCACAACGCATGGAACAAAATATAATAACAACATACTTGTCATAAAACAGGTGAGACAGTGCATAAGCTGAAAACAAACTAACATAACAGCGGAAAATCCAAGTACGGCTTATGATCCAAAGCTAACATTATTACAACTTTTAAAACTATCTCAAAAACAAAAGTAAGATAAGGGAGGTACACTACTAATGCCCAAGTAGCGACCCCCAACGACACAGGGAGAATATCTATAAATCATATGTGGAAGCCTCCTGCTCGCCTCCGAATCAGCTACTCGCGCATCACCAGCTAACCTGTCTCTAGTCTGCTCGTGTGAGCACCCAGAGTAATAAGAAGAGACATAAAACTCTGGGTTAGACATAAAGCCTGGTATGAGCGATAAGCATCTAAACAGAACAATAACAGGTAGACTAAACCATACCTGAACCTGGACCTGCAACCAAAGAGTTAGCACTACATATTGTACAACACTCTAAGGTGCCATTTCAAATGGCGTAAAGATAACGGGGGTAGGGGTGTGCATGTCATAGTGATGGCAAACAATCAAACATAGCAACCATCCTCACATCTCTCACTCAGTGCGTAAAGCATACGATATTCACCACTTCGATCACCCAACATACTTTGCTATGATCACTTTGCCCCATGAAGTCATAAATGGCTACACTGCACTGATACATAGCCACTAATCCTTTGCTATGTCCACTTTGCCCCATGGAGTCACAATGACCCCACTGCACTAGCTCATAGCCTCACTAATCCATTACTATGTCCACTCTGCCCCATGGAGTCACAATGACCCCCACTGCACTGGCTCATAGTCTTACTACGCTTCACTTTGTCCCTCGAGTCATAATGACTCTACTGCACTGATAACGTAGTCTTGCTACCATCACCTTGCCCCTCGAGTCATAATGACTCTACTGCACTGATAAGTAGCCCATCATCCATTTTCAGTGGTGAATCAAAGTTATGAACGTCGACAACTCCTTAGCACACGTCCCGCAGCAAAGCCCAACCATGAAGTGAACTCATTGGTTCCCAACTGGATCCTGAGCTCTAACTTCCATTTGGACTACCTTTGCATCTCGGGTTATTGGTCATCACCGGATCGGTTCGGATCTCCCCCTGTCATCAGTTCGGTTCGGATCGGAGTGCTCCTTCTTCACAGGATCGGTTCGGGTCTCCAGCACAAGCCTTCTCCTCTGCTCCGGATCGGATCGGGGTCTACACTTCCTGGCAAGCTTCTTCGGATCGGATCGGATCAGAAGTCTTCACAAGATGCTGGATCGGATCGGTCTCCTTCGTAGCACACCGGTTCGGGCCGGAGTCTCCAAGTCACGTCGCCATACAGTACTACGGAGTGGAGCAGAGCTTCTTCATACGATGATGGAGCGGAGTTTCTGAACTCGCGTGGGAGGTGTTTCGGATCGGGTCCTCTTCTCCGTTCCGATCCGGATCGGCCATTTTTCTGCACTTTTCCAGCAAGCAGTTTTACGCCACTCGACGGGGTTTTCGACCATTCCAACTATTCTAATCAATCACAAAGCATACCATACAGTCATAGCAACATGTATAATCAACCACAAACACCAAAACAACAATATGACATGTTAAAATGGATCAAACCTAGCCAAAACCCCATATTTTCCCTTAAGCATGTTTAGGTGAAACTAATGATATGATTAGCAAAACTTAACCAAATTAAACCAAATTCATATCAGAGGTCTAAAACATCATTTAAGAATTTATAAATATTTTTCCAGATTTTTATCATGTTTAAATTCGCTAATTAACACTAATTACTCTTAATTAGCCATAATTAGTGAGGAACTATGCAAATCACTCACCTTAGCCACAAATAAAACTTAGATCTGAAATAGATCTCTGATTTGGTGCGAATCCCAATGCTAAGCAGCAGCTTTAACGTTGATTTGGTGAAATTCTCCCTTGATGATGTTGCTAAGCTTAATCCTTGATTAGAAGGTGATTTGGAGGTGATTTAGAGGTTGGAGGCCATTTTTAGGCTTTCTAAGAGGTAAGTGGAGGCTAGAAAACTGAAACGGAAAGAATCTCTAACCCTTTTCCATAACCCTAATCCCGAAATGGGTTATGGGCCCATTCACTAATCACCCTATTTGGCCCGGTTAAGCAGTTTTTCACCTTTCAAACCTTATTTCAGCCATATCTCCCAAACGGTAAGTCCGTTTGGCTATTATGACCACTCTACGGAAAGGTAAACCATCAAAAAAATCTAATGGAAATGGTTTCAGGTCAAAATTCCTTTACAGTCAAAAGTTATGGCCAAAAAAAGATCATCTAGGGGCAAAATGGTCATTTAAAAATCGACAAAAATCATGAACATGGGAAATGAGTCTGATGGTTGTTTCCCAAAGTTACATGACCATACGACTTCATATGGAAAAGAAATAAATATTCTACGATACTCCTATGCGTAGAATGCGAGTTGTTACATTCTCCCCCCTTAAGAAATTTCGCCCCCGAAATTCCCCTAACCAAAACACACAAAGGGTCAAGCATGCCTATCAACCATAAAACAACAATCAAACATGCAAAACACACAAAACAAGTCTATCCTAGCATGTAGAATAACTAAATTACAAGGTAAATCTTACCAGGCAAAGAGTTCTGGATACGTCTTTCTAATGCTCTCCTCTGTTTCCCAAGTACAGTCATTCTCGTTCTCGCCCCACTGAACCTTGACTAGCTTCACCGCCTTCCTTCGAAGTTGCTTCGTATCGTGCTCGATAATACGAATCGGCTTGCGGTTCCCAACCGCCTCTGATTCTACTTCGAAGTCCTCTAACTGATCAGGTGAAATAGTCAAATCTGGGTCATGTACGAACTTCCTTAGTTGGGAAACATGAAATACGTTGTGAACTCCCGCCATCTTTTCGGGTAAGCCAACTCTATATGCCAAATTCTCGACTAGCTCAAGAACAGGGAATGGGCCAACAAACCTTGGTGCCAATTTGCCTCTCCTGCCAAATCATATCGCGCTCTTCAACGGAGAAATCTTGACAAACACCAAATCACCAACGGAGAATTTTAAGTCTCTTCTCCTCTTATCAGCATAACTCTTATGCCTATCTTGGGCAGCCTTCATTCGTTGTTGAATGGTCTTAATCTTATCTGAAGTTTCCCTCACCACATCTGGTCCTAGCATAAACTTCTCGCCAGTCTCTATCCAACATGATGGTGAGTTGCACGGTCTTCCGTACAAAGCTTCATATGGAGCCATACCGATACTGGATTGGTAGCTATTATTATATGCAAACTCTACTAGATGCAAATGGTCATCCCATGATCCACCAAAATCCAATATACATGCTCTCAAGAGATCTTCCAATATACGATTCACCCTCTCCGTCTGACCGTCGGTCTGAGGATGATATGCGGTACTGAGATGTAATCCTGACCCTAGAGCCTCTTATAAGCTCTTCCAAAACCCACTAGTGAACAACGGGTCTCGGTCACTCACAATGCTTTTAGGTACACCATGAAATCTCACTACCCACTTCATATACAATTCTACCAACTTAGTTGCCGTTCTGGTTGATTTGACTGGTATAAATCTTGCACTCTTAGTCAATCGATCCACAATTACCCAAATGCTATCATGTCCCGATCTAGTCCTCGGTAAACCATCGAGACTTGCTCCCATTTCCATTCGGGAATTTCCAATGGTTGCAACAACCCACTAGGCTTCTTTTGCTCGACTTTAACTAGCTGGCAATTCACGCATTTGGATATAAACTTCCCAACGTCTCTTTTCATCCCTTCCCAGTAGTAAGTCTGCTTCATGTATCGATACATCTTATTACCACCGGAATGTATAGTCAGCTTTGAGTGATGACATTCTCTAAGCACTTCATCTCTCAAACCATTCACGTTGGGTACAACTAGTCTTCCATTCTTTCTAAGCCATCCATCTCGATCAAGCCCATACAAATTCATCTCCTCACCGTTGATGTTCATCTCTAACTTGGAGATGATTTCCAATAGATTAGGATCGTCCCTCTGGCTGGAACCAATCCGCTCTACCAAAGTGGGTCTGATCGCCAAACCAGCTAGCATTTCTGGATCCAATTCGCACTTTGGTCTGAAATCAAACCCTGCGATATACTCCAGTTGCTTCCATTCATGAAACATAGCCCCCAAACTGGCATGTCTCCTACTCAAGGCATCGGCTACTGCATTACCTTTACAAGGTGTGTATGCAATATCAAAATCATACGAAGCCAAAAACTCTAACCATCTTTGCTGACGGAGATTCAGATCCTTCTGGGAGAAGAGATACTTTAGCGATTTATGATCGGTAAACAACTCAAATCTTTCTCCTAAGAGATAGTGTCTCCACATCTTTAATGCGAACACGATCACTGCCAGTTCCAAATCATGGGTAGGATACTTCTTCTCATGTGGATTTAGCTGCCGACTAGCATAAGCTACAACCCTACCTCCTTGCATCAATACAACACCTAGTCCGGTACCACAAGCATCCGTGTATACCGTCATCTCTTCATTCCCTTTAGGAATGACTAGCACTGGCGCACGCGTCAACCTTTCCTTTAGACTCTTGAATGCATTCTCACACACTCCGTCCCAGACGAAGGCCTGATTCTTCTTAGTCAACTGAGTCAACGGTGCTGCTATCTTGGAGAAGTCCTGGATAAACTTACGATAATATCCAGCTAACCCCAAGAAACTTCTTACATCTGTTGCATTCTTGGGCGTAGGCCAATCCTGTACCGTAGCCACCTTCGCAGGGTCCACGACAATACCATTCTCTGAAACAACATGGCCCAAGAATCTCACTTCCCTTCTCCAGAAATGACACTTAGAGAATTTCGCTTTCAATTGGTGTTTCCTCAACACCTCCATCACTATCCTCAAGTGTCCCTTGTGTTCCTCCTCTATCCTCGAGTAAACAAGGATATCGTCTACGAACACAAGAACAAACTTGTTCAACTGATCTCTGAATACTCGATTCATAAGATCCACAAAGTAGGCTGGTGCATTGGTCAACCCAAATGGCATGACCAACCACTCATAGAATCCAGACGGCGTCCTAAATGCCGTTTTCGGAACACTCTTATCCGCTACTCGGAGCTGATGAAATCCTGTCGCGAGGTCCAACTGGGAGAACACTCTTGCTCCTTCCAGTTGATCAAACAAATCATCTATCCGCGGTAGAGTATACTTATTCTTCCTCGTTACCTTATTCAACTCGCGATAGTCCACACACAAACGAAGGGAACCATCTGCCTTAGTGGCAAACACAACTGGTGCTCCCCAATTGGAGACACTTATTCTAATAAATCCCTTCTTCAAAAGATTACTGACTTGCATCCTGAGCTCTCGCTGCTCCCTTGGTGCCATACGACAAAGTGGCATCACTATAGGTCTGGCATCTTTCACTAAATCAATACGGAACTCAATCTCTCGGTGTGGTAGAAGCCCGATCACCTCCTCGAAGACGTCCGGATACTGGCCAACTACGGGCACGTCTGACAACTCATTATGCGGGATGTCGAGGGAATTTATAAAACTAGCCATTACCCCATCACTAGGTAGACCAACAAACACTATCCTCCGCCCATCATCCTCCCTAACTGTCACCAAAAAGCCCTCACAGTCTGCCACCACCCCGTATCTTTGGAGCCAATCGACCCCCAATATAATGCCATACCCAGTAAAGCCCAAAACAAAGCAATCACAAACAAACATTCATCCATGACTAGATAAGACCAAATTTCGGCAAATCATACTAAGGTTAGTCGAACCACCAATCGGGTTCGTCACAACCAACGGTCTATCGACTATCTCGGGTTCCAGCCCCAACCTATCTACCAGGTCACTAGATATGAAGGAACGGGAAGCCCCAGTATCAAACAAAACTCGAACTGGTACATCATAAATAGAAAGCATACCTTGAATAACAACATTCTTTCCTTTCTCAGCCGCAGTTGGGGCATTCGACGAAGAAGGAACAACATCAATAGCATATGCTTTCACAATCTGCTTCTCCTTAAGAGGTTGCGGACACTTATCCTTATGATGTCCCACCTGGCCACAGTTATAACACTTCCTATCCGCTGGCTTGGCCCAACATTCTTTAGCATAATGGCCCTTCCTACCACAGTTGAAGCACTCAACATCTTTCTTGTTCTTTTTCTGGCCATCCTTAGATTGGTTCTATTTTCTCTTATTCTGAGAGTTATTCTTGCCTCCCCCGCCTGCTTGCGGCTTCAACCCTTCTGCAAATGCAGCCTCAATCTTTGACTTAGGGTAAATACTCTCTGATCTCAAAGCTTTCCCCATAATCGATTCAAAAGTCTCATCGATGTGATTGATAAGCCTTTCCCCCAAGTATCCATCCAACCCAGTAATAAACTTCTCATTCTTCTTCTCAGGAGTATCGATAAGAGATAGTCCATACTTCGACAAAGTGTCGAACTCAGCAATATAATCAGAGATTTCCCTACCATTTTTCTTGAGTTTCAAGAATCTCTTAAACAACACTGACTTCTGGGCAGCTGGAATGAACTTCTCGCTAAAGCGAGCCTTGAACTGATCCCAAGTAATCTAATCTTCTGGAGTAGCTGTTCTAATGGCATTCCACCAATTCATCGCTCGCCCTTGCAGCTGACGAGACGCTAGCCTTCTCTTCATCGCATTCTCGATACCCAAGTCGTCGAAGATACGATCACAGCCATCCAACCAATTCTGAACATCTGTGGCCGACTCCGTTCCGTGGAACGGCTTCCCACCAAGGTTAGTGTAATCCTTGCACAACTTGGCGAAATCGACCCTAGGCGCCTGCACCACTGGACCACCACCATTTCCGGGATTGGGAACTGCCCCTTGAACATCCCTTAGCATCTCCCTCATGAAGTTAGTGAACATCGTCCTCATGTCAGGAGCATTCTCATTATTGGTCCTCCTACCAGCACCTCTAGCATATCGGCTCATCGTTCAATCTGTAAAGAGGAAACGATTAACGACCCCATAGTGGTGCTAGTGCAGTACGACTTCATTCTTATACTACTAATAGTAGATATATATATAGCTTTTGAAAACCAAAGTAATCACAAATACGTTCTCTCATATACGTACTATCTCTCCCTAGTGTCTTTCCCTAGGTTAACTATGCAACCTGGCTCTGATACCAAATGTGACGGCCCGCCCCGCACCAACCGACATTTACTCCAAAAGTGCGTTGTACACATGTCCAGTTAGCACGGAACGGATCATCAGAAGAAAAGGGAAGAAGGAAATGAACTAACAAGGAACCTGTAGGATGTCTCACAATGCATGGAACAAAATATAATAACAACATACTTGATATAAAACAGGTGAGACAGTGCATAACCTGAAAACAAACTAACAAAGCAGCAGAAAATCCAAGTACAGCTTATGATCCAAAGCTAACATTATTACAACTTTTAAAACTGTCTCAAAAACAAAAGCAAGATAAGGGAGGTACACTACTAATGCCCAAGTAGCGACCCCCAACGACACAGGGAGAATATCTATAAATCATATGTGGAAGCCTCTTGCTCGCCTCCGAATCAGCTACTCGCGCATCACCAGCTAATCTGTCTCTAGTCTGCTCATGTGAGCACCCAGAGTAATAAGAAGAGACATAAAACTCTGGGTCAGACATAAAGCCTGGTATGAGCGATAAGCATCTAAACAGAACAATAACAGGTAGACTAAACCATACCTGAACCTGGACCTGCAACCAAAGAGTTAGCACTACATACTGTACAACACTCTAAGGTGCCATTTCAAATGGTGTAAAGATAACGGAGGTAGGGGTGTGCATGTCATAGTGATGGCAAACAATCAAACATAGCAACCATCCTCACATCTCTCACTTAGTGCGTAAAGCATACGATATTCACCACTTCGATCACCCAACATACTTTGCTATGATCACTTTGCCTCATGAAGTCATAAATGGCTTCACTGCACTGATACATAGCCACTAATCCTTTGCTATGTCCACTTTGCCCCATGGAGTCACAATGACCCCACTGCACTGGCTCATAGCCTCACTAATCCTTTACTATGTCCACTCTGCCCCATGGAGTCACAATAACCCACTGCACTGGCTCATAGTCTTACTACACTTCACTTTGCCCCTCGAGTCATAATGACTCTACTGCACTGATAACGTAGTCTTGCTACCATCACCTTGCCCCTCGAGTCATAATGACTCTACTGCACTGATAAGTAGCCCATCATCCATTTTCAGTGGTGAATCGAAGTTATGAACGTCGACAGCTCCTTAGCACACGTCCCGCAACAAAGCCCAACCATGAAGTGAACTCATTGGTTCCCAACTGGATCCTGAGCTCTAACTTCCATTTGGACTACCATTGCATCTCGGGTTATTGGTCATCACCGGATCGGTTCGGATCTCCCCCTATCATCAGTTCGGTTCGGATCGGAGTGCTCCTTCTTCACAGGATCGGTTCGGGTCTCCAGCACAAGCCTTCTCCTCTGCTCCGGATCGGATCGAGGTCTACACTTCCTGGCAAGCTTCTTCGGACCGGATCGGAAGTCTTCACAAGATGCTGGATTGGATCGGTCTCCTTCGTAGCACACCGGTTCGGGTCGGAGTCTCCAGGTCACGTCGCCATACAGTACTACGGAGCAGAGCCGAGCTTCTTCATACGATGATGGAGCGGAGCTTCTGAACTCGCGTAGGAGGTGGTTCGGATCGGGTCCTCTTCTCCGTTCCGATCCGGAACGGTCAATTTTCTGCACTTTTCCAGCAAGCAGTTTTACGCCACTCGACGGCGTTTTCAACCATTCCAACTATTCTAATCATCACAAAGCATACCATACAATCATAGCAACATGTATAATCAACCACAAACACCAAAACAACAATATGACAGGTTAAAATGGATCAAACCTAGCCAAAACCCCATATTTTCCCTTAAGCATGTTTAGGTGAAACTAATGATATGATTAGCAAAACTTAACCAAATTAATCCAAATTCATATTAGAGGACTAAAACATCATTTCAGAATTTATAAAGAGTTTTTCAGATTTTTATCATGTTTAAATTCGCTAATTAACACTAATTACTCTTAATTAGTCATAATTTGTGAGGAACTATGCAAATCACTCACCTTAGCCACAAATAAAACTTAGATCTGAAATAGATCTCTGATTTGGTGCGAATCCCAATGCTAAGCAGCAGCTTTAACGTTGATTTGGTGAAGTTCTCCCTTGATTTGATGTTGCTAAGCTTAATCCTTGATTAGAAGGTGATTTAGAGGTTGGAGGCCATTTTTAGGGTTTCTAAGAGGTAAGTGGAGGCTAGAAAACTGAAATAGAATGAATCTCTAACCCTTTTCAACCTCCCCATAACCCTAATCTCGAAATGGGTTATGGGCCCATTCACTAATCACCCTATTTGGCCCGGTTAAGCAGTTTTTCACCTTCCAAACCTTATTTCAGGTATATCTCCCAAACAGTAAGTCCGTTTGGCTATTATAACCACTCTACGGAAAGGTAAACTATCAAACGAATCTAATGGAAGTGGTTTTAGGTCAAAATTCCTTTTCAGTCAAAAGTTATGGCCAAAACAAGATCAGCTAGGGGCAAAACGATCATTTAAAAATCGACAAAAATCATGAACATGGGAAATGAGTCTAATGGTTGTTTCCCAAAGTTACATGACCATACGACTCATATGGGAAAGAAATAAATATTCTACGATACTCCTATGCGTAGAATGCGGGTTGTTACACAATGCCATTTAAGGCGCCATAAATTTCCATCCACGTAGTATGAAATGTGAGTGTCACATATTCATAAAACGCTTCTAATGCAAATGAATTTGTGAATAGTTTATGTGTTGAACTAACTAGAATATTTATGAACTTATATAAGCAATGATGAGCATCAACAAACATGATTAAATATTTCTAATCAATAACTGATAGTCAAATAAATTCGCTACACTACTTCGCAAATTCTAATCTTAGCGTCACTTAAATATTCACTTGCATAACGATTAAAAATAATATTTTTACATCGTCAATCACTTACTAACATAATAATAAAATTTTATTATCTTTCCATGTTCATCGTATTACTTTGCAGTTAATTTTATTTTTAACTACTATCAATTAACCGTTTAAATCGTTAATTTAACTTAATCAGTTTATGTTATAACTCCATGATATCAATGCGGTTTCATTTGCATATCATGCAAATAATTTTCATTGCATACATTAGTTAAAAATCTCATTTTTAACTAACTAAAAAGTATTTCATAACTTAATAAATTTTATTTATTAGCATACACTAATTGTTTCACTTAACAATTAACTTTCATGCAATTAAATCACTAATCTACCCTTTAAAATGTGAATTTAGATTTCTCACATACTTCAACAAATATACAAATACCAATTAAAAATCATATTTTTAATATGCTAATCATTATTTAACATCCTAATAAACTTATATTATCAACCAATAATCATGTAACGACCCGGGGAAAAACTCGACGCTTGAATTTTCGACAACAATACATAAACCCGTATTACTTGCCAAAAACCCGAGTATCGAACTCCATATTGTCAATAGAAAGAAATTAGAGGGTGAGAAAATAAAGAAAGAATATTAGAATAGAAGAAAGAAGAAGAACACCACATCAAAATCTCACAGCGGAACAAATAAAATATAATATAACAAATCTTTGTATACAAAAGAACTATATACACATACCAACTATCAGAGTACAATATATATCAGACACATCGGAATAAAAACTTTATATAACTAGCGGTGAAGCCTCTTGCTTCCAGCTCCCGAAACTCCAAGCGAAATCTGACTTGGAAATATACTCGGTCTGACCCGAGCACATTTGAATCAAAGCAAAATACACCGGGTCAGTCTGGAATACTTTCAGTGATAAATTCACAGAACCAACAACTTGTTTAACTTTGGAAAATCCTTTATGAAATCAAAGAATAATAGTAAGACCAGCCCACACATAAACACAGACGGTTTTTTACCTTACTATAACCCAAAATGTTTTGAAATCATAACTTATTCTGATATTATCATAGTGTCTAAATACAAATAAATAGCAATCTAGCGGAACGCTTGCATCTCACGCTCCACATATATAGTATACAAACCAAAACTGCGGACGCTTCTGGGAGATTGGATTCCAACTATGACAAGGTAAAGGACCACCTTTCGATAGTGTATCTCTAAAGGCGAATACACTGGGTTCAACAAGAACATCTTGCAACTCGGCCCACACATGACCGACCACTTATTGCGCTTGAGTGTATCGAATGTATATCACCGACGGTTGGGATCAGCAACCGTCTCCCGTAAAAGGGACAGCATCGAATATAGATTAAAGAAGCAAATGGAATTTCTCTAGATAGGTGATTATACACCCTAATGGGAGCGAACCACATAGCCATGCTGCCTGCCCGATTTTTGTCATTTCCCGGTTGATGAGGCTTGAGGCTAGAATTTATCTCTAGAACATCTGGTCATCATTCACTTTGAATATCACATTGTCAGATCTGTCAAATCACTAATTGACGTTCACAAATGTACTATGGGTATTAAAGAGGTGCCCCTTTTTGCCACTAACTCGGTATATTTGTAAAAATCAACGTATGTGGTTCTTAGGATATACTCTGTCAGACATTCGTCCATACAAGTCATCCAGGAACAGGATGAACCGAAGGCACCCTCCTACAACATCTTATATAGGAATCACCCCATGGATCGGTAGCGAGAAGTCCTTACAAATCCGTAGATTTCAACCACGACAGAATCACAAACCAAATAACCCTGGTTGCAAGCCAGAGGAATTCGATAAGTAGTCCTTCCGCTTAGGAAGATCCATGGTCTTCAATTTCTCCATCTTCAATTTCCATCTTCACGTATCTGTTGGTTCGGAATGGTTTTCGAATATAATTTCGATCTCGATCTTTTCGTACCAATAATTGTATTGGTCAGGTTTGATAGTCGGTGATTTAACTATCAAATAACAAATGTGTGAATAACATGAGTTTGCTGATTCATTACTTGGCACTACTTGGCCTTTTTACAAATAAATAAATAAATGGTAAATCAACCTTTAATTCTTTCAATATAATTAAACTTTATATTTATTCCCAATTATAACAAAAACTATTTTAAATACTTTCACTCATCCTAAACTAATACCATTCCTCGATAATAGTGAAGCCGTTCAAATTGGGGTATTTTATTTACCTCTCAGACCTTGATCAACAACGTTCTTATCTTAGAATAAATACCTGTTTGTAACTTAACCACTGATATTAAAATTCTCATTTACCACTTTGATTTCAAATCTGGTTTTGTAACCCATTCCTTATACTTGAAATCCTCGTTCAGTAAATCTCTTTACTTGATTCCTTTAATTATGTAAATATTCAATAAACACAACTTTTAACTTAAAACATTATTCCGCTTATACATTTTAAGTTCTATTGAAAATCCCTTGTCAAATAATTTGATTTCATCTATCTGGGCCTTTCTATAATAGAGTTTATCTTGGATAAAAATCCGTTTTCCATCTTCCTACAACAAGAACTCTTTTACTTGGATTTTATTTCCAAATCCCCTTACCAACTTTTAACCAAAATCACTATATGTATTTTCCCTTGCTTTTGAAACCCTTATTTCAATTATAGTGTTTCATTTAAACAAATTCTTTAACCTTTCAAAGATATCGTTTTGGTTTAAAAACCTTTTCCTAAGCCTCGCTTGGATTTCTCCTTAAATACTTATAATACTCCCCTAAGCCAAATTAAACAGCTTCTTATATTTAATTTTAAAACCATTACCCTTACCAAATTCTAATCTATTAACCATCTTCCCTAATAATTTCATTCGATCGAATTTACTTTACTTAATTTAGAAATTAAGTAAAACCTTATTTAAACCCCTAAATATACTTAACAATTCAATTTACCAATCTCATTTGAAACTTGAATTATAACTCTTTTTATAACTCTTATCGCCCATTTGATCAAACCATAACGCCACTTAATCATTTCTTAATTGAATTTCCAATTAAAAGTCAATGCTTTAATTATTATTAAATAAAATAATAATTAGCTTATATATTAACCATATTAAAATGGTTAACTTTGATATTAATTAAAAAATAGAATTATTATCATTTTTAAAAGCTTATTAAATAAAAATCAATTCCATTAACACTAAACAATTCGATAATTTCCTTAGTTTATAGTTAATCAAAGATTAACTAATAATTTAACACTAAACAATCTCGATAACTACTATGGATTCTAGTTAATCGAAGATTAACTACCATTTAACACCTTTCGTTAAACTCAACGAATATTCAAAGAATTTAAATCAAATTAATTCCCTTATCAATTTCAATTAACAACGGTCAATTTTACCAACCGTACATATTAGTTAACTATTAACTGAATATCATTTCTCATTTCCCCCTTCTAAATTAATTAAATAACTTAATTAATTTAAAAAACACCATTTAATTGTTTTAAAAACAATTAATCTATTCTACTAACCCATAGGTACATTCTGGCTTTCTGCTTTTAAAACTGGTATAAACCATTTAAATAAATTTTCTTATAAACTCGATTTAAAATATTTATTTCTAAATTTCTAATTCAATTATTTATATAAAATAATTGAAAAACTTTAATTCAGTTATAAAATAATTTATAACTTTAAAACTGCGTCAATTCAACGAACGGTAATCCGACGTCTGAAACAACACATTTTAGGTCATTCACTGCCAATTACCCAATCAACACTTGTCGATTGATTTTAAACACAACACAGGTGAATATCTATTCGACCATCACGTTCAAACAGGGTTTGCTACCATATGGGGTTAAATCAGTTCAAATAGTGTAAACAAACAACAAATACAATATTCGAGGAATCCGGTCGGATCCCTCCAACCTGTTCTTCCTTGCAACACAGCTCGTTATAACATTTCATAATAATGTATAAATTTCAATAATCTAATTTTTAAAACGATAAATAACAGCAACCAACCAAACAATAATCAGCCAATAGCAACCAATCAACCAATTTATACTTTTAAATGGTAAATTATATTTTAATATGAATTTACCACATCACAGGATTCCAGAAGGTGTGAGAATTAACTCACCAGATTATTTGGTTGACGGTGGACGCGTTTGTTCCTTTAAATTTGAAGTGAACGTTCAAAATTAGCCGAAATTTCAACTACGTTGGATCAGTGCCTAGTCAGTGCCATCGTCTAGATCTCGTCCCTGCGATCCCAACGGATTCTGTTTCACTGAATTTCGTCAACGTACGAGAAAGTTACGCTTATTTAAAGTTATATATATATACGATTTTAAACCATATTAATTAATTAATAATTAACTAAATTAATTACCTTTATTACCCAAAATATCTGCCACTTCATCATCGGCTTAAACAAATACACGTCTTCCCCTTTTGAACAATCTGAAACCCGATCAAAACCTTCTTCCCAAAACTTGATATCTGTAACGTCCCGCATTTTTATCGGTTTGTATTTGAATATTTAAATCGGTTTAAATATTGAATTTGGAATATAAGTGGATTTATATATTAATTAAATCAAAGTTGAATGCATAAAAATATATATTTAATATAATCGAGCCCATAATATTGCGGTAGTACGTAATTTAACGTTCTGAACTTCAACTGAGTGTACAGGACCCATTATTAGTCGGATTTCTTCGAAACAAGAAACGTTGGAATCTGTTAAACTATATCTTTCTAACAGAAGTGAAAATTCAAGATTTCGCGATATAGATTGCGAGTTATATCCAAATAAAATTTTCTAATAGTCACTATAGAATCATTTATCGACCGTAACGGTTTATTTGATATAACTAGATACTGGTTGTGGATTTGGACAAGATTCCTTTGAGACGTAGTGATAATTTAATTTTTCGAATTTTACTGTAATTTTTAATTAATTAAATATGCAACTTTTATTTGGAGTATTTTGCACCCTATAACAACATTTTGGGGTCTCACAATATAAGTTAACCTACCGGTATTTTTATATTTTTGTGATCGCGACACATTACTCATCTCAACGGTATTTTTATTTTTGTCCATAGTGGTGTGTATATAAACAGAGTCTACATATAACGGGGTTCGTACGCTCAACTTTATAATGCAAAACAAATTTAAATTTTGATTCACATGTATACATGTCACTTTCCTCCCATACTTCATTTAATACCCCGCAGCTTCCTCTAGCTACACATATCTTAAGTTATTTCCATCACTCCATGCAATTTCACTCATCACCTTTTTATATTACCAATGTACGACCCTCTGCTCCTTGGCAATCAAGTAAAGTAAATTTTCATTTCGTGCCAATCTGTATAAAATATATAGGTATGTATTATGGCGTAATGTGTAATCCATTTTGGTAAATGCGAAATACAGCCTGCCCTATGAAACTTAAAAGCCAAAGTATGGAAAGCTAGCACCATAAATATACAAATAGAAAGGACGCGACAAATGAATTTTCACATCGCAAGCCAACCATTTCTTCCAGATAATTCTATATCCTATCATATCTTGTACTTCCTACCTGCATTAACTCAAATGTAACATGACATGAGGCGAAAATTCAAAACTGCAGACCTACGAAGGAAATTACCACATGGCTACCTTTGACAAAAAATTTCACCCTACATGTACTATTAAGCCGACCTACTACACACCTACTCCTTGGCATGCACGTATCTTCAACCTATATATATCCAAGCAGTAGCGGCCACTCCATATTCATCTTGCAGAAGAAACAATTACAGGCGAAGCTATAATGGCCATAAAAAAATCGAAAATAAGTACGCTATTGTAATTCCTTCAACAATTTGTATTTCCTGAAGCAGTCAAGGCCATCCTTCTCGCTGGGATAATGTAGCGTGAGTCAGGAGATCATGTTACCGGAGTTCAAGATTATGGCGGGGAGTTCGAAGGCAAAGAACAATAAAGATTACGAGAAAATGGAGAGGATGAGGAGAATATGAAGATTGTTGGGTTTGACGCTCCTCTTGCACGCTGGAAAGTGAATGACGTAAGTCATATGAGGACATCGAAAATAGGAGCGAGACCTTAGGTTTCAGTTCACGTGTATGGCATGAGTAGTTATAGAGGAGTCGCAATCGAGAGGGAGGTGCGAGCTGATGGGAACGCTGCTAGCAGGGTAGAGCTCGAAAAGAGGAGCGACATGGCGGTGGTTTCACGAATAACGGTGGTGAAAAAGGGGAAGAGAACGAGAGGCTTAAATTATGGCCATGGTTATTACTGGAGCCGTGTGTGTTACTTCGGAGGAGATAAAGGCGAGTGGAACTGGTCGGTGAGGAAGATGATTTGCACGTGAAGAGGGAAACACTAGTTTCTTTTTCGTGATTTTTAAATGGGAGGAGAGGAAGCATAGGAGGCACGAAATTTCGAAAATGGAAGATGGAGGATACGGTTTGGGAAATACTGGAGGAGTGGAAGACGGGGTACTGGTGTAGGCGTTTTAGTATGCAGGTTGGAAGGCATTGGGCCGAAATGTTTATGAAGCCAATTTAAAAGAGAAGGTTAAAAAGAAAAAGAGAAGTGGGATTTCGTGAAGGACCGGAGGTATAAGTGTGGAAAAAAATAACAAAACAAAATGGCGGAGCGGGTTTTTAAAGAAATATGGGAAGAAGGAATATCTGGCGGCCGTGGGTTTTAAACATTGGCATTGGGCCATTTAAGAAAGTTAAAGCCCAATAATAATAAAATAAAGAAAGAAAAGAAATGGGGATTCAAGGTTGAAAGGCTTGAAGGGAAAGTTACTGGAGATACGCTGCGTGATCTCTTTTTTTTGGAGTACGAGTAAAGGAACGATAGCAAGCTTAAGACACGAGTTTGGGCTGATTCAAAAAGGTAAAGCCAATTATTAAATAAAAATAAAAATAAAGAAATTTAAGGTTAGTTTAATTTAAAATATTATATCAAATTATTTATGTGATATTTTGTGCATACGGTGTCAGAATTGTGAACTGTCTGATCCGTCAGGATCGTATGATCATAGGCTATACCATGGAGCTGGTTTGGAACTGTTCAGAGCTCGTTTGAATCTTAGACGAAATAAAACGTTGGATCCATTCAATCGACCATTAATCGTTATTTAACGATTCATGACAAAGGTGAGTAAACTCACTAACTTTGATCAGTTCTATAATTTTATAAATGGATAATATTTGATTGCTGTGTGATGGTTGTTTGGATGAATTGCTTTTTAATTGTTTGAAATTTTAGATACAGTTATATACATATAAACCATTGGTTAAATATTGATTCCATTTATTACAATATTTCACGTTGTTATGAAATCAGTATCATTATATTAGTTAACAGCTGTGGATGTAGGGAAACAGGTTGGAGGAATCCAACTGGATTCCTCAATAATTATATTGTTGTTTTCATATATTGCATTATATGATGTGATAAATAATTTGTGGTTGATTATTGTATATTTGGGGTGTTTGAATAACACGACATGAAATAATTGGTATTAAAACACAGTGAAATATATTCGAATATATTAGAAAAGAAATTGGGGATTTTAAAAAGGAATTTCTATTTTGAAATAGAAATGGAATTTCAATTAGCTAGAATGCAATGACTTGTTTTAAAAAAAATAAGTAAATTGATTTATAAATGGTATTTATAAATAAAGCGAAATGATATATTAATAATTTGAAATGATAAATTCAAGAAATGAATTTATTAAAAAGGAAAGGGAATTATTTGATAAAGAAATAAAATTATCAAAAGGGATTCGATTTGGTAAATAAAATAGATTTTAAAAGGAAATACTTGAAAAATGAATAGAATTGTATAAAAGAGAATTTTACACTAGGAAGGTTTAGACTCGTGCTTCGTACATGGGTATAACATGATAGGAATTTAAAAGTGAATATTTAATAGAAATATGTTTTAACAAATAAGGTAAGAAGATAAATTTATAAATAATGTTTTATAAATTAAGTAAAATATTTATCATTGGA
This sequence comes from Allium sativum, assembly GCA_030737875.1. Taxonomy (NCBI): domain Eukaryota; kingdom Viridiplantae; phylum Streptophyta; class Magnoliopsida; order Asparagales; family Amaryllidaceae; genus Allium; species Allium sativum. The sequence continues at coordinate 401,686,428 of CM060922.1, read as the reverse complement.
TAAATTGGATATATAAAATCTGAATTTATATGGAGAAGTAAATCGGTTTCAACACCGATATTTGAAATGGAATTTGAACTTGGTATTTAAAAAGGGGAATTTGAACGAGGTATTAAGTGATTACAAGGAAAAATAAGATTTGTATGAATAATTTTGCAAATAAAAATATAATAGACTCAGTCGAATTGAATAGAGTTAATTGATTAGAGTTAAGTGAATAGAGTAAATCGAATAGAGTTAATCGATTAGAGTTAATCGAATATTAGTAATTCTAGTAGAATTAATCGAGTTAGAGTTAGTCGAATATTTGTTATTTGAAGGGAGATTATCGAATATAGTTTATTCGAAGAAAAGTGAATCGAATGTTAGTTATTCGAAGTGTGTAATAACCCGGAAATCTGGACCAATTTAAAATTTTTATTTTGGCAATTTTAGTGAATTTTGATTATTTAAAATGAATTATTTTAAATAATATCGACGAGAAATTTATTTTGAATGGAATTCGAACGTATATATTATATAGATCGTCGTTAGAATATAAATATTTATCTATATATATAAAAGGAATTGAAAATGGCGCGGTAGTTCGATATTTCGATTTCAAACTTCAAATGAATGTACAAGATTCAAAATAAACTAGATTTTAGTGAAACCAAAAATAATAGAATCTAATTGAGAATATCTTTCCAACGAATCTGAAAAATCAAAATTTCATAGCGGGAATCAAAAGATATGCCCAAGTGAAAATTCAGAATAGTCGCTATGGAATTCTGGCCCTTAAAAATGGAAATTTTGCAAACGACCTCGGTTTTCGACGAAACCACTTTTGTTGGATCCGCGATGTCAAATTATTGCTAGGTTTCAAATTTCATAATTTTTCGAATCAATATGAGAACGTGGCAAAGGAAAACGCGTTTGACCAGTTTTAGATGATTTTAATCGACTGGAAAATGGCCATTTTTCAAACGGTCTCAGAATCTGATGAAACTAGTTTTGTTAGGACCGTATCGTCAATACGAGGTTAGAAAATATTTTTTGGGAATTTTTAGGGTCAGTATGTGGCCCCGGTAATTTGAAATGTGCGTTCAAATTCAATATATAGATTTATATTTTAAATTTAATCGAAAACTAAATGAAACAGCCGAACTGGCTTACGAAACATATCCCATTGTGTCCGGAATAGGGGTATTACGCTGGGAGTGACATTCGTTGGGTTTTATTTGGAGTTGGTAACAATTAACAAGTATTTTTGAATAAAATAATAATAATAATAAATAATATAACAAATATAAAAGGGCAAATTAGAATTCAGCAAACCCTTATTTCCTTTTGCCAGGTCAACGCAGTATATAGCCGTCGCTCTCCTACGATTCACGATCGAAAATGCTCCTGCCTTCTCCCTCAAAATTCTCACCCTCCACGCGGAATTAAAGCATGGTTCCAAAGTGGAAAATGGGGAGATTCTTCTTCTCCTTCGATCTATACGGGTATCAATATCCCTAGGGAACTAGATCGCAAGAAATTAATGCCCAAACAGGCTGCCGTCGAACCACTTTTCTGGGCGCTTAGGGGCACCGAATGTGCCACGTCAGCTGGCGGAGGAAGAGGAGTCTCTGGCCTACCTCGTGGCTGTCGTCGATTGGATTCTGGCAGCTCCAGTTAGGTGCAGCGACGACAGATTAGGTTGAACGGCGGGGTTCTCTTATCTGAGGGGAACGATGGGTTTAACGGTGAAAGGTAGCTTTTTTTCCTTTTTTATATATTTACAATGGAATTGTTTAAAGAAAGAAAATTAATTAAATACATTGATTTAAAATCAGTTTTTTTACATATAAAGCTTTGAATTTTAATTTCAGATTTTAATAGTAAATAGCATAGTTTTATAAAATATAAATAGCATGATTTTGTTTATATAAAAGATACAATTTTGTTATTATAAAAAGATTGGTTTTTTTTATATACGTGAAAGAGAAAAGAAAAATATAATCTTTATATGAAAAGTTAGAAAAGAAAAATATAATCTTTACTAGAAGAAGAACGATATAAAAATATAATTTTTATTAATGTAGAATAGTAAAAATATAATTTTTATAATATAGGAAAGTTAAAGATATAATTTTTATACTAATGGCATATTAAAAATATGATTTTTATATTATAGAAAGAATAAAAATATGATTTTTATATTATAGAAAGAATAAAAATTCGTTTTTTATATATTGAATAGTGAAATAAAAATTCGATTTTTATATATGTAGTGACTACGGGTAGTGAAATTGACAAAAGGCGAGCACGGCGAAGATTTTTACATAAGAAGAGTCGTGGCGTTTGGATTAGCTTTTAGTGAGAACTTATCACTTTTAATTTAATTTTCTAGTTAAAATATATACTAGGATGCAGACGGTGTTTAGTAGCACCCGACACCCGTCGTCCACAGACCATGGACGGCTTGTATGCTTGTTTGTTTAATTTTGATGTGTAGTTGATTGTGTGAGGTTATGTGAAATGAAATAAAACATTTATATAGTTGAAATAAAATATTTTATAGTGGAAAATATTTTATAGTTAAAAATAGAACTTTTAACGTGTATATGAAATGAAATAAAAATAAACAAATCGGACGATTTGTTTATATACACACATTTGACTGATATTGATTGGGACGATAAATTTTACACATCACCCAACTGCACAAATAAAATCTGTGTTTGATTGTTTGAAACCCCACACGGGTATTGGGATGAGATTTGACGTACACTAATCCCGATTGTTTAGTTGTATGTCGATCGATTGATTGACCGACTGTTATAAGTGTTAAATATTTATATTCGATGCTTATACAGTGTAGAATGCACTTTGGATGATGGTTGATTATTCATCGTTGTTATTGTATACATGTGTTGTAGAAAATCCATATAATTAACATTATATGGTAATTGATTGGGCCTCATTCCATATTTGAAAAAGAAATATTTGAAATAGAATATTTGAAAATAGAAATATATGAAGCCGTGTTGATTAGATTGACGCCATTTTGACGTGAACGATATTTATATCAATTTTATTCATTTTATAATGAATATCGAAAGTGATTTCAAAATCTGATATTTTGAAAAGAATTGAAATTCGAATTAAATTGAATAGAAATGAATTCGAATTGGAATTGAATATAAATGAATTCGAATTGAAATTGAATAGAAATGAATTCGAATTGAAATTGAATATAAATGAATTCGAATTGAAATTGAATTGAATTGAAAACGAACTGAAATTGAATTAGAAATGAATTCGAATTGAAATTGAATATAAATGAATTCGAATTGAAATTGAATAGAAATGAATTCGAATTGAAATTGAATATAAATGAATTCAAATTGAAATTGAATTGAAAACGAACTGAAATTGAATTAGAAATCAATTTGAATTGAAATCAATTTGAAATGAATTTAAAACGAATTTATAAGGAAAAATTCAATTTTGATTTGAATTAGAAATGAAGTTGAAATCGTTTTGAAACGAATTTAAAACGAGTTATAAAAATACGTTTTTTAAAAGGTAATCGACCAAGTATATATTATATATAATATAATGGTCTGAATAGAACGCGTCGCGCTGCGGTAGTTCGTGAATTTCGACCATTGGCTTCAAATGGATATTGCGGGAGATCCGACCATCGGATTCTCCTAAAACTGGAACCGTTGGGTTCGTATCGAAAAGAGCTTTCTAACAAATATTAGAAATTTGAAATATAACGGTTGGATTTGGAATTATGTCCAAATCAAATTTGGAAAAGGTCGCTGTAAGTGCAGTTCGATGGCCGTTGATGGAAATCGAATGTACGGGCCTTAATAAAATTATTAAAACTAGTAATAATTTGTGTAAAATCATAAGAAATGATTTGGGAAAAATTAGGATGAAAAACTCCATATTTGAAAAGATAAAAATAGATTTTTATCGAAATGAACTAGTTTTGAACTAGAATTAAAATTCTATTTATTTTTAAGTAAATAAATTTGATTTGAAAGGGTTTTAAAAGTAACCAGGATTTCCAATAATTGAATTGGAATGGATTTGAATCGAAATTGTCTTTGGATTATTTCGATGTTGGATTTCGTGATTATACAGATATTGTTATGGAAATTTGAAAGATATATTTATATCGTTATTTCCAATACGATATTTGTGGGCCGTAGAATTTGATATTGAATATAAGCCGATATATTTTCTATTCAGAGCCTTGTATTTAATATCAAATGTGATTTGGGTTTGTCGTGAATGGTGTCTTCATTAACACTGTTCTTAAGCCCAGTTGAGAAAAAGATTAAATCTTTTATTTAGATTTAATGAAGTGTACCAATTAAATAATATTTAATTGGAATTGAATTGGTATTGATTTGTGGGTTTATCGTGAACAGTGTTTTAAATAACACTTGTTCTTTAACCCGATAATTAATAGAATGTGATTTTGGGTTGTCGTGAACGGTATCTTCAATAATACTGTTCTTAGACCCAAAGGAGTTAAGAAAATCAGAAACTAACTGGAGATTAGTTAAGTTGAATGGTTTCTGGGGTATTGATCTAATGTTGGTTTCGGCCTTCGGGGTTAATACTTAGAGAATTGCTCACTTGCTAATTTATGGTTAGGGTCTGATTGAAATGTATTGCGATTTTGGGTTTATAGTGAACCGTGTTTTAAATGACACTGATTCTTTAACCTAGTTAAAGATTAAAACTAAGTGGAGTTTTAATGAATCTTTAATTAGATTGAAAAGATCGAGAATGGAGTATCACCAGTTTTGCTCCAGGCGATAGTTAAATCTTTAATTAGATTTGAACGTGAAATGGTAATTGAATTTACCGATAACACCGTGGTGTTAGATATGAAGTATTACTAGTTTTACTTCATGGGATGAATAGGTTGGGATTGGGAAATTAAAACAAATGATTACTTCGGTAAGGTTCATTAATCCCGACTATTTAGAATTGATATTCAAAAGAAGGTTAAAGAGTAAATTTAAAAGGATTTATCTTTGATAAAATTAATGGGAACCTTTCCCTTAGATTATGAAATTTAGAAACTAGACGTAGGTTAGATAAGATGAGTGGTCTCCTGGATATTGATCTGATGTTGGTTTCGGCCTTCGGGGTTAATATTTGGGAAATTGTTCTCTTGCTGATTTACGGTTAGCGGCTGATGAATTGGAATGAGGCGTATGTTGTGTTTGTGTAACATTTGTTTACTATATACGCGGGTTGTTCGGAAAGGCCGGGTTTATACCCATTCTGAATAACCGATTCGACGATAAGTCGAAGATGATGATGGTGGTCGAAGACCGGAAGTCTTCACATCATTTGGGTGATTACTGATCTTGATTGGGCTGTACACCCAAGATGAGGGAATCAGTTGGTGGTCGTCCAGACGTACTTGGTGATCGACGGATATGCGAGGAAAGTGCCTCCGGTTTCGTTTAGACCTAAAACGGACTTGTAAATGGATGGTGTGTTTGACATTGTATTCCTTTATATTGTATTCGTTGATCTCTGCTAAATATATATCTGTTTGGCGGTGGAGAATTTATTCTCTTGCTTAACGCCCTTCTCTGAGTCATACGAGCTCAGAAGTTATATATTGGCAGAAATCAGTGGTACGATATGGATTGATAGCGTGGCATGCTGAGATGCAGTGATCCAGACTTTTGTTGAAAAGCAAAGTTTGGTGGATGATGATCAAAGCGCAGCTTTGATATAGCATGGCTTTGTGTATAGCGTTGATTCGCGAGCCTCACACCCCGGTATGGTGGTAAACTGATGGTTTGATCAGTATGCTTTTTTAATGGTTGGGCGCCTTAGCGGTGTCGTGGATTCGGTCGACCGAGATGAGCTTAGTGCTCAGGGATAGAGTAAGCAGTGTTTTCTCTCGTTGGAACGTAAGCCGCGGTGATACTCTGGTCCCAAAAGTGCGGATGTGCATTACGGTGGTTTCTCTTGCTGGGACGTAAGCCGTGGGGAATTGCACTACGCGATCGATCTTTCGAATCAGGATCCACCATGATGGAAATCCAATTTCCAATACGTGTATTTCGGTTTTATTTGTAGAGCCTAGTATGGCGACATAGTGGGATGGGGCGCTTATGCCGTCTATGATTGATACTTATGATTTGAAGATGTTTTATACAATATGCGCTTATAATAGTATCAAAAGATTTGTTTTAAAACGTATCAAGCATTCTTGGCTATTATAAGGTAAAAACCCTATCCCCCAGCTTGCGTTGCATTGTGTGATAGGACCCGGGTCTTATAATAGCTTCATTTTCCTTTATTTAGCATTGCGCTGTTGTTTTATGCACTGGTGTTCTTGGGAGGAAACCCGTTCCGTGTTATACGGCGTGGTCCTTTGATTTACCTAACTTTAAAATAAAGATTAATAACTGTTTTAGTTCTCACACCAGTCCCATGACTGACCTGGAGTTTATTGTTTTAACCTAAACTCTGGATGCCCTTATTTTGACACGGGCAGCTAGTAGTTTTGGTTTTGCAGATTTATATTCACAGGATCCTGATTTACAGCTGGAACGATACTCGGAAAGCTTTGTATCCGCGTATTACTTCTAGTGGTGTATTGTATTATTTTCCGCTGCAATGTATTTAAATGTAATTTAAATCTCTGATATTTCTGTGTAATATTTATTCATTCATACTCAGTATATTCTTGTATCTGATGGAATTGTTGTAATAAACAATGAAATGTTCTTCCGTCTGCGTTCTTTTGTGTGTTGTTCTCAATTCTATCCGCGCTTTCCTCACCGGGGAAGTTCGGGTCATTTCAAAGTGAGTTAACCTAATATTAGTTATTCGAAGTGAGTTAATCGAATATTAGTTATTTGAAGAGAGTTAATTAAATAAATTTATTCGAAAGAGAAGTATTCGAACATATTTTATTCGAAAGAGTGAGTTATCGAATATAGTTTATTCGAAATGGAGTTATCGAATATAGTTCATTCGAAAGAGAATTTTACATTGAGATTCGATTATATCGAATGTAGGAAAGTACTATTTACTATCCGTTTTTTTAAAAGCAAGTCTTAATTATTTATTATTATTTATTTAAATTAAGAAATAAAATTTATAGTTTAAAAGTTAGATATTTCGGAAGAAAGATTTATAACGTTATCGTTATAACCAATATTTATCAAAAAAGGAAATTTCGAATGTAAATCTAAGAAATGGGCATAAGCAATAAGTGTTAAGATTTGAGTTGTGAACTTTATCTGTTGAAAGTTTGAGAACGTTGTTCAGTTAAAGTCTGAGAGGTAATTATACCCTAAATTGATTGACTTCGTAATTAACTAAGGAATAGTTGAAGTTCGATGGCAAAGATTGATTGAAGATACAGTAAGTAATAAGCGATTAATGGATTGAGCGGTCATAATGATGTGGTATATATCATTCATTTAAAATCAATATAAATGAGTTTTGGAAACGTTTTCCAATAAAATCAGAAATGTTTTCTAAGCATGGAAAATGAAATGCTTTGTTAATAAGGAATGGAAATGTTTCCCAATGCCAATAACGTATATTTTCTAAATGTAGAAAATAAGAAATTATGAATATACTGAATCAGGAAATGGAAAATGAATAAATCAATGATAAATGAATGTAAGAGATAAATGATGACTAATGATTGATCGATAGAATTTCCATCTAGAAATAATATCATTGTTTGCACACGTATTTTCCTTTGATAGTTTAATCACTGACTATCAAAGTTTTGACCATTTTTACGTCGTCTATATGGAGAGACCGGGATCAGATTCATTATCTGAAAACCACTCTGTATAGGCGTTAATGTTGCGATCAAATATGGGGAAGATAATTGAAGACGATGTTATGCAAAGGCTGTCCTATTTACAGAATAGTGCCTTCGGTTTGTCCAGTCCCAGGACGACATATATGGAAGAATGTCTGATAGAGTATATCTAATGGATCACGTAAGTTGATCACTTCAAATGTATCCACGTTTGGTGGCGGAGGAATTCGATGCTCTTAGCTTTATACCCATGGGATTTTTATGGAAATCAATTTGTGATTTGGCGGGTATGACGATGCGGCATTCAAAGCAAAGGAGGTATGATCTGTCAAAAGATACGTTATGACCTCAAGCCTCATCAACCGGGAAATGACAAAAAAATCGGGCAGGCAGCATGGCTAAGTGGGTCGCCCCCATTAGGGTGTATTTTCACCATCTAGAGGATATTCATATTTGTTACTTCTTTTTTCTTCTGTATCTCCCGGGAACGGTTATGTTGCTAGCAACCGTAGGTGACTATATATTCGACACACTCAAGAGAAATGAGTGGTCGGTCATGTGTGGGCCGGGTTGCGAGACGTTCTTGTTGAACCCATTATATTCCTCTCTAGAGACACACTATCGGTAGGTGGTTCCATATCGTGTCATATTCGGAATCCAATCTCCCATAAGCACCTGCGGTTTTGATTGTATATTATAAATATGGAGCGTGAGATGCAAGTGTTCGGCTAGATTGTTAATTATTTGTGATTAGACATTATTATAATATCAGAATATTATTGAATTTCAAAAATGTTTTTGGGTTATCGTAAGGTAAAAACCATCCATATTTATGTGTGGATCGGTCTTACGTTTATCTTTTCTTTTTGAAAAGGATTTTGAAAGTTAAACCAAATGGTTGGAGTTTACTCACACCAGTCCCATGACTGACCTAGAGTTTATTTTGTTTTGTTTTCTCTAAACTCTTGGGTGCCCAAATTTGTACAGGCAGTCAAGTGGTCGGGATTTACAGATACACTAGATGGAGCTTGTAATAGGAGGCTTCAACAGCATTTTATAGCTATTGTTTATTGCCACTGTGATGTAAGTGTTGTACTCTAATATACAAATACATATTTGTGTTTTCAATGTTATTTTGTATACTATATTTCATTCGTTCCGCTGTGAGATTCGTGTTACTCTGATGTTGTTGTGTTCTTCTTCTTCTATTCTAATAGTTCTACCTTATCTATTCTCACCCTCTAACTTCTTTCTATTAACTATCCGGTATTTCCGATATTTGAATAGTCGACATTGGTTTTTTAGTCGATTTTCGGAGTCGAAAATTTCCGTGGTCGTTACAGTGGTATCAGAGCTGAAGGTTAAGTAATTACCTTAACTATGTGGCGTAACTCAATAGAGATGGAGTTAGTAATACTCTAGATTGAGTTGAGTGTATATATATACGAGAGAATGTATTTCTAGATTATATAAAATGGTTTTATATTGTGTTGATTGGTTTGTCGAGTAGTTTTTGAATTCTGGTCGATACAGTAGTGCAAACCGTGTCGAATGGTGTTTCTAAACTCTTGAACAGATTAATTTGACATAGTATGTTTTGAAAGGAGGGTAAATGAAATAATTTTACCCAAATTATATTTTAATATAAGAGAAGTATATATATTGGAATTATTATAATATATATTGGACATGTTGATTTGTTAATCGAATAAGATTTTAATTGAAATGGTTATGAATAACCAATCAAAATTCATATAAGAGTGATATATAAAATCCAAATGAATTAAATCTAGCTTTAATCAGAATTGGAATTAAAATTCTGGAAACTAGGAAAAATGTTGAAAATGGATTTTGAATTTAAAATATATGAAAATTTCAAGATCCTAGGGGATTTGAAAATGTTTTTCGAATAGTGTAAAATATATTTTTGAAGTAATTTCAGAATGAAAGTGTTTAAAAATAGTTTTGGAAAGTAATATAATATTGAACTCACTTCGATCACCAGAAAATAATTCTGATGATGACGGCCGCATCGTCAGTGTCATTTTCGAGTTTCCAAGTGACGGATTACTACCAAAGATATTGTTTTTGAATTGCTTTGAGAAAACGAGTTGTTAAAAATTCAAATGCTTTGAATTGCGATTATTATTTGTAATATATATGATTTCAAACTGATTTGGGATAAAATCCCAGGAATTTGAATTCTGGAGTTTAAAAATTTACTTAGTAAGTAAATAAATAGAAATTTAACTAAGTTAAAAAAAATTGGATTAGAGATAATCTAGGATGGAATTTGATTGTGGAGCAAGAATTGGAGTTGAAATAGGAATTTGGCTTAGTAAAGCGATAGATTGGTTTGAGAATGGATTGATGGGGGATCAACCAAGGATGCTTGGATATATGTTAAAGTGATAGCAAATGGCAGAGATAGAGTTAAATGCTAACAAAAAGGTACAAGTTACATTTTATTCGAATATGAGATTTATGAGATATTTTTGGAAAGCCGCATGGATGTTTGATTTTCTGTTGAATTTGGAAAAGCCCAAAGAAGTAAGTTGTAATAGTACCGATTGAGCCGTGCAGAGGAGATGCTGGAAAAATTCTCCGAAAATTTAACCCGTTAGGAAATTTTCAGAATTTCTGGAACTATTTGTTAAGAAAGATTTTTTTTTTGAATTAATCAGTTCTGTTGAAGCCAAATTAAAGGAAAAAGAAAAAAAAAAGATTTTTAACCTGACTATAATATGGAATGTAGCATTTTCCCTATCTTAGAAATTTCGGGGATGAAATTCTTTTAAGGGGGAAGGAATGTAACGTCCCGCATTTTTATCGGTTTGTATTTGAATATTTAAATCGGTTTAAATATTGAATTCGGAATATAAGTGGATTTATATATTAATTAAATCAAAGTTGAACGTATAAAAATATATATTTAATATAATCGAGCCCGTAATATTGCGGTAGTTCGTAATTTAACGTTCTGAACTTCAACTGAGTGTACATGACCCATTATTAGTCGGATTTCTTCGAAACAAGAAACATTGGAATCTGTTAAACTATATCTTTCTAACAGAAGTGAAAAATCAAGATTTCGCGTTATAGATTGCGAGTTATATCCAAATAAAATTTTCAAATAGTCGTTATAGAATCATCTATCGACCGCAACAGTTTATTTGATATAACTAGATACTGGTTGCGAATTTGGACAAGATTCCTTTTAGACGTAGTGATAATTTAATTTTTAGAATTTTACTGTAATTTTTAATTAATTAAATATGCAACTTTTATTTGGAGTATTTTGCACCCTATAACAACATTTTGGGGTCTCACAATATAAGTTGACCTACCAGTATTTTTATATTTTTGGGATCTCGACACGTTACTAATCTCAACGGTATTTTTATTTTTGTCCATAGCGGTGTGTATATAAACGGAGTTCTACGTATAACGGGGTTTGTATGCTCAACTTTATAATGCAAAACAAATTTAAATTTTGATTCACATGTATACACGTCACTTTCCTCCTATACTTCATTTAATACCCCGCAGCTTCCTCTAGCTACACATATTTTAAATTATTTTCTTCGCTCCATGCAGTTTCACTCATCACCTTTTTATATTACCAATGTACAACCCTCTGCTCCTTGGCAATCAAGCAAAGTAAATTTTCATTTCATGCCAATCTGTATAAATATAAAGGTATATATTATGGCGTAATGTGTAATCTATTTTGGTAAATGCGAAATACAGCCTACCCTATGAAACTTAAAAGCCAAAGTATGGAAAACTAGCACCCTAAATATACAAATAGAAAGGACATGACGAATGAATTTTCACAACGTAAGCCAACCAGTTCTTCCAGCTAATTCTATATCCTATCCAATCTTGTACTTCCTACATGCATGAACTCAAACGTAACATGACATGAGGCGAAAACTCAAAACTGCAGACCTACGAAAGGAAATTACCACATGACTACCTTTGACAAAAAAATCACCCTACATGTACTGTTAAGCCGACCTACTACACACCTACTCCTTGGCATGCATGTATCTTCTCCCCTATATATATCCAAGCAGTAGCGGCCACTCCATATTCATCTCGCAGAAGAAACAATTACAGGCCGAGCTATAACGACCATAAAAAAATTCGAAAACAAGTACGCTATTGTAATTCCTTCAACAATTTGTATTTCCTGAAGCAGTTGAGGCCATCCTTCCCGCTGGGATAATGTAGCGCGAGTCAGGGGATCATGTCACCGGAGTTCAAGATGGCGGCGGGGGGTTCGAAGGCGGCGAACTATAAAGATTACGAGAAAATGGAGTGGATGAGGAGAATATGAAGATTGCTGGGTTCGACCCTCCTCTTGCACGCTGGAAAATGAATGACGCAAGTCAGATGAGGACATAGAAAATTGGAGCGAGACCTTGGGTTTCAGTTCACGTGTATGGCGCGAGTAGTTATGGAGGAGTCGCAATCGAGAGGGAGGTGCGAGCTAATGGGAACGCTGCTAGCAGGGTAGAGCTCGAAAAGAGGAGCGACATGGCGGTGGTTTCACCAATAACGGTGGTGAAAAAGGGGAAGAGAACGAGAGGCTTAAAGTATGGCCATGGTAATTACTGGAGCCGTGTGTGTTATTTCGGAGGAGATAAAGGCGAGTGGAGCAGGTTGGTGAGGATGACGATTTGCACGTGAAGAGGGAAACACTAGTTTCTTTTTCGTGATTTTTAAATGGGAGGAGCGGAAGCATGGGAGGCACGAAATTTCGAAAATGGAAGATGGAGGATAGGGTTTGGGAAATACTAGAGGAGTGGAAGACGGGGTACTAGTGTAGGCAGTTTTAGTATGCAGGTTGGAAGGCATTGGGCCAAAATGTTTATGAAGCCAATTTAAAAGAGAAGGTTAAAAAGAAAAAGAGAAGTGGGATTTCGTGAAGGACCGGAGGTATATGGGGGGGAAAATAACAAAACAAAATGGCGGAGCAGGTTTTTAAAGAAATCGAGGAAGAAGGAATAGCTGGCTGCCGTGGGTTTTAAACATTAGCATTGGGCCATTTAAAAAAGTTAAATCCCAATAATAATAAAAGAAAGAAAGAAAAGAAACGGGGATTCAAGGTTGAAAGGTGTGACGGCCCGCCCCGCACCAACCGACGTTTTACTCCAACTGTGCGCTGTACACATGTCCAATTGGCATGGGACGGTCGCCAAAGAAGAGAAAGAAAGAAGATGAACCAAATAAAGAACCTGTAATATGTCTCACAGCGCATGGAATAAAATATAATAGCCAACATATACTTGACATAAAACAGATGAGACAGTGCATAAGCTGAAAACTTGAACTAACATCATCAGAGTAGCGGAAATATCAAATACAGCTTATTACAACTTCAAAATACTGTCTCTAAGATAAACAAAATAGGTATGCTACTAATGCCCAAAGTAGATACCAATCACGACACAGGGAGAATGACTATATATCATACGTGGAGCCTCCTGCTCGTCTTCAGTCCATCTACCAAGCGCACTACCAGCTATCCCTGTCTCTAGTCTGCTCGTGTGAGCACCCAGAGTAATAAGAAGAAACATAAAACTCTGGGTCAGACATCAGTCTGGTATGAGTGGTAGCAAGCATAAACAGAATAATAACAGGTATACTAAGTCATACCTGAACCTGGACCTGCAACCAAAGAGTTAGTACTACACGGTACAACACTCTATGATGTCACAAACACATAGTATAAGTATACGGGGGTGGGGGATGTGTGTGTCAAACAATCAAACATAACAACCATCCTCGCATCTCTCACTCAGTGCGTAAAGCATACGACATCCACTTCTTCGATCACTAGAGCACTTTACTCAAATGACAGAACTCGACTTTGTACGACTATGTACATTCCTACTACCACCAACGCCATACCTATGGGATCACGCCCAACGTTTCCATGACCCCACTCCATTGGTAGGTAGCTCCCTAGTCGCACCATATCCAAAGCCCGAGTTTGTCTCTCTACCCCCAACACCTAGTGATCCAAAGTCATAGACATCGACAACTCCTTAGCACGCGTCCCGCAGCAAAGCCCAATCACGAAGTGAACTCATTGGTTCCCGTCTGGATCCTGAGCTCAAACTTCCACTTGAACTACCTTTGCATTTCGGGTTATGGACCTCCATTGGATCGGTTCGGATCCCTTTCATCATCATTGGGATCGTGGCCTTCATCGTCTCGGTTCGTGACTACCACCTCGGATCGGATCGGAGTACTCGTGGCCTCCAGTCCCATCCGGATCGGATCGGGTTCTCCATGGCACACTGGATCGGTTCGTGGCTTCCAGTCTCGCCTGGATCGGATCAGGTTCTCCATCACGCAACGGCTCGGGTCACGCCTCCTGGTCATAGTTCCAAGCGCCTCGCCCTCCTCCAAGTCTTTGATTCGTTGTCCTCAAGGTGATCAGATCGGATCGTGTCGTTATCACCCCAAGCGGGTCGGGTCGGAGTCTTCAATCACCAAGTCTTGAATCGCGACTTCTCGGATCGGTTCGGATCCTTCAGCTCGTGGCGCAGCTTGCTTCACTATAACGATCGGTTCGGTTCGTGGTGAAGAGAAAAGGGGCGGTTCGGTTCGGTAGGGGCGATCCGATCCGATTTCCTGCACTAATTCCTGCAACTTTCCAGCAAGTGTTTATACGCCTCTCGACGGCGTTTTCGACCATTCTAACTATTGCAATCACTCACAAAGCATGTCATAGAGTCATAGCAACACATACAAGTGACCTCAAACACCAAAACAACAATATGACATGGTAAAATGGATCAAACATGCCCAAAACCCCATATTTTTTCCTTAAGCATATGTGAGCATAACTAATGACATGATTAGCAAAACTTAACCAAATTAACCCAAACTCACATCAGAGGTCTAAAACATTATTCATGAATTTATAAACATTTTTCCAGAATTTATTTTCGTTTAAAAACGCTAATTAGCACTAATCACCCCGAATAACCATAATTAGTGCAAAAAGCAAGCTAATCACTCACCTTAGCCACAAATAAAACAAGATCCGAAATAAATCTCTGATTTGGTGAAGATGACAAGGTGTTGTAGCAGCTCTAATCCCGATTTGGTGTTGATTTGCCTTGATTTGTCGTTGCTAATCCTTTTTCTTCAAGTTTGGAGTGGTTTGGAGTGATTTAGAGGTTGGAGGCCATTAATAGGGTTCTATGAAATAAAATGGTGGCTGAAAAAATGACTAAAAGGATGTTTTCTAACCCTAATCAGCCCTTATACAACCCCAATCCCGAAATCTCCTTATGGGCCCAATTGCTAACTATCCGGTTTAGCCCAATTATGCAGTTTTTCACCCTCTAAACCTTGTTTCAGCCATATCTCCCAAACGGTAAGTCCGTTTGGCTATTATGACCACTCTACGGAAAGAGAAACCATCAAACGAATCTAATGGAAGTGGTTTCAGGTCAAAATTCCTTCCCTATCAAAAGTTATGGCTAAAACAGTATTGACTAGGGGCAAAATGGTCATTTAAAAATCGACAAAAATCATGAACAGGGGAAATGGCTCTAATAAATGTTTCCCAAAGTTATATGACCATACGACTTCATGCGGGAAAGAAATAAATATTCTACAATCCTATGATGTGTAGAATACGGGTCGTTACACTCTTCCCCCCTTAAGAAATTTCGCCCCCGAAATTCCCTAATCAAAACACACACAAGGGTCCCGCATGCCTATCAATCATAAAACAACCATCAAACATGCAAAACAAGCAAAATAAGTCTATCCTAGCATGCGGAATAACTAAATCACAAAGTAAATCTTACCAGGCAAAGAGTTCTGGATAAGCCTTTCTAATGCTCTCCTCTGTCTCCCAAGCACAATCATTTTCGTCCTCGCCCCACTGAACTTTGACTAGCTTCACCGACTTTCTTCGAAGTTGCTTCGTATCCTGCCCCACAATACGAATCGGCTTGCGGTTCTCAACCGCCTCAGGTTCTACTTCGAAGTCCTCTAACTGATCAGGTGAAATAGTCACATTTGAGTCGTGAACGAACTTCCTTAGTTGGGAAACATGAAACACATTGTGAACTCCTGCCATTTTCTCTGGTAAGCCAACTCTATACGCCAAATTCCCAACTTCCTCGAGAACTTGGAAAGGACCCACAAATCTTGGTGCTAACTTGCCTCTCCTGCCAAATCGTATCACGCTTTTCAACGGAGAGATCTTGACAAACACCAAGTCACCAACGGAGAATTTCAAGTCTCTTCTCCTCTTATCAGCATAACTCTTCTGCCTATCTTGAGCAGCTTTCATTCGTTGCTGAATAATCTTGATTTTATCGGAAGTTTCTCTCACCACATCTGGTCCAAGCACAAACTTCTCGCCAGTCTCTATCCAACATGATGGTGAGTTGCACGGTCTTCCGTACAGAGCTTCATATGGAGCCATACCGATACTGGATTGGTAGCCATTATTGTATGCAAACTCCACTAGATGCAAATGGTCATCCCATGATCCACCAAAATCCAATATACACGCTCTCAAGAGATCTTCCAATATACGATTCACCCTCTCCGTCTGACCGTCGGTCTGAGGATGATATGCGGTACTGAGATGTAATTCTGATCCTAAAGCCTCTTGTAAGCTCTTCCAAAATCCACTAGTAAACAACGGATCTCGGTCACTCACAATGCCTTTGGGTACTCCATGAAATCTCACTACCCACTTCATATATAGTTCTGCTAACTTAGCTGCGGTTCTATTCGACTTAACTGGTATGAATCTTGCGCTCTTGGTCA
The DNA here is from genome assembly GCA_030737875.1 of Allium sativum. Lineage (NCBI taxonomy): Eukaryota > Viridiplantae > Streptophyta > Magnoliopsida > Asparagales > Amaryllidaceae > Allium > Allium sativum. The sequence goes on along the minus strand of CM060922.1, from coordinate 401,669,807 downwards.
GTCGATCCACAATTACCCAAATGCTATCATATCCCGATCTAGTCCTCGGTAAACCATCGATAAAATCCATCGAAACTTGTTCCCATTTCCATTCGGGAATTTCTAATGGTTGCATCAACCCACTAGGCTTCTTTTGCTCGGCTTTAACTAGCTGGCAATTCATGCATTTGGATATAAACTTCCCAACGTCTCTTTTCATCCCTTCCCAGTAGTAAGTCTGTCTCATGTCTCGATACATCTTATTACCACCGGGATGTATAGTCAGTTTTGAGTGATGACATTCTCTAAGCACTTCATCTCTCAAACCATTCACGTTGGGCACCACTAGTCTTCCATCCTTCCGAAGCCATCCATCTCGATCAAGCCCATACTTGTCCATCTCCCCATCGACATTCATTTCCAACTTGGAGATGACTTCCAATAAATTAGGGTCGTTCCTTTGTTTGGAACCAATCCTCTCAATCAAAGTGGGTCTGATCGTCAAGCTAGATAGCATAATTGGATCCAATTCGCACCTTGGTCTGAAATCAAACCCCGCGATATACTCCAGCTGCTTCCATTCAAGAAACATTGCCCCTAAGCTGGCATGTCTCCTACTCAAGGCATCGGCTACCGCATTACCCTTCCCAGGTGTATACGCGATATCAAAATCGTACGAAGCCAAGAACTCTAACCATCTCTGCTGTCGGAGATTCAGATCTTTCTGAGAGAAGAGATACTTTAACGATTTATGATCGGTAAACAGCTCAAATCTTTCTCCCAAGAGGTAATGTCTCCACATCTTCAGCGCAAATACAATCGCTGCCAATTCCAAATCATGGGTAGGATACTTCTTCTCATGTGGCTTTAGCTGTCGACTAGCATAAGCTACAACCCTACCTCCTTGCATCAATACCGCACCCAGTCCGGTACCACAAGCATCCGTGTATACCGTCATCTCTTCATTTCCCTTAGGAATGACCAACACTGGCGCACGCGTCAACTTTTCCTTTAGACTCTTGAATGCTTTTTCACACCCTCCGTCCCAAACGAAGGCTTGATTCTTCTTAGTCAATTGAGTCAACGGTGCCGCTGTCTTGGAGAAGTCTTTGATAAACTTACGATAATATCCAGCTAACCCCAAGAAACTTCTTATGTCTGTTGCATTCTTGGGCGTAGACCAATCTTGTACCGTAGCCACCTTTGCAGGGTCCACGGCAACACCATTTTCTGAAACAACATGGCCCAAGAATCTCACTTCCCTCCTCTAGAAGTGGCACTTAGAAAACTTCGCTTTCAGTTGGTGTCTTCTCAACACCTCCAACGCAATTCTCAAATGTTCCTTGTGTTCCTCTTCTGTCCTCGAGTAAACAAGGATATCGTCTACGAACACAAGAACAAACTTATTCAATTGGTCTCTGAATACTCTATTCATAAGATCCACGAAGTATGCTGGTGCATTGGTCAACCCGAATGGCATGACCAACCACTCATAGAACCCAGACGGCGTCCTAAATGCCGTTTTAGCTATACTATCAGCTGCTACACGGAGCTGATGAAATCCTGTCGCGAGGTCCAACTGGGAGAACACTCTCGCTCCTTCCAGTTGATCAAACAAATCATCTATCCGTGGTAGAGGATACTTATTCTTCCTCGTCACCTTATTTAACTCGCGATAGTCTACACACAATCGAAGGGAACCATCTGCCTTAGTAGCAAACACAACTGGTGCTCCCCACTCGGAAACACTTCTTCTAATAAATCCCTTCTTCAAAAGATCGCTAACTTGCACCTCGAGCTCTCGCTGTTCTCGTGGTGCCATACGACGAAGTGGCATCACTATAGGTCTGGCATCTTTCACTAAATCAATACGAAACTCAATCTCTCGGTGTGGTGGAAGTCCGGTCACTTCCTCGAAGATGTCCGGGTACTGGCCAACCACGGGCAAACCTGATAACTCATCATGCGGAATGTCGAGGGAATTTACAAAACTAGCCATTACCCCATCACAGGGTAGATTACCAAACACTACCCTCCGCCCATCATCCGCCCTAACTGTTACCAAAAAGCCCTCACAGTCTACCACCACCCCGTATCTTTGGAGCCAATCGACTCCCAAAATAATGCCATACCCAGTAAAGCCCAAAACAAAGCAATCACAAACAAACATACATCCATGACTCGATAAGACCACATTACGACAGATCATACTGAGGTTTGTTGAACCACCAATCGGGTTCGTCACAGCTAATGGTCTATCGACTAACTCGGGCTCCAATCCCAACCTATCTACCAGGTCACTAGATATGAAGGAATGGGAAGCCCCGGTATCGAACAAAACTCTAACAGGAAGATCATAAATGGAAAGCATACCTTGAATGACGACTCCCTTTCCTTTCTCCGCCGCAGTTGGGGCATTCGACGAAGAAGGAACAGCATTGATGGCATATGCTTTCACAATCTGATTCTCCTTCAGAGGTTGCGGGCACTTATCCTTAAAATGTCCCTCTTGGCCACAGTTAAAGCACTTCTTTCCCACTGTCTTGGCCCTACACTCCCTTGCATAATGGCCCTTCTTTCCACATTTGAAGCACTCGACTTCTTTCCTGCTTTTCTTTTGGCCATCCTTGGCTTGGTTCTGCTTCCTCTTATTCTGAGAGTTATTCTTGCCTCCACCGCTTGCTTGCGGCTTTGGCTCTTCAGCAGATGCAGCAACAACCCCAGTCTTCGGCTTAGGGTAAAGACTTTCTGACCTCAAAGCTTTTCCCACGATCGACTCAAACGTCTCATCGATGTGATTAATCAGCCTCTCCCCTAAGTATTCATCCAAACCAGTGATGAACCTCTCATTTTTCTTTTCAGGAGTATCGATTAGAGATAACCCATACTTCGACAAAGTGTCGAACTCAGCAACATAATCCGATACTGCCCTCCCATTCTGCTTAAGCTCCAAGAACTTCCTAAACAATTCCGATTTCTGGGCAGCTGGGATATACTTGTCGCTAAAGCGAGCTTTAAACTGATCCCAAGTAATTTGATCTTCTGGTGTGGCTGCCCTAATAGCATTCCACCAATTCATCGCTCGTCCTTGCAACTGACGAGACGCAAGCCTTCTCTTCATCGCATCCTCGATACCCAAATCGTCGAAGATACGGTCGCAACTATCCAACCAATCCTGAACATCCGTGGCCGATTCTGTTCCGTGAAACGGCTTTCCACCAAGATTAGTGTAATCCTTACTCAGCTTGGCGAAATCGACCCTAGGCGCTTGCACCGCTACACCTCCAGCATTGGCAACATTAGGAGCCTCCCTCTGAATATCCACAAGCATCTCTCTCATGAGGTTGGTAAACATAGCCCTCATGTCAGGGGGATTCCCATTATTGGCCCCTCTACCAGCACCTCTTCCTCGGCTCATCGTCAAATCTGTTAAAGAGAAAACGATTAACCATCTCCATAGTGGTGCCAGTGCAGTGCAATGCGACTTCACTCTTAAACATACTAATACTATATATAGATATAGCTTTTGAAAACCAAAATAATCACAAATACGCGCTCTCATATACGTACTATCTCTCCCTAGTGTCTTTCCCTAGGTAAATTACGCAACCTAGAGCTCTGATACCAAGTGTGACGGCCCGCCCCGCACCAACCGACGTTTTACTCCAACTGTGCGCTGTACACATGTCCAATTGGCATGGGACGGTCGCCAAAGAAGAGAAAGAAAGAAGATGAACCAAATAAAGAACCTGTAATATGTCTCACAGCGCATGGAATAAAATATAATAGCCAACATATACTTGACATAAAACAGATGAGACAGTGCATAAGCTGAAAACTTGAACTAACATCATCAGAGTAGCGGAAATATCAAATACAGCTTATTACAACTTCAAAATACTGTCTCTAAGATAAACAAAATAGGTATGCTACTAATGCCCAAAGTAGATACCAATCACGACACAGGGAGAATGACTATATATCATACGTGGAGCCTCCTGCTCGTCTTCAGTCCATCTACCAAGCGCACTACCAGCTATCCCTGTCTCTAGTCTGCTCGTGTGAGCACCCAGAGTAATAAGAAGAAACATAAAACTCTGGGTCAGACATCAGTCTGGTATGAGTGGTAGCAAGCATAAACAGAATAATAACAGGTATACTAAGTCATACCTGAACCTGGACCTGCAACCAAAGAGTTAGTACTACACGGTACAACACTCTATGATGTCACAAACACATAGTATAAGTATACGGGGGTGGGGGATGTGTGTGTCAAACAATCAAACATAACAACCATCCTCGCATCTCTCACTCAGTGCGTAAAGCATACGACATCCACTTCTTCGATCACTAGAGCACTTTACTCAAATGACAGAACTCGACTTTGTACGACTATGTACATTCCTACTACCACCAACGCCATACCTATGGGATCACGCCCAACGTTTCCATGACCCCACTCCATTGGTAGGTAGCTCCCTAGTCGCACCATATCCAAAGCCCGAGTTTGTCTCTCTACCCCCAACACCTAGTGATCCAAAGTCATAGACATCGACAACTCCTTAGCACGCGTCCCGCAGCAAAGCCCAATCACGAAGTGAACTCATTGGTTCCCGTCTGGATCCTGAGCTCAAACTTCCACTTGAACTACCTTTGCATTTCGGGTTATGGACCTCCATTGGATCGGTTCGGATCCCTTTCATCATCATTGGGATCGTGGCCTTCATCGTCTCGGTTCGTGACTACCACCTCGGATCGGATCGGAGTACTCGTGGCCTCCAGTCCCATCCGGATCGGATCGGGTTCTCCATGGCACACTGGATCGGTTTGTGGCTTCCAGTCTCGCCTGGATCGGATCAGGTTCTCCATCACGCAACGGCTCGGGTCACGCCTCCTGGTCATAGTTCCAAGCGCCTCGCCCTCCTCCAAGTCTTTGATTCGTTGTCCTCAAGGTGATCAGATCGGATCGTGTCGTTATCACCCCAAGCGGGTCGGGTCGGAGTCTTCAATCACCAAGTCTTGAATCGCGACTTCTCGGATCGGTTCGGATCCTTCAGCTCGTGGCGCAGCTTGCTTCACTATAACGATCGGTTCGGTTCGTGGTGAAGAGAAAAGGGGCGGTTCGGTTCGGTAGGGGCGATCCGATCCGATTTCCTGCACTAATTCCTGCAACTTTCCAGCAAGTGTTTATACGCCTCTCGACGGCGTTTTCGACCATTCTAACTATTGCAATCACTCACAAAGCATGTCATAGAGTCATAGCAACACATACAAGTGACCTCAAACACCAAAACAACAATATGACATGGTAAAATGGATCAAACATGCCCAAAACCCCATATTTTTTCCTTAAGCATATGTGAGCATAACTAATGACATGATTAGCAAAACTTAACCAAATTAACCCAAACTCACATCAGAGGTCTAAAACATTATTCATGAATTTATAAACATTTTTCCAGAATTTATTTTCGTTTAAAAACGCTAATTAGCACTAATCACCCCGAATAACCATAATTAGTGCAAAAAGCAAGCTAATCACTCACCTTAGCCACAAATAAAACAAGATCCGAAATAAATCTCTGATTTGGTGAAGATGACAAGGTGTTGTAGCAGCTCTAATCCCGATTTGGTGTTGATTTGCCTTGATTTGTCGTTGCTAATCCTTTTTCTTCAAGTTTGGAGTGGTTTGGAGTGATTTAGAGGTTGGAGGCCATTAATAGGGTTCTATGAAATAAAATGGTGGCTGAAAAAATGACTAAAAGGATGTTTTCTAACCCTAATCAGCCCTTATACAACCCCAATCCCGAAATCTCCTTATGGGCCCAATTGCTAACTATCCGGTTTAGCCCAATTATGCAGTTTTTCACCCTCTAAACCTTGTTTCAGCCATATCTCCCAAACGGTAAGTCCGTTTGGCTATTATGACCACTCTACGGAAAGAGAAACCATCAAACGAATCTAATGGAAGTGGTTTCAGGTCAAAATTCCTTCCCTATCAAAAGTTATGGCTAAAACAGTATTGACTAGGGGCAAAATGGTCATTTAAAAATCGACAAAAATCATGAACAGGGGAAATGGCTCTAATAAATGTTTCCCAAAGTTATATGACCATACGACTTCATGCGGGAAAGAAATAAATATTCTACAATCCTATGATGTGTAGAATACGGGTCGTTACAAAAGGCTTGAAGGGAAAGTTACTGGAAATATGCTGCGTGATCTCTTTTTTTTGGAGTACGAGTAAAGGAACGATAGTGAGCTTAAGACACGAGATTGGGCTGATTTCATAAAGGTAAAGCCAATAATTAAATAAAAATAAAAATAAAGAAATTTAAGGTAAGTTTAATTTAAAATATTATAACAAATTATTTATGTGATATTTTGTGCATACGGTATCAGAATTGTGAACTGTCTGATCCGTCAGGATCGTATGATCGTAGGCTATACCATGGAGTTGGTTTGGAACTGTTCGGTGCTCGTTTGAATCTTAGACGAAATAAAACGCTGGATCCATTCAATTGACCATTAATCGTTATTTAATGATTCATGACAAAGGTAAGTAAACTCACTAACTCTGATCAGTTCTATAATTTTATAAATGGATGATATTTGAATTCTGTGTGATGGTTGTTCGGATGAATTGCTTTATAATTGGTTGAAATTTTAGATACAGTTATATACATATAAACTGTTAGGTAAATATTGATTCCATTTATTAAAATATTTCACATTGTTATGAAATCAGTATCATTATATTAGTTAACAGCTGTGGATGCAGGGAAACAGGTTGGAGGAATCCAACTGGATTCCTCAACAATTATATTGTTGTTTTCATATATTGCATTATATGATGTGATAAATAATTTGTAGTTGATTATTGTATATTCGGGGTGTTTGAATAACACGACCTGAAATAATTGGTATTAAAATACAGTGAAATATATTCGAATATATTAGAAAGGAAATTGGGGATTTTAAAAAGGAATTTCTATTTTGAAATAGAAATGGAATTTCAGTTAGCTAGAATGTAATGGCTTGTTTTAAAAAAAAAATAAGTAAATTGATTTATAAATGGTTACTTATAAATAAAACGAAATGATATATTAATAATTTGAAATGATTAATTCAAGAAATGAATTTATTAAAAAGGAAAGGGAATTATTTGATAAAGAAATAGAATTATCAAATGGGATTCATTTGGTAAATAAAATAGAATTTAAAAGGAAATACTTGAAAAATGAATAGAATTGTATAAAAGAGAATTTTACACTAGGAAGGTTTAGACTCGTGCTTCGTACACGGGTATAACATGATAGGAATTTAAAAGTGAATATTTAATAGAAATATGTTTTAACAAAAAAGTAAGAAGATTAATTTATAAAAAATGTTTTATAAATTAAGTAAAATATTTATCATTGGATAAATTGGATATATAAAATCTGAAATTATATGGAGAAGTAAATCGGTTTCAACACCGATATTTGAAATGGAATTTGAACTTGGTATTTAAAAAGAGGAATTTGAACGAGGTATTAAGTGATTAGAAGGAAAAATAAGATTTGTATTAATAATTCTGCAAATAAAAATATAATAGAGTCAGTTGAATCAAATAGAGTTAATTGATTAGAGTAAATCGAATAGAGTAAATCGAATAGAGTTAATCGATTAGAGTTAATCGAATATTAGTAATTCGATAGAGTTAATCGAGTTAGAGTTAGTCGAATATTTGTTATTCGAAGGGAGATTATCGAATATTTGTTATTCGAAGGGAGATTATCGAATATAGTTTATTCGAAGAAAAGAGTGAATCGAATGTTAGTTATTCAAAGTGAGTTAATCGATTATTAGTTATTCAAAGAGAGTTAATCGAATAAATTTATTCAAAAGAGAATTAATCGAACATAGTTTATTCGAAAAAGTGAGTAATTGAATATAGTTTATTCGAAATGGAGTTATCGAATATAGTTCATTCGAAAGAGAATTTTACATTGAGATTCGATTATATCGAATGTAGGAAAGTACTATTTACTTTCCGCATTTTTAAAAGCAAGTCTTAATTATTTATTTATTTAATAAATTACTATTTATTTAAATTAAGAAATAAAATTTATAGTTTAAATGTTAGATATTTCGGAAGAAAGATTTATAACATTATCGTTATAACCAATATTTATCAAAGAAGGAAATTTGGAATGTAAATCTAAGGAATGGGCGTAAGCAATAAGTGTTAAGATTTGAGTTGTGAACTTTATCTGTTGAAAGGTTGAGAACGTTGTTCAGTTAAGGTCTGAGAGGTAATTATACCCCAACTTGATTGACATTGTAATTAACTAAGGAATAGTTGAAGTTCGATGGCAAAGATTGATTGAAGATACAGTAAGTAATAAGCGATTAATGGATTGAGCGTTCATAATGATGTGGTATATAACATTCGTTTGAAATCAATATAAATGAGTTTTGGAAACGTTTTCCAATAAAATCAGAAATGTTTTCTAAGCATAGAAAATGAAATGTTTTGTTAATAAGGAATGGAAATGTTTCCCAATGTTAATAACGTATATTTTCTGAATGTAGAAAATAAGAAATTATGAATATACTGAATCAGGAAATGGAAAATGAATAAATCAATGATAAATGAATGTAAGAGATAAATGATGACTGATGATTGATCGATAGAATTTCCATCTGGAAACAATATCATTGTTTGCACATGTGTTTTCCTTTTATAGTTAAATCACGAACTATCGAAGTTTTGACCATTTTTACGTCGTCTATATGGAGAGACCGGGATCAGATTCATTATCTGAAAACCACTCTGTATAGGCGTTAACGTTGTGATCAAATATGGGGAAGATAATTGAAGACAATGTTATGCAAGGGCTGTCCTATTTACAGAATAGTGCCTTCGGTTTGTCCAGTCCCAGGACGACATATATGGAAGAATGTCTAACAAAGTATATCTAATTGATCACGTAAGTTGATCGCTTCAAATGTATCCATTTTTGGTGGCGGAGGAATTCGATTCTCTTAGCTTTATACCCGTGGGATTTTTGTGGAAATCAATTTGTGATTTGGCGGGTATGACGATGTGGCATTCAAAGCAAAGGAGGTATGATCTGTCAAAATATACATTATGACCTCAAGCCTCATCAACCGGGAAATGACAAAAAAACGGGCAGGCAGCATGGCTAAGTGGGTCGCCCCCATTAGGGTGTATTGTCGCCATCTAGAGGATATTCATATTTGTTACTTCTTTTTGCTTCTGTATCTCCCGGGAACGGTTATGTTGCCAGCAACCGTAGGTGACAATATATTCGATACACTCAAGAGAAATGAGTGGTCGGTCATGTGGGGCCGGGTTGCAAGACGTTCTTGTTGAACCCAGTGTATTCCTCTCTAGAGATACACTATCGGCAGGTGGTTACATACCTTGTCATAGTCGGAATCCAATCTCCCATAAGCACCTGCGGTTTTGATTGTATATTATATATGTGGAGCGTGAGATGCAAGCGTTCTGCTAGATTGTTAATTATTTGTGATTAGACATTATTATAATACCAGAATATTATTGAATTTCAAAAACGTTTTTGGGTTATCGTAAGGTAAAAACCGTCCGTATTTATGTGTGGACCGGTTTTACGTTTATCTTTTCTTTTTGAAAAGGATTTTGAAAGTTAAACCGAATGGTTGGAGTTTACTCACACCAGTCCCATGACTGACCCAGAGTTTATTTTTTTTGTTTTCCCTAAACTCTTGGGTGCCCAAATTTGTACGGGCAGTCAAGTGGTCGGGATTTACAGATACACTAGATGGAGCTTGGAATAGGAGGCTTCAACAGCATTTTATAGCTATTTTTTATTTCCGCTGTGATGTAAGTGTTTTACTCTAATATACAAATGCATATTTGTGTTTTCAATGTTATTTTGTATACTATATTTCATTCGTTCCGCTGTGAGATTCGGAGATTCGTGTTACTCTGATGTTGTAGTGTTCTTCTTCTATTCTAATAGTTCTACCTTATCTATTCTCACCCTCTAACTTCTTTCTATTAACTATCCGGTATTTCCGACATCTGAATAGTCAACATTGGTATTTGTGTCGATTTTCAGAGTCGAAAATTTCCGTGGTCGTTACAATATCCCATGAGGCACCAACGGAGCCTCTTATCACCACCGATACCTCCACCTGGACGCCGCTCCGACTCACTGACACAATCGCCAGACCACCATGCCCCTTCGCCCACAATCCCCGACCTCGTCGAGCCTCTGACCTCCCAAAAACTCCATCTAAACGGAATCCATTCATGGAAAAAAAAACCGCTGCCACACATAGCATTACTTTACTAACTACAACCATCCTGATCGTCACACCTCCCAGCACCACCCCCTTCAAACTCCATCACCCCTCGACCACCAGATCCGCCGGAATTGGCAAATTCCCGTTCGCCACTTTTAAAAACACTCCCAAAAACAGCTCTCCAATCATCTCAGCATAACTCCGTCCACCTGGAACCGTAGAACCCGAGACCACCGCTAAAATTAAAGCCCGATCTCCCCTCTTCAATTCCCCCAAGTCCCGTCCCCTCAAATCTACCCAATCTCCTTAATTTCTGAAAAGAACGGAACTGTCCAGTTTGGGTTTTTGGACGATTCCGACCACCTCACTCAACGAAACCTCCCCAAATTTTCTCAGTAGCTAGGTAAGGACCTGATCTACAACTTTTGTTCAGGTTCCCCTAACAAATTCCTCTCGGATTCAAAGATATAAATTGTTTTGTGATCGAGGGCTTTATTGCAAATTTGATGGACGAATTTTTGATGTGGGGGAATAGGGTTCTGCATTGGGGTATTTATAATGTGAAAATAATATAATTTAAGTTGATTTGATGAACGATGTTGACTAACGATTTTTATTTCGTACCTATCGCTATTTCGAACGTTGTTTATTCGCTCCTGTGCTCACGTACAAACCCCGTTCGAGATGCGAATGGATGCCATAGTAAAATTTGACAATACGGTCCTAACGCTCACAAAATAACCTCGATTGACGCGCCACTTGAAATCTAGCAATAATTTACTGTTGCGGTCCCAATAAAATTTGTTTCGTCGAAAACGAAGGTCGTTTGAATAAAGTCCCTTTTATAACTGCCCAATTCAAATAAAATAACCCAATTTTAAAATACCTCAATATAATACAAATAAAATATTGCAATTGGACGTACACGACCAGAATTTGATATACTATCGATGTAAAATATCATCGGTTGAATTTCAAGCAAATCAATATTTAAAATATTTAAAAACCATTTATTTCATATAAATAATCGCTATAATATATAAAGGAATTCCATAGCGACCTTTTCAAGATTTGATTTGGACATAAAATAAAATCTACGCTATGAAAACTGGATTTTTCTCTCTCATTAGTAAAATATCGTCAAATAGATTCTGGCATTTCTTGTTTCAAGAAAATCCGGCTTATTTTGAATCCTGCACAGATAGTTAAAGTTCAAAACGCCAAATTACGAACTACCGCGTCGCTGCAGCTCGTTTTATAATATAATTATGAATTAAACGTTCTGACATCGTTTTAATAACAAATATATTAATATAATTTTAATATAAACCATATTTACACCACTTTAGATCGCTCGTTCACATTATACAGCAAATTCAACATTTTCCAAATATCCAGAAAATAAAATATTATTATATTATAAATATAATTTAAATATTCAAATTAAAATGGTTAAATCCCGTTATTTAAACTCAAATCAATATTTTAAATAAATAAAATATTTCAAATAAATGGTCAGAAAATACGGGACGTTACATTCCTTCCCCCTTAAAATAATTTTGTCCTCGAAATTTCTAAGGTAGAAAGAACGTTACAACCTATTATCTTTACAAAAATATTTAATTTAAAATTGGGTTTTATTTTCAAACTGGCCCAATTGGTTTTAAAACCAATTTATTTAAAATAAAAGAATTTTCTAAAATATTCAAAAAATTCTAAGACCTTAAATTTTGGAAAATTTTTGGTAGAGTCTCCCCTGTACGGAGGGACATCTGCAATATCGCAGGTTTGATAAATATGTATACATCGACCACCATGGTCGGAAAAACTCAAAACCCAAATAAAAACCCAAAATTTTGTATTTTCGTAGGCGTACCTTTTTGCGAGCGCTATTACGCAATAAGCGATAAATTATATTCTAACTTGCTTAATTAGCATGCCAACTGGATTCAGTTAACTTTAGAATCCTCTTGGCTGGGTTTTAAAGCTGAATTGGTCACTTGCACCTGTTCTCACTCAAATGAACTCATTAGTCATTAAAACAAGGTCACTTATATTCAAAACATCCATATCATATATTCTGAACAATTTTACACATAATTCAATCCACACGAGATTATTACCAAGGTTTAGCATCCATTTATTAATTATCCATTCTGATCTATTAGACCTTGGTTCATTCATTGGTCCTCAATCGAGTTCCGAATCAATATCCACACAACCAAACATACAACCCAAATAATCCATTGATTCCCAAATAATCCATTGACTTACCGTTTTCCCAACACAAGTCAAATTCTGAAATTTCAAGTTTGATTATACTTCTTACGGTTTACTTAGTATAAGGGAGACCAAATATTAGTATTAACATTTTCACGTCCCATATTTGAGATTTACTTTAAATATCCACCCATATTTATTTAGTCTGGATTGATTTTTCAACTTATTCATTTCAGATTAGTTTTCAACCAAGTTCATCCCTTTTAAAGTTTATATTCAAGTAATCAACCACACCATCAAAGCATATCATTCAAATCAACAAATCCAATTGATTTCCCATATTATAATTATTTATGGAAATCATCACTTTTATTATTTTACAAAATATATTGGCAAAAATAATTTCAAAAATAATTTTATATCAAATAACAAATATGAGCTCTCATATATCTATATCCAAACTCAATCTAGGGTATTGCTAACCCCATCTTTATTGAGTCACACCACAGAGCCAAGGTTATCTCTAAACCAATAGCTCTGATACCACTGTAACGACCCGGGGAAAAACTCAACGCTCGAGTTTTCGACAATAATACATAAACCTGTATTACTTGCCAAAAACCCGAGTATCGAACCCCAGATTGTCAATAGAAAGAAATTAGAGGGTGAGAAAAGAAAGAAAGAATATTAGAATAGAAGAAAGAAGAAGAACACCACATCAAAATCTCACAGCGGAACAGATAAAATGTAATATAACAAATCTTTTTATACAAAAGTACTGTATACACATACCAACTATCAGAGTACAATATATATCAGACACAATGGAATAAAAACTTTATATAACTAGCGGTGAAGCCTCCTGCTTCCAGCTCCTGAAACTCCAAGCGAAACCTGACCTGGAAATATACTCGGTCTGACCCCGAGCACATTTGAAACAAAGCAAAATACACCGGGTCAGTATGGAATATTTTCAATGATAAATTCACAGAACCAACAACTTGTTTAACTTTGGAAATCCTTTATGAAATCAAAGAATAATAGTAAGACCAGCCCATACATAAACACAGACGGTTTTTCCTTACTATAACCCAAAACGTTTTGAAATCATAACTTATTCTGATATTATCATAGCGTATAAATACAAATAAATAGCAATCTAGCGGAACGCTTACATCTCACGCTCCACATATATAGTATACAAACCAAAACCGCGGACGCTTCTGGGAGATTGGATTCCAACTATGGCAAGGTATGGGACCACCTTTCGATAGTGTATCTCTAGAGGTGAATACACTGGGTTCAACAAGAATGTCTTGCAACCCGGCCCACACATGACCGACCACTCATTTCGCTTGAGTGTATCGAATGTATATCACCGACGATTGGGATCAACAACAGTCTCCCGTAAAAGGGACAGCATCGAATATAGATTAAAGAAGCAAATGGAATTTCTCTAGATAGGTGATTATACACCCTAATGGGAGCGACTCGCATAACCATGTTGCCTGCTCGATTTTTGTCATTTCCCAGTTGATGAGGCTTGAGGCTAGAATTTATCTCTAGAACATCTGGTCATCATTCACTTTGAATGCCACATTGTTAGATCCGTCAAATCACTAATTGACGTTCACAAATGTACTCTGGGTATTAAAGAGGTGCCCCTTTTTGCCACCAACTCGGTATATTTGTAAAAATAAACGTAAGTGGTTCTTAGGATATACTCTGTCAGACATTCGTCCATACAAGTCATCCAGGAACAGGATGAACCGAAGGCACCCTCCTACAACATCCTATATAGGAATAACCCCATGGATCGGTAGCGAGAAGTCCTTACAAATCCGTAGATTTCAACCACGACAGAATCACAAACCAAATAACCCTGGTTGCAAGCCAGAGGAATTCGATAAGTAGTCCTTCCGCTTAGGAAGATCCATGGTCTTCAATTGCTCCATCTTCAATTGCCATCTTCACGTATCTGTTGGTTCGGAATGGTTTTCGAAAATAATTTCGATCCCGATCTTTTTGTACCAATAATCGTATTGGTCAGGTTTGATAGTCGGTGATTTAACTATCAAATAACAAATGTGTGAATAACATGAGTTTGCTGATTCAGTACTTGGCACTACTTGGCCTTTTTACAAATAAATAAGTAGTAAATCAACCTTTAATTCTTTCAATATAATTAAACTTTATATTTATTCTCAATTATAACAAAAACTATTTTAAATACTTTCACTCATCCCAAGCTATTACCATTCCTCGATAATAGTGAAGCCGTTCAAGTTGGGGTATTTTATTTACCTCTCAGACCTTGATCGACAACGTTCTTATCTTAGAATAAATACCAGTTTGTAACTTAACCACTGATATTAAAATTATCATTTACCACTTTGATTTCAAATCTGGTTTTGTAACCCGTTCCTTATATTTGAAATCCTCGTTCAATAAATCTCTTTACTTAATTCCTTTAATTATGTAAATATTCGATAAACACAACTTTTAACTTAAAACATTATTTCGCTTATACATTTTAAGTTCTATTGAAAATCCCTCGTCAAATAATTTGTTTTCATCTATCTGGGCCTTTCTATAATAGAGTTTATCTTGGATAAAAATCCGTTTTCCATCTTCCTGCAACAAGAACTCTTTTACTTAGATTTTATTTCCAAATCCCTTTACCAACTTTTAACCAAAATCACTATATGTATTTCCCCTTGCTTTTAAAACCCTTATTTCAATTATAGTGTTTCATTTAAACAAATTCTTTAACCTTTCAAAGATATCGTTTTGGTTTAAAAACCTTTTCCTAAGCCTCGCTTGGATTTCTCCTTAAATATTTATAATACTCCCCTAAGCCAAATTAAACAACTTCTTATATTTAATTTTAAAACCATTACCCTTACCAAATTCTAATCTATTAACCATCTTCCCTAATAATTTCATTCGATTGAATTTACTTTACTTAATTTAGAAATTAAGTAAAACCTTATTTAAACCCCTAAATATATTTAATAATTCAATTTACCAATCACGTTTGAAACTTGAATTATAACTCTTTTTATAACTCTTATCGCGCCTTTGATCAAACTATAATGCTACTTAATCATTTCTTAAGTGAATTTCCAATTAAAAGTCAATGATTTAATTATTATTAAATAAAATAATAATTAACTTATATATTAACCATATTAAAATGGTTAACTTTGATATTAATTAAAAATAGAATTATTATCATTTTTAAAAGCTTATTAAATAAAAATCAATTCCATTAACACTAAACAATTCGATAATTTCCTTAGTTTATAGTTAATCGAAGATTAACTAATAATTTAACACTAAACAATCTCGATAACTACTATGGATTCTAGTTAATCGAAGATTAACTACCATTTAACATCTTTCGTTAAACTCAACGAATATTCAAAGAATTTAAATCAAATTAATTCCCTTATCAATTTCAATTAACAACGATCGATTTTACCAACCATACATGTCAGTTAACTATAAACTGAATATCATTTGTCATTTTCCCCTTCTAAATTAATTAAATAACTTAATTAATTTAAAAAACACCATTTAATTTTTTTTAAAACAATTAATCTATTCTACCAACCCATAGGTACATTCTGGCTTTCTGCTTTTAAAACTGGTATAAACCATTTAAATAACTTTTTCTTATAAACTCTATTTGAAATGTTTATTTCTAAATTTCTAATTTAATTATTTATATAAAATAATTGAAAAACTTTAATTCAGTTATAAAATAATTTATAACTTTAAAACTGCGTCAATTCACCGAACGGTAAACCGACGTCTGAAACAACACATTTTAGGTCATTCACTGCCAATTACCCAATCAATACTTGTCGATTGATTTTAAACACAACAAAGGTGAATATCTATTCGGCCATCACGTTCAAACAGGGTTTGCTACCATATGGGGTTAAATCAGTTCAAATAGTGTAAACAAACAACAAATACAATATTTGAGGAATTCGGTCGGATCCCTCCAACCTATTCTTCCTTGCAGCACAGCTCGTTATAACATTTCATAATAATGTATAAATTTCAATAGTCTAATTTTTAAAACGATAAATAACAGCAACCAACCAAACAATAATCAGCCAATAGCAACCAGTCAACCAATTTATACTTTTAAATGGTAAGTTATATTTTAATATGAATTTACAACATCACAGGATTCCAGAAGGTGTGAGAATTAACTCACTAGATTATTCGGTTGACGGTGGACGCGTTTGTTCCTTTAAATTTGAAGCGAACGTTCGAAATTAGCTGAAATTTCAACTGCGTCGGATCAGTGCCTAGTCAGTGCCATCATCTAGGTCTCGTCCCTGCGATCCAACGGATCCTGTTTCACTGAATTTCGTTAACGTACGAGAAAGTTACGCTTATTTAAAGTTTTATATATATGTATATATACACGATTTTAAACCATATTAATTAATTAATAATTAACTAAATTAATTACCTTTATTACCTAAATATCTGCCACGTCATCATCGGATTAAACAAATATGCGTCTTCCCCTTTTGAACAATCTGAAACCCGATCAAAACCTTCTTCCCAAAATTCGATTTCCCACGAGGCACCAACGGAGCCTCCTACCACCACCGATACCCCACCTGGACGCCACCCCGACTCACTGACACAACTGCCAGACCACCACGCCCCTTCGCCCTCAATCCCCGACCTCGCCGAGCCTCTGACCTCCCAAAATCTCCATCTGAACGGAATCAGTTCATGGCAAAAACCCCGCCGCCACACATCGCCTTACCTCACCGGACCATAGCCATCCTGACCGTCACACCACCCAGCACCACTCCCTTCAAACTCCATCACCCCTCGACCATCAGATCCACCGAAATTGGCGAATTCCCGTTCGTCACTTTTCAAAACACTCCTAAAAATAGCCTCTTCGTTCATCTCTGCATAACTCCGTCCACCGGCAACCGTAGAACCCGAGACCACCGCCAAATTAAAGCCTGATCTCCCCTCTTCAATTCCCCCCAGGTGTCGTCCCCTCAAATCAACCCAATCTCCTTAATTTCTGAAAAGAATGGAACTGTCCAGTTCGGGTTTTTGGACGATTCCGACCACCTCACTCAACGAAACCTCCCCAACTTTTCTCAGTAGCTAGGTAAGGACCTGATTTACAACTTTTGTTTAGGTTCCCCTAATAAATTCCTCTCGGATTTAGATATAAATTATTTTGTGATCGAGGGCTTTATTGCAAAATTGATGGACGAATTTCTGATGTGGGGGAATAAGGTTCTGAATTGGGGTATTTATAATGTGAAAATAATATAATTTAAGTTGATTTGATGAACAATGTTGACTAACGATTTTTATTTCGTATCAATCGCTATTTCGAACGTTGTTTATTCGCTCCTGTGCTCACGTACAAACCCCGTTCGAGATGCGAATGGACGTCATAGTAATATTTGACGATACGGTCCTAATGAAACTTGTTTTGTCGAATTCCGAGTCTGTTTGCTCAAACAGCGCTCGTTCACGTCCAAATGGTCGTTTTTATTTGTATTTTATTTTGCTACGCTCACAAAATAACCTCGATTGACGCACCACTTGAAATCTAGCAATAATTTACTGTTACGGACCCAATAAATTTTGTTTCGTCGAAAACGAAGGTCGTTTGAATAAAGTCCCTTTTATAACTGCCCAATTCAAATAAAATAACCCAATTTTAAAATACCTCAATATAATATAAATAAAATATTGCAATTGGACGTACACGACCAGAATTTGATATACTATCAACGTAAAATATCCCGGGCTGAATTTCAAGCCAAATCAATATTCAAAATACTTAAAAACCATTTATTTCATATAAATAATCGCTATAATATATAAAGCAATTCCATAGCGGCCTTTTCAAAATTTGATTTGGACATAAAATAAAATCTACGCTATGAAAACTGAATTTTTCTCTCTCATTAGAAAAATATCGTCAAATAGATTCTAGCTTTTCTTGTTTCGAGAAAATCAGGCTTATTTTGAATCCTGTACAGACAGTTAAAGTTCAAAACGCCAAATTACGAACTACTGCACCACTGCCTCTCATTTTGTAATATAATTATAAATTAAATGTTCTGACATCATTTTAATAACGAATATATTAATATAATTTTAATATAAACCATATTTAAACCACTTTAGATTGCTCGTTCACATTATACAGCAAATTCAACATTTTCCAAATATCCCGAAAATAAAATATTATTATATTATAATATAATATAAATATTCAAATTAAAATGGTCAAATCCCCTTATTTAAACACAAATCAATATTTTAAATAAACAAAACATTTCAAATAAATGGTCAGAAAATACAGGATGTTGCAAATTGTTTCATAACTCAAACAGTTAATTTTAATCTAGCCTTTTCAGTGAACAGTTTCTCCATGATGGTTTCCACTCCGCTAAAAATTGAGACTAGCTCCAAATCACTCCAATTCAGTTTCATTGCGAAGCTCTCATCAATACGGTTCCAACAGATCCTATTTCGCTGAATTCCGAGTTTGTATGAAGAAGTTATACATTTTCCAGTTTCATGTACATATATATGTCATTAACTTAAGTAATTAATTAACTACCTTAATAAGCTTCTAATCTCTTCCTTTAATCCTCTCCCAAAACTCACTTATAACACAGCAGCCCATGCCCATCTTCTCGCAACTTCATGCTCCTCTCTCTCCCTCTTCACTTCACTAAATTCCATGAAACCAAAACCATTCTCCTTCTCTTCTTCTCCTTTACAATCTCAACATCATGAACTCAAACTCAAGATCCTCTCAAAAATATCATCCACTGTCAAAACGTGCGCCGTCAGCATGTATTTCTCGACACTTTTTATCTCCGAATCGCCTCAAATTTGGCAACAACAAGCTATTCTACCTCACAAACTCAAATATAACAATCAAAACATGCATTGAAGCTTCAATTCACCAAAAATCTCAACCCTAAGTCGCATGAACATAAAGAACGCATGCTACATAAAATTAGGGCACACAAAATAACCACCAAACTCATACATATCGAAGCATACGTTCATACGAGTTCAAAGATCTAAGCTTTCTGATTTATAGATTTTTTTCTTGAATTAATTTTGAATTTAGAAGCTCTCTTTTAGGTTTAGAAAAAGAAGAGAAAGGGGTTGCCGTTGTTTTGTGATTAGGATTAGCTTTAGGAATGTTTGAGACAATGTATAGTGAAGGCTAATTATTTTTGTTATGATTTTATTTTTAATTATACTCAAATATCACTCATTTTGATCGTTTAAAAATCCGTGTGATCACCTACGGATACCGTTTTCGATGAAAATTGACATGCAACTACTTTCTGCCATTAAGGACCCAACGAAACTAGTTTCGTCAAATTCTGAGTCTGTATGCACAAGCATCGAATTTTTACAGTTAAATTTTGACTATTTTTCACTTTAAAAATCACGCTCAGCCACATAATAACTCTAAAAATCATGAAATTTGGAATCTTACAATTATTCAATGCAACGGATTCAATAAAAAAGCCTTGTCGATTTCCGAAGTTGCCAGAAAAAATCATTTTTAAGGCCTATGCGACGATTTAAAATCGAATTTCTAAATTCTAACGCATTTTCTTATAAAATTATATTAAAAATAAATTTTAAATTGGTTCCAAAATCTCAGGGATGTTACTATTATGGTATATTAAATGGGATAAATTTGTGTACTGTGAACAGTGTTATACATTTTCTACTCACAAGGGATTGTTGTTCTGCTCCTCATAACAACTCTCTAGTTTATCTAGGTAAAGACAAGTCCTTGCAAGTGTTCAAGTTTTTCGTTGTAAGCTAGTTTTATTATGTTCTGATTATGCTCATACTTATTGTTTGCAAGTACCATATTTATATTCTCTATGCTTGAATGAGCTTGAGTTTCGATTTTTGTGTAAATTTGGACTTACAAAAGTGTAATGTAACGAACCATAATTTCTGTATATTTAAAATGTAAATTTTAATTAAATAAATCGTATACTATTGGTTAAATTTATATTTATTTATATTACGAGCCTGAAATGGCGCGGTAGTTTGAAAATTCGATTTCAAACTTTGGAAAAATATATAAAATTCATTTTAAATCAGAATTGAACAAAACTGGAAACGTTGTAATCGAATTAATCATATCTTTCCAGAGAATGTAAGAGATTGAAATTTCGCCGGATAAATTGCAAGTTATGAGTAAATCAAAATTTCGAAAGGTCGCTATGGAATTTATATAAAGAAACTATAAGCAATTGAAATTTAAATTTGAATTCCGGATTTGTTAAATTTTAAATAATTATATATGGGAATATAAAATATGTGAATTTGATTTATAAAATTTTATTTAAGTTATCAATTGATTTAATTAGGATTCTTTTAAATATTTAAATTGAATTTAATCAGTTAATTGAATTTTTGAATATTTTATTTATTTATTTAATTGTGAAATTTAACTGTTTTGGCGACTGTCTCGGAATTCGACGAAACTGGCGCCATTGGATCCGGAACGGCGAATTATTACTAGGTTTCAAATTTCAGAATTTTTCGAATTAATATGAAAGCGTGGTAAGAGAAAACGCGTTTTACCAGTTGACAGTTAAATTGGATCGACCCGAAAAGGCCATTTTTCAAACGGCCTCAGAATCCGATGAAGTTAGTTTCATTAGAATCGTATCGTCAAATCATAAACAAAAATAATTTTTTCTGGATTTTTCGGGGTCAGTATGTGGGCCCAGTAATGTGAAATGTACGTTCGAATTGATATACGGTAACGGTGTGTGTGTTAATCAGTTTGGCCTTATAATTTGATATAAAATAAGCCCACTAACACTCCATCAGCCATTTACACCTCCTCCACCAAATTTATTTGCTAATGGCTAAAAAAATATTCAAAACCCTTGATTTAAAATGGATTTCAACTCAAAATTCAAATCTTGTCAAAACCTAGCTTATTATATGTCAAAACGAAGATCTCGACGGCACGAACTCGCGGGTAGTCTCGGATCTGACATGCAGCGCTTCGTTTGGTCGGAATTTGTGGTCAAAGTTTCAGATGTTCGAAATACATGAAGTCAAATTGGGTATTTTCGATCTAGGAGTTTATGGACGAATTGGTGATATGGGTTTTGTAAAGGAGATCGAGGGGAGTTGATTGGTGGTAGTCGGAGACCTTATCATTGAGCGTGTGGCCGGAATTCCATCGGAAAAGGCAGAAAAAAACGCTTGCGTTCTTTTGGTTCGCCGGAGATGCAGGGTTGACCGGAGGTGGCGGGTCCGGCGTGGGGTGGAGCGGCTCGAGGAGATCTTTCCGATGGTAGTGGTCCCGAAGTCTAGCATGGCCGGAGCAAGGTGTTCGAGGTGGTCAAACTTTCGGTCAAATGGGTTGGTTTGCGCGACAATGGAAGGGTCAACGCGTGAAAGGCTGAGCGGGAAGAACGTGTGGAGGGGGTGACGTGGCAAGATGTGATAGGTGAAGGTTATTTTAATTTATTTTATTTAATTCAAAATTCGATATAGTAAATCGTTTATAACTTTTGCATGCGAACTCGGATTTGGACGCGGTTGGGTGCGTTGGGATCGTGGCGGAATCGCGGACGTTTTGACACTAACCTGGCTGCGTTCTGAGACTGTCAAATTTTGGGCTATGGTTGGACGTTCATCTGAATTAAAGACCAAAAGTGAGTGGTTTTCTCATTCACGAAATACTGAATTATTCCCATATTTATTGAATTAAATTATGAAGTAAGTTCGGTTGCATGGTTGTGTTGAATTGTTGATGTGTGGTTTGAATTTAACATGCAAGAGTGTTAGCATGCAATCTAAGTAAATGATTTGTTATTAAATTTAATTTAAATTCCTAGTTGAATTCGAACTCTGGTTAAACCCTGAAAACAGTTTAATGCTGAATCAGTTGAATGAAATTGTTGTGATGGATGTTGGTTGAAATTATTGCTGAATTTATAGTGACATGTTTAAATGCTCCTTATTTCAGTATATTGTAATGCATGTTGATTGTGACGATAAATTCCATTTACCCTTGATGTTACGGGCATCTAATGAACCCGGAATTTATCGATTGAAATGAATTAAGAACACAGAGTGAAATGATAAATCTCTGTGGCCCTGATTTGGATTGAAATGATAGATCCATCCCTGAATATTGAGGAATTAAATTTAATTCACTTGGCCATAGGGTAGCAAATTATATATGGATATCGGTTGGGTAAATGATTTAATATTTGGAATTCTATTTTAATGCAAAATTCAATTAAGGGAATGTATCGATTTCGATAGGTTTTATTTTTCCTTTGAAAATCTGAATCTGGAATATCATTTGAAATGATTTAAGAAATTTTCCCAGAGTGAATTCGAAGTGTTAAAGATTTAAAATTTATATGATTCGGGATTTTTCAAGGATTGGGCAGACTCAGATTTAATAAATGCTGATTGAATTTAATTTTTGGGAATAAAGATAATCGAGAATACTCGAAAATGTTTTTCAAACTTGATACGAGTATGATTTTAAATCCTTGAATTTGAAATGAGTTAAAGTGGGATTTAGACAAGTCCTTGAGCTAGGAAACTCCATTGAGACTGGAATTTGGATTCAAGCATTGAAGTTCGGAAGAAAAGTTAGTTTTAGTTAAAGAATTATCTTATATATATTTATACCGTTTGATTTCAAATAACTGTTTTTATTTTTACAAATTTTTCTTATATTCTATTATTAAATTATTTAGTAAACTTTCAATTTACAGATATATAATGTTTTACAATTTATCTTATCCTATTCTAAATATAATTTTTATATATCTATTAATTATTTATATTAAGGTCTTCCTTATAAATATCTATCTTTTTAAAATTATATATTTTATAAGTATAAGTTCTTTCGAATGGAAATGTTTGGGTTTGAACCGCTGGTTTGAATAGAGTTGAGATAAGAATCCGTAATAATTTGAAATCTTTGAGACAAATTATATTCTATTTGAATATAGGTCGTTTAGAGATATTATACGAGTATAATACAATGACATGGAAATATTCTAGTTTGGAATATAATCGGGTTGGGGATGATTGGGATTTTTGGATATGAAAGTATGTTCTACTTTGAGTGAAAAAATGGGTTCAAAAAAAACAAAATATGATATTTTGATATGAAAACGAACCTTTGAAATGTAAAAGAACCAACCGATGTGAAAAGATGTAAGCGTTGGTTGTTAAAGAGACCGGAGTCGACATAAGGCATACTCTCTGTCAGTGTCGATACCACTTTGACAACTGTGAGCGTTATGACGTATCCAGAACGAGTATGATGACTTGGAGGCAATTTATTGAATCGAAGAAGATAAACGATGACGAAATAGCCCTGACCTTCGGGTCAGAATTGAAATGACTAAAACAGGAGCTATACCGTGACTAATTGAGGTAGCACCTTTGATCGGACTCACTCCTTCGATACTATTTCTATGAATATGATGATAATGATGATTTGGGCCCATTTTGACTTTGGGAGTGTGTTCCGAGGTGGGCGGTAGTGGCTGCTATGCGTTACCACCGGTCCGGGAGTGCAATTGGTAGAATCCTACCCTGGGCATTGCCTCGAGTGCCTTGTCATATATATCCATATCGAGCCCCATACGATTTTGATTTAGCATTGCCTTCTATGGAGTGCCCTCTGATAACACCAGTACGGTGAATTTACGGTACTGTATAGACTGTTGATGCCTATAAACGGCGTAAGGGTAATATGGTGATCCCGCTTACGCTATTTTCAGTATTTATACTTTACTGGATAGACACTATCATAATAGCGTACTATATTATGTATGTACTAGTTTAACGGATCCTTGAGAGATGGAAAATCCCGTAACATCTCTTGAGTTACTGCACCCATGACACTGATGTTATTTCGTATCTTGATTTGACTAATATGAGATGATTTAGTGCTTATCCGAGTGTTTGTTGTGTTTTCTTTTTATGCAATACGCTCGGGTCAGCAGACATTGCAGTTACTGAAGATGACTGTGCCTTGGAGATCGAAGACGAAGATTTGTATATATATTCATCATATATAGGTATTCCGCTGCTTATTATGTACATTCATATGTATATGTAACTCTGATAATCATTGAATGTTATAATCACAGTATACGTTTCAACTGCTTTTAACTGCTATTTGTTTATTATATGTTGTTCTTCCGCTGTGAGATTCTGTTATTGTCTTTCTCTTCTTTCTTTCTTTTTCTTCTTTTCCCAATAACTACCTGCATTTGCGATTTGTTTGGGTCGACATGTGTGGCTTATTGTCGATTTTAAACGGTCAAAAAATATGGGTCGTTATAGTTGGTATCAGAGCGATGGTTAGCGATAATCTTGGCTCTGTTGGGAATAAACTCATTAGAGATAGGGTTAGAAACGCCCTAGAATGAGTTTGAGTGATATGAGAGAGCGTACTTGTATTTCGATATAAAATGGTTTTATATTGTGTTGGCTCATTCTGTTGAATATTTATGGATTCTGGTCGATATATGGGACGCCATAGAATCGATAGGAATTCCTAAATAGTCGAATAGAATGATCGACATAATATGGTTTTCGATTATATTTTGTATATATTATATATACTATTAGTGGTTTATAAAGGTATAAGCACTGGTCGTTGGTAGGTAATAATATTAAGTTGTTACCTATTATGGTCAATTTAATAATAGATATAATAAGAAAAGCTAGCTGGTTTTATAAAAATATTCGAGAATGATATATCGTAAGCCTAGTTGGTTATAAATTATGTCTGTAACTTAAATGGAAATGAATTTGAAACTTGATCCTGGGAATACTTTTGAAATAAGTTTTGTCAAGTTTGAAATAGAAATCATATTATAAGTATTATCAAAAAGGATGGAGTTTTCACAAGTCTTTATAAACGAGTGTATAATCCCTCGCTCAGATCTTCGAAATAGCCTTGGTAATGAGTGCACGCATTATCGATGGTTATTCTGAAGAGTCTAAGTGGGGGAGAGACCACTCAATAATGATTATAATTAGGTTTGCCACAGAAATTTTGGATTTAACTTTATATCGTATAAATTTTATAAAAGGCATTAGTTTACTATATTCAAAGTTTAAATTAAATTTAAACCCAGAATTTAAATTTCTTGCTTAAATTAAAGTTCGGAATTGAATTTCATATAGTATGGTTTATAAAATATATAAGTATATATGTTGTTACTTTAAACTTAGTTTGAGACCCGGAATCAAGCAATTTAAAATCACCTTAACAAATGACATTGACTCAAGGATTAAAGTAACTCGAGTCATTGAGATTTTGGATTTAAACGTTGAGGGAAAGGAACCATCGCTTAGATTTAATCGGGGACGATAATAGAGTTAAATAAGTTACTAGTTTGGTTGATAAAGGTGTAGGGAAGTTGAAATTCGCTTCGAAGAAAAATTTATACCTAAGTTAATTTAAAATGAATAGAAATATTAAGTGGTGTAATAAAAATGATAACCCATGACTTGAATGATCAATAAGTATATTGAGTTAATCCGAGAAGGAGTTGGAAGAAATTCTTGTTTATTTATAATATGTGATGGCCGATAAACTAAAAATGAAGGAATTGAATGCTGAATCATTATGCACGTGAAATGAAGGTATAGAGAATCTGAATGGGGTAAACTCATTTGGACAATACCTCGAATGTAAACCTGAGTACGAATAGTGAAGTGAACGAATACAAAGCTTTTGTCGAATGAAATATAATTTAAGTCGAGTGGGGGAATCGAGCTAAATGAAGTTTAGCTCAGGAAGCCAAATAAGATCGATTGAGAATTAACATTTGAGTTAATGGAATGAAACTTAATATAAAATGAAATGGAATTGATAATATATCGGAATGGAGTGAGCAAATTTGGTGTAAATCGCATTTGAATCATATATCGAATATAAATCTAGGTGTGAAAATGGAATAAAAGGAAATATAAATACTTTTGGTCAATTGAATATAACTTAAGTTGAGTAGGACAATCAAGTTAAACAAGTTAACTTAAGAATCGAATAATAATTGATTAGAGAACTAAGTATAAGTTTGAGTTATGGACCATCCTTGATTCGAACCAAGACTTGAGAGTCGAATAAATAAGTAAATTGACTCGATGAGAGTTAACTCAAGTGGCCAGGCAAAGATCAATTGGGAATAAAGCACTTAGGAAGAGAATAAGTAATGAAATTTGGAAATTGATGTAAATGAGTTTGGTAAATTGATTCATGTAAAATGAGTTAAGGATTTAATATAATTAAGTTTGTAGTAAAGGTTAAAATAAATCCAAGTTTGAACTCGAACTAATGCTAGAAAATGAAACAAGAAACGAATAAAAATTTTGTTGGATGGAGTAAGCGATTGAATGAAAAAAAAATCAAATTCTTGGATTATGAAGTAAATGTAAATGATTTAATGAACGAATAAATAAGTTGGAAATGAACATGAGTATACTTAAGCAATAAGGGTGAAACATATTTGAACATAATGAAATGAAAATCCATTTAGATGGTTAAACTTGGCTAAAATCTTTGGAACCGGAAAGTTTGAATTTGAAATGAAATGAGTCAATGTTTATGAACAACTGGAATAGTCGATAAGCTGAAATAAAATAGGTATAACTTTTGATGGGATGATCGGAATCTGACGATTCCGGACTTTTCGGAAACCTTAGAAACCGAGCTAAAACTTTTGTTTATAAAGCCCTGTCGAATTCCTATGTTTACTAAGCTGAAATGCAAGTTTTAGTCGTAGTTGTATGTGCAAAAAATTAAAAACTGAAGCGTATACCTATATTGTTTTGACCATAACTCCCTAAAGGAACGTCGGATTTTTTTGTGCGAATACAATTCGGAAAGGCCAGAGTGTAAACTAAAACTTTTCTTTAATATGCTGAATAAAATTTTGATGTTTTAAGGGTTGAAAACTGACATTAACAATTCAGGCCTGCATTTTTCAGCGCTCGAGCTGAAGCGTTCGGTTTTATTTAAACAGTCATAACTTTTGAACGAATTGTCGGAATTCGATGAATCCGGAAAATTCGGAAAGCTTAAAAGAAATTCTACAACTTTTACCTAGTGGGTTCTAGTCAAATTCCAACATGTAATGGGTGATAAACTTCATTTTGTTTGCTGGCCTAACATAGATATATTGGTTTTGGGGTTAAAATGATTAATGTATGTCGGGTAAGTTGCATATGTTTGTTATATATTGTATATATGCTTGAATCTCATGTGTATGCAAGTGGTAACAGGTGTAAGGAGTGTGCGCTACGCTTTGGAGCACGGTTGCGCAAAATGCTAAATGCGAAGGTAAATAAAAACCGCAAAATAAACGCTTAAAGAGGTACGTATTTGGGGTTGTATAAAGCTTGGTGGTTTGTTTTTGATTTCCCCTGGTTTAGGGATGCCTCATCGTTGATGAGATGTATATTTTGGATTGATATATGTATCGGGATTTTTCCCGGGGCCCTCCGTACAGGGGAGATGCTGCCAAAATTTTCCGTGATTTCGGGAGTTAGAAAATTTACGGATTTTACAACTATACTTGTTTTGGAAATATTATTTTAAGTATGGATTTGAAAAAGATATGCGCTTGATATCGTTTCGTTCTCTTTTCGAGGACGAAAAGATTTTAAGTGGGGGAGAATGTAACGAACCATAATTTCTGTATATTTAAAATGTAAATTTTAATTAAATAAATCGTATACTATTGGTTAAATTTATATTTATTTATATTACGAGCCTGAAATGGCGCGGTAGTTTGAAAATTCGATTTCAAACTTTGGAAAAATATATAAAATTCATTTTAAATCAGAATTGAACAAAACTGGAAACGTTGTAATCGAATTAATCATATCTTTCCAGAGAATGTAAGAGATTGAAATTTCGCCGGATAAATTGCAAGTTATGAGTAAATTAAAATTTCGAAAGGTCGCTATGGAATTTATATAAAGAAACTATAAGCAATTGAAATTTAAATTTGAATTCTGGATTTGTTAAATTTTAAATAATTATATATGGGAATATAAAATATGTGAATTTGATTTATAAAATTTTATTTAAGTTATCAATTGATTTAATTAGGATTCTTTTAAATATTTAAATTGAATTTAATCAGTTAATTGAATTTTTGAATATTTTATTTATTTATTTAACTGTGAAATTTAACTGTTTTGGCGACTGTCTCGGAATTCGACGAAACTGGCGCCATTGGATCCGGAACGGCGAATTATTACTAGGTTTCAAATTTCAGAATTTTTCGAATTAATATGAAAGCGTGGTAAGAGAAAACGCGTTTTACCAGTTGACAGTTAAATTGGATCGACCCGAAAAGGCCATTTTTCAAACGGCCTCAGAATCCGACGAAGTTAGTTTCATTAGAATCGTATCGTCAAATCATAAACAAAAATAATTTTTTCTGGATTTTTCGGGGTCAGTATGTGGGCCCAGTAATGTGAAATGTACGTTCGAATTGATATACGGTAACGGTGTGTGTGTTAATCAGTTTGGCCTTATAATTTGATATAAAATAAGCCCACTAACACTCCATCAGCCATTTACACCTCCTCCACCAAATTTATTTGCTAATGGCTGAAAAAAATATTCAAAACCCATGATTTAAAATGGATTTCAACTCAAAATTCAAATCTTGTCAAAACCTAGCTTATTATATGTCAAAACGAAGATCTCGACGGCACGAACTCGCGGGTAGTCTCGGATCTGACATGCAGCGCTTCGTTTGGTCGGAATTTGTGGTCAAAGTTTCAGATGTTCGAAATACATGAAGTCAAATTGGGTATTTTCGATCTAGGAGTTTATGGACGAATTGGTGATATGGGTTTTGTAGAGGAGATCGAGGGGAGTTGATTGGTGGTAGTCGGAGACCTTATCGTTGAGCGTGTGGCCGGAATTCCATCGGAAAAGGCAGAAAAAAACGCTTGCGTTCTTTTGGTTCGCCGGAGATGCAGGGTTGACCGGAGGTGGCGGGTCCGGCGTGGGGTGGAGCGGCTCGAGGAGATCTTTCCGATGGTAGTGGTCCCGAAGTCTAGCATGGCCGGAGCAAGGTGTTCGAGGTGGTCAAACTTTCGGTCAAATGGGTTGGTTTGCGCGACAATGGAAGGGTCAACGCGTGAAAGGCTGAGCGGGAAGAACGTGTGGAGGGGGTGACGTGGCAAGATGTGATAGGTGAAGGTTATTTTAATTTATTTTATTTAATTCAAAATTCGATATAGTAAATCGTTTATAACTTTTGCATGCGAACTCGGATTTGGACGCGGTTGGGTGCGTTGGGATCGTGGCGGAATCGCGGACGTTTTGACACTAACCTGGCTGCGTTCTGAGACTGTCAAATTTTGGGCTATGGTTGGACGTTCATCTGAATTAAAGACCAAAAGTGAGTGGTTTTCTCATTCACGAAATACTGAATTATTCCCATATTTATTGAATTAAATTATGAAGTAAGTTCGGTTGCATGGTTGTGTTGAATTGTTGATGTGTGGTTTGAATTTAACATGCAAGAGTGTTAACATGCAATCTAAGTAAATGATTTGTTACTAAATTTAATTTAAATTCCTAGTTGAATTCGAACTCTGGTTAAACCCTGAAAACAGTTTAATGCTGAATCAGTTGAATGAAATTGTTGTGATGGATGTTGGTTGAAATTATTGCTGAATTTATAGTGACATGTTTAAATGCTCCTTATTTCAGTATATTGTAATGCATGTTGATTGTGACGATAAATTCCATTTACCCTTGATGTTACGGGCATCTAATGAACCCGGAATTTATCGATTGAAATGAATTAAGAACACAGAGTGAAATGATAAATCTCTGTGGCCCTGATTTGGATTGAAATGATAGATCCATCCCTGAATATTGAGGAATTAAATTTAATTCACTTGGCAATAGGGTAGCAAATTATATATGGATATCGGTTGGGTAAATGATTTAATATTTGGAATTCTATTTTAATGGAAAATTCAATTAAGGGAATGTATCGATTTCGATAGGTTTTATTTTTCCTTTGAAAATCTGAATCTGGAATATCATTTGAAATGATTTAAGAAATTTTCCCAAAGTGAATTCGAAGTGTTAAAGATTTAAAATTTATATGATTCGGGATTTTTCAAGGATTGGGCAGACTCAGATTTAATAAATGCTGATTGAATTTAATTTTTGGGAATAAAGATAATCGAGAATACTCGAAAATGTTTTTCAAACTTGATACGAGTATGATTTTAAATCCTTGAATTTGAAATGAGTTAAAGTGGGATTTAGACAAGTCCTTGAGCTAGGCAACTCCATTGAGACTGGAATTTGGATTCAAGCATTGAAGTTCGGAAGAAAAGTTAGTTTTAGTTAAAGAATTATCTTATATATATTTATACCGTTTGATTTCAAATAACTGTTTTTATTTTTACAAATTTTTCTTATATTCTATTATTAAATTATTTAGTAAACTTTCAATTTACAGATATATAATGTTTTACAATTTATCTTATCCTATTCTAAATATAATTTTTATATATCTATTAATTATTTATATTAAGGTCTTCCTTATAAATATCTATCTTTTTAAAATTATGTATTTTATAAGTATAAGTTCTTTCGAATGGAAATGTTTGGGTTTGAACCGCTGGTTTGAATAGAGTTGAGATAAGAATCCGTAATAATTTGAAATCTTTGAGACAAATTATATTCTATTTGAATATAGGTCGTTTAGAGATATTATACGAGTATAATACAATGACATGGAAATATTCTAGTTTGGAATATAATCGGGTTGGGGATGATTGGGATTTTTGGATATGAAAGTATGTTCTACTTTGAATGAAAAAATGGGTTCAAAAAAAACAAAATATGATATTTTGATATGAAAACGAACCTTTGAAATGTAAAAGAACCAACCGATGTGAAAAGATGTAAGCGTTGGTTGTTAAAGAGACCGGAGTCGACATAAGGCATACTCTCTGTCAGTGTCGATACCACTTTGACAACTGTGAGCGTTATGACGTATCCAGAACGAGTATGATGACTTGGAGGCAATTTATTGAATCGAAGAAGATAAACGATGACGAAATAGCCCTGACCTTCGGGTCAGAATTGAAATGACTAAAACAGGAGCTATACCGTGACTAATTGAGGTAGCACCTTTGATCGGACTCACTCCTTCGATACTATTTCTATGACTATGATGATAATGATGATTTGGGCCCATTTTGACTTTGGGAGTGTGTTCCGAGGTGGGCGGTAGTGGCTGCTATGCGTTACCACCGGTCCGGGAGTGCAATTGGTAGAATCCTACCCTGGGCATTGCCTCGAGTGCCTTGTCATATATATCCATATCGAGCCCCATACGATTTTGATTTAGCATTGCCTTCTATGGAGTGCCCTCTGATAACACCAGTACGGTGAATTTACGGTACTGTATAGACTGTTGATGCCTATAAACGGCGTAAGGGTAATATGGTGATCCCGCTTACGCTATTTTCAGTATTTATACTTTACTGGATAGACACTATCATAATAGCGTACTATATTATGTATGTACTAGTTTAACGGATCCTTGAGAGATGGAAAATCCCGTAACATCTCTTGAGTTACTGCACCCATGACACTGATGTTATTTCGTATCTTGATTTGACTAATATGAGATGATTTAGTGCTGATCCGAGTGTTTGTTGTGTTTTCTTTTTATGCAATACGCTCGGGTCAGCAGACATTGCAGTTACTGAAGATGACTGTGCCTTGGAGATCGAAGACGAAGATTTGTATATATATTCATCATATATAGGTATTCCGCTGCTTATTATGTACATTCATATGTATATGTAACTCTGATAATCATTGAATGTTATAATCACAGTATACGTTTCAACTGCTTTTAACTGCTATTTGTTTATTATATGTTGTTCTTCCGCTGTGAGATTCTGTTATTGTCTTTCTCTTCTTTCTTTCTTTTTCTTCTTTTCCCAATAACTACCTGCATTTGCGATTTGTTTGGGTCGACATGTGTGGCTTATTGTCGATTTTAAACGGTCAAAAAATATGGGTCGTTATATGTAAGGTGTTACAAATACCTCGCACCCCCTTAGTATTCCCTAACCAGGTCATACCAAGGGACGGGGAGCGTTATAGGTATAAAGAAACTAATAAAAGAGTTTAAGATTCATAAGACATAAAACTTAAACACCAAACACGTTAATTTTTCAACGACCTTTTATTCCCAAAACTATATTTTACACAAAATAAGATTTAATATAAAATAATATAACTTACGTAATCTTAGCATAAATCAGAGTAAATAATAAAACATTTCCCTCCTAAGCACAAATCTGAACCACAACAAATTATATGTCATAGAATTAAGTGCACCAAATATAAAGAAAATAGATTTCTGACATTAATCCTCCCAAGCTTATCAGTCAATCCATGCCCTGCCAACCTATTGGGGGAAAGAAAAGGGAAGAAGGAGGAGTGAACCAGGCATAAAGTTTGGTGAATGATGTAATTACTAACATGATTGAGTAATATAGGAAAATAGAATCAATAATAATCATAATGCTAGATAGGGTAAGTGTCTTTGGACACTATAAAAGTTAAACATACTAGAAAGATGTACATATACTTGAACCATACAAGTAGAGATTGTTCGATTGTTTGCACTTTCTCAATTACCGAATGCAATAAACATAATTGGGATAATTTTCCAATACCACCCATTGATCGACTTTATTCTACCAATTTACCATCTCGCATGGTAATTTATGTCATTATGGATTTAGGGTTTATCCGATGCAATCCATCAATAAAGACATAACCAATCACTTTCGATCACTTACCTTCACTGATCGATGCCGTCACATGCTTGTGCACCGCCGAAACGCGCCACACCCGCCCCTATCAATGTTGATCCCTTATTACCCAAATCGGTAGAAGTTTCCTATCCTCTACCACCACTTTTTGTGAGACCAACATTGATAAACCTAGGGATGCTACCGGTATGGATCCTAACAAACAAATTTTCTAGGTGCCTCTTCCCAGTCACACTTGGTCTGGGTATAATTTGACGATGACTTATTTTCTCTTGTCAGCCTCTTGCTGTTGAAACGGACCACAACCATTACATGCTTATTAAACTTAATTCCAGATCTAAATTTATAAATATAGTGATTCTTTTCATTATTCCTTTCAATTATAACCCTCATGTTATAATTCTATTTGTAAATATGTTTATTATGACTTATTTACGTGTTTGTATATCTGAATATCATTCTAGCAAATATGTTCAATCTACCTATTATGACCTATTTATGAGTCCGTACAATTATCATAATATTATTCTTGCAAATATGTCCAATCTTTCTCAATTACAACCCATGATATAATTTTATTGCACATCCACATTAGTTTTTGTAACGACCTGCATTCTACGCATCGAAGGATCGTAGAATACTTATTTCTTTCACATACGAAGTCGTATGGTCATGTAACTTTGGGAGATGACTATTAGGGTCATTTCCCATGTTCATGATTTTTGCCGATTTTTAAATGACCGTTTTCCCCTAGCTGATCTTGTTTTGGCCATAACTTTTGATTGGAAAGGAGTTTTGACCTGAAACCACTTTCATTGGCTCTGGATGATGGTTTACCTTTCCGTAGAGTGGTCACATTAACCAAACGGACTCACCGTTTGGGAGATATGGCTGAAACAAGTTTCAGAAGGTGAAAAACTGCTTAACCGGGCCAAATGAGGTGATTAGTAAATGGGCCCATAACCCATTTCGGGATTAGGATTATGGGGAGGCTGAAATGAGTCAGGTTTTCATTTCAGTTTTCCAGCCGCCACAAACCCTCTCTTCAACCTAACAATGGCCTCCAACATCTAAATACACCTCTAATCACTTCTTAATCAAGTTTTGGCTTAAACTACATCAAATTATGGAGAGAAAGCACCAAAGCAAGATTAGAGCTGCTATGTTACATTGAGAACAGTGCCAAAGAGGGAATCATTTCAGATTTGGTATTTTATTTGTGGCCAAGGTGAGTGATTTGCATTGTTTTTCACTAATCACGGCTAATTAAGGGTGATTAGTGATAATTAGCGAAATTATAACTTAGAAAAATCTGGAAAAATTTGTAAAATTCTAAAATGATATTCTATGGCTCTGATAGAAATTTGGGTTAATTTGGTTAAGTTTTGCTAATCCTATCATTAGTTGTTGTTAAACATGATTAAGTGGAAAACATGGGTTTTTGGGTATGTTTGATCCATATAAACATGTCATATTATTGTTTTAGTGTTTGTGGATGATTATACATGTTGCTATGACTGTATGGTATGTTTTGTGATTGCATAGAAATGTTAGAATGGTTGAAAAGGCCGTCGTTTGGCGAAAATAGCTTGCTGGAAAAACTTGCAGCAAACCGGATAGGAGCATTCAGATAGGAGCATCCGGATAGGAGCATTCGGATAGGAGCAACCGGATAGGGGCATCCAATCCGAACAGGATAGGGGCATCTAATCCGAACCGGATAGGGGCATCCGACCCGAACCGGATAGGAGCATCCGAGCACCCGAACTGAACTAGAAAGGAGTATTCGAACCGAACCAAGCAGGAGGGGGCGAACCGAACCGAACCGGAGGATCGAACACCAAGTAGACCTAAACCCGAGATGCAAAGGAAGTCCAAATGAGGAGTTGTACCTCAGGATCCACATGGGAACCAAGGAGGGAACTTCATGAGTTGGGCTTTGCTGCGGAACGTGTGCTAAGGGGTTGTCGATGTCTGTAACTTTAGATCACTATGTGTAGGGGGTACGTGAACGGATTCAGGGCCATAGTGGCCTAGGTACGACTAAAGAGCTATAGACCAATGAAGTGGGGTCATTTGTAAAGATTTGGTCATGACTCCATGGGATAAGCTTGGTAGTAGCAGTAGTTGTACAAGTCGAACTCCGTCACTACTTCGATGGGTCTAGTGATTGACAGTGGTGGACATCGTATGCTTTACGCACTGAGTGAGAGATGTGAGAATGGTTGCTATGTTTGATTGTTTGCCTTCATTATGACATACACACCCTCACCCCCGTATTTTTATACCATGTGTTAATGACACCTTAGAGTATTGTACAGTATGTAGTGCTAACTCTTTGGTTGCAGGTCTAGGTTCAGGTATGGTTTAGTATACCTGTTATTGTTCTGTTTAGCTGCTTATCGCTTATACTATACTTTTTGTCTGACCCATAGTTATATGTCTCTTCTTATTACTCTGGGTGCTTTCTCGAGCAGACTAGAGACAGGTTAGGTGGTATGCACGAGTAGCTGTACCGGAGACGAGCAGGAGGCTTCCACGTATGGTATATATATAGACATTCTCCCTATGTTGCTGCGGTCACTACTTTGGGCATTAGTGGTGTACCTTTCTTTCTTTTGTTTATAGACAGTAATTTGGATAGTTGTAATAAGCTGTATTTGGATTTCCACTACTCTGATGATGATGTTGATGTTGGTTTTAGTTATCAGCTTATGCACTGTCTCACCTGTTTTATGTTAAGTACATCATTATTATATTTTGTTCCATGCGTTGTGAGACATTCTACAGGGTTTCTGATTAGTTCATTCTCTTCTTTCCTTTCTTTGGCGACCGTTCCATGCTAGTCAGGCATGTGTACAGCGCACTTTCGGAGGAAATGCCGGCTGGTGCGGGGCGGGCCGTCACACTTGGTATCAGAGCTTTAGGTTGTGTAGTTAACCTAGGGAAGTCATCAGGGAGAGATAGTACACGTATATGAGGGTGCATATTTGTGATTATTTTGGTTTTCAAAAGCTATATATACACTATTAGTATAGCTAAGGATGAAGTCGCACTGCACTAGCACCACTATGGAGATGGTTAATCGTTTTCTCTTTACAGATTGAACGATGAGCCGATACGCAAGAGGTGCCGGTAGAGGAGCCAATAATGCGAATGCTGCTGACATGAGGACGATGTTTACTGACCTCGTGACAGAGATGCTCAGGGATATGCAGAGGGAAGCTCCCAATAATGGTAATGGTGGTGGTCCAATAGTGCAGGCGCCTAGGGCCGATTTTGCCAAGCTGAATAAGGATTATACTAGTCTTGGTGGGAAGTCGTTCCACGGAACGGAGTCGGCTACGGACGTTCAGGATTGGTTGGATAGCTGCGAGCGTATCTTCGAAGATTTGGGTATCGAGGATGCGATGAAAAGAAGGTTAGCATCCCCTCAGCTGCAAGGACGGGCAATGAATTGGTGGAATGCTATAAAGGCAGCTACTCCCGAGGATCAGATTACTTGGGAGCAGTTTAAGGCTCGCTTTAGCGATAAGTTCATTCCAGCTGCTCAGGAGTCAGTGCTGTTTAAGAAATTCTTGGAGCTCAATCAGAATGGAGGAGCTGTCTCGGAGTATATTGCAAAATTCGATACTTTATCGAAGTATGGACTATCTCTTATTGATACTGCCGAGAAGAAGAATGAGAAGTTCATAACTGGCTTGGATGGATACTTGGGGGAAAGGTTTATTAACCACATCGATGAGACGTTTGAGTCGATTGTGGGAAAAGCATTGAGGTCCGAGAGTCTTTACCCTAAGTCGAATACTGAGGTTGCATCTGCAGAGGAGCCAAAACCACAAGCAAGTGGCGGAGGCAAGAGTGGTCCTCAGAATAAGAGGAAGCAGAACCAGAGTAAGGATGGCCAGAAAAAGAATAAGAAAGATGTTGAGTGCTTCAGCTGTGGTAAGAAGGGCCATTGTGCTAGTAATTGTCGGGCCAAGCCAGCGGATAGGAAGTGCTTCAACTGTGGCCAAGTGGGACATCACAAGGACAAGTGTCTACAACCCCCTAAAGAAAAGCAGGTAGTGAAAGCATATACCCTTAGCTATTCCTTCTTCGTCGAATGCCCCAACTGCGGCGGAGAAGGGAAAGAATGTCGTTATTCAAGGTATGCTTTCTGTTTATGATGTTCCTGTTAGAGTTTTGTTTGATACCGGTGCTTCCAGTTCTTTCATATCTAATGACCTGGTAGATAGGTTAGGATTGGAGCCCGAGATTGTCGATAGACCTTTGGTAGTGACGAACCCGATTGGTGGTTCGACTAACCTTAGCATGATTTGTCGTAATGTGGTCTTATCGAGTCATGGATGCATGTTTGTTTGTGATTGCTTTGTTTTGGGCTTTACTGGGTTTGGCATTATTTTGGGAGTCGATTGGCTCCAAAGATACGGGGTGGTGGTAGACTGTGAGGGCTTTTTGGTGACAGCTAGAGCGGATGATGGGCGGAGGGTAGTGTTTGGTGGTCTACCCGGTGATGGGGTAATGGCTAGTTTTCTAAATTCCCTCGACATCCCGCATAGTGAGTTGTCAGGGTTGCCCGTGGTTGGCCTATATCCGGACGTCTTCGAGGAAGTGACCGGTCTTCCACCACACCGAGAGATTGAGTTCCGTATTGATTTAGTGAAAGATGCCAGACCTATAGTGATGCCACTTCGTCGTATGGCACTAAGGGAGCAGCGAGAGCTCGGGGTGCAAATCAGCGATCTTTTGAAGAAGGGATTTATCAAAAGGAGTGTTTCTGAATGGGGAGCACCAGTTGTGCTTGCTACCAAGGCGGATGGTTCCCTTCGTTTGTGTGTAGACTACCGCGAGTTGAATAAAGTGACGAGGAAGAATAATTATCCTCTTCCGTGGATAGATGATTTGTTTGATCAGTTGAGTGGCGCGAGAGTATTCTCTCAGTTGGATCTCGCGACAGGTTTTCATAAGCTTAGAGTGGAAGCTGAGAGTATAGCTAAAACGACATTTCGGACGCCGTCTGGATTTTATGAGTGGTTGGTCATGCCATTCGGGCTGACCAATGCCTCAGCATACTTTGTGGATCTTATGAATAGGGTATTCAGAGATCAGCTGAATAAGTTTGTCCTTGTGTTCGTGGATGATATTTTGGTCTATTCGAGGACAGAGGAAGAACACAAGGAACATTTGAGGATAGTGATGGAGGTGTTGAGAAAACACCAGTTGAAAGCAAAATTCTCTAAGTGTCACTTCTGGAGGAGGGAAGTGAGATTCTTGGGACATGTTGTTTCAGAGAATGGTATTGCCGTGGACCCTACGAAGGTGGCTATGGTACAAGATTGGTCTACGCCCAAGAATGCAACGGACATAAGAAGTTTCTTGGGACTAGCTGAATATTATCGTAAGTTTATCCAAGACTTCTCCAAGATAGCAGCACCGTTGACTCAGTTGACCAAGAAGAATCAAGCCTTCGTTTGGGACGAAAGGTGCGAGAATGCATTCAAGAGCCTAAAGGAAAAGTTGACATGTGCACCAGTGTTAGTCATTCCTAAGGGGAATGAAGAAATGACGGTATATACAGATGCATGTGGTACCGGACTAGGTGCTGTATTGATGCAAGGAGGTAGGGTTGTAGCTTATGCAAGTCGGCAACTGAAACCGCATGAGAAAAGATACCTTACCCATGATTTGGAATTGGCAGCGATCGTGTTTGCACTGAAGATGTGGAGACATTATCTCTTAGGAGAAAGATTCGAGTTGTTTACCTATCATAAATCGTTAAAGTATCTCTTCTCTCAGAAAGATCTAATTCTCCGGCAGCAAAAGTGGTTAGAATTCTTAGCTTCCTATGATTTCGATATCGCATACACACCAGGAAAGGGCAATGTGGTAGCTGATGCATTGAGTAGGAGACATGCCAGTTTAGGGGTATGTTTCTAGAATGGAAGCAACTGGAGTACATCGCTGCGTATGATTTCAGACCAAAGTGCGAATTAGATCCAGAAATGTTAGCAAGTTTGATGATCAGACCCACTTTGATTGAGCGGATTGGTTCCAGTCAGAGGAACGATCCTAACCTATTGGAAATCATTTCAAAGTTAAAGATGGGAATTGACGGAGAGATGAACAAGTATGGGCTTGATCGAGATGGATGGCTTAGAAAGAATGGAAGACTAGTTGTACCCAATGCCAATGGATTGAGAGATGAAGTTCTTAGAGAATGTCATCACTCAAAACTGACTATACACCCCGGTGGTAACAAGATGTATCGAGACATGAAGCAGACCTACTACTAGGAAGGGATGAAAAGAGACATTGGGAGGTTTATATCCAAATGCATGAATTTCCAACTAGTTAAAGCTGAGCAAAAGAAGCCTAGTGGTTTGTTACAACCATTAGAAATTCCAGAATGGAAATGGGAACAAGTGTCAATGGATTTCATTGATGGGTTA
Organism: Allium sativum; assembly: GCA_030737875.1. NCBI lineage: Eukaryota > Viridiplantae > Streptophyta > Magnoliopsida > Asparagales > Amaryllidaceae > Allium > Allium sativum. Next base: position 401,629,938 of record CM060922.1, on the reverse strand, counting down.
CTAAGGACTAGATCGGGCCATGATAGCATTTGGGTGATTGTGGACCGATTGACCAAAAGCACAAGATTTATACCCGTCAAGTCAAACAGGACGGCAGCTAAGTTAGCGGAACTATATATAAAGTGGGTAGTGAGATTTCATGGAATACCCAAAGGCGTTGTGAGTGACCGAGATCCGTTGTTCACTAGTGGATTTTGGAAGAGCTTACAAGAGTCGTTAGGATCAGAATTACATCTCAGTACCACGTATCATCCTCAAACTGACGGACAGACAGAGAGGGTGAATCGAGTGTTAGAAGACCTCTTGAGAGCTTGTGTATTGGATTTTGGTGGATCATGGGAAGACCATTTGCATCGAGTAGAGTTTGCATATAATAATAGCTATCAATCCGGTATCGGTATGGCTCCATTTGAAGCTTTGTACGGAAGACCGTGCAACTCACCGTCATGTTGGGTAGAGTTTGCATATAATAATAGCTATCAATCCGGTATCGGTATGGCTCCATTTGAAGCTTTGGACCTGACGTGATAAGAGAAACTTCAACTAAGATTAAGATTATCCAACAGCGAATGAAGGCTGCCCAAGATAGGAAGAAGAGTTATGCTGATAAAAGGAGAAGAGAATTAAAGTTCTCCATTGGCGACTTGGTGTTTATCAAGATTTCTCCGTTGAAGAGCGTGATACAATTTGGTAAGAGAGGCAATTTAGCACCAAGATTTGTTGGTCCATTCCCAATTCTTGAGCAAATTGGGAATTTGGCATACAAAGTTGAATTACCAGAGAAGATGGCAGGAGTTCACAACGTATTTCATGTTTTCCAGTTAAGGAAGTTCGTGCACGACCCAAATGTGACTATTTCACCTGATCAGTTGGATGATATCGAAGTTGAACCCGAGGCGGTTGGGAACCGCAAGCCTATGCGCATTGTTGGGAACGATACAAAGCAACTTCGAAGGAAAGCGGAGAATCTAGTCAAAGTCCAGTGGGGCGAGAGTGAGAATGACTGTATTGGGAGACAGAGGAGAGCGTTAGGAAGACGTATCCAGAACTCTTCGCCTGGTAAGATCTTAACTTCGATTTAGTCTTTCCGCATGCTAGGATAGGCTTGTTTGTTTGTTTTGCATGTTTGATTGTCGTATGTAGCTGGTAGGCATGCTGAATCCTTTGTATGTTTTGGGTCAAGGAATTTCGGGGACGAAATTTCTTAAGGGGGGAGAGCGTAACGACCTGCATTCTACACATCGAAGGATCGTAGAATACTTATTTCTTTCACATACGAAGTCGTATGGTCATGTAACTTTGGGAGATGACTATTGGGGTCATTTCCCATGTTCATGATTTTTGCCGATTTTTAAATGATCGTTTTTTCCCTAGCTGATCTTGTTTTGGCCATAACTTTTGATTGGAAAGGAGTTTTGACCTAAAACTCTTCCATTGGCTCCGGATGATGGTTTACCTTTCCGTAGAGTGGTCACATTAACCAAACGCACTCACCGTTTGGGAGATATGGCTCAAACTAGTTTCAGAAGGTGAATAACTACTTAACCGGGCCAAATGAGGTGATTAGTAAATGGGCCCATAACCCATTTCGGGATTAGGGTTATGGGGAGGCTGAAATGAGTTAGGTTTTCATTTCATTTCAATTTTCCAGCCGCCACAAACCCTCTCTTCAACCTAATAATGGCCTCCAAAATCTAAATACACCTCTAATCACTTCTTAATCAAGTTTTGGTTTAAACTACATCAATTAAGGAGAGAAAGCACCAAAGCAAGGTTAGAGCTGCTGTGTTACATTGAGAACAGTGCCAAACAGGGAATCATTTCAGATTTGGTATTTTATTTGTGGCCAAGGTGAGTGATTTGCATTGTTTTCACTAATCACGGCTAAATAGGGGTGATTAGTGATAATTAGCGAAATTATAGCTCAGAAAAATCTGGAAAATTTTGTAAAATTCTAAAATGATATTTTAGGGCTCTGATAGAAATTTGAGTTAATTTGGTTAAGTTTTGCTAATCCTATCATTAGTTGTTGTTAAACATGATTAAGGGGAAAACATGGGTTTTTGGGTATGTTTGATCCATATAAACATGTCATATTATTGTTTTAGTGTTTGTGGATGATTATACATGTTGCTATGACTGTATTGTATGTTTTGTGATTGCATAGAAAAGTTAGAATGGTTGAAAACGCCGTCATTTGGCGAAAATAGCTTGCTGGAAAAACTTGCAGCAAACCGGATAGGAGAATTCAGATAGGAGCATTCAGATAGGAGCATCTGAATAGGAGCATCCGAATAGGAGCATTCAGATAGGAGCATTCGGATAGGAGCATCCAGATAGGAGCATGCGGATAGGAGCATTCAGATAGGAGCATCCGGATAGGAGCATTCAGATAGGAGCATTCGGATAGGAGCAACCGGTTAGGGGCATCCGATCCGAACGGATAGGGGCATCCGATCCGAACCGGATAGGGGCATCCGATCCGAACCGAATAGGGGCATCCGACTCGAACCGGATAGGAGCATCCGAGCACCCGAACTGAACTAGAAAGGAGCATTCGAACCGAACCAAGCAGTAGGGGGCGAACCGAACCGAACCGGAGGATCGAACACCAAGTAGACCTAAACCCGAGATGCAAAGGAAGTCCAAATGAGGAGTTGTACCTCAGGATCCAGATGGGAACCATGGAGGGAACTTCATGAGTTGGGCTTTGCTGCGGGACGTGTGCTAAGGGGTTGTCAATGTCTGTAACTTTAGATCACTATGTGTAGGGGGTACGTGAACGGATTCAAGGCCACAGTGGCCTAGGTACGACTAAAGAGCTATAGACCAATGAAGTGGGGTCATTTGTAAAGATTTGGTCATGACTCCATGGGATAAGCTTGGTACTAGCAGTAGTTGTACAAGTCGAACTTCGTCACTACTTCGATGGGTCTAGTGATTGACAGTGGTGGACATCGTATGCTTTACGCACTGAGTGAGAGATGTGAGAATGGTTTCTATGTTTGATTGTTAGCCTTCATTATGACATACACACCCCCACCCCCGTATTTTTATACCATGTGTTAGTGGCACCTTAGAGTATTGTACAGTATGTAGTGCTAACTCTTTGGTTGTAGGTCCAGGTTCAGGTATGGTTTAGTATACCTGTTATTGTTCTGTTTAGCTGCTTATCGCTCATACTATACTTTTTGTCTGACCCAGAGTTTTATGTCTCTTCTTATTACTCTGGATGCTCTCTCGAGCAGACTAGAGACAGGTTAGGTGGTATGCACGAGTAGCTGTACCGGAGACGAGCAGGAAGCTTCCACATATGATATATATAGACATTCTCCCTGTGTTGCTGCGATCACTACTTTAGGCATTAGTGGTGTACCTTTCTTTCTTTTGTTTAGAGACAGTAATTTGGAAAGTTGTAATAAGTTGTATTTGGATTTTCGCTACTCTGATGATGATGTTGATGTTTGTTTTAGTTATCAGCTTATGCACTGTCTCACCTGTTTTATGTCAAGTACATCATTATTATATTTTGTTCCATGTGCTGTGAGACATTCTACAGGGTTTTCGATTAGTTCATTCTCTTCTTTCCTTTCTTTGGCGACCGTTCCGTGCTAGTCGGGCATGTGTACAACGCACTTTCGGAGGAAATGCCGGCTAGTGCGGGGCGGGCCGTCACAGTTTTCCTATTTTATTCTAGTTCCTTTTTAATTATAGATCTATAATTTGTGTACACATTTTCTGTAAATTTTGTCCTTTAATCTGTATTCGAACGATTATTATTTTAATTTTATTTTCTACATGGAAAATAAAAGTATTAAATTAGTCGTCAATAAACTTTATTCACGGATCTAGGCATGTTTTAGGCATAAAGCATGAATAAATGCGGAAACTGCAAAGAAACCGATAGGCATATATAGTTAAAAGAAGGAAGAAGATTGAGAGACTATCTTTGGAACTTGAATAAAAAGAAAACATTATGAAGAGATTGGAAAATACTTATAGAAAGTAACCTATAAAAGAAGAACTTGTAGAAACACTAACTTACAGATATTTATTTAAAAACTGTAAGAGAAGTGTAAGAAAACTACAAAAAAAATCTATAACTATTATGAATCCTATTTTACTAAATTACCAAAAGTCCAAATAATTGCACGCTCATCCGTGGTCCTATGCTTCCCTCTGTGGCCTAGATCCCATCTCCAATAGGTGTACATAAATATTTATTTTTATAAGCCCTTTCCTTAGAAAAATCCAGATTAAGACTGTCTCTAAAAGAGAGAACCCGGAGGGAAAATGATTGCGTTATAAGGAATTAGCTAGGTCTATAGGTCTATTAATAGGGTATCTTAGGGATCTCAGACTGTTGGATTTTTGAAATAAATCCAGGTTAGCCACGTCACTTAACAATTCAGAATGCACCACATCAGCTTAAGTTTTAAAAACATCAAATACGAAAAGGCCATGTTAAACTAGAAATCAAAGCTCTCCTCATTCTCCTTAAGCAAATTGCGCCCAAGCAAGTGCGTGCATCGACCCACCCACACATTGGGTCGACCCACGTTATATATATGTTTTCTTTTATTTTGATTTATTCATCCAGTTTCTTTAATTAATAACTTCTTCGGACCAGCTCAGGTACATAAAAACTGATTGGAAAATTGCTATAAACACAACGAAAAAGGTTCTGTAGCCTCAGTCATCTATTTCTTTTTAACCTCTTTCTATATTTACTATTAGTCCTTTTCTAGTAAATTCATAATTTTCCCCTTTTATTAATATTATTTAACTTCTAATAAGTTGCATTAATACCTGATTTAATTCCTGTTTTAATACGCATGTTACTCTTTCAAATTTAATTGGGCATGCTAACATTTGTGAATTGATTCTTTTATTAGATTTTAACGTTATGGTTATAACGCTAGCCTTTAATTTCTCGATGTACTCTTTTATAACTTTACGGTGAACGTTTTCATTAAATCTTTTTGTTACCTTATAACATTATATTTTCATAATATTAACTTTCAAATATTCAAATCTATTAATTAATTATACTTAAATTTCGGGTTGTTATAGGTTTATTGCTTAGAAACACCAACTTCGAAGCACTCCTTGGCTTTATCACATCAACTCCCTTTGCACCTCAGTTTTGAGTGTCTTGCTTCGCATTGATCCATAACTACTTGACTTTACTTCGTTTCAATACAAAATTCATTGCTTCAATCAAAGCTCCAATCCTAAAGTCGCTTTGAGTCACTATATTCCCTTGTTGTGATTCGAGCTTCCTTGCTTCGCTTCAAATTCTTCTCTATTGCGCTATGAACCTTACTAGACTACTTCAAAACCACTTCTATTTGCTTCAAAACATCATGTCTAGCTTTGGATCATCTGGAATACATTTCTTCGAATCACTAGTTCAATTTCAAAGTAATTCGAAGCCTCCTTTCATGCTCTAAACCAACTGAATTGATGTTTCGGTTACCTTGGACCAGCTTCGAATCTAATGGGTTATATACCTGTTTTGATTTGAAGCTTTAAGGCTTTATGCATAATCAAAGCCAATAGCTTTGAGCCTTCCATTCCTGAATTTGTGATACTTCCAATACTTTGAATTCTTCCTAGATCTGCTTCAATCATCTTCCGACCAACTCTGATCTTTTTTTTTTAGCTTCAATCAACTTCCGACCATCCATCCCGATACTAATATGCATAGATCAAACACAGCAAGCAATTCACCCATTCAACCAATAATTCAAAATTCAAACATAATAAAGAAAATAAACAATTAACTACCCATGATTATGATTCAACCTACCATGATCACAAATGTGACGTAAAGCACCATATACCATGTTAAATCCAATATTTTCGTTATATATTACATAATTACATTATCATAAAGTTTCAAACCATGTAATTATCAGATCTAGTTGATATTTTTGGTTAATATAACATGTAAATGATTAAAATGTGTTACTAAAATATATGATCTAATATAAACATGCAAGAGATCATCATAACTCACCTAGTCTTCAAAATCAAAGAAATTAAATGAATATCCAATCCAAACAGAAATCAATCACTTGAATAAGCATCTAAGGTAGTGAGATCTAATATATATGTTCTCTAGTTAATAATCGAATAAATTTAGTAAAAGATCTAATCAAGATCTATGAACAAATGAAAAGTTGAGAGTGGTTTTAGTTTAGGCATGATAAGAGAACGAAAGGAAAAGGTAAAATTGAATCCTACAACCTCTACTTATAGTTAAAGATGTCAAGACTAATAGGCTTGCTGATTTCATCCCATTAGCACTATTATAAATATGGTCAGTGGATTTTAAAATTTAAAACTGCTATTTCTCCTAAAATACTGAAATGTTTTCTTAACGTTACCACTTTACGGAATGATAAACTGCCATTTCGAACAATGAGACATGTTAGAGAACTTACTTCATCGCTTATCAAAAGATATGGCTGAAATATGACTTTCTAGGAGTAAAGCCATTATAAAAGAATTCGGCAAAAATTATAGACGTTCAAAAACTTCCAAAGAACCATATCCCAAAATATTAGAATGACGTGACCATATATGAATCAAATATAATTATCCTACGATCCTTCGATATGTAAAATATAGGTATTTAGACATATATTCCACTCACCTAACATGTGTTTCACTTGAACTAAAAATAGGGATGTTAATCGATCAAACTAAACTAGGCACATGTGTGTTTGTGTGATGTTTTATGAAACTTTCAACAAACAAAGACCAAACTAAGCTTAGGCCTGTACACTATTTGTACTAGTCAAAAGATGGAAAGACATTGTACAAACAATAGAAAATTCAAAAAATGTCTTGTATGTGTTTTATGTCGTATAATTTCATTATGTCTAATTTGTGTGCTAAATAAGAAACAAACATACAAGAACAAACATTTTTTGATTTCAAACCGAGTTGGAGAATAAACACTCGTAGAAAATGATCACTACATTTAAAAGAGCCGATATTTATTTTTAGAATAGTCAATATGCTTGATAGTGCATTTCGGTTGCAACTAAATTACATGTGACAATGATAATAGTAGCTTACGAATATCACTTGCTTCACTTAGCTATGTTGTGACGCCCCACACTGAGATCCATTCTAACAAAGATCATTAGTGAGTAATGTCGCCTGTTAATACGGAGAATAGGGTTGGCCTTCATAATCTTGTATTAAACAAGTATCAAATATGTCGATGCTACATGTGAGATAAAGGGCCATATTCAACATCACTATTTCTCTGAGATGGTTAGGAGCGACCATCTGTAATTTTGATGGAAAGGCTTGGACTTATGAAATGGAAATCACTTCTTATTCAGATTTCTTCGAGCCTCGAGTAAACATTACTATCTTTCTTACTCCTAGCCGCTTCAAGATGAAGGGCCGCATCCACTAACCCCTCGAAAATAAACTTGTATTGCAACATGAAAGATTTTTTAAGATACATTTTGAGACCATTTAGGAATTTAAGACTCTTCTTGTATAAAGTAGAAATATGCTATAGGCCATATTTGGATAAGGCCTCAAATGAAGTGACTTGAACATGACTGACTTCCCTTGCTTAAGGTCAAGGAAGCGACAAGCTAAAATTTTCTTCTAGGATTTAGGCACAAATTTAAGCTCAAATCTCTCCTTGAATTACCTCCACTCTAAGGTGTGACTCATCAACCTTTGCCACCAATAATTCATACCAATCTAACGCACGATCTTGTAGCTTGTTCGATGCTACGAGAATGTGGTGATGGTCCAAAATATCCATCCACAAAAAGATATGCTCACAAGTGCGGAGCCAGGCCTGAATACCAAGAACCGATTTATATCTTATGAATGGCTTGCCTCTGAGATGTGTGAAATAACTACACATACATGCAAATATGGATTTGTGTGAAGGAGAATAATGAAGAAGAGTTGGAGGCTGCATGCTTCTAATAAGCTCTAATATCTGATCCATGGACATATAAACACCTTTAGTACGTGAGCCGCTAGACGACCCAACATCCGAAGGACACTGGCTATAATTTCCATTCGTTGGCTTAACATAAAAAATAAGATTGGATTACTCACAGGGGTAAGATATTATCAATTTAATTTAATGCAAAAGGAATAATATGGATTCAAATTACACGTTCCTAGACGTATTTCCCCTTATATCCATTCCAAAGGACACGAAAATGGTTAAGGACAAGTTCAGGAACATCTTCGATTAGGGACGATGCTTGCACTTATATTATACATCGATGAATTGTAGTATGTATATTGTCTTATGTTTATCATATTTTTTTCCGAATTCAGCTTTGATACCAACCCCAAGACCCATATTAACAAAGAGCATTAGCAAGTAACACAGTCTATTAACACAGAGAATAAGACGGGTAAGAAGCGACCATCTATACTCTTGTATTGAACAAGTATATCGATATTTGTTTTTTCATTTCTCTCAATGAATCGACATAATTAGTTCTTATTTAATATGGCAATAAGATGTACAAAACAAAATAATAATAATTACGGATCACGAAGCAGTAGACACAGATATATATATATATATACACACACACACATGATACATACACACACAATCACATATACATCATGTATAATATAAAGCACCGAATATAAGTGGTTATATAAATCGCTATACATATACATCAAAATACATAAACGAATATGTACATCATCAAGTCATGATATAACTACAATATGAACTACACCAAGAACTGTGCATAATTCAAAAACGGGTTGTAACTACCCACCCGGATTAGGCCTAAATTTTACCCAGAAAAGGGTCGAAATTTAGAGTCGCTCTAAATGGGTCGTTGGTTCCTGTAAGTAATTACGTTTGCATAGAATAATAGATGGACATTGCGTTATGGTAATCTCACACAGCGGAACGAGAAAGTATAATACCAAAATATGATGTACCATTTCATAAAAGCCACAGAATTCAAATACAGATTGTCAAGATACAGTAATTACATAGGTACATCAATAAACTCATTATTTAAAGTTTCCATAAGCAATACAGCAATGATAACTAATAATAGCATAGTATCTCCAATGTTGTCTTTAGTCTCCATCAGTGCTTCGTCCATTGTATCTACCCCACCCACTAACCTATTGGATATATTAAGGAGAGGGGTCAGAACATAAAGGCCTGTGTGACTGAAAATAGTATTTACTTTAAGACTATAACCTAGATTTATCAGGTTATATATATCAAGGTATGTCTACGAAACACACAAGCATTCACATGAACATAAGGTATCTAACCAATGAGGTGGATATCTCTGTCAATCACTTAAGACCTCCATTAGTGCATTTAAAGTAAAGACCCAATGAGGTGGGCATTCTCGGTGACTTAAGGCCCATATTGACTTATTTGATAAAGGTGGATCCTCATGATCTCTTATAACCCTGAGGCGAACCCTAGCCCCTTAAGACCCTATCCTAAAACGTCAATGTTCTTAAGTCGATATTCTCATAATATGAGAAGTAGTATCTCACCGCTTAATACTGGTTTTAAGGTAGGCCTGCATATAGCCATTTAAGACCACTCCGGCGGACGTCACATGCTACTACTTAACTGGTATTATGGTAGCACACCTATGCCCCTCAAGACTTCCCTTGAACAGTTGGTGAATTAAATAGCATACTATGAATCACATAAACCAAATTTGTCCCTAGGTTGACCCTTACATGCTCATAGAGGAAATGGACATCTCCCGTGAACTACCCTACTCTGTTACCACTATGCCTAACCGCTTTCAGAGAAGGAGAACCCATAGATTTACTTCGAATCTAATAAGTGTAGATCTCATGAGTTTGATACATATCTAAGGAATAAACCTTCGGAAAAGATCCTAGTCCTAACCACATAAGGCCCAAACTAGATAAGAAGGGAGTCAACCACATAGGACCTTCCTAAGGCATAGTAAACCTTCCTATTTTCACACATAACAAGTTTATATATACACACACTAGACCTCTCACATTAAATTGTCTACTTGTAGATGCGAGATATGTCCGGCGGTTCCGGGCAGACATCTACTACAAGTGGGTTTAACCTTGTGTCATATTGTATTAAAATTGAATAGCCCATGGCACCCAGACCACTCACATTAGTCGGACCCACTTGTGGCTTCTGGATTTGTTGGTTGGTTCCAGGTAGACTTCTACCACAAATGACGACTAACCTCATGTTTATGTGTCATTATTTAATATATAGATAAGTCATTCTATACACACACAAGCAACTAATATATGGGGACATTTCAAATTCTAACTGTATTCTAATCTTGTTTATTATGTCATTAACATGTTGAATTACGTTAATTACGCTACATAAATAGAATATTTAATACGTATAATAAAAGCTAGTTTTCGTACGGGCGAAGAAACGTTTCAACGGTGTAAATTGTCAATTTAACCTACGTTCAAGGCATAGAAGTTTAATTTCCACATTAGACCGCAAAATACACGGCATGATGGCATAAGGGCATAATCAATGATAGTAGTAATGAAAAAATACAACATAAAATCATAACTAGCATCTCTTGGCTTATTGGATTAATTCAAGCAATGAATCAAGAACGAGGTGTAATTCTCTTACACCATACATATACACACACACATATATTTACATTGACCTTTATTTTATCTAATTTGCCCCTTTCTCATATTGTACATAAAAATGTTGACATTTTATTTGCTTCAAATCTGAATACGTTTGAATTATCTATTTAGAATAGAAACCCAAACCTATCCAAATAATGAAACTAATCAAATCTAAACCTTTTTACGTTGCAATTAAAGATTTAGATAAAAAAGATAAATAAAAGAAAAGTATATCACCCAAATGTTCTTCATCTGATACAAAAACAAATCTACAAACCCAATATAAATTGACAATTCTTCTGAAATACATAAAAATAGGAGATTTGAGGGTTTTACAGTTTAGTATTGTCGTTATACCAAATCCCCTTAGGCATACTAATCTATATAATAATCTACAAATATAGAACATGCCTAAGAAAATACTAATTCCACTCACAGTGATTGGAAATATGGTAGAGCTGACGTTGTTTATGCCTATTTGATGTGAACTCCTATCCTTAAAGATCTATATGCATAAGAATCAAATAATTAAAATTCATATATACATAAAACATGTGATTCCGGACCTATATTCTAATCCTATAAGAAAAGGAGATTCGAAGAAGAAGAACAGATTTACAGAGAAGAAGAAAACCCATACTGAATTCCTCTGGAATCAATAACAAAATGGAGGCACAAATAGAGAGAGTGTCTAGGTATAGGTATGGAGTATAGAGGGGTTATTTATAGGTTTTTTTGTGAACAAGAACCGTCGGATTATCAAGATTTAATCCTGGTTGTTCATTCTTATAAATTACCCCCAAAACCTAGCATAAACCTAGTCTCATTAGGCATCTATAGTGTAACGACCCGTATTTTTCTGGCTAGTTATTTGAATTATTTAAAATATTGTTTGAATTTAAATTAATTGAATTTAACCATTTATTTTTGAATATGTTATTTAAATAAATAATATAATAATATTTTATTTTCAAAAATATTTGGAAAATGTTGAATTTACAATATAGTGTGGACGAGCAATTTAGAATGGTTAAATATTTGTTTATTTTGAATTATAATAACGATTTCGTCAATCAAACGACGTTATAATGTTGAATTTATAATTTAATTATAAATAGAGCTGCAGCGGCACGGTAGTTCGCAATATTGGATTTTGAACTTTAAATGGCCGTACAGGGTTCAAAATAAGTCGGATTTCCTCGAAACAAGAAAGTCGGAATCTATTTGACGATATTTTTCTAATGGAAGAGAAAAATCCAGTATTCGTGTTGTAGATTTTGTTTTATGTCCAAATCAAATTTTGAAATAGTAGCTATGGAATTCCTTTATATATTATATCGATTTATTTATATAAATAAGGGGTTTTTAATTATTTTTACTATCGAATTGGATTCAATTTCAAACCGGCATATTTTATTCTGAATTTACATCAAGTTCTGGCCACGTATAGCCAATTATATTATTTTATTATTATTATATTGAAGTATTTTTAAATTAATTTATTTTAATTAAAATTAGGCCTTTTAAAAGGGACTTTATTCAAATGACCTCCGTTTTCGATGAAACAATTTTTTTTGGGACCGCAATGGCAAATTATTGCTAGATTTTCAAGTTGCACGTCAATCGAAGTTATTCTGTGAGCGTGGCAAAATAAAATGCAAATTTAAATGACCATTCGGGCGTGAACGAGCACCGTTTAAGAAAACGGACTTGGAATTCGATGAAACAAGTTTCATTTGGACCGTAACGTCAAATTATAATGTACCATCCAGTTCCGGCTCGAAGGAGTTTGTATGTGAGCATGGTAGTCAATAAACGACGTTCAAAATAGTGATAGACACGAAATAAAATATCGTTCGTCACATCGGCTTAAAATATTATTATCCACCCTTATATGTATCACCTACCTTCAACCTAAAACCTGAAAATCCAAACCCAAGTTCATTTCCATCCAAAATGTTTGCATAAAAGTCCCTGAACACATTTTAATTTGTATCTTACGATCTGGAGAGAATTAGCATAGGCGATCTGAAGGGAAAAGGTAGATCGGGTCCTTACCAACCTACTGTAAAAAGTTGGGGGTGATCGGACACCTGAGGAGGCCGGAATCGCGAAGAACAACTAGATCTGACTTTCATTCTTTGAGGATTAGCAGTGTTTTGGTGAAGTATTAGTGGATGGGGTTTGAAGGAGAGTGATGTAGAGGAGTCAGGCTTTAGTTTGGCACCGGTTTCGGGTTCTCTATTGGTCGGAGGAGGTTGGGGTGATGAGATGAACGTGGATAGGTGTTTTGGGTTCATTTGTGTTTGCAGGCTTCGGGTTTTGGCGAATTCGGAGAAGAGGAGGCCTCCAGGGCATCGACTGGATGAAGGAGGTGAAGTCTGGAAGCAAGGCGGAGAGGTCGGCGGTGGTCCGGTGGTCCAGCTCGAGGTGTGGCGGTGGCAATCGAAGGTTGAATGGAAACTAGTTGAGGGGAAATTCCGGTGATTATATGGTGATAAGGGCGGTGGGACTCTCGGCGTTGGAGCTGCTCTCTGGTACGGTTCAGATGACGGTCGGAGGTGGGGTTCCGGTGCAGTATATCGTCGGTGGTGGTAAAAAGTTGGGGCGGTGCTTTTGAACGAAGCTGATGGTTTGAACGAGGATCGGGATTGAGAGGGGGACAGAGTGGAAAACGTGTGACTGATTAGTGGGGGGCTAACGTGACCAAAAGGGTAATTAACGAAATTGATTTATTAATTTATATAATTAATTTATAATTAGGGTAATAATCGATTAAATAATATAAACTATAAATAGCTGTAACTTATTCATACGATGTCGAATTTACGTGAAACATGATCCGTTGGGATCGCAAAGACGAGATCTAGACAATGGCACTGACCGAGAGTCGATTGGACGCAGTTGAATTTTCAGCTAATCTTCAACGTGCCTTTAAAATCAAATGGAACAAGCAACGCGACAACCGTCAACGGAAATACCTGGTGAGTTAATTCTCACACTGTAACACCCCACACCCATTAATGTCACTCACAATGGGAATGCATTAACTTCCATGGAGGTTATAAGTGAATATAGAACAGAAAAATTACAACAAGACAGATAATAAGTAGTACTTGGAAATCTAAAACTTCATTTTATTGCAGCGGAAATTAAACATGTTTATTACATCACAAAACCATTTATCAGAGTCAAGTACATTATCCATCTTCATAAAAACAAAATACATAATCCCATTACATAAATAGCCATTAAAAGATAACAAGCTGGACTTAACTTCAACGGTCCAAGCTTTCCAAAGAGAGATGAAGCAATCCAATCAAACTCCACTAGTGCTGGGCCCAACCTGAGGACCTGGAGGGGCAAAAAGGATAGAAATGGAGGGGGTCAGACATAAAGTCTGGCGAGTATGATAATTCTAACAATACTACTATCAAAATAACTAGACTAAGGCATAAGCTGGAAGACAAGTAAATGTCTATGAACTATTAGGTATGGAATGAGCAGATAAAGATAACGTTTAAGATAACGTTAAAGATAACGATAAAGGCACAAGTAATTACTAACGAATAATTACTTCACTGCACTGCACATTACTACACTGCACCGCACCAGTCACCCTAAAGGTTGATCCCACTTACTTCACACAGAAACAATATAAATAGCCTTACGTACCCCTAGCTGACTACATAGGTGTCGTCTGCCCCTATCTCCACTAGGTGTACCCCACCACCCACTTTCGATCGGCTCCCTACTCGTAGATACCCGTGCTGGCCCCACAGTGGGGTGTATCACTCCCCTAAAGTGGCAACCCGATACAACTTGAGAATGCACGGCTTATACCTACACGATGCAACAACGTCTTACCTACCAGCCCGGGTCCACACACGCATATGAAACCCGTTGGACTTGCGTTGCCACCGCTCCCCGTTTTGGCCTCTTATAGTCAAACCCAATATGCGTGTCCCGTCCTCGACTTGGGTCGAGCCCACAAAGATACGTTTGGGATACTGGTTGAAATGGGCCCCCACAAGCTACCCACCTAAGCTTGTCACCACTAGTATAACCCACTTAACCCTCTTAGTCATGTTCATTTACATGTGTGTTTGGTTAAGTCTTACTAATCGTATTTCACATGCCACTAAGGGCACCCACTAGATTCCTCATGCCACCCAAGGCACCTACTTAACCCCCATGTCCCACCTTACATGTTTATCTGGTTAAGTATTTCTTAATTCATTCAGGCCATAATCTCATAAAGACCTCTCACATTAGACAGGCATTTATGGCAGCTGGATATGCCGGGCGGGTCTGGGCAGTCTTACACCATAAAAGAGTCTAACCTCGTGTCTTTACAACTGTTATGCTTTAGTTTAGGCCTAGGACCTCTCACATTGGGCTGACATTTGTGACCACTGGATTTGTCGGGCGGGTCCGGGCAGGTTTACGTCACAAACGAGTCCAACCTCGTGTCCTAAGCATTGATTATCACTTATAATCTTTTACCCTAGTTTTAATAATACCCTATTCAAATTATTAATTAAGTCCACTTTTAATGATGCCCATAATTGACTCAATTATGGTCATCTACTCATGGCATGCAAAATCATATCAATTGCACCCCCAACATCTTAGTATTAAATCCTTAATATTACCCCTACCCCACGTTTATACGTTTGCATATCCAACGCAGAATATACGTTAGACTCGAATAGTCTAACTCATAGCACAAAATAAATTATCACAACATATAGACAATTAAAATGAATCTAATCATAATAGGGGTGAAACTTGCATAAACTACCCATGTTAAGGATGTAAAGGTGTCAACTTGTTAAATGTCACAATTTACATGATATGATCATACTCAAATTTATGTACAAACTTGCATAAGGGGGTTTTAGGCAACATAATGATGGTGTGAACTAGCATATAATTTCACATATGTCATAGCATAATTCTAGATGTCATAATTCTAGATCAAAATAGAGGTCATAGCATATGTTCATAATCTCAACCTAAACTTTCATATGTGACTTGTCATATAGATTAACATAACCCAAATAACATTAACATCATGATGTGATTAACATGAACTAATTAGCACAAACAATAACATCATGACTTTAAAGCATGTATGATTTATCACAATTTAGCATAGAAACTCTCAATATACATAACATCATCATAGCATGATTTACAACATATAGGATACATAGCATAGGATTGATAACATACATGATAGCATAAAGTTTACAACTACGTATATGACAATTCACATCATCTACTCATAATCCATTCATGACTTAACCTAATTAATTTAATAATAATCTTTTTAAGACTATCATACTCACAATTTAGAGAAGAAAAGAGAGTTTTGCTTGGCTTTAGAGTTGAATAGAGTAAGGATTTTGCTAAGCTTTCCTTCCTTCTTAGTTGGCGGCGGCTCCACTGAGTTCCATGGCGGCGGTATGATGGTAGCTATTCTATTTTTCTTATGAATTAGGTATGACTACCTAGGTATTTATAGAGTTAGGATTTATTTTAGGTCGTCAGATCAACACAGAACTAATCCCAGCCAACCAGATTAGGTCAGAACCCTAATGGGTCATCACTCAGTCAAAAACAGGCTCAGTCAGAAACCCTAGCCGCCAGACCCAGGTCGACGCCCAGGTCGACACCATAGTAGACCTGGGGGGGGGGGGGGGGGCAGGTCGACACTAGTGTCGACCCCCCAGCCGACCTGCCTGGGCGGGAATTTTTCCCTCCCAGCCCGCTTCTGCACTTTCAGTTTGAATTTTAAATTTCCTGCGAGCTGTTTTGAATTTTCTGAAACTTCTGATGGCCATAACTTCTTCATATGAAGTCCAATTCATGCAAACTCGGACTCTATTTCGACCACAATTCCGAGACGAACACAATGGCGCAACCCGTTTCCCACAATTCTCACATCTGAGATTAGTTATTCTTTAATTTGTGAATATTAATATTAACCAAATTACGGGGTGTTACATTCTCCCCTCCTTAAAGGATTTCGTCCCCGTAATCTTCAAGTTACGAAGAATGTATATCCTAACATCCAAACAACCATCTACTCAACCATCAAACACAGGCATCCATTGTCCTTATAGACTTCTAATGCTTTCATGTTTAAATGCACAGTGTTTGTATATGTCCATATCTAATGCAAAATCAGGCGGTCCACTGATTCAGTTGACCTCCTTAATGCAAATCATGATGGTGCCATGCATCCATTATGTATGCAAAAGTTCCTTAATGCTACATATTATTTCTATATGCGTGCACAATCATCATCTGAATGCAACATCCATATGATAAACAATCATCATACATCCATTTTACTAAATACATCCATTTATATGCAATATGTAATATGAAGTGACTGAGCCGATCTAGTGCCTAATAGTGTGTGTATATGCGTCCACGAGCAACCACTAGCAAACACTTGCATCCACTTTGCATCCATCATACATAACATGTCTCAAACACATGTTTCAACCATATGATTATCCTAATTAAAGGTCAAGAATACTAGCGAGAGGATACTCTAAAGGTAAGATAAGTATAAGATAAGCGATAAAGGAGAAATTAAAGGACATACCCTCGAAAAGGAAAGGGTATCATGAACGCATCTTCTCTTCTGTCTCCCAAGTAGCGTTGCTCTCATCATCTCCCCATTGTACTTTGACTAGTCTGACGTCTCGATTTCTCAGCTTCTTGATCTCCGACCCAAGAATGCGCGTAGGAGCTCGTCGAATCGTCGCATCATGCTCTATCTCCACCTCTCCAAGCAAGCTCGGCTCTACCACTTCCGCGGTCTCGTGCAAGCATTTCCTCAAATGTGATACATGGAATACGTCGTGTACACCACTTAGTCTCTCCGGCAACTCCACTCTATACGCCATCTGTCCAATCTTCTCCTTAATAGGAAACGGTCCTACAAACCGTGGTGCTAACTTCCCAACAGACCCAAAGCGAACAACGTTCCGTAATGGAGACACTTTGACAAAGACCATGTCCCCAACCTCAAACTCAAGATCTGTCCTCCTCTTGTCCGCATAAGATTTCTGCCTATCTTGCGCTGCTTTCATCCTCCTTCGAATCAAGTCGATCTTCTCCGAAGTCTCCCTAATCATATCGGGCCCAAGTAAGATCTTATCCGTAGATTCCCACCAACATGTAGGTGAACAACAAGGTCGTCCATAAAGAGCTTCGAAAGGTGCCATGCCAATGCTAGACTGAAAGCTATTATTATATGCGAACTCTACCAATGGAAGATGCTCTTCCCATGTACCCCCGAAGTCTAGGGTACATAGCCTCAAAAGGTCCTCTAGAATGCGATTCACCCTCTCGGTTTGGTCGTCCGTCTGAGGATGATATGCGGTGCTCAAACATAACTGAGTCCCTACCGCCTCTTGCAAGCTTTTCCAAAATTCGCTAGTGAAAATAGGATCGCGGTCGCTCACTATGCTAGAAGGAACACGGTGCAAACGAACTATCTCTCGGACGTATACAAAAGCTAACCATGGAGCAGTCCTCTTACTCTTCACGGGAATGAAATGGGCGCTCTTAGTAAGTCTATATACTATAACCCAAATCCCTATATTACCCTTCCGCGATCGCGGTAATCCATCCACAAAATCCATCGATACGCTTTCCCACTTCCATAGTGGAACCTCCAATGGGTGAAGTAACCCACCGGGTTTCTTTTGCTCCGCTTTTACTTGTTGGCACACCAAGCATCTAGCGACATACTCGGCTACGTCCCTCTTCATACCGGCCCAAAAGTAAACTCGTCTCATGTCCATGTACATCTTGTCCCCGCCGGGATGAATGGTCATCGTCTTTTGGTACACAAAGTCTACCGTCCCTACGTAACCAACCCTTATCATCTAGGGTATACCTATGGAGATGGCTTGATGACTCCCCTCCTTTGAGCTTTTCTACTAACTCAACCAACTGCGGGTCGTCTCGCTGTGCCTCGCCAATCCGTCCCAAAAGCGTAGGTCTGACCTCCAAGGATGCTAGCAAACCAGGTACAAAGTCAACGGAAGGTTTAAAGTCAAACATCGAAATGAATTCTAAGCTTCACCGCTCAACAAACAAAGGACTTAAGGATAATCTTTTTCTACTTAAGGCATCTGCCACTACGTTACCCTTGCCAGGGGTATATGCTATCTCGAAGTCGTAGGACGCTAAGAACTCCATCCACCTTTGCTGCCTTAAGTTCAAGTCCTTCTGAGAGAATAAGTATTTTAGCGATTTATGGTCAGTGAATAATTCGAATCTCTCGCCGAGAAGATAATGACGCCAAGACTTAAGCGCGAAAACAATAGCGGCCAACTCTAGGTCATGCGTGGGGTAATTCTTCTCATGCGCTCTCAACTGCCTTCCACCATAGGCTATTACCCTACCCTCTTGCATTAAGACTGCGCCTAGTCCTGTCCCACAAGTGTCAGTATATACGGTAAATGGCTTACTCTCGTCTGGTAGCACTAAGACTGGGGCTGAGGTCAAAGCTCTCTTCAAACGTTGGAACGCATCATCACAATCTACGTCCCATGTGAAAACTAGGTTCTTCTTCGTCAAGCGTGTCAATGGAGCTGATATCTTTGCGAAGTCTTTGATAAACTTCCTATAGTAGCCAGCCAACCCCAAGAAACTTCTCACTTCGGTAGCATTTTTAGGGACCTTCCAATCTTGGATGGCCACCACCTTTGCGGGATCCACAGCTATCCCTTCCTTGGAAACTACGTGCCCTAGGAATCGTACTTCCTTCCTCCAGAAGTGACACTTAGAAAATTTGGCTTTAAGATTATGCGCTCGTAGGGTCTCCAACACTTCCCTAAGATGTAGGGCATGCTCTTCTTCATCCTTAGAAAAGATCAGGATATCGTCTACAAAGATTACCACGAATTTGTTAAGGTACTCCCTGAACACCCTACTCATCAAATCAACAAAGTATGCGAGGGCGTTTGTCAAACCGAAGGGCATCACTAGCCATTCATAGAAACCGTCCGGAGTCCTAAAGGCAGTCTTGTCTATGCTATCCTCAGCCACTCTCAACTGATGGAAACCAGTGGCTAAGTCCAACTGCGAAAACACTGAGGCGCCAACTAACTGATCGAAGAGATCGTCAATCCTCGGCAGTGGGTGTCTGTTCTTCTTAGTAAGCTTATTAAGTTCCCTATAGTCCACACAAAGTCTAAGGGACCCATCCGCCTTCGTAGCAAATACTATTGGAGCACCCCACTCCGATATACTTCGTCTTACGAACCCTTTCTCAAGCAACTCCTTCACTTGCTTATCGAGTTCCCTCCTTTCACGAGGAGCCATGTGGCGTGCTGGCAAAGATACTGGTTTCGCATTATCCACAAGATATATTTGAAAATCTATCTCCCGCTTCGGAGGCAAGCCCTTCACCTCCTCAAACACATCCGAATATTCTCGGACCACTCTAACAGATTGTAGATTTTCCTCAGACGCGTCAAGCGATTCTAAATAACTTAGCATAACGGAATCTATGGGATTACAAAAGATTTCGAGAGCGTTACCAAGGCGAGTCATGAGCCTAACTACTCTACTTTCACAATCAAGAACAACCCCATTTCTGGATAACCAATCCATTCCTAAAATTAGCCCATAGCCCGTGAAGCCCAACACATAAGCATCACATCTAAACTCAACGCTAAGTATAGACATTTTCATATCCAAACACATCATAGACAAATAAGCTGAGCCCCCAATTGGATTCGAAACAACTAAGGGATCCTCTACTAAACTGGTGTTTAAGTGCAGTGATTCAACTAATGATGTAGAGATAAACGAATGCGATGCGCCCGAATCGAATAAGGTACGGACAGGATGATCAAACAGAAAAAATAAGCTTTCAACAGAAATGGTTCTACCTCGTTCTTGCAGCGGTGGGACCGTGAGAGCCTGAACTTGTCCCCTTGCCTGCCCTGGTGCCATAAGAGCCTGCACCTGTCCTCCCGAGGTAGCTCCTGCCCTCTGCCCCTTCTTTGGGCAGTCCTTCACTAGATGTCCCGCTTCGCCATAGTGGAAACAGCCAATCTTCTTCTTCTTTCGGCAATCCTTACTGAGATGGCCTGGTGTCCCACAGTTAAAGCATTTCTTCTTTCCCTTGCCATTATTGTCTTTACCACCCTTCTTGTTTTGCTGTTGTGGTTTCTTCTGATCCCCTTTCTTCTCGGATGCCTTATCAACTTTAGCGCTTTTCTCCTCGTGCATGAGTGCCATGTCTACGAGCTTCTCAAAGGTGGCCCCCATAGGGATGTGGGTCATAGCCAACCCTTGCAACGGTTCATTCAATCCATTAACGAACCTCAGAGCCTTCTTCTCCGGCGTATTTACTAAGTCCAAGCCAAACCTTGCTAATTGATTAAATTTGTTGACATATTCTTTTACTGATGAGCTTCCTTGCTTCAATGTCAAGAACTTTTCCATATATAGATTCTCTTCTGCCCTTGAGAGAAACTTCGCCTCAAACCTACGTCTGAAATCTGCCCAAGAATCAATAGGATGCTCCCCATTAGTGACCTCCTACCTGAACGAGACCTCTCCCTTCATCAACCAAGCTGCTAATTTAACTCTCCTCCCTTCTTCCACTTCAAAAATTTCTAGCAATTCTTCTACCTCCCTAAGCCAATCTCTAGCTTCCACAAATGTTTCTGACCCTTGGAAGGGTTTTCCACCCATAGCCTTAAATTCCTTACACGTCTTTGCAAAAGTATCTACGCGAGGAGGAGGAACGGGTGCAACTGGTGGTGGAGGAACATTGGCTGGACCTGCGGCGGCGCTAGCCTCTAATAGCCTCCTATACCATCCTGGTATCGTTACACCGTCAGGTAGGTTAAGATCTTCAGCCATGCTGAAACGAAAAAGGAAAGATTCAAAATGGAGAATTCGAAAGATAAAGATATGGCTATTGGGGATTATGTTTTCTTAAATTACTCATTAAAACATGTTTTTGAAAGCACTTCTTTCAAAAATACTTTAGAAAAATAGTTTTTCTAAAAAAATTATCTGTTCTGGTAACCTTAAGCTCTGATACCACGTGTAACACCCCACGTCCATTAATGTCACTCACAAAGGGAATGCATTAACTTCCATGGAGGTTATAAGTGAATGTAGAACAGAAAAATTACAACAAGACAGATAATAAGTAGTACTTGGAAATCTAAAACTTCATTTTATTGCAGCGGAAATTAAACATGTTTATTACATCACAAAACCATTTATAAGAGTCAAGTACATTATCCATCTTCATAAAAACAAAATACATAATCCCATTACATAAATAGCCATTAAAAGATAACAAGCTGGACTTTACTTCAACGGTCCAAGCTTTCCAAAGAGAGATGAAGCAATCCAATCAAACTCCACTAGTGCTGGGCCCAACCTGAGGACTTGGAGGGGGAAAAAGGATAGAAATGGAGGGGGTCAGACATAAAGTCTGGCGAGTATGATAATTCTAACAATACTACAATCAAAATAACTAGACTAAGGCATAAGCTGGAAGACAAGTAAATGTCTATGAACTATTAGGTATGGAATGAGCAGATAAAGATAACGTTTAAGATAACGTTAAAGATAACGGTAAAGGCACACCTAATTACTAACGAATAATTACTTCACTGCACTGCACATTACTACACTGCACCGCACCAGTCACCCTAAAGGTTGATCCCACTTGCTTCACACAGAAACAATATAAATAGCCTTACGTACCCCTAGCTGACTACATAGGTGTCGTCTGCCCCTATCTCCACTAGGTGTACCCCACTACCCACTTTCGATCGGCTCCCTACTCGTAGATACCCGTGCTGGCCCCACAGTGGGGTGTATCACTCCCCTAAAGTGGCAACCCGATACAACTTGAGAATGCACGGCTTATACCTACACGATGCAACAACGTCTTACCTACCAGCCCGGGTCCACACACGCATATGAAACCCGTTGGACTTGCGTTGCCACCGCTCCCCGTTTTGGCTTCTTATAGTCAAACCCAGTATGCGTGTCCCGTCCTCGACTTGGGTCGAGCCCACAAAGATACGTTTGGGATACTGGTTGAAATGGGCCCCCACAAGCTACCCACCTAAGCTTGTCACCACTAGTATAACCCACTTAACCCTCATAGTCATGTTCATTTACATGTGTGTTTGGTTAAGTCTTACTAATCGTATTTCACATGCCACTAAGGGCACCCACTAGATTCCTCATGCCACCCAAGGCACCTACTTAACCCCCATGTCCCACCTTACATGTTTATCTGGTTAAGTATTTCTTAATTCATTCAGGCCATAACCTCATAAAGACCTCTCACATTAGACTGGCATTTATGGAAGCTGGATATGACGGGCGGGTCTGGGCAGTCTTACACCATAAAAGAGTCTAACCTCGTGTCTTTACAACTGTTATGCTTTAGTTTAGGCCTAGGACCTCTCACATTGGGCTGACATTTGGGACCACTGGATTTGTCGGGCGGGTCCGGGCAGGTTTACGTCAGAAACGAGTCCAACCTCGTGTCCTAAGCATTGATTATCACTTATAATCTTTTACCCCAGTTTTAATAATACCCTATTCAAATTATTAATTAAATCCACTTTTTATGATGCCCATAATTGACTCAATTATGGTCATCTACTCATGGCATGCAAAATCATATCAATTGCACCCCCAACATCTTAGTATTAAATCCTTAATATTACCCCTACCTCACGTTTATACGTTTGCATATCCAACGCAGAATATACGTTAGACTCGAATAGTCTAACTCATAACACAAAATAAATTATCACAACATATAGACAATTAAAATGAATCTAATCATAATAGGGGTGAAACTTGCGTAAACTACCCATGTTAAGGATGTAAAGTTGTCAACCTGTTAAATGTCACAATTTACATGATATGATCATACTCAAATTTATGTACAAACTTGCATAAGGGGGTTTTAGGCAACATAATGATGGTGTGAACTAGCATAGAATTTCACATATGTCATAGCATAATTCTAGATGTCATAATTCTAGATCAAAATAGAGGTCATAGCATATGTTCATAATCTCAACCTAAACTTTCATATGTGACTTGTCATATAGATTAACATAGTCCAAATAACATTAACATCATGATGTGATTAACATGAACTAATTAGCATAAACAATAACATCATGACTTTAAAGCATGTATGATTTATCACAATTTAGCATAGAAACTCTCAATATACATAACATCATCATAGCATGATTTACAACATATAGGATACATAGCATAGGATTGATAACATACATGATAGCATAAAGTTTACAACTACATAAATGACAATTCACATCATCTACTCATAATCCATTCATGACTTAACCTAATTAATTTAATAATAATCTTGTTAAGACTATCATACTCACAATTTAGAGAAGAAAAGAGAGTTTTGCTTTGCTTTAGAGTTGAATAGAGTTAGGATTTTGCTAAGCTTTCCTTCCTTCTTAGTTGGCGGCGGCTCCACTGAGTTCCATGGCGGCGGTATGATGGTAGCTATTCTATTTTTCTTATGAATTAGGGTGAGAGACTACCTAGGTATTTATAGAGTTAGGATTTATTTTAGGCCGTCAGATCAACACAGAACTAATCCCAGCCAACCAGATTAGGTCAGAACCCTAATGGGTCATCACTTAGTCAAAAACAGGCTCAGTCAGAAACCCTAGCCGCCAGACCCACGTCGATGCCTAGGTCGACACCATAGTAGACCAAGGGGGCAGGTCAACACTAGTGTCGACCTCCCAGTCGACCTGCCTGGGCGGGAATTTTTCCCTCCCAGCCCGCTTCTGCACTTTCAGTTTGAATTTTAAATTTCCTGCGAGCTGT
The DNA here is from genome assembly GCA_030737875.1 of Allium sativum. Classification (NCBI taxonomy): domain Eukaryota; kingdom Viridiplantae; phylum Streptophyta; class Magnoliopsida; order Asparagales; family Amaryllidaceae; genus Allium; species Allium sativum. The sequence continues at coordinate 401,605,374 of CM060922.1, read as the reverse complement.
TTTGAATTTTCAGAAACTTCTGATGGCCATAACTTCTTCATATGAAGTCCAGTTCACGCAAACTCGGACTCTATTTCGACCACAATTCCGAGACAAACACAATGGCGCAACCCGTTTCCCACAATTCTCACGTCTGAGATTAGTTATTCTTTAATTTGTGAATATTAATATTAACCAAATTACGGGGTGTTACATTCTCCCCTCCTTAAAGGATTTCGTCCCCGAAATCTTCAAGTTATGAAGAATGTATATCCTAACATCCAAACAACCATCTACTCAACCATCAAACACAGGCATCCATTGTCCTTATAGACTTCTAATGCTTTCATGTTTAAATGCACAGTGTGTGTATATGTCCATATCTAATGCAAAATCAGGCGGTCCACTGATTCAGTTGACCTCCTTAATGCAAATCATGATGGTGCCATGCGTCCATTATGTATGCAAAAGTCCCTTAATGCTACATATTATTTCTATATGCGTGCACAATCATCATCTGAATGCAACATCCATATGATAAACAATCATCATACATCCATTTTACTAAATACATCCATTTATATGCAATATGTAATATGAAGTGACTGAGCCGATCTAGTGCCTAATAGTGTGTGTATATGCGTCCACGAGCAACCACTAGCAAACACTTGCATCCACTTTGCATCCATCATACATAACATGTCTCAAACACATGTTTCAACCATATGATTATCCTAATTAAAGGTCAAGAATACTAGCGAGAGGATACTTTAAAGGTAAGATAAGTATAAGATAAGCGATAAAGGAGAAATTAAAGGACATACCCTCGAAAAGGAAAGGGTATCATGAACGCATCTTCTCTTCTGTCTCCCAAGTAGCGTTGCTCTCATCATCTCCCCATTGTACTTTGACTAGTCTGACCTCTCGATTTCTCAGCTTCTTGATCTCCGACCCAAGAATGCGCGTAGGAGCTCGTCGAATCGTCGCATCATGCTCTATCTCCACCTCTCCAAGCAAGCTCGGCTCTACCACTTCCGCGGTCTCGTGCAAGCATTTCCTCAAATGTGATACATGGAATACGTCGTGTACACCACTTAGTCTCTCCGGCAACTCCACTCTATACGCCATCTGTCCAATCTTCTCCTTAATAGGAAACGGTCCTACAAACCGTGGTGCTAACTTCCCAACAGACCCAAAGCGAACAACGTTCCGTAATGGAGACACTTTGACAAAGACCATGTCCCCAACCTCAAACTCAAGATCTGTCCTCCTCTTGTCCGCATAAGATTTCTGCCTATCTTGCGCTACTTTCATCCTCCTTCGAATCAAGTCGATCTTCTCCGAAGTCTCCCTAATCATATCGGGCCCAAGTAAGATCTTATCCGTAGATTCCCACCAACATGTAGGTGAACAACAAGGTCGTCCATAAAGAGCTTCGAAAGGTGCCATGCCAATGCTAGACTGAAAGCTATTATTATATGCGAACTCTACCAATGGAAGATGCTCTTCCCATGTACCCCCGAAGTCTAGGGTACATAGCCTCAAAAGGTCTTCTAGAATGCGATTCACCCTCTCGATTTGGTCATCCGTCTGAGGATGATATGCGGTGCTCAAACATAACTGAGTCCCTACCGCCTCTTGCAAGCTTTTCCAAAATTCGCTAGTGAAAATAGGATCGCGGTCGCTCACTATGCTAGAAGGAACACCGTGCAAAAGAACTATCTCTCGGACGTATACAGAAGCTAACCATGGAGCAATCCTCTTACTCTTCAAGGGAATGAAATGGGCGCTCTTAGTAAGTCTATCTACTATAACCCAAATCCCTGTATTACCCTTCCTCGATCGCGGTAATCCATCCACAAAATCCATCGGTACGCTTTCCCACTTCCATAGTGGAACCTCCAATGGGTGAAGTAACCCACCGGGTTTCTTTTGCTCCGCTTTTACTTGTTGGCACACCAAGCATCTAGCGACATACTCGGCTACGTCCCTCTTCATACCGGCCCAAAAGTAAACTCGTCTCATGTCCATGTACATCTTGTCCCCGCCGGGATGAATGGTCATCGTCTTTTGGTACACAAAGTCTACCGTCCCTACGTAACCAACCCTTATCATCTAGGGCATACCTATGGAGATGGTTTGATGACTCCCCTCCTTTGAGCTTTTCTACTTACTCAACCAACTGCGGGTCGTCTCGCTGTGCCTCGCCAATCCGTCCCAAAAGTGTAGGTCTGACCTCCAAGGATGCTAGCAAACCAGGTACAAAGTCAACGGAAGGTTTAAAATCAAATATCGAAATGAATTCTAAGCTTCGCCGCTCAACAAACAAAGGACTTAAGGATAATCTTTTTCTACTTAAGGCATCTGCCACTACGTTACCCTTGCCAGGGGTATATGCTATCTCGAAGTCGTAGGACGCTAAGAACTCCATCCACCTTTGCTGCCTTAAGTTCAAGTCCTTTTGAGAGAATAAGTATTTTAGCAATTTATGGTCAGTGAATAATTCGAATCTCTCGCCGAGAAGATAATGACGCCAAGACTTAAGCGCGAAAACAATAGCGGCCAACTCTAGGTCATGCGTGGGGTAATTCTTCTCATGCGCTCTCAACTGCCTTCCACCATAGGCTATTACCCTACCCTCTTGCATTAAGACTGCGCCTAGTCCTGTCCCACAAGCGTCAGTATATACGGTAAATGGCTTACTCTCGTCTGGCAGCACTAAGACTGGGGCTGAGGTCAAAGCTCTCTTCAAACGTTGGAACGCATCATCACAATCTACGTCCCATGTGAAAACTAGGTTCTTCTTCGTCAAGCGTGTCAATGGAGCTGATATCTTTGCGAAGTCTTTGATAAACTTCCTATAGTAGCCAGCCAACCCCAAGAAACTTCTCACTTCGGTAGCATTTTTAGGGACCTTCCAATCTTGGATGGCCACCACCTTTGCGGGATCCACAACTATCCCTTCCTTGGAAACTACGTGCCCTAGGAATCGTACTTCCTTCCTCCAGAAGTGACACTTAGAAAATTTGGCTTTAAGATTATGCGCTCGTAGGGTCTCCAACACTTCCCTAAGATGTAGGGCATGCTCTTCTTCATCCTTAGAAAAGATCAGGATATCGTCTACAAAGATTACCACGAATTTGTTAAGGTACTCCCTGAACACCCTACTCATCAAATCAACAAAGTATGCGGGGGCGTTTGTCAAACCGAAGGGCATCACTAGCCATTCATAGAAGCCGTCCGGAGTCCTAAAGGAAGTCTTGTCTATGCTATCCTCAGCCACTCTCAACTGATGGAAACCAGTGGCTAAGTCCAACTGCGAAAACACTGAGGCGCCAACTAACTGATCGAAGAGATCGTCAATCCTCGGCAGTGGGTGTCTGTTCTTCTTAGTAAGCTTATTAAGTTCCCTATAGTCCACACAAAGTCTAAGGGACCCATCCGCCTTCGTAGAAAATACTATTGGAGCACCCCACTCCGATATACTTCGTCTTATGAACCCTTTCTTAAGCAACTCCTTCACTTGCTTATCGAGTTCCCTCCTTTCACGAGGAGCCATGTGGCGTGCTGGCAAAGATACTGGTTTCGCATTATCCACAAGATATATTTGAAAATCTATCTCCCGCTTCGGAGGCAAGCCCTTCACCTCCTCAAACACATCCGAATATTCTCGGACCACTCTAACAGATTGTAGATTTTCCTCAGACGCATCAAGCGATTCTAAATAACTTAGCATAACGGAATCTATGGGATTACAAAAGATTTCGAGAGCGTTACCAAGGCGAGTCATGAGCCTAACTACTCTCCTTTCACAATCAAGAACGGCCCCATTTCTGGATAACCAATCCATTCCTAAAATTAGCCCATAGCCCGTGAAGCCCAACACATAAGCATCACATCTAAACTCAACGCTAAGTAAAGAAATTTTCAAATCCAAACACATCAAAGACAAATAAGCTGAGCCCCCAATTGGATTCGAAACAACTAAGGGATCCTCTACTAAACTGGTGTTTAAGTGCAGTGATTCAACTAATGATGTAGAGATAAACGAATGCGATGCGCCCGAATCGAATAAGGTACGGACAGGATGATCAAACAGAAAAACTAAGCTTTCAACAGAAATGGTTCTACCTCGTTCTTGCAGCGGTGGGACCGTGAGAGCCTGAACTTGTCCCCTTACCTGCCCTGGTGCCATAAGAGCCTGCACCTGTCCTCCCGAGGTAGCTCCTGCCCTCTGCTCCTTCTTTGGGCAGTCCTTCACTAGATGTCCCGCTTCGCCACAGTGGAAACAACCAATCTTCTTCTTCTTTCGGCAATCCTTGCTGAGATGGCCTGGTGTCCCACAGTTAAAGCATTTCTTCTTTCCCTTGCCATTATTGTCTTTACCACCCTTCTTGTTTTGCTGTTGTGGTTTCTTCTGATCCCCTTTCTTCTCGGATGCCTTATCAACTTTAGCGCTTTTTCCTCGTGCATGAGTGCCATGTCTACGAGCTTCTCAAAGGTGGCCCCCATAGGGATGTGGGTCATAGCCAACCCTTGCAACGGTTCATTCAATCCATTAACGAACCTCAGAGCCTTCTTCTCCGGCGTGTTTACTAAGTCCAAGCCAAACCTTGCTAATTGATTAAATTTGTTGACATATTCTTTTACTGATGAGCTTCCTTGCTTCAATGTCAAGAACTTTTCCATATATAGATTCTCTTCTGCCCTTGAGAGAAACTTCGCCTCAAACCTACGTCTGAAATCTGCCCAAGAATCAACAGGACGCTCCCCATTAGTGACCTCGCACCAGAACGAGGCCTCTCCCTTCATCAACCAAGCTGCTAATTTAACTCTCCTCCCTTCTTCCACTTCAAAAATTTCTAGCAATTCTTCTACCTCCCTAAGCCAATCTCTAGCTTCCACAAATGTTTCTGACCCTTGGAAGGGTTTTCCACCCATAGCCTTAAATTCCTTGCACGTCTTTGCAAAAGTATCTACGCGAGGAGGAGGAGGAACGGGTGCAACTGGTGGTGGAGGAACATTGGCTGGACCTGCGGCGGCCCTAGCCTCTAATAGCCTCCTATACCATCCTGGTATCGTTACACCGTCAGGTAGGTTAAGATCTTCAGCCATGCTGAAACGAAAAAGGAAAGATTCAAAATGGAGAATTCGAAAGATAAAGATATGGCTATTGGGGATTATGTTTTCTTAAATTACTCATTAAAACATGTTTTTGAAAGCACTTCTTTCAAAAATAGTTTAGAAAAATAGTTTTTCTAAAAATTTTATCTGTTCTGGTAACCTTAAGCTCTGATACCACGTGTAACACCCCACGTCCATTAATGTCACTCACAAAGGGAATGCATTAACTTCCATGGAGGTTATAAGTGAATGTAGAACAGAAAAATTACAACAAGACAGATAATAAGTAGTACTTGGAAATCTAAAACTTCATTTTATTGCAGCGGAAATTAAACATGTTTATTACATCACAAAACCATTTATAAGAGTCAAGTACATTATCCATCTTCATAAAAACAAAATACATAATCCCATTACATAAATAGCCATTAAAAGATAACAAGCTGGACTTTACTTCAACGGTCCAAGCTTTCCAAAGAGAGATGAAGCAATTCAATCAAACTCCACTAGAGCTGGGCCCAACCTGAGGAGTTGGAGGGGGAAAAAGGATAGAAATGTCAGACATAAAGTCTGGCTAGTATGATAATTCTAACAATACTACTATCAAAATAACTAGACTAAGGTATAAGCTGGAAGACAAGTAAATGTCTATGAACTATTAGGTATGGAATGAGCAGATAAAGATAACGTTTAAGATAATGTTAAAGATAACGGTAAAGGCACACCTAATTACTAACGAATAATTACTTCACTGCACTGCACATTACTACACTGCACCGCACCAGTCACCCTAAAGGTTGATCCCACTTTCTTCACACAGAAACAATATAAATAGCCTTACGTACCCCTAGCTGACTACATAGGTGTCGTCTGCCCCTATCTCCACTAGGTGTACCCCACTACCCACTTTCGATCGGCTCCCTACTCGTAGATACCCGTGCTGGCCCCACAGTGGGGTGTATCACTCCCCTAAAGTGGCAAACCGATACAACTTAAGAATGCACGGCTTATACCTTCACGATGCAACAACGTCTTACCTACCAGCCCGGGTCCACACACGCATATGAAACCCGTTGGACTTGCATTGCCACCGCTCCCCGTTTTGGCCTCTTATAGTCAAACCCAGTATGTGTGTCCCGTCCTCGACTTGGGTCGAGCCCACAAAGATGCGTTTGGGATACTGGTTGAAATGGGCCCCCACAAGCTACCCACCTAAGCTTGTCACCACTAGTATAACCCACTTAACCCTCTTAGTCATGTTCATTTACACGTGCGTTTGGTTAAGTCTTACTAATCGTATTTCACATGCCACTAAGGGCACCCACTAGATTCCTCATGCCACCAAAGGCACCTACTTAACCCCCATGTCCCACCTTACATGTTTATCTGGTTAAGTATTTCTTAATTCATTCCGGCCATAACCTCATAAAGACCTCTCACATTAGACTAGCATTTATGGCAGCTGGATATGCCGGGCGGGTCCGGGTAGTCTTACACCATAAAAGAGTCTAACCTCGTGTCTTTACAACTGTAATGCTTTAGTTTAGGCCTAGGACCTCTCACATTGGGCTGACATTTGTGACCACTGGATTTGCCGGGTGGGTCCGGGCAGGTTTACGTCAAAAACGAGTCCAACCTCGTGTCCTAAGCATTGATTATCACTTATAATCTTTTACCCCAGTTTTAATAATTCCCTATTCAAATTATTAATTAAGTCCACTTTTAATGATGCCCATAATTGACTCAATTATGGTCATCTACTCATGGCATGCAAAATCATATCAATTACACCCCCAACATCTTAGTATTAAATCCTTAATATTACCCCTACCCCACGTTTATACGTTTGCATATCCAACACAGAATATACGTTAGACTCGAATAGTTTAACTCATAGCACAAAATAAATTATCACAACATATAGACAATTAAAATGAATCTAATCATAATAGGGGTGAAACTTGCATAAACTACCCATGTTAAGGATGTAAAGGTGTCAACTTGTTAAATGTCACAATTTACATGATATGATCATACTCAAATTTATGTACAAACTTGCATAAGGGGGTTTTAGGCAACATAATGATGGTGTGAACTAGCATAGAATTTCACATATGTCATAGCATAATTCTAGATGTCATAATTCTAGATCAAAATAGAGGTCATAGCATATGTTCATAATCTCAACCTAAACTTTCATATGTGACTTGTCATATAGATTAACATAATCCAAATAACATTAACATCATGATGTGATTAACATGAACTAATTAGCATAAACAATAACATCATGACTTTAAAGCATGTATGATTTATCACAATTTAGCATAGAAACTCTCAACATACATAACATCATCATAGCATGATTTACAACATATAGGATACATAGCATAGGATTGATAACATACATGATAGCATAAAGTTTACAACTACATATATGACAATTCACATCATCTACTCATATTCCATTCATGACTTAACCTAATTAATTTAATAATAATCTTGTTAAGACTATCATACTCATAATTTAGAGAAGAAAAGAGAGTTTTTCTTTGCTTTAGAGTTGAATAGAGTTAAGATTTTGCTAAGCTTTCCTTCCTTCTTAGTTGGCAGCGGCTCCACTAAGTTCCATGGCGGCGGTATGACGGTAGCTATTCTATTTTTCTTATGAATTAGGGTGAGAGACTACCTAGGTATTTATAGAGTTAGGATTTATTTTAGGCCGTCAGATCAACACAGAACTAATCCCAGCCAACCAGATTAGGTCAAAACCCTAATGGGTCATCACTCAGTCAAAAACAGGCTCAGTCAGAAACCCTAGCCGCCAGACCCAGGTCGACACCATAGTCGACCTGGGGGGGGGGGCAGGTCGACACTAGTGTCGACCCCCAGTCGACCTGCCTGGGCGGGAATTTTTCCCGCCCAGCCCACTTCTGCACTTTCAGTTTGAATTTTAAATTTCCTGCGAGCTGTTTTGAATTTTCTGAAACTTCCGGTGGCCATAACTTCTTCATACGAAGTCCGATTCACGCAAAATCGGACTCTATTTCGACCAGAATTCCGAGACGAACACAATGGCGCAAGCCGTTTCCCACAATTCTCACGTCTGAGATTAGTTATTCTTTAATTTGTGAATATTAATATTATCCGAATTACGGGGTGTTACACACTTTTCTGGACTGCTATGATGTGATAAATCCATATAAAAATACAATTGGTTGATTGGCTGCTTTGGTTGCTTATGGTTGCTTTGATGGTTGCTATTGATTATATAATTGTTAATTATTTATTTATTTAAAATTATCTATTTTTGTTATAATAAACCGTGTTGTAGAGAAGAACAAGTTGGAGGGATCCGACCGGATTCGTCGAAGTATGTTGTACATTGTTTATCTTTGTGTGTGTTTATCCATGATCTGATTGAACCCCAAATTGACTGTAAACTCTGTTCAGATAGTGATGGTTGGATGGATGTGATCATTGTTGTGTTTCTAAACCAATCGACAATTCTGATTGAGTAGTTGGCAGCGAGGGCCTAAAATATACCATTTGAGATGTTGTTCTACCATCGGGCGAATTAACGAAATACTTAGTTATAAATTTATTTTATAACTAATTTAAAGGTTTAAATTTATTTTATATAAGTCGATTAAAATTGGAATTTTATATTTAAATCATATTTTATCAAAGGGATCGTTAAATGTTTATGTACCATATTCTATGTCATTTTTCTGAATAGGAAATTAGAAACAAACCTATGAGTTAGAAAGAAATGAAATAATGAGTTTTTATAAATAATTAAAATAATGTTTTAAATTAATTAATTTAAGTGAAAAGCGAAACGAGAATCAGTTTACAATTTAACTGATTTTTACAGTGGACAAAGTCGACTGTAAAAGTTGAAACTGGCAATTTGATCCACTCGATTAATACCGTCAATGGTCTTCCCAGATTCATTAAATTTAACGAATAGTGTTAACAATTAGTTAATCTTCGATTAACTATATTTTATAGTAATTACCGAATTGTTTAATGTTAAATAAAGTTATTTATTTAATAAGCTTTCAAAGTGATAATTATTTTATTTCTTTGTTAGATATCAATGTTCACTAGTTTAGTGTAGTTAATATTAAGTTAATTATTGTTGTAATTAATTATAATTAAGGAAAATCGACGTGATTTCATTAAGTAGAAATAGTGGAGATTATAATGGATGGTTAAATGGATTCTTGGAAAAAGGGTATTGAATAGTTAAATAGCATAAGTAGAGAGACTAAGGAAATTATAAAGGTGAGATATGGTATATAAAAATCATATTGAATGCAATCAGTAGATAAGATTTGGGAAGTTCACTCTATGAAGTAAAAAAAATTAACGTGTAAAGTGGATTTTCAAATCAAAGGAAATGGTTTTTAAAAACCATAGTAAAAGGAAATGGAAATGGAATAACCGGTGTTTAAGTGGCAAACTTCTATTACCTTAAGATAAGAGTGTCGTCGGTCAAGGACTGTGAGGTAATTAGAATACCCCAACTTGAACGGCTTCACTATTATCGAGAGGTAATATTAGTTGCAAATGGTTGGAAAGCGATTATCGAGTTGATTATGATTTATAAAATTTATCATTTATTTATATAACCTTTTAAGAAGAATTATCTAGGCTAGTTTTAGTTAATCGTAAAGATAACTACTCTTATTTAATGATAACTAAAGCGAGTGTTTGATAACTGAAATTTCTTTTATTTAAAAAAAAAATAAAGGATTATGGGAATGAAGTGAAGTTAATTAAAATTATATAAACAAAGTGGTAAAAAAAGGGTTTTACTAAGGCGATGACTTTTAAAGAAATGTAGCGTTCACCTGAGAATTTGGTTAAAAGAAATGTTTTAATTGAAATAAGGGGGATTTGGTAGTTAAACCAAGTCGTTGTTTAAATAGAAAGATAAGGGTATTTCCAATGATAAAGGAAATGGAAGAAGAGTTTATAAACTATGGTTATATTTTTCAAAAAAATAAGAAGTACGAAAGGGATTTGAGAATGTAATCGATGTATCAAGATAAAAGGGCAATCCAAGATGTTTTATAGAAAAGAGGAATATTTCCTGACAAATGAAATAAAAAGCGATGTTTGGTAAATTCGTTATTTCAAAGGAGATATGAATTTATACTTTCAAAGTAATAAACCAGAAAAGTTTTATCAAGATAGAATTATGAAATCGATCATAAGAATCGATGGAATAGTTTCAAACGAAATACGTTAATATAAATGACATGAGCTGCCAACGTACTTAACAACATTGTTATGATTTGATAGTTAAATAACCGACTATCAGATGAATATTATTCTTGAACCTTTCTACCTCAGCAATTTCGAGGACGAAATTATTTAAAGGGGGAAGGAATGTAACGACCCGTATTTTTCTGGCTAGTTATTTGAATTATTTAAAATATTGTTTGAATTTAAATTAATTGAATTTTACCATTTATTTTTGAATATGTTATTTAAATAAATAATATAATAATATTTTATTTTCAAAAATATTTGGAAAATGTTGAATTTACAATATAGTGTGGACGGGCAATTTAGAATGGTTAAATATTTGTTTATTTTGAATTATAATAACGATTTCGTCAATTAAACGGCGTTATAATGTTGAATTTATAATTTAATTATAAATAGAGCTGCAGCGGCGCGGTAGTTCGCAATATTGGATTTTGAACTTTAAATGGCCGTACAGGGTTCAAAATAAGTCGGATTTCCTCGAAACAAGAAACGTCGGAATCTATTTGACGATATTTTTCTAATGGAAGAGAAAAATCCAGTTTTCGTGTTGTAGATTTTGTTTTATGTCCAAATCAAATTTTGAAATAGTCGCTATGGAATTCCTTTATATATTAAATCGATTTATTTATATAAATAAGGGTTTTTAATTATTTTTACTATCGAATTGGCTTCAATTTCAAACCGGCATATTTTATTCTGAATCTACATCAAATTCTGGTCAGGTATGGCCAATTATATTATTTTATTATTATTATTATTATTATATTGAAGTATTTTTAAATTAATTTATTTTAATTAAAATTGGGCCTTTTAAAAGGGACTTTATTCAAACGACCTCCGTTTTCGATGAAACAAATTTTGTTGGGACCGCAATGGCAAATTATTGCTAGATTTTCAAGTCGCACGTCAATCAGAGTTATTCTGTGAGCGTGGCAAAATAAAATGCAAATATAAACAACCATTTGGGCGTGAACGAGCACCGTTTGAGCAAACGGATTCGGAATTCGACGAAACAAGTTTCATTAGGACCTAACGTCAAATTATAATGTACCGTCCAGTTTCGGCTTGAACGGAGTTTGTATGTGAGCACGGTAGTCAATAAACGACGTTCAAAATAGCGATAGACACGAAATAAAATATCGTTCGTCACATTGGATTAAAATATTATTATCTACCCTTATATATATCACCTACCTTCAGCCTAAAACCAGAAAATCCAAACTCAAGTTCATTTCCATCCAACATATTTGCATAAAAGTCCCTGAACACATTTTAATTTATACCTTACGATCTGGAGAGAATTAGCATAGGCAATCTGAAGGGAAAAGGTAGGTCTGGGCCTTACCTACCTATTGTAAAAAGTTGGGGGTGATCGGACACCTGAGGTGGCCGGAAATCGCGAAGAACGGCCAGATCTGACTTTGATTCTATGAGGATTAGCGGTGGTTTGGTGAAGTATTAGTGGATGGGGTCTGAAGGAGAGTGAAGTAGAGGAGTCAGGCTTTCGTTTGGCACCAGTCTCGGGATCTCTGGTGGTCAGAGGAGGCCAGGGCGATGAGATGAACGTGGATAGGTGTTTTTGGTTCATTTGTGTTTGCTGGCTTCGGGTTTTGGAGAATTCAGGGAGGAGGAGGCCTCCAGGGCGTCCACTGGCTGAAGGAGGTGAAGCCTAGAAGCAAGGCGGAGAGGACGGCGATGGTCTGGTGGTCCAGCTCGAGGTGCAGCGGTGGCAATCGATGTTGAACGAAAACTAGTTGAGGGGAAATTTCGGCGATTATACGGTGATAAGGGCGGTGGGACTCTCGGCGTTGGAGCTGCTCTCTGGTACGGTTCAGATGACGGTCGGAGGGGGGGTTCCGGTGCAGTATATCGTCGGCGGTGGTAAAAAGTTGGGGCGGTTCTTTTGAACGAAGCTGATGGTTTGAACGAGGATCGGGATTGAGAGGGGGACGAAGTGGAAAACGCGTGACAGATTAGTGGGGGCTGACGTGGCCAAAAGGGTAATTAACGAAATTGATTTATTAATTTATATAATTAATTTATAATTAGGGTAATAATCGATTAAATTATATAAACTATAAATAGCTGTAACTTATTTATACGATGTCGGATTTACGTGAAACTGGATCCGTTGGGATCGCAGAGACGAGATCTAGACAATAGCACTGACCGAGAATCGATTGGACGCAGTTGAATTTTCAGCTAATTTTCAACGCGTATTTAAAATCAAATGGAACAAACAACGCAACAACCGTCAACGGAAATATCTGGTGAGTTAATTCTCATACTTTTATGGACTGCAATGAAGTGATAAATCCATATAAAATTACAATTGGTTGATTGGATGCTTTGGTTGCTTATGATTGCTTTGATGGTTGCTGTTGATTATATTATCGTCAATTATTTATTTATTTAAAATTATCTATTTTTGTTATAATAACCCGTGCTGCAGAGAAGAACAGGTTGGAGGGATCCGACCGGATTCGTCAAAGTATGTTGTACATTGTTTATCTTTGTGTGTGTTTATCCATGAACTGATTGAACCCCAAATTGACAGTAAACTCTGTTCAGATAGTGATGGTTGGATGGATGTGATCATTGTTGTGTTTCTAAACCAATCGACAATTCTGATTGAGTAGTTGGCAGCGAGGGCCTAAAATATACCATTTGAGATGTTGTTCTGTCGTCAGGCAAATTAACGAAATATTTAGTTATAAATTTATTTTATAACTAATTTAAAGGTTTAAATTTATTTTATATAAGTCGATTAATATGGGAATTTTATATTTAAATCATATCTTACCAAAGGGATCGTTAAATGTTTATATAGCATATTCTATGTCATTTTTATGAATAGGAAATTAGTAACAAACCCATGAGTTAGAAAGAAGTGAAATAATGGGTTTTTATAAATAATTAAAATAATGTTTTAAATTAATTAAATTAATTAATTTAAGTGAAAAGAGAAACGAGAATCAGTTTACAATTTAACTAATTTTTACAGTGGAAAAAGTCGACTGTAAAAGTTGAAATTGGCAATTTGATCAATTTGATTAATACCGTCAATGGTCTTCCTAGATTCGTTAAATTTAATGAATAGTGTTAATAGTTAGTTAATCTTCGATTAACTATATTTTATAGTAATTACCAAATTGTTTAATGTTAAATAAAGTTATTTATTTAATAAGCTTTTAAAGTGATAATTATTTTATTTCTTTGTTAGATATCAAAGTTCACTATTTTAGTGTAGTTAATATTAAGTTAATTATTATTGTAATTAATTATAATTAAGGAAAATCGATGTGATTTCATTTAGTAGAAATAGTGGAGATTATAATGGATGGTTAAATGGATTCTTGGAAAAAGGGTATTGAATAGTTAAATAGCGTAAGTAGAGAGACTATAAGGAAATTATAAAGGTGAGATATGGTATATAAAAATCACATTGAATGCAATCAGTAGATAAGATTTGAGAAGTTTACTCGATGAAGTAAAAAGAATTAACGTGTAAAGTGGATTTTCAAATCAAAGGAAATGGTTTTTAAAAACCATAGTAAAAGGAAACGGAAATGGAATAACCGGTGTTTAAGTGGCAAACTTCTATTACCTTAAGATAAGAGTGTCGTCAGTCAAGATCTGTGACGTAATTAGAATACCCCAACTTGAACGGCTTCACCATTATCGAGAGGTAATATTAGTTGCAAATGGTTGGAAAGCGATTATCGAGTTGATTATGATTTATAAAATTTATCAGTTATTTATATAACCTTTTAAGAAGAATTATCTAGGCTAGTTTTAGTTAATCGTAAAGATAACTACTCTTATTTGATGATAACTAAAGTGAGTGTTTGATAACTGAAATTTCTTTTATTTAAAACAAAATAAAGGATTATGGAATGATCTGAAGTTAATTAAAATTATATAAACAAAGTGGTAAAAAGGGTTTTACCAAGGCGATGACTTTAAAGAAATGTAGCGTTCACCTGAGAATTTGGTTAAAAGAAATGTTTTAATTGAAATAAGGGGGATTTGGTAGTTAAACCAAGTCGTTGTTTAAATAGAAAGATAATGGTATTTCCAATGATAAAGGAAATGGAAGAAGAGTTTATAAACTATGGTTATATTTTTCAAAAAAATAAGAAGTATGAAATTGTTTTGAGAATGTAATCGATTATCAAGATAAAAGGGCAATCCAAGATCTTTTATAGAAAAGAGGAATATTTCCTGACAAAGGAAATAAAAAGTGATGTTTGGTAAATTCGTTATTTCAAAGAAGATATAAATTTATACTTTCAAGTAATAAACCAGAAAGTTTTATCAAGATAGAATTACGAAATCGATCATAAGAATTGATGGAATAGTTTCAAACGAAATATGTTAATATAAATGACCTGAGCTGCCAACGTACTTAACAACATTGTTATGATTTGATAGTTAAATAACCGACTACCAAATGAATATTATTCTTGAACCTTTTTGACGTGTTGTTTTCGAAGAGACCGGGATGCGAACTAGACCTAAAATCACTTCGAATCAACTGTGCGAACGCGACTAACTTGAAGGAGATTAGGACAACGTAAATAGAAGACCGTAGATATTTATAAAACGGAAGAACTACTTAAATCTCTGACTCATGACCAGGGATATACTGTGGTTCTGTCGTGGTTAAAGTCTGCGAATTTTCAAGGACTACTTTCTACTGATTCTCCGAGTGATTCCTAGGATGCAGTAGGAGGGTGCCTTCGGTTCATCCTGTTCCTGGATGACTTGTATGGACGAATGTCTGACAAAGTATTTCCAAAGGGATCACGTATGTTGTTTTCTTCAAACGTACCAAGTTGGTGGCATAGAAGGGAAACTTCTTTAGCTTAACAATTAGAGTATTTTTGTGGAAATCAATTAGTGACTTCTGGATGATCTGACATTGTGGCATTCAAAGTGAATAGAGATATACTGTGCTGAATGATAAGCGTAACCTCTAGCCTCATCAACCGGGGAATGACAGAAATCAGGCAGGCAGCATGGCTATGTGGGTCGCTCCTATCAGGGTGTATAATCACCTATCTAGAGAAATTCCTTTTGCTTCTTTAATCTATAGATGTTGTCCCTTTTTGGGAAACAGTGGGTTGCACCCAACCGTTGGTGATATGCATTCGATACACTCAAGCGAAATGAGTGGTCGGCCATGTGTGGGCCGGGTTGCAAGATGTTCTTGTTGAACCCAGTTTATTCGCCTCTAGAGATACACTATCGGCAGGTGGTCCCATACCTTGTCATAGTCGGAATCCAATCTCCAATAAGAGCCCGCGGTTTTTGATTGTATACTATATATGTAGAGCGTGAGATGCAAGCGTTCTACTAGATAGATATTTATCTGTGATTTGATAGACATCATTATAATATCATAAAAGATATTGATTTCAAAACCATTTGGGTTATAGTAAGGTAAAAATTGTCCATGTTTATGTGTGGGCTGGTCTTACTATTATCCTTCTATTTCACAAAGGATTTTCAAAGTTAAACAAATTGTTTGTGTTGTGAATTTATCACTGAAAGTATTCCATACTGACCCGATGAATTTTGCTTTGCTTCAAATGTACTCAGGTCAGACCGAGTATATTTACAGGTTAAGTGTCGCTGGAGTTCAGGAGCTAGAAGCAGGAGGCTTCACCGTTAGATATATAAAGTGTATTTCCCTGTGACAGATATATGTTGTACTCTGATGATTGGTATGTATATATATAGTTGCTTTTGTATAAAGAGTTTTGATATATCAAATTTTATTCGTTCCGCTATGAGATTCTGATGTGTTCTTCATTTTCTTCTATTCTAATGTTTCTTTCTTTCTATTCTCACCCTCTAACTTCTTTCTAATAACAATCCAGTGTTTTCGATGCTTGAATAGTCAACATGGTGATTTTATGTCGATTTTCGGGGTCAAAAATTCCTAGGTCGTTACATGTAGCGCTAGGCTGTCGACCCCTCCATAGAAGGGCGATCTACCGGCGGTCGACAACCCTCTAGCGGGGTGGTCGACACTCTGGTCGCTGGTTTTCCCAATAAGCGCTACGAAGGGCTGAATTTTTTTATTATATATAACGTTAATCAATTAGTTTATTTCTTACCATATAAAGATTATTCTTGACTCCTTATCTCTATCTCTTCATTTGAAATTCAAATCTACCTAAGGGAATATTATATTTATCCAAATTATTTATCCCTTGGGTACACACACACATATATTATTAATTCAACCACTTATATATATACGTTTACCGTCTAGTTTCTTTTGATTTTAATTTCTTCATACGAGCACCGTTTTCAATACATCATATATGGAAAACGTATCAGAATTTCGCCACGAACCCAAATAAAAGATTTTCATAGCCAGATTCTTAATGCTGCAAAATTTCACTTTTTAGCCTGATTATATTTGATTATTTAATGGCTTATTCCCATTAATTATTATTATTATTATTATATTTAGGTATATTTTACAGAGTGTTACATTCTTCCCCCCTTAAAATAGCTTTCGTCCCGAATTCTGGTTGAAGCGGTGAAAAATATGTATGCAAAACATCCTAATATGCATATATTTCTATATGAATGCGATGTGCAATTGTGTTGCATCCATTTCCTAACATCCAATCTAGCAACCACAATGCATCCAAAACGTAATTTAGAGGAAAAATTACCCGAGAAAAGCTCTGGGTGAGTCTATCTCAACTTAGCCTCGGTCTCCCATGTGCTTTCTGCATGATCAATCCCCCATTGTACTCGGACGAGGTGAATGGTTTTATTGTGGAGTCTCTTGATTCTGTGCTCTACAATCCATGCAGTGGCACGGGGCACCTTGGACTCCAACTCGAGTTTTGCTATGTCCCCATATTCATCAAGCTTGAGTTTGATAGCAAAATCATGAAGGCATTTCCTCAAATGAGATACATGAAAATTGTGACACCCCACATCCATTATTGTCATTCATTAAAAGAATGCTTTAAGTTTCGTGAAGCGTTAAAGGTAAACAGAAACAGAACATTACAAGACAGATATAAAAATAGCAGGGAATAAAAACTAACTTTATTAATCATAAAGTCTCATGGTTCAAAACATCATATGTCCGCATTACATAAAAACCAATACATCATAAAAACTTCTGTCTTTCCTTTAAACATCAGAGTACAAAATAAAAGAAGCAAACTCCCCAAATAAAAACATAGCCCTAGTAGCAAAGATAGGAGCTTGAGCAATACATCTAAGCAGCTCCAACAAAATGATAGTAGAATCCTAGTCAAGTTTGAGTATTCCCACCCTGAGAACCTAAGGGGCGGGGAGGGGGAAACGAAATAAAGAAGAGGAAAAAAAGGGTCAGACATAAAGTCTGGTGAGTGCAGTTACTTTTAGCAAGTAAATAAGTAAAAGTAGCATGATAGGCATATAAAGTGGATAAGAGAGATAACATCACAAAAGGTAGTTATGACAAGGTAAATTGTTTAAATATGATAGGGTATATTCTGCTTTTAAAGATTACTCTGATTCCCTGCACCGATACTAGTATAACCAGAATGAGATAATCCCAACAACTATAAGATGGTAGACTTGGGCGTACTTCTAGGGAGAGGATTTAACCACATACAATCCACTGGCAGCCCAACCTAACAGGCTCCTAAACTTTTTACTAGAGTCTAGATGTAAGCTAACTACTGCCCTAATCGATCGTCCCCCTACTCCGTAGATACCCTATGCCGACCCCCATAGTAGGAGGTATCACTTCCTAAAATGGCAATCCTTCGTTGATGTGCACAACCATATATACTGGTGTCATGGTCGTCTTATCCCCTTCTGCCCGGACATGCACACACATGCTCCGGTTGGCTTGCAACGCCCACACCGTCCTCCACATTTGGATCTCTTACAATCAGCCCAGTAAGCGTGCCCCGACTCTGAACTAGGGTAGAGTCCTCGTTCGATACCGTTCTATGAGTTACTGATTGAAATGGGTCTCACACACAAGATGATACAAGCTCTCCCCTTGTCTTGTATCTCCACTAGGATTTCCTCAGGTTATGTATACCTATTGGTGTCTTTAATTACATAACCCCCTCAGGTTAAGTTTATGGGCCTATATATAACTATTACCCACTCCCTCTCAGATTTACTTAACCCATCCACTAATTCAAGCATGTTTATTTAACGGTTAAGTTTGTGGGCCTATATATAAATATTACCCACCCCCTTAGATTTATTTAACCCCAACATTTCCATAGGTTATGCTTACCTAACGGTGTCATTAATTACATAACCCAACCGGTTAAGTTTTGTGGGCCTATATGTAAATATTACCTACCCAACCTAGATATACTTAACCCTCCCGCTGTTTTCAACTAAGTTTACTTAACCCCTACTCTAGTTAACATGTTCATGCAATCCCTATGGATTCAACTGGGTTAAGTATTACAGACTAACAGGTTATCCCCATTCACATTGACTTCTCTTCACTTGCTAAAATTCCAATTGCTTATTAATTTCATATAAATATAACTTAATCCAATTAAGTTTATTAATGAGCCCCATCACATGTTATTCTTTAGATTTTAATTAACAGAAGTAATCTTACAATCTTTCCCCCCTGGATTGTAATTAACAGAAGTAATCTTACAATCCCTTTGTATTATTCATTACCTGATTCCATAGTTAAAATAACATGTTTTACTTAATATGTAATTAAGTATACTTCATCTCAGTTCACCTGTTTTATGTTCAACGTAACATTACAACTTGACATTGTTTACTTATTAACTTATTTTTCTTAACTAAGGTTTACTAATAAGCTTTCTTTCCTTTTATTATAACCTATGTTATAATTTCCACTTGTCCCTAGGACAAGACTACCCATTATATAACATTCTTATTAGAGTAATAATTATAATAGGTTACTATCATTCCCTGTTTACTCCAATTTATTACCTTATATCCATTTATGGTCGTAATGCACTAGACCTCCTACATTAAACCTACAGCTTGCGGATGCTGGTTATGCCGGGCGGTTCCGAGCAGACTTCTTCCACTAGTTGGGTTTAACCTCATGTCATAGCACATCTCGTATTTATGCACCTAGACCCCTCACATTAAATTCGTCACTTGTGGTCGCTAGATATGTCGGGCGGTTCCGGGAAGGCTTCCACCACAAGTGTAATCTAACCTTGTGTCTTGACGCAGTTATAGTTTCTAATTACTGTAATCCTAGGCATTTCTTTGTTAATCCATTTTTACCTATGTCGTTATAGGTTTCATGCCCCTTTTTCCCCAGTTATGTTCATAATGAATTATATGCCCTCAATTCATGTACATCGTCATTAATCAAGTTATGCCAAATTCCCCATTTACAAATTATGCCCAATTTCAACGTTTTTCCTCGTTTTCTCCATTTAACGTATTCGCATTTTTCAGTGGCATGCTTAGGATCGAAAGTAGCCTGGCTATATAAAATAAGAAGGGAAAGATAAAAGCGAAGATGACAGAAATGATTATTCTAACAAAGTTGACATAAACATAAAATGGCATTATGATAAATTGGGCATATGAGAACAGATCTGGTGAACATAAGATGATAGAACTGTTTATAACATGGTAGGGATGTCATAATAGGCATGATAAGATCTAAATAATAATTTAGATGTCCAACTAATAACTGATCCAATTCAACCACAAACATGATATGTACACGGTGCTATAAATAGCAAATTAGATCTTTAATCAAAGGTAGATCTGACATGATAAAGGTTAGGATCCAAGTCATAGATATGTCAAAATATCATAGGTTAACAATTTTATTACAGATCTGACATGATAAAGGTTAAGATCCAAGTCATAGATATGTCAAAAAATAATAAGTTCACAAATTATTACAGATCTGACATGATTCAGGCAGTTACATGCATAGATC
Source organism: Allium sativum (assembly GCA_030737875.1). Lineage (NCBI taxonomy): Eukaryota > Viridiplantae > Streptophyta > Magnoliopsida > Asparagales > Amaryllidaceae > Allium > Allium sativum. The sequence continues at coordinate 401,585,042 of CM060922.1, read as the reverse complement.
CAAATTACAGTCATATCATGTTTCACTTTTTAATTATTTAAATCTGAAAGCAACATGAAACTCACAGCGTTTGGATCTAGAAAGATAGAAGAAGAATAACAAAGGTTGAATCACAGATCTACACTTGAATCTCTAAACTTGATTGCAGAAGAAGAAAAAGATTAGGTTCAGTCCAGGCACCGACAGCATTTAGGCCTCCATTGATTTAAGTGTGGAGAAACAAGAGAAATAGGGCCTTATTTATAGCATAGGGTCAATGAATCAAGCAACAAAACAAGTCCACGTTCGAAAACATGAATTTGCCCAGATCCATAGGGGGGTCGACCCCCCCTTTGGGTGACGACCCCGGGGTTGACCCATGGGTCGACCCCAAAGAGACTGGGTCGACCCCTGGGTCGACCCAGCAGGATCGACCCCCAGAAACGGTCGGTTCGCTGTTTTCCCGCTTCTGGTCTTCCTGCCTGGCTACTTTGAATTAATTTGAATATTTTGATTTGTATATATAATTCTCTTGTGTGCATACAAACTTCAAACCTTCATAACTTCTTCATACGGTGTCCGTTTTATGCAAACCAAATGTCTATCTTGACCAGAATTTCGAGACGGACAAAATGGCACTGTCTGTTTCCCTTAATATTAGAATTAAATTAATTATTCTTTAATTTATCCTCTTTAATGTTGTAAAAATTATGGGGTGTTACATTCTCCCCTACTCAAAGGATTCCGTCCCCGAAATCTTCAAGTTAAGAAGAATGTATATCCTACCATCCACACCTATTTACTCATCCATCAATCGCAGGCATCCATTGTCCTTAAAGACTTCTAATGCTTATATGAACATATGCAAAGGTGTGTGTATATGTCCCAATGTTAATGCAAAGACCAAGTAGTCTACTGATTCAGTCGACCTCCTTAACGCAATGTATGTTAGTGCCATGAATCCAACATTTATGCAACAATCCTATTATAACATGTATGTTCTATATGGGTGCACAATCATTCGTCCAAATGCAACATCCATATGATGATGCATCCACTTTCATCCGTTAAAAGAAAGAAAAATGCACACACACATCCATATGCAGTACGAGAGTGATTGAGCCGATCTAGTGCCTAATGTGTGTGTATATGCATCCACGAGCAATCACCAGTAAACATTTGCATCCATCAAACATAATATGTCTCAAACACATGTTTACATCCATGGGGTTCCTACCTAAAGGTCGAAGATTCGATCGATAGGACATGCTCAAATGATAGAAACAGGTATAGATAAAAACTTTGGAAAAGGAGTTAAGAACATACCTTCGAAAAGAAAAGGGTACGAAGCACGAATCTTGTCTTCGGTCTCCCAAGTCACATCCTCTGGGTTATCTACCCACTGAACTTTCATCAACTTAACTTCCCTATTGCGTAGCTTCATAACTTCTGATCCAAGAGTATGGGAACGAACTCGTCTGACTGTCGCCTCCCATTCCACCTCTACTTCCTCCAATATACTTGGCTCAACAACTTCTGCGGTATCATGAAAGCACTTCCACAAATGAGAAATATGGAAAACATCATGAAATTCGGATAGTCTCTCTGGTAGCTTTACTCATGTAGGCCATTTGGCCAATCCTTTCTATTATGGGAAATGGCCGTACAAATCTTGGTGCCAATTTCCCTACAGATCCGAAGCGAACCACATTCCTCAAAGGTGCCACTGTAACGAAAAACATATCTCCTACTTCAAACTCAATGTCAGTCCTTCTCTTTTTAGCATAGGATTTATGTCTGTCTTGAGCGGTCTTTATTCGTCGTCGGATAAGATTAATCTTCTCGGACGTTTCCCTAACCATATCTGGTCCAAGTAATAGCCTTTCTGTAGATTCCCACCAACAAGTTGGTGATCTACAAGGTCGTCCGTATAATGCTTCGAAGGGTGCCATACCAATGCTAGCTTGATAACTGTTGTTGTAGGCAAACTCTACTAAAGAAAGATACTCTTCCCAAGTCCCTCTGAAGTCTAGGATACACACCCTTAAAATATCCTTAAGAACTCTGTTCACCCTTTCAGTCTGTCCATCCGTATGAGGGTGATAAGCGGTGCTTAAACACAACTGTGCACCTAGTGCTTCTTGTAAGCTCCTCAAAAATCCACTGGTGAAAATGGAGTCACGATCACTTACGATGTTGGAAGGTACTCCATGAATACGGACTATCTCATGAATATAAATTGCTGCCAATCAGGCTGCCGTCCTCTTACTCTTAACTGGAATGAAATGAGCACTCTTAGTAAGTCTGTCTACTACCACCAAAATATTGGTGTTTCCTTTCTTCAATCGGGGCAAACCATCAATGAAATCCATAGAGATGCTCTCCCACTTCCATTGCGGAACCTCCAAAGAATGAAGTAAACTACCTGGCTTCTTTTGATCAGCTTTGAATTGCCGGCAAATCAAATATTGAGAAACAATCTCTGCTACATCTTTCTTTATTCTAACCCAAAAGAAAACCCTTTATCAAGTAGCTCCTCTACTTGCTTGCTGAGCTCCCTCCTTTCCCTTAGAGCCATATGGCATGTAGGTAATGCAACTAGCTTTGAATTGTCCAACAAATATATATACATGTATATGAAAGTCGATTTCATGCCTCGGAGGTAAGCCCTGAACCTCCTCAAAAACATTAGAATATTCTCAGACTACTGGTACAGATCGCAGATCATTAATAAATGCATCAAGAGACTCTAGGAAACTAAGCATGAAAGACCCTTTTGGGTCACAAGAAATCTCAAGCGTCCGCCCACGGCAAGTCAAAGTCTAACGACCCTCCTCTCACAATCGAGAATGACACCGTACATGGCTAGCCAATCCATCCCTAGAATCAAACCGTAGCCCATAAAATCGAGCACATACGCGTCGTACTCAAATTTGATGCCTAAGAAAGATATTCTCAAACCCCGACAAATCATGGACAAATGAGCCGAACCACCAATAGGGTTTGAGAAAATAATGGGATCCACTGCCTTAGTAGTATACATGTGCCGTGAGTCAATCATAGAGCTAAATATAAATGAATGCAAAGCACTAGAATCAAAAAGAGTTCTAATAGGGTAATTGGAAAGGGAAATCAAACCATTCACGGAAATTTTCCTACCTCTATCCGGAGCACTAATCGCGAGAGCATGCACCTGCCCTCTAGAAGCTCCTGCCCTCTAGAAGCTTCTGCCCTTTGACCTTGTCCATGTTTCTTTGGGCACTCCTTAGCATAGTGTCTGATCTCCCCACAACTGAAGCAAGCATTCTTCCTTCTCTTACAATCCTTTACCAAACGACCCCCGTGTCCGAAATTATGGCACTTCCTCTTATCCTTAGCCTTATCATTCTTTTCGCCCTTCTTTTGTTGTTGTTGTCGTCCTTTCTTGGGCCATACCTTCTTGTTTTTTGTTTCCTCGACCTTAGTCCCTTCTTTTCACCTTTAACTGAACTTTATCTATGTTCCCTTCCTGGACCATCATTTTTCCCCTCCTTGGGTTGTGCTCCTTAGCCCTAACTCCCTTATTCTCATTTTTACTATCCTTGCATAACAAGCTAACAAGTCTCTCAAAAGCTGCCTCCATCGCATAGAAATCCTTACAAAGCTCGAGAAAATTAGCCGTAGGTGAAACTATTGCGGCTACAGATGGAGGTTAGGAAGTTCATTGCCCTTCGACATGTGCTGTAATTTTAACATGCCTATGGAACCATGCCGCCATGAGGACACCTTTCGGGAAGAATCGGTTCCCCAGACAAAAAGGAAAAATGAATCAAGCGGAGAATCGAGAGATATTTTATATGGCTTTGGGGAATATGTTTTGAAATAGACTTTTCTTGGAAAATGCTTCCTATTAAAACCTTTTTGAAAATAGTTTTCAAAAACTTTTATCTAATATAGTAACCTTCAGCTCTGGTACCAAGGGTGACACCCCACGTCTGTTAATGTCACTCAATAAGAGAATACATTAAGTTTTGTGAAGCGTTAAAGGTAAACAGAAACAGAACATTACAAGACAGATATAAAAATCACAGCGGAATAAAAACTAACTTTATTAATCATAAAGCCTCGTGGTTCAAAACATCATATGTCTGCATTACATAAAAACCAGTACATCATAAAAACTTTTGTTTTGCTTTTAAACATCATAGTACAAAATAATAGAAGCAAACTCCCCAAATAAAAACATAGCCCTAGTAGAAAAGATCGGATCTTGAGCAATACATCTAAGCAGCTCCAACAAAATGATAGCAGAATCCTTGTCATGCTTGAGTATTCTCACCCTGAGAACCTAGGGGGAGGCGGGGGAATGGAAGAAAGAAGAGGGGGAAAAGGGTCAGACATAAAGTCTGGCGAGTCCGGTAACTTTTAGTAAGTAAATAAGCAAAAGTAGCATGACAAGCGTATAAAGTGGATAAGAGAGATAACATCACAAAAGGTAGGTATGACAAGGTAAATTAGTTAAACATGATAGGGTATATTGTGCTTCTAAAGATTACTCTGATTCTCTGCACCGATACTAGTATAACCAGAATGAGATAATCCCAACAACTATAAGATGGTAAACTTAGGCGTACTTCTTGGGAGAGATTTTAACCCTATACAATCCACAGGCAGCCCAACCAAACAGGGTCGTTAACTTTTTACCAGAGTCTAGATGTACCCTAACTACTACCCTAACTGATCGGCTCCCTACTCCGTAGATAGCCTGTGCCGGCCCCACAGTAGGAGGTATCACTTCCTAAATTGGCAACCCTTCGTTGATGTGCACAACCATATATATTAGTGTCACGGTCGTCTTATCCCCTTCTGTCCGGACACGCACGCACATGCTCCGGTTAGTTTGCACCGCCCACATCGTCCTCCACGTTTGGATCTCTTACAATCTGCTCAGTAAGTGTCCCCCTACTCCGACCTAGGGTGGAGTCCTCGTTCGATACCGTTATATGGGTTACTGACCGAAACGGGTCCTACACAATAGATGATACAAGCTCTCCCTTTGTCTTGTATCACCACTAGGATTTCCTCAGTTATGTATACCTATTGGTGTCTTTAATAACATAACCCCCTTAGGTTAAATTTGTGGGCCCACATATAAATATTATCCACTCCCCCTCAGATTTACTTAACCCATCCACTAATTCAAGCATGTTTATTTAACGGTTAAGTTTGTGGGCCTATATATAAATATTACCTACCCCCCTCGGATTTACTTAACCCCAACATTTCCACAGGTTATGCTTACCTAACGGTGTCTTTAATTACATAACCCCAACCGGTTAAGTTTTGTGGGCCTATATGTAAATATTCCCCACTCAACCCAGATATACTTGACCCTCCCACTGTTTTCAACTAAGTTTACTTAACCCCTACTCAAGTTAACATGTTCATACAAGCCCTGTGGATTCAACTGGGTTAAGTATTACAGACTAACAGGTTATCCCCATTCACATTGACTTCTTTTCACTTGCTAAAATACCACTTTCTTATTAATTTCATATAAATATAACTTAATCCATTTAAGTTTATTAATAAGTCCATCACATATTATTCTTTAGATTGTGATTAATGGAAGTAATCTTACAATCCCTTTGTATTATTCATTATCTGATTCCATAGTTACAGTTACATGTTTTACTTAATTCGGTAATCAAGTATACTTCATCTTCGTTCACCTATTTTATGTTCAACGTAACACTGCAACTTGACGTTGTTTACTTATTAACTTAGTTTTCTTAACCAATGTTTACTAATAAGCTTTCTTTCCTTTTATTATACCCTATGTCATAATTTCCACTTGTCCCTGGGATAAGACTACCCTTTATATAACATTCTTGTTAGAGTGACTAATTATAATAGGTTACTATCATTCCATGTTTACTCCAATTTATTACCATATATCCATTTATGGTCGTAATGCACTAGACATCCCACATTAAACCTACAACTTGCAGATGCCAGTTATGCCGGGTAGCTCCGGGCAGACTTCTTCCACAAGGTGGGTATAAACTCGTGTCATAGTACGTCTCGTATTTATGCACCTAGACCCCTCACATTATATTCGTCACTTGTGGTCGCTGGATATGCCGGTCGGTTCCGAGCAGGCTTCCACCACAAGTGTAATCTAACCGCGTGTGTAACACCCTGTAATTTTAAAATGGGACATAAGAGATAAATAAAGAATAATTAATTAATTAAAGAAGAATTATATGAAATGGGTTACGCCATTGCGTTCGTCTCGGAATTCTGCTTGAGATAGAGTCCGCGTTTGCGTAAAACGGGTACCGTATGAAGAAGATATGGACGAATGAAATTAGGCAAAAAAACTGGAAGTAGACCAGAATGCACTGGCGCACTTCACAAGTGCCCCAATACAAAAATGCACTGGCGCACCTGCCAAGTGCTCCCATACTGATCCAGCACAGAATTCTGGAGTGTTCTGTGATGATGTGTCTTCTTCTGAGTGGTCGGATGATGTGTATTTGAGCTGGGTGATTCTGATGGACTCCTAGTTCATCTAAGGGCTCTAAATAATCCTAGACATCTATATATACGTAGCTAAACCTAAACCCTAACATCATAACCCTAAAACTATGGTGCCGTCATGATGTTCATCGGCAAGCTAGCCGAAGCCTCCATTCATTCTCTCCAAACTAGAAAATCAAATCCAAACTAGTAATCGATTAAGAAGAACATCAAATCAAATCTAAATTAGAACAATGATTAGTCTACATCAAAGGCGAGCAATCCAGTTTCAGAAAATAGGTTTCAGAACTCAAGATTTCTCTTTTGTTTGTAAGTTGGTTATTGCTTAGATTTAAACGAATTTCTTAAATGAAATCATGACATGTTGTAACTTGAATCTAGAACGATGTTCATATTTAAGACAAATGAAATCTAATTCTTGTCCATTTTGAATTACCAATAATTCTGAAACTATTGTGATTGATCATGCCTATTGTGAGTTATAAGATTGTGGTGATTGACATAAAATAACCCATTATGCCTATGAAACTGATTTGTTTGACATAATGGAATCCATCGTGTTTGTGAGACTGGTTGGTGTTAGAACTATCATGTTATATGCAAGCTTGGTGATTCTATCTTATTATGTACATGCAAGCTTTAGGCAGAATAATGTTCACATATGCCTACATGTTTAGATCTACAACCTTATATGTTTTAGATCTAGGTTAATTAGATACAATTCATTGCAAGTTCACCTTTACATGCCAAGTTTAATTTGTGTAGTTCTATGCAAATTCATATGCTTATGTTTCATATTAAATTGGATCTAAAAATGCAAGTTCATTATTCTATGCCAAATATTATGTGACATATGTTGGACCCATATTATGTTTGTTGAATGCTACATGTTTCTTCTTTTTCCCCTTTTGACTTTGAGGTAGACTAAATTGTGAAGCCTAAACATTCTATGTATTCTATGCGAACGTTTAATGGGGATAACGTTGGGGGGGAAACTTGAAATTTCATGTAATTGACATATTTGGCTCATAACCATGTAAATGGTTTATGGCATGTAATGGTATAATTTATATACCAAAGATTATGAACATGACTTAGAAGGAAAGTAGGCCATGACAATAATTGATTTATAATTTACATATAAATACGAAGGGTAAACATGAAAATTACATGGCATAGATTGGTTCAGGAAATGGTATATTTAGTATACCATTAATTGTGAGCATAATTAAAAGATAATTATGGCATAATTAAATTGGGAATAATTTACATATGGAATTTGTCATAAATAAGAAATATGTAAATTGTAGGAAAGATGAATATGCCTAACCCGAGGTTAGATTGAGTTGTGGTGTAAAACTGCCCGGAACCGCCTGGTTGTCCAGTAACCACAACAATACATATCTAATTTGGGAGGTTAGGGCATTGAGCCCAATAAGAACCCGAGGTTAGACTGAGTTGCGGTGTAAAACTGCCCGGAACCGACCGGCACATTCAGTGACCACAACAATACATGTCTAATGTGAGTGGTTGGTGCTTTAATGAATGAATTAATGCTATTGACACATGCTAAGTATGGGAGGGTTAGGTTAATTGATACTTAACCAATATGACATATGGGTGGGTTAAGTTAAACATGAATGGACAAAGGACACCTAACCAACAAGACATGATATTGGGTAGGGTTAAGTTAACTAAGGGAACAATTAACCGTTATAACGTGTTAACTAAATAGATGGTAGGGTTAAGTTAACTAAGGCAGCACTTAACTGTTATAACATGTTAATTAAGCAGATGATAGGGTTAAGTTAACTAAAGTAACACTTAACCAAAATATATAATGACTTGTGGTAGGGTTAAGTAACACAAGAGGGTGCACTTAACCAATATATAATAACATGTGGTGGGGTTAAGTAATACAAGAGGAAAACACTTAACCAATTATATAACACGATGTATGGGAAGGGTTAAGTTAACACGAGAGGGAAACACTTAACCAATATAACATGATTTGTGGTAGGGTCAAGTTAACACCAGAAGGAAACACTTAACCAACATGACAAGACGAGTGGGTGGGTTAAGTTAACTTGAATTGATTAATGACACTTGACCAATTTAACTTGATGAACAAATGGGGTTAAGTTAAATGGGAAATACTTAACCAATATAACTTGATGAATGAACAAGGTTAAGTTAATAAATCACACTTAACCAATCCAACATGATAAGTGAGAAAGGTTAAGTTAATAAGAACCACTTAACCAACATGGCATGACCAGTAAGAGGGTTATGTAAACGCCGAGTTGGTGGGTAAAATTAGTAAATATATAGGCCCACAAAACTTAACCATTATATAAACATGCTTGAATCCATAGGAAGGTTAAGTATACGTCGGGTTGGTGGGTAATATTAGTAAATATATAGGCCCACAAAACTTAACTATTATATAAACAAGCTTGAATCCGTGGGAAGGTTAAGTATAGTTCGGGTTAGTGGGTAATATTAGTAAATATAGGCCTACAAAACTTAAACAATATATAAACATGCTTGAATCGGTGGGAGGGTTAAGTACATATCGGGTTGGCGGGTAATATTAGTAAATATAGGCCCACAAACTTAACCAGTAGGAAACCCTAGTAACGGGGACCCATTTCAGCAGTAACCCACATAGATGTATCACGATACCCTGAGCTATTTAGGGTGGGGCATGATTACTGGGCTGATTATAAGCGATCAAAACAATGGAAGGGGGTACGTCAGTGTAGGTTCCGACGGTTTACAGGCGTGCACGTACTCCGGAGTGGGAAAAAGTAGGCACTGGTTACCAGTAGTTATACACTGTGCATCTTGATTCGTGTCGGGTCGCTATCATAAGGATTGATACACCTTATGGTGGGACCAGCGCAGGGTATCTACACGCAAGAGGGGGGCGATTGACACAAACACATGGAACATTTGTACAAGTAGGGAGCCGATCGATAGGGTAGTAAGGGTACATCTAACATCTTTATGGCAATTAAGCTGACTGAGGTGGAATCCTCATAATAGATGTACACCTGAAGGCCACCACAATTGCGGGGATTGGGATCAAGTTGTAATATTATCCTTTTATATAGATTACTAGTTGGGACACTAGTTAAGTGGTGCAGAGATATAGAAATCAGAATAACAGGGTAGTAGCGAAGCAGAGAAAGAGTAGAAGCACATTCATTTTATCTTGCCTTATCATATCTTGTGCTAAACTTATGTTATCTTATTATCCTTGTTGTCTTACTGTAGAGTATTGTCCTATGTTCAGCTTATCTCATGTCATGATTCTTTTCCTGTTTAAATGCTGGTAATCACTGAACATACCAGACTTATTGTCTGACCCACTTTCTTTCATCTTCTTTTCTTCTGTTCCCCCCAGGTAGTCAGGGAGGAAATAACTCAACTTAGTTTGGACCGTTTCTCTTTGTAAGAATTGAAGATTAGTCGATGTATTGCTCTGGACTTTCTTTTCCACTGCTATGGCTGGTCCTGCTCTATTGGGGAATATTATCGTCATTTATGCATCTTTATTTTGTTAAACAAAATAGATACTTTGGTATTGTAGACAATCTTTGTACAAGCTATTTTATAAATAAAGTAAAGTTTCATTTTCCGCTGCTTTATTTATCTGTCTTGTAATTCATCTGCATCTTTTACCTATAATGCTCCACCGAAGTTAAGGCGTTCCCTTTGTGAGTGACCTTAACGGAGGTGGGGTGTTTCATTTGGTATCAGAGCTGAAGGTTACTGGATCAGATAAAAGATTTGAAAAATTATTTTCAAAACGGTTTTAAAAGAAGCATTTTCAAAAGAAAAGTTTTGTTTTAAAGGCAGATTCCCCAAAGCCATATGCATTATCTTTTGATCCTCTGTTTGAATCCTTGTTTCCTTCTTTCCCGAGTCTCCGGGGCTCCTGACTTTCTGGGAGGCAACCTCATCGCGACATGGTTCCGTAGGCTCGACGAGACTATGACACTTGTCAAAGGGCAAATAAGTGCCCAATTTCCATCTATAGCCGCTGTAGTTTCACCTACGGCTATTTTTCTTTCAAGCTTTGTAGGATTTTTCATGCGATGGAGGCAGCTTTCAAGAGACTTGTCAACAAGTTACACAAGGATGGCAAAAATGAGAATGAGGGAGTTTGGCTAAGGAGCACAACCCAAGGATGAGGAACCCATGGATATAGACTTGGTTCACAGAGGAGGTAAAAAGGAAAGAATAGTAAAACCTAAACATGAGGAAGTGTCTTTATTATGGTATAACGGGTCATATGATCAAGGACAAGGGCAAGAACAAAGGACGGGATTTTCCAGAAGGCAAGTGCATGCTCCCACCGCCAGCATACCTGAGAGAGAGGTAGTAAAGTTTCGGATGAAAAAGTTTAGTTTTCTTTTGATCATCCTATTAGTACTCTTTTGATTTTAGCGCTTCACATTCGTTCATATCTGCTTCCATAGTTGAGACTCTACACCTTAGTACTTGTATAGTAGAAGATCCCATTATTATCTCAAATCCAATTGGTGGTTCGGCTCATTTATCTTTGATTTGTAAGGATTTGAGAATAGCTATATTAAGTATTGAGTTTAGGTGTAATGCTTATGTTTTTAGTTCCATGGGCTAAGGATTGATTCTAGGCATGGATTGGTTAGCTAGTAATTGCAAAAGGAGGGTAGTTAGACTATTTACTTGCCTCGGGAATACCCTCGAAATTTCGTGCGATCCTAAGGGATCAGTTTGTCTTAGCTACCTAGAATCACTTTATGTATTTATCGACGATTTGTGATCCGTTAGAGTAGTCCATGAATACACAGATGTTTTGATTAGGTTTGGGTTTTGGCCCCTAAAACACGAGATAGACTTCCGCATATATCTAGTTGACAATGCAAAGCCAGTTATGCGATCAACGATAGTTTTGGAGCAAGATTGGCGAGGATAGCCAGAGTCGGTTAAGTGCTCAATTGTTTGGTTGTTTTGCTAGTATCATCTCACATAAATCGTCCAAATTCGGAGGAGGTATTCCTTAGGTGCTTGTCTGATATTGGTTTAGGCCTTTGGGGCTTGTACTTGAGGGATGTCGAATTCGACTAGGATGGTTTGCGTGAGAAATAAATGGTTGTGGCAGGCGCCCTAAGTAAGACTGGCCTTAAGAGAGGTAAAAAGTACATAGCAACCTTTAGCTTTAGACCCTCAGATTTGTAACATGATGGATAAGCTAAGCAGAGGATGGACTTCTAATCATCTTAAGTATATACACTTGGTATCAGGATTAACATCTGTTTTTTTCGGAAAGATAGTTCAACTACATTGGATACCCTCTAGCATAGTAAGTGATCGAGGTCCTATCTCTACTAGTGGGATTTGGAAATGGAGGTCAAAAAGCTTCGCAATCATGAAGTTGAATTGGTTAAGATACAGTGTAATGGAGCTCAAGAAGACGCGACATGGGAGACTGAAAGACTCACGCATCATACCCTTTTCTTAAGGGTATATCCTTGATCTCTTTTTCTAAGAATTTTATACATGCTTGTTTCCACTTTTAGGTATACCCTCTAGGTCATATCTTTGATCCTTAGGTAGAATCTAATGAATGTAAACATGTATTTGAAACATGTTATGATTGATGGTTGCAAGTGGATGCAAGTGGTTGCTAGTGGTAATTCGTGGATGCATATACACACATTAGGCACTAGACCGGCTGAGTCACTTTCATATTGCATATGCATATGAATGTATTTGTATATGGATGGAAACTTGATGTGTTATCAGATGGATGTTGCATATGGATGAATGAATATGCACGCATATAGTACTTACATGACTCGGGATAATTGCATACATGATGGACTAATGGCGCTGACATAATTCGCATTAAGGGGGTCAACTGAATCAATAGACTGTCTGATTTTGCATTTGGGTAAGGACATATGCACACACTATGCATATGTTCATGAAAAACATTAGAAACCTTTTTAAGGACAATGGATGCATGTGATTGAATGGTTGAGTAGATGGATGTTGGATGGTAGGATATACATTCTTCTTAACTTGAAGATTTCGAGGACAAAATCGTTTAAGTAGGGGGGGAATGTAACACCTCGCAATTTTAAAACGGGACATAAGAGATAATTAAAGAATAATTAATTATTAAAAGAAGAATTATATGAAACGGGTTATGCCATTGTGTTCGTCTCGAAATTCTGCTTGAGATAGAGTCTGAGTTTGCGTAAAGCGGATACCGTATGAAGAAGATATGGACAAACGAAATTAGGCAGAAAAACCGAAAGTCGACTAGAATGCACTGGCGCACTTCACAAGTGCGCCAGTACAAAAATGCACTGGCACACCTGCCAAGTGCGCCCATACTGATTCAGCACAGAATTCTGGAGTGTTCTGTGATGATGTGTATTCTTCTGAGTGGCCGGATGATGTGTATTTGAGCTGGATGATTCTAATGGACTCCTAGTTCATCTGAGGGCTCTAAATAATCCTGGACATCTATATATACGTAGCTAAACCTAAACCCTAACATCATAAACCTAAAACTATGGTGTTGTCATGATGTTCGTCTGCAAGCTAGCCGAAGCCTCCATTCATTATCTCTAAACTAGAAAATCAAATCCAAACTAGTAATCAATTAAGAAGAACATCAAATCAAATCAAAATTAGAACAATGATTAGTCTACATCAAAGGCGAGCAATTCAGTTTCAGAAAACAGGTTTCAGAACTCAAGATTTCTCTTTTGTTTGTAAGTTGGTTATTACTTAGATTTAAACGAATTTCTTAAATGAAATCATGACATGTTGTAACTTGAATCTAGAACGATGTTCATATCTAAGACAAATGAAATCTGATTCTTGTCCATTTTGAATTACCAATAATTCTGAAACTATTGTGATTGATCATGCCTATTGTGAGTTATAAAATTGTGGTGATTGACATAAAATAACCCATTATGCCTATGAAACTGATTTGTTTGACATAATGGAATCCATCCTGTTTATGAGACTGGTTGGTGTTAAAACTATCATGTTATATGCAAGCTCGGTGATTCTATCTTATTATGTACATGCAAGCTTTAGCCAGAATAATGTTCACATATGCCTACATGTTTAGATCTACAACCTTATATGTTTTAGATCTAGGTTAATTAGATACAATTCATTGCAAGTTCACCTTTACATGCCAAGTTTAATTTGTGTAGTTCTATGCAAATTCATATGCTTATGTTTCATATTAAATTGGATCTAAAAATGCAAGTTCATTATTCTATGCGAAATATTATGTGACATATGTTGAACCTATATTATGTTTGTTGAATGCTGCATGTTTCTTCTTTTTTTCCCTTTTGACTTTGAGGTAGGCTAAATTGCGAAGCCTAAACATTCTATGTAATCTATGCGAACGTTTAACGGGGACAACGTTGGGGGGGGGGACTTGCAATTTCATGTAATTGACATATTTGGCTCCTAACCATGTAAATGGTTTATGGCATGTAACGGTATAATTTATATACCAAAGATTATGAACATGATTTAGAAGGAAAGTAGGCCATGACAATAATTAATTTATAATTTACATATAAATATGAAGGATAAACATGAAAATTACATGGCATAGATTGGTTCATGAAATGGTATATTTAGTAGACCATTAATTGTGAGCATAATTAAAAGGATAATTATGGCATAATTAAATTGGGAATAATTTACATATGGAATTTGTCATAAATAAGAAATATGTAAATTGTAGGAAAGATGAATATGCCTAACTCGAGGTTAGATTGAGTTATGGTGTAAAACTGCCCGGAACTGCCCGGCTGTCCAATAACCACAACAATACACATCTAATGTGGGAGGTTAGGGCATTGAGCCCAATAAGAGCTGAGTTGCGGTGTAAAACTGCCCGGAACCGACCGACACATCCAGTGACCGCAACAATACCTCTCTAATGTGAGTGGTTGGTGCTTTAATGAATGAATTAATGCTATTGACACATGCTAAGTATGGGAGGGTTAGGTTAATTGATACTTAACCAATATGACATATGGGTGGGTTAAGTTAAACATGAATGGACAAAGGACACCTAACCAACAAGACATGATATAGGGTAGGGTTAAGTTAACTAAGGAAACATTTAACCGTTATAACATGCTAACTAAACAGATGGTAGGGTTAAGTTAACTAAGACAACACTTAACCGTTATAACATGTTAATTAAGCAGATGATAGGGTTAAGTTAACTAAAGTAACACATAACCAAAATATATAATGACTTGTGGTAGGGTTAAGTAACACAAGAGGATACACTTAACCAATATATAATGACATGTGGTGGGGTTAAGTAATACAAGAGGAAAACACTTAACCAATTATATAACACGATGTATGGGAAGGGTTAAGTTAACACGAGAGGGCAACACTTAACCAATATAACATGATTTGTGGTAGGGTCAAGTTAACACCAGAAGGAAACACTTAACCAACATGACAAGACGAGTGGGTGGGTTAAGCTAACTTGAATTGATTAATGACACTTGACCAATATAACTTGATGAACGAATGGGGTTAAGTTAAATGGGAAATACTTAACCAATATAACTTGATGAATGAACAGGGCTAAGTTAATAAATCATACTTAACCAATCCAACATGATAAGTGAGAAAGGTTAAGTTAATAAGAACCACTTAACCAACATGGCATGACGAGTAGGAGGGTTAAGTACACATCGGGTTGGTGGGTAATATTAGTAAATATATAGGCCCACAAAACTTAACCATTATATAAACATGCTTGAATCCGTGGGAAGATTAAGTATACATCGGGTTGGTGGGTAATATTAGTAAATATATAGGCCCACAAAACTTAACCATTATATAAACATGCGTGAATCCGTGGGAATGTTAAGTATACGTCGGGTTGGTGGGTAATATTAGTAAATATAGGCCCACAAAACTTAACCATTATATAAACATGCTTGAATCGGTGGGAGGGTTAAGTACATATCGGGTTGGTGGGTAATATTAGTAACTATAGGCCCACAAACTTAACCAGTAGGAAACCCTAGTAATAGGGACACATTTCAGCAGTAACCCACATAGATGTATCACGATACCCTGAGCTAGGTTGGGTGGGGCATGATTACTGGGCTGATTATAAGCGGACAAAACAACGACATGGAGTACGTCAGTGTAGGTTCCGACGGTTTACGGGCGTGCACGTACTCCGGAGTGGGAAAAAGCAGACACTGGGTACCAGTAGTTATACACTGTGCATCTTGATTCGTGTCGGGTCGTTATCATAAGGATTGATACATCTTATGGTAGGACCAGCGCAGGGTATCTACACGCAAGAGGGGGCTGATTGACACAGACATATGGAACATTTGTACAAGTAGGGTGCCGGTCGATAGGGTTGTAAGGGTACATCTAACATCTTTATGGCAATTAGGCTGATTGAGGTGGAATCCTCATAATAGATGTACACCTGAAGACTACCACAATTCTGGGGATTGGGATCACGTTGTAATATTATCCTTTTATATAGATTACTAGTTGGGACACTAGTTAGGTGGTGTAGAGATATAGAAATCGGAATAACAGGGTAGTAGCGAAGCAGAGAAAGAGTAGAAGCACATTCATTTTATCTTGCCTTATCATATCTTGTGCTAAACTTATTCTATCTTGTTACCCTTGTTGTCTTACTGTAGAGTATTGTCCTATGTTCAGCTTATCTCATGTCATGATTCTTTTCCTGTTTAAATGCTGGTAATCACTGAACTTACCAGACTTATTGTCTGACCCACTTTCTTTCATCTTCTTTTCTTCCGTTCCCCCCCAGGTAGTCAGGGAGGAAATAGCTCAACTTAGTTTGGACCGTTTCTCTTTGCAAGAATTGAAGATTAGTCGATGTATTGCTCTGGACTTTCTTTTCCACTGCTATGGCTGGCTCCTGATCTATTGGGGAATATTATCGTCATTTATGCTTCTTTATTTTGTTAAACAAGATAGATACTTTGGTATTGTAGACAATATTTGTACAAGCTATTTTTGTAAATAAAGTAAAGTTTCATTTTCCGCTGCTTTATTTATCTGTCGTGTAATTTATCTGCATCTTTTACCTATAATGCTCCACCGAAGTTAAGGCATTCCCTTTGTGAGTGACCTTAACGGAGGTGGGGTGCTTCATCGTGTCTAGGCGTTGTTATAGTTTCTAATTACTATAATCCTAGGCATTTCTTTATTAACCCGTTTTTACCTATGTCGTTATAGGTTTCATTCCCTGTTTTCCCAATTATTTTCATAATGAATTATATGCCTTAAATTCATATACATCAACATTATTCAAGTTATTCCAAATTTCCCTTTTACAAATTATGCCAATTTCAATGTTTTCCCTCATTTTCCCATTTAACATATTCGCATTTTTCAGTGGCATGCCTAGGCTCGAAAGTAGCCTGACTATATAAAATAAGAAGGGAAAGATAAAAGGGAAGATGACAGAAATGATTATTCTAACAAAATTGACATAAACATATAATGGCATAATGATAAGATGGGCGTATGAGAACAAATTTAGTGAACATAAGATGATAGAACTGTTTATAACATAGTAGGGATGTCATAATTGGCATGATAAGATATAAATAATAATTTAGATGTCCAACTAATAACTGATCCAATTCAACCACAAACATTATAGGTATAAGGTGATCTAAATAGCAAATTAGATCTATAATCAAGGGTACATCTGTCATGATAAAGGTTAGGATCCAAGTCATATATATGTCAGAATATCATAGGTTCATGAATTATTACAGATCTGACATGATAAAGGTTAAGATCCAAGTCATAGATATGCAGAAAATCATAGGTTCACAAATTATTATAGATCTGACATGATTCAGGCAGTTACAGGCATAAATCCAAATTACAGTCATATCATTTTTCACTTTTTAATTATTCAAATCTAAAAGCAACTTGAAACTCACAGCTTTTGGATCTAGAAAGATAGAAGAAGAATAGCAAAGGTTGAATCATAGATTTACACTTGAATATCTAAACTTGATTGCAGAAGAAGAAAAAGATTAGGTTCAGTCCAGGCACCGACAGCATTTAGGCCTCAATTGATTTAAGTGTGGAGAAACGAGAGAAATAGGTCCTTATTTATAGCATAGGGTCAATGAATCAAGCCACAAAACAATTCCACGTTCAAAAACATGAATCTGCCTAGATCTGTAGGGGGTCGACCCCCTTTGGGTGTCGACCCCGGGGTCGGCCCACGGGTCGACCCAGCAGGGACTCGAATCGACCCCCAAAAACGATCTGTTCGCTGTTTTCCCGCTTCTGGTCTTCCCGCCTGGCTACTTTGAATTAATTTGAATATTTTGATTTGTTCATATATATAATTCTCTTGTGCATATGCAAACTTCGAACCTTCATAACTTCTTCATACGGTGTCCATTTTATGCAAAGCAAATGTCTATCTTGACCAGAATTTTGAGATGGACGTAATGGCGCAGTCCGTTTCCCTTAGTTCTGAATATTAAATTAATTATTATTTAATTAATCCTCTTTAGTGTTGTAAAAATTATGGGGTGTTACAAAAACATTATGGACGCCCGATAGACGTTCTAGGAGATCCACTCGCTAGGCCAAAGAACCTATCTTCTCGATGATGTGAAAAGGCCCAATATTCTTTCCACACAGAACAATCTTCTTGAGAGAGGATACCTTTATGAATACCAAGTCTCCAATATTGAACTCAAGTTCCCTCCTTCTCTTATCGGCATACGATTTCGAGCGGTCTTCAGCTGCCTTTATTCTCTGTCTAATCAAATAAATCATCTCTGTGGAATCGCGGACGAAGTCTGGTCTGCGTAGAACCTTGTCTGTAGTTTTCCACCAACAAGTTGACGATTTGCATGGTCTCCCGTAAAGAGCTTCAAAAAGGGCCATACCAATCGTCGCTTGAAAACTATTGTTATATGTGAACTCCAAAAGCGGTAGGTGCTGCTCCCAAACTCCTCAAAAGTCGATAATGCAAGCTCTGACCAAGTCTTCTAAGATCCGATTTACTCTTTCTGTTTGGCCATCAATTTGCGGGTGATAAGTTGTACTTAATGTTGAGGGCCGTTCCAATGCTGCTTGCAAACTTCTCCAAAATTCACTCGTGAATAAGGGGTTTCTATCACTCACTATATTGGATGGGATACCATGTAATCTGACTATTTGTTTGACAAATAATTGGGTCAATGAGGCTGCATTCATATTCTTTTTGATTGGTATAAAGTGGGCATTCTTGGTCAATCGGTCAACCACAACCCAAATAGCGTAATTTCCTTTTGGCCTTTTGGAAGTCCATCAAGAAAATCCATGGAAATATGTTCCCACTTCCACATGGGAATATCTAAAGGTAATAGTAATCCTCTGGGTTTTCCTTGCTCCTCTTTTAGTTTTTGACATGTTAAACATTTAGCTACGAACTTAGCTACATCCCTTTTCTCCCTTCCCAATAGAGATTCCTTTTTATATCTCTATACATTTTATCTCTACCGGCGTGTAAGGTCATCTTCGTATTATGGCACTCCTCTAAAATTTCTTTTCTAATTTCCTCATCTTTAGGGATGCAAAGTCATCTATCCCTAGGAATACTTCCGACATTGCCCAATGAATATCCAACTGAATCGGGAAAGGTCTTCTTCTTTCCCACATTCTCCTTCAAATTCTCTATTTCTTCATCAAGGTCTTGCATGTTTCAAATTCTCTCTCTTACAATGGGTTCAACAAGCATAATTCCGAGAAAACTAATAAAGGTTATGGGTGGGGGCTGCAATTTAAAATTAAGGAGAAACTCTAACTGTTTCCATTCCGAGATTGCATTCAAGGATGCATGCTTTCTAGTCAATGCATTTGCTATCCTGGGGTACACTGGATCATGAAATCAAAAGAGGCAATATATTCCATTCACCATTGTCTCAAATTCTGGTCACATTGAAAGAATAAATACTTTAGGGATTTATGGTTTGTATAAAGTTCAAATCTCTCCCCTAAAAGATAATGCATCCACATTTTCAAGGCGAACACTACTATGGCTAACTCAAGGTCATGAACTCGATACCTCTTCTCGGGGTCTTTGAGTTGTCTACTAGCATAAGCAACAACCCTTCCATCTTGCATAAGAACCGCTCCTAAATGAGTTCCGCATGCATCAGTGTAAACTGTAAACAATTTTAAACCATCGAGTATAATAAGAACGGGTGCACTAGTTAATACTTTCTTTAATTTCTTGAAGGCCACGTCACATTTATTACTCCAAGAAAATATCAAATTCTTCTTTGTCACTTGAGTTAAAAAAGTAGCAATCTTCACGAAGTCTTTAATGAATTTCCGATAATACCCGGCCAATCCAAGGAAGCTTCTTACTTCCATAGCATTTTGAGGTATCCTCCATTCCTTAATTACCTCGATCTTCGTGGGGTCTACTGCCGAGCCTTTGCTTGACAAAATATGTCCTAAACATCTAACTTCTTCCCTCTAGAAATGATACTTCAAGAATTTGCTTTCAATTGGTTCTATCTTAATATCCCTAGAACTTGTCTTAAGTGACTTTCATGTTCTTTATGGTTCCTTTGAAAAATAAAGATATCATCTATGAAGGTTACCACAATTTTATTTAGAATTCCCTTAAACACTCTGCTCATAAGGTCAACAAAGAATACGGGTCCATTCGTCAGTCTGAAGGTCATAACTTCCCATTAGAACAATCCATCCGACATCCTAAACGCGGTTTTATCCTTACTGTCCTCCGAAATCCTCAATCGGTGAGATCTAGTTCCCAGGTCTAATTGGGAGAATGATAGCCAATCCATGCCTAGGATATGGTCATACCCCTATAAAATTCAATTCATGCGCTTCGCAGAGGAACTCAACATCGCCGATCTCAATACTAGGTCTTTGCAAAACAACTTAAGATACTTAGATCCTCAGATAGGATTAGCCACCTCTATCAGATTACTAGTGATAGATAAGGGAAGGTTCATCTAATTAACTAGCCTCTTAGAGATAAAAGAATGGGTATCTCCCGAATTGAACAAGGTGTATACAGAAATTCCTAAAACAAAAGTTATACCTTCAAGTGCGGGATGACCATGGTCTATCGGGGGTCGGCTTTGTATCGGTGCTGCCTCCACTGCATAATTCTGGTCGCTTCGAATAATTTTAGCCTTTGGGCTATCCTTAGACATGTGTCCTTCCTCATGATAGTTGAAACACTTTCCTTTAAATTCTTTCTTTGCCAAAGAAGTCCTACAATACTTGGCCTCGTGGCCCTTGCGGTTGCACCTCGTACAAGTCTTAGCTTCCTTCTTAAATCTACCCCCTTTCTTCTTATTCTTCCACCATTCCTTCTTCTTATTCTTATTAAAACTTCCTTCTCCCTTCTTTCCATTCTTATCCTCCTTGGAGCCTTCATATGTGCATAGAATAGTCGTCTTCACTAAGGTTACGAAGGTTGCTCTGAATGTTACTTGCACTAATAAAATGTTTGTCAATGGGGAGTTCAACCCCTTAATAAATATTAAGGCTTTGTTCATTGGGGTATCCACCAAACCCCTAACAAACTTACTCAATTCGATGAACTTGGCCACATACTCTATTGTAGACTTAAACTTCCTTGCTTGAGATGGATAAATTTATCCAATTAGATCGTCATCTCAGCTTTTGGCAAAAAAATTGCTTCGAAGCAGGCTATGAATTCGGACCATGTAAATATTCGGCCCTCATTCTCTCCAGATACTAAGTTCGACATTCAATGGATTCTTCCTTCAAGTGTTAGAACGCAATTCTCCTTTTTACTTCGTCTAGCTATCTAGTAGCTTCATAAATTCTTTTGCAATCCATTATCCATGTTTGCGCGCAAGTAAAACTCTTTGTTTGTGAGAATGACTTCCCACCAAGGTTTGCGAAGCTCTTATAGAATCGAGAAAAATAAAGGCTACCTCAGCGGCAGGTTTTGCAGGCACCGTTATGGCGGGATTAACAACAGGGAACTGTTCCACAGTACGAAGATATTGTTGGAACCATTCTGGCAAATACCGAGGTGTGTCCTGATTTTCCTATTCGGAAGGATGATCAGCCATTCTGCTATCTGAAAAGAAAAGGAACAATCCTTCAGTGGGTACTCCTGAAATAGTATTTAAGCTGAAAAGTGAAGAAAATGATAAGTTATCTAGTATAGATGCATATGCTTATTGGTGGTAAGTATATATCATACATATATAGTTTGAAAACCTTTTTTAAAATACAAATATGTCTTCCATATGTATAATTTCCCTATAATCGGGTAACCTAGGCTCTGATACCAAATGTAACAACCCACTCGGAGTGGGTTTAAATTTCAACCCAGAAAAGGCACATTGAAACTTAGAGCCATTTTAAACAGGTCGTTGGTTCCTGTAAGGAATTACATTTGCACATAATAATAGATAGATACTGCGTTAGGGAAATCTCACACAGCGGAACAAGAAAGTATAACATCAAAAGATGATGTACCATTTCATAAAAACCATAGAATTCAAACACAGATTGTCAAGGTACAATTATTTTATAGTACATCAATAAACTCATTATTTAAAGTTTCCACAGGCAATACAGCAATGATAACTAATAATAGCATTATATCTCCATTTTCGTCTTCAGTCTCCATCATTGCTTCGTACGAATCTACCCCACCTACTGACCTATTGGATATGTTAAGGAGAGGGGTCAGAACATAAACTCCCGTGTGACTGAAAATAGTATTTGCTTAAAGACCATACCCAAGATTTAGCAGGTTATATATATATATATATATATATATATATATCAAGGCATGTCTACAAAACACACAAGCTTTCACATGAACATAAGATATCTAACCAATGAGGTGGATATCCGAGTCAATCGCTTAAGACTTCCATTAGTGCAATTAGGGTAAAAACCCAACGAGGTGGGCATTCTCGGTCACTAAAGGCCCATATTGACTTATTCAATGAAGGTGGGTTCTCGTGATCTTTTACAACACTGAGGTGGACCCAGACCCCTTAAGACCCTGTCCTAAAACTACATCGTTCTTATGTCTAAATTTTCACAAGTAATATGAGAAGTAGTATCTTGTCGCTTAATACTGGTTTTAAGGTAGTCCCGCATATAGCCATTTAAGACCCCTCTGGTGGACATTACATGTTACTACTTAACTGATATTACAGTAGAACACCTATGCCGCTTAAGACTTTCCTTATACAGTTGGTGAATTAAATAGCATGCTACGTATCACGTAAACCAAATTTGTCCCTAAGTTGGCCCTTACAAGCTCCTAGAGGAAGGGGACATCCCCCGTGAACTACCTTATTCTGTTACCACTATGCCTAACCACTTTTAGAGAAGGACCCAAAGACTTACTTCGAATCTAATAAGGGTGGGTCCCATGACTTTGGTACCTATCCAAGGAATAAACCTTCGGAAAGGATCCTAGTCCTAACCACTTAAGACCCAAATAGATAAGAAGAAAGTCAGCCACTAAAAACCTTCTAAAGTATAGTAAACCTGCCTATTTTCACACATAATTGGTTTATATGAATACACTAGACCTTTCACATTAAACCGTCTACCTATAGATGCTGATATGTCGGGCGGTTCAGGGCAGACTTCTACTACTAGTTGGTTTAACCTCGTGTCATAGTGTACTAAATTTGAATGGCCCATGGCACCCAGATCTCTCGCATTAGTCGGGCTCACTTGTGGTTGCTGGATTTACTGGTTGGCTTTGGGCAGACTTCTACTACAAATGACGACTAACCTCATGTCTATATATCATTATTTAATGCATATATAAGCCATTATATACACCCACATGCAACCAATATATAAGGACATTTCAAATACTAACTGTATTCTAATCGTGTTTATTACATCATTAATACATTGAATTGCGTTAATTACACTATGCATAATAAACGCTAGTTTTAGTATGGGCGAAGAAACGTTTCAACGGCGTAAATTGTCAATTTAACCTACATTCAAGGCATACAAATTTAATTTCCACATTAGACTGCTAAATACATGGCTTTATGGCGTAAGGGCATAAGTAACAATAGATTTAATGGAAAAATACAACATAAAATCAGAACTTGCATCCCTAGGCTTATTGGAATAATTCAAGTAATGAATAAAGAACAAGGTGTAATTATATTACATTATGTATCATATATACATACATATAGATAGACCTTTATTTTAACTAATTTACCCCTTTCTCATATTTTACATAAAAACGTTAACATTTGATTTGCTTTAAATCTGAATATGTTCGAATTATCTATTTAGAATAGAAACCCAAACCTATCTAAATAATGAAACTAATCAAATATAAACCTTTTTACGTTGCAACCAAAGATTTAGATAAAAAAGAGATAAATAAAATAAAGTAAAAGTATATCACCTAAATGTTCTTCATCTGCTACCAAAACAAATCCACAAACCCAATATAAATTGACAATTCTAGCGAAATACACAAAAACAGGAGATTTGGGGGTTTTACAGTTTGATATTGTCATTATACCAAATCCCCTTAGGTATAAAAATCCATATAATAATCTACAAATGTAAAATACGCCTAAGCAAATACAAATTCCACTTGCAGTGATTGGAAATGTCGTAGATCTGACGTTGTTTGTGCCTATTTGATGCGAACTCCAATCCCTAGAGACCTATATACATAAGAATCAAATAATTAAAATTCTTATATACATAAATAATGTGATTCCAGACCTATATTCTAATCCTATAAGAAAAATAAATTAGAAAAATAAGAATAGATTTGCAAAGAAGAAGAAAACCTATACTGAATTTCTCTGAAATCAATGCAGAGTGGAGGCACAATTAGAGAGAGTGGATAGATTTAGGTATGGTATCTAGGGGGTTATTTATAGGTGTTTGTCTAAACAAGAACCATCGGATTATTAAGATTTAATCCTGGCTATTCATTCTTATAAATTACCCCAAAACGTAGCCCAAATCTAGCCTTATTAGGCATTTGCAGCTCCAGGCGGTCGACCTCCCTATGGAAGGGTGGTCGACCGACGGTCGACACCTCTCTAAGGGGGTCGACTCTTCGGTTGTTGGTTTGCCCAATAAGCGCTACGAAGGGATGAAAATATTTATTATATATATAACTTTAATTAATTAATTTATTTCTCACCTTATAAACATTATTCTTAGCCCCTTATCTTTATTTGTTCATTTGAAATTCAAATCTAACTAAGGGAATATCATAGTTATCCAAATTATTTATCCTTTAGATATATATATATTATTAATTCGACCACTTATATATACACATCTACCGTTTATATTCTTTTGGTTGTAATTTCTTCATACGAGAACCATTTTCAACATATCATATATGATAACATATTAGAATTTTGCCACGAACCAAATAAAAGATTTTCATACCCAAATTCTTAATGCTGCAAAATTTCACTTTTTAGCCTGTTTATATTTTATTATTTAATGGCTTATTTTCATTATTTATTATTATTATTATATATTTAGGTATATTTTATGGGGTGTTACAAGGGTCGACACTGAAATCCATGAAAGAACAACTAAGCAAATCGAACACCCTAACCTACAACTCGATCCGACCCGAGTGATAAATACACGGGTCAGTCTAACTTAAGCAAGATAATCAGTATATGATGAGACAACAATAAGTTTCACTAAAGGGAAACGTTCCTTTAAATCACAAAAGAATGATATAACACAATTTTCCATAGAAATTGGCTTGAAGTCAAGCCAGTACTAATATAGAGACGATAGGTACCTTCCTCAAATGACCACAAGGTCATAATGCCATAAGATTGACTCGAAGGTCATAAATGTTAGTGCAAAGATATTTTGATGATACCAATAATAGGTATGACAAGTATAATAGGCAATGATATAAAACATATTTACAGTTATAATTAATGATTTTATATATAGTGTATAATACAGGCATTATACCATGTGTCGATAATCATGACTGTATAGTAACAAGATTGTCTATGATGCTATGGAGATGTCGATCAAGACTGGTGATGCAAGAGTTCAAGAATAATGAAGATATGTATTAGAGTCTTACTTATATATGTTAAAACTCGATTTCACTCATCTGATCTCTTTTCAAATGATTTTCAAAATGTATTTTTCAAAGTAATTGTTTTTAAGATTTAGGTTTGATATTTTATGTTTCAAGTTTCAAATCTATTTCAATCTCAATTATACTTGATATTTATGACATTTGATATAATATATATTTATTATTTTGATTTTGATTTTATTTCATATTTGGTATTACATTTAATCTTTGTAATATACACTTCATATTTGTATTTTGATACATTTTATATTATTTGAGATATATGTATTATTATTTTAATCTTTATTAATTTTAATATTCAGTTCTGGATTTTAAAATTACTTTATACATTGATTTCGATTATATAGTTTAAATTATTTACGATTATTTTGATAATTTCTCTTAAGTATTTTCATGTTTAAAACTCATTATTTCAATGTATAATATAGTTCTCTAAAGTTTCAAGTTAGATTATATAATTTCGTATTTTCAAAACAATTTTTAAAATAGGATTTTCAAAAAAAAATTATGACTATGTAGACATAGTAAAACATAGGATGCCGACATTGTGTCCCTTCATATCAAAATTTAAATTTTCAAAAGAAGTTTATTTAAGTCATATCCTTTCACGAATGGTCATGATTGTTATTTCACTTTAAATACCAGAAACTTTAAACAAATTTTTAACCATATTTTTCATCATCTTCTTCTCTCCTTTTCTCTCTACCATTTCAATTAAAATCCTACTTGTACTCTATCGAATTCTCAAGTGAATCAATCTATTTCTACTTAGTTTTTAATTCTTCGTCATCCTCTCCGTAATCTACCAAAATCAAAGTGCAAGTCAGAGTTATTATGCTGTTGTAATCACGCAAGATAAAGCTTGCATTGCTTTGTAAAATCTACTCAAATATTGACATGACTCGAAATCCCCGCCCGGCCTAAACCGAACTGGAATGCGGATTGCGTGAGAACATGACACATCAGAACGCAGAACGACAAAACTTTTCATTGCTATTACAACAATTTACATCAGTTTACAAGAATATCAGAGTAAGAATAAATAATATACACAGCGGAAATACAATATCAGAGAATGAATTACATAGCAACGGAAATAAAACGTATAAATACAATACACAACAGAAATACATCAACTACCACAACTGAAAGAAATACACGGATACCAAGCTTTCCGAATATATCTCCAGCTATAAACCAGGATCCTGTTAAATAGAAATATGCAAAACCAAAACTACTAGCTGCCCGTGCAGAAAATATGGGCACCCAGTGTAACGGCCTGCAAATCCGTACTATCTGAGTTGACTACATACATCACACATCCAACCCAAATACCACAGAAATACGAATCATTTTTTTAGAAGAAGAACAGAAATAACAACACAAAATCTCACATCACAACGGAATAAATATAATATATCATAACTTTTGAAATACAAAATTTTAACTATATAACATACAATTATCAGAGTGTAACATTTACAACACAACGGAAATAAAATACTATATATATCTAACACTGAAGCCTCCTGCTCCAATCTCCTTTAGATAGATCTATAAAATCCTGAACTACTTAACTTCCCATACAAATTTGGGCACCCAAGAGTTTAGGTAAAACAAAACAAAATAAACTCTGGGTCAGTCATGGGACCGGTATGAGTAAACAATTTAAAACTATTTGAGAAAATAAACGATATCTCGTAAGACCACGCCGTATAACATGGAATGGGTTTTTCCCATATGAGAATCCAAAACACTTGATTTAACTTTCAAAATCCTTTTGAAAGAAACGATAATCCTTATATCAAACTCTTTTAATATTGTAATAGTGTCTAAATCAAATAATTAACAATCTAGTGGAACTTTTACATGTCACGCTCCATATATATATATATATATATATATATATATATATATAATGTACAATCAACTCCATATATATATAACATACAATCAAAACTGCGAGCACTTATTGGGTAATGAATTTCCAACGATGATAAGGTATGGAACCACCTTCCGATAGTGTATCTCGGGAGGAGAATACACTGGGTTCAACAAGAACATCTTGTAACCCGGCCACACATGACTGACCACTCATTTCGCTTGAGTGTATCGAATGTATTTCACCAACGGTTTGGATCAACAACCATTTTCCCGAATGGAACAACATCGAATAGAATAAAGAACGAAATGAATTTCTCTAGATAGGTGATAATACACCTTAATTGGGAGCTACCCACTTATCCGTGCTGCCTGCCCGTTTTTGTCATTTCCTGATTGTTGAGGCCTTAGGCTACGGTTACTTACCATTCATTTATAGCACAATCACTTTGAATGACACATTGTCAGATCCGTTAATCATTAATTGATTTGCACAAGTATATTCTGGATATTACGCTAAGATAATAAATTCTCCGCCACCATACATATCTATACAGACCAACATATGCGATCATTGGAAATACTCTGTCATACATTCGTCCATATACGTTCGTTTTGAGATTGAACAAAACCGAAGGCACAATTTCCATTAATCCATCTTAGGCAATTTCTACCTAGGATTAATTGAAAAAGCCCTTGCACTTTACTCTGTCTTCGATTATCTTCATACAATCTGATTCGCAACGTTATTGTGTAACGGCTGGAATTTCGACCCAGAAAATCAACATAAAAACACATTGTTGACTATTCAAGCATCGAAAACACCAGGACATTAATAGAAGAATTTAGAGGGTGAGAAAGAAAAGATAGAACTAATAGAATAGAAGAAGAAGAAGATCACAACTGAACAGAATCAGAGTAACACGAAACTCGCAGCGGAACAAAATAAGATGTATTATATAACATAACTTTGAATACAAAACTGTATTGTATATACATACCATTATCAGAGTACAATACATCATATCACAGCGGAAATAACTCTACATAACTAATGGTGAAGCTTCCTGCTTTTGAGCTCCTCCAAGTGAATCTGCAAAGCCTGAAACACTTGACTGCCCGTACAAATTTGGGCACCCAAGAGTTTAGGGAAAACAAACAAAATAAACTCTGGGTCAGTCATGGGACTGGTGTGAGTAAATTCCAACCATACTGTTTAACTTTGAAAATCCTTTTCCAAACAAGAAGGTAATAGTAAGACCAACCCACACATAAACATGGACGGTTTTTACCTTACTATAACCCAACATATTTTTATATCAAACTTCAGTGATATTATAATAATGTCTACTCAATTAAATCATCAAGTAGCAGAACGCTTGCATCTCACGCTCCACATATATATAGTATAAAATCATAAACCGCAGGGCACTTATTGGAGATTGAATTTCAACAAACAAGGTATGGGAGCACCTTCTGAATAGTGTACTCTAGAGGGGATACACTCAGGGTTCAACAAGAACGTCTTGCAACCCGGCCACACATGACCGCTCACTCATTTAGCTTGAGTGTCGCGAATATATTGCCACCACGGTTGCAGGCCATCCAACCGTCATCCGAAGATACAGAATTGAAAAGAAGTATGAATATGAATTTTCTCTAGATCGGTGACAATACACCCTGCTTGGGGATGACCCAACTAGCCATGCTGCCTTGCCCAACTTTTGTTACTTACTGGTTGTGAGGCTAGAGGCTACGTCTATCTTCAGAACATCTGATCGCCATTCACTTTGAATGCCACATCGTCAGATCCGTAATCACATATTGATTACACAAATGCACACTGGGTGTAGAACAAAGAGAAGTTACCTTCTCCCCACCAACTTGGTATATTTGTGAAATCAAACGGAGTGACAGTTGGAAATACTCTGTCAGACACTCGTCCATACAAGTTGTCCTGGGACTGGACAAACAAATAAACATCATTCTAGAACTGGACGACCCTTGTATTTAACTTCGTCTTCAATTATCTTCAGCATATCTAATCGCACGCTTATGCCTATACGGAGTGGTTTTCAGATAACATATCCAAACGGTCTCTCCGTATTGACAACGATGGTAAAAGCACTTCGATAGTCAGTTGTTTAACTATCGAAGTAAAAACAAACATTCATTCAAATGTATAACTAGACATCACACAAGCACGGGTACATTTTATTTAACATTCGACTTTATTATTCGAATTCTCATATCTTACCAGATATTTCTCAAATCCCGTTTAACCTTTTTACACTTTCTTGGAAAACATTTCCAGTTATTATAAACTCTCTTTCATGTTCTAGAAAAATATACGTTATCAACGTTCGGAACATTCCCATTCTTTCCACGTTCTTTATTTTCTACACTTGGGTAATCTACCCTATTTACATTGGAAAATATTTCCAATTTCATTTTCTTTTTAATCGACTCAACGTTCACTTTTAAAACATTATTCACTTTGAAATGTGAATACCGTCCCTTATCTTGTTTACTGAAATCTCTTTCATAACTTATATATTCCTATTCCATTTTATACTCTATTTCTAAGTCAACTTCTTATCAAAACAATATCCAGTTGATGACTAAATATCGATTCCTATCCTATTAACATTTATTTGTTTAAAACTAAATGTTAATCATCCTATCAGATTTTAATCCCTAACAATGATTTACTTTAATATATTCGACATCATCGAATTCTAGTTCCGAATCCTAATGATTTAATTCTAACCATATTTCGAACATCGAAATGCTGTCATCGTTTTCTAACACGATTCTCCAATTCTTTTTCTAAACTCTTTCTTATATTTCTTTGAACAAACGTCGTTACTTATTGCTCTAGAATAAGTGGATTTCAAACCAAACTGTTACATTCCCTAGGAAGTGCTGCTATATATAAAAGTCATGCTTAAGTCAAATCAACAGCAGTTAATTTGTCGCTATAGTTCTAAACTTGTCATATGCTGTAATATTCTCCTTATAACTAATTACAGTCACAC
Organism: Allium sativum; assembly: GCA_030737875.1. Classification (NCBI taxonomy): domain Eukaryota; kingdom Viridiplantae; phylum Streptophyta; class Magnoliopsida; order Asparagales; family Amaryllidaceae; genus Allium; species Allium sativum. The sequence continues at coordinate 401,554,415 of CM060922.1, read as the reverse complement.
TTACCTTATCAACAGCGTTATTTTATTGCTATAGTTCAACTTGTCATACGCTGTAATATTCTTTGTTATAACTAATCTTGACATCTATTTCCGTCACAAAAATCTTGACATCTCTTTCTGTTACAAAAATCTTAACATCTCTTTCCGTTACAAAAATCTTGACATCTCTTTCCGTTACAAAAATCTTGACATCTCTTTCCGTTACAAACTGATATCGTTCCTCGGTAATAGCGAAGCCGTTCAAGTTGGGGTATTTTATTTACCTCTCAGACCTTGATCGACAACGTTCTTACCTTAGAACTGATACAAGTCTGTATTCAAATTCCTTATTACTTAATATATTTATTAAATCGTATTCCCTTGTATTTTGGAATATGGTTTTACAACACCATATTCTCACTTTGGAATCTCTGTGGTTTATGCATATTAATTTAAACATTAACTCTTTGCTTTCTCCATTCCCCAGTTCTTATCCATAACTTCTTAAATGGTAATTAACTCTCATTAATTTCGATAAACTTATTTCTAACCTATTTTCATTAGACTAATTAAAGACCAATTAATCTAATAATCATGTTCCCAAATAACAGTTGATTAAATCAACTTATTTCCATCAGTAAATTCATTAACTGATTTTAATTACTTCTTAAAATTAGATTAATCTAATTAATCTAATGATATCTCTAAATTATTTATCTTAAATATAATTATCCAAATATTTAATCGTCGGATAGTTTTTACTTTATAAACTTGTTTAAATGTCAACAATCGCTTTTATTTGCTTTATCAAAACGAACTCTAAAATACTGGTTTATAATAGAACTCCTATTATAAATTTAAATCTTCTTTTTAATTATAAAAATATAATTTTTATAATTAACCTAGTTGATTTGCCTGATGGCCAATCAACTCTTTAACAAAACGATGGTTTTACGGTCGACTGTTAACACTTTCTAAATCGATATCGTTTATTTATTTAATCTAAACAAATGTTGAATTTCCGTTCAACATCAATATTCACACCGGGTTTTAAATATAATTCGGGTTCAAACAGTGCATACAAAACAAACAGTACATATAAATATCGAGGAATCCGGTCGGATTCCTCCAACCGGTTTCCGCATCCACAGATGTCAGTCCACACAATTTACACTAACTTTATACTAGGGGGTATTCTAATCGGTGGAATCAGTGTCCAACTAATGATGTGTACATATATATAACGGTATATAATATTCAACCGAATTAATTGTAATCAACCTAATCAACCATCACACAGCATTCAAACAACATTAAAATATAACTGCAATATTTTAAAATAGATCAGAGTTAGTGATTTTACTCACACCTGTTTACGATTGACGATTTCCGCGTTATTTCGTCTGATCCCTTCTGAATGTGTTCAGCATCGTAATACTTTTCACTGCGACTTTGATTCTGATCACCGTTAACGAATTACGGTTATTTTAAGCTTTTAATTTAAATGTCATAACTTAACAAATATACTTTAAATTAATTATTTAAAAGTTACCGTAAACAAAAGAGTCCACGTCAGCCTAATCAACGTGTTTTCTCCTGTGATGCCACGTTTTCACAGTCATCTCCATCCATGCACCCAGCGCTGCTCCCTAACGCACCTGATGGAAACTTCAACGTCTACACCGAGTTTTCAGCACCTCATTCCTCCATGCTAACACCATATACCGCCTGTGCCTCAACCGAAAACCGGCTTCCACAAGCTCTCGCGCTGCCACCTTTTCCAGACTTTGAATAATGCACTGCTCCTACCCTGTGGCCATAACGTGTTTCACATCCACTGTTTTTTTTTCATTCTTTCTTCTCGAAATTTTCTGTTCCTCCCTTCTGCATTTTGCGTTAAACTCCATAACAATGCACTACTTAGCTTAGATACAACCATCTCCTTCTAATCCGCTCCATTTTCATTCACTTGTTTAACCAACCAGTCCCTTACGTCACTTCAACTATGCATTTCCCGAGCCAACATCCCCTTTTTCCTCTTCTAGTCCACGTCCTTCCTCACAGTAAACCTGTAGTATCTCCTCAACATGCAGTTTCCATGTACAACCATCAACTCCGCAGCTTCGCCTTGATCTCCTGGATGCAACGGCAACATTTATTTCCCCCTTCTTCTCCAGTCTCCTGCGTCCTTATCCTACATATTATGTAGCTGCTCCTCCTGTTAACAAACGTGAGTACACACGCATGAACCACCTCCTTCCTCACATACTCACACTTCCGGTTCTTCCCTAACATTTTCACACTCTTGCAGATCCCAACAAGCATACTACACGTGCTCCCCTGTTACGCCATGCATGTTTCCATGTGAGCAACATCTCCTTTTCCACGTTAGATTCATGCTTCCACCCTTATTAGAACTAACAACACACTATTCCTTCAAGCTACAACACCACAGTCCCTTTTTTACCACTACTCAGTAACGCCTCCCCCTACCATCCATGCAGAGCCTCGCCGCTGCCCTTCTGTCAACGCTACTCCACCGAAACTCCTTTAAATACAAACAAACAAGGACCTTTCTTTCCTCACCTCGATCCGCATACCACTCTTCTTATTTTCCTCACAAAGCTCCACTCCAAAACCCACACCCGAACCCGCGACTGACCATGACTCGCAACTTCTCATTTCGCTCTTCATCCCGTTCTCAGCTTCCTTCACTTCTCGTATACAGTTACTTCCCAGTTCTGCAACTACGTAATGCTCACTTTCTTTCTTAAGAACCTACACCGCATGCAAATGATATCCTCCCTCCCATCGGTCATACTCCATTTCTGGTATCCCTCCCTACCCTTTATACTAATCTCGATCCCGGTTCAAGATTTCGGCTTCCAGGCAAGAACGTCACGCACAGATGACAGCCGCAACTTCTTATTACATATATATTACCATTCTTATTAATTTTTTTGAAGAGTGAGGATTTTACAGTGGGTTTCCGAAGTCCATGAAAGCTCGATTCCTCTTGACAGTCGAAATCGATAATTGGGAAGAAAGCTTGTTTATTTATATAGAGAAGTTTTTTCCTTAGTTATTAAATAATAGGGTTGTAGCTTTAGGGTATGGGTCATTACTTTGCTGTGAAGAAATTAGCTACATAGGGTAGGCGTGGTACTATAGGCGTATGGTTTTGTTATAGACAGGGTATGGTTGTTTCTGCAGTAGTAAGAAACAGGGTGTTTGTACATATATTTAATTAATTTAGGGTAGATATTTTCCTTTCATTTCATGTTTGCTCAGCGTGAAAGGTACACAAGAAGGAATGACTTGGAAGGATGGTCACCAGTACAATTTGTCGATTAGTATCAGTATATGATACGGTTATTGTTATATTGGGTATATAAGGTTTTTCGTTCATATCTGAACTGCTACGGACAGAGTTAAGGGTACGGTCGTGTCCAGCGAGGTGTCACGATCCAAAAAATATACTAATACCTGTAGATGCACTCATTCTATGAAATCCCGAAATACCGATACAGGGTGCAAAATACTCCAAATAAAAAGTTGCGTATTTAATTTATTAAAAATTATAGTAAAATTCTAAAAATTAATTTATCACTATGTCCCAAAAGAACCTTGTTCAAATTCGAATCCGATATCTAGTTATCTCAAATAAACCGTTACGGTCGATATACGTTTTCATAGCGACTTTTCGAATATTTGATTTGGACATATCTTGCAATCTATACGACGAAATCTCTATTTTCCACTTCCGTTGGAAAGATATAGTTCAACAAATTCCAACATTTCTCGTTTCGAAGAAATCCGATTCAAAACGAGTCCGGTACACTCAGTTGAAGTTCAGAACGTTAAATTACGAACTGCAGCGTCGTTATGGGCTCGATTATAATTAATATATATCTTTATACGTTCAACTTCGTTTTTAATTAATATATAAATCTACTTATATTACAAATTCAATATTTAAACTGATTTAAATATTCAAATACAAACCGACAAAAATGCGAGACGTTACAGACCTTCCCCCTTAAAATAATTTCGTCCTCGAAATTGTTAAGATGGGGAAAATGCTACAATCTCTGTTATAACATGGTTAAAAATCTTTTTGGTTTACTTCATAATTCCAGTTTCCACTGAACTGATTATTTCCAATTAAAATATTAATTCCTTATTATTTCGAATATTTTCAAAATTTCTGAAAATTTCCTAACAGCTTAAATTTTCAGAGAATCTCGCCAGCATCTCCTCTGCACGGCTCACTCGGTACTACAACAACTTGCCACTCCGGGCCTTCTCCAATCCAAAAGAAAATCAACCAGCCAAACGGCTTACCCAAACTGACTCATAAAAAATCTCATACTCGTATATAAACGTGTACCTTCTCTGTTGGGCATTCAACTCTATCTCTGCCATCTGCTATCAAACCAGCATATCCAAGCATCCTTGGTTGATCTCCCATCAATCCGTTCTCAAACCAGTCTTTCGCTTTTACTAAGCCAAATTTCAATTTCAACTACGATTCCACTCTCAGTTCTTAACCTTGTTAAGTTTTATTACGACATTCCATTTACTGATTTATTTCTCAAATCAGTTATCTCCATCTCTAATTCAAAATTCGATTCTTATTCTCCAAGAATCAATTCATTTTTAATAACTCGAATCTCCAATATTTTCTTTTATAATTTTCATTCTAGATCTTTCCAAATTCAGTCTAGTTTTGTTATCTTTGTTTAAATTCCATTTTTACCATTTTAACTCTATAAGTTAAATTTTTATTTCAGAATTCAAATTCCTGGGATTTATTTCAAATCAGTTTGAAATCATATATAATTCAAAACATTTGAATTTCTGACAACTTGTTTCTCAAACAATACAAAACAAAATCTTTGGTAGTAATCCGTCACTTACCAGCTCGAAAATGAACACCGACAATGTCGCGATCATCATCGGAATTTATTTTCCAACCATCGAAGTGAGTTCAATACTATATTGCTTTAAAAACTCATTAATAATCACTCTATTTTTGAAATTACTTCAAAATATCTTTCATAGCACTTGGAAAACAAATTTTCAAATCTCCCAGGATTTTAAAATTCCCTAATATTTAATTCAAATTCAATTTCAATTCTTTTCCAAGTTTCTAGAGTTTTATTTCAATTCTGGTTTTTAATTCAGATTCAGCTCATCTGATTTTGCATATCATACTTATATAATATTTCGATTAGTAATTTATATAACCAACTCAATTATAAACTTGTTCGATCATAAAAATGATCATATATCCAATATATGATATTAATATCTCAATATATATACTTCTTTTATATCAAAATATAATTTGGGTAAAATCGTTTCATTTACCCTTTTTCAAAACATACTGTGTCAAATTACTCTGTTCGAGGTTTTAGAAACACCTATCGATCCAGTTTGCACTACTCTTTCGACCAGAATTCATAAACCACTCGACTGACCAGTCAACACAATATAAAACAGTTTTTATATTAATTAACAAATACGCGCTCATATATATACACTCAAACTCAATCTAAGGTATTACTAACCTTATCTCTATTGAGTCACGCCACAGAGCCAAGGTAATCACTTAACCTTATGCTCTGATACCATCTCTAACGGCTGGAATTTCGACCCAGAAAATCAACATAAAAACACACTGTTGACTATTCAAGCATCGAAAACACTAGGACATTAATAGAAGAATTTAGAGGGTGAGAAAGAAAAGATAGAACTAATAGAATAGAAGAAGAAGAAGATCACAACTGAACAGAATCAGAGTAACACGAAACTCGCAGCGGAACAAAATAAGATGTATTATATAACCTAACTTTGAATACAAAACTGTATTGTATATACATACCATTATCAGAGTACAATACATCATATCACAGCGGAAATAACTCTACATAACTAATGGTGAAGCTTCCTGCTTTTGAGCTCCTCCAAGTGAATCTGCAAAGCCTGAAACACTTGACTGCCCGTACAAATTTGGGCACCCAAGAGTTTAGGGAAAACAAACAAAATAAACTCTGGGTCAGTCATGGGACTGGTGTGAGTAAATTCCAACCATACTGTTTAACTTTGAAAATCCTTTTCCAAACAAGAAGGTAATAGTAAGACCAACCCACACATAAACATAGACGGTTTTTACCTTACTATAACCCAACATATTTTTATATCAAACTTCAGTGATATTATAATAATGTCTACTCAATTAAATCATCAAGTAGCAGAACGCTTGCATCTCACGCTCCACATATATATAGTATAAAATCATAAACCGCAGGGCACTTATTGGAGATTGAATTTCAACAAACAAGGTATGGGAGCACCTTCTGAATAGTGTACTCTAGAGGGGATACACTCAGGGTTCAACAAGAACGTCTTGCAACCCGGCCACACATGACCGCTCACTCATTTAGCTTGAGTGTCGCGAATATATTGCCACCACGGTTGCAGGCCATCCAACCGTCATCCGAAGATACAGAATTGAAAAGAAGTATGAATATGAATTTTCTCTAGATCGGTGACAATACACCCTGCTTGGGGATGACCCAACTAGCCATGCTGCCTTGCCCAACTTTTGTTACTTACTGGTTGTGAGGCTAGAGGCTACGTCTATCTTCAGAACATCTGATCGCCATTCACTTTGAATGCCACATCGTCAGATCCGTAATCACATATTGATTACACAAATGCACACTGGGTGTAGAACAAAGAGAAGTTACCTTCTCCCCACCAACTTGGTATATTTGTGAAATCAAACGGAGTGACAGTTGGAAATACTCTGTCAGACACTCGTCCATACAAGTTGTCCTGGGACTGGACAAACAAATAAACATCATTCTAGAACTGGACGACCATTGTATTTAACTTCGTCTTCAATTATCTTCAGCATATCTAATCGCACGCTTATGCCTATACGGAGTGGTTTTCAGATAACATATCCAAACGGTCTCTCCGTATTGACAACGATGGTAAAAGCACTTCGATAGTCAGTTGTTTAACTATCGAAGTAAAAACAAACATTCATTCAAATGTATAACTAGACATCACACAAGCACGGGTACATTTTATTTAACATTCAACTTTATTATTCGAATTCTCATATCTTACCAGATATTTCTCAAATCCCGTTTAACCTTTTTACACTTTCTTGGAAAACATTTCCAGTTATTATAAACTCTCTTTCATGTTCTAGAAAAATATACGTTATCAACGTTCGGAACATTCCCATTCTTTCCACGTTCTTTATTTTCTACACTTGGGTAATCTACCCTATTTACATTGGAAAATATTTCCAATTTCATTTTCTTTTTATTCGACTCAACGTTCACTTTTAAAACATTATTCACTTTGAAATGTGAATACCATCCCTTATCTTGTTTACTGAAATCTCTTTCATAACTTATATATTCCTATTCCATTTTATACTCTATTTCTAAGTCAACTTCTTATCAAAACAATATTCAGTTGATGACTAAATATCGATTCCTATCCTATTAACATTTATTTGTTTAAAACAAAATGTTAATCATCCTATCAGATTTTAATCCCTAACAATGATTTACTTTAATATATTCGACATCATCGAATTCTAGTTCCGAATCCTAATGGTTTAATTCTAACCATATTTCGAACATCGAAATGCTGTCATCGTTTTCTAACACGATTCTCCAATTCTTTTTCTAAACTCTTTCTTATATTTCTTTGAACAAACGTCGTTACTTATTGCTCTAGAATAAGTGGATTTCAAACCAAACTGTTACATTCCCTAGGAAGTGCTGCTATATATAAAAGTCATGCTTAAGTCAAATCAACAGCAGTTAATTTGTTGCTATAGTTCTAAACTTGTCATATGCTGTAATATTCTCCTTATAACTAATTACAGTCACACTTACCTTATCAACAGCGTTATTTTATTGCTATAGTTCAACTTGTCATACGCTGTAATATTCTTTGTTATAACTAATCTTGACATCTATTTCCGTCACAAAAATCTTGACATCTCTTTCTGTTACAAAAATCTTAACATCTCTTTCCGTTACAAAAATCTTGACATCTCTTTCCGTTACAAAAATCTTGACATCTCTTTCCGTTACAAACTGATATCGTTCCTCGGTAATAGCGAAGCCGTTCAAGTTAGGGTATTTTATTTACCTCTCAGACCTTGATCGACAACGTTCTTACCTTAGAACTGATACAAGTCTGTATTCAAATTCCTTATTACTTAATATATTTATTAAATCGTATTCCCTTGTATTTTGGAATATGGTTTTACAACACCATATTCTCACTTTGGAATCTCTGTGGTTTATGCATATTTAATTTAAACATTAACTCTTTGCTTTCTCCATTCCCCAGTTCTTATCCATAACTTCTTAAATGGTAATTAACTCTCATTAATTTCGATAAACTTATTTCTAACCTATTTTCATTAGACTAATTAAAGACCAATTAATCTAATAATCATGTTCCCAAATAACAGTTGATTAAATCAACTTATTTCCATCAGTAAATTCATTAACTGATTTTAATTACTTCTTAAAATTAGATTAATCTAATTAATCTAATGATATCTCTAAATTATTTATCTTAAATATAATTATCCAAATATTTAATCGTCGGATAGTTTTTACTTTATAAACTTGTTTAAATGTCAACAATCGCTTTTATTTGCTTTATCAAAACGAACTCTAAAATACTGGTTTATAATAGAACTCCTATTATAAATTTAAATCTTCTTTTTAATTATAAAAATATAATTTTTATAATTAACCTAGTTGATTTGCCTGATGGCCAATCAACTCTTTAACAAAACGATGGTTTTACGGTCGACTGTTAACACTTTCTAAATCGATATCGTTTATTTATTTAATCTAAACAAATGTTGAATTTCCGTTCAACATCAATATTCACACCGGGTTTTAAATATAATTCGGGTTCAAACAGTGCATACAAAACAAACAGTACATATAAATATCGAGGAATCCGGTCGGATTCCTCCAACCGGTTTCCGCATCCACAGATGTCAGTCCACACAATTTACACTAACTTTATACTAGGGGGTATTCTAATCGGTGGAATCAGTGTCCAACTGATGATGTGTACATATATATAACGGTATATAATATTCAACCGAATTAATTGTAATCAACCTAATCAACCATCACACAGCATTCAAACAACATTAAAATATAACTGCAATATTTTAAAATAGATCAGAGTTAGTGATTTTACTCACACCTGTTTACGATTGACGATTTCCGCGTTATTTCGTCTGATCCCTTCTGAATGTGTTCAGCATCGTAATACTTTTCACTGCGACTTTGATTCTGATCACCGTTAACGAATTACGGTTATTTTAAGCTTTTAATTTAAATGTCATAACTTAACAAATATACTTTAAATTAATTATTTAAAAGTTACCGTAAACAAAAGAGTCCACGTCAGCCTAATCAACGTGTTTTCTCCTGTGATGCCACGTTTTCACAGTCATCTCCATCCATGCACCCAGCGCTGCTCCCTAACGCACCTGATGGAAACTTCAACGTCTACACCGAGTTTTCAGCACCTCATTCCTCCATGCTAACACCATATACCGCCTGTGCCTCAACCGAAAACCGGCTTCCACAAGCTCTCGCGCTGCCACCTTTTCCAGACTTTGAATAATGCACTGCTCCTACCCTGTGGCCATAACGTGTTTCACATCCACTGTTTTTTTTTCATTCTTTCTTCTCGAAATTTTCTGTTCCTCCCTTCTGCATTTTGCGTTAAACTCCATAACAATGCACTACTTAGCTTAGATACAACCATCTCCTTCTAATCCGCTCCATTTTCATTCACTTGTTTAACCAACCAGTCCCTTACGTCACTTCAACTATGCATTTCCCGAGCCAACATCCCCTTTTTCCTCTTCTAGTCCACGTCCTTCCTCACAGTAAACCTGTAGTATCTCCTCAACATGCAGTTTCCATGTACAACCATCAACTCCGCAGCTTCGCCTTGATCTCCTGGATGCAACGGCAACATTTATTTCCCCCTTCTTCTCCAGTCTCCTGCGTCCTTATCCTACATATTATGTAGCTGCTCCTCCTGTTAACAAACGTGAGTACACACGCATGAACCACCTCCTTCCTCACATACTCACACTTCCGGTTCTTCCCTAACATTTTCACACTCTTGCAGATCCCAACAAGCATACTACACGTGCTCCCCTGTTACGCCATGCATGTTTCCATGTGAGCAACATCTCCTTTTCCACGTTAAATTCATGCTTCCACCCTTATTAGAACTAACAGCACACTATTCCTTCAAGCTACAACACCACAGTCCCTTTTTTACCACTACTCAGTAACGCCTCCCCCTACCATCCATGCAGAGCCTCGCCGCTGCCCTTCTGTCAACGCTACTCCACCGAAACTCCTTTAAATACAAACAAACAAGGACCTTTCTTTCCTCACCTCGATCCGCATACCACTCTTCTTATTTTCCTCACAAAGCTCCACTCCAAAACCCACACCCGAACCCGCGACTGACCATGACTCGCAACTTCTCATTTCGCTCTTCATCCCGTTCTCAGCTTCCTTCACTTCTCGTATACAGTTACTTCCCAGTTCTGCAACTACGTAATGCTCACTTTCTTTCTTAAGAACCTACACCGCATGCAAATGATATCCTCCCTCCCATCGGTCATACTCCATTTCTGGTATCCCTCCCTACCCTTTATACTAATCTCGATCCCAGTTCAAGATTTCGGCTTCCAGGCAAGAACGTCACGCACAGATGACAGCCGCAACTTCTTATTACATATATATTACCATTCTTATTAATTTTTTTGAAGAGTGAGGATTTTACAGTGGGTTTCCGAAGTCCATGAAAGCTCGATTCCTCTTGACAGTCGAAATCGATAATTGGGAAGAAAGCTTGTTTATTTATATAGAGAAGTTTTTTCCTTAGTTATTAAATAATAGGGTTGTAGCTTTAGGGTATGGGTCATTACTTTGCTGTGAAGAAATTAGCTACATAGGGTAGGCGTGGTACTATAGGCGTATGGTTTTGTTATAGACAGGGTATGGTTGTTTCTGCAGTAGTAAGAAACAGGGTGTTTGTACCTATATTTAATTAATTTAGGGTAGATATTTTCCTTTCATTTCATGTTTGCTCAGCGTGAAAGGTACACAAGAAGGAATGACTTGGAAGGATGGTCACCAGTACAATTTGTCGATTAGTATCAGTATATGATACGGTTATTGTTATATTGGGTATATAAGGTTTTTCGTTCATATCTGAACTGCTACGGACAGAGTTAAGGGTACGGTCGTGTCCAGCGAGGTGTCATGATCCAAAAAATATACTAATACCGGTAGATGCACTCATTCTATGAAATCCCGAAATACCGATACAGGGTGCAAAATACTCCAAATAAAAAGTTGCGTATTTAATTTATTAAAAATTATAGTAAAATTCTAAAAATTAATTTATCACTATGTCCCAAAAGAACCTTGTTCAAATTCGAATCCGATATCTAGTTATCTCAAATAAACCGTTACGGTCGATATACGTTTTCATAGCGACTTTTCGAATATTTGATTTGGACATATCTTGCAATCTATACGACGAAATCTCTATTTTCCACTTCCGTTGGAAAGATATAGTTCAACAAATTCCAACATTTCTCGTTTTGAAGAAATCCGATTCAAAACGAGTCCGGTACACTCAGTTGAAGTTCAGAACGTTAAATTACGAACTGCAGCGTCGTTATGGGCTCGATTATAATTAATATATATCTTTATACGTTCAACTTCGTTTTTAATTAATATATAAATCTACTTATATTACAAATTCAATATTTAAACTGATTTAAATATTCAAATACAAACCGACAAAAATGCGAGACGTTACATATTGCCAATACAGAGTGGTTCTCGGATAATAATCCAACCGATCTCTCCATATTGACAACGATATTGGCAAACACTTCGATAGTCAGTTATTTAACTATCGAAGGAAAACAAACATCCATTCATAGCATTAAACAATCACTTAGCCCTTAATTAATATTTCATTAATTAAATCACTACTCCATTTCCTTATCAATTTTTGTTAACCAAATATTTTCAACAATCATCTTGGCTTTTTCGCTATTTGGAAGACATTTCCATATATCGCCTCCTTTAATTTTCTATATGTAGAAAATATCTTCTATTATAATTGGAAAACATTCCAATTACTTATCTCTTTCACGCCCGTTCATTTCTACACTTAGGAAATAATTATTTATTATATTTCCAAAATTTCCACTTCCTTGGGTTAAAACGAATGTTGTATAAAACACCGTTACAATAACCCAAAATATTTCATTTAACTAAATTTCTTTAAACATTTATCTACGAGACTGAATCCTCTTATTCATCGGTTAATAATTAAATCAATCAAGTTGGGGTATAATTACCTCTTAGACCTTAATTGAAATCATCATTAACTTCAAAATAGACAAGACCAATTGCCTCGAATACTCAACACCATAAAAACCAATTATTCATTTTTAAACCCATATATGTTTCTCTTTCTAATTTATATTAGATTTAATTATAAAACTCCTTTTTGTTTATAATATTCTATTTTTAAGTTTGTTACCTTATCGAATTTTATATATATATCGATACATTGATTTGTAACTATCAATTTTTCATAAAAATATTCTAACTCCTTAAATTTCCGGAAAATTTCTCCGTAACCTCCTTTGAATGGGTCACTCGGTACAACTACAAAACACCTCTCTAGGCCCTTTCCATTCAAAAGGAAAATCAGAAAGCCAAGCGGCTTGCCGATTCGGCACATAAAATCTCATATTAAATTAAATATGTACCTTTTGGTTGAGCATTTCAATTTATATCTATTCATATACTTCATTCCAAACCTGCTTAACACGTATCCAAATATTCCCATTTGTTTTCAACTCAATCCATTGGTCTTAACCCAATTCACTAATTTATTTTCTAATTTTTATTTATAAACACCATTTTTAATTTTACTTCAATTTCCTGCATTATTCAATTTTTTTATAAATCCAATACTTTGACTTCCTGTATTATTCAATTCATAAACATTGTTTATAAATTCACCACTAGTTTTATTTACTCAAACAAGTTAATATCTTTATTGCCCATTCGAAATTCAAATTCTATTTTAGAAAATAGATTTTCCCATTTAAATTTCAAAATTTCCTTTTCATCATATTTTGATAAATCAACATTTAAGCCCAGTGATATTTTCAAACATCCAAAACACTCAAGTATCAATTACAGTTTTTCTAACACATCATATATGACAATATATATATATATATGAACAAACAATAATTAATTTTGATGAATCCAGTTGGATTCCTCTAACCTGTTTTTCCTATATCCACAGACGTTAGCCAACATTAATAATACCCATCCTGCTTCGAGGTAGGATATAGCGGTATAGAAGGTCATCCATTATCATAGCGTGGGGCGTATAGGGTCATCCGCTAATGATACTACGGGCATCCCCTAATGGTACTGCGGGAACTATCCAATCACCAATATATATATAATAACTACAAACACAAATCCTAAATAACTAATATATATTTAATAGCCAGAAAAAACATTTCAATGCATGTAAACAACCAATGAACAATTATTTTAATGAATAAAATAATTCTAAACAAAAATATGAGTGATATTTTACTCACTGTGGTATTTGTTTGCACATGTGCTAATTTCTAATCATCGACTACTGAGTATCCAAACTCCACACGAATGATTCCATCTGATTTATCTTTGCATAAGAAAAATCTGAATTCTATAAATAAGCTAATGAATTTCCTTAACAAGGTTTTATGTTAAAAATATACCAAAATTAATTTACTACCGGGAGGGAAGAAAATAACAATGTTATTTATAGAATAATTTTGGTATATTTTTAGCTAAGAAAATATACAAATAAGAAGAGTTCAAATAAGATGAGATAATGAATTTCCTTAACAAGGATTTCTAAAGTTGAAAAATAATTTCTAAAGTAAATGTTATTAAATTATATCCATTATACTAATTAAATTCATATAAGAAAATATTAAGTAAAAAAATTTATAATTAATTACCTTTAAATTATTTGAACTCTTCTTTCTATTCCACCAAAAAGAAGTTGGCCTCCTCCTGTAGAAAGCGAAGGCCGACATCGATCTCTTCTCCCATAACCGGCAAAACACTGCATCCATCATTCTGAAAACAACTCTGCCACATTTCATACAAGTGCTGATTCTTGCCAAATTTCAACTCCAGTATCCGTTGTTCGTGCCTTCCTCAACTTTGACTCTCGTTATAGGGTAACAGACAAATTTCGCGATCTCCCAGACTCACCGCACCGTCTACCACATCAAATGCACAACCTATACTGACTACACGAGATCGCATCCCCTTTTAATCGGTTGCTGTAAGAACTCGAATGTGCCCAAAAACCAGCAACGTATCCCAAGAAACCAGATCGAGTTCCTTATTTCTTCAACTCGAGTTGTTATACCATCTTCCGAACTCAAATCCGCAATCAAATCAACAAATCGTTTACTCCATCTTTACAAATATCTAGCCGTAACTCACGGTTGAAAATGTCGAGTGCCAAAAATGGAATCGCCCTTGAAAATGAATGCGCTTTGATCGAATTACATAGGCATAGAGACCCAAAAAACGATCATTTGATTTAAATGATTTTTATGCGATGGGAGGACTGGTTTTGTGACTGGGAAAGAACTAATAACCCAGGCATGAAATTGATTGTTTGATTTAGAAATTGGGGAGAAAAAAAATGAAGGCAATGGTTTATCTATAGATGCGAACAACGTACAATTTCCATTAAATTTTGGTTTAACTTAACAGTGAAGAAATGAGACATATAGTATGCGAAATGAAAGGAGACGGTAGTAGGCATGCGCGTTAGAATTTAGGTTGTCCTTTATTTATTAGCTTAGCATAGAAGAAATTAAATATATATATATTTTAATTAGTTTGATTTTAAACCGATATCTAATTTAAATTATCATGTTGATTCTGAACTTCTATTTAAGCCGAACAACAGACATTCCTAGGGTTATACTATTATTCTAAACACATTGGAACATGTTTCGAAGCCCAATTCGATCATATGGAGAAGATATAAATCGATATAAATTAAATTCAAAACGATTAATTTCTTGATAATAAATCAATATTATTATTCTAATTCAAATAGAATTTTGTATTGATCATCTGGACTGTTTTTATTCAGTTTTTAACTTCGGTTTTGTTTATGATAATTCAATATACCCGAATTAAATTATAATCGATTATAAATCGATAAATTCCATATAAATATCCATTTATATTATCAACTCAATATTTAAGACCATATTAAATATTTTAAAATAAATTGACTACAAATCCGGGTTGTTACATTCTTCCCCCCTTAAAAGAATTTCGTCCCCGAAATTACTAAGGTAGGAAAAGTACTGCAAACCCATTAACTTTTCAAAAACTTATTTTGTGTTGAAACTGAACATTTCATATTTCAACAATTTAATTCCAATGATAAAAAATAATATATCTCATTCATGTGCATTTAAATTCATTCACATTGATTGTGACCAATTTAATCACTTCAGTCCATATAACTTAAGTTAAATTTAAATTCCAGAATTCAAATCTCGGGTTTCTATTTCAAGTCCTTTTGAAATCATATAAATATATACACATATTTATAATCATCTCAAATTCAAAGTATTTGAATTTTCAAACAAACTTGCTTTTTTTCAAACAAATTTCCATCAAAAACTTTTCTAAGGTAGCAATCCATCACTTAGAAACTGGAAAATTGTAACAACCCGAAAATCTGGGCCAGTTTAAATTTTTTATTTTGGCAATTTTAACGAAGTTTGAACATTTAAAATAGATTATTTTAAATAATATCGACGAGAAATTTATTTTGAATATAATTCGACGTATATAATTATATACGTCGTCGTTAGAATATAAATATTTATATATAATTATAAAAGGAATTGAAAATGGCGCGGTAGTTCGATAATTCGATTTCAAACTTCAATTGGATGTACCGGGTGCAAAACAATCCGGATTTTAGTGAAACCAAAAATGATAGGATCAAATTGAGAATATCTTTCTAACGAAGTTAACAAACTGAGATTTCACTTTAGAAATGATAAGATATGTCCAGTTTAAAATTAGAAATAGTCGCTATGGAATATATATATGTTTTTATATATATAAGGCCCTTAAAAATAGCAATTTTGCAAACGACCTCGGATTTCGACGAAACCAGTTTTGTTGGGTCCGGGATGTTAAGTTATTGCTAGATTCCAAATTTCATAATTTTTCGAATCAATATGTGAGCGTAGCAAAGGAAAACGCGTTTGACCAGTTTCAGTTGATTTTAATCGACTGGAAAATGGCCATTTTTCAAACGGTCTCAGAATTCGACGAAACTAGTTTTGTTAGGACCGTATCGTCAATACGAAGCTAGAAAATATTTTTCTAGAATTTTTAAAGTTCGTATGTGGCCCCGGTAAATTGAAATGTACGTTTAAAATTCAATATAATGAGTTATAAATGTAAATTTAACGGAAACTGATTCAAACAGTCGAATCAACCTACGAAACATATCCCATTGTGTTCGGAATGGGGGTGATTAGCTAGGGGCGACAGTCGTTGGGCCTCATTTAGTGTTCGAATTAAAAGTCAACTTTTGAAATGAAATATAATATAATATAAAATTAAAACAAGCCCTCACTCCCCTTTATCTCTCCTCATCCCCCCGTTATTTTCAGAAATCAATATTGAAAAAAAAAAGAAAAAAAAACCTAACGCTCGATCGTACTGCCGCCTCCCACCGCCGTCAGGCCACCCATCCGCCTCCCTTCTCCGATCAACCCACGAGCCCTCCTTCACGCTCGCGCCTCTCTCCCCTCGAGCAAACCCTAATCCGTCGCTCTCGATTTCCGAGCCTAGGAGACCGCCGAGTTTCACCCCAGTCATGGCGGCGGTGGAGCACTCCAAGGTGGTCGACGGGGTCAACTCTGATTGGCCGGCAAGGGCCTGTGGCGGAGCGCGCAAGCTCGGGAGGGGTTCGAGGTTCTTGGGTTTCTGCGTTCGAACCAGAAGCAGGTATAGAAGAAAGGTTATTCACTAATTGAAAATTTATTAATTATTTAATGATGTTAGTTAATGATATTAAAGTTTTAAATAGGAAAATCCTATAGTTTTATAAATAAATTAGCAATTGTTTTATAAAATTAGCAATGTATTGAAAAATTAAAATATAAATTTACCTTGTTTTTAAAATAGAAATTTACCTTGTTTTTAAAATAGAAATTTACCTTGTTTTTAAAATAGAAATTTACCTTGTTTTTAAAAATAGAAGTTTACATTGTCTTAAGAAATGAAATTTGCTTTGTTAAAGAAAAGGCGATATTTTTGTAAAGGAAAAGGCGATATTTATATATAAAGAAGGGTGAAAGAAAAATAGATTTTTTTTTATATATTGAACTTCGAAATAAAAATAGGATTTTTATATATTGAACTTCGAAATAAAAATGTGATTTTTATATATTGAACTTCGAAATAAAAATGTGATTTTTATATATTGAACTTCGAAATAAAAATAGGATTTTTATATATTGAACTTCGAAATAAAAATAGAATTTTTATATGTTGAACTTCGAAATAAAAATGTGATTTTTATATATTGAACTTCGAAATAAAAATATGATTTTTATATATGGAATAGCGAAGTAAAAATTCGATTTTTACATATGTAGTGAAAGCGGACAACGAAGATGACGAAGATGCGATAGCAATGAAGTTTTCTATCAATGAAGTGCCGTGGAGCTAGGATAGCTATATGTGAGAATTTCTCACCTTTCAATTTAATTTTTCTAGTTATATATATATACTAGGATGCAGACGGTGCTTAGTAGCACCCGACACAATCGTCCACAGACCATGGACTTGTTTGTTTGGTTGCATAGATTAGTTGAATTATTTGTTTGAATTGAATTGTTTGGTGAGATGAAATTGATTTGATTGATGTGTGAATGGCGTGGGCCTTCACTAGACTGGGGATAAGGCTAGGCCTCGTCTCGTTTCTAGTATCGTGCCGTTATGCCGCCGAAATTTTCTAAAATATGTTAGAAAAATAAAATATCATTTTATTGAAGAAATGAACTGAATAGAAATTCATGTGTTGAAATAAAATGTTTTATCGTTAAAATATAATTTTTGACGTGAATGTGAATAAATAAATATTCATTTACAAACCGGACGGTTTGTTTATGTACACCTATTTGAAGGACATTGATTGGGTCGATAAATTTTACACATCGCCCAACTGCACAAATAAAATATGTGTTTGATTGTTTGAAACCCCACACGGGTGTTGGGATGAAATTTGAAGTTCACTCATCCTGATTGATTAAATATGTCGATCGATTGATTGACAGGCTGTTATAAGCGTTGAATATCTATATTTGATGCTTATACAGTGTAGTGCACTTTGGTTGATGGTTGATTATTTTCAATGCTATTATATACATGTGTTGTATGAAAATCCATATAATTAATTTTATATGGTAATTGATTGGGCCTCATTCCAGTTTTGAAAAGGAAATATTTGAAAAAGAAATATTTGAAATAGAAATATTTGAAATAGAATATTTGAAAATAAAGGAATATATGAAGCCGTGTTGATTAGATTGACGCCATTTTGACGTGAACGATATTTATATCGATTTTAAAACGATTTCGAAATGAATAGAATTGAAAACGATTTCGAAATGAATTGAATTGAAAACGATTTCGAAATGAATTGAATTGAAAACGATTTCGAAATGAATTGAATTGAAAACGATTTCGAAATGAATTGAATTGAAAACGATTTCGAAATGAATTGAATTGAAAACGATTTCGAAATGGATTGAATTGAAAACGATTTCGAAATGAATTGAATTGAAAACGATTTCGAAATGAATTGAATTGAAAACGATTTCGAAATGAATTGAATTGAAAACGGTTTCGAAATGAATTGAATTGAAAACGAATTCAAATTGAATTGAAAGTGGATTGAAATGAATTCAAATTGAATTGAAATTTGAATTGAATAGAAATGAACTTTGAAACGAATTTATAAAGAAGAATTCAATTTTGCTTTGAATTGAAATGGAAGTTGAAATAGATTTTGAAACGAATTTTAAAACTATTTATATAATTCGTTTTGAATAGAAAATCGACGAAGTATATATTATATATATTATATATATAATATAATGGCCTGAATAGAACGCGCCGCGCCGCGGTAGTTCGTGAATTTCGACCATTTATTTCAAACGGACATTGCGGGAGATCCGACCGTCGGATTCTCCTAAAACCGGAACCGTTGGGTTCGTATCGAAAAGAGCTTTCTAGCGAATGTTAGAAATTTGAAATCTAACGGTTGGATTTGGAGTTACGTCCAAATCAAATTTGAAAAAGGTCGCTGTAAGTGCAGTTCGATGGCCATTGATGGAAATCGACTGTACGGGCCTTGATAAAATTATTAAAAATAGTAATAATTTGTGTAAAATCATAAGAAATGATTTGTGAAGATTTGGGATGAAAGACTCCATATTTGAAAAGATAAAAATAGATTTTTATCGAAATGAACTAGAATTATAATTCTATTTATTTTTAAATAAATAAATTGAATTTGAAAAGGGTTTTGAAAATAACCAAAATTTCCAATGATTGCATTGGAGTGGATTTGAATCGAAATTGTCTTCGGAATATTTCGATGTTGGAATTCGTGATTATACAGGTGTTGTTATGGAAATTTGAAAGATATATATTTATATCGTTATTTCCAATACGACATTTGTTAGTCGTAGAATTTGATATTGAATATAAGCCGATATATTTTCTATTCAGAGCCTTGTATTGAATATCAAATGTGATTTGGGTTTGTCGTGAATGGTGTCTTCACTAACACTGTTCTTGAACCCAGTTGAGGAAAGATTAAATCCTTTTATTTAGATTTAATGAAGTGTACCAATTAAATAATATTTAATTGGAATTGAATTGATATTGATTTTTGGGTTTATCGTGAACAGTGTTTTAAACAACACTCGTTCTTTAACCCGATAATTAATGAATGTGGTTTTGGGTTTATCGTGAACTGTGTTTTTAAATGACACTGATTCTTTAACCCAGTTAAAGATTAAAACTAAGTGGAGTTTTAATGAATCTTTAAATAGATTGAAAAGATCGAGAATGGAGTATCACCAGTTCTTGTTGCAGTCGTGATAGGGGGTTCTCGCTTCGCAGTTTGGCGGCGAACGGGAGACTCTTACCCCTACATGTCCCTTGTGGTGGGGGTTGGTTCGCCAGTGGGCGCGAGACTCGAGAGGGTTGCCGTAAAACAAGTAACTGGGGGACCAGGTGAAAGCCACGGTGGGTTTTACCTGCTGCTTGGGGGATGAAGGGATGGTTGCAAAGCCTACCGGAGTTCGTCGGCTATTTCATTTGGTATCAGAGCTTTGGTTTACAAAGCAGAGAACAAGGCACGTTAGAACCATACGAAAGAATTCATCAGATATTGGATTAGTAATATCCAATGGGAATGACTCGTTAGAGATAGGATCAGTAGTATCCTAGAACGAGTGTGAAGAGTATATTTTTCAAATGAAAACAGATTTGTTTTGAAAATTTAAACCGCTTTATACGTATTTGATTAGTTATTATATTGGATTTGGACAGTCCAGTATATAAAGATTTTGCATATACGCCTTGCAAACGTGTATTTAAAGTTTTAATATACTGGGTAGATATAGAATCATACTCTAGTGGCCCGAAGATGATTCTGATGACTGACTAGTCGTCATTAGTATTCATGTTCGAGTAACGAAGGTGTGATATCTATATATTTCCTATTGACTGGTGTGAGAACCAAAATTAGATAGGGCTTATTGTTGTGATTTGACATCAAAAATGTGATTTTTGACTATATATCAAAGTTATGAATTTCAAATGATAATCACTAATTGATTGATGATTGTGTTGTTTGTTTATTTGTTTGCTAATTTTTAACCATTTTTGCCTAATAGCACCAAATATTGAATTTTATTGAAATTGGTCGCATTTGCTTGCATATACATATACTTACATTGAACAGGTCATAGCAAGGAGGCTAGAGCCAGAGAATAAAATTTGTTTGCCCGACAAATAGGTACATGTTTACTACATAATTTCCTGTTTTGTTTGGGTGATGATGATTTTGTGAGCCTATTGGCTAGCCGCTTGGCTTTTTCTTTTTCTTTTTGAGATCTGAAGGACCGGGGAAGCTATTTGAAATTCCCCGATGCTCCCGGTGCAGGGGAGGTTATGGCGAAATTTTTCAAAATTTTTGGGTGTTAGCCAAATTTTTGAGATTTTAGAAAATTCTCAGAAACTGAAAAGTTGGAGAATGGAAGCCGGATCGAACGTTGAGTTGAATGATCAAACCACTTTCGACTTTGTTCCTTTTCGGGGACGAAAAGTTTTAAGTGGGGGAGATTGTAACAACCCGAAAATCTGGGCCAGCTTAAAATTTTTATTTTGGCAATTTTAACGAAGTTTGAACATTTAAAATAGATTATTTTAAATAATATCGACGAGAAATTTATTTTGAATATAATTCGACGTATATAATTATATACGTCGTCGTTAGAATATAAATATTTATATATAATTATAAAAGGAATTGAAAATGGCGCGGTAGTTCGATAATTCGATTTCAAACTTCAATTGGATGTACCGGGTGCAAAACAATCCGGATTTTAGTGAAACCAAAAATGATAGGATCAAATTGAGAATATCTTTCTAACGAAGTTAACAAACTGAGATTTCACTTTAGAAATGATAAGATATGTCCAGTTTAAAATTAGAAATAGTCGCTGTGGAATTTATATATATTTTTATATATATAAGGCCCTTAAAAATAGCAATTTTGCAAACGACCTCGGATTTCGACGAAACCAGTTTTGTTGGGTCCGGAATGTTAAGTTATTGCTAGATTCCAAATTTCATAATTTTTCGAATCAATATGTGAGCGTAGCAAAGGAAAACGCGTTTGACCAGTTTCAGTTGATTTTAATCGACTGGAAAATGGCCATTTTTCAAACGGTCTCAGAATTCGACGAAACTAGTTTTGTTAGGACCGTATCGTCAATACGAAGCTAGAAAATATTTTTCTAGAATTTTTAAAGTTCGTATGTGGCCCCGGTAAATTGAAATGTACGTTTAAAATTCAATATAATGAGTTATAAATGTAAATTTAACGGAAACTGATTCAAACAGTCGAATCAACCTACGAAACATATCCCATTGTGTTCGGAATGGGGGTGATTAGCTAGGGGCGACAGTCGTTGGGCCTCATTTAGTGTTCGAATTAAAAGTCAACTTTTGAAATGAAATATAATATAATATAAAATTAAAACAAGCCCTCACTCCCCTTTATCTCTCCTCATCCCCCCGTTATTTTCAGAAATCAATATTGAAAAAAAAAAGAAAAAAAAAACTAACGCTCGATCGTACTGCCGCCTCCCACCGCCGTCAGGCCACCCATCCGCCTCCCTTCTCCGATCAACCCACGAGCCCTCCTTCACGCTCGCGCCTCTCTCCCCTCGAGCAAACCCTAATCCGTCGCTCTCGATTTCTGAGCCTAGGAGACCGCCGAGTTTCACCCCAGTCATGGCGGCGGTGGAGCACTCCAAGGTGGTCGACGGGGTCAACTCTGATTGGCCGGCAAGGGCCTGTGGCGGAGCGCGCAAGCTCGGGAGGGGTTCGAGGTTCTTGGGTTTCTGCGTTCGAACCAGAAGCAGGTATAGAAGAAAGGTTATTCACTAATTGAAAATTTATTAATTAGTTAATGATGTTAGTTAATGATATTAAAGTTTTAAATAGGAAAATCCTATAGTTTTATAAATAAATTAGCAATTGTTTTATAAAATTAGCAATGTATTGAAAAATTAAAATAGAAATTTACCTTGTTTTTAAAATAGAAATTTACCTTGTTTTTAAAATAGAAATTTACCTTGTTTTTAAAATAGAAATTTACCTTGTTTTTAAAAATAGAAGTTTACATTGTCTTAAGAAATGAAATTTGCTTTGTTAAAGAAAAGGCGATATTTTTGTAAAGGAAAAGGCGATATTTATATATAAAGAAGGGTGAAAGAAAAATAGAATTTTTTTTTATATATTGAACTTCGAAATAAAAATAGGATTTTTATATATTGAACTTCGAAATAAAAATGTGATTTTTATATATTGAACTTCGAAATAAAAATGTGATTTTTATATATTGAACTTCGAAATAAAAATAGGATTTTTATATATTGAACTTCGAAATAAAAATAGGATTTTTATATGTTGAACTTCGAAATAAAAATGTGATTTTTATATATTGAACTTCGAAATAAAAATATGATTTTTATATATGGAATAGCGAAGTAAAAATTCGATTTTTACATATGTAGTGAAAGCGGACAACGAAGATGACGAAGATGCGATAGCAATGAAGTTTTCTATCAATGAAGTGCCGTGGAGCTAGGATAGCTATATGTGAGAATTTCTCACCTTTCAATTTAATTTTTCTAGTTATATATATATACTAGGATGCAGACGGTGCTTAGTAGCACCCGACACAATCGTCCACAGACCATGGACTTGTTTGTTTGGTTGCATAGATTAGTTGAATTATTTGTTTGAATTGAATTGTTTGGTGAGATGAAATTGATTTGATTGATGTGTGAATGGTGTGGGCCTTCACTAGACCGGGGATAAGGCTAGGCCTCGTCCCGTTTCTAGTATCGTGCCGTTATGCCGCCGAAATTTTCTAAAATATGTTAGAAAAATAAAATATCATTTTATTGAAGAAATGAACTGAATAGAAATTCATGTGTTGAAATAAAATGTTTTATCGTTAAAATATAATTTTTGACGTGAATGTGAATAAATAAATATTCATTTACAAACCGGACGGTTTGTTTATGTACACCTATTTGAAGGACATTGATTGGGTCGATAAATTTTACACATCGCCCAACTGCACAAATAAAATATGTGTTTGATTGTTTGAAACCCCACACGGGTGTTGGGATGAAATTTGAAGTTCACTCATCCTGATTGATTAAATATGTCGATCGATTGATTGACAGGCTGTTATAAGCGTTGAATATCTATATTTGATGCTTATACAGTGTAGTGCACTTTGGTTGATGGTTGATTATTTTCAATGCTATTATATACATGTGTTGTATGAAAATCCATATAATTAATTTTATATGGTAATTGATTGGGCCTCATTCCAGTTTTGAAAAGGAAATATTTGAAAAAGAAATATTTGAAATAGAAATATTTGAAATAGAATATTTGAAAATAAAGGAATATATGAAGCCGTGTTGATTAGATTGACGCCATTTTGACGTGAACGATATTTATATCGATTTTAAAACGATTTCGAAATGAATTGAATTGAAAACGATTTTGAAATGAATTGAATTGAAAACGATTTCGAAATGAATTGAATTGAAAACGATTTCGAAATGAATTGAATTGAAAACGATTTCGAAATGAATTGAATTGAAAACGATTTCGAAATGGATTGAATTGAAAACGATTTCGAAATGAATTGAATTGAAAACGATTTCGAAATGAATTGAATTGAAAACGATTTCGAAATGAATTGAATTGAAAACGGTTTCGAAATGAATTGAATTGAAAACGAATTCAAATTGAATTGAAAGTGGATTGAAATGAATTCAAATTGAATTGAAATTTGAATTGAATAGAAATGAACTTTGAAACGAATTTATAAAGAAGAATTCAATTTTGCTTTGAATTGAAATGGAAGTTGAAATAGATTTTGAAACGAATTTTAAAACTATTTATATAATTCGTTTTGAATAGAAAATCGACGAAGTATATATTATATATATTATATATATATAATATAATGGCCTGAATAGAACGCGCCGCGCCGCGGTAGTTCGTGAATTTCGACCATTTATTTCAAACGGACATTGCGGGAGATCCGACCGTCGGATTCTCCTAAAACCGGAACCGTTGGGTTCGTATCGAAAAGAGCTTTCTAGCGAATGTTAGAAATTTGAAATCTAATGGTTGGATTTGGAGTTACGTCCAAATCAAATTTGAAAAAGGTCGCTGTAAGTGCAGTTCGATGGCCATTGATGGAAATCGACTGTACGGGCCTTGATAAAATTATTAAAAATAGTAATAATTTGTGTAAAATCATAAGAAATGATTTGTGAAGATTTGGGATGAAAGACTCCATATTTGAAAAGATAAAAATAGATTTTTATCGAAATGAACTAGAATTATAATTCTATTTATTTTTAAATAAATAAATTGAATTTGAAAAGGGTTTTGAAAATAACCAAAATTTCCAATGATTGCATTGGAGTGGATTTGAATCGAAATTGTCTTCGGAATATTTCGATGTTGGAATTCGTGATTATACAGGTGTTGTTATGGAAATTTGAAAGATATATATTTATATCGTTATTTCCAATACGACATTTGTTAGTCGTAGAATTTGATATTGAATATAAGCCGATATATTTTCTATTCAGAGCCTTGTATTGAATATCAAATGTGATTTGGGTTTGTCGTGAATGGTGTCTTCACTAACACTGTTCTTGAACCCAGTTGAGGAAAGATTAAATCCTTTTATTTAGATTTAATGAAGTGTACCAATTAAATAATATTTAATTGGAATTGAATTGATATTGATTTTTGGGTTTATCGTGAACAGTGTTTTAAACAACACTCGTTCTTTAACCCGATAATTAATGAATGTGGTTTTGGGTTTATCGTGAACTGTGTTTTTAAATGACACTGATTCTTTAACCCAGTTAAAGATTAAAACTAAGTGGAGTTTTAATGAATCTTTAAATAGATTGAAAAGATCGAGAATGGAGTATCCCCAGTTTTGCTCCAGGCGATAGTTAAATCTTTAATTAGATTTGAACGTGAAATGGTAATTGAATTTACCGATAACACTGTGGTGTTAGATATGAAGTATAACCAGTTTTACTTCATGGGATGAATAGGTTGGGATTGGGAAATAAAATAAATGATTACTTCGGTGTGGTTCGCTAATCCCGACTAGTTTGAATTGATATTCAAAGGAGATTAAAGAATAAATTTAAAGAATTTATCTTGGATAAAGTTAATGGGAACTTTTCCCAAAGTATAGGAATATTTGAATAAAAGAATATTCGGAATTGGAATGAGGCGTATGTTGTGTTTGTGTAACACTTTTATAACATATACGCGAGTTATTCAGAAAGACCGGGTTTATCCCATTCTGAATAACTGATTCGACGTGGTGTCGAAGATGAAGACGGTGGTCGAAGACCAGAAGTCTTCACGTCGTTTGGGTGATTACTGATGATCTTGATTGGGCTGTACACCCAAGAAGATGGAAACAGTTGGTGATCGTCCAGACGTACTTGGAGATCGATGGATATGCGGGGTACTAGGTGCCTCCGGTTTCGTTCAGACCCAGAACGAACTTGTAAATGGACTGTGTGTCTGACATTGGATTTTAGTCTGTGTGATTGATTTCTATTAAATATATATCTGTTTGGTGGCGGAGAATTTATTCTCTTGCTTAACGCCCTTCTCTGAGACGTACGAGCTCAGGGGTTATATATTGATGGATATCAAACGCATGGAGTGAATTGCCTGTGTGGCATGCCTAAGTGGCAATTGATCGAGGCTTCTGTTGAAAAGCAAAGTCTTGTGGTGATGATCAAAGCACAGCCTGTGTGGCACAGCTTTGTGTAATGTGAATTCGCGAGCCTCGCACCCCGGTTGTGAACCAAAAACGGGAGAGGACGTCAGGGAGGGCATGTGTTTCTTTCTAGCTAGAAGTGGCGTCAGTGGTTTTACACGCCCTGACGAGTTTGACTTATGTGGTTGTTGCTGTTGCGAGGCGCCTCGGTTATATCGGTTTTGGCCGATGCATTCTGGTCGGCAGACGGACCAGACTTACACCCCATAGGGTGGGGAGACGTAGTGTTCAGGCATAATAATCCACATCGGTGGACCGGCCCTGAGGATCCAGGGGGCAGTTGCGGATGTTCCTGAGACACGGGCTAGAGCGTCTCGAATCGGTTGAGGACTATCTTTTGCCTCGGTTCATAGATGGAAACCCAATTTCCAAATACGTGATTCTGCGGTTTTATTTGTAGAGCCTAGTATGGCGACATAGTGGGATGGGGCGCTCATGCCGCCTATGATTGATACTTATGATTTGAAGTTGTTTTATACACTATGCACTTATAATAGTATCAAACGATTTGTTTTTAACCGTATCAAGCATTCTTTGGCTGTTATAAGGGGAAACCCTATCCTCGGCTGCGTTGCATTGTGTGATGGGACCTGGGTCTTATAACAGCTTCATTTTTCTTTATTTAGCATTGCGCTGTTTGTTTTATGCACTGGTATTCTTGGGAGGAAACCCGTTCCGTGTCATACGGCGTGGTCCCTTGATTTACCTAACTTTAAAATAAAGATTAACTGTTTTAGTTCTCACACCAGTCCCATGACTGACCTGGGGTTTATTGTTTTAACCTAAACTCTGGGTGCCCTTATTTTGACACGGGCAGCTAGTAGTTTTGGTTTTGCAGATTTATATTCACAGGATCCTGGTTTACAGCTGGAATGATATCCGGAAAGCTTTGTATCCGTATATCTACTTCTGGTTGTGTATTGTATTATTTTCCGCTGCTATGTATTTAAATGTAATTTAAATCTCTGATATTTCTGTGTAATATTCATTTATACTCTGTATATTCTTGTAATCTGATGCTTTGTTGTAATAAGCAATGAAATGTTCTTTTATATGCGTTCTGTTTTGTCCTGTTCTCAAAACAATTCGTTCTTTCTCTTCTCTTCGGAGACCGGGGAAGTTCGGGTCGTTTCAAAAATGAACACTGATGATACTGTAGTCATCATCAGACTTATTTCCCATCAACTAAAGTGAATTCAGTACTTTATCACTTTTAGAATACATTTAATATAAATTTTAATTCAAAAACCTTCCAAAACAATGTTATATTATTCTAATATACTTTAGAAATTATTTTTCAACTTCTCTGGATTTAAATTCCAAATTCTGGTTTGAATTCAATTTTAGCTCATCTTATTTGTATATTTCATTTATGTAAAAAAATTATTTGGTTATATATATATCCATTCCCATTTTTATAATCTCATTTGATTATAATGATATCAATCAACACATCCATATAATATAATCATTTCAGAAAATTATTCCTTCTATATCAATATAGAATTTTGAGTAAAATTATTTCATTTACCCACTTAAAACAATATTGGGTCAAATTTCTATGTTCAAGTGTTTAGAAATTCCTATCGACTTGGTGGCGTCTCATGATTCGATCAGAATTCATAAACCACTCAACAGACAAACCAACATAATATAAAACAATGTTTATATCAATTATCAAATACGCGCTCTTATTTATATTAATTCAACTCATTCTAGGGTACTACTGACCCTATCTCTAATGAGAAATCACCAACCAAAGCCTAGGTGTTCGCTCAACCTAAGCTCTGATACAAACTGTAACGACCTGTAAATCTATACTATCTGAGTTGACTACATACATCACACGTCCAACCCAAATATCACAGAAATACAAATCATTTCTTTTAGAAGAAAAAGGTAGAAGAAGAACAGAAACAAAAACACAGAATCTCACGTCGCAGCGTAATAAATATAATATATCATAAATTTTGAAATACAAAATTTTAACTGTATAACATACAATTATCAGAGTACAACACTTACAACACAACGGAAATAAAATACTATATATCTAACACTGAAGCCTCCTGCTCCAAGCTTCTTTAGATAGATCTATAAAATCCTGAACTACTGAACTGTCTATACAAATTTGGGCACCTAAAAGTTTAGGTAAAACAAAACAAAATAAACTCTGGGTCAGTAATGAGACTGATATGAGTAAACAATGTAAAACAGTTTGAGAAAATAAACGATATCTCGTAAGACCACGCCGTATAACACGGAATGGGTTTTTCCCTTATAAGAATCCAAAACACTAGATTTAACTTTCAAAATCCTTTTGAAAGAAACGTTAATCTTTATATCAAACTCTTTTGATATTATAATAGTGTCTAAATCATATAATTAACAATCTAGTGGAACGTTTGCATCTCACGCTCCACACACACACACACACACACACATATATATATATATATATAATGTATAATCAAAACTGCGAGAACGTATTGAGTAATGAATTTCCAACTATGACAAGGTATGGAACCACCTTCCGATAGTTTATCTCTAGAGGATAATACATTTGGTTTAACAAGAACATCTTGTAACCCGGTCACACATGACCGACTACTCATTTCGCTTGAGTGTATCGAATTCATTTCACCAACGGTTGGGATCAGCAACCATTTTCCCAAATGGGACAACATCTAATAGAATAATGAATAAAATTAACTTCTCTAGATAGGTGATAATACACCCTAACCGGGAGCCACCCACTTAGCCATGTTGCCTGCCCGATTTTTGTCATTTCCTGGTTATTGAGGCCTGAGGCTACGGTTGCTTACCATTCATTTATAACACAATCACTTTGAATGGCACATTGTCATATCTGTTAATCATTAATTGATTTGCACAAGTATATTCTGGATATTATGCTAAGAGGATAAATTCTCCGCCACCATATATATTTATGCCGACCAACATATGCGATCATTGGAAATACTGTCATACATTCGTCCATATACGTTCGTTCTGGGATTGAACGAAACCGAAGGCACAATTTCCATTAATCCATCTTAGGCGATTTCTACCTAGGATTAATAGAAAAAGCCCTTGCACTTTACTCTGTCTTCGATTATCTTCATATAATCTGATTCACAATGCTACTGCCAATATGGAGTTGTTCTCGAATAATAATCCAACCGGTCTCTCCATATTGACAACGATATTGGCCAACACTTCGATGGTCAATTATTTAACTATCGAAGAAAAACAAACATCCATTCATAGCATCAAACAATCACTGGGCCCTTAATTAATATTTCATTAATTAAATCACCACTCCATTTCCTTATCAATATTTGTTAACCAAATATTTTCAACAATCATCTTGGCCTTTTTCACTATTTGGAAAACATTTCCATATATCGCCTCCTTTTATTTTCTATACATAGAAAATATCTTCTGTTATAATTGGAAAACATTCCAATTACTTATCTCTTTCACGCCCGTTCATTTCTACACTCAGGAAATATTTATTTATTATATTTCAAAATTTCCACTTCCTTGGGTTAAAACGAATATTGTATAAAACTGCGTTACAACAACCCAAAATATTTCATTCAACTAAATTTCTTTAAACATTTATCTTCGAGACAGAATCCTCTTATTTATCGGTTCATAATTAAATCAATCAAGTTGGGGTATAATTACCTCTCAGACCTTTATTTAAATCATCATTAACTTCAAAACAGACAAGACCAGTTGCCTCGAATACTCAACACCATAAAAACCAATTATTCATTTTTAAACCCGTATACGTTTCTCTTTCTAATTTTATCATATTTAATAATAAATCTCCTTTTTGTTTATAATATTCTATTTTTAAGTTTGTTTCCTTATATATATATATCGATATATTGATTTCTAACTATCAAATTTTCTTAAAAATTTTCTAACTACTAAAATTTCCAGAAAATTTCGCCATAACCTCCTTTGTACGGGACACTCGATACAACTACAAAACGCCTCTCTGGGCCCTTTCCATTCAAAAGGAAAATCAAAAAGCCAAGCGGCTTGCCGATTCGGCGCATAAAATCTCATATTAAATTAAATATGTACCTTTTGGTCGAGCATTTCAATTTATATCTATTCATATACTTCATTCCAAACCTGCTTAACACATATCCAAATATTCCCATTTGTTTTCAACTCAATCCATTCGTCTTAACCCAATTCACTAATTTATTTTCTAATTTGCTATTTTGCCTAATTTCGCTTCTTTGTTTGAACAAAACACGTTCAAATAAAATATTAACTTGCTTATAAACAAATTGAATTCCATTTTTAATTCAAGTTTCCTTTTCGATTTCGAGTATAATTTCTCAAATCAGCTTTACTTATTCAAAGCCCAATTTCGTATCAAATTTCGATTAACTAATTATTATTCAAATTAGTTAGTTCTATTCAATAACTAAAAATCTGATTTTTGTTTCAAAAATCATTTCACTTACTTCACTAGATTTCATATTTATTTTATATCTTCGGTCTGGATTTTTCTAACGGAAATTCGAATTTTATTTACTAAAAATCTTTTTATTTATTTAAATAAACCGTTATGGTTTTATAATGGTTATGGCGTTGTTTTTCTGAAAATTTGATTTTGACATAACTCAAAATCTATAAAACGAAATCCAGATTTTTCTCTACCATTTGAAAACTATTATTCAATCGGTCCTGACGATTCTTGTTTCATAGAATTCCGACTTAAATTGAGTTCTATATACTCAATTGAAGTTCGAAAACGCCAAATTTCGAACTGCTGCGCTGCGACAAGTTCGTTTTAATTATATTTAAATATAAATGTTTTAAACTTCATTTATAAATAAATTTCACTTCCATTCTTTTATATTTTAAATATATATTAGAACTGCTTTCCAAATTTAACTTAACATTTCGATTTTTCTAAATCGTCGATTTCCATAATTCAGTTGTAAATTTTATTTACAACTCTATCTTATATGTAATATTTCAATTATTTTGTAGGTATCTTATAAATCCTTTAGATTTATTTCAATTCTGTTTATAGTCCGCATTCTGAAATATATTTCGTCGTTCCTATTTCGAAACCATTCCAAATTCTATTTTCAAATTTCTATTTGAATTTAAAACTTTAAATTATCCAATGATAATTTAAACCACTAGATTTATAAATATCGTTTATAAATCCAACTTCCTTGTTTTATATATTGAAAACAAGTTTCATTTCAAAATCAGTTTTGAAACTCAATTCCTTTTATATTCCTACTTCTGGAATAAAAACCGTCGTTCACCTTTTCGAAATGATTTCAACTTCTATTTTTAAATTCATACTTGAATTTAAAATTACAAATTATCTTCTAGTAATTAATTCGCTACTATTATAACACCATTTATAAATTTACTTGTTTTATATATTTAAACAAGTTCCATTTCAAAATCTATTTAAAACCAAATATTATTTTGGAATATTCTATTTATTTAACTTATACATATATAACATAGAATCTATTATTATATTTAAATTTAACTTCTATTTAATATAATCCTAGTATTTTTTCTAGATATATTTTATTTAAATAAATTCGAACTAATCAAATTCAAATCATAAATCCTTACGGATTTATTTTAGTTCAATTTATATTTTGAACATCAGAATAAACTTCATCGTTTACTTCTTTAAAATGATTCCAAATTTCCATTTTTAAATTCACATTTGAATTTAAATATTCAAATTATCCAATGATAATTACTCCATTTGTAATTATAAACATCGTTTATAAATTTACTTTAATTTCCTGCATTATTCAATTTTTTACAAATTCAATACTTCGACTTCCTGTATTATTCAATTTATAAACATCGTTTATAAATTTACCGCTTATTTTATTTATTTAAACAAGTTAATATATTTATTTCCCATTCGATATTCAAATTCTATTTTAGAAATTAGATTTTCCCGTTTAAATCCCAAAATTTCCTTTTCACCATATTTTTATGATTCAACATTTAGGCCCAGTGATATTTTTGAACATTCCAAACACTCAAGTATCAATTATAGGTTTTCTAACACATCATATATGATAATATATATATGAACAAACAATAATAAATTTTGAGGAATCAGTTGGATTCCTCCAACCTGTTTTTCCTACATCCACAGATGTTAGCCAACATAAATAATACCCATCCTGCTTTGGGACAGGATATCGTGGTATAAAGGTCATCCACTATCATAGCGAGGGGCGTATAGGGTCATCCACTAATGATACTGCAGGCATCCGCTAATGGTACGGCGGGAACAATCCAATCACCAATATATATATTTATAATAACCACAAACACAAATCCTAAATAACTAATATATATTTAATAACCACAAAAATATTTCAATGCATGCAAACAACCAATAAACAATTATTTTAATGAATAAATTAATTATAAATAAAAATATGTGTGAGTTTTACTCACCGTGGTTTTAGTTTGCACCTGTACCAATTTCTAATCATCAACTACAGAGTCTCCAAACTCCACATGAATGATTCCATCTGATTTATCTTTGCCCAAGAAAAATCCGAATTCTATAAATAAGCTAATGGATTTCCTTAACAAGGTTTTATGTTAAAAATATACCAAAATTAAATTTTCGTTTTTAAAATTCAAAATCCCTGTTATAGTAAAGGCCATTTTCTTCCCTCTTGGTAGTATACTAATTTAATCTTAATTGATATACTAATTAAATCCTAACCATTATATTAATTATATTCTAACCATTATAGTAATTAAATTCATATAAGAAAATATTAAGTAAACAAATTTATAATTAATTACTTTTAATTTATTTGAAGTCTTCTTTCTTTTCCACCAAAAAGAAGCCGACCTCCTCCTCTAGAAAGCCAAGGCCGACATCGATCTCTTCTCCCATAACCAACAAAACACTACATCCATCATTCTAAAAATGCCTCTGCCACATTTCGTACAATTGCTGCTTCTTCCCAAATTTCAACTCCAGTATCCACTGTTCGTTCCTTCCTCAATTTTGACTCCTGTTACAGGGCGACATACAAATTTCGCCATCTCCCAGACTCACCGCACCCTCCTCCACATCAAATGTGCAACCTACACTGATTACACGACATCGCATCCCCTTTTAATCGGTTGTTGTAAGAACTCGAATGTGCCTAAATAATAGCAACGCATTCCAAGAAATCAGATTCGAGTTCCTTATTTCTTCTACTCGATTTCTTATCCCATCTTTCGAACCCAAATCCATAATCAACTCAACAAATCATTTACTCCATCTTTACAAATCTTTAGCCCTAACTCACGGTCGAAACTGTCAAGCGCCAGAAATGGAATTAAAGAATACTTAATTTTAAAGTTGGATTTAAGCAAAACAGGTTATGCCATTGCGTTTGTCTCGGAATACTGCTTGAAATAGAGTCTGAGTTTGCGTAAATCAAACACTGTATGAAGAAGTTATAAGCCTTAGAAGTTTGTATACGTTTAGGGGAGAATATATATACATATATATACACTCATAACCCAACCCTAATTTTATTGCTCAAAGGCTATGGCGCCGTCATGCTGTTCATCCCCAAACTAGCCTAGCCATCATTCTTCAACCTAAATTCAAGAAGAAAATTAGAGAGCCTCAAATCAAATTAGAAGACTAGTTTTGCTGTAACAACAACGATTCAATTATCTTTTCTTAATCCTAGCAATGTATGTTCATGTTATGTTCATATTTGAATACCTGATTGTAATCTTGACATGTAATAAAATGAATCGAAGTCTATGCCTGATTGTAAGATAATCTTTTTAGATTTATCCCCATCCTTTTATTGAATCTATGTCTGAATATGCCTTAGAGGTTATTTTTACTGGTTAAATCAAGTCTATCTTTGTTGTACATCAGGTTTATAATCCTCTTTGGTTCGTGATGTTATTCTTATGCCTGCGATAATATTGTATCAGTTTATTCAAGAATCTATCTTTGTTGGATCTAAATCTCTTGTATTACGTCTGTTGTTACATGCCTATTTTTATGCCTATTCTTATTTTATGCTCCTTCTCTCTCTCTTCCCCTATTTCCTTTTTCTTTTATGAACCTGGGTTACCTTCGAACCTAAGCTGAAATCGTGGAATATGAACGATTGCAATATGGGTAATATTTTGGGTAAATATTGGGCATAATGTATTCGGTGAAAAAATTGGGCATAACATATTCGATGAAATTGTTGGACATAATTTGTAACTTGTGATTTGGGGTATGAACGTTATTGTTGCGAACTTGGGGTAAATTGAAATAATCTAGATTGGGCGAAAACTGTAAATTGGAATATTAAATCTAGATTAGGCATAACTATTGGTTGGGACACCAAGCATAATGTATATTGCGATTTTGGGGCATGACTATTATTGCAAATTTGGGAAGATTGGGTGTAACCTATTTTGAGTAATAACTTGTAATTGAATTTGTTGGGCATAACTTGGGAATTTGAACATGACTAGTTTGGTGAATTTGGGATAATTAGCATATAAAATCTAGACTTGGACATGTATAGTAAATATGTAAATTGGCTAAAGATGAACGTGCCTAACCCGAGGTTAGATTGAGTTGCGGTGTAAGACTGCCCGGAACCGCCCGGCACATCCAGCGACCACAACAATATAGATCTAATGTGAGAGGTTAGCGCATTAAGCCCAAATCCCGAGGTTAGAATGAGTTTTCGTAGAAGTCTGCCCAGAACCGCCCGGCACATCCAACAACCGCAAACAACAGTTCTAATTTGAGAGGTTGAGGCATTAATGAATGAATTAATGCTAATGAACGAACATGCTAACAATGGTAAGGTTAAGTTAGCACAAGAGGGCAACACTTAACCAATATAACATGATGTGTGATAGGGCAAAGCTTAACCAATGTAACATGACAAGTGGTAGGGTTAAGTAACACAAGAGGGCAACACTTAACCAATGTAACATGACATGTGGTAGGGTTAAGTAACACAAGAGGGAAACACTTAACCAATATAACATGATGAACGAGTGAGGCTAAGTTAATGGGAAACACTTAACCAATATAACATGATGAATGAATGAATGGGGTTAAGCTAAGGGGAAACACTTAACCAATATAATATGATGAATGAACGGGGTTAAGTTAATAGAAAACACTTAACCAATTACAACATGATGAATGAGAAGGGTTAAGTTAATAAGAAACATTTAACCAACATGACATGACGTGTGGATGGGTTAAATTAACTTGAATGGATGGATAACACTTAGCCAATTTGGGGGGTATATGAATAGACCCTAGGAAACCCTAGTAACGGGGATCCATTTCAGCAGTAACGCACATAGATGTATCACGGTACATTAAACTAGGCAGGGTGGGGCATGATTACTAGGCTGATTATAAGCGGTCAAAATAGCGGCAGAAGGTACGTTAGTGTAGGTTTCAACGGATTACAGGTGTGCACGTACTCCAGAGTGGAAAAAGAAGGCACTGGGTACCAGTAGTTATACACTGTGCATCTTGAATCGTGTCGGGTTGCTATCATAAGGATTTATACACCTTATGGTGGGACCAGCACAGGGTATCTACATGCAAGAGAGGGCCGATTGACGCAGACACAAGGAAAATTAATACAAGTAGGGAGCCGATCAATAGGGTAGTAAGGGTACATCTAACATCTTCATAGCAATTAGGCTGATTGAGGTAAGATCCTCATACTAGATGTACACTTGAAGGCCACCACAATTGCGGGGTTGGGATCACCTTATTATATAACATATGATACTAGTTGGGACACTAGTAGGGGATACAGATCCTTTTTCACAGGATACTAGTTGGGACACTAGTAGGGAATACGAATCGTTCTATAAAAGACACTAGTTAGGATGCTAGTTGGGTGGTGCAGAGAAAACAGGAAATCAGAGAAAGAACCGAAGCGCATTCAGTGTATCTTACCTTGTCATATCTAACGATCATCATTTGTTGTCTTGCTATGCTTGTTATCATGGTTATGACTGGTATCCAGTTTATTCATGTCATGATGCTTTTACCTATTTACATGTTGAAAGTCACTAGACTTACCAGGCTTTATGTCTGACTTTGTTTTGTTTCACTCTCTTTTCTTCCGTCCCCCCCCCCCCAGGTTCACAGGGAGGGAATATTACCGCTTGGCTTTAGACTCTCCTTTCCAAGCTATGGATGGCTCATGCTTTATTGGGGAATATCATTGTCATTTCATGCTTCTTTATTTTGTTAAACAAGACAGATGCTTTGTTGTAATGGGTATTGGTGTTTTGGTGCTGGAAAACAATCTTTGTACAAGTTGTTTTACTAAGTTGTTGTTTTATCAATAAAGTACATTTTTATTTATTTTCCGCTATTTAAATTTTGACTGTTTTGTAATTTATCTATTCTATACACTTATGACGCTCCATTGAAGTTAATGCATTCCCTTTATGAGTGACCTTAACGGAGGTGTTGTGTTACACTTGGTATCTGAGCTAAAGGTTACCAGAACATATAAAAGATTTTTCAAAAGCATATTTTAAAAGGGGTGTTTTCTGAAACATGTTTAAAGAAGCGTTTTTCAAGAGAAAAGTATTGTTTTTAAAAGGCTTATTCCCCAAATCCATATGCACTATCTTTCGATTCTTTATTTGAATCTCTTCTTCCTTTCTTTTCGCCATAGTTTCGTAGGCATACGGCACATGTCGAGGGCGAAGTAGTGCCCGACCTCCATCTGTAGCCGTAGTAGTTTCACCTGCGACTAATTTTCTTTCAAGCCTTGTAGGTTGTCGTGAGATGGAGGTAGTTTCGAGAAACTAGTCAACAAGATACACAAGGATAGTAAGGATGAGAATAAGGGAAGCTAAGGAGCACAAGCCCAAGGATAAGAAGCTTGTTGATATGGCTTAATCCACGCAGAAGGAGAAAGGTGAAAAGAAAGAGG
Source organism: Allium sativum (assembly GCA_030737875.1). NCBI lineage: Eukaryota > Viridiplantae > Streptophyta > Magnoliopsida > Asparagales > Amaryllidaceae > Allium > Allium sativum. The sequence goes on along the minus strand of CM060922.1, from coordinate 401,516,517 downwards.
CCAAAGTGGAAGAATCACAAACAAGGGATTGGAATATAAGAAGGGTGGAAGAAATAATAGATCCCGCGACAAGAGGAAGTGCCTTTTCTGTGGTATATCGGGTCTTTTAATTGTAGGAAGAAGAAGACAGGTGGTTGTTTTCAGTATGGTGAAGCAGGGCATCTTATCAAGGATTGCCCGAAGGAAAAGGACAAGGGGCAAAGGACATAATCTTCAAGAGGGAAATTGCATGCTCTCACTGCTAGTGTACCTAAGAGAGGTAGAAATGTTTCTGTTGAAAGTTTAGTTTTTTCTTTTCAATCATCCTGTTAGTACTTTGTTTGGTTATGGCTCTTCACATTCTTTTCTATCTGCTTCCATAGTTGAGTCTCTGCACCTTAGTACTTGTATAGTAGAAGATCCCATTATTCTCTCAAATCCAATTGGTGGTTCGGCTCATTTATCTTTGGTTTGCAAGGATTTGAGAATAGCTATATTAAGTATTGAGTTTAAGTGTAATGCTTATGTTTTTGGTTTCATGGGCTATGGGTTTATTTTAGGCATGGATTGGTTAGCTAGTAATTGTGAAAGGAGAGTAGTTAGACTTTTTACTTGCCTCGGGAATACCCTTGAGATTTCGTGCGATCCTAAGGGATCAGTTCGGCTTTGCTACCTAGAATCACTTGATGCATATATCGACGATTTGCGATCCGTTGGAGTAGTCCATGAGTATGAAAATGTTTTTGATTAGGTCAGGAGTTTGTCCCTTAAAACGCAAGATAGACTTCCACATATATCTAGTTGACAATGCAAAGCCAATTGGATTACCTGTACGACACATGAATCCAAGGGAAAGGAAGGGCTCAGCGAGCAAGTCAAAGAGTTGCTTGAGAAGGGATTTATTAGGCGAAGTATTTCTGAATGGGGTGCTCCAGTAGTGTTCGCTACTAAGGCGGATGGTTCACTTCCCCTAAGCATGGATTATAGAGAATTAAACAAGCTGACTAAAGAAAAATAGGCACCCACTTCCAAGAATAGATGATTTGTTTGACCTTCTTGTAGGTGCGTCTGTTTTCTCCTAACTAGATTTGGCTACAGGATTTCATCATCTAAGAGTAGCTGAGGACAGTATAGACAATACTACTTTTAGGACCACTGACGGTTTCTTTGAGTGGCTCATCATGCCTTTCGGTTTGACGAATGCACCCGCTTATTTTGTTGACTTGATGAGTAGGGTGTTTAGGGAGCTCCTTAATAAGTTTGTAGTAGTCCTCGTGGACGATATCTTGATTTTCTCAAAGAACGAGGAAGAACATGCTTTGCATTTAGGAGAATTCATGGATGCACTTCGAGCACATCAACTTAAGGAGAAGTTCTCCAAAATGTCATTTTTGGAGAGAAGAAGTAAGGTTTCTAGGAAATGTGGTGTCCAAAGAAGGGATAGCAGTAGATCCCGCAAAAGTAGTTGCGGTGCAAGACTGGAAGGTCCCAAGGAGTGCAACAAAAGTAAGAAGCTTTCTTGGACTAGTGGGATAATATAGGAAGTTCATTAAGAACTTTGCGAAGGTATTAGCCCCACTTACTGGATTAACGAAGAAGAATCTAACCTTTGCTAGGGGTATTGATTGTGATGTCGCTTTTCAACGATCGAAGAGGGCTCTTACAATGGCCCTAGTTTTGACTTTTACCTTATGGTAGTAAAAGGTTTACGGTATACACGGATGCATGCGGCACGGGACTAGGCGCCATTTTGATGTAAGAAGGAAGGGTAAGGTCATAGCGGATGCCTTAAGAAGAAAAAGGTTGACTTCAAGTCCTCTTTATGTGAAAAGGAAAAGTTCAGAATATATATCAACATTTGATTTTAAAACCTTTGGTTAAGTTAGTAGTTGGCGTCGCTAGGAGTAAGACCTACGCTTTTGGATCAAATAGGGACTTCACAAAGAAAAGATTCCCAGATAGTTGACGCAATGAGTAAGTTAAGTAGAGAAGAGACCTCTAATCACCTTAATAGCTATACCTGGTAACATGGTTAGCATCCATTTATTTTCAAGAGATAGTTCTTCCACATGGAATACCCTCTAGTGAATTTTGGAAGACCTTTTTAGCATGACACAGTAGAAGTGGTAGTGCATAGTATACTAGAAGGAGAAGGGGTAGAACGAGAGGCGACAGTGAAATGAGTTCCAACTCATATTTTGGAAACAGAAATTAAGAAGCTACGCAATCGTGAAGTTAAGACAGTCAGAGCACAATGGGGTGAAGCTCAAGAAGATGCGACTTAGAAGGCCGAAGACTAGATACGCGCATCATACCCTTTTTGAGGGTATATCCTTGATCTCTCTTTTTCTGTAAAGTTTATCTGCATGCTAGTCTTTATCTTTTAAGTATATCCTCTCGGTCCTATCCTTGATCCTTAGGTGGAAGCCAATGGATGTAAACATGTGTTTGAGACATGTTATGTTTGGTGGATGCAAGTGGATGTAAGTGTTTGCAAGTGGTTGCTCGTGGGTGCATATACACACACATTAGGCACTAGATCGGCTCAGTCACTTTCATATTGCATATGCATATATGCATTTGTATATGGATTGAAACTTGACGTGTTATCATATGGTTGTTGCATTTGTATGAATGATTGGGCACTCATGTAGAAGTTATAAAATATGATTAGGAGTAATTGCATACATGATGGACTCATAGCACTGACATAATTCGCATTATGGAGGTCAACAAAATCTGTAGACCGCCTGATTTTGCATTAGATAAGGGCATGTACACACACTATGCATATGATCATGAAAGAATTAGAAATATTTTTAAGGACAATAGATGCCATTGATTGATGGTTGAGTAGATGGATGTTGGATGTTAGGATACATTATTCTTAACTTAGAGATTTCGGGGACGAAATCCTTTAAAGGAGGGGAGAATGTAACAAACCGTATTTTCTGTGAATATTAAAGTAACAAATTAAAGAATAGTTAATTTTCAAAGTCGGAATTAAGCAAAACGGGTTATGCCATTGCGTTCGTCTCGGAATTCTACTTGAAATAGAGTTCGAATCTGCATAAATCGGACAATGTATGAAGAAGTCATAAGCCTTAGAAGTTTGTATACGTGCAGGGGAGAATATATATATATTGGATTCAGTACTTCAGAAATAGGTCCAGAGAGTCAAAAATGGGTTCGAAATTCAAAATCAGCCAAAAACAGGCGGGCGGGAAAATTCCCGCCAGAGGGTGTCAACCCCCCCATAGGGGTGTTGACATAGGTGTCGACCCCCCCCCCCCCCCCCATAGGGGTGTCGACCCCCCAAGATCTAGGTGAAATACTTCATTTTGTATTTGGCTGACGAGGCAGTGATGAATTTCTGAGTCGTAGGGCTACGTGGCGACTTCTGATTGGCCTGGTGACGCATTATCTTGGATTGGATGGTTTGGATGGACCCTATGTTGATCTAAAGACTCTTAATAATCTTATACATCTATATATACACTTATAACCCAACCCTAATTCTATTGCTCAAAGGCTATGGCACAGTCATGTTGTTCATCCCCAAACTAGCCTAGCCGTCATTCTTCAACCTAAATTCAAGAAGAAAATTAGAGAGCCTCAAATAAAATTAGAAGACTAGTTTTGTTACAACAACAACGATTCAATTATCTTTTCTTAATCCTAGCAATGTAAGTTCATGTTATTTTCATATTTGAATACCTGATTGTAATCTTGACATGTAATAAAATGAATCGAAGTCTATGCCTGATTGTAAGATAATCTTTTCAGATTTATCCCTATCCTTCTATTGAATCTATGTCTTTACATGCCTTAAAGGTTATTTTTATTGATTAAATCAGGCCTATCTTTGTTGTACATCAGGTTTATAATCCTCTTTGGTTCATGATGTTATTCTTATGCCTGTGATAATGATTGTATCGGTTTATTCAAGAATCTATCTTTGTTGGATCTAAATCTCTTGTATTAGGTTTGTTGTTACATGCCTACTTTTATGCGTATTCTTATTTTATGCTCCTTCTTTCTCTCTCTCTTCCCTTATTTCCTTTTTCTTTTATGAACCTGGGTTTCCTTCGAATCTAGGCTGAAATCGCGGAATACGAATGATAGGAATACAGGTAATATTTTGGGTAAAAATTGGGCGTAATAGTGAAATAATTGGGCATAACATATTCGGTGAAATTGTTGGACATAATTTGTAACTTGTGATTTGGGGTATAAATGTTTTGTTGCGAACTTGAGGTAAATTGAAATAATCTAGATTGGGCGGAAGCTGTAAATTGAAATATTAAATCTAGATTGGGCATAACTATTGGTTGGGACGCCAAGCATAATGTATATTGCGATTTTGGGGCATGACTATTATTGCAAATTTGGGTAGATTGGGTGTAACCTATTTTGAGTAATAACTTGTAATTGAATTTGTTGGGCATAACTTGGGAATTGGAACATGAATAGTTTGGTGAATTTGGGATAATTAGCATATACAATCTAGACTTGGACATGTATAGTAAATATGTAAATTGGCTAAAGATGAACGTGCCTAACCTGAGGTTGGATTGAGTTGAGGTGTAAGACTGCCCGGAACCGCCCGGCACATCCAGCGACCGCAACAATATAGATTTAATGTGAGAGGTCAGCGCATTAAGCCCAAAACCCGAGGTTAGAATGAGTTTGCGGTAGAAGTCTGCCCGGAACCGCACAACACATCCAGCAACCGCAAACAATAGTTCTAATGTGAGAGGTTGAGGCATTAATGAATGAATTAATGCTAATGAAAGGGCATGCTAAGAATGGTAGGGTTAAGTTAACACAAGAGGGCAACACTTAACCAATATAACATGATGTGTGATAGGGCAACGCTTAACCAATGTAACTTGACAAGTGGTAGGGTTAAGTAACACAAGAGGGCAACACTTAACTAATTAACATGATGAACGAGTGGGGTTAAGTTAATGGGAAACACTTAACCAATATAACATGATGAACGAATAGGGTTAAGCTAAGGGGAAACACTTAACCAATATAATATGATGAATGAACAGGGTTAAGTTAATAGAAAACACTTAACCAATTACAACATGATGAATGAGAAGGGTTAAGTTAATAAGAAACACTTAACCAACATGACATGATGTGTGGATGGGTTAAGTTAACTTGAATGGATGGATAATGTGACGGCCGCCCCGCACCAACCGACATTTACTCCAAAAGTGCGTTGTACACATGTCCAGTTAGCACGGGATGGATCGTCAAAAGAAAAGGGAAGAAGGGAATGAACTAACAAGAAACCTGTAGAATGTCTCACAGCGCATGTAACAAAATATAATAACAACATACTTGACATAAAACAGGTGAGACAGTGCATAAGCTGAAAACAACTAACATAGCAGCGGAAAAATCCAAGTACAGCTTATGATCCAAAGTTAACATTATTACAACTTTTCAAACTATCTCAAAGAGCAAAAGAAAGATAAAGGAGGTACACTACTAATGCCCAAGTAGCGACCACCAACGACACAGGGAGAATATCTATATATCATACGTGGAAGCCCTTAATTAGCCAGAGTAATAAGAAGAGACATAAAACTCTGGGTCAGACATAAAGCCTGGTATGAGCGATAAGCATCTAAACAAAACAATAACAGGTAGACTAAACCATAACTGAACCTGGACCTGCAACCAAAGAGTTAGCACTACATACTGTACAACACTCTAAGGTGCCATTTCAAATGGTGTAAAGATAACGGGGGTGGGGGTGTGCATGTCATAGTGACGGAAAACAATCAAGCATAGCAACCATCCTCACATCTCTCACTCAGTGCGTAAAGCATAGATATTCACCACTTCGATCACCCAACATACTTTGCTATGATCACTTTGCCCCATGAAGTCATAAATGGCTTCACTGCACTGATACATAGCCACTAATCCTTCGCTATGTCCACTTTGCCCCATGGAGTCACAATGACCCCACTGCACTGGCTCATAGCCTCACTAATCCTTTACTATGTCCACTCTGCCCCATGGAGTCACAATGACCCCACTGCACTGGCTCATAGTCTCACTACGCATCACTTTTCCCCTCGAGTCATAATGACTCTACTGCACTGATAACGTAGTCTTGCTACCATCACCTTGCCCCTCGAGTCATAGTGACTCTACTGCACTGATAAGTAGCCCATCATCCATTTTCAGTGGTGAATCGAAGTTATGAACGTCGACAACTCCTTAACACACGACCCGCAACAAAGCTCAACCATGAAGTGAACTCATTGGTTCCCAACTGGATCCTGAGCTCTAACTTCCATTTGGACTACCTTTGCATCTCGGGTTATTGGTCATCACCGGATTGGTTCGGATCTCCCCCTAGTCATCGGTTCGGTTCAGATCGGAATGCTCCTTATTTACTGGATCGGATCGGGTCATCATCACCTCAACGGATCGGATCGGGTCTCTACGTCCAGTCGCCATCACCGGTTTGGGTCGGGGTCCTCCAGTTTGCCACGGTTCGGATCGGCTTCTTCTAAAGCAACCCGGGTCGGGTCGTAGTCTCCAAGCCTCGTCGTAGTACATCGGTTCGGGTCGGGGTACCATGGCGGATCGGGTCGGAGAACATCAGACGGGTCGGATCGGATGATGCATGCCACGAGAAGTGCGAATAGATCGAAGAGTGAAGTATGAGAGCGGATCGGGTCCTCCTAACCGATCCGATCCGGTTCGGATGTCTTCCTGCACTTCTTCCAGCAAGCAATTTACGCCACTCGATGGCGTTTTCGACCATTCTACCTATTCTAATCAATCACAAAACATACCATACAGTCATAGCAACAAGTAGAAGTGACCTCAAACACCAAAACATCAATATGATAGGTTAAAATGGATCAAACATACCCAAAACCCCATATTTCCCCTTAAGCATGTTTAGGTGAAACTAATGATGTGATTAGCAAAACTTAACCGAATTAACCCAAATTCATATAAGAGGTCTAAAACATCATTTTGAATTTTATAAATATTTTTCCAGAATTTTATCATGTTTAAATTCGCTAATTAACACTAATTACCCTTAATTAGCCATAATTAGTGAGGAACTATGCAAATCACTCACCTTAGCCACAAATAAAACTTAGATCTGAAATAAATCTCTGATTTGGTGCGAATCCCAATGCTAAGCAGCAGCTCTAACGTTGATTTGGTGAAGATCTCCCTTGATTTGATGTTGCTAAGCTTAATCCTTGATTAGAAGATGATTTGGAGGTGATTTAGAGGTTGGAGGCCATTTTTATGGTTTCTAAGAGGTAAGTGGAAGCTAGAAAACTGAAATGGAATGAATCTCTAACCCTTTTCAGCCTCCCCATAACCCTAATCCCGAAATGGGTTATGGGCCCATTCACTAATTACCCTATTTGGCCCGGTTAAGCTGTTTTTCACCTTCCAAACCTTATTTCAGCCATATCTCCCAAACGGTAAGTCCGTTTGGCTATTATGGCCACTTACGGAAAGGTAAACCATCAAACGAATCTAATGGAAGTGGTTTCAGGTCAAAATTCCTTTCCAGTCAAAAGTTATGGCCGAAACAAGATCAGCTAGGGGCAAAATGGTCATTTAAAAATCGACAAAATCACGAACATGGGAAATGACTCTAATGGTTGTTTCCCAAAGTTACACGACCATACGACTTCATATGGGAAAGAAATAAATATTCTACGATCCTCCGATGCGTAGAATGCAGGTTGTTACATTCTCCCCCCCTTAAGAAATTTCGCCCCCGAAATTCCCTAACCAAAACACACAAAGGGTCCCGCATGCCTATCAACCATAAAACAACAATCAAACACGTAAAACAAGCAAAACAAGTCTATCCTAGCGTGCGGAATAACTAAATTACAAAGTAAATCTTACCAGGCAAAGAGTTCTGGATACGTCTTTCTAATGCTCTCCTCTGTTTCCCAAGTACAGTCATTCTCGTTCTCGCCCCACTGAACCTTGACTAGCCTCACCGCCTTTCTTCGAAGTTGCTTCGTATCGTGCTCGACAATACGAATCGGCTTGCGGTTCCCAATCGCCTCTGGTTCTACTTCGAAGTCCTCTAACTGATCAGGTGAAATAGTCAAATCTGGGTCGTGTACGAACTTCCTTAGTTAGGAAACATGAAATACGTTGTGAACTTCCGCCCTCTTCTCTGGTAAGTCAACTCTATACGCCAAATTCCCAACTTGTTCGAGAACTGGGAATGGGCCAACAAATCTTGGTGCCAACTTGCCTCTCCTGCCAAATCGTATCACGCTCTTCAACGGAGAAATCTTGACAAACATCAAGTCACCAAAGGAGAATTTTAAGTCTCTTCTCCTCTTATCATCATAACTCTTCTGCCTATCTTGGGAAGCCTTCATTCGTTGTTGAATGGTCTTAATCTTATCTGAAGTTTCCCTCACCATATCTGGTCCTAGCATAAACTTCTCGCCGGTCTCTATCCAACATGATGGTGAGTTGCACGGTCTTCCATACAAAGCTTCATATGGAGCCATACTGATACTGGATTGGTAGCTATTATTATATGCAAACTCTACTAGATGCAAATGGTCATCCCATAATCCACCAAAATCCAATATACAAGCTCTCAAGAGATCTTCCAATATACGATTCACCCTCTCCGTCTGACCGTCGGTCTGAGGATGATATGCGGTACTGAGATGTAATTCTGACCCTAGAGCCTCTTGTAAGCTCTTCCAAAACCCACTAGTAAACAACGGGTCTCGGTCACTCACAATGCCTTTAGGTACTCCATGAAATCTCACTACCCACTTCATATACAATTCTGCCAACTTAGCTGCCATTCTGGTCGATTTGACTGGTATAAATCTTGCACTTTTAGTCAATCGATCCATAATTACCCAAATGCTATCATGTCCCGATCTAGTCCTTGGTAAACCATTGATGAAATCCATCGAGACTTGCTCCCATTTCCATTCGGGAATTTCTAATGGTTGCAACAAACCACTAGGCTTCTTTTGCTCGGCTTTAACTAGCTGGCAATTCATGCATTTGGATATAAACTTCCCAACGTCTCTTTTCATCCCTTCCCTGTAGTAAGTCTGCTTCATGTCTCGATACATTTCATTACCACCGGGATGTATAGTCAGTTTTGAGTGATGACATTCTCTAAGCACTTCATCTCTCATACCATTCACGTTGGGTACAACTAGTCTTCCATTCTTTCGAAGCCATCCATCTCGATCAAGCCCATACAAATTCATCTCCTCACTGTCGATGTCCATCTCTAACTTGGAGATGATTTCCAATAGATTAGGATCGTCCCTCTGGCTGGAAACAATCCGCTCTATCAAAGTGGGTCTGATCGCCAAACTAGCTAGCATTTCTGGATCCAATTCGCACTTTGGTCTGAAATCAAACCCTGCGATATACTCCAGTTGCTTCCATTCAAGAAACATAGCCCCCAAACTGGTATGTCTCCTACTCAAGGCATTGGCTACCGCATTACCTTTCCCAGGTGTGTATGCGATATCAAAATCATACGAAGCCAAGAACTCTAACCATCTCTGCTGACGGAGATTCAGATCTTTCTGAGAGAAGAGATACTTTAACGATTTATGATCGGTAAACAGCTCAAATCTTTCTCCCAAGAGATAGTGTCTCCACATCTTTAATGCGAACACAATCGCTGCCAATTCCAAATCATGGGTAGGATACTTCTTCTCATGCGGCTTTATCTGCCGACTAGCATAAGCTACAACCCTACCTCCTTGCATCAACACAGCACCTAGTCCGGTACCACAAGCATCCGTGTATACCGTCATTTCTTCATTCCCTTTAGGAATGACTAGCACTGGCGCACGCGTCAACCTTTCCTTTAGACTCTTGAATGCATTCTCACACACTCCGTCCCAGACGAAGGCCTGATTCTTCTTAGTCAACTGAGTCAACGGTGCTTCTATCTTGGAGAAGTCCTGGATAAACTTACGATAATATCCAGCTAACCCCAAGAAACTTCTTACATCTGTTGCATTCTTGGGCGTAGGCCAATCCTGTACCGTAGCCACCTTCGCAGGGTCCACGGCAATACCATTCTCTGAAACAACATGGCCCAAGAATCTTACTTCCCTTCTCCAAAAGTGACACTTAGAGAATTTCGCTTTCAATTGGTGTTTTCTCAACACCTCCATCACTATCCTCAAGTGTCCCTTGTGTTCCTCCTCTGTCCTCGAGTAAACAAGGATATCGTCTACGAACATAAGGATCTCTGAATACTCGATTCATAAGATTCACAAAGTAGACTGGTGCATTGGTCAACCCAAATGGCATGACCAACCACTCATAGAATCCAGACGGCATCCTAAATGCCGTTTTCGGAACACTCTCATCCGCTACTCGGAGCTGATGAAATCCTGTCGCGAGGTCCAACTGGGAGAACACTCTTGCTCCATCCAGTTGATCAAATAAATCATCAATCCGCGGTAGAGGATACTTATTATTCTTCGTTACCTTATTCAACTCGCGATAGTCCACACACAAACGAAGGGAACCATCTGCCTTAGTGGCAAACACAACTGGTGCTCCCCACTCGGAGACACTTCTTCTAATAAATCCCTTCTTCAAAAGATTGCTGACTTGCACCCCGAGCTCTCGCTGCTCCCTTGGTGCCATACGACGAAGTGGAATCACTATAGGTCTGACATCTTTCACTAAATCAATACGGAACTCAATCTCTCGGTGTAGTGGAAGCCCGGTCACCTCTTCGAAGACGTCCGGATACTGGCCAACCACGGGCACGTCTGACAGCTCATCATGCGAGATGTCGAGGGAATAAAACTAGTCATTACCCCATCACTAGGTAGACTACCAAACACTACCCTCCGCCCATCATCCGCCCTAACTGTCACCAAAAAGCCCTCACAGTCTACCACCACCCCGTATCTTTGGAGCCAATCGACCCCCAATATAATGCCATACCCAGTAAAGCCCAAAACAAAGCAATCACAAACAAACATACATCCATGACTCGATAAGATGGTATTTCGGCAAATCATACTAAGGCTAGTCGAATCACCAATCGGGTTCGTCACAACCAATGGTCTATCGACTATCTCGGGTTCCAGTCCCAACCTATCTACCAGGTCACTAGATATGAAGGAACGGGAAGCCCCAGTATCAAACCAAACTCGAACTAATACATCACAAATAGAAAGCATACCTTGAATAATGACATTCTTTCCTTTCTCCGCCGCAGTTGGGGCATTCAACGAAGAAGGAACAACATCAATAGCATATGCTTTCACAATCTGCTTCTCCTTAAGAGGTTGCGTACACTTATCCTTATGATGTCCCACTTGGCCACAGTTATAGCACTTCCTATCCGCTGGCTTGGCCCGACATTCTTTAACATAATGGCCCTTCTTACCACAGCTGAAGCACTCAACATCTTTCTTGTTCTTTTTCTGGTCATCCTTAGATTGGTTCTGTTTTCTCTTATTCTGAGAGTTATTCTTGCCTCCACCGCCTGCTTGCGGCTTCAACCCTTCTGCGGATGCAACCTCAGTCTTTGGCTTAGGGTAAAGACTCTCTGATCTCGAAGCTTTCCCCACAATCGATTCAAAAGTCTCATCGATGTGGTTGATAAGCCTTTCCCCCAAGTATCCATCCAACCCAGTAATGAACTTCTCATTCTTCTTCTCAGGAGTATCGATAAGAGATAGTCCATACTTCGACAAAGTGTCGAACTCAGCAATATAGTCAGAGACTGCCCTACCATTCTGCTTGAGTTCCAAGAATCTCTTAAACAACACTAACTTCTGGGCAGCTGTAATAAACTTCTCGCTAAAGCGAGCCTTGAACTGATCCCAAGTAACCTGATCTTCTGGAGTAGCTGTTCTAATGGCATTCCACCAATTCATCGCTCGCCCTTGCAGCTGACGAGACACTAGCCTTCTCTTCATCGCATCCTCGATACCCAAGTCGTCGAAGATACGATCACAACTATCCAACCAATCCTGAACATATGTGGCCGACTCCGTTCCGTGGAACGGCTTCCCACCAAGGTTAGTGTAATCCTTGCACAATTTGGCGAAATCGACCGTAGGCGCCTGCACTACTGGACCACCACCAATTCTGGGATTGGGAACTGCCCCTTGCACCTCCCTAAGCATGCCTCTCGTGAGGTCAGTAAACATCGCCCTCATGTCAGCAGCATTCCCATTATTGGCTCCCCTACCAGCACCTCTAGCATATCGGCTCATCGTTCAATCTATAAAGAGGAAACGATTAACGACGCCATAGTGGTGCTAGTGCAGTACGACTTCATTCTTATACTACTAATAGTATATACATATATAGCTTTTGAAAACCAAAGTAATCACAAATACGCGCTCTCATAAACGTACTATCTCTCCATAGTGTCTTTCCCTAAGTTAACTACGCAACCTAGAGCTCTGATACCAAATGTGACGGCCGCCCCGCACCAACCGACATTTACTCCAAAAGTGCGTTGTACACATGTCCAGTTAGCACGGGACGGATCGTCAAAAGAAAAGGGAAGAAGGGAATGAACTAACAAGAAACCTGTAAAATGTCTCACAGCGCACGGAACAAAATATAATAACAACATACTTGACATAAAACAGGTGAGAGTAAGCTGAAAACAACTAACATAGCAGCGGATAAATCCAAGTACAACTTATGATCCAAAGTTAACATTATTACAACTTTTCAAACTGTCTCAAAGAGCAAAAGCAAGATAAAGGAGGTACACTACTAATGCCCAAGTAGCGACCACCAACGACACAGGGAGAATATCTATATATCATACGTGGAAGCCTCCTGCTCGCCTCCGAATCAGCTACTCGCGCATCACCAGCTAACCTGTCTCTAGTCTGCTCGTGTGAGCACCCAGAGTAATAAGAAGTGACGTAAAACTCTGGGTCAGACATAAAGCCTGGTATGAGCGATAAGCATCTAAACAAAACAATAACAGGTAGACTAAACCATACCTGAACCTGGACCTGCAACCAAAGAGTTAGCACTACATACTGTACAACACTCTAAGGTGCCATTTCAAATGGTGTAAAGGTAACGGTGGTGGGGATGTGCATGTCATAGTGACGGAAAACAATCAAGCATAGCAACCATCCTCACATCTCTCACTTAGTGCGTAAAGCATACGATATTCACCACTTCGATCACCCAACATACTTTGCTATGATCACTTTGCCCAATGAAGTCATAAATGGCTTCACTGCACTGATACATAGCCACTAATCCTTCGCTATGTCCACTTTGCCCCATGGAGTCACAATGACCCCACTGCACTGGCACATAGCCTCACTAATCCTTTACTATGTCCACTCTGCCCCATGGAGTCACAATGACCCCACTGCACTGGCTCATAGTCTCACTACGCATCACTTTGCCCCTCGAGTCATAATGACTCTACTGCACTGATAACGTAGTCTTGCTACCATCACCTTGCCCCTCGAGTCATAGTGACTCTACTGCACTGATAAGTAGCCCATCATCCATTTTCAGTGGTGAATCGAAGTTATGAACGTCGACAACTCCTTAGCACACGTCCCGCAGCAAAGCCCAACTATGAAGTGAAATCATTGGTTCCCAACGGGATCATGAGCTTTAACTTCCATTTGGACTACCTTTTCATCTTGGGTTATTGGTCATCACCGGATCGGTTCGGATCTCCCCCTAGTCATCAGTTCGGTTCAGATCGGAATGCTCCTTCTTCATTGGATCGGATCGGGTCATCATCACCTCAACGGATCGGATCGGGTCTCCACATCCAGTCGCCATCACCGGTTCTGGTCGGGGTCCTCCAGTTTGCCACGGTTCGGATCGGCTTCTTCTAAAGCAACCCGGGTCGGGTCATCGTCTCCAAGCCTCGTCGTAGTACATCGGTTCGGGTCGGGGTACCATAGCGGATCGGGTCGGAGAACATCAGGCGGGTCGGATCGGATGATGCATGCCACGAAAAGTGCGAATAGATCGAAGAGTGAAGTATGAGAGCGGATCGGGTCCTCCTAACCGATTCGATCCGGTTCGGATGTCTTCATGCACTTCTTCCAGCAAGCAATTTACGCCACTCGACGGCGTTTTCGACCATTCTACCTATTCTAATCAATCACAAAACATACCATACAGTCATAGCAACAAGTAGAAGTGACCTCAAACACCAAAACATCAATATGATAGGTTAAAATGGATCAAACATACCCAAAATCCCATATTTCCCCTTAAGCATGTTTAGGTGAAACTAATGATGTGATTAGCAAAACTTAACCAAATTAACCCAAATTCATATCAGAGGTCTAGAACATCATTTTGAATTTTATAAATATTTTTCCAGAATTTTATCATGTTTAAATTCGCTAATTAACACTAATTACCCTTAATTAGCCATAATTAGTGAGGAACTATGCAAATCACTCACCTTAGCCATAAATAAAACTTAGATCTGAAATAAATATCTGATTTGGTGCGAATCCCAATGCTAAGAAGCAGCTCTAACGTTGATTTGGTGAAGATCTCCCTTGATTTGATGTTGCTAAGCTTAATCCTTGATTAGAAGATGATTTGGAGGTGATTTAGAGGTTGGAGGCCATTTTTATGGTTTCTAAGAGGTAAGTGGAGGCTAGAAAACTGGAATGGAATGAATCTCTAACCCTTTTCAGCCTCCCCATAACCCTAGTCCCGAAATGGGTTATGGACTCATTCACTAATTACCCTATTTGGCTCGGTTAAGCTGTTTTTCACCTTCCAAACCTTATTTCAGCCATATCTCCCAAACGGTAAGTCCGTTTGGCTATTATGACCACTCTACGGAAAGGTAAACCATCAAACGAAGCTAACGAAAGTGATCTTAGGTCAAAATTCCTTTTAGTCAAAAGTTATGGCCGAAACAAGATCAGCTAGGGGCAAAACGGTCATTTAAAAATCGACAAAAATCACGAACATGGGAAATGACTCTAATGGTTGTTTCCCAAAGTTACACGACCATACGACTTCATATGGGAAAGAAATAAATATTCTATGTTCCTCCGATGCGTAGAATGAGGGTTGTTACAGATAACACTTAGCCAACTTGGGGGGTATACGAATAGACCCTAGGAAACCCTAGTAACGGGGACCCATTTCAGCAGTAACCCACATTGATGTATCACAGTACCCTGAACTAGGCAGGGTGGGGCACGATTCCTGGGCTGATTATAAGTGGTCAAAATAGCGGTATGAGGTACGTTAGTGTAGGCTCCGACGGATTACGGGCGTGCACTACTCCGGAGTGGAAAAAGCAGGCATTGGGTACCAGTAGTTATACAATGTGCATCTTGAATCGTGTCGGGTTGCTATCATAGGGATTGATACACCTTTATGGTGGAACCAGCACAGGGTATCTACACACAAGAGAGGGCCGATTGACACAGACACTAGGAAAATTAATACAAGTAGGGAGCCGGTCGATAGGGTAGTAAGGGTACATCTAACACCTTCATGGAGATTAGACTGATTGAGGTATGATCCTCATACTAGATGTACACCTGAAGGCTACCACGATTGTGGGGTTGGGATCACCTTATTATATAACATAGGATACTAGTTGGGACACTAGTAGGGGATACAGATCCTTTTTCACAAAATACTAGTTGGGACACTAGTAGGGAATACGAATCGTTCTATAAAAGACACTAGTTAGGATGCTAGCTGGGTGGTGTAGAGAAAACAGGAAATCAGAGAAAGAACCGAAGCGCATTCAATGTATCATAACTTGTCATATCTAACGATCATCATTTGTTGTCTTGCTATGCTTATTATCATGGTTATGACTGGTATCCAGTTTATTCATGTCATGATGCTTTGACCTATTTACATGCTGAATGAAGCGACCCGTTACTTCCCCGGTCTCCGAAGAGATGAGAAAGAACGAATTACTGTGAGGACAAGGCAAATCAGAACGCAGACGGAAGAACATTTCATTGTTAATTACAACAATTCCATCAGAATACAAGAATATACAGAGTATAAATGAATAAATTACATTCGATAAATATCAGAGATTACAATAAATTATATAGCAGCGGAAAAAAATACAAAGCACAACTGAAGGTGATATACGGATACAGAGCTTTCCGGATATCATTCCAGCTGTAAACCAGGATCCTGTGAATATAAATCTGCAAAACCAAAACTACTAGCTGCCCGTATTCTCTACATATGTAAAAATCGAATTTTTACTTCGTTATTCAATATATAAAAATCGAATTTTTACATCGCTATTCAATATACAAAAATCGAATTTTTACTTCGCTATTCAATATATAAAAATCGAATTTTTACTTCGCTATTCAATATATAAAAATCGAATTTTTTACTTCGCTATTCAATATATAAAAATCGAATTTTTACTTCGCTATTCAATATATAAAAATCGAATTTTTACTTCGCTATTCAATATATAAAAATCGAATTTTTACTTCGCTATTCAATATATAAAAATCGAATTTTTACTTCGCTATTCAATATATAAAAATCGAATTTTTACTTTCATACTTATATAAAAATTATATTTCTAACTTACCACTTGAATAAAAATTATATTTTTAGCCTTTCTATATTATAAAAATTATATTTTGAACTTTTCCATTATGTAAAAATTATATTTTTAACCTCTTACATTAATAAAAATCGTATTTTCAAATCAATTCGTTCATATGAAAATTACTTCTCCTCTATGATAAAAATCGCTACTTTATCCATGCTATCATATGTTAAATCAGAAAACAAAGTAAATGTAAATTAAAATTAAAATTAAAATTAAAATTTAAACTCACCTTTCTTGCAGGAATTGGATTCTCGATGGAGGGAGGGGGTCTGTATTTCGCTGGAAGAAGGGGGGAAAGTGGAAGAAGCGGCGGCGGCAGGGTTTTCAGGGGGACGGTGTCGCGTCGCACGCCAGCAGGGGGGTTTCGGGCTTGGGGCTTACACGAGGAGGAAGGGGGAGGGAGGTGGGTGGTGGCGCGGCGCGAGGGGGGGAGTATCGGTTGCGGTGGCGGCATCGAGATCGATGGGGGGGATCGGTAGTTTAGTTTTTTTTTATTTCATTTGAAAATGATTTCAACGGGTAGGGGGGGCTGGTTAAGCAGAAAAGGAAGGGGGGATATTTTCTTTTTATTTAATTATTTTATTTACAAAAAGTTGACTTTTTATTTCGACCTTGAAACGACGCCCACCGCCTGTCGTCCATAGCTAATTACCCCCATTCCGAACACAATGGGATATGTACCATAAGCCAATTCTCTCGTTTCGATCAGTTTTCGCTTAAATAAAAATATAAATCTTTATATTGAATTTTAAACGCACATTTCAATTTACCGGGGCCACATACAGTCTCTAAAAATTCCCGAAAAATATTTTCTAGCTTCGTATTGACGATACGGTCCTAACAAAACTAGTTTCGTCGAGTTCTGAGAACGTTTGAAAAATGGCCATTTTCCAGTCGATTAAATTCAACTGAAACTGGTCAAACGCGTTTTCCTTTGCCACGCTCACATATTGATTCGAAAAATTATGAAATTTGGAATCTAGCAATAATTTGACATCACGGACCCAACAAAAGTGGTTTCGTCGAAATCCGAGGTCGTTTGCAAAATTCCCATTATTAAGGGTCTGAATTCCATAGCGACTATTCAGAATTTTCAAATGGACATATCTTTTGATTCTTGCTATGAAATTTCAATCTTTCGGATTCGTTGGAAAGATATTCTCAATTAGATTCTATTATTTTTGGTTTCACCAAAATCCGGATTGTTTTGCACCCGGTATGTTCAATTGAAGTTTGAAATCGAATTATCGAACTACAGGGCCATTTCTAATTCCTTTATAATTAAAATAAATATTTATATTCTAACGACGACGTATATAATATATACGTTCGAATTATATTAAAAATAAATTTCTCGTCGATATTATTTAAAATAATCTATTTTAAATATTCAAAATTCGCTAAAATTGCCAAAACAAAAATTTTAAACTGGCCCGCATTTTCCGGGTTATTACAATCTCCCCCACTTAAAACTTTTCATCCCCGAAAAGGAACAAAGTCGAAAGTGGTTTGATTAATCAACTCTACGTTCGATCTGGCTTCCATTCTCCAACTTTTCAGTTTCTGAGAATTTTAAAAAATTTCAAAAATTTGGCTAACACCCGGAATTTTCGAAAAATTTCGCCATAACCTCCCCTGCACCGGGAGCCACGGGAAAATCTCGAAATTGCCATACAGGCCTTCTGATCTCAAAAAGAAAAAGAAAAGGCCAAGCGGCTAGCCAATAGGCTCATAAAATCATCATCACCCAAACAAAACAGTAAATTATGTAGTAAACATGTACCTATTTGTCGGGCAAACAAATTTTATTCTTCGGCTCTAGCCTCCTTGCTATGACCTGTTCAATGTAAGTACATATATATGCAAGCAAATGTGACCAATTTTCAATACAATTCAATATTTGATACAATTAGGCTAAATGGTTCAAAATTATCAAACAAATAAACAACCAATACATACATCAATCAATTAGTGAATTAGAGTTTCAAATTCATAAATTTTGATACATATACAGAAAATCATGTTTTTGATGCCAAATCACAACAAAAATCTATCTATATAAGTTTTGGTTCTCACACCAGCCTAATGGAAATATATAGATATCACACCTTCGAAACACGAACATAAATACTGATGATGAACATGCTATCATCAGTACCATCTCCGGGCGACTAGAATGTGATTCTATATCTATCCAGTATATTAAAACTTCGAATATACGTTCATGACGCGTATATACAAAATCTTTATATATTGGATTGTCCAAATTCTATACAAATAAATATTCAAATACGTATACTTGAATTTAACTTTCATAACAAAATTGTTTTCAAATGAAAAATATACTCTTCACACTCGTTCTAGGATACTACTGATCCTATCTCTAACGAGTCATTCTAATTGGATATTACTAACCCAATATCTGATGAATTCTTTCGTATGGTTCTAATGTGTCTTGTTCTCGAGCTCTGTAAACCAAAGCTCTGATACCAAATGAAGCGACCCGTTACTTCCCTGGTCTCCGAAGAGATGAGAAAGAACGAATTACTGTGAGGACAAGACAAATCAGAACGCAGACGGAAGAACATTTCATTGTTAATTACAACAATTCCATCAGAATACAAGAATATACAGAGTATAAATGAATAAATTACATTCGATAAATATCAGAGATTACAATAAATTACATAGCAGCGGAAAATAATACAAAGCACAACTGAAGGTGATATACGGATACAGAGCTTTCCGGATATCATTCCAGCTGTAAACCAGGATCCTGTGAATATAAATCTGCAAAACCAAAACTACTAGCAACCCGTATTCTCTACATATGTAAAAATCGAATTTTTACTTCGTTATTCAATATATAAAAATCGAATTTTTACTTCTCTATTCAATATATAAAAATCGAATTTTTACTTCGCTATTCAATATATAAAAATCGATTTTTTACTTCGTTATTCAATATATAAAAATCGAATTTTTACTTCGCTATTCAATATATAAAAATCGAATTTTTACTTCGCTATTCAATATATAAAAATCGAATTTTTACTTCGCTATTCAATATATAAAAATCGAATTTTTACTTCGCTATTCAATATTTAAAAATCGAATTTTTACTTTCATATTTATATAAAAATTATATTTCTAACTTACCACTTGAATAAAAATTATATTTTTAGCCTTTCTATATTATAAAAATTATATTTTGAACTTTGCCATTATGTAAAAATTATATTTTTAACCTCTTACATTAATAAAAATCGTATTTTCAAATCAATATCGTTCATATGAAAATTACTTCTCCTCTATGATAAAAATCGCTACTTTATCCATGCTATCATATGTTAAATCAGAAAACAAAGTAAATGTAAATTAAAATTAAAATTAAAATTTAAACTCACCTTTCTTGCAGGAATTGGATTCTCGATGGAGGGAGGGGGTCTGTAGCTCGTTGGAAGAAGGGGGGAAAGTGGAAGAAGCGGCGGCGGCAGGGTTTTCAGGGGGACGGTGTCGCGTCGCACGCCAGCAGGGGGGTTTCGGGCTTGGGGCTTACACGAGGAGGAAGGGGGAGGGAGGTGTGTGGTGGCGCGGCGCGAGGGGGAAGTATCGGTTGTGGTGGCGGCATCGACCGGGGGGGGGGGGGGGTGGATCGATAGTTTAGGTTTTTTTTATTTCGTTTGAAAATGATTTCAACGGGGGGGGCTGGTTAAGGAGAAAAGGAAGGGGGATATTTTCTTTTTATTTAATTATTTTATTTACAAAAAGTTGACTTTTTATTTCGACTTTGAAACGAGGCCCACCGCCTGTCGTCCATAGCTAATTACCCCCATTCCGAACACAATGGGATATGTACCGTAAGCCAATTCTCACGTTTCGATCAGTTTTCGCTTAAATAAAAATATAAATCTTTATATTGAATTTTAAATGCACATTTCAATTTACCGGGGCCACATACAGTCTCTAAAAATTCCCGAAAAATATTTTCTAGCTTCGTATTGACGATACGGTCCTAACAAAACTAGTTTCGTCGAGTTCTGAGACCGTTTGAAAAATGGCCATTTTCCAGTCGATTAAATTCAACTGAAACTGGTCAAACGCGTTTTCCTTTTCCACGCTCACATATTGATTCGAAAAATTATGAAATTTGGAATCTAGCAATAATTTGACATCACGGACCCAACAAAAGTGGTTTCGTCGAAATCCGAGGTCGTTTGCAAAATTCCCATTATTAAGGGTCTGAATTCCATAGCGACTATTCAGAATTTTCAACTGGACATATCTTTTGATTCCCGCTATGAAATTTCAATCTTTCGGATTCGTTGGAAAGATATTCTCAATTAGATTCTATTATTTTTGGTTTCACCAAAATCCGGATTGTTTTGCACCCGGTATGTTCAATTGAAGTTTGAAATCGAATTATCGAACTGCAGGGCCATTTCCAATTCCTTTATAATTAAAATAAATATTTATATTCTAACGACGACGTATATAATATATACGTTCGAATTATATTAAAAATAAATTTCTCGTCGATATTATTTAAAATAATCTATTTTAAATATTCAAAATTCGCTAAAATTGCCAAAACAAAAATTTTAAACTGGCCCGCATTTTCCGGGTTATTACAATCTCCCCCACTTAAAACTTTTCATCCCTGAAAAGGAACAAAGTCGAAAGTGGTTTGATTAATCAACTCTACGTTCGATCTGGCTTCCATTCTCCAAATTTTTAGTTTCTGAGAATTTTCAAAAATTTCAAAAATTTGGCTAACACCCGGAATTTTCGAAAAATTTCGCCATAACCTCCCCTTCACCGGGAGCCACGGGAAAATCCCGAAATTGCCACACAGGCCTTCTGATCTCAAAAAGAAAAAGAAAAAGCCAAGCGGCTAGCCAATAGGCTCATAAAATCATCATCACCCAAACAAAACAGTAAATTATGTAGTAAACATGTACCTATTTGTCGGGCAAACAAATTTTATTCTTCGGCTCTAGCCTCCTTGCTATGACCTGTTCAATGTAAGTACATATATATGCAAGCAAATGTGACCAATTTTCAATACAATTCAATATTTGATACAATTAGGCTAAATGGTTCAAAATTATCAAACAAATAAACAACCAATACATACATCAATCAATTAGTGAATTAGAGTTTCAAATTCATAAATTTTGATACATATACAGAAAATCATGTTTTTGATGCCAAATCACAACAAAAATCTATCTATATAAGTTTTGGTTCTCACACCAGCCTAATGGAAATATATAGATATCACACCTTCGAAACACGAACATAAATACTGATGATGCACGTGCTATCATCAGTACCATCTCCGGGCGACTAGAATGTGATTCTATATCTATCCAGTATATTAAAACTTCGAATATACGTTCATGACGCGTATATACAAAATCTTTATATATTGGATTGTCCAAATTCTATACAAATAAATATTCAAATACGTATACTTGAATTTAACTTTCAAAACAAAATTGTTTTCAAATGGAAAATATACTCTTCACACTCGTTCTAGGATACTACTGATCCTATCTCTAACGAGTCATTCTAATTGGATATTACTAACCCAATATCTGATGAATTCTTTCGTACGGTTCTAATGTGTCTTGTTCTCGAGCTCTGTAAACCAAAGCTCTGATACCAAATGAAGCGACCCGTTACTTCCCCGATCTCCGAAGAGATGAGAAAGAACGAATTACTGTGAGGACAAGACAAATCAGAACGCAGACGGAAGAACATTTCATTGTTAATTACAACAATTCCATCAAAATACAAGAATATACAGAGTATAAATGAATAAATTACATTCGATAAATATCAGAGATTACAATAAATTACATAGCAGCAGAAAATAATACAAAGCACAACTGAAGGTGATATACGGATACAGAGCTTTCCGGATATTATTCCAGCTGTAAACCAGGATCCTGTGAATATAAATCTGCAAAACCAAAACTACTAGCTGCCCGTATTCTCTACATATGTAAAAATCGAATTTTTACTTCGTTATTCAATATATAAAAATCGAATTTTTACTTCTCTATTCAATATATAAAAATCGAATTTTTACTTCGCTATTCAATATATAAAAATCGAATTTTTACTTCGTTATTCAATATATAAAAATCGAATTTTTACTTCGCTATTTAATATATAAAAATCGAATTTTTACTTCGCTATTCAATATATAAAAATCGAATTTTTACTTCGCTATTCAATATATAAAAATCGAATTTTTACTTCGCTATTCAATATATAAAAATCGAATTTTTACTTTCATACTTATATAAAAATTATATTTCTAACTTACCACTTGAATAAAAATTATATTTTTAGCCTTTCTATATTATAAAAATTATATTTTGAACTTTGCCATTATGTAAAAATTATATTTTTAACCTCTTACATTAATAAAAATCGTATTTTCAAATCAATATCGTTCATATGAAAATTACTTCTCCTCTATGATAAAAATCGCTACTTTATCCATGCTATCATATGTTAAATCAGAAAACAAAGTAAATGTAAATTAAAATTAAAATTAAAATTTAAACTCACCTTTCTTGCAGGAATTGGATTCTCGATGGAGGGAAGGGGTCTGCAGCTCGCTGGAGGAAGGGGGGAAAGTGGAAGAAGCGACGGCGGCAGGGTTTTCAGGGGGGCGGTGTCGCCTCGCACGCCAGCAGGGGGGTTTCGGGCTTGGGGCTTACACGAGGAGGAAGGGGGAAGGAGGTGGGTGGTGGCGCGGCGCGGGGGGGAGGGGGGGTATCGGTTGCGGTGGCGGCATCGAGATCGATGGGGGGGATCGGTAGTTTAGTTTTTTTTTATTTCGTTTGAAAATGATTTCAACGGGGAGGGGGGACTGGTTAAGGAGAAAAGGAAGGGGGATATTTTCTTTTTATTTAATTATTTTATTTACAAAAAGTTGACTTTTTATTTCGACCTTGAAACAAGGCCCACCGCCTGTCGTCCATAGCTAATTACCCCCATTCCGAACACAATGGGAAATGTACCATAAGCCAATTCTCTCGTTTCGATCAGTTTTCGCTTAAATAAAAATATAAATCTTTATATTGAATTTTAAACGCACATTTCAATTTACCGGGGCCACATACAGTCTCTAAAAATTCCCGAAAAATATTTTCTAGCTTCGTATTGACGATACGGTCCTAACAAAACTAGTTTCGTCGAGTTCTGAGACCGTTTGAAAAATGGCCATTTTCCAGTCGATTAAATTCAACTGAAACTGGTCAAACGCGTTTTCCTTTGCCATGCTCACATATTGATTCGAAAAATTATGAAATTTGGAATCTAGCAATAATTTGACATCACGGACCCAACAAAAGTGGTTTCGTCAAAATCCGAGGTCGTTTGCAAAATTCCCATTATTAAGGGCCTGAATTCCATAGCGACTATTCAGAATTTTCAACTGGACATATCTTTTGATTCCCGCTATGAAATTTCAATCTTTCGGATTCGTTGGAAAGATATTCTCAATTAGATTCTATTATTTTTGGTTTCACCAAAATCTGGATTGTTTTGCACCCGGTATGTTCAATTGAAGTTTGAAATCGAATTATCGAACTGCAGGGCCATTTCCAATTCCTTTATAATTAAAATAAATATTTATATTTTAATGACGACGTATATAATACATACGTTCGAATTATATTAAAAATAAATTTCTCGTCGATATTATTTAAAATAATCTATTTTAAATATTCAAAATTCGCTAAAATTGCCAAAACAAAATTTTTAAACTGGCCCGCATTTTCCGGGTTATTACACTGAAAGTCATTGGACTTACCAGGCATTATGTCCGACTCTGTTTTTTCGCTCTCTTTTCTTCCGTTTCCCCCAAGTTCACAGGGAGGAATATTACCACTTAGCTCAGTTTTCTTTCCAAGCTCGAAGATAGACGATGTATTGCTTTGGACTCTCCTTTCCACAGCTATGGCTGGCTCATGCTTTATTAGGGAATATCATTGTCATTTCATGCTTCTTTATTTTGTTAAACAAGACAGATGCTTTGTTGTAATGGGTATTGGTGTTTTGGTGTTGGAAAACAATCTTTGTACAAGTTGTTTTACCAAGTTTCCGTTTTATCAATAAAGTAAAGTTTTATTTATTTTCCGCTATTTAAATTTTGTTTGTTTTGTAATTTATCTTTTCTATACACTTATGACGCTCCACTGAAGTTAATGCATTCCCTTTGTGAGTGACCGTAACGGAGGTGGGGTGTTACAATACTCGAATTAAATTATAATCGATTATAAATCGATAAATTCCATATAAATATCCATTTATCTTATCAACTCAATATTTAAAACCATATTAAATATTTTAAATAAATTGACCACAATTCTATATAAATATCCAGAGTTTAGGCGAAAACAATAAACTCCAGGTCAGTCATGGGACTAGTGTGAGAACTTAAAACAGTTATTAAACTTTTACTTTAGAATAGGGTAAATCATGGGACCACGCCGTATGTCACGGAACGGGTTTACTCCATGTGAATACCAAAGCTTGATATTAAATAATTTGTGAACAACGCAATGCTTTATAAAAAATGAAGCTATTATAAGACTCAGGTCCCATCACACAATGGAACACAAACCAGAGGATAGAGTTTTACCTTATAATAGCCAAACATGTTTGGTACACTTTAAAACAAATAAGTTTTGATACTATTATAAGTTCATAGTGTATAAAACAACTTCAAATATAAATGTATCAATCATAGACGACATAGTACGCATTCTACTATGTCGCCATATAGGTTTACAACTAAAACTGAAAAGTCACGTATTGGAAATTGGATTTCCATCATGGGTCAAAGAAAGGGATGGTCTCCTTACCGGTTCAGATCACCTCTAGCTAGCAAGATGACCCAGGATCACACTTATGGGAAACCTTTGGATCCTGCAAGGCCGGTCCACACCTTACATTTGTGGATTGGTTATTCTTGAACATACGTTTCCCGGTCCTATTAGACCTCCAAAATGGTCAGTACATCGACTATATAAGACTTTTAGTCGGCTCCAAATCCAAGGCACCTCGCAATCCATCATCCACATAAGTAAAAATGTTTGGGATCCATACCATGACACAAATTCTAGCTAGAAAGAAACGTATGCACTGCTTGCGACCCTTATCCTGTTTGTAACTCATGTCGGGGTGTCAGGCTCGCGAATTATCGCTACACAAAGCTATGCTTTGATCATCAACCATAAGGCCCTGGTTTTCAAAAAAAAGCCTTGATCATTTGCATCTTAGCATGCCACATTGTCAATCCATACTATACCATTGATTCCTGCCAATATATAACCTTTAAGCTCGTACGTCTCAGAGAAGGGTGTTAAGCAAGAGAATAAATTCTCCGCCACCAAACAGATATATATTTAGTAGATATCAATGAATATAACACACAATACAATGTCAGACACGATCCATTCACAAGTCCGTTCTGGTTCTGAACGAAACCAGAGGCACCTTATTCCTCATCTCATATGTCCAATACAAGAGAGAGGCCCTCGCATATTCGAATAATCAACAAGTATGTTCAGACAACTACCACTATAACCCCTTCAAGGCTGCAACTCCA
The DNA here is from genome assembly GCA_030737875.1 of Allium sativum. Taxonomy (NCBI): domain Eukaryota; kingdom Viridiplantae; phylum Streptophyta; class Magnoliopsida; order Asparagales; family Amaryllidaceae; genus Allium; species Allium sativum. Next base: position 401,490,268 of record CM060922.1, on the reverse strand, counting down.
TCCAAGGCATTAGTAGCAATCCGTTCGATGTAAAGATTGTCGGTCTTGCACCATCTTTAATATCTTCGACTTTTCATCGTCGAAACAGTTATACAGAATGAGTTAAACCCAGTATTTCCGAATAACTCGCGCATTTTATAATCATGTGAAATATAAACACATCATACGCCTCATTCCAATCCATACTATTATTTTATTCAAATATTCATATCTCTGGGAAAGGTTCCCATTAATTTTATCAAAATTTAACTCATTTAAACCTCTTGTTTAAACCTTTCTTTGAAAACCACTGCAAAAGATTTTATTATATCTTTTCAAAACTTCAAACCGAATTAACGTTTATAAAGTTATTCAGGATTATCGAGCCTTACCGAAGTATCCATTTATTTTACTAATCCCAATCCTAATCTATTCTTCCCATGGAGCAAAACTGGTAGTATTCCATATCTAACACCCATTGTGTTATCGGTAAATTTAATTACCATTTCACGTTTAAACCTAATTAAAGATTCAACTATCGCATGGAGTAAAAAAAGTGGTACTCCCTTCTCGAACATTTCTCATGTTTGGTAAATTTAATTACCATTTAACTTTCAAAATAAGTAAAGATTTATGAAAACTCAAACTTAGTTTTAATCTTTCAAAATCATTACTCAATGATTATTCAACTTTTGAAAATTTATCTTATCTTTGCTTGGGTTAAAGAACAAAAGTCATGTAAAAACACCATTCGCAGTAGACCCAAAATCATCTTCCATTTAACATAAAATTTTCACGAAATCTGAACAATTTATAATCGATATAAATTTCCGTATCCGACCAGTACTATAAGTGGAATAATGACGAAGCTTTTTAAATTCCATAAATAATAACGCCTTCCTTCACAGAAGCTCATCTCGATTATTATTAAATGAATTCCATTCAATTCCCATTAAATTAAATAATCTAGAAAACTTCTCTAAATATCAATCAAAAGGTTCATTCCATACATATATGGGTTCAAGAACAATATTAATGAAAATACCATTCACGACAAACGCAAAAATCCCATTCTCCATTTAGTTCCAATTTATTTATTGGAAACTTCTGGTTATGACAAAACCGTTCACAAATCCAATTTATTATTTTGAAAAATCATTGGATTGTTATTCTAGTGATTAACTAGTTCATTCCGATAAAAATAGCTTTTATCTTTTAAATGTGGAATATTTCATCCAAAATCTTTCCAAATCATTTATTATGATTTTACATAATTTATTCATATGTTTAAATATTTTACCAAGGTCCTAGCAGTCGGTTTCCAATATCGGCCCCTGTACTGCATCCATAGCGACCTTTCCAAAATGTATTTGGACATATTTTAAAATATAACCATTCAAATTTAAATCTCATATATCTATTGGAAAGATCTTCTCGATATCGGATTTAGGAGAATCCGACGGTCGGATCTCCCATTACGTCCATTTCAAGTTAATGGTTGAAATTCACGAACGGTCGCTGTGCGATGCGTTCTATTCAAACCATTTAAATATATATAATATATTTCGTCGATTCCCATTAAATAAAGTATTTTATAAAATGTTTATACACTCCTTTTTAAAATGAGTTCACTTCCATTACCAATTTAAATTAAATTTGAACATTGCACTTTGTTATGATCTCAAATTGATAATATTTTCAAGATGTGATATTTTGAAATTCAATCATCTCGATATTCATTTTAAAAACGAATAAAAGTGATATAGAAATCCATTTGAGTCAAAATGGCGTGTATATACTTAACTTGGCTTCACATTTTTATATTTTCGTGTCCATCCAATATCGAATATCAAAACCAACTTTTCAATTCTCATTGAATATCACATTTCAAAAATATTCATGTTCATTCCGGACTGGAATAAAATCACAACCAATATCTATTTAAATAAATTTATATGGATTACATTCACCATAAACATCCAACAATAGTTACAAACAACTATCAACATCCAAACTGACATCCAACGTGCATTTTATTTTTATATAAACTTCAGTCAAATAATTGACGCTTACATAAATTCATCAATCAACCGATTAACCACAATTTAACACAAGGGAGATGTGCGAGTCAAATATCATCGCAAGACCCGTGTAGGGTTTTCAACCAACGACAATTATTTAATAAATCATCACTCACATACAATGCACATACCGTAGTGATAAATAAATAAATAAATATTCAACTACCAACTGTCATTTACGGTGCCACAAGTGTCCATCCACGTTGTATGTCATGCGAGTGTCACATATTCTTACAACGCTTCTGATGAAAATTATTTGTGAATAATTCAAGTGCTGAACTCCAAAAGGCATATAACTATATGGTGCAATTTCTAACTTGCAACTTAAAATGCATAACTAACTACTCTACTATACTAGTTTAAGGTAGAAGTTCTCACCTAAGCTAAACTAAATGCCACGACACTTCTAATGTAGATCTCTTTGTCGTGCGTTCGCTGTTTGTCATTCACCGCACTTGAAATCGCCTTTCTGGCTCTAGAATTTGCACACAACCTCCAATCTTCACCAAACTATGTCACTAGCACAAAAACGCCATTCCGGACAACTTTTTCCTAGTGCACTTTCTTCCAAAATGCACAAATTTGCTAGAAATCGTGAATCTTTGCTCCAGGTCTGCGATCTTCAAACGTGTTTCCCGGTCAGCTCCGAACTCCAAAATTCGATTGTGATATGTCAAAATTATAGAGAAAAACGTGATCTACAACTTTGGTTTTGTGGAGTTTCGGCCAGAAATGCATGGATTGAAAGTTATCAAAGAAAGAAGAGGAGGGTGTTATTTGAAAAATGATATTTTTGGAGAAAGAGGGGGTTTTAGCAATGGTAAGGCCCAAGGCCGGAGTGGGTGGTCTGAGGCGGCGTAGGGCCTGACTGGCCGGAGGGGAGGTGGTGGTGGCAGCGCGGGGTCCATGGAGGTGGTGGTGGGTGATTTAGGGTTAGGGTTTGCCATTAGAGAGAAAGGAGGAGAGAGAGAAGAGGAGGAGGAGGGGTGGCCGATGGTGGAGGAGCGGCGGCGAGTGGTGGGGAGGGTGCAGCAGCCATAGAAGAGGAGGGGGGATCATTTTTAGAAGGACGAAGAAGAAGAAGAATATGAGGGAAGTGAAGAAGGAAGAGAGAAAAGTGATTTAAGTAAGGTTTTATCTCTCTTTCTCTCCAATCTCCCGATTGCAAACGATCTCCATTTTTCACGAATTTCGGACATGAGATAATACACGCCAAGATGAATCCAATGAATTAAGTTTCATCGAATTCCGAGTTCGTTTGACCATCCGTTTAATTTCTCAAACAGGCCCAAATAATGTTCAAAAAATGTGATTTAAGCGTACCTTTTCTTCTTGTACGCCCAAACTCTAACTCAAAAAATTATGGCCTTTTGGATTTAACCATTATTTGATGATACAAATCCAGAAAAAAAACGGAATCGTATTCTGAGAATGTCTCAATAATATTCCTTCGTAAATTGATCGCCAGTTTTTGAAAAAATGGTTTTGCCTCGCACCGCCACATACTTACTCCGTTCGACGTGCATTTTGGAAGTCAACAATGATTTGTCATTATGAATCCAAAATAAATTATCTCATTGAATTATGAGCTTCCTAGCAAAATTTCACTTTTTAAGGGCTATGCGATGATTTTAAAAGCCGAATTTTTAAAATTTTCAAAAACAAAGCTTATAAATCAATTTAATAATTTTACTGAGTTTGTTTTAAGTCAAATAAAATACAAAAACTAATTTTAAAATTATTCTCAAATTTTATTTAGAAAAAATAACCAATTTATATTCTCACATTCTTTAAAATGGCTTAAATTAAAATTTTAAATTGGTTCTAAAAATATGGGTTGTTACAACCTCCCCCACTTAAATATTTTTCATCCCCGAAAAAGAACGGAGCTTTAAGTTGTTTAACTAACTAACTCAACTTTCATTCTTGCTTGAGTTCTTCTACTTTTCAGTTTCTAAGAACTCTCTAATTTTTCTGAAATTTGGCTAACACCCTAAATTTCTGAAAAATTTCGCCATAACCTCCTTTGCACGGGGAGGGTCTGAAAAATTTATTGGGCCGTATTAGGCACCCAATAAATCATATATATCGCATACAAATCAATTGTGCACACCCGATATAATTTATATACCCTGCTCTCCCTATACCTACGCGCTATAAATAAAACAAGAGAGACGTGACGAGTGTATTTTTTTCATCTCAAGACCTGCATAGGATTTGTTATTAAATTCTGCAATTTACCGTTATATGTTATTAAGTCCATAATCACTCCTCAGTTTAACCTATAATTCAGTCATTGCCATACAAGCATCTTGCTCATATGGCACTCCAAACCTCGTCATATAAGTGCCAAATGCTAATATGGAATATGATATGCTATGCCATCTTCAATAGTATGATATGCGATGTAATCCATAATTTATTTGTTACTATCCTATGGTGTATGTTACAAATTTCACACAGAACAACCATCACAACGCATCCGAATCACTCACAGTAGTTTAATATAATAATAAAATTGCGCAACTAACTCATTAAGGTGCACCTGTTTGTCGAGCATGCAAATTTATTTCTCTTCTCAAAGCTAAGCCATTAACCTGCTCAGCATATATATATGTATATATATATATATGTATATATATATATGTATATGTATATATATATATATATATGTATATATATATGTATATATATATATCGAATTCTAACTAAATTTGTAATTCAGTTTTACTTAACTCAATTAAAATAAATAACAAGTGTGTTTGTATATTCAATGTCCAAAATTGCCAAAGATAACGTCTAACTTATTTAAATCCGACGTCATAAGTAATCAATCAGGAAATCAAACAATCACACAAATATTTAATTGATTATTTAACTTTCTAAATATATAACTTTTGTATACTCAAAAATATATTTTCTAAAATCGGATTATATAATAATCACAAATACGTTACTTATAAATGCGTCACCCTTAACTCGTTCTAGGGTATTACTAACCACATTTGTAATGAGTTTCTCATTCTAGGACACTACTGATCCTATCTCTAATGAGTATCTTAATAGAATGTTACTTATTCCATCTATGATGCATTCTTTCATATGGTTCTAATGTGTCTTGTTCTCGAGCTTTGTAAACCAAAGCTCTGATACCACGCCTGACACGACCCGAAATCCCCGCCCGGCCTAAACCGAACTGGAACGCGGATTGCGTGAGAACATGAAACATTAGAACACGGAACGACAAAACTTTACATTGCTATTACAATAATTTACATCAGATTACTAGAATATCAGAGTACGAATAAATAATATACACAGCGGAAATACAATATTAGAGAATAAATTACATACCAATGGAAATAAAACATATAAATACAATACACAGTAGAAATACATCAACTATCACAATTGAAAGAAATACACGGATACAAAGCTTTCCGAATATAGCCCCAGCTGTAAACCAGGATCCTGTTAAATAGAATTTTGCAAAACCAAAACTACTAGCTGCCCGTATGGAAAATAAGGGCACCCAGAGTTTATGCGAAAACAATAAACTCCAGGTCAGTCATGGGACTAGTGTGAGAACTTAAAATAGTTATTAAACTTTTACTTTATAATAGGGTAAATCACGGGACCACGCCGTATGTCACGGAACGGGATTGCTCCATGTGAATACCAAAGCTTGAAACAAAACAATTTGTAAACAACGAAATGCTTTCTAGAAAATGAAACTATTATAAGACTTTAAGTCCCATCACACAATGCTACACAAACAAGAGGATAGATTTTTACCTTATAATAGCCAAACATGCTTGGTATGCTTTAAAACAAATAATTTTGACATTATTATAAGTGCATAGTTTATAAAAAAACTTCAAATATGAATGTATCATCTTATTAAAGGGGGTTGTTTGAAGGCTTCGCATATTAAGGCAGTTTTTGGTAAGCGTTGCATGGAAAATAGTTTAAAGGATGGAACTATCAGAGAGTCTGCATGTGATAGTGATGCTTCAATTGAAATGTGCAGCAAGGTTTCTTTCATTGATGTTGTGTTTGATAATAAGGAGTTTGGTTTGAGAATCAAGGAGAATTCTCGATGTTGTGGTTTATGGAAGGGTGAGTCTTTGGCCTTGCATGGAGTACGTTGTATTTGAACCCTGTTTCAGATTCTCAGGTGGTTAATGGGTTTGGAACTATTACTGTTCTGGATTGTTTTCGATGGTTGAATTTAAATATGGGAGATTACATGGGAACGGTGCTATCTGGTTTGCATGACTGTTTGGTTGCAGGGGATAGGTTGGGTGGTACAATAGGCGGTGGCATTGGAGTTCTTGGTGATAATGTTGTTGGCGATTTGAGTGAGCATGGATATGGCGAGGTTGCTTCACTATTTGCTATGATGGGTAAGGTTTTTGGTGTTGACGGGGTGGTTTCTTGCGATTTTGAGATTTTGTTTGTTAATAGTGGTTGCACTCTACTTTCGAGAGTGTCGGGGTTGAGGATTACGTCCTTGATATTGAGGCCTTGTTCTGGCGTTTCTTAGTTATATATCGAGAAGTTTCGGCTAGTTTTAGATTCGAGCTGCCAAAACTGTGTTTCGTCTTCTGATATATTGTTTGAAGATAGTAGTGAGCTTTCTCCGGTTTGTGATGCGATCACTTTAGTGGCTAGGAGGGGGCGTAAGAGAGAAACTCCCAGTACTGGATTGGTCCGTCGTAGCGCGAGGATTAGAGCTAGCATCTCCTCTTGTTATGGTAGGTTCCCGAGTTCGAGTGCTAGCAGTAGCAATTCGAATTTAGGCTCAGGTATGATTCCTGTTTATGGTAGCGATTATACTCCTTTTGCTTTGGGGAGCCTTTCTACTAGTCATCTTTATCGTCTTGCTAATGATACTGCATTTATTTTTCCTGACATAGAGTTAGATGCAGAGTACATTAGAAGTAGGGAATTAGAGAGAGTTGCTTCTTTGAGATGTTGAGAATTGTCAGCTGGAACGTTAGGGGTCTTAATGAGCCCAAAAAATGTGATAAGATTAGATTTTTTTATTGATTGTCATATTGATATAGCTTTGCTTCAGGAAATTAAAATTGAGAACCCTGATCTTAGCTTTTATAGGAGGTTAGGTGGGTCTCACTTTCGTAGTTGGGCTTGTCTTCTAGCTATGGGGAGTGCCAAAAGACTTATGATTGGTTTGAAAGACAATCAATTTAGACTTATCCTGGAGATTTCCAATTTATATTTGTTACACATCTTATTGTGTTCTCTTATAGATAATTCGATCTTGGGTATTACAAATGTGTATGGCCCGCATACAAAAATAGAGAGGAGACTATTATGGGATAAATGTACTGAGTTTAGAAATCTTGTCCCCAATCAATGGATTGTGGGGTGAGATTTCAATGTCACTAGATTTTTGGGGGAAATATCACCTCGTGAAGGTGATTTTTCTATTATGGAGGAATTTAATGATTTCATTTTAGATAATAATTTGATTGAAATTCCTCTTAATAGTAGATCGTTTACATGGTCTAATGTGAGAGATGTTCCTTCTTTTGCATTATTAGACAATTTTTTTATTAGTAGTGAGGTATAAGATAGATTTTTTATTAGTAATGAGGTATAAGATAGATTTTCTTTTTGTAGATATAAAGGGTTGCCTTTTTTATATTCTGATCATTGTCCCATCATTCTTTCTTATGAATCGAATATTTCCATTGGCAGCAGTTTCAAATTTGAGAAAATGTGGCTGTTAGATTCTAGTTTTATTAACTTAGTTTCTGTTAAGTGGAATTTCTTATTTTATATTAATCATTTGTATAGTGGTAATTCCGCTAAGATTTTTGTTGTGAAGTTCGGTAAGTTGAGATTTTTTCTCAAGCGTTGGAATAAGTATATTTTTGGTAGTGTTAGAATTAGGAAAGACAAGATTCTGTGTGAGATGTTAGACCTAGATAAGATTAGCGAGTCCAGAATTCTTAATACCAATGAGAGGAATAAGCTTTATAACCTTAGACATGATCTTAAATTAATAATGGAGAAGGAAGAGGTTATGTGGAAGCAGAGGGCTCGTGTTCAATGGATTAAGGAAGGAGATAATAACACGAATTTTTTTCATAGCGTGGCTAATAAGAGGAGACGGAATAATTTGGTTCACTCTATTTTTGTTAATGATGTGGAATTAAATATTCAGAGATATTTAAGTGAGGCTTTTACGTGTTATTATAAGCAGATTTCTGGCTCTAAGATTAAGAGAAGCGTTAACGTTAGACACCTTTGCCCCTCTTATGATAAGATTGATTTAGTTGATTTAAATAAGCCTTTCTTAGAGCAGGAGATTTGGAAGTCTATTAATGATATGCCAAGTGACAAAGCTCTGGTCCTGATGGTTTTCCTATTCTTTTTTATAAGCAATTTTGGATGTCTTGAAATTTGGTATTATTAACTTATTTTATGATTTTTATAATGGGAACTTGAGGTTAGGAATTTTCAACTTTGCTAACGTAATCCTTATTCATAAGAAATTAGGCACTAATTATTTAAAGGATTTTAGGCCTATATCCTTGATCAACTGTTTTGTCAAGATTATTACCAAAGTCCTAGCGAACAGGCTTAGCATTAAGATGAACGATCTAATTGATTGTTCCCAATCTGCCTTTATCAAAGGAAGAAACATAATTGATGGAGTGGCTGCGGTTCAGGAATATTTAAATGTTTGTTATAAGAATAATTTCTCCTATGCTATTTTGAAGATTGACTTTGAGACGGGCTTTGATTCAGTTGATTAGAACTTTGTTTGTGAATTATATTTAGCTAGGGGTTTTATGTTAGATGGATCAATTGGATCATGCTTTTGCTTAAGTTTGGTTGCTCTAGTATAGTTATTAATGGTGTTGTTGGCAAGAGAATTCAATCTAAAAGAGGTCTTAGACAAGGTGACCCTTATCACCTCTTCTTTTTAATCTCGCTGTGGACATTTTCACTAGAATTATTAAGAGAGTTGTGAGTTTAGGTGTTTTAGGTTCTGTTGGTGATGAGGTTTTTAACAATGAATTATCTATTCTTCAATTTGCTGATGATATGTTGTTATTTTCCTCTCACTTACCCAAACATATTATTGCTTTGAAGTTTATTCCTTATTGTTTTGATATGCTTTCCGGTCTCAGAATCAATTTTGATAATAGTTCTATTATGATTCTCAATGACTTTGACAATGTTGAGAATCTTGTTGCTTATACCTTAAATTGTTCTATTATGAAATTTCCTTTTGATTATTTGGGTTTTAAGATTAGGCCTTCGAAGCTTAAGCATGATGATTGGTTAGTTATCATAGATAATATTAATAATATATTATCGAGTTGGAATAGCAGGTTCCTATCTAGAGTTGGTAGATTAGTTCGGGTCAACTCTGTTATGTCTGTTATTCCTACTTATTGGATGGTCGTTCATAGATTTCCTCATTGGGTAGTTGAGAAAATAGACAGAATTAGATGTGATTTTCTATGGAGTGGCAATAGCTTTTGTAGAGGAGATAAATGTTTAGTTAATTGGGATGTTTGCTGTAGATCCAAGAAGAAGGGGGTCTAGGGATCATCAATTTATTTAATTTTAACTCTTCCTTATTGGCCAAATGGTTATGGAGATTTAGGTGCCCCATTGTGTCGACTACTTGGAAGCAAATTGTTTCCAAATTCTATTATGCTGGGGGCAATTTTATAGTTGATTCTAGCTAGGAATGGCTTAATAGATAATCTTTTTATTGGAAATCTATTTTGAAATGTTTTTATTTTTTTTAGTTTAGGTTGTAAGTTGTCTGTTCATTCGGGTAATATTACTTATTTTTGGCATGATTCTAGGATCTCTCGCTTGCCCCTTAAAATAGAATTCTGTGAGCTTTTTGAAAAATGTTGTTTTAAGAATACTTTGATTATTGATGTTTATAGGAGGGATTTAGATCCTCCGCGGGAATTTACTTTTGATAATATCAAGATAACAATGGGGATAACATATATTGGGTTCTTGATAAGAGTCTTCGGTATACTTCTAATCTACGTATATGTTTCTTAATTTTTCTGGTGTTTCCTTGCCTGTTTTTAAGTTTCTTTGGAAGTCTAATTCTCCGCCTGAAGCAAAATTTCTTATGTGGCTGATTCTTCATAAGAAACTTAATACGGTGGAGCATTAAAGAAGAAGAACATTATTTTTGATGTTAAATGTTGTTTTTGCAGTATTTTGGATGAGAATGTTGATCATTTATTTTTCTCTTGCACTATTACCAATTACATTCTTTCTTTAGTTTTAAGGATTTTTGTTTTTAATCTTTCCAATTCTTTCAGTAACTGTGATTCTTACTGGAATTGTTTTAGATTTGTTTTTGATTCCAAACATAGATATGTGTGTTGGATTCATTAATTACTATTATATGATGGTTTATCCAGTTGGAGAGAAATCAGAGATTGATCCATTCTAATTCCGTCTCTTCAGATAAGTTAATCTCTAGGATTGTTACTTTTAGTTTGGACTGGATGTCTAACCCTCTCTTTAAGTTAAATAGTGATTCTCGTTTTGAGAGATATTTGATTAAGGTTAGAATTAATTTGAGTTTGTTTTTTAGAGTCCATGGATTCTTTAGTAATAATAGTATTTGCATTGGTAATTGATTTATCCTGTTTGTTGTTTCTTTTTTGTTTCCGTTTTCTTTGATTTCCTTTCTTTTTCATATATATACATGGATATATATATATGTATGTATATATATACTCTCATATACGTATGTGACGGTTGATGATGTTTTTGGCTAGTCTTTTTCAGGGCTTAGGTTGTTGATTTTAGCTGTGGAGCTTATTGGAGAGTGGTTCTGGCCTTTTGATTTAGGCTTTGGAGTCTTTTTGAGTGTTGTTTTTGGAGTGTTTTAGTGTGTTATTATATTCTATTGCATTTTTTGTATGTTTGGAGGGACTAGAGTATTGTATAGTAGTAGATATACTTCATTATCGGCCGGTGGCCTTGCCAGAACTCGATTTTGAAGTTTGATGGGCGGTGGTTTATCCGGAGCTCGTCCATCTACTCTTCCATACACATACATAGTCACATTTTGTGTTCTTTTGTCTTTTGTATTCCTATCATACTTGTTGGCTGTGTTTGTACGTTATCTATACTTTTTTATACATACATACATATATATATATATGTGCTCTCTTCTTTTTAGAAGACCACACATTTTTGTTTTCAAAAAAATAATATAAATGTATCAATCATAGATGACATAGTACCCCATCCTACTATGTCACATATAGGTTTACAACTAAAACCGAAAAGTCACGTATTGGAAATTGTATTTCCACCATGAGTCAAGTCAAGGCATGGTCTCCTTACGGTTTGGATCATCTCTAGCAAGATGACCCAAGATCACACCTATGGGCGACCCTTGGATCCTGTAAGGTCGGTCCACACCTAACATTTGTGGATTGGTTATTCCAGAACAAACAAACGTTTCCCAACCCTATCAGACCTCCAAAATGGTCAGTACATCGACCATATAAGCCTTTTAGTCGGCTCCAAATTCGAGGCACCTCGCAATCCATCATCCACATAAGAAATAATGTCTAGGCTCTATACCATGACAGAACTTCTAGTTAGAAAGAAACATATGCACTCCTTGTGTCCCTTATCCCGTTTCTGACTCATACTGTGAGGCTCGCGAATTAACGCTACACAAAGCTATGCTACTTAAAGCTGTGCTTTGATCATCAAACACAAGTCCCTGCTTTTCAACAAAATCCTTGACCATTTGCATCTTAGCATGCCACATTGTCAATCCATACCATTTATTTTTGCCAATATATAACCTCTAAGCTCGTACATCTCAAAGAAGGGTATTAAGCAAGAGAATAAATTCTCCGCCACCAATCAGATATATATTTAGCAGAGATCAACAGATATAGCACACAATACAATGTTAGACACAATCCATTCACAAGTCTGTTTTGGGTCTGAGCGAAACCGGAGGCACCTTATTCCTCATCACGTATGTCCAATGCTGAAGAGAGGCCCTCGCATATCTGAACAATCAACAAGTATGTGCGGACAACTACCACTATAACCCCTTGAAGGCTGCAACACCATCCAGGGCATCAGTAGTAATCCATTCGATGTGAAGAATGTCGGTCTTGCACCATCGTCAATATCTTCGACTTTTCATCGTCGAAATAGTTATTCAGAATAAGTTAAACCCAGTCTTTCCGAATAACTTGCGCATCTTATAATCATGTGAAATATAATCACATCATACGCCTCATTCCAATTCTGAATATTCTTTTTTTTTCAAATATTCATATCTTTGGGAAAGATTCCCATTAATCTTATCAAAGTTTAATTCATTTAAACCTCTTGTTTAAACCTTTCTTTGAAAACCATTGCAAAAGATTTTATTATATCTTTTCACAACTTCATACTGAATTAAGGTTTATAAAGTTAGTCGAGATTATCAAGCCTTACTGAAGTATCCATTTATTTTACTAATCCTAATCCTAACCTATTCATCCCATGGAGCAAACTGGTAGTACTCCATATCTAACACCCACTGTGTTATCGGTAATTTTAATTGCCATTTCACGTTCAAACCTAATTAAAGATTCAACTATCGCATGGAGTAAAACTGGTGGTACTCCGTTCTCGAACATTTCTCATATTTGGTAAATTTAATTACCATTTAACTTTCAATCTAATTAAAGATTTATGAAATCTAAAACTTAATTTTAATCTTCAAAAATAATTACTCAATGATTATTCAACTTTTGAAAATTTATCTTGTCTTTGCTTGGATTAAATAATAAATGTCATGTAAAAACACCGTTCGCAATGAACCCAAAATAATCTTCCATTTAACAAAAAAAAATCATGGAATCTGAACAATTTATAATCGATATAAATTTCCCTATCCGGCTAGTACTATAAGTGGAATAGCGACGAAGCTTTTTAAATTTCAGAAATAGTAAATGCCTTCCTTCACAAAAGCTCATCTTGATTATTATTAAACAAATTCTATTCAATTCCCATTAAATCAAATAAACTGGAAAACTTCTCTAAATCTTAATCAAAAGGTTCATTTGATACATAAATGGGTTCAAGAGCAGTATTAATGAAAATACCATTCACGACAAACCCAAAATCCCATTCTCTATTTAGTTACAATTTATTTGTTGGAAACTTTTGGTTATGACAAAACCATTCACATATCCAATTTATTATTTCGAAAAATCATTGGACTGTTATTCTAGTTATTAACTAGTTCATTCAGATAAAAATACCTTTTGTCTTTTAAATGTAAAATATTTCATCCAAAATCTTTCCAAATCATTTATTATGATTTTACATAATTTATTCGTATGTTTAAATATTTTACCAAGGTCCTAGCAGTCGGTTTCCAATATTGGCTTATGAACTGCATCCATAACGACCTTTTTCCAAAACTGATTTGGATAGGTTTTAAAATTTAACCATTCAAATTTAAATCTCATATATTCATTAGAAAGACCTTTTCGATACGAACCTAATGGTTTGGGATTTAGGAGAATTCGACGGTCGGATCTCCCGTTACGTCCATTTCAAGTTAATGGTTGAAATTCACGAACGGTCGCTGTGCGATATGTTTTATTCAAACCATTTAAATATATATAATATATTTCGTCGGTTCCCATTTAATAAAGTATTTTATAAAATGTTTATACACTCCTTTTTAAAATGAGTTCACTTCCATTACCAATTTAAATTAAACTTGAACATTGCATTTTGTTATGATCTCAAATTGATAATATTTTCAATATGTACTATTTTGAAATTCAATCCTCTTGATATTCATTTTAAAAACAAATAAAATCGATACAGAAATCCATTCGAGTTGAAATAGAGTGTATATACTTAACTCGGCTTCACATTTTTATATTTTCGTGTCCATCCAAAATCGGACATCAAAATCAACTTTTCAATTCTCATTGAATATCACATTTCAAAAATATTCGTGTTCATTCCGGATTGGAATAAAATCATAACCAATATCCATATAAATAAATTTATATGGATTACATTCACCATAAATGTAATGACCCGCATTTGCAGAGGTATTATAATTAATTTATTTAATTATATAAATAGTGATATAGTGAATTAAATGGTGGTTTAATTAAATAATGTTAAATATTTAATTAAAATAATAAATTAAATAATATATTTAATTCTGAAATAATCAGAATTGGCTGAAATGACGATATGGTGTGAACTGGATCATCTGTGATATTTAATTCAGTTTAGAATTGAATTAAATAACAAATATATTATTTGAACGACAGTTTGAACGTATAATTATATTATAATTAAAATCGAGCTTGAAATAGCGTGGCAGTTCGTTATTTGGCGATTTGAACTTCAACTGGATGTACAAGATTCATTTTAAGCCGGATTTATGTGAAACAAGAAACGTGTGGAGCTGGTGGAGTATATCTTTCTAGTGGAAGAGAAATATCGAGATTCCGTCATGTAGATTTTGATTTACGTCCAGATCAAATTTTAGAAAAGTCGCTGTGGAATTCCTTTATAATTTATAAAGGAATTATTTATATTTTAAAAAGGAATTTCAATATAAATCGAATATCGGGCTGACCCAGATTTGAAATATCAAGTTAGAAATTCATATAGGAATATTCTAGAGCTGTATGGTATTTTACTGTGAATATATATGATAATATAAATTTATTTATATTTAAATATATTTATATATTTAAATGGGTCATTCAGAGCTTTAAAAATACGCTGTGTGAGCATACAGAGTCGGAATTCGACGAAACCAGTTTCGTTGGGACCGTAATGTCGAACTCTAGCTACATGTCCAGTTTGGTGATTTTTGGGTACCGTATGCGGTCGCAGTGATTTTAAAGGACAAGAGACAAGCATAAAATCGAGAAAATAAAATATAAAACCATAATATAAAAATATCCTAATATTTTTCTTAGCCAAATTGGAGGCCACGCCTCATGTCTTCATAGCCACAAATGGTACCTACCCAAACATAAGTATATATATATACCGTAACCTCCAAACGCAGCAAAACAATTCAAAAGAAAAATCAAAACAACTTCAATCCTCCACAATAAATTCTGAAATATGTATATATGGATCCAGCATGGAAAGAGCTTCGCGCCGGCACCGATTTTGTGAAGCTCGACATGGTGTTCTGGGGTTCAACGCGGACAACAGATACCTACGGTTCGGAAATCCTTGGGATTGAAGTAGTAATGAGAGATTTTGAGTTCGTTCTTGAAATTAGAAGCTTGAATAGCAGAGATCGGAAAACTGTGGGGTTGTTCGGTGGTGAAACTGTTCGCTGCCCTACTGTGTGTCGCGAGTTAGGTTGACGGACGGAGAACGCGAGGTGACACCGAGTCATCTGCAGCTGTGTTAGGGTGGAAGGGGGTTTGACGTAGTGAGTTTTGGTAATTTTTCCAAGAATTTAACTGAAGTGTTGATGGGGGATTTGGAGGTGGAAGTTCGGCCTGCTCTTGCATTGATGGGTATTGGAGCACGACATCTATTTGGGGAAGAACATAGGATGCGGGTTTGGGCTGAGAAGGGGGTTAGTGGGCCTTGTTTTAAAGGTAAGCCCAAGAAATTAAATTAGAAATGGGAATTTTAATTTAATTAAAAAGTATTCGAACTTGTCGGTATCATAACTTGACCGTACGATATCAGATTGACGAACCGTAAGTTGCATTGGGATCGTATGGACGGGAGCAACACCATGGAACTGACTAGGAGTGAATCCAAGCTCGTTACAATTTACAGCAAAACAAATTGTCCGTCTGAACCAAATCGAGCGATGGTTATCGTTATTAACGATGATCGTCCAAAGTGAGTAAATCTCACTAACTCTGAACAGTTTATAATTTCATGTTGTATTTTTAGAACGGTTAAATATTGGCTGATTGACTGTGTGTTGACTATTTGAGTGAACTGCTAGTCAGTTAGTGAATTTATATATTGATTCTGTTTAACAGAATATATCATATGGAACTGAAAGTGATGTTGATTTTATTGTGTAACATCTGTGGATGTAGGGAAACAGGTTGGAGGAACCCAACTGGGTTCCTCAACATTTATTTTACTGTTTTTCATATATTGTGATATGTGATGTGATATATAATTTGTTGTCAATTATATGTGTTTGGACGATATTGATCATCGTGATTTGATATGTTGAATACCATAACATACCGAAATGGTGAAAAGGGAATTTTCAAAATGAATATTGAAAATAGATTATTTATAACAAACAAAGGATTTTATAAAAGAGATAATATTTATAACAATCAAAGGAGATTTTATAAAAGGAATTATTTATAAATGGAATATTTATAAATAGAAATTCATTTATAAATGGAATATTTATAAATAGAAAATACTTAGAAATGAGACCTTAAAGGAACTATTTGCAAACCATTTGCAAATAGATTACAACGAGAAAGGTTTGTAAACCATTTACAAATCAATCAGAAAGAGAAATGTTTGTAAACCATTTACAAATGGAGTCGAAAGAGGAATATTTGTAAAACCTTTACAAATGAAATCGAAAAGGAGGTATTTGTAAAACCATTTACAAATAGAATTAATAAGGAAATATTTAGAAAATAAATAGAGTTATAAAAAGGAAATCATTCGTAAAGTGAAGAACCGTTACTAAAAGTAAATCTTTATAAATGAATAGTTTATTCGAAGGGAGTTAATCGAATATAGTATTCGAAAGTAAGCAAATTGAATTAGTTTTGCGAATTAGTTATTCGAATAGAGTTAAATAAATAAGAGTCATTCGAATTAGTTATTCGAATAGAGTAAAACACATATGAGTTATTGAATTAGTTATTCGAAAGGAGTTATCGATTATTAGTTAATCGAAGGAGTTATCGATATAGTTTATTCGAATAGAGTTAGAGGAGTTATCGAATATAGTTTATTCGACAGGAGTTAAGTGAATAGAGTTAATCCAAAGGAGTTAATCGAATAGAGTTAATTGAAAAGAGTTAATCGAATATAGTTACTCGAAAGAAAGGTTAAGTAAGGAAGTTAGTTAAAGAAATATAAAGTGAACTTTGCCTATTTCAAAGTTAGAAATGTTGTTCAGTTAAGGTCTGAGAGGTAGTTCTACCCCAACATGATTGGCTTCGTATTTAACTAAGGAATGGTTAAGGTTCGACAGTAAAGGATGGTTAAGTGAATTTAGTAATTAAAGGAAATGGTTTGAGTTGGCATAGCGATGTTTTATCTAAACATCTGCTTAATCCAAACGTAAGAGTTTGGAAATGTTTTCCAAAAAAGAATAAGAAATGTTTTCTAATATAGAAAACAAGGAATGTAAATGTTTTCCAATGTTAATAAATTTTATTTTCTAAATATAGAAAATAGCAAATGTTGGATATAGGGAAACAGGAGATGTAAAATGAACTAAAGAGATTAATGTTAAATGATGTTTGTTCGATATAATTTCCATCCGGAAATAATATCGTTGTTTGCACACTTGTTTTTCTTTGATAGTTAACTCACAGACTATCGAAGTTTTGACCATTTTAACGTTGTTAATATGGAGAGACCGGTTGGATTATTATCCAAAGAACCACTCTGTATTGGCAAAAGCATTGCGAATCATATATGCCAAAGATAATTGAAGACGGAGTAAAGTGCAAGGGCTATTGTATAAGTCTTAGATAATAGTGCCTAAGATGGATGTACTGAATAGTTCCTTCGGTTCATCCTGTTCCTGGATGACTTGTATAGACGGATGCCCGACAGAGTATTTCCAGACGATCACGTATATTGATTTCTTCAACCATACCAAGAGTGGAAGCGGAGAAGGAAACTTCTTTAGCTAACACGTAATGTTCTCTTGTAGACGTCAATCGGTGATTTGTTGGATTTGACGATGTGGCATTTGAAGTGAATTTGATGTGATGATAAAGCGTAGCTTCTAGCCTCACAAGCGGTAAATGACAGAAATCGGGCAGGCAGCATGGCTAAGTCGGTCGCTCCGAAGTAGGGTGTATAATCACCTGATCTAGAGTTTCATTTACTTCTAAAAATATATTGTCGATACTATCCCATTTGGGAAATGGTTGTTGATCCCAACCGTTGGTGATATACATTCGATACACTCAAGCGAAATGAGTGGTCGGTCATGTGTGGCCGGGTTGCAAGATGTTCTTGTTGAACCCAGTGTATTCCTTTCTAGAGGTACACTAGCGAAAGGTGGTTCCATACCTTGTCATAGTTGGAAACCCATTACCCAATACGTGCTTGCGGTTTTGATTGTATACTATATATGTAGAACGTGAGATGAAAGTGTTTCTGCTAGATGATTATTATATTGTGGTTGATAGACATTATTATAATATCAAAAGGTTTTTGATATAAAGATATTTTGGATTCTCATAAGGGAAAAACCCGTTCCGTTATACGGCGTGATCTTGTGAGATATTGTTTACTTGTTCAAACTGTTTTAAACTATTTTACTCATACCAGTCCCATGACCGACCCGGAGTTTATTTTTGTTTTGTTTCCCCTAAACTCTTGGGTGCCCAATTTTGTACGAGCAGTCAAGTAGTCGGAATTTACAGATACTTGAAGAGCTGGAGCAGGAGGCTTCAGGATCATATAGCTATAGTTATTTCCGCCATGTTGTAAGTGTTGTACTTTGATAATGATGTATATTCAAATACAAATGTATATTTCAAAGTTATGTTACATATATTATATGTTATTCGTTCCGCTGTGAGATTCGTGTTACTCTGATATTGTGTTCTTCTTCTTCTATTATAAATTTCTATCTTATCTTTCCTCACCCTATAATTTCTTTCATTAATGACCGGTATTTTCGATCCTTGGATGTTCGATATGTGTTGTATATCGGATAACCAAGATCGCCATTTTCCGGGTCATTACAATAAACACCCAACAATAGTTGCAAACAACTATCAACATCCAAAATGACATCCAATGTGCATTTTATTTTTATATAAGCTTCAATCAAATAATTGACGCTTACATAAATCCGTCAATCAACTGATTAACCGCAATTTCACACAAGGGAGATGTGTGAGTCAAATATCATCCCAAGACCCATGTGGGGTTTTCAACCAACAACAATTATTTAATAAATCATCACTCACATACAATGCACAAACCGTAGTCATAAATAAATACTCAACTACCAAATGCCATTTTCGGTGCCACAAGTGTCCATCCACGTCGTATGTCATACGAGTGTCAGATATTCATACAACGCTTCTAATGCAAATTATTTGTGAATAGTTCGTGTAACACCCCACGCCCGCTATGGTCACTCACTAAGGGAATGCCATAGCATCGGTGGAGTATTTTAGTGAATATAGAACAGAAAAATTACACCAAGACAGATATAAATAGTACTTGAAAATTTAAAACATCATCTCATAACAGCGGAAATAAACATGTCTGGTTACATCATAAAACCATGATAAAAGTCAAGTACAATATCCGTCAAAATAAAGAAATACATAATCCACCTCTCTCATACAATAGCCATAACAAAAGAAAAGATAACTGGATAACTGGAGCTTTACATCTACCCACGCTCCTCAAGACTGGAACAGCAATCCGATCAAGCTCTACTACCGCTAGGATCCACCGTAGGACCTGAGGGTTGGGAAAAAGATAAAAACAACGGGGTCAGACATAAGTCTGAGTGAGTCCTATAACTTTAACAATACAATCATTAAGGTAACCAGAGAAGACATAAACTTGACCTACGGTAATATCTGGGGATGAATGGCTACACTAAGCAGCTTGATAGACTTAGGATAAACTAAGATAACCGTCAGGACGCATTTACCCACCCAAGGATAATTACTAACTGCACCACACCAGTCATTCCTACTTAAAGGTTGATCCCTTCCAAGGACTTAGAAAATTTCCCCAGTAATCTCATGTACTCCTAGCCCACTACATAGGTGCCGTCTGCCCCTATCTCCACTAGGTGTACCCAGTAATTCTTACCCAGTAGTTTCGTGTACTCCTACATAGGTGCCGTCTGCCCCTATCTTCATTAGGTGTACCCACTACTCCCCATCGATCGGCTCCCTACCGTAGATACCCGTGCTGGTCCCACAGTGGGGTGTATCACTCCCCTAAAGTGGCTACCCAATACTAACGGTGCACGGCTTTATATCTACACGATGCAACAACGGCTTATCTACCAGCCCGGGCCCACACACGCATATGAAGCCCGTTGGACTTGCGTTGCCACCGCTAACCCGTTTTGGCCTCTTATAATCAAGCCCAATATGCGTGTCCCGTCACTCGACATGGGTCGAGCCCACAAAGATACGTTTGGGATATTGGTTGAAATGGGCCCCCACAAGCTACCCACTTAAGCTTGTCAAATATCTAGTGTATCCCACTTAACCCTTTAATCATGTTTAATTACATGTTTCCACTTGGTTAAGTATTCTAATCGTATTTTCTATTGCCACCCAAGGCAACCCACTAGATTCCTCATGCCACCCAAGGCAATCCCAAAATTTCCTCATGCCACCCAAGGCACCCACTTAACCCCTCATGTCCCACTACATGCTAATATGGTTAAGTGTTTCTTAATTAATTAAGACCGTGATCTCCCATAAAGACCTCCCACATTAGATTAGCTGTTATGACCGCCTGGTTAAGCCGGTAGAATCCGGGCAGTCTTACGTCATAACAGAGTCTAACCTCGTGTCTTTACCTTAATCACGTATTTAATTTTATGGCTAAGACCTCTCACATTGGGCTGACATTTGTAGCAACTGGTTAAGCCGGTCGGGTCCGGGCAGTTTTACACTACAAATGAGTCCAACCTCGTGTCTTAGTCGATTAATTACACCTAATTAATCACCCCCATATTAATTATCCCTAATTAATACCAAGTTTTCCATAACATGGGTAGACCTAACTCAATAGGTAAATTCCCATGGGGTAGACCTAACTCAATAGGTAAATTCCCACTTATGGTAATTTATTTTTATGGTATGCTTAATCATACCCAATCATTCATTCATTAACATATTTACCACCCCATCGTTCCCCACGTAAATCGTTCTCGTTTCATGACATAACAAAGGGGAAGATCATCACAAATATCATGGGTTTATCATACAACTTTGTCATGGGTTAAGAGGATGTCAACTTGCATATATGAGCATATATTAACCCAACTACATATAAACCCAAACTTGCATATTATCATACACATGGTTTGCATAACGTGTTGCATATGAGCTTGCATTTTACCATACACATATCTTGCATAACATGTTGAACTTGCATATAGGCATTCTCATAACTTGCATAACATGTTAAACATGCATTTAAGCATACACATAACTTGCATAAGTACTCACATACTTGCATAAGCATCCACATACTTGCATAAGCATTCACATACTTGCATAAGCATTCACATACTTGCATAAACATGAATAACTTGCATATCATGTCATTTAGGCATATACATATCTTGCATAAACATTCATATACTCGCATAAGCATGCATAACTTGCATATCACATAAATCTTGCATTTAAACATATACATGACTTGCATAAGTATCCATATACTTGCATAAGCATGCATGACTTGCATATCACATTAAACTTGCATATACTTAACTTGCATATCTCACTTTGCTAAACATGCATAATTCCACTTATTAAATATGCATAAATCCACTTGTTAAACATGCATATATCAACTTGTTAAACATGCATAAATCGACTTATTAAGCATGCATAAACCAACTTATCACATATGCATAATCATAGAGTAACATATCATCATACATGATTCAAACTCACAAATCCGCATTTAAGACCATAAGTCTCATTACACCCATTCTACTTACTTTAACAATTGATGTTAAAGTGATAGAAACTCACCAAAACACAATTAGAAAGCTAATGAAGAAGATTAAGATACTTAGAATGGATTAGAGAATGATTTGAGAGGGATTTGCTTGCAACTCCTTCGTGAACTAGTGGAGGCCATGCTCAAATTTCATTTTGCCATAGTTTAGTTACAAGACTTAATTATGAATGAATTAGGGTAGGGTTGGGGTCTTATTTATAGGATTAGGTGAGTGTTTTAGGCCCTTAGATTAACCCTAGATTAGGTTAGGACCCTTAGATTTAGGAAATCTCTAGAACCAGCCCTCCTAGCCAGCCTGAAACCCAACCTGGTGCAACCTAGTGCACCCAGGTTCACTGGGCGCCTGGACCCTGTCGACAGGCAAGTCGACAGGCATGTCGACACCCCTGTCGACAGGCCTGTCGACAGGCCTGTCGACAGCCCTGTCGACATGGGTTGGGCGGGAAGCTTCCCGCCTGGCCCATTCCAAATTTGAATATTTTGAATTTTTAAAATCTGTTTTAGTTTTGAATTTTCTGCAAACTTCATCGGGCCATAACTGGGCCATACGGACTCCGATTTTCGAAAACTCGGACTCTATTTCGCGTATTTTTCCGAGACGAACGTAATGACGCAGCCCGTTTCCCCTAATTCCCACATCTGAGTTTATTTATCTTGTAATTAGTGAATTTTAGTATTAACTAAAATTCGGGGTGTTACATTCTCCCCTCCTTAAAGGATTTCGTCCCCGAAATCTCTAAGCTAAGGAGAATGCATATCCTACCATCCAAACAACCATCTACTCAATCCATCAAACACTGGCATCCATTGTCCTTAAAACAATTTCTAATGATGTATGAGCATATGCAAAAAGTGTGTGTATATGTTCCCTATCTAACGTATGAACATATGCAAACCATGATAGTGCCATGCATCCATTATGTATGCGAGAAAACCCTATCGACACATACAATATCTATATGAGTGCACAATCATTCACCAAAATGCATCATCCATGTGATAACACAATCATTATACATCCATAAATATTTTCCTACACACAATTTTATGCAATATGCAATATGAAGTGACTGAGCCGATCTAGTGCCTAGGGTGTGTGTATATGCATCCACGAGCAACCACTAGCAAACACTTGCATCCACTTGCATCCATCAACCATAACATGTCTCAAACACATGTTTCAACCATAGGTTTACCCTATCTAAAGGTCAAAGGTACTAACGAGAGGACATACCAAAGATAAGATAAGTACTAGACAAGCGATAAAGGAGAAAGTAAGGACATACCCTCAAAAAGAAATGGGTACAATGAACGCATCTTCGCTTCCGTTTCCCAAGTCGCGTTGCTCTCATCTTTTCCCCATTGCACTTTGACTAGCTGAACCTCTCGATTCCTCAATTTCCTAGTCTCTGACCCAAGGATGCGAGTAGGAGCTCGTCGAATCGTCGCATCACGCTCAACCTCTACATCTCTAAGCAAGCTCGGCTCTACCACCTCTGCGGTCTCATGTAAGCACTTCCTCAAATGGGACACATGGAATACATCATGGACACCACTAAGTCTGTCAGGCAACTCCACCCTATATGCCATCCGTCCAATCCTTTCCTTGATAGGAAATGGCCCAACAAACCTTGGTGCTAACTTCCCAACGGATCCGAAGCGAACAACATTTCTCAACGGAGATACCTTAACAAAAACCATATCCCCAACCTCAAACTCAAGATCCGTCCTTCTCTTGTCCGCATAAGATTTTTGCCTATCCTGCGCTGCTTTCATCCTTCTTCGAATCAAATCAATCTTCTCAGAAGTCTCCCTAACCATATCAGGCCCAAGCAAGATCTTATCCGTAGATTCCCACCAACATGTAGGTGATCGACAAGGCCTTCCATAGAGAGCTTCGAAAGGAGCCATACCAATACTGGACTGAAAGCTGTTATTATATGCGAACTCCACCAGTGGAAGATGCTCTTCCCATGTACCTCCAAAATCTAAGATACAAAGCCTCAAAAGGTCTTCTAGAACACGATTCACCCTCTCAGTCTGGCCGTCTGTCTGAGGATGATATGCGGTGCTCAGACACAATTGAGTCCCCACTGCTTCTTGCAAACTTCTCCAGAACTCGCTAGTGAAGATAGGATCTCGATCACTCACTATGCTAGAGGGTACCCCATGCAATCGAACTATCTCTCGAAGATATACTGAAGCTAACCATGGAGCGGTCCTCTTGCTCTTCACAGGTATGAAATGAGCGCTCTTAGTAAGTCTATCTACCACCACCCAGATTCCTGTATTACCCTTCTTCGACCTGGGTAACCCGTCAATAAAATCCATCGAGACGCTATCCCACTTCCATTGCGGAACCTCCAATGGGTGAAGCAACCCACCTGGCTTCCTTTGCTCCGCCTTCACCTGCTGACATACCAAGCATCGAGCTACATATTCGGCCACATCTTTCTTCATACCGGTCCAGAAGAAAACCCTCTTCATATCTTGGTACATCTTATCCCCACCGGGATGAATGGTCATCCTAGAACGGTGTGCATCATCAAGAATAGCCTTCCTCAACCCTTCATCTAGCGGTACACAAAGTCTACCGTCTCTACGCAAGCACCCCCTGCCGTCTAGGGTGTACCTACTCAAATGGCTGGACGACTCCCCCCTTATGAGCTTCTCTATCAACTCAACCAACTGTGGGTCGTCCCTCTGGGCTTCCCCAATCCGCCCCAAAAGAGTAGGCCTAACTTCCAAGGAAGCTAGCAAACCGGGTACATGATCAAGAGGTCTGAAATCAAACATCGAGATAAACTCCAAGCTTCGTCGTTCCACGAACAATGGACTCAAGGACAACCTCTTCCTACTCAAGGCGTCCGCCACCACGTTACCCTTGCCAGGGGTATACGCTATCTCGAAATCATAAGATGCTAAGAATTCCATCCACCTTTGCTGTCTCAGATTCAAATCTTTCTGAGAAAACAAGTACTTCAATGATTTATGGTCAATGAACAACTCGAATCTCTCACCAAGAAGATAATGGCGCCAAATCTTAAGCGCAAAAACGATAGCGGCCAGCTCGAGATCATGGGTAGGGTAATTCTTCTCATGTGCCCTCAACTGCCTTCCTCCATAGGCTATTACCCTTCCTTCTTGCATCAAGACTGCGCCAAGTCCTGTCCCACAGGCATCGGTATAGACAACAAATGGCTTGCTCCCATCTGGCAATACTAAAACTGGAGCCGTGGTTAAAGCTCTCTTTAACCGTCGGAACGCATCATCACAATCTACGTCCCATGCAAAAACAAGATTCTTCTTTGTCAAGCGGGTTAATGGGGCTGATATCTTCGCGAAGTCTTTGATGAACTTCCTATAATAACCCGCCAACCCCAAGAAACTTCTTACTTCGGTAGCATTCTTTGGAACCTTCCAATCCTGAATCGATACTACCTTCGCGGGATCCACAGCTATCCCCTCCTTGGAGACCACGTGCCCCAAGAACCGTACTTCCTTCCTCCAGAAGTGACATTTAGAGAATTTAGCCTTAAGGCTATGTGCTCGAAGAGTCTTCAACACTTCCCCAAGATGTAGGGCATGCTCTTCTTCACTCTTTGAAAATACTAAGATATCATCCACAAAGACCACCACGAATTTATTAAGGAACTCCCTGAACACCCTACTCATCAAATCAACAAAGTATGCAGGGGCGTTCGTCAACCCAAATGGCATCACCAGCCACTCATAGAAACCATCCGGAGTTCTAAAGGCAGTCTTGTCTATGCTATCCTCAGCCACCCTCAACTGATGAAACCCTGTGGCCAAGTCCAACTGAGAAAATACTGAAGCGCCAACCAACTGATCGAAAAGATCATCTATTCTCGGCAATGGGTGTCTATTCTTCTTTGTGAGCTTGTTGAGTTCTCTATAATCTACACAAAGTCTGAGGGACCCATCCGCCTTCGTAGCAAATACTACTGGAGCACCCCACTCCGATATGCTCCGTCTTATGAACCCCTTCTCAAGTAACTCCCCTACTTGCTTATGGAGTTCCCTCCTCTCACGAGGAGCCATGTGGCGCACTGGTAAAGATACCGGTTTAGCATTATCCACCAAATATATTCGGAAGTCAATCTCCCGCTTCGGAGGTAAGCCCTTCACCTCCTCAAACACATCCGGATATTCCCGGACCACTGTCACAGATTGCAAACTCTCGACCGAAGCGTCTAGCGATTCAAGATAACTTAGCATAACAGAGTCCATGGGATTACAAGAAATCTCGAGAGTGTTACCCAAGCGGGTCATGAGCCTAACAACTCTCCTTTCGCAATCAAGAACGGCACCATTACTGGATAACCAGTCCATGCCCAAAATCAACCCATAGCCCGTGAAGCCCAACACAAAAGCATCACATCTAAACTCAATGCTAAGTATAGAAATCTTCAAACCCAAACATATCATGGACAAATAAGTGGAGCCCCCAATTGGGTTTGAAACAACCAAGGGATCATCTACCAGACTGGTGTCTAAGTGCAGTAACTCAACTAATGATGACGAAATAAACGAATGCGATGCGCCTGAATCAAACAATGTACGGACAGGATGGTCAAATAGAAAAACCAGACTTTCAACGGAAATAGTTCTACCTCTCTCCTGAATCGGTGGAACCGCGAGAGCCTGTACTTGCCCCCTAGCCTGACTCGGTGCCATAAGAGCTTGCACCTGTCCTCCTGAGGTAGATCCCGTCCTTTGCCCTTTCTTAGGGCAATCCTTCACTAAATGCCCTGCTTCGCCACAGTGGAAGCAGCCGGTCTTCTTCTTCTTGCGACAATCCTTGCTTAGGTGGCCAGGTGTCCCTCAATTGAAACACTTCTTCTTTTTGCTCTTGCCACCGTTGCCTTTCCCACCTTTGCTTTGTTGTTGTTGAGGTCTCTTTTGATCTCCCTTCTTCTCGGGTGCCTTATTAGCATTAGGACCCTTCTCTTCCTCATACATGAGTGCCATGTCAACTAGCTTCTCAAAGGTGGCCCCCATAGGGATATGAGTCATGGCCAACCCATGCATCGGTTCATTCAAGCCTTTCACGAACCTCAGAGCCTTCTTCTCCGGTGTATTCACCATATCTAGGCCAAACCTTGCCAATTGATTAAATTTGTTGACATATTCCTTCACCGAGAGATTCCCTTGCTTTAGAGTCAAGAATCTTTCCATATACAAGTTTTCCTCCGCCCTTGAAAGAAACTTTGCCACAAATCTTTGCCTAAAATCCGCCCAAGAGTCAACAGGGCGTTCTCCATTAGTGACCTCCCACCAGAATGAGGCCTCTCCCTTCATTAACCAAGCAGCCAACTTGACTTTCTTCCCTTCTTCCATCTCAAAGATATCTATCAACTCTTCCACCTCCTTAAGCCAATCTCTAGCCTCCACAAAGGTTTCAGATCCTTGAAAAGGTTTCCCTCCCATAGCTTTAAATTCCTTGCAAGTCTTAGCAAAAGTATCCGTGCGAGGAGGAGGGGGAGGAGGAAGATCGGGTGCTACGGTTGGTGGAGGAATATTCGCTGGACCCGCAGTGGTGGCCCTAGCCTCCATCAATCTCCTATACCATACTGGTACCGTCACACCCTCCGGAAAGTTAAGATCCTCAGCCATGCTGAAAGAAAAAGGAAAGATTCAAAACGGAGAATTCGAAGGATATAGATATGGCTATTGGGGATTATGCTTTTCTTTCAAAAACTTTTCTCTTAAAAGACATGTTTTTGAAAATATCTTTTCCAAAAATGTTTTAGAAAAATAGTTTTCTAAAAATTTTATCTGTTCCGGTAACCTTTACTCTGATACCACGTGTAACACCCCACGCCCGCTATGGTCACTCACTAAGGGAATGCCATAGCATCGGTGGAGTATTTTAGTGAATATAGAACAGAAAAATTACACCAAGACAGATATAAATAGTACTTGAAAATTTAAAACATCATCTCATAACAGCGGAAATAAACATGTCTGGTTACATCATAAAACCATGATAAAAGTCAAGTACAATATCCGTCAAAATAAAGAAATACATAATCCCACTCTCTCATACAATAGCCATAACAAAAGAAAAGATAACTGGATAACTGGAGCTTTACATCTACCCACGCTCCTCAAGACTGGAACAGCAATCCGATCAAGCTCTACTACCGCTAGGATCCACCGTAGGACCTGAGGGTTGGGAAAAAGATAAAAACAACGGGGTCAGACATAAGTCTGAGTGAGTCCTATAACTTTAACAATACAATCATTAAGGTAACCAGAGAAGACATAAACTTGACCTACGGTAATATCTGGGGATGAATGGCTACACTAAGCAGCTTGATAGACTTAGGATAAACTAAGATAACCGTCAGGACGCATTTACCCACCCAAGGATAATTACTAACTGCACCACACCAGTCATTCCTACTTAAAGGTTGATCCATTCCAAGGACTTAGAAAATTTCCCCAGTAATCTCATGTACTCCTAGCCCACTACATAGGTGCCGTCTGCCCCTATCTCCACTAGGTGTACCCAGTAATTCTTACCCAGTAGTTTCGTGTACTCCTACATAGGTGCCGTCTGCCCCTATCTTCATTAGGTGTACCCACTACTCCCCATCGATCGGCTCCCTACCGTAGATACCCGTGCTGGTCCCACAGTGGGGTGTATCACTCCCCTAAAGTGGCTACCCAATACTAACGGTGCACGGCTTTATATCTACACGATGCAACAACGGCTTATCTACCAGCCCGGGCCCACACACGCATATGAAGCCCGTTGGACTTGCGTTGCCACCGCTAACCCGTTTTGGCCTCTTATAATCAAGCCCAATATGCGTGTCCCGTCACTCGACATGGGTCGAGCCCACAAAGATACGTTTGGGATATTGGTTGAAATGGGCCCCCACAAGCTACCCACTTAAGCTTGTCAAATATCTAGTGTATCCCACTTAACCCTTTAATCATGTTTAATTACATGTTTCCACTTGGTTAAGTATTCTAATCGTATTTTCTATTGCCACCCAAGGCAACCCACTAGATTCCTCATGCCACCCAAGGCAATCCCAAAATTTCCTCATGCCACCCAAGGCACCCACTTAACCCCTCATGTCCCACTACATGCTAATATGGTTAAGTGTTTCTTAATTAATTAAGACCGTGATCTCCCATAAAGACCTCCCACATTAGATTAGCTGTTATGACCGCCTGGTTAAGCCGGTAGAATCCGGGCAGTCTTACGTCATAACAGAGTCTAACCTCGTGTCTTTACCTTAATCACGTATTTAATTTTATGGCTAAGACCTCTCACATTGGGCTGACATTTGTAGCAACTGGTTAAGCCGGTCGGGTCCAGGCAGTTTTACACTACAAATGAGTCCAACCTCGTGTCTTAGTCGATTAATTACACCTAATTAATCACCCCCATATTAATTATCCCTAATTAATACCAAGTTTTCCATAACATGGGTAGACCTAACTCAATAGGTAAATTCCCATGGGGTAGACCTAACTCAATAGGTAAATTCCCACTTATGGTAATTTATTTTTATGGTATGCTTAATCATACCCAATCATTCATTCATTAACATATTTACCACCCCATCGTTCCCCACGTAAATCGTTCTCGTTTCATGACATAACAAAGGGGAAGATCATCACAAATATCATGGGTTTATCATACAACTTTGTCATGGGTTAAGAGGATGTCAACTTGCATATATGAGCATATATTAACCCAACTACATATAAACCCAAACTTGCATATTATCATACACATGGTTTGCATAACGTGTTGCATATGAGCTTGCATTTTACCATACACATATCTTGCATAACATGTTGAACTTGCATATAGGCATTCTCATAACTTGCATAACATGTTAAACATGCATTTAAGCATACACATAACTTGCATAAGTACTCACATACTTGCATAAGCATCCACATACTTGCATAAGCATTCACATACTTGCATAAGCATTCATATACTTGCATAAACATGAATAACTTGCATATCATGTCATTTAGGCATATACATATCTTGCATAAACATTCATATACTCGCATAAGCATGCATAACTTGCATATCACATAAATCTTGCATTTAAACATATACATGACTTGCATAAGTATCCATATACTTGCATAAGCATGCATGACTTGCATATCACATTAAACTTGCATATACTTAACTTGCATATCTCACTTTGCTAAACATGCATAATTCCACTTATTAAATATGCATAAATCCACTTGTTAAACATGCATATATCAACTTGTTAAACATGCATAAATCGACTTATTAAGCATGCATAAACCAACTTATCACATATGCATAATCATAGAGTAACATATCATCATACATGATTCAAACTCACAAATCCGCATTTAAGACCATAAGTCTCATTACACCCATTCTACTTACTTTAACAATTGATGTTAAAGTGATAGAAACTCACCAAAACACAATTAGAAAGCTAATGAAGAAGATTAAGATACTTAGAATGGATTAGAGAATGATTTGAGAGGGATTTGCTTGCAACTCCTTCATGAACTAGTGGAGGCCATGCTCAAATTTCATTTTGCCATAGTTTAGTTACAAGACTTAATTATGAATGAATTAGGGTAGGGTTGGGGTCTTATTTATAGGATTAGGTGAGTGTTTTAGGCCCTTAGATTAACCCTAGATTAGGTTAGGACCCTTAGATTTAGGAAATCTCTAGAACCAGCCCTCCTAGCCAGCCTGAAACCCAACCTGGTGCAACCTAGTGCACCCAGGTTCACTGGGCGCCTGGACCCTGTCGACAGGCAAGTCGACAGGCATGTCGACACCCCTGTCGACAGGCCTGTCGACAGCCCTGTCGACATGGGTTGGGCGGGAAGCTTCCCGCCTGGCCCATTCCAAATTTGAATATTTTGAATTTTTAAAATCTGTTTTAGTTTTGAATTTTCTGCAAACTTCATCGGGCCATAACTGGGCCATACGGACTCCGATTTTCGAAAACTCGGACTCTATTTCGCGTATTTTTCCGAGACGAACGTAATGACGCAGCCCGTTTCCCCTAATTCCCACATCTGAGTTTATTTATCTTGTAATTAGTGAATTTTAGTATTAACTAAAATTCGGGGTGTTACAGTTCAAGTGTTGAACTCCAAAAGGGATATTGTAACTATATGATACAATTTCTAACTTGCAACTTAAAATGAATAACTAACTACTCTACTATACTAATTTAAGATAGAAGTTCTCATTCAAGCTAAACCAAATGCCACAACACTTCTAATGTAGATTTCTAAAGTAGATTTCCTTGTCGCGTGCTCGCCTTTTGTCGTTCTCCTCACTCGAATTTGTCTTTCTGCTTTTGAAATTACATGCGACCTCCAATCTTCACCAAACCTTGTCACTAGCACAAAAACGCCATTCCAGACAATTTTTTCCTAGTGCACTTTCTTCAAAAAATGCACCAATTCACCAGAAATTGCGAATCTTTGCTCCAGGTCTGCGATCTTCAAATGCATTTTCCGAAAAGCTCTGAACTCCAAAATTTGATTGTGATATGTCAAAATTATGGAGAACAACATGATCTACAACTTTGGTCTTATGGAGTTTCGGCTAGAAATGCACGGATTAAAAGTTATTGCGGAAAGAAGAGGAGGGTGTTATTTGCAAAACATGATTTTTGGAGAAAGAGGGGTTTTTGGAAATGGTGGGGCCCACGGCCGGAGATCGGTGGTCTGAGGCGGCGCAGGGGCCTGACTAACCGGAGGGGAGGTGGTGGCGGCGGCGCGGGGTCCATGGAGGTGGTGGTGGATGATTTAGGTTTAGGGTTTGCCACTAGAGAGAAAGGGGGAGAGATAAGAGGAGGAGAAGGGGTGGCCGACGGATGAGGAGCGGCGGCGGGTGGTGGGGAGGGTGCGGTAACCATAGAAGATGACGGAGGCCATTTTTAGGAGGAAGAAGAAAAAAAAGAAGGAAAGTGAAGAAGGAAGAGAGAAAAGTGATTTAAGTAAGGTTTTTCTCTCTTTCTCTCCGATCGCCCGACTACAAACGATCTCGTTTCCCACGAATTTCAGATACGAGATAATACACGCCAAGGCGAATCGAACGAATAAAGTTTCGTCGAATTTCGAGTTCGTTTGACCATCCATTTAATTTCTCAAACAGGCTCAAATAATGTTCAAAAAATTTGATTTTAGCGTGCCTTTTCTTCTTGTACACCCAAACGCTAACTCCAAAAATTATGGCCTTTTCGATTTAACCATTATTTGTCGATACGAATCCAAAAAAAATAGAATCGAATTCTGACATCGTCTCAATAATGTTCCTTTGCAAATTGATTGTTTGTTTTTGAACAAATGGTTTTGCCTCGTACGGCAACATACTGACTTCGCTCGATGCGCATTTTGGAACTCAGTAATGATTTGTCATTATGAATCAAAAAAAAATATCTTGTCGAATTCTGAGCTTTCTAGCAAAATTTCACTTTTTAAGGGCTATGCAATGATTTTAAAAATCGAATTTTTAAAATTTTCAAAAACAAAGCTTATAAATAAATTTAGTAATATTACTGAGTTTATTTTAGGTCAAATAAAATATAAAAGTAATTTTAAAATTATTCTCAAATCTATTAGCAAAAATAACCAACTTATATCTCATATTCTTTAAAACAACTTAAATTAAAATTTTAAATTGGTTCTGAAAATATGGGTTGTTACAAATAAACTCGAAAGGGTGTGACTTATTAGCCCGTAAATCAAGTTAGGTTTGATTGTACCCGAAAAGCAGTTGCGTATGTCTTGGCTGCCTGGATATACATGACGCCGTGCCTACAGGCCAAAATTCTAAAGGGTGCCTCCATATAGCCTTGAAATCAAGAAGTGTAAAATATTTTGAAGATATCAAAAATCCATACAGGCTTTGGTGCGAGACTGGATGTAGGGCTACTCTAAACTAGTATAAAACCTGGTGTGTTGTTCTTTTTACTTTACTTCTTTTTATTGCTTTTGATTCTATTGTGATTTATGTGACAAATCTATGATAAATAACATACATTAAAGTATAATTAAAGTAATTCAAAAAAGATTCATATAAATCCCACCAACACTATACACCCTCTCAAGTGTTAGATTTGCCTTAAGTCCACTTCCGTTGGACCCACAATTGGTACTCGAGCATTTGTTTTTAAAGTATTCATAATTTGATTTTTAAAACGTTTTGATGGCTAAATAACACTAGTATTTGAATTTTTTTAAAGACTGGTATTCATAATTATATTTTTGAATGATTTGGTTTTTAAATATTAGTAATTTGAATATGAAAAGTTTAAACACTTTTATAGAAAAACATTTTTTGCATGACATCATTCTATAAATTTGTATCCATGTAGTCTGAAAAAGCACTTAATTCTTTGAAAATTAACGGTTTGCATATCAGGTGTGTTATATGGCTTTTGGTGATGCCTTGTAGTTAATCATCACAAATAAGCAAGATAAATGGATTTTAATGATATTCAAAATAGATGATAGAAGATTAAGAGAAAGAAAGAGAAACAATGGAGATGAAGATGCTTGAAGACAAACCTTTGCATGGAAAGATGATAGCATTGGACTAAAGGACATCAATAAAATATGTAATTCTAAAACTTTATCTTTTATTTTAAATTAATGAATGCCCAAAGTAGAGAGCAATTTTTTATCTTCAAAATAATCAAAATATATGTAAGCAAGTTGAAAAAAGATTTCCCTCCGAAAATAATGACTACTTTTTTAAATAGAAAAGACACTTTAGTTTTTTGAAACATCTTATGATTTTATCAATAAAGCAGTCTAAAATTTAAATATTAAAGAGTTAAAATTAATACTAAGTATTGAAAGTTTGGAAAAGATTTTAAAGAATAACTATTATTTTTAATTTTATAGAAGTTTCACAAAACCGACTATACACTTTGAAAACGAGGCAAAAAATGTAAAATGAAGTAGTATGTTTTAAACCCAATAAATTATAAATTAATAATTCATTATTGAATTTTTTCACGTGTATAATAGAGAGATATACATGATTGCGTAAAATACTCGGAGTCAAAATTTGAAATTTAACTATTATATTATTTTTAGATGAATAGACACTTGGTTAGTTACCACTTCTATATTTTCAAATTTTGAACCAAAATTTATATTTTTATTGATCTTAAAATTATGTATTTTTTTCAATAATAATTTTTTTATATAAAATATAATCAATACTTATAATTATACAAAATTATAAAAGCATTACAAATAATTTAACATATTTTGTATTTTGTTTAAGACTAATTACTCTCTTTTAATGTCAAACAAACATATTAAACATTGTAATCTTATAAAAAATTACGAAACTTTTAAATTGAATAATTTTTCATGAAAATTTATCCTATGAAACTGCATACATTTATATACGTTATCAAAATTTTCAAGCCAAAATTTGAAGTATTGATATTTCATTATTCCCATATAATTCGTCACTTACGGGTTAAAACAGCCATTTTTCTAAGACGTGCCATTATAATATGGAATTTTTATTTCCTTTTATACAAAAAAAATTAACAAATAAAGATCATTTTCTAGAGTATAATTAGTATACATAACTATATTTTTTTTTTTGAATACTTTGGACTGATGAAACATTTTTGTTTATTTTGATTAAAATGAACAAACACTTCAGATACTAACTTGTATTTTTAAAATTAAATTTACTTTTGATGATATTATCACTTCATAATTAATCATAAATATTTCCTAAAACATTACAATTTGATTTATTTCTAAAAACAACCCATTAATCATTTTCACGATTATAACAATAGAAAAGCATACCTTTTTCATACTTCCAACTCTTCCAATATCGGTTTTACTTCCCTCTTATTCCTCACAAATTATAGATAAGAGCTTAACTACATAATTTCATCTAACTTATTGAATAAATGTGGAATATAATCCACTATTTAAAGGTTTCCTTAGTTAATTAGAATGCACCCCTTGTCTGCGTTCGAATAAATAAGAACAAAAATTCGAAATGATAGGTTTATTATGCTTGTCATTTAGAACACATGCATGACGCCAAGTATCCTTACACATGTAATTAAATTAATGCATATGAAATTTAAAAATAATAACTACTAATTACATCATTTCATATGTTAGAGACACATTATTTCATATATAATAGAATTGTTATTTGCATTAAATATAACTACTCACATTCTTTTAATATATATTTTTAATAGTTCTTATTTTAGTTTTTTTTAAATATTGCGCAAAGTTGACCAATTTTTATAGTGATATGTATAACTTTATTATAACAAATAATAAGTACAGAAAATGCAGGTGATAGGCAGATTGCATAGTAGCTACAATCAGTTTCTAAAGTGGGTCGACCATTACAGCTAGCTAATAACACAGGAGCATAACTACCAATCTATACTACCAATTGATGCATGTTCCACGCAGGGAGCAACCATTACAACATCATACACTACAAACGTGTGAATAACATAAACTTACATACACTCATAGGCCTAAAAAACCATTACAATCGGCAACTTCTACAACAAGAGAAGCTACAAAAACCTTGACAAGAAAACTACGCAAAACTTGACAAGAAAAATACATGAATAGTTTAGAATACTAAAGTGGCAGTAAGTCAGTTTGCACAAACCCAGGTCATCATCTGAAAACAAATCCCTAGCAAAAACACTGGAGTAAACCTAGTTGATAAGAGGGGTCACAACTACCATACCAGCAAGGCACTGACACATGACATAGACAAAAAAATCTCCCAAGAAATAGCCTTCAAACATCAATAACATGACATGGAACATAAGTGGGAACCACATGGAACATAAGTGAGAACCAGATGGAATTGCTACAAGAAATAAGCATATACATAGTACCCGAAAGCAAGTAGATGACACTCCTCCTTTGCCGAGGCAATTGCCAAGGAGATGGTCCGAGATCAGTGTAAAGATGCTCAAAACAAATACATTAAACAAGTCATAACCCAGACTTACAAAATAACCTCCCAACCATTGCAGATCAACATCTAAAAGACAGAAAAACAAGAACCGCTCACTCACAAGCACCAAATCCAACCTCCAGCAAGACCAGACACAACCTCAACACCAAACAAACCTCACTACACAAGTCAGACACTTACAACCCGACCAAAAATCAGCAAATACAGACAACGACCCAATCAAACTAAAACTACTACAAAGTAAAGCTCACCAGAACTAGCGAACAGATCTCAACAGCTCATCGAAGAAACTTCGATCCAAACCAATCACCAATGCTATGATCAGCCTTTAGAGAAGAAGTACACTATAGATTTGATGACCATAGCAGCATGAGAGAGTGGGGGTCGCGAGAGGTGTAACAATCAGACTTTGATTGCTTGGGTAGAAGAAAAAAATGGGTTAAAAAAGATGCTGGAATGTGGACAAGGGTGATTCCAGCTCCAGTTCGTCAGAGGGAGGCCGTAGATCATAAGAGACCAGGCTGCAAGGTGAAGAAGGAATGGTGAAGGCATTGCATGAAGTTCTCATTGTGTGAGGAGGAATATTGGAGCTGGTATCAGTGTGTATCCGCGTGTGCACCAATTTCATGCACACATATGATACACGGATAAACAGTTAGAAATTAAGTTTGAATTTGTGCAGTGGTATTCAGTCATGTAGTGTGATGTGTGTGAGGAGCATTAGCCATGTGATAATACTGTTTTGGGCTTAATTGTGTAAGCTGTCTCTCGGCCTGTTAAGGTTGAAATGTTAGTATAAATACTTGTATAAGGGATCATTTTGATATGAATGGAAAAAGTGATCAGATTGTGCAATTTCAATTCTGGTTGTTAATTGTAGCTATATTCGTTTCTTTCAGTAGTTGTAGTTACATTTTCCAGTAGCATATAATAACATTTAGATAGTTTAATTCTAGTTAGTTTAGATAGAATTAGTTGTAATCCCTTACTATGTGTAGGATTTAATTTGTTCAATTCTTGATCACTGTTATTACTGAATATAGATTTAAATGTCATCTTGATTCTGCAGCTTTAATTCCCCATTGTTCGATTTACTAGCTCAATTCTCCTTCATTGATTCAGAAATTCCCTTATTCTTCAAATTAGGGTTTATCCTTTTTGAATAACATCAAACACAATCCATAATTCCACAAATTCCACCAAGTTCGTGTTGTTTCACCACTGATCCACCAAGAATCATCGTCATAGTCCACCATTATCATTCTTGCAAACCCAATTGTGCACTCTGATATCTCCTCCACATGTTTGTTGAAATTCCCACTTCATCAATAACCCCCCAAATTACTATGGTTAATCAAGCTAACCCTATTGACCATGGGATAATTCGACCCAGTAATAGCCCTTACTCATCCCCAGTTGTAATGGTATGGAAAAGAGATGGTACATGGAGATTGTATATCGATTATAGAGCCCTCAACTCTCAAACTATCAAGGACAAATTCCCTATACCATTGATTGAGGACCTATTTGATGATCTACATGGTTCACAATTTTTTTCTAATCTTGATTAAACTCCCGATACCATCAAATCAGGATGTATGAACCTGATATTTTCAAAACTGCATTTAAAACTCATGAAGGCCATTATGAGTTTGTTGTAATGCCCTTTGGTCTTGTGAATGCTCCATCTACCTTTCAATCTCTCATGAATGAAATCTTCAAACCCTACTTAAGAAAATTCATTCTTGTTTTCTTTGATGAGATTCTGATTTATAGTCGGTCTTGGAGTGATCATCTTGAACAATTAAGGATTACATTTCAAATTCTAGATAAATATCAGCTGAAAATTAAACTTTCTAAATGTCATTTTGCTAAAACTTCTTTATAGTATTTAGGTCACATCATTTCTAGGGATGGAGTTGCTATAGACCCTAGAAAAATTGAAGCAGTCATGAATTGGCCTATACCTAAAGATTTGAAGGCATTAAAAGGGTTCCTAGGCCTCACTGGGTACTACAGGAGGTTCATTAAAGGCTATGGGATCATTGCTAAGCCACTGACTAATTTGTTAAAGAAGGGCTCTTTCAAGTGGAGTGATGTAGCCACATATGCATTTAATCAATTGAAGAAATGCCTTACTAATCCTCTAGTACTTACATTGCCTGATTTTTCTATGCCCTTTACTCTTGAATGTGATGCATGTGGAAATGGAGTTGGTGCAGCACTTGCTCAAAATGGAAGGCCAGTAGCATATTTAAGTAAGGCATTGCGTGGAAAGAATTTGGGGCTATCTACTTATGAGAAGGAGCTGCTAGCAATCATTATAGCAACAAAGAGATGGAATCA
This sequence comes from Allium sativum, assembly GCA_030737875.1. Lineage (NCBI taxonomy): Eukaryota > Viridiplantae > Streptophyta > Magnoliopsida > Asparagales > Amaryllidaceae > Allium > Allium sativum. Next base: position 401,451,874 of record CM060922.1, on the reverse strand, counting down.
ATATTTGATGGGCAGAAGATTTATCATCAGAACTGATCACCAAAGCCTCAAACACTTGCTTACAAAAAGATTGACCACAGGTTTACAACACAAGTGGATGACTAAACTACATGGCTTTGACTACAGTGTTTAATACAAGAGTGGCAAGGAAAATACAGTAGCAGATTCTCTGTCAAGAAGGGATAATGAGGGAATATAAGAAGTGCAAATACAAGAAATCACTTCAGTCCAGACTCCCTGGTTTGATGAACTTAAGAAAGCCTTACAGATTCTGAATGGTATAAAGAGCAATTACAGAAGATTAAGGAAAATAAAATGCCATAAAAATATAAGGCAGTGGAGGACTTGATATATTACAAAGGAAAGATATTCATTGATCATCATCTCTCTTCATTAATTCAAATTTTGATAAGAGAGCATCACTCAACTCCCCTGGGTGGCCATGCAGGAGTTCGAGCCACTATCAAAAAACCGAAGCAAGTATTTTATTGGAAGAAGATAAAGCATCATGTTGAGCAGTTTGTGAAAGCATGTGAGGAATGTCAAAGAAATAAACATGAAAATGTGAAGTATCCTGACCTACTTCATCCCTTTCCAATACCAGAAAGAATATGGAAAGATTTGTCTATAGATTTCATAATATGCCTACCAAAGAGTCAGAAATATACTATGATTTTTGTAGTTGTTGATCGGCTGAGTAAATATGCACATTTTTCCCCTCTCTCCCATCCATATACAGCCAAGGATATGGCACTTGTATTTTTCCAGGGTGTCTTCAAATTACATGGTTTGCCTAAAACTATTGTAAGTGATAGAGATTCTATATTCATGAGTAGCTTTTGGCAAGAAATATTCAGGTCGCAAGGAAGCATACTCAAGTATAGTACGGCCTACCACCCTCAAACTGATGGCCAAACTGAAGTGGTAAATAAAATACTAGAGTGCTATCTGAGGTGTTTTTTATGTCATAAACCAAGTGAATGGTCTAAGTGGCTGGTAGTAGCAGAATGTTGGTTCAACACCAATTGGAAAACTTCTACCAATAACACTCCATATAGAGATGTGTATGGAATTGACCCTCCAACCCTACTTTCCTATGTACCTAACACAGCAAAGGTAGAGCGAGTTGAAGAACACTTGTACACCAGAGATATCATGATACAGTTTTTGAAAGATAGTTTGAAGAAAGCACAAGAAAGAATGAAAAAATTTGCTGATCAGAAAAGAACTGAAAGGGCTTTTGAGATAGGTGATTGGGTATTTTTGAAGCTTCAACCGTATAGGCAAATCACTGCTAGAAGTCAGAAGACTCATAAGCTTTCTCCCAAGTTTTATGGACCTTATAAGGTGATTGAGAAAATTGGTGAGGTAGCTTATGAATTACAGTTGCCATTGAATGCAAAAATACACCCAGTTTTCCATGTGTCTCAATTGAAAAAGAAGATTGTTGACACAGTGTTAGTACGGCATGATGATCCAAGTTTTGTAAAAGAAATTGTTGATCAGCCTGAAAGGATATTAGACAGAAGAATTGTACCCAGAAACAATGAACCAGTGGTGCAAATTTTTATAAAATGGAAGGAAAAATTAGTGAAAGAAGCAACTTGGGAGGATTACTGGCCAATGATTAGAAGATTCCCTACCCTGGATCTTGGGGCAAGATCCATCTTTGAAAGGGAGAAGAGATGTAACAATCATACTTTGATTGCTTGGGTAGAAGAAAGAAAATGGGTTAAAAAGATACTGGAATAGTGGACAGGGGTGATTCCAGCTCTAGTTCGTCAGTGGGAGGCTGTAGATCATCGGAGACCCGGTTGCAAGGTGAAGAAGGAATGGTGAAGGCATTGCATGAAGTTCTCATTGTGTGAGGAGGAAGATTGGAGCTGGTATCAGTGCGTATCCGCGTGTGCACCAATTTCATGCACACATATGATACATGGATAAACAGTTAGAAATTAAGTTTGAATTTGTGCAGTGGTATTCAGTCATGTAGTGTGATGTGTGTGAGGAGCATTAGCCATGTGATAATACTGTTTTGGGCTTAATTGTGTAAGCTGTCTCTCGGCCTATTAAGGTTGAAATGTTAGTATAAATACTTGTATAAGGGATCATTTTGATATGAATGGAAAAAGTGATCAGATTGTGCAATTTCAATTCTGGTTGTTAATTGTAGCTGTATTCGTTTCTTTCAGTAGTTGTAGTTACATTTTCCAGTAGCGTATAATAGCATTTAGATAGTTTAATTCTAGTTAGTTTAGATAGAATTAGTTGTAATCCCTTACTATGTGTAGGATTTAATTTGTTCAATTCTTGATCATTGTTATTACTGAATATAGATTTAAATGTCATCTTGATTCTGCAGCTTTAACTCCGCATTGTTTGATTTACTAGCTCAATTCTCCTTCATTGATTCAGAAATTCCCCTGTTCTTCAAATTAGGGTTTATCCCTTTTGAATAACATCAAACACAATACATAATTCAACAAATTCCACCAAATTCGTGTTATTTCACCACTGATCCACCTTAAATCCACCAAGAATCATCGCCATAGTCCACCATTATCATTCTTGCAAACCCAATTGTGCATTCTGATATCTCCTTCACGTGTTTGTTGAAATTCCCACTTCATCAATAACCCCCAAATTACCATGGCTAATCAAGCTAACCCTATTGACCTTGCCAAGAGGTCGTAAGCACTACCAGGATCCAATCAGATGAAAGGCGATAAGGAACTGTGCGTATAGAGTTAGGGTTAAGGAAGGCAAGGAAAAAAAAAGGAAAGTGGTAGATCTGGCAGAGAGAACAAGTTCTAGGAGAGAAAGCAAGGAGTAGGATGAAATCTGAAAGGCATGATAGCATTTTCACTATAATGATGAAATTTGAGTCATGGAAGGAGAGCGACAAGAAGATTGGTGGACAGAGCGATAGAAGGTGGATAAAAATAGCGAAGGTTAGAGAATATGAGGAAGAAATGAGGAAGAAAATGGGTGAAACCCAATATCCATTAACGATGAAAAGCTTCGTGATTGAAAATCTTTGCAAAACTTGTTTATTTTAGTTATTCAATCATTGCTATTTTTATATATAATATTATATTATAATATTTTTAAGTTAATTAAAAATATTTTAGTATATCTATAGATATTTTATAAAGTAATTACAATATATACATATGTAGTAGCCCGCATTTTTAATTAAATAATAAAATTAAAATTTGATAAGTTTTCAGAAATTGGTCACGGAATTAGCGTTATTGCATCCATGGCAATTTTCTAATTAATTTAGACCTATGGTTTGCGAAAAACAGATTTAAAATGAAAATTTTATCTTTAAATAATGTATGACAGCAAAAATGAAAAGAAGATATATATGAAGGACACTTAGAAGAACAATGACCACCAATGTTTTTAGACTTCTGAACAAAAGCTTATGTAGTCCAGTTGGTAGATGCATGTTTCTCCTACGTGAGTAGTGCGAGTTTAAGTCCTGCTAGGGTCATTTTTTAATTTTAAAGGGATGGCTAAAGAAGTGTATCTTCTAAGAGAAAAATATGTATAAATGTACATATAAGGAAAATTATACATATAGGTGAGTGTAAATACACACACACACACACACATATATATATATATATAAAAGAAATCCAAAATAAACCTGCAATCAATAAAATAGGTAAGAAATAAATGATGGCATAACATCATTTGAATTTTGAATAGAAATAAAAATTGTGTGAGTGTGCACACACACACATAAATTCAAATGTAGAAATTAAATATGTAAGTTATGAGCAGAAAGCAATAAATGTATAATAAATAAAAATGGATAAGAAGATAGCTGCATTTGAAATTTCAATATATAAAAAGGGAAGAAAACAATGAATTGATAAGCATTATTAACTGCATTAATTGAGCAGATGTTAACAAACAAAGACTTAAAAGGTTATATGCATCTACATGCGCACAAATTCGAAAGTTGAAACGAGGTATGTATTATTAGAGGAAAATAATAATTCACATCAGCAATATTAAGTAATAAAACAAATGTTGAACGTAACGTTAAATAAAATTTATTAGCCGTTGAAATCACGTTTAGACCCAGGCTCTGGGTCGATCCAGGGAATACATGGGTCGACCATAGGGTCGACACACCTCTAAGGTGGGTCAACACATGGGTCGACCCACCCAGGCCAGATCTATTTGTTTTGGTGGCATGTATTTCTTTTTTGAATGATTTAGATTTTATTTTGTTAAATCCAACATACCAAAATTTCCTATACACCTATAAATAGACTAGCAGGGCCTGGCCTCCAACTCATATTTTTTGAGATGACGCCAAGGCTATGACATTTCCTTTACTCTACAAATCTTTAAGAAATTAAAAAGTTAGCTTTGGGATATTTTAATTTAAGATTTGAAGGCAAATAATGTAAATCTACAACATAGGTGTTCAAATTTCTTATTAACATGAGGTAAGTCCTATGAATTTAAATTATTTAGATTTCTTTCTTCCCTTATTCTTTTAGTACTAGATTTGTAAATCCGTGGGTATTTTAATAATAGATTCAGTTATAAGAACACAAAATCATAGATCTGAGTCAGATTCAAGGATTGGAAAGCAGTCAGGTGGGTGGATTTAGAATTATACCTTTTGGATAACGGTATATTTACCATTTACATTCCCCGTTATTCTTAACATGTTACATAACTGTAATTTCTGGTAACTACGATATAATTTATTTTTAAATATGTTAAAAATATGTTGTTGTAAAAAATATATTCTATTAATCTTCTGTTTGGATTAAGAATTGTGGAATTTACAATAAACATGTTCCTGAAATTGTATTTGATGACAAATTGGATATGTTGTAAATAGAATTACAGTGAAATTGGGAATAATGGAAAAGAATAGATATGCCTAATTCATATGGAAAATTTATAGTGATTGAAAATGGTAAACAAGAATAAACATCTAACTCAGAAAATAAAAGGGAAAATCGGTAGTGGACTGAGTTAGTTGGATTTTGAAAAAATGGATATATTTCCATAGCGGAAAAATTACTGTAAACGTAGTTGCAAGAAAAGAAAGGAAAATTGGATTAGTGTGAAATAGGAATTCTTTTACCATATTGCACACTAGTCAAATATAATACACATGTATGTCCAAGATGAAAATAAAAGAAATAACTTGCAACTATAGGTCGTGATTGATGTGCGTTATGCAAATGGATCTTTACATTTTTTTGCTAATCAATCTAATGAGGTGCGTGAAATGTTTTCCTGAAATAATGAGAATATACAAAACGGTAAATGGATGGATGTTACAACAGTAGAAGTTTGGTTAATGTTAAGGAACCAAGGGTAAATGTGGTAAACAGGGAATATAACCTATTATAATTAATTATATGAATGAGAATGTAATATTATAGTTAGGCTTGTCCTAGGGACGAGTGGAATTATAACATGGGTTATAATAAATGGGAAGAGAACTTATTAGTAAACCTTAGTTAAGAGAACTAAGTTAACAAGTAAATAACAATAGGTTGTGATGATAGTGTAAGATGAGGTTATGAGTAAATAAGAAAGAATAAAGTAGACTTATGGAATGAAATAAGTTGTACTTAATTATATATTAAGTAGACATGTCATATGGAAATATGAGGATTGGAGAAGGATATACTTAATTATACATTAAGTACAACATGTTTTTGAACTTGTAAACACGTAATTAGACAGTAAATGACATGGTAATAAAAAGGGGTTGTAGATTACTTTCATTGATAACAATCCGAGGACAAAAGGGTTGTAGATTGATTTTGTTAATTACAATCTAAGGAACAAAACACTGGGCTTATTAATGAACTTAAAAGGGGTTAAGTTAAAACAATTGATTAATAAGCGAAAATAAAGGGGTTGTAGATTACTTTCGTTAATTACAATCTGAGTGTAAAAAGTTGTAGCTTACTTTCGTTAATTAGCAAACTAATAAGATAAAGCAAGCGCGTGATTAAAAGATTAGACATAGGGTCTAATAACACATGTTGCATGATGTGCTTGGACCAATCCACACATACAAAGGTGAAGAACCCAACGAGGTAGATCATCGTGGTGTCTGAAGACACGAGAAGAGCACATCCATCTGATTATTCTGCTTGATATTCTGTCTGATTTCTCTGCGGGACTGGAGGGAAGCACACGACTTTTGAGGGATGTGGTAGGGTACTCCATGGTGGTCCTCTGTACGATGCATGCTCAGGCTGTACTCATGAGGTTTGGTATGCCCGGTACCACCCGGAGAGTATATCGTGACTGCAACTGTAATTTGGTAGTCAGAAGGCTGTGGCGGATGCCGCTGGATGATTCGGTGGTTTGCCTTAGGAGAGGCGGGTCAGGACCAATAAAGGATAGTAATTGTCAGGTACCTGTCATCGGCAGTCAATGTATGACACAGAAAGACTAGAGCTAAACCTATAGACCATCGATCTTTCACTATCGAGACGTTGGTTGCGGGCACACGAAATTGGATGTTAAATTGTTTGTTAGGGGCACGTCACTTAGCTTTTGGTGTAGTCTTTCATTAGTTTAAGGAGGGGCTAGGGTGGGGACATAGCCACCGTGAAAATGCAGACCATACTCTGGATAACTGTATTGTAGGCCAAATGAGGCAGGCCTTTACAGATATGGAAAGTTCTCGACCGAGTTTCATGTATTGGATGCGGCCCTATTATGGGACTTGGGGTACAATAAAAAGTACGTTCGTGTGAGGGTCCAGGTACACGCACTGGGTGGTGTATCATAAACGGTAGAGCATTCTCCATGTTGAGACTTGATAAGACTAAGGAGTTTGGATATGACAATCTGTACGCTTACATGGTATAAGTTGTGTGTGATTACGTGATGTAATGATTTGGATTTCCGTACGTCGTTCAGCGTAGGTTGAATGTTGCATACGCTTCCATGGCGTGATAGTGGAGACCGTACAGGAGGGTACTATAGGGAGTACCTTGAGATGTGGGGGTATAGCTACATATATACTATATTAGGTTTAATCTATCGAGGAGTACGACGTGAGTACAGAGCCTTGAGTGTTGTTAACCCAAATAACCTAATAATTAAGAAAACATAATTAATGGTATATGTAGGTTATTTCAGAATGTATAATTTGTCTAGTCAGCAGAACTTTGTGTTCTGACCCCCTCCTCATAACATGCTCGCAGGCTAGGTTTATAGCAGAGATTTGATAGCATTGGATACTGGTTAGACAATATTATTACTTTGGTAAGGCTATATTTGATTATATTACATTTTATACATTCCGCTATGAGATGTTTACCAATCTTTGATATATTTAATTTATCTGTCTTTTCTGCAAGATACCAGACAAGTCGGCTCAAGCTTCGATAGATTGAGATTTTTGAAAAAAAAAATCCAGCAGTCAAAATTCGGGTTGTTACAATATAAGTTTTAATTAGTTTGAATAAATTATGTTTCGCTTATCAAATATTATGATTAATATAATTTGTTATAATTTTTAATAAATCTAATTATATAAAGTCTTTGCCAAAATTTGACACTTAAGTTATATAATAATAACATTTGTTTCACATAAAATTATTTTTCATTGATACATCACTTAATATTATATTATTTAATACATTAAGCATCGATTTTTCGTATTACTTAGGAATTTATTCATATTTATGTTTGATCATCATTTATAGAAAATATTGATCATGATTTATAAGTTATAAATTCACATATTACATCATTACAATATAATAGTCAATGTATCATTTATGATTCATTATCATAATATTATATGTTATATAAAAGTTCATTCCCCTCATTCTTTATTTTTTTTAATAGTTTCCCCGTTCATATTTAGTATTAATTAATTAAATAGTTTTACATTTTATTTGGCTAGTCCACAACATATAACGGAAATAATACAAAATTTTACATTAATAAAACTTCATTAAGAAATATGGATTTGTACGAGTAAAACTTACTGTTTTGGATTAATTTATATAAATTGATTTATGTGATTGACTTTTGATTACTTGGTTTATAAAGAAATTGCAAAAGTTTCAAGATAAATAAAATTTGTAGAATTGATTATTTTTTGATTGCTTTATGATATGTATGGTTGCTTTGATTTGAGTTAGCTTGAAATGCTTGTTTGTTTGTTTTTCTGTTGAATTATTGATTAACAATAATGATTTTCATATTATGTTTCAAATTCCTTCTTCGCATTATACATTTTTAAGTTTATAGTCTATTATTAAGAGGGAGATAGTAATTGAATTGTTTTTATAGTTGAGACAATAATTGAGTCATGTCATTATTTATGACAACTAGTATTTGAGTCGGATGTAGTTTAGATTTTGATTAGAAGTAATCAAAAGAGTTCTGGAGAATAGTATTTGACTGATGACAAAGAAAAAGAAATAAAATACGGTGTTGGAGTAAAGGGCATTTGATGGAGTAAGGGAGGGTTGTTGAGGTAAATGTGAATTAGGAAAAATATTTTATATAAAGGTGGTCATCATCAAAAAGGGAAATATTGTTTAATGCAAGGATGTTTTGATGATAACAACAATGGGTATAATAGAAATAACGATATTGGTATAAAATATATTTACAATTATTAGTTACTACCAATGGTTATAAATATAGTGTATAGTACACACTTTATAACAGATGTTGATAATCAATACTGTACAGTAACAAAACTGTCCGTGATGTTATAAAGATGATAATCATGATTCATGAGCTATCAAGATTTCAAGAGTTCAAGAATAACGAAGATATGTATTAGTGTCTTAGGTATATATATTAAATCTTGATTGCACTCTTCTGATCTATTTTCAAAATAGATTTTTCGAAGTAATTATTTTTAAGATTTAAGTTTGATATTTTATGTTTCAAATTTCAAATCTATTTAATTTGGATTTCAATTATATTTGATATTATATCCATTTATTATTTTAATTTTTATTATATTCAATATTTGATGTTGTATTTCAATCATTTTTAATATATACTTTATATCTGTAGTTTGATACATTTTATAGTATTTGAGTTATATGCATAACTATTTTAATCTTCATTAATTTGAACATTTAGTTTTTGATTTTAAAATTACTTTATACATTGATTTCGATTATATAGTATATATTTAAGTTTAAATTATTTAAAATTATTTTGATAATTTCTCTTAAGTATTTTTATGTCTAAAACTCCATTTTACTATGTACAATATATTTCTCTAAAATTTCAAGTTAGATTATGTAAGTCTGTAAAAGCAATCTTTAAAATAGGATTTTAAAAAAAAATATTATGACCATGTAGACATAGTAAAACATATGATGTCGATATAGTGTCCCTTTATTTAAAAATTTAAATTTTCAAAAGAAGTGTCTTTTCGTCATATCCTTTCATGAATGGACATAACTGTTATTCATGACTGTTATTTCTTTATAAATACCAGAAGTTCCAATCAAATTTTTAGTGGTATTTTTCATCATCTTCTTCTATCCTTTCTTCTCCACCATTTCTAATCAAAATCCTACTTATACTTTGCTAAATTCTCAAGCGAATCAATATATTTCTACTTAGTTTTTGGTTCTCCATCATCGTCTCTACAATCTATCAAGGATCGGAGTGAAAATCAAAGTTATAGGGATGTTGTAATCATGATCGGAAGATTAGGTCTACATTCCTTTGTAAAATATAATTGAATATACTCTAAAGGGTGTGACTTTTTAGCTCGTAAATCACAATACAAGAAAAGGCTGATTTTGTAGTGGCAAAAACCGTTTCTAACCCGTCGCTATATTGGTTTAAGCAACGGATTTCCTGCATAACATTGTTGTCGGTAAATACCACGACGTTAATTGTGTCAAATTTTAACCACAGAATTTAGTGTAAGTTTTCCGACAGTTTTCCGTCATTATACTATTTGTATAATAAGAATATAGTTTTATTTAATAATTTAATGTTAATTTATTTACCGACTATTTACCCGATGGATAAGTAATTTATAATAAATTATTATTTATAAAAGGCGTTGGTAAACCCTAACTAAATACCAAGGGATTAGCGACAAAAAGTTTTAGCCAAAAAAAATAGTTAAGGTATTTTTGTCGGAAAACAATATAAATTTGTCGTCTACGTACAATGTAACATCCCAGATTTTTGTACATTAGTTACGAATATTTAAATCTGTTTTAAATATCGATTTGGTGATATTAACTAATTTTATTATAGAAATTATGTATCAGAAAATGGAGTTCGAATATATATATTTATAAATTTATTAAAACGAGCTCGAAACGATGCGGTAGTTCTTAATATTGAGTTTTGAACTTTAATTTGATATACATGATCCGATATAAGTTGGACTTCTGTGAAACAAAAAATGTTAGAATCCATTATATGATAATTTTCTAATGAAAAGGAAAAATCTAGATTCTAGCTAATAAATTGTAAGTTATGTCCAAATCAAATTTTGAAATAGTCGCTATGAAAATCGTTAATAATTATAATGTTTATTTAAAAGGGGTTTATATATATTTGGACATCGTTCAACTTAAATACATTAATGAGTAGATATAAATTCATTTTGATTGGATTTGAAGCTGTATATTATTTTATTTGAGATATGTTCGATGATAATAATTTATTATTGTTGAATTTAATTTTTTTGGAATTAAATTATACCATATTTATATTTTATAAGTTTAAAAATAGTCGTTTTTCACACAACCTCTGTTTTTGATGAAACGAATTTTATTGGAATACGTATAGCTAATTATTGTTAGATTTCCAGTTTGGAGCCGATCGGAGTTATTTTCTTTGCAGACACTGTTTAAATGTGAACTGATAAATATTTTGAAATTAAAAGACGTTGTTTTTGCAAACGAGGTACGTTTCTAACGAAATTATTTCCATTGGAACCGGAATGTCAAGACGTAACGGTGCGACCAATTTTGTTATGTTTGGAGCACGTGTGTGACGACGCGAAGTTAAGAACGTTAAATGATCATTAATGGTAAAATTAAATAACCGCGTATATAATAATCGTACCATATAAAAGCAAAGTAAAAATTATATACATCCTAACCTAGATATAACATACCAAACACATGAAATGTCTGAATCTTCTTCGCTGGACAACCTATGTATATTAATTAAGTAACCTACCTGCCTGTCGCACTACATATAAATTATCTGAAGTCATTTCACATGCCTTAAACCTCCTTTCACAGAGCTAAGGAGCTGCTACTCACATGGCTACGTTGTCCCCAACGAAACGATGTGCTTCTTATCCCTTCCATTTCCATCATTATATATATACCTCCATCCATTTCTGTTCATCAAGCAAACAAAAAGACGAAAACTATTTTAACTAACTAATCCTACCAAATTCTTCTACATAAACCAAACCTTCCTACTCTAAAAACCGATCGGCTACATTTCAAAACAAAGACCAACTTCATTCTTGAATATACAGAACGCAAGTGCTACATATATAGGATGAAGTCGTGGCTTTTAGAGACACGGGTGGTGCGAGATAACCTTGGAGGTCGACGGGGTTGCTTTGGGGTCGGCGACACTCCGGTGAAGGAGGAGAAATGGTGGGTTGTTGCTATTGAAAGCAAGCAGGGGGTGCACCCATTTTCGAGTTGGCTTGAGGCAAGCAGGAGGTCCGGTCATGAGAGGAGCAGCGGTGAAGTTTTGGTGGAGGTTGTGTTCATCAGGGGGAAGTTCGGTTATAGGTTAGCATGTAGAAGGAGTGGAATCTATTGACAGTGTGGAAGTATTGAGAGAGGACTGGCGCTCATGCCAGTACCATCTGGTTATACTCCGGTTGAGACAATCCGAAATTCCCCGATCCCCAAGGAGACAAAGGAGCCCGGATTGCTTTGAGAACACGACTCATCAGAACGCAAACCATAGAACATTTCAATGCTATTACAACAATTTACATCAGAGTACAAGAATATATCAGAGTTCAAATAACATACAGCAGTAAAATATCAGAGATTTAAATTACAAAACAACGGAAAATATATACATAAATATAATGCACAACGGAAATACATCACTAACACAATTGAATGAAATACACGGATACAAAGCTTTCCGAATATAGCTCCAGCTGTAATCCGGGATCCTAGGAAAAGAAATATCCACGAAAAACCAAAATTACTTGTAGTGGCCCACAAATCCGCACTATCTGAGTTGACAAATAACACAACACGTCCAACTCAAATTGCACAGAAATACGTATCATTATTAGAAAGAAGTTAGAGGATGAGAAATAGAAAGAAAGAAATATTAGAATAGAAGAAAACAAAGAAGACAAATATCACAGCGGAACGAATAAAATATATTATATAACATAACTTTTGAAATACAAATCAGTAACTTTATATACATACCATCATCAGAGCACAACAGTTATTCCTGGAATAGTTATAAACACCTGTTTCCAGATACAACATGGTTCACAGCAGAAATATATGATAGTCTATAGCTAACTGGTGAAGCCTCCTGCTTCCAGCTCTTCCAAGTGAATCTGAAAAATCCCGACTACTTGACTGCCCGTACAAATTTGAGCACCCAAGAGTTTAGGGAAAACAAAACAAAATAAACTCTGGGTCAGTCATGGGACTGGTGTGAGTAAACTCCAACCATTTGTTTAACTTTCAAAATCCTTTTGAAAGAAAGAATAATAGTAAGACCAGCCCACACATAAACATGGACGGTTTTTACCTTACTATAACCCGAAACACTTTGATACAAAAATCCAATGATATTATAATAGTGTCTAAATCAAATAAATAACAATCTAGCGGAACGCTTGCATCTCACACTCCACATACATAGTATAAAATCAAAAACCGCATGGTGCTTATTAGAGATTAGATTTCCAACATGACAAGGTATGGAACCACCTTCCGATAGTGTATCTCTAGAGAGGAATACACTGGGTTCAACAAGAACATCTTGCAACCCGGCCCACACATGACCGACCACTCATTTCGCTTGAGTGTGTCAAATGTATATCACCAACGGTTGGGATCAGCAACCGTCTCCCGACTAGGACAACATCGAATAGAATAAGAAATTAAATGAACCTCTAGATAGGTGATTATACATCCTAATGGGAGCGACCCACATAGCCATGTTGCCTGCCCAATTTTTTGTCATTTCCCGGTTGTTGAGGCCTGAGGCTACGATTACGTTCTATTCATTTATAGCACAATCACTTTGAATGCCGCATTGTCAGATCCGTTAATCACTAATTGATTGGCACAAATATTCTGGATGTTATGCTAAGGGAATAAATCCGTTGCCACCATATATATTTATACAGACCAACCCATTAGATCATTGGAAATACTTTGTCAGACATTCGTCCATTTACATTCGTTCTGGGATTTAACGAAACCAAAGGCACAATTTCTATAAATAGAAAAAGCCCTTGCACTTTACTCCGTCTTCGATTACCTTCGTATAATCTGATTCGCAACGCTACTGCCAATACAGAGTGGTTCACGGATAATAATCCAACCGGTCTCTCCATATTGACAACGATGGTCAAAAACTTCGATAGTCAGTGATTTAACTATCGAATAAAAACAAGTGTTCATCCAACATATCAAACAAATCACTGGGCTCTTTAATTAATATTTCATTAATTAAATCTCTTCTCCATTTCCCTATCAATATTTGTTAACCAAATATTTCAATAATCATCTTGGCCTCTTATGCCATTTGGAAAACGTTTCCAAATATCAACTTCTTTTACTTTCTAAATATTAGAAAATATCTCTATTTGCAATTGAAAACAAATTCAATCACTTATCTCTATCCTGACTATTTTAATTATACTCGGGAAATATTTACTTTTATATTTTCAAAATTCCATCACTTGAGTTTAAACAAATGTTGTGTAAAACATTGTTACAACAACCCAAAATATTCTATTCAACCAAACTATTATTCAAACACTTCTCTTTGAGACTGTATCTTTCTATTTACCAATTAAAATGAAATCAATCAAGTTGGGGTAAAATTACCTCTCAGACCTTAACCGAAAACATCCTCAACTTCAAAACGGCAAAACCACTTACCTCGAATAAACACACTATAAAACCCAATTATTCATTTTTAAAACATGTATATGGTTCGCTTTCTATTTTTAATTTATAGATTTCCCTTTTTGTTTATAACATTCTATTTTAAATTTGTTTCCTTATCGAATTCAATATATATTGATATATTGATTTTTAACTATCAAAATTACATAAAAATATTCTAACTTCTTAAATTCCCGGAAAATTTCGCCATAACCTCCCTTGTACCGGGAGCTTGGGGATATTTCAAATAGCCTCCCATGGCCCTTACCAATTCAAAAGAAAAAGAAAAAGCCAAGCGGCTTGCCGATACAGCGCATAAAATCTCATATATGAATTTAAACGTGTATCTTTTGTCGGGCACACGAATTAAAAATCTTCATATACTTCATCCCATACCTGCCTAACACATGTTCACCTGTTTTCAATTCTGTTTCAACTCTATCCAATTTTCTTAACTAAATTTACTAATTTATACTTTAGTTAGCTCCTTTGCTTATTTCACTGCTTATTTGAACATAACACATTCAAATATACTATAACCTACTCATGAACCCCATCTAATTCCATTTCAACTCGAGTTACATATTCGATTTCGAAAATAAATTTTCAAATCTCTTTCACTTATTCAATACACCATTTCAATTCAAATCTCGATTTAACTATTTATTTTTCCAACTATTACATAGTTAAAAATCTAATTTTTATTCAAAAATCATTTCACTTATTTCACTGGAGTTCATATTTATTTTATATCTCCAGTCTGGATTTTTCTAATGGAAAATTCGGATTTTTATCTCTTTAAAATCCTTTTATTTCTATAAATAAACCGTTATTGTTTTTAAAACGATTATGGCGCGGCTTTTCTAGAAATTTAATTTTGACATATCTCAAAATCTATTCGACGACATCCCGATTTTTCTCCTCCATTAGAAAACTATTATCAAATCGGTCCTGACGTTTCTTGTTTTAAAGAATTCTGACTTTAATTGAGTTCTATACATTCAATTGAAGTTCGAAACGCCAATTTACGAACTGCAGGGCTACGGCGAGTTCGTTTTAAATTATATTTATAACCATAAACGTTTAAACTTCGTTAAAATGAATTCAACTCCATTTTAACTCTATTCGAAATCTATATTCAAATTCCCATTTCAAATCCTATTTTGAAATTCTATTTTCAAATCCCATTTCAATCTATTTGAATTCTATATTCAAATTCCATATTTAAACTATTTGAATCCTATATTCAAATTCTATTACAAGTTCTATTTTGAAATTCTATTTTGAAATTTCTATTTCAAGTTCTACTTTGAAATTCTATTTGAATTTCATATATTCAAAACTCCATTTAAATTCTCTTATTCAAATCTCTATATTTAAATTTCATTTGGACTTTCTTTATTCAAATCCATTTTAATTCCTTTGAATTCAAATTCTATTTGAATTCTTTTGAATTCATATTCTATTTAAATTCCTTTTATTCAAATTTCCATTTGATTTTCTTTATTTAAATTCCACTTGAACTTCTTTATTCAAATCCCTTTCAATTTTCCTTATTTAAATTCTATGTTTGGATCTCCTTTATTCAAATCCCTTTTGAATTTCTATATTCAAATTCTATTTAAATTTTCTTTTATTCTTCTATATTCGATTCTTTGAATTTTCTATTTTCAGTTCTATTCAAATTCTATATATTCAAATTCTATACATTCAAATTTCCCTTTCAACTCTATTTGAAGTTCAAATTGATTTTTTTTTCAATTCTATTTCAGATTCTCTATATTCAAACTCCATTTGAATTTCTGTAACAACCCGAAAATCTGGGCCAGTTTAAACTTTTTATTTTGGCAATTTTAGCGAATTTTGATTATTTAAAATGAATTATTTTAAATATAAACGACGAGAAAATTTCTTTTGAATAAAATTCAATCGTATATAGTTATATAGATCGACGTTAGAATATAAATAATTATATATAATTATAAAAGGAATTGAAAATGGCGCGGTAGTTCGATAATTCGATTTCAAACTTCAATTGAACATACCGGGTGTAGAATAAACTGGATTTTAGTGAAACAAAAAATAATGGAATCTAATTGTGAATATCTTTCCAACGAATCCGAAAAATCAAAATTTCATAGCGGGAATCAAAAGATATGTCCAGTTGAAAATTCTGAATAGTCACTATGGAATTTCGGCCCTTAAAAATGGAAATTTTGCAAACGACCTCGGAATTCGACGAAACCACTTTTTTTGGATCCGTGATGTCAAGTTATTACTAGATTCCAAATTTCATAATTTTTCGAATCAATATGTGAGCGTGGCAAAGGATAACGCGTTTGACCAGTTTTAGTTGATTTTAATCGACTGAAAAATGGTCATTTTTCAAACGGTCTCAGAATTTGACGAAACTAGTTTTGTTAGGACCGTATCGTCAATACGAAGTTAGAAAATATTTTTCTGCAATTTATAGAGTTAGTATGTGACCCCAGTAAATTGAAATGTGCGTTCAAATTCAATATATAGAGTAATATGTTGATTTTAACGGAAACGGATCGAAACGTTCGAATCAGCATACGATACATATCCCATTGTGTTCGAAATGGGGGTGAAATGCTATGGACGACATGCGGTGGGCCTCGTTTAGAGGTCGTATGTAAAAGTCAACTTTTTGAATTAAATAATTAAATAAAATAAAAAATATATCCTCCTTTCTCCTAAACCCCCCTTCTCTTCTGTAATTAGATCGAATAGATTAAAAAAAAAGAGGAGGGCGGAACCCTAGCCGCCAGGCATCGCGACGACGCACCCCCCCAGTCGCCTCCGACCGTCGCCCCCCCCCCCCCCCCCATCTTCATCTCTGCCTCGCGATACCCCCCCCCCCCCCCATCTTCATCTCTGCCTCGCGATACCCCCCCCCCCCCCCCGCCTCGCGATACCCCCTCCTCTGCCCCCCCCCCCTCGCGATACCCCCCCCCCCCCCGCCTCGCGATACCCCCCTCCTCTGCCTCGCGCCGATACACCCCCCCCTCTTCATCTCTGCCTCGCGATACACCCCCTCGCCTCGCGATACCCCCCTCCTCTGCCTCGCGCCGACACCCCCCCCCTCTCATCTGACGTGCGCGCAAGTCCTCCTCCCCCTCTTCTGCTAACTGTAAGTATTTTATTTTATCAATTTAAAACATTGTTTTTTTTATTTGATAAATTCAGTTTTAATAACGAATGAAATCAGTTTATTACTTATAAAAGCTAGGATTTTATTTACAAAAGAATTATAATTTTTAAAGTGAAAAGATTATATTTTTCATTCATAAAAAGATATGATTTTTGTTCGCTTAAAAATATATAGTTTGTCATATGAAGTTGCGTTGTACAAATCAAATTTTTATAGTGTAGATTTGAAAAGGAAGTAAGTATAACTTTGCAGAAAAAGTTTTGATTTTTAGAAGAAAGGTCGGATTTTTATTTTTAACAAAGGCAAGACTAAGGAAAAGATCATATATGAAAGGTGAAATTTTTATAAAGTAAAAATTCGATTTTTATATATTGAACAGTGAAGTAAAAATTCGATTTTTATATATTGAATAGCGAAGTAAAAATTCGATTTTTATATATTGAATAGTAAAGTAAAAATTCGATTTTTATATATTGAATAGCAAAGTAAAAATTCGATTTTTATATATTGAATAGCAAAGTAAAAATTCGATTTTTATATATGTAGAGAATACGGGCAAAGAAAGTGACAAGAGGCGAGAACGGCGAAGATTTCTACATAAGAAGAGCCGTGGGATTGGATTAGCTATTCTGTGAGAACTTCTCACCTTTTAATTTAATTTTTCTAGTTATAAATATATACTAGGATGCAGACGGTGTTTAGTAGCACCCGACACCCGTCGTCCACAGACCATGGACGACTTGTATGCTTGGTTGTTAAATTTTGATGTGTAGTTGATTGTGTGATGTGATGAGAAATGAAATAAATTATTTTATAATGGAAAAATATTTTATAGTTAAAAATAGGATTTTTAACGTGTATATGAAATGAAATAAAAATAAACAAATCGAATGATTTGTTTGTATACACACATTTGACTGATATTGATTGGGACGATAAATTTTACACATCGCCCAACTGTACAAATAAAATCTGTGTTTGATTGTTTGAAACCCCACACGGGTATTGGGATGATATTTGACGTACACTAATCCCAATAATTAGTTGTATGTCGATCGATTGATTGACAGGCTGCTATAAGCGTTGAATATTTATATTCGATGCTTATACAGTGTAGAATGCACTTTGGATGATGGTTGATTATTCATCGTTGTTATTGTATACATGCGTTGTAGAAAATCCATATAATTAACATTATATGGTAATTGATTGGGCCTCATTCCAGTTTTGAAATAAAATATTTGAAGAGAAATATTAGAAATAGAAATATTTGAATAGAAATATTTGAAAAAGAAATATTTGAAGTAGAATATTTGAAAATCGAAATATATTAAGCCGCGTTGATAGATTGACGCCATTTTGACGTGAACGATATTTATATCGATTTTATTCAAATTGAAGTGGATATTAAAGTGAATTGAAATTCGAATTTAATTGAATTGATTTGAAATTCGAAATAAACTGAAATGGTTTGAAATTCGAATAGAATTGAAATAGAATTGAAATCGTTTTGAAATGAATTTGAATAGAATTGAAATCGTTTTAAAATGAATTCGAATAGAAATTGAATAGAAATGAATTCGAATTGAAATTGAATTAGAAATCAATTTGAATTAAATCAATTCGAAATGAAATGAAAATGAATTTATGTTGAAAAATTCGATTTTGATTTGAAGTTGAAACAGAAGTTGAAATCGTCTTGAAAACGAATTTAAAACGATTTATAAAATACGATTTGAATTGAAATCGACGAAGTATATATTATATATATAATATAATGGCCTGAACAGAACGCGCCGCGCCGCGGCAGTTCGCGAATTTCTACCATTGACTTCTAACGGATATTACGGGAGATCCGACCATCGGATTCTCCTAAAACCGGAACCGTTGGGTTCGTATCGAAAATAGCTTTCTAATGAATATTAGAAATTTGAAATCTAACGGTTGGATTTGGAATTATGTCCAAATCAAATTTGAAAAAGGTCGTTGTAAGTGCAGTTCGATGGCCGTTGATGGAAATCGACTGTACAGGCCTTGATAAAATTATTAAAAATA
Source organism: Allium sativum (assembly GCA_030737875.1). NCBI lineage: Eukaryota > Viridiplantae > Streptophyta > Magnoliopsida > Asparagales > Amaryllidaceae > Allium > Allium sativum. The sequence continues at coordinate 401,432,497 of CM060922.1, read as the reverse complement.
GTAATAATTTGTGTAAAATCATAAGAAATGATTTGTGAAGATTTGGGATGAAAAACTCCATATTTGAAAAGATAAAATAGATTTTTATCGAAATGAACTAGTTTTGAACTAGAATAATAATTCTATTTATTTTTAAATAAATAAATTGGATTTGAAATAGTTTCGAAAATAACCAGAATTTCCAATAATTATATTGGAATGGATTTGAATCGAAATTGTCTTCGGAATATTTCGATGTGGGATTTTGTGATGATACAGATATTGTTATGGGAATTTGAAAGATATATATATATATATATATATCGTTATTTCCAATACGATATTTGTTAGTCGTAGAATTTGATATTGAATATAAGCTGGTATATTTTCTATTCAGAGCCTTGTGTTTAATATCAAATGTGATTTTGGGTTTATCGTGAACCGTGTTTTAAATGACACTGATTCTTTAACCCCGTTAAAGATTAAAACTAAGTGGAGTTTTAATGAATCTTTAATTAGACTGAAATGATCGAGGATGGAGTATCACCAGTTTTGCTCCAGGCGTTAGTTAAATCTTTAATTAGATTTGAACGTGAAATGGTAATTGAATTTACCGATAACACCGTGGTGTTAGATATGAAGTATAACCAGTTTTACTTCATGGGATGAATAGGTTGGGATTGGGAAATTAAAACAAATGATTACTTCGGTAAGGTTCGTTAATCCCGACTAGTTGAATCGAAATTCAAAAGTAGATTAAAGGATAAATTAAAGAATTTATCTTTGATAAAATTAATGGGAACCTTTCCCTATGAATGTGAAATTTAGAAACTAACTGTCGGTTAGCTAAGCAGAACGGTTTTCTGGATATTGATCTGATGTTGGTTTCGGCCTTCGGGGTTAATATTTGGGGAATTATTCTCTTGATTAATTTACGGTTAGTGACTGATGAATTGGAATGAGGCGTATGTTGTGTTTGTGTAACACTTATTTAAAATATACGCGAGTTATTCGGAAAGACCGGGTTTATCCCATTCTGAATAATTGATACGACGATAAGTCGAAGATGAAGACGGTGGTTGAAGACCGGAGGTCTTCACGTCGTTTGGGTGATTACTGATGATTTGATTGGGTTGTACACCCAAGAAGATGGAAACAGTTGGTGATCGTCCAGACGTACTTGGAGATCGATGGATATGCGGGGTACTAGGTGCCTCCGGTTTCGTTCAGACCCAGAACGGACTTGTAAATGGACTGTGTGTCTGACATTGGATTTTAGTCTGTGTGATTGATCTCTATTAAATATATATCTGTTTGGCGGCGGAGAATTTATTCTCTTGCTTAACGCCCTTCTCTGAGACGTACGAGCTCAGGGGTTATATATTGATGGATATCAAACGCATGGAGTGAATTCCATGTGTGGCATGCCTAAGTGGCAATTGATCGAGGCTTATGTTGAAAAGCAAAGTCTTATGGTGATGATCAAAGTACAGCCTGTGTGGCACAGCTTTGTGTAACGTGAATTCGCGAGCCTCACACCCCGGTTGTGAACCAAAAACGGGAGAGGACATCAGGGAGGGCATGCGTTTCTTTCTAGCTAGGGTGGTGTCAGTGACCTACCAGCCCTGACATTTATATACTTTTCACCTGTATGGTTGTTGCCGTTGCGAGGCGCCTCGGTTTGATCGGACGATCCGGGTCCGATGGAGTCATTCGTTGGCTCATTTACGCCCCCAAAGGGCGGGAAAACGTAGTGTTCAGACATAAAAATCCACATCGGTGGACCGGCCCTGACGATCCAAGGGGCAGTTGCGGCTGTTCCTGAGGGGCGGGCTAGAGCATCTCGAATCGGTTGAGGACTATCTTTTGCCTCGGTTCACAGACGGAAATCCAATTTCCAAATACGTGACATTTGCGGTTTTATTTGTAGAGCCTAGTATGGCGACTAGTGGGATGGGGCGCTTATGCCGTCTATGATTGATACTTATGATTTGAAGTTGTTTTATACACTATGCACTTATAATAGTATCAAATGATTTGTTTTAAAATGTATCAAGCATTCTTTGGCTGTTATAAGGGAAAACCCTATCCCCCGGCTTGCGTTGCATTGTGTGATAGGACCTGGGTCTTATAACAGCTTCATTTTTCTTTATTTAGCATTGCGCTGTTTGTTTTATGCACCGGTATTCTTGGGAGAAAACCCATTCCGTGTTATACAGCGTGGTCCCTTGATTTACCTAACTTTAAAAAAAATAAAGATTAATAACTGTTTTAGTTCCCACACCAGTCACATGACTGACCTGCAGTTTATTGTTTTAACCTAAACTCTGGGTGCCCTTATTTTGACACGGGCAGCTAGTGGTTTTGGTTTTGCAGATTTATATTCACAGGATCCTGGTTTACAGCTGGAACGATATCCGGAAAGCTTTGTATCCGTATATCTCTTCTAGTTGTGTATTGTATTATTTTCCGCTGCTATGTATTTAAATGTAATTTAAATCTCTGATATTTCTGTGTAATATTCATTTTTACTCTGTATATTCTTGTAATCTGATGTATTATTGTAATATACAATGAAATGTTCTTCCGTCTGTGTTCTATTTTGTCTTGTTCTCAAAACAATCAGGCATTTCGAACGGTCTAGATTGGTTTAGCGACTGGTTCGGATCGAGCGAAATTCCTTTTTGTCACATTTGGTATCAGAGCTTTGGTTTACAAAGCTGGAGAACCAGGCACATTAGAACCATACGAAAGAATTCATCAGATATTGGATTAGTAATATCCAATGGGGATGACTCGTTAGAGATGGGATCAGTAGTATCCTAGAACGAGTGTGAAGAGTATATTTTTTTAATTAAAAACAAGTTTGTTTTGAAAATTTAAATCCACCATTCGTATTTGATTATTTATTCTATATTGATTTGGACAATCCAATATATAGTGATTTTGCATATATGTCTTGCAAACATGTATTCGAAGTTTTAATGTACTGGATAGTTATAGAATCACACTCTAGTTGCCCGGGGATAATTCTGGTGACAGGGCACCATCGCCAGTATTTATTTTCGAGTTCGAAAGTGAGATTTCTATAAATTTCCAATCTGACTGGTGTGAGAACCGAAATTAGATAGGGCTTATCGTTGTGATTTGGCATCAAAAATCTGATTTTTGACTATATATCAAAGTTATGAATTTCAAAAGCTAATCAACTAATTGATTGATGGTTGTGTTGTTTGATTACTGTTTTGATTAGTTGAAATTTTAACCATTTAGCCTAATTGAATCAAATATTGAATTGTATTGAAAATTGGTCGCATTTGCTTGCATATACATGTACTTACATTGAACAGGTCATAGCAAGGAGGCTAGAGCAGAGAATAAAATTTGTTTGCCCGACAAATAGGTACATGTTTATCATAATTTACTGTTTTGTTTGGGTGATGATGATTTTATGAGCCGATTGGCTAGCCGCTTGGCTTTTTCTTTTTCTTTTTGAGATCAGAAGGCCTGTATGGAAATTTCGAGATTTTCCCGTGGCTCCCGGTGCAGGGGAGGTTATGGCGAAATTTTTCGAAAATTTAGGGTGTTAGCCAAATTTTTAAAGAATCTGAAAATTCTCAGAAACTGAAAAGTTGGAGAATGGAAGCCAGATCGAACGTAGAGTTGATTAATCAAACCACTTTCGACTTTGTTCCTTTTCGGGGACGAAAAGTTTTAAGTGGGGGAGATTGTAACAACCCGAAAAATCTTGGCCAGTTTAAAAAATTTTATTTTGGCAATTTTAGCGAATTTTGATTATTTAAAATGAATTATTTTAAATATAAACGACGAGAAAATTTCTTTTGAATTAAATTCAATCGTATATAGTTATATAGATCGACGTTAGAATATAAATAATTATATATAATTATAAAAGGAATTGAAAATGGCGCGGTAGTTTGATAATTCGATTTCAAACTTCAATTGAACATACCGGGTGCAGAATAAACCGGATTTTAGTGAAACCAAAAATAATGGAATCTAATTGTGAATATCTTTCCAACGAATCCGAAAAATCAAAATTTCATAGCGGGAATCAAAAGATATGTCCAGTTGAAAATTCTGAATAGTCGCTATGGAATTTCGGCCCTTAAAAATGAAAATTTTGCAAACGACCTTGGAATTTGACGAAACCACTTTTGTTGGATCCGTGATGTCAAGTTATTGCTAGATTCCAAATTTCATAATTTTTCGAATCAATATGTGAGCGTGGCAAAGGAAAACGCGTTTGACCAGTTTCAGTTGATTTTAATCGACTGGAAAATGGTCATTTTTCAAAAGGTCTCAGAATTTGACGAAACTAGTTTTGTTAGGACCGTATCATCAATACGAAGCTAGAAAATATTTTTCTGCAATTTATAGAGTTAGTATGTGACCCCAGTAAATTGAAATGCGCGTTCAAATTCAATATATAGAGTTATATGTTGATTTTAACGGAAACGGATCGAAACGTTCGAATCAGCATACGATACATATCCCATTGTGTTCGGAATAGGGGTGAAACGCTATGGACGACAGGCGGTGGGCCTCGTTTAGAGGTCGTATGTAAAAGTCAACTTTTTGAATTAAATAAAATAAAATAAAAAATTCTTCCTTTCTCCTAAACCCCCCCTTCTCTTCTTTAATTAGATCGAACAGATTAAAAAAAAAAAAAGAGGAGGGCGGAACCCTAGCCGCCAGGCATCGCGACGCCGCACCCCCCTCCAATCGCCTCCGACCGTCGCCACCCCCCCTTCATCTCTGCCTCGCGATACCCCCCCCCCCCCCCGCCTCGCGATACCCCCCTCCTCTGCCTCACGCCGACACACCCCCCCCCTCATATGACGTGCGCGCAAGTCCTCCTCCCCCTCTTCTGCTAACTGTAAGTATTTTATTTTATCAATTTAAAACATTGTTTTTTTTATTTGATAAATTCAGTTTTAATAACGAATGAAATCAGTTTATTACTTATAAAAGCTAGGATTTTATTTACAAAAGAATATAATTTTTAAAGTGAAAAGATTATATTTTTCATTCATAAAAAGATATGATTTTTGTTCGCTTAAAAATACATGGTTTGTCATATGAAGTTGCGTTGTACAAATCAAATTTTTATAGTGTAGATTTGAAAAGGAAGTAAGTATAACTTTGCAGAAAAAGTTTTGATTTTTAGAAGAAAAGTCGGATTTTTATTTTTAACAAAGGCGAGACTAAGGAAAAGATCATATATGAAAGGTGAAATTTTTATAAAGTAAAAATTCGATTTTTATATATTGAATAGTGAAGTAAAAATTTGATTTTTATATATTGAATAGTGAAGTAAAAATTCGATTTTTATATATTGAATAGTAAAGTAAAAATTCGATTTTTATATATTGAATAGCAAAGTAAAAATTCGATTTTTATATATTGAATAGCAAAGTAAAAATTCGATTTTTATATATGTAGAGAATACGGGCAAAGAAAGTGACCAGAGGCGAGAACGGCGAAGATTTCTACATAAGAAGAGCCGTGGGATTGGATTAGCTATTCTGTGAGAACTTCTCACCTTTTAATTTAATTTTTCTAGTTATAAATATATACTAGGATGCAGACGGTGTTTAGTAGCACCGGACACCCGTCGTCCACAAACCATGGACGACTTGTATGCTTGGTTGTTAAATTTTGATGTGTAGTTGATTGTGTGATGTGATGAGAAATGAAATAAATTATTTTATAATGGAAAAATATTTTATAGTTAAAAATAGGATTTTTAACGTGTATATGAAATGAAATAAAAATAAACAAATCGAATGATTTGTTTGTATACACACATTTGACTGATATTGATTGGGACGATAAATTTTACACATCGCCCAACTGCACAAATAAAATCTGTGTTTGATTGTTTGAAACCCCATACGGGTATTGGGATGATATTTGACGTACACTAATCCCAATAATTAGTTGTATGTCGATCGATTGATTGACAGGCTGCTATAAGCGTTGAATATTTATATTCGATGCTTATACAGTGTAGAATGCACTTTGGATGATGGTTGATTATTCATCGTTGTTATTGTATACATGCGTTGTAGAAAATCCATATAATTAACATTATATGGTAATTGATTGGGCCTCATTCCAGTTTTGAAATAAAATATTTGAAAAGAAATATTAGAAATAGAAATATTTGAATAGAAATATTTGAAAAAGAAATATTTGAAGTAGAATATTTGAAAATCGAAATATATGAAGCCGCGTTGATAGATTGACGCCATTTTGACGTGAACGATATTTATATCGATTTTATTCAAATTGAAGTGAATATTAAAGTGAATTGAAATTCGAATTTAATTGAATTGATTTGAAATTCGAAATAAACTGAAATGGTTTGAAATTCGAATAGAATTGAAATAGAATTGAAATCGTTTTGAAATGAATTCGAATAGAATTGAAATTGTTTTAAAATGAATTCGAATAGAAATGAATTCGAATTGAAATTGAATTAGAAATCAATTTGAATTAAATCAATTCGAAATGAAATGAAAATGAATTTATGTTGAAAAATTCGATTTTGATTTGAAGTTGAAACAGAAGTTGAAATCGTCTTAAAAACGAATTTAAAACGATTTATAAAATACGATTTGAATTGAAATCGACGAAGTATATATTATATATATAATATAATGGCCTGAATAGAACGCGCCGCGCCGCGGCAGTTCGTGAATTTCGACCATTGACTTCGAACGGATATTACGGGAGATCCGACTGTCGGATTCTCCTAAAACCGGAACCGTTGGGTTCGTATCGAAAAGAGCTTTCTAATGAATATTAGAAATTTGAAATCTAACGGTTGGATTTGAAATTATATCCAAATCAAATTTGAAAAAGGTCGCTGTAAGTGCAGTTCGATGGCCGTTGATGGAAATCGACTGTACATGCCTTGATAAAATTATTAAAAATAGTAATAATTTCTGTAAAATCATAAGAAATGATTTGTGAAGATTTAGGATGAAAAACTCCATATTTGAACAGATAAAAATAGATTTTTATCGAAATGAACTAGTTTTGAACTAGAATAATAATTCTATTTATTTTTAAATAAATAAATTGGATTTGAAATAGTTTCGAAAATAACCAGAATTTCCAATAATTATATTGGAATGGATTTGAATCGAAATTGTCTTCGGAATATTTCGATGTGGGATTTTGTGATGATACAGATATTGTTATGGGAATTTGAAAGATATATATATATATATATATATATCGTTATTTCCAATACGATATTTGTTAGTCGTAGAATTTGATATTGAATATAAGCCGGTATATTTTCTATTCAGAGCCTTGTGTTTAATATCAAATGTGATTTTGGGTTTATCGTGAACCGTGTTTTAAATGACACTGATTCTTTAACCCCGTTAAAGATTAAAACTAAGTGGAGTTTTAATGAATCTTTAATTAGATTGAAATGATCGAGGATGGAGTATCACCAGTTTTGCTCCAGACGTTAGTTAAATCTTTAATTAGATTTGAACGTGAAATGGTAATTGAATTTACCTATAACACCGTGGTGTTAGATATGAAGTATAACCAGTTTTACTTCATGGGATGAATAGGTTGGGATTGGGAAATTAAAAAAATGATTACTTCGGTAAGGTTCGTTAATCCCGACTAGTTGAATCGAAATTCAAAAGTAGATTAAAGGATAAATTAAAGAATTTATCCTTGATAAAATTAATAGGAACCTTTCCCTATGAATGTGAAATTTAGAAACTAACTGTCGGTTAGCTAAGCAAAACGGTTTTCTGGATATTGATCTGATGTTGGTTTCGGCCTTCGGGGTTAATATTTGGGGAATTATTCTCTTGATTAATTTACGGTTAGCGACTGATGAATTGGAATGAGGCGTATGTTGTGTTTGTGTAACACTTATTTAAAATATACGCGAGTTATTCGGAAAGACCGGGTTTATCCCATTCTGAATAATTGATACGACGATAAGTCGAAGATGAAGACGGTGGTTGAAGACCGAAGGTCTTCACGTCGTTTGGGTGATTACTGATGATCTTGATTGGGCGGTACACCCAAGAAGATGGAAACAGTTGGTGATCGTCCAGACGTACTTGGAGATCGATGGATATGCGGGGTACTAGGTGCCTCTGGTTTCGTTCAGACCCAGAACGGACTTGTAAATGGACTGTGTGTCTGACATTGGATTTTAGTCTGTGTGATTGATCTCTATTAAATATATATCTGTTTGGCGGCGGAGAATTTATTCTCTTGCTTAACGCCCTTCTCTGAGACGTACGAGCTCAGGGGTTATATATTGATGGATATCAAACGCATGGAGTGAATTGCCTGTGTGGCATGCCTAAGTGGCAATTGATCGAAGCTTATGTTGAAAAGCAAAGTCTTATGGTGATGATCAAAGCACAGCCTGTGTGGCACAGCTTTGTGTAACGTGAATTCGCGAGCCTCACACCCCGGTTGTGAACCAAAAATGGGAGAGGACATCAGGGAGGGCATGCGTTTCTTTCTAGCTAGGGTGGTGTCAGTGACCTACCAGCCCTGACATTTATATACTTTTCACCTGTGTTGTTGTTGCTGTTGCGAGGCGCCTCGGTTTGATCGGACGATCCGGGTCCGATGGAGTCATTTGTTGGCTCATTTACGCCCCCAAAGGGCGGGGAAATGTAGTGTTCATGCATAATAATCCACATCGGTGGACCGGCCCTGACGATCCAAGGGGCAGTTGCGGCTGTTCCTGAGGGGCGGGCTAGAGCATCTCGAATCGGTTGAGGACTATCTTTTGCCTCGGTTCACAGACGGAAATCCAATTTCCAAATACGTGACATTTGCGGTTTTATTTGTAGAGCCTAGTATGGCGACATAGTGGGATGGGGCGCTTATGTCGTCTATGATTGATACTTATGATTTGAAGTTGTTTTATACACTATGCACTTATAATAGTATCAAATGATTTGTTTTAAAACGTATTAAGCATTCTTTGGCTGTTATAAGGGAAAACCCTATCCCCCGGCTTACGTTGCATTGTGTGATAGGACCTGGGTCTTATAACAGCTTCATTTTTCTTTATTTAGCATTGCGCTGTTTGTTTTATGCACCGGTATTCTTGGGAGAAAACCCGTTCCGTGTTATACGGCGTGGTCCCTTGATTTACCTAACTTTAAAAAAAATAAAGATTAATAACTGTTTTAGTTCTCACACCAGTCACATGACTGACCTGGAGTTTATTGTTTTAACCTAAACTCTGGGTGCCCTTATTTTGACACGGGCAGCTAGTAGTTTTGGTTTTGCAGATTTATATTCACAGGATCCTGGTTTACAGCTGGAACGATATCCGGAAAGCTTTGTATCTGTATATCTCTTCTAGTTGTGTATTGTATTATTTTCCGCTGCTATGTATTTAAATGTAATTTAAATCTCTGATATTTCTGTGTAATATTCATTTTTACTCTGTATATTCTTGTAATCTGATGTATTGTTGTAATATACAATGAAATGTTCTTCCGTCTGCGTTCTATTTTGTCTTGTTCTCAAAACAATCAGGCGTTTCGAACGGTCTAGATCGGTTTAGCGACTGGTTCGGATCGAGCGAAATTCCTTTTTGTCACAATTTCTATATTCGAATTCTATATTCAAAGTTCCTATATTTAAATCCCATTTCACTTTCTATATTCAAATTTCCATTGAATTTCTAATATTCAAAATTCTATTTGAATTTCTCATATTCAAATTCTATTTGAATTTCTCATTTGAAATTTCAAATTCTATTTTAGAAAAAAAAAATAGAATTTCCTTTTAAATCAGCGAAATTCCTTTTCATGATATTTTAAATAAATTAACACTTAGCCCAGTGATATTTAAAACAATCAAATCATCCTATTTTCAATTATTTTATTTTTAACACGTCATGTATGAATATATGAAATCAAGCAAACAAACAAACAAATAATATATTTTTGAGGAATCTATTTGGATTCCTCCAACCTGTTTTCCTGCATCCACGGACGTTAGTTAACAGAAATAATACCCATCCTGCTTCGTGGCAGGATATCGCAGTATAAAAGGGGATCCACTTATATACGTGGGCGTAGGGTCATCCGCTAATGATACTGCGAGAATCCAACCAATCACCAAACCAATATATATGTAATAGCAAGCCTATATAACTAATATTTTTAAATCAACCAGAAAGCATTTCAAACAAGCATCAAACAATTTTTTTTAACGAATAAAAATAATTCTAAATAAAAGGTGAGTGAGATTTACTCACCGTGATTTTTATTTTCCCGATCTATTCTGATTCCCACTTTAATTCTGTTGAGAAGTATTAGACGATGTCAAGCCAATCATCTCGTTTCACCGAGATCTGTTATTGTATAAATAAATTATACTTATTTGAAATATTCGTATCAAATAAAAATTTATTTATTTATTTAAATCACTATTTCTCATTTTATTTTAAATAAACTATTTTTCTCCTTTTTAAAATGGTCTCCGCCGGCTTACACTAAATAAATTAACTGGATTTACATAAATGAATTTAAGCACCAAGAAAATGGTTAAATAAACTACCAAATCTCGTCGTTTTCAATTACCCGATTATACCATAGTCAACTAATTTGTTTTACTCAAACCTGATAACGTATATGAAATAGTTATAGATTTTCATAAATTTGTAACTAAATCTTTATAAACTAACTATATTTATTTTTAATAAAATAAATAAATATTACCTAGTTAACAGCCTTCTCCTTTGATTCAGAGTCCTGTTGCTATAACCGAACTCCTTCTACCCCTCTTCTCTTTTTTTTCGGTCCAGTGCCACTACACTGACTTCACCATTTCCTTGATTACTTGCCACAACAAACACCCAGACTTCGCCACTAGTAAAAACGAGTGCCCTCCTTTATTCACTTTGAATCGCAACCTTCACAGTTCGATCCCCCTTCTCGGAATGGCGGCCTCAACTGTCAACACACCGGTACCAGCTATGCCTCACGAGTCCTCATCGCACCACCAAACTTTGCAACCAAGTCGCAACCCTAAATCGAGAGCAACAGTAAGCATCGCGAACTCCCTGTCGTATTCATCAATTTGCGTCGGCTTCTGCTGACATCGCCACACCACCAGAACCTCGAGCCAGTAATAATTTCCAATCGCGGATTCCTCCTGAAACCGAGCATCAGGAAAAGTTGCGGTCTTCGTCGATTTCGATTTACAAAAGGGAGGCCGACTTTGATTTTGAATTTACTAAATAAAGAATGAAAAGGGGAGGCTTCAATTTATTTCGAGAGTTCAGAACTGGGAAAGCAATGAAGGCCGATGTTTATTTATAGATAGAAGAGGGGACAATGGGTACGAGGACATAAATGCTTTGTTTAACTTCGTTATGAAGGAAGGAGACCATCTCTGTTCGTGAAGTGAAGGAAGACAGCGATAGGTTACAGTGTCCTTTGTTAATTAACTTAGGAAGGAATGAAACCATTTGTAATTTATTTTATTTAAATTTCTTATTCAAACCAGTACGATTTTTATTCTATTAGAAATAACCCGTGATTTTAAACTCCTTTCTGAACCCAACAACTGTCAATCCTAGGGTAATACCAATATTCCGGACACACCGAAATGAGCTATGAAGTCTAATTTTATCGTCTGGAGGAGATATAAATTTAAATTAATTTCAAACAATTAATTTCCTCGAAAATAAATAAATATTTATTCTGATTCAAACAGAAATTTCCTACTGATCACTTGAACTGTTTTCAGTTTAGTTTTAATTTCGAATTCAGTCGTTCGCTGATTCCTTATTTTCATAATTTAATATATAAATCGAAATTGATTATTAAACTGATAACTTAATATAAATATTCATTTAATTTATCAAATTAATATTTAAAACCGTATTAAATATTCAAATTTAACCGATGAAATATCCGGGTCATTACATTCTTCCCCACTTAAAATAATTTCGTCCTCGAAATTGCTAAGGTAAAAAAAAGTGCTACAAACCCATTACTTTTCAACTCCATTTTTTTGGAAACTCAACATTTCAAATTTCACAAATTTTAGTCTTACCAAAACTTTTGGTCTTCATTTATTTACTTTGAATGATTTCCAACCCATTCATTCTTATCTAATTCAAATTGATTTAAATTAATTTATTTTCTTCAATCCATTTAACTTGCCTTAAGTTAAATTTAATTTCAGAATTCAAATTCCCGGGTTTTTAATTCAAACCCCTTTTTAAATCCCATAAATATATATATACATATTTATTTCTATTTCAAATTCAAAACATTTGAATTTTCCAACAACCTATTTTCCAAAAATAAATTTCCATCAATACTTTTCTAAGGCAGCAATTCATCACTTAGAACTCGAAAACGAATACTGATAATGTTGCAATCATCATCAGAATTATTTTCCAGCCACTGAAGTGAGTTCAGTGTTATATTACTTGACATTCATTTAGAAAAATATTTTCCAAACTCCCAGGATTTTAAATTCTGAATTCTGATTTGAATTCAATTTCAATTCATCTCATTTGTATATATTATTCATCTACAAATTCTATTTGGCTCTATATAACCATTTCATTTTTTTATAATCTCATTTGATTATAATAATAACGACCAACACATCCATTATAATAATTTAGAAAATTACTCCTTTTCTATCAAAATAGAATTTTGAGTAAAATTATTTCATTAACCCACTTAAAACAATATTGTGTCAAATTTCTCTGTTCAACTGTTTAGAAAATCCTATCGACTTCGCGGCGTCTCATGATTCGATCAGAATTCATAAACCACTCAACAGACTAGCCAACACAATATAAAACAACTTTTGTATCAATTAACAAATACGCTCTCTCGTATATACACTCAACTCATTCTAGGGTACTACTGACCCTATCTCTAATGAGCACATCCCACCAAAGCCTAGGTATTCGCTCAACCTAAGCTCTGATACCAACTGTAGTGGCCCGCAAATCCGTACTATCTGAGTTGACTAATAACACAACACGTCCAACTCAAATTGCACAGAAATACGAATCATTATTAGAAAGAAGTTAGAGGATGAGAAATAGAAAGAAAGAAATATTAGAATAGAAGAAAACAAAGAAGACAAATCTCACAGCGGAACGAATAAAATATATTATATAACATAACTTTTGAAATACAAATCAGTAACTTTATATACATACCATCATCAGAGCACAACAGTTATAAACACCTGTTTCCAGATACAACATGGTTCACAGCAGAAATATATGATAGTCTATAGCTAACTGGTGAAGCCTCCTGCTTCCAGCTCTTCCAAGGGAATCTGAAAAATCCCGACTACTTGACTGCCCGTACAAATTTGGGCACCCAAGAGTTTAGGGAAAACAAAACAAAATAAACTCTGGGTCAGTCATGGGATTGGTGTGAGTAAACTCCAACCATTTGTTTAACTTTCAAAATCCTTTTGAAAGAAAGGATAATAGTAAGACCAGCCCACACATAAACATGGACGGTTTTTACCTTACTATAACACAAAACACTTTGATACAAGAATCCAATGATATTATAAAGTATCTAAATCAAATAAATAACAATCTAGCGGAACGCTTGCATCTCACGCTCCACATACATAGTATAAAATCAAAAATCTCATGGTGCTTATTGGAGATTGGATTTCCAACATGACAAGGTACGGAACCACCTTCCGATAGTGTATCTCTAGAGAGGAATACACTGGGTTCAACAAGAACATCTTGCAACCCGACCCACACATGACCGACCACTCATTTCGCTTGAGTGTGTCGAATGTATATCACCAACAGTTGGGATCAGCAACCGTCTCCCGACTGGGACAACATCGAATAGAATAAGAAATTAAATGAACCTCTAGATAGGAGATTATACATCCTAATGGGAGCGACCCACATAGCCATGCTGCCTGCCTGATTTTTGTCATTTCCCGGTTGTTGAGGTCTGAGGCTATGATTACGTTCTATTCATTTATAGCACAATCACTTTGAATGCCACATTGTCAGATCCGTTAATCACTAATTGATTGGCACAAATATTCTGGATGTTATGCTAAGGGAATAAATCCGTTGCCACCATATATATTTATACAGACCAACCCATTAGATCATTGGAAATACTTTGTCAGACATTCGTCCATTTACATTCGTTCTGGGATTGAACGAAACCGAAGGCACAATTTCTATAAATAGAAAAAGCCCTTGCACTTTACTCCGTCTTCGATTACCTTCGTATAATCTGATTCGCAACGCTTTTGCCAATACAGAGTGGTTCACGGATAATAATCCAAACGGTCTATCCATATTGACAATGATGGTCAAAAACTTCGATAGTCAGTGATTTAACTATCGAATAAAAACAAGTGTTCATCCAACATATCAAACAAATCACTGGGCTCTTTAATTAATATTTCATTAATTAAATCTCTTCTCCATTTCCCTATCAATATTTGTTAACCAAATATTTCAATAATCATCTTGGCCTCTTATGCCATTTGGAAAACGTTTCCAAATATCAACTTCTTTTACTTTCTAAATATTAGAAAATATCTCTATTTGCAATTGAAAACAAATTCAATCACTTATCTCTATCCTGACTATTTTAATTATACTCGGGAAATATTTACTTTTATATTTTCAAAATTCCATCACTTGAGTTTAAACGAATGCTGTGTAAAACATTGTTACAACAACCCAAAATATTCTATTCAACCAAACTATTATTCAAACACTTCTCTTCGAGACTGGATCTTGCTATTTATCAATTAAAATGAAATCAATCAAGTTGGGGGTAAAATTACCTCTCAGACCTTAACTGAAAACATCCTCAACTTCAAAACGGAAAGACCACTTACCTCGAATAAACACACTATAAAACCCAATTATTCATTTTTAAAACATGTATATGGTTCGCTTTCTATTTTTAATTTATAGACTTCCCTTTTTGTTTATAACATTCTATTTTAAATTTGTTTCCTTATCGAATTCAATATATATTGATATATTGATTTTTAACTATCAAAATTTCATAAAAATATTCTAACTCCTTAAATTCCCGGAAAATATCGCCATAACCTCCCTTGTACCGGGAGCTTCGGGATATTTCAAATAGCCTCCCATGGCCCTTACCAATTCAAAAGAAAAAGAAAAAGCCAAGCGGCTTGCCGATACGGCGCATAAAATCTCATATATGAATTTAAACGTGTACCTTTTGTCGGGCACACGAATTAAAAATCTTCATATACTTCATCCCATACCTTCCTAACACATGTTCACCTGTTTTCAATTCTGTTTCAACTCTATCCAATTTTCTTAACTAAATTTACTAATTTATTCTTTAGTTAACTCCTTTGCTTATTTAACTGCTTATTTGAACATAACACATTCAAATATACTATAACCTACTCATGAACCCCATCTAATTCCATTTCAACTCGAGTTACATATTCGATTTTGAAAATAAATTTTCAAATCTCTTTCACTTATTCAATGCACCATTTCAATTCAAATCTCGATTTAACTATTTATTTTTCCAACTATTACATAGTTAAAAATCTATTTTTTATTAAAAAATCATTTCACTTATTTCATTGGAGTTCATATTTATTTTATATCTCCAGTCTAGATTTTTTTAATGGCAAATTCGGATTTTTATTTCTTTAAAATCCTTTTATTTCTATAAATAAACCGTTATTGTTTTTAAAACGATTATGGCGCTGCTTTTCTAGAAAGTTGATTTTGACATATCTCAAAATCTATTCCACGACATCCTGATTTTTCTCCTCCATTAGAAAACTATTATCAAATCGGTCCTGACGTTTCTTGTTTCAAAGAATTCTGACTTCAATTGAGTTCTATACATTCAATTGAAGTTCGAAACGCCAATTTACGAACTGCAGCGCTGCGGCGAGTTCGTTTTAAATTATATTTATAACCATAAACGTTTAAACTTCGTTAAAATGAATTCAACTCCATTTTAACTCTATTCGAAATCTATATTCAAATTCCCATTTCAAATCCTATTTTTAAATTCTATTTTCAAATCCCATTTCAATCTATTTGAATTCTATATTCAAATTCCATATTTAAACTATTTGAATCCTGTATTCAAATTCTATTACAAGTTCTATTTTGAAATTCTATTTTGAAATTCTATTTTGAAATTTCTATTTCAAGTTCTACTTTGAAATTCTATCTGAATTTCATATATTCAAAACTCCATTTAAATTCTCTTATTTAAATCTCTATATTTAAATTTCATTTGAACTTTCTTTATTCAAATCCATTTCAATTCCTTTGAATTCAAATTCTATTTGAATTCTTTTGAATTCAAATTCTATTTCAATTCCTTTTATTCAAATTTCCATTTGATTTTCTTTTTTTAAATTCCACTTGAACTTCTATATTCAGATCCCTTTCAATTTTCCTTATTTAAATTCTATGTTTGGATCTCCTTTATTCAAATCCCTTTTGAATTTCTATATTCAAATTCTATTTAAATTTTCTTTTATTCTTCTATATTCAATTCTTTGAATTTTCTATTTTTAATTCTACTCAAATTCTATATATTCAAATTCTATACATTCAAATTTCCCTTTCAACTCTATTTGAATTTCAACTCTATTTGAGGTTCAAATTGATTTTTTTTTTTTTCAATTTTATTTCAGATTCTCTATATTCAAACTCCATTTGAATTTCTATATTCGAATTCTATATTCAAAGTTCCTTTATTTAAATCCCATTTCACTTTCTATATTCAAATTTCCATTGAATTTCTAATATTCAAAATTCTATTTGAATTTCTCATATTCAAATTCTATTTGAATTTCTCATATTCAAATTCTATTTGAATTTCTCATTTGAAATTTCAAATTCTATTTTAGAAAAAAAAATAGAATTTCCTTTTAAATCAGCGAGATTCATTTTCATGATATTTTAAATAAATTAACACTTAGCCCAATGATATTTAAAACAATCAAATCATCTAATTTTCAATCATTTTATTTTTAACACGTCATATATGAATATATGAAATCAAGCAAACAAACAAACAGATAATATATTTTTGAGGAATCCAGCTGGATTCCTCCAACCTGTTTTCCTGCATCCACAGACGTTAGTTAACAGAAATAATTCCCATCCTGCTTCGTGGCAGGATATCGCATTATAAAAGGGGATCACTTAAATACGTGGGCGTAGGGTCATCCGCTAATGATATTGCGGGAATCCAACCAATCACCAAACCAATATATATGTAATAGCAAGCCTATATAACTAATATTTTTAAATCAACCAGAAAGCATTTCAAACAAGCATTAAACAATTATTTTTAACGAATAAAAATAATTCTAAATAAAAGGTGAGTTAGATTTACTCATTGTGATTTTTATTTTCCCGATCTATTCTGATTCCCACTTTAATTCCATTGAGAAGTATTAGACGATGTCAAGCCAATCATCTCGTTTCACCGAGATCTGTTATTGTATAAATAAATTATACTTATTTGAAATATTCGTATCAAATAAAAATTTATTTATTTATTTAAATCACTATTTCTCATTTTATTTTAAATAAACTATTTTTCTCCTTTTTAAAATGATCTACGCCGGCTTACACTAAATAAATTAACTGGATTTACATAAATGAATTTAAGCACCAAGAAAATGGTTAAATAAACTACCAAATCTCGTCGTTTTCAATTACCCGATCATACCATAGTCAACTAATTTGTTTTACTCAAACCTGATAACGTATATGAAATAGTTATAGATTTTCATAAATTTGTAACTAAATCTTTATAAACTAACTATATTTATTTTTAATAAAATAAATAAATATTAGCTAGTTAATAGCCTTCTCCTTTGATTCGGAGTCCTGTTGCTATAACCGAACTCCTTCTACCCCTCTTCTCTCTTTTTTTCCGACCAGTACCACTACACTGACTTCACCATTTCCTTGATTACTTGCCACAACAAACACCCAGACTTCGCCACTAGTAAAACCGAGTGCCCTCCTTCATTCACTTTGAATCGCAACCTTCACAGTTCGATCCCCCTTTTCGGAATGGCGGCCTCGACTGTCAACGCGCCAGTACCAGCTATGCCTCACGAGTCCTCATCGCACCACCAAACTTAGCAACCAAGTCGCAACCCTAAATCGAGAGCAACAGTAAGCATCGCGAACTCCCTGTCGTATTCATCAATTTGCGTCGGCTTCTGCTGACATCGCCACAACACCAGAACCTCGAGCCAATAATGATTTCCAATCGCGGATTCCTCCTGAAACCGAGCATCAGGAAAAGCTGCGGTCTTCGTCGATTTCGATTTACAAAAGGGAGGCCGACTTTGATTTTGAATTTACTAAATAAAGAATGAAAAGGGGAGGCTTCAATTTATTTCGAGAGTTCAGAACTGGAAAATCAATGAAGGCCGATGTTTATTTATAGATAGAAGAGGGGACAATGGGTACGAGGACATAAATGCTTTGTTTAACTTCGTTATGAAGGAAGGAGACCATCTCTATTCGTGAAGTGAAGGAAGACAACGATAGGTTACAGTGTCCTTTGTTAATTAACTTATGAAGGAATGAAACCATTTGTAATTTATTTTATTTAAATTTCTTATTCAAACCAGTACGATTTTTATTCTATTAGAAATAACCCGTGATTTTGAACTCCTTTCTGAACCCAACAACTGTCAATCCTACGGTAATACCACTATTCCGGACACACTGGAATGAGCTATGAAGTCTAATTTTATCGTCTGGAGGAGATATAAATTTAAATTAATTATGAATTAATTTCAAACAATTAATTTCCTCGAAAATAAATAAATATTTATTCTGATTCAAACAGAAATTTCCTACTGATCACCTGAACTGTTTTCAGTTTAGTTTTAATTTCGAATTCAGTCGTTCGCTGATTCCTTATTTTGATAATTTAATATATACGATATTAAATCGAAATTGATTATTAAACTGATAACTTAATATAAATATTCATTTAATTTATCAAATTAATATTTAAAACCGTATTAAATATTCAAATTTAACCGACGAAATATCCGGGTCATTACACTACTAGCTGCCCATGTGGAAAATATGGGCATACGGAGTTTAGGTGGAAATAATAAACTCTGAGTCAGTCATGGGACTGGTGTGTGAACTAAAACAAGTATTAAATCTTTACTTTAAAAGTTGGGAAATCATGGGACCACCCCATATAACACGGAACGAGTTTACTCTACCTGAATCTTAGAAATGAAGCAATTCATAAACAATGCAAAGCTTTTCGAAAAATGAAGCTATTATAAGACTCATGTCCCATCACACAATGCAACGCAAGCCGGAGGATAGAGTTTTCCCTTATAATAGCCAAACATGCTCGGTACGTTTAAAACAAATCATTTTGATATTATTATAAGTGCATAATGTCATAATCAACTTCAAATATAAATGTATCAATCATAGACGGCATAGTAACCCATCCTACTATGTCGCCATATAGGTTTACAACTAAAACCGAAAGTCACATATTGGAAGTTGGATTTTCATCTATGAGTCGAGGTAAGGGATGACTCCTCTCCGATTCGAGACACTCTAGAAAATGCCTCAAGACTCGAACGCTGGCGAGCCCTGTGAACGGTAGGGTCGGTCCACACTTACTTTAGTGGATTAATTATTCCTGAACAATATGTTTTCCGGTCCTATCGGACCTCCAAACAGGTCAGTACGTCAACCCTATGAGCATATAGCCCTATATCTGAGGCGCCTCGCAATCCATCATCCACATAAGTAAAAAATGTATGGACTCCACACCATGACACCACTTCTAGCTAAAAAGAAACGCAAGTTCTCCCTATGGTCACTATCCTGTTTTTGACCCATACCGGGTGTGAGGCTCGTGAATTAACGTTATACACAAAGCTATGCTAATTAAAGTCGTGCTTTGATAATCATCCACAAGACTCTGCTTTTCAAAAAAATCCTTGATCATTTGCATCTTAGCATGCCACATTGTCAATCCATACCATACCATTGATTTCCACCAATATATGACCTCTAAGCTCGTACATCTCAGAGAAGGGTGTTAAGCAAGAGAATAAATTCTCCACTACCAAACAATTATATGTTTAGCAGAGATCAACAAATACAGTACAAAGGAATATAATGTCAGACATACTGTCCATTTGCAAGTTCGTTCTAGGTCTGAACCAAACCGGGGGCACCTTATTCCTCGTCCCATATGTCCAATACAGGAGAGAGGCCCTCATATATCTGGCCGATCTCCAAGTACGTCTAGGCGATCACCACTTATTACCTTGTCTTGGGTGTACAGCCCAATCAAGACATCAGTAATCATCCAAACGATGTAAAGATCTTTGGTCCTCAACCACCGTCTTCATCGTTGACTTTTAGTTGTCGTATCAGTTATTCAGAGTTGGACAAACCCGGTCTTTCCGAATAACTCACATATTTGATAATCAATAATCTAGGAAAAACACATCATACACCTCATTCCAATTCAGAATATTCTTTTATTCAAATATTCACATCTTTAGGGAAAGGTTCCCATTAATTTTATCAAAGATAATTTAAATTTATTCTTTAATCTTCCTTTGGATATCAATTTCAAAAGATTTTATTTTATCCTTTAACAATTCTAAATCAAATTAGGGTTTGTAAAACTAATCGGGATTATCGAGCCTTACCGAAGTAATCATTTGTTTTATTTTTCCAATCCCAACCTATTCATCCCATGGAGTAAAATTGGTAGTACACCATATCTAACACCCACGGTGTTATCAGTAAAATTAATTACCATTTCACATTCAAATCTATTAAAGATTTAATTATCGCATGGAGTAAAACTGGCAGTACTCCATTCTCGAACATTTCTTGAATTCGGTAAATTTAGTTAACTCATTCACTTTCAAACCTAATTAAAGATCCATTAAAACTCCATTTAGTTTTAATCTCCAAAAATCATTACTTTATGATTGTTCAACTTTAAGAAATTAATTCTTGTCTTTAACTAGGTCAAAGGATCAATGTTATTAAAAACACAGTTCACAATAAACCCAAATCAACTTCCATTAAATATGGAATCTTTGCGGAAAACATATCAATATATAATTGATATAAATTTCCGTACCAGGCTAATAATATAAATGGAATTACGGCAAAGCCTTTTAAATTCCATATATAGTAATGGTCTTCCTTTACAGAAGCTCATCTCGATTATTAAAAAATCGAATTCCATTCAGTTCCAATTTAATATTAAATTAGAAAACTTTTGTAACGACCCAGCAGATTTTCAGCCTTGAAAATCGACATAACACCTTTACCATATCTCATGTCGATCCTCCAAGCATTGAAAAACACTGGATTGTCATGAGAAATAATTTAGAGGGTGAGAATAGAGAGAAAGAAGTATTAGAATAGAAGAAAGAAGAAGAACACACATCAGACTCTCACAACGGAACGAGTAAAATATAATATCAATTCTCTTTATACAAAAACTGTATATGTACATACCAATCATCAGAGCATAACATATAACTGCACAGCGGAGTAATAACTGAATATAACTAGCGGTGAGGCCTCCTGCTTCCAGCTCCTGAAACTCCCAGCGAAAACCTAACCTGGAACATACTCGGTCTGACCCGAGCACATTTGATTTAAAACAAAATACACCGGGTCAGTCTGGAATACTATCAGTGATAAATCCACATAACACGCACTTGTTTAACTTTGGAAAAATCCTTTCTGAAATCAAAGGATAATAGTAAGACCAGTCCACACATAAACACGGACGGTTTTTACCTTACTATAACCCAAAACGGTTTTGGAAATCATAGCTTGATCTGTTATTATCATAATGTCTAAATACATGTAAATATCAATTTAGAGGAACGCTTGCATCTCACGCTCCCCATATATAGTATACAATCGAAAACCGCGGGCGCTTATTGGATATTGGATTCCGACCTTGACAAGGTATGGGTCCACCTTCCGCACGTGTATCTCTAGAGGCGAATACACTGGGTTCAACAAGAACGTCTTGCAACCCGGCCCTCACATGACCGACCACTCACTTCGCTTGAGTGTATCGAATGTATATCACCGACGGTTGGGATCAGCAACCGCCTGCCCGAAAAGGGACAGCATCGAACATAGATAAAGAAGCAAATGGAATTTCTCTAGATAGGTGATCATACATCCTAATGGGAGCGACCCACATAGCCATGCTGCCTGCCCTATTTTTGTCATTTCCCCGTTTGATGAGGCTTGAGGTCAGAACTTAACTTCTAGAACATCTGGTCATCATTCACTTTGAATATCACATCGTTAGATCCGCCAGATCACACTTGAATGACGTCCACAAAAGTAATCTAGTTTATTTGGCTAGAGAATAACCATTTCTCCGCCATCAACTATGGTATGTTTGGAGAAATCAACTCATGTAATTCCTTTGGAAATACTCTGTCAGACATCCGTCCATACAAGTCATCCAGGAACAGGATGAACCAAAGGTACTCTCCTACTGCATCTCATATAGGAATCACCCCAAGGATCAGTAGCGAGTAGTCCTTGCAACCCGTAGATTCCAACCACGACAGAACCACAACTTATCTCTGGTTGCAATCCCAGAGATTTTTTAGCGGTCATTCCGCTTATGAAAATCCACAGTCTTCAATGCTCCATCACGATCATCTTCCGATATCTTCACGTATTTTTTGGTCGGAATGGTTTTTGAATATAATTCGATCCCGGTCTTTCCATACCAACAATCATATTGGTCAACTTCGATAGTCGGTGATTTAACTATCGAAATAAGCAGTGTTTCAAACATAACAACAAATGAGTAAACTGGTTCAGTATTTAGCATCACTTGGCCTTTAACACTGATTTTCTTTTGTTAAATTAACCCTCTAACTCTTTAATATTCAAAAATACGATATTTGAATAACTCTAATTCGATTTAACTCTAATTGATTAACTCTATCTTGACTAATTTGACCTACTCGACTAACTTGACTAACGCGACTAACTTGACTAACTCTGACTAATTTACCTTAATCGATTAACTCTAACTTGACTAATTTGACGTATTTAACTCAACTGGAACAACTTGATTTGATTACTCTTATCGATTAACTAATACTCGACTTAACTACATTCGCCCGACTCTAGATCGCAGCGATCACAATGGTTACGCCTGATTCCCTCAGGAAA
Source organism: Allium sativum (assembly GCA_030737875.1). Taxonomy (NCBI): domain Eukaryota; kingdom Viridiplantae; phylum Streptophyta; class Magnoliopsida; order Asparagales; family Amaryllidaceae; genus Allium; species Allium sativum. Next base: position 401,409,219 of record CM060922.1, on the reverse strand, counting down.
CATCCGACCGCCGTAGGCTATCCGCAGCCCTGCGAATTACGCTAGCAGTCGTACGCAATGGAACTCTTCCTGAATAATTACATTGATTAACTCTAACTATATTCAATCAACTTTAATTGGATAACAAATATTCGATGCAATTTGAAATCAATATTCTTATTCCTTTTTGAAAACTCATATTGAAATATTATTCAATTTTCAAACCTTGCATTAGAGTTCACCATCCCTCGTATAGGGTAAAACCAATTTCGACACCTTCCACTTATCCAAACTAATATCATTATTTGGTAATGGTGTAGTCAACCAAGTTGGGGTATTTTAGTTACCTCTCAGACCTTGATTTGACGACGTTCTTACCTCAGAAAAATATTAGTTCGCTACTTAACCATTGATATTCAAATCTCGCTTACCACTTTGATTTCAAATCTAGTTTTACAACATCGTTTGCTTTCATTTGAAATACTTTCAAAAATCCTCTTACCCAATTCCTTTAAGTAGGTAAATATTCACAAAACCACAACTTCGCCCTTAAAGCATTGGTTCCACTTATACCCTTTTTGGGTTTATATAAAAATCCCTCGTTATATAATCTATTCCCATCTATTGGCATTTTTAAAATAAATTTATCTTGATTTCCACCTTCCTACGATAAGACTTCATTGCTTAGATGTTGTTTCCAAAATCCATATACTCATATTCAACACAATCCAATCGCATGTATTTTCCCTTCTTTATTAAAATCCTTATTCCAATTACAACATTTAGCTTAATTTCATTTTCAACACTTAGCTCATCATTTTGGTTTAAAACCCCTTTTTAAACCTTTTTAAAACTTGTTTGGATTCCCTTCCCAAAGACTTATAAAACCCATTAAGTATTTTAAACAACTCATTATGTTTTATTTTAAACCGTTACCAATTCTTACTAAGCACAGTTGATTTTGTCAACCGTATATCTCCGTTAATCATCACTGAATTCTATTGGTCATTTCCCCCTTTTTAATTTAATTAATTAACTTAATTAGTTTAATATCACCATTTAATTGTTATAAAAACAATTTATTTAAATTTACCCACCCATTTGTAACTTCTTGGGTTCTACTGCTTTCAACACTAGTATAAACCAATTAGATAAATTTTTTTCTATAACTCGATTAAATATATATATATATATATATAATTTTCCATTTTTAATTACCTATATAAACTAATTGAAACCTTACCTCAGTTATAAAATAATTTATAACTTTTAAACCACGTCAATCCACTTGACGGTAGAACACGTTTAAAACAATATAATTTAGGCCATTCCTACCCATTTTCCCCAACCAATTCTATCGATGGGTTTTAACCACAACAATGATGCATTTATATTCAACCCTCAATATTTAACAAGTTTGGGTGTCAGTCAGTGTGGACAGTCCATATATGCACAACAAATAAAAATACAGTTTATTTGAGGAATCCGGTCGGATCCCTCCAACCTGTCCTTCTCTGCACCACGGATGTCAGTTGACAAAAATACACGAATAAATAAATTGATGAAATATAAATAACCGCAACCAAGCAACAACAAACAACCAATTTGCATCCATCGCATCCAATCAGCCAATTTAAACTGTTAACTATAAAATATATTTTACTGTGAATGTACCACATCACAGAATTCCAGAAGGTGTGAGAATTAACTCACCAGAGTTTGTTTTGGTCGACGGTTGACGTGTTTGTCGCTTTTAATTTGGGTCGAACGTCCAAAATTGGCTCAAATTTAAAAAGCGTCAGATTGACTTCTAGTCAGTGCCATTGGATAGGTCTCGTTCCTGCGATCCCAACGGATCATGTTTCGCGTAAATCCGTTAACGTATGAAGGAGATATCGCGTTTCAAAGTTTTATAAAGATTTAACGATATTTAAATTAATTAATTAACTTAAAACTCACCTTAATTACCTTTAATTAACCCCCTAATCACGCTCGGCCACGTCATCATCTGCTGAATCGAAAACATGCGCTTTGCCTTTCTTCCTAAATTGAACCCCGATCCTTTTCTTCACGTCTGTTCTTCATCCTCGTTCAACCCCTTCAGTCCCTCGTCGGCGCCGCCACCGATCGTCGGAGGCCACACTGACCAGCCCGCCTGAACCGCCGCTCGCTCCCCTACTTCCGCCTATAACGTCGTGACCCTAAGACCCCCTATGTCGCCAGGATCTTCACTTGAACGAAAACCGTTCATTTCCAATGTTCTCCCCCACCTCACCACCGTGGACAACGCCACCGCCACCAGACTGACCACCGTGCACCCCGGTTTCATCACCCTTACACCATCGACACCCACGACCCCTGGCTCCGCCGGAAAACCACAAATTCCGACTGTTACTTTTTAAACTAGCCCCAAAAAAGACCACTTCCGTTCAACTCCGATTTCTCTCACCACAGACCACTAGAGACCCCGACACCACAGCCAAATCGAAGCCCTTTCTCTCCTCTACAAAACCCCTAAGGTCTTAGCCTCCCAAATCATCCTAGTCTCTCGAATTTTGGCTAGAAACGAAAATGATTTTTGTCGGTTCTTCGCGATTTCCGACCACCACAAGCGTCCATAACTCCCCAACTTTTTACAGTAGCTCGGCATCGAGCCGATCTACAACTTTGCCTTTGGTTGCCCTAGCAAATTCTTCTCAGATCATGAGATATAAATGATTTTGTAAAACTGGACTTTTCTGCAAATTTACATGAAAGGAGGTGGATGCTTGGCTGAAAATGTTGATGGAGGGGATTTATATAGAGTGGGAAATTATATTTTATGTTGACGTGACTAGTGACGTTGACTAACGATTTTTATTTCGTACCTATCGTGTTTTCGAACATCGTTTATTCGCTGCTGCGCTCACATACGAACCCCGTTCGAGACGCGACTGGACGGCATAGTATATTTCGACGATGCGGTCCTAACGAAACTTGTTTCGTCGAATTCCGTGTCCGTTTTCTCAAATATCGTTTGTACACGTCCAAATAGATCGATTTATTTTGCATTTTATTTTGCCATGCTCACAAAATAACCCCGATTGACGCGCCGTCTAAAAATCTAGCAATAATTTACTGTTACGGTCCCAACAAAATTTGTTTCGTCGAAAACAGAGGTCGTTTGAAAAATGTCCCTTTTGAACTGGCCAATTTCGAATAAAATAATCCAATTTTAAAATACTTCAATATAATATAAATAAAATACCGCGATTGGTCATACCCGACCAGAATCTGACACACTACCAAGGAAAAATACTCTGGGTCGAATTCCAAGCCAAATCGATATTTAAAATATTTAAAAACTGCTAATTTATATAACTGCAGCGCTATATATATAAAGGAAATCCTGGCGTTGTTTTTCTTCGAATTTAATTTGGACATAAAATAAAATCTACACGACAAAAACTGGATTTTTCTCTTCCATTGGAAAGATATCGTCAAGCCGGTCCCGACGTTTCTTGTTTCGAGAAAATCCGACTTATTTTGAACCCGGTACGACCAATTGAAGTTCAAAATGCCAAAACGCGAACTACCGCGCCACTGCAGCTCGTTGTTTAATTAAATTATAACTATATATATTCAAACGTCGTTTCGAGTCAAAATCGTCGCTATTTTTCAATATACGCAATATTTGACCAGTTTAAACTACCCGGTCGCAATATGTTTCAAATTCAACAATTTCCCTTATTCTGGAAATTAAAATATTATTTTATTATTTATTTAAATAATATATTCCAAATAAAATCGGTTTAATTTGATCATTTAAATTCCAACCAATAATTTAAATAAATAAAATATTTAAAATAACCCAAATAAATAGGCAAAAAATACGGGTCGTTACATTCCTTCCCCCTTAAAATAATTTCGTCCTCGAAATTGCTAAGGTAGAAAGAACGTTAAATCCCTTTATCTTTTCAAAAATAATTAATTTTAAAATTCGAATTTATTTCCAAACTGACCCAATTGGTTTTAAAACCAATTCATTTCAAATAAAAGAATTTCCCAAAATTTCAAAAAAAATCTAACTCCTCAAATTCTGGAAAAATTTCGGTAGAGTCTCCCCTGTACGGAGGACATCTGCAAAATCGCAGGTTCAAGAAATATGTATACATCGACTCTCTTGGTCGGAAAAATTCAAAATCAAACTCAAAACCCCAAAGAAAACCAAAAATTTCATATTTGCGAAAGCATACCTTTTGGCGAGCGTTATAATACGATAAGTTATAATTATATTCTCGAGCTTGCTTAATTACTTTGCAGCTCTACTCAACTGGATTCAAATAACTCCAGATTTTTCTTGGTTGGATTTTAAAGCTGAACTGGCACTCGCACCTGTTCTTACTCAAAGGAATTTCATTAGTCATTAAAACAAACGCCAGTTATGTTCAAAACACCCATATCATACTTATCACTTATATACACCAATTCCACACTCAGTTTAATCCATACGGTATTTATTATTTATAATCACTTCCTTTATTCTATAATTATCCATTCAATTTGGTTAAATTTGGATTGATTTATTCGAACTTATTTATTTCACATTGGTTTTAATCAAGTCTATTCAGGTTCAGGTTTATATCCACGCAACCAACAACACAATCCAAACATATCACACAATCAACATTAACAAATCTAAACAATTTTTCCCATACTATAATATTTATTTCATTATAAAATAAATTGGGCAAAAATAATTTCAAAAATAATTTTATATCAAAATACAAATACGCTCTCTCGTATATATATACACAAACTTAATCTAGGGCATTGCTAACCCCATCTCTATTGAGTCACACCACAGAGCCAAGGTTATCTCTAAATCAATAGCTCTGATACCACTGTAACGACCCAGCAGATTTTCAGCCTTGAAAATCGACATAACACCTTTACCATATCTCATGTCGATCCTCCAAGCATTGAAAAACACTGGATTGTCATGAGAAAGAATTTAGAGGGTGAGAATAGAGAGAAAGAAGTATTAGAATAGAAGAAAGAAGAAGAACACACATCAGAGTCTCACAACGGAACGAGTAAAATATAATATCAATTCTCTTTATACAAAAACTGTATATATACATACCAATCATCAGAGCATAACATATAACTGCACAGCGGAGTAATAACTGAATATAACTAGCGGTGAGGCCTCCTGCTTCCAGCTCCTGAAACTCCCAGCGAAAACCTAACCTGGAACATACTCGGTCTGACCCGAGCACATTTGATTTAAAACAAAATACACCGGGTCAGTCTGGAATACTATCAGTGATAAATCCACATAACACGCACTTGTTTAACTTTGGAAAAATCCTTTCTGAAATCAAAAGATAATAGTAAGACCAGTCCACACATAAACACGGACGGTTTTTACCTTACTATAACCCAAAACGGTTTTGGAAATCATAGCTTGATCTGTTATTATCATAATGTCTAAATACATGTAAATATCAATCTAGAGGAACGCTTGCATCTCACGCTCCCCATATATAGTATACAATCGAAAACCGCGGGCGCTTATTGGATATTGGATTCTGACCTTGACAAGGTATGGGTCCACCTTCTGCACGTGTATCTCTAGAGGCGAATACACTGGGTTCAACAAGAACGTCTTGCAACCCGGCCCTCACATGGCCGACCACTCATTTCGCTTGAGTGTATCGAATGTATATCACCGACGGTTGGGATCAGCAACCGCCTGCCCGAAAAGGGACAACATCGAACATAGATAAAGAAGCAAATGGAATTTCTCTAGATAGGTGATCATACATCCTAATGGGAGCGACCCACATAGCCATGCTGCCTGCCCGATTTTTGTCATTTCCCCGTTTGATGAGGCTTGAGGTCAGAACTTAACTTCTAGAACATCTGGTCATCATTCACTTTGAATGTCACATCGTCAGATCTGCCAGATCACACTTGATTGACGTCCACAAAAGTACTCTAGTTTATTTGGCTAGAGAATAACCATTTCTCCGCCATCAACTATGGTATGTTTGGAGAAATCAACTCATGTAACTCCTTTGGAAATACTCTGTCAGACATCCGTCCATACAAGTCATGCACGAACAGGATGAACCAAAGGTACTCTCCTACTGCATCTCATATAGGAATCACCCCAAGGATCAGTAGCGAGTAGTCCTTGCAACCCGTAGATTCCAACCACGACAGAACCACATCTTATATCTGGTTGCAATCCCAGAGATTTTTTAGCGGTCCTTCCGCTTATGAAAATCCACAGTCTTCAATGCTCCATCACGATCATCTTCCGATATCTTCACGTATTTGTTGGTCGGAATGGTTTTCGAATATAATTCGATCCCGGTCTTTCCATACCAACAATCGTATTGGTCAACTTCGATAGTCGGTGATTTAACTATCGAAATAAGCAGTGTTTCAAACATAACAACAAATGAGTAAACTGGTTCAGTATTTAGCATCACTTGGCCTTTAACACTAATTTTCTTTTGTTAAATTAACCCTCTAACTCTTTAATATTCAAAAATACGATATTTGAATAACTCTAATTCGATTTAACTCTAATTGATTAACTCTATCTTGACTAATTTGACCTACTCGACTAACTTGACTAACCCGACTAACTTGACTAACTCTGACTGATTTACCTTAATCGGTTAACTCTAACTTGACTAATTTGACGTATTTAACTCAACTGGAACAACTTGATTTGATTACTCTTATCGATTAACTAATACTCGACTTAACTCCATTCGCCCGACTCTAGATCGCAGCAATCACAATGGTTACACCTGATTCCCTCAGGAAACATCCGACCGCCGTAGGCTATCCGCAGCCCTGCGAATTACGCTAGTAGTCGTACGCAATGGAACTCTTCCTGAATAATTACATTGACTAACTCTAACTATATTCAATCAACTTTAATTGGATAACAAATATTTGATGCAATTTGAAATCAATATTCTTATTCCTTTTTGAAAACTCATATTGAAATATTATTCAATTTTCAAACCTTGCATTAGAGTTCACCATCCCTCGTATAGGGTAAAACCAATTTCGACACCTTCCACTTATCCAAACTAATATCATTCTTTGGTAATAGTGTAGTCAACCAAGTTGGGGTATTTTATTTACCTCTCAGACCTTGATTTGACGACGTTCTTACCTCAGAAAAATATTAGTTCGCTACTTAACCATTGATATTCAAATCTCGCTTACCACTTTGATTTCAAATCTAGTTTTACAACATCGTTTGCTTTCATTTGAAATACTTTCAAAAATCCTCTTACCCAATTCCTTTAATTAGGTAAATATTCACAAAACCACAACTTCGCCCTTAAAGCATTGGTTCCACTTATACCCTTTTTGGGTTTATATAAAAATCCCTCGTTATATAATCTATTCCCATCTATTGGCATTTTTAAAATAAATTTATCTTGATTTCCACCTTCCTACGATAAGACTTCATTGCTTAGATGTTGTTTCCAAAATCCATATACTCATATTCAACACAATCCAATCGCATGTATTTTCCCTTCTTTATTAAAATCCTTATTCCAATTACAACATTTTTCTTAATTTCATTTTCAACACTTAGATCATTATTTTGGTTTAAAACCCCTTTTTAAACCTTTTTAAAACTTGTTTGGATTCTCTTCCAAAAGACTTATAAAACCCATTAAGTATTTTAAACAACTCATTATGTTTTATTTTAAACCGTTACCAATTCTTACTAAGCACAGTTGATTTTGTCAACCGTATATCTCCGTTAATCATCACTGAATTCTATTGGTCATTTCCCCCTTTTTAATTTAATTAATTAACTTAATTAGTTTAACATCACCATTTAATTGTTATAAAAACAATTTATTTAAATTTACCCACCCATTTGTAACTTCTTGGGTTCTACTGCTTTCAACACTAGTATAAACCAATTAGATAATTTTTTTTCTATAACTCGATTAAATATATATATATAAAATTTTCCATTTTTAATTACCTATATAAACTAATTGAAACCTTACCTCAGTTATAAAATAATTTATAACTTTTAAACCACGTCAATCCACTTGACGGTAGAACACGTTTAAAACAATATAATTTAGGCCATTCCTACCCATTTTCCCCAATCAATTCTATCGATGGGTTTTAACCACAACAATGATGCATTTATATTCAACCCTCAATATTTAACAAGTTTGGGTGTCAGTCAGTGTGGACAGTCCATATATGCACAACAAATAAAAATACAGTTTATTTGAGGAATCCGGTCGGATCCCTCCAACCTGTTTTTCTCTGCACCACAGATGTCAGTTGACAAAAATACACGAATAAATAAATTGATGAAATATAAATAACCGCAACCAAGCAACAACAAACAACCAATTTGCATCCATCGCATCCAATCAGCCAATTTAAACTGTTAACTATAAAATATATTTTACTGTGAATGTACCACATCACAGAATTCCAGAAGGTGTGAGAATTAACTCACCAGAGTTTCTTCTGGTCGACGGTTGACGTGTTTGTCGCTTTTAATTTGGGTCGAACATCCAAAATTGGCTCAAATTTAAAAAGCGTCAGATTGACTTCTAGTCAGTGCCATTGGATAGGTCTCGTTCCTGCGATCCCAATGGATCTTGTTTCGCGTAAATCCGTTAACGTATGAAGGAGATATCGCGTTTCAAAGTTTTATAAAGATTTAACGATATTTAAATTAATTAATTAACTTAAAACTCACCTTAATTACCTTTAATTAACCCCCTAATCACGCTCGGCCACGTCATCATCTGCTAAATCGAAAACACGCGCTTTGCCTTTCTTCCTAAATTGAACCCCGATCCTTTTCTTCACGTCTGTTCTTCATCCTCGTTCAACCCCTTCAGTCCCTCGCCGGCGCCGGCGCCGATCGTCGGAGGCCACACTGACCAGCCCGCCTGAACCGCCGCTCGCTCCCCTACTTCCGCCTGAAACGCCGTGACCCTAAGACCCCCTATGTCGCCAGGATCTTCACTTGAACGAAAACCGTTCATTTCCAATGTTCTCCCCCACCTCACCACCGTGGACAACACCACCGCCACCAGACTGACCACCGTGCACCCCGGTTTCATCACCCTTACACCATCAACACCCACGACCCCTGGCTCCGCCGGAAAACCACAAATTCCGACCGTTACTTTTTAAACCAGCCCCAAAACAGACCACTTCCGTTCAACTCCGATTTCTCTCACCACAGACCACTAGAGACCCCGACACCACAGCCAAATCGAAGCCCTTTCTCTCCTCTACAAAACCCCTAAGGTCTTAGCCTCCCAAATCAGCCTAGTCTCTCGAATTTTGGCCAGAAACGAAAATGATTTTCGTCGATTCTTCGTGATTTCCGACCACCACAAGCGTCCATAACTCCCCAACTTTTTACAGTAGCTCGGCATCGAGCCGATCTACAACTTTGCCTTTGGTTGCCCTAGCAAATTCTTCTCGGATCATGAGATATAAATGATTTTGTAAAACTGGACTTTTCTGCAAATTTACATGAAAGGAGGTGGATGCTTGGCTGAAAATGTTGATGGAGGGGATTTATATAGAGTGGGAAATTATATTTTATGTTGACGTGACTAGTGACGTTGACTAACGATTTTTATTTCGTACCTTATCGCGTTTTCGAACATCGTTTATTCGCTGCTGCGCTCACATACGAACCCCGTTCGAGACGCGACTGGACGGCATAGTATATTTCGACGATGCGGTCCTAACGAAACTTGTTTCGTCGAATTCTGTGTCCATTTGCTCAAATAGCGTTTGTACACGTCCAAATAGATCGATTTATTTTGCATTTTATTTTGCCATGCTCACAAAATAACCCCGATTGACGCGCCGTCTAAAAATCTAGCAATAATTTACTGTTACGGTCCCAACAAAATTTGTTACGTCGAAAACAGAGGTCGTTTGAAAAATGTCCCTTTTGAACTGGCCAATTTCGAATAAAATAACCCAATTTTAAAATACTTCAATATAATATAAATAAAATACCGCGATTGGTCATACCCGACCAGAATCTGACACACTACCAAGGAAAAATACTCTGGGTCGAATTCCAAGCCAAATCGATATTTAAAATATTTAAAAACTGCTAATTTATATAACTGCAGCGCTATATATATAAAGGAAATCCTGGCGCTGTTTTTCTTCGAATTTGATTTGGACATAAAATAAAATCTACACGACGAAAACTAGATTTTTCTCTGCCATTGGAAAGATATCGTCAAGCCGGTCCCGACGTTTCTTATTTCGAGAAAATCCGACTTATTTTGAACCCGGTACGACCAATTGAAGTTCAAAACGCCAAAACGCGAACTACCGCGCCACTGCAGCTTGTTATTTAATTAAATTATAACTATATGTATTCAAACGTCGTTTCGAGTCGAAATCATTGCTATTTTTCAATGTACGCAATATTTGACTAGTTTAAACTGCCCGGTCGCAATATGTTTCAAATTCAACAATTTCCCATATTCTGGAAATTAAAATATTATTTTATTATTTATTTAAATAATATATTCCAAATAAAATCGGTTTAATTTGATCATTTAAATTCCAACCAATATTTTAAATAAATAAAATATTTAAAATAACCCAAATAAATAGGCAGAAAATACGGGTCGTTACAACTTTACTTTTAAAAATTTCCATTAAATCTTAATAAAAAGATTTATAAATTCCAAATCATAACTTCACTGTTAATCGGGTTTAAGAACAAATGTCATTTAAAACATCATTCACAACGAACCCGTAATCAACTTCCATTTAATTTCAATTATATTAATTAATTGGAAAACTTCATTAATCTTAATTAAAAGATTTATTCTATTCAACTGGGTTTAAGAACAGTGTTATTGAAGGCACCATTCACGACGAACCCAAAATCCCATTTGATATTAAATACATGGCTCTGAATAGAAATTATACCTACTTATATTCAATATCAAATTCTGAAACTAACGACCATCGTATTGGGAATAACGATATCTATATCTTCCAAATTGCTCAACAATATTCTTATAACCACGGAATCCAATATCGAAATATTTCGAAGATTATTTCCATTTAAATTCTTTCCAATTCATACGCTGGAAAATCCTGGTCATTTCAAAAACCATTACAAATCCAATTTATTTATTTAAAAACATTGGATTATTATTCTAGTTAATAACTAGTTCATTTCGATAAAAATATATTTTATCTTTACAAACATGGAATTTTTCATCCAATTTTTTTTCCAAATCATTCATTATGATTTTACATGATTTTCCCATATTTTTAATAATTTTATTAAGACCCTTACAATCGGTTTCCAATAAAGGCCACTGAACTGCATCCATAACGACCTTTTCTGAAATTGATTTGGACATAATTTAAAATCTAGTCACTCAAATTTAAATCTCTTATATTCATTCCTTTTCGATACGAATCCAACGGTTTCGGTTTTAGGAGAATCCGACGGTCGGATCTCCCGTTACATCAATTCGAAGTCAAAGGTTGAAAATCGCGAACGGTCACTGCGCGGCGCATTCTATTCAAGCCATTTAAATAGGTATTTAATATACTTCGTCAATTTCCATTCTAAACATATTTTAAAATGATTTCAACTTTGTTTTCAATTTTAAATCAAAATTGTATGTTCTATATCATTATAATATTAAAATAATAATATTTTCAGAATATCAGATTTTGAAATCAATTCTTTTCAATATTCATTAAAAAATGAATTCTATCGACAGAGAATTCCATTCAAGTAAAAATGGCGTATTTCTACTTAACTTGGCTTCATATATTTCAATATTTTCGTGCCCATCCAAAATCGAACATCAAAATCTTATTTTGATTATTCACTGAATATTATTTTAAAATATTCGTTATTTCTAAATTGGAATCAGACTCAATCAATTACCATATAATTTTATTTATATGGATTCCATACATCGCATGTATTCAGAAATAGTGATAAACAACTATTAAACATTCGATTCACATCCAGAGTGCAATTTACAACTCCATAAGCATTAAATAATTAAATAACGCTTATAACAGTTTGTCAATCAATCGGTTGACAACGAATTAAATTCAGGGGAGATGTGGATAAATTATCATCCCCAGACCCTTGAGGGGTTTCAACCAACAACAATGAATTCAAATTAATCATTGGTTAATAAATTTAACCAATTCTAATTTGATTCGAATTATTTTTCTAATTAACCAGTTTTCACTGTTTAAATTATAAATGGATATTTATAATTAAATTTCAACTACCACAGTAATATTAACATTATTTTAATATGTTCACAATCACAAACAAAACACAATACAGTCAATCAGATCATCCATGGGTTTTCAAACAGCGGTGAAGTGAGCTAATAGGCACCGTACAACATTTGTGATAACTAAAAACTGATAAAAATCAATACTGGCAATTACTACATTCAGTTATAAAATAATTAACTGTACAAATATTCTAGTGAGGGAATTCTCACATTGGTTTCCACTCCGTCAGTCTTTAATGGATGATTTTATTTTCAAACTAAATTAAACGCATGTTTAATTTAGCTGAAAATCCAATTTGCTCCGTTTCCGTTCTGGTCAGTCCAATGTTGTAGCATACGTTGCCACTATCGCAATGCAACTGAAATCACTGGATTTCGACCTCGTATGAAGAAGATATGGCATTAAATAATTAATTACAATAATTAAAATAATTAATGAAATAATTAACTAATTACTTCATTAATCACTAATCCTTCGTTCCCCTTTACTATAAACCCGTCGCCCCCTTCATCCATCAACCGCCACCACGCTTCGCCTGACATCGATCAGAGACTGCCACGGCCTCCGTGCCACGCCCCAGCGCCACCCCACCTTGATGAATTCCAACCACCGTGACCTCTTGGAAACACGCTCGAACTCTGACGGGTTGGGGGAGAAATTCACCCATTCCAGGCAACTAAATTCCATCATAGCCGTATGGATTCGAAGGTGGTGAAGAGCTTTTTGATTTTTTCTTATATTATTTCTTGAATAACTGAGTGGATTGAACGATTTTGAGGGAGAAGGATTGAAGAGCTTTCAGCGTTCGATGTAATAGGAGGCGGCGGTTTGTTGAGAAAATAAAATTAGGGTTATAAATTTCTCAATTGGCCCATATTTATATTTAATATAATTTAATTCCAGAAATGTTAGATTTTATATCCGAACTCCAAATGAATCCCAACGACTATTGCCCCTAGCAATATACCCCTATTTCGGACAAAATGGAATATGTTTTATAAGCCAATTCGACTATTTCGATCAATTTTCATCAAAATTAAAGTATAAATTAATATAACGGTCAATACTGAATTTGAACGTACGTTTTAATTTACCGGGGACACATGCTGACTCCAAAAATTACGAATATTGAAATCTAGCTATGTTTTGATGATACGGTCCTAACAAAACTAATTTCGTTGAATTTGGAGACCGTTCGAAAAATGGCCTTTTAATTGGTCAATTAAATTCAAAATGAAATTGAATAATTTACTGCACTCACATATTAATTCCAAAAATTATGAAAATCTAAATTTAACAATAATTTGACATTCCGGATCCAACAAAAGTGGTTTCGTTGAAAACAGAGGTCGATTGCAAAATGGCTATGTTTAAGGGCTATATATGTATATTAAAATTTAAATAAATCCGTAATGACTATTCTAAATTTTAAACTGGACATAACTTACAATTTATAAAGTGAAATCTCAATTTCTTACATTCATTAGAAAATTACAGTTCAAAATATTTCAATGTTTCTTGTTTTACTGATATCGGATTTATATTGAATTATATATATTCCATTGAAATTTAAAATCGAATTTTCAAACTACCACGCCATTTTGAATTCATTGTAATTAAATTTTAAATTTATACATTTTAACTTCGATTTTAATAAATTTGAAATCGTTTGTTCTCAAATTAAATCATTTCAAATTCTTAAAATCTATTAAATCAATTGAAAATAAAATTTAGAATTGGTTCCAAAATCTGGGTTGTTACAATCTCCACCACTTAAAATCTTTTTTCCTCGAAAAGGAAGATAGAATTGAAGGCTGTTTACTTAATCAACTCCACCTTCCCTTGACTTAAGATCTTCAACTTTTCAGTTTCTAAGAACTTTCTAATTTCTCAAAAATTTGGCTAACACCCTAAATTTTCAAAAAAAATCGCCATAACCTCCTTTGTACAGGGAGGGTTTAAAAAATTTATTGGTTCGTATTAGGCACCCAATAAATCAATAAAAAGCGTACACAATTTTTGTGACCTATCTATGCCCAAGGGAGACGTGTAAAAAGTCGAAATCTCATACCTTGCCCTAATGTTGGAAATAAAATAATCCATGTGCCTTAATTAAAAACAAGAGAGACGTGAATTTTTGTCATCTCTAGACTGTTGTAGGTTTTTTATTAAATCTTGCCCCGAGCACCTTTATATGTATTTTATTAAGTCCAGAATCAGTCCTCTGTTTAACCTGTAATTCAATCATCGCCATACAAGCATCTCTCCCATATGGAAATCCAAATCTTGTCATATAAGCGCCAAATGCTTATATGGATATGATATGCTATGTTGTCTTCATGTAGTATGCCATGCAATGTAGTTCGTAATTTATTTGTTGCTACCCTTTTGCATACGTTTTTAATCTCACACAGAAAAACCATCACAATGCATCCAAAAACACTCACAGTAGTTTATACAATAAATAAAATTGCTCAACCAACTCATTAAGGTGCACCTGTTTGCCGGGCACACAATTTATTTCTTTACCCAATAGTGAATCCATAACCTGGCTTGTTCAATATATATATAAATGTATATGTATGCAATTCCAATCATTTTTCAATTCAGTTCAATATTAAACTTGATTTGGCTAAATTTTACCTTTCATTCCCTTATTAATTTGATTATTCCAATATTTTAATTATTTAAACTAATAATCACACATCAGAACCAACAATCAGTTAGTTTATTAGCTTTTCAAATATATCTTTAATATACTTAAAAATCATATTTTCAGTGCCAAATCACAAACAATAAAATCTAACTAAGTTTTGGTTCTCACACCAGTCAATCGGAAAAATACAGATATCCCACTTTTGAAACTCGAACGTAAATGCTGATGACGCGATTGCTATCATAAAAACCATCTCCGGGCGACTAGAGCGTGATCCTATATCTACCCAGTATATTTGGGACTACAAGTACATGTGGATCAGACGTACATTCAAATTTTTTTTATACGTAGTCCAAAATCAATACAAAATAAAGTACTCAAATATGTATAATAAGATACAATTTTCAAAATTAAATTCGTTTTAACAAATAATACTCTTTAAACTCATTTTGGGGTATTACTAACCCTATCTCTAACGATTTATTTTTATAGGATATTACTAATCATATCTGTGATGAATTCTTTCTTTCGTTCTAATGTGTTTTGTTCTTTAGCTTTGTAAACCAAAGCTTTGATACCAAAATGAAAAGATCCAAAATTCCCCGATCACCGAAGAGATGGAGGAGCCCAGATTGCTTTGAGAACACGACTCATCAGAATACAAACCATAAAACATTTCATTGCTATTACAATAGTTTACATCAAAGTACAAGAATATATCAGAGTTCAAATAATATACAGCAGTAAAATCTTAGAGATTTAAATTACAAAATAGCGGAAAATATATGCATAGATATAATTCGGGTTGTCAATGGGTCGGGTTCGGTTTTGATCGGGTCAAGTCGTGTTCGGGTTGAGTTCGGGTCAGGCCAACTCAACCCGTTTATTAAACGGGTCGGTTTCGGGTTGACCTATTTATAATTATGTGGGTTTCGGGTTTGATTCGTGTAACCTGTTAAGAAAAATATTTGTATAAAAAGATGTGAATGAACATGAAAACATAAAAGAGGGGTATTGTCGTCATTCACTTGTTGCAAGCTAAGATGAGAATAAAGACGTAAAAAGCTGTTAATGTGGGAACAAACATGAAAACGTGAAAAATTGTTTAAGTGTTAGTGTGTATGAATAATTGAATAATGACAACATCCTTCATTTTCAAGCTAAGATGAGAATTTTACAATAATATAGAGCCCATAAACGGGTTAGTTAGGTCAAATTCGGGTTTCGCGGGTCAATCCTAGACCCACCCGTTTATAAACGGGTCAAAGTCGGGTTGACCCTAAAATGACCCATTATTAAACGGGTTGGGTCAACCCGCTAATTCCCTATGCGGGATTCAGGTTGGGTTTTGCGTCGTGTTGGAAATTGACAGCCCTAAATATAATGCATAGCGGAAATACATCACTAACACAACTAAACGAATTACTACAAAGCTTTCTGAATATAGCTCCAGTTGTAATCCAGGATCCTAGGAAAAGAAATATCGGCGAAAAACCAAAAAAATTAGCTGCCCGTGTGGAAAATATGGGCATACGGAGTTTAGGTGGAAATAATAAACTCTGAGTCAGTTATGGAACTGGTGTGAGAACTAAAACAGTTATTAAATATTTACTTTAAAAGTTGGGAAATCATGGGACCACACCGTATAACATGGAACAGGTTTACTCTACATGAATCTCAGAAATGAAGCAATTCATAAAAACGCAATGCTTTTCAAAAAATTAAGTTATTATAAGACTCATGTCCCATCACACAATGCAACACAAGCCGGAGGATAGAGCTTTCCCTTATAATAGCCAATCATGCTTGTTACATTTAAAATAAATCAATTTGATATTACTATAAGTGCATAGTGTCAAAATCAACTTCAAATATAAATGTATCAATCATAGACGGCATAGTACCCCATCCTACTATGTCGCCATATAGGTTTACAACTAAAACTGAAAAGTCACATATTGGAAGTTGGATTTCCATCTATGAGTCGAGGCAAGGGATAGTTCCTCTCCGATTCGAGACACTCTAGCAAATGCCTCAGGACTCGGACGCTGGCGAGCACTGTGAACAGTAGGGCCAGTTCACACTTACTTTAGTGGATTTATTATTCCTGAACAATATGTTTCCCGATCCTATCGGACCTCCAAACAGGTTAGTATGTCGACCCTATGAGCACATAGCCCTATATCCAAGGCGCCACGCAATCCATCATCCACATAAGTAAAAATGTCTGGGCTCCATACGATGACACCACTTCTAGCTATAAAGAAACGCAAGTTCTCCCTATGGTTACTATCCCATTTTTTGACTCATATCGGGTGTGAGGCTCAAGAATTAACGCTATACACAAAGCTATACTAATTAAAGTCGTGCTTTGATCATCATCCACAAGACTCTGCTTTTCAACAAAAGCCTTGATAATTTGCATCGTAGCATGCCACATTGTCAATCCATATCATACCACTGATTTCCACCAATATATAACCTCTGAGCTCGTACGTCTCAGAGAAGGGTGTTAAGCAAGAGAATAAATTCTCCGCCACCAAACAAGTATGTTTAGCAGAGATCAACGAATATAGTATAAAAGAATATGATGTCAGACATACCGTCCATTTGCTAGTCTGTTCTAGGTCTGAACAAAACCGGAGGCACCTTATTCCTCGTCCCATATGTCAAATATAGGAGAGAGGCCCTCGTATATCCGGTTGATCTCTAAGTACGTCTGGACGATCACTTATTACCTTGTCTTGGGTGTACAGCCCAATCAAGACATCAATAGTCATCCAAACGATGTGAAGATCTCCGGTCTTCAACCACCATCTTCATCGTCGACTTTTAGTCGCCGTATCAGTTATTCAGAATGGGATAAACCCAGTGTTTATGAATAACTCGCATATTTTATTATCAATAATCCAGTGCTAGAAAAACATATCTGTAACAACTCGGAAAATCAAAACCAATTTAAAATTTTTATTTTAAAAATTTTTGAAAGAAAATGTGTCAGAATTTAAAAATTACATGTTTAAATAATAATAAAGCTGTTAAAAATAGCCATTTTGCAAAGGACCTCCATTTTCGATGAAACCATTTTTGTTGGATCCGGAATGTCAAATTATTGTTAATTTTAAATTTCCATAATTTTTGGAATTAATATATGAGCATGATAAATTAAAATCGTTTGGTAATTTCTATTGAATTGGATCGACCATTAAAAAGGCCATTTTTCAAACGGTCTCCAAATTCGATGAAATTAATTCTGTTAGGACCGTATCATCAAAACATAGCAAGATTTATTTTTCTGGAATTTTTGGATTTAGTATGTAGCCTCGGTAAATTAAAATGTATGATCAAATTTAATAGTAAAATGTTTTATATTTTAATTTAAAAATTAATGGGCTGAAACGATCAAATGGGCTAATGAAACCTAGTCCGTTGTGTCCGGAATATGGGTATTTTGTTAGGGGTGACATTCTCTGGGTTGGATTTGGAGTTAGTAGGAATAAACAGGCTTTTTCTGAAAATTAGAGAATTAAATAATATTATATTATAAATATAAGATTTCTAAAACCCTAATACACATCCAGAGCCATCGCCATCTTCATTTTCATGGCCAGAAAAGCACGAAACTTCCCCAATTAAAAATTCTCGATCCACTCAGTAAAAACCGCCCCTCCTTTGGACAATGTTGTAGTCCTCTCTGCACTCTTCACATCCATAAGGCTAACACCTCCTATCGTCGAGTCTTCGACGAGATCCAAAGCCCCAAACACCTGCCGTTCGAGCCTCCGCCGCATCACTTGGGCGCCGTCGAGCTAGGCCCCACCACCGCCACCTGGCGCGCGCTTCCTCCTCCGATTTGGTAGCTTCCGATCGTCACGAAGTTGAGCGGTTTGATCACAAAATCCTGACCTAGATTCATCGGCCGTAATAGATAAAGGAGGAAGAAGGTATATTTCAATTAATTACAACATTACAAAAGCGTTGCTAGTTTAATTATTTATAAAAAAATCATAACTTGTTCGTACGATCTCGGAGTCACATGAAACAGGGACCGTTGGGATCGTGGCAGTGTCTACTACGTGTTAGCAGCGACCAGGGAAATTTAAAGTGATCTATAATTTTTGAGGAATTCCAAAGCATGGTGAGATCTCTTATTTAAAATTAAAATTAACGTTATTGCGTTGAGAAATTTATTTATATACGTTGTCAAAATTCATATTGGTGTTGTACGAGATTTGAATTGGTTGATTTTGGTTGTGATGATCTATTGGATTGAATTGTGTAGTAAAACAAATTGTCAAAATTGTTGAACAATAAGAATATTCTTTTTATTGTATATATAAATCATGAAAATGGTTAATTTGTTAGACAATAAAAATATTCTTTTTATTGTATATATAAATCTTGAAAATTGTTAAATTTGTTAAATAATAAAAATATTCTTTTTATTGTATATATAAATCATGAAAATTGTTAAATTTGTTAAACAATAAAAATATTCTTTTTATTGTATATATAAATCATGAAAATTGTTATATTTGTTAAAAAATAAAAATATTCTTTTTATTGTATATATAAATCATGAAAATTGTTAAATTTGTTAGAGAA
This sequence comes from Allium sativum, assembly GCA_030737875.1. Classification (NCBI taxonomy): domain Eukaryota; kingdom Viridiplantae; phylum Streptophyta; class Magnoliopsida; order Asparagales; family Amaryllidaceae; genus Allium; species Allium sativum. Next base: position 401,389,643 of record CM060922.1, on the reverse strand, counting down.
TAAAAATATTCTTTTTATTGTATATATAAATCATGAAAATTGTTAAATTTGTTAAACAATAAAAATATTCTTTTTATTATATACATAATCATGAAAATTGTTAAATTTGTTAGACAATAAAAATATTCTTTTTATTGTATATATAAACCATGAAAATTGTTAAATTTGTTAGACAACAGAAATATTCTTTTTATTATATGGACCGGCATATTCAGGCCCAATGCGTTGTTGTATTGCTGCAGATATTTCTCTTTCTAACCACATAATTACTAGTACCCCTATTGTTATTCCCAATATAAGGGTGAAAATAAGAACAAAGATCCATATGAGTTCATAAACTTCTTTTAAAGATTCCGATCTAGAAAAAGAATTTATAGCTTGTATTTCTGTTTCTGTCATATATTCTTTTTATTATATATATAAATCATGAGAATTGTTAGAATTTGTTAAACAATAAAAATAATCTTTTTATTGTACATGTTAATCATAGGAATTGTTAGAATTCGTTAAACAATAAAAAAATAATCTTTTTATTGTACATGTTAATCATAGGAATTGTTAGAATTTGTTAAAAAAAAAATCTTTTTATTGTACATGTTAATCATAGGAATTGTTAGAATTTGTTAAACAATAAAAATAATCTTTTTATTGTACATGTTAATCATAGAATTGTTAGAATTTTTTATGCAATAAAAATATTCTTTTTTATTGTAACATGTTAATTATAGGATTGTTAGAATTTGTTATGCAATAAAAATATTCTTTTTATTGTAACATGTTAATTATAGAATTGTTAGAATTTGCTATACAATAAAAATATTCTTTTATTGTAACATGTAAATCATAGAAATTGTTTATACAATAAAATTCCTTTTATTGTATATGTGAAACATGGAAATAGTTTATACAATAAAAATTACTTTTTTTATTGTATATATATGAATCATAGGAATTGGACAAAGTAGTTTATACAATAAAAATTACCATTTTGTTATATATATATGAATCATAGAATAGGACAAAATTTGTTTATGCAATAAAATTACTTTTTTTTATATGAATCACAAATTTTTCATGTTTAGGAAAAAAATGTTGAAACATTAAAAATAATAATTTTTAATGTATATTTAGATTCATTATTAAAAGAACCATGTTTAGGAAAAAAGTTGAAACATTAAAAATGATAATTTTTAATGTATATTGGGATGGATGGTAGAGGGTTGCCTGCGCCCTAGATTCATTATTAAAAGAATCATGTTAAGGAAAAAATGTTGAAAGATCAAAAATGATAATTTTTAATGTATATTTAGATTCATTATTAAAAGAATCATGTTTAAGGAAAAAAATTGTTGAAACATTAAAAATGATAATTTTTAATGTATATTTAGATTCATTATTAAAAGAATCATGCTTAGAAAAAAATGTTGAAACAACAAAAATGGAAATTTTAATGTATATCTGGATTCATTATTAAAAGAATCGTGTTTAGAAAAAAATGTTGAAACATCAAAAATGGCAATTTTAATGTATGTTTTGATTCATTAATAAAATGGACATCTTCATTAGATATTGTGTAGAGATTAAAAAGAACATTTTTAATGTATGTTTAGTTTCATTAAAAATGATTCATTATTATAATTGACATGAACATTAGAAATTGTTAGGCATTAAAAATGATTCACTATTATAATTGACATGTTCATTAGAAATTGTTAGGCACTAAAAATGATTCATTATTATAAATGACATATTCATTAGAAATTGTGTAGAGGTTAAGAAGAACATTTTTAATGTATATTCAGTTTCATTAAAAATGTTACATTTTCATTTAGATTTAAAAGGATTATATGTTGAAATAGGATTTGTAATGAAAAATGTTACATTTTACCTGTTAGCAAAATAGGAAAATGTTTATATGTTAAGATATGTTTTGTTTGTTGAAAACATCCCTTTTAACACGTTAGTGAAATCGTCGAATGATTTATATATATATATATATATGTATATATATATATATGTATATATATACATATATATATATACATATATATATATACATAAATTAAATTTAACGAATCGCGTGTAGTAGTCCATGTTTCGGAATCGTAACTTTAAACGATTATACCGAAAGATCCAACCGTCGGATTTTCCCAAAACTGGAACCGTTAGGTTTGCTTTGAAAAGATCTTTCCAACGATATTAAATTTGTTAAAATGCAATAGTTTGATTTTGAAAAATGTGTAATTTAAATTTGGATAAAAACAGCGCTAGGGCCACGTAACGACCTGAAGCGTCGTTAAATTAAAATGGGCTATTTTTATATAAATAAAAATAGCGATAAATCGTTATAAAATAATATTAATGATATGAAATGATTTAAATTACATATATTCGAGAATTATTTGAAAAGACCGAGTTCAATCTCATTTCAAATAATTATACGACGATTTAAGTCGAAGATATTGAAGACGGTGGTTGAAGGCCGGTGATCTTCACATCGAAAAGACAACTACTGATGCCTTTGATTGGAGTTGCTGCCTTGTAAGGGCTATAGTGGTAGTTGTCCGGACGTACGTGTTGATTTTCCAGATATGCGAGAACCTCTATTTCGTATTGGACATACGGGGCGAGGAATAAGGTGTCTCCGGTTTCGTTCAGACCCAGAACGTACTTGTAAATGGATGCGTGTCTGACATTGGATTCCATTCTGTGTTAATTGATTTCTATTAAATATATATCTATTTGGTGGCGGCGAATTTATTCTCTTGCTTAACACCCTTCTCTGAGACGTACGAGCTTAGAGGTTATATATTGATAGACATCAGTTACATGGTGTGAATTGTCAATGTAGCATGCTGAGATGCAAATGATCGAGGCTTTTGTTGAAAAGCAGAGCCTTGTGGTTGATGATCAAAGCACAAAGTTTTGTGTATAGCGTTACTTCGCGAGCCTCACACCCCGGTATGAGTCAAAAATAGGATAAGGACCATAAGGAGAATTGGCATTTCTTTCTAGCCAGAAGTGGTGTCATATTATGGAGCCTAGACATTTTTACTTATGTGGATGATAGTTTGCGAGGCCTCGATATATTGGTCGCTACTGGCCAAGTGACAGGTCCGACAAGACTGGGAAACATATTGTTTAGGAATTGCCAATCCACTAAAGTATTTGTGGATCGGCCCTACCGCATCCAAGGGTTGCCCATAGGTGTGATCCTGAGACATTTGCTAGAGTGTCTCGAATCAGGAGGAGTCATCCCAAGCCTCGACTCATGATGGAAACCCAATTTCCAATACGACATTACAGATTTGATTGTAAACGTATATATGGCGACATAGTATATGGTAGCTATGCCGTCTAGAATTGATACAATTATTTTGAAAGTGTTTTAAACTGACTAGACACTAATAATAATATCAAGTTTTATACGTATCAACCATGTTTGATCATTATAAGTTAAAACTCTATCGCCCGGTTTGCATTGCATTGTGTGATGGGACTTGAGTCTTGTAATGGTTTCATTTTTCTAAAAAGCATTGCGTTGTTTTTAAAAGATTTATTTAATTTATGCACTGACAATCCAATGGAGTAAACCCGTTCCGGATTAGCAGCGTGGTCCTGTGATTAGCCTTATTGTTAGATAAGTTAAGATTTCTCATACCAGTCCCATGACTGACTCATAGTTTGTTTTCACTTGCAAACTTGGGTGCACTTATTTTTACACGGGCAACCAAGTGACAGGAAACAGGCTTATTTTGGATATGTACCGAAGCATAATGTGCTCTTTGGTAGAAGATGAAGATTATCTCTATCTTTTATTTCTATTTTGGAACATTTAGACATCATTTATCCATGTTGTGCTTGATGATGTTTTAGACTTATTTCTATTTGCTGAGACTTTTTATGTGCTAAGTTGTATCCTGTGTTTGTGCCACTCTGAGGTTGATGACATTTTTAATTCCGCTGCTATGATGATATTATCCTATGATTAATGTGTTATGCTGTTATCTGTAATCTACTGTTGTGATAAATGTGTTATATTCCAATGATTATCCTTGCTTCCGTGACACGGGAGTTTGGGGTTATCACAACATCATACGTCTCATTCCAATTCAGAATGTTCTTTTATTCACATATTCACATCCTTAGGGAAAGGTTTCCATTAATTTTATCAAAGATAATTTAAACTTATTATTTAATCTTCCTTTGGATATCAATTTCAAAAGATTTTATTTTATAGTCGGGATTATCGAGCCTTACTGAAGTAATCATTTATTTTATTTTTCCAATCCCAACTTATTCATCCCATGAAGCAAAACTGGTAGTAATCCATATCTAACACCCACAGTGTTATCGGTTAAATTAATTACCATTTCACGTTCAAATCTAATTAAAGATTTAACTATCGCATGGAGTAAAACTAGTGGTACTCCATTCTTGAACATTTCTTGAATTTGGTAAATTTAATTAACTCATTCACTTTCAAACCTAATTAAAGATTCATTAAAACTCCATTTAGTTTTAATCTCCAAAATTCATTACTTAATGATTATTCAACTTTAAGAAATTAATTCTTGTTTTTAACCGGGTTAAAGAATCAATGTTATTAAAAACACAGTTCACAATAAACCCAAATCAACTTCCATTAAATATAGAATCTTCGTGGAAAACATATCAATATATAATTGATATAAATTTTCGTATCAGGCTAATAATATAAATGGAATAATGACAAAGCCTTTTAAATTCCATATATAGTAATGGCCTTCCTTTACAGAAGCTCATCTCGATTATTACCAAATCGAATTCCATTCAATTATAATTTAATATATTAAATTGGAAAACTTTACTTTGGAAAATTTCCACTAAATCTCAATAAAACGATTTATAAATTCCAAATCATAACTTCACTGTTAATCAGGTTTAAGAACAAATGTCATTTAAAACATCATTCACAATGAACCCGTAATCAACTACCGTTTAATTCCAATTATATTAATTAATTGGAAAATTTCATTAATCTTTATTAAAAGATTTATTCTATTCTCAATTGGGTTTAAGAACAGTGTTATTGAAGACACCATTCACGACGAACCCAAAATCCCATTTGATATTAAATACAAGGCTCTGAATAGAAATTATATCGACTTATATTCAATATCAAATTACGAAACTAACGATATCGTATTGAGAATAACGATATCTATATCTTCCAAATTCCTCAATAATATTTGTATAACCACAGAATCCAATATCGAAATATTCCGAAGATTATTTCAATTTGAATCCTTTCCAATTCTTGCGCTGGAAAATCCTGGTTATTTCAAAAACCATTTACAAATCCAATTTATTTATTTAAAAACATTGGATTATTATTGTAGTTAATAACTAGTTCATTTCGATAAAAAAATATTTTACCTTTACAGACATGGAATTTTTCATCCAATTTTTTTGCCAAATCATTCATTATGATTTTACATGATTTTTCCATATTTTTAATAATTTTATTAAGGCCCTTACAGTCGGTTTCCAATAACGACCACCGAACTGCATCCATAGTGACCTTTTTTGAAATTGATTTGGACATAATTTAAAATCTAATCATTCAAATTTAAACTCTTATATTCGTTGGAAAAATCTTTTCGATACGAACCCAACTGTTCCGATTTTAGGAGAATCTAACGGCCGGATCTCCCATTACATCAATTTGAAGTCAACGGTTGAAATTCGCGAACGATCGCTACGTGGCGCGTTCTATTCAAGCCATTTAAATATATATATTTAATATATTTCATCGATATCCATTCAAAACGTATTTTATAAATTGTTTATAAATCCATATTAAAACGATTTCAACTTCATTTTCAATTTTAAATCAAAATTGAATGTTCTATATTATTATAATATTGAAACGATAATATTTTCAAAATATCAAATTTTGAAATCAATTATTTTTTATATTCATTAAAAAATGAATTCTATCGACAGAAAATTCCATTCGAGTAAATATGGCATACTTCTACTTAACTCGGCTTCATATATTTCAATATTTTCGTGCCCATCCAAAATTGGACATCAAAATCATATTTTGATTATTCACTGAATATTATTTTAAAATATTCGTTATTTCTGAATTGTAATCAGACTCAATCAATTACCATATAATTTTATTTATATGGATTCCATACATCACATGTATTCAGAAATAGTGATAAACAACTATTAAACGTTCGATTCACATCCAGAGTGCAATTTACAACTGTATAAGCATTAAATAATTAAATGACGCTTATAACAGTCTGTCAATCAATTGATTGACAACCAATTAAATTCCGGGGAAATGTGAATAAATTATAATAGCCAGACTCGTGTGGGGTTTCAACCAACAACAATGAATTCAAATTAATCATTGGTTAATAAATTTAACCAATTCTAATTTGATTTGAATTATTTTTCTAATTAACCAAATTTCATTATTTAAATTGTGAATGGATATTTATAACTAAATTTCAACTACCACAATAATATTAACATTATTTTTAATATGTTCACAAACAAAACACAATACAGTCAATCAGATCATCCATGGGTTTTCAAACAGCAACGAAGTGAGCTAACATGCACCGTACAACATTTGTGATAATTAAAAAATGATAAAAATCAATACTGGCAATTACTACATTCAGTTATAAAATAGATAACTGTACAAATATTTTAGTGAGATAATTCTCACATTGGTTTCCACTCCATCAGTCTTTAATGGATGATTTTATTTTCAAACTAAATTAAACACACATTTAATTTAGCTGAAAATCCAATTTGCTCTATTTCCCTTTTGGTCAGTCCTATATTGTAGTATACGTTGCCACGATCGCAACGCAACTGAAATCACTGGATTTCGACCTCGTTTGAAGAAAATATATGGTTGAATACATTAATTACAATAATTAAAATAATTAATGAAATAATTAACTAATTACTTCATTAATCACTAATCCTTCGTTCCCCTTTACTGTAAACCCATCGCCCCTTTCATCCATCAACTGCCGCCGCCACGCTTCGCCTGACGCCAATCAGAGACTGCCACGACCTTAGTCTCCACGCCATGCCCTAGCGCCGCTCCACCTTGATGAACTCCAACCATCGCGGCCTCTTGGAAACGCGCTCGAACTCCGATGATTTGAGGGAGAAATTCACCCACTCCATGCAACTAAATTAAATCATAGCCGTATGGATTCGAAGGTGGTGAAGAGCTCTTCGATTTTTGTTTGCATTATTTCTTGAATCGATGAGTGGATCGAACGATTCTAAGGGGAGAAGGATTGAAGAGTTTTCCACGTTCGATCGTAATAGGAGGCGGCGGTTTTGTGTGAAAATAAAATTTGGGTTATAAATTTTTCTACTGGCCCATATTTATATTTAATTTAATTCTAAAAATGTTAAATTTTATATCCAAACTCCGAATGAATCCCAACGACTGTCGTCCCCAGCTAAATACCCCCATTCTGGACACAATGGAATATGTTTCGTAAGCCAATTCGACTGTTTCAATCAGTTTTCATCAAAATTAAAATATAAATTAATATAATGGTCAATATTGAATTTGAACATACATTTTAATTTATCGGGGCCACATACTGACTCAAAAATTATGAATATTGAAATCTAGCTATGTTTTGACGATATGGTCCTAACAACACTAATTTCATCGAATTTGGAGACCGTTCGAAAAATGTCCTTTTAATTGGTCATTTAAATTCAAATCGAAATTGAAAATGCGTTTAAATTTACTACGCTCACATATTAATTCCAAATTATGAAAATTTAAACCTAATAGTAATTTGACATTTCGGATCCAACAAAAGTGGTTTCGTAAAAAATGGAGGTCGTTTGTAAAATGGCTATTTTTAAGGGCTATATATATATATATATTAAAAATTAAATAAATTCCACATCGACTATTCTAAATTTTAAATTGGACATAACTTACAATTTATAAAGTGAAATCTCAATTTCTTACATTCGTTAGAAAATTACAGTTCAAAATATTCCAGCGTTTCTTGTTTTACTAAATCCGATTTATATTGAATTATATATATTCCATTGAAATTTAAAATCGAATTTTCAAACTACCACGCCATTTTAAATTCGTTTTAAGTCAATTTTAAATTTATATGCTCTAACTTTGATTTAAATAAATTTTAAATCGTTTATTCTCAAATTAAATCATTTTAAATTCTTGAAATCCATTAAATCAATTGAAAATAAAATTAAAATTGGTTCCAAAATTTGGGTTGTTACACCGGTGATCGGAGATTGTGGCGGTGGGTTAGTTAAAGCATGCGTGGTGTTATTTCTTGCATGGGAGGCGTGGGATGGAGTGATGTAGTATGGGGAAAAGTGAGTGATGAAGCCAAGTTAAAGTTAACGAAGGGTTCGGGAAAATTTGTGTGGGGAGATCAAGAGCAGGGTGGTGCCGAAATACAAGGGTAGTTGGGTATAAAAAATAAAGGAGAAAGAAGATGAACAGTGAAATGAAGGGAAGGATTATGCGTGGCCTGGGAAATTTTCGAAGTACCTAATCGCGGTATTAAACCAACTTAACTAGTTATGTAGGTTATATATATATCATAGTGAGGCATATAATTATACGATGAACAACATATCCTGGATATGTTTTTCTAATATGCCAATTGAAGTTTGGAAGTGCCAAATCTCCCCTAATATGGTATATTGAAGTTTGACATGGCCAAATTTAAGGCATGATTTATATGGTGACTTAATAAAACTGTCTGATCAAGTGTTTGTCGGGCTATTTATTGCCAGGACTAAATTCTATAAATTTGCTTAAGCTAGTATATGCAGTATGATTTATAGGTGTGTATGCCTAATCACGTCAGGGATAGGTTTCTAGTTTTAATACATAACGTGGCCAATGAATTTTCATAGGGGACGTGGCCTTTTTGTTTCTTAGATAGAAGGAAGTAGTGTGATGTGGACCGATATGTTGAACAAATTAATGTGATTAGTTAAGATTTACATGAGCTAGATTTAAATTAGCTAGACTTTATATATTACATATATACCTAATCATTGTTGAAAACATGGAAGACAATTTGATTTATATGAGGGTGTTATATTATATACATGTAGAAGTTCAAACGATGGATTGTTTTGTATCCATTTATAAGCTTAAGAAGAGTAATGATTTCATATATATTGATTATTTAGTTACCATTTATAAATCAAAAGAGTTGACATTTATTAATTAAATTAAGTAAAATCGTAACGTATAAATTAGTATAACGTGCTTGTATGTTAACAGAATCAAATCAAACAAAGGACGTTGGGTCCATAGCGACGAGTGTAACATTTTGGAGCTGGTTTGAATAGAGTTGGGCACAGCTGAGTGTTTCAATTAAATCAAATGCTTGTTTAATTTAATTGTGAATTATCTCAACATAGAATGGTAACCCAAGTTGAGTTCAACTCACTCACTTTATCCCGCTTATATTAATATAAGCCGGGTTCTTATTTTGTGTGCAATGTTTACTGATTGTTGGACGATTTAATGATTGTTCGCATGGATGCTGAATATTTTTAATGCTCATTGATTAAATTAAACATTATTTAATTTAATCAAAGTAAATTGTTATTTTAACGATTATATTCCAAATGAGGTAATCTACCTTGTTGGTTACATTTAAAATAATATAAACATATAAATAAATAATTGGACGTTTGGTTGGACGTTATTAATTGATTGTTGATTATTATTAGTTAAACTGTTACTTCTATTTATCATGAAAAAAAATATTGTTGTATTGAAATTGATGCAACCCATTTTGATGTAGGGAAGGATAGGTTGGGGGAATCCAATCGATTCCTCATTATTATTGATTATGTTTATCAATATGATTATATACTGTTATTGAATGTGAAATTGACTGATATTTCACGGTTTGGTATTTTAGTTGACATTTGCCTCTTTAGTACGATCGGTAAGTATAAAGATTTCTGGAATCAATATTAAATCGATTCTGAACGTTTTCAAAATTATATTCATATATGATTTTGAAATATGATTTTTGAAAATAATCATCGAAGTTTCATTTCACTTTTATAATCGTTTAAAGTAAATGGAGTTTCAAGTTATTATTACATCAATGATTAAATGATTTATCACTAAACGTATAAATGAATTTAAATAATAAGGACACTTGAAATGTCCTTTATAAGTTTTCAAAAGATTTAAATGGGTTAATGGAATCGTAAATATATGGTAATTGATATAAAGGAATTTGAAAGAAGGACTTCCATAAATAATAAATGTTTTTGCAAATGCATTTGTAAACAATTTGGATTGCGATTAAATAAGTTTTGTTAATGGGATCAGTGAATGAATGAGAATTGAATATGGAATAAGGATTTGAGTGGGTATCTGGGTTTGGACAAAATATTAGATATTTAGATTTCAGGTTGAGTTTGGGCGGAACAGTGATAAATGGAAATGTTTCCGAAAGTTGAAAATTTTAAGATCTTGGGAGTTTAATTAAGTGGTGGTTAATTAAAGAGACTAAATTATGCTGAGTATTAAATCAGGGAATTCGTTTTCTTTTTATGGATGAATGCGTGTTTTATTTTGATAGTTAAATAACCGACTATCAAAATCTGGCCGACGATTGTTGGTATGAAAAGACCGGGATCGAATTTATATTCGAAAACCATTCCGACTAGCAAATACGTAACACTGAAGATAAAAGATGGAGCAATTGAAGATCATGGATCTTCATAAGCTGAAGGATTACTATCAAATATTCTCTGGAGTGCAACTAGAGGTATTCTGACATGATTCGCTCATGGTTGAGATTTTGCAAATTGCAAGGACTACTCGCTACTGATCCTTTGGATGCGGTAGGAGGGTGCCTTCGGTTTGTCCAGTCCCAGAATAACTTGTATGGACGATTGTCTGACAGAGTATTCCTAACAAATCACGTACAGTTGAAATCTTAAAGGTATTATGTCTGGTGATGGAGGAATTCATTTCTTTTAGCTTTTTATATCCGTAATATTTTTGGGATGATCAACTAGTGATTTAATGGGTCTAACGATGTGGCATTCAAAGTGAATGGTGTCCATATGTTCTAAAAAGATAAATGTAGCCTCTAACCTCATTAACCGGGAAATGACAAAAATCGGGCAGGAAGCATGGCTAGTTGGGCCACACTCAAGCAGGGTGTATTATCACCAATCTAGAGAAATTCCTTATTTGCTTTTCTTAAATTTTATATCTCCGCGGATGGATGGTGGCCCTTAATACCATCGGGTGATAATACATTCGGTCTACTCAAGCTAAATGAGTAACCAGTCATGTGTGGCTAGGTTGCAAGTCGTTTTTATTGAACCCCAATGTTTACACTCTAGAGTAAGCTAATCAGAAGGTGGTCTCATACCTTGTCGTAGTTGGAGTCCATTCTCCAATAAGAGCCTCGCGGTTTTTGATTATATAATGAATATGTAGAGCGTGAGATGCAAGCGTTCTACTACTTGGTTATTTATTTGATAGACATTATTATAATATCACCAAATTACCTATCAAACACATTTTGGGTTATAGTAAGGTAAAAACCGTCCATGTTATGTGTGGGATGGTCTTATTATTATCCTTTTCTTTCAAAAAGAATTTTCTAAAGTTAAGTAATATGGATGTTATTTAAACTTAGTGAGTTTTTCTAATGTTGGTTCCCTAGACTGATCCAGTGTTTGAAATGCTTGGATCAGACCGAGTTGTACAGGTTCAGGTTATCGAATGCTGTAAAGTTCAAAGACGAGCTGGAGGAGTCTACACGTATGATAAATATAGTATTATTGCGTTGTGTATTGTATTTGAGGACAGATTATTATAAGTGCTTAGGTGTGTTAGACGTTCACTATACTCTGATGATTTGTAAGTATTTTTCAAGCTCTCAATAAAGTTGATTGTGTATTGTATTTTGTTCCGCTGCGATGTGAGACTCTATGTTGTGTTGGATCCTTCTTCTTATTCTTTTATTCTAATATTTCTTTCTCTTTTCACCATAAAACTTATTTCTCTTAACTTTCTACTTTTCTGTATAATTTGGGTTGACTGTGGTAGTTAAACGTCGGTTTAAATTGTACGAAAAAGTGGACGTTACAACTTGGCATCAGAGCTGAAGGTTGAGTAGTAACCTTGGCTCTGTGGCGTAACTCGATAGAGATAGGGTTAGTAATACCCTAGATGGAGTTTGATTGTATATACGAGAGTGTATTTGTAAATTCTATATAAATATGTTTTGTATTGTGTTGATTGATCGGTTCAATTGTTGGGAAACCATATTGAACTGGCGAATTGACACAATATTGTTTCATAAAGAGGGTAAATGAAATAATTTTACCTAATACATATTTTTTATATAGAAAAAAAAGAAATAATTTTCTAAAGTATAGTAATATTGGCGGTTTGGTTGTTCTACTTGATTTGATTGGAATTCAAATTGAATTATGGAATGAAATTGAACTAATTGGAAACAAATCAATTAGTCAATTGAATTGGACTATGAAATGGAATTGAACTGGTTAGAAACCAATTGTTAACTGGATATAAAATTGAAACTTAACCAGATTATGTAGATTTAATTTAAGAAATGGAATTGAATAAATTGAAATTCGGAAACAGAACGAATAATAATAGAAATAAATTGAATATTAATCGAGCATGTTCAACCAAAGTGAATGCATACTAATAAATATCAATGTTGAATATAATTCAAATGATTTGGTTGTTTATTATTTGGATGTTGGATTGGTTGAATAAAATTCACCAAACGGTTCAATAAAGAAGTTGAATGAATTGAATTCTAGTACAGTAAATTAAAAAAAATCACTTATAAAGTGAAACTAAAATGATTTAACCCTGTAATTGTCACTTGCATTATAAGTTGAGTTAAGTTAGATACTAGAAGGCTATGGGAATTGCCTTGGTTACAGAAATGGAAGTACAGGCTTGAAGATAAAGAGCTGTTGGTTGATTTGCTTCGAAACTGGAGATTAAGTTGCCCGACAAATAGGTAAACCTTAATTGTATTGACTAAAGTGATTGATTTTATACCCCTGAGATAAGTATCCATTTGGATTTTGGTTTTCTTTTGGTGAAGTGAGGCCCGGAGTGGCAGTTGTACCAATCGAACCACGCAAAGGAAGTGCTGGCGAAAGTTTTGAGAAATTTTAAGAGTCTAAATTTATTTTGAGGATAAGTCAAAAATAATTAGTTTAAAATAATTAGGTTTGGAGCATTCTTCTTACCCTGTAATTTGAATTTCTTTTAAGGGGGAAAGAATGTAACGTCCCAGATTTTTAAACATTAATTATGAATATTTAAGTTTCTTTTGAATATCGATTTGGTGATATTAATGGATTTTGCATCGAAATTATGTATCAGAAAATGGAGTTCGAATATATATATATATATATTTAATATAACGACGCGGTAGTTCGTAATATCTAGTTTTGAAGTTTAATTGGATATACGGGATCCGATATAAGTCGGATTTCTGTGAAATAAGGAATATTAGAATCTATTAGATGATAATTTTCTAATGAAAAGGAAAAAAATCTGGATTCGAGCTAATAAATCGTAAGTTATGTCTAGATCAAATTTTGAAATAGTCGCTATGGAAACCATTAATAATTATAACGTTTTTAAATTTATTTTTAAGGGGGTTTATATATATTTGGACATCATTCAACTTAAATACGTTACTAATGAGATATAAATTCATTTTGATAGGATTTGAAGTTGTACATTGTTTTATTAAGGATACGTTCGATGGTAAAAAAATTATTATTATTATTGAATTTAATTGAAAATAAATTATATTATATTGATATTGTAACACCCCGGATTTTCTGTGAACATTAAAGTAACAAATTAAAGTATACTTAATTTTTAAGAGAAGAATTAAGGGAAACGGGTTACGCCATTGCGTTCGTCTCGGAATTCTGCTTGAGATAGAGTACGAATTTGCATAAATCGGACTCCGTAGAAAGAAGTTATGGCATTTAGAAATTTCAGAAATTTAAAATAAAAACCAACCCGAATTCAAATTTAAAGTTTTGAAATTCAAATCACATACCCGGGCTGGGCGGGAAATTTCCCGCCCAGGACCCAGGTCGACCACGGGGTCGACCTGGGTAGAACAGGTCGACTATGGGGTCGACCTCCCCCCTTTTCCAGATCTATGGACAGATTTGTTTTTCTGCATTTAGACGCCTGTTCTGACTAGATTCGTTGCTCCTATGCTATTTAAACACCCCCAAACTTCACTTTCTCTTCACACAACTTCATTACGCCTATACTCTACCCTAATTCATATCAAAATAAATCAAAGACGGGGTTATGCTGCTCAAGTCCTTCGTAGAAATCAAGTTTAGAATTCTAGTAGAGATTCAAAGGCTGTTTCAACAACTATTTCTAAGAATCAAATCAAATCAAATCTAAATTATAAGAACAAATAGTCTACTTCAAGGGAGAGCTATTCAGTTTCAGAATACGGATCCTAGAATTCAAGACCCTTCTGTAATTTGTAAGTTCACGTTATTTCAGAAATAAAAGTAAATTGTGATTCTGACATTGTAATAAATCTGGATCTGAGATTATGCCTGTCTTTCTATATCCTTTGGATCATCTCATTGATAATATTAGGTCCATTCTTCGTCTCTTCTTTCCTTCTTCTCTTTTTGTTTTATAGCCAGGCTACTGCAAGCCTGAGCCAGATCTCATAAGAGATGAACGTACGATTGGAAATAAAATTAGGCATAATTGAGTTGTAACTGATTTGAGGACATAACACATGTTGTATTCAAAACATAAAGTGTATTGAACATATGACTTGGGATTTGAGGCATAAAGTAGTGGACATATGAGTTGAGATTTGAGGCCTAAAGTATTGGACATATGACTTAGGATTTGGGGCGTAAATTGGACTGTAAATATAAGGCATAGTACAAGTTGTGGTCTAAGATCTAAAATTGGGGCAGATATATATATATATATATATATATATATATATATACATGATAGTTTATGATTTGGAAGAAGAAGATTAGGGTGTATAGTGATGTATGGCTTAGGCATCAAAACAAGACTTGCCTTTGTTTTGTAAGTCAGTTACTTTTTAGATTTGAACACCTAAATAATATTGTGACATGTAATAAAATGAATCTGAGAATATGCCTGATGTAAGCTATCCTTTCATTGAATATGTGCTTGAGTGTATATATATATCTTTGGGAATCATTTTTGACTATGAAATTGGTCCAATCATATCTTTTCTTGTTTTATATCGGAATTGTAATCCTTTTTAAGTTCATGATATAATTCTTATCATATCTATATGCCTGCGATGTATTCCTTGCAAAACTTGTCTTAATAGTACATCAAGTTTATTGGACCAGCAGTTCTTATCATCATATGACTATGCCTATTCTTACGATGTTCCATCTTGCCTCTCCCCTTATATTATGAATCTTGAGTTGAATCTCGAAATACGTACGTTATGAATGCGGGGGAAGTTGGGTATAACATGAAATTGACATTATTTGGCATAATTTGGAACATGTAACATGACATAACTGTTAAGATGCAATTTGACATGAATTATGGAACATGTAATTTGACATATTGAACCAAGAATTGGCATGAACGACAAAGTATGAAATTGGAATGTAAATCAAGTTTTGGGCATAATTATTAATGTTGCGAATTTGGGGTAACTTGAGCATTAAATCTAGATTGCACGTAATATGTAAATTGGAACATTAAATCTAGATTTGGCCTAACTATTGATTTGGGACGCCAAGTATAATGGATGTTGTAACTTTGGGGCATGCCTATTATTACAAACTTGGGAAGATTAGGTGTAGCCTATTTTGAGTAATAACTTGAAATTGAATTTGGGGGCCATAACTGGCAATTAGCTTTGTTGGGCATAACTTGAGAATTGGAATACGACTGGTTGAGATAATTAGCATATAAATATAGACTTGGACATTTATGGAAAATGTGTCATAATCTGAAATTGACAACAATTGTGAATAATTTGCATATAAACTGTAAATATGTAAATTAGTGAAAAGACGAATGTGCCTAACCCGAGATTAGATTGAGTTGTGGTGTAAAACTGTCCAGAACCGCTCGGCACATCCAGTAACCACAACAACACCTATCTAATGTGAGAGGTTAGTGCATCATGCCCAAGAAAAACCCGAGGTTAGATTGAGTTGTGGTGTAAAACCACCCGGAACCGTCCGGCACATCCAGTAACCGCAACAACACATATCTAATGTGAGAGTTTGATGCATTAATAAATCAATTAATGCTAATGAACAAAATGAATGAGTAGGGTTAAGTTCATCGGAACACTTAACCAATATAACATGGATAACTGGGTTAAGTAATGAGAAACACTTAACCAATATGACAAGATGGATGACTAGGGTTAAGTTAATAGGAAACACTTAACCAGTATAGCATGATGAATGGGTAGGGTTAAGCAATAAGAAACACTTAACCAATATAACTTGATTTGTGGTAGGGTTAAGTTAATACAAGAAGGCAACACACTTAACCAAAGTAATATGACGAGTAGGTGAGATAAGTTAACTTGAATTGATTGAAGATACTTAACCAATACAACATGATGAACACGTGGGGTTAAGTTAACAAGAAAACACTTAACCAATATAACTTGATGAACGAACAGGGTTAAGTTAATAAGAAACACTTAACCAACATGACACGATGAATGGGTGGGTTAAGTTAACATGAATGTACAACACTTAACCAATATGACATAATGTACGGGAGGGTTAAGTACATATCGGGTTGGTAGGTAATATTAGTAAATATAGGCATACAAACTTAACTATTAAATAAACATGCTTGAATCGATGCGAGGGTTAAGTACATCTCGTGTAGGTGGGTAATATTAGTACATACAGGCCCACAAACTTAATCGTTAAGTAAACATGCTAGAATCGGTGGGAGGGTTAAGTACATCTCGTGTAGGTGGGTAATATTTGTATATATAGGCCCACAAACTTAACCAGCAGGAAACCCTAGTAACGGGGACCCATTTCAGCAGTAACCCATATAGATGTATCATGGTACCCTGAAACTAGGCAGGGTGAGACACAATTACTGGGTTGATTATAAGCGGTCAAAGCAGCGGCAGGGGGTACGTCAGTGTAGATTACGACGGTTTACAGGTGTGCACGTTCTCCGGAGTAGGAAAAAGCAGGCACTGGGTACCAGTAGTTATACACTGTGCATCTTGAATCGTGTTGGGTCGCTATCATAAGGATTGATACACCTTATGGTGGGGCCAGCACAGGGTATCTCCACGCAAGAGAGGGCCGATTGACATAGACACATGGAACATTAATGCAAGTAAAGAGCCGATCGATAGGGTAGTAAGGGTACATCTAACATGTTCATGGCAATTAGGCAGATTGAGGTGGAATCCTCACGATAGATGTACACCTGAAGGCTACCACAATTACGGGGATTGGGATCACGTTATCATTTTATACAGATTACTAGTTGGAACACTAGTTAGGTGGTGCAGAGATAGATATAGAAATCAGAATAACAAAGTAGTAGCAAAGCAGAGAAAGAGTAGAAGCGCATTCAGTTTGTCTTGCCTTATTATACCTTATGCTTATCCTATGTTATCTTGTTATACTTGTTATCACGGTATTGTCTTATATTCAGTTTATTCATGTCATGATGTTTTTGCCTGTTTATATGCTGAAAGTCACTGGACTTACCAGACTTATGTCTAACCTAGTTTTGTTTCTCCTCTTTTCTTCCGTTCCCTCCCCTCGGTTCACAGAGAGGAAATGTTACCACTTAGCTCAGTTTTCTTTCCAAAGATAATCGATGTATTGCTTTGGACTCTCTCTTCCACTGCTATGGCTTGTTCATGCTTTATTGGGGAATATCATTGTTGTTTTTATGCTTCTTTTATATTTGGAAGTTTTTAGATCAAGATAAAATTCTATGTATTACTTTTAAGTATGACTGAGACAACTGTTGTAAAAGCTTGACTGAACCATATTGTTTATAAAATGACTTTATTTTCCGCTGCTTTACTTGTCTGTCTTGTAATTTATTTGCATCTTTTACCTAAAATACTCCACCAAAGTTAAGGCATTCCCTTTGTGAGTGACCTTAACGGAGGTGGTGTGTTTCACTTGGTATCAGAGCTGAAGGTTACTGGATCAGATAAAAGATTTGAAAAAAAATTATTTGCAAAATGGTTTTAAAAGAAGCATTTACAATAGAAAAGTTTTGTTTTAAAGGCATATTCCCTAAAGCCATATGCACTATCTTTTGATCCTCTATTTGAATCCTTGTTTCCTTCTTTCCTGAGTCTATGGGGCTCCTGGCTTTCTGGGAGGTAATCTCATCGCGACATGGTTCCATAGGTTTGATGCGACTACGACACCTGTCAAAGGGCGAAGAAGTGCCCAACTTACATATATAGCTGTAGTAGTTTCGAAAGGATGGCAAAGATGAGAATGATGGAGTTTGGCTAAGGAGCACCGCTTATCATCCTCTGACAGAAAGGGTGAGTAGGGTTTTGGAAGACCATTTGAGGAAATGTTAGCATGGCACAACAGAAGTTGTAGTGCCGAGTATACTCAAAGGAGAAGAGGTGGAACGAGACGCGACAGTGAAATTAGTTCCAATTCATATTTTGGAAATAGAAATTAAGAAGCTACACAATCGTGAAGTTAAGACAGTCAGAGCACAATGGACTGAAGCTCAAGAAGATGCGACTTAGAAGACTGAAGACTAGATACGCGCATCATACCCTTTTTGAGGGCATACTCTTGATCTCTCTTTTTCCGTAAAGATTTTTTTTCCATGCTAGTCTTTATCTCTTAAGTATATCCTTTCGGTCCTATTCTTGATCCTTAAGTAGAAGCCAATGGATGTAAACATGTATTTGAAACATGTTATGATTGATGGTTGCAAGTGGTTGCTTGAGGATGCATATACACACACGTTAGGTATTAGATCGGCTCAGTCACTTTCATATTGCATATGCATATGAATGTATTTGTATATGGATTGAAACTTGATGTGTTATCACATGGATGAGTGAATATGCACACATATAGTATTTACATGATTAGGGATATTTGCATACATGTTGGATGCATGACACTCTCATGATTCGCATTAAAGAGGTCAACTGGATCATTAGACCGCCTGATTTTGCATTAGATAAGAGACATATACACACACTCTGCATATGTTCATACGGCATTAGAAACCTTTTAAGGACAATAGATGCCTGTGATTTAATGGTTGAGTAGATGAATGTTGGATGTGAGGATATGCATTCTTCTTAATTTGAAGATTTCGAGGACGAAATCATTTAAGGAGTGGAGAATGTAACACCCCGTATTTTTCGAGAACGAAATCCTTTAACGAGGGGAGAATGTAACACCCTGTATTTTTTGTGAACATTAAAGTAACAAATTAAAGTATACTTAATTTTTAAGGGAAGAATTAAGGGAAACGAGTTACTCCATTACGTTCGTCTTGGAATTCTGCTTGAGATAGAGTTTGAGTTTGCGTAAATTGGACTCCGTATGAAGAAGTTACGGCACTTAGAAGTTTCAGAAATTTAAAATAAAAACCAGCCCGAATTCAAATTTAAAGTTTCGAAATTCAAATCACACACCCGGGCTGGGCGGGAAATTTCCCGCCCAGGACCCAGGTTGACCAGGGGGTCGACCTCCTCCTTTTTCTAGATCCGTGGACAGATTCGTTTTTCTGCATTTAGACGCCTGTTCTGACCAGATTCGTTGCTTCTAAGCTATTTAAACACCCCCAAAGCTCACTTTCTCTCCACACAATTTCATTATGCCTATACTCTACCCTAATTCATATCAAAATAAATCAAAAACAGGGTTAGGCTGCTCAAGTCCTTCGTAGAAATCAAGTTTAGAATTCTAGTAGAGATTCAAAGGCTATTTCAACAACTATTTCTAAGAATCAAATCAAATTTAAATTAGAAGAACAAATAGTCTATTTCAAGGGAGAGTTATTCAGTTTCAGAATACAGATCCCAAAATTCAAGACCCTTCTGTAATTTGTAAGTTCACGTTACTTTCAGAAATAAAAGTTAATTGTGATTCTGATATTGTAATAAATCTGGATCTGAGATTATGCCTGTTGTAACAACCCGTATTTTCAATAACCTGTTATAACATAAATGGAGGCAGAATTAAACTGTAAAATCTGAATCAAGGGAAACGGTCTATGCCATTGCGTTCGTCTCGGAAAAATACGCGAAATAGAGTCCGTGTTTTCGAAAATCGGAGTCCGTATGACCAAGATATGGCCTCGCGAAGTTTCACGAAAAATTCCCAAATTAAAGTATACTTAATTAAGTGAAATGGGTTGCGCAGAGAAATATATATATTGATATATATATATATATATAATTGAAAATTAAATAAATAAATATGCAAAAATGTTCAAAACAGCGAATTGGGAGAGGGGAATAACCGAACCGGCCGATTTTTGAGGTCGACCCGAGCCCGCTGGGTCGACTAGGGGTTAATCCAGGGTGTTTGGCTGTCAACCCGTGGGCCGATTCGCTCAAATGCAGATTTTGCATTTGGATGGTTCTCATGGTTCATCTTTAATCTAAAGGCCCTAGATGGTTCCTACACTTGACTTCTTCCCCAAGACATGCTTTGATGGCTTGGATTGAATCTAAGTTTAATCCTATGGCCTAAAACACTTGCCTAATCTATAAATAAGATCCTAACCTATCCTAAATCCTCATTATTCATTCATGCAACTAAACTATGGCAAAATTGCTCCTCTCATGGCCTCCACTCAAAATCCTAGCCTCCACTTCATTTCTATGAGAGGTTTCATGATCATGAGAGTGTTAGAGAGTTTCTATGTTAGTATGAGAGCCTCTCAAGTTGATTTCAAGGCTAAAGCTTTGATCTTTGTTCATAAAGATGGGGTTTTGATTGATTTGGAGCTTTCATTTTTGGGTTTTAGGATGATGACATGCATAGGCTTTGTCTCAATCTTTCATCTAATCGATTTGTGCCTTCATAGCAATGTAAGCCCTTTCCCTACTCTTAGATATTAACTATGAAGTTAAATGTTCATGTTGCAAGTTTGGGTTTGATCATTGAGAATGATACATGCTATCATGTCATGCAAGTTTATGAAGTCATTATCTTGATCTCATGAGATAAAAGCTACAACCTTTATGTTGAAATGTTGCATTATGCAACATGAGAACCTTCATAATCTTTATGTCAACTTGCATATGAAGTCATAACCCTTATATGATGATATATGCGAGTTACTAGTCATCATTCCATGTCTTTTGTCACCATGATTCGTTTATGTGCCAAGTTTGGGTTTATGCATGTTTTTGAGGCTTAAGAATGTAACATGCAAGCTAATGAACACATTTGTGCCTCATTTGCCACCATGATTAACTTGTGGCTTAATATCCATTTTTGTCATGCCTTTGTCAAGTCTCTTCTTTTAATCCATTACGTTGTTGCGAACGTATATGCGAGTTTAAAAGCGTTGGGGTCACATTATGGGAAAACATAATGACATGAACATGATGTGGGTAAATGGGTATAAACATGACAATGTGTAACGTTAAATATGACATGTGTTTATACTTGAAAACATGACTTGAAATATAACATGGAAGTTGACATGTAAGTATGCATAAAAACACAAGCTTGGGAATTTACCTATTAAGTTAGGTCTACCCTTTGGGAATTTACCTATTAAGTTAGGTCTACCCAAATGCTTGAAAAACTTGTAACATGTTTTGGAAACATGATGAACATGACACTTAGATAATATAAGTGTGGCCAACTCGAGGTTGGGTTGAGTTTGCAACGTAAAACTACCCGGAACCGACCGACCTAACTAGTAGTTGCAAACAATAAGACCCAATGTGAGAAGTTGGTCATGTTGTGCTTGAACCCGAGGTTAGACCAAGTTGTGGTGTAAAGCTACCCGGAACCGACCGGCTTAACTAGTAACCACAACAAAGTATAATGTGAGAGGTTGAGGTGCATTAAGTAATTAATGCCACATGATAGGGTTAAGTTAATTTGATTAATGACTCTTAACCAAATATGACATGGACAAAGGGGTTAAGTTAATTGATTAGGCTAATGATACTTAACAAAACATGACAAGGTTGGGTAGGTTAAGTAACTTGATTTTCCTAATGACACTTAACCATTTTTATACGACTAGTGGACGGGGTTAAGTTAACCAACACTTAATCAATCCAACACGATAATTTGGTAAGGTTAAGTAAGTTTTCTTAATGACACTTAACCGAAAGATACAGTTAATGGATGGGGTTAAGATTAGACTCAACTAGTCTAAACATGATAATCGGATGGGGCTAAGTTAGCCTAGACTTAATTAATCCCACTTGGTAGTTTAATGGGGTTAAGTTAAACACTTAACTAATCTAACTCGTTAATTTGATGTGGTTAAGTGACCTATACTTAACCAATCTAACCCGTTAATTTGATGTGGTTAAGTGACCTAAACTTAACCAATCTAACTCGTTAATTTGATGTGGTTAAGTGATCTATACTTAACCAATCTAACTCATGAATTTATTGAGGTTAAGTTAACCCATACTTAACCAATATAACGTGAAAACATGATAAGGCTAAGTCATGAATCGCTTGAATACACTTGACCGGTTTGACTAAGTAATTTGATAGGGTCAAGTTAATATATACTTAACCAACTTGAGCATGGTTTGTAGGGTTAAGTCTTGAACTTGGATACTTAGCCAATTTTGACATGATTTGTAGACGGGTTAAGTCTCGAACTTGGATACTTAGCCAATTTTGACATGATTTGTAGATGGGATTAAGTCATGAACTTAAGTGACACTTAATCTGTTATATAAACCCTAATTCGGAGGATTAGGTGGGTAACCGTAGTTAACAAGGATAACGGGAATAAGGCTAAGTGGTAAACCTTAGTTGAAGAATAACTAAGTAATGATTCTTAGTCAAGGAAATTTGGACCAGTTCATAGATAAATGAGTAACCTGATACGGTAGGTCATCGTTTAAGTATACGAGTAGGAGCAAGTATCTGATTTAGATAAAGGCTCCAGCGAACTGGGTAGCGAAGCAGCGGCTTCGGGGGAACGTGAGGATATTCTTGGGATCCCTCTGTGAGCTGCCAGGTGATCATACTAGGCTCATGAGAGGTTAAGGTCTGCGTTAGAAGAACCAAGAGTATGCCTTGGTTGCTATACGAGCAACCTAAAGACGGGGATGGATAGGGGATAGCCGACGATACACGGTCGTACCCTAGATAGCATTTTCGTCAGGCTACCTACCATCTTTGGTCAAGCGTGTACGTACGGAAAGGCAGAGAACACCCAATAGACCATAATTGCTATCTAATTATGGTTGCGGTAAGGCTTGGATGTGGGTTGGCCAGTGTTGTGTTCTCATACAGGATTTATCCTGTCTTGTCTTTCACTAGTTGAGGGAGGGGTCGCGTGGGACCATAGCCACGTATAGAAAAACAGACCTTAGCATCTGCATCGGCAGATAAATCGAAAGCTCCCGACCGAGTCCTGTATTTCCTGGTCTGCCCTGTGACAGGACTCGGATGGCACGATGTGATACATGTGCATACAGTCATGGAAAACGATTCACGATGAATGCGTGGGAAAAAGGGCGCGGTTGACGGTTAGCGTAAATCCCAGTGGCCCTGGGTGGTTGAACCAGAACCGAGATACGAAAACATGCAATAGGTAAGCGTAATCCCTAGTAGCCCTAGGTAGCATAAGTCCTAGTTGTACAAACGATAATTCATGCTGGAAGACCCTAGCTAGGTTTAGGGTAACAGTCCAAACCGATCTTAAGGATCCTGGAACTATGTTAAAGTAGTATAGAACCTCATGGGAAAGCCCGTATGGTCTACGGCAAGGGACTGAACACTTTCATGGAATAAAACATACGAGTTGAGTAACCTATATATGCGATATATTAGGTTGACATGGACCATTATACGACTTTTGAGTAAGGGTCATTCACGGATAACACATGATACAGTTGGGATACTAGTAAGGTAGGTGCAGAGCAGATGTACAGGATAGATACCATGGGACGTTATACGTGATAGATATCTTGGGGATATTATACTTGATAGAAACCTGACGATGTGATACCTTGTTTTATCTTGACATCGTAATTTATCATGACACCTTAGTTTATCTGAGTTCAGTAGTTCATCCTGTTATTTTGATTTAGCTTATCTATCTTGTTATCATGCTTATGTTCATCTCAGTTTCTCATGTCAGTTAACTTTACTAGTTTTTATGCTAATAGTAGATAGGGCTTACTCAGTCTTTTTGACTGACCCGTTTTGTTTCGCCTCTTTTCTTCCGTTTCCCCCCCCCAGGTTACAGGGAGGAAATACTGCTGTTTAGTTCGGACTTCTTCTGCTTGAAGGTCATCATGGATGGCTTGGACTTTCCTTGGCTATGGCTACTTTACTGTTTTTACTTGGGGAATAATTTATGGAAAAGTCTTTATGCTTCTTTATTATTGCAAGACAGGTTTTGATGTACTCTGATGTAAAAGGCTTTAGACCTTAATTATTAATGTTTATGAAAGTTTGATTTTACTTCCGCTATGTTATATGTTCTGTCTTGTGATATTTCTGTGCATGTTTACCAATAATGCCCCTCTAAAGCTAGTGCATTCCTTTGCGAGTGACCCTAGCGGAGGCGGGGTGTTACACGTGGTATCAGAGCAGAAGGTTACCAGACTGGGCAAAAGTTTTTAAAGACCTTCTGAAAACTATTTGAAAAAAAAAACGTTTACAAAGAAGCATTTTTCAAGAAAATTTTCTTTTAAAAGAAAAAGGCTATTCCCCAAAGGCCATTAGCACTATCCTTGTTTCCTTAATTGAGTCTCTTTTCCTTTCTTTCCTCCATCTGTAGTCACAGTAGTTTTAACTGCGACTAGTCTTTTCTACCTATGAAAGTGCTTTCCATACGATGGAGGTGGTTCTCGAGAGACCAGTGGCCGCGTTATAAGAAAGGATCGTGAGAAAGAAGGATAAAGGATACGAGCTTAAGGATGAGCAACTTGTTGGTATGGCTTAGTCCTCAAAGGAGGGAGAAAGATGAACAACGAAACCCATGACGAGAGAGTACCTTTGGCATGGTAAAACGGGGTGGATAGTTAAGTATTATGGGACAAGGACAAGATCATCGGGAGGGCAGTATTATGCTCTCATTTCTAGAGTACCTCGGAAGGAGGGTAACGATCTTGTTAAAGGTTTAGCTTTTCTTCTCTATCATCCCGTTAGGACTTCGTTGTTCGTATCATTTAAGTCTGCTTCGATAGTTGAGTCTCTGCACCTTAAGTACTAGCGTAATAGAGAATCCCATTTTTGTCTCAAAGTCCTATTGGAGAATCAGTCCATTTATACATGACTTGTTTGGATTTGGGAATGTCTATGCCAAGTGTTGAGTTTGGAAATAATGCTTATGTTTATAAGCTATGGATGGATTCTAGGGATGAAGTGGTTATCCAGTAGGGGGTGCCACTCTCGGTTTTGATAGGAGGGTAGTTAGACCTTTTGACTAGCCTTGGTAACGCCCTCGAAGTATCGGGTAACCTTTTTGAGGTTCTGTCATGACTAGTTACTTAGAATCCCTTGATGCCTTTATTGGAAATTTGAAGCCCGATCGAGTGGTGTTCGCCAATAAGACGGATGGTTTACTTCATTTATGCATGGGTTATAGAGATCACCCTAGTAAGTGCGCATGATAACCTGATTGACATCTGTTTACTTTCAAGAGAAAGTTCTTCTACATGGAATGCCTTATAGTATATAAACGAGATCCAAGATTCACTAGTGAATTTTGGAAAGCTTGCATGAGATCATGAGTACGCAGTCATGTTTGCGTCAAGTATTCTAGGAAAAGGATAAGTGCAAGTGGAACGAGAGGCGACGAAGAAATGAGTTCCAGCTCATGTTATGGAAACAGGAATAAGAAGCTACAAAATCGCGAAGTTAAAAGACGGTCAAGGCACAATGGAATTAAGCTCGAGGAAATACGACTTTGATGGTCAAAGACTAGATACGCACATGATATCTCTTTTTGGGAGTATATCCTTGATCCCTGTTTTCTGTAGAGCTTACTTGTAGGCTATCTTTTGTGGACATCCTCTCGGTCCTATTTTCCGTTACAAACCCTGTAAGGAGTTTGTCCTGTTTATCTTCTCGACCCTGTTTCAGGGAATTCTAGGTAGAACCCTATGGATGTAAACATGTATTTGAAACATGTTATGATTGATATGGTTGCAAGTGGTTGCAAGTGGTTGCTCGTGGATGCGCGAATACACATTAGATACTAGCTCGACTCGGTCACATTTCATATTGCATATGCACGAGTATTTATACTTGTTTATGGATGAAATCGAATGTATTATCATGCGGTTGTTGCATATGAATGAATGATTGTGCACGCATATAGTATCTATATGACTAGGACTATTTGCATACATGTTGGATTCATGGCACTATACATATTTTGCATTAGAAAGATTATTCAGGCCTGATCATTAGCATTAGCTAAGGAACATGTACACACACGTTTTGCATATATTCATATAGCATTAGAAATCATCTAAGGACAATGGTTGCTTGTGGATGATGTTTTGAGTAGATGGATGATGGATGGTAGGATATGTTCTTCCTAACTTGGAGATTTCGGGGACGAAATCCTAAAAGGTGGGGAGAATGTAACAACCCGTATTTTCAATAACCTGTTATAACATAAATGGAGGCAGAATTAAACTGTAAAATCTGAATCAAGGGAAACGGTCTATGCCATTGCGTTCGTCTCGGAAAAATACGCGAAATAGAGTCCGTGTTTTCGAAAATCAGAGTCCGTATGACCAAGATATGGCCTCGCGAAGTTTCACGAAAAATTCCCAAATTAAAGTATACTTAATTAAGTGAAATGGGTTGCGCAGAGAAATATATATATATATTGATATATATATATATATATATATAATTGAAAATTAAATAAATAAATATGCAAAAATGTTCAAAACAGCGAATTGGGAGAGGGGAATAACCGAACCGGCCGATTTTTGAGGTCGACCCAAGCCCGCTGGGTCGACTAGGGGTTAATCCAGAGTGTTTGGCTGTCAACCCGTGGGCCGATTCGCTCAAATGAAGATTTTGCATTTGGATGGTTCTCATGGTTCATCTTTAATCTAAAGGCCCTAGATGGTTCCTACACTTGACTTCTTCCCCAAGACATGCTTTGATGGCTTGGATTGAATCTAAGTTTAATCCTATGGCCTAAAACACTTGCCTAATCTATAAATAAGATCCTAACCTATCCTAAATCCTCATTATTCATTCATGCAACTAAACTATGGCAAAATTGCTCCTCTCATGGCCTCCACTCAAAATCCTAGCCTCCACTTCATTTCTATGAGAGGTTTCATGATCATGAGAGTGTTAGAGAGTTTCTATGTTAGTATGAGAGCCTCTCAAGTTGATTTCAAGGCTAAAGCTTTGATCTTTGTTCATAAAGATGGGGTTTTGATTGATTTGGAGCTTTCATTTTTGGGTTTTAGGATGATGACATGCATAGGCTTTGTCTCAATCTTTCATCTAATCGATTTGTGCCTTCATAGCAATGTAAGCCCTTTCCCTACTCTTAGATATTAACTATGAAGTTAAATGTTCATGTTGCAAGTTTGGGTTTGATCATTGAGAATGATACATGCTATCATGTCATGCAAGTTTATGAAGTCATTATCTTGATCTCATGAGATAAAAGCTACAACCTTTATGTTGAAATGTTGCATTATGCAACATGAGAACCTTCATAATCTTTATGTCAACTTGCATATGAAGTCATAACCCTTATATGATGATATATGCGAGTTACTAGTCATCACTCCATGTCTTTTGTCACCATGATTCGTTTATGTGCCAAGTTTGGGTTTATGCATGTTTTTGAGGCTTAAGAATGTAACATGCAAGCTAATGAACACATTTGTGCCTCATTTGCCACCATGATTAACTTGTGGCTTAATATCCATTTTTGTCATGCCTTTGTCAAGTCTCTTCTTTTAATCCATTACGTTGTTGCGAACGTATATGCGAGTTTAAAAGCGTTGGGGGCACATTATGGGAAAACATAATGACATGAACATGATGTGGGTAAATGGGTATAAACATGACAACGTGTAACGTTAAATATGACATGTGTTTATACTTGAAAACATGACTTGAAATATAACATGGAAGTTGACATGTAAGTATGCATAAAAACACAAGCTTGGGAATTTACCTATTAAGTTAGGTCTACCCTTTGGGAATTTACCTATTAAGTTAGGTCTACCCAAATGCTTGAAAAACTTGTAACATGTTTTGGAAACATGATGAACGTGACACTTAGATAATATAAGTGTGGCCAACTCGAGGTTGGGTTGAGTTTGCAACGTAAAACTACCCGGAACCGACCGGCCTAACTAGTAGTTGCAAACAATAAGACCCAATGTGAGAAGTTGGTCATGTTGTGCTTGAACCCGAGGTTAGACCAAGTTGTGGTGTAAAGCTACCCGGAACCGACCGGCTTAACTAGTAACCACAACAAAGTCTAATGTGAGAGGTTGAGGTGCATTAAGTAATTAATGCCACATGATAGGGTTAAGTTAATTTGATTAATGACTCTTAACCAAATATGACATGGACAAAGGGGTTAAGTAAATTGATTAGGCTAATGATACTTAACAAAACATGACAAGGTTGGGTAGGTTAAGTAACTTGATTTGCCTAATGACACTTAACCATTTTTATACGACTAGTGGACGGGGTTAAGTTAACCAACACTTAATCAATCCAACACGATAATTTGGTAAGGTTAAGTAAGTTTTCTTAATGACACTTAACCGAAAGATACAGTTAATGGATGGGGTTAAGATTAGACTCAACTAGTCTAAACATGATAATCGGATGGGGCTAAGTTAGCCTAGACTTAATTAATCCCACTTGGTAGTTTAATGGGGTTAAGTTAAACACTTAACTAATCTAACTCGTTAATTTGATGTGGTTAAGTGACCTATACTTAACCAATCTAACCCGTTAATTTGATGTGGTTAAGTGACCTAAACTTAACCAATCTAACTCGTTAATTTGATGTGGTTAAGTGATCTATACTTAACCAATCTAACTCGTGAATTTATTGAGGTTAAGTTAACCCATACTTAACCAATATAACGTGAAAACATGATAAGGCTAAGTCATGAATCGCTTGAATACACTTGACCGGTTTGACTAAGTAATTTGATAGGGTCAAGTTAATATATACTTAACCAACTTGAGCATGGTTTGTAGGGTTAAGTCTTGAACTTGGATACTTAGCCAATTTTGACATGATTTGTAGACGGGTTAAGTCTCGAACTTGGATACTTAGCCAATTTTGACATGATTTGTAGACGGGATTAAGTCATGAACTTAAGTGACACTTAATCTGTTATATAAACCCTAATTCGGAGGATTAGGTGGGTAACCGTAGTTAACAAGGATAACGGGAATAAGGCTAAGTGGTAAACCTTAGTTGAAGAATAACTAAGTAATGATTCTTAGTCAAGGAAATTTGGACCAGTTCATAGATAAATGAGTAACCTGATACGGTAGGTCATCGTTTAAGTATACGAGTAGGAGCAAGTATCTGATTTAGATAAAGGCTCCAGCGAACTGGGTAGCGAAGCAGCGGCTTCGGGGGAACGTGAGGATATTCTTGGGATCCCTCTGTGAGCTGCCAGGTGATCATACTAGGCTCATGAGAGGTTAAGGTCTGCGTTAGAAGAACCAAGAGTATGCCTTGGTTGCTATACGAGCAACCTAAAGACGGGGATGGATAGGGGATAGCCGACGATACACGGTCGTACCCTAGATAGCATTTTCGTCAGGCTACCTACCATCTTTGGTCAAGCGTGTACGTACGGAAAGGCAGAGAACACCCAATAGACCATAATTGCTATCTAATTATGGTTGCGGTAAGGCTTGGATGTGGGTTGGCCAGTGTTGTGTTCTCATACAGGATTTATCCTGTCTTGTCTTTCACTAGTTAAGGGAGGGGTCGCGTGGGACCATAGCCACGTATAGAAAAACAGACCTTAGCATCTGCATCGGCAGATAAATCGAAAGCTCCCGACCGAGTCCTGTATTTCCTGGTCTGCCCTGTGACAGGACTCGGATGGCACGATGTGATACATGTGCATACAGTCATGGAAAACGATTCACGATGAATGCGTGGGGAAAAGGGCGCGGTTGACGGTTAGCGTAAATCCCAGTGGCCCTGGGTGGTTGAACCAGAACCGAGATACGAAAACATGCAATAGGTAAGCGTAATCCCTAGTAGCCCTAGGTAGCATAAGTCCTAGTTGTACAAACGATAATTCATGCTGGAAGACCCTAGCTAGGTTTAGGGTAACAGTCCAAACCGATCTTAAGGATCCTGGAACTATGTTAAAGTAGTATAGAACCTCATGGGAAAGCCCGTATGGTCTACGGCAAGGGACTGAACACTTTCATGGAATAAAACATACGAGTTGAGTAACCTATATATGCGATATATTAGGTTGACATGGACCATTATACGACTTTTGAGTAAGGGTCATTCACGGATAACACATGATACAGTTGGGATACTAGTACGGTAGGTGCAGAGCAGATGTACAGGATAGATACCATGGGACGTTATACGTGATAGATATCTTGGGGATATTATACTTGATAGAAACCTGACGATGTGATACCTTGTTTTATCTTGACATCGTAATTTATCATGACACCTTAGTTTATCTGAGTTCAGTAGTTCATCCTGTTATTTTGATTTTGCTTATCTATCTTGTTATCATGCTTATGTTCATCTCAGTTTCTCATGTCAGTTAACTTTACTAGTTTTTATGCTAATAGTAGATAGGGCTTACTCAGTCTTTTTGACTGACCCGTTTTGTTTCGCCTCTTTTCTTCCGTTTCCCCCCCCAGGTTACAGGGAGGAAATACTGCTGTTTAGTTCGGACTTCTTCTGCTTGAAGGTCATCATGGATGGCTTGGACTTTCCTTGGCTATGGCTACTTTACTGTTTTTACTTGGGGAATAATTTATGAAAAAGTCTTTATGCTTCTTTATTATTGCAAGACAGGTTTTGATGTACTCTGATGTAAAAGGCTTTAGACCTTAATTATTAATGTTTATGAAAGTTTGATTTTACTTCCGCTATGTTATATGTTCTGTCTTGTGATATTTCTGTGCATGTTTACCAATAATGCCCCTCTAAAGCTAGTGCATTCCTTTACGAGTGACCCTAGCGGAGGCGGGGTGTTACACCTGTCTTTTTATATCCTTTGGATCTATCTCATTGTTAATATTTGGTCCATTCTTTGTCTCTTCTTTCCTTCTTCCATTTTGTTTTATAGCCAGGCTACTGCGAGACTGAGCCAGATCTCATAAGAGATGAACGTACGAATGGAAATAAAATTGGGCATAACTGAGTTGTAACTGATTTGAGGACATAACACATGTTGTAGTCAAATCATAAAGCGTATCGAACATATGACTTGGGATTTGAGGCATAAAGTATTGGACATATGACTTGAAATTTGAGGCATAAAGTATTGGACATATGACTTGGGATTTGGGGCATAAATTGGACTGTAAATATAATGCATGGTACATGTTGTGGTCTAAGTTCTAAAATTGGGTGTGTGTGTGTGTGTGTCTATATATATATAATAGTTTATGATTTGGAAGAAGAAGATTAGGGTGTATAGTAATGTATGGTTTAGGCATGAAAACAAGACTTGCCTTTGTTTTGTAAGTCAGTTACTTTTTAGATTTGAACACCTAAATCTAATTGTGACATGTAATAAAATGAATATGAGAATATACCTGACGTAAGCTATCCTTTCATTGAATCTGTGCTTGAATATATATATACATACATACATACATACATATATATATATATATCTTTACGAATCATTTTTGACTATGAAATTGGTCCAATAATATGTCTCCTTGTTGTATATCGGAATTGTAATCCTTTTTAAGTTCATGATATAATTCTTATGATATCTACATGCCTGCGATGTATTCCTTGCAAAACTTGTCTTTTTAGTACATCAAGTTTATTGGACTAGTAGTTCTTATCATCATATGACTATGCATATTCTTATGATGTTCCATCTTGCTTCTCCCCTTATATTATGAATCTTGAGTTGAATCTCGAAATACGTACGTTATGAATGCGGGGGAAATTGGGTATAACATGAAATTGACATTATTTAGCATAATTTGGAACATGCAACATGGCATAAATGTTAAGATGCAATTTGACATGAATTATGGAATATGTAATTTGACATATTGAACCTAGAATTGGCATGAACGACAAAGTATGAAAATGGAATATAAATCAAGTTTTGGGCAAAATTATTATTGTTGCGAATTTGGGGTAACTTGAGCATTAAATCTAGATTGGGCATAAAATGTAAATTGGAACATTAAATCTAGATTTGGCTTAACTATTGATTTGGGACGCCAAGTATAATGGATATTGTAATTTTGGGGCATGTCTATTATTAGAGACTTGGGAAGATTACGTGTAGCCTATTTTGAGTAATAACTTGAAATTGAATTTTGGGGCCATAACTGGCAATTAGCTTTGCTGGGCATAACTTGAAAATTGGAATATTACTGGCTGGGATAATTAGCATGTAAATCTAGACTTGGACATTTATGGAAAATGTGTCATAATATGAAATTGACAACAATTGTGAATAATTTGCATATAAACTGTAAATATGTAAATTAGTGAAAAGACGAATGTGCCCAACCCGAGGTTAGATTGAGTTGTGGTGTAAAAATGCCCGGAACCACCCGGCACATCCAGTAACCACAACAACACCTATCTAATGTGAGAGGTTAGTGCATCATGCCTAAGAAAAACCCAAGGTTAGATTGAGTTGTGGTGTAAAACTGCCTGGAACCGCCCGACACATCCAGTAACCGCAACAACACATATCTAATGTGAGAGGTTGGTGCATTAATAAATCAATTAATGCTAATGAACAAGATGAATGAGTAGGGTTAAGTTCATAGAAACACTTAACCAATATAACATGGATGACTAGGGTTAAGTAATGAGAAACACTTAACCAATATGACAAGATGGATGACTAGGGTTAAGTTAATAGGAAACACTTAACCATTATAGCATGATGAATGGGTAGGGTTAAGTAATAAGAAACACTTAACCAATATAACTTGATTTGTGGTAGAGTTAAGTTAACACAAGAAGGCAACACTTAACCAAAGTAATATGACAAGTAGGTGGGTTAAGTTAACTTGAATTGATTGAAGACACTTAACCAATACAACATGATGAACACGTGGGGTTAAGTTAATAAGAAAACACTTAACCAATATAACTTGATGAACGAATGGGGTTAAGTTAATAAGAAACACTTAACCAACATGACACGATGAATGGGTGGGTTAAGTTAACATGAATGGACAACACTTAACCAATATGACATAATGTGCGGGAGGCTTAAGTACATATCGGGTTGGTGGGTAATATTAGTAAATATAGGCCCACAAACTTAACTGTTAAATAAACTTGCTTGAATCGATGGGAGGGTTAAGTACATCTCGTGTAGGTGGGTAATATTAGTACATATAGGCCCACAAACTTAACCGTTAAGCAAACATGCTAGAATCGGTGGGAGGATTAAGTACATCTCGTGTAGGTGGGTAATATTTGTATATATAGGCCCACAAACTTAACCAGCAGGAAACCCTAGTAACGGGGACCCATTTCAGCAGTAACCCACATAGATGCATCATGATACCCCGAAACTAGGCAGGGTGGGGCACGATTACTGGGCTGAATATAAGCGTTCAAAGCAGCGACAGAGGGTACGTCAGTGTAGGTACCAACGGTTTAAGGGCGTGCACGTACTCCAGAGTGGGAAAAAGCAGGCGCTGGGTACCAGTAGATATAAACTGTGCATCTTGAATCGTGTCGGGTTGCTATCATAAGGACTGATACACCTTATGGTAGGGCCAGCACAGGGTATCTCCACGCAAGAGAGGGCTGATTGACACAGACACATGGAACATTAATGCAAGTAAAGAGCTGATCGATAGGGTAGTAAGGGTACATCTAACATGTTCATGGCAATTAGGCAGATTGAGGTGAAATCCTCACGATAGATGTACACCTGAAGGCTACCACAATTACGGGGATTGAGATCACGTTATCATTTTATACAGATTACTAGTTGGAACACTAGTTAGGTGGTGCAGAGATAGATATAGAAATCAGAATAACAAAGTAGTAGCAAAGCAGAGAAAGAGTAGAAGCGCATTCAGTTTGTCTTGCCTTATTATACCTTATGCTTATCCTATGTTATCTTGTTATACTTGTTATCACGGTATTGTCTTATATTCAGTTTATTCATGTCATGATGCTTTTGCCTGTTTATATGCTGAAAGTCACTAGACTTACCAGACTTATGTCTAACCTAGTTTTGTTTCGCCTCTTTTCTTCCGTTCCCCTCCCACCCCCGGGTTCACAAGGAGGAAATGTTACCACTTAGCTCAGATTTCTTTCCAAGCTCGAAGATAGTCGATGTATTGCTTTGGACTCTCTCTTCCACTGCTATGGCTGGTTCATGCTTTATTTGGGAATATCATTGTTGTTTTTATGCTTCTTTTATATTTGGAAGTTTTTAGATCAAGACAGAAGTTCTATGTATTACTTTTAAGTATGATTGAGACAACTGTTGTAAAAGCTTGACTGAACCATATTGTTTATAAAATGACTTTATTTTCCATTGCTTTACTTGTCTGTCTTGTAATTTATCTGCATCTTTTACCTAAAATACTCCACCAAAGTTAAAGCATTCCCTTTGTGAGTACGGAGATGGGGTGTTTCAGATATTTTATAAGCTTTAGAAATAACCGTTTATCAAACAACCTCCGTTTTTTACGAAACAAATTTTATTGGAATACGTATAGCTAATTATTGTTAGATTTCCGGTTTAGAGCCGATCAGAGTTACTTTCTTTGCAGACACAATTTAAATGTGAACCAATAAATTTTTTAAAATTAAAATACGTTGTTTCTGCGAACGGAGTATGTTCCCAATGAAATTAGTTCCATTGGGACCGGAATGTCAAGACGTAGCGATGTGACAATTTTCATTACCTTTGGAGCTTGTGTGTGACGGCGCGAAGTTAAGAACGTTAAATGATCATTAATGGTAAAATTAAATAACCGCGTATATAATAATCATACCATATAAAAGCAAAATAAAAATAATATACAGCCTAGCCTAGATATAACGTACCGCGCACATGAAATTTCTGAATCCTCTTCGCTGGACAGACTATGTACATTAATTAAGTAACCTGCTTGCCTGCCGCACTACATATAGTATCTCTAAAGTCATTTCACGTGCCTTAAACCTCCTTTTGCAGACCTAAGGAGCTGCTACTCACATAGCTACGTTGTCCCCAACGAAACGATGTGTTACTTATCCCTTCCATTTTCATCGTTATATATATACCTCTGTCCATTTCTGTTCATCAAGCAAACAAAAACAGGAAAACTATTTTAACTAACGACTCCTGCCAAATTCTTCTTCGTAAACCAGACCTTCCTACTATGGAAACAAAGACAAACTCCATTCTTGAATATACGAAACGCAAGTGCTACATATATAAGATGAAGTCGAGGCTTTTGGAGACACGGGTGGTGCGAGATGACCTTGGAGGTCAGCGGGGTTGCTTTAGGGTCGACAACACTCGGATGAAGGAGGAGAAATGGTGGGTTGTTGCCGTTGAATGCAAGTATGGGGTGCACCCATTTTCGAGTTGAATGGAGGCAAGCCAGAGGTCCGGTCGTGGGAGGAGATATGGTGAAGTTTTGGTGGAGGTTGCGTTCGTTAGGGAGAAGTTTAGTTATAGGCTATCATGCAGAAGGAATGGAATCAATTGATAATGTGGAACAATTGAGAGAGGACTGGCGTTCATGGTAGTACCATTTGGTTATACTCCGGTGATCAGAGATTGTGGCGGTGGGTTAGTTGAAGCATGCACGGTGTTATTTCTTGCATAGAAGGCATACGATGGTGTGATGTAGTGTGGGGAAGAGAGAGTGATGAAGCCAGGCCAAAGTTAACGAAGGGTTCAGGGAAATTTGTGTGGAGAGATCAAGAGAAGGGTGGGACTGAAATGCAAGGGTTGTTGGGTTTCAAAAATGAAGGAGAAAGAAGATGAACAATGAAATGAAGGGAAGGATTATGCGTGGCCTAGGAAATTTTCGCGGCACCTAATCACGGTATTAAACTTAAGTAGTTATGTAGGTTATATATATATATATTATAATAAGGTATATAATTATACAATGAACAATATATTCTAGATATGTTTTTATAATATGCCAACTGAAGTTCGCAAGTGCCAAATCATCCCTAATATGGTATACTAAAGTTTAACGTGGCCTAATTTAAGGCACGATTTATATATTGACTTAATAAAACTGCCTGATCAAGTGTTTGTCGGGCTGTTTAAATCTACTATATATTATGTGGCCTAAATTCTATAAATATGCTTAAGCTAGTATATGTAGTATGATTTATAGGTGTGTATGCCTAATCACGTCACAGATAGGTGTCTAGTTTTAATGCATAACGTGGCCATTGAATTTTCATAGGGGACGTGGCCTTTTTGTTTCTCAGGTAGAAGGAAGCAGTGTGAGGTAAACCGATATGTTGAACGAATTAATATGATTAGTTATTTATATGAGCTATATTTAAATGAGCCAGACTTTATACATTACATATATACCTAATCATTATTGAAAACATGGAAGATAGTTTGATTTATATAAGGGTGTTATATTATATTCATATAGGCGTTCAAACGATGGATTGATTCGTATTCATTTATAAGCTTTAGAAGAGTAGTGATTGCATATATAGTAATTATTTATTTAGCGTTTATAAATCAAAAGAGTTGACGTTTATTATTAATTAAGTTAAATAAAATCGTAACGTATAAATTGGTTTAACGTGCCCGTATGTTAATAGAATCAAATCAAACAAAGGATGTTGGGTCCATACCGACGAACTAATATTTTGGTGCTGGTTTGGACAGAGTTGGGCGTAGCTAAGTGTTTTAATTAAATTAAACGTGTGTTTAATTTAATTGCGAATTATCTCAACATCAAATGGTAACCCAAGTTGAGTTCAACTCACTTAGTTTATCCCGCTTATATTTATATAAGCTGGGTTTTTATTTTTGTGTGCAATGTTTACAAATTGTTGGATGATTTAATGATTGTTTGCATGGATGTTGAATATTTTTAACGCTCATTGATTAAATTAAACGTTGTTTGATTTAGTCAAAATAAAGCGCTATTTTAACGATTATATTCCAAACGAGGTAATCTACCTTATTGGTTACGTTTCTAATAATATAAACATATAAATAAATAATCGGATGTTATTAATTAATTGTTCATTATTATTAGTTAAACTGTTATTTTTGTTTATCGTGGAAAAAAGTATTGTTGTATTGAAATTGATGAAACACATTTTGATGTAGAGAAGGACTGGTTGGAGGAATCCAACCGGATTCCTCACTATTATTGATAATGTTTATCAATATGATTATATATTGTTATTGAACGTGAAATTGACTGACATTTCATGGTTTGGTACTTTAGTAGACATTTGCCTCTTTAGTACCATTGGTAAATATAAAGATTTCTGGAATCAATATTAAATCGATTTTGAACGTTTTCAAAATTATATTCGTATATGATTTTGAAATATGATTTTTGAAAATAATCATCGAAGTTTAATTTCGTTTTTATAATCGTTTAAAGTAAATGGAGTTTAAAATTATTATTACATTAATTATTAAATGATTTATCACTAAATGTATAAATGAATTTAAATAATAAGGACACTTGAAATGTCCTTTATAAGTTTTCAAAAGATTTAAATAGGTTAAAGGAATTGTAAATATATGGGAATTGATTTAAAGGAATTTGAAAGAAGGATTTCAGTAAATAATAAACGTTTTTGCAAACGTATTTGTAAACAATTTGGAATGTGATTAAATAAGTTATGTTAATGGGATTAGTGAATGAATGGGAATTGAATATGGAATAAGGATTTGAGTGGGTATTTGGGTTTGGATAAAATATTAGATATTTAGATTTCAAGTTTAGTTTAGTCGGCATAGTGATAAAAGGAAATGTTTCTGAACATTGAAAATTTTAAGATTTTGGGAGTTTAATTAACTGATGGTGAATTAAAGAGGCTAAATAATGCTGAGTATTGAATTATGGAATTCATTTTTTTTATGGATTAATGCTTGTTTTATTTTGAAAGTTAAATAATCGACTATCAAAATCTGGCCAACGATTGTTGGTATGGAAAGAGCGGGATCAAATTTATATTCGAAAACCATTCCGACCAGCAAATACGTAACGTTGAAGATAGAAAATGGAGCAATTGAAGACCGTGGATCTTCATAAGCGGAAGGATTACTCGTCGAATATTCTCTGGAGCGCAACTAGAGGTATTCTGACCTGATTCGGTCGTAGTTGAGATTTTGTGGATTGTAAAGATTGCTCGCTACTGATCCTTTGGATGCAGTAGTAGGGGCACCTTTGGTTTGTGCAGTAGTAGGGGCACCTTTGGTTTGTGCAGTCCCAGGAAAAATTGTATGGACGAATGTCTAACAGAGTATGCCTAACAAATCACGTACGGTTGATATCTTAAAGGTATTATGTCTAGTGGCAGAGGAATTCGTTTCTCTTAGCTTTTTATACCCATAGTATTTTTGGGAAGATCAATTAGTGATTTGATGGATCTGATGATGTGGCATTCAAAGTGAATGGTGGTCATATGTTCTAAAAAGATAAACGTAGCCTCAAGCCTCATCATCTGGGAAATGACAAAAATCGGGCAGGTAGCATGGCTAGTTGGGTCGCACCCAAGCAAAGTGTATTATCACTAATCTAGAGAAATTCCTTATCTGTTTTACTTTCGATTTTGTATATCCACTGATGGATGGTGACCCGTAAAACCATCGGGTGATAATACATTCAGTCTACTCAAGCTAAATGAGTAACCGGTTATGTGTGATCGAGTTGCAAGATGTTCTTGTTGAACCCCAGTATATCCCCTCTAGAGTACACTGATCGAAAGATGGTCCTATAACTTGTCATAGTTGGAATCCATTCTCTAATAAGTGCGCTGATTACATAATGAATATGTAGAGCGTGAGATGTAAGAGTTTTACTACTTGGTTATTTATTTGATAGACACTATTATAATATCACCGGATTTTCTATCAAAAATATTTTGGGTTATAGTAAGGTAAAAACCGTCCATGTTTATGTGTGGTCTGGTCTTACTATTATCCTTTTATTTCAAAAAGAATTTTCTAAAGTTAAGCAATATGGATGTTATTTAAACTTAATGAGTTTTTCTCACGTTGGTTCCTAAATTGATCCGGCGTTTGAAATGCTCGGGTCAGACCGAGTTGTACAGGTTTAGGTTATCGAATGCTGTGAAGTTCAGAGACGAGCTAGAGGATTCAAGACGTATGATATATATTGTATTATTCCGCTATGTATTGTATTTGAGGACAGAATATTATAACTGTCCCGGTATGTTGGATGTTCACTATACTCTGATGATTTGTAAGTATTTTTCAAACTCTCAATAAGGTTAATTCGTATTATATTTTATTCCGTTGCGATGTGAGACTCTGTGTTGTGTTGGATCCTTCTTCTTATTCTTCTATTCTAATATTTCTTTCTTTCTCTTCTTACCCAAACTTCTTTCTCTTAACTTTCTGCTTTTCTGTATAATTTAGGTTGACTGTGGTAGTTAAACGTCGGCATAAATTGTATGAAAAAGTGGGACGTTACATACAAATAACACTATATTATAAACAACAACACAACAAGAGTAATATTAATATATCACATAAAAAAAACATCCACAATCCTTCATTTCGTGCACCAAACTGAATTATGAACAACAAAATTATTCAGCTGGTGTGAACGTTAAACCACATACAGACAAATACCATCCACAATAGCACTAAAACCACATAGCTACCAAAATAACAAACATATCATCCATAAATGTACTACAACCACATCACTACAAAATAAGTCCTGACATACTGATCAAGCAACGTCGATGATGATGGAGAAGGCGTAAGCGAACGAGAAATCAAAGGCGAAGGCGAACGTGAAACTCTTACCCTTAAGTATTGTCATGCTTTGATATGCAACACCGCATTGATCCAACTTTTCAATGGACTTTTTTGTTGTAAATATGTATAACAAACTCAATTGGATACTCTTCCGATAGACTTTTTTGCTGTAAATATGCATAACAAACTCAACTGGCTATCGTACACAAGAATAGTATTCATATAGAAATGATTTGAACACTTCAATTAATATACCTTGGATTTTGCACTATATTCGAACATTGGACATGATCTAAATATTGAAAAATGGTTTTCACCCA
This sequence comes from Allium sativum, assembly GCA_030737875.1. Classification (NCBI taxonomy): domain Eukaryota; kingdom Viridiplantae; phylum Streptophyta; class Magnoliopsida; order Asparagales; family Amaryllidaceae; genus Allium; species Allium sativum. The sequence goes on along the minus strand of CM060922.1, from coordinate 401,348,878 downwards.
GTTGTCTATAGAGAAGGAAGAAATGTAGAAAACCATGTTAAAATCATAAATGAAACTCAATAAGCACACATTAGACCTCTTTATGGACAAGACACTGTGTTATAGCTACATAAATACTTTACACAAATACATATACAAATCTCTTAGAGCATCTCCAGTCGTGTGAATTAAGGGGGGAATATTCAGCCTTTTCTCTTCAGTGGAAGGGTTACGGCTGAATATTCAGCCTAATCTTCAGGATCCAATTCAGGATCCTGAAGGCCATCCTGGCGCCTACTTTTTAGGCGCCAGGTTCTGGCGCCTAAAAAGTAGGCGCCAGGATGGATCCCCCTCCCCCCTTCCATGTGCTCTCCCTTTAACCCCTCCTCTACTTTTTTTTCTTTCTTCAAACGGCTATAAACGGTCAAATATTTGAACTAAAAACGGCTATAAACGGTCATATAGAAGTTTCAACGGCCGTAAACGGTCACATTTTTTATTTTTCTATATATATTGGTATGAGTGGCTCATTGTAAAACACAAAAACTTCTTCATTCAAATCCACTGTACTCTTTATCTACCAGTAAACAATGTCATTTCCATTCCATTTCAATAACGAAGCGATGAATACGAGAGTTGAGATTTCGATTCTCAACCAAACGAAGAGCTTACCCTCGTTCAGCTCCAACACAATCATTTCATTCTTCTGCGCCGTGGACCAACGACGAAGATAAAGATCTCTGTTTAATGTACTGCCACTTTTCAAATGATTCGGTGAAGGGAAATGATCAAAGTGAGGAAGCATTCTGGTCAAAAGTTATGTTTGCTTACAACAAAAAGCACGTAGAAAGGACTAGATCTGTGTCAGCACTTTCCGGTCGATTTGGGAAGATGTCCAATCTCTATACCAGTCAGCATATACAAATCGACAGGAGTGACACCAAGCTCAAAGTCAGAAAAATGGAAAGTATGTGTGGTCGGCCACCATCGCTCACATAGTGCATGTAGCAAGGGTCTGTCGAATGACTTAATAGGTCTAATAGATAGAAACTGACCAAATCGACTAAGCGCAGCCTATCCTTAATAGAAGTGGGAAGGTCGTCATAAAATGTGATGCATTTCGGCCAACTGCCTCTACAATGAACGTACTTGTCCTATATATATAGGAATAAGCAATGTTTTTCAATTCAATAACACCTATTGAACTCATACGAAGATATAGCTCGCGTAATAGTAGAAATCATAAACATTTAAATTATACCTGTATCGTGGACAAATTAGTATCAGCTCTGTGCTCATAGCCCTCTGGAAGATCATGAAGGACACGAAGCTCATCAGCTGTTACACCAGGGGCCGGAGGTGTGTGCACTGGACCCATTTGCTCGTCTGACAGCCTCGGAGCAACTCTCCTTACAACTTTAATGCTTCGCGGCGGCATTTCGACTCAATTTCTATTAAAAAACAAACTAAAAACGAAGCTTGAAAAGAATGAAATGAAGAACAATGGCGGAAATGGGGTTTTATAGGCGCCAGTGGTTCTAGCGCCTACTTTTTAGGCGCTAGAACCAGGCGCCTACTTTTTAGGCGCCAGGATCCTGGCGCCTAAAAAGTAGGCGTCTGGTTCTGGCGCCTAAAAAGTAGGCGCCAGAACCACTGGCGCCTACAGCCCGATTAAGGGCTGAATATTAGGTCCCTGAATATTCAGCCCTTAATCCACTGGAGATGCCCTTACATCATGCATTAAGCTTGAAACCATAGTTGACTGAATACAAAGTAGTAAAAGCTATTGAATTTGTTCATTAAGAAAACTTAAACTATGGTCCTGACATGACTTTTACATCTACAAACTAGATTACATGTCCTTCATTTTGAAATCAAGTGCGGAATTGAATTAAAAAACACTAAGAAGTTGTAGTTAACAGGGGGAAAAAATGAAGGGTGTCAAGAAGTACATACACAACAATAGTAAATACTCCAAAATGTCATGAGCTATTCAGCCCTTCGGTAACATAAGTTATACTAAGAAATGCATTGCATAATAATAATAATTATTATATTCATTTTCCTTCGAACATAGCTGATTATTGTTTGGTTTGCAGGAAAAAGACAAACGTATGCTTATGTAAGTCTTTTATCTGGTTTGTTTCATAAAACTAAGTATACCTTTGCAGAGTAGGAGTAGAGCATATAGTTTTTTTTTCAAAACATAGTTTATACCAATGATAAGAATTTGAGGCTTATGCAGCAAAGAAAACAAAAAATAACAAAGAAATATGTTTTACAACATCTTGACAAACCTCAAATTCTTATTCAATACAAAGTATCATATTACCAATTGTAAGAAACACGATTTGTATTGGCAGCTGAAGCAAACCTCAAATTCATATTACTAATGATTCGGTCTCTGTTAATTCATGTTACCAATAATAAGAAACACAATTTGTATTGGGTAGCTGAAGCAAACACGTCAGTATACCTCTGTATTAGGGAGCTAAACAACCACTTTAGTGTGGCTTGACCTATGTTTATCAGAAGAAAACCTCAAATTCTTATTACCAATGATTCAGTCTCTGTTAGTATAATTCAAATCATATTACAAACCTCAAATTCTTATTCGATTCAAAATTATCATAGTCGGGTCTTGACAAACAAATAAAATAAAATAACAATAAAAAACTAAACCAAACATCCTCCTTGCAAATTCATCATGCATCTTGCTTCTAATAAACATAGGTTAAGCCACACTTACCACGGTAATGATGATCAAAATGACTGACCATGAAAGTTCCAGCACCACAATCTTCTTAGGACACTCCTTCCTCATCCTGAAAAACATTACGGTGTCATTGACCACGTAGGATTGAAGCACTGCAACTTTGACTTTCTTATGCTTGTGCTTGATCTTATTGGGATGGGTTTTGGTCTTCTGCTTCCTCTTCTTTGCTCCTCCCCTCGATCTCAGCACTTGATGAAGTGTGGACTCTTACTAAATGTTGGTGGTATGCCAATGTCATGCCATCCTCAAGTTGCTTCACAGCAAAAATCAACCTCCGCAGATCCAATGGATTCCCTCTTTGTCTTGGATTACAGAGCTCATAGCTTATTCATATGTGGATCAAATACATCAATGATTATACCATAATCAAATTTAATAAAGGAAGTAAAATATCATCTTTGATCCACGGGAAGCAAAAGCAAACGTACCTAACCTATTCAAACTCTGGTAAGGGGAAGAAGTAGCAAAATTGATATGAGTCTACAGTAACAAAATACCCAAGAAGTAGCAATCAGCCGATTAACAAAATATTTTGAACTTTCAAAGAATTGACATACCTAACATATTCACCCTCTAATTAGGAGTAGAAAATCCCATACCATACCCAAATGATGAATCAATATCAACTAACAAAAACCCAAAATATGACTTACTTAACCAATTTGAGCTTTTGATCCCTGGAGTATCGTATGTTTCCACTAATATGAAGTAGGAACAGAGGAAAAATGGATGAATCGGTGTCGTCTTGATTTGGCATCAATCAGATTCTAGCTCGAAGGAAATAAATGAAGTTTAGGCAAGGCAGAAGGAGAAATAAGATCACAGAAAAGCGGTTGAATGGGATTTGTGATTTTAGATTTAGCGGTTTTGGATCGATTACTGTAGATAAACGATGAAGGTGGACAAATAGAGATCTAGGGATCTATTTGGGATCTAGGGTTCAAATGAAAATTAAAGGGACAGAGCACGGGCAATGAATAAAATCGGAGCGGGCTTCAAAATTGTGGCGCGTGTTTCTTTTACGTTGGATGGTTGGTATAGTTTATAAGTAGGGAGGTTCATGTTTATTAACTAATGTTTATAAATTAATAATTAATAATAATGGGTTTGAGATATGAATTTGTACTTTAATAATTAATAGTAATGGGTTTAAGATATGAATTCATATTTTCTATTTTATTAATTAGTATTACCTCTTATTTATATTTTATAGTAATGAATAATTAATCAATACTAATTATTGGATATTATTTACTTTTAATAGTAATTAACTATTAATATGATATTAACAATAATTATTTAAAATTTATATTTACTTATTAATTACTAAGTAAAAACGTAAAACATTTTATAAATAATAAACATAAAAGTTTTTTGCAAATCTCTTGAAAACTACTGCAAAAATAGCTTCAAAATGCTTATGACGGTAAACAGCCTCTATCTGCAACGAAAATTAGCATTAAATTTTTTGTGACGGTAAAGTGCTGCAATTTCCAATGATTTAGCAATAGAAAATAAGATTCGAGGAAAAATAAGCTGACATATAAAATTCATAATATTATCTCTTACAAAGTCCACGAAAATTCGTCGCTAATTTTAGCGATGGAATTTTCCGTTGCTAAAATCTACAGCTATTTACTGCTTTTCTTGTAGTGTCGAATTAGGTTCGATTATAGACGATAAGCAATTTGGTGTGTCTTTTTGGCCCGGAATTACATGATGACTATGCCTAGAGGCTGAAATTCTAGAGAATATCTCCTTGTAGCCTTGAAATCAAGGAGTGTAAAAGATTTTGAAGATATTAAAAAAACGTACAAGCTTTGGTGCAAGACTGGATGTAGGGTAACTCCAAACCATTATAAAATCTAGTATGTTATTTCCTTTACTTTACTGCTTTTTACTGTGTTATGATTTCTGTGATAAATTTGTGATAAATTGCATGTATACAAATATAATTAAAGTAATTTGAAAAATATTCATATAAATCCCACAAATGCTATTCATCTCCTTCTAGTGTTAGGTTTTGCTTAAGATCTATTTCCATTGCACCCACAATAAATGCCATAGGATTGACCCAAAGGTCATAAATACCGCAAGGTTAACCCGAAGGTCATAAATGTCACAGGATTGACCCGCATGTCTAGTACTGGCGAATCTACAGAATGTGTCACAAACTATCAAATAGTAACCGAATATTGGTAACTCTACGTGTCGTATCATACATTCTCAACATTGGTTTACTCACCATAAGTCGATTCCACATTAGAAAATACAATAAACACTAGAAAACAATAGCCACAATAGCCTCGAACAGACAAATCTGGAATAAACCTTTAAAACAAACCTATGTGTCCCATACTACATGTTTTACTAAATAGTTTAATTCACAACCTCGCTTTCTTGAAGGGTGCAAAGATGTGTGACTTTACATACGAAGCTATAATTTATAAAATTAGGGGTTTCATTAATTTTTGGAAAATATTTGAAAATGATCAATTTTGGAAAACTCCATTATAATTGAAACAAGTCATATATTTCATTTTATGTAAAATCACCTTGAAAAGTATTTTTCCTTAAAATAATGTTTATACACAAAAAACGCTTATTAAAACAGTTTAAGAAAATATGTGCGTATGTGCTTGGAAATCACAAGAAAAATGACGTAGAAAATTCACACAAAATACATAAAAATGCAACTACAGATTCGTGATAAATTAGGCTTCTTCATCGTTGAAGCAAGTCAAAGATATACATAAGAAGCATGGTTTGAAAACTTGATTGAAAGTGCAATAAAACACTTAGGTAAACACTAGATTTTATCACTAAAACCATGCTCAGAACTCACTAAAAATGCGATAAAGCCTGAAACTAGAAGCACAAATTCACAAAAAATTATCTGGGCATTTTCCCCAGGCTAGGTCGACCGCAATCTTTTTTGGGTTGTCCCCTGAGTCAACCCAAGTCTATGTTGGGTCGACCAGGTACGGAAATGCGCCTAAGCCAGAAAACAACTCAGGGTTCAACATTCAGATGATAAAATGACTTTCGGTTATGCTAAAAAATGGTGTGCATATAGTTTAACAATAAGACTACTAACTAGAAAAAGAATCACAACATTCTAACATGGAATGTAGGAAATATAAACCCCAAATATGGACGAAGGCCATGTTTTGGTGAAATTCAGAAAATCAACATTTTACAGTAAAGAACTTTGCAACCATTTATTTAATTTCATCACTGTGTACTTGAAATAAGTTAGAGTGTGTGAGAAGCCCTCATTTTATATTTACAGCAGAGAATATGTCTTTAATAACTTGAAGTCAGATCAAAATCAAGGCTTAGAGGCTTTTTTCTTGTTTCAGCACATGTATTTGTATTTACAGTAACATGGAGAAGCAAATCTCAAGTTACCATAATGAAATTTCATAAAATAGAGAATTAACAGAGATAATTCATGGCTTTAGATAGATTGCCTATCTTAGCTCTTGAATTTTCTTTTCATTTCACTTTAGATTGGGTTTTTAGCCTGAGAGATTTGAATTTGACTAGGAGGAAGCTTATTTTCACTTACTGCGTGTTTTTCAAAGAAGAGGAAAATGATTTCTTAAAGGATAAGTACATATAGTACTCAGGGTGCATTCTTGGCGAATGGAAATGGGGTATTTAAGCGAGGCATTTGAGAGAGATATTTGAGCGTGGTACTGTAGCGAACGGAGAATGTGTTTTTAGCTACGAACGGGGTATCTGAGCGGGGTATTTAATTGTTAATTTATGCGTTTAATTGTAATTTTAATATTTTTGTAATTTATGTTTAATTTATTTGTTAATTTATTCATTAATTGTAATTTATATTTAATTTATTTGTTAATTTTAATTTACTGTGTGTGTTCGTTGGGAATAATTTAGTTGGGAACAATGTGAACAATTGAAAGTTTGAGAACAATGCATCGTGTTGGTTGGGAATAATTTACTGTGTATTTAAACTTATGGGAAATGGGCTGGCGACGCGTATGGGAAATGGGGTATTTGAATGAATGGGAAATGGGTATTTGAATGTATGGAATAAATGAACGTACGCGGATAGTAATTACTACGTGGAAAATGAGCTGGCATCGGACGCGTCGGACGCTACTTGTTCATTTTCTAGCATTCCTCCAGCGCTCCATTTGAATGGGGAAACTTTTGTTGGTGTCCGACGCGAACACCCGACCGAGCGTGGCATTTATTGGCTGCGAACGCACCCTCAATATCCAGAATTTTCCTTTTTAAATTACTAATTAGTAGCCCTAATTAGCCTACTTAAGAGGATTAAAGAAAAGCTAGGTCTTAAGGGAGTAATTAAAGGCTATGTGACATACTTAACACCGAATACACTTATTTTAAGCCTCTTTTTATCAAAATACACTACTTTGCCTTAGGATTTTAAATTTTGTAAAATTCACGAATGTTTTTAAAATATTTTTATCAACTTTAATTATCCTTTTAGGTTTTTTTTTTTTTTGAATTTTTTCAAGGGAGAAACCGGCACTGCTGTAAAACTCCCCCTAGTGCACCTAACCTGGTCCGCGGGGTCATCAGGCTTATGCACATGGTAAACCCCCTTATTTGAACTAAAGTGCGTGAGGCGGGAATCGAACCCTCTCCCTCTTCCTGTGGAGCTAGGAACCCCCACCACCCGCACTAGAGCTGCAGACAATTATCCTTTTAGGTTTGTTTACCCTAAAATTTATAATTTATACAAAAACATACATTTTTACATTCTTTTTAAACAAAGTTTATATTTCACTTGTTAAAATTGTTCAAACCACTCTTTTTTGACATAATTAGATTTATAAACACACAATATTTATTTTAACACATATATGAATATTTTTCAACAATACTTACATGTTTATTATGTATTTTTTTAACTCAATTGCATGAAGAAAGCACTGTTTACACTCATTTAGCAAATTAATACAACATAACACCTAAGAATTTTATAAATTCTTATCTTATTACAATTTACACATTATTTAATATTCAAAAGCTTTATTTATCATTTTTATATTTTGTTTGCACTCAAATATTGAGGTTTAAACTTAGTTTATCTCCAGTTTTTTACTAACACAATTTGACTATAATAATTCATTTTTTCCTTTACTCTTCACTAAAACACTTTATTAAGCTTATTTCCTCAAGCTTAATTCAACCCAAGTATATTTTCTTCGATTTCCCATATTTAATCATTGTAAATGATTAAATAACTACTTTATCAAATCTTCCCCCAACTAAATTCCAAAATACTACATTCCAACTCAATTTTAGACAATTTTTAAATTGTTTATCCCAAAATAGTTTTATCACTTGATTAATAAATTATAATCTTATTACTAGTATTGCTGCACAACGGTGGAAAAACTGACCGTTAGGTTATGTAATATCAAAGAAGAAGAAAAATTATATTAACAATTTTCTTAACAAAAAAATTAATTAAAATTTACCGTGTTATTAAAAAAAAGTGAAAAATAGTGAAAACATGTAAATTTTAGTAATTAATATATTCTGATTCATTACTCATTTTATAAAATGAAGTAACAAATCAAACAAATGTTAGCATATATAACAAATTATTATATAAGAATTGTCAATTAAAGAAGATGAATAATGAAATGATAAGTGTAATAAATAAATCAAATATCAATGAACCACATTATTTAAATAATAACTCCATTGTGGACACCTATGTAGAATCAACATGATACTTGAATGTTTGCGCATCATTGCTAGGTAAAGGCATAACATTCAAATCAATATGAATCATTTTTGATGTTATGTTTTTCTACACATGCAAAAAATTATGTGCACATAATTAAATTAAATAGGCATAACTAAAATAAAACAAAATGAATATTATGTACACATAACTATGGTTCATACCATTTTATGACTCATAAAGCTAGTGCATTGTATAAAATAACCATAAACATTGTATAAATTATCTACACACCTTATCATATTTTTCGAAAAAGAAAGAAAGAGGAAACTGAAAAATTTCTCCTGGACAGAAAATAAACAAGAAAGATAATGCCTTCGTCACTGGTAACCGATCAACGCAGCTAAAACGAAGCATGTAATAAAGAAGATCTCTTAACGAATCGGCCCTTTATTCTCGGCCGCTTCTCTGCATTCAGCTTTCTAATTTCATACCTTATTTCCTTTGAAAACAACCTCGTTTTCCCTGTACCTACTGACTCTTGCTTTCCATTCTTCATCAATACTCCGACCATTTCTTCCAAACATGTCCATTTCCTGCATGTACATTCCCTATTTATAAATACTACTCTAGCGAGGTTACAAGTGCATATATCAATATGAATGAATTTCTAAATAAAAATAAAACATACATACCGTGCAATCAATAGAGAAATCATCCGACCCAAACTGCAGTCGTTCTCCATCCATCCACGGTGACGACTCTTCCCCATTATTACTAGCACACCATTCATCAGTCACTGCTTCACAGTCCAGCCTCAGTCTGAGCCTCTTCCTCCTCACTACGTTCTATTTGTCTCCCATAGTTTCAAGCTCATGCTCATACCCGAAATTCATATCCACATGTCTCGTCACATATATAAAATTTCCCCATAAGTTTATCATCATTATCATTTTCTCCCTTCACTTCACCAGTTTCAGCACAACAGCACTTTTCACCATCTACCATTCCCAACTTCGCCAGTGAAAACGTTTCGCTATTACCAACTCCTCTCCAAAGCAAACTCTCCATTTCAGCTGCAAACTCCACAAGCTCCTTCTCCGATGGAGTAAACCCAGCAAAGCAATACTCACCATCAGCACTGCCAGAATTCTTACCATCGCCATCAAGTACCAGAACCAAATACAACAGTCTCTCCTCTTCACAACACCCGGTCTCCAATTCAGGCACCACCGACGAAGAAACCACCCCAAACTTCTTACCCTTTCTAGGAGTACGTGCTTTGCGTTTACATGCGTGGTGCCATGCAGGCCATGTACTTGCAACCTTTCCTTCCTCCTTTAATGAACTGTTATTATGAAGTCTGACTCAGTCATGTCTACGTGAAAGTGGATTAGCACCATGAACCGAAGAGTCACAGTTCTGGCACAAGAAGGCATCATCAGCTGCACAGTACCACCGTGCTCTGTGCCTCACGCAGCTGTCGCACGCACGCGTACACATGGTAACTTCAAACTTGACATTTTATTTGAAGAAATACCTATAAGCATCTGCCATCTTTTTCATAAGTAAGAGGTTCAAACCAACTTAGAGATGCACCAAGAATTTTCTTCATGTCTCGCTATCAGTGTATAAAGAGCAGTATATCCCTAATCTTCTCCAGCAGTCCCGCTGAATGAAATGTTTACATAAAAATTGCACAAGTATCAATAGATAGTTAGTACTACTCTAAACTGGCCTTTTAACTTTATTACCATTTGGGGTTACATAGCCTATCAAAATAGTGACGACCTCTCTTTTGTTTTATGAATAAGCTTAAGCTTGTTAAGTGCAAATTAAAAAAAAAAGACCAGTATGAAACAGTAGTGCAACAGTATCACGGAATACACTGTTACTCTTTATATCAACATTTTTTTTCTAAACTCAACGATACATATGTTACTCAAGAGTATAAGAGCGGATACAACAATTGCTTAAACTCTTAGAAGCTGAAGCTGTAGATTTTTTCTAGAAAAAATATATGAAGTAAACTTGCTCACACACGGAAATCAACTTACCAGTTTTTGCTACGCTAAGACGATAGCTAATAAGAATTATCTACCCGTGCATAATTATTGATGAGAGGGGCCAACTTGTGTTAGATTCTAGCAAATTAAAAGAGAAGATAGTCAATTATTTCACTGATCTATACAACTGAATATTCAACTTGCTAACTTGCCTATAAAATATGGAGGTCCCCAAATCAACAAACAAATTAAAAACCACAAACTTTATAGATTTAATTGATAAGATAAACAGTCTAGATAAACAGTAGTCTTAATTTGTGCAACGGTAATATATCTAAATATGAATGGAAGAGTGGAACTTACCAAGAGAGTAATTTGTTCAATAATTCAGTTCTGGCATTTACAACTGAAGTTAAAAAATATTTGGTTTTTCTACATAAATATATCACTTCATTATATATGCGATCGTCAAGAACAAAAACAAGCAAATTTCCCAACATGCATGGAATTGGATTGCCAATTGTGTCTGTAAACTTGTCCGGATACAGTGATACTATAGTCAAAAATATAAAATCAATTAAAATTCTTACTTGAAAAAGCACCATAAGAAGAAATCAAAACCTGATAACTTTTAACAAGCCCAACGGCAAAATTAAAAAATGGGCTCAAGGGGCTACTTGAACCTAATCCATAACCAACTGCATAGCTCCAGTTCGTCATGTCCTTCAAATTAATTGGGTGCTTGCTTTCAACTGATAATTGCAAAAAGCATATTTAATGACATTAAAATGGAGAAAACATATTCATGTGTTAAAGTGAACTTGTATGTTTTCTACAAGTGAATTATGAAGTGTTCCACTAATAAACAGTTGACAAGATGGGGCAAAATATTAATGAATTTAACAAAATTTATTAAATTGAATAGCTGTACACATATACTGCACAGAATGAATTAATGGATTCAATGACCATCAATATCTAACACAACCTTTTTAAGACGAAATTATTAGGTCATTTAGTTTTAAATTAATTGGTAATTTCCATATTTTCTCCGTCTTTGCCGACTTAATTATATTTATTAAGTGTAGTGTTCCGAAAGAAACAGGAGTGATTGATCAACTATGACAGATATGCACAACTATATTCAGGAATAATTGTAGAAAAAACAAATAGGCAAGAAAATAAACCTAAATCAAAATAACTGAGAATCGCCGCCTGTGAAAATTAACCTAAATCAAAGTGTCGCCGCCTTAATTGGAGTTACCACACAACATCGATCATTGCGCTATCCTTGCTGCCGCCTGTATGATGGAGGTCTAGCCGTATTCTCATGCCTTCGAGGTTTGATGCACGATTTTTTATTTTTGACTGCGTGATGTAAAGGGGAACGTCGGATTTGGAAAGATCTGTTGAATAAGAGAAAAAATCAGGTATATATGAGAAACAGGGGGCATCCGAAGTGAATGGAAGAAAACAATGATCAGTTTGAGGAAGGTAAAAATGCGGAGCATCGAATATGACGGCGTAATTTATTGGCACAGACAAATTTATTTTGGCCCTCTTACAGTAGGGGAACCTCCCTAACGGTCGGTTTGATAATTTATCATTAATGTTATTAATAGGTAATCGAAAACCGGGTTATTACATCTGTCGTTGGATCTTTACGTATTAGAGTGCACATGGCATATCATGTTTGTAACACCCCACCTCCGCCAGGGTGGCTCTTGCAAGCAACTCTGACTTTGGTGGGGCGTTTTAAAACAAGGTAAACATGCATAATGATATAACAAGGCAGGACATGACATATATATATAAATAAACAGAGTAAGTAGATAAAACAGCGGAAGATTTTAAACCATTTCAAAACACAAGTCTGGTACATCAAAATGTCAATTTCCCAAATAGTACATAAAATAACATCATCTGAAACTGAAAAGGAAAACATAAAAGTAGCTATCCCCAAAGTGGAAAAACCATAGCGAGCTCAAGTCCAAAGCATACATGAGCTATCCAAGAAAGCAGCTAAGATCCAAGCTAGGCTCCTGTATTCCCTCCCTGAGAACCTGGGGGGGAAACGGAAGAAAAGAGGCGAAAGAAAACAGGTCAGTCAAAAAGACTGAGTAAGCCCTGCTACGATCAATCTATAAACTAATAAAGTTAACAGCATGATGGAAACTGAGATGATCATAGATAACAACATACTGGCATGATAAATTAACTACAAGATAGATAGAGGTGTCATCGCATAAACAAGGTTAAGTTTTGCACCACGGTGTACTAGCAAACCAACATAACAGGTATTGATCCCTTGGCCCAAGCTTTGACCCAATAACATGAAGTGACCTTAATATAAGGTCCAACCAAACGGTCTAGTCGATCGGCTCCCTATAAGCCTAACACGTCAAGTGTTGGTGTCCATACGGCCCACATATGGATGTAGTCAGACTGTGCTGGGTCCACCTTCGGGTGTATCAAGCCTTCGGGTGTCAACCCCAGACACTGAAGCAATAATGCACAGTCTAAACCTACTGGTACCCGTGCCTCGAGTTTGTCCAATACCGGATTATGTGCACGTCCGTAGCCCGCCTGGACCCGCACCGCTGTACCACACAACCGTCGCTTTGGTCGCTTACATCAGTCCAGTAATCGTGCCCCGCCCTAACCTAGCCTCTAGGGTTGTGATGATACCAAACTGGGATTACTGCTGGAACAGACCACGTTGCTAGGGTTTCCTAAGAGGGTTAAGTGCGCTTTAACCCTTAACTAATCATGGATTAAATTGGTTAAGTACAACTTAACCCCATTTCAATCCCTCAAATCCCCAAATGGATTAAATTGGTTAAGTGTAACCGACAGTTCACAACTTAACCCCATTTCAATCCCTCGAATCCCCAAATTGGTTAAGTATTAGTGGACCCTGACTTAACCCTAATCATGAGGCATTAATTAATTTAATGCACCTTAACCTCTCACGTTAGACTTTGTTGTGGTTACCTAGTTAAGCCGGTGGGTTCCGGGTAGGTTTACACCACAACTTGGTCTAACCTCGGGTCTTGGCACCACATGACCAACTTCTCACATTGGGTCCTATTGTTTGTAGCCACTAGTTAAGCCGGTAGGTTCCGGGTAGAATTATGCTACAAACTCAACCCAACCTCGAGTTGGCCACACTTATGTTTTCTAAGTGTCATGTCCACTTTATTTCAAAACATAATTACAAGTCAACAAATACTTGGGTAGACCTAACTTAATAGGTAAATTCCCAAGGGGTAGACCTAACTTAATAGGTAAATTCCCAATCTTATATTTTCATGTATTTTAAGTTTACCCAAACCCCCCAACGTCATTCTATCGCTTACATATTCGTAATAACGCGTAAAGGATAGGAAGAGGGAACTTGGCATAACATACATGATGAACTTGCATATCACAACAAACATGCATAACATGTTAGACTTGCATAACTTAGCATAGTGAACTTGCATACTACCATAAACATGCATAACATGGCATAGTGAACTTGCATAAATATGCATAACCCAATAAACTTGCAAATCATGGCATAGTGAACTTGCATAACTCAATAAACTTGCAAATCATGGCATAGTGAACTTGCATAAACATGCATAACTTGTTAAACTTGCAAATCATGGCTTAGTGAACTTGCATAAACATGCATAACTTGTTAAACTTGCAAATCATGGCTTAGTGAACTTGCATAAACATGCATAACTTATCAAACATGTGTAACATAGCATAGTGAACTCTCATAAGCATGCATAACTCATTAAACATGCATAACATAGCATAGTGAACTCGCATAAGCATGCATAACTCATCAAACATGCATAACATAGCATAGTGAACTCTCATAAGCATGCATAACTCATCAAACATGCATAACATAGCATAGTGAACTCGCATAAGCATGCATAACTTATTAAACATGCATAAATCCCAACTTTCATCACATATTAACTTTAGAGTTTCTAAAATGAAGGTAAGAGGGCTTACAATGCTTATGCGGACTCAAATAAGTATAGCAAATGCAAGAAACCCCTTATGCAACAAAATAAAACCCCAAAATGCAAGCAAACTTGATCAAGACTCCTCCTTTATGATGACAATAGAGAAACAAGACTTTAATGCAAGCTAAATAGGATCATACAAGCCTAAATACACTTGTATGCATGGAAATCTCTTAGGAATTTGTTTAGGAATTGTATGAAGAGAGTGGAGGCCATGAGAGGTTTGATTTTGACATAGTTTAGTTGCTAGAATGAATAATGAGTGATTTAGGGTAGGTTAGGGTCTTATTTATAGATTAGGCTAGTGATTTAGACCATAGGATTAAACCCTAGTTCCAATCTCAGCCCTCTAAACCGAATCTGGCCCCCAAGCTCAACATAACCAAGCCCAGATCAGAAATGGTGCGCCAGGCAGAACTGCCCGGCCACCCCGTGTCGACAGGGCTGTCGACACCCTGGGGACCCTGTCGACATGCCTGTCGACATGGGGGTCCTGGCGGGAATTTTCCCGCCTGCGCCAGTTTGCCCTAATTCCCAATTTTCAAATTGAAATTCAAATCTGTTTTTACTTAGGAATTTTCTGAAAACTTCAATGGGCCTTAACTGGGTCATACGGACTCCGATTTTCGAAAACTCGGACTCTATTTCGCGTATTTTTCCGAGACGAACGCAATGGCATAGCCCGTTTCCCTTGATTCAGATTTTAGAATTAAATTCTGCCTCGATTTATGTTATAACAAGTTATTGAAAATACGGGTTGTTACAATGTTAAACAAAAAATACTAAAATCATAAACCAATCTCCGTGTAAGTGATGAATTTATATTTTCAAAGAAGGGAAAGTTTGTTACAAACTCTCCAAAGGTTTCGAAGCATGTCAAATCTCACTTTTGTAACAATATAATTAGTTTCATTATTTTTATGTTTTCTTCACAATTTTGATATACATTAAATCACAATTTAATCTAGGAACGTATCAAAAAGAGTAAGTTGTTTGGTTCTACATTTTTAATTTTGGATTTTTGTCCATATAAAATTATGAACGATGCATGCATATCGCAAAAAAGATCGCTTTAGAAAACGTGGTTAACATATGAAATAGAATAGAATTTTTTATTTATTTTCCGTATTCTGTGAAGTAATGGAGGAATTATATATAATTACCTTTTCGTTGCTCCAGACATCTTCTTTCTGTTTCATCCGTCGTCTACCAGTTTTTTCTACCAGTTTTTTTTTTTATAAATATTTTGTAATTATTGTTTAAAGCTCAAAACATAAAATACAATATAAACCAAACATTACCTCGTTTTTTCTTCATTTTCTTGTTGAATTTTTGAGGTTCTAACACAAATATTTATTGAAAGATAATGTAGATATTCGAAAGGTGAATTTATACTAAACATTGAATTTTGGTAAATTCTATTTCAACCCAGCTAATTGCTGAATAGCCCCCCAAAGTACATTAAAATCGACTAAACCCATCATTTTGCTAAATAGCCCCCCCTTTTATTTTAAAAAATCCAATAATACCCTTCCTCGTAGTGCCTCTACGTGTTTTATAGTGAATCTTGTAGGGCCACTGCGCGGTAAGTAATGATACCACATAGAGCCTCTACGTGGTATCATTAGTTACCACGCAGTTCTCCTACGAGGTTCGCTACAAAACCACGTAGAGGCAATACGAGGTAGACTGAAAACTAGAAAAAAATATAACTGAAAAAAGGCAGTTTCGTCCTTGAATTATTTTATAAAACTGGGGGGCTACTCAGCAAATTGCTGGGTTGAAATTAGGGGTGAACATTATTTGGTTAAACCAAATAAACCAACCAAACCAATTTATTTTGTTCGGTTTGGTTCGGTTTTGAAATTAAATCGGTTTGAAATCGGTCCGGAAAAATATTAAGTTCGGTTATCGACTTAACCAAATTAACCGAACTTTTACTATATATTCAAAATTATCGATATTATAATAAATATTTTATTTTAGTTTAGGTATTTAAGTATATTTTAGTCATGACCTATGTGTCACAATTAATATTAGTAAAATAAGAATCAGAAATAATAATATACTAATCATAAATTTTTAATTTATTTCAAATTATAGTGAAATTTCCAAACACAAAGTATAAATCATTTTTTGTTCGGTTTAATCGGATAACCAACCGAACCAACAAAACTGAATTTGGTTGGTTTGGTTTGGTTTTCAGTTTTATTGGTTTTAGTTTGGTTTGACAAATTTGATCATCGGATAAACCAAACCAACCAAACGCTCATTTCTAGTTGAAACAGAATTTGTCTTGAATTTTTTTAAAAAGAAAGTACAATGTAAAGTGCAATTGTTATTTTAAAATAATTCCAAGCATGATTTGTTTCTTTGGAGGGATCGGGATAAGAATGAAGTTCCCAAAGGAGGAGCAGCTTCCACCAAGGATGGATACGACAATGGTGGAGCTAAATCACCCAAGGTCTCCTCGTCTCAAGCACTGCTCATAATCTCTCCCATTAAACGTCATATTCTAATCATCGTTCGTCATGCTTCTTTCTCCCTTCTCCGTTACTCCCAAAGTTGCCATATACGCCGCTTCAAATTCGAAACCGATCCAAAAGAATTCGTTTTCAATTCCCAGCTCCACCGTCAAACTCAAACCAAACAGACGACAATCAATCGCACTCTCTCTTTCCCTTCTCTCACTGTCTTTCACTTCCTCCCTTCCTTCTGCCGCCGCCGAAGTTGTGAACTTTACCACCTTACCAAACTCCGGAGACGTCAAGTTCCTCGATCTCACCGTCGGCTTGGGTCAGACACCAGTCAACGGGGACCAGGTATAATATCATGGGTAGTCAAATAATCGAATATCCTCTTATTGATTTACTCTCCAAGTGTACCACCGGCAGTGTAAATATCGCTTTTAACCAAATGAAACAGATTCATGGACGGGTAATAACATTAGGGTTGCAGCAAAGTTGCTATCTTATTCCCAAGATTGCTGCCTTTTTGTTCAAGTTGAAAAATAATAAATCTGTAGCTTTTGCGGAAAAAATATTCAATCAAGTCTATGAACCAAATTGTGTGCTTTGGAATGTTATGTTTAAAGGGTATTATGATGTCGGAATGTATAAGGACACAGTTTTATTGTTTGATAGAATGATGAAGAATAGAAGGAAAGTTAATGGGTATACTTTCACTTATGTATTAAAATCGATTTCAGTTTTGAATTATTTAAGATACGGTGAGCAAATACATTGTTTTAGTGTGAAAAGTGGGTGGTTTGGTTGCAACTCCTTTGTAGGGACAGTGCTTATTGACATGTATTCAGAGTCAATTGAGAATGCACATAAAGTGTTTGAAGAAATGAGTATAAAGAATGTTGTGACATGGAACACATTGGTTAGTGTTTACATTTCTTATGGCAATTTGGAGGCTGCAAAAAGTTTGTTTGATTTGGTGGTTGATAAGGATGTTATACTGTGGAATACAATGATAGCTGGTTATGCAGGGAATGGACGTATGGTTGAAGCTAGAGAGCTTTTTTCTCAAATGCCGGAACGGGACCGAGATGCTATGAGTTGGAACACAGTCTTAAATGGTTATGCTAATGTTGATGAAAATCTTGTAGATGAATGTGAGAGGTTCTTTTTCGAGGTTATGCCTAACAAGTGTAAAAATATATTCTCTTGGAATGGGTTCATAAACGTATATGCTAGCCATGGTAGATACAGCCATGTATTAAAAATTTACAACCTAATGCTTGTCTCAGGTATCATGCCAAATGAGGCCACTTTAGCTACTTCTCTTTCTGCATGCTCTAAATTTGGGAACCTAGCATGGGGGAAAGGGATTCATTGTTATGTTATTAAAGTGAGACACAACTTGTGTAAGTTCACATGTGTGAGAAATGGACTTATTGACATGTATGCAAAATGTGGTTGCATAAATGATTCGATGGTTGTCTTTGAAAGTATGAAACACGAACCAAGGGACATAGTAACATGGAATACTATCATAGGAGGTCTGGCATCACACGGTAATGGGATAAAAGCGGTGAATTTCTTCAAGCATATGACTGAGGTGGACAATTGTAAACCCGATGGCATTACATTTGTTGGTGTACTGGGTGCTTGTGTGCATTCAGTAGGTTTTGTTGATATAGGAATTGCATACTTCCAATCAATGATTGAGAAATACCATATCGATCCTTGGATAGAGCACTATGGTTGCATGGTGGACCTATTTGGTCGAGCTGGAATGATCTGTGAGGCATTTGAATTAGTGAAACATATGTCCAAATCAATCAAGCCGGATAGTGTTATATGGAGCACACTATTTGGTGCATGTCAACAGCAAAAACATGCTGGAAAACATGTAACTGTTGCAGAGATTGCTATGAGTTGGTTAGTTAGACTTGAACCTGAGGATGTTACTCATTATGTGATGCTTGCTAATATATATGGGGCTTGTGGCAAATGGGTAGAGGTTAAAAAATTAAAGCGGGTTATAGATAGAATTAGTAGAATGCATAATAAATTGCCTGGTTGGAGTTGTCTACAGTTGGAATCTCCTTCTCGGCCTCATTCTATTGAGTTCCATTCTTCAGATACTCGACATTTAAGAGCTAAAGAGATCTATGAAACATTGCATGGGTTGATGGAAAACTTAATACCAGATGATTCATCCAATTTTGTCTTGTGACATCTAGTGAACTCTTGATTTCCTAATCAATTCCCAAGGCTCATACTGTAATACAGAGACACATGAAATTCTCAATCTTTAGTTGGTTCTCCTATTCTATATCAGTATGCTAATATAGCCATGTTTCAAACTTTAAAGATTTAAAATTCAGGGTTAATAATCCTTAGTGCACACAGATTTGTAGCGTTCACACTAAAAAATATATAAGCTATTATCCAATTATTCTTTATATAAAGCTTCATTCTATATTACATTTTTTTAATGCTTTTCTGTTGAAGGTTGCTATCCACTATTATGGACGGCTAGCTGCGAAACAGGGTTGGCGATTTGACTCAACATATGATCACAAAGATGGTACAGGTGTTCCTGTCCCATTTGTATTTGTCCTTGGATCTGGAAAGGTATTGTTATTTTTCAACACAAACTCTTTATATGGTATTTTTTTACACTATTTGTTTCACAAATAAATAATGGTGCAAACTTTAGCTATCGTCATCCCATCTTCATGATACTATTGTTGGTAGTTCATTCTCTTTTGGTGGAAGTCAGAGTTATATGACGAGTCCATGACAAAAAAAAAAAATTTGACCAACCAAGATTACATACAGTTCTACTGTTAAATGTTTGAAAATTGGTAGAAATTAACAGTGAGTTGGTTGGTAATCACCTTCTTCGTGCTTATAAACTGATAAACTGTTTTGCTATACCATGGAGCAAATCCATGTAAATTCTTCAAAAACTTTCCCATTAGCAGCAATCATGTATCTCTTTTGGATATTGTGTAAAATCAACACTATCACATTCATATTTTGTATTGAAATCCAATTCTTTCAAACACCAACCTTAAAGATCCATTTGCAACCAAACACAACTTTTCTTAAAGGACTTATGCTCTAAGAAGTTGAAAACATAAATTTTGCAAAATATATAGGTATAAGTTCAGAAAACCACACTAACATTAGTCACCTCTGCTTACAAATGTAAGAAACACAGAAAGCAGTTGCTTTTCAATTAATTCAAAAAGTAACTTCTAAAAGTAATATTTGCTTATCCAAACCGACTTTCTGATTTTTACTGAAAAAGCATTTTATTTATTTATTTAAGCTATTTTGAATGTATTTAATTGTTAAACTTGAAACGAGGTTCTAATATACAGGAACTCGTTAATTTTGTAGGTTATCTCAGGGATAGAAGCTGCAGTCAAGTCCATGAAAGTGGGAGGCATTCGTCGTGTTGTCATTCCTCCATCACAAGGATACCAAAACACATCTCAAGAGCCTCTACCTCCTAATGTTATGTACCCATCACTGCCATCAGTTGCCAAAATTAAGTTGTATTGTGTTCTTTATGCAATAATACTAATTTCTCCTCTGCTACTTTGTTTTGATATTCTTGCAGTTTTTTGATCGCCAAAGGCTGTTTACAACTATCTTTAATCCAACTCGTCTAGCTAACGGCGAAGGTTCCACACTTGGAACACTTGTCTTTGACATTGAGCTCGTTAGCGTGAGGCATCGTTGAACTTATTAAGACACTCTTGCCAAATCCACTAATATTGTTCAATGGGTGAATCTATGTAGCAAAGTAATTGTCATATGTGAGTGTGAATTTGTTAATATTCAATGCACAATTGATTCAATTGCACAAAACCTCAGAATATCGATATTTTAATCAATTAAATTAAGCAACTTTAGAAGAAGTATAAAATATGCTTCTGGTTTATAATTAATAACTCCTTCACATGTCTCTAGATTGTCTATCTAGAGGTCTGTGATCAAATCCCTTCGACATCAATCAACTATGTACCATTTTATAATCATATACTTTTTGTGGATACCCAGTGCCAAAGGCTCCCGTACTCAAGCGCGAGAGGACTTCCCAGGTCAGTCTCCCGTCCTGATACTATTCTCACGGCTTTCCGGGCTCTTCTTTTAGTAAAATGCTTAATGATGTTTTATTCATCAAAAGGAGGCATGAACCATTCATGATTAATTGTAGATTAAATATAGCAACTTTAGAAGAAGTATAAAATAAGTTTACAGTTTATAATCAGTAACTCCTACCTCGGCATGTCTCTAGATTGTCTAAAGGTCTGTGATCAAATCTCATTGGCATCAATCAACTACCGTTTTATGATCAATATATTTTTTAGTTAAATGCTTAATAGTATTTTATTAAGTCAAAAGGAGGTATAAACCATACATGATGGGAAGTTACATTATTAACCTACATTTTACAGGCATGTACAAGTTCCATATGTTTAACAATATATAAACAAAACTTCCCACCAGAAGTTAGGGGCTGAAAGAGAGAAATTTTTGGGAAAAATAGAGAAAAGCACAAGGAATACAATGCATAATTCATTTTAACAACTCTATCGGTAGTTATTATATGCACTCGTAAATCATGACATCAATGTTTTATCTGCCAAAAAATAAAATGATAAATAAATAATAATAATTGAAGTTGTACTCTGGGATGTTTTTTTTACGTTACAAAATTGTGAATACCTGCATGAGTCAATTCAATTGTTACATATACCTAAATTTCAACATCAAAAAAATTGACAGACCTTAGTTCTAACAGGGGCATAGCAACGACAACGAACCAGCATAATGGCCGTGGAAAATAAGATGTAAGAAGTACCGATGAGTTCGTCTATAATATGAGATAAATTTCACATCAAATTTTGTTGTTATAATCGTCATGATAGTAATATCATCACCATACCATGCTTCTTTACCACACCACTTCGAAACCCCCCAGGTTTGGAACATATGTACTTAACAGAAATAAAAAATTACAGAGACGAAAACCACGAAAGTAACGTTTAATCATTCGACTGTACTTAGGGGTTGGTAATGAAATCAGGAATCGACTTGGTTTATTGAAATTCATATGCAACAGATATTGGGTCTAAACGTGGAATCCAAATCTGTGCTAAGGTTGTAACTTGAATGTGGGGTGCATAATTTTTAGTTGCATGTCGAAGGGAGACGTGGGCATGATATCTTTTGGAAGAGTGGAAGTTCAAGTTACTCGGTAAGCATTTATCAGAAGTTCCTGTTTATTTGTTTCAGTTACATGCCTATGTTAACATTTTTCATACATCGTTATAAAAGTGGACATATTATGCTCTTAAGCACATAAAATATTGCAAGGTTAAGTTGAAATCAGAAGTTTGGCTTCCACATATAACCTACAATTCTAATTTGTACAAAATTTCGAATAGCCTTCTTGTTCGAGAATATTTCATGCTAGTATAATAAACTTGATACAAATAAAATAAAATAATAGAATTCATACATACAGAGAGATGCAAGAGAATGGTGATGCTACCGGGAAACACAGGCATACATACATGTGGACATACATACATACATATGGTCTATGGATGTATGAGATTTTTCTTCTGAAATTGTTCCCATTATCTTGTAATAAAGTTTTCCAATCCAGATTACTCCGTGGATTTGAAGTAATGGTATAAATGAATTACATGTGAGTTGAATAATTGAAATTATCTTTACTATCGCAATTTGTCAGACTAGAGGGAGCCCATAAAACGAAGCTCTTCGGCTGTCCAAGTTACACGACTCAAATCTTCCAGCAACAAAATTGATTCTTTGCTCAATGGAAGAATCATTTTCTTACATTCTGAAATAAGTCATCAACATGATGAAAACTTTGTTATCTCAGTGTCATCGGTGAAGGAAAATAGTAGATAGTCATAAAAAGACGATAGTTACCTCGATGTCTAGCGAAATTAAGCAAAGTCAGGGAAGCCAGTACTCGTTCTTCAAGTGCTTTATCTGTGTTCAGGCTGTCTAACAGTCTCGGTGTAAGAATAGAACAAGCTAGAGCTTGAAATTTGCCTTTTGAATTATGCAGTGAAGAGCTTATCCATGCAATTGTGACCAGACATGATCGTCTCAGCCCTAAAGTTCCATCAGCAATGCAGTTCGATAGAGCAACCATCAACCGCTTATTTCCATATTCTAACATGACTGTTGCTACTTTCCTTAGCCATTGTTCGGTACTTATGTTTTCTTCTTCCTCCTAACAATTTCATTAACAAATTTATTTTTATTTTCCTTTGAGCATCATATAAATACATATTCTAGGAATGGACAAAGTGATTGATTGGTAACATACAAAGATTATGCTGTCAGTTATAATATTGGCTTTATCTGTGAACAAATCATCATGAAAACTGCTTAGCCCTGCTCGCTTAAGCAACAAGATCTCGCTTACTGGATTTCCAAATTCATCGAATCTGCTTCCAAGAATCAAAAGAGCTTTACTACATTGATCCTGTAGTTTTTTATTGTGTAAACTGCGCTCCAATGCAGTGGTAAGAGCATCAATTCCTTCTTCTCTATACAAACTACCATGTGAAGGATCACCCTACGTAGAGATGTAAATGAGACCAACTGAAAAAGTGTATTTTACAGGAAAATAAGAAAGGATATGATGAAATGTACCGACTGATCAAGCAGTAATATAATGACTGCAGCCAATGGGCGTTGCTCCTTTGGAGCTTGCTGGAGATAGACCAATAACACATGCATTGCATTCAGTCCATCAACGTTTTTAATTTCATTTATGAACTTCATCATCTGACTCATCATTTTAAAACTAAGGAGCTCACATATTAGATAAATAGCACTTCCACATGATTTCAGTTGACTGCCCGAAAAAAGCTCAAGCATGGACTTTTTGTTTATGTTCGCTGCCAAGTATACTCTGCAACTACTTTGTGCTGTAATGCAGGCAGTTAAAATGGAAGCACAACTCTCTTTCTCCTTCACATTATTACCATTTTCCAGTCTTTTTACTATCAGTTCTACTCCACCGAGTTCTATGACTTTTCTTGCGTTTTCCAAGTTCTTATTCCCATCATCAAAACCCGATGTCACTTGACCTAAAATGTACACTGCAGCCATCAGCATATTTTCTGATTCTTCTCCATTGTCCAGAACCTTGAGCGATAGTGGTATCCAGTCCATGGAAAGCAGATGCTGCGCCTTCGGTTTCAACAAGTAAACTAAAGTAACAACTTTTGGGAAAAGTTGGGCTTTTTCAGATGCTCTTAGTAAAATCTCAAGCTGTGGGTCTTCATTTATCACTATTTGTCCGTTCACTTCATTTTTAGCGACTAGCTCTGCCAAAATTGCCAATGCACATTCCAATACGCCATTGTCTTTAGAACTGAGTGAAATCTCCAACACTCCTTTGATAAACATTGATGTGGAAAGTTTAAAATTGCTTGTGAATTCCAAATTTGACCAATAATCGTGGACTATGCGAATAGCCTTCTCACATTGTTTAAGGTTGTCTGAGTTTGAAATTATATATGTTGCTTCATCAACATTTAGTATAGAGACACTATCTTTGGTCAACACTGGTGCTTCTTCTGCAACTTTCTAAACAAAATGATGATAAAACAGATGATTCAAATGAAAATCAGTAGAAATACACAGTGGTACGTATCATTGGTAGTAACTGCTCTGGAAAGATGTGCTTACATTAGAAGAAATTTGATGTTTAGAATTTTGGCCTTCAGCCTCCATCTTTTCTTGATTGTTAGCAAATAAGCTGACATTAACATTATCTGCATGTTCCGTAGAAAGGCTGATTATGGAGTCGTATCTTCTACTAAGAGTAACCGAAGGGAGATGGACTAGTGGAAGTG
This sequence comes from Allium sativum, assembly GCA_030737875.1. Classification (NCBI taxonomy): domain Eukaryota; kingdom Viridiplantae; phylum Streptophyta; class Magnoliopsida; order Asparagales; family Amaryllidaceae; genus Allium; species Allium sativum. The sequence continues at coordinate 401,324,013 of CM060922.1, read as the reverse complement.
AAGGAGCCTCTGTGTCAATTCTGATCCAGTCTTTGTAGTACTCTGCAAACTTACGTGTACCATCATCCATTTGATCATTGTAAGCTCTCTCTAGGCTTTTGATTCTTTGCTGTTTGAACTCAACATCCCAATCTGATACGAGTAGGATTTCCTTTTGCAGCCAGACTTTGAGATGCAGCAGATGTGGGAGGAATACATGGTTCCACAGCTCGGGCAGCAAACTTCTACGTGCAAGGTATGGTGCATCATGAAACACCTACCAAAAAACAGTGATGTTTTTTAACTCTTTTTTGTGTGTGTGTGTGTGTGTTGGGGGGGGGGGGGGGGTGGGGGACTTGGTACTTAAAATAGATGATGGTAACCTACCTACTAATACCACGTCTTAGAATATAGTATATACGTACTACTAGATGTGTCCAAGGTCGTAACCTCAGAACCTAAGCTGAGCGCTTTATCACTAATTTTGAAAGTAGTTCAATCACGAAACATTTGTGAACAATGTATAGGTACCTGCAAAATATGTCTGGCCGAAGCACGATCTTTCCTTTCAATCTTGCATACCATTGACGTGTAAAGATGTGCAAAAGCTGATAAGTGTGCATTAGGCACGCCAGCTATATAATCATCTTTCCTAGAATACTTAACAATCGACAACAATCTAACAGCGTTCTTCAAAGACTTAATCTTTGAATCCAACCGTCCGTTTCTTCTTTCTTCGATCAACCTCTCGATGCTCTCGATTCCAAGTGCCAAGTTGGCTATCACTGCATTGGAAGAGTTTTTCAACTCACACAAAGAAGCGCACTTGTCACGTGTTCGATTTCTCAGCGCATCGTTTTTCAAGAACCGACCAGAATGGGCTGAAAGTATCGACACAATGGCACGTATGGCTGCATCATCTATCACGGGTTCGAGTAAAATTATAGGAATTTGGGTTCTGGGTGCCGTTGGGTCATTGGTTAGGAGATCTTGAAGAGTAGGCATTGGGTTGGTTCTTGGATCTGGTACCAATGGTGGTTCATGTGTACATTTTCAAGGTTGAGGACGAAGGTAATGCAAACATCTTGGAGTTTTGTTGTCCTTGTTATTGTAAATGCGTACTAGATTAGAAATATAGTTTAATAAGGCACATGATCAATGAATACTTTGAATTAATAAATGGAGTTATTTACTGCAGATGTGAGCACAAGTAGTCGATGTGACATCCTTAGTAAATGTACAAAGGAAACAAACATAAATTTCACTAATTACTAGGAGACAAGATAACTGCAGATTAAAACCAAGACCACCTTTTGTTTTGGAGTGTATTGTGAACTCATTTGTTTGGAAATGTTATCCGTGAACTCTTCACTTGCAATTGTGCATATTTAATTCTGATAGAAGTTGAATAAAAAAAAGTATGGAAGTGCTGGCATACAGAACTAAATTTACCATCGTCTCCTCAGAACATTCTGCCTTTGTGAACCCAGTGGTCACAATTCATGTCTTTGGGGACTCCATCGATTCCGAGGATTAGGTTGTCTAACATGCTCGTGTGCACGCACACACGCACACATTTGTTTTGATGGATACGTTTCTAAGCACTCAAGATGTGAAACGTTCTGGATTAGAAAAACGTGCTAACGTTGAAGCAACTACGATAGAGTGCATGAATTATGCATGACATAGTTACTCCAAATATTAAGTGATCCATCCTTTACTTATGTTATCCTCCTTCTAAGCAAGTTCAGTTTTCAGTACCGTTTTCGCAAGTGCTGCGAAGATTCAGTTTATGCATCTGCAGGTATTCTTTTCTGAACAGTTGTTAAGTTAGAATCTTTTGGAGTATATTACAACTGATTTTCCTCTTTTGACAGGGGAATAATGTCTGGTTTGTTCATTGATAAAGATTAGGCTAGTGATTCACTTTTTTTTTTTTTATGTTGTCATATTGCATACGTGACAGAGGAATATGTACAGAGCAATTTTAACTTGAAGACAAATGGGAAGTTCCAGATGTAGTGTTACTCTATGCAAATGCCAAACATTGCTAAGCTTAAGATACAAATATCCAATGCGCTGTGTTTGGGTGTGCATTATTAGAATTCATCGTAATAAATGGTAAGCCGTTTCAGAGTTGCCCTTATTGTTGTTGGTACTAAAAAGCAAAAAAAATTCAATGGTAAATTTGTAACCATTACAGTTTCTATGTGATAGCTTCTGAAATTCGAGTTTTATAAAAAAAATTCAACTTTCTCTTGTTTTACCCCATATTTTCTATATTAAATTTCACATGAAATAAATCAATTTTAAAAGTTTTTTCTTCGAGACTTTGTAGCGGTTGTGATTATAAAATTAAGATTTACTTGGGAATCAAGAGGGTAGAAGAGAAAATATAGGGTAAGTAGGGAAGATAACCGTTAGTGAAATAGAGACAATAATGGAATTATTAACTTTTTTCTAGTAATAATGAGTAGTAATAATGAGCATATGAGAGTTGTCATACGACTAGGATGAAAGTTGTCATTTATTACTCCAAATAAATAAATTTCGTAATGTATGACTATTAAGTGAATTTAAAAAAGCATCGTTAAGGCGTAAATAAATCAGAATGAATAATTATGTTTTTAAAAAATCATTCATTGGTAGTAAAGGTCTATCAAGATTCAAAACATAGATTAATGCGAAATTTAATATGAGCAAGCATGCACATGTCAGTAAAGGTTTAATATATAATTATAAAGGGAATATTATACCTTATTGCTAAAAAGGTACACAGATCCTGAATAATGTTTGAAAAGGAACTTCGAGAAGTAGTAACATATTTTGAAAATATAACAATAAATGTTAAACATTTTTAATGGGTCTAACTTTCTCTTGATTTGTTTTTTGGATACTTAATTAACAAAATTATATTAATCAAAAGTAGAATAAGTATTTGTTTTACGGGACTTGCTAGAAGGACTGAAACATTTTTAGCCCAAAAGCGCGGATCTCTTTTTGTGTGGTTGGTATGCTACCGCAGTTCATGGAGGCACTGGAAATCAACGGCACAAAAGGCTTCCGCACAAACTGACGCGCTCGATTCCGGGCAAAGTAGCATTCTTGTTGTTTTACTTGTCACTAAAAAGAGAAGTAGTTATTTCATTCTCATTCTGAAATTATGAACCCTTAATAGGTGCTTTCAAAATTTTGCAAATTTGAACAAAGATATTTAATGCAGCGTGTTACCAGGAATATGAGAGTTCTTAATAAAGATTGTTTTATAAAAAGGATGCATGTAATGATATTTAGGTCAACAAGCATTAAACTCCTCGTAATATTTTACATTTTGGAGGGAAATGAAAATTTTAACACTCCATGTTTTAACAAGACATTAAATGCTTATCTTTGAATTAAGCAAGTTTTAATAAATGTTTGAAAATATATATAATAAAATTCCAACCCCCCTTTCCCCTTTTCTGGACAAACAACAAGACAAAGAGGGGCTGAGATTTAATATTGAAACATATATCAAGCGGCTATTAACGGTACACATTTCCTCAAACGCTAAACAGAAATAAATGGACCTACTTAATTGGTAATTAAACCACGTCCTTTTGATTTCTATCCATTTTCCCACGATTCATTACCAATAATTACTTCCCTTTCTATTTATTCAATTCCACATTTTTTTTCAACGATCCCTTCAAAATCATTTTTGAGTCTTCTCCATCGCTCCAGCAAGGATCTTATTCTCCAAAACGAAAAAAATTGTTTTCAATTGGATAAAAGCATAATACTCTTACATCTTCTTCTGGCTTGGTTGCTCCAATCTTCAACTACGAATTCACGGATACTTATGAAATTAAAGGTAATCTTCTCAATTTCACTTCAATTTTCAAAGTTTCTGCTGGAATTTAAAATGATTTAACATAATGAATTTTGTATTATTTGTGCTTCTTGAATCACTACGTTTGAACCGACATCGCTTTGTATTTTTTGGTGTTCAATATGATATGAAATCAAATTGCTAATCGGTATCGCTCTATAGTACGATTCAGTTTCTTTTAATTTCAAGTGTTTTTTTGGTGATTTTTCCCATCTAGACATGCAAAAGCAAAAGCTGCCATTGTAGAGGGCATATTTATCGCCATTTACATTCAGTGAGCTCCTTATCTTTATATTTCCACTAATCTTGAAAATATTATCTAATTTTGGGACTTTCTTCATATGTTCGGAGGTGAACTAAAATAGATTCATGTGTACTTTGATTTCAAGGTGTGATTAGATCTTTTTAATTACTTCATCTTTACTGCGTTTTGCATCCTACTGTTGTTCCCCTTTCAAAACAGCAGCAGCCTTCATCTTCCTCTCTGAAGTAAAATAAATCCATGTGTGCTTCATTGATTTTAAGGAAGGTTTATATCTTTTTAATTAGTTTATCATTTTTGGGTTTATATCTCAAGTATTACCATCAAAATCATTGTGCTAATTGCAAAAGAAATTTACGCATAATCAATATGAGTTCATTTCTCCTATACCTAAGAAAAGGTAACCCAAACATAAGTGTCAAATTGTAAAAGAGGTTGAATAATTAACGTAGAATATGCATTGTTTTTATAAATCATTGTTTGAAACTTTTCAATTTTTACACATGTCCTCCACTCCGAGGTTGATTGATCTGGATCCCTGGGAACAGGTCTTAGAGAAGTAGATGGTTCGGCTCCACTGGGAGATGGGAAACTATATGCGGAGCTAGAGGCAGAGGGACTTGTACTTGGCTTACCGTCAGAGGGATGGTAAGTAGATTGCTCGATAGCTTACCCGGGGAGGAGAAGATTTTTTTGGAAATCCTAAAAACCATATTTTACTTTGTTATCAAAATATACTTTCATTCCATATTCACTGCACATTGCGAAATTGGCATATTTTAGGATTTATCTGTTAATTTGATATTTTTTGTAATTCCTTTATTTGTGTAAGCAATTAATGGTACCTTTCTAAAGAAAAAATAGGTGGAACATTAACTTATATGACATATAAACTAATGCATTAACATTAACATAAATTGACAACAATTTGTTCCACCAGTCAGTTTTTTTTTACTATAATTGGGCCGTCACATTTACAATCAATTTATTAAATGCAGATTGGTTTTATAATGTTTTCAACGTAACTTATGGAAAACAAATTTATTTAAGCTAACAGGTTATCACCATATACATATAGAAACAGTCCAAACTATGGTTAGATAATCCTACATCACTAATATGATTTAACATAATGAATTTTATATTATTTGTGCTTCCTGAGTCACTGCGTTTGAACTGACATCGCTTTGTATTTTTTGGTGTTCAATATGTAAACAAATTGCTAATCGGCATCGCTATAGTACGATTCAGTTTCTTTTAATTTCAAGTGTTTTTTTGGTGATTTTCCCATCTAGACATGCAAAAGCAAAAGCTGCCATTGTAGAGGGCATATTTATCGTCATTTGTGTAAGCAATTAATGGTACTTTTCTAAAGAAAAAATAGGTGAAACATTAACTTATATGACATATGCAATAAACTAATGCATTAACATAAATTGACAACAATTTGTTCCACCAGTCAGTTTTTTTTTTTTTAAAAAAAAAAAACTATAATTGGGCCATCACATTTACAATCAATTTATTAAATGCAGGTTGGTTTTATAATGTTTTCAACGTAACTTATGGAAAACAAATTTATTTAAGCTAACAAGTTATCACCATGTACGTATAGAAACAGTCCAAACTATGGTTAGATAATCCTGCATCATTGCACTTGATTTGTTGTCACCATGTACATATAGTCTATCTCCTCTAAGAAAAAGGTACCGCCTTTGGTATGTTTGCATGTCATAATGGGATATTTTTTTTACGTTCGTTAATGATAACGAGAATGATAGATGCTAAAATTTATAATGTAATCGTTTCAATCTTAGGCAATGAATTGTTAAGGAGGAAAAGAGACATTCTACATGCTAGTCAACGCAAGCAAAATTAACGTTGTCTTGGAGCTACCGTCTTAGATCATATGCCATATGAAGTCAAGCCATCTGGATATTACATATATGTGATGCGTCCTTTGTTTTCGTCTCATTATGTTATTATAAATGCTGCCATGTAATTCTACAAGTTAGACTAATTGTTACTCGATGATTGATGTGTTGATATATGAATTCAAATTTTTTTGTCTTATGTGCAGGATTAACATTCACGTGTATTCTTTTGGATAGCCAATTGATTTAATTAGTAGCATATACTTTATATCTTAGCTTGTAAGCCGTATAATCGGTAAGCTCTCCTCTTCTTTTCAAATAAGTTTACATAATCATTGTTTGATCAATTACGCCACTTGATCAAAATAAAAATTTATCGCTGGGAATAAAAGAACTGCACTTATATCCTAGCATATTATATAAAGAAAGTTGTTGCATGCGTGCCATTTTAATGCATACACTATTGCATGTTGTTTTTTCATGCAGTATAAATGTAAAAAGGAGGATTGGAACATAACACTAAACCACAGAAAATTACTTTAACTCGCTGTGTTTCAGAAAAAAATACAAAATCTTATTTATTATATATTAAAAGAATCAATTACTAGACGTATAACCCCACATTTGTTCACATACGGTTTCCACCCACTTCTCTCAATTCTTTATATTTTTTGACTTCTTTCTCTGCTACAAATACTAATTTATAGAATATAAACGCATGTTGTAACGTATACAAACTCTCCATAATATCACCTGAATTTTACTTGCCATAACTTTTGGACATAATGATGATATATAATTTAACCTTTCATAACTCTTCATAATCCCTTTTCATAAACTCTCCTTGATTATATTTCTTCTTACCGAATTAATAGTTTTATTCGTACTTTTTTCATGCATTGAATCTTTATATTCTTTTGCTTTCATTTTGTATTCTTTTGTCATATTCTTCCATCCTTTATTACTTACGTGATATAATTCAAAAATATTACATTCAATAACATCCAATTTTCATTACATTACCTGCTACAACCAAAAATTAAAACACAATATTACTACACACATAAAAAAACATTTCACGAACATCATTCCACGCGCGAAGCGCGTGCCAAAACCACGCGCGTGCAAACTACAACACCCCGTACTTTATGCTCCCGTGCAAACTATAACACCCCATACTCTATGCTTCCATGCAACGCATGGGTTTCCACTCGTAATAATATAACGATGGTACGAAGAATATATTTATTTTGTGTAACTACTAAAATTATACTTTTACTAAAGAAATGACCCTAGAGTAAAAAGGGTAGCAATTTAGATAAGGTAGAGTTTGGTTCTAGGATTAATTAAAATACATTATACAACTTAATCTGGAAATTTTTGTATATGTCCAAAAGATTTATAGTTGAACGGTTGCTGTAGAGTAAGAATTTCCAGAATCAAGATTTGATTGTAAACGAGGTTGCCCTAGATAGTTATTTTAGAAAGTAGTAGGTTATAACCAATTAGTAAGTTACACATATTTAAGACTTCGAATTTAAGATTCATGGGTATTAATTGCAAATTTTACGAGCAATAAATTTATAATTAACGAGAGATAAATAAATTTTTCAAGGATTGATTTAAGAGATAATTTGATTGAGAGTTAGGTGTATTTTCAATCTAGAAAGAGCTTGAAGAAATTAAATAAGCATTTATTAAATGGTTCGATTTGGATGTATTTATGAGAAAGACGAATATGAAAGATTTAAAAGAATAAATAATAATGGATTGGCATGTCAAGAATTTGGAATGAAGTATTTAGACCTCAACACTATTTAGACTACTTAATTTAGGAGAAAACTTCTACAAGAATTTTTTCCTTCATTTTTTTTGGTTATAATTGCTAGTGGTACCCCTAATATTGATTAGATAATGGTATAAGTTGATATCTCTATTTATGCTTGTGTTGTTTGAGATTTAAAACTCTTTATTAAATTTTAAGTAAAATGAGTAAAAAATATTTTTATAGGGACATTTAACTAGCGGTTAACCACATATGGAATTTGAAAGTAAATGTTGGAATTAGATTTGCAGCCTACAATGAAGAAGTGTCTTAATCTCATGATTTTGGAATGTTGAGTAAAGAGGAAGTTTAGCTTATATGATGCCGTTCTCAAGAATAAGAATTTAATACTCGAGATTAAGAAATGAGCTTAATTATACGAATTGTGTAAATTGCCCTTTTTGTTTGAATATGTTTGTGTTTTGGATTGTTTTAGGATATTTGCTTAATTTTATAAATGAGCTCTTTTGTCGTTTTTTCACAAAAGACTATTTGAAATTATGGAGAATATGCACAAAATGTAAAGAAAGAGATGTGTAATTATATGTGTTTGCACGTAGTTTCCACTGTCTGTCTCAGGTAAAAGAATACTCATTCCTTGTAATTTAAAAGAGATGTGTAATTATATGTGTTTGCACGTAGTTTACAAAATGAAATTTGAATTTCAGCAAAGTGGAGCATAGAAAAATATCATAGCTATTGGAATAGACTAGAACATAAATTAGCTAGATTTAGAAAATTAGGTTTAGGAAATATATTGACTTTTTGGGTTGCACCTCATTTAAAGACTAGAAGGCGAACTGAAGAAATAACCGAAGTTTGAAGAATTTGTGGAAAAGCTTGCATCTTAGATCTCTTGGATTGTAGGAATAATATTTATCTTATGGGATTAGTATCGTTACCTTTAATGGTTAGTGTAGCGCTCTTAGTGTATTTCAAGGTGACTATGCAAATCACCAGAGCGCTGGTGGAAAACCATCGACAAGTTTTACTCGAACTGAGTTTGTGATTAGTAACTTTGGAAAGAGTCAAAATCGATTAGGCAACTTGTGAAGATTAGAAACTTGGCATTATATTTTTAAGCTTTCCCAATACTAAGAAAAGAAGAAAGGCTGTTGATGACTGGATTCCATGTTGTTTTCTGTTTTAAATCTGATAAGATACCTTCATATGATGACAAATTTTGGTAGGGTCTAATCAGAAAGTATGGACTAAGACGGAACCCTTGGCGTCTCGTGTAACCACAGATATTGTGGAGCATGGGATTACACGGCTCCGTAACATTTAATTTAGTTGGTTCAAAGGGAGAAGATTTGGTGGAAGGCACGAATGTTGGAGAATGGAGTTTTGATGACAACCTTATTTCAATATTAATTGATTATAAAATATATATTAACACTTCTGTTTAGAATATATATATATATACACACACACGCACATATGTAGGATTTATATACAGGAAATATTACTGAAGACTGTACAGTTTAAAGGTATTAGAGATTCAGAGTTCAGAGATAATTCAAGACTCATGAGTATTCAAGATTTCAAGAGTTCAAGAATTCAACACTAATATAGTTATAGAGTCTAGACTATGTAAGACTCCAAATAACACTCCAAGTTCAAATTCAAATTTAAATTCAAAATTCAAATTTTGTTTTCAGATTCTATCTTCAACCCTCTCTATTCTATTTTCTATTTTTTCCTTCTTTCTTAAATTTTGTTTTCAAACTCAAGGTTTGTAAGTTTTATATTTTTACATTTATATAGTTTTCAACATTATAATTTTATAAATATATTTATATAGTTTATATTTATGTTTTCATATGATTTTCTACTTTATAATATAAATTTATAACACTATATTTTAATTCATGAATTTCCAGAATTATATTTATATCAAAACACTTTGAAAATGATCAAAAATAAAAAATTCTACTAGGTATATGTCGACATAAACAAAACTCCATGTCGACATATAACTGTCATTTATTCAATTTTGAAAGAAAGTGTCTTTTCATTATTTGTGATGGTTCTGGAACATTGCAACCTCTCACACACTATAAAAAGAGCTTGATTTCGAATTTTTAATCACTCCTTCTCCACTTTCACTCACTTTCATTACACCATTATTTCTTATCATTTTTATGATTTCTACATCTATACTCTGCTAAATTCAATTCTGTTTTCACTAATCTTCTTCTCTCTACACTCTCTACTCATTACTCTCTGAATCAACTGCTATTGAAGATTTATAGGGCTGTTTGTAATTGATTGGGTTGAGTAAAGGAATCAGAAGTATCCCTTGTAGCCGTGAAATCAAGGACGGGTAATCGGTGGTATCCCTTGTAGCCGTGAAATCAAGGAAGATATACTTGATCAATTGTGTGGGTGGAAATGGTGGTATTCCTTGTAGCCGTGAAATCAAGGAGGGTTGTAACTGGATATTGATATAGTAATAAAACTCTGCGCAATCCAGCGTTGCATGGGACTGGATGTAAGAGCAATTCTGAACCAGTATAAAATCTGATGTGTTCTTTCCTTTTCTGCATTCTATTTCTGTTTATATTTGTGTTTGTATTTGATTCTTTGTTTGTAATTGTGTTTATGGTGTTTGATTCATATAGTAATTCACACAAGTTTTAGATTTTGATTGAAATTATCAAAAACACTATTCACCCCCCTCTAGTGTTTGTTTTGCCTTAACGATCCATTCCGTAATCCCTAACAATTGGTATCAGAGCAAGGTCTTTCAAAAAGTTCATAATCTGATTTTTGAAAAATTTTAATTGGCAAATTTTGTTAATACTAGTGTCAATTCATGCATTGTATCTGTTGAAAGGGTCTGCATATAATCATGTTGAAAAGGCGTGTGATCTACTCAATCCAGGAAAAGATGTGCTATGTGACTTTTGAAAATTCAAAAATTGAAAAGATGGGTGAAGTGGCTATTGGCAATTCAAATTCTAAAAAGGTGGTTGTTGGAAATTCAAATCCCGAATTGGTGTGTTATATGGCTGCTGAAAATTCAATTTCTGGAAAGCAAATTGTGGAAATGAAAAAGGACAAATGAATACTGGATAGTGGCTGTTCGAGACATATGACGGGAAATTCAGAACTACTCAATAATCTTAAATATGAAGATAGTGGAATGGTGAACTTCGGAGATAACTCTAAAGGATACATTATTGAAATCGACAATGTCGGTAATTCTGAAACTCCTACCATTTCTGATGATTTATTAGTTAGTAATTAAAACACAACTTGCTAAGTATAAGTCAACTTTGCGATAAGGGTTATAAAATAAACTTTGAAAAGAATAAATGTTTTATAGAAGATAGGAATTCAAAAGTTATATTCGAAGGAGATAGAAAAGAAAAATATTTATATATTAAGTATGAAAATCTCCAGCGATAACCTATGTCTTATGACCAATACAAGTGACCCCTGGATTTGGCATAAGAGATTTGGTCATATAAATTTCAAACATATCTCTAGGATTTCTAAATTAGATTCAATCATAGGATTACCCAAAATGAAATTTAAAGTTAATAACTTATGCGATGCTTGTCAACTCGGAAAATTAAAAAAAATTCATTTAAATCAAAAGAGGAAATCACTGCATCAAAACCATTAAAGTTAATACACATGGATTTATTTGGTCCATCTCAAGTTCAATCAATAAATCATAATAGATATGTCTACATAATAGTCGACGATTTTTCTAGGTTTATTTGGACTTTGTTTCTTAAAAATAAAGGTGATGCCTTTGATCAATTTAAAACTTTTTCTGAAATAATTCAAAATTTGTTATCACTAAAAATTAAAACAATACGTAGTGATCATGGCGGAGAATTCGAAAATGAAAATTTTGAAAAATATTGTAAAAAAAAGGGAATAACCCATAATTTTTGTAACGACCCATGGATTTCGGTCCTGAAAATCAACACAAATACCTTCACCGTACCTCATGCTGATCTTCTAAATACCAAAAACACTGGATACTATTTGAAAGAATTTAGAGGGTGAGATAAGAAAGAAAGAAAGATTAGAATAGAAGAAGAAGAACCAACACAACACAGAATCAAAGTCTCACATCGCAGCGGAACAAAATATAATACAGAAATAAATCTTTATTGAGAGCTTTAAATAAAACTTACAACATCAGAGTACAACACACATCTGGACAGTTATAACAACTTGTCCTCATATACAACACACAGCGGAATAGTAACTATATAATATCATACGACTGAACTCATCCAGCTCGTCTCTTCACAACATTCGATAACCTGAACCTGTACACCCCGGGCTAACCCGAGCATTTACAAAACACCAGCTCAGTCTGGTAAACCAGAGTGAGATAAACTCGCACAATATTAAGAGTAAATCATCCAATCATGATTTTAAAGTTCAAAATCTTTTCAAAAGAAAAAGGATAATCATAAGACCAAATCCACACATAAACACGGACGGTTTTTACCTTACGATAACCCAAAACAGTTTTGAAAACAATATCTTTTCTGATATTATAATAATGTCTACATACAAGTAAATAGAATCTAGTAGAACGCTTGCATCTAACGCTCCACATATATAGTATACAATCAAAACCGCTGGCACTTATTGGAGATTGGATTCCGACTATGACAAGGTATGGGACCACCTGCCGATTGTGTATCTCTAGAGGCGAATATAGTGGGTTCAACAAGAACGTCTTGCAACCCGGTCTCACATGACCAACCATTCATTTCGCTTGAGTGTATCGAATGTATATCACCAACGGTTGGGATCAGCAACCGTTTCCCGACTAGGGACAACATCGAAAATAGATTAAAGAAGCAAATGGATTTTCTCTAGATAGGTGATTATACACTCTAATGGGAGCGACCCACATAGCCATGCCGCTTGCCCGATTTTTTCCATTTCCCGATTGATGAGGCTTGAGGTTTAAATAATCCTTTGGGATATTTGGTCACCATTTACTTTGAATGTCACATCGTCAGATCCGCCAGATCACACTGATTGACGTCCACAAACATACTCTAGTTATTTGGCTAGAGAAAAACCATTTCTCCGCCATCAACTATGGTACGTTTGAAGAAATCAACTTATGTAATTCCTTTGGAAATACTCTGTCAGACATCCGTCCATACAAGTCATCCAGGAACAGGATGAACCGAAGGTACTCTCCTACTGCATCTCATATAGGAATCACCCCATGGATCAGTAGCGAGAAGTCCTCGCAACCCATAGATTCCAACCACGACAGAACCACAGTTTATCTCTGGTTGCAATCCAAGAGATTATTAGCAGTTCCTCCGTTTGTGAAAATCTACGGTCTTCACAGCTCCATCTCGATCATCTTTTAATATCTTCACGTATTTGTTAGTCGGAATGGTTTTCGAATATAAATTCGATCCCGGACTTTCCGTACCAACAATTGTATTGGACAGGTTTGGTAGTCGGTGATTTAACTATCAAAATAAACAGTGATTCAATCATGACAACCCAATGAGTTCACTGGTTCAGTATTCAGCATCAGTTGGCCTTTTAATTAAACAAACTGATTCACTTCTGCTTAATTAAAACTTCTAACTCTTTTAATATTTAAAAGTAAGATAATTGAATCTTGTTTAATATACTATTGTTCTCAAAACCATCTCATTCTAATACTTAGAAAAATAACTTTTAAATTTGAGTTATCTTCTTCGCTTAAAATTCTCTTTATAACCTCGCTATAAAGATTTGGGTTTTATTTCACTTCAACTTCGATTATTCTTTAAATGAATTTCTATTAAAAAGACACTTTCCTAAATTATTGTTTAAAATAATAATTTACTTTAATCACTAACTACTTCAGTAGTTAATTTACTTATTACTAAAATAAATAGTAAATCCCTTTTGTAAAACTTATTAAAATTTAAAACAATATTCATTAACTAATTTATTAGATTAATTCAAATCAAACTAATTTAAAATCAATTCCAATTACAATGGTTGACTTAGTCAACTCAAGGCGCGGTTATCTTGTTAATCCATTCCAATTCGTTCTCACTTTAAGTTAATTAATAATATAGTTAATTCAAATAATTCCATTAAATAAATTCTAACCACCCAATTATCCACATTTTAACCGTTTGGTAAATTTCTATTCCCAAATTTATAAATTCTGATTAATCTTAGATTTACTTTGTAAAATCAATTTATAATAAATCAAAGCCTTTAATAAATAAAATAATTATTTATTTTCCTTCTATACACTTTTATTCGTAATAATATATTTAAAAATCTAACTCCAGTTATAAAATAAATTTATAACTTCATCTCTATCGACTCACCTGACCGTGAATCAATATTTATAAAACGGTTGATTTTATAGGCCATACGCTGCCAAATACTTAACCAATACCGCCCATTGGTTTAAACTAACAAATGTTGAATATTCGATAATCAACAATCAAATCAATCACCCCAAACAGGACAGTTCATATGTGATAATATGAAAATAAATAATATATTTGAGGAATCCGGTTGGATCCCTCCAACCTTTTCTTCCCTGTATTCAAAACGGTTATCACAAACTAGATCATTTAGTTTCATTTAACTGATAATAATAAATAACGGCCATCAACACCAATCAATTCTCAAGAAATTCAAACAATTTAAACACGTTTATAAATAAACGTGACCAACCAAGGTGAGTTACCTTTATTGGATCCAATCGTTAAAATAACGATTTGGTATTTCATTGAAATTAAACAACGGTTTAATTTCATCATTTAAATCAACAAATAATTATAATACTAGCAAACAGTCAAACATAGCAAACAGAGCACACAAAATAAAAACCCAGTTTACATAAAATATAAATGGGAAAACTGAGTGAGTTTTACTCACCTTGAGTCGATTTCGTTCACCGTCGGCGGCTCTTTAATTAAATTAAACAGTCGTTTAATTTAATTATAAACTCTGGTTGATTTCAGTTATGTCTGTTTACGTCCAGAACAGTTCCAGAATGTAGAATTCAGTCATACGTTCTGAACGTAACTTGTTTGATCCAATTCTGAACACATATGTACGGGTTATAAAATTTTAAACCTTCATGAGTTAATTAGATAAGTATTTTTCTTAATTAATATTTAATTAACTAATTACCCTTGCAAATCATTATCTGACTAATATTGTATTTCCTCCAGGTTTCACTATCTTCATTCGTTCCATTCAGACCTGAGTGCATAACACAAATCATAAGTAATATTGGATCATGATTTAGTTTTAATCATCATTAACCTTTCTTAAATTAATTTTATGATTATACCGAATTACTTTTATTTATTCAATCCACTGTCGACACTTCTACTTGAGACCAAACAGCCCGTCAATCTTCTGCTCCCATCCCATTCTTCTACTGCAGTTAGGAAATCAGGAATTTAATTAACCCTTAAATTGAAAATTTGGTTAACTAATAAACTAATTTACCAAAAGGTTTAAATAGTTGGTTACGTTTGTAAATACATAACTTGGTTGGCCCTCATTCCTTCCTTTGTTCAAATCCGTTTCTGCTCTTCGTTCATCACCGAAAGGATATCACGCTGCTCCCATCCAAAATTCGACTACTACTTCCGATCACCGCGCCACATCCTGTTCAGCATCCATCGATCTGACATCACAGATCGACGCGGGCCACCGCCTTTCACCCTCGCCCAACAGCTCGAGTCGCCAGACCCCACCGTCTGTCGTCAATGTCCTCACAAACCCATAACGTTCGAACAAGATTCCGGCTTCTTTGATGAATTATACTAGATCTTAACCGTTCAATCGATGGAGCTTGCCTAGATGAACGGTTTCGCAGTTGAACGATCTTAGTAAGGGTCAACAGATCGAACAAAAATTATTGAAGAAATTGGTGAATTTTGGTTCGTTAATTACATAGATGGCGGCGGGTTTCAATTTGTTGATTTGAGCATAGGGTTTTGATGCGAGATTTGCTGATGGTATATATATATATAGGGTTAGGAAATTTTATTATATTATTAAATGAAACTTCACCACGAAGTAACGCGACAAAACCCTACAAACGATTCCCGTCTTCTGATAAAAAAGCTAATCTTAGTATGAAAAAGTATTCCGGACCCAATGTGACAAGTTTCGTCGAATTCCGTCATCATTTAAAAAAAAATTCCTTTATAAAACCAGAAATAAACATGCGTTTAATTTTTCCACGATCACTAGATAAATTAAATTAACTTGAAAGCTTGAAATCTTATAATAATTAATCAATACGAACCCAACGACACCTGTTTCGTCACATTCTGAGACTGTTTCCCCGGTAGGCTATTTTTACGTGCATCGCAATGCCATTTTGGACACCAGTTTAGCCGGTCTCCAAAAATAACAAACTATATACCTATCCTGACTCTAATCGACGATACGAACTCAACGGAATTGGTTTCGCGGCCTAGTTTGATCGTCTGTTCAAGTTATACCCAAATAACCCTTTATTGAATTAATTACGTACCATAGAAAATGAACGGGCGTTTATGGCTACCGTGGTCACATACGACATCGGTTTGCCACCAATTCAACACCGTACAATAATTTAACGATACGGTCCCAATGAAACTGATTTCGTCGAAAACGAAGTCCGTTTGCAAAACTGCTATTTTAAAGGCCTATAATTTGATAATGATTTCCATAGCGACTATTTCAAATTTTGATTTAGCCATAACTTACAAATTATAACACGAAATCTGAGTTTTTCTCTTTCATATGAAAATTACCATCAATACAGTTCCAACGTTTCTCGATTTACATAAATCTGACTTATATCGGATTCTGTATTCTCAGTTGAAGTTTAAAACCAAATATTACGAACTGCCGCGCGATTTCGAGCTCGATTTATATTTATATAAATATATAACGTTCAAATTTCGTTTTAAATAACGAATTAAATATTAAAATCCATTAATACTCCAAATAAAATATTTAAAATAAATTAATTAATTAAATATTTGACGGCGAAAAATACGGGACGTTACATTCTTCCCCCTTAAAATAATTTCGTCCTCGAAATTGCTAAGGTAAGAAAGAATGTTACAAACCCACTAACCTTATAAAAATATTTTCAATTTTTATTTCCAAAACAAATCTAATTGGTTTTAAAACCAATTCAATTCAAATAACAAAATTTCCAAAAAAATTCTAACACCTTAAATTTTGGAATTTTTTTGGCAGAGACTTCCCTGTACGGAGGAACATCTGCAATATCGCAGGTTCAAGAAATATATATACATCGACCAACAGGGTCGGAAAAATCAAAATCCAATCTCAAAACCCAAATAAAACCGAAATTTCATATTTTGCATACGCGTACCTTTTTGCGAGCGTTATTACGCGATAAACGATATATTATACACGTGCTTGCTTGGTTACCATGCAGTTCTATTCAAACTGGATTTAATTCAATCCAGAATTTCTCTTGGATGGATTTTAAAGCTGAATTCACTCTGCACCTGTTCTCAACTCAAATAAATTTCATAAGTCCCCAAACAGCATCAATTAGTTTCAAATATCCATACCATACGATCCAACCAGTTCTACACACATTCTAATCCACATGAGATTATAATTATTTATAATCACTTCATTTATTTCTTTAATTATCCATTCAGGTTTATTAATCTGGACTGATTTATTTAATTTATTTATTCCATATTGGTTTTAAACCAAGTCTATCCATTCCAGATTTATATTCAAGTAACCAACAGTACAATCCAAACATATCATTCAAATCAACATTAACAAATCGAATTGATTTTGCCCATATCAAAATAATTTGTGAAAATCCTTACTTTTATTATTTTATAAAATAAATTGGGCAGAAATAATTTCAAAAATAATTTTATGTCAAATTACAAATACGCGCCCTCATATATATATATATACTCAAACTCAGTCTAGGGTATTACTAACCCTATCTCCATCGAGTCACGCCACAGAGCCAAGGTTATCACTAAACTAATAGCTCTAATACCACTGTAACGACCCACATATTTCGGTCCTGAAAATAGACATAAATACTTTCATCGTACTTCATGCCGATCTTCCAAATACCGAAAACACTGGATAGTATTTGAAAGAATTTAGAGGGTGAGATAAGAAAGAAAGAAAGATTAGAATAGAAGAAGAAGAACCAACACAATACAGAATCAGAGTCTCACATTGCAGCGGAACAAAATATAATACAGAAATAAATCTTTATTGAGAGCTTTAAATAAAACTTACAACATCAGAGTACAGCACACATCTGGACAGTTATAACAACTTGTCCTCATATACAACACACAGCGGAATAATAACTATATAATATCATACGACTGAACTCATCCAGCTCGTCTCTTCACAGCATTCGATAACCTAAACCTGTACCCCCCGGGCTAACCCTAGCATTTACAAAACACCGCGTCAGTCTGGTGAACCAGAGTGAGATAAACTCACACAGTATTAAGGGTAAATCATCCAATCATGATTTTAAAGTTCAAAATCTTTTCAAAAGAAAAAGGATAATTGTAAGACCAAATCCACACATAAACACAGACGGTTTTTACCTTACGATAACCCAAAACGGTTTTGAAACCAATATCTTTTCTGATATTATAATAATGTCTACATACAAGTAAATAGAATCTAGTAGAACGCTTGCATCTCACGCTCCACATATATAGTATACAATCAAAACCGCGGGCACTTATTGGAGATTGGATTCCGACTATGACAAGGTATGGGACCACCTACCGATTGTGTATCTCTAGAGGCGAATACAGTGGGTTCAACAAGAACGTCTTGCAACCCGGCCTTCACATGACCGACCATTCATTTCGCTTGAGTGTATCGAATGTATATCACCAACGGTTGGGATCAGCAACCGTTTCCCGAATAGGGACAACATCGAAAATATATTAAAGAAGCAAATGAATTTTCTCTAGATAGTTGATTATACACTCTAATGGGAGCGACCCACATTACCATGTTGCCTGCCCGATTTTTGTCATTTCCCGGTTGATGAGGCTTGAGGTTTAAATTATCCTTTGGGATATTTGGTCACCATATACTTTAAATGCCACATCGTCAGATCCGTCAGATCACACTGATTGACGTCCACAAACATACTCTAGTTATTTGGCTAGAGAAAAACCATTTCTCCGCCATCAACTATGGTACGTTTGAAGAAATCAAGGTATGTAATTCCTTTGGAAATACTCTGTCAGACATCCGTCCATACAAGTCAACCAGGAACAGGATGAACCGAAGGTACTCTCCTACTGCATCTCATATAGGAATCACCCCATGGATCAGTAGCGAGAAGTCCTCGCAACCCGTAGATTCCAACCACGACAGAACCACAGTTTATCTCTGGTTGCAATCCCAGAGATTATTAGCAGTTCCTCCGTTTGTGAAAATCTACGGTCTTCACAGCTCCATCTCGATCATCTTTTAATATCTTCACGTATTTGTTGGTCGGAATGGTTTTCGAATATAAATTCGATCCCAAACTTTCCGTACCAACAATCGTATTGGACAGGTTTGATAGTCGGTGATTTAACTATCAAAATAAACAGTGATTCAATCATGACAACCCAATGAGTTCACTGGTTCGATATTCAGCATTAGTTGGCCTTTTAATTAAACGAACTAATTCACTTCTGCTTAATTAAAACTTCTAACTCTTTTAACATTTAAAAATAAGATAATTGAATCTTGTTTAATATACTAATGTTCTCAAAACCATCTCATTCTAATACTTAGAAAAATAACTTTTAAATTCGATTTATCTTCTTCGCTTAAAATTCTCTTTATAACCTCGCTATAAAGATTTGGTGTTTATTTCATTTCAACTTTGATTATTCTTTAAATGAATTTCTATTAAAAAGACACTTTCCTAAATTATTATTTAAAATAATAATTTACTTTAATCACTAACTACTTTAGTAGTTAATTTCCTTATTACTAAAATAAATAGTAAATCCCTTTTGTAAAACTTATTACAATTTAAAACAATATTCATTAACTAATTTATTAGATTAATTCTAATCAAACTAATTTAAAATCAATTCCAATTACAATGGTTGACTTAGTCAACTCAAGGCGCGGTTATCTTGTTAATCCATTCCAATTCGTTCTCACTTTAAATTAATTAATAATATAATTAATTTAAATAATTCCATTAAATAAATTCTTAACAACCCAATTATCCATATTTTAACCGTTTGGTAAATTTCTATTCCCATATTTATATATTCTGATTAATCTTAGATTTACTTTGTAAAATCAATTTATAATAAATCAAAGCCTTTAATAAATAAAATAATTATTTATTTTCCTTCTATACACTTTTATTCGTAATAATATATTTAAAAATCTAACTCCAGTTATAAAATAAATTTATAACTTCATCTCTATCGACTCACCTGACGGTGAATCAATATTTACAAAACGATTGATTTTATAGGTCATACGATGCCAAATACTCAACCAATACTGTCCATTGGTTTAAACTAACAAATGTTGAATATTCAACAATCAACAATCACCCCAAACATGACAGTTTATATGTGATAATATGAAAATAAATAATATATTTGAGGAATCCGGTTGGATCCCTCCAACCTTTTCTTCCCTTTATTCAAAACGGTTATCACAAACCAGATCATTTAGTTTCATCTAACTGATAATAATAAATAACGGCCATCAACACCAATCAATTCTCAAGCAATTCAAACAATTTAAACACGTTTATAAATAAATGTGACCAACTAAGGTGAGTTACCTTTATTGGATCCAATCGTTAAAATAACGATTTGGTATTTCACTGAAATTAAACAACGGTTTAATTTCATCATTTAAATCAACAAATAATTATAATACTAGCAAACAATCAACCATAGCAAGCAGAGCACACAAAACAAAAACCCAATTTATATAAAATATAAATCGGAAAACTGAGTGAGTTTAACTCACCTTGAGTCGATTTCGCTCACCGTCGGCGGCTCTTTCTAATTAAATTAAACAGTCGTTTAATTTAATTATAAACTCTGGTCGATTTCAGTTACGTCTGTTTATGTCCAGAATAGTTCCAGAATGTAGAATTCAGTCATACGTTCTGAACGTAACCTGTTTGATCCAATTCTAAACACATATGTACGGGTTATAAAATTTTAAACCTTCATGAGTTAATTAGATAAGTATTTTTCTTAATTAATATTTAATTAACTAATTACCCTTGCAAATCATTATCAGACTGATATTGCATTTCCTCCAGGTTTCAATATCTTCATTCGTTCCATTCAGACCTGAGTGCATAACACAAATCATAAGTAATATTGGATCATGATTTAGTTTTAATCATCATTAACCTTTCTTAAATTAATTTTATGATTATACCGAATTACTTTTATTTATTCAATCCACTGTCGACACTTCTACTTGAGACCAAACAGCCCGTCAATCTTCTGCTCCCATCCCATTCTTCTACTGCAGTTAGGAAATCAGGAATTTAATTAACCCTTAAATTGAAAATTTGGTTAACTAATAAACTAATTTACCAAAAGGTTTAAATAGTTGGTTAAGTTTGTAAATACATAACTTGGTTGGCCCTCATTCCTTCCTTTGTTCAAATCCGTTTCTGCTCTTCGTTCATCACCGAAAGGATACCACGCTGCTCCCATCCAAAACTCGACTACTACTTCCGATCATCGCGCCACATCCTGTTCAGCATCCATCGATCTGACAGCACAGATCGACGCGGGCCACCGCCTTTCACCCTCGCCCAACAAATCGAGCCAGACCCCACCGTCTGCCGTCAATGTCCTCACAAACCCATAACGTTCGAATAAGATTCCGTCTTCTTTGATGAATTATACTAGATCTTAACCGTTCGATCGATGGAGCTTGCCTAGATGAACGGTTTCGCAGTTGAACGATCTTAGTAAGGGTCAACAGATTGAACAAAAATTGTTGAAGAAATTGGTGAAGTTTGTTTCGTTAATTACATAGATGGTGGCGGGTTTCAATTTGTTGACTTGAGCATAGGATTTTGATGCGAGATTTGTTGATGGTATATATATAGGGTTAGGAAATTTTATTATATTATTAAATGAAACTTCAACGCGAAGTAACGCGATAAAACCCCTACAAACAATTCCCGTCTTATGATAAAAAAGCTAATCTTAGTATGAAAAAGTATTCCGGACCCAATGTGACAAGTTTAGTCGAATTCCGTCATCATTTAAAAAAAAAAATCCTTTATAAAACCAGAAATAAACACGCGTTTAATTTTTCCACGATCACTAGATAAATCAAATCAACTTGAAACCTTGAAATCTTATAATAATTAATCAATACGAACCCAACAACACCTGTTTCGTCCCATTCTGAAACTTTTCCCCGGTAGGCTATTTTTACGTGTACCGCAATGCCATTTTGGACACCAATTTAGCCGGTTTCCAAAAATAACAAGCTATATACCTATCCCGACTCTAATCGACGATACAAACTCAACGGAATTGGTTTCGTGGCCTAATTCGATTGTCTGTTCAAGTTATATCCAAATTACCCTTTACTGAATTAATTACGCGCTATAGAAAATGAATGGGCGTTTATGGCTGCCGTGGTCACATACGCCATCGGTTTGCCATGCAATTCAACACCATACAATAATTTAACGATACGGTCATAATGAAACTAATTTCATCGAAAACGAAGTCCGTTTGCAAAACCGCTATTTTAAAGGCCTATAATTTAATAACGATTTCCATAGCGACTATTTCAAATTTTGATTTAGCCATAACTTACAAATTATAACACGAAATATGAATTTTTCTCTTTCATATGAAAATTACCATCAATGCGGTTCCAACATTTCTCGTTTTACAGAAATCTGACTTATATCGGATTCTGTATTCTCAGTTGAAGTTCAAAACCAAATATTACGAACTGCCGCGCGATTTCGAGCTCGATTTATATTTAGATAAATGTATAATGTTCAAACTTCATTTTAAATAACGAATTAAATATTAAAATCCATTAATACTCCAAATAAAATATTTAAAATAAATAAATTAATTAAATATTTGACGGCCAAAAATACGGAACGTTACAATTTTTCAATTTCGAGAACCCTTCAACAAAATGGAGTAGTTGGACGAAAAAACAGGACAATGCAAGAATGTGCAAGAACTATATTATCCAATAGTAATTTACCAAGGAATTTTTAGGCTGAGGCAGTTGCAACAGCTTGTTATATTATTAATAGAATTTCAATTAGATCTTTAACTCATAGAACCCCATATGAACTTCTGTATAACAAGAAACCAAAAGTATCATATTTTAAAATATTTGGAAGTAAATGTTTTGTACTAAATACAAAAGATAATTTAGACAAGTTTGACTCGAAATCCGATAAAGGAATATTTATTGGATATTCAGAAAGAAGTAAGGCATATAGAGTTTTCAATACACGAACCAATACCATAGAAGAAACATTAAACATATCTTTCGACGAAAGCTATAAATGTATAACTCAAAATAATGAAGACGAATGTGAAAATGAAATTAACAAAATAAATCATGAAGATAATCAACCAAATAAATGAATTAGATTACTTAGAGGCCATCCTGTAGAAAATATATTAGGAGATATAGAATCTATTGTTAGAACCCGTAATCAATTAAATATTATGAGTAATACTGCATTTATTTCAATTATTGAACCTGAAAATCCAAAGGAAGCATCTTCCGATGATTCATGGATACTTGCTATGCAAGAAGGACTGAACCAGTTTACTAGGAATGATGTCTGGGAACTTGTTCCTATACCATAGGATAAAACTATAATAGGAACAAAATGGGTTTATAAAAATAAAATGAACAAACACGGTGAGGTCGTATGAAATAAAGCACGATTAGTAGCACAAGGATATACTCAAGAAGAAGGAATAGATTGTGATGAAACCTTTTCCTCCATAGCACAACTAGAAGCTATTAGGATTTTACTAGCTTTTGCAAAGCATAATAATTTTAAACTATATCAAATGGATGTCAAAAATGCTTTTCTAAATGGATTTGTTAAGGAAGACGTATATGTACAGCAACCACCTCTATTTGAAGATGAAAAATTACCAAATCATGTATATAAGTTAAAGAAAGCGTTATATGGATTAAAACAGGCTCCTAGGGTTTGGTATGATAGATTAAGAAATTATTGTTACAAACAAACTTTAAAATAGGAAAATTAGATAATACTTTGTTATCAAGAAGAATAACAAAGATATACAACTAATACAAATATATGTTGACGATATAATTTTCGGATCGACAAACGATAAGATAAATAAAGAATTTTCAGATATTATGACTAAAGAATTTGAAATGAGTCATATGGGGGAACTATCATTCTTTCTTGGATTGCAAATTCATCAACTAAAGAATGGAATATTCGTTAATCAAGAAAAATATGCAAGAGATCTAATTAATAAATATAATCTAACAACAACAATTAGTAGACCAACACCTATGACGACTTATATAACATTAAGTAAAGATGATACATCTAAAGATGTGGATCAAAATTATACAGAGGAATGATAGGATTATTATTATATATAACTGCTAGTAGACCAGATATAATGCATAGTGTATGTCTCTGTGCAAGATATCAGTCGGGACCAAAGGAAACACATTTAAAAGCCGTAAAACGTATTCTAAGGTATGTAAAGCATACATCAGATTTTGGATTGTTTTACCCTAAGGATGATTCATTCGATTTAGTTTCTTACTGTGACGCTGACTACGCAGGATGTAAATCCGATCACAAAAGTACTAGTGGAGCATGTCACTTTTTAGGACATTCACTAGTCTCGTGATTTAGTAAAAAGCAATATCTCTGTCAACAACTGAAGGAGAATATATCTCTGCTGATTTGGCTTGTTCACAAGTGATATATATGCAACAAACTCTAAATGATTTTGGATTAAAAATAAATAAATTACCGATGTACTGCGATAATACGAGTGCCACAAATATTTCTAAAAATCCAACTCATCATTCTAGAACTAAACATATCAATATAAGACACATTTTCTAAGAGAAAACGTAAGTAAAGAGAAAATATCACTCGAATTTATTGAAACAGATAAGCAAATAGCTGATATATTAACAAAACCACTAAACGAAGCAACTTTTACTAAAATTAGGAGAGAATTGGGCATATGTTCATTAAGTGAATTAGAATATTAAATATATTATTATATATAAAATAACATAAAAATAGAAAAATAAATTTAAAACTTAAGTATGTCGACATACATTTAATCATATGTCGACATATAACTGCCAGAATTTTAAAATTCCCACCAAAAGTTAGTTATATCATTTATGTAAACATTCTACTTCGACTTTTCTTCTTCATTTTCATTTCTCTTCTCTGTAAAAACTCTAAATGAAAATATACAATGGCCTCCACTAATCTAAACACCCAAATCAACTCCGATTCGCACGTTGGACCATTCGATGGTCTTTTTCAACATTCTACACTATCTCGGGTCATCAAAATCAAAGAAAAGATGGAGAATGTTTTGCAAATGATGGCTGAAATGCAAGTTATATGACTTAGGAAGAGTAGTTTAGAATTTCTTTTTGATAATTCCAAAAGGGGAGAAATTATAAAATATAGGATTCATATAGATATGGGGCGTATTTGAAGGATCATCATCAACAGGTATATACGGTATGATGTTTTATAAACCAAGGTTGTCATCATAAAAAATGGGGAGATTGTTGGAGAATGGAGTTTTGATGACAACAACCTTATTTCAATATTAACTGATTATAAAATATATACTAACACTTTTGTCTAGAATACACACACACACACACATATGCAGGATTTATATACAGGAAATATTACTAAAGACTACAATTTAAAGATATTAGAGATTCAGAGTTCAGAGATATTTTAAGACTCATGAGTATTCTAGATTTCAAGAGTTTAAGAATTCAAGACTAAAATAGTTATAGAGTCTAGATTATGTAAGATTCCAAATAGCACTCCAGGTTCAAATTTAAATTCAAAATTCAAATTCTGTTTTCAAATTCTATCTTCAACCCTCTCTATTCTATTTTCTATTTTTTCCTTCTTACTTTAATTTTTTTTTAAACTCAAGGTTTATAAGTTTTATATTTTTACATTTTATATAGTTTTAAACTTTATAATTTTATAAATATATTTATATAATTTATATTTATGTTTTAATATGATTTTCTACTTTATAATATTAATTTATAACACTATATTTTTAATTCAAGAGTTTCCAGAATTATATTTATATCAAAACACTTTGAAAATGATCAAATATCAAAAATTCTACTAGGTATATGTCGACATAAATAAAACTCCATTTTGACATATAACTATCATTTTTTCAATCTTGAAAGGAAGTGACTTTTTATTATTTGTGACATTTCTGGAGCGTTGCAACCTTTCACACATTATAAAAAGGGTTTGATTTCGAATTTTTAATCACTCCACTTTCACTACACCATTATTTCTTGTCATTTTTATGATTTCTACACCTATACTATGACAAGTTCAATTCTATTTTCACTAATCTTCTTCTCTTTACACTCTCTACTCATTACTCTCTGAATCAAGTGTTATTGAAGAGTTATTGGGCTGTTTGTAAGTGTTTGGGTTGAGTAAATGAATCAGTGGTATCCCTTGTGGCCGTGAAATCAAGGACGGGTAATCAATGGTATCCCTGGTAGCCGTGAAATCAAAGAAGGTATACTTGATCAAGTGTGTGGATGGAAACGGTGGTATCCCTTGTAGTCGTGAAATCAAGGAGGGTTGTAATTGGATATTGATATAATAATAAAACTTTGCGCAATCCAGCGTTGCGTGGGACTGAACGTAGGAGTAATTCCGAACTAGTATAAAATCTGGTGTGTTCTTACCTTTTTCTGCATTCTATTTCTGTTTATATTTGTGTTTATGTTTGATTCTGTGTTTGTGATTGTGTTTATGGTGTTTGATTCATGTAGTAACTCACATACGTTTTAGATTTTGTTTAAAATTGTCAAAAACATTATTCACCCCCCTCTAGTGTTTGTTTTTCCTTAACAATCCATTCTGCAATCCCTAATAACGAAAATTTTATTTTAAGTCTTTCTCCTTTAAATTTTTCTCTTTAAGCTTAGGATTCTTTGGTTTATTGTGGTTGCTAGATTGGATGGTAGGAATTGGTTGCAACACTAGTGCACAGTGCACTCATATAAGATGCATAATATGATGTTTTGCATACATACAACATCACATATTATACATCCACGCTAAGACTAAGCTCAAAGCATATAGCACATAATCACATTGAGTATGACTGTTTTAGGGGTGTATAAATAGACAATTTGGTTGAATAACATGTTTATTAGAGCGAATTTTGTTTTTCGCACGTTCAAAAAATTCAGGTTGAAATCTCTTTTAAGGAGGGAAGAATGTAATACTAGTAAAATACACCTTAATTAGATGTAGGTGTTTAAATTAAGAATAGTTAATGGAAATAATAATGAGTTAGAAATATGAATATTTAATACTTGAGAATTGATCCATGAAAATATTACCATTGTATTCATGGTAAGATTGTAGTCTGTTTTTAGAATTTATTTATTGGAAATGGAATCCATATGCGAGAGATATGGATATAATAACTTGGAATATTAAAATAATATATATGCAGATTGGATTTTGGAATTAATTGGATAAGTATGGAATAAAATAAATAGAATTGGCATAAAGGAATATTCCATATTCAAATTCAAAGATATGTGTGAATATATATGTAATTAGGGGATATGGTTTAAAACATAAGGAATTAATTTATCACTAATTAATTAAACTGACAACGATATGAAATAAATTTCACGGCACCTACCCTTAAGGGGGTCGACTGCCCTCCTAGAGAATGAGTCGACCGCTTCGAGCTTGGAGAAGTAGGTGATGCCTAAGGAATGGCAACAACCAGGATCTAGGATTTACATAACTTTATTTCCCTTGTGTTCTGAATGAGTTCTTTAAGTTTGCTTGTTTTCCTATGATTTGTACAGTATGTAAATTTGGATTGGTTATGCTTTTGGGACTTGGTTATGCATTTGGGACTTGGTTATGCCTTTGAGATTTGGGATTTATTAAAGTAAAATAAAATACCAACTCCTAATTTTACGGAATTGTCAATCTGAGTTTGTTATTTTGGGTGTTGATTGATGAAGTGAGATTTCTTTGTTATTATTGTTTTGTAAATCCTAATAATAGTCAGTTTTATTCTTATTCTTTTCTCTTGTATTTCTTAATTTTACATGAACTTAATGGACTTGGATACTGTAAATTAAGTGTGGTCAAATCTCCATTTTATTCATAAAATATTATTAGATTTGGGCACAATAAACCACATGGAACCAAAGTCATATATATATATATACACACACACACACACACATACATATAGGCACACACACACATTGGTGTATTCATATCGTCCCTTTTTATTTAGGGTCCGTTTGGCACATGTCCCTATTAAGTTTTAAAATTAGGCTCACATCCGGTCCAAAACTTATTGTAAATTAGGCCTCTATTTTTCGAAAATTCATGGAAAAAACGTAAATCTGTATTTAATTAAAATACGTAAATGTTAAAAAAAATCAGACCTAAACCATCAAAAACCATGTCAAAACCAAATAAATAGAAAAAACAACGAAACTGCAGTTAACTACATAATAGTATACACATATTTGTATTATCTTGCATACATCCGTGCAAATATTTCAGTCATCCATCTATGTTGGTTTTCTTGCATATATCTGTGCTAGTATTGCAGAGTCTTTCATAAAAGTGTGCAAAAATTCACAATCGTGCGAATCAGTTCACATTTATTTGCATTCGGGTGTGCAATAAAAACATGAAAGTTGCACGCATATATGCAACAATCTGCAGGCAAAATTCAGTATAGTTTTACCAAATGGAATACATGCATACACATGTGCAGGTATTTCAAATAGTGACACACATGTATGCATGTTTCGGTCCAGATTTTCAAAGTAAACAACTTATGCAAAAGTTCCACACATGTATGCCATTATTGGTAATAGTTGCACACATGTGTGCAACTTGTTTTTTTAAATTTCGGTGGACTTCCAAAAATATTTCCGGATTTTTTTTTTAATATATATATGACAGCGCCTTTTTTTGAAGAAAACACGTAGATAGCGAAAGTTTTGAAAACAGGGGGCAGGTTTGAATGGAAAAGTAGGAAGGGATATGAGCCTAATTAAGTTTGGCTTTAGGGATGTGTGTCTAATTTTCACTTTTATTTATTGATGTACTCTTAAAACATAGGATTATAAGTTTATCTTTTGGTTATGTAATGATTGTTTCCTTATTATGCTATGATCTTGTGATAAGATCTTATATGTCATATTGTGAATTTGGGAAACAAAACTTGTAATTCTTTTATTTGGAGTACAGGGTGACAATTCAACGATTAATATGCTTTCTTCTACGTGCACCAATTCATGGTTATTTATTTATATTTACTATAGTGTATTCCACATATTTCTAATACATAATTAGTGTTTCTTAACTTAGGAGCTTCGTAATAAATGTCCCCATTGGGAATTTGTATGTTTTCGTGTGTTAATGACCTTTAAAAATATTAAATAACATGTGGATGCGAGGTTACCCCGTACTTGTAGTAGAAATGTCCCCGAACAACCCTGTAAATTCAGAAGCTACGAGAAGTTGGATTAATGTGAGACGTCTAGTGTCATGGGTCATTTAGCGTGTGATAGGCTTACCTCGAGAAGGTATTAAGTGTTGATCGACCTTGTAAGGGTATTAAGTGGTTGGACTTGGTCCGTTGTTAAGGCTTCATCTCTTGGGTTCCGACCAAAGTCATAGAGCCCGACCTATTGGTATTAAGAGATCTATGTGTCCTCTTTTCTCTAATAGTTATGAGGTATTAGATAATCTCGAATGAGTTGGGTAGTTCTCAAGAATGACACTCTTCTAATCTAGGGGCTATAGCGAGGGCCTTCTAAGGACAGGCTACTAAGAGTTCTACCGATCACGTAAGGGAAACCACCCATCTAAGGGAATATTAAGTGGCTAGGAGTTCACTTTTAATGTCAAATAGATAGTAATATAAGAGTTTGTCGCGAAGGTCATAAACAATGTGGGTTTGTCTAAAACTCGGTATTAAGTGGCTGATTACTATCTCTCGCATTATCTTGAGAAAAATTATGTACTTGCGTGGTCTACCAGGAAATAAGGTCTTAAGTGTTTAGGGTCCACCCAGGGGTACTAAGTGACCATAGTTGTCCACCCTAGTGTATTAAGTAATCACGGGAATCCACCCATATTAAATTTGGCCTTAAGTGATTGGATAGTTCACCTCTTTCCATATATATGAGCATTAGTAGACATATTATTTGTGTATGTGTGTTTGTAGTTGCCCAGATATAACCTTAATAGGTTTTGTATTGTCTAAGTATAGGGAATGTTTCCTTTTAAGCTTAAAGATTTTTTTCATCTAAACTGTTGTTCTTACCCCCTCCTCTTAACAACACATGTTAGGTAGGATGTTTTGATGGATCACGCATGACGATGATGAAGATGATGGCTGGACATTGGCGACTACTATATTGTTTTATTATTATTAGATTGTGTCTCAGTTATTCCAATATTAATGATGTACCTTAATATTCTGGATATGATGTAGTGTGACACTGTGGTGATTTTATAGTGTGGTACATCCATTTTATTATTATATTCATTCCGCTGTGAGTTCTGATTTAATTTTAGTCTGGCTTTGTTTTAGTTTATTTCTTGTGGAAACCAGTGACTCGTTTATAGCAGCTCTAAGTTTCGATAGGCCTTTTCGGGGTTTAGGCCCGTTTCGGGTGGGTTGTTACACCATTGATTTTACATTACAAAGCTAAACTTTTAGAGATTGATTTCATTAATTCAAAAGGTTAGCGTTATTTTTTATAAAAGGAAGGCAGTCATCACCGTATTGCTTGCCCTAGGATTGGGATCATACTTACCATTGACAACTTCTAAATTCTATCTCAATGCTACCGTGTAATCACATAGTAACCCTGCAAATTCGGACAAAGTGCCTCCATGCCTGGAGAGATCCATTTCGAAATGAGGTCACTTATCCCAAAGGTATGGTTTTCGATGCGTTGAAATACTATGCTACTCTTGTCCAGTGAGTTGGTACTTTAGCTCAACTTCTTTGCACTTTTCTTCAATCAAGTCGGGGACCCCAAGTAAGGTTTCATCTTTCCTCTTAGGATCAAAATACAATTTTTTATTGGAAGGAACACCAGATTTGATCGGTATCATGACATTACTTCCATAGGACAAGACAAATGGAGTATGATTGTTTACACCAAAAGTAATAATAACATCCAAAAATAGAGAAATAGAGAATTAAAAGTGAAGAAAACAAAATTAAACAAAGAACTAATAGCAAAAGTAGCAAGCGAGAATCACATAAACATTTATAATGGTTTGGCTTCTAATTTTCTACGTTGAATTTGAAGATTTAATTACTTTATTGCTGATGTTAATTATAAAGGGTTAGATCGATATGGATCCAAAGTGCAAGATACTTAGTGAAAATAAAGAACCAAAAAGATCCTTATCATCAATCGTACGTTAGGTATTTAATGGTCGAGAGGACTAAAAATCTTCCTAAAATTTCACCAGGAGAAGATTGGGCCATGAGGAAAGTCTCCCGAAAAAATATGAGCCCAAATTTGACATATGCCGGATCGTACCAATCCCTATATGTAAAGGACTGATATTGATCCCTCGACATTGGGATTTATGGCGTGCGATCCCTTAGGGAAGCTCTCCTTGTTGTTGGTGTCTTGATTCTTAAGTTTGTTTGCATGGTCGTCTTGGTGCTTTTTAGAGATATTTAGGGATCTTCCTTGAAATTAATATATTTTATTAAGTCATGGGATAAGGCGAGGCCTCTTGCACCGGGAGGGTGCCAACCCATACTTAGAATATTCAAAATGTAATTATGTTGATTTCGTTCCATCACTGCCTCGTGGTCTTATCTGTACTTGGTATCCAGACCCTGGGATCATCAATCTGGATTATCTACTTTGATAATCATCGAGTTGCAATTGTTCAACTGGTAAGATATAGTCGTCTAAAGACCAGATAACAATTATCCTCTTAAGTATGTTTTATTTCAAACATAATGTGTCTTGAATCGAGACAAACCAAGATCGTCGAAAAGGTTTCCCCTCGATTTATGAAAACATCATTACCTTTCCTATGCGGTTCTTTTGCATAGAGTTATACCTCCTACGATTCATGGTGATGCTTGATTGACATCTGAAAATATAAGTATGTAATTGCAGTCCATTGGTAGTCCTATTTGCTTGGTTCCATTGAGCTGATTAGTCAAGTCAGCAAGCTTCGGTGATATGAATTAAATTTGTTTTTAGAGATTTCAGGTAATTATCCAATTCTCATCAAGTCGAGAAATCTTATGTCGAGTATATATACATGCCCATACATTCATGTATACACTTCGGACATTTTCTCTTAAGTACGTTCAAATGTAAATAGGTCGTTGCTAAGCTTTTATCGAGTCACATTCACCCGCATATGTTTATGTGTTTGCATATTTGTTTTGTGTGTATATATATATGTATTAGATCGGATTAGAATTAATGAAAATAAGTGTGACGTCCCTAAAAAGTTTGGAAATGTAAAGCGCATCCCTTCCATGTTTCATTTGTAAAGCGGGTCCCTATTTTCACATGTTACGTATTTTCTGGAAAAAAATATGCGGTGCTATATAAAAAATAAAAAAATCGGAAATATTCCCTGAAGCATTCATAAAAAAAAAAAATTGCATACATCTATGCAACAATTTCCAATAATAGCATACATGTATGTATATATTCATCCAATGTTTTCTATGTTTTCTACTGAAAATCTGGACCAATATATGCATACATGTATGCGTATATTTGTAATAGTTGCATACATGTATGCATACAAAGTTGGACTGAGATGCTTATGTTACTAATAGTTGCATACATGAATGCAACAATTCTGTATACATGCATAAATGTATGCAACAAATTTATAAGGTATGAAGGCTTCTGAATATGTGCATGAATGCATGCATGTATTCTGTATAAACACATGAATGAATGCAGCAATGTCTGTAAAGTGCGAATGCTTGAAAAAACATGCTAGAATTGAATATATGCATAAAAGGATGCAGATATTGCTGCGTACATGTATGCATTTTTACTGCAGTTTGATGCAAAACTGAAATATAAGCATGAATGTATGCAACTAAGTATGAATAGACGCATATTTTGATGCATAAACCTGCTATTTCGTTGTTATTTTGGGTTTGTTGTGGTTTTTGATTGTTTTTGCACCTGAATTTTTTGGTGTGTACATGTTTTATTTAATAATGAATTTATGTGATTTCTTTATATTTTTTTAAATATATTTTTAATGAATTTTCGAAAAATAGAGACCTAATTTATAATAAGTTTAGGACCTGCTGTGAAGCCTAATTTTGAAACTTAATAGGGACCTGTGCCAAACGGACCCTAGAATTAATCTATACCAGTCCCTTTACAAGGGAAAATTATTGATTTTTGGGCCTTAATAGATAGAAGGACGCTCTTTTATAAGTTGATACTTTATTTTAGTTGACAAGCATCACATAAACTATCTATTTTAAAATCCATTTTAGGGAGTCCTCTTATTAACTCTAGTTTAGAAAATTTAAATAGGACTTTGAAATTCAAATGTTCAAATCTTTTATACCAAATCCAAGGGTCACTTGTATTAGCAAAAAGGCATAAGTTGTCATTTGAATTTTTCATACTCAAAATATAAATAATTTTCTTCCTAATTCCTTCAAATATAATATTTGAATTATTATCTTCAATGTAATACTTATCTTTTTCAAATTTAATTTTATAACATTTGTCACATAATTAACTTATACTAGGTAAGTTGTGTTTTTAAATTTCTAACTAGTAGAACATCAGAAATAGTAGGAGTTTTAAAATTACTGACAGTGCCAATGTCAATCACATTTCCTTTCGAGTTATCTTCAAAATTAACTATTCATCCATCTTCATAGACTACATCATTTAGTATATATGGATTTCCAATCATATGTCTTGAACAACCACTATCAAGTATCAATTTGGTTTTCTTAATTTGCACTATTTTTCCATTGAGTGTTAAATCATCAAGAGCCATATAGCACATTTGTTC
This sequence comes from Allium sativum, assembly GCA_030737875.1. Classification (NCBI taxonomy): domain Eukaryota; kingdom Viridiplantae; phylum Streptophyta; class Magnoliopsida; order Asparagales; family Amaryllidaceae; genus Allium; species Allium sativum. Next base: position 401,289,825 of record CM060922.1, on the reverse strand, counting down.
CAGCACAACACACCAATTTGGTAGATAACTTGATTTTTCACAATAACTAAATGCAGACTCGTGAAACATTGATGAATTTAACATTTTTGAACTAGTGTTAATAGGTATTCCAAAAATTGCCATTTTAAACTTTTCAAAAATTCAGATTATGAAGACTTTGAAACCTATGCTCTGATACCAATTGTTGAGAATGTAGATTACAGATCTTAAGGCTAACTTAATATTAGAACAAGTGAATAGTATTTAATGAGATTTACGATTTTTTTTTGAAATATATTAGAATCAACTGCAATTCACAAATATGAAACAGTCACATAATCATTCACAAATGCAAATAATAATTAAAAGCAGTAAAGGAAAGAATGCACCGGGATTTTATAATAGTTCGGAGTTACTCTACATCCAGTCTCACACAACTCAGGGTTGTGTAGATTAGTTTTCAAATAATCTTCAAATTACAATCCTCGATTTCAGGGTCATGAGGTCCACCTCAAACTGCTTCCGATCACAAGGAACTCTCTTTATTTAACCAGGCCACATGATCACCTAATTGATTGATGGGCTACATTCACACCCAATTGATTTGAACGGGCTATAACCACACCTTTTCAGTAACAGTTTGGTAGAGAGGCTCGATATAAATTTGATCTTTCAATCCGTGATTATAATTGCACCTATAACTCTGACTAACACTTGGATCTTTGAGAAAGGAAGGTAGAGAATAAAACTAGAGATATTCTGGTTTGATTCTTTGTGAATTTCGGTAGTGTTTGGTTAAAGATATTTGAAAATTTAGAGAATAAATAGAGAAAAGAAGGAGTGAAGAAGATATTGAAATGTTGTTAACAAAATTCGTTTGTGGTTGGGTATATATAGGGAATCAGCAACTATGTCTATTCAGGAAAGGTTTAAAATGAATAGACACTTTTCAAATTTGGATTTTTGGAAAAAAATGGCTACCATGTCGACATGCCTATAAAAATTTTGGAATTTAAATTTTTGAAAACAATGGAAATGATTTTTAAATAAATCGAGACAATTCTGGAGTTTAAACAAACTATTTTCCTATATTATAAAATAGTATAATAGAGTAATAATATTAATTTAAAACATATATTTATAATCTGTAAAAGTGATATCTAAATTATATAAAACTATAAATATTAATATAGATTATTAAAACTTAAGATGTAAAACTATGAACATGAATATAAGGAAATAAGAATTAAAACTCAAGTAAATACCATAGCTTTGGAATTTCAAAACTAAGACATTTAAATAAGAAGTTTGTTTAAAATCAAGGGATATTAAAGCCAAGAGATATTTTTAAATCGGAAGTAATTTTGAAAAAAAATGCTAAGAATAGTTTTGAAGTTAAAACATTAAATAGGAAATTTTAAAACTTTAGTTTTGTGAGTTCCTACAATACTAGAGCTATAGTATATTCCCACGGGCAATTTCCAACGGTCGCCAATGATATTTCCAATGGCTAGCATCGACACTTTGATTTCGTGGTAAAATTTTTTTTTTAATAAACTTGTTGTCTGAGTCATTGGAATTATGATCGTTTGCGGCTATTGCAAGCCGTTGGAAATTTTCTGAATAATTTCCAGAACTTGCAACCTGCTGCCTCATTCCTCTTCCAGTATTAAAAAAAGAAAATAAACCTTCCTCCTCCATTTCCCCAATTTTCCCAACGTTGCCACCACTCCAACCCTCATCTAAATGACCTCCGATGCCACCTACTACGTGCTGTAGCCCCTCTCCACCCTCCACATTTGCAAAACCAGCTTTTTTCCCTAAACCCTGATATTTAGATTTTTTTTGATTTAGGTCTAATTCGCATTATGATTGATTCATAATTGTTAGTGTATGTTTATTACATCATATTATAAGCTGATTGCTATTATTATCATCATAATTGTCAAATCACTACTAATTGCAACATACTCTAATTTAGCATATTGTGTATGTTTAGGATGATTTTGTTAGTATTAAACTTAGGTGTATGATAGAGTTTGCAAATAGTATAATTTGTGCAAACACGAAGTATACATTATGTTAGGATTGATTGAAGTTTTGGATAATTTATGCGAACACGAGTTATGTGCTAATGCGAACACGCGAATTGATTTGGTGCATAATAAGTTATGGATAACTTCAAATGATTTTGATAGGAATCACTGTAGTTAGAATTCATTAAATAGTATAATTTAGTTATATAAACAAATTATATATTTAATTTAGTATAATAATGTAGTATATTAGCAAAAACGAGTTATATATTATGCGAAATAGTAAAAATATATAATTTAGTACAAATGTAGTAAAATATAAACAAATTATATATTTAAATGTAATATAAACAAATATTAAACCCATTTAGATATTATTTGGTCCCGTCTGACATGTGTTGTATATGATCATTATACGGATATTCATTTTTATTACAAAACGGACATCCATATTCATCTAATACAACAATTTTTGGATTTGTCTCTGTATTGGGTAAGTTACAAACACTATAAAGTAATTAAGTTTTGTAAATCATATCATTTTAAATGGTTTATGTAACGACCCGGCGGAGAATTCGACTCTTGAATTTCGACAACAATACATAACCCCGTATTACCGCCAAAACCCACGTATCAAATCCATTAGATAGTTAATAGAAGGAAGTTAGAGGGTGAGAAAAAAAGAAAGAAATATTAGAATAGAAGATGAAAAAGAATAAGAACTCAACACAAAATCAGAGTCTCATATCGCAGCGGAATAAAATATAATATAGAAATAATTTTTATAAACAACTTGTACAAATACTTAACTTTCATCAGAGTACAACAGTCAATCAATACATCTGAACAGTTATAATAATCTGTCCTCGTATACAACACACATCGAAATGAAACTAAATATTTCTGGACCCCTCCGGCATGTCTTCGGAAACTCCTAGCATCCTAACCTGAGCCTGTAAAACTCAGTCTGTGTAATAACCCGAAATTTCAGAATCAATTTAAATTCAAATTTAATCTATTTTAGTGAATTTTGAATATAAATTGGTTACTTTTGTTAGATAAAATTTAAAAATAATTTATAAAATTAGTTTTTATATTTTATTTGACTCAAAATAAGCTTAGAAAAAATTACTAATTTGATTTATAAGTATGAATTTAAAAATCGATATTTTAAAAGCTATATCGATCACTTGAAAAAGAATCATTATTAAGACAAACTCAGAATCCAATAAAACTACTTTTATTGGATCCCGAATGTCGAAATATGGTAGAATCCAAAATTTCAAGTCCAACGGAGTTGGTATGTAGAAGAACGACCTACGAACGTACATTGAAAATTCAGTTTGAATTTGATTTAACTCAAAATAAGGCCATTTTTCAAACGAACTCCAAATTTGACGTGTATAGATTCGTTGGAAGCATAATTCCAAAATATATCGAGATTTCAAATTTTGTAATTTTTGGAGTTAACGTGTGGTCGTGAGACTAGAACGAAGTTTGCACGTTGGAATTAATACATTGGCAAAATATGTCACTTCATGAATAGTGCATGTAACACCCCGTAATTTGAACATAAAAATTCACAAATTAAAGTATACTTAATTAAGTGAAATGGGTTGCGCAGAGAAATATATATATATATTGATATATATATATATATATAATTGAAAATTAAATAAATAAATATGCAAAAATGTTCAAAACAGCGAATTTGGAGAGGGGAATAACCGAACCGGCCGATTTTTGAGGTCGGTCCGAGCTCGTTGGGTCGACTAGGGGTTAATCCAGGGTGTTTGGCTGTCAACCCGTGGGCCGATTCGCTCAAATGCAGATTTTGCTGGGTCGACTAGGGGTTAATCCAGGGTGTTTGGCTGTCAACCCGTGGGCCGATTCGCTCAAATGCAGATTTTGCATTTGAATGGTTATTATGGTTCAGCTTTAATCTAAAGGCCCTAGATGGTTCCTACACTTGACTTCTTCCCCAAGACATGCTTTGATGGCTAGGATCTAAACTAAGGTTTATCCTATGGCTAAAACTATCCTAGTCTTCTATAAAAAGACCCCTAACCTAAACCTAAATGCTCATTATTCAATCCTATAGCTAAACTATGCCAAAATGTTCTCTCATGGCCTCCACCCTCATCCTCTTGTCATAATCTCCATCTCTAATCATATGAGAGAGTTTCTAAAGAAGTATAAGAGTTCCTAAGCTTGCTTAAGTGTTTCTAAGTTTGATTCAAGGCTTTTCTTCATCAAAGCTAGGATCTTTGTTATTGATTTGGCTCAAGGGTTTTCATTTGGAGCATTCTTATTTGGAGTTTTTGAGTTGATAGCTTAGTGGCTTCGTCTCAATCTTTTAATATATTCATAAGAAGGCTAATCAACAAGTTGTGAGTTTTCTATAGCCTTAATGACCAATTATTGAAATGATTATGATAGGATATAATGAGGTTATGGCTATGAATGTGGATCAATGCAAGTTATGCAAGTTGTATGCTATGTGTTAATGAGGTTATGGCTTTGAATGTGGATCAATGCAAGTTATGCAAGTTGTATGCTATGTGTTAATGATGTTATGCATGTTATGCAAGTTATGTGCTATGTGTTAATGATGTTATGCATGACATGCAAGTTATATGCTATGTGTTTGTGATATTATGCAAGTTATGCAAGTAATATGCTACATGTTTGAGATGCTATGCAAGTTATGCAAGCCATATGTTACATGTTCATGATGTCATGCAAGTTATGCAAGTCACAAGTTACATGTTCATGATGTTATGCAAGTTTGGTGTTTGTTAATATGCAAGCTCACCTATGACATGTTATGCACGTTTGGTGTTTGTTAATATGCAAGTTCACCTATGACATGTTATGCAAGTTTGGTGTTTGTTAATATGCAAGTTCACCTATGACATGTTATGCAAGTTAAGTGTTTGATTATATGTAAGTTGACATATAATATGCTATGCAAGTTTGGTGTTTGTTAATATGCAAGTTCACCTATGACATGTTATGCAAGTTTGGTGTTTGTTAATATGCAAGTTCACCTATGACATGTTATGCAAGTTTGGTGTTTGTTTATATGCAAGTGACATATGACATGTTATGCAAGTTTACCCCTTTGTATGTCATACATACATATGCAAGTTTAACCCTTTGTATGACATACATAAAAATGCAAGTTACCCTCTTTATGACATATGTGATTCATGCAAGTTTGGGTTAATGATTTATGCTAGTTGGGTTTAATGTATGATGCAAGTTGACACCTTTTAAACCCAGTTTGGTAGATGATCCCGTGGTTGTTTCAAACCCAATTGGGAGGGCTCCACTTATTTGTCCATGATATGTTTGGGTTTGAAGATTTCCATACTTAGCGTTGAGTTTAGAGGTGATGCTTTTGTTTGGGCTTCACGGGCTATGGGTTGATTTTGGGGCATGGACTGGTTATCCAGTAATGGTGCCGTTCTTGATTGTGAAAGGAGAGTTGTTAGGCTTATGACTCGCTTGGGTAACACTCTCGAGATCTTTTGAAATCCCATAGATTCTGTTATGCTAAGTTATCTTGAATCGCTTGACGCTTCGGTCGAGAGTTTGCGATCTGTTAGAGTGGTCCGGGAATACTCGGATGTGTTTGAGGAGGTGAAGGGCTTACCTCCGAAGCGGGAGATAGACCTCCGAATATATCTGGTAGATGATGCTAAACCAGTATCTTTGTCAGTGCGCCACATGGCTCCTCGTGAGAGGAGGGAACTCCATAAGCAAGTAGGGGAGTTGTTTGAGAAGGGGTTCATAAGACGAGGTATATCGGAGTGGGGTGCTCCAGTAGTTTTAGCCACGAAGGCGGATGGGTCCCTTAGACTTTGTGTAGACTATAGAGAACTCAACAAGCTCACAAAGAAGAATATACACCCATTGCCAAGGGTTGATGATCTTTTTGATCGGTTGGTTGGCGCCTCAGCGTTTCGCAGTGGGACTTGGCCACGGAGTTTCATCAGTTGGGAGTGATTGAGGATGGTATAAAGAAGACCGCCTTTAGGACTCCGGATGGTTTCTATGAGTGGCTGGTGATGCCATTTGGTTTGACGAACGCCCCCGCATATTTTGTTGATTTGATGAGTAGGGTGTTCAGGGAGTACCTAAACAACTTCGTAGTGGTCTTTGCGGATGACATCTTAGTATTTTCTAAGAGTGAAGAAGAGCGAAATAAGTTTTCATGTGTGCTTAATGGGTTAAGCAAAGCCAGTTATTTGATCAACGGTGGTTCTGGAGTGAGACTGGCAAGGACATCCAGAGTTGGACAAGGGCTTAATTATTTAGCCGTTTTTACTAGTATCATCTCATGTAGGTCGTCTGAATTCGAAGGAGGTGTCCCTTGGGTGTTTGTCTGATATTGGTTTAGGCCTTTGGGGCTTGCACTTGGGGGATGTCGAGTTCGACTAGGATGGTCTGCGTGAGAGATGGATAGTTGTGACGATTTTGTATGAGAGAATATCCTGGTTTTCTCCAGAAGTGGAGAACAGCATGCCCTACATCTTAGGGAAGTGTTGGAGACTCTTCGAGCGCATAGTCTTGAGACAGCAAAGGTGGATGGAGTTCTTAGCATCCTATGATTTCGAGATAGCGTGGTGGCGGACGCCTTGAGCGGAAAAAGGTTGTCCTTGAGTCCATTGTTCGTGGAACGACGAAGCTTGGAATTTATCTCGATGTTTGATTTCAGACCTTCCGTTGACTATATACCCGGTTTGCTAGCATCCTTGGAGGTTAGACCTACTCTTTTGGGGCGGATTGGAGAAGCACAGAGGGACGACCCACAGTTGGTTGAGTTAGTAGAGAGGCTCATAAGGGGGGGAGTCATCCAGCTATTTGAGTAGGTACACCCTAGACGATAGGGGGTGCTTGCGTAGAGACAGTAGACTTTGCATACCGCAAGACGAGGGTTTGAGGAAGGCTATTCTTGATAAGGCGCATCGTTTTAGGATGACCACTCATCCCGGTGGGGACAAGATGTACCAAGACATGAAGCGAGTTTTCTTTTGGGCCGGTATGAAGAAAGATGTGGCCGAGTATGTCGCTAGATGCTTGGTGTGCCAACAGGTGGAAGCGAAGCAAAAGAAACCGGGTGGGTTGCTTCACTCATTGGAAGTTCCGCAATGGAAGTGGGATAGCGTCTCGATGGATTTTATTGATGGGTTACCAAGATCGAGGAAGGGTAATACGGGAATTTGGGTTGTGGTAGATAGACTTACTAAGAGTGCCCATTTCATACCCGTGAAGAGCAAGAGGACTGTTCCATGTCTAGCTTTAGTTTATATTCGAGAGATAGTTCGGTTGCATAGGGAACAGGACGTATTCCATGTGTCACATTTGAGGAAGTGCCTACATGAGACCGCAGAGGCGGTAGAGCCAAGCTTGCTTAAAGAAGTGGAGGTAGAGCGTGATGCGACTATTCAACGAGCTCCTACCCGCATCCTTGGGTCAGAGATTAGGAAGTTGAGAAACAGAGAGGTTCGACTAGTCAAAGTGAAAAGGGGAGAAGGTGAGAGTAAGGCTACTTGGGAGACAGAAGTGAAGATGCGTTCATTGTACCCATTTCTTTTGAGGGTATGTCTTTTAACTTCTCCTTTATCGTTTGTCTAGTACTTATCTTATCTTTAGTATGTCCTCTCATTAGTACCTTTGACCTTTAGATAGGATAAAACCTATGGTTGAAACATGTGTTTGAGACATGTTATGTTTGATGGATGCGTGTGGATGCAAGTGGTTGCTAGTGGTTGCTCGTGGACGCATATACACACACTCTAGGCACTAGATCGGCTCAATCACTTCATATTGCATATTGCATAAAATTGTGTGTAGGTAGCTATATTAATGGATGTATAATGGTTGCGTTATCATATGGATGATGCATTTTGGTGTATGGTTGTGCACACATGTAGAGATAGTATGTGTCGATAGGGATCTTTCGCATACATATTGGATGCATGGCACTATCATGGTTTGCATTAAGGAGGTCAACTGAATCAGTAGACCGCCTGATTTAGCATTAGTATACGGGCATATACACACACTTTTTGCATATGTTCATAAGTCATTAGAAATTTTAAGGACAATGGATGCCAGTGTTTGATGGTTTAGTAGATGGTTGTTTGGTTGGTAGGATACGTTCTTCTTGACTTAGAGATTTCGGGGACGAAATCCTTTAAGGAGGGGAGAATGTAACACCCCGTAATTTGAACATAAAAATTCACAAATTAAAGTATACTTAATTAAGTGAAATGGGTTGCGCAGAGAAATATATATATATTGATATATATATATATAATTGAAAATTAAATAAATAAATATGCAAAAATGTTCAAAACAGCGAATTTGGAGAGGGGAATAACCGAACCGACCGATTTTTGAGGTCGACCCGAGCTCGCTGGGTCGACTAGAGGTTAATCCAGGGTGTTTGGCTGTCAACCCGTGGGCCGATTCGCTCAAATGCAGATTTTGCATTTGAATGGTTCTCATGGTTCAGCTTTAATCTAAAGGCCCTAGATGGTTCCTACACTTGACTTCTTCCCCAAGACATGCTTTGATGGCTAGGATCTAAACTAAGGTTTATCCTATGGCTAAAACTATCCTAGTCTTCTATAAAAAGACCCCTAACCTAAACCTAAATGCTCATTATTCAATCCTATAGCTAAACTATGCCAAAATGTTCTCTCATGGCCTCCACCCTCATCCTCTTGTCATAATCTCCATCTCTAATCATATGAGAGAGTTTCTAAAGAAGTATAAGAGTTCCTAAGCTTGCTTAAGTGTTTCTAAGTTTGATTCAAGGCTTTTCTTCATCAAAGCTAGGATCTTTGTTATTGATTTGGCTCAAGGGTTTTCATTTGGAGCATTCTTATTTGGAGTTTTTGAGTTGATAGCTTAGTGGCTTCGTCTCAATCTTTTAATATATTCATAAGAAGGCTAATCAACAAGTTGTGAGTTTTCTATAGCCTTAATGACCAATTATTGAAATGATTATGATAGGATATAATGAGGTTATGGCTATGAATGTGGATCAATGCAAGTTATGCAAGTTGTATGCTATGTGTTAATGAGGTTATGGCTTTGAATGTGGATCAATGCAAGTTATGCAAGTTGTATGCTATGTGTTAATGATGTTATGCATGTTATGCAAGTTATGTGCTATGTGTTAATGATGTTATGCATGACATGCAAGTTATATGCTATGTGTTTGTGATATTATGCAAGTTATGCAAGTAATATGCTACATGTTTGAGATGCTATGCAAGTTATGCAAGCCATATGTTACATGTTCATGATGTCATGCAAGTTATGCAAGTCACAAGTTACATGTTCATGATGTTATGCAAGTTTGGTGTTTGTTAATATGCAAGTTCACCTATGACATGTTATGCACGTTTGGTGTTTGTTAATATGCAAGTTCACCTATGACATGTTATGCAAGTTTGGTGTTTGTTAATATGCAAGTTCACCTATGACATGTTATGCAAGTTAAGTGTTTGATTATATGTAAGTTGACATATAATATGCTATGCAAGTTTGGTGTTTGTTAATATGCAAGTTCACCTATGACATGTTATGCAAGTTTGGTGTTTGTTAATATGCAAGTTCACCTATGACATGTTATGCAAGTTTGGTGTTTGTTTATATGCAAGTGACATATGACATGTTATGCAAGTTTACCCCTTTGTATGTCATACATACATATGCAAGTTTAACCCTTTGTATGACATACATAAAAATGCAAGTTACCCTCTTTATGACATATGTGATTCATGCAAGTTTGGGTTAATGATTTATGCTAGTTGGGTTTAATGTATGATGCAAGTTGACACCTTTTAAACCCATGTTAATGCAAGTGTTATGCTAAGTTGAACCCATTATATTTATGTTGAATCTTCCCAATTATATGTCATGTTATGAGAACGAATTACGTGGGAACGATGGGGTTAATCATATAAACATGTTATGATAAATTATGTGAAGTTGGTATGATTATACATACCATAAAGTGGATGGACATAATTGGGAATTTACCTATTAAGTTAGGTCTACCCATATTATGGAATTGGGAATTTACCTATTGAGTTAGGACTACCATATTCTTGAAAACTTGAATATGAACATGGATAATTAATACAAATTATGGGGGTGATTAATTAGGTGTAATTAATCGACTAAGACACGAGGTTGGACTCATTTGTAGCATAAGACTGTCCGGACCCAACCGGCTTAACCAGCTACTACAAGTGTTAGCCCAATGTGAGAGTTCTTAGGCACAAACTAAAAACGTGATTAAAGTAAAGACACGAGGTTAGACCCTTTTATGACGTAAGGCTGCCCGGACCCAACCGGCATATCCAGCGGTCATAAAAGGTGGTCTAATGTGAGAGGTCTTTATGAGGTCATGATCTTAATTAATTAATTAAGAAACACTTAACCATATTAGCATGTAGAGGGACATAAGGGGTTAAGTGGGTGCCTTGGGTGGCATGTGGAAAAATCTAGTGGTTGCCTTGGGTGGCAATAGAAAATACGATTAAAATACTTAACCAAAGGGGAACATGTAACTAAACATGATTAAAGGGTTAAGTGGGTGCCTTGGGTGGCATGTAGGAATCTAGTGGGTGCCTTGAGTGGCAATTGAAATATGATTAGATGACTTAACCAAACCTTAACATGTAAGTGGGCATGATTATAAAAAGGGGTTAAGTGGGATGCACTAGATTAAATGACAAGCTTAAGTAGTAGCTTGTGGGGGCCTTAAGTGGCAATTGAAATATGATTAAATGACAAGCTTAAGTAGTAGCTTGTGGGGGCCTTAAGTGGCAATTGAAATATGATTAAATGACAAGCTTAAGTAGTAGCTTGTGGGGGCCTTGAGTGGCAATTGAAATATGATTAGATGACTTAACCGAACCTTAACATGTAAGTGGGCATGATTATAAAAAGGGGTTAAGTGGGATGCACTAGATTAAATGACAAGCTTAAGTAGTAGCTTGTGGGGGCCCATTTCAACCAGTAACCCATATGTATCTTAATGGGCTCGACCCATGTCGAGGACGGGACACGCGTACTGGGCTTGACTATATAAGAGGCCAAAACGGGGTAGCGGTGGCAACGCGAGTCCAACGGGTTTCATATGCGTGTGTGGACCCGGGCTGGTAGGTAAGACGTTGTTGCATCGTGTAGATATAAGCCGTGCACCGTTTTCGGGTTGCCACTTTGGGGAGTGATACACCCCACTGTGGGGCCAGCACGGGTATCTACGGTAGGGAGCCGATCGCTTGGGAGTAGTGGGTACACCTAGTGGAGATAGGGGCAGACGACGCCTATGCAGTCAGCTAGGGGTACACGAGACTACTGGGAAAATTTTCTAAGTCCTTGAGAGGGATCAACCTTTAAGTAGGAATGACTGGTGTGGTGCAGTTAGTAATTATCCTTGGGTGGGTAGATGCGTCTTTACCATTATCTTAGTTATCCTATGTCTAGTTGGCTACTTAGTGTAGTCATTTATCCCCAGTCATCCCGTGCTAAGTTTATATCATACCCTAATTATTTTAATGATTGTGTGGTTAAAGCTATAGGGCTCACTCAGACTTATGTCTGACCCCGTTGTTTTTATCTTTTCCCCCCTCAGGTCCTCAGGTTGGGCCTAGCACTAGTGGGCTTTGATCAGACATCTTTATCTATCTTCTGGAGCTTGGACCGTGATGTAAAGCCCAACTTATCTTTTCTTTTATGGCTATTGTTTATATAGTGGGATTATGTACTTATGTTTTTATCAGGATGGATATTTAGTACTTGGCTCTTTACGGTGTTGTAACTAAACATGTTTACCTTCTGCTGCTATGAAAGAATGTTTTAGATTTTCAAGTATTTATATCTGTCTTGTTGTAATTTTTCTGTTCTATACTCACTTAAAATGCTCTACCGAAGTTAAAGCATTCCCTTAGTGAGTGACCTTAGCGGGTGTGGGGTCTTACAGTGCATACATACCCAATTAAAATTAGACAAATGAGCCTCTCCCCCCTCCACTTGTCATGCTTTCCCTAATGTGTGCTTCCATGACATGATTTGAGGCTAGTGGGGTATAATTAAGCCTAAACTATTCTTCCATTTTGCAAACTAATGTTTAGAGCTTAGAAAACTAATTAATTGTTTCCCTTTCCATTCCTCCTCCTTTCACTACCAACCGCTGCCACCTAGGGGCTGCACCACCCTCCCCACTGTTGTGCCATGTCTGCAGCACGTCTCCACCAGACCACGACAAAGTGGGCCCCTCCCTCCTCCTTAAAACTCTTAAGTCTCTTCCATTTTTCAAAAAGATGACATTTTTAGCACCTTACACCACTTCCACCACCACCAAGTGTCTCCTCCCTGTGGGCCCATAAACCATTTCACCCTCTACAGACTCGCCACATTAGCATCCTCACTCTTCCACGCTAGGCAGCAACCCCGTGGGACCCACTTCGTCCAAAAACCCCTCTTTTGCCAAAATCTTGTTTTGCAAAAACACCCCTCTCTATTCTTTGCTCCATAAATTCTGATCTGAGCATTTCTAGCCAAGGCCCTATAAATGAAAGTTATAGATCTCGTTTTTCTCTGCAAAATGCACATAGAAAAATCGAATTTTGGAGTACGGAGTTGCCCTGAAATGCAATCAAACTTTGCTGTCCTGTAGCGAATTTTGGCGATTTCCAACGAACCCGAGCATTTTCAGAGGAATGTGCAGGGGAAAGTTGTCTGAAATGGTGATTCTGTGTTGCTGACCAAGTGCGGAGAAGATGGAGGTCGTATGTGGACTATGGTGCCAGAAAGGTGAATTCCGTTTGCGGAGAGCTAGTTCGGTGAGTGCACGACGAAAAACCTACATGAGAAGTGTCGTGGAGATTGGATTAGCTATTGGGTGGGAATTCTCTCACTCAGTTATTTTGTTATGTTATTATATCATGAATTGTTATACGGTATCTAATAGCTCACATCACAGTTGTTTGCAAACTCATGGATGAATTGTTGACTTGTTGTATTATGCTTTGATTGTGATTATGAGTTGTTTAACATATTAAAATAATGTTAATATATTTGTGGTAGTTGAAATTGGATATAAATATCCATTTATAATTTGAATAGTGAAAATTGGTTAACTAGGAAAATAATTCGAATCGAATTAGAATTGGTTAAATTTATTAACCAGTGATTGATTTAATTTGATTGTTGTTGGTTGAAAACCCCACATGGGTCTTGGTATGATATTTGATTTACACATCTCCCTTGTGTGAAATTGCGGTTCATCGGGTTGATTGACAGATTTATATAAGCGACAATTATTTGATTGGGGCTTATATGAAAATAAAATGCACATGTCATTTTGGGTGTTGATAGTTGTTTACAACTATTATTGGATATATATGATAAATGGAATCCATATGAATTGATTTATATGGATATTGGTTGAAATTTTCCAATCTAGAATAAATATGAATATTTTTATAATATAATATTTAATGAAGAATAGAAGTTTGATTTTGATGTCCAATTTTTGATGGACACGAAAATATAAAAAATGAAGTCGAACTAAGTATAAAAACGCTATTTTAACTCGAACGGGTTTTTGTATCGATTTTATTCATTTTTATAAGGATTATTTTATCAAGAATAATCTGAATTTTATCATGTCTTCCCATAATAATCCCAAGTTCGGATTATTTCTGAATAATCCGAAGTTTGGGGGTGCCTTCCCATATTAATCCCTTTTATTTGTGTCTTCCCATATTAATCCAAAGTTTGGGGGTGTCTTCCCTATTGATCCCAAAATAACACGTAAAAGTCATCGACATCATTATGGGAAGACCCCCCTCAAACTTTAGATTATTCAAAAATAATCCAAACTTGGGATTATTATGGGAAGACACTTTAAATTTCGGATTATTTTTTACTGTTAATCCTTTTTATAATGAATATCGAGAAGACTGAATTTTAAAACATGACAATTTGAAAACATTATTATTTTGAGATTATAATAATATGAGATGTTCAATTTTAATTTAAAATTGAAATGGAAGTGAAATCATTTTCAAATGAATTAATAAATGTTTTATAAAATACGTTTTGAATGGGAATCGAGATATTATATATATATATATATATATATTTAAATGGCTTGAATAGAACGTGTCGCATAACGTCCATTCGCGAATTTCGACCATTAACTTTGAATGGACGTAACGCACTGATGATCTTAATTAGGCTGTATACCCAAGAGGAGGGAATCAGTTGGTGATCGTCCAGACGTACTTGGAGATCGATGGAGATGCGAGGTACAAGGTGCCTCCGGTTTCGTTCAGACCCAAAACGAACTTGTAAATGGACTGTGTGTCTGACATTCGATTTTAGTCTGTGTGATTGATTTCTATTAAATATATATCTGTTTGGCAGGGGAGAATTTATTCTCTTGCTTAACGCCCTTCTCTGAGACGTATGAGCTCAGGGGTTATATATTGATGGATATCAATCGCGTGGAGTGAATTGCCTGTGTGGCATGCCTAAGTGGCAAATGATCAAGGCTTCTGTTGAAAAGCAAAGTCTTGTGGTTGATGATCAAAGCACAGCCTGTGTGGCATAGCTTTGTGTAGCGTTGATTCGCGAGCCTCGTACCTCGGTTGTGAACTAAAAACGGGAGAGGACCTCAGGGAAGACATGCGTTTTCTTTTAGCTAGGGTGGTGTCAGTGACCTACCAGCCCTAACATTTATATTATTTTCACCTGTGTGGTTGCTGCTGTTGCGAGGCGCCTCGGATATATCAGTGGCTATGTGGAGCCGATGGAGTCATTGGACTCATTGACACCCAAAAGGGTGGGGAAACGCAGTGTTCAGGCATTTTAATCCACATCGGTGGACCGGCCTTGACGATCCAAGGGCCTACCTGAGTCTGGGTCCTGAGGGGTGGGCTAGAGCGTCTCGAATCGGTAGAGGACTATCTTTTGCCTCAGTTCACAGATGGAAATCCTATTTCCAAATACGTGACTTTGCGGTTTTGAATGTAGAGCCTAGTATGGCGACATGATATATGGTCCCCATGCCGTCTATGATTGATATTTATGATTGAAATTTTTTTGACACTATACACTTATAATAGTATCAAATGATTTGTTTTTAACGTACCAAGCATGTTTGGCTATTATAAGGGAAAACCCTATCCTCCGGCTTGTATTGCATTGTGTGACGGGACCTGGGTCTTATAATAGCTTCATTTTTCCAAAAAGCATTGTGTTGTTTTGTTATATGCACCGGTATTCTTGGGAGGAAACCTGTTCCGTGTTATACGGCGTGGTCCCTTGATATATCTGATTTAAAGTAAAGTTTTAAATAACTGTTTTAGTTCTCACACCAGTCACATGACTGACCTGGAGTTTATTGTTTTAACCTAAACTCTGGGTGCCCTTATTTTGACACGGGCAGCTAGTAGTTTTGGTTTTGCAAATTTATATTCACAGGATCCTGATTTACAGCTGAAGCGATATTCGGAAAGCTCTGTATCCGTGTACTACTTCCAGTTGTGTTTTGTATTATTTTTCCGCTGCGATGTATTTAAATGTAATTTAAATCTCTGATACTTTCTGTGTAATATTTATTCATACTCTGTATATTCTTGTATTCTGATGGAATTGTTGTGATAAACAATGAAATGTTCTTCTGTTTGCGTTCCAATTTGTCGTGTTCTCAAAACAACCAGAGGTTTCGAACGGTCTTGGTCGGTTTAGCGACCGATTCAGATCGAGCGAAATTCACGATCGTTACACGTGTTATCAGAGCTTTGGTTTACAAAGCTCGAGAACAAGACACGTTTGAACCAAACGAAAGAATTCATCATAAATTGGATTAGTAATATCCAATAAGAATGACTCATTAGAGATAAGATTAGTAGTATCCTAGAACGAATGTGAAGTGTATTTTTTTAAAATGAAAACAAGTTTTATTTTGAAATTTAAATCAATTATTCGTATTTGATTATTTATTTGTATTGATTTGGACAGTCCAGTATATAAAGATTTTGCGTATACGTCTGATCCGCGTGTATTTGAAGTTTTAATATACTGGGTAGATATAGAATCAATTATTTCCAATTGACTAGTGTGAGAACCAAAACTAGATAGGGTCTATTGTTGTGATTTAGCATCAAAAAACTGATTTTTGGACTATATATCAAAGTTATGAATTTGAAATGATAATCAACTAATTGATTTGCTGGTTGTGTTGTTTGATTATTGTTTGATTAATTAAATGTTGAACCTTTAGCCAAATTGAACCAAATAGTGAATTGTATTGAAAATTTGTCGCATTTGCATGCATATATATGTATTTACATTGAACAGGTCATAGCAAGGAGGCTAGAGCAGAGGAATAAAATTGTTTGCCCGGCAAATAGGTACATGTTTATTGTATTTCTTGGGTTTTTGATGATTTTATGAGCCGATTGGCTGTTTCTTTTTCTTTTTGGATTGGTGAGGGCTATGGGAGGCTATTTGAAATACCCCGAAGTCCCCGGTGCAGGGGAGGTTATGGCAAAAAATTTCGAAAATTTAGGGTGTTAGCCAAATTTTTGAAAATTTTGAATAGTTCTTAGAAACTGAGAAGTTGAAGAACTTAAGCCGTAAAGAAAATAAAGGAAGTTGAGATGATTGGTTAAACAACTTTCGGCTTCGTTACTTTTCGAGGACGAAAAGTTATAAGTGGGGGAGATTGTAATAACCCGGAAATCTGAGCCAATTTAAAAATTTTATTTTGGCAATTTTAGTGAATTTGAATATTTAAAATGATTTATTTTAAATAAAAATGACGAGAAATTTATTTTGAATAGGATTCGAACGTATATATTTATTTGAATTGTCGTTAGAATATTAATAATTATTTATAAATATAAAAGGAATTGAAAATGGCGTGGTAGTTCGAAAATTCGATTTCAAAGTTCAAATGAATGTACAGGATTCAAAATAAACCGGATTTTGGCGAAACCAAAAATGTTTGAACCTATTTGAAAATATCTTTTCGACGAATCCAAAAATCAAAATTTCATAGCGGGGATAAAAAGTTATGACAAGTTGAAAATTCAGAATAGTCGCTATGGAATTCTGACCCTTAAAAATGGAAATTTTGCAAACGACCTCGGTTTTCGACGAAACCACTTTTGTTGGATCCGGGATGTCAAATTATTGCCAGGTTTCAAATTTCATAATTTTCTGAATCAATATGTGAGCGTGGCAAAGGAAAACGCGTTTGACCAGTTTCAGTTGATTTTAATCGACTGGAGAATGGTTATTTTTCAAACGGTCTCGGAATTTGATGACATTAGTTTTCTTAGGACTGTATCGTTAATACGAAGGTAGGAATAATTTTTCTGGAATTTTTAAAGTTAGTATGTGGCCCCGGTAAATTGGAATGTGCGTTTAAATTCAGTATATAATGATTTATATTTTAATTTTGATGAAAACTGATTTAAACGATCGAATTGGCTTGCGATACATATCCCATTGCGTTCGGAATGGGGGTATTTAGCTAGGGGCGACAGTCGTTGGGTCTCGTTGGGGGTTCGTATTAAAAAGTTGATTTTTGGGGATAATTAAATAATAATAAAATAAATTCTAAACACTAGGTCCTTGGTCAAACTAGAGATCCGCTGAGCCCCCCCTTTGTTTTCCACGATGGATCTCAGATTTCAATAAAAAAAACCCCCGTAGATCGATGTCGCGCCCCCTTCGGTCTTCCGCTTCCGCTGGTGATCCTCCGCCACCCATCTCCCCCGTCGTTGGCCATCCCCTTCCCCCTTCCCGTTCTCTCTCATCTCACCTCTCCTCCCCTTTCTCTCCAAAACCCGAAGGCACCCCATCCCTAAAACCTCGCTGCCGCCACCCTATTGGCCCCGCCGACCACCAGAGAACCCCCTCTACCGCCTGAAAACCCCTGGTCACCTCCTCCCTATCCAATCAGCCCCGGTGAGTTTTATTTTAATTATTTTCTTTTTGAGGTAAATAATTTAGTAAAATAAATGGTGGTTAAAATCTGATGCTGAATATAAAAGCAGTGTTTTAGAATATATTTATAAGTATATAAATAGATTAGAAGTATAAAAACATGAATTTTATAGAAAGTGAATGTATAAAAAGATTAGATTTTTAGTTTAGAAAAGGATAGGTTTTTATCTACATAAAGATATGATTTTTATACTTAAAAAGATATGATTTTTATGCTTAGAATGCTATGTTTTTTTATAGCTAGAGAGCTATGGATTTTAAATTATAAAGGTTAGGATTTTTAAAATGAAAAGATTATATTTTTATTTGAACAAAAATATGATTTTTATATTATAGAAAGAATAAAAATATTATTTTTATATTATAGAAATAATAAAAATATGATTTTTATACGATAGAGAATATAAAGGTGCGCATATGTAGTAGAAATATAAAAGTACGATCGAAATAATAAAAATGTGATTTTTATGTAAAGAATGACGAAATAAAAATATAATTTTTATATAGAAAGAAGCATTGTAAAATGTATGAAGTAGAAATAAAAATATGATTTTTGTTTATTGGGATAAAGCGGTTAAAATATGATTTTTACTGTGAACAGCGGGAAAATATGGCGATGGTATCGACTGAAATCAAAACGAAACCCGAACAGTTCAGAAGGAAAGCCAGGAGGAATGGAACCCTCGGTGTGAACTCCTCACTTTTATTTTAATTTCTAGTTGAAATATATACTAGGATGCAGATGGTGCTTAGCAGCACCCGACACCCGTCGTCCACGGACCATGGACGACTTGTTTGTTTGATTGATGTGCTGTGAAAATTGATTGTGTGATTGAAATTGAAATAAAATATATATTCATGTGTTGAAATAAAATATGTATTCATGTGTTGAAATAAAATATATATTCATATGTTGAAATAAAACAAATATTCATTAACAAATCGAAAGATTTGTTTGTGTACACCGATTTGACTGATATAGATTGGGTCGATAAATTTTACGCATTGCCCAACTACACAAATAAAATATGTGTTTGTTGATTTGAAACCCCACACGGGTATTGGGATGATATTTGACGTACACTAATCGCGATTGTTTAGTTGTATGTCAATCGATGGGTTGACAGACTGTGTAAGCGATAATTATTTATATTTAATGCTTATGCAGTGGTATGGTGCACTCTGGATGATGGCTGATTATTTATCATTGCTATTATATACATGTGTTGTAGAAAATCCATATAATTAACATTATATGGTAATTGATTGGGCCTCATTCCCATTTAGAAAATAAATTCATGTGTTGAATTGAAAATAAATTCATGTGTTGAATTGAAAATAGATTCATGTGTTGAATAGAAAAATAAATATTCATGTGTTGAATAGAAATAAATATTCATGTGTTGAATAGAAATAAATATTCATGTGTTGAATAGAAGTATAAATTCATGTGTTGAATAGAAGTATAAATTCATGTGTTGAATAGAAAAATAAATATTCATGTGTTAAAGAAAATATTCATTTGTTGAATAGAATAACGAAGTTATTGAAATATATAAAGCCGTGTTGATTAGATTGATGCCATTTTAATGTGAACGATATTTATATCGATTTTATTCATTTTTATAATGAATATAGGAAAGGAAGTGATTTCAAAATATAGCGTTTTGAAAATATTATCATTTATAGATTAATGATATGGAATATTCAATTTTGATTAGAAATTGAATATGAAGTTGAAATCATTTTGAAAACGATTTATAAAATACATTTTGAAAGGAAATCGATGAAATATATAATATATATGTATTATATATAATGGCCTGAACAGAACGCGTCGCGCCGCGGCACTTCGTGAATTTCGACCATTGACTTCGAATGGATATTACGGGAGATCCGACCGTCGAATTCTCCAAAAACCGGAACCGTTGGGTTCGTATCGAAAAGAGCTTTCTAATGAATATTAGTGATTTGGAATCTAACGGTTGGATTTAGAATTATGTCCAAATCAAATTTGGAAAAGGTCGCTGTAAGTGCAGTTCGATGGCCATTGGTGGAAATCGACTGTACGGGCCTTGATAAAATTATTAAAAATAGTAATAATTTGTGTGAAATCATAAGAAATGATTTGTGAAGAATTGAGATGAAAAATTCCAAATTTGAAAAGATAAAAATAAATTTTTATCGAAATGAACTATGTAACGACCAACATTTCTACAGTAAAATAATTAATTTATTTAATTATCTAAAATATGAATTAGAATGTTAAATGGTCGTGAATTAAATAATATGGAATATTTAATTAAAATAAATAATATAATAATATATTTAATTTTTGAAATAATCAGAAATAGTGGAATTCACAAAATGGTGAGAATTGGATCATCTGTGATATTTAATTCAGTTTAGAATTGAATTAGAATAACGAATATAATATTTGAACGACGATAGAACGTATAGTTTATAATATAATTATAATCGAGCTCGAAATGGTGCGGCAGTTCTTAATTTGGCGATTCGAACTTTAAACGAATATACATAGTCCGTTTTAAATCAGATTTCTGTGAAACAAGAAACGTTCGGAGCTGGTGAAGTATATTTTTCTAATCGAAGAGAAAAAATCGAGATTTCGTCATGTAGATTATGAGTTATGTCCAAATCAAATTTCAAAAAAGTCGCTATAGAATCATTCATAGACCGGAACAGTTTATTTGAAATAACTGCATAATGGATTCTAATTTAGACAAGGTTCTTTTGAGACGTAGTGTTAATTTAATTTTTAGAATTTTACTGAAATTTTTAATTAATTAAATACACAACTTTTTTTTTTGAAATATTTTGCACCCTATATTAATGTAACGACCCGGAAAATCTGAACCAATTTAAAAATTTTAAATTGGCTAAAATAGTGGATTTTAATATTTAAAATAAATATTTTAAATAATAAAGATGAAAACTGAGTTTGAATTGACAATTGAAAAGGAATATAATTAATTCTAATTATAAACAAGGCCTGAAATGGCGCGGTAGTTTCAAAATTTGAATTCAAACTTTGATTGGCCGTACCGGGTGCAAAACAAAGCGGATTTGAGTGAAACCAAAAATATTTAAACCTGTTAGTGAATACCTTTCTAACGAATCTGAAAAATCGAAGTTTCATAGCGGGATGCAAAAGTTATGGCCAAACGAATTTTCAGAAAGGTCGCTATAGAAATAATATAGCCCGTGAAAATGGCCATTTTGCAAACTACCTCGGAATTCGACGAAACCACTTTTGTTGGATCCGGGGTGTGAAGTTATTGCTAGGTTTCAAATTGCATAATTTTTGAAGTTAATATGTGAGCGTGGAAAAGGAAAATGTGTTTTGGTCAATTACAGTTAAATTGGATCGACCAGAAATGGGCCATTTTTCAAACGGTCTCAGAATTCGACGAAACTAGTTTTGTTGGGACTGTATCGTCAAAACATAGCTAGATTTATTTTTCTGGAATTTCTCGAATCAGTTTGTGGCCCTAGCAAATTGAAATGTACGTTCAAATTAAATATCGAATGTTTTATATTTTAATTTGAAATAAACTGACTGAAACAGTCGAATGGCCCTACGAAACTTATCCTATTGTGTTCGAAATGAGGGTAAAATGCTAGGGACGACAGTCATTGGGTTTGGATTGGAAGTCGTGTCAGAAAACACCTTTTAAAACTTCCCGGCCAATCAGATTTTTTATAAAACAAAAGAAAAATTCTCAGAAACCCCCCCGATAAACGACGGAAGCAGCTCGAAACTTCCCGAGCTTTTTGCCGCCGCCACGATCATCTTCAGGCCAGGCTTCATTTGGGTTTTTTGAAGTCCTCTCCCTCTTCAAATCAAGACAAACCGCATCCTCCATCGTTCAACCCTGGTCGAGATCGAGCTCCGTGAAGTGGGCGACTTCAAATCGCCGCCGTGGCCACGTCAGACCACCGAACTGGCCCCACCACCCCGCGCAGGGGCGCCTTTCCAAGCTTGACATCGTGGTGTAGCCCGATCGAAGAATCGTTGTGTGGATTGAAAGATTTCTCCATCCCTAGTTTCGAAGAACAGCACAAGGTATACGGCCTTGTTAAAGTTAAAGGAAAACAACATTTAAAAGTGTCGCAAAGTTTGTTTATCAAATAAAAATCATATCTTTTTGCTGTGTTATCGAAATTCAGTGAAACAAGAGACAGTGGACTCGTGTGGACGTCCTCTACATTCTAAAAGAGACCGCATATTTTTCTGAGCCTTCTGCTATTTTTGGTGGAGTGGAACCCAATGTGAGATTTCTAATTTATAAACGATATGGAAAACGACGATGTATAAATTATATAGTCGATGTATGAGTTATATAAGCGTTGTACACCTCTTGTATAAGCATTGTATAAGTTGTACGTTCGATGTATAATTTATATTTGTGTTGTAAAAATTATATATGTGTTGAAATAGAGGTGAAATGCTACATATATATATATATATATATATATATATACGCCCCTCGTTCACAAACCATGGACGATATTTATTGGTTGTGATTGGTGTGAAAATTGATTGATAGCGAATGGTTGATTGAAATTGTTTGTGGTTGAAATTGATTGATTGTGGTTGAAAAATACCCGTTTGTGGTTGAGAAATATTTGGTTGAAACCACATAGGATTAGTTTATGGAAATGAAAAAAATATACATGCCGCCTGCGTGCGAATTAGATGCATGATTCACCATTGTCAAAAGCTGCGAGGCTTTAAGGTAGAGCGAGGAGCCGTACTAGGGACGGTCCCGGTTTTAACTACCCTGCCATTATGCTGCTAAAATTTTGAATAATATTCATGTGTTAGAATTATTTTCCTGTATTGAAACTATATTCGTCTGTGGAATAAAAAAACCTTCATGTGTTGAATCGATATTCATTCGTTGAATAGAAATTCATGTGTTGAATGGTATTCGTGTTTTAAATATAAAAATCACCTTTTTATCTATATATACCAATTATAGAAAACCTTCATGTGTTGAATCGATATTCATTCGTTGAATAGAAATTCATGTATCGAATGGTATTCGTGTTTTAAATATAAAAATCACCTTTTTATCTATATATACCAATTATAGAAAACCTTCATGTGTTGAATCGATATTCATTCGTTGAATAGAAATTCATGTGTTGAATGGTATTCGTGTTTTAAATATAAAAATCACCTTTTTAGCTATATATACCAATTATAGAAAACCTTCATGTGTTGAATCGATATTCATTCGTTGAATAGAAATTCATGTGTTGAATGGTATTCGTGTTTTGAATAAATTGTTTTTAACAATAAAAATCACATTTTACTCTATATATACAAACTATAGAAAACCTTCATGTGTTGAATCGAAATTCATTCGTTGAATTGAAATTCATGTGTTGAATGGTATTCATATTTTGAAAGAAATTGTTTTATAATAAAAATCCTATTTTTATCAACAATATGAACTATATAAAATAATCGTGTTTTAAAATAAATTGTTTTATACTAAAAATCCTATTTTTATAACTTATATTAACTATATAAAATAGTCGAGTTTTGAAATAATTTTTTTTACATTAAAAATCACATTTTTATTATATACATGAATTGTTAAAAATAGTGAAGTGTTGAAATAGAAAACAGTTGGATAAAAATATCATTTTTATCAAATGTATGAAAATCATATAGTTTTGAAATCAAAGAATCGATATATATATATATATATATAAATAGAATTGAAATATATTGAATAATGAAGCTGCAGTTCGTATTTTGAAACCGTAATTTCAAACGATTAGTGCGGGAGATCCGACCATCGGATTTTCCCGAAACCGCAACCGTTGGGTTCGCTTTGGAAATATCTTTCCAATGGCACCAACTTTGTAAAGATCCAACGGTTGGATTGTCTGGAATGTTTAATTCGAATCTGAAGAAAAACAGCGCCAGAATCGATTATATTTATATATATACATAAATAAAATTATATTTAATCGAATAATGACGCTGCAGTTCGTATTTTGAAATCGAAACTTCAAATGATTATACCGGGAGATCCGACCGTCGGATTTTCCCGAAACTGGAACCGTTGGATTCGTTTTGAAAAGATCTTTCTAATGATGTAAATTTTGTGAAGATCCAATGGTTAGATTTTTCAGATATGTGTAAATCAAATCTGAAGAAAAACAGCGCCACGGCCGCGTTATGGCCCGAAGCGTCGTTTGAATAAATTGGCTATTTTAAAATAAATAAAAATAGCGACAAATCGTTATAAAATATTATAAACGATATGGATGTGAAATTTAGAAATTCACTGAAGGTTAGCTAAGTCGAATGGTTTCTTGGATTTTGATCTGATGTTGGTTTCGGCCTTCGGGGTTAATATTTGGGAAATCGTTCTCTTACTGATTGACGGTTAGTGACTAATGAATTGAAATGATGCGTATGTAGTGTTAGTGTAGCACGTGTTTATTATATACGCGAGTTGCTCAGAAAGACCGGGTTTATCCCATTATGAATAACTGAATCGACGATAAGAAATCGAAGATGAAGACGGTGGTTGAAGACCGGAAATTTTCACCTCGTTTGGATGGTAAATGATGTCCTGATTGGGAGGCATCCCGAAATATGGATAATGAGTGGTGATCGTCCAGACGTACGTGGAGATCGATGGGTTTGCGAGGTATATAGTGCCTCCGATTTCGTTCAGACCCAGAACGGACTTGCAAATGGATTGTGTGTCGGACATTGGAATTTATTCTGTGTGATTGATAGCCATCAGTTGCATAGCGTGAATTGCCTGTGTGACATGCTAAGATGCAGTGATCAAGGCTTCTGTTGAAAAGCAAAGTCTTGTGGTGATGATCAAAGCACCGCCTGTGTGGCGTAGCTTTGTGTATAACGTGAATTCGCGAGCCTCACACCCCGGTATGAACCAGAAACGGGAGAGGACCTCAGGGAGGACATGCGTTTCTTTCTAGCTAGAAGTGGCGTCAGTGGTTTTACACGCCCTAACGAGTTTGACTTATGTGGTTGTTACTGCTGCGAGACGCCTCGGTTAGATCGGACGATCCGGGTTCAATGGAGTCATTCGTTGGTTCATTTACGCCCCAAAGGGCGGGGAAACGCAGTATTCAGGAATTTTAATCCACATCGGTGGACCGGCCCTGACGATCCAAGGGTCGATGCGCTCTGACCCTAAGGCTCGGGCTAGAGAGTCTCGAAGTTGGTAAGGACTATCTTTTGCCTTGGTTCATGGCGGAAATCCAATTTCTAAACACGTGATTGTGCGGTTTTGATTGTATATATATATATATATATATATATATATATATATATGGCGACATGATATATGGTACCCATGCCGTCTATGATTGATAGTTATGATTGAAATTGTTTTTGAAACCTATAAACACTAGTAATAATATCAAATGCTTTTGTTTTATTCGTATCAAGCATATTTTGGCCATTATAAGGTAAAACTCTATCCTCCGATTTGCGTTGCATTGTGTGATGGGAACTGAGTCTTATAATGGCTTCATTTTTATAAAAAGCATTGCGATGTTTAAAAGAATTATTTGTTTTAAGGCACTGGCGATCCAATGGAGTAAACCCGTTCCACGAAAGTGGCGTGGTCCTGTGATTAGCCATATTTCAAATGTGTTGAGTAGATTTCTCATACCAGTCCCATGACTGACTCGTAGTTTGTTTCACTTTCAAACTCGGGTGCCCCTTTTTCTACACGGGCAGCCTTGTATTCAGGTTTGGCAGGCTCTTTCCGGATAGCTGGAGCTGAAGATGGATTCTACCATTTATCTCTTTTTATGTCGTTCAGCTCCTATTGTACATTATGTTTGTTTTCCACTGTAGACATTTATGTATAGCTGAACTGTATTTGTACTAAGTATGATCCTGTATACTGTGTAACTCTGATGACTACGTTTATCCAGTATATTCTATTGTTCATTTTCTGGTGTATTTATTTATTTCTGTTCTGCTATTATCTGTTTACGTGTTATATTCCAAGGATTACCCTTGCCACCGTCAGTACGGGGTTTGGGGTCGTCACATCGTGGTATCAGAGCTTTGGTTAAGCTTAGTGCTGGAATATAACATATTAACGAACTCGTCAAAAATAGAACCAGTAGTGTTCTAGGACGGGTAACTCAATACAGATAGGATCAGTAATATCCTAGTATGAGTAAAGCAGAATGAAATTACACCTCGATAGACACATTTACATTTCAAGTATGTGTTTCTATATTTTAAATTATCTTTTCTGTGACCTGACACTTGATCTGCCATTTGCAGAAATACTAGAAAAATGAGTGTCAGAAACAGAAGAAATGCAGAACCCGATTTAGAGGCTCTATTAAAGAGATATCGAAATCTGAACAGAGCACAGTTCTCGGGCAATGAATCTATAATTCAGACTCAAGCTTGGATGAGTTCTGTCGAAAGTATTTTGAGCGTATCCAGTTGAGAGATGATCAGAAAAGATTAGTAGCATCCTGGGCGCTTAAAGAAGAAGCTTTAATCTGGTGGGAAACAATCATCAAGAATAATCCAGAAGGTGATATCACCTGGGATAGATTCAAAGAGATTTTCCTAGAAAGATTTACTCCTCCTGAAGCGATTGAACGGCTATGTGATGAATTTTCTTATCTGATACAAGGAGATATGACCAGTGCCGAATATCATAAGAAATTCAATGAACTTTCTCACTTTGCCCTCATCTAATTGAAAATCCGAAGAGGAAGAATTTGAGATTTATCAACGGTCTTCAAAGAAAATATCAGAACAGTGTAATGAGGAATGTGAAGCTTCCTTTTTCTGAAATGATTTATATGGCTTATCAGTATGAAGATCTCCATAAGAAAGGTATGTTGCACGACGAAGAAGAAGTCAGTTCGAGTAACAAAGTGGAGTCGGTGACTGATAGTCCTGAGGTCAGTGAGAAGCCCAGTGCCAAGAGAAAAATGGCTAAATCTGGGAAAGAACCAGTAACAACTGCTATTTGCTCTAACTGCAATAAGGAAGGACATTTGTCGATGAGTTGCAGATCTTTAAAGAAACAAAGAAAAGATGGATGTAGAGCCAATCAAAAGAAAAAGAAGAAGAGATTTAGAACTGATGGGGAGTTTCAAGAGAATAGGGAGTGCAAACAATGCTATAAGGCTGGTCATCTTGCAACGGATTGCCCGCTCTTAAACAAGCCCGAAGTAGTTCAAGTGAATGAAGTGGCAGAAGTGCCTGCATCTTCGTCTGTTCAGGAAAGGCTAGATGTTTTAGAAGGCACGCTAACTGTGAAAGATATCCCAGTTAAAGTACTGTTTGACACCGGCGCGTCGCGAAGCTTTGTTGCAAAGAATGCGGTGAAGAAACTGGATTTGAATTTGAAGAAACTCAAAGAACCAATGATGTCCAAAATCCGGTCGGGGGTTCCATCGATCTCAGTTGGGTTTGTGGAGTGCCGGTTTCTTTTTCTCGTTATCGGTTCCCTACCATCGCGGTCGTCATGAATTTTACAGAGTTTGATCTTATCTTGGGGTTAGACTGGTTGACCAAATATGAAGCTGAAGTTAAATGCACCGACAGAGTTGTAAAGACGAAGATAAAATCAGGTGATTATATAACCATTCCCTGTGAAGGTCATAATTCTAATAGAAAGGACTTTTGGGTAGCTTCGGATGTTTCTCCTGCTCAAATAGAAAATATCCCTGAAGTCACAGAGAATATTCCCGACCTCGTAAAAGATATTCCCGTCACCAAGAATCATGCGGATGTGTTCGAAGAAGTTTTTCGCTTACCTCGACAGAGAGAAATTGATTTCAAAATTTCTTTAATTCCGAATGCAAGGCCGGTAGTTCACGCTATTCGAAGAATGTCCTTGAAGGAGAAAGAAGAACTTGACAATCAAACACGACAGCTAGTATGGAAGGGTCTGATCAGGCCTAGTTTCTCTGATTGGGGTGCAGCAGTGGTGTTTGTCCCAAAATCTGACGGTACTCTACGGCTATGTGCGGATTATCGTGATTTAAACAAGAAGACAATAAAGAACAAATATCCATTGCCGAGAATCGATGATTTATTGGATCGTCTGAATGGAGCACAAGTATTTTCAAGGATGGACCTAGCTACGGGCTTCCATCAACTTCGAATTGCCGAAGAATGTGTTCCTATGACAACATTCAGAGGTCCCGACTTATTCTATGAGTGGTTAATTATGCCGTTCGTCTTATGTAACGCTCCAGCATACTTCGTCGATTTGATGAATCGAGTGTTCAGAGGAGTCCTGAATAAGTTTGTTCTAGTTTTCATCGACGATATTCTAATCTTCTCTAAATCAAAGGTCGAACATGAAAAACATTTGGAACAGGTTCTGGAAATCCTCAGAAGGAATGTATTGAAAGCCAAACTGTCCAAATGTATGTTCTGGCAAGATGAAGTGAAATTTCTAGGCCACGTCGTATCGAAAGAAGGAATTGCTGTGGATCCAAGTAAAATCACAGCTATTCAAAATTGGAAATAGCCCAGTACTCCTACAGAAGTCCGCAGTTTTCTCGGATTGGCTAGTTATTACCGGAAGTTCGTTAAAAACTTTTCGAAGATATCTGGTCACTTAATGAAGCTTACAAAGAAGCACTCGAAATTCAAGTGGACTCCAGAATGTGAGGAGGCTTTTGAAGAGCTAAAGTTAAGATTAACGACTTCTCTAGTGTTAACCATTATCGACGGCAATCAGGATTTAAAAATCTGGACAGATGCCTCTAGAGAAAGCCTTGGCGCAGTGTTAATGCAAAGGGGTCAAGTGATTGCTTATGCTAGCCGTCAGCTGAAGCCACACGAGAAAAACTACGTAACTCATGATCTTGAGTTGTTGGCTATCGTATTCTCTTTGAAAATCTGGAGACACTATCTTCTGGGTGAGAGATTTGAACTGTTTACAGATCACCAGTCGGTAAAGTATCTGTTCACCCAGAAAGACTTGAATCTGAGACAGCAACGTTGGTTAGAGTTCCTTGCAGCATACAATTTTGAAATTATATACACTCCAGGGAAAGCCAATGTCGTGGCCGATGCGTTAATCCTAAAGGATGTAATGATCGCCAGTTTTATTGTCACAACTTCATTGATAGATAAAATATCTGCTCTTCAAAAGGATGATCACTTCATTCAGAAGATCAGAGAGATAATTCAAAAGGGCGAACCCTCGAGTTTCCAAGTTGATAATGAGGGGATTCTAAGGCTGAAAGGTCGAATTTGTGTTCCTAACATTCCTGAGCTCCGAAAGGAAGTACTGGATGAATGCCACAAGTCAAAACTTAGTATCCATCCGGGGGTAAGCAAAATGTATATTGACATCAAACGCACTTTATGGTGGAAGCCGATGAAGAGGGACATTTCTTTATATGTTAGCCGATGCCCTACTTGCCAGCTAGTCAAAAGTGACCAACAGAAACTTGCTGGATTGTAGCAACCGCTGGATGTTCCAGGTAGGAAGTGGGAACATATTTCCACGGACTTCATAGATGGTTTGCCCAGAACCAGAAAAGGAAATGACAGTATTTGGGTGATCGTAGATCGCTTCACGAAGACCGCCCATTTCATACCTGTCAGATCAAACAGAACTGCTCAGAGTCTGGCATAGATATACTTCAAGGAAATTGTTAGACTACATGGAGTGCCGCTCGGTATAGTCAGTGATAGAGACCCGATATTTACTAGTAAATTCTGGGAGGCATTTCAAGTAGAACTGGGAACAAAGCTGAACTTGAGCACCGCCTATCATCCTCAGACAGATGGTCAGACTGAGAGGGTGAATCGTATACTGGAAGATCTATTACGGGCTTGTGTTCTAGATTTGGGTGGATCATGGGAAGACCATCTACATTTGGCTGAATTCTCCAATAACAACAGCTACCAGGCGAGTCTGACAATGTCACCATTTGAAGCATTGTATGGTAGACCGTGCCGATCTCCTGCTTGTTGGGTCGAACCCGGTAATAGATTTGTGTTAGGGCCTGATATGATCCGAGAAGTTGCCGACAAAGTCGATTTTATTAAGAAACGATTACTCGCCGCTCAAAGCCGACAAAAGAGCTATGCCGATAAGAGAAGAAGAGATATATCGTTTGCTGTTGGCGACTATGTATATTTGAAAGTATCGCCGATGAGAGGAGTTATCCGGTTCGGTAAAACCGGGAAGTTGGCGCCCAAATTCATTTGTCCGTTTCCTATTCTGGAACGGATCGGAACTCTCGCTTATAGGGTTAAATTGCCTGATTGGTTGCCTGGAGTGCATGACGTATTCCACATATCTCAACTTCGAAAGCACGTTCATGATCCAGACTTGTTCGTGGAAGAAGCGGCTCAACAAGATATTGAAATTACTTCAGAATTAGCTGTGAGAAGAGAGCCGCTAAAGATCATTGGCAAAGAAACCAAAGAGCTGAGGAACAAGAAAGTTCACTTAGTCAAAGTGCAATGGAGTAGGGATCCGCGAGATTGTACTTGGGAAACTAAGGAGAGCATTTAGAAAGCCTATCCTAAGTGTCGAGTAGACATCTCTGATTGACTCCGGTGTAAGGTACATTTACCATACTTTACATTACCAATTAGTTCTCTATTCTGTTGTTATTTTCTTTCCATGGATGTGCACTTTATATTCTATAGTCTGAATGATTTTAAAAGAGTATAGAAATTGATTAGTAATTTTTGAAAAGTTAAAAACAATTTGATTGATTGTTTGTGTTGTGTGATAGTACATTTGATTAATTAAATTATTAAAACGATAGTTAATTTAATCAATATTAGAATGAATGGTAGAATTTATTCGATTAAATCACACATTGGACTGATTAGAAAATAGATAGAAACATATACTTGTGCATTATATATGTTTGAACAGGTAAATGGATAGCTGTTGAGTAAAGAAATTATTTGCGTGCCCGACAAATAGGTAAACCTTAATGAGTTGGATGCGAAATATTATTATATCAACTCCTGTGAATGCCATTGGATGAGGAGTGCTGGTTATTCTGTGTGTAAAAATAAATATGGCCATAGGATAGTAACAATTAATTTTGAACTACATTACATGGCATACTTCTGGAAGATAGGCATACTTCATCATATACCACATAAGCATTTGGAGCTTGTGTGACGAGGTGGAAGATTTACCATACGAGCGAGAGGCTTGTATGGCGATGACTATATTTTACAGGCTGAACTGATGACTGATATGACCATATAAAATTATAACGATAAAATTGCCATATTAATAAAAACCCCACACGGGTCTGGAGTTGACAATAATCACGTCTCTCTAATCATTAGATACGGCACATGGATCATTTATTTCCTACATGGGACAAGGATTTATCCTCTGGAGCAATTAAAATACACACTCCCTCAGGCTTTGACAGGGTGACGAGAATTTATTCTCTGGAGTTATTATCTATACACGCTCCCCTGTAAACACCAGAATATATCACTATAAATATGTGTATGCTTATTAGGATTTATTGGGTACCTAATACGGCCCAATAAATTTCCAAACCTCTCCCCGTACAAAGGAGGTTATGGCGAATTTTTTCGAAAATTCCGGGTGTTAGCCAAATTTTTGAAGAATTTGAAAATTCTCAAAAACTGAAAAGTTGGAGAATGGAAGCCAGAT
Organism: Allium sativum; assembly: GCA_030737875.1. Lineage (NCBI taxonomy): Eukaryota > Viridiplantae > Streptophyta > Magnoliopsida > Asparagales > Amaryllidaceae > Allium > Allium sativum. Next base: position 401,258,057 of record CM060922.1, on the reverse strand, counting down.
CGAACGTAGAGTTGATTAATCAAACCACTTTCGACTTTGTTCCTTTTCGGGGACGAAAAGTTTTAAGTGGAGGAGATTGTAACGACCCGGAAAATCTAAACCAATTTAAAAAAATTAAAATTGGCTAAAATAGTGGATTTTAAATATTTAAAATAAATATTTTAAATAATAAAGATGAAAACTGAGTTTAAATCGACAATTGAAAAGGAATATAATTAATTCTAATTATAAACAAGGCCTGAAATGGCGCGGTAGTTTCAAAATTTGAATTCAAACTTTGACTGGCCGTACCGGGTGCAAAATGTAACAACCCGAAAATCTGGGCCAGTTTAAAATTTTTATTTTGGTAATTTTGGTGAATTTTAATTATTTAAAATGAATTATTTTAAATAATATCGACGAGAAATTTATTTTGAATATAATTCGAACGTATATATTATACGCGTCGTCGTTAGAATATAAATAATTATATATAATTATAAAAGGAATTGAAAATGGCGCGGTAGTTCGATAATTCGATTTCAAACTTCAATTGAATGTACCGGGTGCAAAACAATCCGGATTTTAGTGAAACCAAAAATAATGGAATCTAATAGTGAATATCTTTCCAACGAATCCGAAAAATCAAGATTTCATATCAGGAATCAAAAGATATGTCCAGTTGAAAATTCTGAATAGTCGCTATGGAATTCAAGCCCTTAAAAATGGACATTTTGCAAACGACTCGGATTTCGACGAAACCAGTTTTGTTGGGTCCGTGATGTAAAGTTATTGCTAGGTTTCAAATTTCATAATTTTTCGAATCAATATGTGAGCGTGGTAAAGAAAAACGCGTTTGACCAGTTTCAGTTGATTTTAATCGACTGGAAATTGGCCATTTTTCAAACGGTCTCAGAATTCGACGAAACTAGTTTTGTTAGGACCGTATCGTCAATACGAAGCTAGAAATAATTTTTCGGGAATTTTTCTAGTTAGTATGTGACCCCGGTGATTTGAAATGTACGTTTAAAATTCAATATAGTGATTTAAATGAAAATTCAAAAGGAAACTGATTCAAACTATCAATTCAGCTTGCGGTACATAGCCCATTGTGTTCGGAATGGGGGTAAAACGCTATGGACGACAGGCGGTGGGCCTCGTTTCGAGGTCATATGTAAAAGTCAACTCTTTAGGATAAAACGAAATAATTAAATAAAAAAAAAAAAAAAAAAATAATATCTCTCTTCCATTAACCCGCTGGCCCCCCCCCCGATCATTTAACAGAAAATAAAAATAAGGAAAGAAAAAAAAAAAAAAAAAAGAAATCGAGCCGCCGCCTCCACCCTACATCCGTCGCCGCCGCGATGGAGCCACCCACCTCTGGCGCGCCTCCCTCCCTCAATCTCCGCCTTCTCCTTCTTTCCTTCCAGCCTCGAACGAAACCCCGAAGCCCTGAACCCCTCCGCTCGATTACAGCGAACCCCCCCCCCTTTGTTCCACTTCGAATCGAACCCCACTAATCCGCCTCCGCACCACCAGCTCGGACCAGCACGCCCTCCGACGATCTGCAGAAACCCCCCCCCCCCCCTTATCTGTAAGTATTTTTATTTTTATTTTTAAAAGTATTAAAAACTGTTTTTTTTTTTTGTGTAAAACTGTTTTTTTAAAAAGAAAGAAAACTGTTTTTTTTAGTTAGTAAAACTGTTTTTTTTATATAAAAGTAAAAAGAATATAAAAACTGAAAATGTTTAAAAGTTAAAAACTGGATTTTTAAGAATTTAAAAACTGAATTTTTGAATATAGAAAACTGATTTTTGTTTTAAGTTTTTAAAACAGAATTTTTAAAAGAAGTAAGTTATAAAAACTGTTTTTAAAAAGAAATTAAAAACTGATTAAAGATTTTAAAAAGAGAAAAGATTTAAACTTGAAAAGGTAAAAGAAAAGATTTGATCTTTAAAATGGAAAAGGCGGGATCTATATTTTTGTAAAAATATGATCTTTATATTTTTAAAGTATTAAAAATATGATTTTTATATTTTTAAAGTATTGAAAATATAATCTTTATAGGATAGAGAATATAAAGATATCATCTTTGTGTATGTAACGAAATAAAAATCTGATTTTTATTTTATATATGAAGCGACAGAGAAGATTGAACTTCGATAGAAAAATGGAATTTTTATATATTGAACTTCGATAGAAAAATATGATTTTTATATATTGAATATTGAACTTCGATAGAAAAATATGATTTTTATATATTGAATAGCGAACTAAAAATTCGATTTTTATATATTGAATAGCGAACTAAAAATTCGATTTTTATATATTGAATAGCGAACTAAAAATTCGATTTTTATATATTGAATAGCGAACTAAAAATTCGATTTTTATATATTGAATAGCGAACTAAAAATTCGATTTTTATATATTGAATAGCGAACTAAAAATTCGATTTTTATATATTGAATAGCGAACTAAAAATTCGATTTTTATATATTGAATAGCGAACTAAAAATTCGATTTTTACATATGTAAAGGATCCGGGCAACGAAGGTGACAAAGATGCGATAGCGATGAAGATTTCTATCAATGAAGTGCCGTGGAGCTAGGATAGCTATATGTGAGAATTTCTCACCTTTCAATTTATTTTCTAGTTATATATATATACTAGGATGCAGACGGTGCTTAGTAGCACCCGACACCCGTCCACAGACCATGGACTTGTTTGTTTGGCTGTTTGGTTATTGATTGTGATATTGGTTTGAATGTGGTTTGTGGTGTGGAAAATCGAATCGATAAATTGGTTAGGAGTAGACGTGCGCCGTTATAAGGCGAAGGAGTAAGGCTAGGTTAGACCCTTACTCCAAATTTTGTGGTTTGCAAAATGAAATTGATTTGATTGATGAGTGAATGGCGTGGGCCTTCACTAGACCGGGGATAAGGCTAGGCCTTGTCCCGTTTCTAGTATCGTGCCGTTATGCCGCCGAAATTTTCTAAAATAAGTTAGAAAAATAAAAATAGCATTTTATTTAAAGAATGAATTGAATAGAAATTCATAGGTTGAAATAAAATGTTTTATCGTTAAAAATATAATTTTTAACGTGAAGTGAATAAAATAAATATTCATTTACAAACCAGACGGTTTGTTTATGTACACCTATTTGAATGACATTGATTGGGACGATAAATTTTACACATCGCCTAACTGCACAAATAAAAAAATCAGTGTTTGATTGTTTGAAACCCCACACGGGTGTTAGGATGAAATTTGAAGTTCACTCATCCTGATTGATTAAACATGTCGATCGATTGATTGACAGGCTGTTATAAGCGTTGAATATCTATATTTGATGCTTATACAGTGTAGTGCACTTTGGTTGATGGTTGATTATTTTCAATGCTATTATATACATGTGTTGTATGAAAATCCATATAATTAATTTTATATGGTAATTGATTGGGCCTCATTCCAGTTTTGAAAAAGAAATATTTGAAAAAGAAATATTCGAAATAGAATATTTGAAAATAAAGGAATATATGAAGCCGTGTTGATTAGATTGACGCCATTTTGACGTGAACGATATTTATATCGATTTTAGAAAACGAATTCAAAATGAATTGAAAACGAATTCAAAATGAATTGAAAACGATTTCGAAATGAATTGAATTGAAAACGAATTCAAAATGAATTGAAAACGATTTCGAAATGAATTGAATTGAAAACGAATTCAAAATGAATTGAAAACGATTTCGAAATGAATTGAATTGAAAACGAATTCAAAATGAATTGAAAACGATTTCGAAATGAATTGAATTGAAAACGATTTCGAAATGAATTGAATTGAAAACGATTTCGAAATGAATTGAATTGAAAACGATTTCGAAATGAATTGAATTGAAAACGATTTCGAAATGAATTGAATTGAAAACGAATTCGAATTGAATTGAAAGTGAATTGAAAGCGAATTCAAATTGAATTGAAATTTGAATTGAAAAGAAATGAATTTTGAAACGAATCTATAAAGAAGAATTCAATTTTGCTTTGAATTGAAATGGAAGTTGAAATAGATTTTGAAACGAATTCAAAACTATTTATATAATTCGTTTTAAATAGAAATCGCCGAAGTATATATTATATATATTATATATATAATATAATGGCCTGAATAGAACGCGCCGCGCCGCGGCAGTTCGCGAATTTCGACCATTTATTTCAAACGGACATTACGGGAGATCCGACCGTCGGATTCTCCTAAAACCGGAACCGTTGGGTTCGTATCGAAAAGAGCTTTCTAACGAATATTAGAAATTAGAAATCTAACGGTTGGATTTGGAATTATGTCCAAATCAAATTCGAAAAAGGTCGCTGTAAGTGCAGTTCGATGGCCGTTGATGGAAATCGACTGTACGGGCCTTGATAAAATTATTAAAAATAGTAATAATTTGTGTAAAATCATAAGAAATGATTTGTGAAAGTTTGGGATGAAAAACTCCATATTTGAAAAGATAAAAATAGATTTTTATCGAAATGAACTAGTTTTGAACTAGAATTATAATTCTATTTATTTTTAAATAAATAAATTGAATTTGAAATGGTTTTGAAAATAACCAAAATTCCGATGATTGCATTGGAGTGGATTTGAATCGAAATTGTCTTCGGAATATTTCGATGTTGGAATTCGTGATATTACAGGTGTTGTTATGGAAATTTGAAAGATATATATTTGTATCGTTATTTCCAATACGACATTTGTTAGTCGTAGAATTCGATATTGAATATAAGCCGATATATTTTCTATTCAGAGCCTTGTATTGAATATCGAATGTGATTTGGGTTTGTCGTGAATGGTGTCTTCACTAACACTGTTCTTGAACCCAGTTGAGAAAAGATTAAATCTTTTTATTTAGATTTAATGAAGTGTACCAATTGAATGATATTTAATTGGAATTGAATTGGTATTGATTTTTGGGTTTATCGTGAACAGTGTTTTAAATAACACTTGTTCTTTAACCCGATAATTAATGGAATGTGATTTGGGTTTGTCGTGAATGGTGTCTTCACTAACACTGTTCTTGAACCCAGTTGAGAAAAGATTAAATCTTTTTATTTAGATTTAATGAAGTGTACCAATTGAATGATATTTAATTGGAATTGAATTGGTATTGATTTTTGGGTTTATCGTGAACAGTGTTTTAAATAACACTTGTTCTTTAACCCGATAATTAATGGAATGTGATTTGGGTTTGTCGTGAATGGTGTCTTCACTAACACTGTTCTTGAACCCAGTTGAGAAAAGATTAAATCTTTTTATTTAGATTTAATGAAGTGTACCAATTAAATGATATTTAATTGGAATTGAATTGGTATTGATTTTTGGGTTTATCGTGAACAGTGTTTTAAATAACACTTGTTCTTTAACCCGATAATTAATGGAATGTGATTTTGGGTTTATCGTGAATCGTGTTTTAAATGACACTGATTCTTTAACCCAGATAATGATTAAAACTAAGTGGAGTTTTAATGAATCTTTAATTAGATTGAAAAGATCGAGAATGGAGTATCACCAGTTTTGCTCCAGGCGATAGTTAAATCTTTAATTAGATTTGAACGTGAAATTTAGAAACTAACTGTCGGTTAGCCAAGCAGAATGGTTTTCTGGATATTGATCTGATGTTGGTTTCGGCCTTCGGGGTTAATATTTGGGGAATTATTCTCTTGATTAATTTATGGTTAGTGACTGATGAATTGGAATGAGGCGTATGTTGTGTTTGTGTAACACTTTTATAAAATATACGCGAGTTATTCGGGAAGACCGGGTTTATCCCATTCTGGATAACTGATACGACGATAAGTCGAAGATGAAGACGATGGTCGAAGACCGGAGTTCTTCACGTCGTTTGGGTGATAACTGATGATCTTGATTGGGCTGTACACCCAAGAAGATGGAAACAGTTGGTGATCGTCCAGACGTACTTGGAGATCGATGGATATGCGGGGTACTAGGTGCCTCCGGTTTCGTTCAGACCCAGAACGAACTTGTAAATGGACTGTGTGTCTGACATCGGATTTCATTCTGTGTGACTGATATCGGTTGCATAGGATGGTTTGCCTGTGTGGCATGCTAAGATGCAAATGATCAAGGCTTCTGTTGAAAAGCAAAGTCTTGTGGTGATGATCAAAGCACGGCCTTTGTGGCGTAGCTTTGTGTAACGTTTACCTCGCGTGTTTCACACCCGGTATGAACCAAAAACGGGAGAGGACGTCAGGGAGGGCATGTGTTTCTTTCTAGCTAAAAAGTGGCGTCAGTGGTTTTACACGCCCTGACGAGTTTGACTTATGTGGTTGTTGCTGTTGCGAGGCGCCTCGGATTGATCGGTCGTTCTCGAACCGATGGAGTCATTTAGTTGGCTCGTTTACGCCCCATAGGGCGGGGAAACGCATGTTCAGGCATTTTAATCCACTCCGTGTGGACCGGCCCTGACGATCCAAGGGTCACTCGAGCTCTGATCCTGAGGGGCGGGCTAGAGCGTCTCGAATCGGTTGAGGACTATCTTTTGCCTCGGTTCATAGATGGAAATCCAATTTCCAAATACGTGACATTTGCGGTTTTATTTGTAAACCTATATATGGCGACATGATATATGGTACCCATGCCGCCTATGATTGATACTTATGATTTGAAGTTGTTATATACACTATGCACTTATAATAGTATCAAATGATTTGTTTTAAACGTATCAAGCATTCTTTGGCTGTTATAAGGGAAAACCCTATCCCCCGGCTTGCGTTGCATTGTGTGATAGGACCTGGGTCTTATAACAGCTTCATTTTTCTTTATTTAGCATTGCGCTGTTTGTTTTATGCACTGGTATTCTTGGGAGGAAACCCGTTCCGTGTTACGGCGTGGTCCCTTGATTTACCTAACTTTGAAATAAAGATTAACTGTTTTAGTTCTCACACCAGTCACATGACTGACCTGGAGTTTATTGTTTTAACCTAAACTCTGGGTGCCCTTATTTTTGACACGGGCAGCTAGTAGTTTTGGTTTTGCAGATTTATATTCACAGGATCCTGGTTTACAGCTGGAACGATATCCGGAAAGCTTTGTATCCGTATATCTCTTCTAGTTGTTTATTGTATTATTTTCCGCTGCTATGTATTTAAATGTAATTTAAATCTCTGATATTTCTGTGTAATATTCATTTATACTCTGTATATTCTTGTAATCTGATGCATTGTTGTAATATACAATGAAAGGTTCTCCTGTACGCGTTCTGTTGTGGTTTGTTCTCGAACTATCCGACGCTTTCCTTTACGGGGAAGTTACGGGTCTTCACATTTGGTATCAGAGCTTTGGTTTACAAAGCTCAGAGAACAAGACACATTAGAACCATACGAAAGAATTCATCAGATATTGGATTAGTAATATCCAATGGGAATGACTCGTTAGAGATAGGATCAGTAGTATCCTAGAACGAGTGTGAAGAGTATATTTTTAAAATGAAAACAATTTTTGTTTTGAAAATTTAAATCAATTATTCGTATCTGATTATCTATTTATATTGAGTTGGACAGTCCAGTATATAAAGATTTTGCGTATACGTCTGATCCGCGTATATTCGAAGTTTTAATATATTGGATAGATATAGAATCATACTCTAGTGGCCCGAAGATGATTCTGATGGTTGAGTACTCATCGTCAGAATTTATATTCGTGTGACGAAGGTGTGATATCTATATATTTCCTATTGACTGGTGTGAGAACCAAAAATTAGATAGGGCCTATTGTTGTGATTTGGCATCAAAAACATGATTTTTGTATATGTATCAAAATTATGAATTTGAAACGTTAAATTCACTAATTGATTGATGTTTGTGTTGTTTGTTCATTTGTTTGCTAATTTTAAACCATTTAGCCTAATTGAATCAAATATTGACTTGTATTGAAATTTGGTCGCATTTGCTTGCATATGCATATGTATCTTTGAACAGGTCATAGCAAGGAGGCTAGAGCCAGAGAATAAAATTTGTTTGCCCGACAAATAGGTACATGTTTACTACAAAATTTACTGTTTTGTTTGGGTGGTGATGATTTTGTGAGCCTATTGGCTAGCCGCTTGGCTTTTTCTTTTTCTTTTTGAGATCTGAAGGACCGGGGAAGCTATTTGAAATTCCCCGATGCTCCCGGTGCAGGGGAGGTTATGGCGAAATTTTTCAAAAATTTAGGGTGTTAGCCAAATTTTTGAAATTTTTGAAATTCTCAGAAACTGAAAAGTTGGAGAATGGAAGCCAGATCGAGCGTAGAGTTGATTAATCAAACCACTTTCGACTTTGTTCCTTTTCGGGGACGAAAAGTTTTAAGTGGGGGAGATTGTAACAACCCGAAAATCTGGGCCAGTTTAAAATTTTTATTTTGGTAATTTTGGTGAATTTTAATTATTTAAAATGAATTATTTTAAATAATATCGACGAGAAATTTATTTTGAATATAATTCGAACGTATATATTATACGCGTCGTCGTTAGAATATAAATAATTATATATAATTATAAAAGGAATTGAAAATGGCGCGGTAGTTCGATAATTCGATTTCAAACTTCAATTGAATGTACCGGGTGCAAAACAATCCGGATTTTAGTGAAACCAAAAATAATGGAATCTAATAGTGAATATCTTTCCAACGAATCCGAAAAATCAAGATTTCATATCAGGAATCAAAAGATATGTCCAGTTGAAAATTCTGAATAGTCGCTATGGAATTCAAGCCCTTAAAAATGGACATTTTGCAAACGACTCGGATTTCGACGAAACCAGTTTTGTTGGGTCCGTGATGTAAAGTTATTGCTAGGTTTCAAATTTCATAATTTTTCGAATCAATATGTGAGCGTGGTAAAGAAAAACGCGTTTGACCAGTTTCAGTTGATTTTAATCGACTGGAAATTGGCCATTTTTCAAACGGTCTCAGAATTCGACGAAACTAGTTTTGTTAGGACCGTATCGTCAATACGAAGCTAGAAATAATTTTTCGGGAATTTTTCTAGTTAGTATGTGACCCCGGTGATTTGAAATGTACGTTTAAAATTCAATATAGTGATTTAAATGAAAATTCAAAAGGAAACTGATTCAAACTATCAATTCAGCTTGCGGTACATAGCCCATTGTGTTCGGAATGGGGGTAAAACGCTATGGACGACAGGCGGTGGGCCTCGTTTCGAGGTCATATGTAAAAGTCAACTCTTTAGGATAAAACGAAATAATTAAATAAAAAAAAAAAAAAAAAAATAATATCTCTCTTCCATTAACCCGCTGGCCCCCCCCCCCGATCATTTAACAGAAAATAAAAATAAGGAAAGAAAAAAAAAAAAAAAAAAGAAATCGAGCCGCCGCCTCCACCCTACATCCGTCGCCGCCGCGATGGAGCCACCCACCTCTGGCGCGCCTCCCTCCCTCAATCTCCGCCTTCTCCTTCTTTCCTTCCAGCCTCGAACGAAACCCCGAAGCCCTGAACCCCTCCGCTCGATTACAGCGAACCCCCCCCCTTTGTTCCACTTCGAATCGAACCCCACTAATCCGCCTCCGCACCACCAGCTCGGACCAGCACGCCCTCCGACGATCTGCAGAAACCCCCCCCCCCCTTATCTGTAAGTATTTTTATTTTTATTTTTAAAAGTATTAAAAACTGTTTTTTTTTTTTGTGTAAAACTGTTTTTTTAAAAAGAAAGAAAACTGTTTTTTTTAGTTAGTAAAACTGTTTTTTTTATATAAAAGTAAAAAGAATATAAAAACTGAAAATGTTTAAAAGTTAAAAACTGGATTTTTAAGAATTTAAAAACTGAATTTTTGAATATAGAAAACTGATTTTTGTTTTAAGTTTTTAAAACAGAATTTTTAAAAGAAGTAAGTTATAAAAACTGTTTTTAAAAAGAAATTAAAAACTGATTAAAGATTTTAAAAAGAGAAAAGATTTAAACTTGAAAAGGTAAAAGAAAAGATTTGATCTTTAAAATGGAAAAGGCGGGATCTATATTTTTGTAAAAATATGATCTTTATATTTTTAAAGTATTAAAAATATGATTTTTATATTTTTAAAGTATTGAAAATATAATCTTTATAGGATAGAGAATATAAAGATATCATCTTTGTGTATGTAACGAAATAAAAATCTGATTTTTATTTTATATATGAAGCGACAGAGAAGATTGAACTTCGATAGAAAAATGGAATTTTTATATATTGAACTTCGATAGAAAAATATGATTTTTATATATTGAATATTGAACTTCGATAGAAAAATATGATTTTTATATATTGAATAGCGAACTAAAAATTCGATTTTTATATATTGAATAGCGAACTAAAAATTCGATTTTTATATATTGAATAGCGAACTAAAAATTCGATTTTTATATATTGAATAGCGAACTAAAAATTCGATTTTTATATATTGAATAGCGAACTAAAAATTCGATTTTTATATATTGAATAGCGAACTAAAAATTCGATTTTTATATATTGAATAGCGAACTAAAAATTCGATTTTTATATATTGAATAGCGAACTAAAAATTCGATTTTTACATATGTAAAGGATCCGGGCAACGAAGGTGACAAAGATGCGATAGCGATGAAGATTTCTATCAATGAAGTGCCGTGGAGCTAGGATAGCTATATGTGAGAATTTCTCACCTTTCAATTTATTTTCTAGTTATATATATATACTAGGATGCAGACGGTGCTTAGTAGCACCCGACACCCGTCCACAGACCATGGACTTGTTTGTTTGGCTGTTTGGTTATTGATTGTGATATTGGTTTGAATGTGGTTTGTGGTGTGGAAAATCGAATCGATAAATTGGTTAGGAGTAGACGTGCGCCGTTATAAGGCGAAGGAGTAAGGCTAGGTTAGACCCTTACTCCAAATTTTGTGGTTTGCAAAATGAAATTGATTTGATTGATGAGTGAATGGCGTGGGCCTTCACTAGACCGGGGATAAGGCTAGGCCTTGTCCCGTTTCTAGTATCGTGCCGTTATGCCGCCGAAATTTTCTAAAATAAGTTAGAAAAATAAAAATAGCATTTTATTTAAAGAATGAATTGAATAGAAATTCATAGGTTGAAATAAAATGTTTTATCGTTAAAAATATAATTTTTAACGTGAAGTGAATAAAATAAATATTCATTTACAAACCAGACGGTTTGTTTATGTACACCTATTTGAATGACATTGATTGGGACGATAAATTTTACACATCGCCTAACTGCACAAATAAAAAAATCAGTGTTTGATTGTTTGAAACCCCACACGGGTGTTAGGATGAAATTTGAAGTTCACTCATCCTGATTGATTAAACATGTCGATCGATTGATTGACAGGCTGTTATAAGCGTTGAATATCTATATTTGATGCTTATACAGTGTAGTGCACTTTGGTTGATGGTTGATTATTTTCAATGCTATTATATACATGTGTTGTATGAAAATCCATATAATTAATTTTATATGGTAATTGATTGGGCCTCATTCCAGTTTTGAAAAAGAAATATTTGAAAAAGAAATATTCGAAATAGAATATTTGAAAATAAAGGAATATATGAAGCCGTGTTGATTAGATTGACGCCATTTTGACGTGAACGATATTTATATCGATTTTAGAAAACGAATTCAAAATGAATTGAAAACGAATTCAAAATGAATTGAAAACGATTTCGAAATGAATTGAATTGAAAACGAATTCAAAATGAATTGAAAACGATTTCGAAATGAATTGAATTGAAAACGAATTCAAAATGAATTGAAAACGATTTCGAAATGAATTGAATTGAAAACGAATTCAAAATGAATTGAAAACGATTTCGAAATGAATTGAATTGAAAACGATTTCGAAATGAATTGAATTGAAAACGATTTCGAAATGAATTGAATTGAAAACGATTTCGAAATGAATTGAATTGAAAACGATTTCGAAATGAATTGAATTGAAAACGAATTCGAATTGAATTGAAAGTGAATTGAAAGCGAATTCAAATTGAATTGAAATTTGAATTGAAAAGAAATGAATTTTGAAACGAATCTATAAAGAAGAATTCAATTTTGCTTTGAATTGAAATGGAAGTTGAAATAGATTTTGAAACGAATTCAAAACTATTTATATAATTCGTTTTAAATAGAAATCGCCGAAGTATATATTATATATATTATATATATAATATAATGGCCTGAATAGAACGCGCCGCGCCGCGGCAGTTCGCGAATTTCGACCATTTATTTCAAACGGACATTACGGGAGATCCGACCGTCGGATTCTCCTAAAACCGGAACCGTTGGGTTCGTATCGAAAAGAGCTTTCTAACGAATATTAGAAATTAGAAATCTAACGGTTGGATTTGGAATTATGTCCAAATCAAATTCGAAAAAGGTCGCTGTAAGTGCAGTTCGATGGCCGTTGATGGAAATCGACTGTACGGGCCTTGATAAAATTATTAAAAATAGTAATAATTTGTGTAAAATCATAAGAAATGATTTGTGAAAGTTTGGGATGAAAAACTCCATATTTGAAAAGATAAAAATAGATTTTTATCGAAATGAACTAGTTTTGAACTAGAATTATAATTCTATTTATTTTTAAATAAATAAATTGAATTTGAAATGGTTTTGAAAATAACCAAAATTCCGATGATTGCATTGGAGTGGATTTGAATCGAAATTGTCTTCGGAATATTTCGATGTTGGAATTCGTGATATTACAGGTGTTGTTATGGAAATTTGAAAGATATATATTTGTATCGTTATTTCCAATACGACATTTGTTAGTCGTAGAATTCGATATTGAATATAAGCCGATATATTTTCTATTCAGAGCCTTGTATTGAATATCGAATGTGATTTGGGTTTGTCGTGAATGGTGTCTTCACTAACACTGTTCTTGAACCCAGTTGAGAAAAGATTAAATCTTTTTATTTAGATTTAATGAAGTGTACCAATTGAATGATATTTAATTGGAATTGAATTGGTATTGATTTTTGGGTTTATCGTGAACAGTGTTTTAAATAACACTTGTTCTTTAACCCGATAATTAATGGAATGTGATTTGGGTTTGTCGTGAATGGTGTCTTCACTAACACTGTTCTTGAACCCAGTTGAGAAAAGATTAAATCTTTTTATTTAGATTTAATGAAGTGTACCAATTGAATGATATTTAATTGGAATTGAATTGGTATTGATTTTTGGGTTTATCGTGAACAGTGTTTTAAATAACACTTGTTCTTTAACCCGATAATTAATGGAATGTGATTTGGGTTTGTCGTGAATGGTGTCTTCACTAACACTGTTCTTGAACCCAGTTGAGAAAAGATTAAATCTTTTTATTTAGATTTAATGAAGTGTACCAATTAAATGATATTTAATTGGAATTGAATTGGTATTGATTTTTGGGTTTATCGTGAACAGTGTTTTAAATAACACTTGTTCTTTAACCCGATAATTAATGGAATGTGATTTTGGGTTTATCGTGAATCGTGTTTTAAATGACACTGATTCTTTAACCCAGATAATGATTAAAACTAAGTGGAGTTTTAATGAATCTTTAATTAGATTGAAAAGATCGAGAATGGAGTATCACCAGTTTTGCTCCAGGCGATAGTTAAATCTTTAATTAGATTTGAACGTGAAATTTAGAAACTAACTGTCGGTTAGCCAAGCAGAATGGTTTTCTGGATATTGATCTGATGTTGGTTTCGGCCTTCGGGGTTAATATTTGGGGAATTATTCTCTTGATTAATTTATGGTTAGTGACTGATGAATTGGAATGAGGCGTATGTTGTGTTTGTGTAACACTTTTATAAAATATACGCGAGTTATTCGGGAAGACCGGGTTTATCCCATTCTGGATAACTGATACGACGATAAGTCGAAGATGAAGACGATGGTCGAAGACCGGAGTTCTTCACGTCGTTTGGGTGATAACTGATGATCTTGATTGGGCTGTACACCCAAGAAGATGGAAACAGTTGGTGATCGTCCAGACGTACTTGGAGATCGATGGATATGCGGGGTACTAGGTGCCTCCGGTTTCGTTCAGACCCAGAACGAACTTGTAAATGGACTGTGTGTCTGACATCGGATTTCATTCTGTGTGACTGATATCGGTTGCATAGGATGGTTTGCCTGTGTGGCATGCTAAGATGCAAATGATCAAGGCTTCTGTTGAAAAGCAAAGTCTTGTGGTGATGATCAAAGCACGGCCTTTGTGGCGTAGCTTTGTGTAACGTTTACCTCGCGTGTTTCACACCCGGTATGAACCAAAAACGGGAGAGGACGTCAGGGAGGGCATGTGTTTCTTTCTAGCTAAAAAGTGGCGTCAGTGGTTTTACACGCCCTGACGAGTTTGACTTATGTGGTTGTTGCTGTTGCGAGGCGCCTCGGATTGATCGGTCGTTCTCGAACCGATGGAGTCATTTAGTTGGCTCGTTTACGCCCCATAGGGCGGGGAAACGCATGTTCAGGCATTTTAATCCACTCCGTGTGGACCGGCCCTGACGATCCAAGGGTCACTCGAGCTCTGATCCTGAGGGGCGGGCTAGAGCGTCTCGAATCGGTTGAGGACTATCTTTTGCCTCGGTTCATAGATGGAAATCCAATTTCCAAATACGTGACATTTGCGGTTTTATTTGTAAACCTATATATGGCGACATGATATATGGTACCCATGCCGCCTATGATTGATACTTATGATTTGAAGTTGTTATATACACTATGCACTTATAATAGTATCAAATGATTTGTTTTAAACGTATCAAGCATTCTTTGGCTGTTATAAGGGAAAACCCTATCCCCCGGCTTGCGTTGCATTGTGTGATAGGACCTGGGTCTTATAACAGCTTCATTTTTCTTTATTTAGCATTGCGCTGTTTGTTTTATGCACTGGTATTCTTGGGAGGAAACCCGTTCCGTGTTACGGCGTGGTCCCTTGATTTACCTAACTTTGAAATAAAGATTAACTGTTTTAGTTCTCACACCAGTCACATGACTGACCTGGAGTTTATTGTTTTAACCTAAACTCTGGGTGCCCTTATTTTTGACACGGGCAGCTAGTAGTTTTGGTTTTGCAGATTTATATTCACAGGATCCTGGTTTACAGCTGGAACGATATCCGGAAAGCTTTGTATCCGTATATCTCTTCTAGTTGTTTATTGTATTATTTTCCGCTGCTATGTATTTAAATGTAATTTAAATCTCTGATATTTCTGTGTAATATTCATTTATACTCTGTATATTCTTGTAATCTGATGCATTGTTGTAATATACAATGAAAGGTTCTCCTGTACGCGTTCTGTTGTGGTTTGTTCTCGAACTATCCGACGCTTTCCTTTACGGGGAAGTTACGGGTCTTCACACAAAACAAAGCGGATTTGAGTGAAACCAAAAATATTTAAATCTGTTAGTGAATACCTTTCTAACGAATCTGAAAAATCGAAGTTTCATAGCGGGATGCAAAAGTTATGGCCAAATGAATTTTCAGAAAGGTCGCTATAGAAATTATATAGCCCGTGAAAATGGCCATTTTGCAAACGACCTCGGAATTCGACGAAACCACTTTTGTTGGATCCTGGGTGTGAAGTTATTGCTAGGTTTCAAATTGCATAATTTTTGAAGTTAATATGTGAGCGTGGCAGAGGATAATGTGTTTTGGTCAATTACAGTTAAATTGGATCGACCAGAAATGGGCCATTTTTCAAATGGTCTCAGAATTCGACGAAACTAGTTTTGTTGGGACCGTATCGTCAAAACATAGCTAGATTTATTTTTCTGGAATTTTTCGAATCAGTTTGTGGCCCTGACAAATTGAAATGTACGTTCAAATTAAATATCGAATGTTTTATATTTTAATTTGAAGTAAAACTGACTGAAACAGTCGAATGGGCCTACGAAACATATCCCATTGTGTTCGGAATGGGGGTAAAACGCTAGCGACGACATTCATTTGGTTTGGATTGGAGGTCGTGTCAGAAAACCCCTTTTAAAACCTTCCGGCCAATCAAATTTTTTATTTAAAAAAAAGAAAAATTCTCAGAACCCCCCCCCCCCCCGATAAACGACGGAAGCAACTCGAAACTTCCCGAGCTTTTTACCGCCGCCACAATCATCTTCAGGCCAGGTTTCAGTTGGGTTTTTTGAAGTCCTCCTCTCCCTCTTCAAATCAAGACAAACCGCATCCTCCATCGTTCAACCCTGGTCGAGATCGTGCTCCGTGAAGTGGGCGACTTCAAATTCCCACCGTGGCCACGTCAGACCACCGAACTAGCCCCACCACCACGCGCAGGGGCGCCTTTCCAAGCTTGACATCGTGGTGTAGCCCGATCGAAGAATCGTTGTGCGGATTGAAAGATTTCTCCATCTCTAATTTCGAAGAACAGCACAAGGTATACGGCCTTGTTAAAGTTAAAGGAAAACAACATTTAAAAGTGTCGCAAAGTTTGTTTATCAAATAAAAATCATATCTTTTTGCTGTGTTATCGAAATTCAGTGAAACAAGAGACAGTGGACTCGTGTGGACGTCTTCTACATTCTATAAGAGACCGCATATTTTTCTGAGCCTTCTGCTATTTTTGGTGGAGTGGAACCCAATGTGAGATTTCTAATTTATAAACAATATGGAAAACGACGATGTATAAATTATATAGTCGATGTATGAGTTATATAAGCGTTGTACACCTCTTGTATAAGCGTTGTATAAGTTGTACGTTCGATGTATAAGTTATATATGCGTTGTAAAAATTATATATGTGTTGAAATAGAAGTGAAATGCTATATATGTATGTATATATATATATACGCCCCTCGTTCACAAACCATGAACGATATTTATTGGTTGTGATTGGTGTGAAAATTGATTGATAGCGAATGGTTGATTGAAATTGTTTGTGGTTGAAATTGATTGATTGTGGTTGAAAAATACCCGTTTGTGGTTGAGAAATATTTGGTTGAAACAACATAGAAATAGTTTGTGGAAATGAAAAAAATATACATGCCGCCTGTGTGCGAACTAGATGCATGATTCCCCATTGTCAAAAGCTGCGGGACTTTAAGGTAGAGCGAGGAGCCGTACTAGGGACGGTCTTGGTTTTAACTACCCTGCCGTTATGCTACCGAAATTTTGAATAATATTCATGTGTTAGAATTATTTTCCTGTATTGAAACTATATTCGTCTGTGGAATAGAAAACCTTCATGTGTTGAATCGATATTCATTCGTTGAATAGAAATTCATGTGTTAAATGGTATTCGTGTTTTAAATATAAAAATCACCTTTTTATCTATATATACCAATTATAGAAAACCTTCATGTGTTGAATAGATATTCATTCGTTGAATAGAAATTCATGTGTTGAATGGTATTCGTGTTTTAAATATAAAAATCACCTTTTTATCTATATATACCAATTATAGAAAACCTTCATGTGTTGAATCGATATTCATTCGTTGAATAGAAATTCATATGTTGAATGGTATTCGTGTTTTAAATATAAAAATCACCTTTTTATCTATATATACCAATTATAGAAAACCTTCATGTGTTGAATCAATATTCATTCGTTGAATAGAAATTCATGTGTTGAATGGTATTCGTGTTTTGAATAAATTGTTGTTAACAATAAAAATCACATTTTACTCTATATATACAAACTATAGAAAACCTTCATGTGTTGAATTGAAATTCATTCGTTGAATTGAGATTCATGTGTTGAATGGTATTCATATTTTGAAAGAAATTGTTTTATAATAAAAATCCTATTTTTATCATCAATATGAATTATATAAAATAATCTTGTTTTGAAATAAATTGTTTTATAATAAAAATCCTATTTTTATCACCTATATTAACTATATAAAATAGTCGAGTTTTGAAATAAATTGTTTTACATTAAAAATCACATTTTTATTATATACATGAATTGTTAAAAATAGTGAAGTGTTGAAATTGAAAACAGTTGGATAAAAATATCATTTTTATCAAATGTATGAAAATCATATAGTTTTGAAATCGAAGAATCGATATATATATAAAAATAGAATTGAAATATATCGAATAATGAAGTTGCAGTCCGTATTTTGAAACCGTAATTTCAAACGATTAGTGCGGGAGATCCGACCATCGGATTTTCCCGAAACCGCAATTGTTGGGTTCGCTTTGGAAATATCTTTCCAACGGCACCAACTTTGTAAAGATCCAACGGTTGGATTGTCTGGAATGTTTAATTCAAATCTGAAGAAAAACAGCGCCATAATCGATTATATTTATATATATATATATATATAAATATGATCATACTTAATCGAATAACGACGCTGCAGTTCGTATTTTGAAATCGAAACTTCAAATGATTATACCGGGAGATCCGACCGTCGGATTTTCCCGAAACTGGAACCGTTGGATTCATTTTGAAAAGATCTTTCTAATGATGTAAATTTTGTGAAGATCCAACGGTTAGATTTTCAGATATGTGTAAATCAAATCTGAAGAAAAACAGCGCCAGGGCTGCGTTATGGCCCGAAGCGTCGTTTGAATAAATTGGTTATTTTAAAATAAATAAAAATAGCGATAAATCGTTATAAAATATTATAAACGATATGGATGTGAAATTTAGAAATTAACTGAAGGTTAGCTAAGTCGAATGGTTTCCTGGATTTTGATCTGATGTTGGTTTCGGCCTTCGGGTTAATATTTGGGAAATCGTTCTCTTACTGATTGACGGTTAGTGACTAATGAATTGAAATGATGCGTATGTAGTGTTTGTGTAGCACGTATTTATTATATACGCGAGTTGCTCAGAAAGACCGGGTTTATCCCATTCTGACTAACTGAATCGACGATAAGATATTGATGATGAAGACGGTGGTTGAAGATCGGAAATTTTCACCTCGTTTGGATGGTAAATGATGTTCTGATTGGGAGGCATCCCGAAATATGGATAATGAGTGGTGATCGTCCAGATGTACGTGGAGAACGATGGGTTTGCGAGGTATATAGTGCCTCCGGTTTCGTTCAGACCCAGAACGGACTTGCAAATGGATTGTGTGTCGGACATTGGAATTTATTCCGTGTGATTGATAGCCATCAGTTGCATGGCGTGAATTGCCTGTGTGACATGCTAAGATGCAGTGATCAAGGCTTCTGTTGAAAAGCAAAGTCTTGTGATGATGATTAAAGCACCGCCTGTGTGGCGTAGCTTTGTGTATAACGTGAATTCGCGAGCCTCACACCCCGGTGTGAACCAGCAACGGGAGAGGACCTCAGGGAGGACATGCGTTTCTTTCTAGCTAGAAGTGGCGTCAGTGGTTTTACACGCCCTGACGAGTTTGACTTATGTGGTTGTTATTATTGTGAGGCACCTCAGTTAGATCGGACGATCCGGGTCCGATGGAGTCATTCGTTGGCTCATTTACGCCCCAAAGGGCGGGGAAACGCAGTGTTCAGGAATTTTAATCCACATCGGTGGACCAGCCCTGACGATCCAAGGGTCGATGCGCTCTGACCCTGAGGTTCGGGCTAGAAGTCTTGAAGTCGGTATGGACTATCTTTTGCCTTGGTTCATGGCGGAAATCCAATTTCCAAATACGTGACCGTGCGGTTTTGATTGTGTATATATATATATATGGCGACATGATATATGGTACCCATGCCGTCTATGATTGATAGTTATGATTGAAATGTTTTTTGAAACCTATAAACACTAGTAATAATATCAAATGCTTTTGTTTTATTCGTATCAAGCATATTTTGACCATTATAAGGTAAAACTCTATCCTCCGGTTTGCGTTGCATTGTGTGATGGGAACTGAGTCTTATAATGGCTTCATTTTTATAAAAAGCATTGCGATGTTTAAAAGAATTATTTGTTTTAAAGCACTGGCGATCCAATGGAGTAAACCCGTTCCACGAAAGTGTCGTGGTCCTGTGATTAGCCATATTTCAAATGTGTTGAGTAGATTTCTCATACCAGTCCCATGACTGACTCGTAGTTTGTTTCACTTTCAAACTCGGGTGCCCCTTTTTCTACATGGGCAGCCTTGTATTCAGGTTTAGCAGGCTCTTTCCGGATAGCTGGAGCTGAAGATGGATTCTATCATTTATCTCTTTTTATGCTGTTCAGCTCCTATTGTACATTATGTTTGTTTTCCGCTGTAGACATTTATGTATAGTTGAACTGTATTTGTACTAAGTATGATCCTGTATACTGTGTAACTCTGATGATTACGTTTATCTAGTATATTCTATTGTTCATTTTCTGGTGTATTTATTTATTTCTGTTCTGCTATTATCTGTTTACGTGTTATATTCCAAGGATTACCCTTGCCACCGTCAGTATGGGGTTTGGGGTCGTCACAATTAATATTTTGGGGTTTCAAAATATGAGTCAACCTACTAATATTATTATATTTTTGGGATTGTGGTACATCGCCTATCATAACGATATTTTTATTTTTGTCGATAAAGGCCCCTAATAAAAATAAAATCTTGTGTAGCATGGTACGCTAAAATCTAATGTATACACACGCTACTTTTTTTGAAATGATCATCAAAACTTGTCTCACATACTTCAATACGTTCACCTTTCCATTGTTTAACTTAACTATTCACGTGACTTATCTCAACCCCATGTTCTTTTATTTCTCATATATTGGTAATACCAGCAAGTCCCACATCAATGGTATTAACATCTCCATGTGCCATGATTTAACATTTCATTCAAATCATGCTATATTTTCATATCTCTGCATGCCCTCTCTACTGGGTCTACATCATGTACAGCCTCTCCACCTACAACCGCAGCCTGCCAAGTGAATTGTCAAGCATCATGCAACGAATGGCTATTTCAAATTGTCACTTATACTATGGTAAGTTCTTTCAGACTACATGGGTCTTCTGGGCTACTGACATGAATGGTGCGGAAACTAGAATATAGAATAAAGTAAATCTAAACTAAAAAGATACTCACAGCAGACCTTTGCCCTGGTACACATCGAATTGTTCTAATCAAAAATAGAGTACCCAACCCATTAAATAAGTGTACAACAAGCTTTGCTCTTATCAAATCAAATACCCGTAAGCTTCATGCCTAAGCTATGCACCATAGAGTTTTCAAAATCGAAATAGCGAAAGTACATATGCAGTTTTCTTTGAATAGACTTAAGAGCAGACCTATGTATCTTTTTCCCTAAAACTTCATTTGCTGAAGAAAGGAGCATGGTAAGCCTAATCTACCCTAAACGCTACGTTCTGTACATATACACAGTTTTACACATGCTAACCTATGTATCAGAGCCTAGAAATGCAGACCTCAACGTGCTTTCAAATCAAACACTGTTTTAAGAAGTGAGAATACATGCAGACCTATTTTCAAGCTGGCCTATGCCGTCAAGCCCACACAGGCTTACCTATCGATTCTCTAACCTTCATGGCGAAGCAACCATATAGACTAACAGCTAACCTAACATCTATGAAACCGAAATTAATCTTATCCTCGATTTTCTACGTCTGTAAATATGAGCAACCATTTACTGAAAGAAAAAGGGGCTTCCTTCATTTTCTGCAGCAAGCCGTGACCTTTTATAGCCTTGAAAATTTTAAAATCAACATTTTAATCCACAAACGAGTTCGAAACAGTCCGTGTTAGTAGCAGTTCTCATATGGGAGGAAGCAGGTAAATGGGTTTGATACCTGCACTAGAGAATGGCAGGTTTTGGGATGGGTGTAAAATAGTAAAGGCGGTAGCATGTTGGAACGGATGAAGTGTGAAAATACTGGAGAGCCCGCGCATTAAGAAGAGGAGTCCATGGTGAATTACGTTTGGATTTTTATGAAGTATTGGTGAAAAATGGAAGATGAGGCTACTGGAAGATGAAGAAAGCAAGTGAAGGACAGAGATGGAAATGGTGTATATGGGGAGGGGTGCACTATTGGTTGCGGTCACCATGGGAAGACGTGAGAAAGTTGCAGTCGCATTTTAGTGGAGGGGTATGTGTTGGCGTTGAGGAGTGCATGGCGGTCTGAGGCCTTGCATGGACATGGGTGTGTATAAAAATGAAGGGATGTGCTGTATGTGTTCATGAGAGGTGGGGGGGGAGTACACCATGAGGATTGAAGGAACGGCGTAGTACAATAACCAACGCGTTAAACCTGCTGTCATGTTAAGGTTTGGTTCAAACTAGTTTTAATTAATTTATTTTAAGTTTAATGGGTGGTTTAGGAGAAGTAATGTTGGTTTCTCTGTTTTAGGAAGAATTCAGGGTATTTCCACGTACACAGTAGAAGACACGTGAATGAACAGTACCAGCAATTAAGGTAAATAATATAAAATTTAGTTAACCGTAATTTATTAAAACAATGTCAATATTGTGATGTTATAATTTGGTCAGATGTTAACGGAATCAGATGGTACCGCTAATGTTAGAATTTCAACGAAGAAATCTACATTGTAGAACTCCCATGGCGAAGAACGTAGACTGGGATTTTTGGAAGAATTTTAATGCTTGTTTCATGTTAAACGAAACTAAAGCACAATCGTCAACAAAGAACCAAGGTGAGTAAATCTCACTAACTCTGCTCAATCTATATTTTTATAAAATATTTTTAGAATTGATAAATGATGGTTGTTTGCTGTGTATTGGCTATTTGGTTGAATTGCTAGTTAATTGGTTTAAATATCGATAATGATATATATACATCGTTAATCGAATATTGATTCTGCTTATTAGAATATTTCATACTCGTGTTATTTATGTTGATTAACATCTGTGGTTGCAGGGAAACAGGTCGGAGGGACTCAACTGGGTTCCTCAACATTTATTTTACTGTTTTTGTCATATATGGCGTATATGATGTGATGTAAAATCTGTTGTTGATTTTGTATGGTTGAATGATACTGATCATTGTTATATCATAGGGAATACTGGAATGTTAAAAAGGAAATTTTCAATGTTATAATCAAAAGATTGTATAAGAAGAAAAATATTCATTTAGAAAATAAATAGATTAAAAAAGGAATATTTATTTGTTAATCAAATAGATAAAATTGAAGGGAAATATTTGTAAAACATTTACAAATAGAATTGAAAAGGAATATTTATTTGAAATTAAATAGAATAGAGAGGGGAAATTTGTGTAAAACAGACAGAAAGGAAATAGTTAGAATCATCAAAGGAAAATTTATTTGGTAAATAAATTGATTTTAAAAGGATATACTTGAAAAGTGACTAGAATTGTATAAAAGGAGAATTTTACATTTGAAAGGTTTAGACCCGTGCTTCGCACACGGGTATAACGTGTCATGGATTTAAAGCAAAGTTTTTAAATAGAATCTATTCTGACCAATAGACTGAGAAGGATAATTTATAAATAGTATTTTATAAATCAAATGAAATGTTTATCATTGGATAAATAGAATATATAATTCAGGAGTTATATAGAGAAGCAAGAATTGATTTCAACATCGATATTTGAAACTGAATAATCAAGTAAGTTAATCAAGTTGAGTTAATCGAAGGAAGAGTTAATCGAATATAGTTTATTCGAAAGGAGATTTATTGAATGTAATCATTCATAGGAAGTTAATCAAATATAAATCATTCGAAGAGATATTTTCGAATATAGTTATTCGAAGAAAGAGTTATCGGATATAGTTTATTCGAAAAGGAGCTATCAAATAGAGATTATTCGGAAAAGAGAATTATATGTTGAATTCGATTATATCGAATTCGGGAAAGTAATATTTGCTTTCCGGTTTAATCAAGATTTACTTGTTTATTTATAGATTAGTGGTTTAGTTATTTAGTTAAATTAAGGAATAAAAGTTACATTTTGAAGTTGGATATTTAAGAAAAAAGGAATTATAACGCTATAGTTAAAATCAATGTTTTAAAATAAAGAAGGGGATTCATAAATAGAATTTGAGTTACGTAAGGAAGGTTTTTAAAGTTTTGAAAGGTGAACTTTGTCTATTTCGAGGTTAGGAATGTTGTTCAGTTAAGGTCTGAGAGGTAATTATACCCCAACTTGATTGACTTCGTTTTTAACTAAGAAATGGTTAAGGTTCGATAGTGAAGATTGGTTAAGTGAATTTAGTTAATGAGTGTAATGGTTTATATTGGCTTAATGATGTTTTATTTAAACATCTATTGAATAAATTTTGGAAACATTTTCCAAATATAACCAGAGATATTTTCTATTCATAGAAAATGAAATGTTAATGAGAAAGAATACTAGAATGACAGTGATACGGGAAAACAGAGATGGAAATGTTTTCCAGTGATTGATGATGTATATTTTCTAAATTTAGAAAATAAGAATTTACAAATAGATAGAAATGGATAAATTAAAGATAATTTTGTAGAAAGAGATAAATGTGGATTGATGATTGATCGATAGAATTTTCATCTGGAAATAATATCGTTGTTTGCACACCTGTTTTCTTTGATAGTTAAATCACCGACTATCGAAGTTTTTGACCATTTTTCCATCGTCAATATGGAGAGACCAGGATCAGATATATTATTTGAAAACCACTCTGTATGGACGTTAGCGTTGCGATCAAATATTGAAGGCGGAGTTATGCAAGGGCTATCCTGTTTACAAAATAGTGCTTTCATTTTATCCAGGCCCAGGACAAACGTGAATGGACGAATGTTTGATAGAGTATATCTAAAGGATCGTATAAGTTGATCTCTTCAAACGTACTTACGTTTGGTGGCAGAGGAACTCATTTCTCTTAGCTTTATACCCATGGTATTTTTGGAGAAATCAATTTGTGATTTGACGGGTATGACGATGTGGCATTCAAAGTAAATGAATGTATGATCTGTCAAAGATACGTTATGACCTCAATCCTCATCAACCAGGAAATGACAAAAATCGAGCAGGCAGCATGGCTGTGTAGGTCGCTCCCATTAGGGTGTATATCACCTATCTAGAGAAAATCCATTTCATTCTTTATCTATGTTCGATGCTGTACCTTTTCGGTAAGACGGTGGGTATCTCCCAACCGTTGGTGATATACATTCCATACACTCAAGAGAAATGAGTGGTCGGTCATGTGTGGGCCGGGTTGCAAGATGTTCTTGTTGAACCGAGTGTATTCGTCTCTAGAGATACACTTTCGGTAGGTGGTCCCATACCTTGTCATAGTTGGAATCCAATCTCCAATAAGAGCCCGTGGTTTTTGTTTGTATACTATATATATGGAACGTGAGATGCAAGCGTTCTGCTAGATTCTAATTACTTGTGATTAGACATTATTATAATATCAGGGAAGTATTGATTTCCATAAACTGTTTTGGGTTATTGTAAGGTAAAAGCCGTCCGTGTTTATGTGTGGATCGGTCTTACTATTATCTTTTCGTTTGAAAAGGATTTTG
This sequence comes from Allium sativum, assembly GCA_030737875.1. NCBI lineage: Eukaryota > Viridiplantae > Streptophyta > Magnoliopsida > Asparagales > Amaryllidaceae > Allium > Allium sativum. Next base: position 401,232,668 of record CM060922.1, on the reverse strand, counting down.
AAAAGTTAAATCGATGATTTGAGTTTACTCACACCAGTCCCATGACTGACCCAGAGTTTATTTTGTTTTGTTTTCCCTAAACTCTTAGGTGCCCAAATTTGTACGGGCAGTCAAGTAGTTCAGGTCTTTACAGATATACTTTGAAGGAACTTGGAGCAGGAGGCTTCAGCACTAAAGATATATAGTTTAGTTCCGTTGTGATGTTGTGTGATAATGGTATGTATATGCTGATACAAGTTATATTCCCAAAGTTATGTTGTATATTATATTTTAATCGTTCCGCTGTGAGATTCGTGTTTACTCTGATTGTGTTCTTCTTCTTCTTCTATTCTAATTTTCTATTTTATCTATTCTCACCCTCTAAATTCTTTCTATTAATGATCTGGAATGTTCGATACCTGAATATTTAACATGGGTTTTATGTTGATTTTCGGGGTCGAAAATACCAGTTCGTTAAAAACTAGTTTTTAACTAGAATTATAATTCATTTATTTTTGAAATAAATAAAGTGGATTTGAAATGGTTTTAAAAGTAATCAGAATTTCCAATAATTGAATTGGAACGGATTTGAATCGAAATTGTCTTTGGAATATTTCGATGTTGGATTTCGTGATGATACAGATATTGTTATGGGAATTTGAAAGATATATTTATATCGTTATTTCCAATACGATATTTGTTGGTCGTATAATTTGATATTGAATATAAGACGATATATTTTCGATTTAGAGCCTTGTATTTAATATCAAATGTGATTTGGGTTTGTTGTGAATGGTGTCTTTATTAACACTGTCCTTAAACCCAGTTGAGAAAAAGATTAAATCTTTTTATTTAGATTTAATGAAGTGTACCAATTATATGGTATTTAATTGGAATTGAATTTTGGGTTTATTGTGAACGGTGTTTTGAATAACGCTTGTTCTTTAACCCGATAATTAATGGAATATGATTTTGGGTTTATCGTGAACCGTGTTTTAGATGACATTGGTTCTTTAACCTAATTAAAGACAGGATACTAATTTTTGGGAAGATTAAAACTAAGTGGAGTTTTAATGAATCTTTAATTAGATTGAAGCGATCGAGAATGTAGTATCACCAGTTTGGCTCCAGGCGATAGTTAAATCTTTAATTAGATTTGAACGTGAAATGGTAATTGAATTTACCGATAACACCATGGTGTTAGATATGAAGTATTACTAGTTTTACTTCATGGGATGAATAGGTTGGGATTGGGAAATAAAATAAATGATTACTTTGGTGTGGTTCGCTAATCCCGACTAGTTTGAATTGATATTCGAAGGAAGATTAAAGAATAAATTTAAAGAATTTATCTTTGATAAAATTAATGGGAACCTTTCCCAAAGTATAAGAATATTTGAATAAAAGAATAATCTAAATTGGAATGAGGCGTATGTTGTGTTTGTGTAACACTTGTTTATTATATACGCGAGTTATTCAGAAAGACCGGGTTTATCCCATTCTGAATAACTGATTCGTCGTGGTGTCGAGGATGAAGACGGTGGTTGAAGACCGGAGGTCTTTACGTCATTTGGGTGATTACTGATGATCTTGACTGGGCTGTACACCCAAGAGGAGGGAATCAGTTGGTGATCGTCCAGACGTACTTGGAGATCGATGGAAATGCGAGGTACAAGGTGTCTCCGGTTTCGTTCGGACCCAGAACGAACTTGTAAATGGACTGTGTGTCTGACATTGGATTTTAGTCTGTGTGATTGATTTCTATTAAATATATATCTGATTGGCGGCTGAGAATTTATTCTCTTGCTTAACGCCCTTCTCTGAGACGTATGAGCTCAGGGGTTATATATTGATGGATAACAATCGCATGGAGTGAATTGCCTGTGTGGCATGCCCAAGTGGCAAATGATCAAGGCTTCTGTTGAAAAGCAAAGTTTTGTGGTTGATGATCAAAGCACGACCTGTGTGGCATAGCTTTGTGTAGCGTTGATTCGCGAGCCTCACACCCTGGTTGTGAACCAAAAACGGGAGAGGACCTCAGGAAGGACATGCGTTTTCTTCTAGCTAGGGTGGTGTCAGTGACCTACCAGCCCTGACATTTATATTATTTTCACCTGTGTGGTCGTTACTGTTGCGAGGCGCCTCGGATATATCGGTGACTGTGTGGAGCCGATGGAGTCATTGGACTCATTGTCACCCCCAAAGGGTGGGGAAACGCAGTGTTCAGGCATTTTAATCCACATCGGTGGACCGGCCCTGACGATCCAAGGGACCACCTGAGTCTGGGTCCTGAGGGGCGGGCTAAAGCGTCTCAAATAGGTAAAGGACTATCTTTTGCCTCAGTTCACATATGGAAATCCAAATACATGACTTTGCGGTTTTGATTGTAGAGCCTAGTATGGCGACATGATATATGGTACTTATGCCGTCTATGATTGATATTTATGATTGAAATTGTTTTGGCACTATACACTTATAATAGTATCAAATGATTTGTTTTTAACGTACCAAGCATGTTTGGCTATTATAAGGGAAAACCCTATCCTCCGTCTTGTGTTGCATTGCGTGATGGGACCTGGGTCTTATAATAGCTTCATTTTTCCAAAATGCATTACGTTGTTTTGTTATATGCACCGGTATTCTTGGGAGGAAACCCGTTCCGTGTTATACGGCATGGCCCCTTGATATATCTGATTTAAAGTAAAGTTTTAAATAACTGTTTTAGTTCTCACACCAGTCACATGACTGACCTGGAGTTTATTGTTTTAACTTAAACTCTGGGTGCCCTTATTTTGACACGGGCATCTAGTAGTTTTGGTTCTGCAGATTTATATTCACAGGATCCTGATTTACAGCTGAAGCGATATTCAGAAAGCTCTATATCCGTGTATTACTTCCAGTTGTGTTTTGTATTATTTTTCCGCTGCGATGTATTTAAATGTAATTTAAATCTCTGATACTTTCTGTGTAATATTTATTCATACTCTGTATATTCTTGTATTCTGATGGAATTGTTGTGATAAACAATGAACTGTTCTTCTGTTTGTGTTCCAATTTGTCATGTTCTCAAAACAATCAGGGGTTTCAAACGGTCTTGGTCGGTTTAGCGACCGATTCGGATCGAGCGAAATTCACGATCGTTACAAACAGGAGATCCGACCATCAGATTCTCCTAAAACCAGAACCGTTGGGTTCGTATCGGAAAGATCTTTCCAATGAATACATGAGATTTAAATTCTGAATGGTTATATTTTTAAATATGTCCAAATCAGTTTTAGAAAAGGACGTTATCGATGCAGTTCGGTGGTCGATATTGGAAACCGACTATAAGGGCCTTAATAAAATTATTAAAAATATGCGTAAATTATGTAAAATCATAATAAATAATTTGAAAAGATTGTGGATGAAATATTCCAAGTTTTGAAAAGAAAAAAGATATTTTTATCGAAATGAACTAGCTAATAACTAGAGTAATAATCCAATGTTTTCAAATTAATAAATTGGATAGAGAATGGTTTTGATATAACCTAAGTTTTCCAACGAATAAATTGGAATGGATTTTAACTAGAAATTATCTTCATGTATTTTGATATTGGATTCAGTGATTATACGGATATTGTGGTGGGAATTTGAAAGATATTTATATCGTTATTCCAAAACGATATCTGTTAGTTTCGGAATTTGGTATTGAATGTAAGTCGAAATGATTTCCATTTAAGATCTTATATTTAATATCAAATTGGATTTTGGGTTTGTTGTGAATGGTATCTTAAACAATACCGCTCTTAAACCCAGTTATAAAAGGAATAAATATTTTAAATAAGATTTGGAGAAGTTTTCCAGTTTATTTAATTAAATTGGAATTGAATGGAATCCGATTAATAATAATCGAGATGAGCTTCTGTGAAGGAATGCATTTACTATTTATGGAATTTAGAAGGCTTTACCGTTATTTCACTCATAGTATTAGCCAGATACGGAAATTTATGTCGATTATAAATTGTTCAGATTTCCGTGAAGATTCTATATTAAATGGAAGATGATTTTGGGTTTATTGTGAACGGTGTTTTACATGACATTTGTTCTTTAACTCAAGTAAAGGCAAGATTAATTTCCAAGTGTTGAATAATCATTAAATAATGATTTTTGAGATAAAAACTGGACTAGAGTTTCATTGAATCTTTAATTAGATTGAAATATGAATGAGGTAATTAAAATTACCGAATTCAAGAAATGTTCAAAATGGAGTTCCACCAGTTTTACTCCATGCGATAGTTAAATATTTAATTATATTTTAATGTTAAATGGTAATTAAATTTACCAATAATACAATGGGTGTTAGATATGGAGTACTACCAGTTTTGCTCCATAGGATGAATAGGTTGGAATTGGGATAATAAAATAAATGATTACTTCGGTAAGACCGTTAATCTCGACTAGTCGTTAAACCTTAATTTGGTTTAAGATTGTTAAAAGATAATACAAAATCTTTTGTAATGGTTTTCAAAGAAATATCTAAACAAGAGGTTTAAATGAATTAAATCTTTGAAAATTTTATGGGGATAATTCCCAGTAATAAGGATATTTGAATAAAAGAGTATTCTGGATTGGAATGAGGCGTATGATGTGTTTTTATAGCATTTAATTATTAGATACACGAATTATTCGGAAAGACGGCGTTTAACCCATTCTGAAAAACTGTTACGATGATTAAAAGTCGAAGACAAAGATGGTGGTTGAAGACTGAAGATCTTCACATTGTTTGGGCTATTGCTGATGTCTAACTTGCAAAGTACACCCAAGTAGAGGTAATAAGTGTTGATAGTTTAGACGTATTTGGAGATCGACCAGATATGCGAGGACCTCTCTCCTGTATTGGATATATGGGATGAGGAATAAAGTGCCTCCGGTTTTGTTCAGACCTAGAACGAACTTGTAAATGGATTGTATGTTTGACATTGTACTTCGCGTTGTATTCGTTGATCTCTGCTAAATATATGCCTGTTTGGTGGCGGAGAATTTATTCTTCTGCTTGACACCCTTCTCTGAGACGTACGAGTTTAGAGGTTATATATTGGGGAAATCAATTGTATGGATTGACAACGTGACATGCTAAGATGCAATGATCAAGGCTTTTGTTGAAAAGAAGGGCCTTGTGGATGATGATCAAAGCACAACTTTAGTTAGCATAGCTTTATGTATAGTGTTAATTCATGAGCTTCACACCTCGGTATGAGTCATAAATAGGATAAGGACGGCAGGGAGTCCATGCTTTTCTTTCTAGCTGAGAGTGGTGTCATGGTATGGAGCCCATGCATTTTTACTTATGTGAATGATGGATTGTGAGACGCCTCAGATATAGAGCCGACTAAAAGGCTCATATGGTCGACATACTGATTAGACTGTAGGTCCTATCGGACCGGGAAACGTATTGTTTAGGAATAAATAATCCACAAATGTTAGGTGTGGACCGATCCTGCTACTAACCAAGGGTTGCCCGTAGGTGTGATCCTAGACATCTTGCTAGAGGTGATCCGAAACCGGTGAGGAAGATCCCTTGCCTTGACTCATAGATGGAATCCAATTTCCAACATACAACTTTTACAGTTTTAGTTGTAAACCTATATGGCGACATAATATATGGTACCTATGTTGTCTTTGATTGATACATTTATATTCGAAGTTGTTTTCGACACTATGCACTTATAATAATGTCAAAAGGATTTGTTTTAAAACGTACCAAGCATGTTTGGCTATTATAAGGTAAAACTCTATCCTCTGTCTTGCGTTGCTTTGTGTGGTGGGACCTGAATCTTATAATAGCTTCATTTTTTTTTAAAAATAATTGCGTTGTTTTATTTTTGAACTAGTACTCATGTGGAGTAAGCCCGTTCCGTGTCATACCGCGTGGTCCCATTATTTACCCTATTTCAAAGTAAAGTTTTAATAGTTGTTTTAAGTTCTTACACTAGTCCCATGACTGACTTGGAGTTTATTGTTTTCACCTAAACTCGAGGTGCCCTTATTTTCCACACGGGCAGCTAGTAGTTTTGGTGTTGCAAATTTCTATTTAACATATAATATATCTTAGAAAACTGGAGAATTAGAAAATTTTAATTTATTGATAATTTTTCTTAGAAAACTAGATAATTAGAAAACTTTAATTTATTGATAATATATCTTAGAAAACTGGAGAATTAGAAAATTTTAATTTTTTAGTGTTTTAGTTTTTTGTAATTTTTAATTTGATTCGAAATAGAGAATCTTACAATAATTTCTAGTACACTGAAATTTTTCATAATTTTCCTCCCTTTTTTTTAACGGGTGGAGTGTGCTTCTTGATTAAATTTAACTAATGCAAAAAGTTCAAAACTAAGTTCAACTACTATAAAAAGTTTTTAAATTAAGAGAAATCAAAAACCTGCAGTCTTTAGTTGTTACCTGTTTGGGCCCAGCACGCTTCCAATCCTTACGATTCTCTTGTTCTTCTACGGCTTCGCGGCTCACTCTGCCAAGTGCCAATGAACACTGGATACTAATCAGGACTCCAGGAAATGGCTGAAGGATTCCAAGCAGTAAGCAAACTCAGAAGCTTTTGTTTATGATTTTCAAAACTTAGAAAATTTAAATAGATAGTTTCACTCAGAATAAACTTTTTATTGATGATTGATGAAAATACAAACTTAGTACAGTACTCACAAGCTCACACACTAATTTATAAATTATGATTATATTTGCTCTGCTATCTTCGAATGCCTTCTTTGAACGTCTTCAAGTCTTTTTATAGTTGATTTTAACCGCCTTAGTCTTTTTCAGAATAGGCTTCTTTACTCGATGCTTCTTTTCTTTTGCTAGTGGGTTCTTCTTTTTAAGATGCTTTTGTTATCTTGTCTGGATAGATGTTCATTCTTCAAGAAAATCCGTGTCTCCTCCAGAATTGTCTTCGAACTTGTCGTTTTCTTTATGTGAATCTTTTATCTTTGAGGGGCCCACCATTATGTCTTGATCTTGTTTGATGTCCTCATACTGTAGTGTCTCCCACTTTATGCCATGCACTTGTAATTTCTTTTTTATCTCTTCTGTCAAATTCTTGAGGAAATATTTATATGCATTTTTGTGTGCGTTCCATTTTAAAATACTTTCTATAAACTGGATTATATCTTTTTTTTGCTCCTGTCTTCAGAACTTTACTGATTATCAAAATCAACTCGTTGGGTTCAGATTCGTATGTCCATATGTTATTTGATAAAGCTTCGATAGTCCTTAATATTAGACTTGCCAACTGCTTTGCCTTTGTTGCTGATATTACCTCATCTTCAACCAAGAACATATTTTGAAAGAATTTTGGGGTCAACCTTCTTGATCCCATCTTTATTTCTACCATGGAGAGACATTCTTTACCTTCTTCAGGAATAACTTGGTTACATGCTAAGTAGATGTTACTATGTTTAATTGCTTTTGAGAAAGTATAAACTGCATTTCTTATTTTGAGTAGTCCCTTCAGGTTATGAAGAGTACTGTCTGTATAAATGCAGTAAATCAATCCTGCTTTATATAACTCTTTCACCATTAGTGGACAGCCTCAGGGTGAATATATACTTTATTCAAGTCATAACCATATCCTGAATATATCCCTTTATAAGGGTCTATGTCTAATAATATTGGTTTTACCAATTTAGTAAACCATATGATAAATTCTTTGTATTGCTGTTTTACCTCAGAGGGCTTGTTGACTGATGTCTCAGTGATATGCATGCTTTGAGTTACTTCTTTCTTTCTAAGTATATCTTTTTGTACTTCTTTAAACATGAGCTCTGAATAAGAGATCATGTGATGGAAGAAGAATCTTAATTCCTTCTTTTTCTCATTATCTGATTTGACTAAGTATTGCTCAAAGGCCTCTTGTGCTTTTAATACTTCATTATATATTTCATCGAAGATGCTAAGATAGTCAATTGTATCTTCATTCCTGTCTATCATCATGTAACTCTCTGCTTAAAGTATCTGCAAGAAAGTTAGTTTTTCTAGAAATGTGTTGAATTTCAAAATTAAATTCAAAAAACCATGATTGCCATCTTATCAGTCTTTTATTGGGTCCTACGTCATGGATTTTATTTTTTATTCTAGATTTTGTAGTAATGGAATCTGTGCGTATCTTAAAAGGTTTGTTTAGATATAAATAAAAGGCTTTGATACTGTTTTTTATAGCTAAAATTTCTTTATCATTGGAGTGATAATTTAATTCACTCTGTTTAAATATTCCAGATTTATATCTACATAATTTTTCTTGGTTATTTCTAACAGCTACTAGAGCTGCTCTCCAGTATGAATCTGAAGCATCTGTATATATTATTAATTCATCTGTTTCTAATGGTAAAGAAAATTAAGGCATATATTCACAATTTTTTTAATATGCTGAATGTATTTTGTATCATCTTCTATCCATTGCCACTTATAATTATTTTTAAGCTTTTGCTGCAAAGAGGCTCTTAATTTTGCTAATTTGTTAATAAATATATCAACATAATTGAGACATCCTAGAAACCTTTGTAATTGTTTTATATCTTCTAATTGATCAGGGAATTCTTTAATTTTTGTAAGTATATGTGGCTGTAATTCTATGTCTCCATTATCTATGGTTATACCTAAGAAATTTATTTTTTATACACCAATAATTGCTTTCTTAGTAGAAAGAGTTATTCCATGAGACGACCCCAAACCCCGTTCTGACGGTGGCAAGGGTAATCCGTGGAATATAACACAGAAACAGATAACAGCAGAATAGAATTAAATAAATACACCAGATAATGAACAATAGAATATACTGGATAAAAGTAATCATCAGAGTTACACAGTATACAAGATCTTACTTAGTACAAATACAGTTCAGCTATACGTAAATGTCAACAGCGGAAATAAACAAAATATGTACAATAGGAGTTGAACAGCATAAAAAGAGATAAATAATAGAATCCATATTCAGCTCCAGCTATCCAGAAAGAACCAGCTAAACCTGAATACAAGGCTGCCCGTGTAGAAAAAGGGGCACCCGAGTTTGAAAGTGAAACAAACTACGAGTCAGTCGTGGGACTGGTATGAGAAATCTATTCAACACATATATATAATTTGGCTAATCATAGGACCACCCCACTCTCGTGGAACGGGTTTTCTCCATTGGATTGCCAGTGCTTTAAAACAAATCTTTCTTTTAAACAACGCAATGTATTTTATAAAAATGAAGCCATTATAAGACTCAGTTCCCATCACACAATGCAACGCAAACCGGAGGATAGAGTTTTTACCTTATAACGGCCAAAATATGCTTGATACGAATAAAACAAAGGCATTTGATATGGTTGCTAGTGTTTATATGTTTTGAAAACAATTTCAAATCATAACTATCAATCATAGATGACATGAGCGTCCCATGCCACTATGTCGCCAAATATATGTATACAATCAAAACCGGACAGTCACGTATTTGAAAATTGGATTTCCGTCATGAACCAAGGCAAAAGATAGTCCTTACCGAATTCGTGACTCTCTAGCCCGAGCCACAGGATCAGAGCTCGAGTGACCCTTGGATCGTCAGGGCCGGTCCACCGATGTGGATTAAAATTCCTGAACACTGCGTTTCCCCGCCCTTTGGGGCGTAAACGAGCCAACGAATGACTCCATTGGACCCGGATCGTCCGATCAAACCGAGGCGCCTCGCAACAGCAACAACCACATAGGTGAAAAGTATATAAATGTCAGGGCTGGTAGGTCACTGACACCACCCTAGCTAGAAAGAAACGCATGCCCTCCCCGAGGTCCTTCTCCCGTTTCTGGTTCATACCAGGGTGTGAGGCTCGCGATTTCACGTTATACACAAAGCTACGCCACACAGGCGTTGCTTTGATCATCACCACAAGACTTTGCTTTTCAACAGAAGCCCTGATCATTCGCCACTTAGGCATGCCACACTAGCAATTCATGCCATGCGACTGATGTCCACCAATATACAACCTCTGAGCTCGTGCGTCTCAGAGAAGGGCGTTAAGCAAAAGAATAAATTCTCCGCCGCCAAACAGATGTATATTTAAAAGAGATCAATCAACACAGAATAAAATCCAATGTCAGACACACAGTCCATTTGCAAGTCCGTTCTGGGTCTGAACGAATCCGGAGGCACTAAATACCTCGCAAACCCATCGATCACCACGTACGTCTGGACGATCACCACTCATTATCCATATTTCGGGATGCCTCCCAATCAGGACCTCGGTTACCATCCAAACGAGGTGAAGATCTCCGGTCTTCGACCACCGTCTTCATCTTCGAATTTCAATCATCGGTCAATTATTCGAAATGAGAATTAACTCGGCCTTTTCAAATAATTCACGTATATTTAGAATTTCAAATCAATTTATTTCAATGGTTAAATCATTCGACAACACCAATTTTGTTCTTTAATGTAATTTTCACACCAAAAACATTCAACCATCAAATACCACATAAATCGAGAAAATTCAGTTTATTTCCATTCCATATCGTTTATGATATTTTATAACGATGTATCGCTATTTTTTTATTTATTTTAAAATAGCCAATTTATTAAAAACGACGCTTCGGGCCATAACGCGACCGTGGCGCTGTTTTTCTTTAGATTTGATTTACACATATATGAAAATCTAACCGTTGGATCTTCACAAAATTTACATCATTAGAAAGGTCTTTCCAAAACAAATCCAACAGTTCCAGTTTCGGGAAAATCCGACGGTCGGATCTCCCGGTACAATCGTTTGAAGTTTCAATTTCAAAATACGAACTGCAGCGTCGTTATTCGATTTATTATAATTATATTTATATATATAAATATAATCGTTTCTGGCACTGTTTTTCTTCAGATTTGAATTAAACATTCCAGACAATCCAACCGTTGGATTTTTACACAGTTGGTGCCGTTGGAAAGATTTTTCCAAGGCGAACCCAACGGTTGCGATTTCAGGAAAATCCGATGGTCGGATCACCTGGTATAATCGTTTGAAATCACGGTTTCAAAATACGAACTGCACGGCCACGTTTCGTTTTAATTTTATTTATATTTATATATTTACATAAATATAGTTCATTAGACAATTTCAATATCGTTTTCACTTCAAATATTTCACTAACGCCTTTAAAATTTGGAAAATTTCGCCATAACCTCCTTTGTACGGGAGGGGCTGGGAAAATTCCCAAATAGCCACACGGGCGTCTCATGTCAAAAAGGGAAAAGGAAAAGCCAAGCGGCTAGCCAACAGGCTCAAAAAATCATCACCCAAACAAAATAGTAAATGTGTACCTATTTGTCGGGCACAAAATTTTATTCCTCTTCTCTAGCCCCTTTGCTATAACCTGTTCAATAAATATGCATATACATATATACAGTTCTTATCACTTATCATTTTCTATTCAACTTCATATTTGATTCCATTTGGTTAAAAAACACCATTCATTCTAATGTTGCATGTATAGGCAAAAATCATATCATTAGCTAATTAATGAATATTTCAACTCATATATTTTTATTTGAACGAGTGGCTATTTTTAACACTTCACATTTCAACAATTTGTGTATATAATAAAAATGTGATTTTTATATTGTAAAACAATTCATTTCAAAACACTATTATTTTATATAGTTTATATAGGTGATAAAAATAGGATTTTTATTATAAAACAATTTCTTTTAAAACGAGATTATTTTACATAGTCCATATAGTCGATAAAAGGTGACTTTTATTATGAAACAATTTATTTCAAAATATGAATACCATTCAACACATGAATTTCAATTCAACGAATGAATATCGATTCAACACATGAAGGTTTTCTATAGTTTATATACATAGATAAAAATGTGATTTTTATATTTAAAACGCGAATACCATTCAACACATGAATTTCTAATCAACGAACGAATATCGATTCAACACATGAAGGTTTTCTATTCAAAGAATAAATATGGTTTCAGCAAATGAAAATAATTCAAACACATGAATATTATTCAAAATTTCGGCAACATAACGGCAGGGTAGTTAAAACCAGGACCGTCCCTAGTACGGCTCCTCGCTCTACCTTAAAACCTCGCGGTTTTTGACAATGGGGATCATGCATCTAGTTCGCACGCAGGCGACATGTATATATTTATTTCATTTCCACAAACTAATCCGATGTGGTTTCAACCAAATATTTCTCAACCACAAATGGATATTTTTCAACCACAATCAATCAATATCAACCACAAACAATCCCAAACAATCATTCGCTATCAATCAATTTTCACACCAATCACAATCAATAAATATCGTCCATGGTTTGTGGACGAGGGGCGTATATATATATATATATATATAGCAATTCACTTTTATTTCAACACATATATAATTTTTACAACGCATATATAACTTATACATCGAACATACAACTTATACAACGCTTATACAAGAGGTGTACAATGCTTATATAACTCATACATCGACTATATAATTTATACATCGTCGTTTTCCATATTGTTTATAAATTAGAAATCTCACATTGGGTTCCACTCCACCAAAAATAGCAGAAGGCTCAGAAAAATATGCGGTCTCTTCTAAAATGTAGAAGGCGTCCACACGGTCACGATGTTTCCTGTTTCATCGAATTTCGTTAACGAACGAAAAAGATATGATTTTTCAAAGTTTGCAACGGTTTTAAAGAGTTGAAATCCGTTTTAAATTAAACAGCCGATTACCTTTCAAAATCTTCAAAACTAGGTTTGAATTTTTCTCTCAATCCGAAGCACGATATGCCGATCAGCCTATGCCACGTCGACGAGCTTGGAGAGGCGAGCCTGCACCCCTGACGGCGGCGAACTCTGCGGCGGCGAGGAGGAGGAAATCGGCTGCGAACGGCGCAACTTTGGGGGCTTGTATCTCGACGAACATGCGATGGTATGGGACGAGGCTTATACGGATTTGAAGAGCTCGGAGGGATCTACAAAAAGTTCAACTGGGCCATGGCGTTTCGGTGATCGGAGCGGCCAGAAAAGAGGAGAGAAGGTGGCGAAAGGGTTCCACCTGTTAACGGATGTCGGGGAGAGAGAAAATTAAAGGAATTTCTTTTTTTTATATATAAAAATTTTGATTGGCCGATGGGTTTTAAAGGGGTTTTCTGACGCGACCACCAATCCAAACCCAAGGACTGTCGTCCCTAGCGTTTTACCCCCATTCCGAACACAATGAGATGTGTTTCGAAGGCCTATTCGAATGTTTCAGTCAGTTTTCCTTCAAATTAAAAATATAAAACATTCAGTATTTAATTTGAACGTACATTTCAATTTGCCAGGGCCACAAACTGATTCGAAAAATTCCAAAAAAATAAACCTAGCTATGTTTTGACGATACGGTCCCAACAAAACTTGTTTCGTCGAATTCTGAGACCGTTTGCAAAAAGGCCCATTTTTGGTCGATCCAATTTAACTACAATTGGCCAAAACACGTTTTCCTTTGCCACGCTCACATACTAGCTTCAAAAATTATGAAATTTGAAACCTAGCAATAACTTCACATCCCGGATCCAACAAAAGTGGTTTCGTCAAATTCCGAGGTCGTATGCAAAATGGCCAATTTCACGGGCTAGATAAATTCCATAGCGACCTTTCTGAAAATTCATTTGGCCATAACTTTTGCTTTCTGTTATGAAAATTCGATTTTTCAGATTCATTAAAAAGGTATTCACTAACAGATTTAAATATTTTTGGTTTCACTCAGATCCGTTTTGTTTTGCACCCGGTACAGTCCGACAAAGTTTGAATTCAATTTTTGAAACTACAACGCCTTTTCAAGCCTTGTTTATAATTAGAATTAATTATATTCGTTTTCAATTGTCGATTCAAACTCACTTTCCATTGCCATTATTTAAAATATTTATTTTAAATATTTAAAATCCATTATTCTAGACAATTTAAAATTTTTAAATTGGTTCAGCTTTTCTGGGACGTTACAATCTCCCCCACTTAAAACTTTTCGTCCCCGAAAAGGAACAAAGTCGAAAGTGGTTTGATAAATCTACAATCACACAACACAACAACCAATCCAATTGTTTTCAACCTTTCAAAAATATACTAATCACTTTCTATACTCTTTTTTTTTTAAATTCATTCAGACTATAGAATTTTAAAAGTGCACATCCATGGAAAGAAAATAACAACAGAGTAGAGAATTAAATGGTAATGCAAAGTAGGGTAAATGTACCTTGCACCAGAGTCAATCAGAGATATCCACTCGGCATCTAGGATAAGCTTTCTGAATGCTCTCCTCAGTTTCCCAAGTACAATCTCTCGGATCTCCACTCCATTGCACTTTGACTAAGTGAACCTTCTTGTTCCTCAGCTCTTTGGTTTCTTTGCCGATAATCTTTAGCGGCTCTCTTCTCACAGCTAATTCTGGAGTAATTTCAATATCCTGTTGAGCTGCTTCTTCCACGATCAAGTCTGGATCATGAACATGCTTTCGAAGTTGAGATATATGAAATACATCATGAACTCCAGGCAACCAGTCAGGCAATTTGACCCTATAAGCGAGAGTTCCGATCCGTTCCAGAATAGGAAACGGACCAATGAATTTAGGCGCCAACTTTCCAGTTTTTCCGAACCGGATAACTCCTCTCATCGGCGATACTTTCAAATATACATAGTCGCCAACGGCAAAGGATATATCTCTTCTTCTCCTATCGGCATAGCTCTTTTGTCGGCTTTGAGCGGCGAGTAATCGCTTCTTAACAAAATCGACTTTGTCGGCAGCTTCTCGAATCATATCAGGACCCAACACCAGTCTATTACCTAGTTCGACCCAACAAGCAGGGGATCGGCACGGTCTACCATACAATGCTTTGAATGGCGACATTGCCAGGCTCGCCTGGTAGCTGTTGTTATAAGAGAATTCAGCCAAATGCAAATGGTCTTCCCATGATCCACCGAAATCTATAACACAAGCCCGCAATAGATCTTCTAAAATACGATTCACCCTCTCAGTCTGACTGTCTGTCTGAGGGTGATAAGCGGTGCTCAAGTTCAACTTCGTTCCCAGCTCGACTTGAAATGCCTCCCAGAATTTGCTAGTGAATATTGTATCTCTATCATTGACTATGCTGAGCGGCACTCCATGTAGTCTAACTATTTCCCTAAAGTATATCTGCGCCAGACTCTGAGCAATTCTGTTTGATCTGACAGGTATAAAATGGGCGGTATTCGTGAAGCGATCCACGATCACCCAAATACTGTCATTCCCTTTTCTGGTTTTGGGCAAACCATCAATGAAATCCATAGAAATATGTTCCCACTTCCAGCCAGGAACTTCTAGCGGTTGTAACAATGCAGCTAGTTTCTCTGGCAAGTAGGGCATCGATTAACATATATCGAGATGTCTCTCTTTAACGACTTCCACCAGAATGTGCGCTTGATATCGTTATACATTTTATTCACACCCGGATGGATACTGAGCTTAGATTTGTGGCATTCATCAAGCACATCCCTTCTGAGTTCAGGAATTTCTGGAACACAAATTCGTCCTTCTAACCTCAGAATCCCTTCGCTATCGAGCTGGAAATCCGAAGCATTGCCTTCACCAATTCGCTGACTCATTCCTCTGATAAATTGGTCATCTTCTTGGAGAGCCGATATCTTGTCCATCAACGAAGTCGCAATGATAAAGCTGGCGATCATTTCATTCTTTCGGCTTAACGCATCGGCCACGACATTGGCTTTCCCTGGAGTGTATAGAATTTCAAAATCGTATGCTGCAAGAAACTCCCGCCAACGTTGCTACCTCAAATTCAAGTCCTTCTGGGTGAACAGATACTTCAGCGACTGATGATCTGTAAACAGTTCAAATTTCTCACCCGGAAGATAGTGCCTCCAGATTTTCAAAGCGAACACAATAGCCAATAACTCAAGATCATGAGCTACGTAGTTTTTCTCGTGCGGCTTCAGTTGACGGCTAGCATAAGCAATCACTTGGCCTCTTTGCATTAACACTGCGCCAAGGCCTTCTCTAGACGCATCAGTCCAGACTTTCAAATCTCGATTGTCATCAATGATGGTTAACACTGGAGCAGTAGTTAATCTTAACTTTAGCTCTTCGAAAGCCTCCTCACTTTTTGGAGTCCATTTGAACTTAGAGTGCTTCTTCGTAAGCTTCGTTAAATGACCAAATATCTTCGAATTTTTTTTAACGCACTTCCAGTAATAACTGGCCAGTCCGAGAAAACTACGGACTTCAGTGGGGGTACTGGGCTATTTCCAATTTTGAATAGCTGTGATTTTGCTTGGATCCACAGCGATTCCTTCTTTCGATACGACGTGGCCCAGAA
The DNA here is from genome assembly GCA_030737875.1 of Allium sativum. Lineage (NCBI taxonomy): Eukaryota > Viridiplantae > Streptophyta > Magnoliopsida > Asparagales > Amaryllidaceae > Allium > Allium sativum. The sequence continues at coordinate 401,216,315 of CM060922.1, read as the reverse complement.
ATTTCACTTCATCTTGCCAGAATATACATTTGGAAAACTTTGCTTTCAATACATTCCTTCTGAGGATTTCTAACACTTGTTCCAAATGTTTTTCATGTTCGGCTTTTGATTTAGAGAATATTAGAATATCGTCAATGAAAACCAGAACAAATTTATTCAAAACCCCTCTAAACACCCTATTCATCAGATCGACGAAGTAAGCAGGAGCGTTACATAAGCCGAACGGCATTACTAACCACTCGTAGAATAAGTCGGGACCTCTGAATGCTGTCATCGGAACACACTCTTCGGTGATTCGAAGTTGATGGAAGTCTGTAGCTAGGTCCATTCGTGAAAATACTTGTTCGCCATTTAATCGATCCAACAAATCATCAATCCGCGGAAATGGATATTTGTTCTTTATGGTCTGCTTGTTCAAATCACGATAATCCACACATAACCGTAGAGTACCGTCAGATTTTGGGACAAAGACCACTGCTGCACCCCAATCGGAGAAACTAGGCCTGATCAGACCCTTCCATACTAGCTGTCGTGTTTGATTGTCTAATTCCTCCTTCTCTTTCAAGGACATTCTTCGAATAGCATGAACTACCGGCCTTGCATTGGGAATCAAAGCAATCTTGAAATCTATTTCTCTCTGCAGAGGTAAGCGAACAACTTCTTCGAACACATCCGCATAGTTCTTGACAACAGGAATATCTTTCACTAGGTCGGGAATATTCTCTGTGATTTCAGGGACATTTTCTATTTGGGCTGGAGAAACATTCAAAGCTGCCCAGAAGTCTTTTCTATTAGCATTCAGACATTCACAGGGGATGGTTATATAATCACCTGATTTAATCCTCGCCTTTACGACTCTGTCGGCGCATTTAACTTCAGCTTTATATTTGGTCAACCAGTCTAACCCCAAGATAAGATCAAACTCTTTAAAATTCATGACGACTGCGATGGTAGGAACCCGATAACGAGAGAAAGAAACCGGCACTCCACAAACCCAACTAAGATCAATGGAATCGCCAACCGGATTCTGGACAGTCATTGGTTCCTTGAGCTTCTTCAAATTCAAATCCAGCTTCTTAGCTGCATCCTTTGCAATAAAGCTTCGCGACGCGCCGGTGTCAAACAGTACTTTGATTGGAATATTTTTGACAGTAAGCGTTCCTTCTAAAACATCAGCCCTTTCTTGACTAGCTGAGGGCTCAGAAGTTTCTGCTACCTCATTCACTTGAACTATTTCAGGCTTTCTGAATAGCGGGCAAGCCTTTGAAAGATGACCGGTCTACAGGCATTGACTGCACTTTCTAATCTCTTGAAACTTCTTACTGGATTTAGACCCATCTTTTAATCATTTCTTTAGAGATCTGCAACTTACCGAAAGGTGCCCTCTCCTATTGCAGTTACTGCATACAGCTGTCGTTACTAGTTCTGTAACACCCCACGTCCGCTAAGGTCACTCATACCAGGGGAATGCCTTAGTTTCGGTGAAGTATTTTAAGTGAATATAGAACAGTAAAATTACAGCAAGACAGATATAAGTAATACTTGAAAATTTAAATCATCATTTCATTGCAACGGAAAGTAATACATGTTTGGTTACATCACAAAACCATAAACCAGAGTCAAGTACATAATATCCATCTTGATAAAATAGAAGTACATAATCCCACTACATAACTAATAGCCATAAAAGGAAAGATAAGCTCGGCTTCTCTTCAGAGGTCCAAGCTCCATAGGATAGATACAGCAATCAGATCAAAGCCCACTAGCACCAGGCCCACTCTAATAACCTGGGGTTGGGGGAAAAAGATAAAAACAACGGGGTCAGACATAAGTCTGAGTGAGTCCTATAACCTTAACAATACAATCATTAAAATAACCAGAGAAGACATAAGTTGATATACGGTAACGACTGGGGATGAATGGCTACACTAAGCAGCTTGGTAAACTTAGGATAAACTAAGATCACCGTAAAGACGCATTTATCCACCCAAGGATAATTACTAGATTACACCGCCCCAGACTTATCCACCCAAGAGTAATTCCTACACTGCACCACACCAGTTCTACCTACCCAAGATTAGTTCCTACTTAAAGGTTGATCCCACTAAATGTACTTAGTAAATTTTTTTTTTTAGCCAGTAGTTTCTTTTACCCCTACATAGGTGCCGTCTGCCCCTATCTTTACTAGGTGTACCCACTACTCCCAAGCGATCGGCTCCCTAACGTAGATATCCGTGCTGGTCCCACAATGGGGTGTATCATTTCCCCAAAGTGGCAACCTGATAATATCAACGGTGCACGGCTTTATACCTACACGATGCAACAACGACTTACTAACCAGCCCGGGTCCACACACGCATATGAAACCCGTTGGTCCTACGTTGCCACCGCTAACCCGTTTTGGCCTCTTATAGTCAAGCCCAATATGCGTGTCCCGTCACTCGACTTGGGTCGAGCCCACAAAGATACGTTTGGGATATTGGTTGAAATGGGCCCCCACAAGCTACCACCTAAGCTTGTAACCTTATCTAGTGTATCCCACTTAACCCTTTTTAATAATCATGTCTACCTTCATGTTATAAATCCTGGTTAAGTCCTTAATCATATTTTAATTACCTTTCAAGGCACCCACTAGATTTCCACATGCCACCCAAGTCATTTACTTAATTCCCACATGCCACCCGAGGCACTTACTTAACCCTTTAATCATGTTTCATTCCATGTTCCACTTTGGTTAAGTATTCTAATCGTATTTTCTATTGCTACCCAAGGCAACCCACTAGTTTCCTCATGCCACCCAAGGCACCCCACTAGATTTCCACAAGTCACCCAAGGCACCCACTTAACCCTCATGCCCCACTACATGCTTATATGGTTAAGTGTTTCTTAATTAATTAAGACCGTGATCCTCATAAGGACCTCTCACATTAGACTATCTTTTATGACCGCTGGTTAAGCCGGTTGGGTCCGGGCAGCCTTATGTCATAACCGAGTCTAACCTCGTGCCTTTACATTAATCACGTATTTAGTTTGTGCCTAAGACCTCTCACATTGGGCTAACATTTGTAGCAACTGGTTAGGCCGGTTGGGTCCGGGCAGTTTTACGCTACAACTGAGTCCAACCTCGTGTCTTAGTCGATTAATTACACCTAATTAATCACCCTCATAATTTATATTAATTATCCCTAATTAATATCAAGTTTTTCATAACATGGGTAGACCTAACTCAATAGGTAAATTCCCATGGGGTAGACCTAACTCAATAGGTAAATTCCCTCTTATGTTAATCTATTTTTATGGTATGCTTAATCATACCCAACCATACTTTAATTAACATATTTATTAACCCCATCGTTTCCCACGCAAATCGTTCTCATTTCACGACATAATAAAAGGGAAGATCCATCACAAACATCATGGGTTTAACCAAATCTTAGCATATAACTTTGTCATGGGTTAAGAGGATGTCAACTTGCATATATGAGCATATATTAACCCAACTACATTTAACCCAAACTTGCATATTATCGCACATGACTTGCATAACATATTGCATATGAACTTGCATATTATCATACACATATCTTGCATAACATGTTGAACTTGCATATAAGCATACACATAACTTGCATAACATGTTAAACATGCATTTAAGCATACACATAACTTGCATAAGCATTCACATTCTTGCATAAGCATTCACATACTTGCATATTAACAAACATGTAACTTGCATAGCATATCTTGCATATTAACATACATGTAACTTGCATAACATATCTTGCATATTAACACACATGTAACTTGCATAGCATATCTTGCATATTAACATACATGTAACTTGCATAGCATATCTTGCATATTAACACACATGTAACTTGCATAGCATATCTTGCATATTAACATACATGTAACTTGCATAGCATATATTATCATACATGTAACTTGTTAAACATGCATAAACCCACTTGTTAAATATGCATAAAACAACTTATTAATCATGCATATTATCACATACTTAGCATGCATAGAATCACATATTCAACTTGCATAATATCATATACTTAGCATGCATAGAATCACATACTAAACTTGCATAATATCATATACTTAGCATGCATAGAATCACATATTCAACTTGCATAATATCATATACATCGATTAGCATATCATTACAAATGATTCAAACTCACAAATCCGCATTCAAGACCATAAGTCTCATTACACCTAATCTACTTATCTTAACAATTGATCATCAAAGTGATAGAAACTCACCACTAACAATTTGCACTCCAAATGAAGAAGATTAAGATGCTTAGAATAGATTAGAAGTTGATTAGAGAGGTTGATTAGCTTGCTTTCCTCTTCATTGATTTGTGGAGGCCATGATCAAGTTTCATTTTGCCATAGTTTAGTTACAAGATTTAATTATGAATGAATTAGGGTAGGATTAGGGTCTTATTTATAGGATTAGGTTGCATTTTAGACCCTTAGATTAACCCTAGATTAATTTAGACCCGTCAGATCCAAGAAGCTTCCAGAACCAGCCCTCCAAGCTAGCCTAAAACCCAACCTGGTGCAACCTGGTGCACCCAGGTTCTCTGGACGCCACACCCTGTCGACAGGCAAGTCGACAGGCAAGTCGACACCCCTGTCGACAGGCCTGTCGACAGCCCTGTCGACATGGGTAGGGCGGGAATCTTCCCGCCTGGCCCTGCCTGCTCTATTTTAAAATCTGAATTTAAATTATAAATCTGTTTTTAGTTTCAAATTTTATGCAAACTTCATCGGGCCATAACTGGGCCATACGGACTCCGATTTTCGAAAACTCAGACTCTATTTCGCGTATTTTTCCGAGACGAACGCAATGACGCAGCCCGTTTCCCCCAATTCTCACATCTGAGATTATATATTCTGTAATTAGTGAATTTTAGCATTAACCGAAATTCGGGGTGTTACATTCTCCCCTCCTTAAAGGATTTCGTCCCCGAAATCTCTAAGCTAAGGGGAATGCGTATCTTACCATCCAAATAACCATCTACTCAAACCATCAACCACTGGCATCCATTGTCCTTAAAACAATTTCTAATGATGTATGAGCATATGCAAAAAGTGTGTGTATATGTTCCCTATCTAATGTATGAACATATGCAAACTATGATAGTGCCATGCATCCATTATGTATGCGAGAAAACCCTATCGACACATACAATATCTACATGAGTGCACAATCATTCACCAAAATGCATCATCCATGTGATAACACAATCATTATACATCCATAAATATAGCTAACTACACACAATTTTATGCAATATGCAATATGAAGTGATTGAGCCGATCTAGTGCCTAGAGTGTGTATATATGCATCCACGAGCAACCACTAGCAAACACTTGCATCCACTTGCATCCATCAACCATAACATGTCTCAAACACATGTTTCAACCATAGGTTTTCCCTATCTAAAGGTCAAACAGCACTAATCGAGAGGACATACTAAAGATAAGGTAAGTACTAGGCAAGCGATAAAGGAGAAGTTAAAAGACATACTCTCCAAAAAGAAATGGATACAAAGAACGCATCTTCGCTTCCGTCTCTCAAGTAGCATTTCTTTCGTCATCTCCCCATTGCACTCTAGCTGGCAGAACTTCTCTGTTCCTCAACTTCCTAGTCTCTGACCCAATGATGCGAGTAGGAGCTCGTCGAATCGTCTCATCGCGCTCTAACTCTGCTTCTTTAAACAAACTCGGCTCTACCACCTCAGCGGTCTCATGTAAGTACTTCCTCAAATGGGACACATGAAATACACCCGGTACACCACTAAGTTTGTCAGGCAACTCCACTTTATATGCCATCTGTCCAATTCTTTCCTTAATGGGAAATGGCCCTACAAACCTTGGTACTCACTTCCTAACAGATCCAAAGTGAACCACATTCCGCAACGGAGATACCTTGATAAAACCATGTCCCCAACTTCAAACTCAAGATCCGTCCTTCTCTTGTCCGCATAAGATTTTTGCCTATCCTGTGCTGCTTTCATCCTTCTTTGAATCAAGTCAATCTTCTTTGAAGTCTCTCTAACCATATCTGGCCCAAGCAAGATCTTATCCGTAGATTCCCACCAACATGTAGGAGATCGATAAGGCCTTCCATAAAGAGCTTCGAAAGGAGCCATACCAATACTGGACTGAAAGCTGCCATTATATGCGAACTCCACCAATGGAAGATGCTCTTCCCATGTACCTCCAAAATCCAAAATACATAACCTCAAAAGATATTCTAAGATACGGTTCACCCTCTCGGTCTAACCGTCCATCTGAGGACAATATGCGGTGCTCAAACACAACTGAGTCCCTACCGCCTCTTGCAAAATCTTCCAAAACTCACTAGTGAAGATAGGATCTTGATCACTCACAATGCTGGAAGGTACACCATGCAATCTAATAATCTTTCGAAGGTAAACTGAAGCTAGACATGTAACAGTCCTCTTGCTCTTCACGGGTATGAAATGGGCACACTCAGTAAGTCTATCTACCATAAGCCCAATCCCCGTATTACCCTTCCTTGATTTCGGTAATCCAATGAGACACTATCCCACTTCCTATTACGAAACTTCTAACGGGTGAAGCAACCCTCCGGGTTTCTTCTGCTCCGCTTCCACTTGTTAGCACACCAAGCATCTAGCGACATACTTGGCCGCATCTTTCTTCAGATTGGCCAAAAAGAAAATTCGCTTTATGTCTTGGTACATCTTGTCCCTACCGGGATGAATGGTTATCTTCGACCGATGTGTATCATCAAGTATAGCCTTCCTCAAACTCTCATCTTGCGGTACACAAAGTCTACCGTCTCTACTCAACCACCCCTTACTATCTAGGGTGTACCTACTCAAATGGCTGGACGACTCCTCCCCCTTATGAGCTTTTCTCATAGCTCAACCAACTGTGGGTCGTCTTGCTGTGCCTCGCCAATCCTCCCCAAAAGAGTAGGCCTAACCTCCAAGGAGGCTAGCAAACTGGGTACAAAGTCAACGGAAGGTCTAAAGTCAAACATACAAATAAACTCTAAACTCTATAGTTCAACAAACAATGAACTCAAGGACAACCTTTTTCTTCTTAAGGCGTCTGCTACCATGTTTCCCTTGTTAGGGGTATACGCTATCTCAAACTCATAAGATGCTAAGAATCCTATCCAAAATCGTCACAACTGTCCATCTCTCACGCAGACCACCCTAGTCGAATTCGACATCCCCCAAATGCAAGCCCCAAAGGCCGAAACCAATATCAGACAAACACCCAAGGGATATCTCCTTCGAGTTCAGGCAACCTACATGAGATGATACTAAAAATAATAATAATAATGGCTAAACAATTAAGCCTTTGACCAACTTTGGATGTCCTTGCCAGTCTCACTCCAAAACCACCGTTTTATCCCATAACTGGCTTTGCTCAACCTATTGAGCACATATGAAAACTTATTTCGCTCCTAGAAAAGACCAAGATGTCATCCACAAAGACCATCACAAACTTATTTAGGTACCCTCTGAACACCCTTCTCATCAAATCAACAAAGTATGCGGGGGCGTTCGTCAAACCAAATAGCATCACCAGCCACTCATAAAAACCATCCGGAGTCCTAACGACAGTCTTCTCCATACTATCCTCAGCCACTTTCAACTGACGAAACCCCGTGGCTGAGTCCAACTTGCGAAAATACTGAGGCGCCAACCAACTGATCAAAGAGATCATCAATCTTCGGTAATGGGTGTCTATTCTTCTTTGTGAGTTTATTTAGTTCTCTTTAGCCTACACAAAGTCTGAGGGACCCATCCGCCTTCGTGGCAAAAACTACTGGAGCACCCCATTCCGATATACTTCTTCTTATGAACCCCTTCTCAAGCAATCGCCTACTTACTTATGAGTTCCCTCCTCTCACGAGGAGCCTTGTGGCACACTGGCCAAGTCACTGGTTTGGCATTGTTTACCAGATATATTCGGAAGTCAATCTCCCGCTCCGGAGGTAAGCCCTTCACCTTCTCAAACACATCCGAGTTTTTCCCGGACCACTTCTAACAGATCGCAAACTCTCGACCGACGTGTCAAGCGATTCTAGATATCTTAGCATAACAGATTCTATGGGATTACAAGAGATCTCGAGAGTGTTACCCAAGCGGGTCATAAGCCTAACAACTCTCTCATCAAAATCAAGAACGGCACCCCTACTGGATAACCAGTCCATGCCCCCAAAACTACCCCATAGCCTGTGAAGCCCAACAAGCGTCACATCCAAACTCAACACTAAGTATAAACCCAAACACATCATGGAGCCCAATTGGGTTTGAAACAACTAAGGGATCATCTACTAAACTGGTGTCTAAGTGCAGTGACTCAACTAACAATGATGAGATAAACGAACTCGATACATCAGAATCAAATAAAGTTTGGATCGGATAACAAAGAAATCCAAATTCCAACCTAGACGGTCTTATCCCCATCCGGCATCCTAGCCGTGAGGAAATATAACTATTCTCCAGAAGATTCCATACCTTGCCCTTGCTTCTTTGGACAATCCTAATAAGGTGTCCTATTCCTTCCCAAAGGATAACTACTAACCTTCTTCTTCCCATTTTCCATTCGTAACCTCCCACCAATGAGGTTTCATCCTTTATTAACCAAACAACTATTTGAGCCTTCCTCTCCTCGTCTATCCTATATGTACCTACCAGTCCTCCTCCTCCTTATTGAACCAACTTCTAATCTGATTTACGTCTAAGTCCCTTGAAGCGGTTTTCCATTCTTATCTATCTTAGAAAGATCATCTACACACGGAGGGGAAACTCAAACCGAGAGAGAAAGAGATTCAAACGGAGAATTCGAAAGATAAAGATATGGCTATCGGGGATTATGCTTTTCTCTCAAAAACTTTTCTCTTAAAAGACATGTTTTTGAAAATACTCCTTCAAAAATTTTCTTAGAAAAATAGTTTTTCTAAAATTTTTATCTGTTCTGGTAACCTTAAGCTCTGATACCACGTGTAACACCCCACGTCCGCTAAGGTCACTCATACCAGGGGAATGCCTTAGTTTCGGTGAAGTATTTTAAGTGAATATAGAACAGTAAAATTACAGCAAGACAGATATAAGTAATACTTGAAAATTTAAATCATCATTTCATTGCAACGGAAAGTAATACATGTTTGGTTACATCACAAAACCATAAACCAGAGTCAAGTACATAATATCCATCTTGATAAAATAGAAGTACATAATCCCACTACATAACTAATAGCCATAAAAGGAAAGATAAGCTCGGCTTCTCTTCAGAGGTCCAAGCTCCATAGGATAGATACAGCAATCAGATCAAAGCCCACTAGCACCAGGCCCACTCTAATAACCTGGGGTTGGGGGAAAAAGATAAAAACAACGGGGTCAGACATAAGTCTGAGTGAGTCCTATAACCTTAACAATACAATCATTAAAATAACCAGAGAAGACATAAGTTGATATACGGTAACGACTGGGGATGAATGGCTACACTAAGCAGCTTGGTAAACTTAGGATAAACTAAGATCACCGTAAAGACGCATTTATCCACCCAAGGATAATTACTAGATTACACCGCCCCAGACTTATCCACCCAAGAGTAATTCCTACACTGCACCACACCAGTTCTACCTACCCAAGATTAGTTCCTACTTAAAGGTTGATCCCACTAAATGTACTTAGTAATTTTTTTTTTAGCCAGTAGTTTCTTTTACCCCTACATAGGTGCCGTCTGCCCCTATCTTTACTAGGTGTACCCACTACTCCCAAGCGATCGGCTCCCTAACGTAGATATCCGTGCTGGTCCCACAATGGGGTGTATCATTTCCCCAAAGTGGCAACCTGATAATATCAACGGTGCACGGCTTTATACCTACACGATGCAACAACGACTTACTAACCAGCCCGGGTCCACACACGCATATGAAACCCGTTGGTCCTACGTTGCCACCGCTAACCCGTTTTGGCCTCTTATAGTCAAGCCAAATATGCGTGTCCCGTCACTCGACTTGGGTCGAGCCCACAAAGATACGTTTGGGATATTGGTTGAAATGGGCCCCCACAAGCTACCACCTAAGCTTGTAACCTTATCTAGTGTATCCCACTTAACCCTTTTTAATAATCATGTCTACCTTCATGTTATAAATCCTGGTTAAGTCCTTAATCATATTTTAATTACCTTTCAAGGCACCCACTAGATTTCCACATGCCACCCAAGTCATTTACTTAATTCCCACATGCCACCCGAGGCACTTACTTAACCCTTTAATAATGTTTCATTCCATGTTCCACTTTGGTTAAGTATTCTAATCGTATTTTCTATTGCTACCCAAGGCAACCCACTAGTTTCCTCATGCCACCCAAGGCACCCCACTAGATTTCCACAAGTCACCCAAGGCACCCACTTAACCCTCATGCCCCACTACATGCTTATATGGTTAAGTGTTTCTTAATTAATTAAGACCGTGATCCTCATAAAGACCTCTCACATTAGACTATCTTTTATGACCGCTGGTTAAGCCGGTTGGGTCCGGGCAGCCTTATGTCATAACCGAGTCTAACCTCGTGCCTTTACATTAATCACGTATTTAGTTTGTGCCTAAGACCTCTCACATTGGGCTAACATTTGTAGCAACTGGTTAGGCCGGTTGGGTCCGGGCAGTTTTACGCTACAACTGAGTCCAACCTCGTGTCTTAGTCGATTAATTACACCTAATTAATCACCCTCATAATTTATATTAATTATCCCTAATTAATATCAAGTTTTTCATAACATGGGTAGACCTAACTCAATAGGTAAATTCCCATGGGGTAGACCTAACTCAATAGGTAAATTCCCTCTTATGTTAATCTATTTTTATGGTATGCTTAATCATACCCAACCATACTTTAATTAACATATTTATTAACCCCATCGTTTCCCACGCAAATCGTTCTCATTTCACGACATAATAAAAGGGAAGATCCATCACAAACATCATGGGTTTAACCAAATCTTAGCATATAACTTTGTCATGGGTTAAGAGGATGTCAACTTGCATATATGAGCATATATTAACCCAACTACATTTAACCCAAACTTGCATATTATCGCACATGACTTGCATAACATATTGCATATGAACTTGCATATTATCATACACATATCTTGCATAACATGTTGAACTTGCATATAAGCATACACATAACTTGCATAACATGTTAAACATGCATTTAAGCATACACATAACTTGCATAAGCATTCACATTCTTGCATAAGCATTCACATACTTGCATATTAACAAACATGTAACTTGCATAGCATATCTTGCATATTAACATACATGTAACTTGCATAGCATATCTTGCATATTAACACACATGTAACTTGCATAGCATATCTTGCATATTAACATACATGTAACTTGCATAGCATATCTTGCATATTAACACACATGTAACTTGCATAGCATATCTTGCATATTAACATACATGTAACTTGCATAGCATATATTATCATACATGTAACTTGTTAAACATGCATAAACCCACTTGTTAAATATGCATAAAACAACTTATTAATCATGCATATTATCACATACTTAGCATGCATAGAATCACATATTCAACTTGCATAATATCATATACTTAGCATGCATAGAATCACATACTAAACTTGCATAATATCATATACTTAGCATGCATAGAATCACATATTCAACTTGCATAATATCATATACATCGATTAGCATATCATTACAAATGATTCAAACTCACAAATCCGCATTCAAGACCATAAGTCTCATTACACCTAATCTACTTATCTTAACAATTGATCATCAAAGTGATAGAAACTCACCACTAACAATTTGCACTCCAAATGAAGAAGATTAAGATGCTTAGAATAGATTAGAAGTTGATTAGAGAGGTTGATTAGCTTGCTTTCCTCTTCATTGATTTGTGGAGGCCATGATCAAGTTTCATTTTGCCATAGTTTAGTTACAAGATTTAATTATGAATGAATTAGGGTAGGATTAGGGTCTTATTTATAGGATTAGGTTGCATTTTAGACCCTTAGATTAACCCTAGATTAATTTAGACCCGTCAGATCCAAGAAGCTTCCAGAACCAGCCCTCCAAGCTAGCCTAAAACCCAACCTGGTGCAACCTGGTGCACCCAGGTTCTCTGGACGCCACACCCTGTCGACAGGCAAGTCGACAGGCAAGTCGACACCCCTGTCGACAGGCCTGTCGACAGCCCTGTCGACATGGGTAGGGCGGGAATCTTCCCGCCTGGCCCCGCCTGCTCTATTTTAAAATCTGAATTTAAATTATAAATCTGTTTTTAGTTTCAAATTTTATGCAAACTTCATCGGGCCATAACTGGGCCATACGGACTCCGATTTTCGAAAACTCGGACTCTATTTCGCGTATTTTTCCGAGACGAACGCAATGACGCAGCCCGTTTCCCCCAATTCTCACATCTGAGATTATATATTCTGTAATTAGTGAATTTTAGCATTAACCGAAATTCGGGGTGTTACAAGTTCTTTTTCGGATCTGGCCCTTTTTCGATTTACTTTGGGCTCCTTACCGACTTCAGACATTGTACTGGCCTCAGGACGATCAGTTTCAGACTCAATTTTATCACTAGAGCTGACTTCTTCTTCGTACTGTAGCATACCTTTCTTGTCTAGATCTTCGTACTGATAAGCCATGTATATCATTTCAGAAAAGGGGAGCTTCACGTTCCTCATTACACTGTTCTGATATTTTCTTTGAAGCCCGTGAATAAATCTAAGATTCTTCCTCTTTGGGTCCTTGATCAGATGTGGAGCAAAGTGAGAAAGTTCGTTGAATTTCTTATGATATTCTGGGATGGTCATATCACCTTGTATCAGATAAGAAAATTCGTCACATAGTCGTTCAATTGCTTCTGGAGGAGTAAATCTTTCTAGGAAAGTCACTTTGAATCTGTCCCAGGTGATATCACCTTCTGGATTATTCTCTATAACCGAATCCCACCAGAACAAAGCTTCGTCTTTGAGTGCCCAGGATGCTAGTAACCTTTTCTGGTCATCCCTCAGCTTTAAACCATCAAAGATCTTTTCGGCTGAACGAATCCAAGCCTGTGTCTTCATAATAGATTCTTCACCAGAGAACGGTATTCTACCCATATTTCGATATTTGATCAATAGGGCCTCAATATCCGGTTTTGTATTCCTTTTGTTTCTGACACTCATTTTCTATTACTTCTGCAAACAGCAGATCAAGTGTCAGGTCACAGAAAAGATAATTTAAAATATATAAACATGTACTTCAATGTAAATGTGTCTACCGAGGTGTTATTTCATTCTGCTACTCATACTAGGATATTACTGATCCTATCTGTATAGAGTTACCCGTCCTAGAACACTACTGGTTCTATTTCTGACGAGTTCGTTCAAATGTTATATTCCAGAATTAAGCTTAACCAAAGCTCTGATACCAAATGAGACGACCGCAAACCCCGTTCTGACGGTGGCAAGGGTAATCCGTGGAATATAACACAGAAACAGATAACAGCAGAACAGTATTAAATAAATACACCAGATAATGAACAATAGAATATACTGGATAAAAGTAATCATCAGAGTTACACAGTATACAGGATCTTACTTAGTACAAATACAGTTCAGCTATACATAAATGTCTACAGCGGAAATAAACAAAATATGTACAATAGGAGCTGAACAGCATAAAAAGAGATAAATAATAGAATCCATCTTCAGCTCCAGATATCCAGATAGAACCAGCTAAACCTGAATACAAGGCTGCCCGTGTAGAAAAAGGGGCACCCGAGTTTGAAAGTGAAACAAACTACGAGTCAGTCGTGGGACTGGTATGAGAAATCTATTCAACACATATATATAATTTGGCTAATCACAGGACCACGCCACTCTCGTGGAACGGGTTTTCTCCATTGGATTGCCAGTGCTTTAAAACAAATTTTCTTTTAAACAACGCGATGTATTTTTATAAAAATGAAGCCATTATAAGACTCAGTTCCCATCACACAATGCAACGCAAACCGGAGGATAGAGTTTTTACCTTATAACGGCCAAAATATGCTTGATACGAATAAAACAAAGGCATTTGATATGGTTGCTAGTGTTTATATGTTTTGAAAACAATTTCAAATCATAACTATCAATCATAGACGACATGAGCGTCCCATGCCACTATGTCACCAAATATATGTATACAATCAAAACCGCACAGTCATGTATTTGGAAATTGGATTTCCGTCATGAACCAAGGCAAAAGATAGTCCTTACCGAATTCGTGACTCTCTAGCCCGAGCCACAGGATCAGAGCTCGAGTGACCCTTGGATCGTCAGGGCCGGTCCACCGATGTGGATTAAAATTCCTGAACACTGCGTTTCCCCGCCCTTTGGGGCGTAAACGAGCCAAAGAATGACTCCATCGGACCCGGATCGTCCGATCAAACCGAGGCGCCTCGCAACAGCAACAACCACATAGGTGAAAAGTATATAAATGTCAGGGCTGGTAGGTCACTGACACCACCCTAGCTAGAAAGAAACGCATGCCCTCCCTGAGGTCCTTCTCCCGTTTCTGGTTCATACCAGGGTGTGAGGCTTGCGATTTCACGTTATACACAAATCTACGCCACACAGGCGGTGCTTTGATCATCACCACAAGACTTTGCTTTTCAACAGAAGCCCTGATCATTTGCCACTTAGGCATGCCACACTAGCAATTCATGCCATGCGACTGATGTCCACCGATATACAACCTCTGAGCTCGTGTGTCTCAGAGAAGGGCGTTGAGCAAAAGAATAAATTCTTCGCCGCCAAACAGATGTATATTTAACAGAGATCAATCAACACAGAATAAAATCCAATGTCAGACACATAGTCCATTTGCAAGTCCGTTCTGGGTCTGAACGAAATCGGAGGCACTAAATACCTCGCAAACCCATCGATCACCACGTACGTCTGGACGATCACCACTCATTATCCATATTTCGGGATGCCTACCAATCAGGACCTCGGTTACCATCCAAACGAGGTGAAGATCTCCGGTCTTCGACCACCGTCTTCATCTTCGAATTTCAATCATCGGTCAATTATTCGAAATGAGAATTAACTCGGCCTTTTCAAATAATTCACGTATATTTAGAATTTCAAATCAATTTATTTCAATGGTTAAATCATTCAACAACACCAATTTTGTTCTTTAATGTAATTTTCACCCCAAACACATTCAACCATCAAATACCACATAAATCGAGCAAATTCAGTTTATTTCCATTCCATATCGTTTATGATATTTTATAACGATTAATCGCTATTTTTTTATTTATTTTAAAATAGCCAATTTATTCAAAACGACGCTTCGGGCCATAATGCGACCGTGGCGCTGTTTTTCTTCAGATTTGATTTACACATATCTGAAAATCTAACCGTTGGATCTTCACAAAATTTACATCATTAGAAAGGTCTTTCCAAAACAAATCCAACGGTTTCAGTTTCGGGAAAATCCGACGGTCGGATCTCCCGGTACAATCATTTGAAGTTTCAATTTCAAAATACGAACTGCAGCGTTGTTATTCGATTTATTATAATTATATTTATATATATAAATATAATCGTTTCTGGCGCTGTTTTTCTTCAGATTTGAATTAAACATTCCAGACAATCCAACCGTTGGATTTTTACAGAGTTGGTGCCGTTGGAAAGATTTTTCCAAGGCGAACCCAACGGTTGCGATTTCAGGAAAATCCGATGGTCGGATCTCCTGGTATAATCGTTTGAAATCACGGTTTCAAAATACGAACTGCACGGCCACGTTTCGTTTTAATTTTATTTATATATTTATATAAATATAGTTCATTAGACAATTTCAATATCGTTTTCACTTCAAATATTTCATTAACGCCTTTAAAATTTGGAAAATTTCGCCATAACCTCCTTTGTACGGGAGGGGCTGGGAAAATTCACAAATAGCCACACGGGCGTCTCATGTCAAAAAGGAAAAAGGAAAAGCCAAGCGGCTAGCCAACAGGCTCATAAAATCATCACCCAAACAAAACAGTAAATGTGTACCTATTTGTCGGGCACAAAATTTTATTCCTCTTCTCTAGCCCCTTTGCTATAACCTGTTCAATAAATATGCATGTACATATATACAGTTCTTATCACTTATCATTTTCTATTCAACTTCATATTTGATTCCATTTGGTTTAAAAACACCATTCATTCTAATGTTGCATGTATAGGCAAAAATCATATCATTAGCTAATTAATGAATATTTCAACTCATATATTTTTATTTGAACGAGTGGCTATTTTTAACACTTCACATTTCAACAATTTGTGTATATAATAAAAATGTGATTTTTATATTGTAAAACAATTCATTTCAAAACACTATTATTTTATATAGTTTATATAGGTGATAAAAATAGGATTTTTATTATAAAACAATTTCTTTTAAAACGAGATTATTTTACATAGTCCATATAGTCGATAAAAGGTGACTTTTATTATGAAACAGTTTATTTCAAAATATGAATACCATTCAACACATGAATTTCAATTCAACGAATGAATATCGATTCAACACATGAAGGTTTTCTATAGTTTATATACATAGATAAAAATGTGATTTTTATATTTAAAACGCGAATACCATTCAACACATGAATTTCTAATCAACGAATGAATATCGATTCAACACATGAAGGTTTTCTATTCAAAGAATAAATATGGTTTCAGCAAATGAAAATAATTCAAACACATGAATATTATTCAAAATTTCGGCAGCATAACGGCAGGGTAGTTAAAACCGGGACCGTCCCTAGTACGGCTCCTCGCTCTACCTTAAAACCTCGCGGTTTTTGACAATGGGGATCATGCATCTAGTTCGCACGCAGGCGGTATGTATATATTTATTTCATTTCCACAAACTAATCTTCTGTGGTTTCAACCAAATATTTCTCAACCACAAATGGGTATTTTTCAACCACAATCAATCAATATCAACCACAAACAATCCCAAACAATCATTCGCTATCAATCAATTTTCACACCAATCACAATCAATAAATATCGTCCATGGTTTGTGGACGAGGGGCGTATATATATATATATATATATATATATATATATATATATATAGCAATTCACTTTTATTTCAACACATATATAATTTTTACAACGCATATATAACTTATACATCGAACATACAACTTATACAACGCTTATACAAGAGGTGTACAACGCTTATATAACTCATACATCGACTATATAATTTATACATCGTCGCTTTCCATATCGTTTATAAATTAGAAATCTCACATTGGGTTCCACTCCACCAAAAATAGCAGAAGGCTCAGAAAAATATGCGGTCTCTTCTAAAATGTAAAAGGCGTCCACACGGTCACGATGTTTCCTGTTTCATCGAATTTCGTTAACGAACGAAAAAGATATGATTTTTCAAAGTTTGCAACGGTTTTAAAGAGTTGAAATCAGTTTTAAATTAAACAGCCGATTACCTTTCAAAATCTTCAAAACTAGGTTTGAATTTTTCTCTCAATCCGAAGCACGATATGCCGATCAGCCTATGCCACGTCGACGAGCTTGGAGAGGCGCGCCTGCACCCCTGACGGCGGCGAACTCGGCGGCGGCGAGGAGGAGGAAATCGGCTGCGAACGGCGCAACTTTGGGGGCTTGTATCTCGACGAACACGCGATGGTAAGGGACGAGGCTTATACGGATTTGAAGAGCTCGGAGGGATCTACAAAAAGTTCAACTGGGCCATGGCGTTTTGGTGATCGGAGCGGCCAGAAAAGAGGAGAGAAGGTGGCGAAAGGGTTCCGCCTGTTAACGGATGTCGGGGAGAGAGAAAATTAAAGGAATTTCTTTTTTTTTATAAAAATTTTGATTGGCCGATGGGTTTTAAAGGGGTTTTCTGACGCGACCACCAATCCAAACCCAACGACTGTCGTCCCTAGCGTTTTACCCCCATTCCGAACACAATGGGATATGTTTCGAAGGCCTATTCGAATGTTTCAGTCAGTTTTCCTTCAAATTAAAAATATAAAACATTCAGTATTTAATTTGAACGTACATTTCAATTTGCCAGGGCCACAAACTGATTCGAAAAATTCCAGAAAAATAAACCTAGCTATGTTTTGACGATACGGTCCCAACAAAACTAGTTTCGTCGAGTTCTGAGACCGTTTGCAAAAAGGCCCATTTTTGGTCGATCCAATTTAACTACAATTGGCCAAAACACGTTTTCCTTTGCCACGCTCACATACTAGCTTCAAAAAATATGAAATTTGAAACCTAGCAATAACTTCACATCCCGGATCCAACAAAAGTGGTTTTGTCGAATTCCGAGGTCGTATGCAAAATGGCCAATTTCACGGGCTATATAAATTCCATAGCGACCTTTCTGAAAATTCATTTGGCCATAACTTTTGCTTTCCGTTATGAAAATTCGATTTTTCAGATTCGTTAAAAAGGTATTCACTAACAGATTTAAATATTTTTGGTTTCACTCAGATTCGTTTTGTTTTGCACCCGGTACAGTCCGACAAAGTTTGAATTCAATTTTTGAAACTACAGCGCCTTTTCAAGCCTTGTTTATAATTAGAATTAATTATATTCGTTTTCAATTGTCGATTCAAACTCACTTTCCATTGCCATTATTTAAAATATTTATTTTAAATATTTAAAATCCATTATTTTAGCCAATTTAAAAATTTTAAATTGGTTCAGCTTTTCTGGATCGTTACATTCCACTTTTTATACATGTATCTATAACTAAATTACAGTGTTTAATATGGTCTTCTAAATTGTTAGAAAATATTAAAATATCATCAAGACATAATACAATAATCATCATGTTGTTTTAATACTTCATCCATTCTTCTTTGAAATATTTGTGGTGCGTTTTTTAATCCAAAGGGCATGACTAGCTATTTATATTGTCCTTGTAGGCAACTGAATGTAGTATATGGTATAGATTCTTCTGTTAATTTTATTTACCAAAATCCACTTTTACAATCCATTTTTGTAAACCATTTTTTATTTTGTATTTTGTTTAAAAATACTTCTTTATTTGGTAAATAGTATCCATCAAAGATTGTAGCATCATTTAAAGCTTTATAATTAAAAACTATTCTAGCACTGCACCAGATTTAGTTTTTGATAGCACGTGAAAAACGCTATAGTAACTTTCCGTAACATTAATGACGACGCTACATATCAACATGTTATAATAGCTTTGATATATCTCATAACTTTAAATTAAACGCTATTCTATCAAACATTTTATAGCACACATTCACTAACATGAAAACATTTTCATAGCATTTCACCCTTGCCATTTTATTAGACCTACAATAAAATCATTTTGTTTTTTATAGCGTTAATAATGTTTTCACAAAAAGTATCCAATGACATAAAAATGTTTTCTATAGTGGTTTTATTTTTCATAAGACTTTTTCTGCTATCATATTCTTTTTTGTAACGCTTTTACTCTAATATGATTTTTTATAGCGTTTTGCCTCCTATTTCCATAGGGCTCATTTTCCGCTATCAGTATGTTTAATATGTCACCTTTTTTGCAATGGCGCTCTTTCTATAATGTGCTTCTCCCTTACTTTAATTGTGCATCTTAAAGATAATTAAACTGTAAATACTACAAAAGTATACATTTGATAGCAAAACAATTCTAATACCAAGAGCATATTTGATTTCAAAAGACAATAATAGTGGTCTTACAATAATTAATATAGCTAATTAAGTCATGACATTGTTGATAGCTAAATAGGTTTAGACATGGTTCCCAAACAAGAATACTTTAAAAATCTCAGTATTCAACCTTCAAAAATCGTTGATAGCTTGTGCATGTTATACATTCCAAAACCTGCAATTCACACAAATACAAGTTAGCGAAATGTAAGCTTTTGATGTACCATAAAAAGGTGTATTGGCTACAAACTTTGAGTTTTGCTACATTCGGATTTTAAGATTCAATTCACTAGCAATTAAATAGCAAAAAATCAAGTAGAAAATGTTGATCATGTGAAATAAATGTGTAATTGATCACAAAAAGAACAGAGAATAGCTAAGGAAACAACTTTTTTGTGCAAATACTTTTGTATGCCCAAGACAATTATGTGAAAAATGGAATGATCCCCGCTTATCTAATACCCAGCTTCGAAATTATTTTAATAATTAGCTAACTAAAATATGTGATTAGCACTCCATAATATTTACATACCTAAAAATTGAAGAATCTAAATAGTATTACAGTCAAGCTTGCAAAGACAATTAAGCAGTAATTCCAAACTTTTGCATAAAGACAACTAAAAAGTTCTATTTTTGTATAAACGGTAGATGGATCTAATTCTCAAACAACTTTCTCCAAAGTGAACTTCACATAGTACCACTAAACCTTATAACTCAAATTTGATATTATTATCCTAAAAGAAAATTATAAGACATGTTTTCCTTTTCATCAAACACCCATACCTTAGTTCTATTCAGATTACTCTAGTTCAAATTATGCTCAGGCATCCAAGGCAATTTATGCAGTAACGTTCCCCTGAGAAATGTACCTGCAAGTAACATCATTTAAAAATAAATTCACATGTCTGAGCACCATCCTTTTTCTTTAGCAAAGTAAAAAACGAATTGAATTAGAATATGATCATAATAGAAAACCAAACCAAACAGTCTTTGACCAAAATATCCCTGAAATTGTTTAATACTTTACCATGCATGTGCATGTAAATCATACTGCGATCATATAGTATCCAAAGGGCACAGCCGACGCTCATCCAACCGAACCCACGGGTTGCCTGAACCGGACCAATGCATCAAACTGACCGGACCGGGGTGTAGGCTACAGCTTTCCTTTGCCTCCTAATACATGCTGATTCCACCTGCGGTTGATTGCCGCCACGTTTCCTGCGAACACAGGCAAATATGGCGGCAGGGACCTAATTCGTATATCCTGCCGCCCCTTGTACTTTGGATCTCCATCCGTTTCTCTATCTCCTTCGTGAAATCGAATCTCCTCCATCGATCCAAATCTATCACCATCACCCCAGTGTTAAAATAGCACGGGTTTCGCCCAGTGAAGGTACTGCTCAGCTTCGAATCCGACCAGAAGCAGCTCATTAGGTAATTTGTAAAATTCGCATGGCAGTATTCCAGCGCCCCAACTGTTTTGTTGTTCATTGATGTTCGCCATAGCTTGCTAACGTCATCCACTAGCATCAGATCGGAGTCCAGGTAGATTGCCCGATTCACGCAGGGTTCTAGAATTTCAACCAGGTAATTCCTCGCATAGTTCAATGGCTGCTCCAAAGCTTGACGGATCAAAGAAGATATCAGGTTCGGACTCGATCCGGGTCGAAATAGTAAACATTGATCCGGAGTTTCGGGAAAGTGAAACAGATTAGGGATTGAAGATCGGTATCAGAGACAGGAAAGTGGAAAAGCACATTTTCGGGGCATTGAGAGTGCTGCAGAACGGAATGGACGGCTGCGATGGAGCCGCGTAGATACTCCATATCTAAAGTAATGGCGATGTGAATGAGATTGGGGACGCAGACGCTACCGCTGACGGAATCGCATCAATCGGCATTGCGGAAAAACTGAGATTGCCGGAAGGAGAACCGATTCATTGGATATGTAATGAAGTAGGAAGGGCATATCACCTCGGCATGAGGGAAGTAGTGGATCAACGGAAAGCAAGACCATGACCATGGCGGCGGAGAAGAAGCCGGAGAGCTTAATGAGCCAGAGCATGATTCGACGGCCGACACAGCCAGGTTTTCTCCAGGGGTGAAATCTGATAAGGTGTCCAGCAGTCTGAGGACCATCTAAGCTTATATGAAAACATGCAAACATTGCTTTAATGGACTTAAATGGAGCCAACACATCTCAAAAATCAATAGTGCCAAAGTGCTAACAGTGTCATCCACACGAAACTGCTGCCCTAACAATACAACCTGAAGGCAAACAACGAGCATGCATGCATCATCCATTTGCAAACACAAGCCACAATCACCACTCTCCACCATAGACCAAAACACAGTAACTGCCATTCAATTGCTGCTTGAAAATCCACCTACCAAAACACAGCAATCACAATACTCAACTGCCTCTGCCCTTTTCACAACCTGCACCACAGATTTACAACCTGCTTGAAACTCAACCTCTTGCTACAGTAACATCAAACACTACAACCAGCAACTAACCCGCCATCTTCATCATCAATACACCATCGCTGGAACCCTTCCTCAATAGCCTAAATTTCAAACTCCAGCAACTCCAACCATCATACTTCCCTCCTACCAGCTTAAAAAACAAAATACCAAAAAGCAATGTATTAAAGGCATGGATGACATAAAGCTAATTAAAAAAAATCTCACTAGTAAGTACCATCCGAATGAATGAAGTTGTTGTATGTGTGTGTGTGTGTGTGTGTGTGTGTGTGTGTGTGTGTGTATGTATGTATGTATATATATATATATATATATATATATATATATATATATATATATATGTATGTGTGTGTGTGTGTGTGTGTGTGTGTGTATGTATGTATGCATGTATGTATATTGAGTACAATTGTTATATACTCTGTTGTTGGATTCCATCATTGCAACTTATTAACATTTCAGTGCTTTTATCAAATTTGCATCATGCTGGTGCTAAATCTAATACAGTGGCATATTCAACTTCCATATATCCGTCAGCATAAGCATTAGAGTCTTTCGTTAGAATACAATAGAAAAAATAAAATGGTATGTACTCCTTTTTAAATAAAATGAAAATAAAATTAAAAGTAAAAATAATGAAAAAGAAACCTTTTTCCTCCACTACAGTCTCTCTCTTACAATGGAAGCACAATGTAGTGGCAGGCGAACCTAATTCATAAATTGCAGTGAGTCCTTTTTATAAAGTTTTGGGTCAACGTCGTGCCTATATAGTTTGCTGTAATTTTTGTTTGAGCACCAAAAACACTATTCTATGAATCCCCACAGGTGTATCTGGACTCTCATATCCTACTATTTCATTTCCTACTACATCAATATTCGCCCTATTAGGCTGTTTGTTTGATTATGCTCACATCTTGTATTTTATTCTCAAAATAACTAAATTTTTTGCTCACCATAGCTTTCCTCAGCCGCTCCAACGGATGTCTATCACCAACCTTAAACACAACTAAAATAATAAATCTAACAAAATTAGGATACCATCTTTTATATATGAGCAAAGTTTAATTGTAATAAACAAAAACTCAGCACAATATACTCTTTTTGGTTGGATTGGTTGGTGCATCTTGGTCTACCAGCACTCGTACATGCTTAGTTTATAGTCAAATAATCTAGTAAAAAGCACAATTTTACACGTACATAATGCATAAATCAGATTGATGTTTGATTACCAATATATTTTAATTACACATAATGACATTGTAGTATATACGTGGACATACCAAAGTGTAAAGTGAACTTGCATCATGTCCTTCTATGTAAACGTGTGGCATATTTGTCTCTTCTTTCTACCTGAAGCCTGGTACCTGTACTAACTTACCTACCACCCTGCGTTGCTCTTATTTAGATGAGTTCTCAATTGGATGTATAATGTCTTCAATTACTTATTCTAATAGGGCATTTCTTTTTCAGTTTCAAATGTATAAACTTTTGGTTCTTGCATATAAAAAGATGAACGTAATTTTAATTTATATAGGAAATCAAAAAAATAAAAAGGCTCAATTTTGTATATGTGCATGGAATGTATTAATTTTTATTGGATACATTTATATTCTAAGTTATCATATATATATATATATATATATATATATATATATATATATATATATATATAAGCAAAAAAGTTAAAACAAAAAATGTTAATGTAATTACTCTAAAAAAGGAAAACGTATAGGATTGTTTGTATAAGAGAAAATTCAGAGTAACAATTTCAAGCATTTTCTTCAAAAGAAAACTAATTTGTAGGCAACCATATTAGGCTAGTGAAAAACAAACCGACATAATAAACACATTCAATGATGCATCCAAGATTCCAATCTAATGTAAGAGCACCTAATGAATAGAAGAATGCTCGAACATGACTCATACATGTAGTTAACACAAAAGAGAGGAATTAACCAAACAACATTTTTAATCTACAAACATACGTAATAGTTACAGGGCACGCCAAAATTAGAACTCTGCCATTATGCCAAGATACATTGTGCTTAAGTAATTAGAAACACTAAAAACAAAAATATCGAATGAATCATAATAAAACACATCTTTTATAACTTGGTTCAACCCATACAAATAAAATAGAGCAACTAAACTATTATTAATGCCAATAACAGACCTGCAACCTAAAATGTTGTCCATCCCGTTTCATTTTTGCAGTTTTATGTGGCCTAAATATCCAGTTGCCAACATCCCTAACGACCACCTGACATTAACCTCTCATGATATAAAAAAACTATAAGGGTACTGTAAGTATTATGGAGCTAAAATTATTCCACGAGTGGCATTTGTGTATGAAATTGGTCGGAATTGATGTTAAAATCAAACCAATAAATAAAGGCAGAGAACAGTTGAGACACTAGTAATATTTTCACCAGCGCACCAACACTTATCATTGGAAGCGTATGTTTCTACCTAAAGTTATGCGTCATGCCTTTTTGTTATTTTTTGAAGAAAATTGCTTATACAGAGATGTTTAGTATATAAGAGTTCAATAAAGGTTGTTTCATTAACGAAGTTTTATTTGTTTATGTAAATGAAAATATATACACGTATATAGTTACATGTAAAGTGGTTTAATAGAAAGGGGATTATTACTTACACTCCAAAAATGGGTATAAGAGGGTCAAGTTTTAGACAAAAGTTTTTTTTTTTTTACTTTGAGATGTGTTAATGAACAAAGCAGCCTCATAAAACTAAACTATAAAAGAAATATTCTCCATTGTCAAATTATTACTTTAAATTTTTGACATGTGATTTTCAATGCCCCAAGATCTGTGGATGATGAGAGGCATGATGAAAAAACATCTAGAGCAAAAGAGTAGACTTATAATATTTTAAAAAAACTATAGATTTGTTAACCAATGTGGATTAACTTAAACTAAAGTTGTTGGATTAACTAATTAAATTCAAAGTACGAATTGATTAACAAAGTGCACGCAATTAGAAATTACCATATGTAACAAAAATTCAAGAGCATGGAAAAATGAATGCCATAGGTAACAACAAGACTAAAGTGACAGTTAGCAACGCACAGAGGTCATGGTTTACTGTATTAGCTAATTTGACTTATGATACAAATCAATATTATTTCACTACCAAGTAATCGGTTGCTATATTGATTCTATGATTCTCATTAGAATTCATTGTAACAAATACGTTGTTTACATATTATTAGTTGTAAGCCACTATCTGTTGACTCTTTTTCCTTTTTGGTGTATAGTTCGTGATATACACAAATCAATCTATTGCTAATTTGCTATCCTTTCTCACTATGACACTTGCACTAGATAAAAACAATACCAAAATCAAAATAGTCTAAACATTTTACTAAGCAGTATTTTTGTTATTTTATTATTTTTCTTTTCATACACACTCATATATCCATCACACAAAAACAGTTTCAAACAAAATATACATCTCTTAAAATAACAAACATAATTTAAAAATAACATAATATTAAAAAGAGATTTAAGTTTGAGTTCATTAAGAAATAGAAAAATGGCCTGAAAGCAATAGTTAACATTTCCATCATTTTTAAGGATATCTACTCAGTCCAATTACATTATTTTTTAAGAAAACCTATTTGAAATGGTATGAAATCGTAGCTGAAAACAATTTAAAATAGTTTCAAAATATTTTCTTTGTTAATTTTCAACAAAATACTATACTATGTACATATGCATATATATTTATAGAGTTCGGAACAGCTTGAAAGAAATCTGACCGCTAAAAAGGACACATTTGTGTAACCCGGTTATTAACCATGTCTTTAACTGGGAAACCCAATTATATTTGGTAACAATATAGCGGATTCTTCCAAACTATTCTTACCAAACGACCAAGGGACTAGGAAATAGCTGCCAAGACCGGTAATTTCTTAAATACGTATTACAAGTAAATTTCTCAAACCGGATAAGCTAATTTCTTAAAACACCTACAAAATTTGCAATGCTGGACAAATTCAAAATTTCAAAACCAAGCATCCAATAACTTAGCATTGATAATCCATCACAAAGAAGAAGAAAAAGACAATAGTAGTAATGTACAGGATATACATTTCGGCATAGAAAATAATATGCAACTGATATTTAGGGATTCAAATATAAATATTAATAGCATAAAGACGACGTCAAAATTACCCAATAACTCACGGAATTTAGCCGTTTATGTTGATGAGAATTAACGCGGTTGTTGGTGGAGAGAACCGAGATAGTTGCTTCGGGGTGAACTGGCGTGGCCGATTTGTTGCAGGCTGCTAGGATAGGCGGAACCGATGACGGTTGCTGGCGAAGCGAATAGACGCGATGCGGTGATGGCTGCTAGTGGTTGTTGAAATCAATAGAGTGGATGCGGAGATGGGACTCGATGCGGTGATGCGGGGAATCGATGCATTGGGAATCCATTTGACATGGAAAACGAAAGCGAAGGGAAACGTGAAAGGGGAAGACAAGAGAAAAGGGAAGAAGATTTTAGGCAAATTCTATTCTCACCCCGTTAATTTCCTTTCCCACCCCACCAAAATATTTGGTGCTCTTAAAAAAAGAAATGAGTGAAGATAAAAACGAAAAATTTGAAGATAAAAATTTACTCATATCACGAGATAGCAATTTTGAGGAAGCAACGAATTCAGATTCCATTGTTTTTTGCTTTTTGATGAGAAGAAAAGTTTTAATTTTGGATGGGAAGAAGAAACAATCGGAGGAGGATATGTTGTTTGTAAGAGAAGTGTGGGTTCAGGTTTTTGAAAATAAGGGTAATTTGGGAATAGAGCGGGGTGAGAAAGGGAAATAGTGGGGTGTTTGTTTTTTTCTTAAGCTAACGGGGTGTGAAAGGAAATTAGCGGGGTGGAAATAGAATTTGCCAAGATTTTATTTTTCATGGCCTTTTTTTTAGTAAGTGAAAACATGCCGCCTTTATTTGGGCTCCCGCGCTTCTAAAGAGCTGATAGCGGAATTCATTATTTCAATATCTCAATTCATAGTCAACTATTTTATGCAAATTATGGACTTTGCTTGTTCAACCGGCGTGAAAAGCGGTGGAAATGCACGGAGCAGTAGAAAATAACGCGATTCAGGGGGCATAATGGTAAATATACAACAAATATCATGAGGATGGCTTTAAATCATGTGGTTCTCATTGCTTCCGCACTATCCCGGTTAGCATTTCACCGGTTGAAACAACAATGTCGGCAAATTATATAGCACTCTAGTAAGAAGGCTATGATAAAACGCTATATAAACCATAATTTCTTTTAGTGTAGCTTTACCTCTAATAATTTCACTATGTTTCCTAACTATAAATACAGGAGAACTATGCAGACTGTTAGATGGCCTGATTACCTTTAATTCTAAAAGTTCCTTAATTTGGACCTTAAATTCTTCTAAGTCTTCTAAAGAATATTTCATAGGTCTTACTCTTATTATTTTATTAGGGTCTTTTAATTTTATTGTTGCTAATGTTTTATCTTTATCCCAAGCTGCTAAAGGATTTTCATTATATGTTTCTTTAAATTTTTCCTTAATATTTTCAAGAGAATCAATGCTTTCATGTTTTAATAATGGTATTTTTTCAAATTTAGGGATATCACCACGTTGTGCTGGTGTACGTTGATAACTTGGATCTACATCCTATGCTTGTTTAAGCCTATGCGTAAAATAGGTGCATGGTGTGGTTAATATAATATGTTCTGTTAACTGGGTCATAGGTTGATATGCTAGGCAGAAATCATTTCCAAACAATATGTCTGGACCTTGAACATTACTAGCCCATAATTTTGGTATTTTAATTTTTATATTTCCTATCGTGAAGGGGACATTAACCGCATAACCTTTATAACAAATTTCTTTTTCTTGTATATCTAAAGCAATTATAGAAGTTCCATCTTGAATCCACCACTTTTGTGGTAAAATATATTTTTTACACAGAGATATTCCTGATCCTGTGTCTATATATGCATTTAGTTTTATTGGTTGGTAATAAGGTATTTCTATAGTTCGTTCAATGTATGTGGAATATGGTGAAGTGACTACTGCCTTTTTTATATGTTGTTTATCAGTTCTTGGAAATTCATATTGACCTAATTGTATGAATGAATCTCTTAAGGTAAAAGTATATTTTGTAATAAAATTCATTCCTAATAATATTTCATTTTTTGCTAGTTTATCATCTACTAACATTTCCATTTGTATTTGCAGGACTTTCCCACTTCGTCTACGAGTGATAGTCTTGCTTTTACACTTTTTCCTAATACATGTATTTGTCCAAAATAATCTATATATTTATAAGGATTTTGTATAGTATTGTATGGGTATGTTTGTACCAGAAAGGAACTAATATGAGAGGATGTTGCTCCTGTATCTAAGAGCACATTTACTTCTTTGTTATCCAAAAAACCTTGTATGTATAATTGTTTATTTGATTCTATTAGATTTAATTTATCTAGAGATTTTAATTCTAAATCTTTTCTCTGGGAAAATATATTTATATCCCTTAATTGATCAGAAGTAGATGCTTCATTATCATAACATATTCTAAAAGAATTTTTGCTATATGGTTTTACAGTTGGTTGTGTTTTATATCTGTTTTTCCTTTGAAGAATTAATTCTTGCGGAAAATCTAACTCTTCATGTTTTAGTTCTCTGGGAGGTATAACCTCACATATATCAGAAAAAGGTTTAGCAATATTGATATTTTCTTCTTTAAATTTCTTTGTAGTGATATGATGTCTAGTTGAGTAAGCATATAGCATACAGGCCATACTACTACATACTTTACTTCCTGGAGGCATTTTAAGCCTTTCAATTTTATGATACATTGTAAGTCCTAGTTCTATGTTTTGGTCAGATAATGATATTGCAAAATCAGGAAATATTCTTATTTTTATTGTTTGATATGAAAATTTTCCTCTAATTACTCCTAACAAGGCATCTTTTTCATCATGAAGTATCCTATCATCTGATATCCAGAATGTACAGGGAACATTCATCCCTCTTCAACATGCACATTTTATAATAAGTTCTATCCCACCTAGGTGTAACCATTTTACTTGTTTATTGAACTCTTTTGAAAATAAAAATCCTATCTTCTTTGATTGCCTTTTGTGTAAGTAATTTCAAAGGAATTTCTCCTTCCATAGTAAAGACATCTATGGGTTGTTCAAAGGTTTTTGTAGCATATTTTTCTTTAGACATATATCTTATTAATGGCATTTCATAACATTCCTCTCTTGAAAGTGTATGATTTATTTTTTCTATTCGATTATATTTTTCTTCTGACATTTGTATAATTTGTTCATATCCAATTTCATCATCTTTAGTTTCAGAGATTTCTGACAATTCTGATGTTGAAATTAGATTTGATTTCATAAAAGGTTGTTGTTCTATATTGGTTTCTTCATTCATTAATTCTTGAAATTCTTTTTCAATATCTTCTTAGTTATCAGACATAGTACTTTCACTATCTGTAGATGAAATTTCAGAAATAATTTCCTTCGGTTCTGTTTCTTTTACTATTGTTATCTTTTTTAATGCATCTATATATGTTTGGACACTATATTTTTCTCTGTCAAAAATGTGTATTTTTCCACTATTTTTCCTACTTATTATTACATTTTGTCTAGTTTTTATTGACACTGTACATTTTATGATCAAAAATATGTTCACATGGAATAACCTTTTTATGTTTAGGTTTTTGTTTTATATTTTTCTTATCTAGTGGTTCCTTAAAGTCTAGAATATCATATGGTATAGTTTTGTTGAAAAGCTTTTCAAATTTGTCATCGCATTGTTGTACAAAATTTTGAGAACTTGTTTTTAATATTTTAACATTTACCACGCTTAGTCTGTGTGGTTTATAACTAGGCTCTTCTTCAGTTACTGTATTAGTGTCTGATTCAGAGTCTGAGATTAATTTATATATTTCTTCATCAGAATCATATTCAGTTTTTGATTGTACATGCATTACTTGTTCAGAAAATAAGCGGAATGCTTTTACTGCAGTTTTTTTTTATATTTTCCTTTTTCTGGGAACTCATTAGCATAATGTCCTTCTTTATTGCATGCCCAACATCTACATGTCTTTTTAGTTGTATCTTTTTTATTTTTAAAATTTTTCTTTTTAAAATATCTTTTCTTTCTAAAAATTAGGTAGTTTATGTTTCTTCAATTTGGCTGGCCTAAAATATTTTTTAAATTTCTTTTTATATTTATTACCAATTGGATTACATCCCCATTGGGTTGGTACTTTAGAGGTTTCACAAGACAAACCTCTTTGTTTAGAATATTGTCTAGCACTTCCTAGAGATTGTTGTAAGCAATAATAATCAATTTTATCTTTTGTAAACTTCATTTGTATTCCTAAGCATGGAAATACATCTGGATTGTTTTTAAGATAATTTTCATAGTCTTTTGATAATATGTTTGCCTAAGGTAAAGGTAGTTTTAAGAAATATAGAGATAATACATTTTCCATTGTACCTTCATCTGGTGCAGATGCATAATAATATTTAGCAAATTCACAATTATATTCGTCTATGTATTTTAAATCACATATTGCAAGGTTAGCAAGTTTTATTCTTTCCTTTTTCTTTTCTTCATCTTCTAATTTCTTGTCTTCAAATGGTATTCCACCAAACTTTATTTTAATACTTTTCTAAATGATTCAATTAAGTTTAAAGGGACTAACAGATTGACAGAATCTCTTGCACCTATGTTAATTAATTGTTTGGCTTCTTTAGTTAAGTTTTTATACCAGTTTCTTACATTACCTACAAATGTGTTTTCTATAATACCTAACATGTCTATAGATGATTGTATATTTTTTGTGATTCTTAAAGTTTGTAAATCTCCAGCCCATGCATCAACTAGTTGAATAACATTCTTAGTGCAATCAAGATCTAAGACTGATCTTGTAATTTTTTTATTGTTGGTTTATATAATTCAGAATATGTTTTATATGGTTTTTCCTTTTTTGGAAATACATATTCATTATATATTTCTTCTCCTTCATATTTTTTTTATTGATTCTAGATTATCTGTGCGATTGCCTGTGCGCTGAGGATTTTGTACAGTTACTATACTATCACTAGTGGTTTCCATTTTTAGATGTTCTATGAATTCTTTAGTATGTCGTTGTAACACTGATAGCCTGGACATGGCTATGGCTATGTCGCCTAGTTGAGAACCATCGGTTATATCCCAAAGTGCTTCTAGTCTTCCATTGTTTTGTCATCATACTGGGTATGAGACTCAACAGAATTATTCATTTTATTATTTTCTACTGAGGATTTAGGGTAAATAGTAAATCCTCCTGAAAACTTTATACTTGTTGGTAACATTTCTTCCGAAATACCTAACCATTTTAACATTTTATCTAGCTTATTATTTATTTCTACTATTGTAACATAATCACTAGGAGCTTGTAGAAAAGCTAATCTTAACTGATTATATATAAGGATATTAGCAAACAGATTATATTCTGGAGTACCAGTTTTAATAATAAATAATTTTTCTTCAGTTTCTATGATGGATTTAGCCATTAAGAAGACTGATAATTTACTTCTAAGATCTTCATATATTTTATCTACTTCCATGGCTCTGATACCAATTATTGATAATTTATCTTAGAAAACTGGAGAATTAGAAAATTTTAATTTATTGATAATTTTTCTTATAAAACTGGAGAATTTGAAAATTTTAATTTATTGATAATTTATCTTAGAAACTGGAGAATTAGATAATTTTAATTTTAAGTAAAAATTTTAGTTTTCAGTTTTTTGTAATTTTTAATTTGATTCAAAATAGAGAATCTTACAATAATTTCTAGTACATTGAAATTTTTTAGAATTTTCCTGGCTTACAACTGGAGCTATATTCAGAAAGCTTTGTATCCGTGTATTTCCTTCAGTTATGATAGTTGAAATATTTCTACTGTGCATTGTATTTATACATTTTTATTTCCGCTGCTATGTAAATTACTAATCTTTGATATTATTTTTCCGCTGTGTAATATTTATTCATATTCAGATATTCTTGTACTTTGATGTAAATTGTTGTAAAAGCAATGAAAAGTTTTGTCGTTCTATGTTCTGATGCGTCGTGTTCTCATACAATCCGCGTTTTTCCGTCTCTTCGAAGATCGGAGGGAATTCATGGCGTGACAATGTGGTATCAGAGCATTGGTTTACAAAGATCGAGAATAAGACGCATTAGAACCGAATGAAAGAATTCATTAGGGATAGAATTAGTAACATCCTATAATAATACTCATTATAGATAAGATCAGCAGTATCCTAGGATGAGTGACTCATTAGAAATGGGGTTAGTAGTGCCCTAGAATGAGTTAGAAGAGTATTATAAATAGAAAAGAATAAATTTTCCATTTATAAAAATGAAATTGATTATGAAATATTATATTTTATAATATAATTTTGAGTGTTACTTTGATGTTAAGACTGGGCTATTGAGTATAAGAAGATTTTGCATATACGCCTTGCAAATGTATATCTGAAGTCTTGGATATACTTGATTGATATAGAATCACATTCTAGTCACTTAAGGATAATTCTGTTGATTGTTGCAGCATCGTCAGTGTTTATTTTCGATTTTCGAAAGTAGGATGACTATATAATTCTACTTTAAACGTCAAAATGTACTTAAACTGATTTAAGTTGGCATTTGGAAAATATTTGTGTTTTAAATTTAACTAATAATTAGTTGAATTGATTGAAAACACGAAAGTAAATCAAATGAATTAAAATCTAACTTAAGAGAAGTTAAATAAAATTGGAATAAAACCAATATGAGTATAGAAGCTAAATAGTGGAAAATCAAATGTAATGATGAATTAATTTGAAATTAGTTGCAATTGGATATATATACATGTATTTGTTGAACAGGTTATGGTATGCAAGTTGAGTAGAGAAATAAATTGTGTGCTCGACAAACAGGTGCACCTTATTTAGTTGGCTGCGCAATTTTATTATTATTATTCTACTGTGAATGATTTGGATGTGATGTGATGGTTGCTCTATGTGAAATTAAACATATACCATAGTAAAAATAATTATAGATTACGCCGCATAAGCATATATTGAAGATAGCATAGCATATTCCATATAAGCATTTGGTGCTTATATGACGAGGTTTGAATTACCATATGAGCGAGACGCTTGTATGGCAATGACTAAATTATAGGTTGAACCGAAGACTGATTATGAACTTAATAATCTATAATGGAAATTGCAGGATTAATAAAAAACCCCATCACTAGGTCTTGAGAAGACAAAAATATACCCGTCTCTCTTGTTGTAGATACGACACATGGATTATGATTAATTCCCATCACTGGGTCAAAGGATGATTTTCCACACTTCTCCCTTGAGCATAGATACTTCACATCTAATTGGTATACGATATATTGATTTATTGGTTGCCTAATAAGGCCATATAAATTTGTTTAGATCAACCCGTACAAAGGAGGTGGTGGCGAAATTTTTCAGAAATTTAAGGTGTTAGCCAGATTTTAGGAAAAATTTGAAGTTCTTAGAAACTGAAAAGTTGAAGAATTGAAACCAGAACGGAAGTTGAGTTTGTTAGTTAAACTACTTTCAGCTCCGTTTCTTTTTCAGGACGAAAAATTTTTAAGTGGGGGAGATTGTAACAATCCGGAATTTCAGAACTAATTTAAATTTAATATATTTTAATGAATTTTGAATATAAATTGGTTATTTTTGTTAGATAAGATTTGAGAATAATTTTAAAATTAGTTTTTATATTTTATTTGACTTAAATAAGCTCAGAAAAAAATATTAATTTGATTTATAAGTACGATTTAAAAATCAATATTTTTAAAGCTATCAATCACTTGAAAAAGGACCAATTTTAAAACAATATCGGAATCTGACGAAATTACTTTTACTGGATCCGGAATGTCGAAATATGGTAGAATACAAAATTTCAAATCCAACGGATTTCGTATGTAGAAGAACGGCCTACGAATGTACATTGAAAATTCAGGTTGAATTTGAATTTAATTCAAAATAATGCCATTTTTCAAATGATCTCCAAATTTGACCCATATACATTCGTTGGAAGCGTAATCCAAAATATAGCGAGATTTCAAATTTCGTAATTTTTGGAGTTAACGTGTGGTCATGAGACTAGAACGAAGTTTACATGTTGGAATTAATACATTGGCAAAATGTGTCACTTCATGAATAATGCATACATACCCAATTAAAATTAGACAAATGAGCCTCTCTCTCCCCTCCACTTGTCATGCTCTACCTAATGTGTGCTTCCATGACATGATTTGAGGCTAGTGGAGTTTAATTAAGCCTAAACTATTCTTCCATTTTTCAAACTAATGTTTAGAGCTTAGAAAACTAATTAATGGTTTCCCTCTCCATTCCTCCTCCTTTCACTACCAACCGTTGCCACCTAGGGGATGCGCCACCCTCCCCGCTATTGTGCCATGTCAGTAACATGCCTCTACCAGACCACGACATAGTGGACCAATCCCTCCTCCTTAAAACCCTTCAATCTCTTCCATTTTGCAAAAAGATGACATTTTTAGCACCTTACACCACTTCTACCACCACCAAGCGTCTCCTAGCTCCTACCCATGGGCCCCGTGAGCAACATTGCTCCCTACATACCTGCCTTCCTCGATGTGCCACACTGAGCAGTAGCCTCGGGGTCCCCACTTCGTCCAAAAAAAACCTCTTTTTCCAAAATCCCGTTTTGCAAAAACACCTCTCTCTATTCTTTGCTCAATAACTTCTGATCTGAGCATTTATAGCCATGGCCCTATAAACGAAAGTTATAGATCTCGTTTTTCTCTATGAAATGCACATAGAAAAATCGAATTTTGGAGTCCGGAGCTGCCCTAAAAATGCGATCAAACTTTGCTAGCTTGTAGCATATTTTGGTGATTTCTTGCAAATTCGAGCATTTTCGGAGGGATGTGCACTAGGGGAAAGTTGTCCAGAATGGAGATTCCGTGTTGCTGACCAAGTTTGGAGAAGATTGGAGGTCGTATGCGGGCTGTGGAGCAAGAAAGTTGAATTCAGTTTGCAGAGAACTAGTACGGCGAGCACGCGGCAAAAAACCTACATGAGAAGTGTCGTGGAGATTGGATTAGTTATTGGGTGATAACTCTCTCGCTCAATTATTTTGTTATGTTATTATATCATGAATTGTTATATGGTGTCTGGTAGCTCACGTCACAGTTGTTTGCAATCCCATGGATGAATTGTTTATTTGTGTTATGTTTTGATTGTGATTTTGAGATGTTTAACATATTAAAATAATGTTAATATATTTGTGGTAGTTGAAATTGGATATAAGTATCCATTTATAATTTGAACAGTGAAAATTAGTTAGCTAGAAAAATAGTTCGAATTGAATTAGAATTGGTTAAATTTATTAACCAGTGATTAATTTAAATTGATTGTTGTTGGTTGAAAACCCCACGGGTCTTGGGGAGATATTTGACTCACACATCCTCTTCGTGTGAAATTGCGGTTAATCAGTTGATTGACAGACTTATATAAGCGTCAATTATTTGATTGAGGCTTATATGAAAATAAAATGCACACTGGATGTCATTTTGGATGTTGATAGTTGTTTACAACTATTGTTGGATATATATGATGGATGGAATCCATAGGAATTTGATTTATATGGATATTGGTTGAAATTATATTCCAATCCGGAATAAATATGAGTATTTTTGTAATATAATATTCAATAAAGATTAGAAGTTTGATTTTGATGTTCGATTACGAACACGAAAATATAAAAATATGAAGCCGAGTTAAGTATAAAAATGCTATTTTAACTCAAACGGATTTTTATATCGATTTTATTCATTTTTATATTGAATACCGAGAAGATTGGATTTCAAAATATGACAATTTGAAAATATTATTATTTTGAGATTGTAATAATATGAGATGTTCAATTTTAATTTAAAATTGAAATGGAAGTGAAATCGTCTTTAAATGAATTTATAAATGTTTTATAAAATGCGTTTTGAATGGAAATCGACGATATATATATACACACACACACATATGGCTTGAATAGAACGTGCTATGCAGCGACCGTATTCTACTAAAACCAGAACCGTTTGGTTTGTATCGAAAAGATCTTTTCAATTAATACATGAGATTTAAATATGAACGGTTAGATTTTAAAGTATGTCCAAATCAATTTCAGAAAAGGTCGTTATGGATGTAGTTCGGTGGCTGATATTGGTAACTGACTGTAAGGCCTTAACAAAAGTATTAAAAATATGGATAAATTATGTAAAATCATTATAAATGATTCAGAAAGATTTTGGATGACATATTCCAAGTTTTGAAAAGATAAAAGATATTTTATCGAAAAGAACTAGTTAACAACTAGAGTAATAATCCAATGTTTTCAAATTAATAAACTGGATAGAGAATGGTTTTGATATAACCTAAGTTTTCCAGACAATAAATTGGAATGGATTTGAACTGGAATTTATCTTTGGATATTTTCTATATTGGATTCTGTTATTATACGAATACTATGGTGGGAATTTGGAAGATATTGATATCGTTATTCTAAAACGATATCTGTTAGTTTCGGGATTTGTTATTAAACGTAAGTCGACATGATTTCCATTTAAGGTCTTATATTTAATATCAAATTGGATTTTGGATTTGTTGTGAATGGTATCATAAACAATACCGCTCTTAAACCCAGTTATAAAAGGAATAAATCTTCTAAATAAGATATGGAGAAGTCTTCTAATGTATTTAATTAAATTGGAATTGAATGGAATTCGATTAATAACAACCAAGATAAGCTTATGTGACGGAAGGCGTTTACTATTTATGAAATTTAAAAGGCTTTGCTGTTATTCCGCTCATAGTATTGGTCTGTTATGGAAATTTATGTCGATTATAAATTGTTCAGATTTTCGTGAAGATTCCATATTAAAAAGAAGATGATTTTGGGTTTATTATGAACGGTATTTTACATGACATTTGTTCTTTAACTCAAGTAAAGACAAGATTAATTTCCAAGGGTTAAATATTCATTAAATAATGATTTTTGAGATTAAAAGTGAACTAGAGTTTTAATGAATCTTTAATTAAATTGAAATATGAGTGAGGTAATTAAATTTACCAAATTCATGAAATGTTCGAAATGGAGTTCCACCAGTTTTACTCCATGCGATGGTTAAATCTTTAATTATATTTGAACGTTAAATGGTAATTAAATTTACCGATAACACAATGGGTGTTAGATATGGGGTACCACCAGTTTTGCTCCATGGGATGAATAGGTTGGAATTCACATATTAAAATAAATGATTACTTCGGTAAGGCACGTTAGTTTCGACTAGTCGATAAACCTTAATTTGGTTTACGATTGTTTAAAGATAATACAAAATCTCTTACAATCGTTTTCAAAGAAAGATTTAAACAGTAGGTTTAAATGAATTAAATCTTTGAAAATTTTATGGGGATAATTCCCGGTAATAAGAATATTTGAATAAAAGAATATTCTGGATTGGAATGAGGCGTATGATGTGTTTTAATAGCACTTGATTACAAGATATGCGAGTTATCGGAAAGACCACGTTTAACCCATTCTGAATAACTGTTACGATGATTAAAAGTCGAAGATAAAGACGGTGGTTGAAGACTGGAGATTACACATCGTTTGGGCTATTGCTGATGTCTCACTTGGAAAGTACACCCAAGCAAAGGTAATAAGTGGCGATCGTCTAGATGTACTTGGAGATCGGCCGGATACGCGAGGACCTCTCTCCTGTATTGGACATATGGGATGAGGAATAAGGTGCCTCCGGTTTTGTTTCGACCCAGAGCGAACTTGTAAATGGATTGTATGTTTGACATTGTACTTTATGCTGTATTCGTTAATCTCTGCTAAATACATATCTGTTTGGTAGCGGGGAATTTATTCTTCTGCTTAACACCCTTCTTTGAGATGTACAAGCTTAGATGTTATATATTAGGGAAATCAATGGTATAGTATGGATTGACAATGTGGCATGCTGAGATGCAATGATAAAGACTTTTGTTGAAAATCAAGGCCTTGTGGATGATGATCAAAGCACGGCTTTAAGTAGCACAGCTTTCTGTATAGTGTTAATTCGTGAGCTTTACACCTCGGTATGAGTCAAAAACGTGATGACGATGGCAGGGAGTGCAAACATATCTTTCTGCCTGAGAGTGGTGTCATGGCATGGATCCTTATATGGATGATGGATTGCGAGGCGCCTCAGATATAAAGTCGACTAAAAGGCTCATATAGTCGATGTACTGACCAGGTTGTAGGTCCTATAGGAACGAGAAACGTATTGTTTAGGAATAAATAATCCACAAACGTTAGGTGTGTACTGGCCCTGTTGCTAATCAAGGTTACCCATAGGAATGATCCTAGGCATCTTGCTAGAGGTGATCTGAAACCGGTGAGGAAGATCCCTTGCTTCGAATCATAGATGGAATCCATTTTCCAATACGAAACTTTTACGGTTTTAGTTGTAAACCTATATGGTGACATAATATATGGTAACTATGTTGTCTATGATTTATACATTTATATTTGAAGTTGTTTTCGACACTATGCACTTATAATAATATCAAAAAGATTTTTTTTTCTTAAAACATACCAAGCATGCTTGGCTATTATAAGGTAAAACTCTATCCTCAGGCTTGCGTTGCATTGTGTGATGGGACCCGAGTCTTATAATAGCTTCTTTTTTAAAAAAGTATTGCGTTGTTTTATTTTTAAACTAGTATTCATGTGGAGGAAACTCGTTCCATGTCATACAGCGTGTGTAA
Organism: Allium sativum; assembly: GCA_030737875.1. NCBI lineage: Eukaryota > Viridiplantae > Streptophyta > Magnoliopsida > Asparagales > Amaryllidaceae > Allium > Allium sativum. Next base: position 401,177,141 of record CM060922.1, on the reverse strand, counting down.
CACCCCGTATGTTGAATAACTTGCTATAATATAAAATAGGGCAGAATTAAATTTTAAAATCTGAATCAGGGGAAACGGGCTATGCCATTGCGTTCGCCTCGGAAAAATACGCGAAATAGAGTCCGAGTTTTCGAAAATCGGAGTCCGTATGACCCAGTTAAGGCCCGAAGAAGTTTTCAGAAATTCAAAACAGATTTAAATATTCAGATTTCACATTTCAGAAGAGGCGGGAAAATTCCCGCCAGGCAGAGGGTGTCGACCCTAGGGTCGACATGGGTGTCGAGCCCCTCCCTAGGGGTCGACCCCCCCTGTCGGTCTGTGTGACCTGGGTGCAACTTGATGGGGTTTGGGCTATGTTTTAGGGCTAGTGACGAGATCCGACGGCTCTAATTTGATTTAGGGTTAATCTAATGGCCTAAAACACCTAACTAATCTATAAATACACCCTAAGACTACCCTAATTCATACTAAAAATAGATACAACGTCGTTATGCCGTCAAAATGCAACTTGAAGGAGCCTCCATCAAATTAAAGAGGAAGATAGCTTCTCAGATCAACTTCTAATCAACTCTAGCAACTTAATCTTCTTCATAGGAGTGCTAATCAACAAGTTGTGAGTTTCTATAGCCTTAATGACCAATTGTTGAAATGATTATGATAGGATATAATGAGGTTATGGCTATGAATGTGGATCAATGCAAGTTATGCAAGTTATATGCTATGTGTTCATGATGTTATGCAAGTTATGCAAGTCATATGCTATGTGTTCATGATGTTATGCAAGTTATGCAAGTCATATGCTATGTGTTCATGATGTTATGCAAGTTATGCAAGTCATATGCTATGTGATCGTGATGTTATGCAAGTTATGCAAGTCATATGCTAGGTGATCATGATGTTATGCAAGTTATGCAAGTTTTAGGCTATGTGTTCATGATGCTAGTTATGCAAATCGCTATGATAAACATTGATCCATTATGACACCATGTTATGCAAGTTTGGTGTTTGATTATATGCAAGTTCATATATGATATGTTATGCAAGTTTGGTGTATGATTATATGCAAGTTCATATATGACATGTTATGCAAGTTTGGTGTTTGATTATATGCAAGTAACATGTGCAAGTTTACACCTTTGTATGATATGCATACATATGCAAGTTAACCCCTTTGTATGTCATACATACATATGCAAGTTTACCCCTTTATATGACATATGTAGCTTATGCAAGTTACCCTCTTTATGACATATGTGATTCATGCAAGTTTGGGTTGATTATTTATGCTAGTTGGGTTTGATGCTATATGCATGTTGACACCTTTAAAATCCATGTTGATGCTAAGGTTATGCAAGTTGAACCCATTGTATGTGTGATGAATCTTCCCTTTTAAGTATGTCATGTTAGCGAATTACGTGGGGAACGATGGGGTTAATATTCATGTTAATGAAATGGTGTGAAGTTGGTATGATTATGCATACCATAAAGTGGATGGACATAATTGAGTCAATTATGTACATCGTTAAATTTGTAATTAATTAGGGATAATTAATACAAATTATGGGGGGATTAATTAGGTGTAATTAATCGACTAAGACACGAGGTTGGACCCTTTTGTAGCATAAGACTGCCCGGAACCGACCGGCAAATCCAGCGGCTACAAATGATTGGCCCAATGTGAGAGGTCTTAGGCATAAACTAAATACATGACAAGTGTAAAGACACGAGGTTAGACTCGGTTATGGCGTAAGGCTGCCCGGACCCGACCGACAAATCCAGCTGCCATAAAAGATAGTCTAATGTGAGAGGTCTTTACAACGGTTACGTTCTTAATCAATTAAGAAACACTTAACCAGATAAGCATGTAGTGGGGCATGAGGGGTTAAGTGGGTGCCTTGGGTGGCATGTGGAAATCAAGTAAGTGCCTTGGGTGGCATGTGGAAATCTAGTGGGTTGCCTTGGGTGGCAATAGAAAATACGATTAGAATACTTAACCAAGTGGAAACATGTAATTAAACATGATTAAAGGGTTAAGTGGGATGCACTAGAAAAAGGGACAAGCTTAGGTGGGTAGCTTGTGGGGCCCATTTCAACCAGTAACCCATATGTATCTTATTGGGCTCGACCCATGTCGAGGACGGGACACGCGTACTGGGCTTGACTATAAGAGGCCAAAACGGGTTAGCGGTGGCAACCCAAGTCCAACGGGTTTCATATGCGTGTGTGGACCCGGGCTGGTAGGTAAGACGTTGTTGCATCGTGTAGGTATAAGCCGTGCACCATTGGTTGTATCGGGTTGCCACTTTGGGGAGTGATACACCCCACTGTGGGGCCAGCACGGGTATCTACGGTAGGGAGCCGATCGCTTGGGGAGTAGTGGGTACACCTAGTGGAGATAGGGGCAGACGACACCTATGTAGTCAGCTAGGGGTACACGAAACTGCTGGGTGAATTTTCTAAGTCCTTGGGTGGGATCAACATTTAAGTAGGAATGACTGGTGTGGTGCAGTGTAGTAATTACCCTTGGGTGGGTAGATGCGTCTTTACCGTTATCTTAGTTCATCCTATGTCTAGTTGGCTACTTAGTGTAGTCATTTATCCCCAGTCATCACCGTACCAAGTTTATATCATACCCTAATTACTTTAATGATTGTGTTGTTAAAGTTATAGGGCTCACTCAGACTTATGTCTGACCCCGTTGTTTTTATCTTTTTCCCCCTCAGGTCCTCAGGTTGGGCCTAGCACTAGTGGGCTTTGATCAGATTTCTTTATCTATCTTTTGGAGCTTGGACCGTGATGTAAAGCCCAGCTTATCTTTTCTATTATGGCTATTAGTTATGTAGTGGGATTATGTACTTATGTTTTTATCATGATGGATATTTGGTACTTGACTCTTTTATGGTGTTGTAACTAAACATGTTTACCTTCTGCTGCAATGAAAAGATGTTTTAGATTTTCAAGTATTATTTATATCTGTCTTGTTGTAATTTTTCTGTTCAATATTCACTTAAAATGCTCCACCGAAGTTAAGGCATTCCCTTAGTGAGTGACCTTAGCGGGTGTGGGGTGTTACAGCGTGGTCCCATGATTTACCTTATTTAAAACTAAAGTTTTGATGACTATTTTAAGTTCTCACACCAATCTCATAACTGACCTAGAGTTTGTTGTTTTACCCAAACTTTAGACGCCCATGTTTTCCACATGGACAGCTAGTAGTTTTAGTATTGCAAATTTCTATTTTCAGAAATCTGGAGCTATATTCGGAAAGCTTTATATCCATGTATTTCCTTCACTTGTGGTAGTAGATGTATTTCCGATGTGCATTGTATTTATACATTTTTATTTCTGCTTCTATGTAAATTATTAATCTCTGATATTATTCTTCTGTCGTGTAATATTTATTCATTCTCTGGTATTCTTGTACTCTAATGTAAATTGTTGTAAAAGCAATGAAAATTTTTGTCGCTCTGTGTTCCGATGCGTCGTGTTCTCAAACAATCTGCGTTTTTTCATCTCTTCGGAGATTGGGGGAATTCGGGGCGTGATAGTCTGACCCGAGCATTGCAAACGCCGCGGATCAATCTAGTGAACCAGCGTGAGAAAACTCACTAAGTTTATAAGTAATAGCCAACTTGCTTAACTTTAAAAAATTCTTTTGAAAGAAAAGGATAATCGTAAGACCTGTCCGCACATATACGAACAGTTTTTACCTTACGATAACCCAAAACATTTATATATATCAAAATCCAGTGATATTATAATAATGTTTATCAAATCACAAATAAATAACCATTCAGCGGAACGCTTGCATCTCACGTTCCACAGTTATACACACACATACACACACACACACACACACATATATATATATATATATAGTAAATAACCAAAAACTGCATGACACTTATTGGAGATTGGATTTCCAACTATTACAAGGTATGGGACCATCTTTCGACAGTGTACCTCTAGAGAGCAATACACTGGGGGTTCAACAATAACATCTTGTAATCCGACCACCTATTCAACTTGAGTGTACCGAATGTATTGTCACCCTATAGTTTTATGTTTCCAGCATACTTCCCAAGAGATACAGAAATGAAAGAAGAACAAATGCAATTTTCTTTAGAGTATGGAAATATGCCCTAATGGGAATGACCCCCTTAGCCATGTTGCCTGCCCGATTTTTGTCATTTCTCGATTGATAAGGCTTGGGGTCATGATTTACCTTTCAGAGAACATCTCACTCTTTAATTCCACATTGTCAGATCTGTCAAATCACAAATTGACACCCATAAATACACTCTGGGTGTTATGCTAAGAGAAGTGGTCTTCTCTGCCACCAAACTCAGTATATTTGTAAAAATCAATGTACATGACTCGTAGGAAATACTCATTCAGACATTTGTCCATACAAGTCGTCTAGGAATAGGATGAACCGAAGGCACCCTCCGACCTCATCTTATATAGGAATCACCCTAGGGATCAGTAGCGAGAATTCCTTGCAATACTATAGCTATCAACCACGACAGAATCACAGTTTATCTCTTTTTGGGAGGGACCGGGAGATTATATGTAATTCTTCCATTTTATGAAATTCTACGTGTAACAACCCGGAAAGTCAAAACCAATTTAATTTTTTTTATTTTAGCTATATTGTTGAATTTTGAATAGTTAAAATAATTTATTTTAAATAATAACAATTAAAAATTTATTTAGATCGAAGTTAGAACGAATATATTTATTTTAATTATAAAAGGAGTTAGAAATAGCGCGGTAGTTTGAAATTTGAATTTGAACTTGGACTGAATGTACATGATTCAAAATAAATTGGATTTTAGTAAAACCAAAAATATTTAAATCTGTTTAAAAATATATTTCGAATAGATCTGAAAAATTGAAATTTCATAGCGGGAATAAAAAGTTATGGCCAATTGAAATTTCATAGCGAGAATAAAGAGTTTGTCAATTTCAGTCAATTTCGATAGACCAGAAAATGGCCATTTTTCAAACGGTCTCCAAATTCAGTGAAATTAATTTTTTTAGGACCGTATCGTCAAAACATAGCTAGATTTATTTTTTTGGAATTTTTGAAGTCGGTATGTGGCCCCGGTAAATTAAAATATACGATCAAATTAAATAATTAAATGTTTTATATTTTAATTTAAAGAATAACTGACTAAAATAGTCGAATGTGCTTACGAAACATATTCCATTGTGTCCGGAATGGAGGTATTTAGCTAGGGGCAACATTCGTTGGGTTTGATTTGGAGTTAACAGTGATAAACAAGTAAAAATTAGATTAAATTATTACTAATATATATATATATATATATATATTAGTTTTCTGAAACCCTAGTTTCATTGTAACACCGCCGCTCAAAGATTTTTAATGGCCATCGTGCTTTGAACCATTTCCTCCTTGTTCACCCATCCACGCAATAGAATCAAACCATCCTTTAGGCAAACTTGTAGAGGAGCCTTGCACCTCCACATCCATACCCGCCTCGCCACCTATCGTGGCATGTACACCGAGAACCACGCCCCCAAACATCACCCGCATCGACCGTGATCTCGCCGCCTATAGGGGATTGAAGTGGGCCCCACCACCATCGATGGAGCCGTGCTTCCTAGCCCTCTGATGTAACATAATGTAACAACCCAGAAAATCCGAGCCAATTTAAAAATTTTATTTTGGCAATTTTGATGAATTTTGAATATTTAAAATGAATTATTTTAAATAATAACGACAAGAAATTTATTTTTAATAGAATTCGAATGTATATAGTTATATAGATCGTCGTTAGAATATAAATATTTATTTTTAGTTATATAAGGAATTGAAAATGGCACGGTAGTTTGAAATTTCGATTTCAAAGTTCAAATGAATATACAGGATTCAAAATAAATTGGATTTTAGTGAAACCAAAAATATTAGAATCTAACTGAGAATATCTTTCCAATGAATCTGAAAAATCGAAATTTCATAGCGGGAATCAAAAGTTATGTCCAGTTGAAAATTCAGGATAGTCGCTATGGAATTCTGGCCCTTAAAAATGGAAATTTTGCAAATGACCTCGGTTTTCGATGAAACCACTTTTGTTGGATCCGTGATGTCAAATTATTGCTAGGTTTCAAAATTCGTAATTTTCTGAATCAATATGTGAGCGTGGCAAAGGAAAACACGTTTGACCAGTTTCAGTTGATTTTAATCGACTGGAAAATGGCCATTTTTCAAACGGTCTCAGAATTTGACGAAATCAGTTTTGTTAGGACCGTATCGTCAATACGAAGCTAGAAAATGTTTTTTGGGAATTTTTAGAGACTGTATGTGGCCCCGATAAATTGAAATGCGCGTTCAAATTCAATATATAGATTTATATTTTGATTTTGACGGAAACTAATCAAAACAGTCGAATCAGCCTACGATACATATCTCATTGTGTTCGTAATGGGGTAATTAGTTAGGGACGGCAGTCGGTGAGTTTGATTTCGAGTTCAAAATAAAAAGTTGCTTTTTGAAATTAAATTAAAATAAATATGGTTAAACCTAATTCCTCTCCCACAATTCCGATCAGCCGTTCATTTTTTTTTTAAAGAGAAAGAAAAGAAAGTCGCTCCCCTCCCTCAGGCGAATTCCACGCCACTGACGCCCCACCAGATTCGCCGCCCCCTCCGCTACTCCCACTCCGCCCTCGTTCCTCTGTCTCTCCCCCTCCCTTCCCCAATTAGCCGACGCGAGCTAAAAACCCCAATCCTCAAAACCGCCACCAACCCGCCACCCACAGCACCACCGTGGCCAACCGCGACCCCCCCTCGCCAGTGACCGCGATCCCCCTCCTCCAGTGAAGGCGCAGCAGAAAACCCCCCTCCTGTAAGTTTTCTCCTTCTTCGAAATTTAAATTTTTGTTATAGAAAATTTAGGTCTTTAGTTATAGAAAAATTAGATTTTTAGTAGTAGAAGATATAAATTTTTATTAGTAGTAAAGGTTTAATTTTTATTTTAAGAAAGATTTGATTTTTATTAATAAAATATGATTTTTATATTAGTGAAGTATTAAAAAGATGATTATTATATTATAAAGATAATAAAAATATGATTTTTATTATATGCAGAGGTTAAAGATATGATTTTTATGAGATAGAGAATATAAAAATACAATTTTTATATTATATAGGTAGTAAAAATTCGATCTTTACATAAGAAGTAGAAATATAAAAATATAATTTTTATGTAGAAAGAAGCGTTGTAAATGTATATGAAGTAGAAATAAAAATATGATTTTTATTTATTGAAATGAAGTGATAAAAATATAATTTTTATATGAATGGTACTAGAATAAAAATAGAATTTTTTTTATCTATATAGTAGCGGAATAAAAATGTGATTTTTATCCCTATAGCGTCGGAATAAAAATGTGATTTTTATCCCTATAGCGTCGGAATACAAATGTGATTTTTATCCCTATAGCGTTGAAATAAAAATGTGATTTTTATCCCTATAGCTTTGAAATAAAAATGTGATTTTTATCCCTGTAGCGTTGAAATAAAAATGTGATTTTTATATATTTTGTGAATACGGGCAACGAAAGTGTCAAACGACGAAGATTTTCTACATATGAAGAGTCGCGGTGTTTGGTTTAGCTAATCGGTGAGAACTCCTCACTTTTATTTATTTTCTAGTTGAAATATATACTAGGATGCAGACGATGCTTAGCAGCACCCGACACCCGTCGTCCACAGACCATGGATGACTTGTTTGTTTGATTGCTGTGTTGTGAAATTTGACTGTTGATGTGTTGAAATAAAATATATATTCATGTGTTGAAGAAAAATAAATGTTCATTTACAGATCGAATGGTTTGTTTATGTACACCGATTTGACTGATATGGATTGGGACGATAAATTTTACACATCGCCCAACTGCACAAATAAAAATCTGTGTTTGTTGATTTGAAACCGCACACGGGTATTGGGATGATATTTGACGTACACTAATTCCGATTGTTTGGTTGTATGTCAATCGGTGAGTTGACAGACTGTGTAAGCGTCAATTATTTATATTTAATGCTTATGCAGTTGTGTGGTGCACTCTGGATGATGTTGGTTATTTATCCTTGCTATTATATACCTGTGTTGTATAGAATCCATATAATTAATGTTATATGGTAATTGATTGGGCCTCATTCCAATTTGGAATAAAAGAAATGTTATAATAGAAAAAATCATGTGTTGAATAGAAATAAAAATTCATGTGTTGAATAGAATAAAAATTCATGTGTTGAATAGAATAAATATTCATGTGTTGAATAGAATAAACATTCATGTGTTGAATAAAAGTCGTGTTGGTTAGATTGACGCCACTTTGACGTGAACGATATTTATATCGATTTTTTTCATTTTCATAATGAATATAGAAAAGAAAGTGATTTCAAAATATAACGTTTTGAAAATATTATCATTTGTATATCGATGATGTGGAATATTCAATTTTGATTCGAAATTGAATATGAAGTTGAAATCGTTTCGAAAACGAATTTAAAACAATTTATAAAATACGTTTTAAAAGGAAATCGACGAAATATATATAATATATATATATAATGGCCTGAATAGAACGCGCCGCGCCGCGGCAGTTCGCGAATTTCGACCATTGACTTCGAACGGACATCACGGGAGATCCAACCGTCGAATTCTCCTAAAACCGGAACCTTGGGTTCGTATCGAAAAGATCTTTCTAACGAATATTAGAGATTTGAAATCTAACGGTTGGATTTGGAATTATGTCCAAATCAAATTTGGAAAAGGTCACTTTAAGTGCAGTTCGATGGCCGTTGATGGAAATCGACTGTACGGGCCTTGATAAAATTATTAAAAATAGTAATAATTTGTGTAAAGTCATAAGAAATGATTTGTGAACAATTGAGACGAAAAATTCCAAATTTGAAAAGATAAAAATAGATTTTTATCGAAATGAACTAGTTTTGAACTAGAATAATAATTTATTTATTTTTAAACAAATAAATTGGATTTGAAAGGGTTTTAAAAGTAACCAAAAGTTTCAATAATTGAATTGGAATGGAATGTGATTTTGGGTTTATAGTGAACCGTGTTTCAAATGACATTGGTTCTTTAACCCAGTTAAAGACAGGATATGATTTCCCAAGTTAAATAATCATTGATAGAGATTATTGGGAAGATTAAAACCAAGTGGAGTTTTAATGAACCTTTAATTAGATTGAAATGATCGAGAATGGAGTATCACCATTTTGCTCCAGGCGATAGTTAAATCTTTAATTAGATTTGAACCTGAAATGGTAATTGAATTTACCGATAACACCGTGGTGTTAGATATGAAGTATTACCAGTTTTACTTCATGGGATGAATAGGTTGGGATTGGGAATAAAATAAATGATTACTTCGGTGTGGTTCGCTAATCCCGACTAGTTTGAATTGATATTCAAAAGAAGAATAAAGAATAAATTTAAAGAATTTATCTTTGATAAAATTAATGGGAACCTTTCCCAAAGTATAAGAATATTCTGAATTGGAATGAGGCGTATGTTGTGTTTGTGTAACACTTGTTTATTATATACGCGAGTTATTCAGAAAGACCGGGTTTATCCCATTCTGAATAACTGATTCGACGTGGTGTCGAGGATGAAGACGGTGGTTGAATACCAGAGGTCTTCACATTGTTTGGGTGATTACCGATGATTTGGATTGGGCTGTACACCCAAGAGGAGGGAATCAGTTGGTGATCGTCCAGACGTACTTGGAGATCAATGGATATGCGAGGTACAAGGTGCCTCCGGTTTCGTTCAGACCCATAACGGACTTGTAAATGGACTGTATGTCTAACATTGGATTTTATTCTGTGTGATTGATTTCTATTAAATATATATCTGTTTGGCGGCGGAGAATTTATTCTCTTGCTTAACGACCTTCTCTGAGACGTACGAGCTCAGAGGTTATATATTGATGGATATCAAACGCATGGAGTGAATTGCCTGTGTGGCATGCCTAAGTGGCAATATGATCAAGGCTTCTGTTGAAAAGCAGAGTCTTGTGGTTGATGATCAAAGCATGGCCTGTATGGCATAGCTTTGTGTAGCATTGATTCGCGAGCCTCACACCCCGGTTGTGAACCAGAAACGGGAGAAGGATCCAAGGAGGGCACGCGTTTCTTTCTAGCTAGGGTGGTGTCATTGACCTACCAGCCCTGACATTTATATTATTTTCACCTGTGTGGTTGTTACTGTTGTGAGGCACCTTGGATATATCGGTGACTATGTGGAGCTGATGGAGTCATTTGGCTCATTTACGCCCAAAAGGGCGGGGAAACACAGTGTTCAGGCATTTTAATCCACATCGGTGGACCGCCCCCTGTGGCTCCTAGGTGCAGTTGCGGCTGTAGCCTGAGGTCGGGCTAGACAGTCTCGAATTCGGTAGAGGACGATCTCTTGCCTCAGTTCATAGATGGAAACCCAACTTCTAATACGTGGCATTTGCGGTTTTGATTGTAGAGCCTAGTATGGCGACATGATATACGGTACCCATGCCGTCTATGATTGGTACTTATGACTGAAATTGTTTTGACACTATACACTTATTATAGTATCAAATGTTTTGTTTTTAACGTACCAAGCATGTTTGGCTATTATAAGGGAAAACCCTATCCTCCGGCTTGTGTTGCATTGTGTGACGGGACCTGGGTCTTATAACAGCTTCATTTTTTCAAAAAGCATTGCGCTGTTTTGTTATATGCACAGGTATTCTTGGGAGGAAACCCGTTCCGTGTTATACGACGTGGTCCCTTGATATATCTGATTTAAAGTAAAGCTTTAAATAACTGTTTTAGTTCTCACACCAGTCACATGACTGACCTGGAGTTTATTGTTTTAACCTAACTCTGGGTGCCCCTATTTTCCGCATGGGCAGCTAGTAGTTTTAGTTTTGCAGATTTATATTCACAGGAACCGGGTTTACAGCAGGAGCGATATCCGGAAAGCTCTGTATCCGTATATCTCCTTCAGTTGTGCTTTATATTATTTTGTGCTGCTATGTAATGTATTGTAATCTCTGATATTTTGTGATGTATATTATTTATTTATACTCTGTATATTCTTGTACTCTGATGGGAATAGTTGAAATAGCAATGAAATGTTCTTCTGTTTGCGTTCCGATATGTCTTGTCCTCAAAGTATCCGCTCTTTCCTTACCGAGGAAGTTACGGGTCCTTACACATAATCCGATCGGCGCCTAGCTGCAGGGATTGGAAGCAAACCTAAACCCTAGTTTTGAACACTAAGGGAAAATCCATAGGCCAAAAGAATTAAAGAAGAAAAGGTGTTTAATTAATTAATTAATTAATTATCTTTAAAAATGTCACTAAATTTTGTAAAATCATATCTCGGTCATACGATAACGAAATTCGATGAAACAGGAAGCATTGGGCCGTAAATTCGATATCTACATTTCAGAAGAGACCGAAGAATTTTTGGAGCCTTCTACAATTTCAGAATAAATTAATAGCAAAGTGAGATTTCTGAATCCAAAATAAATAAATAAAATTTTATTAGGTTGCACACGGAGTTTAGAAACTCCCGACACCGTCGTCCACAGACCATGGACAACTTAATTGTATTGTGGTGTGAATTTGATTGTGATTGTGGTTGTTTGATTTTGGTTGAAACAAAATCGATCGTGTTTGTGGAAAATTCATTGTATAGTGAAAAGAAATTGTATTAGGAAAATTTAACCCTTGTATCGCCGCGAGGCCTAGGTTAGCAGAGAAGCCGTACTAGAGACAGTGCCAGTTTTAATTACCCTACCGTTATGCTACCGAAATTTTCTGAGATATTCATGTGTTGTAAAATATTCATGTTATGATATAAAATTTTTTGAATAGTAAAAATTAGATTTTTATTGTATATATATAAAACTAAAAATGATCTTTATTTGGAATGAAAATTGTTTAACAATAAATTCACATTTTTTTATTGTGAATTAAAAGAATCATTGTTAAATAAAAATGTTTTTTATATTGAAATTTACATTTTTAATGTAAATGAACCATTAAAGGAACCATTGTTAAATAAAAGTGTTTTTTATATTGAAATTTACATTTTTAATGTAAATGAACCATCAAAAGAGTCATTGTTAAATAAAAATGGTTTTACATTGAAATTTACATTTTTAATGTAAATGAACCATTAAAAGAATCATTGTTAAATAAAAAATGTTTTTATATTGAAATTTAATTTTTAATGTAAATGAAAAGAATCATTGTTAAATAAAAAAAATGTTTTTTTACATTGAAATTTACATTTTTTTTATATGTAAATGAGAGATTAAAAATATGCATTGATTTGAAATGAAAATATATTCACAATAAAAATGCACATTTTTGTTGCATATAGGAAAAGATTAAAAATATCCATTATTTGTTTAATGCAAATTAGTTAACAATAAATAGATTACATTTTTATTGTAAATGAGTAATATGAAAATGATTCATTTGTTTAATGCAAATTAGTTAACAATAAAAAGATTACATTTTTATTGTAAATTAGTGATATGAAAATGATTCATTTGTTTAATATAAATAAGTTAACAATAAAAAGGTTACATTTTAATTGTAAATGAGTAATATGAAAATGATTCATTTGTTTAAATTAAAAGTTAAACAATAAAAAGTTACATTTTTAGTGTCAATGAGGAAATATGAAAAATGAACCTTTGCTTAAATAGAAAAGTAAATAAAATGGTGTTTACATTAAAATTAACATTTTAATGTATGAATCAAATTAAAAGATTCAAGTTAATAAGTTGTATTTACATAAAAAGCTTACATTTTTATGTAATATAAAAAGCTTACATTTTTATGTAATATAAAAGGCTTACATTTTATGTAATGTAAAAAGATTACATTTTTTTTGTAATGTAGAAAGATTACATTTTTTTATGTGATGTAGAAAGTTTAAAAAGATTCCATTTTTAATGTAATGGTGAAACATTAAAAAGATTCAAAGGTATTAAAAATGATGTAGCATAAAGATTTCATTTTTATGTAATAATGATTCATTAAAAATATCCATAATCTGTTAAAAATATTTTTACATTAAATTTACATTTTTAATGTATAGATGAATCATTAGAGAGATACAAGATTGACAAAAATGTTATAACATTGAAGTTTACATTTTTAATGTAAATGAATCATTAAAAAGGATTCATTATTTGAAATATGTCGTAACATTTAAAAATTACATATAAAGAATGGTTCATTAAAAAGATTTATTTTTGATAAAAATGTTTTTACATTAAAAATCACATTTTTAATGTAAGTAGGATTCACTAAAAATATTCTATTTTAACATGTGTATGAAGAATAATGATTTAAGACCATTGAGCGAATTATATATATATATATATATAAATTAAAACAAAATGAATCGCACAGCTGTAGTTCGCGATTTGGAATCATAATTTTAAACGATTATACCGAGAGATCCGACCGTCGGATTTTCCCAAAACTAGAACCTTGGGTTCGCTTTGGAAAGATCTTTCCAACGATATAAAATTTGCCAAGATCCAACGGTTAGATTTTGAGAAATGTGTAAATCAAATTTGGGTGAAAACAGCGCCAGGGCCGTGTAATGACCCAAAGCGTCATTTAATTAAAATGACTATTTTTATATATATAAAATAGCGATAGATCGTTATAAAATATTAAAAAGATATGGAATGAAAAGAATTGATTCGAATTATATATATTCGCGAATTATTTTAAAAGACCGAGTTAATTCTCAATTCAAATAATTGATCGACGATTAGAAGTCGAAGATTTGAAGACGGTGGATTGAAGACCGGCGATCTTCACATCGAATGGATGACTACTGATGCCCTGAATTGGTTAGCTCTCAGGAAGAGGTTAAAGTGGTAGTTGTCCAGATATACTTGTTGATTGTCCGGATATGCGAGAGCCTCTCTTCCGTATTGGACATATGGAATGAGGAACAGGGTGTCTCCGGTTTCATTCAGACCCAGAACGGACTTGAAATGGATGTATGTCTGACATTGGATTTTATTCTATGCTGATTGATTTCTATTAAATATATATCTGTTTGGTAGCGGAGAATTTATTCTCTTGCTTAACACCCTTCTCTGAGACATATGAGCTTAGAGGTTATATGTTGGTAGACACTAGTCGCATGGCGTGAATTGGCAATGTGGCATGCCAAGATGCATATGATCATGGCTTATTGTTGAAAAGCAGAGCCTTGTGGTTGATGATCAAAGCACAACTTTAATTAGCATAGCTTTGTGTATTGTGTTACTTCGCGAGACTCACACACCAGTATGAACCAGAAACGGGAGAGGACTGCAGGGAGGACATACGTTTCTCTCTAGCTAGAAGTGGTGTCATGGTATGGAGTCCATACATTTTTACTTATGTGGATGATGGAATGAGGCGCCTTTTATTTGAGTCCCCAGTAGCTCTTTATTTATGCCCCGTAGGACGGGGAAACGTGTTGTTCAGGCATTATTAATCCACTAAACTATTTGTGGACCAGCCCTGAAGATCCAATGTGTAGTTGCGGCTGATCGTCAGGCTCGGGCCAGAGAGTCTAGAATTCGGTAAGGACGATCCCTTGCCTTGGTTCATGATGGAAATCCAACTTCCAATACGATACCATGCGGTTTTGATTGTATAACTAGTGTGTCAACATAGTAGATGGTAACTATGCCGTCTATGATTGATTTATTATGATTGAAATGTTTTTGAAACATATATACACTAATAATAACATCAAATCCATTTTATCGTATCAAGCATCTTTGACCATTATAAGGTAAAACTCTATCCTCCGGTTTGCATTGCATTATGTGATGGAACTTGAGTCTTATAATGGTTTCATTTTCCTAAAAAGTATTGCGTTGCTTAGCGATTTACTTTATTTATGCACGGAGTAAACTCGTTCTGCGTTAGCAGCGTGGTCCTGTGATTAGCCTTATTATTAAATAATTTAAGTAAGATTTCTCATACCAGTCCCATGACTGACTCGTAGTTTGTTTCACTTTGCAAACTCGGGTGCCCTCTTTTCCACACGGGCAGCCTTGTATTCAAGTTTTAGCAGACTCATTCTGGATAGCAATGGAGCTGAAGATGGATCCTACCATTTTTATTATGTTGTTCGGACTTCATTTAGTATATTATTTTTGATTCCGCTGCAGATATTTTATATTAAGCTGAAACTGTATTGTGTACTAAGTATGATCCTATTATGCTGTGTAACTCTGATGATATATTATTCCCAGTGTAATTTGATGTACTTTATCTACTATAATTCTATATTTCTGTTCTACTGTTATTGTTTATGTGTTATATTCCAATGATTATCCTTGCTTCCGTAGCACGGGAGTTTGGGGTTATCACACTACGGGTCTTCAAATGCTTCATCTCGACCATCTTCTGATATCTTCACGTTTACGTATTTGCTGGTCGGAATGGATTTCGAAAATAAATTCGATCCCGGTATTTCTATGACAACAATCAATAATAGGCCAGATTTGATAGTCGGTTAATCAAATAAACAACCATTGAACCATAAAAATAAAATGAATTCACTGGCTCGATATATAGCATCACTTGGCCTATTTAATTAATCGCTCGTTAATTAAAACTTATAAATCTTCCAATAATTGAAACATAACAATTTATTTCTTATATTAATATAAGAATTTCCTCAAAACCATTTCAATAATTCACATATAGAAATAACAACTACTTCAACATCTCCTACCATTACAAACTAATACCATCTCTTGGTAGTGGTAAAATTGTTCAAGTTGGGGTATTCTATTTACCTCCCAGACCTTGGTCGACAACGTTCTTAATTTCAGATAAGTACGAGTTTGTAACTCTAAACCCGATATTAATTTTGAAATCCAAAAATCTCATTTAATTCGAAATCTAGTTCAATAAACCATTTTCTTTCCATTTGAGAATATCAACTTATAATTAGCTTGTGTTATAACGCTTACAAAAATACAATCTTTAGCTTTAGTATCTCTTTTCAATGATTGTTTTATAAGTTGGATTTAGTACGAATTCCATTTAAAAATCTCTTCCTTTACCTGACCAAATTAAGACCTTATCAGTAACTTGATTATCCTTTCAAATGATTTCAATGAAAAGGAAATCATTTTATTTATTAAAATATTAATTGATTACGATATTAACCGAAGTAAAGTAATTTACTTTGTTATTAACCGGCGTAGAAGTCGACAATTTATTTATTATCTGAAAATCGTTCAGTTAATCCTTTTTAAAGAATAATTAAAATAATCATTAACTTTATCAACAACTCGATAAGCATCTTTAAACATAGTTAATCAAAAGAAATTTTTATTATTAAGAAATTTGTTGAGTTCTAAGCATTTTTCGTTAAAACTATATTTATTAATTTAAGAGAAAGCCAATTAGTCTAACGACTAATCTCAAATTAGATAGTTGACACTGTCAGCTTGAAACGGTAAATTACTACTGATTTCCATTAAACATTTCAACCTAAATTAATTGATTTAATAATATCATATTTAATTATTTCACAAAAAATGATTATCCCAAACAATTAACGCTTAGGTTAATCTCTAATTAACTGCTTATAAATTTTATTTAAACATAAGAATTTTCAATATAAAATATTTATAATTACTTTTGTAAAAACCAATCATAATATCGACTTGTTCATAAACATTTATATTTTATATAACTTATAGGCTATAATAGAAAGACTTGTTCCGGTTATAAAGTAATTTATAACTTAAACTTTGTTGATTCGCCTGACGACAATTCAACGTCAAAAAGATGTAAATCTGAAAACATTTTTGATTTGATTTAAAGTCTATTTCAAAACTAATTCTAATTTTATTGATCGTATTAAAGAGCCAGATTACCACTAAAATACCAAACTGTGAAATAAGGGGTTTATTTTATCTAATTTCACAATCAATCAAGCATATCCATCATATATGATAAACATTATCAATATAAGTGAGGAATCCTGTTGGATCCCTCCGACCTGTCTTTCCCTGCATTCAAATAGGTTACCTCAAATAAAATCATCCATTCAATACGACAATATAATTACCGTTATCCATTTTGATAAGCAGATATAATAAGTTCAACTAACAACCATTCAAGCATCCTTCTTTAATTTTAACACGTTTATATTATTATAAATGTGACAAACAAGATAAGTTGCCTCAATTGGAAGTAATCGTTAAAATAAAGATTGATATTTTAATTAAATTAAATGAACGTTTAATTTAATCAGTTCAGTCAACATATAAATATATATTTACTAATCATCCAAAATAAACAACCATAACACACAAAAATTTAACCCGACTTATATAAAATATAAGTGGGACAAACTGAGTGAGTAAATTCAGCTTGATTTCCGTTCGTCGTCTAAATGGATGGTTTTAATTAAATTAAACAAGCGTTTGATTTAACTAAAAATCTCGGTTGCTTCCATCTTCGTCCGATCCAGCTTTAAAATGTTACGGTATGGTTCTAATGTTACTTGTTATGTTGAGTTCTATTAATGAATGAACGAATTAAAATTATTATCAGTTCCTCATGCATCAACGTCATTCAAATTTCCACCACCGAACTTCTGTTCAGAACTCTTAATCAACACTCCATATTTTTTTGTGGGCCCATGCCCAACCACATATCACAATGCCCATAGCCCACTCCTCAATACCCCTTCTTCTCTAATATAGTAACCCGACTTTCTCTTTTTTTCTTACTACTTCATGCACCATGCACCAAAACGCATGCACCATGCTTCTGCTTCTCTCAAAACATATACCCTACATACAAATGACTCAAGCCCACATCTGTTTATGCAAATTTCCCCTTGCTTCCCATATCGTTCCTCTTCTTTAACCCATGACAAAGCAAACTCTATGCTACCACCTATTTTCACACTAGCTCGCTACCTTCGTCAGAACCTCCTCATCACTCTCCCTCGGTCTGAATCCTCAGACATCCTCCTAGCTCCACCAGTTTGCACCAAACCAACCGTAAGTTTGACCCAAACTCCGGCTATCTCAAGCAATTATACCCCATGTGCCTCCGCCTACTTCAAGCCCTCTCCAAGATGCTCAACTCTTCTTCTGACTTCACCTCAAAAATCTGAACATAGGAGGAGATCAAATAGTTTATGGCTATAGAGAATATGGACTGTTCGTTTCTTTGGCTTGTGACAGTTGATTTCGAATGATATAAATGCAAGGCAGATTTTTTTTATTGTAATAACCCGGAAATCTGAGCGAATTTAAATTTTTTATTTTGGCAATTTTAGTGAATTTTGAATATATAAAATGAATTATTTTAAATAATAACGATGAGAAATTTATTTTGAATAGAATTAGAACGTATATATTTATTTGAATCATCGTTAGAATATAAATATTTTATTGTAAATATAAAAGGAATTGAAAATGGCGTGGTAGTTTGAAATTTCAATTTTAAAGTTCAAATGAATGTACAGGATTCAAAACAAACTGGATTTTAGCGAAACCAAAAATATTTGAATCTATTTGTGAATATCTTTCGAATGAATCCAAAAAATTGAAATTTCATAGAGGGAATCGAAAGTTATGCCCAGCTGAAAATTCAGAACAATCGCTATGGAATTCTGGCCCTTAAAAATGGAAGTTTTGCAAACAACCTCGGTTATCGACGAAACCGCTTTTGTTGGATCCATGATGTCATGTTATTGCTAGGTTTCAAAATTCATAATTTTCTGAATCAATATGTGAGCATGGCGAAGTAAAACGTGTTTTGTCAATTTGGATCGACCAAAAAATAGGCATTTTTCAAACAGACTCAGAATTTGATGAAATTAGTTTTGTTAGGACCATATCATCAATACGAAGCTAGAAATAATTTTTCTGGAATTTTTAGAGTTCGTATGTGGCCCCGGTAAATTGAAATGCGCGTTCAAATTCAATATATAGATTTATATTTTGATTTTGACGAAAACTGATCGTAACAGCCGAATTGGGTTGCGAAACATATCCCATTGTGTTCGGAATGGGGGTAATTGGCTAGGGGCCACAGTCGTTGGGTTTCGTTTGGGGTTAGAAGCATTAAACTGATAAAGTTCGAATTTAATAAATTAGAGATTAAATAATAATATAATATATATATTTTCCCAAGCCCTAACTTCTTTCACAAAATAAATCCGCCGTCAACCCAGCAAAATCAAACGAGACTATCGCGCCACTCTCCCTCCCCTCCGATCTCAACGAACCCGCTGTGATTCAAGAAAATTTCTAAGCAAAATTTGATCAACTCCATGGGATCCTAAAACCCAACGGTCGAGATCTAACAAGGTTCAGTGGTTCGTGAGATTTTGCTGTCCAAACGAGTTGAATTCGAGATGGATTTACGAGCTCTGGTGGGGCGCGAGCGCTGAACGATGCACGGAGGAGGGAGGTGAGGGACATGTGCACTTATCGTCGATCGTGGATGGTCCTCCAGTGGCCTGAATGCCAAGCGACGGTGAACCCTAGGAAGTCTACATCCAGTTTTGCGGCTTCAGGAAACTTAAAACAGGGAGGATAGCAGAATGTGGGTAAGATTTAGTTAATTTTAATTTAATTAAATAGCATAGAAAAATATACTTTTTATGCGAAATGATTTAGAAGAGGAATATAAATATAAAATTACCTTTGTTCTGGAAAATATAAAGATCAAAATTTTGAAAGTATAAAGATCAAAATTTTGAAAGTATAAAGATATGATTTTTGAAAATATAAAGATATGATTTTTGAAAATATAAAGATACGATTTTTGAAAATATAAAAATGAGATTTTTATGTAGATAGTATAGAAATAAAAATATGATTTTTATTTATACCATAGCATAATAAAAATGTGATTTTTATTTGAATGAAACGATAAAAATATGATTTTTAACGTATACCATGTGAAACAGATCTCGTAGGGAACACGACGAAGATTTTCTACATAAGAAGAGTCATGACGTTTGGGTTAGCTTCTCGGTGAGAACTCCTCACTTTTAATTTATTTTCTAGTTGAAACATATACTAGGATGCAGACGGTGCTTAGCAGCACCCGACATCCGTCGTCCACAGACCATGGGCGGCTTGTTTGTTTGATTGATTGTGTTGTGAAATTTGACTGTTCATGTGTTGAAATAAAATATATATTCATGTGTTGAAATAAAATATATATTCATGTGTTGAAATAAAATATATATTCATGTGTTGAATAGAATAAATATTCATGTGTTGAAGTAGAATAAATATTCATTTACAAATCGAACGATTTGTTTATGTACACCGATTTGACTGATATTGATTGGGGTGATAAATTTTACACATCGTCCAACTGCACAAATAAAAATCTGTGTTTGTTGATGTGAAACCCCACATGGGTATTGGGATGATATTTGACGTACAATAATCCCGATTGTTTAGTTTTATGTCAATCGATGGGTTGACCGACTGTGTAAGCGTTAATTATTTATATTTAATGCTTATGCAGTTGTGTGGTGCACTCTGGATGTTGGTTGATGATTTATCTTTGTTATTATATACATGCGTTGTAGAAAATCCATATAATTAACATCAGTAATTGATTGGGCCTCATTCCAATTTGGAAAATAAGGAATATTATAAAAATAAATTCATGTGTTGAATAGAAAATAAATTCATGTGTTGAATAGAAAATAAATTCATGTGTTGATAAAAGCCGTGTTGATTAGATTGACGCCATTTTGACATGAACGATATTTATATCGATTTTATTCATTTTTATAATGAATATAGAAAAGAAAGTGATTTCAAAATATAACGTTTTGAAATATTATCATTTATAAATTGATGATGTGGAATATTCAATTTTGATTCGAAATTGAATATGAAGTTGAAATCGTTTCGAAAACGAATTTAAAACGAGTTGTAAAATACGTTTTGAAAGGAATTCGATGAAGTATATATTATATATATAATATAATGGCCTGAATAGAACGCGTCGCGCTGCGGTAGTTCGCGAATTTCGACCATTGACTTCGAATGGACATTGCGGGAGATCGGACCGTCGGATTCTCCTAAAACCGGAACCATTGGGTTCGTATCGAAAAGATCTATCTAACGAATATTAGAGATTTGAAATCCAATGGTTGGATTTGGAATTATGTCTAAATCAAATTTGGAAAAGGTCGCTGTAAGTGTAGTTTGATGGCCGTTGATGGAAATCGACTGTACGGGCCTTGACAAAATTATTAAAAATAGTAATAATTTGTGTAAAATCATAAGAAATGATTTGTGAAGAATTGGAATGAAAAATTCCAAATTTGAAAAGATAAAAATAGTTTTTTATCGAAATGAACTGGTTTTGAACTAGAATTAAAATCCGTTTATTTTTAAAATAAATAAATTGGATTTGAAATGGTTTTAAAAGTAACCGGAATTTCCAATAATTGAATTGGAATGGATTTGAATCGAAATTGTCTTTGGAATATTTCGATGTTGGATTTTGTGATGATACAGATATTGTTATGGGAATTTTAAAGATATATTAATATCGTTATTTCCAATACGATATCTGTTGGTCGTAGAATTTGATATTGAATATAAGCCGATATATTTTCTATTCAGAGCCTTGTATTTAATATCAAATGTGATTTGGGTTTGTTGCGAATGGTGTCTTCATTAACACTGTTCTTAAACCCAGTTGAGAAAAAGATTAAATATTTTTATTTAGATTTAATGAAGTATACCAATTAAATGATATTTAATTGGAATTGAATTGGAATTGATTTTTGGGTTTATCGTGAACGGTGTTTTAAATAACACTTGTTCTTTAACCCGATAATTGATGGAATGTGATTTTGAGTTTATCGTGAATCGTGTTTTAGATGACATTGGTTCTTTAACCCAGTTAAAGACAGGATATTGATTTTTGGGAAGATTAAAACTAAGTGGAGTTTTAATGAATCTTTAATTAGATTAAAATAATCGAGAATGGAGTATCACCAATTTTGCTCCAGGCGATAGTTAAATCTTTAATTAGATTTGAACATGAAATGGTAATTGAATTTACCAATAACACCGTGGTGTTAGATATGAAGTATAACCAGTTTTACTTCATGGGATGAATAGGTTGGGATTGGGAAATAAAATAAATGATTACTTCGGTGTGGTTCGCTAATCCCAACTAGTTCGAATTGATACTCAAAAGAAGATTAAAGAATAAATTTAAAGAATTTATCTTTGATAAAATTAATGGGAACCTTTCCCAAAGTATAAGAATATTTGAATAATAGAATATTCTGAATTGGAATGAGGTGTATGTTGTGTTTGTGTAACACTTGTTTATTATATACGCGAGTTATTCAGAAAGACCGGGTTTATCCTATTCTGAATAACTGATTCGACGTGGTGTCGAGGATGAAGACGGTGGTCGAAGACCGGAGGTCTTCACATCGTTTGGGTGATTACTGATGATCTTGATTGGGCTGTACACCCAAGAGGAGGGAATCAGTTCGTGATCGTCCAGACGTACTTGGAGATCGATGGATATGCGAGGTACAAGGTGCCTCCATCAGACCCAGAACGAACTTGTAAATGGACTGTGTGTTTGACATTGGATTTTATTCTATGTGATTGATTTCCATTAAATATATATCTATTTGGCGGAGGAGAATCTATTCTCTTGCTTAACGCCCTTCTCTGAGACGTACGAGCTCAGGGGTTATATATTGATGGATATCAATCGCATGGAGTGAATTGCCTGGGTGGCATGCCTAAGTGGCAATTGATCAAGGCTTCTGTTGAAAAGCAGAGTCTTGTGGTTGATGATCAAAGCATGACCTGTGTGGCATAGCTTTTTGTAGCGTTGATTTGCAAGCCTCACACCCCGGTTGTGAACTAGAAATAGGAGAGGACCTCAGGGAGGGCATGCGTTTCCTTCTAGCTAGGGTGGTGTCAGTGGCCTACCAGCCCTGGCATTTATATTATTTTCACCTGTATGGTTGTTGCTGTTGCGAGGCGCTTCGGATATATCGGTGACTGTGTAGAGCCAATGGAGTCATTTGGCTCGTTTACGCCGCAAAGGGCGGGGAAATGCAATGTTCAGGCATTTTAATCCACATCGGTGGACCGGCCCTGACGATCCAAGGGTCAATGGAACCGGAGAATATAAAATTGGCTCTCGACCCAGGCCTTGCTTTTTTTACCTGTCCTACCGTATCGAATAAGGTTTCCTAGCCTAGCCCATCTCGATGTCTGCTACCGAAAGAGAGAATTGGTCTAAGGGCAGCTTGAAACCAGCCCTCGAGCTCTGATCCTGAGACATGGGCTAGATTGTCTCGAAATCGGTAGAGGACTGTCTTTTTCCTCGGTTTGCAAGTGGAAACCCAACTTCCAATACGTGACTTTGCGATTTTTGATTGTAGAGCCTAGTATGGCAACATAGTGGTATGGGGCGCTTATGCCGTATATGATTGATACTTATGGTTTGAAATTGTTTTGACACTATACACTTATAGTAATAATAAAACATGAAATTTCACGTACCAAGCATTCTTGGCTATTATTAGGTAAAAACCGTATCCTCCGGCTTGAGTTGCATTATGTGATGGGACCTGGGTCTTATAATAGCTTCATTTTTCTTTATTTAGCATCGCGCTGTTGTTTTATGCACTGGTGTTCTTACGAGGAAACCCGTTTCGTGTTATACGGCGTGGTCCCTTGATTTACCTAACTTTAAAATAAAGATTAATAACTGTTTTAGTTCTCACACCAGTCACATGACTGACCTGGAGTTTATTGTTTCAACCTAAACTTCGGGTGCCCTTATTTCGACATGGGCAGCTACTAGTTTTGGTTTTGCAGATTTATATTCACAGGATCCTGATTTACACCTGGAACGATATCCAGAAAACTCTGTATCCGTTTATCTCTTCTAGTTGTATTTTGTATTATTTTTCCGCTGCGATGTATTTAAATGTAATTTAAATCTCTGATATTTTCTATGTAATATTTATTCAAACTCTGTATATTCTTGTATTCTGATGGAATTGTTGTAATAAGCAATGAAATGTTTTTCTGTTTGCGTTTCGATGTGGCTTGTACTCAACTCAATCCATGATTTCCCGTAAGGGGGATTTCGGGTCATCTCATTGATATTTCGAAATATATATATATATATATATATATATATATATATATATATGATACAGAGCCATCCTTTTCTTCTCTTGGTTTCATTCGAAATGGGGAAAGAAGTCACAATTTTAGTTAGTTCTACGTTTTTTTGAAAAGGGAGTTTCTTCCCTATGTATATATATGGGAGCATACGTTATTTTCACCTTTTATGTATAGTTACATGGAAATGTGCAGTGATTAAGTGAACGACACATGGAAATGTGCAGTGTAGCACATGGAAATGTGCAGTGTAGCACATGGAAATGTGTAGATATATATATTTCGTATTATAAATTATGTGCAGCTTCACATGCCTACGTTGTGTATGGACAAATATTTGATATTGACAGTTGTGCAGATTGGCACATAGCATGCTGCAATTTGGCTACCCTTTTTCGAAGATAGGATAAGGGTTGGTACAAGATTCGGTTTTAGGTTTTTTCACATGTCGTGGACAAATTTTATTAATTTTAGCCTATATGCATAGTTTCAGGTTCAGCTTAGGATGTCTAGGATTTTCAACAATCGGTCAGATTTGGTACGTAGAATAGATAAAATTTCATGTGTGAGTTTTATTAGTGTTGGAACAAAAGATTAAACCTAGTTAGTGGTGAAAGAAACATAAGGTTTGACATTTTAAATATTTTTTCTTTCACGTTTTTCTTATTCGGTTAATCATCCTACCTCTAATTACTGTTATTTTGCTGAATGCTCTAAATTCGTACCGACATACATGAACCTCAAACAAAATGAAAATGAACGTATCACTACATCTTGACGTTCCGGACCCAATGAAATTCGTTTATTCGAAACCAGACTTCGTTTGCACAATGGTGTTATTTTATTTTAAAATATCTATTGGTACACATCTGAAATTTTGCGCTCACAAAACAACTCTGATTGGATCCAAATTCGGAATCCCACGACAATTAGGTATACGTATTCTAATAAAATTCGTTTCATCGTAAACGGAGGTCATTTGGAAAATAGTTATTAAAAAGGCCTATATAATATCAATATAATATTATTATAAAATTCCAAAATAATTCAATTTAAATAATAATAATAAATTATTATTGTTGTGTATATCAAAAAAAATCACATCAAATTTAACCAATATGAAACTATAACTCAATATTAACATTTTCAAGTTAAAAGATATCCAAATTATATAAAAATGATTTTTTCATTTATTAAATAAACGCTATGGTTCATAAACGATTCCATAGCGATTTTCTGAAAATTTGATTTGGACATAACTCACAATCTACAAGATGGAATCTTGATTTTTCTCTTTCATTGGAAAATTGTAATCAAATAGATTCAGACAATTCTTGTTTCAAAGAAATCCGACTTAAAATGGGTTCTATACATTCAGTTGAAATTCAAAACGTAAAATTGCGAACTACCACGACGTTATGAACTCGTATATAATTGATATATAAATTATACGTTCAAACTTCATTAAATAAATAAATTAAAAATCCATTTATATTTCCAGTCAACACTTAAAACCAAATTAAATGTTTAAAAAAAACGGTTAAAAATCTGGGTCGTTACATTCCTCCCCCCTTAAAAGAATTTTATCCCCGAAATTACTAAGGTACAAAAGATGATACAAACCCATTAATTTTTCGAAAATCCATTCAGTTAAAATCTTCTGTTCTATTTTCTGAACCTTTAGTTATAACAGCCCCAATTAATTCTAGTTGAAAAATCAATTCATTACTATAAATGAAAATCTCAAAAATATTCTAACACTTCAAATTTCCAAAAAAATTTGGTAGAGTCTCCCCTGTACGGAGGGACTTCTGCAATATTGCAGGAATAGCAAATATATATACATCGACCCATACGATCGAAAAAAAAACCAAACCATAAACCAAAATTTTATATGTTCACGTAAGTGTACTCTGTACGAGCGTTATTAAACATATTCGCTCAACTTATATGCAATTATGCAACCAAAATCAATACTCATAACCTTCTAGTACTTGTTCTTAACTCAGATCAAACTCATTATAATCAAGCAAATTGTATTCATTAACTTGAATTCATTAGTAAGCTTTATTCAATCCAGATTGGTTATCAATCAAGTTTAAATCAATACGCATGCAATCTATTTCAACCATATAACCCGATGGATTTTCAAACATTCCATGTTGATTCATTATCTTGCTAGTATATTTTATTCCCAACAATAATTAAATTTTCATTGACTTAAGTCAAATTTTATTCCATAACTCAAGTTCAAATTTAATTATAACTCAACATAAGTTAAATTGAATATTAAAGTTCTCATTTACACGTTTTATATTTGAAATCTCATTTTTGATTAAATCATTCAAATTTCATAACCAAATTCAATCAAATCAATCAAATAAACCAATATTATCATAATTTGAGAAAATTATGTTTATATAAAAATATATTTTGGCAATACTATTTCATTTACTCTCTTTTCAAAATATACTGTGTTGATTCACCGTATACGAGTGTTTAGAAACCCTATCGACATTGTGATTCCCCACCGTCGACCAGAATCTATATACCACTCAACCAATAAATATCCGCAATATAAAACCATTTTTATACAATCTACAAATATGCTCTCTCATATACATACATCAATTTAAATTTAGGGTATTACTAACCCTATCTCTATTGAATCACGCCACAGAGCCAAGGTCACTACTAAACCATTAGCTCTGATACCACTGTAACATATCGACTTTTTGTACCCTTTGAGTTGACAGTTACAACTCACATCCAACCCAAATTGCATGAAAAAATCGAATAGTTAACAGGAAGAAATCAGGGGGTGATAAAAATAAGGAATAAATATTATAATAGAAGAAGAATACAACACAAAATCAGAGTCTCATATCACAGCGGAATAAAATATAATATAGAAATAATATTTATAAACAACATGTATAAATATTTACATTTCATCAGAGTACAGTAATCAATCAATACATCTGGATAGTTATACAAATTTGTCCTCATATACAACGCACATCGGAATAAAACATATCCTCAAACCATTTCAATAATTCACATATGGAAATAACAACTATTTCAACATCTCCTACCATTACAAACTAATACCATCTCTTGATAGTGGTGAAATCTTTCAAGTTAGGGTATTCTATTAACCTCCCAGACCGTGATCGACAACATTCTTAATTTAAGATAAGTACAAGTTTGTAACTCTAAACCTGATATTAATTTTGAAATCCAAAAATCTCATTTAATTCAAATATGGTTTAATAAACCAATTTCTTTCCATTTGAGTATATCAACTTTTAATTAACTTGTGTTATAACGCTTACAAAAACAGAATCTTTAGCTTTAGTATCTCTTTTCAACAATCGTTTTATAAGTTGGATTTAATACAAAATCCATTTACAAATCTCTTCCTTTACCTGACCAAATAAGACCTTATCACCAACTTGATTATCCTTTCAAATGATTTCAATGAAAAGGAAATCATTTAAATTATTAAAATATTAATTAATTACAATATTAACTGAAGTAAAGTAATTTACTTTATTATTAACCAGCGTAGAAGTCGTCAACTTATTTATTCTGAAAGTCGTTCAGTTAATCCTTTTTAAAGAATGACTAAAATAATCATTGGCTTTATCAACAACTCGATAATCGTCGTTGAACATCGTCAATCGAATGATAAATTTATTAGTAGGAAATTTGTTGAGTTTTAAGCATTTTTCGTCAAAACTATATTTATTAATTTAAAGGAAAACCAATTAGTTTAACGACTAATCTCAAGTTAGATAGTTGACACTGTCAACCTGAAATATCAGTTAAATTACTACTGATTTCCATTAAACCTTTCAACCTAAATTAATTGATTTAATAATATCATATTTAATTGCTTCACCAAAAAACAAAGGGATTTTAAGGCACAAGCAAAAAATTAGAAAAAAATTTAGGCATAAGGACAAAGGCCAAAAATTTAGCCATAAGGACACTTTTTAGCGTAAATCAAGTAATTCATGGGCCCACCATCATTTTCTATTTTACACTAAAAAGTGTTCTTCAACCTAAAATTTTGGCTTCTTATCCTTATGCCTAAATTTTTCTCAAATTTTGTCCTTCATACTATTTTCCTGAAAAAATTTATCCCAAACAATTAACACTTAGGTTAATTTCTAATTAACTGCTTATAAATTTTATTTGAACATAAGAATTTTCAATGTAAAATATTTATAATTACTTTTGTAAAAACCAATCATAATATCGACTTGTTCATAAACATTTACATTTTATATAACTTATAAGCTATAATAGAAAAAATTATTCTGGTTATAAAACAAATTTACAACTTAAACTTCGTTTATTCGCTTGACGACAATTCAACGTCAAAAAATGTAAATCTGAAAACGTTTCAGATTTGATTTAAAATCTATTTCAAAATTAATTCTTAATTTATCGATAGTATTAAAGAGCTAGACTACTGCTAAAATACCAAATTGTGAAATATAGGGTTTATTTCGTCCAATTTCACAATCAATCAAACATATCCAACATATATGATAAACATTATCAATATAAGTGAGGAATCATGTTGGATCCCTTCGACCTATCTTTTCCTGCATTCAAATAGGTTACCTTAAATATAATCATCCATTCAATATGATAATATAATTATCATTATCTATTTTGATAAGTGGGAATATTAAGTTCAATTAAGAACCATTCAAGCATCCATCTTTTATTTTAACACGTTTATATTATTATAAATGTGACCAATAAGGTAAGTTACCTCAATTGGAAATAATCGTTAAAATACTGATTGAGATTTCAATTAAATTGAACGAAAGTTTAATTTAATCAGTTCAGTCAATATATAAATATATATTCCGTAATCATCCAAAACCAACAACCATAGCACACAAAAATTTAAATCCACTTATATACAATATAAGTAGGACAAATTGAGTGAGTAAACTCAGCTTGATTTCATTCATCGTTTAAATGGTTGGTTTTAATTAAATTAAACAAGCGTTTAGTTTAATTAAAAATCTCGGTAGCTTCCATCTCCGTCCAATCCAGCTTCAAAATGTTATGGTATGGTTCCAATGTCACTTGTTCTGTTGAGTTCTATTAATAAATGAACGAATTAAAATTATTACCAGTTACACGTGATTTAAGTTAATAAAAACTTAATTATCTTTAATTAACCAAATTATGTTAATTAGTGGTAACGGTCTACTAATATTTCCTGCCTACTTTCTGCTTGGTTTCTCAAGCACCAAAGTCATTCACATTTCCACCACTGAACTTTCGATCAGAACTCTTCATCAACGCTCCATTTCTTTTATTTTATTTTTTTTGCAGGCCCATGCCCAACCACATTTCACAATGCCCACAGCCCGCTCCTCAATACCCTTTCTTCTGCAATACAGTAACCAGACTTTTTTTTTCCTACTACTTCATGCATCACGTACCAAAACGCATGCACCATGCTTTTGCTTCTCTCAAAACATATACTCCACAGACAAAAAATTCAAAGCCCACATATATTCATGCAAACTTCCCCCTTGCTTCCCATATCGTTCCTCTTCTTCAACCAATGACAGAGCAAACTCCTTGTTGCCACCGATTTTCACACCAGTTCGCCGCCTTCGTCAGAACCTCCTCGTCACTTGTAACAACCCGTATTTTCAATAACCTGTTATAACATAAATCGAGGCAGAATTTAATTCTAAAATCTGAATCAAGGGAAACGGGCTATGCCATTGCGTTCGTCTCGGAAAAATATGCGAAATAGAGTCCGAGTTTTCGAAAATCGGAGTCCGTATGACCCAGTTAAGGCCCATTGAAGTTTTCAGAAATTTCTATGTTAAAAACAGATTTAAACTTTAAAATTAAAAACAAGGATTAGGGCTAACTGGCGTCAGGCGGGAAAACTCCCGCCAGGACCCCCATGTTGACAGGCATGTCGACAGGGGTCTTAGGGTGTCGACTGCCCTGTCGACAGCCCTGTCGACACGGGGTGGCCAGGCAGTTTTGCCTGGCGCACCATTTTGATTTGGGCTTGGTTGTGTGGCTTGGTTCTAGAGAATTCCGAGATCTGACGGGCCTAAACTAACCTAGGGTTAATCCTAGGGCTAAAAACACTCTAATCTTCTATAAATAAGCCCCTAATCCTACCCTAAAACCCCATTATTCATTCTAGCAACCAAACTATGTCAAATTGAATTCTCAAATGGCCTCCACCTAAAAACCCTAGCCTCCACCCTCTTCAAAAATCATTCCTATGAAGGTTTTGATGTTCATACAAGCATTTCTAAGTTGTATGAATGATCATTAGCTTGCATACATCATCAAGTTGCAAGCTTTATTCGCTAAGCTAGAGTTTTTGGGATTTTTGTTAATTGGAGCTTTGTTTTGGGTTTTTATATGCTTGCATAAAAGGGCTTCTCAATCTTTATTAGTAGATTTGTGTCTTCATAATATTTGTAAGCCCTCTTACCTTCATTTTAGAAACTCTAAAGTTAATATGTGATGAAAGTTGGGATTTATGCATGTTTAATAAGTTATGCATGCTTATGCGAGTTCACTATGCTATGTTACACATGTTTGATAAGTTATGCATGCTTATGCGAGTTCACTATGCTATGTTACACATGTTTGATAAGTTATGCATGTTTATGCAAGTTCACTATGCCATGATTTGCAAGTTTAACAAGTTATGCATGTTTATGCAAGTTCACTATGCCATGATTTGCAAGTTTAACAAGTTATGCATGTTTATGCAAGTTCACTATGCCATGATTTGCAAGTTTAACAAGTTATGCATGTTTATGCAAGTTCACTATGCTAAGTTATGCAAGTCCAACATGTTATGCATGTTTTATGTGAGATTCATCATGTATGTTGTGCCAAGTTCCCTCTTTCTATCCTTTATGCGTTATAACGAATATGTAAGCGATAGAATGACGTTGGGGGGGTTTTGGGTAAAACTTAAAATACATGAAAATATAAGATTGGGAATTTACCTATTAAGTTAGGTCTACCCCTTGGGAATTTACCTATTAAGTTAGGTCTACCCAAGTATTTGTTAAACTTGTAATTATGTTTTAAAAATAAAGTGGACATGACACTTAGAAAACATAAGTGTGGCCAACTCGAGGTTGGGTTGAGTTTGTAGCGTAAACCTACCCGGAACCGACCGGCTTAACTAGTTGCTACAAACAATAGGACCCAATGTGAGAAGTTGGTCATGTGTACCTTGGACCCGAGGTTAGACCAAGTTGTGGTGTAAAGCTACCCGGACCCGCCCGGCTTAACTAGTAACCGCAACAAAGTCTAATGTGAGAGGTTAAGGTACAATTAAATTAATGCCTCATGATTAGGGTTAAGTCATGGCCCACTAATACTTAACCAATTTTGGGGATACGAGGGATTAAATGGGGTTAAGTGGTGAACTGTTGGTTACACTTAACTAATTTAATCCATGATTAGTGAGGGGTTAAACCGCACTTAACCCTCTTAGAAAACCCTAGCAACGTGGTCTGTTCCAGCAGTAATCCCAGTTTGGTATCATTCACAACCCTAGAGGCTAGGCTAGGGCGGGGCACGATTACTGGACGGATGTAAGCGACCAAAGCGGCGGCTGAGTGGTACAGCGGTGCGGGTCCAGGCGGGCTACGGACGTGCACGTAGTCCGGTGTTGGACAAACTCGAGGCACGGGTACCAGTAGGTTTAGACTGTGCATTATTGCTTAGGTGTCTGGGGTTGACACCCGAGGGCTTGATACACCCAAAGGTGGACCCAGCACAGTCTGACTACAACCATATGTGGGCCGTATGGACACCAACACTTGACGTGTTAGGTTTATAGGGAGCCGATCGACTAGACCGTTGGGCTGGGCCTTGTATTAAGGCCACCTCATGTTAATGGGCCAAAGTTTGGGCTAAGGGATCAATACCTGTTATGTTAGTTTGCTAGTACACTATGGTGCAAAGCTTAATCTTCTTTATGTGATGACACCTTTATCTATTGCCAGTATGTTCATCTCAGTTTCCATCATGATGCTAACTTTATTAGTTTATAGACTGATCGTAGTAGGGCTTACCAGTCTTTTTGACTGACCTGTTTTCTTTCGCTTCTTTTCTTCCGTTTCCCCCCCCCCCCAGGTTCTCAGGGAGGGAATAGTGGTGCTTAGCTTGGATCGCTTGCTTGTTTGCTGGATAGCTCATGTATGCCTGGACATTGAGCTCGCTATGGTTTATCATCTTTATTTTGGGGATAGCACTATGTATTTTCAGTATTTCTGTTTATGATGTACTAGACATGTTTATTTTGGCAGTTGACTTTATGATGTACTAGACTTGTTTTGAGATGGTTTGAGATATTCCGCTGTTTTATTCTCACTTACTCTGTTTTACATATATATATTTATGTTCTTGTTCTGCCTTGATATATCATTATGCATGCTTACCCAGTTCTAACGCCCCCCAGAAGCTAGTGCCCCCGAAAGAGTGACCCTAGCGGAGGTGGGGTGTTACAAATTTGGTATCAGAGCATATGGTTTACAGGAAAGAACAAAAAGTTTTTAAAAGACTTTTGAAAAACTATTTTCAAAACAAGTATAAAGTATTTTCCAAAGAAAAGTCTAGTGTTTTAAAAGGCTATTCCCCAAAAAGCCATTAGCGTTATCCTTCGTTCCCTTGACCTAATCTTATCTTATCTTTCGTTTCAGTATGGCTGAGGATCTTGCCATCCCCGATGGAGTAAACGTACCACTCTGGTATAGGAGACTTCTAGAAGCTAGGGCGGCAGCTGGCCCCGCAAACCCTACTCCCACTCCCCCTCCTGTAGTTGAGAATCCTCCCCCGAATGTCCCTCCTCCGGTGGTTCCTGTTCCCCCTCCCGTTGCTAATGTTCCTCCTCCCCCAGTTGCTGAGGCTCCTCTTCCTCCTCCTCCCCCTCAGCATCCTCAGGTTGAGTTCACGAAGGTTTGTAAAGACTTCAAGGCGATGGGAGGCAAGAATTTCCTAGGCACGGAATCTTTTGTTGAAGCAAGGAATTGGCTGAAAGACACTGAGGACTTGTTTGCTATCTTTGGGATTGATGACGAGAGGAAAATCTTATTGACAGTGTGGCTTTTGAAGGATGAAGCAGCCTATTGGTGGGAGGTCACCAATGGGACGAGGCCCGTCGAGACTTGGGCCGATTTGAGGGCTAGATTTGTGGCCAAGTTTCTATCTTCTGCTGAGGCGAATTTACAGATGGAGAAGTTCATTGCATTAAAGCAAGGTGATATGTCGGTCAAGGAGTATGTGAACAAGTTTAATCAGATGGCCCGTTTTGGTTTGGATATGGTAAACACTCCTGAGAAGAAGGCTCTTCGATTTGCTAGAGGGTTGAATGAGCCGCTGCAGGGCTTGGCGATGTCACATATTCCGCATGGAGCTACTTTTGAGAGTTTGGTCGATATGGCTCTACTTCAGGGAG
The DNA here is from genome assembly GCA_030737875.1 of Allium sativum. Classification (NCBI taxonomy): domain Eukaryota; kingdom Viridiplantae; phylum Streptophyta; class Magnoliopsida; order Asparagales; family Amaryllidaceae; genus Allium; species Allium sativum. The sequence continues at coordinate 401,143,391 of CM060922.1, read as the reverse complement.
ATGGAAAGAAAGAGGTCAAGTCGAGTGATACTCAAGCAAAGAAGACTGATTCTCAAGGTAAAGGCAATCAAGGTGGTCAAAGCAGTCAGGGGAATCAGAGCAAGAACAAGAAGGGGAACAACAACAAAGGCAAGGGAAAGTGCAATTACTGTGGTGTGCCTGGACACTTTGCTAAGGATTGTAGGAAGAAGAAAAGGAAGCTTAGTGGTGGATGTTTTTCCTGCGGTGAGACTGGACACTTCAGCAAGGAATGCCCAAAGAAGAAAGGACAGGCTGGACCTTCAGGAGGGCAAGTTCATGCTCTCAATACCGCTCCAGTTCCCGATCGAGGTAGTGTTTCTGTTGAGAACCTTGTTTATATTTCCGATCTTCCAGTTCGTACCTTGTTTGATTCTGGTGCATCACATAGCTTTATTTCATCTGATCTTGTTGATAGTTTGCACCTTAGTACTAGCTTAGTGGATGATCCCGTTTGTGTTTCGAATCCCATTGGGGGTTCTGCTCATCTATCTATGATATGTGAGGATCTGAGGATCTCTATACTCAGTGTAGAGTTCTTGTGTAGTGCGTATGTTCTTGGTTTCAGGGGATAGGGATTGATTTTGGGCATGGATTGGCTGTCTAGACATGGAGCCATTCTTGATTGTGAGCATAGGGTTGTGAGGCTTGTGACTCGCCTTGGCAATACCTTAGAGATTTCATGCAATCCGAAGAATCCCGTCATGTTGTGCTATCTTGAGTCTCTCAACTCGTCAGAGGAAGCCCTTCAGTCTGTAAGGGTGGTCCGAGATTATCCAGATGTTTTTGAAGAAGTTAAGGGGTTTCCCCCTAAACGAGAGATTGATTTTCGCATCTATCTGGTGGATAATGCTAAGCCTGTTTCTTTGCCCGTTCGGCACATGGCTCCGCGTGAAAGACGGGAGCTCAGCAAACAAGTAAAGGAGTTGCTTGAGAAGAACTTCATCAGACGAAGTATATCCGAATGGGGAGCGCCTGTGGTGTTTGCAACTAAGGCAGATGGTTCTCTTCGACTTTGTGTGGACTATAGAGAGTTGAATAAGCTGACTAAGAAGAACAGACAACCATTACCGAGGATTGATGATCTTTTTGACCAGCTTGTTGGTGCTTCTGTTTTCTCTCAGCTTGATCTTGCTACAGGATTTCATCAGCTCGGAGTGGCTGAAGATAGTATAGACAAGACTGCATTCAGAACTCCAGATGGATTCTTTGAATGGCTTGTTATGCCGTTCGGTTTGACGAATGCACCCGCGTATTTCGTGGACTTGATGAGTAGGGTGTTTCGGGAGTTCTTGAACAAGTTTGTCGTGGTCTTTGTGGATGATATTCTGATCTTTTCGAAGGATGAAGAAGAGCATGCGAGGCATCTTGTAGAGGTGATGGATACGCTTAGAGCGCATCAGTTAAAGGCCAAGTTCTCCAAGTGTCACTTTTGGAGAAGGGAAGTTAGATTTCTTGGGCATATCGTATCCAAGCAAGGCTTAGCGGTGGATCCCGCTAAGGTGGTTGCAGTTCAGGATTGGAAGACTCCAAGGAATGCAACCGAGGTGAGAAGTTTTCTAGGTCTTGCGGGTTTTTACCGGAAGTTCATCAAGGACTTCGCAAAGATATCCGCTCCTCTTACTAAGTTGACGAAGAAGAACTTAGTTTTTGCTTGGGATATGGACTGTGAGCTTGCTTTTCAGAGACTCAAGAGAGCCCTTACCTCAGCACCAGTTCTAGCTTTACCCGATGGTGGTAAGATGTTTACCGTGTACACTGATGCTTGTGGCACGGGATTGGGCGCCGTTCTGATGCAAGAGGGCAGAGTTATATGTTTTGGTGGAAGGCAACTTAAGGTGCATGAGAAGAATTATCCCACTCATGATCTAGAGCTGGCAGCGATAGTATATGCACTCAAGGCTTGGCGTCATTATCTTCTGGGAGAGAGATTTGAGCTATATACTGATCATAAGTCTTTGAATCTTTTCGCAGAAGGATCTGAACTTGAGGCAGCAAAGGTGGATGGAATTCTTGGCGTCCTATGATTTTGATATAGCCTATACCCCTGGCAAGGGGAATGTTGTAGCGGATGCGTTGAGTAGAAGAAGGTTGACACTAAGTCCTCTATTTGTTGAGATGAAGAATTTAGAGTTCTTGGCAACCTTTGATTTTTCTTTGGCAGTTGAGTCGATGACCGGTTCTTTAGCATCTCTTGAGCTCAGGCCTACCCTTCTGGATCAAGTTGGGGCTTCGCAGAAGGAAGACCCTCAGATAATTGAGATTGTGGATAAGCTGATTCGAGGGGAGACATCTAGTCACCTTGCTCGATATTCTATAGATGATAAGGGTTGGCTGAGGAGAGACGGAAGGCTTTGTGTTCCGAGGGTGGAAGACTTGGTGAGGAAAGTTCTTGAGGAAGCACATCGCTCTAAATTGACTATACATCCAGGCGGGGATAAGATGTACCAAGACATGAGGCGTATTTTCTTTTGGCCTGGGATGAAGAAGGATGTGGCGGAGTTTGTCTCTAGATGTATCATTTGCCAGCAAGTTAAGGCCGAGTCAAAGAAGCCCGGTGGGCTATTGCATCCTCTGGACGTCCCACTTTGGAAGTGGGAGAGTATCTCCATGGACTTTATTGATGGGCTTCCAAGGTCAAGGAAAGGGAATACGAGCATTTGGGTTATTGTGGATAGACTTACGAAGAGTGCTCATTTTATTCCGGTGAAGAGCAAAAGGACCGCATCTGGACTAGCATCAGTATATCTTCGTGAGATAGTGCGACTACATGGAGTCCCTTCCAGCATAGTCAGTGACCGAGACCCCATCTTTACTAGTCAGTTCTGGAACAGTTTGCAGGAAGCTATGGGCACGAGGTTGAACCTGAGTACGGCTTATCACCCACAGACGGACGGTCAGACAGAAAGGGTGAATAGGGTACTTGAGGACTTATTGAGGCTTTGCATTCTGGATTTTGGTGGTACTTGGGAAGACCATCTTCCACTTGTTGAGTTTGCATATAATAACAGTTATCAGGCAAGCATAGGGATGGCACCATTTGAAGCTCTATATGGGAGGCCGTGCAAGTCGCCTACATGTTGGTGGGAGACTACAGATAAGCCCATACTTGGGCCTGATATGATCAGAGATACATCCGAGAAAATCGAGTTGATTCGGAGACGGATGAAAGCGGCCCAAGACCGACAGAAATCCTATGCTGATAAGCGAAGATCCGATTTGGAGTTTGATGTAGGGGATATGGTTTTCGTGAAGGTTTCTCCTTTGCGGAATGTGGTCCGATTTGGAGCTGTTGGGAAGTTAGCACCGAGATTTGTTGGACCCTTCCCTATCATAGAGAGAATTGGGAAGATGGCTTATAAAGTGCAATTGCCCGAGAAGCTGTCCGGAGTGCATAATGTTTTTCATGTCTCGCATCTCCGGAAGTGTTTGCATAAATCAGCAGAGATTGTGGAGCCAAGTGTTTTGGAAGACGTGGAAGTAGAGAAAGAGGCAACTTTGAGGAGAGCTCGGATTCGTATCTTGGGGACAGAGACCAAGAAGCTAAGGAATCGAGAGGTCAAGTTGGTGAAGGTTCAATGGGGTGAAGCCGAAGAAGACGCAACTTGGGAAACCGAGGAGAAGATGCGTGGGCTTTATCCATTCCTTTTTGAGGGTACACTCTCAACCTCTTTCCTTTTGTTAGCATATCTTTCTCTTTACTATCCATATTTATCTAGTTTATCGTGTCAATCTTGTCATGAGAACCTTAGGTAGAAACCCTTTGGATGAAACATGTGTTTGAAACATGTTATGCTTGATGGTTGCAAGTGGTTGCAAGTGTTTGCAAGTGGTTGCTCGTGGATGCATTATACACGATTAGGCACTAGATCGGCTCGCACACTCCTCATATTGCATATGCATGAGTGTTTATGCTTATTCATGGATGAAAATTGTGTGTTATCACATGGATGTTGCATATGGGTGTATGTTATGTGCACACATATAGATATTATACATTATGTTAGGGATTTGCATACATATGGATACATTTCACTAACATATTTTGCATTGATCTTTGCATTAGATAAGTACATATACACACACTTTTGCATATGTTCATACAACATTTAGAATCTTTTAAGGACAATGATTGCTCGCGGATGATGCTTTGAGTAGATGGATGATTGGATGGTAGGATACGTTCTTCCTAACTTGAAGATTTCGGGGACGAAATCCTTTAAGGAGGGGAGAATGTAACAACCCGTATTTTCAATAACCTGTTATAACATAAATCGAGGCAGAATTTAATTCTAAAATCTGAATCAAGGGAAACGGGCTATGCCATTGCGTTCGTCTCGGAAAAATACGCGAAATAGAGTCCGAGTTTTCGAAAATCGGAGTCCGTATGACCCAGTTAAGGCCCATTGAAGTTTTCAGAAATTTCTATGTTAAAAACAGATTTAAATTTTAAAATTAAAAACAAGGATTAGGGCTAACTGGCGTCAGGCGGGAAAACTCCCGCCAGGACCCCCATGTCGACAGGGGTCTTAGGGTGTCGACTGCCCTGTCGACAGCCCTGTCGACACGGGGTGGCCAGGCAGTTTTGCCTGGCGCACCATTTTGATTTGGGCTTGGTTGTGTGGCTTGGTTCTAGAGAATTCCGAGATCTGACGGGCCTAAACTAACCTAGGGTTAATCCTAGGGCTAAAAACACTCTAATCTTCTATAAATAAGCCCCTAATCCTACCCTAAAACCCCATTATTCATTCTAGCAACCAAACTATGTCAAATTGAATTCTCAAATGGCCTCCACCTAAAAACCCTAGCCTCCACCCTCTTCAAAAATCATTCCTATGAAGGTTTTGATGTTCATACAAGCATTTCTAAGTTGTATGAATGATCATTAGCTTGCATACATCATCAAGTTGCAAGCTTTATTCGCTAAGCTAGAGTTTTTGGGATTTTTGTTAATTGGAGCTTTGTTTTGGGTTTTTATATGCTTGCATAAAAGGGCTTCTCAATCTTTATTAGTAGATTTGTGTCTTCATAATATTTGTAAGCCCTCTTACCTTCATTTTAGAAACTCTAAAGTTAATATGTGATGAAAGTTGGGATTTATGCATGTTTAATAAGTTATGCATGCTTATGCGAGTTCACTATGCTATGTTACACATGTTTGATAAGTTATGCATGTTTATGCAAGTTCACTATGCCATGATTTGCAAGTTTAACAAGTTATGCATGTTTATGCAAGTTCACTATGCCATGATTTGCAAGTTTAACAAGTTATGCATGTTTATGCAAGTTCACTATGCTAAGTTATGCAAGTCCAACATGTTATGCATGTTTTATGTGAGATTCATCATGTATGTTGTGCCAAGTTCCCTCTTTCTATCCTTTATGCGTTATAACGAATATGTAAGCGATAGAATGACGTTGGGGGGGTTTTGGGTAAAACTTAAAATACATGAAAATATAAGATTGGGAATTTACCTATTAAGTTAGGTCTACCCCTTGGGAATTTACCTATTAAGTTAGGTCTACCCAAGTATTTGTTAAACTTGTAATTATGTTTTAAAAATAAAGTGGACATGACACTTAGAAAACATAAGTGTGGCCAACTCGAGGTTGGGTTGAGTTTGTAGCGTAAACCTACCCGGAACCGACCGGCTTAACTAGTTGCTACAAACAATAGGACCCAATGTGAGAAGTTGGTCATGTGTACCTTGGACCCGAGGTTAGACCAAGTTGTGGTGTAAAGCTACCCGGACCCGCCCGGCTTAACTAGTAACCGCAACAAAGTCTAATGTGAGAGGTTAAGGTACAATTAAATTAATGCCTCATGATTAGGGTTAAGTCATGGCCCACTAATACTTAACCAATTTTGGGGATACGAGGGATTAAATGGGGTTAAGTGGTGAACTGTTGGTTACACTTAACTAATTTAATCCATGATTAGTGAGGGGTTAAACCGCACTTAACCCTCTTAGAAAACCCTAGCAACGTGGTCTGTTCCAGCAGTAATCCCAGTTTGGTATCATTCACAACCCTAGAGGCTAGGCTAGGGCGGGGCACGATTACTGGACGGATGTAAGCGACCAAAGCGGCGGCTGAGTGGTACAGCGGTGCGGGTCCAGGCGGGCTACGGACGTGCACGTAGTCCGGTGTTGGACAAACTCGAGGCACGGGTACCAGTAGGTTTAGACTGTGCATTATTGCTTAGGTGTCTGGGGTTGACACCCGAGGGCTTGATACACCCAAAGGTGGACCCAGCACAGTCTGACTACAACCATATGTGGGCCGTATGGACACCAACACTTGACGTGTTAGGTTTATAGGGAGCCGATCGACTAGACCGTTGGGCTGGGCCTTGTATTAAGGCCACCTCATGTTAATGGGACAAAGTTTGGGCTAAGGGATCAATACCTGTTATGTTAGTTTGCTAGTACACTATGGTGCAAAGCTTAATCTTCTTTATGTGATGACACCTTTATCTATTGCCAGTATGTTCATCTCAGTTTCCATCATGATGCTAACTTTATTAGTTTATAGACTGATCGTAGTAGGGCTTACCAGTCTTTTTGACTGACCTGTTTTCTTTCGCTTCTTTTCTTCCGTTCCCCCCCCCCAGGTTCTCAGGGAGGGAATAGTGGTGCTTAGCTTGGATCGCTTGCTTGTTTGCTGGATAGCTCATGTATGCCTGGACATTGAGCTCGCTATGGTTTATCATCTTTATTTTGGGGATAGCACTATGTATTTTCAGTATTTCTGTTTATGATGTACTAGACATGTTTATTTTGGCAGTTGACTTTATGATGTACTAGACTTGTTTTGAGATGGTTTGAGATATTCCGCTGTTTTATTCTCACTTACTCTGTTTTACATATATATATTTATGTTCTTGTTCTGCCTTGATATATCATTATGCATGCTTACCCAGTTCTAACGCCCCCCAGAAGCTAGTGCCCCCGAAAGAGTGACCCTAGCGGAGGTGGGGTGTTACATCACTCCCCCTTGGTTTGAATCCCCAAACTTCCTCTTAGCTCCACCAATCTGCACCAAACCAACTGCCAGTTTGACCCAAACACCGGCCATCTCAAGCGATTATACCCTTTGCGCCTCTGTCCATTTCAAGCCCTCACCAAGATGCTCAACTATTCTTCTGACTTCACCTTGAAAATATAAAAATAGGAGGAGATCGAATAGTTTATGGCTATGGGGAACATGGACCATTCGTTTCTTTGGTTTGTGATAGTTCATTTCGAACGATATAAACACAAGGAAGATATATATTTTTAGATTTCGAAATATATATATAATGTCGAGCCTTTCTTCTTTTCTTCTCTTGGTTTCATTCGAAATGGGGAAGGAAGTCACAATTATATTTTAGTTCTACTATGTGTTTTTTTTAGAAAAGAGAGTTTCTTCCTTATGTATCTATATGGGAGCATATGTCGTTTTCACCTTTTGTGTACATGCACATGGAAATGTGCAGTGATTAAGTAGTCGGCACATGGAAATGTGCAGTGTAGCACATGGGAATGTGCAGATATATGTATTTCGTATTATAATTTCTGTGCAGCTTCACATGCCTACGTTGAGTATGGCCAAATATTTGAAATGTACAGCTGTGCAGATTGGCACATGGCATGCTGCAATTTGGCCACCCTTTTTCAAAGATAGGACAAGGGTTTGTACGAGATCCAATTTCAGGTTTTTTCACATGCCGTGGACAGATTTTATTAATTTTAGCTTGTATGCCTAGTTTCAACTTCAACTTAGGATGTCTAGGATTTTCAACAATCGGTCACATTTGATACATAGAATAGATAAAATTTTATGTGCAAGTTTCAATTAGGGTAGGCACGAAAAATCAAACCTGGTTAGTGGTGTAATAAACATAGGGTTTTACATTTTTAATATATATATATATGTATGTACATATATATTTCTTTCATGTTTTTTTAATCGATTAATTATTCTACCGCTACTTACTTTTATATACGTTGAACACTCTAAATCTGTACTGGGTTACATGAAACCCAAACAAAATGAAAATGGACATATCGCTACGTCTTGACGTTCTGGACCCAATGAAATTTGTTTGATCGAAATCCGACTCTATTCGTACAATGGTGTTATTTTAATTTCAAATTGTTTATCGGTTCACATTTAAAATTTTGCTAGCCCACAAAACAACTCTTATTAGCTCCAAATTCGGAATCCTACAACAATTAGCTATACATATTCTAATAAAATCCGTTTTTGTCGAAAACGAAGGCCATTGGAAAATTGCTATTTAAAAGGCCTATATAATATCAATATAATATTATTATAAAATTCAAAAATAATTCAATTTAAGTAATAATAAAAAATTATTATTGTTGTATATATCCAAATGTATATCACATCACTTATGAAAAATATTCAGTATTTTTCATAACACCTTCAAAATGGTTCGGCCTAATTTCATGGCGTCCTCTGCCTTGAGCCTCACGCATTTGCCATCTCTCCCATCACGGTCCTCCTGCCTATCTCCCTCTCAAATCAACAGACATATTCACATTCCTCCTCGCACGTTGCCTACTCCACCAAACCTTCCTTCTCTTGACCCACCACTAGCCTCCTCTGCTCTTTCGCTCTACCCACTACCTGTTTCTTCCCCTGCCAAGAAGAAATGGACGGATCTCTTTGAAGCTAAACCCAGAAACGCGGGCTTCTTCTCGCCGCCGCCTTTCAAGATAGAGTTCTCTAGTAAAGCTCTGAAACCCACAAATGATATCATCAACACAGGGAAATAAGTGTGGATTAACTATATTGTTGCTTACTTTCTCAATAAGCCTCTTTCACACACAACCGTTATAACTCACCTCAAACGGCTTTGGAAGCCAACTGGTGGTGTTAAGGTCAGATTTACAGGTAGAATTTTTTTTCTTCCTTCTTAACAGTTCTGATGATAAGGATTGTATCTTAAGGGCAGACCCAGTGATTATTCACAATAAAATATTCATTATAGGACCATGGAATACAGGAATTGCGGATGTAAGTTTAGGAATTAAAATTGTACTGATTTGGATCAAACTCAGTAACCTATCACTGTATATGTGGTCGAAAGTAGGTGTTATTTGGTTAGCCACTAGGATTGGTAATTTCTTGTGTATGGATTTTTCAATCGAAAGGCTTGATAGACTTGAATACTCTAAGTGTATGGTGGAAATCACCGCTGATGTTGAACAACCCACTGAGTTTCCTCTATTGCTCCCTAATGGATCTAAGCATACTATCTACGTTACATATATTTGGAAGCCATATTTATGTGTGAAATGTAAGAAGTTTGGACATACTACATCTAAGTGTGAATTTGATGGTAAGGTCTATGGTAAAGACAGTTTGAATAAGGTTGGTTAGAGAGAGGAAAGAAGTCAATTCCAGTTAACTTTTCTACCAGCAACAATGTTGAACATGACGTTTCTTTTATTGCTAGAGATAAGGACATTTCAGTGCATGAGACAAAAAAAAAGTATGGAGGAAAGTTACTGGTAAGCAACCGAGAAATGAACATGGTAGGGCTAGTTGTGTTGCAGCAGCTATTAATGAAGCTAATTACTTTAGTGTTCTAAACTCTACTGAGAATATTGATGAAGAACAGACAAAAGATAATAATATGCAAGACCTAGTTGTAATATCTGATTATCATGAAGGAATAACACTCATGGAAGGAGAAATAAACGAATTACTCACCAAAGCATTTTGCAGTGGATCAAAAGTGAGTGTTAATGTGGTCTGTTCTCATGTTAAGCAAATAAAAGGAGGTGGAGAAAATACTGAAACCATGTAACTAAATGTAGATGTCTCTAATTCTATGGAAAAGTATGCAGAACCAATAACTGATGACCATGTTTCTACTGTTGTGGAAGACAAAAGCAAGAATAAAATGGATATTCCCATCAGCTACGTGGGTAATTTGGCTGTTCTCGATACCTTTCTTTTTCATAACATCAATATGGATGTAGTGCAAGTGAATCATGACAGGGCTGAAATCCTAATTGATAATGCTTCAGATAAGCCCAGTATATGTGACAAGTCCCCTGAAATACTTGAAGTTACAAATAGAATTAGTGCACAGTTGAGTGAATACAGTGTTCCGCTAAAAAGAGAGCGTCGCTAGAGAAAATGCTTAAGGATTTCTCTTCTTTTAGAAATAACATGAATGCTACAGGTGGTGTTCCTGAGAATGTGCCAGTAATCCAAGCTAAATCAGACCTGAAGCTACCAAAGTTTCACATACCAATATCGTTCAAGCCTAGCTTCCTTAACTCGCAAAGTTCTAGGGAAAAGAATATTGGTAGCACCAGTTCTCTGAAATGACCCAAACTTCCCCTTTCGGGAAAGCCTGGATTGAGTTGAGAACAACAATCATAAGAACACAAACAACAGAACATTTCATTGCTATTACAACAATTTACATCAGATTACAAGAATATTCCAAAGTATGAATAAATAATATACAACGGAAAAATAATATCACAAATTTAAAATTACATAGCAGCGGAGAATAATACATAATTATAATTCTTAGCAGAAAATAACAACTGACACAACTGAAAGAGATATACAGATACAAAGCTTTCCGAATATAGCTCTAGCTGTAATCCAGGATCCCGTGAAAAGAAATATTTGTGAAATCCAAAACTACTAGCTGCCCGTGTAGAGAATATGGGCGCCCAGAGTTTAGGTAGAAACAATAAACTCCGAGTCAGTCATGGGACTGGTGTGAGAACTAAAAACAGTTATTAAACTTTACTTTAAAGTTGGGAAATCATGGAACCACGCTGTATAATATGGAACGGGTTTACTCCACATGAATCTTAGTTTAAAATAAAACAACGCAATGCTTTTTGGAAAAATGAAGCTATGACACAAGCCAGAGGATAGAGTTTTCCCTTATAATAGCCAAACATACTTGGTACGTATAAAACAAAATTATTTTGATATTACTGTAAGTGCATAGTGTTTAAAAACACTTCAAATATAAATGTTCAATCATAAACGGCATGGATACCATATATTATGTCGCCATACTAGTTCTACAATCAAAACTGCATGATGTGGTATTGGAAGTTGGATTTACATCTATGAGTCGAGGCAAGGGATAGTCCACACCGAATTCGAGACACTCTAGCCCGTGCCTCAGGATACACCCGCAACTGCACCTGGAATTTCAGGGCCGGTCCACACATACTTTAGTGGATTAGTAATTCCTGAACAATACGTTTCCCTGCCCTTTGGGGCATAAAATCTGAGCCACTAGGGACTCAATATCTGAGGTGCCTCACAATCTATCATCCACATAAGTAAAAATGTCTGGGCTCCATACAATGACACCACTTCTAGCTGGAAAGAAATGCATGCACTCCCTGCATTCGCTATCCAATTTTTGACTCATATCGGGGTGTGAGGCTCGCAAATTAACTCTATACCCAAAGCTATGCTAATTAAAGTTGTGCTTTAATCATCAACCACAAGACTCTGCTTTTCAACAAAAGCCTTGATCATTTGCATCTTGGCATGCCACACTGACAATTCATGCCATACAACTGATGTCTATCAATATATCACCTTTAAGCTTGTACGTCTCAGAGAAGGGTGTTAAGCAAGAGAATAAATTCTCTGCCACCAAACAGATATATATTTAACAGAAATCAATTAGCGTAGAATGAAATCCAATGTCAGATACATATCCATTTACAAGTCCGTTCTGGGTCTGAACGAAACCGGAGGCACCTTATTCCTCATCCCATATGTCCAATACAAGAGAGAGGTCCTCGCATATTCGGTCGATCTCCAAGTACGTATGGAAGATCACCACTTATTACCTTGTCTTGGGTGTACAGCCCAATCAAGACATCAATAATCATCCAAATGATGTGAAGATCTCCGGTCTTCAACCACCATCTTCGTCGTCGACTTTTAGTTGTTGTAGTAATTATTCAGAATTGGTTAAACCCGGTCTTTCCAAATAACTCGCGTATTTTATTGTCAATAATCAAGTGCTATAAAAACACATCATACGCCTCATTCCAATTCAGAATATTCTTTTATTCCAATGTTCACATTTTTAGGGAAAGGTTCCCATTAATTTTATCAAAGATAAATTCTTTTAAATTAATTTTTAAATCTTCCTTTGGATGTCCATTTCAAAAGATTTTATTTTATCTTTTCACAATTTTAAACCATATTAAAGTTTATCAACTAGTCAGGATTAGCGAACCTTACCGAAGTAATCATTTATTATTTATTATCCCAATCCCAATATGTTCCTTCCATGCGAAAAATTGGTAGCACTCCATATCTAACTCCCATTGTGCTATCGGTAAATTTCATTATCATTTCACGTTCAAACCTAATTAAAGATTTAATTATCGCTTGGAGTAAAACTGGTGGTACCCCATTCTCGATCATTTCATAAATTTGATAAATTTAATCCTCTCATTCACATTTTAATCTAATTAAAGATTCATTAAAACTATAGTTCGGTTTTAATCTCAAAAATCATTACTTAATGATTGTCAACTTTTTGGAAATTAATCATGTTTTTAACTGGGTTAAATAACTAATGTCATTTGAAACACAGTTCACGATAAATCCAAATCATCTTCCATTAACTATGGAATCTTCACGGAAAACAGATCAATATATAATTGATAAAAATTCCCGTATCAGACCAATACAATAAATGGAATAGCGGCAAGGCCTTCCAAATTCTATAAATAGTAACGGTCTTCATTTACAGAAGCTCATCTCGGTTATTAAATCGAATTCCATTCAATAAATTAAATTAGAAAATTTTATTTTGGAAAATTTCCATTAAATCTAAATAAAAGATTTACAAATTTCATATCATAACTTCACTATTAATTGGGTCAAAGAACAAATGTTATTTAAAACATTGTTCACGATAAACCCAAATCTCCAATTTTAATTCGTTCCAATTAAATATTAATTAATTGGTAAACTTTTCTAAATCTTAATTAAAATATTTATTCTTTTCTCAATTGGGTTTAAGAATAGTGTTATTGAAGACACCATTCACGACAAACCCAAATCCAATTTATTTATTTAAAAACATTGGATTTTTATTCTACTTAATAACTAGTTCATTTTGATAAAAATATATTTTCATCTTTTCAAATATGGAATTTTTCATCCAAAATCTTTCCAAATCACTTATTATGATTTTACATAATTTTAATAATTTTATTAAGGCCTTTACAGTTGATTTCCAATAACGGCCACCGAACTGCATCCATAGCGACTTTTCTGAATTTGATTTGGACATATTTCACAATATTACAGTCAGATTTCAAATCTCTTATATTCATTGGAAAGCTCTTTTCAATACACACCCAATGGTTCCGGTTTCGAAGAATCCGGCGGTCGGATCTCCCGTTACGCCAATTTGAAGTTAATAGTCGAAATTTACGAACGGTCGCTGCTCGACGCGTTCTATTCAAGCCATTATATATATATATATATTATCTTCAATTTCCCTTTTAAAAAAATATTTTATAAAATATTTATAAATCCATTTTAAAATGATTTCAACTCCATTTTCAATTTTAAATCAAAATTGAATATTATATATCTTTATCATATTAGAATGATAACATTTTCAAAACATTAGATTTTGTGTAATGACCCGGATTTTCAGCCGTTGAATTCTGAATATTTAAATTTGTTTTAAATATTTTATTTGAATTGTATATGGGAATATTAATTAAAACGATATTTAAACGTATAATTTATAATATAATTTAAAACGAGTTTAAAATGGCGTGATAGTTTGAATATTCGATTTCAAATTTCAAATGAATGTACAGGATTCAAAATAAATCGAATTTTAGCGGAACAAGAAATATTTGAATCTGTTTGAAAATATCTTTCCAAAGAATGTGAAAAAGCCAGATTTCATAGCGGGAATAAAAAGTTATGTCCAAATCAAATTTTCAGAAAATCCCTATGGAATCGCATATGGACCATAACGGTTTAGTTAATACAACTAGAGATTGGTTACGAATTTGGACAAGGTTCTTTTGAGGCATAGTTATAATTTAATTTTTAGAATTTTACTGTAATTTTTAATTAAATAAATATGTAACTTTTTATTTGAAGTATTTTGCACCCTATATCAATATTATAGGGTTTCATAATATAAGTTAAACTACCGATATTATTATATTTTTGGGATCGTGGCACATCGCTCGTTACGATCATATTTTTATTTTTATCCGTGGTGGCTCTTACACGATTGAAGTATTATGTAATAGGGTACCTATATTTTATAAACATATACATATACAAATATCTAAACTTTAGAAAACAAAACATATGTCGTTAATGTGACTTTATTTTCTTTTACTTTTTAGTCTACTAAGTTCCAACATGAATCCTAATATTCATAAGGTGATAAGTTAATTCATGGAAGGAAAAATGGCCACAAAATCACCATGGACTAATTCAAAAAGCAAGACCACCTGTTATGTTTGGAGCAAAAAGTGACTATATTAATATACAGTATAAACGTCACCCACATGCCTACTGTATAAAAATAAAAGAGCAGCGTGACTGCCAAATCTTCAAATAGCGTTTCAAACCATGAGTGCCAAGCAAAAATGAAAACCGTGCGGTCCAAGCAATTTCAGCTCCGTACGTTCCAAGGTATTCCCAATATAAATAAACATCATCCGTTCATTTCAGAGAGGGAGAAAAATCAATGAATTATTAAAAAGAATCTCCTTTATAAATTAACACCCATATCTACCTTTCCTCCCAACAATCCCTAACTCACTTTGTTTCTCTGTAGCTTCAACAGCCGAATCCTTCCATTTCGATTTTTTAGAAAATTGTAAAAATCAAAATCTAAATGGAATTGAAGGTGACTGGATTTATCGAACTCCTCTTCTCAGCGACTTCATCTTCATGGGGTTTTTATATATCTCGATTGTTTTCTGGGCGTTCGAATTGGCAAATTTTGTGGGTTCCACTCACCATATGATTCACACAAATTTGTCGGGGTGCGTGAGTGGATGTCGAGTTGGGGATGTGGTGTTCGGCGTGTTTGTCAGTAGCGGGATTGGAGGCTGAGGTCGGCCTCCTCCTGAGTACTGCCGGTTGGCTGTTATGGGTATGAAGGAAAGGAGGTGGCTCCCTGTTGGTGTGTGGTAAGTATGGACGTTGGGTTGTTTC
Organism: Allium sativum; assembly: GCA_030737875.1. Classification (NCBI taxonomy): domain Eukaryota; kingdom Viridiplantae; phylum Streptophyta; class Magnoliopsida; order Asparagales; family Amaryllidaceae; genus Allium; species Allium sativum. Next base: position 401,128,145 of record CM060922.1, on the reverse strand, counting down.
ATGATGTCGATGGGGTGGAAAATTGTTTGGGTGATGGAGAGTTGTGGGTACTGGAGTCTGAGCTGTTTGGAGTGGTCGTGAAGGAATATGGTTACACTTGGGATTGGTGAAAGCGGACTCATGTACGGAGAATCATGAAAAGGGGGTTTGATACTGGGAGTCACGACAATGGGCTGTTCTCTCTCGTGAAGAATTTTCTGGGCATTGAAGTGGTATCATATCATGATTGGTTAAGGAAAGAAAACGATGGGGTTAAGAGATGGATTAACGTTTAGTAAGGTGATCAAAGGAACGGTGCTCTGTTGAGAAGAAAGGTTGGCGAGAGGTGTAAATGAATTTCAGTTATGGTAGGAAATATTTGCAGTTTGATTTTGTTCAGAAAAAAATATGTATACTTGGGAGTATGGTAAAGAAGAGGTTCGGCCATGGCATGTGTACGACGGAGAAGGAGGAAAGCGCGGTCTGTACGGGAGTGTCGAGTTGAGATTTTTGGTGATGAGTAGAACGGCGATGGTCTTCGCGTGTATTATGGATGGAAAATGGATTGAACAAAGTAATTTAGTCATGAAGTTGGTGCGTATCTTCTTTAACTTGGAAGAACACTTAAATGCCAATTAAAGTTAAATCGCGGATTAAGGTAATAAGGAGGAAATTAGTTTTAATGAACGGATTAAGAAATTGTATTTAATTATAATATAAGTTAAAAAAACTTGTAACTCTGATAACTTGTTTACATGGTAACAGAATTGTGCGGGACTAGTCACGCTGAAACCATAGCGGTGACATCTGTGTTGTGGAACTAATTTCACCAAGAACGGAACTATGGGAATTTCGTAACAAAATCAAATGTTTGTTTGATTTTAAAACGAAACAAAAGAAGAATCATCAACTGTGAACCCAGGTGAGCAAACTCACTAACTCTGCGTCATTTATATTTTTATATAAACGATATTTTAAATTTTATTTATAATAATTTTTATACTGTGTGATGGTTGCTTAGTTGAATAGTTGATAAAATTGGTTTACATCGTTGGTCGATTATTAGTTTGATATTTCATAGTGATGTCAAATAATATTTTTGATGCTGATTAACATCTGTGGATGCAGGGAAACAGGTTGGAGGGATCCAACTGGGTCCCTCAACATTTTATTTACTGTTTTAATTATTTATTATGATCAGTGATTTGATATTTGATCGGTGATTGATCATGTTGTGTTTGAATTACCCTGGCCTTAGAATTTTGGTATTTAAATACCGAAAAGTAAAAATATTTTCTAATAAAGAAAATAAATTAGGGATTTTAAAAGGGAATTTATTTCCAACATAGGAATTTAATTTCGAATTAACTGGCAATAAGAACTTGTTTAAATGGATAAAACAAGAGGTGAATTATAAGTATTTATAAATTAAGTGAAGTATTTTTGGAAGAATTGAAATATAAGTTCAAAGTTTTGAAAAAGGGAAATGGATTTTGAAATCGATAATCGAAAATGAGATTTTGAACCTATCTGTCATAAAGAAAATATAAATAAGCTTATAACTATTTGTAATAAAAAAAATGAGATATTTTATGAAAAATTCTAAATAGAAGTTATAAATTGAAATTTGGATTGAGATGATATTTATAAATATATAATCGATGGATTTGATTTAAGAAGTATGGAATGTATAAAAGTTGGAAAGGAAATCGAATCTTTTTATATAAAAGGAAAGATGTCCATAGTAGTTTTATAAACATAATTTGAAACTAAATAAAATATGATGTGGGGTTATTAAGTGACTCAACGACTGAGATTTGAATCTGTGATGATAAAATAAATACAAGTTGTATTTTTATAAACCAAATATTTTAAATAGCGATTTTAAACGCTGCCGTTATAATAAATGTTTTGGTAAATCTAAATAGGAATTTTAAACGCTGCCATTATAATAACTGTTTTAACAGCAATCTTAATGCTATTGTTATAATAAGTGTTCTATTAACGCTGTTGTTTAGAGTAATGTTTTATAAATCAAATATTTGGAAACAGCGATTGTAACGCTGTTGTTAAAATGAAATGAATTGGTCAATGAGAAATTAAGAAAGGGAATTCGGGAATATTCTCCGTTATTAATAATGCATATTTTCTGAATATAGAAAATATGGATTCGTGAATATTTAGAAATGTTTTCTAACTGGAATAAGAGATATTTTCTCGAATAAGGAATTATAGTATTGAAAATGTTTTTTTCAAAAAATCGAGAGGGGAAATCGAACTTCAAAGGAATACGAAAGATAGGAAATGAGAATTGTAAATGATAATATAATAAGGAATTGATTTAAAGGGCCAATGTTGATTGATGATTGATCGATCGAATTCCTACCTGGAAGTAAGATCGTTGTTTGTACACTTATTTTTCTTTGATAGTTAAATCACCGACTATCGAAGTTTTTGACCATTTTTCCATCGTCAATACGGAGAGACCGGAACCAGATTCAGTATCTGAAAACCACTATGCATGGACGTTAGCGTTGCGATCGAATATAATGAAGAAAATTGAAGATGGAATTATGCAAGGGCTATCCTGTTTATAGAATAATGCTTTCGGTTCGTCCAGTCCCAGGACAACGTGAATGAATGAATGTCTGACAGAGTATATCTAACGGATCGCGTAAGTTGATCTCTTCAAACGTACTTACGTTTGGTGGCGGAGGAATTCGCTTCTCTAAGCTTTATACCCGTGGTATTTTTAGGGAAATCATTTTGTGATTTGGTGGGTATGACGATGTGGCATTCAAAGTGAATGGTGGTCAGGTGTTCTAAAAGATACGTAATAACCTCAAGCCTCACAACCCGGAATTTGACAAAAATCGGGCAGGCAACATGGCTATGTGGGTCACTCCCATTAAGATGTATAATCACCTATCTAGAGAAATACCAATTGCTTCTTTAATCTATCGATGCTGTCCCTTTCGGGAAACAATTGCTGATCCCAACCGTTGGGGATATACATTCGATACACTCAAGCGAAATGAGTGGTCGGTCATGTGTGGGCCAGGTTGCAAGATGTTCTTGTTGAACCCAGTGTATTCGCCTCTAGAGATACACTATCGGAAGGTGGTTCCATACCTTGTCATGTGGGAAATCCAATCTCCAATAAGTGCCCTGCGGTTTTTGATTTTATGTTATATATGGAGTGTGAGATGCAAGCGTTCCGCTAGATTTCTATTTATTTGATGTGGACACTATTATAATATCACTGGATTTGATATCAAAAATATTTTTGGTTATCGTAAGGTAAAAACCATCCGTGTTTATGTGTGGATCGGTGTAACACCTAAATTTTTGAATAATCGAATCAACTAAATTAAAGAATAATTAATCTCAGATGTGAGAATTAAGGGAAATGGGTTGCGCCATTGTGTTCGTCTCGGAATTCTGGTTGAGAGTCCGAGTTTGCGTAAATTGGATTCCGTATGAAAAAGATATATTTAAATTAAATCTTGCAGCAAAACATGAAAAAAAACGAGAAAAGAATAAATGTTTAGCATTGTAGTTTGTAAGCAAAAGACTTAGTAGCTCATTTGGTTGGAACACGTGACTTGCATACAAGGGGTACAGAGTTCAATCCCCGCCAGCGCCATATTTTTGTTTTAGGGGAATGGCTAAAAAGCGGCTTAGTGTGAATGCGGTTCAAAAAGTAGTTTAACGTGAAAACGGTTAATTGGGAAGATAGATATACATATATATTAAATATATATATATATATATATATTTATATATATAATTGAGAAGATAAATACAGTCAATTTATTTGGAGGGAAAGATTTATGCATAAATAGATATGTATGTATGTAGGTAACTTCATTATGCATTAATTTTGCATGTTGCAAGGAAAGTAGAAAAAAGGGGAAATTAAATTATATACTCGATTTCTTTTTTTTACGTAAGCAATCGATTTGCATTATTTGTCAATATTAGAATTTATGAATAGGTGCGTATATGTGTGTGTGTGTGTGTGTTTGTGTGTGTGTGTCTATATATATATATATATATATATATATATATATATATATATATATATATGGGCAATTAATGTAAACATGAATAGATTGAAATTAATTTGTAGTATATTAAGTAGGCATAATTTGGGAACATGTATCATGGCATGATTGTTTTTTTATGTGGCCTTCTTTGATTGGCTTTTATGACAAATTAAAGGTAAGAAAGATTTATGCATGTATAAATGGATATTTGTATATGGGTAATTAATGTATATGGTAAAAGGGAGAATATGTAATTAACAATAATAGATTTATAATTTATAATTTACATACAAATATGTAGGATAAAAATTACATGGCATAGATTGGTTCATGAAATGATATATTTAGTATACCATTAATTGTGAGCGTAATTAAAAATATAGTAATGGCATAATTAAAATGGGAATAATTTACATATGGACTTTGTCATAAATAAGAAATATGTAAATTATAGAAAAAAATGAGCATTTAATACACTGTGCTGAGTCAATAGGGCTGAGGTGTCACCCTATCTTGGTTGGATGGTTCAGGTTGCTTCTAGGTTGATCGGATGGCCTAAATTAATCCTAAACTCTATAAAAACACCTATAGACTCAAACCCTAAAATCAAAACAAAATTAGATTCATGGCCTCCATGCCGTCACCAAGCAGCTCAGCATAGCCGCCACCAATTACAGAGGAAGAAAGCTAGTCTAAATCGATCCTTTTCAACTTTAACAACGAATTTTCTTCAAGGGAAAGCTATTACAACTTCAGAACTCAGAATTCAGAATTCAAGACCGTCTCTGAATTGTGAGTTCGATAATTTAAATAAAATAATTAGCAAATTAACTGGATTGAGTTATGATGTGGACTATTTGGATATGATGTGAATTATTGACCGCACGTTATTATTCATGTAGTAAAATTGTGATGTTTATGTTGTAAATTCTATGATGTTATCTTGTAAAGTTGTGATCATCTATGTTGTAATTTTATGATTGGCTTATGTATATTCGAATCACCATGTTGTTCATATGCTAGTTTGGGTATGTTGATTCATATGATAAATCATAAGTATGTATGCAAGTTTAGATTTTTATTAAGACATGAATCATATGCAAGTTGGGGAAAATTATATGTATAACCTTATATACTTCATGACACCTATTTTAGATCTAAAGTTAGGCTATGACATGTGTGAGTTATATGCCAAATTCTACATGCTGGTTTTACATGTTTAGATGTAAGTTTATACTATTGTTATGTTGCATAAATCACATATGCAAGTTTATATGAATACATGTGTTTGAATATGAATCATGTTATGCAAGTTTGTGGTTACTGCCTAGGCAAGATTACACCTTTAGATGTAGATCTATGGCATACATGATTTATGCAAGTTTATGACCATTACCTAAACAAGTTCACACCTTTAGATTTGGATTTATGACATATGTAATTTTATGCAAGTTGTAACTTTGGCCTATGCAAGTTTTAAATGTAGAACATCATTCACACATGCAAGTTCACCCTTTATGTTTAGCCCTAGTTTTAATTATATGTATGTTGTGATGTTTTCTCTTTATTCCATGAGTTAGACTATTCGAGTCTAACGTATATTTTACGTTAAACGAACGAACATACAACGTGGGGTAAAGGGGATAATATTAAAAGATTTAATTGGCATAAATGCCTTAAAAGACATAAAATAAATTTGTGATGAAAATTGGTATGATTTTACATACTATAAATGGATGGACATAATTGAGTCAATTATGACATCGTTAAATTTGAAATTGATTGATAATTTGAATAGGGAAAGTAATTCAAATTGAGGAATGATCAATTAGGAGTAATTAATCGTCCAAGACACGAGGTTAGGCTCTTTTGTGGTGTAAGACCGCCCGGACCCACCCGGCAAATCCAGCTGCCACAAATGTCAGTCTAATGTGGGAGGTCTTAGGCATAAACTAAATACGTAACAATTGTAAAGACACGAGGTTAGGCTCTTTTGTGGTGTAAGACTGCCCGGGCCCGCCCGGCAAATCCAGCTGCCGCAGATGCCCGTCTAATGTGAGAGGTCTTTATGAGGTTACGGTCTTAATGAATTAAGAAACACTTAACCAGATAAACATGTAGTGGGACATGGGGGGTTAAGTGGGTGCCTTGGGTGGCATGTGGAATCTAGTGGGTGCCTTGGGTGGCATTTGAAATACGATTAGAAATACTTAACCAAAATTGAAACATGAATAAGAAGTGGGTTAAGTGGGAAATACTAGAAAGGACCAAGCTTAGGTGGATAGCTTGTGTCAAGTCATGGGGGCCCATTTCATCCAGTAACCCATACGTATCTTTGTGGGCTCGACCCAAGTCGAGGACGGGACACGCATACTGGGCTTGACTGTAAGAGGCCAAACCGGGTTAGCGGTGGCAACGCAAGTCCAATGGGTTCATATGCGTGGGTGGACCCAGGCTGTTAGGTAAGACGTTGTTGCATCGTGTAGGTATAAGCCATGCATCTCTGGTAGTATTGGGTTGCCATTTTGGGTAGTGATACACCCCACTATGGGACCGACACGGGTATCTACGAGTTAGGGAGCCGATCAAATGGGGAAGGTAGTGGGTACGACTAGTGGAGATAGGAGCTGGCGGCACCTATGACAGCAGCTAGGATTACAGCTACCATATTATAAATTTTGTAATTAGAATGGGGAGGGTACTGGGTACCACTAGTAGAGATAGGAGCAGGCGGCACCTATGACAGCAGCTAGGGGTACACGAAACTACCATTATTATTATCACTTATGTTCAGTAGGCAGGATCAACCTTAGGGTGACTAGTGGTGGTGCAGTATACTAGTGGTGGTGCAGTATAGCAATTATCTCATAGTGTTGGTGTAGTTTAGTAATTATCTTACAGTGGGTTAGGTGCGCTTTACCGATATCGCTGTTCATCTTGTTTCCTTGTTTACTCTGCCATACTCAATGGTTCATGGTCATTTCCTGATTTTCCAACTATGTCTTAGCCTAATTACTTTGGTGATTATATTGTTAAAGTTATCGCACTCGCCACACTTTATGTCTGACCCCCTTTGTTTCCTCCTCTTTTCTTCCTTCCTCCCCTCCCCCCAGGTGCTCATGTTGGAACTAGCACCAGTGGAGCTTGATTTTAGACAGCTGTGCTTCTTGCTTTTAGAAGATTGCTTGGATCGCTAAAGTAAAGTTATGCCTCTCTTTTATTTATGGCTACTTTGTATTGGGGATTATGTCTTTCAATTTATGTACTTTGATTTAGTCAAGATGGATATTATGTACTTGGCTCTGGTTTTGATGATGTAATCAAACATATGTATTTTCCGTTGCAATGAAATAAAGTTTTTAATGTTTCAAGTACTGTTTATATCTGTCTTGTTGTTAAGTTTCTGTTCTATACTCACTTAAAACGCTCCACAGAAGTTAATGCATTCCCTTTGTGAGTGACATTAATGGACATGGGGTGTTACAATCGGTCTTACGATTATCATTTCTTTCGAAAGGATTTTTGAAAGTTAAACAGATGGTTGGAGTTTAGTCACACCAGTCCCATGACTGACCCAGAGTTTATTTTGTTTTGTTTTCCCTAAACTCTGGGTGCCCAAATTTGTATGGGCAGTCAAGTAGTCGGGATGTTACAGATTCACTTGGAGGTGTTCGAAGCAGGAGGCTTCATCAGTTGGCTATAGACTATCATATTTTCCGCTGTGTACTTTGTTGTATCTGGAAACAGGAGTTTATAACTGTTCCGAGGATAACTGTTGTGCTCTGATGCTGGTATGTGTATACAATAACTGATTTTTATTTTAAAGGTTATGTTATATACTATACTTTATTCGTTCCGCTGTGAGTTTATGATTTTCGTTTTCTTTTATTCCAATATTTCTTTCTTTTTATTTCTCATCCTCTAACTTCTTTCCAATAATGATTCGTATTTCTGTGCACTTTGGGTTGAACGTGCGGTGTTATTGATTGACTCAAAGAGTACGGAAATTCGGGCCATTACATTTTGAAATCACATCTTTTCGATATTCATTATAAAATAAGTAAAATTGATCGATAAGCCAATTCAGTTTAAAATAGCGTTTAACTACATAACTATTTTTATTTGTTTAAACATTTTATTCGACACATGAATATTTTATATAGTTTATACATTCAATAAAAATGATATTTTTATTGTTCAAACATTTTATTCAACACATGAATATTTTATATAGTTTTTACATTCAATAAAAATGATATTTTTATTGTTCAAACATTTTATTCAACATACGAATATTTTATATAGTTTATACATTCAATAAAGATGATATTTTTAGTGTTCAAACATTTTATTCAACACACGAATATTTTATATAGTTTATACAGTCAATAAAGATGATATTTTTATTGTTCAAATATTTTATTCAACACATGAATATTTTATATAGTTTGCATATTCAATAAAAATGATATTTTTATTGTTCAAACATTGTATTCAACATATGAATAATTTATATAGTCTATACATTCAATAAAGATGACATATTTATTGATCAAACATTTTATTCAACACATGAATATTTTATATAGTTTATACATTCAATAAAAATGATATTTTTATTGTTCAAACATTTTATTCAGCACATGAATATTTTATATAGTTTATACATTCAGTAAAAATGATATTTTTATTGTTCTAACATTTTATTCAACACGTGAATATTATATATATTTTATACATTCAATAAAAATGATATTTTTATTGTTCAAACATTTTATTCAATACATGAATATTTTATATAGTTTATACATTCAATAAAGATGATATTTTTATTGTTTAAACATTTTATTCAACATATGAATATTTTATACGGTTTATACATTATTATAAAAAAAAATTATTATTTATTTTAAAATATTCTTTATTTCTGAATCGGAATGCGACTCAATCAATTACCATATAATTTCAGTTATATGGATTTCATACATCGCATGTGCTCAACAATAATTATAAATAATCATTAAAGAATCCATTCACATCCAGAGTGAAATTTACAACTGTGTGAGCATTAAAATAAATAAATAACGCTCATCACAGCCTGTCAACCCATCGATTGACATATAATTATATATTGGGATTAGTATATGTCAAATATCATCCCAATACCTATGTGGGGTTTTCAAACAACAACAATCTGTTTAAGTAAATCGTTGGTTAATAAATTTAACCAATTCCAATCCGGTTTGAATTATTTTTCTACTTAGCCAAATTTACTGTTTAAATTATAAAAGGGATATTTATAATTTAATTTCAAGTACCACATTAATATTAACATTATTTTTAATATGTTATATATTTCAATAGTCAAATCAACACACAACACAGCCAATTAAATCGTCCATGGTTTGTGGATGAGAGAGGTGAACTAACAGGCACTGTATACAATTTATAGTTATTAAAACTGATAGAAATCTACACTGGCAATTTTATATTTTTTTATACATGAATATAATAACATAATAAATGAGTGAGAAGGAGTTCTCACCTTGGGTTTCCACTCCGTTATTTTTTTATGCAAAGGAAAATGACCTTTTCGGCTCCACAGTCACATACGACATCCAAATCACTCCAAATCAGTTTAATTGCAAAGCTCTCGTCGATACGGTTCCAACGCATCTTGTTTCGCTGAATTCCGAGCTCGTATGGAAAAGTTTTTTTTTTTTTTTCAATTTTCATGTACATATATGTAACTAACATAATTAATTAATTTATTACCTTAATCCTTATTAATTGTATCCTCTAATCTCTTTCTTCCTCCTCAAAACTAATGTATAAACAACAGCCCCATGTCCCTTTCATGCAGTCTTCCTTCACCTCTTTCTCCTTCATTTCTCCATGAAATCACAAACCGTAAACACCATTCTCCTTCTCTTCTTCTCCTCTACAATCTCAAAACCATGAATCTCAAACACAAGCTTGCTTCCAAAAATTTGTTTATTGTCATCCCACGAACGCATGCTCCAGGTCCTGACACTTTCTATTGCCAAATCACCTCAAATTTGACCACAACATGCTATTTTACCTTCTAAACACCAAAACAAACTCAAATTCATGCATCGACGCTTCTACATGAAGAACCATTCAACCCTAGCTCGCATACATCCAAACAATGCACGCTGTAAATTTTTGAGTGTACATCTTCATCGAACTCAACCAAATTGATATATGTGGAAGCATACACTCATACGAGTTCAAAGATCTAAGCTTTGCAATTTGTAGAATTTTCTTTGATTTGTTATGGATTTTAGAAGTTGCATTTAGGTTTAGGAAATGCGGAGAAAAGGGGCTATGGTGAATGAATGATTAGGATTAGGTTTTAGAAGTGTTTAGGATGTTATATAGTAGGTGTAAATTATTTTTATATTAACTTTATTTTTTATACTCAAATTATGCCTATTTTCATTGTTTAAAAGTCCGTATGACCACTTAAGGATCCCATTTTCGCTGAAAATTGACATGCAGCTATCTCTGACATTACGGACCCAACAAATCTGGTTTTGTCGAATTCCGAGTCCGTATGCACAAACAGCGAATTTTTAAAGTCAAAATATTGTTTGTTTTTCACTTTAAAAATCACGCCCGGTAACATACTGATTTTAAAAATCATGAAATTTGGAATCTTGCCATTATTCGATGCTACGGATTCAAAAAAAAGTTTTGTTGAATTCCGAGGTCGTCTCAATAATGTTCCTTTGTAAAACTACTCAAATTTGCTTCAAAAATGCGTTACCTTTTCTTCTTGTATACCCAAACGCTAACTCCAAAAATTATGCCCTTTTGGATTTAACCATTATTTGATGATACGAATCCAGAAAAAAGTAGAATCTAATTCCGAGATCATCTCAACAATGTTCCTTTGTGAACTGATCGCTTGTTTTTGAACAAATGGTTTTGCCTCTCACGGACACATATTGACTCCGTTCAACATGCATTTTGGAACTCAGCAACGATTTGTCATTATGAATTCAAAAAAAATTATCTCATCGAATTCTGAGCTTCCTAGCAAAATTTCATTTTTTAAGGGTTATTCGATGATTTTTAAAAATTGAATTTTTAAAATATTCAAAACAAAGCTTATAAATCAATTTAATAATTTTAGTAAGTTTGTTTTAAGTCAAATAAAATATAAAAACTAATTTCAAAATTATTCCCAATTTTATTTAGCAAAAATAACCAATTTATATTCATAAAATCCTTAAAATAGCTTATATTAAAATTTTAAATTAGTTCTCAAAATGCGGGTTGTTACATTCTCCTTCTAAGCCTATGTCATCAACCAAAGTGATGTCACTATATGCAAATATTGCACCACCACCAGTTCATAAACCCCTTCTCCTTTGGAAGTGGCTAAACCTCATATGAATGGTGATACTGCAGTTGTGAACTACCCGCTTACCCACAGTAGAAAGAAAGAGGTGCTTCATGCACAACTGGAAAAAGGCTAGTTCTTTAGCTTGTGTAAGCTGAGGTGCTTTGTTTTGGCGCATAGGGTTGAATGAATGAATTTGTAATCACATAATGTATCATGTAATAGTTCTGGTTATGTTATGTGCTGTTGTGGCTCAACATAGTACCTATGTGTTGGACTCTTTTATCGATATACGTTATGGTATATCCCCATAAGTTGATATGTGTAATGCATATCACCTGAAATCATTGTAATCTTTTATTTTTTTAATAAATAAAAGAGTGTTACAGAACACAATAAAAACCGGTTGGCTCTGCTAAAATATTATATATGTGTGTATATATATATCACATCAAATTTAACCAATATGAAATTATAACTCAATATTAACATTTTTGAGTTAAACGATATCCAAATTATATAAAAATTCTTTTTTCATTTATTAAATAAATGTTATAGTTTATAAACGATTTCATAGCGATTTTCTAGAAATTTAATTTGGATATAACTAACAATCTACAAGATGAAATCTTGATTTTTCTCTTTCATTAGAAAATTATAATCCAATAGATTCAGACAATTCTTATTTCAAAGAAATCTTTGACTTAAAATGGATTTTGTGCATTTAGTTGAAGTTCAAAACATATATTATGAACTACCTCGACGTTACGAGCTCGTTTATAATTAATATATAAATTATACGTTCAAACTTCGCTAAATAAATAAATGAAAAATGCATTTATATTTCCAATCAACATTTAAATTCAAATTAAATGTTTAACCAAAATGGTTAAAAAACTAGATTATTACAATTCACATAATTTTGATAGCATTCCCTTTTTGTTCCCTGCGTACACGGAGGAACACAGGGGAAATGTTGCTGAAAATTTGGGAAATTGTTTAAAATGATATGATCTACAGAATGTAATTACTATTGTGTTTGCGATAGGAAGTAGGATGACCAAACATCACATAAGGCATATAAATGTCAATGAACCATTAGTCGTTTATTTAAAATAAACTTTATAAAAATCTTATATAATTTAGTATATGTTTACTAAAGCAGTAATTAAAATATAAACAAAATATAAAATGAATGATTAATAAAAAAAATTACTTTTCATCATAGGTTTTATAGTAGGAAAAATGGTCAATTATTTTATTGATCGGAGTTGGATGTATCAAAGAAGGGAAATTGGTAGCGCAATAAGCGAATATTTTCTTAATGGGGTACATGTGTTCATTGAATTTGATTTAAGTAATATTGAAAATGATTTAGAAATTTGTTGTCCATGTAGTAAGTAAAAATTGTTGTACTATTTAATATCGGATATGGTTAAGACTTGTTTGCGCTTATACGGTTCCGTACCCAATTATTTGGAGTGGGATCATCAAGGAAAAATTATAGCCCCTAATCAATAACAATCAACGGATGTCATTGGTGATGAAGTTAGTACGACGAATATTATAGAACATATGGTTGAAGATGCAACATGATCAATGTTTCCTACTATTTAAATTGATAATGACAATGTTAACGTCAAAGAGGAACCAGATGTTGGAGCTAAAAAAATTATATGATTTTTTGGATGCTACTAAAAAACCTTTTGGAATGGATGTACAAGCGGAACTTAATTATCAGTAACTGCAGAGTACGTTGCAACGAAATCGAAATACAACCTTACAGAAGCTAGATTTACGGCTGTTGTTCAAGCTGCTAAACATCTTATGTCATCTGATAATTTAATGTGCGAAAATTATTGTGAAGTGAAAAAACTTATATCATGTTCCGTTTTACTATATCATGTTCCGTTTTACTATATCAAAAAACAGATACATGTTTAAATGGTTACATGTCATATTGGGAAGAAGTCATAAATCTTAAGAATTGTAAAATTTGTAATCAAGAAAGATAAAAACCAAGGAAAAAGAAGGGAAAAGAAGTTCTGTTCAAGCGTATGCATTATTTACCTATAACTCCTGAACATCAAAGGTTATATACATCATCTGTAACAACGCATCATATGAGATGGAATGGTGTGATAACACCTGAAGAAGGTATGTTAACACACTCATTCAATGGAGACGCATGGAAATATTTTGATAAGAAATATCCCGATTTCGCAGCGGTGAGCCACAATGTTAGACTAGGTTTATGCATGGATGACTTCTTATCGTTTTCTCAGTTTGGTTCTAAATATTCTTGGCCTATAATAATCACACCTTACAATCTACCCCCGTGGATATGTATGAAAACTCCATATATGTTTCTCATAATTATCGTCCCTAGCCTTGATGATCCGACACAGGACATCGAGGTTTACTTACAATCGTTAATCGAAGAGTTGAAAACATTATGGTATGAAGGAGTTGAAATTGTCCTGTGCAATATGGATGGATGTATCCATTCGATAGGTATGTTACTATACTGAGTATGGAAATGTTAACTTAATTATAAATATATAATTTAATATCGAACTAAAATACTTTTTATTAGGTACTCAAATCATTTAAAGAAAAAAGCGAGACAAAAAGCTCGAGTTGAAGGTTCCATTTGCAAATCACATATCAAAGAAGAAGCATTGTTCTTTTTCTCTGATTATTTCAATGATCATGTGAACTTATCATTTGAAAGTGTTATGCGTAATGATGAGGTCAATGAATAAGATTCTTCTTCTGAAACAATGTTATCTATTTTTAAACATGGCCGACAAGCTGAAAAATGTATGGAAGTATGGCTAAATGATAGATATTACCATGTAGCACACACATATATTCTTTTTAATTGTCTTGAAGTGGCACCATTTGTTAGGTAATTATCACATTACAAGTTTTTATAAATTTAATACTACACGTGAAAATTATTAATAATGCAATATATTATATTTGTGTTTGCAGTAATTATGAATCACAAAATCCAAGCGGCTATTTAAGCAAAGATTTCACTACTTAGTTTTCAAATTACGTTTGTGATCCCGTAAATCATGTGGTCGACGAAGGACTGAAACATTTGGTGCTGGGACCGAAAAGAAAAGTTAAAACGTATCCAATATTTTTTGATAATGGATATATATTCAAAACCAAGAATACGTAGATGAAAAATTAACAAACAACACTTATGACACCCACATTGTAACACCCCGAATTTTCTATTAACACTAAAGTTGCTAAAATATTAATAAGTGTGTAAGAGAGGGGATGTATCTAATATGAATATAAAAATATTAATAAGTGTGTAAGAGAGGGGATGTATCTAATATGAATATAAAAATATTAATAAGTGTGTAAGAGAGGGGATGTATCTAATATGAATATAAAAATATTAATAAGTGTGTGAGAGAGGGGATGTATCTAATATGTATATAAAAACAATAATAAGTAAAGGGGGATGTATCTAATATGTACATTGTAGAAAATATATATATATTTATGACATGAATAGAAGTTTATTAATATGCTGAGTGTTTGTTGAGTCACTTCTGACTCATTGCTGAGTCAACAAGATAAACCCCATCTTATCTGAACGGCTGCGGTTATTTCTAGGTTAAATCTAATGGCCTAAATGAATTCTAAAATCTATAAATAAGTGGGTAGACCCTAGACCTAAATCACTTGTAAATTAGAGAAGCTACCGTCATGCTGCTGCCATGGAGTTCAGCATAGCCGTCACAAACTAAGAAGAGGAAGCCTAATCATCTACAACTAAATCTACACAAATCAAATCAAAAGATCTCTCTTTCTCTAATTCTTTTCTTTTGTTGGTGAGTATGATGATTCTCACAAGACTATTACAAACTAATTTGACTCAGTTATGAATGGATCACAAGAAAGTGATGTGATTTGTAATTGTAAATTCTATATATTGTGGATCTCTTATTATGTTATTATGTTGTCGTATGATGTAAATTATATATGCTATGTCATGCTATGTTGTAAATTCCCTTATGCTATGTCGTGCTATGTTGAGAATCATGTCAAGCTATGTTATACTATCATACTATGCCATGTTATAAATCATGCTATATTATGTTGAAAAATCATGTTGTTGGATCATGCTTAAAGTTATGTTTTTTTTTCTTAATTTAAATGGATCTTGTTTATGGGAATTTTCCTATTAGGTTAGGTGTACCCATAAACTTGAAACTATAATTAAATAAAACTTGATTATGGGAATTTGCCTATTGAGTTAGGTGTACCCATATAAAACCATGTTGTTAAAAAATTAGATGATGTTGATTCACACATGTTCATATGTAAGTTTATGAAAATTGATTGAGATTATATTAGGTGAATTTTGAACAAGTTGACACCTTTAGGTCCATGACATGTATAATCTATGCAAGTTGGACATATGCAAGTTTCACCCCTTATTATGATTCATTTGGTCACATATACATGTTGTTATTATGATAATCTCTTTTATGCTATGAGTTAGGCTATTCGAGTCTAACATATATTTTGCGAATAAACGTTCAAACGTGGGGTAGGGGTAATATTAGGAATTAATAAATTGGGTGCAATTTTGTAAGATGTTGCATACCATGAATGAATGTCCATAATTGAGTCAATTATGGACATTGTTAAAAATTGGAAGTAATTAATAATTCAAGTAGGGAATTATTAAAATTGGGGGAAAGTGGATTATTATTAATAATCAATGCTTAGGACACGAGGTTGGACCCGTTTGTGATGTAAACCTTCCCGGACCCGCCCGGCAAATCCAGTAGTCACAAATGTCGGCCCAATGTGAGAGGTCCTAGGCCCAAACTAAAGCATAACAGTTGTAAAGACACGAGGTTAGACTCTTTTATGGTGTAAGACTGCCCGGACCCGCCCGGCAAATCCAGCTGCCATAAATGCCAGTCTAATGTGAGAGGTCTTTATGAGGTTATGGCCTTAATGAACTAAGAAATACTTAACCAGATAATCATGTAAGGTGGGACATGGGGGTTAAGTAGGTGCCTTGGGTGGCATGAGGAATCTGGTGGTTGCCTTTAGAGGCATTTGAAATACGATTAGACTTAACCAAACACACATGTAAATGAACATGACTAAGTGGGTTAAGTGGGATGGACTAATGGGGACAAGCTTAGGTGGAATGCTTGTGGTAAATAGTGGGGGCCCATTTCAACCAGTATCCCAAAACGTATCTTTGTGGGCTCGACCCAAGTCGAGGACGGGACACGCATACTGGGTTTGACTATAAGAGGCCAAAACAGGGAGCGGTGGCAACGCAAGTCCAACGGGTTTCATATGCGTGTGTGAACCCGGGCTGGTAGGTAAGACGTTGTTGCATCGTGTAGGTATAAGCCGTGCATGTCTGTTGTATCAGGTTGCCACTTTAGGGGAGTGATACACCCCACTGTGGGGCCAGCACGGGTATCTACGAGTTAGGGAGCCGATCGAATAATGGGAAGTAGGGTACACCTAGTGGAGATAGGGGCAGGCGGCACCTATGTAGTCAGCTAGGGGTACGTAAAGCCATTGGGAAAGTTTCTAAGTGAAGCTAAGTGGGATGAATCTTTAGGGTGACTGGTGTGGTGCAGTATAGTGTTTATCCTTTAGTATTTAGGAGCGCCTATAACGTTGCCTTTAGCGATTGTCTATGTCCTTAATCTGCTCTTCATAGACATTTTCTTGTTTTCCAGCTTATGCCTTAGTCCAGTTATTTTGGTAATTGTATTGTAGAATTATCATATTCACCAGACTTTATGTCTGACCCCCTCTTTTCCATCCTTTTTCTCCCTTCAGGTCCGCAGGTTGGGCCAAGTTCTAGTGGAGTCTAGTTGGATCGCTTATCTTCTGGAAAGCTTGGACTGCTGAAGTGAAGTCCAGCTTGTTATCTTTCTTTTTAATGGCTATTCATGTAATGGGATTATGTACTTGTTTTATCAAGATAGATATTGTACTTGACATTGAATATGGTGTTATGATGTAATCAAACATGTTTTGACTTCTGCTACAATGAAATAAAGTTTTTGAATTTCCAAGTACTATTTTATATCTGTCTTGTTGTAATTTTACTGTTCTATATTCACTTAAAACCTCCATGGAAGTTAATGCATTCCCTTTGTGAGTGACATTAATGGACGTGGGGTGTTACACGTGGTATCAGAGCATAAGGTTACCAGAACAGATAAAAAAAATTTTTAGAAATTTTTTTTTTCTAAAGTATTTTTGGAAGAAGTGCTTTCAAAAAAAAAAACATGTTATTTAAAGAGAGTTTTTATGAAAAACATAATCCCAAATAGCCACATCCTTATCTTTATCTTTCGAATTCTCCATTTTGAATCTTTCCTTTTTCGTTTCAGCATGGCTGAAGATCTTAATCTCCCAGAAGGTGTGACGATTCCAGGGTGGTTTAGGAGATACTTGGAGGCTAGGGCCACCACTGCAGGCCCAGCGGATACTCCTCCACCCCTAGTTGCACCCATTCCTCCTCCTCCTCCTCCTCGTGTTGACACTTTTGCAAAGACGTGCAAGGAATTCAAGGCTATGGGAGGAAAAACTTTTCAAGGGACTGAGACGTTTGTGGAGGCCAGAGATTGGCTTAAGGAGACTGAGGAATTGTTGGATATCTTTGAAGTGGAAGATGGGAGGAAAGTCCGTTTAGCTGCTTGGTTAATGAAGGGAGAGGCCTCGTTTTGGTGGGAGGTCACTAACGGGGAACGTCCAGTTGATTCATGGGCGGATTTCAGACGAAGGTTTGAGGCAAAGTTTCTTTCAAGGGCAGAGGAGAACTTAAATATGGAAAAATTCCTGGCACTAAAGCAAGGGAGCTCATCAGTAAAGGAATATGTCAATAAATTTAATCAGTTAGCAAGGTTTGGCTTGGAGTTGGTGAACACGCCAGAGAAGAAAGCTTTGAGGTTCGTTAGAGGCTTGAATGAACCGTTGCAAGGGTTGGCTATGACCCACATCCCTATGGGAGCCACCTTTGAAAAGCTAGTAGAAATGGCACTTATGCATGAGGATAAGGCAGTTGAAAAGAAAGGGGATCAGAAGAAACCCCAACAGCAAAATAAGAATGGTGGTAAAAACAATAATGGCAAAGGGAAGAAGAAATGCTTCAATTGTGGGACGCCTGGCCGTCTCAGCAAAGATTGTAGAAAGAAAAAGAAGACTGGTTGTTTTCATTGTGGAGATGCGGGACATTTAGTGAAGGACTGTCCAAAGAAGGGGCAGAGGGCAGGGTCTACCTCGGGAGGACAGGTGCAGGCTCTTATGGCACCAGGGCAGGCAAGGGGGCAAGTTCAGGCTATTGCGGCCCCACCGCTGCAAGAAAGAGGTAGAACAATTTCTGTTGAAAGCTTAGTTTTTCTGTTTGATCATCCTGTCCGTACCTTATTCGATTCTGGCGCATCTCATTCGTTTATCTCTGCATCATTAGTTGAATCACTGCACTTGAACACCAGTTTAGTAGAGGATCCCTTGGTCGTTTCAAATCCAATTGGGGGTTCGGCTCATTTGACCATGATATGTTTGGATTTGAAAATCTCTATACTTAGCGTTGAATTTAGATGTGATGCTTATGTATTGGGCTTCACGGGCTATGGGCTAATTTTAGGAATGGATTGGTTGTCTAGAAATAGGGCCATTCTTGATTGTGAAAGGAGAGTAGTTAGGCTTGTGACTCGCCTTGGTAATGCTCTCGACATCTTTTGTAATCCCATAAATTTCGTTATGCTAAGTTATCTTGAATCGCTTGACGCGTCTG
Source organism: Allium sativum (assembly GCA_030737875.1). NCBI lineage: Eukaryota > Viridiplantae > Streptophyta > Magnoliopsida > Asparagales > Amaryllidaceae > Allium > Allium sativum. The sequence goes on along the minus strand of CM060922.1, from coordinate 401,108,932 downwards.
TAGAGAACCTGCGATCGGTAGAAGTGGTCCGGGAATATCCGGATGTGTTTGAGGAGGTGAAGGGCTTACCTCCAAAGCGGGAGATAGACTTTCGAATTTATCTTGTGGATAATGCTAAACCCGTATCTTTGCCAGTGCGCCACATGGCTCCTCGTGAAAGGAGGGAACTCAATAAGCAAGTAAAGGAGTTGCTTGAGAAGGGGTTCATAAGACGTAGTATATCGGAGTGGGGTGCTCCAGTAGTTTTTGCCACAAAGGCGGATGGGTCTCTTAGACTTTGTATGGACTATAGAGAACTAAACAAGCTTACTAAAAAGAACCAACACCCACTGCCGAGGATTGACGATCTCTTTGATCAGTTAGTTGGCGCCTCAGTGTTTTCGCAGTTGGACTTAGCCACTGGCTTTCATCAACTGAGAGTGGCTGAGGATAGTATAGATAAGACTGCTTTTAGGACTCCTGACGGATTCTATGAATGGCTAGTGATGCCCTTTGGTTTGACAAACGCCCCTGCATATTTTGTTGATTTGATGAGTAGGGTGTTTAGGGAATACCTTAACAAATTCGTGGTAGTCTTTGTGGATGACATCTTAGTCTTTTCTAAGAATAAAGAAGAGCACTCCCTACATCTTAGGGAAGTGTTGGAAACCCTTCGAGCGCATAACCTTAAGGCAAAATTTTCTAAGTGTCACTTCTGGAGGAAGGAAGTACGGTTCTTAGGGCACGTGGTTTCCAAAGAAGGGATAGCAGTGGATCCCGCAAAGGTGGTGGCCATCCAAGATTGGAAGGTCCCTAAAAATGCAATCGAAGTAAGAAGTTTCTTGGGGTTGGCTGGCTATTATAGGAAGTTTATCAAAGACTTCGCAAAAATATCAGCTCCATTAACACGGTTAACGAAGAAGAACCTGGTTTTTACGTGGGACAAAGATTGCGATGATGCGTTCCAACGTTTAAAGAGAGCCTTAACTTCAGCCCCAGTCTTAGTGCTGCCAGACGGGAATAAACCGTTTACCATCTATACTGATGCTTGTGGGACGGGACTTGGCGCGGTCCTCATGCAAGAGGGAAGAGTAATAGCCTATGGTGGAAGGCAGTTGAGGGTTCATGAAAAGAATTACCCCACGCATGAATTAGAGCTAGCCGCAATTGTTTTCGCGCTTAAGTCTTGGCATCACTATCTTCTTGGTGAGAAATTCGAACTGTTCACTGACCACAAATCATTAAAATACTTATTCTCTCAGAAGGATTTGAATTTAAGGCAGCAACGGTGGATGGAATTCTTAGCCTCCTACGATTTTGAAATAGCATATACCCCGGGCAAGGGTAACGTGGTGGCAGACGCCTTAAGTAGGAAAAGGTTGTCCTTGAGTCCGTTGTTTGTTGAACGACAAAGCTTAGAATTCATCTCTATGTTTGACTTTAGACCCTCCGTTGACTTAGTACCCGGTCTGTTAGCATCCTTGGAGGTTAGACCTACACTTCTAGGACGGGTTGGTGAGGCACAGCGAGACGACCCACAGTTGGTTGAGATAGTAGAAAAGCTCAAAGGGGGGGGAGTCGTCAAGCCATCTTCGTAGGTATACCCTAGACGATAAGGGTTGGTTACGAAGGGATAATAGACTTTGTGTACCACAAGACGAAGACTTAAGGAAGGCCATTCTTGATGATGCTCATCGCTCAAAAATGACCATTCATCCCGGCGGGGATAAGATGTACAAAGATATGAAGCGGGTTTTCTTTTGGGCCGGTATGAAAAAGGATGTGGCCGAGTACGTCGCTAGATGCTTGGTGTGCCAACGAGTTAAAGCAGAACAAAAGAAACCCGGTGGGTTGCTTCACCCATTAGAAGTTCCACTATGGAAATGGGAAAGCATCTCAATGGATTTTGTGGATGGATTACCAAGATCAAGGAAGGGTAACACGGGGATTTGGGTTATAGTAGATAGACTTACTAAAAGCGCCCATTTTATTCCCGTGAAAAGTAAGAGGACTGCTCCGTGGTTGGCTTCTGTATACATTAAGGAGATAGTTCGTTTGCACGGTATTCCTTCTAGTATAGTAAGCGACCGTGATCCCATCTTTACTAGCGAATTTTGGAAGAGTTTACAAGAGGCGGTAGGGACTCAGCTATGTTTGAGCACCGCATATCATCCTCAGACAGACGGCCAGACCGAGAGGGTGAATCGCATTCTAGAGGATCTTTTAAGGCTTTGTATCCTAGACTTTGGGGGTACATGGGAAGAGCACCTTCCGTTAGTAGAATTCGCATATAATAATAGCTTTCAGTCTAGTATTGGCATGGCACCTTTCGAAGCTCTTTATGGAAGGCCTTGCCGTTCGCCTACATGTTGGTGGGAATCTACCGATAAAATCCTACTTGGGCCCGATATGGTTAGGGAAACCTTGGAGAAGATTGAGTTGATTCGAAGGAGGATGAAAGCAGCACAAGATAGGCAAAAATCGTATGCTGATAAGAGGAGGACAGATCTTGCGTTTGACATTGGGGACATGGTTTTTATCAAAGTATCTCCGTTACAGAATGTTGTTCGCTTTGGGTCCGTGGGGAAATTAGCACCAAGGTTTGTAGGGCCGTTTCCTGTAAAAGACAGGATTGGGAAGATGGCATATAGGGTGGAGTTGCCTGAGAAACTTAGTGGAGTACACGACGTATTCCATGTATCACATTTGAGGAAGTGTTTGCACAAGACCGCGGAGGTGGTAGAGCCGAGCTTGCTTAAAGAGGTGGAAATAGAGCGTGATGCAACAATTAGACGAGCTCCTACATGCATTCTTGGGTCGGAGATCAAAAAGTTGAGGAATCGAGAGGTCAGACTGGTTAAAGTGCAATGGGGAGATAATGAGAGCAACGCAACTTGGGAGACAGAAGAGAAGATGCGTTCGTTGTACCCTTTTCTTTTTGAGGGTATGTCTTTTAATTTCTCCTTTATCGCTTAGCTTATCTTATCTTTAGTATGTCCTCTCATTAGTATCTTTGACCTTTAGTTAGGATAATCCTATGGTTGAAACATGTGTTTGAGACATGTTATGTATGATGGATGCAAAATGGATGCAAGTGTTTGCTAGTGGTTGCTCGTGGATGCATATATACACACACTTTAGGCACTAGATCGGCTCAGTCACTACATATTGCATATTGCATATATATGGATGTATTTAGTAAAATGGATGAACGATGGTTGTATTATCATGTGGATGCTGCATTCAGATGATGGTTGTGCACGCATATAGAAGTATTATGTAGCATTAAGAATCTTTTGCATACATAATGGATGCATGGCACGATCATAGTTGCATTAAGGAGGTCAACTGAATCAGTGGACCGCCTGATTTTGCATTAGATACAGACATATACACACACTTGCATATGATCATAAAGCATTAGAAGTCTTTTAAGGACAATGGATGCCTGTGTATGATGGATGAGTAGATGGACGTTTGGATGGTAGGATATACATTCTTCCAGACTTGAAGATTTCGGGGACGAAATCCTAAAAGGAGGGGAGAATGTAACACCCCGAATTTTCTATTAACACTAAAGTTGCTAAAATATCAATAAGTGTGTAAGAGAGGGGATGTATCTAATATGAATATAAAAATATTAATAAGTGTGTAAGAGAGGGGATGTATCTAATATGAATATAAAAATATTAATAAGTGTGTAAGAGAGGGGATGTATCTAATATGAATATAAAAATATTAATAAGTGTGTGAGAGAGGGGATGTATCTAATATGTATATAAAAACAATAATAAGTAAAGGGGGATGTATCTAATATGTACATTGTAGAAAATATATATATATTTATGACATGAATAGAAGTTTATTAATATGCTGAGTGTTTGCTGAGTCACTTCTGACTCATTGCTGAGTCAACAAGATAAACCCCATCTTGTCTGAACGGCTGCGGTTATTTCTAGGTTAAATCTAATGGCCTAAATGAATTCTAAAATCTATAAATAAGTGGGTAGACCCTAGACCTAAATCACTTGTAAAATTAGAGAAGCTACCGTCATGCTGCTGCCATGGAGTTCAGCATAGCCGTCACAAACTAAGAAGAGGAAGCCTAATCATCTACAACTAAATCTACACAAATCAAATCAAAAGATCTCTCTTTCTCTAATTCTTTTCTTTTGTTGGTGAGTATGATGATTCTCACAAGACTATTACAAACTAATTTGACTCAGTTATGAATGGATCACAAGAAAGTGATGTGATTTGTAATTGTAAATTCTATATATTGTGGATCTCTTATTATGTTATTATGTTGTCGTATGATGTAAATTATATATGCTATGTCATGCTATGTTGTAAATTCCCTTATGCTATGTCGTGCTATGTTGAGAATCATGTCAAGCTATGTTATACTATCATACTATGCCATGTTATAAATCATGCTATATTATGTTGAAAAATCATGTTGTTGGATCATGCTTAAAGTTATGTTTTTTTTTCTTAATTTAAATGGATCTTGTTTATGGGAATTTGCCTATTAGGTTAGGTGTACCCATAAACTTGAAACTATAATTAAATAAAACTTGATTATGGGAATTTGCCTATTGAGTTAGGTATACCCATATAAAACCATGTTGTTAAAAAATTAGATGATCTTGATTCACACATGTTCATATGTAAGTTTATGAAAATTGATTGAGATTATATTAGGTGAATTTTGAACAAGTTGACACCTTTAGGTCCATGACATGTATAATCTATGCAAGTTGGACATATGCAAGTTTCACCCCTTATTATGATTCATTTGGTCACATATACATGTTGTTATTATGATAATCTCTTTTATGCTATGAGTTAGGCTATTCGAGTCTAACATATATTTTGCGAATAAACGTTCAAACGTGGGGTAGGGGTAATATTAGGAATTAATAAATTGGGTGCAATTTTGTAAGATGTTGCATACCATGAATGAATGTCCATAATTGAGTCAATTATGGACATTGTTAAAAATTGGAAGTAATTAATAATTCAAGTAGGGAATTATTAAAATTGGGGGAAAGTGGATTATTATTAATAATCAATGCTTAGGACACGAGGTTGGACCCGTTTGTGATGTAAACCTGCCCGGACCCGCCCGGCAAATCCAGTAGTCACAAATGTCGGCCCAATGTGAGAGGTCCTAGGCCCAAACTAAAGCATAACAGTTGTAAAGACACGAGGTTAGACTCTTTTATGGTGTAAGACTGCCCGGACCCGCCCGGCAAATCCAGCTGCCATAAATGCCAGTCTAATGTGAGAGGTCTTTATGAGGTTATGGCCTTAATGAACTAAGAAATACTTAACCAGATAATCATGTAAAGTGGGACATGGGGGTTAAGTAGGTGCCTTGGGTGGCATGAGGAATCTGGTGGTTGCCTTTAGAGGCATTTGAAATACGATTAGACTTAACCAAACACACATGTAAATGAACATGACTAAGTGGGTTAAGTGGGATGGACTAATGGGGACAAGCTTAGGTGGAATGCTTGTGGTAAATAGTGGGGGCCCATTTCAACCAGTATCCCAAAACGTATCTTTGTGGGCTCGACCCAAGTCGAGGACGGGACACGCATACTGGGTTTGACTATAAGAGGCCAAAACAGGGAGCGGTGGCAACGCAAGTCCAACGGGTTTCATATGCGTGTGTGGACCCGGGCTGGTAGGTAAGACGTTGTTGCATCGTGTAGGTATAAGCCGTGCATGTCCGTTGTATCAGGTTGCCACTTTAGGGGAGTGATACACCCCACTGTGGGGCCAGCAATGGTATCTACGAGTTAGGGAGCCGATCGAATAATGGGAAGTAGGGTACACCTAGTGGAGATAGGGGCAGGCGACACCTATGTAGTCAGCTAGGGGTACGTAAAGCCATTGGGAAAGTTTCTAAGTGAAGCTAAGTGGGATGAATCTTTAGGGTGACTGGTGTGGTGCAGTATAGTGTTTATCCTTTAGTATTTAGGAGCGCCTATAACGTTGCCTTTAGCGATTGTCTATGTCCTTAATCTGCTCTTCATAGACATTTTCTTGTTTTCCAGCTTATGCCTTAGTCCAGTTATTTTGGTAATAGTATTGTAGAATTATCATATTCACCAGACTTTATGTCTGACCCCCTCTTTTCCATCTTTTTTCTCCCTTCAGGTCCGCAGGTTGGGCCAAGTTCTAGTGGAGTCTAGTTGGATCGCTTATCTTCTGGAAAGCTTGGACTGCTGAAGTAAAGTCCAGCTTGTTATCTTTCTTTTTAATGGCTATTCATGTAATGGGATTATGTACTTGTTTTATCAAGATAGATATTGTACTTGACATTGAATATGGTGTTATGATGTAATCAAACATGTTTTGATTTCTGCTACAATGAAATAAAGTTTTTGAATTTCCAAGTACTATTTTATATCTGTCTTGTTGTAATTTTACTGTTCTATATTCACTTAAAACCTCCATGGAAGTTAATGCATTCCCTTTGTGAGTGACATTAATGGACGTGGGGTGTTACACACATCCGTTAATGTCGCTCTTTATCAGAATGCATTAAGTTTCATAAAGCGTTATAGGTAAACAGAAACATAATCTCACAAGACAGATATAAAAAGAGAAGCGGAATTTCAAACTTTATTACTTAGCTGAAAAACATCGTAGTCTTAAAACCAGTTACAACATCAGGCTAAAATACCGAAACCAAATACATGAAACCAAAACACCTGTCTTGCGCGAAAAGACATCAGAGAACATAAAGGTAAAATCATAATCCCCAGTAATAGCCATAATAAAGTAGACAAATAATCAAAGCGGTACATCAAAGTATATCCAAATCCAAGTAGAAACAAAAAAAGATAATCTTAATCAAGCCTAAGCTTTCCCACCCTGAGAACCTGGGGGGAAAGAAGAGAGTGAAATGGAAACAAACGAGTCAGACATAAAGTCTGGCTAGTCCAGTGACTTTTAGCATATAAAGAAGTTAAAGTATCATGACAAGCATATAAACTGGATGAGAGATAGCAGTATCACATGATAAGTATAAACAAACTGAACAAGAGAAGCAGAATAAACATAGTAGATTATGCTTCTCAAATACTTTTCTCTACACCAAAACTAATGTAGCAAATATGTTACAGGATTAGATATCCCCTAATTACTTAATAGAAACAGAATGATCCACAAAAATATAATGGTAGGATTAGGTGTACTCAAGTAACGGGTCCTAACCAAATAGAAATAACAGGTATCTCAACAGAAACAGACAGGACTAGACGTAGTGTTATTACTACCCCCAAGCGATTGATTCCCTTACTTGTAAATACCATATGTCGGCCCCACAGTAGGGTGTATTAATTCCTAAAGTGGCAACCTACAGAAGGACATGGACCTATTTACTGGTGCTACAACGGCTTATTTCCCTCTACAGATTGGACTCATGCACATACATGACTCAGTTGGAACGCGCTTGTATACATCCCCTTTCAGATGAACCTCTTATAAATGGTTCAACATGCGTGCCCTGACCCATACCTAGTGTGGGGTCCTCGTTTAATACTAGAATGTGTTACTGACTGATATGGGTCCCTCACAGCATATGACACAAGTCAACACCTATACTTGTGTCCCTAATTAACTAGGATTTTTAACAGGTTAAGCCTACAGATTAAAGGTTTGCCTAACCCCCACAGATTAACAAGTTAAGTTTCACAAGTTTATTTAACCCCAACTGATTAAACAGGTTTACATAACCCCAACAAATTAAAAGGTTTACTTAACCCCAACATATTAAACAGGTTTACATAATCCCCAATAGAGTAAACAGGTTTCATAGGTTGCTTACAGTTTCATTAACATGCTCCGCTTAATCTTTAAATTAAGCCTACAGATTTATATGCCACCTAACCTCCAGTCATAATTCACATTATAAATTATGACCACAAATTTTTAGTCATATTTCACAGTATAGGTTATACCCCCAAATTCCAGTCATGATTCATAGTACAAGATATGCCCTCAAATTATCATTCCCAATTATTCCCATTTATCCCAATTTCGTTCGTACGCATATTTCAGCGATGTTGGCTTAGGCTCAAAGGTAGCCTAGGTTATAAAATAAAAAGGGAATGAGGGAAGAAGAGGAACATAAATAGGCATACAATTGCAGAAATAGGCATATAATAACAGAAATAGACATATAAGAACTGAAGAACAGAATAGGTATACATAAATTCACATGTAGTTATAACATAACTGTTTAGGTATGAATCGGTTTCTTAACAGGCATAGGTTCAGATCCAGGTTTATAAACATGTCAGGGTTACTGTTAAATTTTTATATCTAAAAGTAACATAAACTCACAGAGATTGGATCGATGCACAAGAAATGTTTCTGATATATGTATATAGGCTGATGTTGAAGAAGATAGTCTAATTCAATCCAAGCAGAGGCAACATCTCATTGTCTTCATTGTTTAGGTGTAGGAAAATAATAGAAATGCTAACCTTTATATAGGCTATCTACAGTGGACCCAGCAAGAAAACAAGTCGAGGTTCAGACAGAAGAATTCGGCCAGATCTGGGATGGGTCGACCCACGCTCTTTTGGGTCGACCTATGGGTCAACCCACCTGACCTTGGGTCGAACCATAGATCGACCCAGACCAGGCATGGGTCGACCCGTAACGGGTCAAACTACCGCCTGCGCCCACCTCTTTTTCCTACTTATGTATTTTGAACCGATTAGAATTCCTGTTTTGAATTATATATTTATAAGCCTCTTATATGTATACAAACTTCTAAGCTTTATATCTTTCTCATATGATGTCCGTTTTATGCAAACTCGATGTCTATCTTAAGCAGAATTATGAGATGAACGAAATGGTACAATCCGTTTTACATAATTCCCAATATTTAATTAAGTATTCTTTAGTTTATTGTTAAAATGTCCTTTAAAATTATGGGGTGTTACATTCTCCTTAAAGGATTTCGTCCCTGAAATCTCCAAGTTAAGAAGAATGTTCATTACATCCACCTACAACCATCTACTCATCCATCATCCACAAGCATCCATTGTCCTTAAGAGATTTCTAATGCTTGTATGAATATATGCAAAGGTGTTTGTATATGTCCCTATGCTAATGCGAAAAATCAGGTGGTCCATTGATTCAGTCGACCTCCTTAATGCAATGTATGTTAGTGCCATGAATTCAAGACGCATGTATATTGTCCTAGTATATCATGTAAACGCTATATGTGTGCACAATCATCCATCCAAATGCAATATACATATGATGATACATCCACTTCCATCCATTAAAAAGAAAATTGTATACACACCCATATGCAGTATGAGAGTGCTTTGAGTCGATCTAGTGCACGGTGTGTGTATACGCATCCACGAGCAATCACTAGCAAACACTTGCATCCATCAAACATAACACTTCTCAAACACATGTTTAATCCATTGATTTCCTACTAAAGGTCGAAGATTCGATCGATAGGATATACTTAAATGACGGAAGAAAGTACGAATAAAAGCTTGGAAAAAGAAGTTAAGAACGTACCCTTAAACAGACGAGGGTACGAAGCATGAATCTTGTCTGCAGTCTCCCATATTGCATCCTTGTTTCTTTCTCCTCATTGTACTTTCATCAACTTGACTTCTCTGTTGTGTAGTTTCTTAACCTCAGATCCAAGTATACGGGTAGGAACTCATCTAATTGTCGCCTCCCTTTCTACCTCTACTTCCTCAAGCATGCTCGGCTCGACTACCTCTGTTGTATCGTGCAGACATTTCCGCAAATGAGAAATGTGGAAAGCATCATGAATACCTACCAATCTCTCTGGTAGTCTTACCCTATATGCCATTTGACCTATCCTTTCCAATATAGGAAATGGCCCTACAAACCTTGGCGCCAGTTGCTCTACAGATCTGAAGCAAACCACGTTCCTCAGAGGTGATACTTTGATGACAACCATCTCTCCCACCTTAAACTCAGTATCAGTCCTTCTCTTGTCTGCGCAGGACTTCTGCCTGCACTGAGCTGTCTTCATGCGTCTGCGGATAAGATCAATCTTTTTTGAAGTCTCTCTAACCATCTCAGGTTCAAGTAAAAGTCTATACGTAGACTCCCACCAATAAGTCGATGATAAGCAAGGTTGTACGTACAGTGCCTCGAAGGGTGCCATGCCTATACTAACCTAATAACTATTATTGTATGCGAACTCAACCAACGGGAGATGCTCTTCCCAAGTTCCTCTGAAGTCTAAGATACTCGGCCTCAAAGGATCCTCAGGAACTTTATTCACCCTCTCCATCTGCCCATCGGTCTGAGGGTGATATGCGGTGCTCAAACATAACTGTGTACCTAATGCCTCTTGCAGGCTCCTCCAAAACTCACTAGTGAAGATGGGGTCATGATCACTCACTATGCTAGAAGATACTCTATTTAGACGGACTATCTCACGAAGATAAGCTGATGCCAACCATGCTGCCGTTTTCTTACTCTTAACAAGAATGAAATGAGTGCTATTAGTAAGCCTATATATTATAACCTAGATACTGGTGTTACCTTTCCTCGATCTAGGAAAACCATCGATGAAATTTATAGAGACACTCTCCCACTTCCACTGTGGGACTGCCAAAGATGAAGCAAACCGCCTGGATTTTTCTGTTCAACTTTAATTTACTTGAAAACTAAACATCTAGAGACAAACTCCGCTACTTTTCTTTCATCCTAGCCCAAAAGAAAACCCTCTTCATATCTTTATACATCTTATCGCCGCCCGAATGGATAGTCATTCTAGAATGATAGGCTTCCTCAAAGACTGCCTTCAATAGATTTCCAATTCGGAGAACACAATGCCTCCCGTCCCTTCGTAGCCACCCTCAATCATCCGTGTAGTATCTACTAAGGTGATTAGAAGTCTCCCTCTACTGAGTCTATCAAAGATGTCTGTTATATGTGGGTCCTCTCGCTGTGAAGATCATCCATAAGAGTATATCACGCCTCTAAGGATGCCAACAAACTAGGTGTAAGATCCGTTAATGGCCTAAAATCGAAGGTCGATATATACTCCAAACCCCGCTTCTCTAAGAATTGAGGACTCAAAGTCCTCCTCTACCTACTCAACGCGTCCGCCACTACATTACCCTTGCCAGGGGTATAAGCAATCTCAAAATCATAAGACGTTAGGAACTCCATCCATCTCTGCTGTCTCAAGTTGAGATCCTTCTACCACAACAGATACTTGAGCGACTTATGGTCCGTGTACAGCTCAAACCTCTCTCCAAGAAGATAACGTCACCAAGTCTTAAGTGTGAACACTATAACAACCAATTCCAAATCCTGGGTAGGGTAGTTCTTCTCATGAACCCTCAAATGTCTACCACAGTAGAATACTACCCTTACCACTTGCATTAAGATGGCCCAAGACCTGTACCACATGCATTAGTGTACACAATGAACACTTTGTTTCCATCGGGCAAAGTCTAAACTAGGGATGTTGTCAGATCCCTTTTCAACCGTTGAAAAAAATCCTCACAATCAATGCTCTAAGAAAAGTCATATTCTTCTTCAACAGTGTGGTGACTGGGGCTGATATCTTTGCGAAGTCCTTGATAAACTCCCTATAATAGCCCGCTAGACAGAGAAAACTTCTCACCTCCGTTGCATTCTTCGGAATCTTCTAATCTTGAACTGCAACTACTTGTGCGTATCCACCACTATCCCATTCTTGGAGACCACATGCCCTATAAATCTTACTTCCTCTCCCTAAAAGTGATAATTCGAGAATTAATGCCTTAGGCTGGTGTGCTCAGGGAGTTCTCAAAACCTACCCTAAATATAGGGCATGCTCTTCCTCGCTCTTCGAGAAGATTAGAATGTCATCCACAAAGGCCACAACGAACTTATTCAGAAACTCTCTGAGCACCCTACTCATCAGATCCACAAAATATGTGGGTGCACTCATCAACCCAAAAGGCATGACTAACCACTCAAAGAAACCATCTGGAGTTCTGAAAGCGGTCGTATCTATACTGTCCTCGACCAGCCTCAACTGGTGAAATCCCGTGGTCAAGTCTAACTGTAAGAAAACAGATGCACCAGCAAGCTAGTCAAACAGATCGTCAATCCTCGGAAGTGGGTGCCTATTTTTCTTGGTGAGCCTATTCAACTCTCTATAATCTACGCATAGACGAGGTGAACTGACCGCCTTGGTAGCGAAGACAACTGGAGCACCTCATTCTGGTATACTTCGCCTAATAAACCCCTTCTCAAGTAGCACCTCGACTTGCTTGCTAAGCTCCCTACTTTCCCTGGGAGCCATGTGGCGCACAGGCAATGTGACTGGCTTCACAGTATCCACCAAGTATATCCAGAAATCAATCTCACACCTTGGAGGTAAGCCCCTAACCTCATCAAAAACATATGGATATTCATAGACTACATGTACAGATCGTAATTCATCGACAGAAGCATTACAGACCCCTTAGGGTCACAGGAAATCTCGAGATTCCTTCCTCAGCAAGTCAAAAGTCTAACGACCCTCCTCACATAGTCTAGAATGGCACCATACATGGATAGCCAATCCATACCTAGAATCAAAACACAGCCCATAAAACCAAGCACATACGCGTCGCATTCAAACTCGATGTCGAACACAGGTATCCTCAAACCCCGACATATCATAGACAGATGAGCCATGCACCCAAAGGGTTTTGAGACAATAACGGAATTAGAAACAATACTAGTACTAAGGTATAGAGACTCAACCACATAATCAGATATAAAAGAGTGAGAAGCTTCATAATCAAAAAGAGTCCTAGCTGGATGATCAGAAAGAGAAATAAAACATTCAACAGAAACTTTCCTACCTCTATCCAGTACACTGGCCTCAAGAGCATGCACCTGCCCTCCAGAAGATCCTTCCCTTTGGCCCTGTCCTTGCCTCTTCAGGCACTCCCTAGTATAGTGTCCGACTTCACCACAATTGAAGCAAGCATTCTTCCTTTGTCTGCAATGCTTGACCAAATGACCCAAGGTCCCACAGCCATGACACATCTTCTTGCTTGGAGCTTTGTCATTCTTTCCACCCTTCTTTGCGGTTCTTTCTCGGGCCACACTTTCTTGTTTTGCATCTCATCAGTCTTAGCCTCCTTTTTCTCATCCTTGCCATCTTCGTGCGTCAACGTTATATCAACCAGTCTCTCAAAAATAGCCCCTATCGGAATGCGAGATAATGCCAGTGCTTGAAGATAATGATTTAACCCTCTTGCAAACCTTAAAGCTTTCTTGTGTGGGGGTATTCACCAACTCCAGACCAAACCTTGCCAACTAATTGAACTTATTGACATACTCTTTAACAGATATGCTTCCTTTCTTATGTGCCAGAAATATATCCATCTGTATACTCTCTTCTGCCTCAGAGAGAAACTTCATCTCGAATCTCTATCAGAAATCATCCCAGGTATCAACTGGACGCCCTTCTTCTGTCACTTCCGACCAAAACGAAGCCTTGTCCTTAAGTTTCCATGCAACCAACTGTATCTTCCTATGGTCATCAACATCAAAAAGCCCAAACAAGTTTTCCGTCTCTTTTAGCCAATTTCGTGCTTCCCTAAAGTTCTCAGTTCCCCGGAACGGGTTTCCTCCCATATCACAGAAATCTTTACATATCTTGGAGAAATTATCCGCTCGCGGAGGATGAGGAACAGCGGCTGCAGCTCAGGGAGTGGCGTCTCATTGGCCTCCGCCAGGCGTCGTAGCCTCAAGGTACCTATGGAACCAAGCCAGCCCTCGGGAAGATTCGGTTCTCCAGACATGCTGAAAAGAAAAGGAAAAGGGATTCAAACAGAGAGTGGAAAGATATTTTATATGGATTTGGGGAATATGTTTTTCAAAAACAAACTTTTCCTCGAAAGTACTTTCTTTATGAAAGTTTTTGAAAATAATTTTCAAAACCTTTTATCCGACCTTGTAACCTTCGGCTCTGGTACCAAATGCAACACTCCACGTTCGTTAATGTCACTATTTATCAGAATGCATTAAGTTTTGTGAAGTGTTGTAGGTAAAAAAGAAATAGAATCTCACAAGATAGATATAAAAATAGTAGCGGAATTTCAAACTTTATTACTTTGAAGAAAAACATCATAGTCTCAAACCCAGTTACAACATCAGGCTAAAATACTGAAACCAAATACATGAAACCAAATCATCTATCTTGCGCTAAAAGCCATCAGAGTACAGAAAAGTAAAATCATAATCCCCATTAATAGCCATAATAAAGTAGACAAGTAGTCGAAGCGGTACATCAAAGCAGATCCAAGTCCGAGTAGAAACAGAAGAGAGTCTCATAATCAAGCCTGAGCGTACTCACCTTCAGAACTTGGGGGGAGGAAGAGGGAGAAAAGGAAACAAAACGGGTTAAACATAAAGTCTGGTGAGTCCAATGACTTTTAGCATATAAAGAAGTAAAAGTATCACGATAGGCATATAAACTGGATGAGGAGATAGCAGTATCACATGACAAGTATAAACAGACTGAACATGATAAGCAGGATAAACATAGTAGATTATGCTTCTCAAATAATTTTCTCTGCACCAATGCTAGTATAACAGATATGTGACAGGATTAAGTATCCCCTAATTACTTAACAAAAACAGAATGATCCCCATAGAAATATAATGGTAATATTAGGTGTACTCTAGTAATAGGTTCTAGCCAAACAGAAATAAAGGGCACCTCAATAGAAACAGACAGGACTAGATGTACCGTAATTACTGCCCCAATCGACCGGCTCCCAAACTTGTATATACCCTATGTCGGCCTCATAGTAGGGTGTATTACTTCTTAAAGTGACAACATACAGAAGGACATAGACCTATTTACTTGTGCTACAGTAGCATATTTTCCCCCTACAGACCAGACTCATGCACGCACATGACTCCGTTGGAACGCGCCCGTTTATACCCCCTTCCAGACGAACCTCTTATAATCAATTCATTATGCGTGCCCTGACCCCTACCTAGTGTGGGGTCCCCATTTAATACCACAATGGGTTACTGACTGATATGGGTACCACACAACATATGACAAGAGTCAACTCCTATACTTATGTCCCCAATTAACTAGGATTTTTAACAGGTTAAGACTACAGATTAACAGGTTCTCCTACCCTCACAGATTAACAAGTTAAGTTTCACAGGTTAACAAGTTTATTTAACCCCAACAGATTAAACGGGTTTACATAACCCCAACAGATTAAAAGTTCTACTTAACCCCAACAGATTAAACAGGTTTACATAATCCCCAACAGAGTAAACAGGTTTCATAGGTTGCTTACAGTTTCATTGATATGTTCTGCTTAATCTTTAAATTAAGCCTGCAGATTTATATGCACCGCAACCTCCAGTCATAATTCACAGTATAAATTATGCCTCCAAATTTTAGTCATATTTCACAGTATAGGTTATACCCCCAAATTCCAGTCATTATTCATAGCATAAGATATGCCCCCGAATTATCATTCCCAATTATTCCCATTTATCCCAATTTCATTCGTACGCATATTTCAGCGATGTTGGCTTAGGCTCAAAGGTAGCCTAGGCTATAAAATAATAAGGGAGGAAGAAGAAAAGAAATAGGCATACAATAGCAGAAATAGGAATATAATAACAGAAACAGGAATATAAGAAATGAAGTACAGAACAGGTGTACATAAATTCACATCTAGTTATAACATAACTGTTTAGGTATGAATCGGTTTCTTAACAGGCATAGGTTTAGATCCAGGTTTATAAACATGTCAGGGTTACTGTTAAATTTTTATATTTAAAAGTAACATGAACTCACAGAGATTGGATCGATGCACAAGAAATGTTTCTAATATATGTATATAGGCTGATGTTGAAAAAGATAGTCTAATTCAATCCAAGCAGAGGTAGCGTCTCATTGTCTCCATTGTTTTAGGTGTAGGAAAACAATAGAAATGATGGTCTTTATATAGGCTATCTCCAACGAACCCCACAAGCAAACAAGTCCAGGTTCAGATAGAAGAACTTAGCCAGATCTAGGATGGGTCGACCCACCTCCTCCTGGGTCGACCCACTGGACCTTGGGTCGACCCAGACCAGGCATGGGTTGAGCCATAACGAGTTAAACTCCGGCATGCGCCCGCCCCCTTTTCGCACTTACATATTTAGATCTGATTTGAATTCTGGTTTTGAATTATATATATATATTATACGTATACAAACTTATAAGCTTTATATCTTTCTTATACGATGTCCGTTTTACGCGAACTCGGAGTCTGTCTTAAGCAAATTTCCGAGACAAACGCAATGGTATAGTCCGTTTCACTTAATTTCCAATATTTAATTAAGTATTCTTTAGTTTATTGTTAAAATGTCCTTTAAAATTATAGGATGTTACAACACTAGTGTATTTGTTAAAGGCAGTGATGATCCTAATAATCGTTTAAATGAATTTTATGACGTGTTAACCTAGATTTTTCAATTGACATATTTTACCAGACCCACAAAGGATGTTTTTTTTGTTTAGATGCAACTGGTTCGGTAATGTTCTAGGTTTTGGCATTAACGTGCATCCAAATTATAATCTTATAGAAATAAAACATACATCGCACTATCAAAAGTACAACCGTTCTGTGCTAACCAAACAAGATCTAAAAATATATTACACCCCTTATCCATCTCTATAAAGAGATAAAGCAGATTGGTCTGTGGTTTTTAAAACCAAGACAAGATTTACATTCAATGGAAAGAAATTCCAGACGAACAAGCCTACTAACAAGATCTCGAGGAAAACATTTAAATAACAATTATGGACGATCAAACTTATTTCGGACCTTTAAATGATGAGGCAAATGTATTAGTCAAAGAATTTGAAAGTGAAGAGGAAAACAACATAGAACACGAAATCGAGTCTGAATTAGAAAATGACGAGGAATGAGTAATATCCGACAATTTTTACAATTATCAACATTGCATTTTCTCTCATTAATATTGAATTTATCCAAGTTATACAAGTTTAATGACAACTAGTTATACTCACGCACACAACACACACATAACATGACACATGTATAACATGTGTTACATTTTTTAATGGCTCATCGTAACATAATTATTATGAATTGTAAATATATGTATGCGACATGTATTATGTCTGTCTCTCGACGATGTATCTCTTTCCCCCCGATTGGTGAGAGTAGTGGCGAGCCACCAGCTCGTACAGTCATTTATTTATAGCGTAAGGCTAATTAGACGTAAGTATCAAAACTAGTAGCATAACAATATGATTTTTTGTACATCGATATATTTATAATTGTCTAAAATTCTGTTTTATATTTGACATAGGGAATTTGAGTTGGATCCATTAGGAGTAGTTCTGGACATTTCCAATCAGGCGTATATGGGTAGGATGAGCCATTTCTAGCCTAAGTGGAGAAAGATCCTTGAACCCGTCAAGGAGGTCATTTGGCATGGTTTTCTTATAAGTTTATACCGCTTTACAATATGAATAAGTACAAATGAATAATTAGTAATATTTTCTCATTGTACAGGGCGCAGTAGATCTGCAAGAGGTTGATGTCAACCTAGTTCAGCATCACTGGAGTTCAAAAGTTGCTAAGAACTAGAAGGAGAAAATGTCAGAGCTAAAGAAAACGGGGAAGAAACCAAACTGGATGAGCGGGGTTGTATGGGATAAATGGGTTGACTGGTGGAATAGAGAAAGAATTCAAGGTAAATCTACCACATATCTTATTAAATATTTTGCAATTATTAAATAATTATTGAATGTAAATTTGTAGGCGGAGTTGGCGAGGAACTCAACAAATAGAAGCAGGAACCGGATGACTCATTGTGGAGGATCCAAGTCTTTCCAACATCGCCAAGAGGACTTGGTAAATTTATCAATTGTTACATTTGTATATTGATCGGTTTGGTAATTAGCTATGTTTAATTGAATTATATAAATTATCTACTACAGGAACGATCTCTTGGACGTCCTGTGTCCAACATGGACGTATTTGATCACACCTATGCATCAAGACAAGTAGATGAGGCTGCTAACATCACATATCAGTGGGATGATCGGGATAGGATGACAAGTGCATATGTATGCATATTTTAAATTCTATTACTTACATAGATAATTTTAGCAGTTACTAGCTATGTAAAATAAAAATAACATTCTACTATATTCCAACTCTAATTGTTTTAGCATTATAGGCAAAGTTTTAGGAGGTACAGACTCATGTTCTTGAGTAATCCAGTCGTGATGATTTGACACGAAAAGAGAAAGATGATTTATTCGACGTTGTTATGGATCTGACGCAGCGGAGTAGACGTTATGGCTACAGGAACCAAGCGGTAATTAATCCTTTTGCATATATATACAATAAATTAACAAGCAGATATATAATATTATGATATTTTATATGCTTGCCACCCAATTAGAAATAAATTTATAAGATATATTCATGATTCATGTATATATATGTATATATATACATGAAAATTACTAATTAGATTGAGTCAACATGATTGGAGATTCAAATTTGATATTATTTTGCATGTGCTAGTTTTCATGTAATGGCAGTCCTTTTACATGTTTCTTCTTTCATTTTTTATGTATTAGTATTTTGAATATCTTTCATTCTATTTGCAAGATCGAGCGCCTCAAAAGGCATATGAAAAAGCCTAGTACAAAGCTGAAATAAAAGAGCTGAGAACGAGCAGCTGAAGCAGGAGAATCGTCTTTATGCTATATAGATGGAGAAGTTAAATCAAAAGCTAGCGGAATACGTGTAGTAGCAGGTTCCTTTCCTTCGTCGTCTTGTGCTTCCGGAGGTTACGAAGATCCTTAAGAGGTATGTTTTTTTGAGTTTGTTTTAGCATAATGTATATATTTACTTGGAGATGGTGAGGATTTTGTTTTGATGTTGTATATGTTGGTTTTGAGTTGGCGAGGATGATATTTTGGATGTATTTTGATGGTATACACTTGGTTTGTTGGCATGTGAGGTTGATGAGTTTTTTTTTGATGTTTGGATGGTTTATTTTGTATATATTGGCATTGATTTGAATTATGTTGGATGTTTATATTGTTATTATTATATACATGTTATATATACATGGAATGGATTGGAAATGGAGTGGAAATAGAATGGATTGTGTTTTAGTGTGGTTGGAAGGCAGTAGGCTTGCTGTTATAAAAATAAAATTACCTAGATTTCCAAGGGCTAGCAATAATTTCCAATGGCTTATTGTTCATTTGAAACAAATGATTTTGAACGGTTTCCAACAGCTTATTACCGTTGGAGGTTTTAAGATCCATCGGAAACCGTTTCAATCCGTGAATAGTATTCCAACGGTTATTCCAACCGCATCAAAAGGCCGCCAACATCTCTGAGCTGTTGGAATAGCCATATTCTCTTGTAGTGCTGCTTGCAGATTGTCTCATCATGTCAAGCCTCATTTGCCGTCAAAACTGATTTGATCGTGGGTTCCATCCCACTACAGGGTGGAAATGGGTTACATTCCATGAGAGAAATTAGAGTAAAGGTTTTAGTGTTATTATGAAGTTTTAACAAAAATCATAAGGTTTATAATTTATCCTGATTTCCTGAACTTTTGTTACTCATGAGTCTTCAGTCTTAAATTCTTCTACTTTGTAATCTTGAATCTCTATACAGTACAATCTTCAGTAATCAGTACCTGCATATACATCTTGTATATATATAGGCAATAACGTTAGTATATGTTTATAATAATAGTTAAAAAGGTTGTTGTCATCAAAACCATCATCCTAGTTCTTAACAGAAAACCCCATTTTTTCCCTAGTAATCACTGGATAACTGGATTTAACTTGTGGCTCTCTTTTAGTTGAGTTGTTATTTCTAGCATCTCCTATTTTATCATTTGATTTGGTTGGATCGATACTTGATACACTTTCTTCTTCTTGTTGTGATTGTGCAAGAGGACTATGGATGAGGTTGGGTGGCCCTTGAGATTCATTCCTATGTTGAGATGACAGGGTGGTTGGTGATCCTTGATCGTCAGCAGTCATATTGGTCCTCTCTTGCTACTACTGATTAGGATATGTTGGTTATTCAGGTATGACAAATTTGACAATGTAAATTTTAGTTGTAATATTTATCTCTTTATTTCTAAAAGGAAAAATCCTTTCATTTAATGCTACATGTTTACTGACAAATAGTTACCATGTTTCATTAATGCAGCTATATACCTTTTGATTTGAAGAGTAACCAAAAACTGTGCATGTTTTTGATCTAAAATTCCATTTATTTAATGGTCTTACGAGTGGACAACATAGACATCACTAAGTTTTTAGGCTATTGTAGTCTATTTTAACTCCAATTAGTTTCTTAGGTAGAATGAGCACTTTTAGTACTTTAGTTGGCAATCTGTTAATAATATAAACCATTGTATTAAATGCTTCTAACCATAACTTTGCTGGTAAGGAAGCATGAATAATAGAGTTGAACCAGTTTCAGCTATGTGTCTATGCATCCTTTCAACTAGATCATTTTGTTCTGATCTATAAAGATGTGTTATTCTATGAATAATATACTTATCTTGAAAATAACTATTATGGGTTTTGAGTTCTGTCCCACCATCAGACTATTTTATTTTAACTTGACTGTTCAATTGTTTCTTGGCCATCTTTATGAAATTTACGGCAGTCATGTGTGTGTCAGATTTATTTTTGAAGAAATATATCTAAATATGCTTAAAAAAATCATTAACAAATGATATATAATACTTGTATCCAAAATTAGAACATATTGGGGTTGGTCCCCATAATCCTGTAGCAATTAATTCTAGTAGTTTTATATATTGTGTTTGTGAGTCCAGACCTGACATTACTTACAGTGTTAACTAAGTGTCACAGTTTATGCAGAATCCCATTGACAAGCACTGAAGGGTTGCAAAAAAGGATTCTGAGATATTTAAGAGGGAGATAAACAAGGGATTACGACTGAAGAAAAATCAATCATTTTAACATAGAGGGATTTGCATATGCTGACTGAGGATCTGACACGGATGAAAGAAAGTTAACAAATGGCTACTACATCTATTATGGAACAATCTCATTTCATGATGCTTAAAAAACAATCAAGATATCTAGATTAAGTGTATCTAGATCAAGTATCGAAGCAGAATACAGAAGTATTTCTTATGCTATAGCCTATATATTATGGATACAGTCACTTTTGAAATGACTCAATCTAACATCACGAATTAAACCAGTGCTATGATGTGACAACAAGAGCATAACATACATGTTTGTAGATCCAAGTCTACACTCAAGAATTAAAAATGTTAAAATCAATCTATATCTTATTCGTAGAATAGGAAAATTTGAGAGTCAGTCACATACCTGGAACTAATCTACATGAAGACGTTCTCACAAAAGTATTATCCAAAAGAAATTTTAATCATTTCAGATCTGATCTTGGAATAATGCAAATGTAACTTACAGAGTAACGAATCTGACACACAATTGATGTTAAGTCCTTCATGACCTTGATCTCTCCATTTGTTGTCCCTCTTCTCTTCTCAATGTGTTATTCATCGTCTTTTGAGGCTCAAAAGTTCAATCTCCCCACTTTATGCTACTTGTGTCTCTATTAACTTATTCTGAAGTGAAGATCTATTGAAGACATCATCAAGAGCTACTCGATTTGAAGTATTCTTAGAGAGAAAAATTAAGGCTAACTGAGAACCCTAACCCTAACATTTGAGGGGGCAAAAGAAATTTTGAAATAATGTGGCTACCTACTTTCTTCAGTGGATAGTTAGGTTATCATGTTGGGCTGGGTCCTCAACTGCTCTTTTATGTTTTCGTCTATTTATGAAAACAAGCCGATGACCTAAAAGCATTCTACCCTCTGTATATATGTATGTACACATACATACGCGCACACACACACACACACACATATATATATACATATCACTGCTAATGAACTGTACAATGTAATGGAAATAGAGAAATCAATAAATTCAATTGCTCTTTTCTCAGTTCAAACAACTTTTTCATAATCTTTCTATCACCAAAAAATAAAAACCAGTTCCAATTTCCAATTTTAATAAATCGTTTATTCCTCAGGTTATTCAACAAGTATATCTTATATAGATATAATGAGTGTACAACAACTGATCTTTGTATTTGAATATAACATGATAACTCCTCAGCTTTGCTTTTATCGGCTTATTTCATTTTACATTTATGGGTGAAAAGAAATCAATTGTTTGGTAGTTTGCAGTAGTTTTTAGTAGGTAGGTTTATTAAATAACTTATCTGTCGAGAGTATGCTTTTAAAACCAAAGGGATGCTTCTAGCATCAGGCTCGTCAGGTTCATCATTACGTGGTTTTACCAGATAATGCATCTTAATAAAAGTAGGGTAGAGTTAGTTGAAAATGACGTAGTTGGAAATGATGGACTTTGGAAACTAATATGGTTAAGCACTGCTGCAATATGAATTTTATAATCAATTGTTCATTGGTTATAATTTATGGTTAATTTCACTAATAATTTTTTTGTGGCTTAAGTCGTATTATGTCAGGCATGATTCACCGCATTTTTTGTGATAATAACAAGATAAACTTCAGTGGAAGTGCTTTTAGGATTAGTGGGAAAATGATTTTATGATCTATTAACTTTGCCTATATAATTTTTTTTCCATTAAGCATGATGTTCTCAATTCAAATTTCACTGAAAGAGATGGATGATCTAACTTTATGTTATTAATACCCCACATTTCTTAATGTCATCCATAAGCGGATGCGTTAAGTTTTGTAAAGTGCATAGTTATAAAATAACAACATAGAGACTAAATTTCATAAGCAAAGAATGTAAAACAAAATGCAAACTTTTAAAAACATTTATTATTAAAATTGTTAAATCCAGTCACAACGTTGATTGCAATTCAAAATACCATAGAATCATCATAAAACAACAAACTATCTCGAGGAAAAATATCGTATAATAGTAAAACCATAAAAGTCATCTCCCTTATTAGTCATTACAATGGTCAAAAAGCAAGTACTGAAGCAATACATGAAGCAGGAAATAGTTTGAATCCAAGCTGGGCCAAAAGATCAAAAGTCATGGTTGCGTTCCTCCACCACGAGGACTAGGGGGAAAGGAAGAGAGAAGGAGAAAACAAACTAGGTCAGACATAAGTTTGGTGAGTTCTTGTAATTTCTAACTTGAGCATAAGATAAGGATGTATTTAGACAGATGAATAGTAATGGACATAAAGGTGTAGTAAAGTGAAAAACAAAAAATACGATAGGTTTCTCATTCATATCGGAAAATTTCTACACCAACTCCAAAATATCATAAATAGGCTTAACCTAATTTCTACCTATCGATCGGCTTCTTAACCCAAATGTGAATAACATGTGCCAAATATGTAATTCGCGGTTATCAATCCTGAACCCATCAACTAAATAGACACAACAATAACCACAAGCATTACAACTTCTTATCTTCCCCATTCGGAACAATGCACGCTCATGGTTCCACCGGAATGCATCCGTACCCTCCTCGTTTGAACCTCTTACTGTTCAGTTCAGTAAAGTGTCCCCTAGCCTCTACCTAGTGCGAGACTCCATGATAATAAAGGGATATTGATTGAACAGGTTCCAACACAAAATGCACTCGGCATAAGTCATCCCTAGACTTGGTCTCCAATTTATAACTAGGATTTCTACGAGCCCTTTATATCCTACTAAAAAGGACCCCCTTTATCTTAGCTTATTAATCTGACAATTTTAACTTAACAAATTTAAGTTCATTAATAAGCCCAATATAACAATTTAGGATTTCTATCATCCCCTTATATCCCACGGGAATGGACCCCATCTATCTTATCTTATTAATCTTCATAATTTTAACTTAACACATTTAAGTTCATTAATAAGCCCAATATAACCACGTGTTATGCTCCTTGTTTGTAATTAACATTTCTAATTAAATGTAATCTTTTGTTACAACCCTTCCCCATGTCACTTAATATCCAATTAAGTCCAATCTATTATTGTTTACATTTTTCATAGTTACATGCTACTTAATGTCCAATTCAGTGTATTTTATTCCAATTCACACGTTTTCTAATTATATGTTACTTAAATTTCACTTAAGTAT
The DNA here is from genome assembly GCA_030737875.1 of Allium sativum. Classification (NCBI taxonomy): domain Eukaryota; kingdom Viridiplantae; phylum Streptophyta; class Magnoliopsida; order Asparagales; family Amaryllidaceae; genus Allium; species Allium sativum. Next base: position 401,084,743 of record CM060922.1, on the reverse strand, counting down.
AACTTATTCCTATTCACAGGTTTGAACATTCCATTAGAATTCATCCTAATTTACAGTCCATAATTTGAATGTATTATTCACTAATTCTCAATATGCCCAAAATCCCCTTTTTGACATTCTTTAAATATTATTATAATTTTTTCACAAATTAAATGATAAAGGCCTAGGCTCAGCGCAAAAACGAATAAGGAGAAATTAGTATAGGCTACTCGTAAGGCCTAGAATCAAAAATGAAAAAAATAAACAAGATAGGCATTGCAAAACTGTAAATAAAACAATAATAACAGAGAAGGAGATAAAGAAGAAGAATTACTTGCACATAATTTAAACAATCGAAAGGAATAAATATAGGAAATGAATAGATTGAATAATAATTTACCGAAAACAAACTTTTAAATGCTGTAAATGTAAAACTTGCAGATCCAAACTATTTTACTGTCATAATCCTTCTTATATAAATAGCTGATCTAAAAATGAGGTAAAAATCACAAAGAAAGATTACAAATCCAGAAAAAGGCCTTAAAAGAAGAAGAAGATGAACAATCCTTTCAGATCTACAATTTGACACCACCCTGACTTATTCTCCAATTTTATTTCATTTTAGAGCATAATGGAGTCTAAGAAACTAAAGAGGAAGAGGTGTAGGGGAAAAGTGAGGAGTAATAGTCTATTTATAGGTGTGGAATGATAATTTAAACCTTAGTATTTTAGGTTTTTAATCTCTTCCTTTAAAAACACGTCAGCAACACATCAGCAATGAAGACTCCAGAAGACACACACAACAACTCGACATCGGCTAGGCACAAAATTGTGTCTAGCTCGTATTGGGTCGACACACATGTTGACCCAGATATGGGGCGAGTCTCCCATTTCACCACTGATTTAGTTCGTTTATTTGTTTTCTAATTAAAATTTCAAACTTTAATTGATCGTAACTTATTCGTTTTTCATCTGATTTACGCAAACTAAAAATCTATCTAAAACAAAATTTCATAACGAAAGCAACGATGAAATCCTCTTCGCCTAATTTAGAATATTATTTTAATTAGTATTTGTTATGTTACTCTTCTTTATATAATTATTGTTTATAACAATTTGGGGTGTTACATTCTCTTCTCCTTAAAGGATTTCATCCCCAAAATCTCCAAGGCTAGAAGAATGTTATGAATATCATCAACCATCACCTACACCCATCTACTCAACCATCAACCATTGGCATTCATTGTCCTTAGGATTTGTAGTGCTTGGTATGAACGTATGCAGAGGTATTGCGTATATATCCGTAGGTTAATGCGAAAATCGGGCAGTTTACTGATTCGGTTGAACTTCTTAATGCAATTCATGTTTGTGCCATGCATCCAATATGTATGCAAAAGAATCTTAATGATACATATAAAATTCTATATGTGTGCAACAACCATTAATCAAAATGCAATATCAAAGTGATGGTTCAACCTTTTTTCATCTATATTTATAATAAATTAAGATGGGCACACATACATAGGCAATATGTAAATGTCCTAGTTCAGCCGATCCCTAATCTAGTGCCTAGTGTGTGTGTGTATGCATCTACTACATCCACTAGCAAACACTTGCATCCACATGACTCCATTCAACCATAACATGTTCTATTAACATATTATAAACCATTTCCTACCATACATAGGCTTCTACCTAAGACTTATGATTCAAACGATAGGAAAATAGATTCAAATTCAAAGCTTAGTAAAGAATTAAAAGCGTACTCTCAAAGCGAAATGGAAAAGAAGCACGAATCCTATCTTTTGGTTCCCAAGTCACTTCATCGCTATCTTCTCCCCACTGTATCTTAACTAGCTTGATCTCCATATTCCATTGCTTCTTAACTTCAGATCCTAGTATCCGAGTAGGAACTCTTCTGATTAATGCCTCCCGCTCTATCTTTATATCCTCAAGGGTACTTGGCTCTACTACTATCGCGGAATCATGTAGACACTTCGTGTGAAACATGGAACACATCATGAACTCCTGTCAATCCCTCCAGTAGTCTAACTTTGTAGGCCATCTGACATATCCTCTCTACTACAGGGAATGGTCCCACAAACCCCGGTGCTAACTTCCCTACCGATCAAAACCGAACAACACTCCCCAAAGGCGACACCTTAACAAGGACTATATCTCCTACCTCGAACTCTAGGTCTTTCCTTCTCTGATCTGCATATGACTTCTACCTATCCTGGGTGGCACTCATCTGCCTCGAATCAAGTCTATCTTCTCTGAGGTCTCTCTATCCATCTCAGGTCCAAGTATCCATAGGCTCCCACCAATTTGTAGGTGATCTGCAGGGCCGTCCATAAAATACCTCGAAGGGAGCCATACCAATACCCGTTTGATAGCTTTTATTGTATGCGAACTCTATCAATAGAAGATGCTACTCCCAATTCCCTCCGAAGTCTAGGATATACAGCCTAGATAAATCCTTGATAATCATTTTAGCCTTTTCTGTCTGCCCATACCTCTGACGGTGATAGGCGGTACTAAGTCGTAGCTTTGTCCTTAATGCCTCCTACAGGTTCCTCCAAACTCACTCGTTAAAATGTGGTCTTGATCACTAACAATACTAGAGGGTACTCCATGAAGTCGGGGGATCTCTCTAAGATATACTGATGCCAACCAAGTTGTTGTCCTATTGCTCCTGACTAGGATAAAGTGAGGGTTCTTAGTCAGTCTGTCTAACCCAAATACTGGTGTTGCCTCTCCTCGATCTGGGCAAACCATCAATAAAGTTTATAGAGACTCTCTTCAACTTCCACTGCGGTATGTCTAGAGGCTGGAGCAATCCACCAGGTTTCATGTGCTTGGCCTTCACTTGCTTGCAACTCATACATTGGGCTACATACTTTGCAACGTCCTTCTTCATTCCAATCCAACGAAAACCCTCCTCATGTCTCTGTCCATCTTATCACAACCTGAATGGATAGTCATCAGAGAGTGATGAGCCTCCTCTAAAACCGATCTTGACAAACCATTTACTCTAGGAACACACAGTCTCCCATCTCAATGTAGCAACCCCTCTCATCCACAGAATACATAGCAAGGTGACTAGATGTTTATCCTCCACTGATTCAGTTCATGATGCCCACTAATTGCTGATCTTCGCGGTGACTGCATCTTATGTGGTCCAAAAGAATAGGTCATACCTCCAACGATGCCAATAATCTAGGTGCGAAATCTGTATATGGTCTAAAATCAAATGATGAAATGAACTCCAAACTCGGCCACTCTACGAATAATGGACTCAAAGTTATTCCCTGCCTAATCAATGCGTCTGCTACCACATTCCCCTTCACAAGGTATACGTTGTCTCAAAATCATAAGACGCAAGGAAATCCATCCAACGCTATTGATGCAAATTAAGATCTTTTTGCGAGAACAAGTACTTGAGCGACTTATGATCCGTATAAAGCTCGAACCTCTCACCTACTAAATAGTGTCTCCAAGATTTGAGCGCAAACATTATCGCCGCCAGCTCCAAATCATGGGTAGGGTAGTTCTTATCATGTACCCTTAGCATCCTACTCCCATAGCAGAAAACCCTACCTTCCTGCATCAACATTGAACCTAAACCCATGCCACAAGCATTTGTATAAACGGTAAAAAAAATTGTACCATCAGGAAGAGTAAGAACTGGAGCTGATGTAAGAGCTTTCATCAATCTCAAGAATGCATTATCACAATCTACATCCAAAGCAAAAACGAGTTTCTTCTTCGTTAGACGGGTAAGCGAAGCCAAAATACGCCCAAAATCCTTAATGATCTTCATGTAATATCCCGCCAATACCAAGAAACTCCTAACCTCTATCGTATTCTTAGGGACATTCCAATCCTAAACTGCGACAACCTTAGCGGGATCACTGCTATACCATCCCTAGAGACAACATACCCCAAGAACCTTACTTCCTTCCGCCAAAAATGACACTTAGAACACTTCGCCTTCAGTTGATGGGCTTAGAGAGTACAGAGAACCTCTTCTAAGTGCATGACATGCTCTTCCTCACTCCTCGAAAAAACTAAGATATCATCAACAAATACCACCACAAACTTGTTTCGATACTCCCTAAATATTTGGCTCATCAAATCCACAAAGTAAGACGGTGCATTGGTTAGCCGAAAAGGCATAACCAACAACTCAAAGAATCCATCGGGAGTCCTAAAAGCAGTCTTGTCTATGTTGTCATCGGCTACCATAAGCTAATGAAAACCTGTGGCTAAATTCAATAACGAGAAAATCGAAACGCCCACTAACTGGTCAAACCATTCATATATCCGTAGGAGTGGGTGCCTACTCTATTCAACTCCCTATATTCCACACATAAATGGAGAGATCTGTCTGCCTTGGTCATAAAGATGATTAGTGCTCCCCACTCAGAAATGCTCGGTCTAATAAATCAATTCTTGAACAACTCACCACTTGCTTACTAAGATCCCTCCTCTCTCTTGGAGCCGTGTGGTGCACTGGCAAAGCAACAAGCTTAGCATTCTCCTCCAAGTATATCCGGAAATCTATCTCACACCTAGGAGATAAACCTCTCACCTCCTCGATTACATCCGTAAGGTCTTTAACTATCGGTACCAAACTGAGATCATCAACAGAAGAATCTAAGGAATCTAGAAGCTGAGCATAACTGACCCCAGTAGGTTGCGTAAAATCTCGTGAGTCCTACTGTAGGATGTCAAAAACCTAACAACTCTCTCTCACAATCAAGGATGGCACCATATGTGGCTAGCCAATCCATCCCTAGAATAAGCGCGTAACACATAAAACCCATTACGTACATGTCACACTCAAACTCGACGCCAAGAATAGAAATCCTCAAACCCCTACACATCATTGATAGGTGAGCCATGCCTCCTATAGGGTTTGAGACAACTATTGGAACAAAAACATAAAAGTATCTAGTTGCAGACTATCAACAACAAAACTGGATATGAAATAATGAAAAACACTAGAATCGAACAAAGTCCTAATAGGAGAGTCAAAAAGAGAAATCAAACCTTCTACTGTGACTTTCCTACACTACAAGAAAATATGCTTTTCACCGCAAGTATGAACATCATTCCTATCAAAAATGCTGATAAAAGCATCTTGTAAACTAAAAAATAAAAATCGGAACGTTGCTTAAATTAACCCACTTTATTTTCTGATTCATTTCACTTCGCGGTTATCTTGACGCTACATTTTCTTTCTTTCTCATTAGGCACTTAAGCCTAACGATCTTCCCCAAATTTTTTTAAACCTAATTGAAATCCTAAGTACACATGAATCGTCAATGGTATATTATTCATCCCCTATTGTGCCAGCAACATCCAGTTCGCTTAAGCCTTAATATCCTCTTCTCGAAAACATACGATGAAGAATCCAATTATGAGTTCGATCAATAACCAGAAATGCCATTTGCCCCAAAATTCCCTTTTAAGAGCCAATTTGAGGTAATTTTCTAATCTTCATATTCAGTATTTAAAGTCACTTATCTATAATCTAATGTTTATATGTTGCAAGTTATTTTTACAAACTCTAGAATACGAAGAAGTCAGGCTTGTGAATGGAAGGGTTAGTCATTAATGGGTTTTCTTGTGTTATCCCTGATTAACACCTATTCTCAGATTTTTGAAATTACACGAAGATATGTGGCTTTCTAAGTTTGGAATATGTGGCTTACATGAAATTTTGACTTTTCTTGCTAGTTTTTTGTTAAATTAATAGTTTTTATTATAATTCTAAAGGTTTGGAATTATTCCAATATAAATCCATTAATGTGTCAGAACTTTGTGTAGTATATAATTTTATAGAAATGTTTGTCTTGTTATTGCTAAAAAAATGATTTTTATTTTTTATTTTTAGCATAACAGGAGTTTGTAGAATGCACAAATAATTATTATCAGGTTATAATGTCATGTGTTTTATTGTTGGAGTTAATAACACAAAAAGTTTAAAGAATCGGTAGATTTGGCTTTTTTAATTGTATGGATTGTATTGAAACTGATTTTGGCTAACATTATGCAAAATCGTGGTCCATTGGGGAAATATTGCAAGTATCATGGAAGCTTAAATTGTGTCCAAGTAACAATGGCATTGATATTGAAGCTGGAAAGAGCATGCCAAAATAGGAAATCTGTGTCGGTTTCTCTATTGGATATATGCTTTCCTCACCCTTATTAGTGATTTTTGGAGATGCCATAATTCTTAAGGCCAAAACACAACATAGGAGAAAATTGTATTTGTTATTTGGAAGCATCACTATTGTTTCATATTAGTTATAATTGTCTTATTTTATAATCACTTGTTATGCTGAAGTTAAAGACCTATAGTGCTCTTCAGACTATATCACTAGGTGAATAAAATATGATCTACATGTTCATTGGTTGAAAAAAAATAATCCAGAATTTATATGAAGATATATTTATTATGGATTCTAAGATTACCATTAAGTGATATGTTAATTCATATTTATATGGATTTTTTATTCAACTCCAGTTGCTTTTTTAGTTCTAGTAGCGCTTCTGAACTTAATAACTGATTATTATGAGAAGTTACAACATACATCTACCAAGTAGAGAATAATTTTTATTACTATTATTCTTTTTACAGAAAACAAAAGAAATTTCTTTTCCATGTTCAGTTACATATTTGGAAACAAAATGTTTTTTCAGTTTACATTTGTCAAAAGATGCATACAACACCTAATTATTTGCCTACATTTTATACTAGAATTGTTGAATCCTTTAATGCCTTGTTATGTGTAACAACCCGAAAATCTGGGCCAGTTTAAATTTTTTATTTTGGCAATTTTAGCGAATTTTGAACGTTTAAAATAGATTATTTTAAATAAATTCGATGAGAAATTTATTTTGAAATGAATATAATGTAACAACCCGTATTTTCAATAACCTGTTATAACATATGATCGAGGAAGAATTTAATTTATAAATCTGAATCAAGGGAAACGGGCTATGCCATTGCGTTCGTCTCGGAAAAATACGCGAAATAGAGTCCGAGTTTTCGAAAATCGGAGTCCGTATGACCCGATTAAGGCCCAACAAAGTTTTCAGAAAATTCAAAGTAAAAACAGATTTCAAATTCAAGATTGAATTTGGAAATTTGGGCCAGGCGGGAAAATTCCCGCCAAAGCACCCAAGTCGACAGCCCTGTCGACTTGGGAGTCGACTTGGTTGGACCCAAGTCGACAGCCCTGTCGACTTGGCTGTCGACTTGGTCCAGCCGGGCTGTTTAGCCTGGTGCACCATTTAGAGATTGTGTTGAGCTTGGGGGCCAGATTCGGTTTTGAGGGCTGAGATTGCAACTAGGGTTTAATCCTATGGCCTAAAACACTTGCCTAATCTATAAATAAGACCCTATGCTAGCCCTAAACCATCATTAATCAACCCTACAACTAAACTATGGCAAAATCAATCCTCTCATGGCCTCCACTCTCTTCACAAAATTTCTAAAATTATTTCTATGAAAGATTTTCCATGCATACAAGTGTTTTCAAGCTTGTATAAGTGTCATTAGCTTGCATTCAAGTCAAGTTTCTATATTTGCATCATAAAGAAAGAGTTTTGATCATTTTGGCTCAAGGGTTTTTCTTGCATTTTGGGTTTATTTGATTTCATAAGGGCTTTGGCATTGTAAGCCCTATTCTACTTTCATACTTGAACTCTAAAGTTAAATGTATGATATGCAAGTTTGCCATGACATGCAAGTTTACTATGATGTGTTATGCAAGTTTACTATGATGTGTTATGCAAGTTTACTATGATGTGTTATGCAAGTTTACTATGATGTGTTATGCAAGTTCATCAAGTTATGTTATGCAAGTTTGATATGCAAGTTTGTCATATGATATGCAAGTTGTGTTATGCAAGTTTGGGTTGATCCATTTTGTTCATGTTATCATGTTATGCAAGCTTATCTTGAGTATGTGAACATAAAGCTTTAAGCTTTAGGCTAAAGGTTGCATTTTGGCAACATGTAAGTTATCATATCCCTTATGATAACTTGCATGTGAGGCTAAATGCGAACTTATGGCCATTTCTACATGTCATTTAGCACCATGTATCACCAATATGCCAAGTTTGGTTTTATGCATGCTTTTGAGGCCTAAAAATGTAATATGCACATATGAACATTTCATATGCCACCATGTTAAACTTGTGGCTTCAATACCTTTATGTCATGATTATGCCAAGTTCCCTCTTTCTATCCTTTATGCGCTATTGCGATATGTAAGCGATGGGATTGCGTTTGGGGTTGGGTAAACTTAAAAGACATAAAAACATAAGCTTGGGAATTTACCTATTAAGTTAGGTCTACCCTTTGGGAATTTACCTATTAAGTTAGGTCTACCCAAATGCTTGAAAACTTGTAACATGTTTTGGAAACATGATGGACATGACACTTAGAAAAGATAAGTGTGACCAACTCGAGGTTGGGTTGAGTTTGTAGCGTAAACCTACCCGGAACCGACCGGCTTAACTAGTTGCTACAAACAATAGGACCCAATGTGGGAAGTTGGCCATGTTGTACCTTGGACCCGAGGTTAGACCAAGTTGTGGTGTAAAGCTACCCGGACCCGCCCGGCTTAACTAGTAACCACAACAAGGTCTAATGTGAGAGGTTAAGGCACATTAATTAATTAATGCCTCGTGATTAGGGTTAAGTCATGATCCACTTAATACTTAACCAAATTGGGTTTGGTAGATTAATCAGGGTTAAGTCGTGAACTCATCGTTACACTTAACCAAGTTAATCCATGATTAGCAAGAGGGTTAAACCGTACTTAACCCACTAGAAAAATCCTAGCAATGGGGGTCCACTCCAGCAGTAATCCCAAGTTCGTATCATCATGGCCCTAGGGTCTAGGCTAGGGTGTGGGGCACGAATTACTGAACTGGAGGTAAGCGACCAAAAGCGACGGCAGAGTGGTACGCCGGTGTAGTTCCGGGCGGACTTATGGTCGTGCACATAGTCCGAAGTCGGGGAAAGCATGCACGGGTACCAGTAGATCGAGACTGTGCACTTATGTTTATGGTGTCCAGGGGTTGCCACCCTAGGGCTTGATACACCCGACGGGAGACCCGGCATAGTCTGACTACAATTATGTTTGGGCCGTATTGACACCAACACGTGACGAGTTAGGCTTAGGGAGCCGATCGACTAGACCGTTTGGTTGGACCTTGTATTAGGGTCATTTCATGTTATTGGGCCAAAGCTTGGGCCAAGGGATCAATACTTGTTTATTCCAGTCATGTTAGTTCGCTAGTACACCTGTGGTGCGAAACCTTAAACCTGAATTATGCGATGACACCTTTATTTACCTTGTTAGTTAATCACCATGCTAGTATGTTGTTATCCTTATGATCATACCTGCTTCTCATGCCAGTTAACTTTATCAGTTTTCATTGATTGTAGTAGGGCTTACTCAGTCTTTTTGACTGACCTGTTTTCTTTCGCCTCTTTTCTTCCGTTTCCCCCCAGGTTCTCAGGGAGGGAATACTGGAGCTTAGCTGGATTTCTGATCGCTTGCTTGTGGGATTTTAGCTCATGTACGGTCTTGACATGAAGCTAGCTATGGTTATCACTTATTTTGGGGATAGCACTTATGTATTTCAGTTTTTCAGGAGTGTTGTTTTTATCTAGACTTGTTTATTTGGAAAGTTATGTTGTACCAGACTTGTTTTGAAATGGTTTGAAATCTTCCGCTGTTTTACTTATCTTATTTACTCTATTTACATATATACATATGTTCTTGTTCTGCCTTGATATATCATTATGCATGTTTACCTGATTCAAACGCCCCTCCAAAGTCAGAGTGCTTGCAAGAGTCACCCTGGCGGAGGTGGGGTGTTACATTTGGTATCAGAGCATATGGTTTACGAGAAGGAACAAAAAGGTTTTTAGAAAACTTTTGGAAAACTATTTTCAAAATCAAGTATAAAGTATTTTCCAAAGAAAAGTCTAGTTTGTTTTAAAGGCTATTCCCCAAAAAGCCATTAGCAAAATTCCTTCGTTTTTCTCCATTCCGAATCTGTCTTTTTCTTCGTTTTCAGTATGGCCGATAACTTTGCTATTCTGGAGGGAGTGCACGTACCTGTTTGGTATAGGAGACTTTTGGAGGCTAGGGCGACCGAAGCCTGCCCCGCAGATGTTCCTCCTCCTCCTCCTCCAGTAGTTAATGTTCCTCCTCCTGTCGCTAATGTTCCTCCTCCTCCTATCGCTGAGGTTCCTCTTCCTCCTCCCCCTCAGCATCCTCAAGCTGACTTCGCAAAGACTTGCAAAGATTTCAAAGCAATGGGTGGCAAGAACTTTCAAGGCACTGAGACTTTTGTAGAGGCCAGAAATTGGTTGAAAGAGACCGAAGATTTATTTGCTATCTTTGGGTTAGATGATCAGAGGAAGATCTTGTTGGCGGTTTGGCTTATGAAGGATGAAGCCACTTATTGGTGGGAAGTCACCAATGGTACTAGGCCTGTTGAGACTTGGGCCGATTTCAGGGCAAGGTTCGTGCTTAAGTTTCTATCTTCTGCTGAGGAGAATCTGCAAATGGAGAGGTTCATAACTTTGAAACAAGGAGATATGTCTGTCAAAGAATATGTGAACAAGTTCAATCAGTTAGCTCGTTTTGGCTTGGATATGGTGAATACTCCTCAGAAGAAGGCTCTTCGTTTTGCTAGAGGATTGAATGAGCCGTTGCAGGGATTGGCTATGTCACATATTCCCCATGGGGCCACGTTTGAGAGTTTGGTTGATATGGCGTTACTTCAGGGAGATGTCAAGAAAGAGACCAAGATGAATGATACTCAAGCCAAGAAGACTGATTCCCAGGGGAAAGGAAATCAGGGTAATCCAAGTGGTCAGGGCAGTCAAGGCAATCAGAACAAGAACAAGAGTCAAGGCAACAAGGGGAACAACAACAAGGGCAAGAACAACAAGGGGAAGTGCCATTATTGCGGTTCAGTTGGGCATCTTATTAAGGATTGTAAGAAGAGGAAAAGGAAGAATGGTGAATGCTTTTTCTGCGGAGAGACTGGACATTTCAGTAAGGATTTCCCAAAGAAGCGAGGGCAAGGCCAGGGTCAGACTCAGCGTGCTGGACCTTCAGGAGGGCAAGTTCATGCTCTCAATACCGCTCCAGTTCCCGATCGAGGTAGTATTTCTGTTGAGAGCCTTGTATATATTTCTGATTTTCCAGTTCGTACCTTGTTTGATTCTGGTGCATCGCATAGCTTTATCTCATTTGATCTTGTTGATAGTTTGCACCTTAGTACTAGCTTGGTAGATGATCCCGTCTGTATCTCAAATCCAATTGGGGGTTCCGCCCAATTGTCTATGATATGTGGGGATTTGAGGATCTCTATACTGAGTGTAGAGTTCTTGTGCAGTGCTTATGTTCTTGGTTTTAGGGGATACGGATTGATATTGGGCATGGATTGGTTGTCCAGATATGGAGCCATCCTTGATTGTGAGCATAGGGTTGTGAGGCTCGTGACTCGTCTCGGAAACACCCTAGAGATTTCTTGTGATCCGAGAGGTCCCGTCATGTTGTGCTATCTTGAATCACTTGACTCGTCAATGGAAACTCTTCAGTCTGTGAGAGTGGTTCGAGAGTATCCGGATGTTTTTGATGAAGTTAGGGGGTTGCCCCCTAAGCGAGAGATTGATTTCCGCATTTATCTGGTGGATAATGCAAAGCCGGTTTCTTTGCCCGTTCGGCACATGGCTCCGCGTGAAAGGCGGGAGCTAAGTAAGCAAGTGAAGGAGTTGCTTGAGAAGAACTTCATTAGACGAAGTATATCTGAATGGGGAGCGCCTGTGGTATTTGCTACCAAGGCAGACGGTTCTCTCCGACTTTGTGTTGATTATCGAGAGTTGAATAAGCTGACTAAGAAGAACAGACACCCGTTACCGAGGATTGATGATCTCTTTGACCAGCTTGTCGGTGCTTCTGTTTTCTCTCAGCTTGATCTTGCTACTGGATTCCATCAGCTCAGGGTAGCTGAAGATAGTATAGACAAGACTGCGTTCAGGACTCCAGATGGATTCTTCGAATGGCTTGTCATGCCGTTCGGCTTGACTAATGCACCCGCATATTTCGTGGACTTGATGAGTAGGGTGTTCAGGGAGTTCTTGAACAAGTTTGTCGTGGTCTTCGTAGATGATATTCTGATCTTCTCTAAGGATGAGGAAGAGCACGCAAGGCATCTCGTGGAGGTGATGGATACGCTTAGAGCGCATCAGTTGAAGGCCAAGTTCTCCAAGTGTCACTTTTGGAGAAGGGAAGTTAGATTCCTTGGGCATATAGTATCTAAGCAAGGCTTAGCGGTGGATCCCGCTAAGGTAGTTGCAGTTCAGGATTGGAAGACTCCAAGAAATACAACCGAAGTGAGAAGTTTTCTAGGTCTTGCGGGTTTTTACTGGAAGTTCATCAAGGACTTCGCGAAGATATCCGCTCCTCTCACTAAATTGACGAAGAAGAATTTAGTTTTTGCTTGGAGCATAGAATGCGAGCTTGCTTTTCAGAAGCTCAAGAGAGCTCTCACATCAGCACCTGTTCTAGCTTTGTCCGATGGAGGGAAGTTATTTACAGTATACACTGATGCATGTGGCACGGGGTTAGGAGCTGTTCTGATGCAAGAAGGAAGAGTGATATGCTTTGGCGGTAGACAACTCAAAGTGCATGAGAAGAATTATCCCACTCATGACTTAGAGTTGGCAGCAATAGTATATGCACTCAAGGCTTGGCGCCATTATCTTCTGGGCGAAAGATTTGTGCTTTATACCGATCACAAGTCATTGAAGTATCTCTTTTCTCAGAAGGATCTGAATCTGAGGCAACAAAGATGGATGGAATTCTTGGCGTCCTACGATTTTGAGATAGCTTATACCCCTGGCAAGGGGAATGTGGTAGCAGATGCATTGAGTAGAAGAAGGTTGACCCTAAGTCCTCTATTCGTTGATATAAAGAATTTAGAGTATGTGGCAACCTTTGATTTCTCTTTGGCGATTGAGTCGATGACCGGTTCTTTAGCATCTCTGGAACTCAGACCTACCCTTCTTGATCAAGTTGGGGCTTCGCAGAGAGAAGACCCTCAGATAGTTGAGATTATGGATAAGCTGATTCGAGGAGAGGCGTCTAGTCATCTCGCTCGATATTCTATTGATGACAAGGGTTGGCTGAGGAGATACGGAAGGTTATGTGTTCCAATGGTAGAAGATTTAGTAAGAAAAGTTCTTGAGGAATCGCATCGCTCTAAGTTGACTATACATCCGGGCGGCGATAAGATGTATAAAGATATGAAGCGCATTTTCTTTTGGCCTGGGATGAAGAAGGATGTGGCAGAGTTTGTCTCTAGATGTATCATTTGCCAGCAAGTTAAGGCCGAGTCGAAGAAGCCCGGTGGGCTATTGCATCCTCTAGACGTTCCACTTTGGAAGTGGGAGAGTATTTCCATGGATTTTATCGATGGGCTACCAAGGTCAAGGAAAGGGAATACGAGCATTTGGGTTATTGTGGACAGACTTACGAAGAGTGCTCATTTCATTCCGGTGAAGAGCAAGAGGACCGCATCTTGGCTAGCGTCTGTATATCTTCGTGAGATTGTGAGACTACATGGAGTCCCTTCTAGTATAGTCAGTGACCGTGACCCAATCTTTACAAGTCAATTCTGGAATAGCTTGCAAGAAGCTATGGGCACGAGGTTGAATCTAAGTACGGCTTATCACCCACAGACGGACGGTCAAACCGAAAGGGTGAATAGGGTACTCGAGGATCTGTTGAGGCTTTGTATTCTGGATTTTGGTGGTACTTGGGAAGACCATCTTCCTCTTGTTGAGTTTGCATATAATAACAGTTATCAGGCAAGCATAGGGATGGCACCATTCGAAGCTTTATATGGGAGGCCGTGCAAGTCGCCTACATGTTGGTGGGAGACTACAGATGAGCTTATACTTGGGCCTGATATGATCAGAGATACATTCGAGAAGATCGAGTTGATTCGGAGACGGATGAAAGCGGCCCAAGACCGACAGAAATCCTATGCTGATAAGCGAAGAACTGATTTGGAGTTTGATGTTGGGGATATGGTTTTCGTGAAGGTTTCTCCTTTGCGGAATGTGGTCCGATTTGGAGCCGTTGGGAAGTTAGCACCGAGGTTTGTTGGACCATTCCCTATTATAGAGAGGATCGGGCAGATGGCTTATAGAGTGGAGTTGCCCGAGAAGCTTGTCGGAGTACACGATATTTTTCATGTCTCGCATCTCCGAAAGTGTTTACATGAATCAGCAGAGGTTGTTGAGCCAAGTGTTCTGAAAGATGTGGAAGTGGAGAAAGAGGCTACCTTGAGGAGAGCTCCGATTCGTATCTTGGGGACGGAGACCAAGAAGCTAAGGAATCGAGAGGTCAAGTTGGTGAAGGTTCAATGGGGTGAAGCCGAAGAAGACGCAACTTGGGAAACCGAGGAGAAGATGCGTGGGCTTTATCCATTCCTTTTTTAGGGTACACTCTCAATCTCTTTTCTTTGATAGCATATCTTTCTCTTTGCTATCCATGTTTATCTAGTTTATCGTGTTAATCTTGTCATGAGAACCTTAGGTAGAAACCCTTTGGATGAAACATGTGTTTGAAACATGTTACGCTTGATGGTTGCAAGTGGTTGCAAGTGTTTGCAAGTGGTTACTCGTGGATGCATTATACACGTTAGGCACTAGATCGGCTCACACACTCCTCATCTTGCATATGCATGAGTGTTTATGCTTATTCATGGATGAAAATTTTTGTGTTATCACATGGATGTTGCATATGGATGTATGTTATGTGCACACATATAGATGTTATACATTATGTTAAGAATTGCATACATATGGATTCATTTCACTAACATAATTTGCATTGATGATATTTGCATTAGATAAATACATATACACACACCTTTGCATATGTTCATACAACATTTAGAATCTTGTAAGGACAATGATTGCTCGTGGATGATGTTTTGAGTAGATGGATGATTGGATGGTAGGATACGTTCTTCCCAACTTGAAGATTTCGGGGATGAAATCCTTTAAGGAGGGGAGAATGTAACAACCCGTATTTTCAATAACCTGTTATAACATATGATCGAGGCAGAATTTAATTTATAAATCTGAATCAAGGGAAACGGGCTATGCCATTGCGTTCGTCTCAGAAAAATACGCGAAATAGAGTCCGAGTTTTCGAAAATCGGAGTCCGTATGACCCGATTAAGGCCCAACAAAGTTTTCAGAAAATTCAAAGTAAAAACAGATTTCAAATTCAAGATTGAATTTGGAAATTTGGGCCAGTTTGGGCCAGGCGGGAAAATTCCCGCCAGAGCACCCAAGTCGACAGCCCTGTCGACTTGGGAGTCGACTTGGTTGGACCCAAGTCGACAGCCCTGTCGACTTGGCTGTCGACTTGGTCCAGCCGGGCTGTTTAGCCTGGTGCACCATTTAGAGATTGTGTTGAGCTTGGGGGCCAGATTCGGTTTTGAGGGCTGAGATTGCAACTAGGGTTTAATCCTATGGCCTAAAACACTTGCCTAATCTATAAATAAGACCCTAAGCTAGCCCTAAACCATCATTAATCAACCCTACAACTAAACTATGGCAAAATCAATCCTCTCATGGCCTCCACTCTCTTCACAAAATTTCTAAAATTATTTCTATGAAAGATTTTCCATGCATACAAGTGTTTTCAAGCTTGTATAAGTGTCATTAGCTTGCATTCAAGTCAAGTTTCTATATTTGCATCATAAAGAAAGAGTTTTGATCATTTTGGCTCAAGGGTTTTGCTTGCATTTTGGGTTTATTTGATTTCATAAGGGCTTTGGCATTGTAAGCCCTATTCTACTTTCATACTTAAACTCTAAAGTTAAATGTATGATATGCAAGTTTGCCATGACATGCAAGTTTACTATGATGTGTTATGCAAGTTTACTATGATGTGTTATGCAAGTTTACTATGATGTGTTATGCAAGTTCATCAAGTTATGTTATGCAAGTCTGATATGCAAGTTTGTCATATGATATGCAAGTTGTGTTATGCAAGTTTGGGTTGATCCATTTTGTTCATGTTATCATGTTATGCAAGCTTATCTTGAGTATGTGAACATAAAGCTTTAAGCTTTAGGCTAAAGGTTGCATTTTGGCAACATGTAAGTTATCATATCCCTTATGATAACTTGCATGTGAGGCTAAATGCGAACTTATGGCCATTTCTACATGTCATTTAGCACCATGTATCACCAATATGCCAAGTTTGGTTTTATGCATGCTTTTGAGGCCTAAAAATGTAATATGCACATATGAACATTTCATATGCCACCATGTTAAACTTGTGGCTTCAATACCTTTATGTCATGATTATGCCAAGTTCCCTCTTTCTATCCTTTATGCGCTATTGCGATATGTAAGCGATGGGATTGCGTTTGGGGTTGGGTAAACTTAAAAGACATAAAAACATAAGCTTGGGAATTTACCTATTAAGTTAGGTCTACCCTTTGGGAATTTACCTATTAAGTTAGGTCTACCCAAATGCTTGAAAACTTGTAACATGTTTTGGAAACATGATGGACATGACACTTAGAAAAGATAAGTGTGACCAACTCGAGGTTGGGTTGAGTTTGTAGCGTAAACCTACCCGGAACCGACCGGCTTAACTAGTTGCTACAAACAATAGGACCCAATGTGGGAAGTTGGCCATGTTGTACCTTGGACCCGAGGTTAGACCAAGTTGTGGTGTAAAGCTACCCGGACCCGTCCGGCTTAACTAGTAACCACAACAAGGTCTAATGTGAGAGGTTAAGGCACATTAATTAATTAATGCCTCGTGATTAGGGTTAAGTCATGATCCACTTAATACTTAACCAAATTGGGCTTGGTAGATTAATCAGGGTTAAGTCGTGAACTCATCGTTACACTTAACCAAGTTAATCCATGATTAGCAAGAGGGTTAAACCATACTTAACCCACTAGAAATATCCTAGCAATGGGGGTCCACTCCAGCAATAATCCCAAGTTCGTATCATCATGGCCCTAGGGTCTAGGCTAGGGTGTGGGGCACGAATTACTGAACTGGAGGTAAGCGACCAAAAGCGACGGCAGAGTGGTACGCCGGTGTAGTTTCGGGCGGACTTATGGTCGTGCACATAGTCCGAAGCCGGGGAAAGCATGCACGGGTACCAGTAGATCGAGACTGTGCACTTATGTTTATGGTGTCCAGGGGTTGCCACCCTAGGGCTTAATACACCCGACGGGAGACCCGACACAGTCTGACTACAATTATGTTTGGGCCGTATTGACACCAACACGTGACGAGTTAGGCTTAGGGAGCCGATCGACTAGACCGTTTGGTTGGACCTTGTATTAGGGTCATTTCATGTTATTGGGCCAAAGCTTGGGCCAAGGGATCAATACTTGTTTATTCCAGTCATGTTAGTTCGCTAGTACACCTATGGTGCAAAACCTTAAACCTGAATTATGCGATGACACCTTTATCTACCTTGTTAGTTAATCACCAAGCTAGTATGTTGTTATCCTTATGATCATACCTGCTTCTCATGCCAGTTAACTTTATCAGTTTTCATTGATTGTAGTAGGGCTTACTCAGTCTTTTTGACTGACCTGTTTTCTTTCGCCTCTTTTCTTCCGTTTCCCCCCCCCCAGGTTCTCAGGGAGGGAATACTGGAGCTTAGCTGGATTTCTGATCGCTTGCTTGTGGGATTTTAGCTCATGTACGGTCTTGACATGAAGCTAGCTATAGTTATCACTTATTTTGGGGATAGCACTTATGTATTTCAGTTTTTCAGGAGTGTTGTTTTTATCTAGACTTGTTTATTTGGAAAGTTATGTTGTACCAGACTTGTTTTGAAATGGTTTGAAATCTTCCGCTGTTTTACTTATCTTATTTACTCTGTTTACATATATACATATGTTCTTGTTCTGCCTTGATATACCATTATGCATGTTTACCTGATTCAAACGCCCCTCCAAAGTCAGAGTGCTTGCAAGAGTCACCCTGGCGGAGGTGGGGTGTTACATATAACGTATATATTATATACGTCGTCGTTAGAATATAAATAATTATATATAATTATAAATAGAATTGAAAATGGCGCGGTAGTTCGATAATTCGATTTCAAACTTCAATTGAACGTACCGGGTGCAAAACAAACCGGATTTTAGTGAAACCAAAAATAATAGTATCTAATTGGGAATATCTTTCCAACGAATCCGAAAAATCAAGATTTCATAGCGGGAATCAAAAGATATGTCCAAATTAAAACTCTGAATAGTCGCTTTGGGATTCAGGCCCTTAAAAATAGACATTTTGCAAACGACCTCGGATTACGACGAAACCACTTTTGTTGGGTCCGTGATGTCAAGTTATTGCTAGATTCCAAATTACATAATTTTTCGAATCAATATGTGAGCGTGGCAAAGGAAAACGTGTTTGACCAGTTTCAGTTGATTTTAATCGACTGGAAAATGGCCATTTTTCCAACGGTCTCAGAATTCGATGAAATTAGTTTTGTTAGGACCGTATCGTCAATACGAAGCTAGAAAATATTTTTCTGGAATTTCTAGAGTTCGTATGTGACCCCGGGAAATTGAAATGCGCGTACAAATTCAATATATAGAGTTATATGTTGATTTTGACGAAAACTGATCGAAATGATCGAATCAGCCTACGATACATATCCCATTGTGTTCGGAATGGGGGTAATTAGCTATGGACAATAGGCGGTGGGCCTCGTTTAGAGGTCAAATGAAAAAGTCAACTTTTTGAAATTAATTAAATAAATAAATAAAAACTCTCCCCTTAAATCCCTCTGCCCCCCCCCCCCCCCCGCGTTCGATTTAAAATCAGAAGAAAAAAAAGAGAAAGAGAAGGACGGGGAGGAACCGCGCTCCCCCCAGGGGGCGGCGCCGACCACCAAGGTCACCCCCTTCCCCACGTCGATCCTCCTCCTTCGCGTTCACCTCCTCCTTCTTCCAGCCTTCTCCACGCGCGACGCAAACCCCGACCCACATATGAAACCGCGCCGCCCCGACACCCTAGGCCCACCGCCGCTTTCTCCTCCATCCCCGAACCCCCCCTCTGCCGCCGCCTCCCTCTTCTCTTCTTCCCCCTCTTCCTTTCTTCCCTGACCGCACCCCCTCCCTCCAGTCGAACGCAGCCCCCCCTTCTTCCCCCTGCCCCTCCGCCTCCTCCCCCCCTCAGCAAGCCGCCACCACCCAAACCCCCATTCCCAAGCCGCTGTAAGTTTTTTTTTCTTATTTATTTACTTTGTTTTTATTATTTTTATTTATGTGGAGTAACTAAAAATAATATTCTCAACTGAAATAACCTTGTCGTAAGGTATTCGATCTATATGTATGACCATAGAAGTTATTTTCAGTTTTAGATTGAAAAAAAATTGGATTTTTACTTAGGGGAAATATTAAAAATATGATTTTTATCATACGTGAAATATAAAAATTTGATCTTTATATATGTAGTGAATCAAAAATATGACCTTTATATAATAGAAGATATAAAAATACTATTTTTGTACGTAGTGTATTGAAAATATAATTTCTATAAAATATAAAAATAAAATCTTTATATTTAAAAAGGCGAAATCTTTATATAGAGAATAGTGATGTAAAAATAGAATTTTTATCTATATAGTAGCGTTGTAAAAATAGAATTTTTATCTATATAGTAGCGTTGTTAAAATATAATTTTTATCTATATAATAGCGATGTAAAAATAGAATTTTTATCTATATAGTAGCGAAGTAAAAATGTGATTTTTATAAACATGGCAACAATATAAAAATTCAATTTTTATATATTGAATAGCGAAGTAAAAATTCGATTTTTATATATTGAATAGCGAAGTAAAAATTCGATTTTTATATATTGAATAGCGAAGTAAAAATTCGATTTTTATATATATTGAACAGCAAAGTAAAAATTCGATTTTTATATATGTAGTGAATACGGATGACGAAAGTGACGAAAGAAGAAATGGCGGAGATTTTCTACATATGAAGAGTCGAGACGTTTGGATAGCTATTGGTGAGAACTTCTCACTCTAAATTTCTTTTTCTAGTTATATACATATACTAGGATGCAGACGGTGCTTAGCAGCACCCGACACCCGTCATCCACAGACCATGGATGGCTTGTTTGTTAGATTGATGTGTTGTGAAAATTGTTTGTGATGCTGATGTGAAATAGATAATAAAAGTAGATAGTTGAAATAAATTAATTATCGTTAAAAATATAATTTTTAACGTGAATGTGAATAAATAAATATTTATAAACAAATCAGCCGATTTGTTTATATACACTGATTTGACTGATATTGATTGGGATGATAATTTTTACACATCGCCCAACTGCACAAATAAAAATTTGTGTTTGTTGATTTGAAAGCCCACACGGGTGTTGGGATGATATTAGGCGTACACTAATCCCAATTATTTCATTATATGTCGATCGATTGGTCGACAGACTGTGTAAGCGTTGATTATTTATATTTGATGCTTATGCAGTTGTGTGGTGCACTTTGGATGATGGTTGATAGGTTATCGTTGCTATTATATATACGTGTTGTATGGAATCCATATAATTAACATTATATGGTGATTGATTGGGCCTCATTCCAATCGGGGAAAATAATGAAGATTATAAAAGAAAATTTATGTGTTGAAAATAAAAATAGTCGTGTGTTGAAAGAAATATAGATTCATGTGTTGAATAGAATAAATATTCATTTGTTGAATAGAATGAAGAAGTTTTTGAAAAATATTAAGCCGTGTTGATTAGAAATGCGTTATTTTGACGCAAACGATATTTATATCAATTTTATTCGTTTTATAATGAATATTGAAAAGTGATTTCAAAATTAATATTTTGAAATGAAATTCAAATTAGATTAGATTAAAATTCAAATTGAAATTTTATTGAATCAATGTGAAATGAATTCGAATCGAATAGAAAATGAACTCGATTCGAATTGAATAGAAAGTGAATTTGAATTCGAATTGAATAGAAATGAATTCAAATTGAATTAAATTGAAATTGAATTAAAAACGAATTGAAATCGTTTTGAATGAAATTTAAAACGAACTGAAATTGAATAGAAATCAATTTTGAAATGAATTCGAATTGAAGTAAATAGAAGGTAAATTCAAATTGAATTGAATTAAAACAAATTAGAATTTGAATTGAATTGAAACAAATTTGAATTCGAATTAAATAAAAATTGAAATGAATTCAAATTGAATTGAAATCAAATCGATTTGAGATTGAAGGTGAAGTTGAAATTGTTTTTGAAACAAATTTAGAACTATTTGTAAAATTCGTTTTAAAAAGAAATCGACGAAATATATATAATATATATATATATTATATATATATATAATGGCCTGAATAGAACGCGCCGCACCGCGGTAGTTCATGAATTTCGACCATTGACTTCTAATTGACGTTGCGGGAGATCCGACCGTCGGATTCTCCTAAAATCGGAACCGTTGGGTTCGTATCGAAAATAGCTTTCCAATGAATATTAGAAATTTAAAATCTAACGGTTGGATTTGGAATTATGTCCAAATCAAATTTGGAAAAGGTCGCTGTAAGTGCAGTTCGATGGCCGTTGTTGGAAATTGTAACGACCCAGAAAATCTGAACTAATTTAAAATTTTTAAATTGGCTAAAATAATGGATTTTAAATATTTAAAATAAATATTTTAAATAATGGCGATGAAAACTGAGTTTGAATCGACATTTGAAAACGAATATAATTAATTATAATTATATATAGAATTGAAAATGGCGCGGTAGTCCGATAATTCGATTTCAAACTTCAATGGAATATACCGGGTGCAAAACAATCCGGATTTTAGTGAAACCAAAAATATTGGAATCTAATTGATAATATCTTTCTAACGAATCTGACAAATCGAAATTTGATAGCGGGAATCAAAAGATATGTCCAGTTGAAAATTCTGAATAGTCGCTATGGAATTCAGGCCCTTAAAAATGGACATTTTGCAAATGACCTCGGATTTCGACGAAACCACTTTTGTTAGATCCATAGTGTCAAGTTATTGTTAGGTTTCAAATTTCATAATTTTTCGAATCAATATGTGAGCGTGGCAAGGGAAAACGCGTTTGACCAGTTTCTGTTGATTTTAATCGACTGGAAATTGGCCATTTTTCCAACGGCCTCAGAATTCGACGAAACTAGTTTTGTTAGGACCGTATCGTCAATACGAAGCTAGAAAATATTTTTCTGGAATTTTTCTAGTTAGTATGTGACCCCGGTAATTTGAAATGTGCGTTTAAAATTCAATATAATGATTTAAATGAAAATTCAAAAGGAAACTGATTGTAACGATCAAATCAGCTTGCGATACGTATCCCATTGTGTTCGGAATGGGGGTAAAACGCTATGGGCGACAGGCGGTGGGCCTCGTTTCGAGGTCGTGGGTAAAAGTCAACTTTATGCAATAAAAATATATATATATATATATATTTTTAATTCCCTCTCCCCTTCATCTTCCTGCCCCCCCCCCCCCCCCCCCCGACTTCATTTAAGAGAAACAAACGAAAGAAGAAAAAAAAAACCCTAAAAACTATCGACCGCCTCCCTCAGGCGAACGCCGCCGACGAAGACTATCGACCGCCCCCCTCCCCAGACCGCACGAGCGCGACGAAGACGAGCGCCCCCCTTCTTCGAATTCAAACCACCACCGAAGACCACCCACCTCCAGCGCCTCCTGCCGTCGCCCTCCCTGAAGCATCGCGACGCCTCCCCGACGCCGCCAAGAGCAGAGCAGCCCCCCCCCCTTCGCGGATCAAGGTGAGTATTTAGGTTATTTTATTTTTAATTTTATTCTGTAAAACTGATTTTTTTAAAAACATTTAAAAACTGATATTAGAATAGGTTTAAATCTGATTTTTTTTTTATAAAGGAAAATCTGATTTTTTATAAAGGATAAAAACTGATTTTTCAATTATAGTAAAACTGAAATTTTTAAAAGTATAAAAACTGATTTTGTTTAAAAATAAAAACTGATTTTGTTTTAAAAATAAAAAAAAACTGATTTTGTTTAAAAGTAAAAACTTTAAATAGGAAAAAGGTTTAATCTTTAAAGAGAAAAAGGATTTGAACTTTAAGAAGTAAAAATCAGATTTTTAGATATTGAAAGTCGAAGTAAAAATCATATTTTTATATACTGAATAGCGTGGTAAAAATTCGATTTTTATATATTGAATAGCATCGTAAAAATTCGATTTTTACATATGTAGAGAATACGGGTGAAAGCGACAAAAAGGCGAAGATTTCTCTAAAGGAAGAGTCGTAGTATTGGATAGCTATTGGTGAGATTTCTGATTTAAAAATATTATATATGTGTGTGAAATGAAAGTGAATTGCTATATTTATATATATATATATATATATATATATATATATATATATATATATACGCCCCTCGTCCACAAACCATGGACGATATTTATTGGTTGAAATTGTTGTGAAAATTGATTGATAGCGAATGATTGTTTGGGATTGTTTATGATTGATATTGGTTGATTGTGGTTGAAAAATACCCATTTGTGGTTGAGAAATATTTGGTTGAAACCACATAGGATTAGTTTGTGGAAATGAAATAAATATATACATGCCGCCTGCGTGCGAACTAGATGCATGAACCCCATTGTCAAAAACCGCGAGGTTTTAAGGTAGAGCGAGGAGCCGTACTAGGGACGGTGCCGGTTTAACTACCCTGCCGTTATGCTGCCGAAATTTTGAATAATATTCTTGTGTTTGAATTATTTTCATATGCTTAAACTATATTTATTCATTGTATGGAAAACATTCATGTGTTGAATTGATATTCATTCGTTGATTAGAAATTCATGTGTTGAATGGTATTCATATTTTGAAATAAATTGTTCGATAATAAAAATCACATTTTTATCTATATATAGAAACTATAGAAAACATTCATGTGTTGAATTGATATTCATTCGTTGATTAGAAATTCATGTGTTGAATGGTATTCATATTTTGAAATAAATTGTTCGATAATAAAAATCACATTTTTATCTATATATAGAAACTATAGAAAACATTCATGTGTTGAATTGATATTCATTCTTTGTTTAGAAATTCATGTGTTGAATGGTATTCCTATTTTGAAATAAATTGTTCGATAATAAAAATCACATTTTTATCTATATATAGAAACTATAGAAAACATTCATGTGTTGAATTGATATTCATTCGTTGTTTAGAAATTCATGTGTTGAATGGTATTCATATTTTGAAATAAATTGTTTGATAATAAAAATCGCCTTTTATCGACTATATGAACTGTGTAAAATAATCTCGTTTTAAAAAGAAATGGTTTGATGATAAAAAATCCTATTTTTATCACCTATATGAACTATATAGAAAAATAGTGTTTTGAAATGAATTGTTTTACAATAAAAATCACATTTTTATTGTATGCATAAATCGTTGAAATGTGAAGTGTTAAAAATAGCCACTTGTTCAAAATAAACATATATGAGTTGAAATATTCATTAATTAGCTAATGAAATGATTTGCACCTATTTATGTAACATTAGAATGAATGGAGTTTTTAAACCAAATAGAAATCAAATATGAAGTCGAATAGAAATTGATAAATGATAAGAACTGTATATATATGTACATGCAATATTCATTGAACAGGTTATAGTAAAGGGGCTAGAGAAGAGGAATAAAATTTTGTGCCCGACAAATAGGTACACATTTACTGATTTGTTTGGGTGATGATTTTGAGCCTGTTGGCTAGCCGCTTGGCTTTTTCTTTTTCTTTTTGAGATTAGAAGGACCGGGAACGCTATTTGCGATTTCCCGATGCTCCCGGTGCAGGGGAGGTTATGGCGAAATTTTTCCAAAATTTAAGGCGTTAGAAAAATATTAGAAGTGAAAACGATTTGGAAATCATTGAATGAACTATATTTATATAAATATATAAATATAAATAAAATTAAAACGAAACGAGGCCGTGCAGTTCGTATTTTGAAACCGTGATTTCAAACGACTAGTGCGGGAAATCCGACCATTGGATTTTCCCGAAATCTCAACCGTCGGGTTCGCCTTGGAAATATCTTTCCAACGGCACCAACCTTGTAAAAATCCAACGGTTGGATTGTCTGGAATGTTTAATTCAAATCTGAAGAAAAACAGCGCCAGAAGCGATTATATTTATATAAATATAAATATAATTATATATTTAATCGAATAACGACGCTGCAGTTCGTATTTTGAAATCGAAAATTCAAACGATTGTACCGGGAGATCCGACCGTCGGATTTTCCCGAAACTGGAACCGTTGGATTCGTTTTGAAAAGACCTTTCTAATGATGTAAATTTTGTGAAGATCCAACGGTTAGATTTTCAGATATGTGTAAATCAAATCTGAAGAAAAACAGCGCCACGGCCGCTGTATGGCCCGAAGCGTCGTTTTGAATAAAATGGCTATTTTAAAATAAATAAAAATAGCGATAAATAGTTATAAAATATCGTAAGCGATATGGAATGGAAATAAACTGAATTTGCTTGATTTATGTGGCTTTTGATGGTTGAATGTGTTTGGTGTGGAAATTACATTAAAGAACGAAATTGGTGTTGTCGAATAATTTAACCATTGAAATAAATTGATTTGAAATTCTAAATATACGTGAATTATTTGAAAAAGCCGAGTTAATTCTCATTTCAAATAATTGATCGACGATTGAAAGTCGAAGATGAAGACGATGGTCGAAGACCGGAGATCTTCACCTCGTTTGGATGGTAACCGAGGTCCTGATTGGGAGGCATCCCGAAATATGGATAATGAGTGGTGATCGTCCAGACGTACGTGGTGATCGATGGGTTTGCGAGGTATTTAGTGCCTCCGGTTTCGTTCAGACCCAGAACGGACTTGTAAACGGACTGTGTGTCTGACATTGGAGTTTATTCTGTGTTGATTGATTTCTGTTAAATATACATCTGTTTGGCGGCGAAGAATTTATTCTTTTGCTTAACTCCCTTCTCTGAGACGCACGAGCTCAGGGGTTGTATATCGATGGACATCAGTCGCATGGCATGAATTGCCTGTGTGGCATGCTAAGATGCAGTGATCAGGGCTTCTGTTGAAAAGCAAAGTCTTGTGGTGATGATCAAAGCACCGCCTGTGTGGCATAGCTTTGTGTATAACGTGAATTCGCGAGCCTCACACCCCGGTATGAACCTAAAACGGGAGAGGACATCAGGGAGGGCCTGCGTTTCTTCCTAGCTAGGGTGGTGTCAGTGACCTACCAGCCCTGACATTTATATACTTTTCACCTATGTGGTTGTTGCTGTTGCGAGGCGCCTCGGTTTGATCGTACGATCCGGGTCCGATGGAGTCATTCGTTGGCTCGTTTACGCCCCAAAGGGCGGGGAAACGCATGGTTCAGGCATTTTAATCCACATCGGTGGACCGGCCCTGACGATCCAAGGGTCACTCGAGCTCTGATCCTGAGACTCGGGCTAGGCAGTCTCGAATGCGGTAAGGACTATCTTTTGCCTTGGTTCATGACGGAAATCCAATTTCCAAATACGTGACGATGCAGTTTCGATTGTATATATACCTATTTGGCGACATAGTGGCATGGGACGCTCATGTCGTCTATGATTGATAGTTATGATTTGAAATTGTTTTCAAAACATATAAACACTAGGAATAATATCAAATGCCTTTGTTTTATTCGTATCAAGCATATTTTGGCCGTTATAAGGTAAAAACTCTATCCTCCGGTTTGCGTTGCATTGTGTGATGGGAACTGAGTCTTATAACGGCTTCATTTTATAAAAAGCATAGCGATGTTTAAAAGAAGGATTTGTTTTAAAGCACTGGCAATCCAATGGAGTAAACCCGTTCCACGAAAGTGGCGTGGTCCTGTGATTAGCCAATTATATATGTGTTGAGTGGATTTCTCATACCAGTCCTTGTTGCTGGCCCTGTGTGGGCTGGGTACGCGTGATAGGGGGTTCTCGCTTCGCAGTTTGGTGGCGAACGGGAGACTCTTACCCCTACATGTCCCTGTTGAGGGTTGGTTCGCCAGTGGGCGCGAGACTCGAGAGGGTCGCCGTAAAACAAGTGGTTGGGGTACCATTGGGAGCCACGGTGAGTTTTACCTGCTGTACTGGAGGATGAAGGGATGGTTGCAAAGCCTACCGCGAAATTTTTTCTACACGGGCAGCCTTGTATTCAGGTTTAGCTGGTTCTTTCTGGATAGCTGGAGCTGAAGATGGATTCTATCATTTATTTCTTTTTATGCTGTTCAGCTCCTATTGTACATATTTTGTTTATTTCCGCTGTAGACATTTATGTATAGCTGAACTGTATTTGTACTAAGTAAGATCCTGTATACTGTGTAACTCTGATGATTACTTTTATCCAGTATATTTTGTTGTTCATTCTGGTGTATTTATTTAATTCTGTTCTGCTATTATATGTTTCTGTGTTATATTCCAAAGATAACCTTGTTTCCGTGAGAACGGGAATTCGGGTCGTCTCATCGTGGTATCAGAGCTTTGGTTAAGCTTAGTTCTGGAATATAACATTTGAACGAACTCGTCAGAAATAGAACCAGTAGTGTTCTAGGATGGGTAACTCCATACAGATAGGATCAGTAATATCCTAGTATGAGTATAGCAGAATCAGAACAACTCGTTAGAGATGGGGTCAGAAGTGCCTCAGAACGAGTCGAGAGTAATATGTTTTAAATAACGTATTTGTGATTATATTTATATATAGTCTGGTTTTAAAAATATAATTTTTGAATATATAAAATATATATATTTGAAAAGTTAAAAAGGTTAAAAACAATTGGATTGGTTGTTGTATTGTGTGATTGTAGATTTATCAAACCACTTTCGACTTTGTTCCTTTTCGGGGACGAAAAGTTTTAAGTGGGGGAGATTGTAACGACCCAGAAAATCTGAACCAATTTAAAATTTTTAAATTGGCTAAAATAATGGATTTTAAATATTTAAAATAAATATTTTAAATAATGGCGATGAAAACTGAGTTTGAATCGACATTTGAAAACGAATATAATTAATTATCATTATATATAGAATTGAAAATGGCGCGGTAGTCCGATAATTCGATTTCAAACTTCAATGGAATATACCGGGTGCAAAACAATCCGGATTTTAGTGAAACCAAAAATAATGGAATCTAATTGATAATATCTTTCTAACGAATCTGACAAATCGAAATTTGATAGCGGGAATCAAAAGATATGTCCAGTTGAAAATTCTGAATAGTCGCTATGGAATTCAGGCCCTTAAAAATGGACATTTTGCAAATGACCTCGGATTTCAACGAAACCACTTTTGTTAGATCCATAGTGTCAAGTTATTGTTAGGTTTCAAATTTCATAATTTTTCGAATCAATATGTGAGCATGGCAAGGGAAAACGCGTTTGACCAGTTTCTGTTGATTTTAATCGACTGGAAATTGGCCATTTTTCCAACGGCCTCAGAATTCGACGAAACTAGTTTTGTTAGGACCGTATCGTCAATACGAAGCTAGAAAATATTTTTCTGGAATTTTTCTAGTTAGTATGTGACCCCGGTAATTTGAAATGTGCGTTTAAAATTCAATATAATGATTTAAATGAAAATTCAAAAGGAAACTGATTGTAACGATCAAATCAGCTTGCGATACATATCCCATTGTGTTCGGAATGGGGGTAAAACGCTATGGGCGACAGGCGGTGGGCCTCGTTTCGAGGTCGTGGGTAAAAGTCAACTTTATGCAATAAAAAAAAAAAAAAAATTTAATTCCCTCTCCCCTTCATCTTCCTGGCCCCCCCCCGACTTCATTTAACAGAAACAAACGAAAGAAAAAAAAACCCTAAAAACTATCGACCGCCTCCCTCCGGCGAACGCCGCCGACGAAGACTATCGACCGCCCCCCTCCCCAGACCGCACGAGCGCGACGAAGACGAGCGCCCCCCCTTCTTCGAATTCAAACCACCACCGAAGACCACCCACCTCCAGCGCCTCCTGCCGTCGCCCTCCCTGAAGCATCGCGACGCCTCCCAGACGCCGCCAAGAGCAGAGCAGCCCCCCCCTTCGCGGATCAAGGTGAGTATTTAGGTTATTTTATTTTTAATTTTATTCTGTAAAACTGATTTTTTCAAAAACATTTAAAAACTGATATTAGAATAGGTTTAAATCTGATTTTTTTTTTATAAAGGAAAATCTGATTTTTTATAAAGGATAAAAACTGATTTTTCAATTATAGTAAAACTGAAATTTTTAAAAGTATAAAAACTGATTTTGTTTAAAAATAAAAACTGATTTTGTTTTAAAAATAAAAAAAAACTGATTTTGTTTAAAAGTAAAAACTTTAAATAGGAAAAAGGTTTAATCTTTAAAGAGAAAAAGGATTTGAACTTTAAGAAGTAAAAATCAGATTTTTAGATATTGAAAGTCGAAGTAAAAATCATATTTTTATATATTGAATAGCGTGGTAAAAATTCGATTTTTATATATTGAATAGCATCGTAAAAATTCGATTTTTACATATGTAGAGAATACGGGTGAAAGCGACAAAAAGGCGAAGATTTCTCTAAAGGAAGAGTCGTAGTATTGGATAGCTATTGGTGAGATTTCTGATTTAAAAATATTATATATGTGTGTGAAATGAAAGTGAATTGCTATATATTTATATATATATATATACGCCCCTCGTCCACAAACCATGGACGATATTTATTGGTTGAAATTGTTGTGAAAATTGATTGATAGCGAATGATTGTTTGGGATTGTTTATGATTGATATTGGTTGATTGTGGTTGAAAAATACCCATTTGTGGTTGAGAAATATTTGGTTGAAACCACATAGGATTAGTTTGCGGAAATGAAATAAATATATACATGCCGCCTGCGTGCGAACTAGATGCATGAACCCCATTGTCAAAAACCGCGAGGTTTTAAGGTAGAGCGAGGAGCCGTACTAGGGACGGTGCCGGTTTAACTACCCTGCCGTTATGCTGCCGAAATTTTGAATAATATTCTTGTGTTTGAATTATTTTCATATGCTTAAACTATATTTATTCATTGTATGGAAAACATTCATGTGTTGAATTGATATTCATTCGTTGATTAGAAATTCATGTGTTGAATGGTATTCATATTTTGAAATAAATTGTTCGATAATAAAAATCACATTTTTATCTATATATAGAAACTATAGAAAACATTCATGTGTTGAATTGATATTCATTCGTTGATTAGAAATTCATGTGTTGAATGGTATTCATATTTTGAAATAAATTGTTCGATAATAAAAATCACATTTTTATCTATATATAGAAACTATAGAAAACATTCATGTGTTGAATTGATATTCATTCGTTGTTTAGAAATTCATGTGTTGAATGGTATTCCTATTTTGAAATAAATTGTTCGATAATAAAAATCACATTTTTATCTATATATAGAAACTATAGAAAACATTCATGTGTTGAATTGATATTCATTCGTTGTTTAGAAATTCATGTGTTGAATGGTATTCATATTTTGAAATAAATTGTTTGATAATAAAAATCGCCTTTTATCGACTATATTAACTGTGTAAAATAATCTCGTTTTAAAAAGAAATGGTTTGATGATAAAAAATCCTATTTTTATCACCTATATGAACTATATAGAAAAATAGTGTTTTGAAATGAATTGTTTTACAATAAAAATCACATTTTTATTGTATGCATAAATCGTTGAAATGTGAAGTGTTAAAAATAGCCACTTGTTCAAAATAAACATATATGAGTTGAAATATTCATTAATTAGCTAATGAAATGATTTGCACCTATTTATGTAACATTAGAATGAATGGAGTTTTTAAACCAAATAGAAATCAAATATGAAGTCGAATAGAAATTGATAAATGATAAGAACTGTATATATATGTACATGCAATATTCATTGAACAGGTTATAGCAAAGGGGCTAGAGAAGAGGAATAAAATTTTGTGCCCGACAAATAGGTACACATTTACTGATTTGTTTGGGTGATGATTTTGAGCCTGTTGGCTAGCCGCTTGGCTTTTTCTTTTTCTTTTTGAGATTAGAAGGACCGGGAACGCTATTTGCGATTTCCCGATGCTCCCGGTGCAGGGGAGGTTATGGCGAAATTTTTCCAAAATTTAAGGCGTTAGAAAAATATTAGAAGTGAAAACGATTTGGAAATCATTGAATGAACTATATTTATATAAATATATAAATATAAATAAAATTAAAACGAAACGAGGCCGTGCAGTTCGTATTTTGAAACCGTGATTTCAAACGACTAGTGCGGGAAATCCGACCATTGGATTTTCCCGAAATCTCAACCGTCGGGTTCGCCTTGGAAATATCTTTCCAACGGCACCAACCTTGTAAAAATCCAACGGTTGGATTGTCTGGAATGTTTAATTCAAATCTGAAGAAAAACAGCGCCAGAAGCGATTATATTTATATAAATATAAATATAATTATATATTTAATCGAATAACGACGCTGCAGTTCGTATTTTGAAATCGAAAATTCAAACGATTGTACCGGGAGATCCGACCGTCGGATTTTCCCGAAACTGGAACTGTTGGATTCGTTTTGAAAAGACCTTTCTAATGATGTAAATTTTGTGAAGATCCAACGGTTAGATTTTCAGATATGTGTAAATCAAATCTGAAGAAAAACAGCGCCACGGCCGCTGTATGGCCCGAAGCGTCGTTTTGAATAAAATGGCTATTTTAAAATAAATAAAAATAGCGATAAATAGTTATAAAATATCGTAAGCGATATGGAATGGAAATAAACTGAATTTGCTTGATTTATGTGGCTTTTGATGGTTGAATGTGTTTGGTGTGGAAATTACATTAAAGAACGAAATTGGTGTTGTCGAATAATTTAACCATTGAAATAAATTGATTTGAAATTCTAAATATACGTGAATTATTTGAAAAAGCCGAGTTAATTCTCATTTCAAATAATTGATCGACGATTGAAAGTCGAAGATGAAGACGATGGTCGAAGACCGGAGATCTTCACCTCGTTTGGATGGTAACCGAGGTCCTGATTGGGAGGCATCCCGAAATATGGATAATGAGTGGTGATCGTCCAGACGTACGTGGTGATCGATGGGTTTGCGAGGTATTTAGTGCCTACGGTTTCGTTCAGACCCAGAACGGACTTGTAAACGGACTGTGTGTCTGACATTGGAGTTTATTCTGTGTTGATTGATTTCTGTTAAATATACATCTGTTTGGCGGCGAAGAATTTATTCTTTTGCTTAACGCCCTTCTCTGAGACGCACGAGCTCAGGGGTTGTATATCGATGGACATCAGTCGCATGGCATGAATTGCCTGTGTGGCATGCTAAGATGCAGTGATCAGGGCTTCTGTTGAAAAGCAAAGTCTTGTGGTGATGATCAAAGCACCGCCTGTGTGGCATAGCTTTGTGTATAACGTGAATTCGCGAGCCTCACACCCCGGTATGAACCTAAAACGGGAGAGGACATCAGGGAGGGCCTGCGTTTCTTCCTAGCTAGGGTGGTGTCAGTGACCTACCAGCCCTGACATTTATATACTTTTCACCTATGTGGTTGTTGCTGTTGCGAGGCGCCTCGGTTTGATCGGACGATCCGGGTCCGATGGAGTCATTCGTTGGCTCGTTTACGCCCCAAAGGGCGGGGAAACGCATGGTTCAGGCATTTTAATCCACATCGGTGGACCGGCCCTGACGATCCAAGGGTCACTCGAGCTCTGATCCTGAGACTCGGGCTAGGCAGTCTCGAATGCGGTAAGGACTATCTTTTGCCTTGGTTCATGACGGAAATCCAATTTCCAAATACGTGACGATGCGGTTTCGATTGTATATATACCTATTTGGCGACATAGTGGCATGGGACGCTCATGTCGTCTATGATTGATAGTTATGATTTGAAATTGTTTTCAAAACATATAAACACTAGGAATAATATCAAATGCCTTTGTTTTATTCGTATCAAGCATATTTTGGCCGTTATAAGGTAAAAACTCTATCCTCCGGTTTGCGTTGCATTGTGTGATGGGAACTGAGTCTTATAACGGCTTCATTTTATAAAAAGCATAGCGATGTTTAAAAGAAGGATTTGTTTTAAAGCACTGGCAATCCAATGGAGTAAACCCGTTCCACGAAAGTGGCGTGGTCCTGTGATTAGCCAATTATATATGTGTTGAGTGGATTTCTCATACCAGTCCCATGACTGACTCGTAGTTTGTTTCACTCTCAAACTCGGGTGCCCCTTTTTCTACACGGGCAACCTTGTATTCAGGTTTAGCTGGTTCTTTCTGGATAGCTGGAGCTGAAGATGGATTCTATCATTTATTTCTTTTTATGCTGTTCAGCTCCTATTGTACATATTTTGTTTATTTCCGCTGTAGACATTTATGTATAGCTGAACTGTATTTGTACTAAGTAAGATCCTGTATACTGTGTAACTCTGATGATTACTTTTATCCAGTATATTTTGTTGTTCATTCTGGTGTATTTATTTAATTCTGTTCTGCTATTATATGTTTCTGTGTTATATTCCAAAGATAACCTTGTTTCCGTGAGAACGGGAATTCGGGTCGTCTCAGAAATCGACTGTACGGGCCTTGATAAAATTATTAAAAATATTGATAATTTGTGTAAAATCATAATATGTGAATTGGAAAGAATTGGGATGAAAAATTCCACATTTGAAAAGATAAAAATATATTTTTGTCGAAATGAACTAGTTTTGAACTAGAATTAAAATCAATTTATTTTTGAAATAAATAAATTGAATTTGAAAGTGATTTTAAAAATAATCAATATTCCCAATACGTGAATTGGACTGGAGTTGAATCGAAATTATCTTCGGAATATTTCGATGTTGGATTTCGTGACTATACAGATATTGTTATGGGAATTTGAAAGATATATTATATATCGTTATTTCCAATACGATATTTGTTGGTTTCAGAATTTGATAGTGAGTATAAGCCGATATATTTTCTATTCAGAGCCTTGTATTTAATATCAAATGTGATTTGGGTTTGTCGTGAATGGTGTCTTCATTAACACTGTTCTTAAGCCCAATAGAGAAAAAGATTAAATCTTTCTATTTAGATTTAATGAAGTGTATCAATTAAATAATATTTAATTGGAATTGAATTGGTTTTTGGGTTTATTGTGAGCGGTGTTTTGAACAACACCTGTTCTTTAACCCGATTAACAATAGAGTGTGATTTTGGGTTATCGTGAGTCGTGTTTTAGATGACATTGGTTCTTTAACCCAGTTAAAGACAGGATATTGATTTTTGAGAAGATTAAAACTAAGTGGAGTTTTAATGAATCTTTAATTAGATTGAAAAGTGAATTGATAATTTAAATTATCAAATCTGAAAGGTGATCGAGAATGGAGTACCACCAGTTTTTCTCCAAAGCGATAGTTAAATCTTTAATTAGATTTGAACGTGAAATGGTAATTAATTTTACCGATAATACTGTGGTGTTAGATATGTAGTATTACCAGTTTTGCTCCATGGGATGAATATGTTGGGATTGGGAAATAAAATAAATAATTACTTCGGTGTGGTTCACTAATCCCGACTAGTTTGGAAAACCATAATACGGTTTGATATGATATCCAAAGGAAGATTAAAGAATAAATTTAGAAGAATTTATCTTTGACAAAATTAATGGGAACCTTTCCCTAAGAATGTGATTTTGTGAATAAAAGAATATTCTGAATTGGAATGAGGCGTTTGTTGTGTTTGTATAACATTTGTTATCATATACGTGGGTTATTCAGAAAGGTCGGGTTTATACCCATTCTGAATAACCGATTCGGCGATAAGTCGAAGATGAAGACGGTGGCTGAAGACCGGAAGTCTTCACATCGTTTGGGTGATTACTGATGATCTCGATTGGGCTGTACACCCGAGATGAGGGAAACAGTTGGTGATCGTCCAGACGTACTTGGAGATCGATGGATATGCGAGGAAAGTGCCTCCGGTTTCGTTCAGACCCAAAACGAACTTGTAAATGGATTGTGTGTCTGACATTGGATTTTATTCTGTGTTGATTGATCTCTATTAAATATACATCTGTTTGGCGGCGGAGAATTTATTCTCTTGCTTAACGCCCTTCTCTGAGACGTACGAGCTCAGAGGTTGTATATCGATGGACATCAGTCGCATGGAGTGAATTGCCAGTGTAACACTCGTAAGTGGCAATTGATCAGGGCTTCTGTTGAAAAGCAAAGTCTTGTGGTTGATGATCAAAGCACGGCCTGTGTGGCGTAGCTTTGTGTATAGCGTGAATTCGCGAGCCTCACACCTCGATATGAGTCAAAAACGGGATAGTGACTACAGGGAGAGCACAACGTTTCTTTCTAGCTAGGTTGGTGTCAGTGACCTACCAGCCCTGACATTTATATACTTTTCACCTGTGTGGTTGTTGGATACGAGGCGCCTCGGATATAGGTCTGTAAGGACCGGGAAACGTGTGTTCAGGAATAACTAATCCTCAAAAGTAAGAGAGGACCGGCCCTGAAGATCCAAGGATCAGAGTGGGGTCCTGGGACATTTGCTAGAGTGTCTCGAATCGGAGAGGAGTTTGCCTCTTGCCTCGGCTCATGACGGAAATCCAATTTCCAATATGTGATATTGCGGTTTTAATTGTAGAACTAGTATGGCGACATGATAGATGGTACCCATGCCGCCTATGATTGATATTTATGATTTGAATTGTTTTGACACTATACACTTATTATTGTATCAAAAGATTTGTTTTAAACGTACCAAGCATGTTTGGCTATTATAAGGGAAAACCCTATCCTCCGGCTTGCGTTGCATTGTGTGATGGGACCTGAGTCTTATAATAGCTTCATTTTTCCACGCTGTTTTGTTATATGCAATAGTATTCTTGGGAGGAAACCCGTTCCGTGTTATACGGCGTGGTCCCTTGAATTACTATCCTTTAAAGTAAAGTTTTAAATAACTGTTTTAGTTCTCACACCAGTCACATGACTGATCTGGTGTTTATTGTTTTAACCTAAACTCTGGGTGCCTCTATTTCCTACACGGGCAGCTAGTAGTTTTGGTTTTGCAGATTTATATTCACAGAATCCTGATTTACAGCTGGAACGACGCTCGGAAAGCTCTGTATCCGTGCATTATTCTAGTTGTGCTTTTGTATTATTTTCCGCTGCGATGTATTTAAAGTGTAATTTAAATCTCTGATATTTGTTGAATGTATTTTATTCATTTATACTCTGTATATTCTTGTATCTGAAGGAATTGTTGTAATAACAATGAAATGTTCTTCCGTCGGAGTTCTGATTTGTCCTGTTCTCAAACGATCAGGGGTTTTCGAACGGTCTTAGTCGGTTTAACGATCGATTCGGATCGAGCGAAATCTCTTGCCGTCTCAGTTTGGTATCAGAGCTTTGGTTTACAGAGCTCGAGAACAAGACACATTAGAACCATACGAAAGAATTCATCAGATATTGGATTAGTAATATCCAATTAGAATGACTCGTTAGAGATAGGATCAGTAGTATCCTAGAACGAGTGTGAAGAGTATATTTTTCAAATGAAAACAATTTTGTTTTGAAAATTTAAATCGTTTTAAACGTATTTGAGTATTTATTTATTTTGAATATGGACAATCGAGTATATAAAGATTTCGCGTATACGCGTCATGAACGTATATTCAAAGTCTTAATATACTGGATAGATATAGAATCACACTCTAGTCGCCCAGAGATGATGTTGATAATGACCATGGCATCATCAATATTTATGTTCGTGTTTCGAAGGTGTGGTTTCTATATAATTCCATCAGACTGGTGTGAGAACCAAAACTTATATAGCAAGAATTCATTGTTGTGAATTGACATCAAAAACATGATTTTCTGCATATATATCAAAATTATGAATTTGAAACTCTGATTCACTAATTGATTGATGTTTGTGTTGTTTGTTTATTTGTTTGATAATTTTGAACCATTTAGCCTAATTGAACCAAATATTGAATTGTATCGAAAATTGGTCGCATTTGCATGCATACACATGTACTTACATTGAACAGGTCATTGCAAGGAGGCCAGAGCAGAGAATAAAATTTATTTGCCCGACAAATTGGTACATGTTTACCATAATTTACTGTTTTGTTTGGGTGATGATGATTTTATGAGCCGATTGGCTAGCCGCTTGGCTTTTTCTTTTTCTTTTTGAGATCAGAGGGCCTATATGGAAATTTCGGGATTTTCCTGTGGCTCCTGGTGCAGGGGAGGTTATGGCGAAATTTTTCGAAAATTCCGGGTGTTAGCCAAATTTTTGAAGAATTTGAAAATTCTCAGAAACTGAAAAGTTGGAGAATGGAAGCCGGATTGAACGTAGAGTTGATTAATCAAACCACTTTTGACTTTGTTCCTTTTCGGGGACGAAAAGTTTTAAGTGGGGGAGATTGTAACAACTCGAAAATCTGGGCTAGTTTAAAAATTTTATTTTGGCAATTTTAGCGAATTTTGAACATTTAAATAGATTATTTTAAATAAATTCGATGAGAAATTTATTTTGAAATGAATATAACGTATATATTATATACGTCGTCGTTAGAATATAAATAATTATATATAATTATAAATAGAATTGAAAATGGCGCGGTAGTTCGATAATTCGATTTCAAACTTCAATTGAATGTACCAGGTGCAAAACAAACCGGATTTTAGTGAAACCAAAAATAATAGTATCTAATTGGGAATATCTTTCCAACGAATCCGAAAAATCGAGATTTCATAGCGGGAATCAAAAGATATGTCCAAATGAAAACTCTGAATAGTCGCTATGGAATTCAGGCCCTTAAAAATAGACATTTTGCAAACGACCTCGGATTACGACGAAACCACTTTTGTTGGGTCTGTGATGTCAAGTTATTGCTAGATTCCAAATTACATAATTTTTCAAATCAATATGTGAGCGTGGCAAAGGAAAACGTGTTTGACCAGTTTTAGTTGATTTTAATCGACTGGAAAATGGCCATTTTTCCAACGGTCCCAGAATTCGACGAAATTAGTTTTGTTAGGACCGTATCGTCAATATGAATCTAGAAAATATTTTTCTGGAATTTCTAGAGTTCGTATGTGACCCCGGTAAATTGAAATGCGCGTTCAAATTCAATATATAGAGTTATATGTTGATTTTGACGAAAACTGATCGAAATGATCGAATCAGCCTACGATACATGTCCCATTGTGTTCGGAATGGGGGTAATTAGCTATGGACGGCAGGCGGTGGGCCTCGTTTAGAGGTCAAATGAAAAAGTCAACTTTTTGAAATTAAATAAATAAAAAAAAAAAAAAAAACTCTCATCTTAAATCCCTCTGCCCCCCTCCCCCCTGTTCGATTTAAAATCAGAAGAAAAAAAAAGAGAAAGAGAAGGACGGGGAGGACCCGCGCTCCCCCCAGGTGGCGGCGCCGACCACCAAGGTCGCCCCCTTCCCCACGTCGATCCTCCTCCTTCGCGTTCACCTCCTCCTTCCTCCCTTCTCCACGCGCGACGCAAACCCCGACCCCCATATGAAACCGCGCCACCCCGACACCCTAGGCCCACCGCCGCTTTCTCCTCCATCCCCGAACCCCCCCTCTGCCGCCGCCTCCCTCTTCTCTTCTTCCCCCTCTTCCTTTCTTCCCTGACCGCACCCCTCCCTCCAGTCGAACGCAGCCCCCCTTCTTCCCCCGCCCCTCCGCCTCCTCCCCCCACCTCAGCAAGCCACCACCACCCAAACCCCCTCCCCAAGCCACTGTAAGTTTTTTTTTCTTATTTATTTACTTTGTTTTTATTATTTTTATTTATGTGGAGTAACTAAAAA
Source organism: Allium sativum (assembly GCA_030737875.1). NCBI lineage: Eukaryota > Viridiplantae > Streptophyta > Magnoliopsida > Asparagales > Amaryllidaceae > Allium > Allium sativum. The sequence continues at coordinate 401,045,731 of CM060922.1, read as the reverse complement.
TAATATTCTCAACTGAAATAACCTTGTCGTAAGGTATTCGATCTATATGTATGACCATAGAAGTTATTTTCAGTTTTAGATTGAAAAAAAATTGGATTTTTACTTAGGGGAAATATTAAAAATATGATTTTTATCATATGTGAAATATAAAAATTTGATCTTTATATATGCAGTGAATCAAAAAAATGACCTTTATATAATAGAAGACATAAAAATACTATTTTTGTACGTAGTGTATTGAAAATATAATTTCTATAAAATATAAAAATAAAATCTTTATATTTAAAAAGGTGAAATCTTTATATAGAGAATAGCGATGTAAAAATAGAATTTTTATCTATATAGTAGCGTTGTAAAAATAGAATATTTATCTATATAGTAGCGTTGTAAAAATAGAATTTTTATCTATATAATAGCGATGTAATTATAGAATTTTTATCTATATAGTAGCGAAGTAAAAATGCGATTTTTATATACATGGCAACAATATAAAAATTCGATTTTTATATATTGAATAGCGAAGTAAAAATTCGATTTTTATATATTGAATAGAGAAGTAAAAATTCGATTTTTATATATTGAATAGCGAAGCAAAAATTCGATTTTTATATATATTGAACAGCAAAGTCAAAATTCGATTTTTATATATGTAGTGAATACAGATGACGAAAGTGACAAAAGAAGAAATGGCGGAGATTTTCTACATATGAAGAGTCGAGACGTTTGGATAGCTATTGGTGAGAACTTCTCACTCTAAATTTCTTTTTCTAGTTAAATACATATACTAGGATGCAGACGGTGCTTAGCAGCACCCGACACCCGTCATCCATAGACCATGGATGGCTTGTTTGTTAGATTGATGTGTTGTGAAAATAGTTTGTGATGTTGATGTGAAATCGATAATAAAAGTAGATAGTTGAAATAAATTAATTATCGTTAAAAAAATAATTTTTAATGTGAATGTGAATAAATAAATATTTATAAACAAATCAGCCGATTTGTTTATATACACTGATTTGACTAATATTGATTGGGATGATAAATTTTACACATCGCCCAACTGCACAAATAAAAATCTGTGTTTGCTGATTTGAAACCCCACACGGGTGTTGGGATGATATTAGGCGTACAGTAATCCTAATTATTTCATTATATGTCGATCGATTGGTCGACAGACTGTGTAAGCGTTGATTATTTATATTTGATGCTTATGCAGTTGTGTGGCGCACTTTGGATGATGGTTGATTGGTTATCGTTGCTATTATATACATGTGTTGTATGGAATCCATATAATTAACATTATATGGTGATTGATTGGGCCTCATTCCAATCGGGGAAAATAATGAAGATTATAAAAGAAAATTTATGTGTTGAAAATAAAAATAGTCGTGTGTTGAAAGAAATATAGATTCATGTGTTGAATAGAATAAATATTCATTTGTTGAATAGAATGAAGAAGTTTTTGAAAAATATTAAGCCGTGTTGATTAGAAATGCGTTATTTTAACGCGAACGATATTTATATCGATTTTATTCGTTTTATAATGAATAATGAAAAGTGATTTCAAAATTAATATTTTGAAATGAAATTCAAATTAAATTAGATTAAAATTTAAATTGAAATTTTATTGAATCAATGTGAAATGAATTCGAATCGAATAGAAAATGAACTCAATTCGAACTGAATAGAAAGTGAATTTGAATTCGAATTGAATAGAAATGAATTCAAATTGAATTAAATTGAAATTGAATTAAAAATGAATTGAAATCGTTTTGAATGAAATTTAAAACGAACTAAAATTGAATTGAAATCAACTTTGAAATGAATTCGAATTGAAGTAAATAGAAGGTAAATTCAAATTGAATTGAATTAAAATGAATTAGAATTTGAATTGAATTGAAACGAATTTGAATTCGAATTAAATAAAAATTGAAATGAATTCGAACTGAATTGAAATCAAATCGATTTGAGATTGAAGGTGAAGTTGAAATTGTTTTTGAAACGAATTTAGAACTATTTATAAAATTCGTTTTAAAAAGAAATCGATGAAATATATAATACATATATATTATATATATAATGGCCTGAATAGAACGCGCCGCGGTAGTTCGTGAATTTCGACCATTGACTTCGAATTGACGTTGCAGGAGATCCGACCGTCGGATTCTCCTAAAACCGGAACCGTTGGGTTCGTATCGAAAATAGCTTTCCAATGAATATTAGAAATTTAAAATCTAACGGTTGGATTTGGAATTATGTCCAAATCAAATTTGGAAAAGGTCGCTGTAAGTGCAGTTCGATGGCCGTTGTTGGAAATCGACTGTACAAGCCTTGATAAAATTATTAAAAAATATTGATAATTTGTGTAAAATCATAATATGTGAATTGGAAAGAACTGGGATGAAAAATTCCACATTTGAAAAGATAAAAATAGATTTTTGTCGAAATGAACTAGTTTTGAACTAGAATTAAAATCAATTTATTTTTGAAATAAATAAATTGAATTTGAAAGTGATTTTAAAAATAATCAATATTCCCAATACAGGAATTGGACTGGAGTTGAATCGAAATTATCTTCGGAATATTTCGATGTTGGATTTCGTGACTATATAGATATTGTTATGGGAATTTGAAAGATATATTATATATCGTTATTTCCAATACGATATTTGTTGGTTTCAAAATTTGATAGTGAATATAAGCCGGTATACTTTCTATTCAGAGCCTTGTATTTAATATCAAATGTGATTTGAGTTTGTCGTGAATGGTGTCTTCATTAACAATGTTCTTAAGCCCAATAGAGAAAAAGATTAAATCTTTCTATTTATATTTAATGAAGTGTATCAATTAAATAATATTTAATTGGAATTGAATTGAATTGGTTTTTGGGTTTATTGTGAGCGGTGTTTTGAACAACACCTGTTCTTTAACCCGATTAACAATAGAGTGTGATTTTGGGTTATCGTGAGTCGTGTTTTAGATGACATTGGTTCTTTAACCCAGTTAAAGACAGGATATTGATTTTTGAGAAGATTAAAACTAAGTGGAATTTTAATGAATCTTTAATTAGATTGAAAAGTGAATTGATAATTTAAATTATCAAATCTGAAAGGTGATCGAGAATGGAGTACCACCAGTTTTGCTCCAAAGCGATAGTTAAATCTTTAATTAGATTTGAACGTGAAATGGTAATTAATTTTACCGATAATACTGTGGTGTTAGATATGGAGTATTACCAGTTTTGCTCCATGGGATGAATAGGTTGGGATTGGGAAATAAAATAAATAATTACTTCGGTGTGGTTCGCTAATCCCGACTAGTTTGGAAAACCATAATACGGTTTGATATGATATCCAAAGGAAGATTAAAGAATAAATTTATAAGAATTTATCTTTGATAAAATTAATGGGAACCTTTCCCTAAGAATATGATTTTGTGAATAAAAGAATATTCTGAATTGGAATGAGGCGTTTGTTGTGTTTGTATAACATTTGTTATCATATACGTGGGTTATTCAGAAAGGCCGGGTTTATACCCATTCTGAATAACCGATTCGGCGATAAGTCGAAGATGAAGACGGTGGTTGAAGACCGGAAGTCTTCACATCGTTTGGGTGATTACTGATGATCTCGATTGGGCTGTACACCCAAGATGAGGGAAACAGTTGGTGATCGTCCAGACATACTTGGAGATCGATGGATATGCGAGGAAAGTGCCTCCAGTTTCGTTCAGACCCAGAACGAACTTGTAAATGGATTGTGTGTCTGACATTGGATTTTATTCTGTGTTGATTGATCTCTATTAAATATTCATCTGTTTGGCGGTGGAGAATTTATTCTCTTGCTTAACGCCCTTCTCTGAGACGTACGAGCTTAGAGGTTGTATATCGATGGACATCAGTCGCATGGAGTGAATTGCCAGTGTGACACGCGTAAGTGGCAATTGATCAGGGCTTCTGTTGAAAAGCAAAGTCTTGTGGTTGATGATCAAAGCACGGCCTGTGTGGCGTAGCTTTGTGTATAGCGTGAATTCGCGAGCCTCACACCTCGGTATGAGTCAAAAACGGGATAGTGACTACAGGGAGAGCACGATGTTTCTTTCTAGCTAGGGTGGTGTCAGTGACCTACTAACCCTGACGTTTATATACTTTTCACCTGTGTGGTTATTGGATACGAGGCGCCTCGGATATAGGTCTGTAAGGATCGGGAAATGTGTGTTCAGGAATAACTAATCCTCAAAAGTAAGAGAGGACCGGCCCTGAAGATCCAAGGATCAGAGTGGGGTCCTGGGACATTTGCTAGAGTGTCTCGAATCGGAGAGGAGCTTGCCCCTTGCCTCGGCTCATGACGGAAATCCAATTTCCAATACGTGATATTGCGGTTTTAATTGTAGAACTAGTATGGCGACATGATAGATGGTACCCATGCCGCCTATGATTGATATTTATGATTTGAATTGTTTTGACACTATACACTTATTATTGTATCAAGTGATTTGTTTTAAATGTACCAAGCATGTTTGGCTATTATAAGGGAAAACCCTATCCTCTGGCTTGCGTTGCATTGTGTGATGGGACCTGGGTCTTATAATAGCTTCATTTTTCCAAAGAGCATTGCGCTGTTTTGTTATATGCACTAGTATTCTTGGGAGGAAACCCGTTCCGTGTTATACGGCGTGGTCCCTTGAATTACTATCCTTTAAAGTAAAGTTTTAAATAACTGTTTTAGTTCTCACACCAGTCACATGACTGACCTGGAGTTTATTGTTTTAACCTAAACTCTGGGTGCCTCTATTTCCTACACAGGCAGCTAGTAGTTTTGGTTTTGCAGATTTATATTCACAGGATCCTGATTTACAGCTGGAACGATGCTCGGAAAGCTCTGTATCCGTGCATTACTTCTAGTTGTGCTTTTGTATTATTTTCCGCTGCGATATATTTAAAGTGTAATTTAAATCTCTGATATTTGTTGAATGTTTTTTATTCATTTATACTCTGTATATTCTTGTATCTAATGTAATTGTTGTAATAATAATGAAATGTTCTTCCGTCGGAGTTCCGATTTGTCCTGTTCTCAAACGATCAGGGGTTTTCGAACGGTCTTAGTCGGTTTAACGTTCGGATCGAGCAAAATCTCTTGCCGTCTCATTATGTATCTTACATTTCTTTGCTATCTGCATTTCTATGCAGACCGTCATGTTGAATTTGAAATATATCAAGCATTATCTAGTTTGCACAAGTCATTGTCAAGTTTCAAAGATTGTTTGCACAGGTCATTCTCATCTTCAATTTACAAAACTATGCTTCTAAATTGTAGGGTTATTGAATTAATGAATAATTTAGCATTTCCACTTATGAGGACTTTCTTTTAAAGGACAAAGTTTGGAAATTTTTGGTGTAAAGTATGGGAAGTTTCAAAATTAAGGAGGACACATTTACACTAAAGGTGGAATTCAAGGGGCCCACTATCCTTTTTCCATTTACACTATCTGTGAGAACCCGTAACTTCCCCGTAAAGGAAAGAGCGGATACTTTGAGAACAACACACAAATGAACGCAGACGAAAGAACATTTCATTGTTATTACAACAATTCCATCAGATACAAGAATATACAGAGTATAAATGAATATATTACATTCGATAAATATCAGAGATTACAATTAATTACATACCAGCGGAAAATAATACAAAGCACAACTGAAGGTGATATACGGATACAGAGCTTTCCGGATATCATTCCAACTGTAAACCAGGATCCTGTGAATATAAATCTGCAAAACCAAAACTACTAGCTGCCCGTGTCGAAAATAAGGGCACCCAGAGTTTAGGTTTAAACAATAAACTCCAGGTCAGTCATGTGACTGGTGTGAGAACTAAAAAAGTTATTTAAAGCTTTACTTTAAAAGAGAGTAATTCAAGGGACCACGCCGTATAACACGGAACGGGTTTCCTCCCAAGAATACCAGTGCATAGAATAAACAACGCAATGCTTTTTCGAAAAATGAAGCTATTATAAGACCCAGGTCCCATCACACAATGCAACGCAAGCCGAAGGATAGGGTTTCCCTTATAATAGCCAAACATGCTTGGTACGTTTAAAACAAATCATTTGATACTATAATAAGTGTATAGTGTCAAAACAATTTCAATCATAAATATAAATCATAGACGGCATAAGTGCCTCATACCACTATGTCGCCATACTAGGCTCTACAAATAAAGCCGAAATACACGTATTGGAAATTGGATTTCCGTCATGAGTCGAGGCAAGGGGCAAGCTCCTCTCCGCTTCGAGACACTCTAGCAAATGCCTCAGGACTACACACTCTGGGTAACCCTGGATGCTTCAGGACCGGTCCTCTCTTACATTTGAGGATTGGCAATTCCTGAACACACGTTTCCCGGTCCTTACAGACCTAAAATCGAGGCGCCTCATCCAACAACCACATAGGTGAAAAGTATATAAATGTCAGGGCTGGTAAGTCACTGACACCACCAAAGCTAGTGTGACGGCAAGGAATTTCGCTCGGTCCGAACCAGTCGCTAAACCGATCCAGACCGTTCGAAATGCCCTATCGTTTTGAGAACACGACAAAACAGAACGCATACAGAAGAACATTTCATTGTATATTACAACAATGCATCAGATTACAAGAATATACAGAGTAAAAATGAATATTACACAGAAATATCAGAGGTTTAAATTACTTTTAAATACATAGCAGCGGAAAATAATACAATACACAACTAGAAGAAGATATACGGATACAAAGCTTTCCGGATATCGTTCCAGCTGTAAACCAGGATCCTGTGAATATAAATCTGCAAAACCAAAACTACTAGCTGCCCGTGTCAAAAATAGGGGCACCCAGAGTTTAGGTTAAAACAATAAACTCCAGGTCAGTCATGTGACTGGTGTGAGAACTAAAACAGTTTTTAATCTTTAATTTCAATAGTAAATCAAGGGACCACGCCGTATAACACGGAACGGGTTTCCTCCCAAGAATACCAGTGCATAAAACAAACAGCGCAATGCTAAATAAAGAAAGATGAAGCTGTTATAAGACCCAGGTCCCATCACACAATGCAACGCAGCCGAGGATAGGGTTTTCCCTTATAACAGCCAAAGAATGCTTGATACGTTTAAAACAAATCATTTGATACTATTATAAGTGCATAGTGTATAAAACAACTTCAAATCATAAGTATCAATCATAGGCGGCATGAATGCCCCATACCACTATGTCGCCATATATAGGTTTACAAATAAAACCGCAAATGTCACGTATTTGGAAATTGGATTTCCGTCTATGAACCGAGGCAAAAGATAGTCCTCAACCGTTTTCGTGACTCTCTAGCCCGAGCCACAGGGTCAGAGCGCATCGACCCTTGGATCGTCAGGGCCGGTCCACCGATGTGGATTAAAATGCCTGAACACTACGTTTCCCCACCCTATGGGGTGTAAGTCTGGTCCGTCAGCCGACCAGAATGCATCGGCCGAAACCGATATAACCGAGGCGCCTCGCAACAGCAACAACCACATAAGTCAAACTCGTCAGGGCGTGTAAAACCACTGACGCCACTTCTAGCTAGAAAGAAACGCAAGTCCTCCCTGAGGTCCGTCTCCCGTTTTTGGTTCATACCTGGTGTGAAACACACGAGGTAAACGTTACACAAAGCTACGCCACAAAGGCCGTGCTTTGATCATCACCACAAGACTTTGCTTTTCAACAGAAGCCTTGATCATTTGCATCTTAGCATGCCACACAGGCAAACCATCCTATGCAACCGATATCAGTCACACAGAATGAAATCCGATGTCAGACACACAGTCCATTTACAAGTCCGTTCTGGGTCTGAACGAAACCGGAGGCACCTAGTACCCCGCATATCCATCGATCTCCAAGTACGTCTGGACGATCACTAACTGTTTCCATCTTCTTGGGTGTACAGCCCAATCAAGATCATCAGTTATCACCCAAACGACGTGAAGACCTCCGGTCTTCGACCATCGTCTTCATCTTCGACTTATCGTCGTATCAGTTATTCAGAATGGGATAAACCCGGTCTTTCCGAATAACTCGCGTATATATTATAAAAGTGTTACACAAACACAACATACGCCTCATTCCAACTCATTAGTCATTAACCGTAAATTAATCAAGAGAATAATTCCCCAAATATTAACCCCGAAGGCCGAAACCAACATCAGATCAATATCCAGAAAACCATTCTACTTAGCTAACCGACAGTTAGTTTCTAAATTTCCCGTTCAAATCTAATTAAAGATTCATTAAAACTCCACTTAGTTTTAATCTGTGACTGGGTTAAAGAATCAGTGTCATTTAAAACACGGTTCACGATAAACCCAAAGTCACATCCCATTAATTATCGGGTTAAAGAACAAATGTTATTTAAAACACTGTTCACGATAAACCCAAAAATCAATATCCATTCAATTCCAATTAAATATTATTTAATTGGTACACTTCATTAAATCTAAATAAAAAGATTTAATCTTTTCTCAACTGGGTTCAAGAACAGTGTTAGTGAGGACACCATTCACGACAAACCCAAATCACATTCATTAATTATCGGGTTAAAGAACAAGTGTTATTTAAAACACTGTTCACGATAAACCCAAAAATCAATATCCATTCAATTCCAATTAAATATTATTTAATTGGTACACTTCATTAAATCTAAATAAAAAGATTTAATCTTTTCTCAACTGGGTCCAAGAACAGTGTTAGTGAGGACACCATTCACGACAAACCCAAATCACATTCGATATTCAATACAAGGCTCTGAATAGAAAATATATCGGCTTATATTCAATATCAAATTCTACGACTAACAAATGTCGTATTGGAAATAACGATATAAATATATATATCTTTCAAATTTCCATAACAACACCTGTATAATCACAAATTCCAACATCGAAATATTCCGAAGACAATTTCGATTCAAATCCACTCCAATGCAATCATTGGATATTCTGGTTATTTTTAAAACCCCTTTTTAATTCAATTTATTTATTTAAAAATAAATAGAATTATAATTCTAGTTCAAAACCAGTTCATTTCGATAAAAATCTATTTTTATCTTTTCAAATCTGGAGTTTTTCATCCCGAATCTTCACAAATCATTTCTTATGATTTTACACAAATTATTACTATTTTTAATAATTTTATCAAGGCCCGTACAGTCGATTTCCAACAATGGCCATCGAACTGCACTTACAGCGACCTTTTTCAAATTTGATTTGGACATAATTCCAAATCCAACCGTTAGATTTCAAATTTCTAATATTCGTTAGAAAGCTCTTTTCGATACGAACCCAACGGTTCCGGTTTTAGGAGAATCCGACGGTCGGATCTCCCACGGTCGGATCTCCCGTAATGTCCGTTTGAAATAAATGGTCGAAATTCACGAACTGCCGCGGCGCGGCGCGTTCTATTCAGGCCATTATATTATATATATAATATATATAATATATACTTCGTCGATTTCTATTTAAAACGAATTATATAAATAGTTTTGAATTCGTTTCAAAAATCTATTTCAACTTCCATTTCAATTCAAAACAAAATTGAATTCTTCTTTATAGATTCGTTTCAAAATTCATTTCTATTCAATTCAAATTTCAATTCAATTTGAATTCATTTCAATTCACTTTCAATTCAATTCACTTCGAAATCGTTTTCAATTCAATTCATTTCGAAATCGTTTTCAATTCAATTCATTTCGAAATCGTTTTCAATTCAATTCGAATTCGTTTTCAATTCAATTCACTTCGAAATCGCTTTCAATTCATTTCATTTCGAAATCGTTTTCAATTCATTTCATTTCGAAATCGTTTTCAATTCATTTCATTTCGAAATCATTTTCAATTCATTTCATTTCGAAATCGTTTTCAATTCATTTCATTTCGAAATCGTTTTCAATTCAATTCATTTCGAAATCACTTTCAATTCAATTCATTTTGAATTCGTTTTCAATTCAATTCATTTTGAATTCGTTTTCAATTCAATTCATTTCGAAATCACTTTCAATTCAATTCACTTTGAATTCGTTTTCAATTCAATTCATTTCGAAATCACTTTCAATTCAATTCACTTTGAATTCGTTTTCAATTCAATTCATTTCGAAATCACTTAAAATTGATATAAATATCGTTCATGTCAAAATGGCGTCAATCTAATCAACACGGCTTCATAAATTTCTATTTTCAAATATTCTATTTCAAATATTTCTTTTTCAAATATTTCTTTTTCAAAACTGGAATGAGGCCCAATCAATTACCATATAAAATTAATTATATGGATTTGCATACAACACACGTATATAATAGCATTGAAAATAATCAACCATCAACCAAAGTGCACTACACTGTATAAGCATCAAATATAGATATTCAACGCTTATAACAGCCTGTCAATCAATCGATCGACATGTTTAATCAATCAGGATGAGTGAACTTCAAATTTCATCCTAACACCCGTGTGGGGTTTCAAACAATCAAACACTGATGTTTAGTTGTGCAGTTGGGCGATGTGTAAAATTTATCGTCCCAATCAATGTCATTCAAATAAGTGTACATAAACAAACCGTCTGGTTTGTAAATGAATATTTATTTTATTCACTTCACGTTAAAAATTATATTTTTAACGATAAAACATTTTATTTCAACCTATGAATTTCTATTCAATTCATTCTTTAAATAAAATGCTATTTTTATTTTTCTAACTTATTTTAGAAAATTTCGGCGGCATAACGGCACGATACTAGAAACGGGACAAGGCCTAGCCTTATCCCCGGTCTAGTGAAGGCCCACGCCATTCACACATCAATCAAATCAATCTCATCTCACCAAACAATTCAATCCAAACAAATAATTCAACTAATCTATGCAACCAAACAAACAAGTCCATGGTCTGTGGACGATTGTGTCGGGTGCTACTAAGCACCGTCTGCATCCTAGTATATATATATAACTAGAAAAATAAATTGAAAGGTGAGAAATTCTCACATATAGCTATCCTAGCTCCACGGCACTCCTTTGCAGAAGTCTTCGTCGTTTCGCCTTTTTGTCACCTTCGTTGCTGCTTTTACTACATACGTAAAAATCACATTTTTACTTCGCTATTCAATATATATAAAAATCAAATTTTTACTATGTTATTCAATATATAAAAATCACATTTTATTTCGAAGTTCAATATACAAAAGTTCTATTTTCTTTCGAAGTTCAAAACATAAAAACTATATTTTTCTTTCGAAGTTCAAAACATAAAAACTATATTTTTCTTTCGAAGTTCAAAACATAAAAATTATATTTTTCTTTCAAAGTAATTTATTCATTCAAAAATCAAACTTTTTATTCATTCAAAAATTAATCTTTTTATTCATTCAAAATTCAATCTTTTTATTCATTCAAAATTCAATTTTTAACAAATCAGTTTTTTTTTCCTAAAGAAAAATAAATAAAATTCAGTTTATAAAACCTAAAAAAAAACACACAGTATTTAAACTAAAAATAATATAAATAAAAAAAAAAACCTTACCGTGTTCGTCAAAGAGGGGGGGGGGGGGCTGCTGCGTTCGCCGAGGGGGGGCTTGTGCCAGTGGGGCGGAGATGGCGGTCCTCCGGTGCTGTGGTGGCTCGATTTGGGTCACGGAGCATTAGGGGGTTCGCGGTTCCAGGGTTTTTCGAGGGAGGGGCGGAGAGGAATGGCCAGCGTGGTTGGAGGGTGGGCGTTGGCCGCCGCGGTGGTGGATGCGACGGAGGGGGTAGGCAGCGGTTTCCTCGATCCGTTTTCTCTTCTTCTTTTTTTTTTTTTTTTTTGATTCTGAAATAAACGAACGGGGGGGGGGGGGGGGCAGTGGGTTAAAGGGGAACGGTTTAGTTTAGTTTTTTTTTTTTTATTTAATTATTTTATTCCTTATAAGTTGACTTTTACATATGACCTCGAAACGAGGCCCACCGCCTGCCGTCCATAGCGTTTCACCCCCATTTCGAACACAATGGGATATGTATCGCAAGCTGATTCGATAGTTACAATCAGTTTCCGTTGAATTTACATTTAAATCATTATATTGAATTTTAAACGTACATTTCAAATTACCGGGGTCGCATACGAACTTTAAAAATTCCAGAAAAATATTTTCTAGCTTCGTATTGACGATACGATCCTAACAAAACTAGTTTCGTCAAATTCTGAGACCGTTTGAAAAATGGCCAATTTCCAGTCGATTAAAATCAACTGAAACCGGTCAAACGCGTTTTCCTTTGCCACGCTCACATATTGATTCGAAAAATTATGAAATTTGGAATCTAGCAATAACTTAACATCACGGACCCAACAAAACTGGTTTCGTCGAAATCCGAGGTCGTTTGCAAAATTGCTATTTTTAAGGGCCTGAATTCCATAGCGACTATTCAGAATTTTCAACTGGACATATCTTTTGATTCCCGCTACGAACTTTGGATTTTTCGGATTCGTTGGAAAGATATTCACTATTAGATTCCATTATTTTTAGTTTCACTAAAATCCGGATTGTTTTGCACCCGGTACATTCAAATGAAATTTGAAATCGAATTATCGAACTACCGCGCCATTTTCAATTCTATTTATAATTATATATAAATATTATATATTCTAACGACGACGTATATAATATATACGTTCGAATTATATTCAAAATAAATTTCTCGTCGATATTATTTAAAATAATTCATTTTAAATAATCAAAATTCACTAAAGTTGCCAAAATAAAAATTTCAAACTGGCTCGCATTTTACGGGTTGTTACAATCTCCCCCACTTAAAACTTTTCGTCCCCGAAAAGGAACAAAGTCGAAAGTGGTTTGATTAATCAACTCTACGTTCGATCAGGTTTCCATTCTCCAACTCTTTAGTTTCTGAGAATTTTCAAAATTTCAAAAATTTGGCTAACACCCTAAATTTTCGAAAAATTTCGCCATAACCTCCCCTGCAATGGGAGCATCGGGGAATTTCAAATAGCTTCCCCGGTCCTTCAGATCTCAAAAAGAAAAAGAAAAAGCCAAGCGGCTAGCCAATAGGCTCACAAAATCATCATCACCCAAACAAAACAGGAAATTATGTAGTAAACATGTACCTATTTGTCGGGCAAACAAATTTTATTCTCTGCTCTAGCCTCCTTGCTATGACCTGTTCAATATAAACATATGTATATGCAAGCAAACGCAACCAATTTTCGATATAATTCAATATTTGGTTCTGTTAGGCTAAATGGCTAAAAATTAGCAAACAAGTAAACAAACAACACAAACATCAATCAATTAGTTGATTAGCTTTTCAAATTCATAATTTTAATACATATACTGAAAATCTTGTTTTTGATGCCAATTCACAACAATAGGCCCTATCTAATTTTTGGTTCTCACACCAGTCTAATGGAAATATATAGATATCACACCTTCGTCACACGAGTATAAATTCTGACGATGAGTACTCAACCATCAGAATCATCTTCGGGCCACTAGAGTATGATTCTGTATCTATCCAATATATTAAAACTTCGAATACACGCGGATCAGACGTATACGCAAAATCTTTATATACTGGACTGTCCAACTCAATATAAATAGATAATCAAATACGAATAATTGATTTAAATTTTCAAAACAAAATTTGTTTTCATTTGAAAATATACTCTTCACACTCGTTCTAGGATACTACTGATCCCATCTCTAACGAGTCATTCCATTGGATATTACTAATCCAATATCTGATGAATTCTTTCGTATGTTTCTAATGTGTCTTGTTCTCTAGCTTTGTAAACCAAAGCTCTGATACCAAATGTGACGGCAAGGAATTTCGCTCGGTCCGAACCAGTCGCTAAACCGATCCAGACCGTTCGAAATGCCCTATCGTTTTGAGAACACGACAAAACAGAACGCATACAGAAGAACATTTCATTGTATATTACAACAATGCATCAGATTACAAGAATATACAGAGTAAAAATGAATATTACACAGAAATATCAGAGGTTTAAATTACATTTAAATACATAGCAGCGGAAAATAATACAATACACAACTAGAAGAAGATATACGGATACAAAGCTTTCCGGATATCGTTCCAGCTGTAAACCAGGATCCTGTGAATATAAATCTGCAAAACCAAAACTACTAGCTGCCCGTGTCAAAAATAGGGGCACCCAGAGTTTAGGTTAAAACAATAAACTCCAGGTCAGTCATGTGACTGGTGTGAGAACTAAAACAGTTTTTAATCTTTAATTTCAATAGTAAATCAAGGGACCACGCCGTATAACACGGAACGGGTTTCCTCCCAAGAATACCAGTGCATAAAACAAACAGCGCAATGCTAAATAAAGAAAGATGAAGCTGTTATAAGACCCAGGTCCCATCACACAATGCAACGCAGCCGAGGATAGGGTTTTCCCTTATAACAGCCAAAGAATGCTTGATACGTTTAAAACAAATCATTTGATACTATTATAAGTGCATAGTGTATAAAACAACTTCAAATCATAAGTATCAATCATAGGCGGCATGAATGCCCCATACCACTATGTCGCCATATATAGGTTTACAAATAAAACCGCAAATGTCACGTATTTGGAAATTGGATTTCCGTCTATGAACCGAGGCAAAAGATAGTCCTCAACCGTTTTCGTGACTCTCTAGCCCGAGCCACAGGGTCAGAGCGCATCGACCCTTGGATCGTCAGGGCCGGTCCACCGATGTGGATTAAAATGCCTGAACACTACGTTTCCCCACCCTATGGGGTGTAAGTCTGGTCCGTCAGCCGACCAGAATGCATCGGCCGAAACCGATATAACCGAGGCGCCTCGCAACAGCAACAACCACATAAGTCAAACTCGTCAGGGCGTGTAAAACCACTGACGCCACTTCTAGCTAGAAAGAAACGCAAGTCCTCCCTGAGGTCCGTCTCCCGTTTTTGGTTCATACCTGGTGTGAAACACGCGAGGTAAACGTTACACAAAGCTACGCCACAAAGGCCGTGCTTTGATCATCACCACAAGACTTTGCTTTTCAACAGAAGCCTTGATCATTTGCATCTTAGCATGCCACACAGGCAAACCATCCTATGCAACCGATATCAGTCACACAGAATGAAATCCGATGTCAGACACACAGTCCATTTACAAGTCCGTTCTGGGTCTGAACGAAACCGGAGGCACCTAGTACCCCGCATATCCATCGATCTCCAAGTACGTCTGGACGATCACTAACTGTTTCCATCTTCTTGGGTGTACAGCCCAATCAAGATCATCAGTTATCACCCAAACGACGTGAAGACCTCCGGTCTTCGACCATCGTCTTCATCTTCGACTTATCGTCGTATCAGTTATTCAGAATGGGATAAACCCGGTCTTTCCGAATAACTCGCGTATATATTATAAAAGTGTTACACAAACACAACATACGCCTCATTCCAACTCATTAGTCATTAACCGTAAATTAATCAAGAGAATAATTCCCCAAATATTAACCCCGAAGGCCGAAACCAACATCAGATCAATATCCAGAAAACCATTCTACTTAGCTAACCGACAGTTAGTTTCTAAATTTCCCGTTCAAATCTAATTAAAGATTCATTAAAACTCCACTTAGTTTTAATCTGTGACTGGGTTAAAGAATCAGTGTCATTTAAAACACGGTTCACGATAAACCCAAAGTCATATCCCATTAATTATCGGGTTAAAGAACAAATGTTATTTAAAACACTGTTCACGATAAACCCAAAAATCAATATCCATTCAATTCCAATTAAATATTATTTAATTGGTACACTTCATTAAATCTAAATAAAAAGATTTAATCTTTTCTCAACTGGGTTCAAGAACAGTGTTAGTGAGGACACCATTCACGACAAACCCAAATCACATTCATTAATTATCGGGTTAAAGAACAAGTGTTATTTAAAACACTGTTCACGATAAACCCAAAAATCAATATCCATTCAATTCCAATTAAATATTATTTAATTGGTACAATTCATTAAATCTAAATAAAAAGATTTAATCTTTTCTCAACTGGGTCCAAGAACAGTGTTAGTGAGGACACCATTCACGACAAACCCAAATCACATTCGATATTCAATACAAGGCTCTGAATAGAAAATATATCGGCTTATATTCAATATCAAATTCTACGACTAACAAATGTCGTATTGGAAATAACGATATAAATATATATATCTTTCAAATTTCCATAACAACACCTATATAATCACGAATTCCAACATCGAAATATTCCGAAGACAATTTCGATTCAAATCCACTCCAATGCAATCATTGGATATTCTGGTTATTTTTAAAACCCCTTTTTAATTCAATTTATTTATTTAAAAATAAATAGAATTATAATTCTAGTTCAAAACCAGTTCATTTCGATAAAAATCTATTTTTATCTTTTCAAATCTGGAGTTTTTCATCCCGAATCTTCACAAATCATTTCTTATGATTTTACACAAATTATTATTATTTTTAATAATTTTATCAAGGCCCGTACAGTCGATTTCCAACAATGGCCATCGAACTGCACTTACAGCGACCTTTTTCAAATTTGATTTGGACATAATTCCAAATCCAACCGTTAGATTTCAAATTTCTAATATTCGTTAGAAAGCTCTTTTCGATACGAACCCAACGGTTCCGGTTTTAGGAGAATCCGACGGTCGGATCTCCCGTAATGTCCGTTTGAAATAAATGGTCGAAATTCACGAACTGCCGCGGCGCGGCGCGTTCTATTCAGGCCATTATATTATATATATAATATATATAATATATACTTCGTCGATTTCTATTTAAAACGAATTATATAAATAGTTTTGAATTCGTTTCAAAAATCTATTTCAACTTCCATTTCAATTCAAAACAAAATTGAATTCTTCTTTATAGATTCGTTTCAAAATTCATTTCTATTCAATTCAAATTTCAATTCAATTTGAATTCATTTCAATTCACTTTCAATTCAATTCACTTCGAAATCGTTTTCAATTCAATTCATTTCGAAATCGTTTTCAATTCAATTCATTTCGAAATCGTTTTCAATTCAATTCGAATTCGTTTTCAATTCAATTCACTTCGAAATCGCTTTCAATTCATTTCATTTCGAAATCGTTTTCAATTCATTTCATTTCGAAATCGTTTTCAATTCATTTCATTTCGAAATCATTTTCAATTCATTTCATTTCGAAATCGTTTTCAATTCATTTCATTTCGAAATCGTTTTCAATTCAATTCATTTCGAAATCACTTTCAATTCAATTCATTTTGAATTCGTTTTCAATTCAATTCATTTTGAATTCGTTTTCAATTCAATTCATTTCGAAATCACTTTCAATTCAATTCACTTTGAATTCGTTTTCAATTCAATTCATTTCGAAATCACTTTCAATTCAATTCACTTTGAATTCGTTTTCAATTCAATTCATTTCGAAATCACTTAAAATTGATATAAATATCGTTCATGTCAAAATGGCGTCAATCTAATCAACACGGCTTCATAAATTTCTATTTTCAAATATTCTATTTCAAATATTTCTTTTTCAAATATTTCTTTTTCAAAACTGGAATGAGGCCCAATCAATTACCATATAAAATTAATTATATGGATTTGCATACAACACACGTATATAATAGCATTGAAAATAATCAACCATCAACCAAAGTGCACTACACTGTATAAGCATCAAATATAGATATTCAACGCTTATAACAGCCTGTCAATCAATCGATCGACATGTTTAATCAATCAGGATGAGTGAACTTCAAATTTCATCCTAACACCCGTGTGGGGTTTCAAACAATCAAACACTGATGTTTAGTTGTGCAGTTGGGCGATGTGTAAAATTTATCGTCCCAATCAATGTCATTCAAATAAGTGTACATAAACAAACCGTCTGGTTTGTAAATGAATATTTATTTTATTCACTTCACGTTAAAAATTATATTTTTAACGATAAAACATTTTATTTCAACCTATGAATTTCTATTCAATTCATTCTTTAAATAAAATGCTATTTTTATTTTTCTAACTTATTTTAGAAAATTTCGGCGGCATAACGGCACGATACTAGAAACGGGACAAGGCCTAGCCTTATCCCCGGTCTAGTGAAGGCCCACGCCATTCACACATCAATCAAATCAATCTCATCTCACCAAACAATTCAATCCAAACAAATAATTCAACTAATCTATGCAACCAAACAAACAAGTCCATGGTCTGTGGACGATTGTGTCGGGTGCTACTAAGCACCGTCTGCATCCTAGTATATATATATAACTAGAAAAATAAATTGAAAGGTGAGAAATTCTCACATATAGCTATCCTAGCTCCACGGCACTCCTTTGCAGAAGTCTTCGTCGTTTCGCCTTTTTGTCACCTTCGTTGCTGCTTTTACTACATACGTAAAAATCACATTTTTACTTCGCTATTCAATATATATAAAAATCAAATTTTTACTATGTTATTCAATATATAAAAATCACATTTTATTTCGAAGTTCAATATACAAAAGTTCTATTTTCTTTCGAAGTTCAAAACATAAAAACTATATTTTTCTTTCGAAGTTCAAAACATAAAAACTATATTTTTCTTTCGAAGTTCAAAACATAAAAATTATATTTTTCTTTCAAAGTAATTTATTCATTCAAAAATCAAACTTTTTATTCATTCAAAAATTAATCTTTTTATTCATTCAAAATTCAATCTTTTTATTCATTCAAAATTCAATTTTTAACAAATCAGTTTTTTTTTCCTAAAGAAAAATAAATAAAATTCAGTTTATAAAACCTAAAAAAAAACACACAGTATTTAAACTAAAAATAATATAAATAAAAAAAAAAACCTTACCGTGTTCGTCAAAGAGGGGGGGGGCTGCTGCGTTCGCCGAGGGGGGGCTTGTGCCAGTGGGGCGGAGATGGCGGTCCTCCGGTGCTGTGGTGGCTCGATTTGGGTCACGGAGCATTAGGGGGTTCGCGGTTCCAGGGTTTTTCGAGGGAGGGGCGGAGAGGAATGGCCAGCGTGGTTGGAGGGTGGGCGTTGGCCGCCGCGGTGGTGGATGCGACGGAGGGGGTAGGCAGCGGTTTCCTCGATCCGTTTTCTCTTCTTCTTCTTTTTTTTTTTTTTTGTTTTGATTCTGAAATAAACGAACGGGGGGGGGGGGGGGGGGGCAGTGGGTTAAAGGGGAACGGTTTAGTTTAGTTTTTTTTTTTTTTTTTTATTTAATTATTTTATTCCTTATAAGTTGACTTTTACATATGACCTCGAAACGAGGCCCACCGCCTGCCGTCCATAGCGTTTCACCCCCATTTCGAACACAATGGGATATGTATCGCAAGCTGATTCGATAGTTACAATCAGTTTCCGTTGAATTTAGATTTAAATCATTATATTGAATTTTAAACGTACATTTCAAATTACCGGGGTCGCATACGAACTTTAAAAATTCCAGAAAAATATTTTCTAGCTTCGTATTGACGATACGGTCCTAACAAAACTAGTTTCGTCAAATTCTGAGACCGTTTGAAAAATGGCCAATTTCCAGTCGATTAAAATCAACTGAAACCGGTCAAACGCGTTTTCCTTTGCCACGCTCACATATTGATTCGAAAAATTATGAAATTTGGAATCTAGCAATAACTTAACATCACGGACCCAACAAAACTGGTTTCGTCGAAATCCGAGGTCGTTTGCAAAATTGCTATTTTTAAGGGCCTGAATTCCATAGCGACTATTCAGAATTTTCAACTGGACGTATCTTTTGATTCCCGCTACGAACTTTGGATTTTTCGGATTCGTTGGAAAGATATTCACTATTAGATTCCATTATTTTTAGTTTCACTAAAATCCGGATTGTTTTGCACCCGGTACATTCAAATGAAATTTGAAATCGAATTATCGAACTACCGCGCCATTTTCAATTCTATTTATAATTATATATAAATATTATATATTCTAACGACGACGTATATAATATATACGTTCGAATTATATTCAAAATAAATTTCTCGTCGATATTATTTAAAATAATTCATTTTAAATAATCAAAATTCACTAAAGTTGCCAAAATAAAAATTTCAAACTGGCTCGCATTTTACGGGTTGTTACAGCTAGAAAGAAACGTCGTGCTCTCCCTGCAGTCTTTATCCCGTTTTTGACTCATAACGAGGTGTGAGGCTCGCGAATTCACGTTATACACAAAGCTACGCCACAAAGGCCGTGCTTTGATCATCAACCACAAGACTTTGCTTTTCAACAGAAGCCTTGATCTATGCAACTCAGTGTGCCACACAGGCAATTCATGACATGCGATTGATACCTATCGATATATAACCTCTAAGCTCGTACGTCTCAGAGAAGGGCGTTAAGCAGGAGAATAAATTCTCCGCTGCCAAACAGATATATATTTAACAGAAATCAATCAACACAGAATAAAATCCAATGTCAGACACACAATCCATTTACAAGTTCGTTCTGGGTCTGAACGAAACCGGAGGCACTTTCCTCGCATATCCATCGATCTCCAATTACGTCTGGACGACCATCAACTATTTCCATCCTCTTGGGTGTACAGCCCAATCAGGATCATCAGTAATTATCCAAACGATGTGAAGACTTCCGGTATTCGACCACCGTCTTCATCTTCGACTTATCGTCGAATCGGTTTTCAAAATGGGTATAAACCCGGCCTTTCCGAACAACCCGCGTATATTAAAAACAAATGTTACACAAACACAACATACGCCTCATTCCAATTCAGTAGCTACTAACCGTAAATCAACAAGAGAACAATTTCCCAAATATTAACCCCGAAGGCGCCGAAACCAACATCAGATCAATACCAGGAAACCATTCTTCTTAGCTAACCTACAGCTAGTTTCTAAATTTCATATTCTTAGGGAAATGTTCCCATTAATTTTATCCAAGATAAATTCTTTAAAATTTATCCTTTAATCTTCCTTTGGATGTCATTTCAAACCAAATTATGGTTCTTCCAAACTAGTCGAGATTAGCGAACCACACCGAAGTAATTATTTATTTTATTTCCCAATCCCAACCTATTCATCCCATGAAGCAAAACTGGTAATACTCCATATCTAATACCACGGTGTTATCGGTAAAATTAATTACCATTTCACGTTCAAATCTAATTAAAGATTTAACTATCGCTCTGGAGCAAAACTGGTGATACTCCATTCTCGCTCATTTGCTAAATTTGATAATTTAGATTATCAATTCACGTTTCAATCTAATTGCAGATTCATTAAAACTCCTTTTACTGGGTTAAAGAACTAATGTCATTAAAAACACAGTTCACGATAAACCCAAATCACATTCTCTTTATTATCGGGTTAAAGAACAAGTGTTATTTAAAACACTGTTCACGATAAACCCACAAATCAATTCTATTTCAAACCCATTTCAAATCCAATTTATTTATTTTAAAAATAAATGGGTTTTAATTTCAGTTCAAAACTAGTTCATTTCGATAAAAATCTATTTTTATCTTTTCAAATATGGAGTTTTTCATCCCAATTTTTCCCAAATCATTTCTTATGATTTTACAAAAATTACTGATATTTTTAATAATTTTATCAAGGCCCGTACAGTCAATTTTCAACAACGGCCATTGAACTGCACTTATAGCGACCTTTTTCAAATTTGATTTGGACGTATCTCCAAATCCAACCGTTAGATTTCAAATTTCTAATATTCGTTAGAAAGCTCTTTTCGATACGAATCCAACGTTTCCGGTTTTAGGAGAATCCGACGGTCGGATCTCCCGTAATGTCCGTTCGAAGTTAATGGTCGAAATTCGCGAACTGCCGCGGCGCGGCGCGTTCTATTCAGGCCATTATATTATATATATAATATATATTTCGTCGATTACTATTTAAAATGAATTTTATAAATAGTTTTGAATTCGTTTCAAAAACAATTTCAACCTTTGTTTCAAATTCAAATCGATTTTTAATTTTTCCTTATAAATTCGTTTTAAAATTCATTTCTATTCAATTCAAATTTCAATTCAATTTGAATTCGTTTTCAATTCAATTCGTTTTCGTTTTCAGTTAAATTCGAATTCGTTTTCAATTAAATTCGAATTCGTTTTCAATTCAATTCGAATTCGTTTTCAATTCGATTCAATTCAAATTCGTTTGCTATTCGTTTCAATTCAAATTGGTTTTCTATTTGATTCAATTCAAATTCGTTTTCTATTCGATTCAATTCAAATTCGTTTTCTATCTGATTCAATTCAAAAACGAATATAATCGATATAAATATCGTTCGCGTCAAAATAGCGCATCTCTAATCAATACGGCTTTATATATTTCAATAATTCCACTATTCTATTCGACAAATTAATCTATATTTTTGTCAACGCATGACTAATCTCAACGAATGAGTACTGTCCACGTGTGACTATTCTTGTTATTTAATATATTTTATAAAAATTATGGTATCGATCGTTTGATTTCAAATTCGACTCTAATCGCAAATTAGTAAGAGAACGATTCCCTGAATACTAACCTCGAAGGCCGAAACCAACATCAGATCAATATCCAGGAGACCACTCATCTCATCTATTTTCCAGTTAATTTCTAATTTTATATATGATAAAGATGTAAATTTTATTGTTAGAACATTTCGTTCAACACATGACTAATCTCAACGGATGAGTACTGTCAACACATGAACCTTTATTTTATAATATTCTTTATTTTCCCGATTGGAATGAGGCCCAATCAATTACCATATAGCGTTAACTATATGGATTCCATACAACAGATGTATATAATAGCAACGATGAATAATCAACCATCATCCAAAGTGCACTACACTGTATAAGCATCAAATATAGATATCTAACGCTTATAACAGCCTGTCAATCAATCGATCGACATAAAACTAATTATTGGGATTAGGTTATGCCGTATTTTATCCCAATACCCATGTGGGGTTTCAAACAATCAAACACAGATTTTATTTGTGTAGTTAGGCGATGTGTAAAATTTATCGACCCCATCAATATCAGTCAAATCAGTGTATATAAACAAATCGGCCGATTTGTTTATAAATATTTATTGATCCATATTCACGTTAAAAATTATATTTCTAACGATAAAATATTTTTAACTATATAAATATTTTATTTCACATCATACAATCAATTCTCATCACAACAAACAATCAAACATACAAGCCATCCATGGTCTGTGGATGACGGGTGTCGGGTGCTACTAAACACCGTCTGCATCCTAGTATATATATATAACTAGAAAAAGAAATTGAAGATTGAGAAATTCTCACCAATAGCTATTCCAACTCCACAACACTTCATTTATAGAAATCTTCGTCGTTCTCGCCTTTTGTCACTTTCGTCGCCCGTAGTCACTACATATATAAAAATCGAATCTTTACTTTGCTATTCAATATATAAAAATCCTATTTTTACTTCGCTATTCAATATTTAAAAACTCTATTTTTATCACGCTATATGAAAAAAATTCTATTTTTATTCAATGGTGTTCATATAATAAAGATTATATTTTTGTCATGCCATTCTTTATATAAAGATTTCGCCTTTTCATATATATAAAGATAATATTTTTCATCTTCTACAACATAAAAGATTATATTTTCCACCTTCTACAATATAAAAGATTATATTTTTCATCTTCTACAATCTAAAAGATTATATTTTTCATCTTCTACAATATAAAAGATTTCGCCATTCTACTTAAAACTCTCGCCTTTTCACTACTAAAAATCCTTTCTTATACCGTATAAAAATCACGTCTTTTACCGTTTTAAAATCAAATAATTTTCAGTTTTAAAGTCATGTAAAAATCATATAAAATCAGTTTTAAAAATAAAAAAAAAAACAGTTTTTAAAACAAATTAAATAAAATTGAAAACTTACAGTGGGAAGGAGGGGGGCTGTTGTAGTGAAGGGTGGAGGCGGGGGAGGCTGCGCGCGTCGATCGATGAAGAGAGTGGGGGGGGTTTCGACGGAGAAGATAGAGGGAGGGGAAGTATCGGTTGCGGTGCTCGAAGGGGGGGGGCTGTGTCGCGAGGGCAGGGGGAGGGAGAAGAAGAGGAGAAGAGGAGGGGGGTTCGGAGGTGGCGCCCCACCTCTGAGGCACGGCGGCGATCGATCGAGGGGGGGGGGGGCGGCAGTTTTCTCCCCCCCGTATTTCTCTTTCTTTTTTTTTGATTTTAATCGAACGGGGGGGGGGGGGGCAGAGGTAATAGGGTGAGAGAGAGGAGAGAGGAAATTAATTTTCAATTAATTTTAAATTCAAAAAGTTGACTTTTACATACGACCTCTAAACGAGGCCCACCGCCTATCGTCCATAGCTAATTACCCCCATTCCGAACACAATGGGATATGTACCATAAGCTGATTCGACCATTTCGATCCGTTTCCGTTAAAATCAACATATAACTCTATATATTGATTTTGAACGCGCATTTCAATTTACTGGGGTCACATACTAACTCTATAAATCCCATAAAAATATTTTCTAGCTTCGTATTGACGATACGGTCCAAACAAAACTAATTTCGTCGAATTCTGAGACCGTTAGAAAAATGGCCATTTTCCAGTCGATTAAAATCAACTAAAACTGGTCAAACACATTTTCCTTTGCCACGCCCACATATTGATTCGAAAAATTATGAAATTTGGAATCTAGCAATAATTTGACATCACGGACCCAACAAAAGTGGTTTCGTCGAAATCCGAGGTCGTTTGCAAAATTCCCATTTTAAAGGGCCTGAATTCCATAGCGACTATTCAGAATTTTCAACTGGACATATCTTTTGATCCCCGCTATGAAATCTTGATTTTTCGGATTCGTTGGAAAGATATTATCAATTAGATCCTATTATTTTTTGTTTCTCTAAAATCCGGATTGTTTTGCACCCGGTACATTCAATTGAAGTTTGAAATCGAATTATCGAACTACCGCGCCATTTTCAATTCTATTTATAATTATATATAATTATTATATTCAAACGATGACGTATATAAATATATATGTTCGATTCTATTCAAAATAAATTTCTCGTCGATATTATTTAAAATAGTCTATTTCAAATGTTCGAAATTCGCTAAAGTTGCCAAAATAAAATTTTTAAACTGGCCCAAATTTTCGGGTTGTTACAATCTCCCCCACTTAAAACTTTTCGTCCCCGAAAAGGAACAAAGTCGAAAGTGGTTTGATTAATCAACTCTACGTCCGATCTGGCTTCCATTCTCCAACTTTTCAGTTTCTGAGAATTTTCAAATTTTCAAAAATTTGGCTAACACCCTAAATTTTCGAAAAATTTCGCCATAACCTCCCCTGCACCGGAAGCCACGGGAAAATCCCAAATTGCCATATAGGCCTTCTGATCTCAAAAAGAAAAAGAAAAAGCCAAGCGGCTAGCCAATCGGCTCATAAAATCATCATCACCCAAACAAAACAGTAAATTATAGTAAACATGTACCTATTTGTTGGGCAAACAAATTTTATTCCCTGCTCTAGCCTCCTTGCTATGACCTGTTCAATGTAAGTACATGTATATGCAAGCAAATGCGACCAATTTTCAATACAGTTCAAAATTTGGTACAATTAGGCATAATGGTTCAAAATTATCAAACAAATAAACAAACAACATAAACATCAATCAATTAGTGAATTAAAGTTTCAAATTCATAATTTTGATATATATACTAAAAATCTTGTTTTTGATGCCAAATCACAACAAATAATCCTATCTATATAAGTTTTGGTTCTCACACCAGTCTAATGGAAATATATAGAAATCACACCTTCGAAACACGAACATAAATTTTGGTGATGGAGCTCCATCATCAAAATCATCTCCGAGCGACTAGAGTGTAATCCTATATCTATCTAGTATATTAAAACTTCGAATATACGTTCATGACGCGTATACGCGAAATCTTTATATACTCGATTGTCCAAATAAAAAATAAATAAATATTCAAATACGTATAAAACGATTTAAATTTTCAAAACAAAATTGTTTTCATTTGAAAAATATACTCTTCACACTCGTTCTAGGATACTACTGATCCTATCTCTAACGAGTCATTCTAATTGGATATTACTAATCCAATATCTGATGAATTCTTTCGTATGGTTCTAATGTGTCTTGTTCTCGAGCTCTGTAAACCTAAGCTCTGATACCACTGTGAGAAGCCGTAACTTCCCCGTGAAGGAAAGAGCGGATACTTCGAGAACAACACACAAATGAACGCAGAAGGAAGAACATTTCATTGTTATTACAACAATTCCATCAGTTACAAGAATATACAGAGTATAAATGAATAAATTACATTCGATAAATATCAGAGATTACAATAAATTACATACTAGCGGAAAATAATACAAAGCACAACTGAAGGTGATATACGGATACAGAGCTTTCCGGATATCATTCCAGCTGTAAACCAGGATCCTGTGAATATAAATCTGCAAAACCAAAACTACTAGTTGCCCGTGTCGAAAATAAAGGCACCCAGAGTTTAGGTTAAAACAATAAACTCCAGGTCAGTCATGTGACTGGTGTGAGAACTAAAACAGTTATTTAAAGCTTTACTTTAAAAGAGAGTAATTCAAGGGACCACACCGTATAACACGGAAGGGTTTCCTCCCAAGAATACCAGTGCATAGAATAAACAGCGCAAGGCTTTTTCGAAAAATGAAGCTATTATAAGACCCAGGTCCCATCACACAATGCAACGCAAGCCGGAGGATAGGGTTTTCCCTTATAACAGCCAAACATGCTTGGTACGTTTAAAACAAATCATTTGATACTATAATAAGTGTATAGTGTCAAAACAATTCCAATCATAAATATAAATCATAGACGGCATAAGTGCCCCATACCACTATGTCGCCATACTAGGCTCTACAAATAAAGCCGAAATATACGTATTGGAAATTGGATTTCCGTCATGAGTCGAGGCAAGGGGCAAGCTCCTCTCCGCTTCAAGACACTCTAGCAATTGCCTCAGGACTACACACTCTGGGTAACCCCTAGATGCTTCAGGGCCGGTCCTCTCTTACGTTTGAGGATTGGCAATTCCTGAACACACGTTTCCCGGTCCTTACAGGCCTAAAATTGAGGCGCCTCATCCAACAACCACATAGGTGAAAAGTATATAAATGTAAGGGCTGGTAAGTCACTGACACCACCAAAGCTAGAAAGAAACGTCGTGCTCTCCCTGCAGTCCTTATCCCGTTTTTGATTCATACCGAGGTGTGAGGCTCGCGAATTCATGTTATACACAAAGCTATGCCCCAAAGGTCGTGCTTTGATCATCAACCACAAGACTTTGCTTTTCAACAGAAGCCTTGATCTATGCAACTCAGCGTGCCACACAGGCAATTCATGCCATGCGATTGATATCTATCGATATATAACCTCTAAGCTCGTACGTCTCAGAGAAGGGCGTTAAGCAAGAGAATAAATTCTCCGCCGCCAAACAGATATATATTTAACAGAAATCAATCAACACAGAATAAAATCCAATGTCAGACACACAATCCATTTACAAGTTCGTTCTGGGTCTGAACGAAACCGGTGGCACTTTCCTCGCATATCCATCGATCTCCAAGTACGTCTGGACGACCACCAACTATTTCCATCCTCTTGGGTGTACAGCCCAATCAGGATCATCAGTAATTATCCAAACGATGTGAAGACTTCCGGTCTTCGACCACCGTCTTCATCTTCGACTTATCGTCGAATCGGTTATTCAGAATGGGTATAAACCCGGCCCTTCCGAACAACCCGCGTATATTAAAAACAAATGTTACACAAACACAACATACGCCTCATTCCAATTCAGTAGCTACTAACCGTAAATCAACAAGAGAACAATTTCCCAAATATTAACCCCGAAGGCCGAAACCAACATCAGATCAATACCAGGAAACCATTCTTCTTAGCTAACCTACAGCTAGTTTCTAAATTTCATATTCTTAGGGAAATGTTCCCATTAATTTTATCCAAGATAAATTCTTTAAAATTTATCCTTTAATCTTCCTTTGGATGTCATTTCAAACCAAATTATGGTTTTTCCAAACTAGTCGAGATTAGCGAACCACACCGAAGTAATTATTTATTTTATTTCCCAATCCCAACCTATTCATCCCATGAAGCAAAACTGGTAATACTCCATATCTAATACCACGGTGTTATCGGTAAAATTAATTACCATTTCACGTTCAAATCTAATTAAAGATTTAACTATCGCTCTGGAGCAAAAATGGTGATACTCCATTCTCGCTCATTTGCCAAATTTGATAATTTAGATTATCAATTCACGTTTCAATCTAATTGCAGATTCATTAAAACTCCTTTTACTGGGTTAAAGAACTAATGTCATTAAAAACACACTTCACAATAAACCCAAATCATATTGTCTTTATTATCGGATTAAAGAACAAGTTTTATTTAAAACACTGTTCACGATAAACCCACAAATCAATTCTATTTCAAACCCATTTCAAATCCAATTTATTTATTTTAAAAATAAATGGGTTTTAATTTCAGTTCAAAACTAGTTCATTTCGATAAGAATCTATTTTTATCTTTTCAAATATGGAGTTTTTCATCCCAATTTTTCCCAAATCATTTCTTATGATTTTACACAAATTATTGATATTTTTAATAATTTTATCAAGGCCCGTACAGTCGATTTTCAACCACGGCCATCGAACTGCACTTATAGCGACCTTTTTCAAATTTGATTTGGACGTATCTCCAAATCCAACCGTTAGATTTCAAATTTCTAATATTTGTTAGAAAGCTCTTTTCGATACGAACCCAACGGTTCCGGTTTTAGGAGAATCCGACGGTCGGATCTCCCGTAATGTCCGTTCGAAGTTAATGGTCGAAATTCGCGAACTGCCGCGGCGCGGCGCGTTCTATTCAGGCCATTATATTATATATAATATATATAATATATATTTCGTTGATTACTATTTAAAACGAATTTTATAAATAGTTTTGAATTCGTTTCAAAAAAAATTTCAACCTTTGTTTCAAATTCAAATCGTTTTTTAATTTTTCCTTATAAATTCGTTTTAAAATTCATTTCTATTCAATTCAATTTGAATTCTTTTCAATTCAATTTGAATTCGTTTTCAATTCAATTCATTTTCGTTTTCAATTAAATTCGAATTCATTTTCAATTTAATTCGAATTCGTTTTCAATTCAATTCGAATTCGTTTTCAATTCAAATTCGTTTTCTATTTGATTCAATTCAAATTGGTTTTCTATTTGATTCAATTCAAATTCGTTTTCTATTCGATTCAATTCAAATTCGTTTTCTATCTGATTCAATTCAAAAACGAATATAATCGATATAAATATCGTTCGCGTCAAAATAGCGCATCTCTAATCAATACGGCTTTATATATTTCAATAATTCCACTATTCTATTCGACAAATGAATCTATATTTTTGTCAACGCATGACTAATCTCAACGAATGAGTACTGTCCATGTGTGGCTATTCTTGTTATTTAATATATTTTATAAAAATTATGGTATCGATCGTTTGATTTCAAATTAGACTCTAATCGCAAATTAGTAAGAGAACGATTCCCTGAATACTAACCTCGAAGGCCGAAACCAACATCAGATCAATATCCAGGAGACCACTCATCTCATCTATTTTCCAGTTAATTTCTAATTTTATATATGATAAAGATGTAAATTTTATTGTTAAAATATTTCGTTCAACACATGACTAATCTCAACGGATGAGTACTGTCAACACATGAACCTTTATTTTATAATATTCTTTATTTTCCCGATTGGAATGAGGCCCAATCAATTACCATATAACGTTAACTATATGGATTCCATACAACACATGTATATAATAGCAACGATAAATAATCAGCCATCATCCAAAGTGCACTACACTGTATAAGCATCAAATATAGATATCTAACGCTTATAACAGCCTGTTAATCAATCAATCGACATACAACTAATTATTGGGATTAGTGTATGCCGTATTTTATCCCAATACCCGTGTGGGGTTTCAAACAATCAAACACAGATTTTATTTGTGCAGTTGGGCGATGTGTAAAATTTATCGACCCAATCAATATCAGTCAAATCAGTGTATATAAACAAATCGGCCGATTTGTTTATAAATATTTATTGATCCATATTCACGTTAAAAATTATATTTCTAACGATAAAATATTTTTAACTATATAAATATTTTATTTCACATCATACAATCAATTCTCATCACAACAAACAAACAAACATACAAGCCATCCATGGTCTATGGATGACGGGTGTCGGGTGCTACTAAACACCGTCTGCATCCTAGTATATATATATATATAACTAGAAAAAGAAATTGAAGAGTGAGAAATTCTCACCAATAGCTATTCCAACTCCACGACACTTCATTTATAGAAATCTTCGTCGTTCTCGCCTTTTGTCACTTTCGTCGCCCGTAGTCACTACATATATAAAAATCGAATCTTTACTTTGCTATTCAATATATAAAAATCCTATTTTTACTTCGCTATTCAATATTTAAAAATTCTATTTTTATCACGCTATATGATATAATTCTATTTTTATTCAACGGTGTTCATATAATAAAGATTATATTTTTATCACGCCATTCTTTATATAAAGATTTCGCCTTTTCATATATATAAAGATAATATTTTTCATATTCTACAACATAAAAGATTATATTTTCCACCTTCTACAATATAAAAGATTATATTTTTCATCTTCTACAATATAAAAGATTATATTTTTCATCTTCTATAATATAAAAGATTTCGCCTTTCTACTTAAAACTCTCGCCTTTTCACTACTAAAAATCCCTTCTTATACCGTATAAAAATCACGTCTTTTACCGTTTTAAAATCAAATAATTTTCAGTTTTAAAATCATGTAAAAATCATATAAAATCAGTTATAAAAATCAAAAAAAAAAACAGTTTTTAAACCAAATAAAATAAAATTAAAAACTTACAGTGGGAAGCAGGGGGGCTGTTGCAGTGAAGGGAGGAGGCAGAGGAGGCTGCGCGCGTCGACCGATGAAGAGAGTGGGGGGGTCGATGGAGAAGATGGAGGGAGGGGGGTATCGGTTGCGGTGGTCGAAGGGGGGGGGGGGCTGTGTCGCGAGGGCCGGGGGGGGGGGAGAAGAAGAGGAGGGGGGTTCGGAGGTGGCGCCCCACCTCTGAGGCGCGGCGGCGATCGATCGGGGGGGGGGGCGGTTTTCTCCCCCCCATCTTTCTCTTTCCTTTTTTTTATTTTTGATTTTAGTCGAACGGTGGGGGGTGGGGGGCAGAGGTAATAGGGTGAGAGAGAGGAGAGAGGAAATTAATTTTCAATTAATTTTAAATTCAAAAAGTTGACTTTTACATGCGACCTCTAAACGAGGCCCACCACCTGTCGTTCATAGCTAATTACCCCCATTACGAACACAATGGGATATGTACCATAAGCTGATTCGACCATTTCGAACAGTTTTCGTTAAAATCAACATATAACTCTATATATTGATTTTGAACGCGCATTTCAATTTACTGGGGTCACGTACTAACTCTATAAATCCCATAAAAATATTTTCTAGCTTCGTATTGACGATACGGTCCTAACAAAACTAATTTCATCGAATTCTGAGACCGTTAGAAAAATGGCCATTTTCCAGTCGATTAAAATCAACTGAAACCGGTCAAACACATTTTCCTTTGCCACGCCCACATATTGATTCGAAAAATTATGAAATTTGGAATCTAGCAATAATTTGACATCACGGACCCAACAAAAGTGGTTTCGTCGAAATTCGAGGTCATTTGCAAAATTCCCATTTTTAAGGGCCTGAATTCCATAGCGACTATTCAGAATTTTCAACTGGACATATCTTTTGATCCCCGCTATGAAATCTTGATTTTTCGGATTCGTTGGAAAGATATTATCAATTAGATCCTATTATTTTTGGTTTCGCTAAAATCCGGATTGTTTTGCACCCGGTACATTCAATTGAAGTTTGAAATCGAATTATCGAACTACCGCGCCATTTTCAATTCTATTTATAATTATATATAATTATTATATTCAAACGACGACGTATATAAATATATACGTTCGATTCTATTCAAAATAAATTTCTCGTCGATATTATTTAAAATAATCTATTTTAAATGTTTGAAATTCGCTAAAATTGCCAAAATAAAAATTTTAAACTGGCCCAGATTTTCGGGTTGTTACACTATCATTTGGCCTTCTCACTAAATTCTAAACTTTCCATACTTTCTACCAAATTTTTTATTAAGTTTGTCCTCCTTCCTATTTTCCACTTATTAAAATTTGGCTAAATTAAGTAAGTTTTATAAACATTGACAACTTTATATTATAATTAATAATAATAAACTAAGCTCATAATAATAGTAAATAATAAATTATTAGATGTTAACTAAGTTTTATAAATATTAACTAAATTTATAATGATAATAATAGCAATAACAAATTAGATAAATTTTATAATTAATAATAATACATTAATTATATTTTATGAAAATTAATTAAGATTTACAAAATTAACTAGGTATAATTAAAAATTAACTAAATTATCTAGGTATAATTAAAAATTAACTAAATTATCGATTTTATAAACATTAACAATGATATATAAAATGTAAGTTAGTTCATAAAAATTAACTAAGAAATGTAAATTTTAACTAAGTTAATTACTTTTTACAAAAATTAGCAAGTTTAAACTAATAATAATGATAACAATAATAGCACTTAACTAAACTTATAATAATAATAAATTTTATAAAAATTAACTAATAATAATACTAATGATTAAATAAGTTTATAATAATAATAATAAATTATAAATATTAACCTAGTCAACTAAGTTCCATAAATATTGACTAAATTTATAATAATAATAATTTAGTGAAGTTAACTTTGTTTCTTAAATAATAATTGTATTAAATTAAATATGTTTGACAAATAAATAAATTAGGTATTGTAGATATATATAATAATAACAATAGTAACAGTAATTGTAATAATTATTTAACTAAGTTGACTAAATTTTATAAAAAATTAGATAAGATTTATAAAATTAAATAAGCTTATAAACATTTACTTAAGGTAACAAGTTTTATAAAATAAGTAGTTTATAATAATGATAAACAACTAATTTTGTAATAATAATAGGAAATTATAAATTATGAAATGTTAACCAAGTTAATTAACTATCATAAAAATTAACAAATTTATAGTAATAATAATAATATAAGTTTATGATAAACATAATAATATTAAATTATAAAATATAAACAAATTAACTAATTTTATAAAAATTAACTAAGTTAGCTAAGTATTCTAAATAATAATAACCAATTAATAAAATTTTATAAAAAAAATAACTAAATATTATAAAAATATATAATAGATTTCCCAAGTTAATTAAATTTTATAAAAATTGATCGAGATTCATAAAAATTAAGCAAGCTTTTGAAAGCCGAGTATTATAATTATTTAGCTAAATTAATTTAAGTTTTATATAAACAAGTGGACATTAATATGATTATTTAATCATTGATGGCAAATTATATAAATTGTATGTTTTTCAGGTCATATACTAGCAGTAGAATCGGTATGTTATTTGAAATCAAGATTAGAATGCGTCATGTATTGCTAGCAGAATTAACAACGTATGAATTTCTTCATCGTAGGTAACTAAAGACCGTTAGTGCAGAAAAAGTAACATTTTCTTCTTTTTAGTAAGCATATGAAACTTTTTTGGTGTCCAATTTGTTGGGTATTCGATGCAAACTTATTTTATGGATATTGTGTTTTATCTATAGATATCGTGACTTTGTTCAATGGGTATTGTGTAAACATGGTTTGTGGTGCTATTTTTATCTATGGAAATTATGTAGACTTGGTTTATTGATGATGTATGTGTATGAATATTGTGTTACATAATTTATGTAAATGATTAATAGTCATGTGATTATATGATATTTTTTGTATTTGATTCGAACATATTATTGACATTAGTTAGTTGATATATATTTAAATGTTAGTGATATGCGTGTGCATAAATATTTTGGTACTAAAAAATATAATTGCTGTAAAAACAACAACAAAAGACAGTGTTTATTAATGTTGTCCTTACTCCTAAGACTTACAATAGCATTTATCTAGTGTTATCATTACATTGAATACTTAATAACAACGTTTATGAAATGTTGATGATAAATGTAGAATACAACCGAATGTGCTTTTGACAGCAATTTGTAAACGTTGTTACAAGTTAATAACAGCGTTCATCAATCGCTGATGAAAACTGCTGCAACAATGTAGGAAATTTGTAACGACCCAGTTTTCGGACTAATTTTATAATCTGTAATGTATACGTTATACTGGTGATTTATTTAATTAATTAAAATTGGGATTTATACATTTGGAGAATATTAGGGTTAACTTTAATTTAATTAAAGAAAAATTATACATTTGGGAAATATCTGGGAATTCCAAATAAATACACGTGTTGATTCTGTGAACAATGTATATAGGCATATAAAACAAGAATTGTTGTTGTATCATTTTTATTTGTTTTAAAACTCATGCGAATATAAAATTACTTAAGTAAGGTAGTAGATTAATTCACATGATTAAATCTGGATTTTTCTTGGAAGTAAAGAAGAAAAATAGAATTTACTTATGAATAATGATGGATTACTTCATGTAGTAAGAAAACATAAGTATGATTATTAAACACAAGACATTCATTTATTTGATAAAATTCATTCGAGTTAGAATAATTTTTATTCTAAAAATCATGAGTGTATATTCTAACTTGTTTAATGTTTAAGCATGTTTGTTTACATTAATCTTGCTTTCCACTTATATAGACATGGAAATTTCCAAAAGTAAAATATACTTGAAGTAAAATTTTGTTTTACTTCACATGTAAATATTAAATAAAAATATAAATACATAGGAAGATTTGAATTCCGCATAGGATAAGACGGCTACATATCATAGCATATACAAATCAAATTTATAGGCAAATCAACCATAAGAGCAGCCTAGACATTTGAATTGAAAAGGAAAATGAAAGAGAAAATAGCCAGCAAGTGTACAAAGGTGACAAATGAAGCACAGGCATTTAAAGTGGAAAAGATAGATGTAACAACATAGATTATTAGTAGAGAAAAGGAAGTAAACAACTCACAAGAACATAGGCCTGCAAATTGGATACCATATAGAACAAAGCAAAGCTTAGCATGTGCAATCACTATCCAATTTCTATACACATCCTAACCATTTGATTTGAGAAAAGATGACAAGCCAAGGGACAAGGAGGATATATATGGCGCAGGGAGAACATGTACAAGCTGTGTTACTTGGGAACAAAGTAGAAGATATGTATACATCACTTCATAGCTGGGCCATAGCAGCTGCAAGAATTTGACGATAATGACCATACATAACTTTCTTTTTCCAACTGTAGGCAACCAAAAATCACACCACGTCCACAATTTCTGCTACATATGCACCATGTTCCCTTAAACACCAACCTTACTTAAGCCTCTAAATTCCCATCATAAATACACTACTACACCACACACAAACACACACAAGTTCACTAGTAAACAAACAAAAATAAAGAGAAACTGGAAATGGCAATAGCCAAAAACACTAGGCAATACAATTGAAAACGGAGAGCACAAGTCTGAACTAAAGTGGCCGAGAACCAAAGTGAAATCTGAAATGTTAGGCGAGGCTGTGAACACTTATATAATATGTGAGTAAACATCCTAAAAACTCCTTTACTGTTTTTAGTACATTCAAATTCTAGGTGTGTTGATGTATATTTAAAATATTTGATTCCAATATATTGTTGTTGTTCAAGGGTTCATCTGTAACACCCCGCCTCCGCTAGGGTCACTCGCAAAGGAATGCACTAGCTTTAGAGGGGCATTATTGGTAAACATGCACAGAAATATCACAAGACAGAACATATAAAAATAGCGGAAGTAAAATCAAACTTTCATAACATGAATAAATAAGGTCTAAAGCCTTTCACATCAGAGTACATCAAAACCTGTCTTGCAATAGTAAAGAAGCATAAAGACATTTTCATAAATTATTCCCTAAGTAAAAACAGTAAAGTAGCCATTAGCCAAGAAAAGTCCAAGCCATCCATGATGACCTTCAAGCAGAAGAAGTCCGAACTAAACAACAGTATTTCCTCCCTGTAACCTGGGGGGGAAACGGAAGAAAAGAGGCAAAACAAAACGGGTCAGTCAAAAAGACTGAGTAAGCCCTATCTACTATTAGCATAAAAACTAGTAAAGTTAACTGACATGAGAAACTGAGATGAACATAAGCATGATGACAAGATAGATAAGCTAAATCAAAATAACAGGATGAACTACTGAACTCAGATAAACTAAGGTGTCATGATAAATTACGATGTCAAGATAAAACAAGGTATCACATCGTCAGGTTTCTATCAAGTATAATATCCCCAAGATATCTATCACGTATAACGTCCCATGATATCTATCCTGCATTTTAGCTCTGCACCTACCGTACTAGTATCCCCACCGTATCATGTGTTAACCAAGAATGACCCTCACTCAAAAGTCGTGTAATGGTCCATGTCAACCTAATATATCGCATATATAGGTTACTCAACTTGTATGTTTTATTCCATGTAAATGTTCAGTCCCTTGCCGTAGACCATACGGGCTTTCCCATGAGATTCTACATTACTTTAACATAGTTCCATGATCCTTAAGATCGGTTTGGACTGTTACCCTAAACCTAGCTAGGGTCTTCCAACATGAATTATCGTTTGTACAACTAGGACTTATGCTACCTAGGGCCACTAGGGATTACGCTTACCTATTGCACGTTTTCGTATCTCGGTTTTGGTTCAACCACCCAGGGCCACTGGGATTTACGCTAACCGTCAACCGCGCCCCTTTTTCCCACGCATTCATCGTGAATCGTTTTCCATGACTGTATGCACATGTATCACATCGTGCCATCCGAGTCCTGTCACAGGGCAGATCGAGAAATACAGGACTCGGTCGGGAGCTTTCGATTTATCTGCCGATGCAGATGCTAAGGTCTGTTTTTCTGTACGTGGCTATGGTCCCACGCGACCCCTCCCTCAACTAGTGAAAGACAAGACATGATAAATCCTGTATGAGAACACACTACTGGCCAACCCACAATCCTAGCCTTACCGCAACCATAATTAGATAGCAATTATGGTCTATTGGGTGTTCTCTGCCTTTCCGTACGTACACGCTTGACCAAAGATGGTAGGTAGTCTGACGAAATGCTATCTAGGGTACGACCGTGTATCGTCGACTATCCCCTATCCATCCCCGTCTTTAGGTCGCTCGCATAGCAACCAAGGCATACTCTTGGTTCTTCTAACGCAGACCTTAACCTCTCATGAGCCTAGTATAATCACCTGGCAGCTCATAGAGGGATACCAAGAATACCCTCACGTTCCCCGAAGCCGCTGCTTCGTTACCCAGTTCGCTGGAGCCTTTATCTAAATCAGATACTTGCTCCTACTCGTATACTTAAACGATGACCTACCGTATCAGGTTACTCATGTATCTATAAATTGGTCTAAATTTCCCTGACTAAGAATCATTACTTAGTTATTCCTCAACTAAGGTTTACCACTTAGCCTTATTCCCGTTATCCTTGTTAACTACGGTTATCCCCTATCCTCGGAACTAGGGTTTACATAATGGATTAAGTGTCACTTAAGTTCATGACTTAACCCGTCTACCAATCATGTCAAAATTGGCTAAGTATCCAAGTCCAAGACTTAACCCGTCTTCAAATCATGTCAAAATTGGCTAAGTATCCAAGTCCAAGACTTAACCCTACAAACCATGCTCACGTTGGTTAAGTATGTATTAAGAAATTCACGACTTAACCTCGTCCAATTATCATTCTAGATTGGTTAAGTATATATTAACTTGACCCTATCAATTTACTCAGTCAAATCGGTCAAGTGTATTCAAGCGATTCGTGACTTAGCCTTATCATGTTTTCACGTTAGATCGGTTAAGTATAGGTTAACTTAACCTCAATAAATTCACGAGTTAGATTGGTTAAGTATAGGTCACTTAACCACATCAATTCATCATGTTTAGATTAGTTAAGTGTTTAACTTAACCCCATTAAACTACCAAGTGGGATTAATTAAGTCTAGGCTAACTTAACCCCATCCGATTTCCATGTTTAGACTAGTTGAGTCTAATCTTAACCCCATTCGTTAACCGTATTTTTCGGTTAAGCGTCATTAAGAAAACTTACTTAACCTTACCAAGTTATCGCGTTGGATTGATTAAGTGTTGGTTAACTTAACCCCATCCACTAGTCATATAAAAATGGTTAAGTGTCATTAGGCAAATCAAGTTACTTAACCTACCCAACCTTGTCATGTTTTGTTAAGTATCATTAGCCTAATCAAATTACTTAACCCATTTGTCCATGTCATATTTGGTTAAGAGTCATTAATCAAATTAACTTAACCCTATCATGTGGCATTAATTACTTAATGCACCTTCACCTCTCACATTAGACTTTGTTGTGGTTACTAGTTAAGCCGGTCGGTTCCGGGTAGCTTTACACCACAACTTGGTCTAACCTCGGGTTCAAGCACAACATGACCAACTTCTCACATTGGGTCCTATTGTTTGCAACTACTAGTTAGGCCGGTCGGTTCCGGGTAGTTTTACGTTGCAAACTCAACCCAACCTCGAGTTGGCCACACTTATATTATCTAAGTGTCATGTCCATCATGTTTCCCAAAACATGCTACAAGTTTTCAAGCATTTGGGTAGACCTAACTTAATAGGTAAATTCCCAAAGGGTAGACCTAACTTAATAGG
Organism: Allium sativum; assembly: GCA_030737875.1. Taxonomy (NCBI): domain Eukaryota; kingdom Viridiplantae; phylum Streptophyta; class Magnoliopsida; order Asparagales; family Amaryllidaceae; genus Allium; species Allium sativum. The sequence continues at coordinate 401,006,710 of CM060922.1, read as the reverse complement.
TAAATTCTCAAGCTTATGTTTTTATGCATACTTACATGTCAACTTCCATGTTATATTTCAAGTCATGTTTTCAAGTTGTATTTTCATGTCATTAGAAATTACCCATAACATAACCCAACGCTTTTAAACTCGCATATACGTTCGCGACAACGTAATGGATTAAAAGAAGAGACTTGGAAAAGGCATGACAAAAATGGATATTAAGCCACAAGTTAATCATGGTGGCAAATGAGGCACAAATGTGTTCATTAACTTGCATGTTACATTCTTAAGCCTCAAAACATGCATAAACCCAAACTTGGCACATAAGCGAATCATGGTGACAAAAGATATGGAATGATGACTAGTAACTCGCATATATCATCATATAAGGGTTATGACTTCATATGCAAGTTGACATAAAGGTTTTGAGGGTTCTCATGTTGCCTAATGCAACATTTCAACATAAAGGTTGTAGCTTTTAGCTCACAAGATCAAGATAATGACTTCATAAACTTGCATGACATGATAACATGTATCATACTCAATGACCAAACCCAAACTTGCAACATGAACATTTAACTTCATAGTTAATATCTAAGAGTAGGGAAAGGGCTTACATTGCTATGAAGGCACAAAAGATATGACAAAGCCCTTATGCAATCAAATAGACCCAAAATGCAAGCTCTAACATAAAAACCCTTGAGCCAAAATGATCAAAACCCTTGCTTTATGATGCAAAGATAGAAACTTGACTTGAATGCAAGCTAATGACACTCATACAAGCTTGAAAACACTTGTATGCATGGAAAATCTCTCATAGAAACCATTTAGAAATTTTATGAAGAGAGTGGAGGCCATGAGAGGTAAAATTTTGCCATAGTTTAGTTGCATGAATGAATAATGAGGATTTAGGATAGGTTAGGGTCTTATTTATAGATTAGGCAAGTGTTTTAGGCCATAGGATTAAACCTAGATTCAATCCAAGCCATCAAAGCATGTCTTGGGGAAGAAGTCAAGTGTAGGAACCATCTAGGGCCTTTAGATTAAAGATGAACCATGAGAACCATCCAAATGCAAAATCTGCATTTGAGCGAATCGGCCCACGGGTTGACAGCCAAACACCCTGGATTAACCCCTAGTCGACCCAGCGGGCTCGGGTCGACCTCAAAAATCGGCCGGTTCGGTTATTCCCCTCTCCCAATTCGTTGTTTTGAACATTTTTGCATATTTATTTATTTAATTTTCAATTATATATATATATATCAATATATATATATTTCTCTGCGCAACCCATTTCACTTAATTAAGTATACTTTAATTTGGGAATTTTTCGTGAAACTTCGCGAGGCCATATCTTGGTCATACGGACTCCGATTTTCGAAAACTCAGACTCTATTTCGCGTATTTTTCCGAGACGAACGCAATGGCATAGCCCGTTTTACTTGATTCAGAATTTAAAATTAAATTCTGCCTTGATTCTCGTCTTAACACGTTATCGAAAAATACGGGTTGTTACATTCTCCCCACCTTTTAGGATTTCGTCCCCGAAATCTCCAAGTTAGGAAGAACATATCCTACCATCCATCATCCATCTACTCAAAACATCATCCACAAGCAACCATTGTCCTTAGATGATTTCTAATGCTGTATGAATATATGCAAAACGTGTGTGTACATGTTCCTTAGCTAATGCTAATGATCAGGCCTGAATAATCTTTCTAATGCAAAATATGTATAGTGCCATGAATCCAACATGTATGCAAATAGTCCTAGTCATATAGATACTATATGCGTGCACAATCATTCATTCATATGCAACAACCGCATGATAATACATTCGATTTCATCCATAAACAAGTATAAATACTCGTGCATATGCAATATGAAATGTGACCGAGTCGAGCTAGTATCTAATGTGTATTCGCGCATCCACGAGCAACCACTTGCAACCACTTGCAACCATATCAATCATAACATGTTTCAAATACATGTTTACATCCATAGGGTTCTACCTAGAATTCCCTGAAACAGGGTCGAGAAGATAAACATGACAAACTCCTTACAGGGTTTGTAACGGAGAATAGGACCGAGAGGATGTCCACAAAAGATAGCCTACAAGTAAGCTCTACAGAAAACAGGGATCAAGGATATACTCCCAAAAAGAGATATCATGCGCGTATCTAGTCTTTGACCATCAAAGTCGTCTTTTAACTTCGCGATTTTGTAGCTTCTTATTCCTGTTTCCATAACATGAGCTGGAACTCATTTCTTCGTCGCCTCTTGTTCCACTTGCACTTATCCTTTTCCTAGAATACTTGACGCAAACATGACTGCGTACTCATGATCTCATGCAAGCTTTCCAAAATTCACTAGTGAATCTTGGATCTCGTTTATATACTATAAGGCATTCCATGTAGAAGAACTTTCTCTTGAAAGTAAACAGATGTCAATCAGGTTATCATGCGCACTTACTAGGGTGATCTCTATAACCCATGCATAAATGAAGTAAACCATCCGTCTTATTGGCGAACACCACTCGATCGGGCTTCAAATTTCCAATAAAGGCATCAAGGGATTCTAAGTAACTAGTCATGACAGAATCTCAAAAAGGTTACCCGATACTTCGAGGGCATTACCAAGGCTAGTCAAAAGGTCTAACTACCCTCCTATCAAAACCGAGAGTGGCACCCCCTACTGGATAACCACTTCATCCCTAGAATCCATCCATAGCTTATAAACATAAGCATTATTTCCAAACTCAACACTTGGCATAGACATTCCCAAATCCAAACAAGTCATGTATAAATGGACTGATTCTCCATTAGGACTTTGAGACAAAAATGGGATTCTCTATTACGTTAGTACTTAAGGTGCAGAGACTCAACTACCGAAGCGGACTTAAATGATGCGGGGATCAAAACAAAGTCTTGGCGGGATGATAGAAAAGAATAACTAGATCTTCAACAAGGATGTTATCCCCCTACTCAGGTACTCTAGTGAGGGTATACAACGATGATCTTGTCCTTGTCCCACAATACTTAACTATCCGTCCCGTTTCACCATACCAAAGATACTTTCTCGTTATGGGTTTCATTGTTCATCTTTCTCCCTCCTTTGAGGACTAAGCCATACCAACAAGTTGCTCATCCTTAAGCTCGTATCCTTTATCCTTCTTTCTCACGATCCTTTCTTATAACGCGACCACTGGTCTCTCGAGAACCACCTCCATCGTATGGAAAGCACTTTCGTAGGTAGAAAAGACTAGTCGCAGTTAAAACCACTGTGACTACAGATGGAGGAAAGAAAGGAGAAGAGATTCAATTAAGGAAACAAGGATAGTGCTAGTGGCCTTTGGGGAATAGCCTTTTTCTTTTAAAAGAAAATTTTCTTGAAAAAAATGCTTCTTTGTAAACGATTTTCAAATAGTTTTCAGAAGGTCTTTAAAAACTTTTGCCCAGTCTGGTAACCTTCTGCTCTGATACCACGTGTAACACCCCGCCTCCGCTAGGGTCACTCGCAAAGGAATGCACTAGCTTTAGAGGGGCATTATTGGTAAACATGCACAGAAATATCACAAGACAGAACATATAAAAATAGCGGAAGTAAAATCAAACTTTCATAACATGAATAAATAAGGTCTAAAGCCTTTCACATCAGAGTACATCAAAATCTGTCTTGCAATAGTAAAGAAGCATAAAGACATTTTCATAAATTATTCCCCAAGTAAAAACAGTAAAGTAGCCATTAGCCAAGAAAAGTCCAAGCCATCCATGATGACCTTCAAGCAGAAGAAGTCCGAACTAAACAACAGTATTTCCTCCCTGTAACCTGGGGGGGGAAACGGAAGAAAAGAGGCGAAACAAAACGGGTCAGTCAAAAAGACTGAGTAAGCCCTATCTACTATTAGCATAAAAACTAGTAAAGTTAACTGACATGAGAAACTGAGATGAACATAAGCATGATGACAAGATAGATAAGCTAAATCAAAATAACAGGATGAACTACTGAACTCAGATAAACTAAGGTGTCATGATAAATTACGATGTCAAGATAAAACAAGGTATCACATCGTCAGGTTTCTATCAAGTATAATATCCCCAAGATATCTATCACGTATAACGTCCCATGATATCTATCCTGCATTTTAGCTCTGCACCTACCGTACTAGTATCCCCACCGTATCATGTGTTAACCAAGAATGACCCTCACTCAAAAGTCGTGTAATGGTCCATGTCAACCTAATATATCGCATATATAGGTTACTCAACTTGTATGTTTTATTCCATGTAAATGTTCAGTCCCTTGCCGTAGACCATACGGGCTTTCCCATGAGATTCTACATTACTTTAACATAGTTCCATGATCCTTAAGATCGGTTTGGACTGTTACCCTAAACCTAGCTAGGGTCTTCCAACATGAATTATCGTTTGTACAACTAGGACTTATGCTACCTAGGGCCACTAGGGATTACGCTTACCTATTGCACGTTTTCGTATCTCGGTTTTGGTTCAACCACCCAGGGCCACTGGGATTTACGCTAACCGTCAACCGCGCCCCTTTTTCCCACGCATTCATCGTGAATCGTTTTCCATGACTGTATGCACATGTATCACATCGTGCCATCCGAGTCCTGTCACAGGGCAGAACGAGAAATACAGGACTCGGTCGGGAGCTTTCGATTTATCTGCCGATGCAGATGCTAAGGTCTGTTTTTCTGTACGTGGCTATGGTCCCACGCGACCCCTCCCTCAACTAGTGAAAGACAAGACATGATAAATCCTGTATGAGAACACACTACTGGCCAACCCACAATCCTAGCCTTACCGCAACCATAATTAGATAGCAATTATGGTCTATTGGGTGTTCTCTGCCTTTCCGTACGTACACGCTTGACCAAAGATGGTAGGTAGTCTGACGAAATGCTATCTAGGGTACGACCGTGTATCGTCGACTATCCCCTATCCATCCCCGTCTTTAGGTCGCTCGCATAGCAACCAAGGCATACTCTTGGTTCTTCTAACGCAGACCTTAACCTCTCATGAGCCTAGTATAATCACCTGGCAGCTCATAGAGGGATACCAAGAATACCCTCACGTTCCCCGAAGCCGCTGCTTCGTTACCCAGTTCGCTGGAGCCTTTATCTAAATCAGATACTTGCTCCTACTCGTATACTTAAACGATGACCTACCGTATCAGGTTACTCATCTATCTATGAACTGGTCTAAATTTCCTTGACTAAGAATCATTACTTAGTTATTCCTCAACTAAGGTTTACCACTTAGCCTTATTCCCGTTATCCTTGTTAACTACGGTTATCCCCTATCCTCAGAACTAGGGTTTACATAATGGATTAAGTGTCACTTAAGTTCATGACTTAACCCGTCTACCAATCATGTCAAAATTGGCTAAGTATCCAAGTCCAAGACTTAACCCGTCTTCAAATCATGTCAAAATTGGCTAAGTATCCAAGTCCAAGACTTAACCCTACAAACCATGCTCACGTTGGTTAAGTATGTATTAAGCAATTCACGACTTAACCTCGTCCAATTATCATTCTAGATTGGTTAAGTATATATTAACTTGACCCTATCAATTTACTCAGTCAAATCGGTCAAGTGTATTCAAGCGATTCGTGACTTAGCCTTATCATGTTTTCACGTTAGATCGGTTAAGTATAGGTTAACTTAACCTCAATAAATTCACGAGTTAGATTGGTTAAGTATAGGTCACTTAACCACATCAATTCATCATGTTTAGATTAGTTAAGTGTTTAACTTAACCCCATTAAACTACCAAGTGGGATTAATTAAGTCTAGGCTAACTTAACCCCATCCGATTTCCATGTTTAGACTAGTTGAGTCTAATCTTAACCCCATTCGTTAACCGTATTTTTCGGTTAAGCGTCATTAAGAAAACTTACTTAACCTTACCAAGTTATCGCGTTGGATTGATTAAGTGTTGGTTAACTTAACCCCATCCACTAGTCATATAAAAATGGTTAAGTGTCATTAGGCAAATCAAGTTACTTAACCTACCCAACCTTGTCATGTTTTGTTAAGTATCATTAGCCTAATCAAATTACTTAACCCATTTGTCCATGTCATATTTGGTTAAGAGTCATTAATCAAATTAACTTAACCCTATCATGTGGCATTAATTACTTAATGCACCTTCACCTCTCACATTAGACTTTGTTGTGGTTACTAGTTAAGCCGGTCGGTTCCGGGTAGCTTTACACCACAACTTGGTCTAACCTCGGGTTCAAGCACAACATGACCAACTTCTCACATTGGGTCCTATTGTTTGCAACTACTAGTTAGGCCGGTCGGTTCCGGGTAGTTTTACGTTGCAAACTCAACCCAACCTCGAGTTGGCCACACTTATATTATCTAAGTGTCATGTCCATCATGTTTCCCAAAACATGTTACAAGTTTTCAAGCATTTGGGTAGACCTAACTTAATAGGTAAATTCCCAAAGGGTAGACCTAACTTAATAGGTAAATTCTCAAGTCATGTTTTCAAGTTGTATTTTCATGTCATTAGAAATTACCCATAACATAACCCAACGCTTTTAAACTCGCATATACGTTCGCGACAACGTAATGGATTAAAAGAAGAGACTTGGCAAAGGCATGACAAAAATGGATATTAAGCCACAAGTTAATCATGGTGGCAAATGAGGCACAAATGTGTTCATTAACTTGCATGTTACATTCTTAAGCCTCAAAACATGCATAAACCCAAACTTGGCACATAAGCGAATCATGGTGACAAAAGATATGGAATGATGACTAGTAACTCGCATATATCATCATATAAGGGTTATGACTTCATATGCAAGTTGACATAAAGGTTTTGAGGGTTCTCATGTTGCCTAATGCAACATTTCAACATAAAGGTTGTAGCTTTTAGCTCACAAGATCAAGATAATGACTTCATAAACTTGCATGACATGATAGCATGTATCATACTCAATGACCAAACCCAAACTTGCAACATGAACATTTAACTTCATAGTTAATATCTAAGAGTAGGGAAAGGGCTTACATTGCTATGAAGGCACAAAAGATATGACAAAGCCCTTATGCAATCAAATAGACCCAAAATGCAAGCTCTAACATAAAAACCCTTGAGCCAAAATGATCAAAACCCTTGCTTTATGATGCAAAGATAGAAACTTGACTTGAATGCAAGCTAATGACACTCATACAAGCTTGAAAACACTTGTATGCATGGAAAATCTCTCATAGAAACCATTTAGAAATTTTATGAAGAGAGTGGAGGCCATGAGAGGTAAAATTTTGCCATAGTTTAGTTGCATGAATGAATAATGAGGATTTAGGATAGGTTAGGGTCTTATTTATAGATTAGGCAAGTGTTTTAGGCCATAGGATTAAACCTAGATTCAATCCAAGCCATCAAAGCATGTCTTGGGGAAGAAGTCAAGTGTAGGAACCATCTAGGGCCTTTAGATTAAAGATGAACCATGAGAACCATCCAAATGCAAAATCTGCATTTGAGCGAATCAGCCCACGGGTTGACAGCCAAACACCCTGGATTAACCCCTAGTCGACCCAGCAGGCTCGGGTCGACCTCAAAAATCGGCCGGTTCGGTTATTCCCCTCTCCCAATTCGTTGTTTTGAACATTTTTGCATATTTATTTATTTAATTTTCAATTATATATATATATATATATCAATATATATATATTTCTCTGCGCAACCCATTTCACTTAATTAAGTATACTTTAATTTGGGAATTTTTCGTGAAACTTCGCGAGGCCATATCTTGGTCATACGGACTTCGATTTTCGAAAACTCAGACTCTATTTCGCGTATTTTTCCGAGACGAACGCAATGGCATAGCCCGTTTTACTTGATTCAGAATTTAAAATTAAATTCTGCCTTGATTCTCGTCTTAACACGTTATCGAAAAATACGGGTTGTTACATTATCTCTGCAAATAGGTTAGATTATAACTTGAGAATTGAGCAAACACTTTGAGAAAGAGGCAGTAAACAATGCTAGGACTGAAAAAAATAGAGTGAGCATGAATAAAAAGGCAATACTGTGGACATATAAGTACTACTATATTGTAAAGACAACACTATCAAAAGGGCAGCAAATCAATTTTTTTATGCTGCGTCATTGCAAACAAAGACTCATACAAGTTAACTTTAGCCATGATATATATATATATAAATGGTAGAAAGAAGCATGTGTTAGACCAATGAATAATGAAGCAAAGGTTGAGATATGCTGTAAAGGCCCGCAAATTCGCACACTTTGAGTTGACTAATAATACAGACGTCCAGCCCAAAATACACGAAATTACGAATCTTTAACAAATTAGAGGATGAGATGAAAAAGAAAGAAATATTAGAATAGACGAACACAGAATCAGAGTCTCACATCGCAGTTTGAATAAAATATAACATAGAAATAACTTTATTGAGAGCTTGAAATAAATTTACAATCATCAGAGTACATCGATTCATCTAGACAGTTATAATATCCTGTCATCAAATACAACACATAGCGGAATAGTAACTAGTACGTCTGAACTCCTCCAGCACATCTTCTGAACTTCGTAGTATCCAAAAACTTAAACCTGTATGACCCGGTCTAGCCCGACTGTTACAAACACCGGGCCAGTCTGGTGAACCAGAGCGAGATAAACACACTAAGCTTAAGGGGAATCGTCCAACTTGATTTCAAAGTTCAAAACCTTTTCGAAAGAAAAGGATAATCGTAAGACCAAATCCACACATAAATACGGACGATTTTTACCTTACGATAACCCAAAATATTTTTGAAAACAATATTATTCTGATATTATAATAGTGTCTAAATACAAATAAATAGAAATCTAGCAGAACGCTTGTATCTCATGCTCCACATATGTAGTATATAATCAAAACCGCGGGCACTCATAGGAGATTGGATTCCGACTATGACAAGGTATGGAACCATCTACCGATAGTGTATCTCTAAAGGGGGAATACACTGGGTTCAACAAGGCCTTCTTGCAACCCGGCCTACACATGACCGACCACTCATTTCGCTTGAGTGTATCGAATGTATATCACCAACGGTTGGGATTAACAACCATTACCCGAAAGGGACAACATCGATAGATTAAAGAAGCAAAAGGAATTTCTCTAGATAGGCGATTATACATCCTAATGGGAGCGACCCACATAGCTATGCTGCCTACCCGATTTTTGTCATTTCCCAATTGTGAGGCTTGAGGTTTGAATTACCTTTAGTACAGCTGGTCATTATATACTTTGAATGCCACATCATCAAATCCACTGGATATCACTAATTGCCGTCCACAAAAATACTCTAGTTGTTAAGAGAAGGCCTTTCTGCACCACAACTATAATACATTTGAAGAAATCAACGTACGTGATTCCTTTGGAAATACTCTATCAAACACTCGTCCAAACAAGTCATCCAGGAACAGGATGAACCGAAGGCACTCTCCTATCACATCTTAGGAATCACCCTATGGATTGGTAGAGAGTAGTCCTTGCAAATCCGTAGAATCCAACCATGATAGAATCACAAGTTATCTTTGGCCGCTAAACCAAAGATTATGAGTAATCCTTCCGCTTATGAAGATCCACGGTCTTCAATGCTCCATCTTCAGTCTTCGTCTTCACGTATTTGCTGGTCGGAATGGTTTTCGAATATAAATTCGATCCCGGGCTTTCCGTACCAACAATCGTATTGGTTAGATTTGATACTCGGTATTTTAACCATCAAATAAATAGCCATTCAATCATAAAAATAAAAACAGATTTACTGGTTCAGTACTCAACATCACTTGACCCATTTAATTATAAATAATAAATGAATGATTAAATAAACTTCTAAATCTTTTAATAATTTAAAATATGGTATTTGCTTCTTATTAAAATAAGAGTCTTCTCAAAATAATACTATTTTAATATTAAAACAACATATTATAGTCATATCCAATTAATCATTTAACTGTCATTTCAAAATATCAATTTCAACATTTCTCACACATTTTTATACTTTAACACTCATTAGTCCCTAACCGTAAATTGATAAGAGAATAATTCCCTAAGTATTAACCTCGAAGACCGAAATTAACATCAGATCAATACTAAGAAAATCACTCAACTTAACAATCTTTAGTTATGTTCAAATTCTCAGCTCGACTTATTATCAACCCATATTATTCCACCATTAATTCATTCAACCCTTTTCCATTATGAATATCTCCTTTCAAATTCCAATTGTTAAGTAGCGTTAAATTAAAACTTAACATCTTCACCTCATGCCCCTTTTATTAACATCATTTATAACTCTTGGGTTTTTAATATAAAACCCTATTTATCTCGACCCTTATTTTAAGTTATCGTATCTTCTTATAATTTCTTTTATGACTTAGTTATAAAACTCGACTTTAATAATAAATTCCATTCATAACTCCTTTCTCAATTAAATTGGGTTTCAATACCACTTCGATTACTTAATTAAATGAATTTCGTTTAAGCATTCACCTCTTAAATTATAATGATAATTTACTTCTTCATTAACTACCATAGAAATAATTAATCTCTTTATTAACTAAATAAATAGTAAATCTCTTTTTAAAATCTTGTTAATTTAAAACCAATTTCATTAATCTATTACATTAGATTAATTCACAACAAATTCAATAAATAACCATCATCAACTTAAACCATGATTTTCTCGTTAATCAACTCCAATTATCCCTTCTTTTAAATTAATTATTAATACAATTAACTTAAATAATTACATTTAATTGTTCATTGAAAATGATTAACCTAATTCTTAACCATTGCATTAATTTCTACTCATCTGCTCATAAATCTTATTATATAAGGATTTACTTGACAAAAACATTTAATAGTTATTTAAAACTTAAATAATAAATAATATATATATATGTATATATATTAATTCCCTTTTTTAAAACCTTTATTCAATCATGTCGATTTCAAAATCCATCGTTAATTATAAAATAAATTTTATAAGTTCATTACCGTAGGTTCATCGGACGATAAATCAACATTTAAAAACAATATATTTTAGGCCAACTGCTGCCAAGTACTTAACCAATACTTCCCATTGGTTAAAAACAGATAAGTGTTGAAATTTCAGTTAATGATCAACAATTAATCCAACTATCTAATCAGAACAGTTCATATAGTGATAATAGGAAAATAAATAACATCGAATATATTTGAGGAATCCAGTTGGATCCCTCCCACCTGTTTTTCACCTACATCCACATATATTATCTCAACGATATCATTTATTCCAATAAACAGATATATTATTCAACCATCAACAATTACAGCAACCCAAACGTCCATATTTCAATCTAATACGGTTGTATTATTATAAACATAACCAACGAGGTAAGTTACCTCTTCTGGAAATAATCATTAAAAATAACGATTAGTTTAAAATTAAATTAAACAAATGTTTAATTTAATCAGTTTAGTCATCACATATATATTCAGCATCCATCAAACAATTAGCAATCATAGCAAACACCTATTTAAACCCAAGTTATATAAAATATAAGTGGGATGAAAACTGAGTGAGTAAACTCATCTTGATTTGCCCGTCGCTAAAACGGTTAGTTTTAATTAAATTAAACTGACGCTTAATATAATTAAAAACTCCAATAGCTACCAATTCTGATCAAACCAGTTTCAACTGTCGTACTCGTTGATACGGATCTGACGCCACTTGTTTCGTCAAATTTCGTTGCTGTATGACAGGGTTATACACTTTTGTTATTTAATATTATTAAAACTTTCAAATAATTATTTTAAATCCTTATTCCTAGGTTACGTGATATATATAATCTTTATAAATAAAACATCTCTAGGCATGGGTTAACTACTATTTTATAAAACTTAGCCACGTAATAATTATGGTACATCGGGTCACGTTAAACTAACTAGTATCTAACCCATGCATCGCACACGGGAAATGTGAGGATAAATATGGATACGGTGATGGTTGTGTTTAATAACAGTAAACATCTTCAAATGGGAATATTCACAACCTCCAGCCATATTATACCTTATTTATGGTTAGACCTGTGCTAATGTGATTAGATAGGTTTATAAACTTAACATATGTTTGAAGCAATAATATAACTACTCGGATTTTGCCATTCGCGGGATACCATTAGTACAATTCGAAATTACCATTTTACAGGGAACACCGTAAGTTATAACATGTAATTAGACCCACTTATAATTTATTTAGGCATATTTAAAACTCTATTGGCATATTATAAATATACTTAGGCAAGGCCACTTCATAAATAAAGGATTTTCCAGGTGTGTATATAATTAGGAAGTTATATATGCTCGGTTAGACTAGTTTTAAACTAAATTAGGCAAAATCTAATGTTCACGGTTGGGAAAGTTTAAGTAAATTACTGTTAGCGTCTTCTCCATTCTGCTGTTAATCCCCAATAGCGAGCTCCTTCAACATTCTCCCCGCGCTCACGAGCCACCACCCCTCCGAACACCTGCTCGCACCACCTCCACTCTGACACTTTCAACCATCCATCTTCTATTCATCTGTTCACTCTTCCTTTCCTCTTCCGCACTCATGTTATTCTCGGTCCAAACAAAACCGCACCCCCTAAGTACCTCCAACACCCACGTTTTTCCCCTTCGCTACTGTGTATTTCTTTCCAATGGTTCGTTGCTCCCAGAACCCACTCAACACCATCCTTCGTACAACTGTGCTTCGACCATTTACTTGGGCCGATCCCGAGACTCCAGCACCTCGACCACATTGATCTCCAGCAACACAAAGTAGCTTCAGGGCCTGGAAATATGACAATCCTCTTCACGAACTAATCCACCACACGTAACCTCCACGTTCCGAACTCCAACCAGCAAGCTCCCTTCCTCCCATCAATTGCTCGACATACTACACACAGCAAACACCCACACTCAGCTGCTTCATTCCCCACACTGCCTTCCCCCCACCTTGACCTGCCGGAAAAATCCATTGAACAGGCTATCTTCCCGACTAGTCCCCGAAACATGCACGAGACCTCATAACAGCTCCACAACTATCTCCAGTACACCACGATACTTCTTGGTTCAGTGTTTGCAAATTTGTATATTAGTTTACACATCCTTTTTTATCGTTTTTATATGGGTTCTGTTAAATTATTACACGCAACAAATGAGGATGAGCTTGTGGTTTAAGAAATGAAGTGGACATGGGTATTTATAGGAGAACTACCTTGGCACTCATGGTTTTAGGTTGGTAGGTCTGCGATTCTAGTTATGTGCGTGATGTTAGCTTTATGAGTTATCACTTCAAAATATAGGGTAGCTGGATTGAGTTGAGTTTTCCATGGATGTGGTTTGAGGTGAAAACACAGGTCAGAGGAGTTGAGTTCATTTCATTTGTCTATGTGATTTGAAATCGTAGGAGGACGGTTGGTGCTGCTGTAAAGCTTAGGAGCGAAGGGATATGTTTCAGCGTGTTTTCGTATTCATATATTAGGTAGCTGTGTATGTAGACTTCTGCATATCTGAAGAGAATATTAGGGTAGCTGAAAAATATTAGAGTAACTATCTCAATGTTTTGAGTAGGCAAGTGAGGCATGAAATTGGTTACCTTAGTCTGCATACAATAGTATAGGTCTGCATGGGTCATTTTCCAGTTCAGAATGGTACGTGCGACGGTCTTGCGATGTTTTCATTTTGGTATATCCATCTGAATTTTCATAGACAGTGAAAAATAATATATAGTTGAAAGGAAGGCAAGAGATAGCATGTGCAATGCTGTGTACTGAATTCTTAAGCGTGAAGTTTTATTTTAATTTTAGGGTATTTAATTCTTCCGCTTACCGTTGTTCGCCGTTTATCGTTTTAATCTATATACCACTACACACTAATTCCAAACAAAATAAAAATTGGATACATCGCTACATCTTAACGTTCCGGTCCCAATAAAATAAATTTCATTGAAAACCGACTCTGTTTGCACAACTTCATTATTTTAATTTATCGGTTCATCTTTAAATTGCACGTACTGACAAGACAACTCCGACTGGCTCCAAATTGGAAATTTAGCAATAATTAGCTATTGTATTCCAATAAAACTCGTTTATTCGGAAATAGAGATCGTCTAAAAAGAAAAACATTTTTAAGGCCTATATAATTTATTGAACAATTTCCCGTGTGCGAAGCACAAGCCTCATCATAAGGTAAGCAACACATTGATTTGAACGTTCTATTTTGTATGATTATTAATTTCAAAACAATTTAATTTAAGATTCAAAAAAGAAACAATTCAATTTAAATATAAATAAATTATCATTATCATTATCGCATATCTCCAAATGAAATCTTATATGGTTTCAAAATAACACAATATATTTTGAACTCAATATTTGAAAATCCAGGGTTAAATGATATTCAAATTATGTAGAAATTCCTTATAATTTGTTAATAAACGTTATCATTTATTAATGAATTTCATGGCGACTATTCGAAAATTTGAATTGGACATAACTCAATTTATAATATGAAATCTTCATTTTTCTCTTTCATTAGAAAATTATAATCAAATTGATTCAAACATTTCTTGTTTCACAGAATCCGACTTATATCGGAATTCATATACTCAATTGAAGTTTAAATCATAAATTACAAACTACCGCGACGTTTTGAGCTCACTTTATCATTATATATGGATTATAAGTTCAAACTTCGCTATGTAATCAAATAATATATTATAAATCTAATTAAAATTCCCAAATCATTATTTAAAATAATAAAATATATTAAATATCTGATTACTGAAAATACAGGATGCTACATTCCTTCCCCTTAAAAGAATTTCGTCCCTGAAATTACTAAAGTAGAAGAAATGTTACAAATCTTATTATCTTTTCAAAAATCCGATTTATTATAAATTGAAAATCAGTTCATTTAACTCCTATTAAACCGTTGAGGAATGTATTCAACCAATTTAACACACAATTGACAACCAAATAATAGTCAGCTTAACCTCATCAATTGAATTTATCTTCACTTGGATTTAAATAAAAATCGATCAATATCCAATTGATTTCCATTATTATTATTTAATTTCCAAATCTCCAATTTATCCTATCTCAATATACATTTTTAACTTCATCTAACCAAGTTAAATTTCGATTCCATATTCAATTAATCTTCTAATTTGTTC
The DNA here is from genome assembly GCA_030737875.1 of Allium sativum. Lineage (NCBI taxonomy): Eukaryota > Viridiplantae > Streptophyta > Magnoliopsida > Asparagales > Amaryllidaceae > Allium > Allium sativum. Next base: position 400,991,482 of record CM060922.1, on the reverse strand, counting down.
AGGTCAAAATCCAAATTCTGATTAATTTAAATTCCAAATTGGAATACTCATTTATCAATTTAATATGTCAAATCTTCTGATTATATTAAATCATTCAAAATCTAATTTGAATCCAATCAAATCAATCAACACAACTAATATCACAACAATTTGATATAATAATTTCATTTTTCTAGAAAATTACAAGTTGACCAAAATTACTTCATTTGATCACCTTTACAAAACAATATTGTGTCAATTTCCAGTTCAGGGCTGAATCGATCAAATAACCCAATATAAAACATTTTTATAAAATCTACAAACACACACTTTCATATATACACACTCAAACTCAATCTAGGATATTACTAACCCCATCTTTATTGAGTTACGCCACAGAGCCAGGGATATTCCTAAACCATATGCTCTGATACCAACTGTAAAGGCCTGCAAATCCATACATTTTGAGTTCACTAATACACACGTCCAACCCAAAATACATGAAAATACGAAACTTTAATAGAAAGAAAATTAGAGGATGAGTTGAGAAAGAAAGAAATATTAGAATAGAAGAACACAGAATCAGAGTCTCACATCGAAGCGGAATAAAATATAATATAGAAATAACTTTATTGAGAGCTTGAAATAAATTTAAAATCATCAGAGTACATCGATTCATCTAGACAATTATAATATCCTATCATAAAATACAACACACAGCGGAATAGTAACTAATACATCTGAACTCCTCCAACACATCTTCTGAACTTCGTAGTATCCAAAAAACTAAACCTGTACGACTTGGTCTAACCCGAGTATTACAAACATCGGGTCAGTCTGGTGAACCAGAGTGATATAAACACACTAAGCTTAAGGGGAATCATCCAACTTGATTTTAAAGTTCAAACCCTTTTCAAAAGAAAAGGATATTCGTAAGACCAAATCCACACATAAATACGGTCGGTTTTTACCTTACGATAACCCAAAACATTTTTGAAAACAATATTATTATGATATTATAATAGTGTCTAAATACAAATAAATAGAAATCTAGAAGAACGTTTATAACTCTCAGGTTTTTAATATAAAACCCTATTTATCTCGACCCTTATTTTAAGCTATCGTATCAGCTTTCAATTTCTTTTATGACTTATTTATTAAACTTGGCTTTAATAATAAATATCGTTCATACACTCCTTTCTCAATTAAACTGGTTTCAATACCACTTCGATTACTTAATTAAATGAATTTTGTTTAAACATTCACCTCTTAAATTATAATGATAATTTACTTCTTCATTAAATAATTGATCTCTTTATTAACTAAATAAATAATAAATCTCTTTTTAAAATCTTATTAAATTAAAACCAATTTCATTAATCTATTACATTAGATTAATTCACAAAAATTCATTAATTAACCACCATCAACTTAAACCATGATTATTTTTGTTAATCGACTCCAATTATCCCTTCTTTTAAATTAATTAATAATACAATTAATTTAAATAATTACATTTAATTGTTTATTGAAAACGATTAACCTAATTCTTAATCATTGCGTTAATTTCTACTCATAGCTCATAAATCTTATTACATAAGTATTTACTTGACAAAAACATTTAATAATTACTTAAAACTTAAATAATAAATAATATATATATATATTAATTAATTCCCATTTTCTAAACCTTTATCCAAACATGTCGAATTCAAAATCCATCGTTAATTATAAAATAAATTTTATAACTTCATTGTCGTCGGTTCAACGGATGGTAAATCAACATGTAAAAACAATATATTATAGGCTAATTGCTGCCAAGTACTCAACCAATACTGCCCATTGGTTAAAAACAGACAAGTGTGGAAATTTCAGTTAATGATCAACAATTAATCCACTTATCTAACTAAAACTTTCATATAGTGATAACAGGAAAATAAATAACATCAAATATATTTAAGGAATCCAGTTGGATCCTTCCAACCTGTTTTCTACCTGCATCCACATACGTTATCTCAACAATATAACTTATTTCAATAAATAGATATAATATTTCACAACAACAACAATCCAAACGTCCATATTTCAATCCAATACATTTATTATAAACGTAACTAATAAGATAAGTTACCTCTTTTGGAAATAATCATTAAAAATAACAATTAGTTTAAAATTAAATTAAATAAATGTTTAATTTAATCAGTTCAGTCAACACATATATATTCAACATCCATCAAACAATCATAGCAAACAAATATTTAAACCCGACGTACATAAAATATAAGTGGGATAAAAACTAAGTGAGTAAACTCACCTTGATTTGTCTGTCGCTGAAACAGTTTGTTTTAATTAAATTAAACTGACGTTTAATTTAATTAAAAACCCCAATGGCTGCCAACTCTGATCAAACCAGTTTCATTTGTCGTACTCGTTGATACGGATCTGACGCCACTTGTTTCGTCAAATTTCGTTGCTGTATGATAGGGTTATACATTTTTGTTATTTACTTATTTAAATAATATTATTAAAACTTTCAAATAATTATTTTAAATCCTTAACATAGGTTACGTGATATATATAATCTCTATAAATAAAATATTTCTAGGCACGGGTTAACTACTATTTTATTAAACTTGGCCATGTAATAATTATGGCACATCGGGTCATGTTAAACTAACTAGTGTCTGACCCGTGCTTCGCACGTAGGAAGTGTGAGGATAAATATGGATACAGTGATTGGTTATGTTGAATAACAGTAAATATCTTCAAATAGGCATATTCACAACCTCTAGCCATGTTATACCTTATTTACGGTTAGATGTGTGCTAATTTGATTAGACAGGTTTATAAACTTAACATATGTTAGAAGCAATAATATAACTAACCGAATTTTGCCATTCATGGGGTACCGTTAGCACAATTCAAAATTACCATTTTACAAGGTACACCGTAAGTTATAACATGTAATTAGACCCACTTATAATTTATTTAGGCATACTTAAAACTCTACTGGCATATTATAAATATACTTAGGCAAGGCCGCTTCATGAAAAAAGGATTTGCCATGTGTGTGTATAATTAGGTAGTTATATATACTCGGTTAGAATAGTTTTAAACTAAATTAGGCAAAATCTAATATTCACGGTTGGGAAAGTTTAAGTAAATTAATGTTCAGTGTCTTCTCCATTCTGCAGCTAATCCCAAACCGCGAGCTCCTTCAATGTTCTCCCCGCGCTCACGAACCACCGCCCCTCGAACTCTAGCTCACGCCACCTCCACTCTGACACTTTCCACCATCCATCTTCTATTCATCTGATCGCTCTTCCTTTCCTCTTCCGCACTCATGTTATTCTTGGTCCAAACAACACCGCACCCCCCAAGTACCTCCGGCACCCACGTTTTCCCCCTTCGTTACTGTGTATTTCTTCCCAATGGTTCGTTTCTCCTAGACCCACTCAACACCATCCTCTGTACAACCGAGCTTCGACCATTTACTTGGGCTGATGCCGAGACTCCACTGCCTCTGCCACATCGATCTTCAGCAACACCAAGTAGCTTCAGGGCCTGGAGACATGACAATCCTCTTCACGAACTACTCCACCGTGTGTAACCACCACATTCCAAAATCCACCCAGCATGCTTCCTTTCTCTCGTCAACTGCTCGACATACTGCACACAGCAAACACCCCCATTCAGCTGCTTCGTTCCCCACAGTGCCTTCCCCTATCTTGACCTATTGGAAAATTCCATCGAACATCCCATCTTCCCGACAGTCCCCAAAACACGCACGAGACCTCATAACAGCTCCTTAACTATCTCTAGTACACCACGTTACTTCTTGGACAGTGTTTGCAAATTTATGTATTAGTTTACATGCCCTCTTTTTTGTTTTTATATGGGCTCTATTAAATTATTACACTCAACAAATGAGGATGAGCTTGTGGTTTAAGAAACGAAGTGGACATGGGTATTTATAGGAGAACTTCCTTGACTCATGGTTTTGGATTGGTAGGTCTGCGATTCTAGTTATGTGCATGATGTTAGCTTCATGAGTTATCACTTCAAAATATAGGGCAGTTGGATTGAGTTGAGTTTTCCATAGACGTGGTTTGAGGTGAAAACACAGGCCAGAGGAGTTTCATTTCATTTGTCTATGTGATTCGAAATCGTAGGAGGAGGGTAGGTGTTGTTGTAAAGCTTAGGAGCAAAGGGATATGTTTCAACGTGTTTTCGTATTCATATATTTAGTAGCTATGTATGTAGACTTCTGCATATCTGGAGAGAATACCAGGGTAGCTGAAAAATATTAGAGTAGTTATCACTACGTTTTGATTAAGCAAGTGAGGAATGAAATTGGGTACCTTAGTTTGCATACAATAGTATAGGTCTGCACGAGTCATTTTCTAGTTCAGAATGGTATATGCGACGGTCTTGCGGTGTTTTCATTTCATTATATCTATCTGAATTTTCATTGACGGTGAAAAATGATATATGGTTGAAAGGAAGGTAGGAGATAGCATGTGCAATGTTGTGTACTGAATTCTTAAGCGTGAAGTTTTATTTTATTTTTAGGGTATTTAATTCTACCGTTTACCGTTGTTCGTCGTTTATCATTTTAATCTATGTACCGTCACATAATAATTTTAAACAAAATAAAAATTGGATACACTGCTACATCTTAACGTTTCGGTCCTAATAAAATAAATTTCATTTAAAACCGACTCCATTTGCACAACGTCGTTATTTTAATTTATCGGTTCATCTTTAAATTGCACGTACTGATAAAACAACTCTGATTGGCTCCAAACTGGAAATTCTAGCAATAATTAGCTATATGTATTCCAATAAAACTCGTTTCTTCGGAAACAGAGATCGTCTGGAAAGAAAACCTTTTTAAGGCCTATATAATTTATCGAACAATTTCACATGTGTTGAAGCACGGTCCTCATCGTATGGTAAGCAACACACTGATTTGAACGTTCTATTTCATATGATTATTAATTTCAAAACAATTTTATTTAAATAAAAATAAATTATATTATCACATATCTCCAAATGAAATCTTATATGGTTTCAAAATAACCCAATATATTTTGAACTCAATATTTGAAAATCCAGGGTTAAATGATATTCAAATTATGTAGAAATTCCTTATAATTTATTAAGTACAATTTATCATTTATTAATGAATTTCATAGCGGCTATTCGAAAATTTGAATTGGACATAACTCTCAGTTTATAATATGAAATCTCCATTTTCTGTTTTATTAGAAAATTATAATCAAATCGATTCAAACATTTCTTATTTCATAGAATTTCGACTTATATCGGATCCCATATACTCAATTGGAGTTTAAATCGTAAATTATGAACTACCGCAATGTTTCGAGGTCGTTTTATAATTATATATGAATTATAAGTTCAAACTTCACTATATAATTGAATTATATGTTATAAATCTAATTAAAATTCCCAAATCAATATTTAAAATAATAAACTATATTAAATATCTGATTATCGAAAATGCAGGACGCTACATACGCGTTGAAATAAACCATGGAAATGCTTGAAGGGACAATTTCGTCATGCCCGTTAGCAGAATCCAATTAAGATAGTATTCTGTTGCTTGCATGATGCATTATGGTTTTGCTATATTTTTTATATTATAAATAGTTTTGGCTTTGTGTTAAGGGACTGCAAGCATCTTACGTACTGCACCGTTTGTTGTTTGGTAGATTTGCAAGTTGGAGGTACAAAACAAACGCGTGTTCCCCTATATAAAAGAGCAGAGTTTGTTCCCATGTATAAAAGGGCAGAGTTTGTCGATCGTTCAAATTCCGTCCAATGGATCGAGCACCCATACTTCCTTTAGTTACCCAATGTCCCAGTATAAATAATGTTCCATGCAATAATTTCGCAAGTAGTTTTCATCAAAATGGGAGTAAACTCTGTTAATTCGGATTGACACTAATTATGGGCCATGAGTGTGCGTTTGTTTACATATTTATGGGCAATTAAGGAAGCAGATAAGAAGATAACAAAAAAGGGTGCGAATATGATAAGACTCATTTGTAAAATGCAGGATTGCATGGTTCTTGTGTGGTTTTATACTTAAGGGTTATAATATGTCCATGTTTGGACGTATATACTTGTAAACATGAAACATGATATTTTGATGCAATAACAGTAAACAAAAACAAAAGAAAGAAATAAAAAATTTCCAATGTTTTAAGTTCTACTGAGAACTAAATATTGATACAAAGACTTAGCTAGAATGGGTAGAAAACAGAGGGGGAGCAGAGTGCCTTTTTGATGAATTTTTGGATAAAATAAATTGATGATGGGGAGATAAATGCTATAGACCTTGAACTTCTTGATGAAGCATATTTAAACGGGTGGCTTGAATTCATATACAAGCTACTACCACACTTAACTATATATTTGCACAGTTCCATCACATATACCTTGCTATTTTCTGTGCAAGAAACTTCAACCCTCTTTTTATATTCCTATCAAAATCCACCTTAATCTAAATGTGTTAATTCAACCACTTGTCCACCGTATCAATTCTACACTCAAGTTATGTGCAGTCATCTTTTCCATGCAATCTTTGGTGGGGTTAGCTTGAGGACTATTGTTTGAAGTTCCATAATTTACTCGATGAGAGAAAAAGGATTTGGGTTCAGGAATGATTTAAGAGGAGGAGATGCATTTGTGGTGCTGACGTTGGGAAGTGCAGCGGTGATCAGAATGTTGGGATGGTGCTGGATTTAGCTGTGAATATGCACGGCGTGGGTCAGCAGTGTACAAGGGAGGAGAGGAAAAATAAGGGCAAGGGAGAAGAAGGGTGGACAATGAGCTATACATTGGAGGTGAGACTGACTAGCGTGGCTGGAGATTGGGTAGGGAATGGTCGAACTTAGGAGTACGCAAACGCATGCAAAAGGAGGTGGGAAGATGAGGCATGCATGGTTGAAACAGATGGTAGTGTCTATATGCCATTTGCGTGTGTGCAAGTGCAACGTTGGGTGGGTGTGCATGAATTACTGGACAGGCGCATAAAGGAGTGAAAAGGTGTGGGTTTCATTTGCATTGGAAGGCAGTAAAAAATGCCAAAAAAAGAAGATGCATGGAAATATGAAGGGTTGGAATGAGAGACTTGTGTTTGCTTGTTGTAGCCAATGCATATGTTGGCTTTGGACTGTCTACATGAAATTAGGCTTCGGGCCAAACAAAAAAAAAGAATGTTATTTTAAATTCTAAAGCGCCTTTGGTGAATGTAACAAAATTTTTACATAATAATAAAACTGGTGAGATGCATAAGAAAGGCTACTAGAAATGTTGGGCATATTGTATTTGGACTTTCAAGCCAGAAAATAAATGAATAATGTTTGGTTTAAAATTTTAAGTTTCTTTTTAAATTTGAATCATATTTATATTAATTAAAGAGGTGGGGGAAGTTTATTTAAATAAATATACAGAGAATGATGAATTAAATATGATTCGTACATGGAAATTTGACCATAATAAATCAAGACAATTCGTATTATGTGACTGAAATCAATAAAATTGATTGTAATATAGATAAATATATATATATATATAAATAAATAAACCAGAGGATCGGGAAGTTATTTCGTAATTACAGAAATAGACGTCGTTGTAAGAACTGAAGTTCAAATCCCAATATTTGATATCGGTATTTGTTGATAATAGAAGGAGGTTTTAAATAAAATAAGTTAATTTATTTCAATAGAATTCGGGGTAATAGAATGTAAAATAGGTTGATATCTCGAATAGTTATTTAGTTCGAAATTAAACATAAATCATTATGTATTGTTACTATTGTGATAAATGATTGTTGTTAATCATCTGAACTGCTATGAAGGATCAATCAAGATTTGTTAAAATAAAACGTTGACACATTTTATTTTATTTCAAACGTCTAATAATAATCACTGTTCTAAAATTAGAATTAAAAACTTATAAGAGTTAATTAATGTGAATAAACATGCCATGGAAATTTTGATTATAAAATGATTTGTATAAACTCTTTTAATTACCTACATTGTTTTAAATTTGATAGTTAAAACACCGACCATCAAAGAAATATTCCCTACGCTTTAGTTCGAAGAGACCGGGATGGGCACTGGACCCAAAACCACTTTGAACTAATTTGGCAATTTTTAAATTAACTTAAAGGATACTTATAAAAATATCAAACTGAAGACCGTAGATCTTCACGAACGGTGGAACTACTTGTTTTAAATTCTTTGGTTTGGACACTGGAGTTATTATAACTTGTAATTCTTTCGGGATTGGAATGTTCAGATTTGTAAGGACTATTCGCTACTGATCCATGGGGTGATTCTGTACTGGATGCAGTAGGAGGGTACCTGTAACACCCTGTAATTTTAACAACAATAAATGAATTAAGTGAAATAGGCTATGCCATAGAGCTCCTCTCGAATTCTGGTCAAAATAGACACCGGTTTGCGTAAAACAGACACTGTATGAAGAATTTATTAAAGTTTGAAGTTTGTATACGCATAAGGAGAATATATATGAATCAAATATATCTAGAAAACTCAAAATAGTTCAAAATCCAGAAAATTGGGGAAGCGGGAAAATTCCCGCCCAGGGGTGTCTACCCATCAAGGGGGTGTCGACCCCTGGGTCGACCACATAAGGGTGGCGTCGACCCATGGGTCTACCCTATAAGGGGGTCGACCCCCCTGCAGTAGATCTGGGCAGATTAGGGTTTCATCACAGCTATATATATGGCCTCATTTCTCTTGTTTCTACACACCAAAAATAATGGAGGACTAGATGCTACCTCTGACCAGATTAAATCAAGTCTTTTCTTCTTCAACAATCAACTAGAGTTTGGAGATCTGTGATTCAACATCAGCAATTCTTTCTTCTATTTTTCTAGATCCAATCACAATGAGTCTATGTTAATTTTAGATCTAAATATATAAAAGTAAATCTTGACATGACAATAACATGGATCTATGCCTGTGACTACTTGAATCATATCAGATCTGTTATAACATGTTTATCTAAGTTATTATGACACGATTATGAACTAGATCTGAACCTATACCTATTTGTCATGTCAGATCTGCCATTGTTTGTAGATCTAATTCATTGTTTAGTTCACCTCATGCCTATTCCTATTATGTTTGTGGATAAATCAGATCTGCTATTAGTTGGATATCTAATTCATTGTTTAGATCTCATCATGCATGTTTATGATGTCCCTACTATGTTTGAATCAATTCTATTGTCACATGTTCATCAGATCTGCACCTATATACCTATCTTGTCATTATGCCACTAGATGTTTATGCCTATTTCTGCCATTATATATCAAACATATTAGTATGATCATTTCTGTCCTCTTCCCTTCATCTTTTTCCATTTTATTTTTATAGTCAGGCTACCTTCGAGCCTAGGCGTGTCGCTGAAATATGCGAACGCGTTAAATTAGGAATGAGGGGAAAATGTTAAAATTGGGGAATAATTTGAATGAAATATATGAACATGAATTTGGGGCATAAATCAAATTGTCATTAAAGACCTTAATTTGGGGCATATGGTTCATTATGAACATAACTTGGGAAAGAGGCATGAAAACCTATAATGACATAGGAACAGTTGGTTAATAATGGAAATGCCTATAATTATAGTAATTAGAAATTGTAACCGCGCTTAAACACAAGGTTAGATTGCACTTGTGGTGGAAGTCTGCCCGGAACCAACCGACATATCCAGCGACCACAAGTGGTGAATCTAATGTGAGGGGTCTAAGTGTATAAACATGAGACGTGCTATGACACGAGGTTAAGTCCGACTTGTGGAAGAAGTCCGCTCGGAACCGACCAGCATATCCAGCATCCACAAGTGGTAGGCTTAATGTGGGAGGTCTAGCACATTATAACCATAAATGAACAAGGTAATGAATTGGAATACTTAACCTAGTTGAATCCATAGGGATTGTATGAACATATAACTTGAGTAGGGGTTAAGTAAACTTGTTTGAAATAGTGGGTGGGTTAAGTAAATCTTAGGTGGGGTGTAATATTTATATATATAGGCCCATAAACATTTCCGGTGGGGTTATGCAATCTTTTACTCTGGTATGGCATAACCTATGGAAAACCTGGTGGGGATGCAAGCGTAGTGGGAAGCTTGTATCATCTTGTGTATGAGACCCGTTCCAGTCAGTAATCCATATATAGGTATCAAATGTGTACTCCAAACTTGGTCGGTGTCAAGGCACGCTTACTGGGCTGATTGTAAGAGATCTAAACATGGGGGACGATGTGGGCAGCGCATTCCGACGGGGTATGTGTGTGCATGGGTCCGGCAAAGGAGGTTTAGATGTCGTGACACCTATAGATATGGTTTTGCATATCCTAAAAACGAAGGGTTGCCACTTTAGAAAGTGATACGTCCTACTGTGGGGCCAGCACAAGGTATCCACGGGGTAGGGAACTGATCGATTAGGGTGGTAATTAGGGTAAATCTAGACTCCAGTATGTTAGGGTGCCCGTTAATACCCTTAGGGGTAACTCCGGTATGTTGGGTTGCCTATTGATTATATCGAGTGAAAACCTCTCAATGGAAGCACACCTAATTCTACCATCTTATACTTGTTATGGATCATCTTGTTATAAATAAGACACTAGTATTGGTGCAGAGAAATCATTTGAGAAGCGCAATATACTCTATCATGTTGATCCTGTTTACCTTGTCATACCTGCCTTTTATGATGTTATCTCTCTTATCCACTTTATATGCATGGCATGATACTTTTACTTATTTAAATGCTAAAAGTAACTTGACTCGCCAGACTTTATGTCTAACCCATTTTTTTCCCCTCTTCTTTCTCTTTCGTCCCCCCCCCCCCACCACAAGTTCTCAGGGTGGGAATACTCAAGCTTAATCAGGATTCTGATTTAATCTTGTTTGGAGCTGCATAGATGTACTGCTCGATTTCTTGTTTCTCTACTATGGCTAATGTTTTGAGGATTATGCTTCTTTTATTATTGTACTCTGATGTTTTAAAGTATAAGATACTGGGTTTTATGTTTTTCAAACATATGATGTAACCATGTTTTGAACTATGATTCTTTATGATTAATAATTTTAAATTCCGTTGCTATTTTATATCTGTCTTGTAATGTTTCTATTTCTGTTTACTTATAACGCTTCGCGAAACTTAATGCATTCTCTTAATGAGTGACATTAACGGACGTGGGGTGTCACACTTGGTATCAGAGATGAAGGTTACCAGATCGGATAAAGTTTTTGAAAATTATTTTCAAAAAGGTTTTAAAAGAAAGCATTTTCAAAAAGAATAGTTTGTTTTGAAAAACATATTCCGTAAAGCCATATGTAATATCTTTCGATCCTTTGTCTAAATCCCTTGCCTTTTCTTTTCAACATGTCTAGGGAACCTAATATTCCTGAGGGTGTTACATCCTAGGCTTGTTCCATAGGTATCTAGAGGCCACGACACCTGCCGGTGATCAAGCTGACATTCCTCCCCCAGTTGCACCCGTCGTTCCTCTTCCCACTCCTCTGCATGTAGATAACTTCTCTAAGATTTGCAAAGATTTGTGTGCTTTGAGAGGAAAGCCATTCCATGGAACTGAGACGTTAGTAAAGGAAAGGAATTGGCCAAAAGAGACGGAGGACCTATTTAGAATTTTTGAAGTGGGCGATCGTAGGAAGATTCAGTTAGCCACCTGGCTACTAAAAGATGAAGCTTTGTTCTGGTGGGAAGTGACGCAAGTAGGGCGTACGGTAGAGACTTGGGATGATTTTTGGCAAAGGTTTGAAATGAAGTTTCTTTCTTAAGCTGAGAAAAGCATGCAAATGGAAAGGTTTCTGGCACTCAAGCAAGGAGGCATGACTGTCTAAGAGTATGTTAACAAATTCAACCAACTAGGGAGGTTTGGATTGGAGTCGGTAGATACTCCGCATAAGAAAGCTTTGCGGTTTGCTAGATGATTTTAATGAACCCTTCCCCGGGTTAGCTATGTCCCATATTCCGATGGGAGCAACTTTCGAGAGGCTTGTTGATATAGCCTTAATGCATGAGGAAGATAAAGCTGAAAAGAAAGAAGTTAAGGTTAAGGAAACACAAAATAAGAAAGTATGGCCCAAGAAGGGACAACAACAATAACAAAAGAAAGGCGGAAAGAATGACAAGGCTAAGGATAAGTGGAACTGCCATAATTGCGGAAGCGAGGGTCATTAGATCAAGGATTGCAAAAGAAGGAAGAATTCTTGCTTTAGTTGTGGAGAGGTCGGACACTTTTCTAAGAAGTTCCTGAGGAAGAAAGCACAAGGTCAAAGGGTAGGAGCTTCTGGAGGGAAAGTGCTTGCTCTCGCCATCAATGCTCCAGATCAAGGTAGGAAATCTTCCGTAGAAGGTTTGATTTCTCTTTCCAGTCATCCTATTAGAACTTCTTTTGATTCTGGCGCTTCACATTCATTTATATCTAATTCTGCAGTTGAGTCTCTACACATTAGTACTAGTATGGTAGTGCATCCTATTGTTGTCTCAAACCCCATTGGTGGTTTGGCTCATTTGTCCATGATTTGTCGAGGTTTGAGAATATCTGTGTTAGGCGTCGAGTTTGAGTGCGACGCATATGTGCTTGGTTATGGGCTATGGTTTGATTCTAGGGATGGATTGGTTAGCCATATATGGTGCCATTCTTGATTATGAGAGGAGGGTCGTTATACTTTGGACTTTGCATGGGAGGACCCTCGAGATTTCTTATGACCCTAAGGGGTCTATCATGCTTAGTTTCCTAGAGTCTCTTGACGCATCTATTGATGATCTACGATCTGTACCAGTAGTCCGTGAGTATTCTGATGTTTCTGAGGAGGTTTTGTGCTTACCTCCAAGGCGCAAGATCGATTTTCGTATATACTTGGTAGACAATGCAAAGCCAGTTGCATTACCTGTGGGCCATATGGCTCCAAGGGAAAGAAGGGAGCTTAGCAAGCAAGTAGGGGATCTACTTGAGAAAGGGTTTATTAAGCAAAGCATATTTGAATGGGGTGCTTCGGTGGTATTCACAACTAAGGCGGATGATTCGCTTCGCTTATGTGTAGACTATACAGAGTTGAATAAACTCACAAAGAAGAACAGGCACCCACTCCCAAGGATAGATGATCTGTTTGACCAACTTGTTGGTGCATCTGTTTTCTCTCAGTTAGACTTAGCCACGGGGTTTCATCATTTGAGGGTGGCCGAGGACAGTATAAACAAGATAACTTTTAGGACTCCAGATGGTTTCTTTGAATAGCTTGTTGTGCCTTTTGGATTGACGAACGCACCCACCTATTTTGTTGATCTGATGAGTAGGGTGTTTCGGGAGTTCTAAATAAGTTCTTCATGGTCTTTGTTGATGATATCTTGATCTTCTCGAAGAGCGAGGAAGAGCATGCCCAACAATTGAGAGAAGTCTTGAAAACGCTCCATGCGCACCAGCTTAAGGCAAAGTTCTCCAAATGTCATTTTTGGAGAAAAGAGGTGAGATTTATAGGGCATGTGGTCTCTAAAGAAGGGATAACAATAGGTCCCGCAAAGATAGTTGCAGTTCAAGATTGGCAGATCCCAAAGAATGCAACAGAGGTGAGAAGTTTTCTTGGATTGGCAGACTATTATAGGAAGTTCACTAAGGACTTTGCAAAGATATCTGCCCCACTCACTAGGCTGACGAAGAAGAATTTGACATTTTTGTGGGATATAGATTGTGATGTTGCTTTCCAGCAATTGAAGATGGCTCTGACAACATCCCCAATATTGGCCTTGCTTGACGGGAACAAAGTGTTCACAGTATACACTGATGCATGTGGTACAGGGATTGGAGCGGTTCTGATGCAAGAAGGAAGGGTAGTATGTTATGGAGGTAGACAGTTAAGAGTTCATGAGAAGAACTACCCTACCCACGACTTAGAGCTAGCGACCATAGTATTCACACTTAAGACGTGGCGTTATTATTTTCTTGGAGAGAAGTTCGAGTTATACACCGATCATAAATCTCTCAAGTACTTTTTCTCACAGAAGGACCTTAATTTAAGGCAACAAAGGTGAATGGAGTTCGTAGCATCTTATGACTTCGAGATTGCTTATACTTTTAGGCCCTGGCAAAGGTAATGTGGTGGCAGACGCACTGAGTAGGCAGAGGATGGTCTTAATTCCTCTGTTTGTGGAAAGGAAAAGCTTGGAGTTTGTATCGACTTTTGACTTTACACCCTCCACCGAGTTTTTGCCTGGCTTATTTGCATCACTGGAGGTGCGACCTACTCTTATGGATTAGATAGGAGCTTCTCAGTGAGAGGATCCACAGATTCCAAACATCTTGGATAGGCTCAGTAAAGGGGAGACTTCTAGTCACCTCAATAGATATTCCACAAATAATAAAGGGTGGTTGCGACGAGATGGAAGACTTTATGTTCCCCGAATTGGGAGTTTGTTGAAGACAGTCCTAGAGGAATCCCGTCATTCTAAGATGACTATTCATCTAGGTAGCGATACGATGATAGGGATATGAAGAGGGTTTTCTTTTGGGCTGGGACAAAGAAAGATATGCGGAGTTTGTTTCTCAATGTTTGGTTTGCCAGCAAGTTAAAGCTGAGCAAAAGAAGCCCGGTTGTTTACTTCATCCTTTGGAAGTTCCACAATGGAAGTGGGAGAGCGTCTCTATGGATTTCATAGATGGTTTTCCAAGATCGAAGAAAGGCAACACCAACATTTGGGTTGTAGTAGATAGACTTACTAAGAGCGCTCATTTCATTCCAGTTAAGAGTAAGAGGACGGCAGCATGGTTGGCAGCAGTTTACGTTTGTGAGATAGTCCGTCTTCATGGAGTACCTTCCAATATCATAAGTGATCGTGACCCTATTTTCTCCAGTGAATTTTGGAGGAGCTTGCAAGAAGCATTAGGTACACAATTGTGTTTGAGCACCTCATATCACCCTCAGACCGATGTATAGACGGAAAGGGTGAACAGAGTTCTCGAGGATCTTTTAAGACTGTATATCCTAAACTTCGGAGGAACTTGGTAAGAGCATCTTCCTTTAGTGGATTTTAGCTACAATAACAGTTATCAAGCTAGTATTGGCATGGTACCCTTCGAAGCATTATACGGACGACCCTGTAGAACACCAAATTTTTGGTGGGAATCTACATAAAGACTTCTACTTGGACCGGATATGGTTAGAGACACGTCCGAAAAGACTGATCTTATACGCAGACGAATGAAGACAACCCAAGATAGGTAGAAGTCGCACGTGGATATGAGAAGAACTGACATTGAGTTTGAGGTGGGAGACATGGTTTTCATCAAGGTGTCATCTTTGAGGAATGTGGTTCACTTTGGATCTGCAGGGAAATTGGCACCAAGATTCGTAGGACCATTTCCCATAATAAAAAGGATTGGCCAAATGGCCTATAGATAAAGCTACTAGAGAGAATGTCTGGTATTCATGATGTCTTCCACGTTTCTCATTTGCGAAAGTGCTTGCATGATACTGTAGAAGTAGTTGAGCCGAGTATATTGGAAGAAGTAGAGGTGGAATGGGAGGCAATAGTTAGGCGAGTTCCTACCCGTATTCTTGGATCAGAAGTTAAGAAGCTATGCAACCGTGAAGTCAAGTTAATGAAGGTTCAGTGGGGAGATAACCCAGAGGATGCAACTTGAGAGACCAAAGACAAGATTCGTGCTTCATACCCTTTTCTTTTCAAGGGTATGTTCTTAACTTCCTTTCCAAAGCTTTTATTTATGCTTGTTTCTATCATTTGAGTATATTCTATCAATCGAATTCTTCGACCTTTATGTAAGAAACCCGTGGATGTAAACATGTATTTGAAACATGTTATGTTTGATAGATGCAAGTGTTTGCTCGTGGATGCAAATACACACACACACAATAGGCAATAGATCGGCTCAATCACTCTCATACTACATATGGATGTGTGTGTGCATTTTTCTTCTTTTTATAGACATGTGGATGTTGCATTTGGATGGATGATTGTGCACGCATATAGAACTTACATGTTGTAATAGAATCATTTGCATACATGTTGGATCCATGACACTAACATACTAGACCGGCTCAATCACTCTCACACTACATATGGATGTGTGTGTGTGTGTGTGTGCATTTTTCTTCTTTTTATAGACATATAGATGTTGCATTTGGATGGATGATTGTGCACGCATATAGAACTTACATGTTATAATAGGATCATTTGCATACATGTTGGATCCATGGCACTAACGTACATTGCATTAAGGAGGTTGACTGAACTAGTAAACCGCCTGGTATTTGCATTAGTACTGGGACATATACACACATCTTTGCATATGTTCATATAAGCATTTGAAATTTTTAAGGACATTGGATGCCTGTGATTGGTGGATGAGTAGATGGATGATGGATGGTAGGATATTCATTCTTCTTAACTTAGAGATTTCGGGGACGAAATCCTTTGAGTAGGGGAGAATGTAACACCCCGTAATTTTAACAACACTAAAAGATGATAATTAAAGAATAAATAATTTAATATTCAAAATTAATTGAAACGGACTGCGCCAGTGCATTCGTTTTGGAATTTTGGTCAAAAAAGACACCTGGTTTGCATAAAACAGACACCCTATGAAGAAGTTATTAAGGTTTGAAGTTTGTATACGCATAAGAAGAATATATATGAATAAAATATATCTAGAAAATTCAAAATAGTACAAAATCCAGAAAATTGGGGGAGCGGGAAAATTCCCACCCAGGGGTGTTGACCCCATAAGAGGGGTTGACCCCCCGCGGCAGATCTGGGAAGATTAGGGTTTTGTCACAGCTATATATATGGCCTCATTTCTCTTGTTTCTACACATAAAAAATAATGGAGGACTAGATGTTACCTCTGCCCAGATGAAATCAAGTCTTTTCTTCTCCACAATCAATTAGAGTTTGGAGATCTATGATTCAACATCAGCAATTCTTTCTTCTATTTTTCTAGATCCAATCACAGTGAGTCTATGTTAATTTTAGATCTAAATATTTAAAAAATAAATCTTGACATGACTATAACTTGGATCTATGCATGTGACCACTTGAATCATACCAGATTTGGTATAACATGTTTATCTAAGTTATTCTGACACGACTATGAACTAGATCTGAACCTAAACCTATTTATATCATGTCAGATCTGCCATTGTTTGTAGATCGACTTCACTGTTTAGATCACCTCATGTCTGTTCCTATTATGTTTGTGGCTAAATCAGATCTGTTATTAGTTGGATACCTAATTCATTGTTTAGATCTCATCATGCTTATTTATGATGTCCCTATTATGTCAGAATCAGTTTTATTGTCACAAGTTCATCAGATCTGCTCCTATATGCTTATCTTGTCATTATGCCACTAGATGTTTATGCCTATTTCTGCCATTATATGTCAAACTTATTAGTATGATCATTTCTGCCTTCTTCCCTTCATATTTTCCCTTTTTTAATAGCCAGGCTACCTTCGAGCCTAGGCATGCCGCTGAAATATGCGAACGCGTTAAATTAGAAACAAGGGGAAAATGTTAAAATTGGAGCATAACTTGTAATTGGAAATATGGGCATAACTTGAATGAAATATATGAATATGAATTTGTGGCACAAATCAAATTGTCATTAGAGACCTTAATTTGGGGGCATATGGTTCATTATGAACATAACTTGCGAAAGGGGCATGAAAACCTATAACAACATAGGAACAACTGGTTAATAATGGAAATGCCTAGAATTATAGTAATTAGAAACTGTAACCGCACTTAGACACAAGGCTAGATTGCACTTGTGTTGGAAGTCTGCTCAGAACCGAACGACATATCCAGAGACCACAAGTGGTGAATCTTATGTGAGGGGTCTAAGTGTATAAACATGAGACGTGTTAAGATACGAGGTTAAGTCCAACTTGTGGAAGAAGTTTGCCCAGAACCGACCGGCATATCCAGCATCCACAAGTGGTAGGCTTAATGTGGGAGGTCTAGCACATTATAACCATAAATGAATAGGATAATGAATAGGAATACTTAACCCAGTTGAATCCATAGGGATTGTATGAACATATAACTTGAGTAGGGGTTAAGTAAACTTGTTTGAAACAGTGGGTGGGTTAAGTAAATCTGGGTGGGTGGGTAATATTTATATATATAGGCCCACAAACTTAACATGTGGGGTTATGCAATCTTTTACTCTATATGGCATAACCTGTGGAAAACCTAGTGGGATGCAAGCGTAGGGGGAAGCTTGTATCATCTTGTGTGTGGGACCCGTTTCAGTCAGTAACCCATATATAGGTATCAAACGAGTACTCCGAACTAGGTCGGAGTCGGGGCACGCTTACTGGGCTAATTGTAAGAGATCCAAATGTGGGGGATGGTGTGGGCGGCGCATTCCGACGGGGTCATGTGCGTGCATGGGTCCGGTAGAGGAGGTTTAGACATCGTGACACCTATAGATATGGTTGTGCACATCCTAAAAATTAAGGGTTGCCACTTTAGGAAGTGATACATCCTGCTGTGGGGCCAGGCAAGGGTATATACAGAGTAGGAAGCCAATTTATTAGGGTAGTAATTAGGGTACATCTAGACTCCGGTATGTTGGGGATCCCGTTAATACCCTTAGGGGTAACTCCGTTATATCCTTTCGATTGTATAGTGTGGAAACCTATCACTGTAAGTACACTTAAGTCTACCATCTTATACTTGTTGGGGATCATCCTGTTAATAAGACAATAGTATTGGGGCAGAGAAATCATTAGAGAAGCACAATGCTGTAAGGACCCACATTCTACGCATCGAAGGATCGTAGAATATTTATTTCTTTTTCCTATGAAGTCGTATGGTCGTGTAACTTTGGGGGACGACTATTGGGGTCATTTCCCATGTTCACGATTTTTGTCGATTTTTAAATCACCATTTTGCCCCTAGATGATCTTGTTTCAGCCATAACTTTTGATTGGTAAGGAGTTTTAACTTGAAACCACTTCCATTAGATGCAGATGATGGTTTACAACTCCGTAGACTGGTCAAATTAGCCAAACAGACTCGTCGTTTGGGAGATATAGCTGAAACAAGGTTTAGAAGGCGAAAAACAGCTTAATTGGGCTTAACCGGGTGATTAGCAGCTAGGCCCAATGGGGGATTTCGGGATTAGAGCTATATGAGGGCTGATTAGGGTTAGGAAAACTTTTTCCTTGTCATTTTCCAACCGCCACTTACGTCTCTTCAACCCTAACAATGGCCTCCAACTCCTAAAACACCTTCTAAAAAATCAAGGAATAAGTTAATCTACGTCAAATCAAGGAGAAATAGCACCAAATCAGAGTTGGAGCTGCTGTGTTGCATAGAGATTCAACTAAAATCAGCGATATTTTCAGATCTAAGATATATTTGTGGCTAAGGTAAGTGATTTGCATTGTTTTTCACTAATTACGGCTAATTAGGGGTGATTAGTGTTAATTAGTGAAATTGTAACTCAGAAAAGCTGGAAAATTTTTAAAGTTCTAAAATATTATTTTAGGGCTCTGATAGAAATTTGGGCTAATTTGGATAAGTTTTATTAATTGTGTGCTTAAACTTGATTAAGGGGGATTCAGGGGAAAATATGGGTTTTGGGTATGTTTGATCTATTTTAACATATCATATTGTTGTTTTGGTGTTTGTGGTTGATTATACATGTTGCTATGACTCTTTGGAATGTTTTATGATTATTTAAAATAGTTAGATTGGTCGAAAAAGCCATTTTGTGGCGTAGAACAGTCATTGGAAAAGTTGCAGAAAATGGTGAAGGAACCGGATCGGATCGGTGGAGGGGGGACCGGGTCGGGTCGTGTAGCCCACCCAGAACCGCTTCTCCAAGCTGCTGCACCACAAAACGCTCCTCCGGACTGCTGCACCACGAGCTAGATCATCGACCCCGAACCGCTTGGAGATCCCAATCCGACCAGGAGCTCGCGAACAGTTCACATCTGAAACCCTGACCCAAACCAGAGCTTTGTCACGAACCGACCCAAACAGGGAGCCTTCCATGAGTCGACATGATGAGCACGAGTTGGAGGAGAGTCATGAACCGAATCGCCAGGGGATGTGGACCACGACCTGGAGCTTGACCACGAGCGGAAGGAGACCGAAACGAACTGGGGAACAACATGACTCACGAATCGATCTGAGGCAAGGTGAAGAGAAAACCGATCCGGAAGAGATAAAACCCGAGATGCAAAGGTAGTCCAAATATGAAGTAGAACTTAGGATCCAGTTGGGAACCAATGAGTTAACTTCATGAGTTAGGCTTTGTTGTAGGACGTATGCTAAGGGGCTACCGACGTCCATAACTTTGATTCACCACCAAGACGGATGTTAAAGCTACGGATCAGTGCAGTGGGGTAGTTATTACTCCATGAGGCAGAGTGATCGTAGCATGGCTATGAGCCAATGCAGTGGAGTTGTCAGGACTTAATGGGGCAGAGTGGACATAGCAAGGACTAGTGGCTATGGATCAGTGCAGTGGAGCCATCATAACTCCATGGGGCAGAGTGATCATAGCAAGGATTTGGGTGATCAAAGCGGTGGATATCATATGCTTTACACACTGAGTGAGAGATGTCAGGATGGTTGCTATGCTTGATTGTTTGCCATCATTATGACATGCACACCCCCACCCCTATATCTTTACACCATATGTTAGTGTTACCTTAGAGTATTGTACATCCTGTATGCTAACTCTTTGGTTGCAGGTCCAGGTTCAGGTATGATTTAGTATACATGTTATTGTTCTGTTTTGTTGCTTATCGCTCATACCAGACTTCTGTCTGACCCAGAGTTTTATGTCTCTTCTTATTACTCCGGGTGCTCTTAAACGAGCAGACTAGAGACAGGTTAGTTGGTTATGCACGAGTAGCTGATCCGGAGACGAGCAGGAGGCTCCCATGTATGATATATATATATTCCCTGTGTCGCTGGTGATCACGACTTTGGGCATTAGTAGTGTACTCTTCCTTTACTTTGCTTTAGAGACAGTTTGAAAAGTTGTAATAATGATGATGTGGAACATAAGCTGTATTTTGAATTTCCGCTGTTATGATGATTATGGTTTAGTTTTCAGCTTATGCACTGTCTCGCCTGTTTTATGTCAAGTATGTTGTTATTATATTTTATTCCATGCGCTGTGAGACATTCTACAAGTTCCTTTGGTAGTTTTAGCTTCAAATTCCATTCTTTTCCTTTCTTTGGCAACTGTCCCGTGCTGGTTGGACATCGGCACAACGCACTTTCATTGAAATGTCGGTAGGTGCGGGGCGGACCGTCACCAATGTACTCTATCATGTTGATCCTACTTACCTTGTCATACCTGCCTTTTATGATGTTATCTCACTTATCCACTTTATATGTTTGTCATGATGCTTTTACTTATTTATATGCTAAAAGTAACTGGACTCAACAGATTTTATGTCTGATCCATTTTGTTTCCTCTTCTTTCTCTTTCGTTCCCCCCTCAAGTTCTCAGGGTGGGAATACTCAAGCTTAACCAGGATTATTCTTTCATATTGTTTGGAGCTGCATAGATGTACTGCTCGATTTCTTGTTTCTTTACTATGGTTAATGTTTTGGGGATTATGCTTCTTTTATTATTGTACTCTGATGTTTTAAAGTACAAGACAAAAATTTTAATGACGTACTGGGTTTTATGTTTTTCATACATATGATGTAACCATGTTTTGAACCACGATGCTTTATGATTAATAAAGTTTTAAATTCCGCTGCTATTTTATATTTGTCTTGTAATGTTTCTGTTTCTGTTTACTTAAAACGCTTCACAAAAGTTAATGCATTCTCTTAATGAGTGACATTAACGGGAGTGGTGTAACACCCCGAATTTTCTGAGAATATTAAAATTAATAAATTCAAGAACACTTAATTTTTAGAATAAGAACTAAGTGAAATGGGTTGCGCTATTACGTTCGTCTCAAAATTTTGGTTAAGATAGACATTTGGTTTGCATAAAACGGATACCTTATGAAGAAGTTATTAAGCCTTGAAGTTTGTATGCATATGAGAAATATATATATATAGATATATATATATATAAATTAAATAAATAAATATGCAAAAAAATTCAAAATGGCGAATCGGGAGGGGTAATAACCGAACCGGCCCATTTTTGAGGTCGACCCGAGCCTCGCTGGGTCGACTAAGGGTTGATTCAGGGTGTTTGGCTGTCAACCCGTGGGCCGGTTCGCTCTAAGGCAGATGTGGCATCTGATTGGTTCTGATGGACTCCTTGCTGAGTCATTAGGGCTGATGTGGCTATTCTATCTTGTCTGAATGGCTTTGATTTGCTCTAGGTTAATCTAACGGTTCCTATTAAATCAAACTTCTATATAAGCAACCTAATACTTCAACCCTAAATCATATTAAAAATCAAACTAAGAGTCGTCATGTTGTCATTGGACAACCTCGAGTAGCCGACGTTCAACTCGAAGCAAATTAAAAGAGACAAACCAAATCAAATCAAAATTAAACTAAAACAACGATTGTCTACATCAAAGGCAAGCATTTCAACTTCAGAATACAGATTCAAGAAATCAAGATTGTCTTTTGTAAGTGTAGTTATCTTTTAGATGTAAATAAATTTAAGATATTATTTGATATAAAGTTAAAAATAGAATTATACCATGTTGTATAATATTGACGATGCTAATTCATGTTTGTTTCTTATGATGATTTTATCATGAATTGTCCTGGAATGTTTGTGCCTTATTAAACTTAGTGTTGGATCTATTAAAGATTGAGAATGAAATTATCAATATCATATGCAAGTTATATGTTTCATGTTAAGATCTACATATATATGTTTATATGATTAATGCAAGTTGTATGTATTACGTTAGATCCAAGTCAAGATCTACATATATATATTCATATGATTTATGTTAGATCCATATGCCTATATATATATGTATATATATATATATGTTCATATGTTCATATGCAAGTTACAAGTTTTATGTTGGATCCATGTCAAGATCTATCTAGGTTCATATGATTAATGCATGGTATACTTTTTATGATAAATCCAAGTCGCGATCTAATTATACATATGTTCATATGCAAGTTACATGTTAGATCCAAAACTAGATCTATATTTATATGCATGTTTGTAAAGTGGACTTATGCAAGTTCACCTTGTTAGATATAGTTCACACCTATATGTTAATGTTAAAATTATACATGCCTTGGGATTGGACATGTCATGATTATGTCATATGCTAGTTTATAATTGAGGTTATGTTCACACATGCCTAGATCTACATATTAACATGTTTTAGGCTTATGATTATCTAAGTCTAAATTATATGCAAGTTCATGTGACATGTTAAATTATATGAATAAAGTTTTATGCAAAATTTACATGTTTGGTTGAATCTATATTATGCATGTTCCCTTCTTTACCTCTTATTTATAAATTGGGCTAATATGCGGGGCTAATGACTTTATGTGATTAATACGAACAAACGGGGGTAACATTGGGATAGTTATTAAATCAAAACATGCTAATAATGTAGGTGGGCCCAAAACCATGTAAATGGTTAAGGCCATGAATGGTATAATTTATACCATTAGTCTTGAAAATAATTAAAATATGTGACATGAAACACTTGTACAAAATTCACATATATATAAAATGTAAAAGATGAATATGCCTAACCCGAGGTTAGACTGAGTTGTAGTGTAAACTTTCCCAGAACCGACCGGCACATCCAGTAACCACAATAATACCTGTCTAATGTGAGAGGTTAGTGCATCAAGCCTAGAAAGGCCTAAGGTTAGACTGAGTTGTGGTGTAAAACTGCCCGGAACCGACCGGCACATCCAGTAACCACAACAATACCTGTCTAATGTGAGAGGTTAGTGCATCAAGCCCAGAAAGGCCCAAGGTTAGACTGAGTTGTGGTGTAAAACTGCCCGGAACCGACCGGCACATCCAGTAACCACAACAATACCTGTCTAATGTGAGTGGTTGGTGCTTTAATTAATTAATTAATTAAAGCTCATGAACAATCAAGCTAGAAATGGTGAGGTTAAGTAATTGAGGAAATACTTATCCAACTTAACATGTTAACTAGACAAGATTGATAGGGGTGAAGTCAAACCAAGTACACTTAACCAATTTACATGTTGACTAGAAAAACCCTAGTAACGGGGACCCGTCTCAAAAGTAACCCACATGGATGTATCAAGGTACCCTAAACTAGGCAGGGTGGGGCACGATTACTGGGTTGAATATAAGCGGTCAAAAGGGCGGCGGTTAGGTGCGTCAGTGTAAGTTCCGACGGAGTACGAGCGTGCACGGGCTCTGGAGTGGAAAAAGCAGGCACTGGGCACCAGGCGTACACTTGTGCATCTTTGAATCGTGTTAGGGTTGCCATTATAGGACTTGATACACCCTATACTGGAACCAACACAAGTACTTAAAAATCACGTGGGGCCGCATGACACCGGGAATACATGAATGCGAGTAGGAGCTGATCAATACATGAATGGGATCACTTTATCATGAACATACATTTCTAGTTAAACAACTCTTAGTGGGTGCAGAGAAGTAAATGTGGGTGCGATATCCAAATCTAGTTAAATCTTACTTTACCTCGTTTTAGGACTACCCTATCCTTGTGGTATCATTCTAAGCTCAGTTTATTCATGTCATAGTCTTTTACTTGTTTATATGCTGTTAAATAACCGGGCTTACCAGACCTATGTCTGACCCATTTTCCTTTCGCTTCTTTTCTTCCGTTTCCCCCTGGGTCCGCAGGGAGGAAACACTTCTGCTAAGTCCAGGTTAGCCAAAACTTGAAGACCGTAGATGTAAGGCTTGGACTTTCCTTTTTGAGCTATTATGGTCAAGCACTTATTGGGGATTTATGTCATTTTATTTTCAGTATTGCTTCTTTATGTTTTCAAGACAGACGAAAAGTTGTAATAATTTGGAAGGTTGAAACATTTGTTGAATTGTTGTGTTGAACAAGTATTTATGAAATAAAATTGATCTTTTTCCGCTGCATAAATTTTATGTCTTGTAATTTATTAGTATCTTGTACCTTAAAAAGCTCCACCGAAGTTAAGGCATTCCCTCTGAGAGTGACCTTAACGGAGTTGGGGTGTTACACTTGGTATCAGAGCGAAAGGTTACCAGATCGGATAAACTTTTTGAAACTATTTTTCAAAAACAAGTCATAAAGAAGCATTTTCAAGAAAAAGTGTTAATTTAAAAAGGCATAATCACCAAAGCCATATGCATTATCTTTCTATCCTACGTTTTGAATCTTTCTTTTTTGTTTTAGCATGTCTGGGGATCTTAACCTTTCAGAGGGTGTACCAATACCTGGCTGGTTCAGGAGATACCTAGAAGCTAGGGCCAATGACGTGGGCCCAACAGACATTCCTCCTCCCCCAGCTACTGCTTCTCCTCCTCCTCCGAGAGGAAATGCTTTCTCAAAGATCTGTAGAGACTTTAGATCCATGGGTGGAAAAGACTTTAAGGGGAGCGAATCATTCGTGGAAGCCAGAAACTGGCTCAAGGAGACTGAGGACTTATTCGTTATCTTTGAAGTAGATGAGAGGTAGAAACTACAGTTTGTGGTGTGGTTGCTCAAAGACGAGGCCTCCTTCTGGGGGGAAGTCACTAATGCTGAAAGACCGATAGAGACTTGAGAGGACTTCAGGGCGAGATTTGAAATGAAGTTCCTCTCACAAGCTGAGTAGAGTCTGCAAATGGAGAAATTCCTATCACTTAAACAGGGCAGCTTGTCGGTCAAAGAATACATCAATAAATTCATTCAGCTTGCTCGATTTGGACTGGAATATGTAAACACTCCACACAAGAAGGCTCTTCGCTTTGCCAAAGGACTGAATGAGCCACTGCAAGGTTTGTCAATGTCCCATATACCTATAGGAGCGACTTACGAGAGACTGGTGGACATGGCTCTGTTGCAAGAGGAGAATAAAGATGGCAAGAAGGAGGAGAAGAAGGAAGAGCCTCAAAACAAGAAAGGAGATGGATCTCAGAACTAGAAGACGGACCCCAAGAAAGGTGGGAAGGATAATAAATCCCGTAAGAAGATGAAGTGCAATTTTTTTGGGATACCTAGACACTTGGCTAGGGACTATAGAATGAAAAAGAGGAAATTGAGCTCTTGTTTTCAGTGCGGGGATACTGGACACTTGTCTAAGGACTGCCTAAAAAGGCAAAGGCAGGGACAGAGGACTGGATCATCTTCAGGAGGGCAGGTTCATGCTCTCGTTGGAACATTGCAGGAACGAGGTAGACATATTTATGTTGAGAGTTTAATTTATCTGTTTGATAATCCTGTTCGTACTCTCTTTGATTCTGACGCATCGCACTCTTTTATATCTACTACTTTAGTTGAATCTCTGCACCTAGACACCTATATAGTAGAGGATCCCTTGGTTGTTTCAAATCCAATTGGGGGATCAGTTTATTTGTCAATGATTTGTTTGGATTTGGAAATCTCTATTTTTAAGCGTTGGGTTTAAATGTAATGCTTATGTTTTGGGCTTCACGGGCTATGGGCTAATTCTAGGCATGGACTAGCTATCTAGTAATGGTGTCGTCCTTGATTGTGAAAAGAGAGTGGTTAGACTCATGACTCGCCTTGGTAACACTCTCGAAATCTCTTGTAATCTCATGAATTCTGTTATGCTAAGTTATCTAGAATCTCTTGATGCGTCTGTTGAGAATTTGCAGTCTGTTAGAGTGGTCCGTGAATACTCGGATGTGTTTGAAGAGGTAAAGGGCTTATCCCCGAAGCGGGAGATAGACTTCCGCATATACCTCGTTGAAAATGCAAAATCCGTTGCTTTACCCATTAGACACATGGCTCCAAGGGAGAGAAAAGAACTCAGCAAGCAAGTTAAAGAGCTGCTTGAAAAGGGGTTCGTAAGACGGAGTATTTCTGAATGGGGTGCTCCAGTATGTTCGCGACCAAAGCCGATGGTTCACTCCGCCTATGCATGGATTATAGGGAGCTGAACAAGCTGACCAAGAAGAATAAGCACCCACTCCCAAGAATTGACGATCTGTTTGATCAGCTTGTAGGTGCATCCGTTTTCTCCCAACTAGATCTGGCTATCGGGTTTTATCAGCTAAGAGTGGCTGAGGATAGCATTAACAAGACCGCATTTAGGACCCCGGATGGTTTCTTCGAGTGGCTTGTCATGCCTTTCGGCTTGAGAAACGTACCTGCCTATTTTATGGACTTGATGAGCAGGGTGTTCCGGGAATTCCTTAATAAGTTTGTGGTGGTATTCGTGGATGATATTTTGATCTTCTCGAAGAGTGAGGAAGAGCATGCTCAGCACTTAAGGGAAGTCATGGATACTCTCCGTGCACATCAGTTGAAAGCCAAATTCTCCAAATGCCATTTCTGGAGAGAAGAAGTTAGATTCCTTGGATATGTGGTGTCCAAAGAGGGGTTAGCCGTGGACCCTGCAAAAGTGATTGTTGTGCAAGATTGGAAGATTTCACGAAACGCAACTGAAGTCCGAAGCTTTCTTGGGCTACAGGCTTTTACCGGAAGTTCATCAAAGACTTTGCAAAAATATCAGCTCCACTTACAAGGTTGACGAAGAAGAACCTAGTTTTTGCTTGGGATTTGGATTGCGAGATTGCTTTCCATTGCTTGAAAAGGGCTCTAACAACAGCCCCAGTTCTGACATTTCCTGATGGGAGCAAGATGTTTACCGTATACACGGATGCATGCAGTACAGGATTTGATGCAAGAAGGGAAGGTAGTAGCTTATGGTGGAAGGCAGTTGAAAGTACATGAGAAAAACTACCCAACCCACGACATAGAATTGGCGGCCATCGTTTTCTCTCTTAAGTCTTGGCGCCATTATCTCCTAAGTGAGAAGTTTGAATTGTTTACTGACCATAAATCATTGAAGTACCTTTTCTCGCAGAAAGATCTCAACTTGAGGCAACAAAGATGGATGGAGTTTCTTGCCTCATATGATTTTGAGATTTCCTATACTCCTGGCAAGGGCAATGTGGTAGCAGACGCTCTGAGTAGAAAGAAGCTAACCTTAAGCCCTCTCTTTGTAGAAAGGCAAAGATTGGAGTACATAGCCAACTTTGACTTTAGACCCTCCTCTGAATTTCTACCTGGCTTGTAAGCAACACTGGAAGTGCGGCCTACACTTTTTGACTCAATAGGAACCGCACAACGTGAAGACCCTCAGCTAGTAGATGTGATAGATAAGCAGAATAGGGGTGAGACTTCGAGTCACCTCAATAGATACTCCATCGATGATAAGGGATGGTTGAGATGGGATGGAAGGTTATGCATCCCACACGTAAGAGATTTAGTGAAAACGGTTTTAGAAGAAGCACACCATTCAAAGCTGACCATACACCCAGGCGGACACAAAATGTATAAAGACATCAAAAGAGTTTTCTTTTGGAATGGCATGAAGAGGGACGTAGCTGAATTCGTTTCTAAGTGCATGATATGCCAGCAGGTCAAGGCATAGCAGAAGAAGCCTGGTGGTTTGCTTCATCCTCTAGAGGTCCCACAGTGGAAATGGGATAGCATTTCGATGGACTTTATTGAAGGGTTGCCTAGGTCAAGAAGGGGCAATACCAGTATTTGGGTAATAGTGGACCGGCTCACAAAAAGCGCTCACTTTATACTTGTCAAAAGTAGAAGGACTGCCTCATCACTAGCATCTCTATATCTTAAAGAGATAGTTCGACTGCATGGGATACCTTCCATCATAGTAAGCGATCGTGACCCTATCTTTACAAGCGAGTTCTGGAAGAGTTTGCAAGAGGTTGTAGGCACACAACTATGTTTAAGCACGGCCTACCACCCCCAAACCGATGGACAAACGGAAAGGGTGAACAGAGTCTTAGAAGACCTCTTGAGATTGTGTGTTCTTGACTTTGGAGGGACATGGGAAGATCATCTTCCTCTGGTGGAGTTCGCCTACAACAATAGCTACCAAGCTACAATAGGCATGGCACCCTTCGAAGCCTTATACAGGAAACCGTGTCGATCACCAACCTGTTGGTGGGAATCCACAGATAAGCTTATACTTGGGCCAGACATGATTAGGCAAACCTCAGAAAAGGTGGACCTAATAAGAAGACGAATGAAGACTTCTCAAGATAGACAGAAGTCCTATGCAGATAAAAGAAGGACCGACCTTGAGTTTGAGGTTGGAGACAGAGTGTTCCTTAAAGTATCTCCTTTGAGGAATGTTGTTCGCTTTGGATCCAAAGGGAAATTGGCACCTAGATTCATAGGACCATTTCCTATCATTGAAAGAATTGGGACGATGGCCTACAGATTAGAGCTACCTGAAAAGTTGGCTGGAGTTCACAATGTCTTTCATGTTTCTCACCTACGGAAGTGCTTACATGAGTCTGTGGAAGTGGTGGAACCAAAGATACTAGAAGAGGTAAAAGTGGAATGAGAAGCAACAGTGAGAAGAATCCCAACTCGTATCTTGGGAACGGAAGTCAAAAAGCTACGCAACTGTGAAGTCAAGCTTATTAAAGTACAATGGAGTGACAATGAAGAAGACGTGACTTGGGAGACTGAAAACAAGATACGCGCAGCCTACCCTTATCTTTTTGAGGGTACATCTTTGATCTCTCCTTTATCATAAGTTTATTCATGCTTAGTTATCTTCTCGGTCCTATTTCTTGATCCTTATTAGAAATCAATGGATGTAAACATGTATTTGAAACATGTTATGGTTGATGGTTGCAATGTGGTTGCAAGTGGTTGCTAGTGATTGCTCGTGGATGCATATGCACATAACATTAGGTTCTAGATCGGCTCAATCACTTTCACATTGCATTTGCATATGAATGCATGAAATTGTATGTGGATTGAAACTTGATGTGTTATCATATGGACATTGAATTTTTATGAATGATTGTGCACTCATGTAGAAATATGAATAGGAAAAATTGCATACATAATGGACTCATGGCACCCTCATGATTCGCATTAAGGAGGTCAACTGGATCAGTAGACCGCCTGATTTTGCACTAGATAAGAGACATATACACATACTCTGCATATGTTCATATGGCATTAGAAGTCTTTTAAGGACAATGGATGCTTATGGATGATGGATGAGTAGATGGATGATTGGATGTTAAGATGCATTCTTCTTAACTTAAAGATTTCGGGGACGAAATCCATTAAGGAGGGGACAATGTAACACCCCGAATTTTCTGAGAATATTAAAATTAAAAAATTCAAGAACACTTAATTTTTAGAAGAAGAATTAAGTGAAATGGGTTGCACTATTACGTTCGTCTCAAAGTTTTGGTCAAGATAGACATTTGGTTTGCATAAAACGGATACCTTATAAAGAAATTATTAAGCCTTGAAGTTTGTATGCATATGAGAAATATATATATATATATATATATATATATATATATATAAATTAAATAAATAAATATGCAAAAAAATTCAAATAGCGAATTGGGAGGGGGAATAACCGAACAGGCCCATTTTGAGGTCGACCAAAGCCCCGTTGGGTCGACTAGGGGTTGATTTAGGGTGTTTGGCTGTCAACCCGTAGGCCGATTCACTCTAAGGCAGATGTGGCATCTGATTGGTTCTGATGGACTCCTTGCTGAGTCATTAGGGATGATGTGGCTATTCTATCTTGTCTGAATGGCTTTGATTTGCTCTAGGTTAATCTGACGGTTCCTATTAAATCAAACTTCTATATAAGAAACCTAATACCTCAACCCTAAATCAAATTAAAAATCAAACCAAGAGCCGTCATGCTGTCGTTGGACAACCTCGAGTAGCCGTCGTTCAACTTGAAGCAAATTAAAAGAGACAAAACAAATCAAATCAAAATTAAACTAAAACAACGATTGTCTACAACAAAGGCGAGCACTTCAACTTCAGAATACAGATTCCAGAAATCAAGATTGTCTTTTGTAAGTGTAGTTATCTTTTAGATGTAAATAAATTTAAGACGTGATTTGATATAAAGTGAAAAATAGAAATATACCATGTTGTATAATATTGACGATGCTAATTCATGTTTGTTTCTTGTAATGATTTTATCATGAATTGTCTTGGAATGTTTGTGGATTATTGTACTTGGTGTTGGATCTATTAAAGATTGAGAATGAAACTATCAATATCATATGCAAGTTATATGTTTCATGTTAAGATCTACATATATATGTTTATATGATTGGTGCAAGTTGTATGTATTATGTTAGATCCAAGTCAAGATCTACATATATATATATATATATATATATATATATATTCATATGCTTTATGTTAGATCCATATGCCTATATATATGTTCATATGCAAGTTACAAGTTTTATGTTGGATCCATGTCAAGATCTATCTAGGTTCATATGATTAATGGAAGTTATACGATTTATGATAGATCCAAGTCATGATCTAATTATACATATGTTTATATGCAAGTTACATGTTAGATCCAAAACTAGATCTATATTTATATGCATGTTTGTAAAGTGGACTTATGCAAGTTCACCTTGTTAGATCTAGTACACACCTATATGTTAATGTTAAAATTATACATGCCTTGGGATTGGACATGTCATGATTATGTCATATGCTACTTTATAACTGAGGTTATGTTCACACATGCGTAGATCTACATATTAACATGTTTTAGGCTTATGATTATCTAAGTCTAAATTATATGCAAGTTCATGTGACATGTTAAATTATATGAATAAAGTTTTGTGCAAAATTTACACGTTTGGTTGAATCTATATTATGCATGTTCCCTTCTTTACCTCTTGTTTATAAATTGGGCTAATATGCGGGCCCAATGACTTTATGTGATTAATACGAATGAACAAACGGGGGTAACATTAGGATAGTTATTAAATCAAAACATGTTAATAATGTAGTGGGCCCAAAACATTGTAAATGGTTAAGGCCATGAATGGTATAATTTATACGATTGGTCTTGAACATAATTAAAATATGTGACATGAAACAGTCGTAGAAAATTCATATATATATATATATAATGTATAAGATGAATATGCCTAACCTGGGGTTAGACTGAGTTGTGGTGTAAACCTGCCCGGAACCGACCGGCACATCCAGTAACCACAACAATACCTGTCTAATGTGAGAGGTTAGTGCATCAAGCCTGGAAAGACCCGAGGTTGGACTGAGTTGTGGTGTAAAACTGCCCGAAACCGACCGACACATCCAGTAACCACAACAATACCTGTCTAATGTGAGTGATTGGTGCTTTAATTAATTAATTAAGTAAAGTTCATGAACAATCAAGCTAGAAATGGTGAGGTTAAGTAATTGAGGAAACACTTAACCAACTTAACATGTTAACTAGACAAGATTGATAGGGGTTAAGTCAAACCAAGGACACTTAACCAATTTAGCATGTTGACTAGAAAAACCCTAGTAACGGGGACCCGTTTCAGTAGTAACCCACATGGGTGTATCAAGGTACCCTGAACTAGGCAGGCTGGGGCACGATTACTGGGCTGAATATAAGCGGTCAAAAGTGCAGTGGTTAGGTGCGTCAGTGTAGTTTCCGATGGAGTACGGGCATGCACGGGCTCCGAAGTGGAAAAAGCAGGCACTGGGCACCAGGCGTACACTTGTGCATCCTTGAATCGTGTCAGGGTTGCCTTTATAGCACTTGATACAACCTATATTGGAACCAACACAAGTACTTAAAAATCACGTGGGGCCGCATGACACCGGGAATACATGAATGCGAGTAGGAGCCGATCAATACATGAATGGGATCACTTTATCATGAACATACATTGCTAATTAAACGGCTCTTAGTGGGTGTAGAGAAGTAAAAGTGGGTGCGATAGCCAAATCTAGTTAAAGCTTACTTTACCTCGTTTTAGGACTACCTATCCTTGTGGTATCATTCTAAGTTCAGTTTATTCATGTCATAGTCTTTTACTTGTTTACATGCTATTAAATAACCGGGCTTACCAGACTTATGTCTGACCCATTTTCCTTCCGCTTCTTTTCTTTCGTTCCCCCTCCCCCCCCCCCCCCAGGTCCGTAGGGAGGAAACACTTCTACTTAGTCCAGGTTAGCCAAAGCTTGAAGACTGTAGATGTAAGGCTGGCTATGGTCAAGCACTTATTGGTGATTTATGTCATTTTATTTTTAGTATTGCTTCTTTATGTTTTCAAGACAGATGAAAAGTTATAACAATTTGGAAGGTTGAAACAATTGTTGAATTGTTGTGTTGAGCAAGTATTTATGAAATAATATTGATCTTTTTCTACTGCATAAATTTTCTGTCTTATAATTTATTAGTATCTTGTACCGTAAAACACTCCACCGAAGGTAAGGCATTCCCTTGAGAATGTTCTTAACAGAGGTGGGGTGTTACACGTGTGATGTCACAGTACCTTCGGTTCATACTGTTCCTAGATGGCTTATATGAACGAATGTCTGATAGAGCATTTCCTAAGAACCACGTACGTTGATTTTTACAAATATACCGAGTTAATGGCAAAGAAGGGCACTTCTTTTACATGCAGAGTATATTTGTGGACGTCCATTAGTGATTTGACGGATCTGACAATGTGACATTCAAAGTAAATGGTGGCCAGATGTTATAAAGGTAAATTCTAACCTCAAGCCTCATCACCCGGGAAATGACAAAAGTCTTGCAGGCAGCATGGCTATGTGGGTTGCACCCATTTGGGTGTATAATCCCTTATCTAGAGAAAATCCATTTCCTTCTTTAATATATTCGATACTGTCCCTTTCAGGAAACGGTGGCTGATCCCAACCGTTGGTGACATACATTCGATTCACTCAAGCGAAATGAGTGGTTGGTCTTGTGTAGGCAGGGTTGCAAGACATTCTTGTTAAACCCAGTGTATTCCACTCTAGAAATACACTATCGGCATGTGGTTCCATACCTTGTCATAGTCGGAATCCAATCTCCAACAAGTGCCTGCGGTTTTGATTGTATACTATATATGTAGAGCGTGCGATGCAAGTGCTCTGCTAGATTGATATTTATTTGTATTTGGACACTATTATAATATCAGAACAATATATGATTTCAAAAATGTCTTGGGTTATCGTAAGGTAAAAACCATCCATATTTATGTGTGGACCGGTCTTACAATTATCATTTCTTTTAAAAGGATTTTCTATCGTTAAATCAAGTTGTTTTAAAATCGTTTACTCACACCAGCCCCATGACTGATCCAAAGTTTAGTTTTCTATGTTTTCCCAAAACTCTTGGGTGCCCAAATTTGTATAGGCAGTTAAGTGGTTTCAGGATTTTATAGATTCACTTGAAGAAGCTTGAGAAGGAGACTTCAACATTAAGTATATAGAGTTTATTTCCGTTGAGTTACATATCAGTTGTAATCTGATGATATATGTAAGTAATTTCAGTTTTGTATTTTCAAGATGTTATATAATATATTTTATTCAGTTCCATTGTGAGATTCGTTATACTCTGATTCTGTTGTGTTTAATTCTTCTTTTTCTTCTAGTCTAACTTTCCTTCTATCTCTCACCTTCTAACTTCTTTCTATTAACGATATGTTAATTTCTGATGTTTGACTAGTCAATATGTGATACAAGATACATATTAGTATCAAAAATCAGGATCAGAACTTACCGGGTCATTACAAAATTTGTCAAAATCATTAATAGCTCAATATAAACGCTGTAAAATAGGTTTTCTACAGCGTTTTTTCTTATGTTGTCCAAAATTCTGCACCTATGACTGCATGTCGTTATATAATGTTTATAATAATGTTGTTATATCCTATTACAACGTTTTACAAACCTTGTTAAAAGTTATTTATGGTGTAGTGCTACCTTGGTCCTGATTGCCATCACCCGTCTGAGTTGCCTCAAACCCGTGAACCTGTGCTCTGGATGATCCTGCCCGCTGTCCCTGCTTCTGAGGGCACTGCTTGTTGTAATGTCCCATCTGTCTGCACTGCAAACAAGCATTCTTCTTAGTCTTCCTACAGTCTTTGACAAAGTGTCCCATCATTCCACAGCCATAACACTTAACTTAGTTCTTGATTTGCGCCTTCTTGGGTTTCTTTCTCTACTTTATTGCACCCTTCTTAGGCCACCACATTTTCTTTCTAGTATTGGGCTTAACCTCCCCGGTTTTATCCTCTTGCTTACTCAGTTTTCCATCTCCATGCATCAGAGCCATATCCACTAGCCTCTCAAATGTAGCTCCCATAGGGATATGTGTCATCGCTAGTCCTCGGAGGGGTTGGTCCAGCTCCCTCTCAAATATCAAAGCCTTCTTGAGTGCAGTGTTAAATTAGATCTAAGCCATACCTCGCCAATTCATTGAAGTTATTCACATACCCCGTCACTGTCATACTATCTTACTTAGACTCAAGAACTTTTCCAATTGCATTCCTTCATCGGCTTGTGACAAAAACTTCTTCTCAAATTTATCCCCGAACTCATCCCTTGTCTCAACAGTCTGCTCTGCCTGAGCTACTTCCCACCAATAGGATGTTTCCATTTCCAGTTGCCAAGCGGCCAACTGAATCCTCCTCCTGTCATCTAGCTCCAAAAATCCAAGCATACGATCTGTCTCCCTAAGACAATTACAAGCATCCACGTAACTCTATGATCAAGGAAATGGCTTATCGCCCATCGTACAGAAATCCTTATAGAGCTTAGAGAAGTTAATTACTGGATTAGGTGGAACTGTCACAACTGTAGCTAGGGGTGGCGCTTTTTCTTGCACTTCGGCAGGTGCCATAGCTTCTATATATCAGCAGAACCATGTCGGAATGGGAATTCCCTATGGTAATTTGGGAATCCTGACATGCTGGAATAAAAGAAACAAGGCTTCAAAAAGATATCAAAGGAATATTGTAATTCACTTAAGGAGACATTTTTTAAAAAAGGTTTTACTTGAAAATTCTTTACTATTGAAAACACTTTTTCAAAAAAAAAAAAATCTGATCTTACAACCTTAAGCTCTAATACCAAATGTGACACCCCATATAGAGACTAAAATTCACATGACAGAAACGTAAAACACAGTGGAAACTTTTGAAAACATTTATTATTAAATTGAGCAAATCCAGTCACAACATTAATTAAAAATCAAAATTCCATAGAATTATCATAAAACAACAAACTGTCTCATGGAAAAATATCATTATACAATAGTAAAAGCATAAAAGTCATCTCCCACATAAGTCATTACAATAGTCAGAAAGAAAGTACTGAAAGTAATACATGAAGCAAGAAATAGTGTAACACCCCGAATTTCAGTTAACACTGATATTCACTAATTAAAGAATTAATAATCTCAAATGTGAGAATCAGGGGAAAACGGGTTACGTCATTGTGTTCGTCTCGGAAAAATACGCGAAATAGAGTCCGAAATTTTGTAAATCGGAGTCCGTATGACCCGGTTAAGGCCCAAAGAAGTTTTCGGGAAATTTGAATTTCGAAACATGCAGAAATGGGGGCCAGGCGGGAAAACTCCCGCCCAGCCAAATCGACTTGGCTTTCGACAGGGCTGTCGACTTGCCTGTCGACATGCCTGTCGACTTGGCAGTCGACAGGGCTGTCGACTTGGCAGTCGACAGGGCTGTCGACTTGCCCTATCGGCTGATTCTGGCCTGGGTGCACCTGATTGAGTTTTGGGCTGGGTTGGAGGGCTTGGGACGAAATCTGACGGACCTAAACTAACCTAGGGTTAATCTAAGGGTCTAAAACACAACCTAATCCTATAAATACACCCTAAGACTACCCTAATCCATACTAAAAATAGAATTTGTGCCATCATGCCGCCAAAATGCAACTTAGAAGGAGCCTCCACTAATTTGTGAAGAGGATTGCAAGCTAATCAACTACTAATCCACCTCTACTTCAACTCTAGCAACTATCTAAGGAGCTAATCTTGGAGTTTGTGAGTTTCTATCACTTTAATAACCAATTGTTAAACTAAGTAGATGAGATGTGATGATATCATATGGTTTTGCTTGCGGATCAATGGGTTTTAGGCCATATGTTATGATGCTAGTTTGCTAATCACTATGTTTAACACTTATTCATGATGACACCATGTTTATGCAAGTTAAGTGTTTGGGTTTATGCATGTTAAGTGGTGGGTTTTATGCATGCTAAGTAGTTTGGTTTTATGCATGCTAAGTGTTTGGTGTTATGCAAGTTATGATGCAA
Organism: Allium sativum; assembly: GCA_030737875.1. Taxonomy (NCBI): domain Eukaryota; kingdom Viridiplantae; phylum Streptophyta; class Magnoliopsida; order Asparagales; family Amaryllidaceae; genus Allium; species Allium sativum. The sequence continues at coordinate 400,954,168 of CM060922.1, read as the reverse complement.
GTTCATATGCAAGTTTGTCTCTTTTTATGATATGCATAATATATGCAAGTTTGCCTCTAAGTATGGCATGTTATGCAAGTTCATATGCAAGTTATGATGCAAGTTCATATGCAAGTTATGATGCAAGTTCATATGCAAGTTTGTCTCTTTTTATGATATGCATAATATATGCAAGTTTGCCTCTAAGTATGGCATGTTATGCAAGTTCATATGCAAGTTATGATGCAAGTTCATATGCAAGTTATGATGCAAGTTCATATGCAAGTTATGATGCAAGTTCATATGCAAGTTATGATGCAAGTTCATATGCAAGTTTGCCTCTATGTATGACATAAGTACATGTGCAAGTTCATCCCTTTTAGACCTATGACATGTATACAAGTTGACACCTTTATGATAGGTCTATGACATGAACATTTAAGCAAGTTACCATCTTTATGACATATGTGATTCATGCAAGTTTGGGTTGGTTATTTATGCAAGTTGGGTTTATGGTCATATATACAAGTTGACACCTTTTAAACCCATGATAATGCTAATGATATGCTAAGTTGAACCCATTGTGTGTATGATGAATCTTCTCTTTTGAAGTATGTCATGTTAACGTATTTACGTGGGGACGATGGGGTAAAAATTAATGAACACATAAAATTGTGTGAAGTGGGTATGATTAAACATACCGTAAAGTGGATGGACATAATTGGGAATTTACCTATTAAGTTAGGTCTACCCATATTATGGAATTGGGAATTTACCTATTGAGTTAGGTCTACCCATATTCTTAAATATTTGTAATTAATTAGGGATAATTAATACAAATTATGGGGGTGATTAATTAGGTGTAATTAATCTACTAAGACACGAGGTTGGACCCTTTTGTAGCATAAGACTGCCCGGAACCGACCGGCAAATCCAGCGGCTACAAATGATCGGCCCAATGTGAGAGGTCTTAGTCATAAACTAAATACGTGACAAGTGTAAAGACACGAGGTTAGACTCTGTTATGGTGTAAGGCTGCCCGGAACCAACCGGCATATCCAGCTGCCATAAAAGACAGTCTAATGTGAGAGGTCTTTACTAAGGTTACGATCTTAATTAATTAAGAAACACTTAACCAAATTAGCATGTAGAGGGGCATGAGGGGTTAAGTGGGTGCCTTGGGTGGCATGTAGTAACTAGTGGGGGTGCCTTGGGTGGCATGAGGAAACTAGTGGGTTGCCTTGGGTGGCAATAGAAAATACGATTAGAATACTTAACCAAAGTGGAACATGTAATTAAACATGATTAAAGGGTTAAGTAAGTGCCTTGGGTGGCATGTGGGAATCAAGTAAGTGCCTTGGGTGGCATGCGGAAATCTAGTGGGTGCCTTAAGTGGCAATTGAAATATAATTAAATGACAAGCTTAAGTAGTAGCTTGTGGGTGCCTTAAGTGGCAATTGAAATATAATTAAATGACAAGCTTAAGTAGTAGCTTGTGGGGGCCTTAAGTGGCAATTGAAATATAATTAAATGACAAGCTTAAGTAGTAGCTTGTGGGGGCCTTAAGTGGCAATTGAAATATAATTAAATGACAAGCTTAAGTAGTAGCTTGTGGGGGCCTTGAGTGGCAATTGAAATATGATTAGATGACTTAACCAAACCTTAACATGTAAGTGGGCATGATTATAAAAGGGGTTAAGTGGGATGCACTAGATAAAATGACAAGCTTAAGTTGTAGCTTGTAGGGGCCCATTTCAACCAATATCCCAAACATATCTTTGTGGGCTCGACCCAAGTCGAGGACGGGACACGCATATTGGGCTTGACTATAAGAGGCCAAAACGGGGTAGCGGTGGCAACGCGAGTCCAACGGGTTTCATAGGCGTGTGTGGACCCGGGCTGGTAGGTAAGACGTTGTTGCATCGTGTAGGTATAAGCCGTGCACCATTGATTATCGGGTTGCCACTTTGGGGAGTGATACACCCCACTGTGGGGCCAGCACGGGTATCTACGTTAGGGAGCCGATCGCTTGGGAGTAGTGAGTACACCTAGCGGAGATAGGGGCAGACGGCACCTATGTAGTCAGCTAGGGGTACAAGAAACTACTGGGTAAAATTACTAAGTACACTTAGTGGGATCAACCTTTAAGTAGGAATTACCCTTGGTGGGTAGAACTGGTGTGGTGCAGTGTAGGAATTACCCTTGGATGGGTAGATCTGGGGTAGTGCAATATAGTAATTATCCTTGGGTGGATAGGTGCGTCTTTACGGTTATCTTAGTTCATCCTAAGTCTAGTTGGCTGCTTAGTGTAGCCATTTATCCCCAGTCGTTACCGTATATCAAGCTTATGTCTTACTCTGGTTATTTTAATGATTGGATTGTTAAAGTTATAGGACTCGCTCAGACTTATGTCTGACCCCGTTGTTTTTATCTTTTTTTCCTAACCCTCAGGTTATCAGAGTGGGCCTAGCACTAGTGGTCTTTGATCAGACTGCTTCATCTCTCTTTTGGAGCTTGGACTGTGGATGTAAAGCTCAGTTTATCTTTTCTATTATGGCTATTAAGTTATGTAGTGGGATTATGTACTTTTGTTTTATCAGGATGGATATTATGTACTTGACTCTTGTTTATGGTTTTGGTGTAACCAAACATGTTTTACTTTCCGCTGCAATGAAATGATGTTTTAAATTCTCAAGTATTACTTATATCTGTCTTGTTGTAAATTTTCTGTTCTATATTCACTTAAAATACTCCACCGATGTTATGGCATTCCCTTAGCGAGTGATCATAGCGGGAGTGGGGTGTTACACGTGGTATCAGAGCTTAAGGTTACCAGAACAGATAAAATTTTTAGAAAAACTATTTTCTAAGAATATTTTTGAAAGGAGTATTTTCAAAAACATGTCTTTTAAGAGAAAAGTTTTTGAAAGAAAAGCATAATCCCCGATAGCCATATCTTTATCTTTCGAATTCTCCGTTTTGAATCTCTTCCTCTCTCGTTTTGAGTTTCCCCTCCGTGTATAGATGATCTTTCTAAGATAGATAAGAATGGAAAACCACTTCAAGGGACTTAGACATTAGTCGGACTAGAAGTTGGTTCAAGAAGGAGGAGGACTTGTAGGTACCTATTGGATAGACGATGGGAGGAAGGCTCAAGTAGTTGTTGTTTAATGAAGGACGAAACCTCATTTTGATGGGAGGTTACGAGTGGAGAATGGGAAGAAGAGGGCTAGTAGTTATCCTTTTGGAGGAATAGGACACCTTATTAGGATTGTCCAAAGAGGCAAGGGCAAGGTACAAAATCTCCTGGAGGGTAGTTGTATTCCCTCACGGCTAGTGTACCAGATGGGGATAGGACCGTCTAGGTTGGAATTTGGATTTCTTTATTATCCGGTTCGAACTTTATTTGATTCTGACGCATCGAGTTCGTTTATCTCATCATTGTTAGTTGAGTCACTGCACTTAGACACCAGTTTAGTAGATGATCCCTTAGTTGTTTCAAACCCAATTGGGGCTCCATGATGTGTTTGGGTTTGAAAGTTTCTATACTTAGCGTTGAGTTTAGATGTGATGCTTCTTGGGCTTCACGGGCTATGGGTTAGTTTTGGGCATGGACTGGTTATCTAGTAATGGTGCCGTTCTTGTTTGTGGAAGGAGAGTTGTTAGGCTTACGACCCGCTTGGGTAACACTCTCGAGATCTCTTGTAATCCCATGGAATCTGTTATGCTAAGCTATCTAGAATCGCTTGACACGTCGGTCTAGAGTTTGCGATCTGTTAGAGTGATCCGGGAATACTCGGATGTGTTTGAGGAGGTGAAGGGCTTACCTCCGGAGCGGGAGATTGACTTCCGAATATATTTGGTAGACAATGCCAAACCAGTATCTTGGCCAGTGTGCCACATGGCTCCTCGTGAGAGGAGGGAACTCCATAAGCAAGTAGACGATTTTCTTGAGAAGGGGTTCATAAGACGAAGTATATCAGAGTGGGGTGCTCCAGTAGTTTTTGCTATGAAGGCGGATGGGTCCCTCAGACTTTGTGTAGACTATAGAGAACTCAATAAGCTTACAAAGAAGAATAGACACCCATTGCCGAGGATTGATGATCTCTTTGATCAGTTGGTTGGCGCCTCAGTGTTTTCGTAGTAGGACTTAGCCACGGGGTTTCATCAGTTGAGAGTGGCTGAGGATAGTATAGAGAAGACTACCTTTAGGACTCCGGATGGTTTTTATGAGTGGCTGGTGATGCCATTTGGTTTGACGAACGCCCCCGCATACTTTGTTGATTTGAGGAGAAGGGTGTTCAGGGAGTACCTAAATAAGTTCGTGATGGTCTTTGTAAATGACATCTTGGTCTTTTCTAGGAGCGAAATAAGTTTTAGTATGTGCTCAATAGGTTGAGCAAAGCCAGTTATGGGATAAACGGTGGTTTTGGAGCGAGACTGGCGAGGACATCCAGAGTTGGACAAGGGCTTAATCAATTAGCCGTTTTTACTAGTATCATCTCACGTAGGTCGTCTGAATTCGAAGGAGGTATCCCTTGGGTGTTTGTCTGATATTGGTTTAGGCCTTTGGGGCTTGCATTTGGGGGATACCGAGTTCGACTAGGGTGGTCTGCATGAGAGATGGACAGTTGTGATGATTTTGGATGGGGTAATATCCTGGTTTTCTCTAAAAGTAGAAAAGAGCATGCCCTACATCTTAGGGAAGTGTTGGAGACTCTTCGAGCGCATAGTCTTAGGACAGCAAAAGTGTATGGGATTCTTAGCATCCTATGAGTTTGAGATAGCGTATACCCATGGCAAGGGTAACGTGGTAGCGGACGCCTTAAGTAGAAAAAGGTTGTCCTCGAGTTCATTGTTCGTTGAACGACGGAGCTTAGAGTTTATTTCTATGTTTGACTTTAGACCTTCCGTTGACTTTGTACCCGGTTTGCTAGCCTCCTTGGAGGTTAGGCCTACTCTTTTGGGACGGATTGGCGAGACACAGCGAGATGACCCACAGTTGGTTGAGTTAGTAGAGAAACTCATAAGGGGGGGAGTCGTCCAGCCATTTGAGTAGGTACACCCTAGATGGTAAGGGGTGGTTGCGTAGAGACGGTAGACTTTGTGTACCGCAAGACGAGGGTCTGAGGAAGGCTATACTTGATGATGCACATCGGTCGAAGATGACCATTCATCCCGGTGGGGACAAGATGTACCAAGACATGAAGCGAGTTTTCTTTTGGGCCGGTATGAAGAAAGACGCGGCCGAGTATGTCGCTAGATGCTTGGTGTGCCAAAAAGTAAAAGCGGAGCAAAAGAAACTCGGTTGGTTGCTTCACCCATTGGAGGTTCCGCTATGGAAGTGGGATAGTGTCTCGATGGATTACCGAGATTGAGGAAGGGTAATACGGGAATTTGGGTTGTGGTAGATAGACTTACTAAGAGTGCCCATTTTATACCCGTGAAGAGCAAGAGGACTGTTCCAAGTCTAGCTTCAGTTTATATTCGAGAGATAGTTCGATTGCATAGGGAACATGACGTATTCCATGTGTCACATTTGAGGAAGTGCCTACATGAGACCGCAGAGGCGGTAGAGCCGAGCTTGCTTAAAGAAGTAAAGGTAGAGCGTGATGTGATTATTCGACGAGCTCCTACCCGCATCCTTGGGTCAGAGATTAGGAAGTTGAGAAACAGAGAGGTTCGACTAGTCAAAGTGAAAAGGGGAGAAGGTGAGAGCAATGCTACTTGGGAGACAGAAGCGAAGATGCGTTCGTTATACCCATTCCTTTTTGAGGTATGTCCTTTAAACGTCTCCTTTATCGTTTGTCTAGTGCTTATCTTATCTTTAGTATGTCCTCTCATTAGTACCTTTGACCTTTAGATAGGGTAAACCTATGGTTGAAACATGTGTTTGAGACATGTTATGTTTGATGGATGCATGTGGATGCAAGTGGTTGCTAGTGGCTGCTCGTGGATGCATATATACACACTCTAGGCACTAGATCGGCTCAATCACTTCATATTGCATATTGCATAAAATTGTGTGTAGGTAGCTATATTAATGGATGTATAATGGTTGTGTTATCACATGGATGATGCATTTTGGTGAATGATTGTGCACTCATATAGAAATAGTATGTGTCGATAGGGATCTTTCGCATACATATTGGATGCATGGCACTATCACGGGTTGCATATGTTCATACATTAGATAGGGAACATATACACACACTTTTTGCATATGCTCATACATCAGTAGAAATTGTTTTAAGGACAATGGATGCTCGTGTTTGATGGATTGAGTAAATGGTTGTTTGGATGGTAGGATATGCATTCTCCTTAACTTGGAGATTTCGGAGACGAAATCCTTTAAGGAGGGGAGAATGTAACACCCCGAATTTCAGTTAACACTGATATTCACTAATTAAAGAATTAATAATCTCAGATGTGAGAATCAGGGGAAAACGGGTTACGTCATTGTGTTCGTCTCGGAAAAATACGCGAAATAGAGTCCGAAATTTTGTAAATCGGAGTCCGTATGACCCGGTTAAGACCCAAAGAAGTTTTCGGGAAATTTGAATTTCGAAACATGCAGAAATGGGGGCCAGGCGGGAAAACTCCCGCGCAGCCAAGTCGACTTGGCTGTCGACAGGGCTGTCGACTTGACTGTCGACATGCCTGTCGACTTGGCAGTCGACAGGGCTGTCGACTTGCCCTGTCGGCTGATTCTGGCCTGGGTGCACCTGATTGAGTTTTGGGCTGGGTTGGAGGGCTTGGGACGAAATCTGACGGACCTAAACTAACCTAGGGTTAATCTAAGGGTCTAAAACACAACCTAATCCTATAAATACACCCTAAGACCACCCTAATCCATACTAAAAATAGAATTTGTGCCATCATGCCGCCAAAATGCAACTTAGAAGGAGCCTCCACTAATTTGTGAAGAGGATTGCAAGCTAATCAACTACTAATCCACCTCTACTTCAACTCTAGCAACTATCTAAGGAGCTAATCTTGGAGTTTGTGAGTTTCTATCACTTTAATAACCAATTGTTAAACTAAGTAGATGAGATGTGATGAGATCATATGGTTTTGCTTGCGGATCAATGGGTTTTAGGCCATATGTTATGATGCTAGTTTGCTAATCACTATGTTTAACACTTATTCATGATGACACTATGTTTATGCAAGTTAAGTGTTTGGGTTTATGCATGTTAAGTGGTGGGTTTTATGCATGCTAAGTAGTTTGGTTTTATGCATGCTAAGTGTTTGGTGTTATGCAAGTTATGATGCAAGTTCATATGCAAGTTTGTCTCTTTTTATGATATGCATAATATATGCAAGTTTGCCTCTAAGTATGGCATGTTATGCAAGTTCATATGCAAGTTATGATGCAAGTTCATATGCAAGTTATGATGCAAGTTCATATGCAAGTTTGTCTCTTTTTATGATATGCATAATATATGCAAGTTTGCCTCTAAGTATGGCATGTTATGCAAGTTCATATGCAAGTTATGATGCAAGTTCATATGCAAGTTATGATGCAAGTTCATATGCAAGTTATGATGCAAGTTCATATGCAAGTTATGATGCAAGTTCATATGCAAGTTTGCCTCTATGTATGACATAAGTACATGTGCAAGTTCATCCCTTTTAGACCTATGACATGTATACAAGTTGAAACCTTTATGATAGGTCTATGACATGAACATTTAAGCAAGTTACCATCTTTATGACATATGTGATTCATGCAAGTTTGGGTTGGTTATTTATGCAAGTTGGGTTTATGGTCATATATACAAGTTGACACCTTTTAAACCCATGATAATGCTAATGATATGCTAAGTTGAACCCATTGTGTGTATGATGAATCTTCTCTTTTGAAGTATGTCATGTTAACGTATTTACGTGGGGACGATGGGGTAAAAATTAATGAACACATAAAATTGTGTGAAGTGGGTATGATTAAACATACCGTAAAGTGGATGGACATAATTGGGAATTTACCTATTAAGTTAGGTCTACCCATATTATGGAATTGGGAATTTACCTATTGAGTTAGGTCTACCCATATTCTTAAATATTTGTAATTAATTAGGGATAATTAATACAAATTATGGGGGTGATTAATTAGGTGTAATTAATCTACTAAGACACGAGGTTGGACCCTTTTGTAGCATAAGACTGCCCGGAACCGACCGGCAAATCCAGCGGCTACAAATGATCGGCCCAATGTGAGAGGTCTTAGTCATAAACTAAATACGTGACAAGTGTAAAGACATGAGGTTAGACTCTGTTATGGTGTAAGGCTGCCCGGAACCAACCGGCATATCCAGCTGCCATAAAAGACAGTCTAATGTGAGAGGTCTTTACTAAGGTTACGATCTTAATTAATTAAGAAACACTTAACCAAATTAGCATGTAGAGGGGCATGAGGGGTTAAGTGGGTGCCTTGGGTGGCATGTAGTAACTAGTGGGGGTGCCTTGGGTGGCATGAGGAAACTAGTGGGTTGCCTTGGGTGGCAATAGAAAATACGATTAGAATACTTAACCAAAGTGGAACATGTAATTAAACATGATTAAAGGGTTAAGTAAGTGCCTTGGGTGGCATGTGGGAATCAAGTAAGTGCCTTGGGTGGCATGCGGAAATCTAGTGGGTGCCTTAAGTGGCAATTGAAATATAATTAAATGACAAGCTTAAGTAGTAGCTTGTGGGGGCCTTAAGTGGCAATTGAAATATAATTAAATGACAAGCTTAAGTAGTAGCTTGTGGGGGCCTTAAGTGGCAATTGAAATATAATTAAATGACAAGCTTAAGTAGTAGCTTGTGGGGGCCTTAAGTGGCAATTGAAGTATAATTAAATGACAAGCTTAAGTAGTAGCTTGTGGGGGCCTTGAGTGGCAATTGAAATATGATTAGATGACTTAACCAAACCTTAACATGTAAGTGGGCATGATTATAAAAGGGGTTAAGTGGGATGCACTAGATAAAATGACAAGCTTAAGTAGTAGCTTGTGGGGGCCCATTTCAACCAATATCCCAAACATATCTTTGTGGGCTCGACCCAAGTCGAGGACGGGACACGCATATTGGGCTTGACTATAAGAGGCCAAAACGGGGTAGCGGTGGCAACGCGAGTCCAACGGGTTTCATAGGCGTGTGTGGACCCGGGCTGGTAGGTAAGACGTTGTTGCATCGTGTAGGTATAAGCCGTGCACCATTGATTATCGGGTTGCCACTTTGGGGAGTGATACACCCCACTGTGGGGCCAGCACGGGTATCTATGTTAGGGAGCCGATCGCTTAGGAGTAGTGAGTACACCTAGCGGAGATAGGGGCAGACGGCACCTATGTAGTCAGCTAGGGGTACAAGAAACTACTGGGTAAAATTACTAAGTACACTTAGTGGGATCAACCTTTAAGTAGGAATTACCCTTGGTGGGTAGAACTGGTGTGGTGCAGTGTAGGAATTACCCTTGGATGGGTAGATCTGGGGTAGTGCAATATAGTAATTATCCTTGGGTGGATAGGCGCGTCTTTACGGTTATCTTAGTTCATCCTAAGTCTAGTTGGCTGCTTTGTGTAGCCATTTATCCCCAGTCGTTACCGTATATCAAGCTTATGTCTTACTCTGGTTACTTTAATGATTGCATTGTTAAAGTTATAGGACTCGCTCAGACTTATGTCTGACCCCGTTGTTTTTATCTTTTTTTTCCCAACCCTCAGGTTATCAGAGTGGGCCTAGCACTAGTGGGCTTTGATCAGACTGCTTCATCTCTCTTTTGGAGCTTGGACCGTGGATGTAAAGCTCAGTTTATCTTTTCTATTATGGCTATTAAGTTATGTAGTGGGATTATGTACTTTTGTTTTATCAGGATGGATATTATGTACTTGACTCTTGTTTATGGTTTTGGTGTAACCAAACATGTTTTACTTTCCGCTGCAATGAAATGATGTTTTAAATTCTCAAGTATTACTTATATCTGTCTTGTTGTAATTTTTCTGTTCTATATTCACTTAAAATACTCCACCGATGTTATGGCATTCCCTTAGCGAGTGATCATAGCAGGAGTGGGGTGTTACAAATAGTCTAAATCCAAGTTGGGCCAAAAGATCAAAAGTCACGGGTACGTTCCTCCACCCTAAGGACCTAGGTGGAAAAGAAAGAGAGAAGGAGAAAACAAACTAGGTCAGACATAAGTCTGGTGAGTTCTTGTAATTTCTAGCATGAGCACAAGATAAGGAAGTATTTAGAAAGATAAATAGTAATGGACATGAATGTATAGTAAAGTTAAACACATGAAACAAGATAGGCTTTTCATTCATATCCAAATTTTTTTGCACCAACTATCAAAAATCATTATTGGGCTTTACCTAATTTCTACCCATCAATCGACTTCTTCACCCAAATGTGAATAACCTGTGCAAGCTATGGAGTTCGGGGTTATCAATCCCGAACCCATCAACTAATACACCCTCTTGTATTCCCCATTCGGAATAATGCACGCTCATGGTTCCACTGGAACGCACCTGTACCTACTGTTGAATCAAGGAATTCCCGGCGTTTTGATTAAATGACAAGGAGAAGTTCAAGATCGACAAAAAGAAGAGATTCAATGGTATTTAATATTAGAGGTTGATTATTTAGAGTTTTAGTTGGGTTATAAATATTAAAATCTATCCTCAAATAATCATATACCTCAATGGTTTGAATATATATATGTATATATATGTATGCACATTCATTGTGCATACTATCAAAAACTGGTCGACCGGTTTCATTCTGGGCGGTCGACCGTTTCTAGGCAGAAATAAACAATGAATGTGCACACATGTATAAAACGTACATATATTCAAATACCATTCTACTGGTCATTTTTAACCAGTCGACTGGTCTACGAATTGAAACAACTTTTTGAATAGACACTCTTATTTATCAAGGGTTGTTTCCTTTTCTCTTCGCCAAAAATCATCTCTATTCGTTGCTCCCCTTCACCAATGATTACAACTCTCCATCCTCTATAAAAGCAACATGAAATCACCATTTTAAAAATAACAATTCTTTCTATTATTGTACTTACTTATCTGTGATATTGCTTCTGTGAGATCGTTTTATAATAAATATTTACCTGCATAAGTATTGTAAATATACGAAATAGTATATCACATACTTTCCACTTATCCATATTACTGATCCTGCTTAAGTAGTGTATCGACACTTTCAATTGGTATCAGAGCCAGGTCATCACATAACCGTAACACAGTTATTTGATATATTCTAGTAATATGGAAAGTAACCCAAGTAGTAGCACTAACACTACTTACACAGAAGGTCAATCGACACAAAGACCTCCTTTCTTTAATGGTCTAAATAATAGTTATTGGGAAACACGTATGGCTTTTTACATGCATTCAACTAACTCTGATGCTTGGAATGCTACTCAGAAAGACATAGTCAATCCAACGACTGAGTATGCAGAATGGACGGCTGCTGAGAAAACCGCAGCTGCTGTAAATGCAAAAGCAATTAATATGTTGTTTTGTGCATTAGATCAAAACGAATATAACCGTGTTAGTATCTGCACTACTGCTCACCAAATTTGGCAAACGCTAAAAACCATTCATGAAGGTACTAACAAGGTTAAACAAGCAAAAATAGCTTTGTTGAAAAAGTCAATTTCAAAATGTAACCAAATAAACTATCAATGAGATGTATTCAAGGTTTCAAACCATTCATCATGCACTTATCGGATTAGAACAAAAATATTCTGATTTTGATGTAGTTTCAACAGTCCTACATTCTCTGACTAATGAATGGGAAGGAAAAGTATTAGGAATAGAAGAAGCTAATGATCTTTCCACCATGAAGCCAGATGAATTGATAGGAAATCTTATGTCCTATGAAACTAACTTGCAGGCTCGAAAAGAACAAAGAGAAGAAAAGAAAAATGTAGCTTTTCATGCCGAGAAAGATGAATACATCTCAGATTCCGAAGATGAGGATCTAGCATTCATTGCAAAAGGATTCAAGAAATTCTTAAAGCAACGAGAAGCTAGTCGATGCAACAAAAAGAAGTTCGGATCAAATAAACCATCATCTTCAAATATAGAATGCTTTAACTGTCATGAAAAGGGACATATGCACAAAGATTGTCCAGAGCAAAAGAAGAAGTCAGAAAATGAAAAATTCAAACACAAGAAGGACAAGTCAAAGAAACGAGCATTCTCAGTGACATGGGATGATTCAGACTCATCTTCATCTGATAATGAAAGTGACTCAGATGATGAACAAGCAAATATATGTTTTATGGCTAAAGAAGATGAGGTACAAATTCCTTCTTTTGAAGAAGTTCTTGATATAAATGCTGAATTAATATATAAATTTAAAGATATGAAATGACAATGCAAACAAGCTCAAGCTGATTTAAGTAGAGCTGAATTTGAATGAGATATGCTAAAAGATGAGAAGAAAATATTAGAGGAAGAACTTGAAAAAGCTCAAGAATCATCATCTAATATTGATTCTCAACTATCTCTTTTGAGTCAAGAAATTGAAAATCAAAAAAGGAAAAATGATGCTCTTACTACCGAAAATCATGAGCTTAAGGCAAAAGTCAAAATGTTAGACCTTGAAAAAGCTAGTTTACAAACAAAGTTAGACGACATTACTCAAAATGTTTCTAACTTTAACGAAGGTCGAGAAAATTTGACAAAAATTATTGAAAGTTCACAATCTGCTACAAATAAACATGGCTTGGGATATAAGAAACAAGTTATCAAGAAACATCTTGGTAATAAAAGAAAAAAGAAAAATAAGGTAGTACAAGAAACTGAAGCTAAGAAAAATCTTAGTTTATTATATTCCAAACCAAAACCGATTGTGAAATTTCAAAAGAAGAATGTCAAGTCTATAAAAAAATATGGGTTCCTAAAACAAATAACAATTTGATTAGGAACAAGTACGTTCAATTTTTTTTGAATTCTGTGCATCACAATCCAAATTATATGTATAAAGGGGATACCGGTATGGGTTTGGACTCATAAGATCTAACTCTTAGGACCCTATAAAAACGTGGGTACCATGGACTTAATTTTATTTTTTGTAGGTCCCACTCAAGAAAAGAGGAAAGTGGATACTAGACAGTGGTTGCTCGAAGCATATGACTGGAGACAAGAGCTTATTAACAAATATCACTTATTCAGATGGTGGCTCAGTCACTTTTGGAGATAACTCAAAAGGCTATATCATCGGCAAAGGAGATGTGAGCAATTATGGTACATCTAACTTACCTCTTATTACTAATGTCATGCTAGTTAGAAATTTGAAACATAATTTACTAAGTATCAGTCAATTGTGCGACAAAGGTTTTACTATTTCCTTTTCGGACAATAATTGTAGTATCTTAGGTGAAGATCGAAATCTAGTTTTTGAAGGTTATAGAGACAGAAATATCTATATTTTGAATATGAATATCAATCATAACTCAGATATGTGTCTTATAGCAAATGATAATAATCCATGGCTATGGCACAAACGTTTCTGTCACATAAACTTCAGAACTATTGACAAGCTAGCTAAAAATGATCTAGTTAAAGGACTACCCAAATATTAGTTTTACGGTTAATAATCTTTGTGATGCATGTCAATTAGGAAAATTGACTAAATTGTCTTTCATATCCAAGAAAGTCATATCAACGTTACAACCACTTGAGCTATTACATATGGATTTATTTGGACCAACACAGGTTCAGTCAATAAACCATAATCGCTATGTGGTTGTAATAGTTGACGATTACTCTCGTTATACATGGGTGATTTTCTGGAAAAACAAAAGTGACACTTTCAAACATTTCAAATCCTTCGTTAAGAGAATTCAAAAGTCAAAAGGACTTAAGGTTAAAAATATAAGAAGTGATCATGGCGGAGAGTTTGAAAATAATGAATTTGAACATTTTTGTACAAAGAAAGGTATAGATCATAATTTTTCGTTTCCTGGAACTCCACAACAAAACAGAGTTGTAGAAAGGAAAAATCGAACTTTACAAGAATGTGCAAGAACATTATTAAATGGATCCACTCTACCAAAACATTTTTGGGCAGAAGCTGTTGCGACTGCGTGTTATGTTTTGAATCGTGTATCCATTCGACCTCTGACCAAGAATACATCCTATGAGCTATTTAATCAAAGAAAGCCAAATATCTCATATTTCAAAGTTTTCGGTTCTAAATGCTTTATTTTAAATACAAAAGACCATCTTGGAAAATTTGATTCAAAATCCGATGAAGGTATATTTGTCGGATATTCGGAACGAAGCAAGGCCTATCGTATATTTAACAAGAGAACTAAAACTATTGAAGAATCACTTCATGTCTCTTTTGATGAATTCTATAAACCATCTAATATCGTATCAGATGACGAAGAGACCATAGTCACTAATAATCCTATCATCACAAATAATGACTCTGACTCAGAAATTGTTGACAATATTCCTCAACCTGCTGTGGTACCTTCTCCACCAAGATTTAGATCTCCTCCTAGAATTCTAAGAGATCATCCGGTTCAAAATGTTATTGGAGAAGTAACATCACAAATAAGAACAAGGAGTCAACTAAATCAAATGGGTCATGTCGCGTTTCTCTCAAATATCGAACCTAAGAATCCTAAAGAAGCTGCTACTATTGATTACTGGATCATTGCCATGCAGGAAGAACTAAATCAGTTCGAGCGCAATGATGTCTGAGAACTTGTTCAAAGACCGACTAATCAGTCAGTCATTGGTACAAAATGGGTTTATAAAAATAAAGCCGACGAACAAGGAAATATAACCAAAAATAAGGCAAGATTAGTAGCACAAGGATATAATCAGGAAGAAGGTATCGATTATGAAAAAACCTTTGCACCGTTGCTCGATTAGAAGCTATTCGAATCTTACTGTCCTTTGCTTGTCATCATAATTTTAAACTTTATCAAATGGATGTCAAAAGTGCATTCTTAAATGGGTTTATCAAAGAGAATGTATATGTCGAACAACCTCCCTTGTTCGTACATGAGAAATATCCTGATCACGTATATAAACTTAAGAAATCTTTATATGGATTAAAACAAGCACCTCATGCTTGTACGAATGATTACGAAGCTATCTTATTGATTCTGGTTTTCAAATTGGTAAATTTAATCAGACTCTATTCATAAAAGATTCTCGAAAAGATATATTAGTTATCCAGATATATGTAGACGATATTATCTTTGGTTCAACAAACGATAAACTCTGCAAAGAGTTTGCAGATATTATGACCAAAGAATTTGAAATGTCTCATATGGGAGAACTATCGTATTTCCTTGGTCTTCAAATCAAACAGCTTTCTAATGGTATTTTTATTAGTCAAGAGAAGTACTGCGGAAATCTAGTCAAACGTTTCGGTTTAGAAAATATCTCTGGTAAACCAACTCCTATGAGTACGACCAAACATATTGAAAAAGATGAACATGGTAAGAATGTTGACCAGAAGTTATATCGAAGCATGATTGGTTCTCTCTTGTACCTTACTGCAAGTCATTCAGATATTATGATGAGTGTTTGTTTGTGTGCAAGGTTTCAAGCTAATCCTAAAGAATCACATTTACGAGAAGTAAAACATATAATACGATATCTTAATAAAACCAAAGATTTTGGTCTTTTCTACCCGAAAGATTGTTCATTCGAACTAGTATCATATAGTGATGCTGATTTTGGTGGCTCTCGCACGGATAGAAAGAGTACAAGTGGTATGTACCATTTTATTGGAAAATCACTTGTCTCTTGGTTTAGTAAGAAACAAAATTGCGTTTCACTCTCGACACGTGAAGCTGAGTACATATCAGCAGCTTTAGCTTGTACTCAAGTATTATATATGCAACAAACACTTCGAGATTTTGATATACATTTATCAAACTCCATCATATACTGTGATAACACAAGTGCAATCAATTTATCGAAAAACCCAGTCAATCATTCCCGAACAAAGCACATTGATATTCGACATCATTTCTTAAAAGACAATATTGAAAAAGAAACAATATGTCTCGAATATGTCCAGACTGACAACCAACTAGCAGACATTTTTACTAAGCCTCTCCTCGAATCTAGTTTTATTTCTTTACGAAGAGAGCTCGGCTTAATTTCTAGAACTGAACTCGATGTATAATATACACTGTAATGTTGAGTTCTTATCTACACGACACATATATTCTTATTAACTTAGCTGGTTAATAGCTTTTTGCTATTATTTGCAAATAATTGTGAGCTTTACAATCTTTTAGTGGCTTATATTCTTTGAGTGTTTTAACCATTGCTTTAAAATTTCGTAAATCCTATATATACATACTCTTTTCCTATTGTTTTCTACATCTCCATCCTTAAACATTTGTATACAAGTACATAATTTCTTTATATAATGGCACACATATGCGACGAATGTGCACAACGATCACATATCTCGGTCATTAGTTCCGAACCTGAAGAATACTACTCTCCGAAAACACCAAAGAGTAGACCGGAATGTTCGCATGCCCCCAGAGATACACCAAAACACAAACGTGCTAAGAAAGCATTATTCTGTTCTCCACGAACAAGAGAGAAGATTAGTGAAATTCATCACTACACTAAACATCAGATAGATCTCCAGCGTCAACTTCATTATGAACAAAAACTCACATCTGATCGTTTAACTCTCTTAGAACGAATGGCGTCATTTTTCTGTAGCACGGATAGACACGGGGTTCACGAACCAATGCCACCTCCTCCATCTACATCTCGAAGTCCTAACTCATGGGATCATATTTACGCGAGAAATGAAGGAGCAAGAGAAAATTGGTCGCCACGGACACCGAGAGTTACGAATATTGTTGAAACATCCGAAGACAAGTCATCCACCTCTCATTAATTTATATCGTTTTTGTTGCATAATAAGTTTTTGTTTTAATTCTTATTTTTTGGTTTTTCATGTATTTTGTTTTTCAAATCCATGTTGAGTTGAAATAAAATTTATATAATTTTTTAAGCACTCATAAATCCAGAAAAACAAATATATACAGAAATGGTCGACCGTCAGGAATGGACCAGTCGACCGATCAAGTCTCTGGAAATATTTATATTTTGGAACCGGTCGACCGCCAGAAAAATTACCAGTCGACCGTTCAACTCTCTGGAAAATTTTCAACTCAAAAGTCAACCAGTCGACCGGTCTATATCCCACCAGTCGACCGGCTGTCTTCTCTGGAAATTTGTGTTTCAGATACCAGTCGACCGGTATAATTCAACCAGTCGACCGGTAAAGTTCTCTGGAATTAAAACTTCCAGATACCAGTCGACCATTCCACCCCTAACGGTCGACCGGTTACGCGTTTTTCAGTTTTTTCAACTAAAAATCCGCACGGCGATTCATATATCCCACCTCTTCACTCATTATTTTTTTATCTTCTTTCTCTCCTATCCCTGAAAAAACAAACACCTCCAAATCAATTTCTCTATAATCGATGGCACCATCTCAAAAGAAACAGAAGAAATCAAGTTCCACTTCACTCCAACCCGTAGATTCTAACATCAAACAATGGCTGATGGATCCTATTGCACTGAAACATTGGAATGCTATGAAGGATTACACCATTCACGAAGGTTCTTTCATAAATCTTTCTGCTTTTATCCTCTATGATGTTGAAGAACTACTCTATAAGGCTCGTATTAAATCACTTCTTACCTTTGATAAGAACAACGTAGAAATTAATCATATTATGATTTGGTTGTTCTATGCCAATCTTAACCTACCAAAATTCAAACTAGAGAATTCTGCTAATTGTCTTTGGTCTGTAGTTTGTGGTCAGCATGTTTTCATTTCAAAGGAACGAATGGCCATGGTTCTCAATTCGCCAAATAGTGGAAGAGAATTTTCTTTGGATTTCTGCACTATCCATATTCGTGATAAAATCAGTCGTCTTTTTATCGAGGATCATAAAACTAGCACTAAGGCGATTAACTTACGGCCTATAGCTCGTGTTTTACATCATGCCATCACATGCTCTTTATTGCCAAGGGTTGGTAATTTTGATGTCGTCTATAAAGAAAACTTCAAGGCATTATATGCGATTTATGGGGATATTGAGATAAATTGGATATGATTTTCGACGAAATTTTGCTTGTCAATGAACGCACAAGGCCACACATTTTCTACATTGAATATGTTATGAGACTTTTACTTGATTGTGGTGTCAAGTCTTGTGAGTCTAAAATCTCCAAGCCAAAGTGCATCGACAAAGCAACTAAAAAGAGAATGAAGCTCCTTGAACCTTGTGTGAATATCATTCCTTTTGAACAATACCAAAAGCAAGGTCCTCAAGAAACCACTTCTTCTACGACTCCCAAGCCTAAACCGGAAGAAGTCAAACTCCTTCAACCTTCCTCGTAAACTAAGGATTCACTAGCACAAATTGCACGGAACCAATTCCTCCTCGAAGCGAGAGTTAAACGTACCGACACCAAACTCGAGAGTTTGGATAAAAAGCTTGATAAACGATTTTCAAAACTTAAGTCTTTCTTCGGTATTATTTGGGATGCAATTTCATGTGCATCATCATCTTCCTCTACCCAAATACAAGACCCGGGAAAACGTCCCATGCCTCCTACATTTACGCGGTCATCATCTGACGAAGGCACCACTTCAGGAACCAATATAGGACGTGGTCGTGGGGAATATGAGACCGAGGAGGAAGATGAAGGAAACAACGACGAGGAAGATGTTCGAGAAGAAGAAGACAAGGAAGAAGGAGGGAACGAACAAATTGAGTGGGACACCACTGAATCCAAATCGTCATCGCATTAGTTTGTTTTTCATCCACGTTTTATGATACTATGTTTTATATTTTTATGCAAAACTTCAAACCGGCACTTGTATGTAAATAGTGTTGTATTTATTTTGGGTTTGTACGTCTTAAGCTATTAGGTACATGACTTGCTTGTGGTATGTTTGGTGTATATTATATGTTACGATCTTAAAGTTCCTCTTAAGCTATTCGTCCTTTTTGTCGATGACAAAGGGGGAGAAAAATATTACTAACATTATGTTTTGCATATTTTTTTAGTATGTATTTCAGGGGGAGCATATATTCAGGGGGAGTTAAAAACAATTTTAGGGCTATGTTGTCATCAATCAAAAAGGGGGAGAATGTTGAATCAAGGAATTCACGACTTTTTGATTAAATGACAAGGAGAAGTTCAAGATCGACAGAAAGAAGAGATTCAATGGTATTTAATATTAGAGGTTGATTATTTAGAGTTTTAGTTGGGTTATAAATGTTAAAATCTATCCTCGAATAATCATAAACCTCAATGGTTTGAATATGTATATGTATATATATGTATGCACATTCATTGTGCATACTATCAAAAACCGGTCGACCGGTTTCATTCTTGGCGGTCGACCGTTCTGGGCAGAAATGAACAATGAACGTGCACACATGTATATAACGTACATATATTCAAATACCAGTCTACTGGTCATTTTTAACCAGTCAACTGGTCTACAAACTGAAACAACTTTTCGAATAGACACTCTTATTTATCAAGGGTTGTTTCCTTTTCTCTTCGCCAAAAATCATCTCTATTCGTTGCTCCTCTTCACCAATGATTACAACTCTCCATCCTCTATAAAAGCAACATAAATAACCAATTTAAAAATAACAATTCTTTCTATTACTGTACTTACTTATATGTGATATTGCTTCTGTGAGATCGTTTTATAATAAATATTTACCTGCATAACTATTGTAAATATACAAGTTAGTATATCACATACTTTCCGCTTATCCATATTACCGATCCTGCCTAAGTCGTATATCGACACTTTCACCTACCTCGTTTGAACCTCTTATTATCTAGTTCAGTAAAGCGTGCACTAGCCTTTACCTAGTGCGAGACTCCATGATAATAAAGGGATACTGACTAGTACATGTTCCCACACAAAAATGGACTCAACACAAGTCACCCCTAGACTTGGTCCCCAATTTATAACTAGGGTTTCTGTGAGCCCCTTACATCCCACTGGAAAGGGAACAACTGGTAAGGTTGACTTGCACCCTTGTTATGGTAGTTAGAGACTTACTTTTGAATTCTGGAGGTCGCAGGCTCGAAAATTCTTTGGAAGACGTACACATATATGGTATGTTGCATACTATCAAGATTGTACGTAAGTGCCTAATTTTCAAAGAAATAAATAGTAAGTTTCATTTCAACCCTCCTCAACCTTTGGCAATAGTTTTCCCACATAATTGTCTAATTTTAAGTAGATCATTCTCATTATAACATCTGGTTTTATCTCAACGGAAATTAATAAATTTAGCTTATTAACTAGGATATCAAACCGACTGTTAGGGAGGTTTGGTTACAGTCACTTGGCCAAAATCAACTTTTCTGAAGCCAATAAAATATGAAACATGTCTCCTTAAATCTCTTCAATTTAATTTATTTAATTTTCACTGATCTAATCACTTAATTCTCTCCACTTTTGTCTTCTTAGACCTCTCTAATTTTAAATATTCTCTATCACATTATTTTTTGATGTTCAACTAAGATTAATAAAAAAATAGTTTTTTTATACTATGCAATCTAACGGTCGGTTCCCCATCGTTGTGCGGTTGTACAAGTATAAAGAAATGCAACAAAGTGTTTAGCTTTTTACTCCATATGTATGCTAGCACCAAGTTACTGCAGTACTCATGTAATGTGCTCTGCTCTGAACTCTACACTAAAAAATAAATTAAAAAAGGAACAAAAAATATAAATAATAAACAACCAAAAATGAAGAAGAAGTTTTCATTGGGCCTCCATCTGAAAAATTTAGGTGCTTACTGTTAGAGTCTGTAATAATTTATCTTGTTAGATGCTACTTCTATAATGAGCATTGTGCCAATTATTTTTGACAACATAAACATATATGTTATAGTCAATATTCTAAATTCTGATCGAAATCCGGATCAGCATCCGAGAGTGCCAATGATCACTACAAGAAAAAAAAACTTTTAACAGCGTTGGAAAAACATTGTAAAAAGTTTTAACATAGAATTAAGAACATCGTATAACGACATGTGGTAATAGGTCCTTAAATTTTAACTGCACTTTTAGAAACGTTGTAAAAACACAAATGTTTATGGCGTTTAGATTGTGTTGTGTATACGTTGACAATAACTTTTGTCATAATTCACCATTTTCTTTTCTCATCATTTATGAAACGTTGTGTACACCTCTCCATTTCTTTTTGTCAACATTTCTTAAACGTTTTGTTTACCTAACCATTTCCTTTTCCTTACATTTTTTAAAGTTGTGCATATACAACACTGTTTTCTCTGCATTTATCCCACGGTACACATTATTATCCGATGTTATTAAACAGTAAAATAATATTACACAATAATATCATAGATTTCTAAATATATAAGAATCTTTCCAAATGATAATAATGTAAACAAAATACGATAATTCAATACATTATAATAAACATTCAAATTTGAAAAGCATTCATACACCATGTTTGCATATTTATTACATACCAAAGTTTACCAAACCAAAATAAAATCATTCGCTTATACAAAAAAGACTTCAAATACTTGAAAATGCAAACACATCCTTAAACTATGTATAGCTCTATACCTAGAACAGTACAAATCAAATGGATATACGTTATAAAAACAAGTAGAAAATCCAATACACAGCTCCTTGATGCTATCGTGTAGGCGCTCACAACTCTCTTTTGAGAAACTTGAAGCAATTTGAATGGATGGACCCTAACTTGATTTTTGACCAAGTAAACCAAATTTTAGCTCTATGGTTTTATGATAAAGAAGAAACTAAGAAAATTGAATAGAATAACTGATAAAGCAAGCTAAAGTTCAACATGATAAAGCAAGCAAAATACCAGAAGAATATGATAAATTTAACATTGTTTGCAATGCTTAAAATTGTTTGACATATTTACTTGAGTTCTTGACAGAAATTCAACCTGATCTAGGAGTAATCTTTATTGCAATTTTATTTTTCTCAAAGCTTCTACAAATTCATCATTCTTCATTGGTTCAAGTAGAGCATCAGGGCCAAGCTCAGAGATAGGAGGTACATATGCCGGCTGCAAGAACATATTTTATTAGTGAGGGCTGCTATGATACTGAAAATACAAATAAATAAATATATATTAAATGATAAGATATGAATTAGATTGGATTGTCCTTCCCATTGACCGTAGGACTCAGTAATAGGAATCTTCCTAATTTTTACGCTATTCAACTCTTGTTTCATTAATATTAATAACCGAGATTGCAAATACGGTTCAGGTTCAACTTAATCATTGATGGCCTAACACAAATTGTGCAAGCATGAAACTTCAATATATTATGCAATCTTGATTATTGATTTTGATGAGGCAAGAGCCTAACACAAATTGTCTTCATCCCCTTTCGGAGATCAAGTAAGAAGAAACTGAGTTGCCCTATGTAACATAATGCTTCCCTGAGCCTACAGGGAAAATTTTATGTTATGTATCAGTTATATAACAATATAGTTATACACATAACATATGTTATACAATCCTTGTATTTCAAACTGTAACGCTTTTATGAATTTTTTTATGATAAGTACAACATTTTTATGATATGTATCATCAGAATAAGCTAAAAATCAAAATGCAGGTAATTATCATTACGAAAAGTCAAGTAGAAAAGAAAAATAATGTCACCTTCACACAAGCTAAAGCACATTTTCTATAATTGACACGCAAGCATTATAGAAGACAATATAAACTTGAATTTGCAACACTCAACACAGTAGGGAAAAAGGCACAGCTGACATATTATTAGTTGGAATTAGTTAATTAGAGATGCCTTACCATTAAGTGCAGTTGTAGCTTCAAAACCAATCACAAGTTGATCTTCACAGTTTACAAAGCATTCTGGACCATTGGATTCCACAATGAAAGTGCCCTTTACCAAAAGAAATTATTAACTTACATGGTTCTATGAGTTTTAGCCCAAGGGTGCACAGGTGCACCACTATTGCGGTGCAAATGCAACATAATGGTGAACTATGCCACATAGTGGTGCATCTACACCATGGACTGGTGCAGCAACACCACTATGTGATGCAGTTCCCCATTGCACCACTATAGTGGTGCACATGTGAACCTTTACTGTGGTGTTGTGCACCATTAGCAAGCTGGTAAATTTATTTGTATACTTTATATCAGTATACTGATAAATGTTTCGTGAAGTACTTGATTCTTGATGATATATGAAGTACCCATATATTAATTCCCTCAATACAATCCAAGCAAACACATTCTTAACCAATCTCTTTCCCCTTGTGACCAACGGATATAAGGATCAAGTTATATTAGCTCTCACAGATTCATCATGTGCACCGCTATTTAAAAATTAAGGACGAAACTTAGAAGAGAAAAACAAAATCTAGATGCCTCAAATAGAACAAGAAAAAGGGGGACCCTGTATTAATTATTACAAAAAGACGAGTTGACTACTACAGTTAGTTATCATTATTTTAGATGAGTTACTCCTAAGGGTTTGAATCATGCACTAATTATTACATTGGTTCCTAAAATAGATAAATACTCGCAAATATTTGGTTATAGACCAATAGCCTGTTGTAAAATCTCTATCAAGTTGACATGTATTGTCTATGAACTCAGTGACTCGTAGCTATTAAGTAAGATTCTCATGTGTATAAGTTGTGAGGAATACTTAAAGTATAGAATGAAATCAAGGGGAACTACCCTGTATTAACAAAAATTGACACATTCAAAAATTTAGTGTTTGGTCACATTAAATGTTGGCCCATTAATGTAGCCACTTAATTGATACAGTGTAGTCACTTAATATGTGAATGTGTGCCAAGATAAACTTATGAAGATCCTAACACTGTTTAATAGTGCTGCCAGAAAGTTTATTTCAGAACCATATCGATGAGGTGTTCAGTATCATAAGATACTATGTCCAAATTACATGAAAATGGAACGTTCACGTTTTTATTAAGTAACAAAGCATGAGTTACATGCATATACATGGAGATAAGAGAGGTGCCGAAAAAGCTTTCTATGGACTGGTTGAGGAAACACTTCGAAATGATGAAGTTGATCATATAGACGGATATTTTCAACTTGAGGAAACACTTTTTATCATGAATCAGGATGTTCTTCATTACTTCTCGGGAGTTTTCATTGAGGAACTCTCGGTCTTGATTGAATTCACTGTGTTATCAGAAATCGGTTCAAAGAAAACAAGATTAGGTATACTCGACAAGTTCAAGTGAAGTTCATAAGAAAAAAATCATATATATTGATCCAACACTCATGATGTATAAGTTTCATGTTTTGAGTTTTCCATGATTCTGTCAATAACCTATTCAATTTTCCACTTTACTATGGCTGTCCCGAGAACAAAATCGATAGTAGCTCTAAGTGTTTGGTTAGTACCTTCTCCCATTCAAATAGGTCGATCCTTTTTCTACGCCTTAATGTTTAATAATTTGGTTTAGTTAACAAACCAACTAATCACGATTTATCTTGGGTGTTACTAAATTGATCCACTGAAACATCTCGATCTTCGGAACTTGAGTTGATCCGAGTTGGTTAACACGGTGAATTCAATCAAGCCTGGGAGTTCCTCAACGAAAACTCCTGGGAGGAAATGAAGAACAACCTAGGCATATTGTGAAGCTCTTTAATGACTGAAAACTTTATTTTATAGTTTTCATCATTTCGAAGGGTTTCCTCAACCATTCCATAGAAAGCTAGATCAACACCTCTCTTACCTCCACGTATACGCATACAACTCGTGATTTATTTATTAATAACACATGAATTTCCATTTTGATGGAAGAGTATCCTAAAAATACTCAACATCTGCTGACATGGGCCCAAAATAAACCTCCTACAGCACAACTATACACAACAGTGAACTTTGATTGGATATTTTACTATGTTAGTGTTACGTTTCAAATTAATTGTCAGTCCACTGAATGTAGTCACTTAATTCAGTAACTTCCAAGATAAATCGATCTTCATTAGTGGAAGTTCTCCATATGGTCTCCTTAGGTTGTTGTGTCTGGTGCTAAAAATCCTCAAAAAATACGGCAACTTTTATGTTAGTGCCTCGCCTTGAATAAAATGACAAATATGCACTATGCAAGGTCTATTACAAGGTGCGCACCTATTACATCATTTACATGCACAAAATATGATTAACTTCTATGGTTGATACCACATGCATTTAACTATTTAATTAGAGCTTTTCATTTGTTCCAGCTGTTACATCATTTTCATTTATTCAACTCGTTCATCAATTAATTTAAAACCAAATATTGATCAAAACAATCATTTTCAGCAACAATCTCTCATTATGAAAGAAGATTTTTTAGTTTATATGAGAAAAAATATCATTCATATATAGTAACATGAACTAATCAAATAGAGTACATATAGAAATACGACTTTGACATAATTGCCATCTTTTTAGCATCTTCGGACGCTGATCTTACCCATGATTTTAAAAAAATTACGGTAACAAAACATATTAAAAAACTAAAATAATACCATTATTTTGGAGAGTTCATAATTCATAGAGGAAATAGATAGGGATGCTTTGTCAGAGGCAAGGACAAGATGATGCACTTGACTGTCATAGATAATAAAAATTTGCACCTTTCAATCCGATGATCCATAACTTTGTGCAACACCAGCAAAAAAAACTCCTTTAAAATGTAAAATAAAGAATATATATTTTGTCGGTACAAATCAGTAAGGAAAAATGAACCGAGTGTGCTTTTACAAGTACTTAAAGACAGAGGAATTAATAGTTTTGGTCAAGTAAAAAAATAGCATATAAAATCTTAAATACCATTATCGATGTTTAAATCGTACCGACCTTTAGGGTTTCAAGAATTTGTAAGAAGAAAGTTTGGTAAACAAAGCCGGTGTCATCATTTTGTCCAATCATCAATTCTTTAGGGTTTGGATAGCAATTTCCATTACTTTTTATTCCTGCAACACAATCATTAGTGAGTTGAAAAATTCATAAAGGCGTTTAGGTGACTATGGAACAAAATCTTACTGGAAACAAAGATCCATCAATGAATTCAAATAAAATCAACTAAATAGACATGTATTAAATTTTTTCTAAGTATACCAATAACATCATCTATCCTTTAAATTAACAGCGTGCATGCTATTTTGTACAATATTTCTAATAAAATGTACTTTTATACGCTAAACCTATACACACATTTACAAAGTAAAGATTACCGCTAAGAAGTAGTTTTCATAAAATTTATTTTGAAATGGAGTTAAGTGTAAATATTTGCACTATCTATTTTGAAGTGCAAAGAAATGCAAATATTTTTTACTAGTTCTTTGCAATACAAATATTTGGACTAATTAACTGAACTTGAATTATCTTCTTCAATGTGCAGGCAAGTGCAAGTATTTTCCCCTGTATATTCAAAGTGAAGTCTTTTGCACTAAAACATAAGATAATGCATATATATATATATATATATATATATTCTAAAAAATGTCAAACATTCATACAAATTTATTACTATATAACTAGTGTGAACCCGTGCTTCGCACACGGGTTTAGCTAAATTAGAAATCATGTAAAATGCATAAGTTTTATGTTAGATTATTAAAATAAATTTTATATTAAATTATTAATATAAAATAGAAATAATAAGAAATTAACTGTACATTTGAGTTAAAGAATAACATTAATACAAATAGAAGAAACTTCATTTTATTAAATCTTGTGTTATACGACATTTATGAGCCGATGCCCATAGGATGAAAGTTAAAAAACCATTATGATGGAAGAAAGTTGTGTAATGCATAAAGGTGCATAATTGTCATCGTGTTTTGTTTGCTAATATACATATCAATTCCAATGATTGATAAAAATATGTACTCAACTATCGAGGACTATAACTTGTTGAAGGATACATCTATATTTAGGAAACTGGTTATAGCTAAAACTGAAGTAATGGATTTACTATGAATGGGGAATGGAAAAAATATATGATGCATAAAATATGTCAAACCAAAGAAATACGATGAGTCATATCAGTTGGTTCGATTACTCAAATCTGGTCCTGCGTTGTCTGAATCATATGATGCATACAAATTTATTAGAATATTGTTTGTCCCATACAATTTTAGTCCGATCCATAAAAGCTAACAGATAGTTTTCATTTTGAAAGTCTTAAGTTCTAAAGTTTTAGAATAACCTAGGCATAACTATGTGGAACTTTATTGACAATAAGGAAACAAATACTTTTATCCTCCCTTTGAGCATACCTCCATCATAAGAATAAATTGCACGAGTTGTTCTTTATTTCTTGTATCTATAATGAGTAGATCCTGAAGCTAATGAGCAGTAAAGGTGTTAATCCTTGTTGTTCAAATTATTAAAAAAAATCATGTTTAAATTTGTGCAGACTAATAAATAGATATGATGGTGTCAGTAGTTCACTGTGACGTTGTAAATAATTTTGGCATAGCATGGATTAGTCGTTCCAAAACAACCTGAAGGTTGAAGAATAGTAGATCATGTATGAACTCAAGGAAAAGTTTAGTATTCAAAGGAAATGCAAAAAAGTTATTCCATCTAAGCACCTAAACTAATCCTATGAAAAATGAAATGCTTAACCACGGTTTCATCAAACGGAAAGTTCCTATCATTTTGCAAACACTGAAACATTATAGTAGTTGTAATATAGCACAATACTTACACAAAAGAAACCTTTTCGCACATCAAAACTATTCTACTTTGTTGTTACCTTGGCCAAAAAAATTCATGAAATGGAAAAGATCTATGGAACATTTTTACCATTATAAACTGAAAAACCATGGAACCCAAACAAAAGAATATGGGTTAGCAAGGAAAAAAGTCTCCAAATTAGATTGAGATAATGAGTTATGTGGAGCAAACTACTGTCTACCACATTAAAACAAAATCTTCACTATAAAATTATGTATACATAATAAAAAAAAAGCTTGCGCAAGAATCACTTACATAGCCAATCAATGGCCTTTTGCTGCATTATAAAATAGTTTATCAACCAAAGAATAAGATCAAAAAACTATGTAAGCTTTTATATGTTTATTCTACTCATTACTGTCATCCAAAAAAATAAACTAATTATTTCAATAGGAAAAAACTATTTTTTTATCCAAACATTTATTCTTCTCAGTACTGTCAATTACCAAATGTGTATTTCTTCCAATCAATCATAATACACCATAAGTAATCTGTGATGGATAGTATCATAACCCTTAATTCAATTTATTAATGAAACCAAAACCTTCAATGCTCAGCTAAAGAGAAGAGGAAATATGTTATATCATTATACAAAACTTTAGAAACCTTGAAGCATACTAAAATATAAGAAGATATGCAGAAAAAGCATATCTTAAACAAATCTTCCAGCAACTGAACGTTCTCTCCTCTAATAGGTTACTGGGCGTCTCTAACCTAAGAAAAAGAATATAAGTTATGTTTAAGCATTATAACAACTAAATGAGCTAAAGACAGAATATTGGGAAGTTTATTATGTAAACGTCGATAACCATTGGAAACTTATATATCGAAGTGAGATAACACAACTTGGATAACTATTTGACCAAAAAAATCGGTACAAAGATGGATAACAGTATTTAAATAGGCATTATTAAACATTAATATGTAAATTTGTTTCAACCCTTTAAGTGATTAAGAGTCATTACCCTATAGGTTGATAGTTTTACTCCTCAAAGTTTTGTTGAGTGGTCTTGGACACTTTCAATATATTATAATCTCAAGGCAAAATTTGGGCTGGGCTCTTTATCTAGCATCTTCGTTGAAATTCAAGATTTCGACATTTGATAAATTCTGAGCATAAATTATTCATTTTGGGACTGTATATGGTGGTAGGAAAAATATTTTTCTACCTTATTTTTGTACCTAATTCTTGAATACAGGACTATATATTTAACTAATTTAAATCAACGATGCTAATTCATTCAAGGGAAATAATTATATTGTAACATCATTGCAATATTTCTCTCAGTAGCAACTCCAATAATACATGGTTCAAGATGGAAAAGTTAGTCAAAGGTGTCCAAATTCATATTTATGTTAAATACATTCTTATTCTATTGAAATAATATTAGTGATCAACAAAATATAGAATAATGCGAATTATTCATATAACCTTAAAAAATATCAATGTAAAATTTATCCATTTTATATTTATTCTAGTGTGGTGCTAAGAGCACCCCAATATGTTCTTTCTAATACCACGACTAAAAAATACCACAAGGATTAATATTACATTCTTCTTAATACCGCACACTTGAAAAATAGGGGCTACCCACTATTTTACCCTATTTCTATTTCGCTTGATATTCGTTCGTCCTTATTTGTAAAACCGATCAATGAGCTAAACATTAGACCTATAACCGATCAACGAATTCTACGCTGCAATATACAAAAGACGTGAACAAGGTTTGAATTAAACAAACTAGAAGAGGAGGTGAGAGAGTAGGGTTTCAGATCACCAAACAATCGAGGGATTACCGTATGAATTTTAATTTTTCTGCGCGAGAAACGAAGAAGACAGAGATTACAGAAGATTATGGTATTTAGATTAGTCTAGTACGTGATTAGTTCAGCAAATAATGATTGAGTGAGATATTAGAATGGAGAGGTAATGTGGTATTAGGAAGCATACAAAATTTAATGAGTTTTATTTTTTTAATTGCGGTATTAGGAAGAATATATTGGGGTGCCCTTAGTACCACACTTTATTCTATAATTATAATTTGACCCATTGATTTATAAAATTTCTATCTTAACCACACTGACAACGAAGGAATAAAATATATTATTAATCTACCATCGAAAACCATAATTATCCTAAGAGAATAGCTAACTAATTATTGGTTGCATACCACATACCCTAAAAAACAGTTGTAAAACCTCCAACATGTAAATCTTGTCCTTTATACAACTAAGCATATGTGCAGTCAATATTGAGTAATATAAGCTTATAAGTTTATATGTCAAATTTAGGGGTTCTTTGGTTTGTTGATTCAAAAAAAACTTAATATCTATTGTTTGCTTAAGTGGTTATTCCTTACATATCCCCACAAAACAGCTCATGGTGTGTCACTGCTCAATGTACACACGCAACAGTTAAATATTAGCATCACAAATAAAGGCATATGTATGTCCTTCACTTGAAAATTAAGATTCTTAGCCATTATGCAACCGAGTGTATTTGAATAACAAATGCTCCAGTAATATAAGCATATATGCACTTATATTTAGTAAAAAAATTGTCCGATTTTTCTCCAATTCCAAAAAAATCCTCAATGTCTATTAACTTTTTAACTAATCACCCCTTACATATCTGTACCATACAACTTATGATATGCCACTTATTAATGTTATTGTGCACCTATTAAATATTATCTCCACAAATAAAGGCAACCGCATGATGTCTCATCATTCTACGTGAAAGTATTTTCACATCCTGATAGCTCAGATGCAGTAGCCTTTAAATTTAAAATGATGATACAGGATGAAAAAAAAATCAGATGCATAAATACATAAGAAAGGGTGCATTCATTTATCTATTGAACTCATGCAAGATGCAACAAAAAATGATCCAATCATCAATATGATGAGAAACTGAGATCGCTCATGATTATTCTACCATCATAATTTAATTTAAATCATTTATATGTTTTGCGAACAGTTTTTTTTTCTAATTTTATTAAATACAATCAACCAGCATAGTAATCGGTTCGTATAAAAAACTACAAACAGCAGGAAGTAAAGAAAATTAACACATCTTCAATCTTAAATTGACACATCTTCAATTTTAAATCCAACATTTTGTTACTGTGAAGGCATACAACTTTCCTATTCTCCATACAAAAATTTGCTACATTAATCAACAAAATGGAAATTATTTTCAAAAAAGATATCCTTAGTAGAAGTATGCACTAACTGTGGCTATGCAAAAAAAAAAAAGATATCATATATATAGCAGTTATTTCCAATTTTATGTTCGCTTCTTATGTAAAAATTAGATAAATTTTAATATAAAATAAATTTAATATTCTAGGCCAAATTCTTTAGCTTAAGTCGAAGCTGTTCTTGTATGAAGTGATCATAATTTTCCTACCAACTTATAGTAAGGCAACGAAAGATCTAGCTACTTAAAATGAACCCTTTTATTATTGAAAATCAGATGTCTGACTTGTTGATTATGTGCGAGTTATTTTATATTGTTTTTTTTTCTTTTTTTGCTATTTAATAAAATTTGCATTACTAATCATACCTACATTTCCATTCTAAAGTCCTTCAATTATGAAATTAATAAAAAGAAATTGCAATAATTTATGACTATAATCAAGAAGATCAAAACGTTAATATTGTTAATAGGAAACTTACAGTAAATTTTTTGATAGACCCATGTGCAATAATGCAATAATCTGCAAAGTTGGTGGTTATGATCGATCATTTATTATGACATTAATCATATTGTAAACCATCTCTCCATCTTCAATCCAGCGAGGAAACTTCAAATCTATCAGTCGCTAAATCAACTACAGCTCTACTTACCCCCACCAATTCGATGAAACCACGTCCTCTTGCTACATCGGAACAATACAGACAATTTGTTTCAGTTGGCTCTGTAATCAGTTGATTGCATCTCAGATTTAGATTCTTAACCAACCCACAAAAGCAAACCTTTATAAACAGAATGTGTCCTTTAAGTCACAGCTCCTCTAGTGAAAAATCTAACTTTGTTTCCCTTCTTTTTATGTCTTTTCTATCTTATCCAAGTCCGTAGTCATTGTAAAAGGATACTTCAAGCAATATGTGACCTTTCAACTCCTAAGTTCTCTGAGCTAAACCTATGGATTTGTAGTCTCTAAAAACATAACATATAAAATAACTTGCATGTTAACAAACATGTGAGCGTAACCTGACAAAATCGGGATGAGCAAGTGCTACAAATCATTAGAAATGAGTAGCTAAGAAAGACGGAGAACAGCCGAGCTTCCATAAAAGAACAGCCTTTGGATTGACGACATCTCATGACTATCAAGTAATCTGCATGAGGTTTAATTTGATGCAGCCCCAATCTGACAATTGATTTACACCCATGGATTCTGATCTAATTTACACTTGTTTTCAGAAATAATAAGCAGTCAAAAGTTAAGTTCATATGGTTAATAAATCATGATTTTAATGAAAACATCTACAATTTCACTTTCCAATAATAGGGAAATAAATAGAAATATAACAATAATTATAGTAAAAACAAAATCTAAAGCCTAGCATATATGATTAGTTACCATGAATAATATTATAAAGTTCACTCGGTACATATATTAAAATTTATCGTTGTTAGTTACAGCATATGGCAACAAAATAGTTTGGTCTAAGTTTGGCCTTATTAGTGATATCTAAAAGATCTTGAGTTTGTAAGAAGCCATCATGGTGCTACAGTATTTCCAGCCTCTAGTGTAATTAAACAATGGTCAAAATGAAAATCTTTGTTTACCTATGATAATAAATTTAACCAAATATCTATGTTATAAACAACTAAAATCAATCGATGATTAATTATGAACCATAAATTTTGACCACCTAGATGATATCATAAGCAAACCTGGTCATTTAATTAGACGATTAACAGCACGATAAGCATTTGCATTATAGGCTATTGAACCAAACATTGGAAATACACTATTTATTAAAGTGCTATTGTACCTTTTGTGAATTAATAAACATAAAGTAAAGCATCCAACTTTGTTGCACATTTATGTGGTAACAGAAAAATATGCACAATGTAGCACTTGTACATGCTGGCCATAGCCTTATTGCAAATTCAGATGATACCAAACATTTATTTATTCATCATTCTAAGTGATATTTCTCCTACTGCGCGTATTACTAAATCAATGATGAATGCATATAACGCAATAAATTTACTACATTCCATACTATTCCTTGCCATCATCAGGTGGTTTACCTAGATAAGGATGCATATTATTTTATTGACTTTGAAACTCATGATGCCAAATTAAACTCACAACAAACAGTATGACTTTAGCTTCTTAACTTGATATTCAATGGAATTTACATCTTAAAATTTGTGGTATATACGACGGTAGACCTGTGGATTAAGTCAATTAATAATCACACCCAAATAATCTTAAGCCACCAGTGCTTTAAGGAAAACAGCCAATAAGAGGGAAGAGTTCATACTACGAAAAATAAAATTAAAAAAATCAAATCATTGATTCACACCTCATTATAATGAATGATACCTTTATCTTTACTAAATTTTGTTCCAACACAATGTGCTTAAGAAGATTCTATACCATATTGTCAAATGCTACAACTTTAACAACTACAGTGCTATAGTTCTATATTATTTTTCAAAACTGAGTACCAAACCTAAATCATATTATATATTTTACTTTTAACGAAAATAATAATAATAGAAGTAATCGACATAAAAGTTACTATGCATTTTACGTAGGAGAAAACACCATTCATAAATGACATGTCATACAAAATAATATGCAATTAATACCAAGTTGATGTTCCAATATATTCGTAACCGGTAGAGTGCCAAATGCAGATTAAAAACTGATAAGTGCTATAGAAAAAAAAAATTTGATATTTTCTTTGAAAACATAAATTTATAAAACCAAAAAGTAGTCAAAAGAAGAATTCACTTATCAAAAATGTTGAGATCATTTTGAACTTCTAAATCAACATTTACACTGTAAGATACATATTAAACATGGAATACAAAATTAGACAAATAAATGTTGTAAAAAATCGTGCTAAAGTTTATTCCAAATGAAGTAACAAATTAATCTATGATAGACATAAATTTTAAATTTTAAAATAAAAGTAGTGAATGTAACTTAAATAACATGACAATTACATTCATCCAAGTTATGTGTGTATTATAGTAGAAAAATTCGAAACTTATCATATGTGTACACATATTCTATTTCAAAAGATATAGATATATTTTTGATAAGTCGTTGCTCATTTAAGTAAAAATTTCAATATTGTTCCAAATAGCAGGAAATTATAGAATTGAAAACAAGGGGAGAAAAACTAAAAAAAAACAGTAATTTTGAAGTTGCAATAATATATTCTATTGTGCAAATGCAACCCTTTATGGCCTAGAACATAAAATAAAGGAAGTTACTACAACAGAATAAAAATTAGGGATTTTACCTCAAATATGTAGGTATTTGGGCAGACAAAGGTTGAAAAAAATACCAGACAACAATAAACAAAACAACCAGCACTCTATAGGAATCCATCTGGGCAGGGGCAGGAAAGCATGGGAAAAGAGAAGCAGGGAATAGCAACTGAAGAAGCCTAATCACTACAATTAGCTATCAGATATGGGTGTTGCAGTTTAATTTAGAGAAATTAATCGCCGAGTTTGCTGGAGCACTGCATTTCAATTTGAGTTTCGCCCCAATATAAAATTAGGGTTGAGTAGAAGGGGCGAATGGAAATAATCACGATGCATATACAGGGACGGTTGAGTGACTGAGTACACGTGGCGCAACCTTAGCTAACATACAGGAGGAGGCCTCAGAGATCAGCATTTCTCACTCAGCTTTAATAGTATAGTATAGATTATGATTTTACACGATCTATTTTAAAGTGCACGTAAGTGAAGTTATTTACAATCCGTGTTTAAAGTCATTTCGGTTTTTTCAAAATGTTCTTCAAAGAGTGTTAAAACTATATACAGTGCTACGCAAATATCACGACGCTTACTATCATAACCGACTCTACTAAAAATTACATTAGTCGATGCCTTAAACACAACCTTAACATAACGAAATGGTTTTTTTTCAATACCAAATATACCAACATTAATAACAAGGTTAGCAACAAACACAAATAGAAATGCATTCGCAGCATGCTCTTGCTCTTTTAAGCAAGTCCGGTAATTACCAACCCAAAACAAAGTGTAATATTCCAAGCATGCAAGCATGAAATGCCAACCAATCTAAATATTTAACAATGGATACATGCAACTAGTTCCAGCAATAATTCCTTGTCATGATTTCATTAAACAGTAACTCAAAAAGTCAGCAAACACACATTATTTCATACAAACTTCATTGAGATTAATAATATGAGCACACACATAGAAAGAGGTTTCATGAGTGTTACTCATCTATTCCTTGAGATTTACAGCAAAGATAATATTAGTACTCGACCTTGATTTGCTTTCCAAAAAAAATCGTGTGCAGCAAAGATAAATGCGACAATTGACAAACCTCAGCAAAAAAAATCGAAACCACGCTAAAAATGAGGTTTGAATTTGAACACCTTCATGTTTGAATGAACCCTAAAAATCTTAGAAGCCAAATTAGAAAATAGGATAATCCAAAAATCTAAATAACCCTAAAAAGCTCCACGTATGAGTCAAAAAATATGAAATAATACTGAAGAATTAGTGCATAATCGATTCAAAATAAATTAGACCATAATTGGTCGATGTACCTACTCGAGCGGATTAGGGAATGACGTATCACCGAGATAATAGGTTAAGTATCGACGAAAGTGAAGAACGTGGATAGACGAAAAAGGAATTAGAGCGGGAGGAAATTGGAGAACAAGGGAAATGAAAATTAGCCTAGGGAAATGATTTAACTTTCTTAGAAAAAGCAATATAGAGAGGCAAGGCAGTGATTTCGCGCATAACAATTCAATTGGAACAAGGTATCGAAGTCATTATGATTTAAACATTGAGAACCATTATAGTTAAAACCAATTTTTGTTCTAGTGGACCAGTTCATATTCCAACATGAACCAAATTCGAATTTCATAAAAATCCTAATTCGAATATTAAAAGAGAATATGACTAAGAAGTAGAGTTTACTATATGAAAATTATGTAAAAATTACATTATATTTCTAAATTACCTTAGCCTCATATAAATCAGGTGCAAATTAAACTTGAATGAAGTCTCTATCTTTCTCGTCATCAATTAAAGGTATTCAATAGTGTTTTTTTTTCAAACCTGAAAATCGAAGTTGACTTGGGCACGTGGGTTTGACTGAGAAAAGAGAAAGTAAGGAAAATGAGGACAATATCGTTCTTTAGATGTTGTTTTAAAGTTGGTTGTGTAACAACCCTGAATTTTGGAGTCAAATTAAAATTTATTTTTAATTGAATTTAATGGATTTTAATATTTAAAATTGATTTAATTTGAAAACTAACTATTTAAAATTTATTTAAATTGAAGTTAGATCGTATAAATTTAAAATTTAATTAAAACAAACTCGGAATGGCGCGGTAGTTTGAAATTTTGGTTTTGAACTTTAACTTAATATACAGAATTCATAATAAGTCAGATTTTTGTAAAACAAGGAACGTTGGAATATTTTGAATTGTAATTTTCTAATAAATGTAAGAAATTGAGATTTCACTTTATATATTGTAAATTATGTCTAAATTAAAATTTAGAATAGTCTACGGAATTTATATATATATTAATATTATATATAGCCCTTAAAAATAGCTATTTTGCAAACGACTTCCGTTTTCGATGAAACCACTTCCATTGGGTTCAAAATGCCGTTAGTGACTTTTAAAACTATATACATCGATACCTTTGGAGTTGGAGAAATTTGGTCTCTTTCGTTGGACGTATGACCAAAATATCACTTTTTGCATATGGACGAATTTGGACTCAAAACCCCTTCCAGTTCAAAATGTCGTTTACGTGTTCGAAAACTATAAACTTCGATATGTTCCGAGATTCGGTGGTTTGACACTTCGTTGGGTCTTAGTTTAGCCAACATATCCCATTCCCTTAAGTGCTCCATCAGCCCTGTTCACTGCATTCTAACACTTCATGAAAAATAGAAAATGGGGGAAAAGATGGGAAATTAAAATTCCTAAGCTAGGTTTTGCAATTAAATGCTCAAATCAAAGGAGAAATCGAGGGGGAAATGTAATGTCCCGTATTTTTCTGGCCATTTTATTGAAATATTTTAATTATTTAAAATACTGGTTTGAATTTAAATGATCGAATTCAACGATTTTATTTGGAATATATCATTTAAATAAATAATAAAATAATATTTTAATTTCAAAAATATTATTTAAAAATATAGAATTTGCCATATATTGTGATCGGGCAGTTTAAATTGGTCAAATATTGGTTATATTGAAGATATAGAGACGATTTTGATTCGAAAACGACGGTTGAGCGATATGGTTTATAATTCAATTAAATAATGAGCTGCAGCAGCGCGGCAGTTCGCGGTTTGGCGTTTTGAACTTCAATTGGTTGTACCGGGTTCAAAATAAGTCGGATTTCCATGAAACAAGAAATGTCGGGACCGGTTTGACGACATCTTTCCATGGTAGAGAAAAATCCAATTTTTGTCATGTAGATTTTATTTTATGTCCAAATCAAATTTTGAAAAAAACGCTATGGGATTTCCTTTATATATATAGCGCTGTGTTTATATAAAATGAGGGTTTTTAAATATTTTAAATATCGATTTGGCTTGGAATTCAACCAGGGATATTTTATTCTGGTAGTATACGATATTCTGGTTAGGTATGGCCAATTTCAATATTTTAATATTATTATATTGAAGTATTTTAAAATTAATTTATTTTATTTGAATTGGCCAGTTATAAAAGGGCCTTTATTCAAACGACCTCAGTTTTCGACGAAACAAATTTTATTGGGACCGCAACGGCAAATTATTGCTAGATTTCAAGTGGCGCGTCAATTGGAGTTATTTGTGAGCGTGGCAAAATAAAATACAAATAAAAACGACTATTTGAACGTGAACGAGGGCCATTCAAGAAAACGAACTCGGAATTCGATGAAACAAGTTTCATTAGGACCGTATCATTAAATTATACCACGTGGTCCATTTTTACCTCGAACGGGGTTTGTATGTGAGCGCAGCAGCGAATAAACGACGTTTGAAAACGCGATAGACATGAAATAAAACATCGTTAGTCAACGTCGCTCGTCACGTCAACTTAAAATATATTTTCCCCACCTTATATAAACCCCCTCCATCAGAATTTCCAGCAAAACCATTTTTCTCATTCTGTAATTTTGCAAAAAAGCCCCTATTTATATTTTAATTTATATCTCCCAATCCATGATGAATTCGAGGGGGATTCCAAAGAAAAATTGGTAGATCGGGGTGTTGTCTAGCTACTAGAGAAAGTTGGGGTGGAATGGTGGTCGTAGGTGGCCGGAATCGGTGTTAAACCGTGGAAAACCATTTTCGTGTTAAGACAAAATTGAGGAGTTTGGGTCAATTTGAGGAGACGGGACCTTGGGGGTTTTGTAGAGGAGAGTTTCAGCTTTCCTTTGACTCTGGTCTGAGGTCGGCTGGTGGTCTGTGGTGACAGCAGTGGCTAGATGAATGTGGATGAGTGTTTTTGGGTTCGGTTTGAAAGTCATAACGGTTTTGGCCAAAATTGGAGGCGTTGGAGGTGTTGTTGGTGTCGGGTCCGAGGGGGAAAAGGACGGGGGTGGCACGGTGGTCAAAATGGTGGTGGTCTGGTCGTCAATGGGTGCCTATGGCGTTGGAATTTGGGTCGTGTTCAACTTCCGTTCATCTGTGTTTTTCCGGCGATCGGAGTGGGCGAGTGGCCATGCACTTCTGACGAGGGTGGCTCTCGGTAGCAGGAAAGCATGGGTATGGTCAATGGGGTCTCCGGTGGTCGGAGTAACGATCGGTGGTGGCTTGAAGATTTTGGGGTTGGGCGTGTTCATTGAAGAAGAAGAAGTCGGGCACGAGACTGGGAAACCATAGAAAATGCATTTTAGCATTATACGAGGCTGACGTGGCATTGTTTAGTAAGTTAATATTTATTTAATTATTTAATTAATTTATAATTGTTAGCTAATAATCCGTATATTTATACCAAACTTTAAACTAGTATATCTTTCACATACGATAACGAAATCTGACGAAACTGGATCCGTTGGGATCGTAGGGACGAAACCTATCCCATGGCACTGACTAGGAGTCGATCTGACGCAGTTGAAATTTCAGCAAATTTTGAACGCTCGTCTCAAATTAGATGCAACAAACGCGTCAACCGTTAACCAAAATAAACACTGGTGAGTTAATTCTCACACATTCTGGAATCCTATGATGTGGTAGATTCATATTAAATTATAATTTACATTTAAAAGTATAAATTGGTTGATTGGTTGCTAGTGACTGTTTATTTGATTGATTACTATTATTTAATCGTTTTAAACTGGTGGATCATATGAAATTTATTTCATATATTATTATGAAAAGTATGACGAGCTGTGGTGCAGGGAAGAACAGGTTGGAGGGATCCGACTGGATTCCTCAAATATTATATATGTTGTTTGTTTGTTTTATATTGTTGATATTGAACTAATTGAACCTCCTATGGTAGAAAAACCAGTTGAGTGTGATGGTTGAATAGATATTCACCCGTGTTGTGTTTAAATCAACCGACAGTGTTGATTTGGTAATTGGAAGTGGATGGCCTAAAAAGTACTGTTTTAACTGTCGTTCTACCGTCAGGCGAATTGACATAGATTTTAAGTTATAAATTATTTTTATAACAGAACTGGAGTTTTTTTCCAGTTATTTTTTATAAATAATTAAATTAGAAATTTATAAACATTTAAATCGAGTTATAAAAGAAGTTATGCATATGGTTAATGCGGGTTAATGCAGAAAGCCAACAAATATACCTACGGGTTGGAAAAATACAATAATCGGTTGGTTTAAACGATTAAATGGTGTGTTAAATTAATTAAGTTATTTAATCCACTTAAATGGGGAAATGACAAAAGGAATTCAATTGAATGGAGTTGTTATAAGATTGGTAAGACACACAAGCCAGGTTAAAAGGGATTTTAAACCATGACGATAACTTTGAAAGTAAAAGAATTGAGTCGAGCGAAATGTTATAATTTAAATAAAGATTTCAAACAAAACGGGGATTACATACCATAGCTTGTGGGAAATATTGGTAAGGGATGCTGAAGATAAAATCCAAGTTAAAAGTAATTATGCGAGTTGTTTAGTGTTAATATAGTTAATCTTAACATTAATGGTTATTTTAATAATTGAAGCGATGACTATAATTTGAATTCAATTAAAGAATAATGAAATGGTAATATGGTTTGACCAAAAGGAGCGATAAGGGTTTATAAAGAGATTTAAAAATTCATGTTTTCAAACAAGGTTTGTAAATGAGATTTTTAAGTGAAATTGTGCTTTAAGTTAAAAGTTGTGTTTCAATGAAGACTTCCTTAATTCAAAAAATTAAGTAAAGAGATTATATTGAACATGGATTTCAAATGTAAGGAATGGTTTATAAAAACCATATTTGAAATCGAGATGGTAAATAAGATTTTTGTGAGATGATTAGGTGATGAACTGGTATTATTCTAAGGTAAGAACGTCGTCGATCAAGGTCTGAGAGGTAACTAAAATACCCCAACTTGATTGGCTTCACTATTATCGAGGAATGGTATTAGTTTGGAGCGAGTAAAGGTGTTGAGAATTGATTTTACTCTATACGAGGAATATCAAACTCTAGTGCAAGGTTTTGGGAAATATATAATATTGAAATATTAGTTTCAAAAGAAATAAGAATATTGATTTCAAATTATATTGAATATTTGTTATTCAATTAGAGTTGATCGAGTATAGTATTTGAGGTAGAGTTAGCCAAACATAGTTATTCAGGAAGAGTTGCCATTGCGTATGACTGCTAGCGTAATTCGCAGGGCTGCAGATAGCCTATGGCGGTCGGATGTTCCCTAAGAGAATCAGGCGTAACCATTGTGATCTCTGCGATCTAGAGTCAAGCGAATGGAGTAAGTCGAATATTAGTTAGTCGATAGGAGTAATCAAGTCAAGTTAGTCCAGTGGAGTTAAATATGTCGAGTTAGTCAAGTTAGAGTTAATCGATCAAAGTAAATCAGTCAGAGTTAATCAGAGGAAATTTGGTTTATATCATTAGTATATTAAATAAGAATTCAATTATCGTATTTTAAAATATTAAAAGAGTTAGAAGTCTTAATTAAGCAGAATTGAATTAGTTTGTTTTAAATTTTAAAAGGGCCAAGTAATGCTGAATATTGAACCAGTAAACTCATTGGGGTGTCATGTTTGAAACACTATATATTTTGATAGTTAAATCACCGACTATCAAATCTGTCCAATACGATTGTTGGTACGGAAAGACCGGGATCGAGTTTATATTCGAAAACCATTCCGGCCAACAAATACGTGGATAGATCAGAAGATGATCGAGATGGAGCATTGAAGACCATAGAATTTCATAAACGGAAGGACCACTAATATTCTCTTCCTTGCAAGCAGAGATAAGCTGTGATTCTGTCGTGGTTGGAATCTACGGGTTGCAAGGACTTCTCGCTACTGATCCATGGGGTGATTCCTATATGAGATGCAGTAGGAGAGTACCTTCGGTTCATCCTGTTCCTGGATGACTTGTATGGACGGATGTCTGACAGAGTATTTCCAAAGGATTTACATGAGTTGATTTCTCCAAACGTACCATAGTTGATGGCGGAGAAATGGTTATTCTCTAGCCAAATAAACTAGAGTATTTTTGTGGACGTCAATCAGTGTGATCTGGCGGATCTGACAATGTGGCATTCAAAGTGAATGATGACCAGATGTTTTAAAGTTAAGTTCTGGCCTCAAGCCTCATCAACCGGGAAATGAAAAAAATCGGGCAGGCAGCATGGCTATGTGGGTCGCTCCCATTAGGATGTACGATCACCTATCTAGAGAAATTCCAATTGCTTTTTTAATCTATATTTCGATGCTGTCCCTATTCGGGAAGGCGGTTGCTGATCCCAACCGTCGGTGACATACATTCGATACACTCAAGCGAAATGAGTGGTCGGTCATGTGAGGGCCGGGTTACAAGACGTTCTTGTTGAACCCAGTGTATTCGCCTCTAGAGATACACAATCTGAAGGTGGTCCCATACCTTGTCAAGTTGGAATCCAATATCCAATAAGCGCCCGCGGTTTTTGGTTTGTATACTATATGTGTGGAGCGTGAGATGCAAGCATTCCTCTAGGTTCTAAATTACTTGTATTTAGACATTCTGATAATATCAGAGAAAGTATGATTTCAAGAAACATTTTGGGTTATAGTAAGGTAAAAACCGTCTGTGTTTTTGTGTGGGCTGGTATTACTATTATCCTTTGATTCCATAAAGGATTTTCCAAAATTAAACAAGTGTGTGTTCTATGAATTTACCACTGATAGTATTCCAGACTGACCCGGT
The DNA here is from genome assembly GCA_030737875.1 of Allium sativum. NCBI lineage: Eukaryota > Viridiplantae > Streptophyta > Magnoliopsida > Asparagales > Amaryllidaceae > Allium > Allium sativum. The sequence continues at coordinate 400,911,767 of CM060922.1, read as the reverse complement.
GTATTTTTCTTTGCTTCAAATGTGCTCGGGTCAGATCAAGTGTATTTACAAGTTAGGTTCGCTTGGAGTTTCAGGAGCTAGAAGCAGGAGGCTTCACCGCTAGTTATATAAAGTATTTTTCCGCTGTGACTGATGTATGTTGAACTCTGATGATTGGTATGTATATACCGTTCTTTTGTATAAAGAGATTTGATATTATATTTTATCTGTTCCGCTGCGAGATTCTGATATGTGTTCTTTTTCTTTCTTCTATTCTAATATTTCTTTCTTTCCATTCTCACCCTCTAATTTCTTTCTCATGACAATCCAGTGTCTTCGATGCTTGAATAGTCGACATGGTGGTTTTATGTCGATTTTCGGGGTCGAAAACCGTTGGGTCGCTACAGTGGTATCAGAGCTATTGGTTTAGAGATAACCTTGGCTCTGTAGTGTGACTCAATAGAGATGGGGTTAGCAATACCCTAGATTCAGTTTGTGTATATATATGAGAGAGCGTATTTGTAATTTGATATAAAATTATTTTTGAAATTATTTTTGCCCAATTTATTTTATAATATAATAAAAGTAATGATTATTATAGTATGGGCAAATTATTTTGATTTGTTGATGTTGATTGTGTGGTATGTTGGGATGGTGTGCTCGATCTCATGGATATAAACATGAACATGAATCGATTTGTTTAAAACCAATATTCGAATAAATCAATCCAAATAATTAAATCCGAATGGATAATTATAAGAGATAAATGGATTGTTATAACTTGGTTATAAATCCCGTGTGAATTAAATTGTGTGTGAATTGGTTGTAATGTATGATATGGATGTTTTAATTGACATTGGTTTTGGGAACTAATGAATTGGTTTGAGTTAAGAACAGGTGCAGACGAGTCAGTTCAGCTTTAAATCAGTTCAAAGGAGAAATTCTGGAGTTAACTGAATCCAGTTAAATAGAGCTGCATAATAACCAAGCAAGCTCAAGAATAAATTATCGTATATCGCGTAATACCGCTCGTAAAAAGGTACGCCTGCGCAAATATGAATTTTTGGATTTTGATTTGGGTTTTGAGTTTGGATTTTGATTTTTCCGACCATGAGAGTCGATGTATATCTATTTCTTGATCCTGCAATATTGCAGATGGTCCTCCGTGCAGGGGAGACTCTGCCAAAATTTTTCCAAAATTTATGGTGTTAGAAAATTTTTGAAATTTTTTGGGAAATTCTTTTTTTTGAAATAAATTGATTTTAAAAACCAATTGGGTCAGTTTGGAAATAAATTTGAGTTTTAAATTAAATATTTTTGTAAAGATAATGGGGTGTAACGTTCTTTCTACCTTAGCAATTTCGAGGACAAAATTATTTTAAGGGGAAAGGAATGTAATGTCCCGTATTTTTTTTGGCCATTTTATTGAAATATTTTAATTATTTAAAATATTGGTTTAAATTTAAATGATCAAATTTAACGATTTTATTTGGAATATATTATTTAAATAAATAATAAAATAATATTTTAATTTCAAAAGTATTTGGGAAAATATAGAATTTGCCATATATTGTGATCGGGCAGTTTAAATTGGTCAAATATTGGTTATATTAAAGATATAGTGACGATTTCGATTCGAAAACGACGGTTGAGCGATATTGTTTATAATTTAATTAAATAACGAGCTGCAGCGGCGCGACAGTACCTGATTTGGCATTTTGAACATCAATTAGTCGTACCGGGTTCAAAATAAGTCGGATTTCCTCGAAACAAGAAACATCGGGACCGGTTTGACGACATCTTTCCAATGCCAGAGAAAAATCCAATTTTTGTTGTGTATATTTTATTTTATGTAAAATCAAATTTTGAAAAAAACATTATGGGATTTCCTTTATATATATAGCGCTGTGTTTATATAAAATGAGGGTTTTTAAATATTTTAAATATCGATTTGGCTTGGAATTCAACCCGGGATATTTTATTATGCTAGTATACGATATTCTGGTCAGGTATGGCCAATTTCAATTTTTTAATATTATTATATTGAAGTATTTTAAAATTAATTTATTTTATTTGAATTGGCCAGTTATAAAAGGGCCTTTATTCAAACGACCTCAGTTTTCGGCGAAACAAATTTTATTGGGACCGCAACGGCAAATTATTGCTAGATTTCAAGTGGCGCGTCAATTGGGGTTAATTTGTGAGCGTGGCAATATAAAATACAAATAAAAACGACCATTTGAACGTGAACGAGGGCCATTCGAGCAAACAAACTCCGAATTCGACGAAACAAGTTTCATTAGGATCGTATCATCAAATTATACCACGTGGTCCATTTTCAACTCGAACGGGGTTTGTATGTGAGCGCAGCAGCGAATAAACGACGTTCGAAAACGCGATAGACACGAAATAAAATATCGTTAGTCAACGTCGCTTGTCATGTCGACTTAAAATATATTTTTCCCACCTTATATAAACCCCCTCCATCAGAATTTCCAGCAAAACCATTTTTCTCATTCTGTAATTTTGCAAAAAGCCCCTATTTCTAGTTTAATTTATATCTCCCAATCCGTGATGAATTCGAGGGGGGTTCCAAAGCAAAAGTAGTAGATCGGAGTGTTGTCTAGCTACTGGAGAAAGTTGGGGTAAATGGTGGCCGGAGGTGGCCAGAATCGGTGTTAGACCGTGGAAAACCATTTTCGTGTTAAGCAAAAATTGAGGAGTTTGGGTCAATTTGAGGAGACGGGACCTTGGGGGTTTTGTAGAGGAGAGTTTCAGCTTTCGTTTGGCTCTGGTCTGAGGTCGGCTAGTGGTCTGTGGTGACGGCAGTGGCTAGATGAACATGGATGAGTGTTTTTGGGTTCGGTTTTGAAGGTCATTACGGTTTTGGCCAAAATTGGAGGCGCTGGAGGTGTTGTTGGTGTCGGGTCCGAGGGGGAAAGGGACGGGGCTGGCGGTCAAAATGGTGGTGGTCTGGCCGTCGATGGGTGCCTGTGGTGTTGGAATTTGGGTCGTGTTCAACTTCCGTTCATCTTTGTTTTTCCGGCGATCAGAGAGGGCGAGTGGCCAGGTGCTTCTGGCGAGGGTGGCTCTCGGTGGCAGGAAGGCGTAGTTATGGTCAATAGGGTCTCCGGTGGTCGGAGTAACGATCGGTGGTGGCTTAAAGATTTTAGGGCAGGGCGTGTTCATTGAAGAAGAAGAAGTCGGGCACGAGACTGGGAACCCATAGAAAACGCGTTTTAGCGTTATACGATGCTGACGTGGCGCTGTTTTGTAAGTTAATATTTATTTAATTATTTAATTAAGGACAAAATTTTAAAATAAGCTTGTTTTTAAAACTAATAGCATATTTAGGCTAGTTTTGAAACTATTTGCAGAAATAGGCTTGTTTTTGGCAATAGTTGTTCCAAAACAAGCCTATTTCTGCAAATAGTTTCAAAACTAGCCTAAATATGCTATTAGTTTTAAAAACAAGACTATTTTGAAAATTTGTCCATTATATTTTTATAAGGGGCGCATTTCACAAGTGCGCCCACATGTATTTTTTTTTGAACAATTGGCCACCTCAGCGCTTAGGTGGACAAAACAAGCCTATTTCTGCAAATAGTTTCAAAACCATCCTAAATCCGCTATTAGTTTTAAAAACAAGGCTATTTTGAAAATTTGTCCTTTAATTAATTTATAATTGTTAGTTAATAATCTGTATATTTATACCAAACTTCAAACTAGTATATCTTTCACATACGATAACGAAATCTGACGAAACTGGATCCGTTGGGATAGCAGGGACGAGACCTATCTGATGGCACTGACTAGGAGTCGATCTGATGCAGTTGAAATTTCAGCAAATTTTGAACGCTCGACTCAAATTTGATGCAACATACGCGTCAACCGTCAACCAAAATAAACACTGGTGAGTTAATTCTCACACCTTCTAGAATCCTATGATGTGGTAGATTCATATTAAATTATAATTTACTTTTAAAAGTATAAATTGGTTGATTGGTTGCTAGTGACTGTTTATTTGATTGATTGGTTACTGTTATTTAATCGTTTTAAACTGGTGGATCATATGAAATTTATTTCATATATTATTATGAAAAGTATGACGAGCTGTGGTGCAGGGAAGAACAGGTTGGAGGGATCCGACCGGATTACTCAAATATTATATATGTTGTTTGTTTGTTTTATATTGTTGATATTGAACTGATTGAACCCCCTATGGTAGAAAAACCGGTTGAGTGTGATGGTTGAATAGATATTCACCCGTGTTGTGTTTAAATCAACAGACAGTGTTGATTTGGTAATTGGTAGTGGATGGCCTAAAAAGTACTGCTTAAACTGTCGTTCTACCGTCAGGCGAATTGACATAGATTTTAAGTTATAAATTGTTTTTATAACTGAACTGGAGTTTTTTTTCAGTTACTTTATATAAATAATTAAATTAGAAATTTATAAATATTTAAATCGAGTTATAAAAGAAGTTATGCAAATGGTTAATGCGGGTTAATGCAGAAAGCCAACAAATATACCTACGGGTTGGAAAAATACAATAATCGGTTGGTTTAAACGATTAAATGGTGTGTTAAATTAATTAAGTTATTTAATCAATTTAAAGGGGGAAATGACAAAAGGAATTCAATTGAATGGAGTTGTTATAAGATCGGTAAGAAACACAAGCTAGGTTAAAAGGGATTTTAAACCATGACGATAACTTTGAAAGTAAAAGAATTGAGTCGAGCGAAATGTTATAATTCAAATAAAGATCTCAAACGAAATGGGAATTACATACCATATCTTATGGGAAATATTGGTAAGGGATGCTGAAGATAAAATCCAAGTTAAAAGTAATTATGCGAGTTGTTTAGTGTTAATATAGTTAATCTTAACGTTAATGGTTATTTTAATAATTTAAGCGATGAATTTAATTTGAATTCAATTAAAGAATAATGAAATGGTAATATGGTTTGACCAAAAGGAGCGATAAGGGTTTATAAAGAGATTTAAAAATCCAAGTTTTCAAACAAGGTTTGTAAATGAGATTTTTAAGTGAAATTGTGCTTTAAGTTAAAAGTTGTGTTTTAATGAAGACTTCCTTAATTCAAAGAATTAAGTAAAATTATGTTGAACATGGATTTGAAATGTAAGGAATGGTTTATAAAAACCATATTTGAAATCGAGATGGTAAATAAGATTTTTGTGAGATGATTAGGTGACGAACTAGTATTATTCTAAGGTAAGAACATCGTCGATCAAGGTCTGAGAGGTAACTAAAATACCCCAACTTGATTGGCTTCACTATTATCGAGGAATGTGTTAGTTTGGAGCGAGTAAAGGTGTTGAGAATTGATTTTACTCTATATGAGGAATATCAAACTCTAATGCAAGGTTTTGGGAAATATACAATATTGAAATATTAGTTTCAAAAGAAATAAGAATATTGATTTCAAATTACATTGAATATTTGTTATTCAATTAGAGTTGATCGAATATAGTATTTGAGGTAGAGTTAGCCAAACATAGTTATTCAGGAAGAGTTGCCATTGCGTACGACTGCTAGCGTAATTCGTAGGGCTGTATATAGCCTACGGCGGTCGGATGTTCCCTGGGGGAATCAGGCTTAACCATTGTGCTCGCTGCGATCTAGAGTCAAATTAATGGAGTAAGTTGAATATTAGTTAGTCGATAGGAGTAATCAAGTCAAGTTAGTCCACTGGAGTTAAATATGTTGAGTTAGTCAAGTTAGATTTAATCGATCAAAGTAAATCAGTCAGAGTTAATCAGAGGAAATTTGGTTTATATCATTAGTATATTAAATAAGAATTCAATTATCGTATTTTAAAATATTAAAAGGGTTAGAAGTCTTAATTAAGCAGAATTGAATTAGTTTGTTTTAAATTTTAAAAGGGCCAAGTAATGCTGAATATTGAACCAGTAAACTCATTGGGGTGTCATGTTTGAAACACTATATATTTTGATAGTTAAATCACCGACTATCAAATCTGTCCAATACGATTGTTGGTACGGAAAGACCGGGATCGAGTTTATATTCGAAAACCATTCCAGCCAACAAATACGTGGATAGATCAGAAGATGATCGAGATGGAGCATTGAAGACCATAGAATTTCATAAACAGAAGGACCATTAATATTCTCTGCCTTGCAAGTAGAGATAAGCTGTGATTCTGTCGTGGTTGGAATCTACGGGTTGCAAGGACTTCTCGCTACTGATCCATGGGGTGATTCCTATATGAGATGTAGTAGGAGAGTACCTTCGGTTCATCCTGTTCCTGGATGACTTGTATGGACGGATGTCTAACAAAGTATTTCCAAAGGAATTACATGAGTTGATTTCTCCAAACGTACCATAGTTGATGGCGGAGAAATGGTTATTCTCTAGCCAAATAAACTAGAGTATTTTTGTGGACGTCAATCAGTGTGATCTGGCGGATCTGACAATGTGGCATTCAAAGTGAATGATGACCAAATGTTTTAAAGTTAAGTTCTGGCCTCAAGCCTCATCAATCGGGAAATGACAAAAATCGGGCAGGCAGCATGGCTATGTGGGTCGCTCCCATTAGGATGTATGATTACCTATTTAGAGAAATTCCAATTGCTTCTTTAATCTATATTTCAATGATGTCCCTATTCTTGAAGGCGGTTGCTGATCCCAACCGTCGGTGATATACATTCGATACACTCAAGTGAAACGAGTGGTCGGTCATGTGAGGGCCAGGTTGCAAGTCGTTCTTGTTGAACCCAGTGTATTCACCTCTAGAGATACACAATCGGAAGGTGGTCCCATACCTTGTCAAGTTGGAATCCAATATCCAATAAGCGCTCGCGGTTTTTGGTTTGTATACTATATGTGTGGAGCGTGAGATGCAAGCGTTCCTCTAGATTCTAAATTACTTGTATTTAGACATTCTGATAATATCAGAGAAAGTATGATTTCAAGAAACATTTTGGGTTATAGTAAGGTAAAAACCGTCTGTGTTTATGTGTGGGCTTCTCTTACTATTATCCTTTGATTCCATAAAGTATTTTCCAAAGTTAAACAAGTGTGTGTTCTGTGAATTTATCACTGATAGTATTCCAGACTGACCCGGTGTATTTTTCTTTGCTTCAAATGTGCTCGGGTCAGACCAAGTGTATTTACAGGTTAGGTTCGCTTGGAGTTTCAGGAGCTAGAAGCAAGAGGCTTTACCACTAGTTATATATAGTATTTTTCCGCTGTGACTAATGTATGTTGAACTCTGATGATTGGTATGTATATACCGTTCTTTTGTATAAAGAGATTTGATATTATATTTTATATGTTCCGCTGTGCGATTCTGATATGTATTCTTCTTCTTTCTTCTATTCTAATATTTCTTTCTTTCTATTCTCACCCTCTAATTTCTTTCTCATGATAATCCAGTGTCTTCGATGCTTGAATAGTCGACATGGTGGTTTTATGTCGATTTTCGGGGTCGAAAACCACTGGCCGCTATAGGAAACCTTGGTAAGCTTCTTCATCTCCTTCTCCATCTTCTTTAGCTTGCTTTCTCTTTTATTTGTTAGATTTCCTATGACCTAATTCTTTGGAAATATGTTCACACGATCATAGGTTGTTGATTCTAGTGTTTTTATCAAAGAGAGGTTTTTCTAGCTCGCTATTAGATTGGTTCATTGCATCTAACCATAAAAGGTGAGTTCTTTGTAGTTCTTCATGAACCCACATGTATGTCATAAGCTATCAGCTTGTAAAAGTGTAATTTAGTATTTATTTGAGTTTGCATATGCTAGTGTACTGGATAGGCTAGTGTAATTTAGCCGCTTTCATGTACTCATGTTTCATTGAATTGGAAAGTTATGGTTTGGACTGGTCATATGGTCCACTCACATGCTATGAGTTGTTTTGGTGATATTTTGAAGCTCTGTTGTCACACCGACAAGTTCTAAGACTTCACAATCCGCTTATATCGCATTAGATTGCTTCAGTTAGGGAATTTAGTCGTTTTGGAGTTTATAATCAAAATCATTGCAATCTCATATATATACATGTTTGTGCATGTGTTCCTGAGTGGTTTGGGCAAGCAAAAGAGGCTTCATTCTCACTAAGGAAACATTATAAGCCATCACTATTGATCCGGGCTTGTCTGAGGCCGCACATTCGTAGGCAAGAAAAATAATTATTTTCTTCAGGTCAGACGTCTGAAGTGAAGTAACAAACGTCTGAAAAAGCTTGTAGGAAAGAAAAAAAATTAATTCCTTCACGTCAGACATCTAAACCGAAGCAGCAGACGTCTAAAAAAGCTCTCAAGCAAGCCAAATAGTTATTTGCTTCACGTTAAACGTCTGAACCAAAGCAACAAACGTCTGAAATAGGACCAAATTGAACTAAATTCTTGCAGGTTCAAATCAAAGGAAATTCGGATGTTTGCATTTTTTAAAACAGACATCTGAATCCTGTTTTTCTACTGTTGACTGGAGGAAACCACGGTCAACAGTTAGGTCCATTCAGGCTCTTTCTCGGCCGAGTTTCAGCCTATTTCGACTTTTTGTGACTTTTCAGTTTCTCTAATTCACATATTTCAACAGCCTGATTCTTACGAAATTGTTTTATAAATCATCAATTAAAGAATGACGAAGTGGAAACCAATGGTGAGAACTCTCTCACTCAAACTATTTTTTCAGTTATTACAGTTGTAACTATATATATATTGTTTGTGTGTGATTGCAATACTTGATATGTGATGTAACACCCCGTGAATTCTATAACATTAAGCTTCACAAATTAAATTGTAATTAATTCTAAATGAAAGAATTAAGGGAAATGGGTTATGCCATTGTGTTCGTCTCGGAATTCCGCTTGAGATAGAGTTCGAGTTTGCGTGAATCGGACTCCGTATGAAGGAGTTATGACCTTCGGAAGTTTCAGAATAAAATTTAAATTCAAACAGCTCAGTTTAAAATTCGAAATTCGAAAAACAGGTTCAAACTGGGTTGGGCAGGAAAATTCCCGCCCAGGGACCAGGTCGACCATAGAGTTGACCATGGTGTCGACCTGGCCACCCCGGGTCGACCATAGTGTCGACCTGCCTGTCGATCTACCTAGTCGACCTGGCTGGCTGGGTCTGGCTCGAATTTCTGTGGCTCGGTGTGTCACTAGGGCTGACATATCACCTCTTGATTGGCTCTTTGAACTTTGTATGGTCTAGATTTCTCCTGTCTTCATCTGACGGCTCAAAACAATTTAAAAATCTATAAATACACCCTAAGTCTCAACTAAAAATTCACACGAAAAAATAAGATGGGAGTCGTCATGCTGCCAGGGAGGAATTGAGCATAGCCGTCAAGAGGGAGAAGCTTAGAGATGAATCAAATTAAGAAGAAGATAAAAGTTTAATCAAATTAATCGACGCAACGTTAATCTACCCAAAGGAGCGCATCTCAATTTCAGAATTCAGAATCCAGAATTCAAGATTTTGCATTCGTTGTAAGTATAGTGACCTTTCAGAATATGAATAAGAACTGTGATGTGATTCGATGTAAATGAAAATAGAATTGTGTTATTGTATGAATATGATATAAATTCTGTGTATTGTAATGATTCTGTCATGACTTGTGTATTGATATTTGTGGCCTAATTTGATTGATGCAAGCCTATTGGACATTTGTATATGAAAGTAATAACAATAGCAAGTTATGGCAAAAACTAGAAATTGATCCCTTTATGTATATGTCGATGGCATGGACTATGTATATTCCCTTAATCTAAGTTAAAATTTATGTAAACATGTTATAGATTTGAGACCTTTTATGCCTATATGACCCAAAACCTATGAACACATTCTTATGTTTATTTGCAAGTATAATTGGATCTATGTTAAGTATCGTTTGGGTTTCATAAACTATGCAAGTTCATATTGAAATAGGCTATAAGATTAGATGTTAAAATTGAACATTTTGGGTGAATATACAGCATGCTAGTTTTGTGGTTGACATTATGCCAAGTTAAACATGTTTAAACACAAGTTTGTATAAGCCTAAACTATGCCATTTCATATGTCACCTACTTAGTTATACTTTGATTTGAATGCAAGTTCACATGACCCGTAATTTATGTTGAATCGCTAAATTGCAAGTTCATACGCCACACACCTTTATGTGAAATATTACATGTGCTTGATTTCCCCTTTTTCTCACATTTATAAAGTTGGGTTGAATTGTGTCGAGCCCAACATTTGTTATAATGTTGCGAATGTACAAACGGGGGTAATAACGTTGGGTGTAAGAAATGAAAAATATATGTTGGCATGGTTGGCACATGCCAACGACAATGACATTTAAGCGGTATGAATTGATATACCCAAGAATAAAATATATGACATTTACATATATAATTGAGAAGTTATAAAATATGTAAATTTAGAAAACACGATATGCTTAACCCGAGGTTGGATTGAGTTGTGATGTAAACCCGCCCGGACCCGCCCGGACCCGCCCGGACCCGCCCGGCTGTCCATTAGTCACAACAATACCTATCCAATGTGGGTGGTTGAGCATTGAGCCCAATAATGACCCGAGGTTAGACTGAGCTACCGTGTAAACCTGCCCGGAACCGACCGATACATCCAGTAACCGTAGCAATACCTGTCTAATGTGAGTGGTCTGGTGCTCTAAGAGGCTAAGGACAGATGGTAGGGTTAAGTCAACTATAAACACTTAACCAAATTCAACATGTTAACAAGAATTGATGGGTGGGGGTTAGGTAAATATAGACACTTAACCACTTAACATGTTTGACTAGAAAACCCTAATAACGAGGGACCCGTTTCAGCAGTAACCCAAGTTAGGTATCATGGTACCCTGAAACTAGGCAGGGTGGGGCACGATTACTGGGCTGATTGTAAGCGGTCAAAGCGACGGCGGTGGGTGCAACGGTGTAGGTTCTAACGGGGTGCGGGCGTGCGCACACTCCGGAGCAGACAAACAGGGCACTGGGGGCACCAGTAGTATAACCTATGCCTTCTAGATATTGTGTCGGGGCCGCCGCCATGGGTCTTGATACACCCCATGGTGGGACCAGCATAGGTATCTACAATTCTTGGGGGCCGTATGACACATGTTAACGCGAGTAGGAGCCGATCTTTAGAAAATGGGGATCACTTCACCCTCAGCATGGGGTGCCAGTTAAAATAAGCTCAAGTAGGTGCAGAGATATAGTATGGGTGCGATAGTACATTCGATTCTAAACGACACTTCCTTAGCTTGTGACACTTTCCTATTTCAGTTTATATCTATCATGCCCTTTTTTTATTCACATACTGAAGAGTTACTAGATTTACTTAGGCTTTATGTTTGACTCTATTTTCTTTTTGTTTTGTTTTCTTTCGTTTCCCCCCTCCCTAGGTCCACAGGGAGGAAACAACTCAGCTCAGTCAGACTCTTTACAAGCTCCAAGACCGTAGATGTATGATTAGGATCTCTTCTGCTCGGATTATGGCTTTGGATATCACTATAGGGATTTTTGTCACTTTATTTATGTTTTATGCTTCTTTAATAATCAAGACAGTAATGAGGTTGTAATGTTGGAAGTATTTTGAGACAATTATGGAAATGTTTTGTTTGAACACGTATTGATGGAATAAAAGTCTGTTTGCTTTCCGATGTTTAAAATATGTGTATTTATATCTGCCTTGAGTTTATCTGTGACTTTTACTTATAAACCTCCACCAAAGTTAAGGCATTCCCTTTGTGAGTGACCTTAACGGAGGTGGGGTGTTTCATGTGATTAATGGATGTTCGCAGTTTTGATGTTTTCGTTATTAGATTGTGATTATAAGTGTTGATAAATAAAACATTTATATTACGAATTATTTTGGGATGACAATTTACCTACCCGTCTCCCAAATAATGGATAAGTTCACATGGATTGTGATGTAAACCCCACACGGGTATCGGGATGATAATTTCACATATCGCCCAAGTATACAAATAATATCTATTCGTTGGTTGAAAACCCCACACGGGTATTGGGATGATATTTGATTTACACTAATCCCAAGTGTCGAGGTTGAATGTTAATCGATTGATTGATAGACCCATATAAGCATTAAATATTTATTTAAGGCTTATATGATGTAAGTGCACTTTGGAAGTGAATTAGATGTTTAATAGTTGTTTGTAACTATTGTGGAATACATAAGATGTATGAAACCCATATAAATAAAATTATATGGTAATTGATTGAGTCGCATTCCAATTCGAAAATAACGAATATTTTAATTTAATACTCAGTAGAGAATTAAGGTTTGGTTTTGATGTCCGATTTTGGATGGGCACAAAAATATTAAATTTTGGTTTTGATGTCCGATTTTGGATGGACACGAAAAGGGCCTATTTTTATAACTAACTAAAAATAGAGAAAAATTATGTTAAATTATAATATATGATTTGGAAAGATTTTGGGATGAAATATTCCACTTTTTTAAAAATAAAAGATATTTTTATTTGGATAAGCTATTTATCAACTTGAGTAGAGAACTGAAAGGAATTATATGGTTTTGATACAACCAGAATTTTTCCAACGTATGAATTGGAAAGGATTTGTATGGAAATAATCTTTGGAATATTTCAATATTGGATTCCATGATCATACAGATATTGTTGAGGAATTTGGAAGATATAGACATCGTTATTCCAAATATAATCTTCATTGGTTTCAGAATTTGATATTGAATATAAGTCGATATAATTTCTATTCAGAGCCTTGTATTTGATATCAAACTGGATTTTGGGTTTGTCATGAATGGTGTCTTCAATAACACTGTTCTTGAACCCAGTGGAGAAAAGAATAAATCTTTTAATTAAGATTAATGAAGTTTTCCAATTAATACATATAATTAGAATTAAATGGAAGTTGATTTTGGGTTTATTATGAATGACGTTAAAAACATTTATTCTTAAACCCCAATTAACAGTGAAGACATAATTTGCAATTTATAAATCTTTTAACTAAGATTTAAAGAAATTTTCCAAAGAAAAGTTTTCCAATTTAATACATTAAATTGGAATTTAGTAAAAGTTCCATTTTAATGGAAGAGGATTTTGGGTTTATCGTGAACTTTTGTTTTAAATGACATTGGTTCTTTAGCCCAGTTAAAGGAAAGATTAATTTCCTAAAGTTGAATAATCATTAAATAATGATTTTTGAAATTAAAACTAAGTTGGAGTTTAATGAATCTTTAATTAGATTGAAATTTAAATGGTGTATTTTATTTACCAAATTTGAGAAGTGTTCGAGATGGAGTACCAGTAATTTTACTCCATGCGATAGTTAAATCTTCAATTAGTTTGAATGCGGAATGATAATTAAAATTACCAATAAGGTGTTAGATATGGAGTACTACTAGTTTTGCTCCATGGGATGACTAGGTTGGGATTGGGATAATAAAATGAATGATTAATTCAGTAAGGCTCGTTAATCTCGATTAGTTGATAAACCTTAATTTGGTTTAAGTTGTGAAAAGATAACACAGAATCTTTTGAAATGGTTTCCAAAGGGAAGATTTAAACAAGAGGTTTGAATGAAATACATCTTTTATAAGATTTGTGGGAATAATTCCCGATGTAATGAATATTTGAATAAAAGAATATTCTGGATTGGAAAGGGACATATGACGTGTTTTTATAGCACTTGATTTTAAGATACACGAGTTATTCGGAAAGGCCGAGTTTAACCCATTCTGAATAATTGATACGACGATTGAAAGTCGATGATGAAGACGGTGGTCGAAGGCCGGAGATCTTCACGTCGTATGGATGATTATTGATGTCTTGATTGGGCTATACACCAAAGACAAGGTAATAAGTGGTGATCGTCTAGACGTACTTGTAGATTGACCGGATATGCATGGGCTTCTCTCCTGTATTGGACATATAGGACGAGGAATAAGGTGCCTCCGGTTTCGTTCAGACCCAAAAAGAACTTGCAAATGGATTGTATGTCTGACATTGTATTTCACACTGTATTCATTATTCTCTGCTGAATATATATTTGTTTGGTGTCGGAAAATTTATTCTCTTGCTTAACACCCTTCTCTGAGACGCATGAGCTTAGATGTTACATATTAGTGGAAATCAGTGGTATGGTATGAATTGAGAAGGTGACATGCTAAGATGTAGTGATCAAGACTTCTGTTGAAGAGTAGGGCCTTGTGGATGATGATTAAAGTACGACTGATATAATGTAACTTTGTCTGTCGAGACGTGACTTCGACGAGCTTCACAACCCGTGAATGATTGAGGCCGGATAATAAACGACATGTTGGAGTATGGGATCTTGGAGCCCCGATAAGAGTTGTACTCCATTGTAGCATGAAGGATCTGGGTGCCCGCTAAGGTGACTCCATTGTAGCATGAAGGATCTAAGGGATTTTGCAGCCCCGATAAGGGTGGTACTCCGTTGAGCATGAAGGATCTAGGAGCCCGATAAAGGCGATTCTCCAAAAGCATGAAGAATCCAGATTCACACGAAAAAGGCAAAAATTGGTGACTGTAAAAAAGCCTCACTCGCTGATGGAATTTAATTTCCAATACAAACCTTTGCGGTTTTTAATTGTAACCTATGTATGTAGCCGTAGTACACCACGTATTCTATAGTTGATATATATTTATTTGTGAAAAATGATTTTACACTATGCACTCATGATAATAAAAGAGGATTGTGCGTATCAAGCATATTTTGGCTATTACAAGGGAAACTCTTTCCTCTTGTTTGCGTTGCTTTTTGTGATGGGATGGAGTCTTCTAATAGCTTCACTGTTCTTTTCTTTAGCATTGTGAGTTTGTTTTATGATATTCATGGGAGGAAACCCGTTTCATGTTATACGGCGTGGTCCCTTAATTTACCAACATAAAAATCAAGTCAATAGCTTTTTTAGTTCTCACATCAGTCCCATGACTGACTCGGAGTTTATTGTTTCCCACCTAAACTCTGGGTGCCCATATTTTCCACATGGGCAGTTAGTAATTTTGGTTTTGCATATTTCTATTTATCAGGATCCTGATTTGCAGTTGGTGCTATATTCGGAAAGCTTTGTATCCTTGTATTTACTTTATTGTGTTAGTTGATGTATTTCCGCTGTGCATTGTATTTATATATTTTTATGTTTCCGCTGCGATGTATTTTATTCTCTGATATTATATTTTTGTTGTGTAATATTTACTTGTACTCTAACATATTCTTGTACTCTAATGTAAATTATTGTAATAGCAATTAAATGATCTCCTGTTTGTGTTCTGATGTGTCGTGTTCTTACGCAATCCGCATTCTCGAGCAGTTTTGGTCGGTTTAGCGATTGATTCGGACCGAGCGAAATTCGGTGCATAACAGGTTGGGCCGGGTTGGTACAAATTCATCTACGTATAAATGTTATATAATAAAGCTTAGTTAATATTTAATAAATTTTCTGCTATAAATTATAAGTGAAATTGGTTAAGTAACATAGTTTACGAAGCTTTTATAAATGTTATATAAATTTATTTATATATTTAAAATATTTGAAAAGAAAATTAATGGAACTTATGAACCAAAATGAAAATGAAATCAAAATTTAGAATTTTATGACGATTGAAACAAAACGGAAAACAAAATTTTATACCTTGATGATGATCTGGTTTACATTAACCATTGTTTACTATCCAAAACTTCTTATATGTATGTTCAATGAATTAAGGTTCTAGAATTTTACCTAGCACTTGGATGATTTCCTCGTTCATCGCTATAATTCTTCTTTCTTCCACACAGGCTCGGCCCTGATCTAGGCCTACTAGGTGGTGGCCTAGGGCCTCCAATATTTAAGGACCTCAAAAATCAAAATAAAATATTTATTGTATATATACATTGCTACTAATATGTTACTCAAAGGTGTATTTGGCTTGTTGGTTGGATTACGGATTTTTTCGGAGATAACTTCTGTTCAAGTGCAAGTTGCATCAACTGTCATGTTCATTTTTCTCAGACTTCCTAAAACACTTATCCGCTAAAATTAGCATTTTCTCGCCTTAGGCCTCCAAACACTCAGGGCAGGACCTGCTTTAACATCCTCTTATATCACAATCGAAGACACCTATTATATAAGAAAATCGAGTGCAGCTAAATATGAATGTTTGTTTACCAAATAATTTGAACAATTGTGATAGTATATAATATAAGGAATATCCTAAAAGCATGTAATTCAAGGATAGATGCATGATGTGTAACACCCCACCTCCGCTAGGGTCACTCACAAAGGGAATGCACTAGGTTTGGTGAAGCATTATCGAGGTAAACATACACAGAAATATCACAAGAAAGAACGTATATAAAACAGCGGAAGTAAAACAAATTTCATTTACCGTATAAAACAAGGTCTAAAACCTTTTACATCAGAATACATCAAAACCTGTCTTGCAATAATAAAGAAGCATAAAATCTTTTCATAAATTATTCCCCAAGTGAAGTAGTAAAGTAGCCATAGCCAAGAAAATTCCAAGCCATCCAAGATGACCTTCAACAGAAGAAGTCTGAACTAACAACAGCATTTCCTCCCTGAAACATGGGGGGGAAACGGAAGACAAAGAGGCGAAAGAAAACGGGGTCAGTCATAAAGACTGGTAAGTCCTATCTACTTCCAGTATAAAAACAGGTAAAGGTAACATGACATGCATAAACTGAAAGTAAACATAAGGATGATGACAAGATAGATGAGCTAAACCAAGATAACTGGATGAACTACTGTAGCAAGATAAACTAAGGTATCATGATAAACTACGGTGTCAAGATAAATCAAGGTATCACGGCATCAGGTTTCTATCAAGTATCCTATCCCAAGGTATCTATCATATATCATGTCCCGAGGTTACTATCAAGTATATTTCTCGTGGTTCTAACATGTATATTTTGCTCTGCACCTCTCGTACTAGTATCCCAACCCGCGTCATGTGTTAACTATGAATGTCCCTTGCCCAATGTCATGTAATGGTCCATGTCAACCTAATATATAGCATATGTAGGTTTTCCCAACTCGTATGTTTCTTCCCATGTATAAGTTCAGTCCTTTGCCGTAGGCCGTACGGGCTTTCCCATGTAAATCTATACCACCTCAACGTAGTACCATTTTATCCTTGAAGTTGTTTTGGACTGCTACCCTTGATCAGGTTATGTCTTCTTACCATGAACTATCGCGTGTTCACTTAGGATTTATGCCACCTAGGGCCACTAGGGATTATGCTACCAAATGAACGTTTCCGTGTCTCGGTTTGGGTTCAAGCCACCTAGGGCCACTAGGGATTATGCCACCCGTCAACCGCGCCCTTTATCCCGCGTATGTATTGTGAATCGTTTTCCATGTCTAGACGCACATGTTCCTCAATGTGCCATCCGAGTTCCGTGCCAGGACAAATCAAGAAATACGGAACTCGGTCGGGAGCTTTAAGTCGTCTGGTGATGCAGATATCAAGGTCTGTTTTTGTACCCGTGGCTATGGTCCCACGTGACCCCTCCCTCAACTACTGAAAGGCAATCCAAGAAAAATCATGTATGAGAACCACATCCCGGCCCCACTATAGCCCCACTTTCCTATGGGCCAACCTCACCCATGACTCGATAGTAAGCACATGGTCTGTTGGGGGTTCCCTGCCTTTCCGTTCGTACACGATTGACTTAAGATGGTAGGTAGTCGGCGACGTGCTATCCAGGGAAAAATCATGTATCGTCGACTCTACGCTAATCCATCCTAGTCTTTAGGTCGCTCGCATAGCAACCAAGGCATACCCTTGGCTCTTCTACCGCAGACCTTAACCCCTGTGAGGCCGGGTTTCATGGACTATCTGCCACCTCACAGAGGGATACCAAGAGTACCCTCACGTCCCCCGAAGCTACCGCTTCGTCACCCAGTTCGTTGGAGCCTTTATCTAAGTCAGATAATTTGCTCCTCCTCGTGTTTTAAGCGATGACCTACCGTACCGGGTACCTATCTATTCATGAACTAGTCCCATGTACTTGGCTAAGAATTATTACTTAGTTATACTTAACTAAGGTTTACCACTTAGCTTCATTTCCCCGTTACCCTTGATTAACTACGATTTTCTACCTAGTTCCTCTACTAGGGTTCTGCCTATTGGGTTAAGTGTTGTTATTCAAGTTCATGGCTTAGCCCGCCTATGAATCATGTCGAGATTGGCTAAGTATTCGAGTCCAAGACCTTCAAATTGGTTAAGTATACCAAGAAGCTCATGACTTAACCCTATTCAATCATCAAGTCAATTTGGTTAAGTACTTGTTTATCTTAACCCTATCAGGTTATCGTGTTAGATTGGTTAAGCACAGATTATCTTAACCTCATCGGATTATCGAGTCGGATTGGTTAAGTATAGGTTAACTTAACCCCCATCCACTAATCGTATTATAATGGTTAAGTATATTTAAAAGGTCTTATGACTTAACCCTATCGGGTCCACCTATTAGATTGGTTAAGTATAGGTTACTTAACCTCATCAAATCATCATGTATAATTGGTTAAGTATAAGTTACTTAACCTCATTAAATTATCCTGTTAGGTTGGTTAAGTATTGGTTATTTAACCTCATTGGATTACCAAGTTTAGATTGGTTAAGTGTTTAACTTAACCCCATCGAATTACCGTGTTTAGATTAGTTAAGTGTAGGTTACTCAACCCCATCTAATTACCGTGTTTAGATTAGTTAAGTGTAGGTTACTTAACTCCATCTAATTACCGTGTTTAGATTAGTTAAGTGTAGGTTACCTAACCCCATCTAATTACCAAGTCAGATTAGTTAAGTGTAGATTACTTAACCCCATCCCCTAATTGTCTTGTATGGTTAAGTGTCATTAAGAAATCAAGCCCGGTCCCACTTAACCTACCCATTCGTGTCATATCGGTTAAGTGTCATTAGTCAAATTTACTTAACCTTATCATGTGGCATTAATTTAATTAATGCACTCTCAACCACTCACATTAGACCTTGTTGTGGTTACTAGTTAAGCCGGGCGGGTCCAGGTAGTTTTACACCACAACCTAGTCTAACCTCGGGTCTTAAGCGCGACATGACCAACTTCTCACATTGGATCCTATTGTTTGTAGCCACTAGTTAAGCCGGGCGGGTCCGGGTAGATTTATGCTACAAACTCAACCCAACCTCGAGTTGGCCACTTTCATGTTTGGTCTAGTTTCTTATTACACTTACAACCCACCCATGTCTAGTTCAAGTTCCATGTTTTCCCACGTGTCATGACCATATTTAAATGTATCATGAATGACATATTCTCATGTAAACCCCATGTCAAGTTTTTCATGTCATACCCACGTTTTTCCTAAACTACACAAACGTATTTCCAACTCAAGTGGAAGCGAGTCACATAGTAGGGTATTATGCCAACATATTGGCCACAAACATGCATAGTATCATAAGGGAATTTGGCCACAAACATGCATGGTATCATAAGGGAATTTAGCCACAAGAATGCATAGTTTCATAAGGGAATTTGGCCACAAACATGCATAGTATCATAAGTGAATTTGGCCACAAACATGCGTGATACATAAGGGGTTTGGGTTCATTTACATGCATAAGCCCCAAAGTCAAGTCTTTGCCAATGTTTTCACAAGTCAAGTGGTTCCCAAAGGTTCATGCTAACATTCCATGGATAAAGATTCAAACTTGCAAGATATACTAGATTAAACATAACATGAATGGCATGATTAAGTCGCTACAACTTAGCCCAAAGTCATAGGTTCAAGCAAAAGAGGCGTGACAAGGTTCGTATAGGCTAGCATACTTAGTTTAATCTCGTTTTATTCCATGCCATCATTAAAACTACCGTTTAGATCTAGAAGTAGCTAGAACTTACATAGCGTGGCTTAGCGAATTAGCATGAATCGTCTCGACGAAGAAAGGTGGCTCCTTTGAAGAAGAACCGTCATGAAACCGTCGTAGCAACGTTGATTTGGCCTCAATTTGGTGTAGCAAGCTTGCACCTTTTGATTTGAATCCGATTTGAATGCTTAGTCTCTAGGAATTGGAGATGGAGGCCATGATCACTCGGTATTTGGGCAGCACTTCGTGGCATGAGTGAATTGTGAGGGTTTAGGGTAGGCTTAGGGGTCTTTTTATAGAGATTAGGAGTAGTTTAGGCCGTAGGATAAACCCTAGGATAGATCTGAACCCTCAAAAATCGTCACAAGCCTCCAAAACCGAGCCAACATGACAAGCAGGTGCACCAGGTCGGGGTATTACAAGGGGGGGGGGGGGGGGTCGACCCAGGGGTCGACACCCATGTCGACCTCCTGGAGGGGGGTCGACCCCGGGGTCGACACCCATGTCGACCCCCTGGAGGGGGGGTCGACCCAGGGGTCGACACCCTGTGGGTCTAGCGGGAATTTTCCCGCCTTCTCTTTCTGGGCTGAATTTCAAATCTGTTTTCGGGTTTGAATTTTCGTGAAACTTCGTTGGGCCTTAACTGGGTCATACGGACTCCGATTTACGAAATTTCGGACTCTATTTCGCGTATTTTTCCGAGACGAACGCAATGGCGCAACCCGTTTATCCTGATTCAGATTTTATAATTTAATTCTGCCTTGATTCTTGTCTTAACACGTTGTTTAAAATTCGGGTTGTTACATTCTCCCCTCCTTTAAGGATTTCGTCCCCGAAATCTCCAAGTTAGGAAGAACGTATCCTACCATCCATCATCTATCTACTCAAAACATCATGCACATGCAAACATTGTCCTTAAACGATTTCTAATGCCATATGAACATATGCAAAACGTGTGTGTATATGCTCCTTAGCTAATGCTAATGATCAGGCCTGAATGATCTTTCTAATGCAAAATATGTTTAGTGCCATGAGTCCAACATGTATGCAAATAGTCCTAGTCATATAAGTACTATATTTGTGCACAAACATTCATTCACATGCAACATCCTCATGATAACCCATTCAATTTCATCCATAAACAAGTATAAATACTCATGCATATGCAACATGAAACGTAACCGCGTCAATCCAGTATCTAATGTGTATTCGCGCATCCACGAGCAACCACTTGAAACCATTTGCAACCATATCAATCATAACATGTTTCAAATACATGTTTACATCCATAGGATTCTACCTAAGGTTCTCACGATAGGATCGAGGAGATAAACAAGGTAAACTCCCTACAGGGTTTGCGACAGAAACAGGACTGAGAGGATATTCACCAAAAGATAACATGCGAGCAAGCTCTACAGGAAAAACCAGGGTTCAAGGATACACTCTTTAAAAAGAGGTACGATGCGCGTGTCTAGCCTTACGTCTTCTAAGTCGCGTTTACTTGAGCTTAATTCCAGTGTGCCTTGACTGCCTTTGACTTCATGATTTCGTAGCTCCTTGATTCCTATTTCCAAGATATGAGTTAGAACTCATTTCATTGTCGCCTCTTATTCCACTTTCACTTATCCTTTCCCTAGTATACTTGGCTCAAACGTATCCACTTACTCATGCAAGCTCTCCAAAATTCACTAGGGAATTCTGGATCTCGTTTGCCGATGCCAATCCATGTTGCCAAGAGTACTTACTAGGGTGATTCCCATAACTCATGCATAAGCGAAACGAACCATCCACCTTAGCGGCGAATTCTATTCGAACGGATTACCAACAACTGCATCCCGAGATTCTAGGTAACTAACCATGACAGAACCCAAAGGTTACACGAGACTTCGAGGGTATCACCAAGGTGAGTCGAGAGTCTAACTACCCTCTTTCCAAAACCGAGAATGGCACCCCTTATTGGGTGACCACTTTATCCCTAGAATCCATCCGTAGCCGAGACATGTAATTCTCAAATCCAAACAAGTCATGAAGAAATGGACCAACTCTCCAACCAGATTTTTGGGACAAAAACTGGGATCCTCTACCATGCTAGTATTAAGGTGCAGAGACTCAACTATCCAAGCAGACTTAAATGATACGATGATCAAGACAAAGTCTGGACGGGATGATAGAAAAGAACGGCTAAACCTTTACCAGAAACGGTACCATCTCTTTTAGGTACCCTAGAAATGGGAGCGTACAATTGCCCTCTCCGATGATCTTGTCCTTGTCCTCCTTGATGGACTAAGTCATACCAACAAGTTGCTTATCCTTAAGCTCGCGTCCTTTATCCTTACTCTTATTATCCTTCCTTGTACCACGGCAACAGGTCTCTCGAGAACCACCTCCATCGTACGGAAAACACCTACGTGGCTAGACAAAGATTAGTCACAGTTAGAACTACTGTGACTACAGATGGAGGAAAGAAAGGAAAAGAGATTCAATCAAGGAATCAAAGGATAGTGCTAATGGCTTTTGGGGAATAGCCTTTAAAAACTTTTCTTGAAAAATGCTTCTTTGTAAACGGTTTTTCAAATAGTTTTCAGAAGGTTTCAAAAACTTTTGCCCAGTATGGTAACCTTCTGCTCTGATACCAAATGTAACACCCCACCTCCGCTAGGGTGACTCACAAAGGGAATGCACTAGGTTTGGTGAAGCATTATCGAGGTAAACATACACATAAATATTACAAGACAGAACATATATAAAACAGCGGAAGTAAAACAAATTTCATTTACGTTATAAAACAAGGTCTAAAACCTTTTACATCAGAATACATCAAAACCTGTCTTGCAATAATAAAGAAGCATAAAATCTTTTCATAAATTATTCCCCAAGTGAAGTTGTAAAGTAGCCATAGCCAAGAAAAGTCCAAGCCATCCAAGATGACCTTCAACAGAAGAAGTCTGAACTAACAATAGCATTTCCTCCCTGAAACCTTGGGGGGGAACGGAAGACAAAGAGGCGAAAGAAAACGGGGTCAGTCATAAAGACTGGTAAGTCCTATCTACTTCCAGTATAAAAACAGGTAAAGGTAACATGACATGCATAAACTGAAAGTAAACATAAGGATGATGACAAGATAGATGAGCTAAACCAAGATAACTGGATGAACTACTGTAGCAAGATAAACTAAGGTATCATGATAAACTACGGTGTCAAGATAAATCAAGGTATCACGGCGTCAGGTTTCTATCAAGTATCCTATCCCAAGGTATCTATCATATATCATGTCCCGAGGTTACTATCAAGTATATTTCTCGTGGTTCTAACATGTATATTTTGCTCTGCACCTCTCGTACTATTATCCCAACCCGCGTCATGTGTTAACTATGAATGTCCCTTGCCCAATGTCATGTAATGGTCCATGTGAACCTAATATATTGCATATGTAGGTTTTCCCAACTCGTATGTTTCTTCCCATGTATAAGTTCAGTCCTTTGCCGTAGGCCGTACGGGCTTTCCCATGTAAATATATACCACCTCAACGTAGTACCATTTTATCCTTGAAGTTGTTTTGGACTGCTACCCTTGATCAGGTTATGTCTTCTTACCATGAACTATCGCGTGTTCACTTAGGATTTATTCCACCTAGGGCCACTAGGGATTATGCTACCTAATGAACGTTTCCGTGTCTCGGTTTGGGTTCAAGCCACCTAGGGCCACTAGGGATTATGCCACCCGTCAACCGCGCCCTTTATCCCGCATATGTATCGTGAATCGTTTTCCATGTCTAGACGCACATGTTCCTCAATGTGCCATCCGAGTTCCGTGCCAGGGCAAATCAAGAAATACGGAACTCGGTCGGGAGCTTTAAGTCGTCTGGTGATGCAGATATCAAGGTCTGTTTTTGTACCCGTGGCTATGGTCCCACGTGACCCCTCCCTCAACTACTGAAAGGCAATCCAAGAAAAATCATGTATGAGAACCACATCCCGGCCCCACTATAGCCCCACTTTCCTATGGGCCAACCTCACCCATGACTCGATAGTAAGCACATGGTCTGTTGGGGGTTCCCTGCCTTTCCGTTCGTACACGATTGACAAAAGATGGTAGGTAGTCGGCGACGTGCTATCCAGGGCAAAATCATGTATCGTCGACTCCACGCTAATCCATCCCAGTCTTTAGGTCGCTCGCATAGCAACCAAGGCATACACTTGGCTCTTCTACCGCAGACCTTAACCCCTGTGAGGCCGGGTTTCATGGACCATCTGCCACCTCACAGAGGGATACCAAGAGTACCCTCACGTCCCCCGAAGCTACCGCTTCGTCACCCAGTTCGTTGGAGCCTTTATCTAAGTCAGATAATTTGCTCCTCCTCGTGTTTTAAGCGATGACCTACCGTACCGGGTTACCTATCTATTCATGAACTAGTCCCATGTCCTTGGCTAAGAATTATTACTTAGTTATACTTAACTAAGGTTTACCACTTAGCTTCATTTCCCCGTTACCCTTGATTAACTACGATTTTCAACCTAGTTCCTCTACTAGGGTTCTGCCTATTGGGTTAAGTGTTGTTATTCAAGTTCATGGCTTAGCCCGCCTATGAATCATGTCGAGATTGGCTAAGTATTCGAGTCCAAGACCTAGCCCTACAAGTTGGTTAAGTATACCAAGAAGCTCATGACTTAACCCTATTCAATCATCAAGTCAATTTGGTTAAGTACTTGTTTATCTTAACCCTATTAGGTTATCGTGTTAGATTGGTTAAGCACAGATTATCTTAACCTCATCGGATTATCAAGTCGGATTGGTTAAGTATAGGTTAACTTAACCCCCATCCACTAATCGTATTATAATGGTTAAGTATATTTAAAAGGTCTTATGACTTAACCCTATCGGGTCCACCTATTAGATTGGTTAAGTATAGGTTACTTAACCTCATCAAATCATCATGTATAATTGGTTAAGTATAAGTTACTTAACATCATTAAATTATCCTGTTAGGTTGGTTAAGTATTGGTTATTTAACCTCATTGGATTACCAAGTTTAGATTGGTTAAGTGTTTAACTTAACCCCATCGAATTACCGTGTTTAGATTAGTTAAGTGTAGGTTACTCAACCCCATCTAATTACCGTGTTTAGATTAGTTAAGTGTAGGTTACTTAACTCCATCTAATTACCGTGTTTAGATTAGTTAAGTGTAGGTTACCTAACCCCATCTAATTACCAAGTCAGATTAGTTAAGTGTAGATTACTTAACCCCATCCCCTAATCGTCTTGTATGGTTAAGTGTCATTAAGAAATCAAGCCCGGTCCCACTTTACCCATTCGTGTCATATCGGTTAAGTGTCATTAGTCAAATTTACTTAACCTTATCATGTGGAATTAATTTAATTAATGCACTCTCAACCACTCACATTAGACCTTGTTGTGGTTACTAGTTAAGCCGGGCGGGTCCGGGTAGTTTTACACCACAACCTAGTCTAACCTCGGGTCTTAAGCGCGACATGACCAACTTCTCACATTGGATCCTATTGTTTGTAGCCACTAGTTAAGCCGGGCGGGTCCAGGTAGATTTATGCTACAAACTCAACCCAACCTCGAGTTGGCCACTTTCATGTTTGGTCTAGTGTCTTATTACACTAACAACCCACCCATGTCTAGTTCAAGTTCCATGTTTTCCCATGTGTCATGACCATATTTAAATGTATCATGAATGACATGTTCTCATGTAAACCCCATGTCAAGTTTTTCATGTCATACCCACGTTTTTCCTAAACTACCCAAACGTATTTCCAACTCAAGTGGAAGCGAGTCACATAGTAGGGTATTATGCCAACATATTGGCCACAAACATGCATAGTATCATAAGGGAATTTGGCCACAAACATGCATGGTATCATAAGGGAATTTAGCCACAAGCATGCATAGTTTCATAAGGGAATTTGGCCACAAACATGCATAGTATCATAAGTGAATTTGGCCACAAACATGCGTGATACATAAGGGGTTTGGGTTCATTTACATGCATAAGCCCCAAAGTCAAGTCTTTGCCAATGTTTTCACAAGTCAAGTGGTTCCCAAAGGTTCATGCTAACATTCCATGGATAAAGATTCAAACTTGCAAGATATACTAGATTAAACATAACATGAATGGCATGATTAAGTCGCTACAACTTAGCCCAAAGTCATAGGTTCAAGCAAAAGAGGCATGACAAGGTTCGTATAGGCTAGCATACTTAGTTTAATCTCGTTTTATTCCATGCCATCATTAAAACTACCGTTTAGATCTAGAAGTAGCTAGAACTTACATAGCGTGGCTTAGCGAATTAGCATGAATCGTCTCGACGAAGAAAGGTGGCTCCTTTGAAGAAGAACCGTCATGAAACCGTCGTAGCAACATTGATTTGGCCTCGATTTGGTGTAGCAAGCTTGCACCTTTTGATTTGAATCCGATTTGAATGCTTAGTCTCTAGGAATTGGAGATGGAGGCCATGATCACTCGGCATTTGGGCAGCACTTCGTGGCATGAGTGAATTGTGAGGGTTTAGGGTAGGCTTAGGGGTCTTTTTATAGAGATTAGGAGTAGTTTAGGCCGTAGGATAAACCCTAGGATAGATCTGAACCCTCAAAAATCGTCACAAGCCTCCAAAACCGAGCCAACATGACAAGCAGGTGCACCAGGTCGGGGTATTACGGGGGGGGGGGGGGGGGTGTCGACCCAGGGGTCGACACCCATGTCGACCCCCTGGAGGGGGTTCGACCCCGGGGTCGACACCCATGTCGACCCCCTGGAGGGGGGGTCGACCCAGGGGTCGACACCCTGTGGGTCTGGCGGGAATTTTCCCGCCTTCTCTTTCTGGGCTGAATTTCAAATCTTTTTTCGGGTTTGAATTTTCGTGAAACTTCGTTGGGCCTTAACTGGGTCATACGGACTCCGATTTACGAAATTTCGGACTCTATTTCGCGTATTTTTCCGAGACGAACGCAATGGAGCAACCCGTTTATCCTTTTTTAGATTTTATAATTTAATTCTGCCTTGATTCTTGTCTTAACACGTTGTTTAAAATTCGGGTTGTTACATGGTGTAATGTAAAACCTTTAACGCAGCATTGGATAAAAGAGCAGCCGTTAAGCTAAAACAATTGAAAAATGGCAAATACCTTGATTTCAAATTTCGGTTTTTCTATTATTGTTTCAATCATTGAATTTTTCTAAAATTTCGTTTCTATTTCGAATATTCGGAAAATGCCTCTTTAATTCCAATTTGGTACTTGTTCTTTTTAAATATGCTCATCAATATCCGATAATACTATTAATCAATGCATTAAGCAAAATTTGTAAAAATACCCACAGCGTAAATTATGTGACACATAATATTAACCAAAATTTACACAACTCAATTTATAGTTTATAACTATTTATGTGCATAGTTAGGGCTGACAATTAGAACCGAGAACCGAAGACCTGAACCGACCCTACCTGACAAAACCTGAACCAGAATCGAACCCGATGGGTCTAGAGTCGGGTCTGGTGATGAAAAATACAATTTAGACCCAATCAAACCCGACCCCGAAAGACCTGACCAAAAAACATTGAAATATATGTATTTTTAGTGTTAATATTCAACGGAACACGAACCGGCCCAACCCGACCCGAACCGAAGCTCGGATCGGATCGGGTCGAGATTTTACAATTGTATAGTTCAGACCCGGTAAAACCCGACCCACCTAGAACCGAGACCCGGTGGGTCGGGTCCGGGTCCATCGGGTCGGGTCTAATTTCCACCCCTAGCACAGTTACAGGGCCTAATAAAATGCTCTAATTATTCTCCTCTCTATTCAATTTGCGCATACTCGACCTCGTAGAGAATAAAACTAAAAAGGAAAATCTCATCGTTATGAAAGTGAGATAATCCTCTTCAATCTCATCGTTGTTGAATACCCATATGGGATGCCCAGTTCAGCTTCTACTTTCGAGGCCTTGCCCCAAAATTTTGAGTGTGATTTCTAGTTTTCTTACTCTACATCTCGGAAATGGGACTTTCTGCATATTACGTCCTAATCCACACTATAACTGGAAAGGAGTCACTGAGATTTCGGCGTGCTTGAAGTTCGAACCTTTGCAATAAATACAGTACACCTTATATAATATTTTGACATTGATGTGTTAGTAGACTGCAGTTGATTAAGTTGCATTTACAGCCTTAAGCAAGTTGATTACGCCCATCGTTCATAGGGTAAAATAGACGTAACAATAGATAAGTAAAATGTTGCAAAATACATGACAATAAATGATGGACTATGCCAAAACCTTTTAACAAGAGCACCGTTATAGATACTTCAAAATTGGTTAAAGGGGATATACTCGAAAATAAATTTTGTTATACACCTATCGTTTTTCGTTTTTTTTTCCTCGTTTTTGACGGCCCTTTACTGAATCTAAGGGTGAAACTCAACCATAACCCTATCGAATTCCATGAATAAAAGCCTTGCCGATTTTTTTTGTGTCTTCCCTTGTCTCACCTCCCCTTATTTTTGGAGTGTCTATAATAGCATCCATTAATAAAAACTAGGGATGGGCATAAACCGCACTGCAATGCGGAAACCGCCCAGACCGAACCACAAAAATGGTGCGGAAAACCGCACCGGATTCTCTTTCTAAAGCAAACAGCCCAAATCGAACGAACTCACAACCTGTGGCGGAGCTATCTGCCCACATGAGATAGGGCATGGATTGAATCTGGGGTAGGCCAGACCATTGCCTTTTTCATTTTCTTGCCACGTTTTCATTTTTCCAGGTAGGGCCATGGCCCTACCTGGACCACAGGTGGCTCCACCCTGTCTCGCAATGATACGGTTCGGTTGCAGTTTGGACTGTTGGCAAACCATATTAAACCAAACCGAACCGCATGGCTACACTTGTAATGTTATGTTAAAAATTTAACAAATTCCTCTCTAACTTTTTATTTTAACAATGTATATTCTATTTTCAACGTATGTTGTAGGTATATCACTTCAAGATAACAGTATATGCTTTAACCTTCAAGTGACACAACATCGTACAATCGTAAATTGATTGTTGATGGAAGTAATTCTCTTGTTTCATATTTAATACGGGTTCAAACCGGACCGAACCAAAATCGTACCGTGTTACATTGAAACTGAACCAAAACTAAATTGTTTGAATGGTTAGTATAATGATTTGTATTTTTGATCAACTGTTTAATGCGGTGTGAAAGTGGTATGTGCTCCAAACTGCACCGAACTGCACTCACCCCTAACAAGAACAGACATCTGCTAGTACCAATCTTTAGCTATAATGGCAAGGGGCAAAAGGCCATATTAGGATAAAATGCCTACTTATTGAATCTATATTATTACTATCACACCGAGTCCCGATCAAACCTTTATATAGAATTATCACTATCTTCTGATCCAACGGAACTTATAGAGTTTTCAGCTGATAGAAGTTATGCCATGCTCAGTATAATAGGTTTTTTTTAATATAATTTCTTCACTAAGCCGGTTAGGTACGGTTGCCTATGTTTTACGAAGGTAATCCATAACATTTAAGAGAGGATATAAATAAGTAACACAAAGTAATTATAATTTCATAAACTTACAAAGTTGTTAGGATCTATAAAATGATGCTACATATAAGCTTTGAGTTTGATATGTGATGACCGGCCATAACACAATAAAGTCTAGTGACCTGATATAAATAAGTTACGGTAGTTTCCAACTAACATATGTTGTTGTTGTAGGAAGCTAG
Organism: Allium sativum; assembly: GCA_030737875.1. Lineage (NCBI taxonomy): Eukaryota > Viridiplantae > Streptophyta > Magnoliopsida > Asparagales > Amaryllidaceae > Allium > Allium sativum. The sequence continues at coordinate 400,882,165 of CM060922.1, read as the reverse complement.
CATTTGTTTGGCTTTCATGGTCCTGAATATTGGTTTCCTGCGTTTCTTCTCGGTTTCGTTGTTTGTAGGTGACTTCTTTTTTAGCCCGATTGGATTGCATGGTTAGTGAAGTATATGATTTTTGTGTTGTATACCACATGTTATGTCAACAATAGCTCTAGCATATATCATGTGCATTCTTTTTATAATTATGCATATCTAGTGCCGATCCTACTTATTGAGTTGTCTTAACAAAGCAAGTGCGACTATATAGTCTTTATTTGAAACAAACCTAAATTATATCAGAATCAACGTAATTTCTACTACTACTGAATAGAATTCAGTGAATATGATTTTTAAGATGTCTTTTTGAAATTTTGGAAAAACGTATTCGTCAACCAAATATTAAGTTTTGGTTTGCAACGTCGACCTTCATCCTTTTTAACCACCCATCGATGATTTTTTTTACCGATTCTTTACTATTACAACTGGCAAAACAATTTGCAATTTAAGTGAAACTTTGGAACTTATACCGCATAATGACTACACATTTTTTTATCAGTTGAAATATAAATCTATTATTACAAGATGCACGTACACGTGTGATTTATACTAATATTGATAAATAATATGAATATGATTTTTAAGGTCTGCTGCAATAATGGTATCATCAGGAGTTTCGGCAGTGAGCATGTTGTGGAGGGTATAAATTCTTTACATTATGGTGATGACACTATTATTTTCAGTAGACCATAATGTAAATATATTGCTGCACTTAAATTTTTATTGTACGCTTTCGAAAGTTTGTCTGGATTAAAAAATAACTTTCACAAAAGCAGTATTTACACTCTAGGGTGTAGCGCAAATTTAAATAGGAAATGTACGGAGCACCTCAATTGTAAGGCTGATGAATTTCCATCGAAATATTGGGGATGTGTATCCGTCCAAAGAAACTGATGAAGAAAGAATGGCAGCACCTAATTGAGAAAGTTGATGCCAGACTGGCGAGATCGAAAGGAATTTCTTTATCAAGAGCAGTAAGACTTGTTTTGGTGAACTTGGTCCTATCCTCGATTCCGCTATACTGACTGTCCTTTTACAAATGTCTTGGATGGGTGATTGAAAGAATTAATGCAATACACAGAAATTTCTTCTGAACTGGCGATAAAGAGACTAAAAAGTCGAGTTGCTTGGAATCTTTGGAACAAGTATGCATGTCCAAAAATCAAGGGGGGTTGATGTTATTAACTTAAAACACATGAACTCCTCCCTTCTTTGTAAGTGACTATGGGTGATGATTAGTGATAAGCAAATTTTTTTGGAAGGAGTGGATTATTAACACATGTTACAATAGATTTGATTGGAACTCTGACTTTTCTCACTGTTCAACCTTCTGGCGAGGTGTTATGTGCAACTTTCAATGGATTAAGATTGGTACTAAGATTGTGGTGAAGAATGGTTTCAATATCTCATTTTGGTCAGACTGTTGGCTAACCCCAGCCCCTCTGCGTGTTGAATTTGCAGTTTTGTTTGAAATAGCTTGCAACAAACACTTCACTGTTCGAGAGCTATCCTTTTGCAAAATAGTGTCTGGTAGTGCTTTTTTTCAACTGTGCCAACTGTTTAGAATGCTGGACAATGTTAACGGCAAGCAATTTTGGCTTGATAGTAAAAACAGTTTAGTAACAATATTTGTCAAAAGGTAACGGTAACTGTTACCATAAAAGCCTTAGTGACTACAATTACGCAATGTGTAACAACCCGAAAAATCAGAACCAATTTAAAATTTTTATTTTGGAAATTTTAATGAATTTTGAATATTTAAAATGATTTATTTTAAATAATAACAACGAGAAATTTATTTTGAATAGAATTAGAACGTATATATTTACTTGAATCGTCGTTAGAATATAATTATTTATTTTAATTATAAACGGAATTGAGAATGGCGCGGTAGTTTGAAAATATCTTTCCAACGAATCCTAAAAATCAAAATTTCATAGCGGGAATAAAAAGTTATGCCCAGTTGAAAAGTTAGAATAATCGCTATGGAATATATAGCCCTTAAAAATGGAAATTTTGCAAATGACCTCCATTTTCAACAAAACCGCTTTTGTTGGATCCGGGATGACAAGTTATTGCTAAATTCCAAAATTCATAATTTTTGAAATCAATATGTGACTGTAGCATAAGAAAACATGTTTGGTATATTTCAGTTAAACTGGATCGACCAGAAAATGGCCATTTTTCAAACAGTTTTCAAATTTGACGAAATTAGTTTTGTTAGGACCGTATCATCAATGCGAAGCTAGAAATAATTTTTCTGGGATTTTTAGAGTTAGTATGTGGCCCCGGTAAAGTAAAAGGTGCGTTTGAATTTAAAATATAATGATTTATATTTTAAATTTAGCCAAAACTGATCGTAACGGCCAAATTGGCTTACGAAACATATCCCGTTGTGTTCGGAATAGGGGTAATTAGCTTCAAGCGATAGTCGTTGGGTTTCGTTTGGGTTCAAATGTAAAGTCAACAAATTAATGAATTAAATAATAAAATAATTATATTATATATACTTTAAGCCCTCACCCCCTTTACTTTCTCCCTTCGTTCACCATTCAGATCTAAATTAGAAAAGAAAAAAAAGAAGAAAAAAAACTCTCGACGCGATTCCTCCAGCCGCCATCGTTCGTCGCGCCACTGCCACTCGCCGGAGAGCCTCTAACCCCAGCGCCCTCCTCCGCCTGCTCGCGCAGAACACCTCCCCTTTCCCTTCTCCAACTCGCAGAACCGCTACCCCTATTCCATTCGAAGAAACCCTAGCTCCCCATCGATCCGTGCACCACCGCACGTCAGACACCCTCCACCTCGATCTCCGGCCATCCGCTGCCTCCCCAGCCTGTAGCACCCCCTGCGCGACTCCCCTAACCCTCCTTCCCCTTCGAAAACAGTGAGTAGTTTATTTTTTTATGCTATGTTTTACAAAAATCAATTTTTGCTTCCAAAATCAGTTTTGTTATGAAAGCATGGAAGGAATTGGATTTTAAAAAAGAAATAAAGATATGATATTAGCGAAGAAAGGTCGGATTTTTCATATATGATATTAGTGAAGAAAGGTCGGATATTTATATATGATATTAGTGAAGAAAGGTCGGATTTTTATATATGATACTAGAGAAGAAAGGTCGGATTTTTATATAAGATATTAAAGAAGAAAGATTGAATTTTTTGTATTTTTATAAAGAAGAAAGATTAAATTTTTGTATTTTTATAAAGAAGAAAGATTGAATTTTCATAATGAAGTAAAGATTTGATTTTTCATAAAGTAAAGCTTTGATTTTTGAGATATAAAAGGCTATGATTTTTGAAATCTAAAAAGCTATGATTTTGAATTATAAGAGAATATGATTTTTATATACAGAACTTAGAATTAAAAATATGATTTTTATATTATAGAGATAATAAAAATATGATTTTTATATTATAGAGAATAAAAATATATGAATTTTTTTATATGAAGTGCCATTATAAGAATGTGATATTTAAATTAAACATCATATTAAAAATGCAATTTTTACTATGGACAGCGGGAAAAGAACGCAATGGAATTTTGGGCATATCTAAGCCATTCAGAAATAGAGAATGGAGGAGTGGAACCCAAAGGTGAGAACTCCTCACTTTTATTTTATTTTATAGTTAAAATATTTACTAGGATGCAGACGGTGCTTAGCAGCACCTGACACCCGTCGTCTATAGGCTATGGACGGCTTGTTTGTTTTATTGATTATGTGGTGAAAATTGATTGTGTGATGTGGAATGGAGTAAAATATTTTATAGTTAAAAATATAATTTTTAATGTATATGAATAGAATAAATATTCATAAACAAATTGGACGATTTGTTTATGTACACACATTTGACTGATATTGATTGGGACGATAAATTTTACACATCGCCCAATTGCACAAATAACATTCATTATTTGTTGATTGAAACCCCAGACGAGTATTGGGATGATATTTGACATACACAAGTCCCAATAATTAGCTGTATGTCAATCGATTGGTTGACAAACTGTTATAAGCGTTGAATATTTATATTTAATGCTTATGCAGTGTAGAATGCACTTTGAATGATGGTTGACTGTATTTGATTGTTGTTGTGTACATGTGTGTATGAAATCCATATAAATCAAATTATATGGTAATTGACTGTGTCTGATTCCAGTTCAGAAAGAATGAATATTTAAATAACGAATATTTTAAAATAATGAATATTTTAAAAATAATATTCAGTAAAAGATCAAAATTTGATTTTGATGTCCGATTTGGGATAGACACGAATATATTTAAATATATATAAAGTCGTGTTGATTAGATTAATGCCATTTTAACATGAACGATATTTTTATCGATTTTAATTCATTTTTATAATGAATATCGAAAAGGAAATGATTTTGAAATATAATGATTTGGAAAATATTATCATTTATATATCGATGATATGGAATATTCAATTTTGATTAGAAATTGAATATGAAGTTGTAATTGTTTTGAAAACGAATTTAAAATGATTTATAAAATACATTTTAAATGGAAATCGAAAAAATATATATAATATATATATATTATATATAATGGCCTGAATAGAACGCACCGCGCCGTTGTTGTTCGCGAATTTCGACCATTGACTTCGAATGGACATTACGGGAGATCCGACCGTCAGATTCTCCTAAAACCAGAACCTTGGGTTCATAACGAAAAGAGCTTTCTAAAGAATATTAGAGACTTGAAATCTAACAGCTGGATTTGGAATTATGTCCAAATCAAATTTGGAAAATGTCATTGTAAGTGCAGTTCGATGGCCGTTTATGGAAATCGACTGTACGGGCCTTGATAAAAATATTAAAAATATCGATAATTTGTGTAAAATCATAACTAATGATTTGGAAAGAAATGGGATGAAAAATTCCATATTTGAAAAGATAAAAATATATTTTTATCGAAATGAACTAATTATGAACTAGAATTATGAAATCCAATATTTTTAAATAAATAAATTGGATTTGAAATGGTTTTAAAAATAACCAGAATTTCCAATATATGAATTGGAATGGATTTGAATTGAAATCATCTTTGGAATATTTTGATATTGGATTCCGTGATTATACGAATATTGTGGAGGAATTTGGAAGATATATATATATATCTTTATTCCAATATGGTATTTGTTGATTCCAGAATTTGATATTGAATGTAAGCAATATATTTTCTATTCAGAGCATTGTATTTAATATCAAATGTGGTTTTGGGGTTTGTCGTGAATGGTGTCTTCATTAACACTGTTCTTGAAACCAGTTGAGAAAAGATTAAATCTTTTTATTTAGATTTAATGAAGCATACCAATTAATTAATATTTAATTGGAATTGAATTGAAATTGGTCTTTGGGTTTATATTGAACGGTGTTTTAAATAACACTTGTTCTTTAACCCGATTAACAATGGAATGAGATTTTGGGTTGTCGTGAATGGTATCTTTAATAATACTGTTCTTAGACCCAACTGAGTTAAGAAAATCAGAAACTAACTAGAGATTAGTTAATTTGAATGGTTTTCTGGGTATTGACCTGATGTTGGTTTCAGCCTTCGGGGTTAATACTTAGGGAATTGTTCACTTGCTAAATTAAGGTTAAAGGCTGATAAAATGGAATGGGATTTTAGGTTTGTAATGAACCTTGATTTAAAGGACATTGGTTCTTTAACCCGGTTAAAGATAGGATATGATTTCCCAAGTTAAACAATCATTAATATTGATTTTTGGAAAGATTAAAACCAAGTGGAGTTTTAATGAATCTTTAATTAGATTGAAATGATCGAGAATGGAGTATCACTAGTTTTGCTCCGGGCAATAGTTAAATCTTTAATTAAATTTGGACGTAGAATGGTAATTAATTTTACCGATAACAACGTGATGTTAGATATGAAGTATTACCAGTTTTACTTCATGGGATGAATAGGTTGGGATTGAGAAATTAAACAAATGATTACTTCGGTAAGGTTCGCTAATCCCGACTAGTTTGGATAAACCATAATTTGGTTTGAATTGATATACAAAGGAAGATTAAAGAATAAATTTAAAGAATTTATCTTTGATAAAATTAATGGGAACATTTCCCAAATATAAGAATATTTGAACAAAGGAATATTCTGGATTGGAATGAGGCGTATATTGTGTTTTTATAGCACTTATTTATTATATACACGAGTTATTCATAAAGACAGGGTTTATCCCATTCTGAATAACTGATTTGACGATATGTCGAGGATGAAGACGATGGTCGAAGATCGGAGGTCTTCACATCGTTTGGATGATTACTGATGCCTTGATTGGGTTGTACACCCAAGACAAGGTAATAAGTGGTAATCGTCCTGATGTACTTGGAGATCGATAGGATATGCGAGGACCCCTCCCCTGTATTGGACATATAGGGGAGGAATAAGGTGCCTCCGGTTTTGTTTAGACCCAGAACGAACTTGTAAATGGATGTGCGTCTGACATCAGATTTCATTCTGTGTAATTGATAGACATCGGTTGCATAGCGTGAATTGCCTGTGTGGCATGCTGAGATGCACATGATCAAGGCTTCTGTTGAAAAGCAGGGCCTTATGGTTAATGATCAAAGCATGACTTTAATATAGCGTAGCTTTGTGTAGCGTTAATTCGCGAGCCTCACACCCCGGTGTGAACCAGAAACGGGAGAGGACTTCAGGGAGGACATGCGTTTCCTTCTAACTAGGAGTGGTGTCAGCGTTTTGCACGCCCTAACATTTTACTTATGTGGATGATGGATAGCGAGGTGCCTCGGTTATATCGGTCGTTCCGGGGCCAATAGTTTGGTCGGGGTATGACCAGTTGACGCACCATAGGGCGAGGAAACGCATTGTTCAGGCATTTTAATCCACTCCGTGTGGACCGGCCCTGACGATCCAAGGGTCACTCGAGCTCTGATCCTGAGACACGGGCTAGAGCATCTCGAAGTGGTAAGGATGATCCCTTGCCTTGTTTCAGAGATGGAAATCCAACTTTCAATACTTGACAATTGCGGTTTTGATTGTAGAGCCTAGTATGGCGACATAGTGGTATGGGGCACTTATGCCGTCTATGATTGATACTTATGATTGAAATTGTTTTGACACTATACACTTATAGTAATAGTAAAAGATGAAATTTCACGCACCAAGCATTTTTGGCTATTATAAGGTAAAAATTCTATCCTCCGGCTTGCGTTGCATTGTGTGATGGTCCTGAATCTTATAATAGCTTCATTTTTCTTTATTTAGCATTGCGTTTTTGTTTTATGCATTGGTATTCTTGGGAGGAAACCCGTTCCGTGTTATACGGCGTGGTCCCTGAATTTACCTAACTTTAAAATAAATATTAATAACTGTTTTAGTTCTCACATTAGTCACATGACTGACCTGGAGTTTATTGTTTTAACCTAAACTCTGGGGGTGCCCCTATTTTCTACACGGGTAGCTAGTAGTTTTGGTTTTGCAGATTTATATTCACAGGATCCTGGTTTACAGTTGGAATGATATTCGGAAAGCTCTGTATCCGTTTATCTCTTTCAGTTGTATTTTGTATTATTTTTCCGCTACATTGTGAATTGTAAATCTTTGATATTTATCGAATGTGTAATATTAATTCATACTCTGTATATTCTTATATTTTGATGAAATTGTTGTAATAAGCAATGAAATGTTCTTCTGTTTGTGTTCTGATTCGTCCTATTCTCAGACAATCTGTTTCTTTCTCTTCTCTTTGGAGACCGGGGAAGTTCGGGTCGCTTCATTTGGTATCAGGGCTTTGGTTTACAGAGCTCGGAGAACAAGACATGTTAGAACCAAATGAAATAATTCATCAGAGATTGGATTAGTAATATCCAATGGGAATGACTCGTTAGAGATGGGATCAGTAGTGTCCTAGAATGAGTCCGAAGAGTGTTATCTATAAAAACAAATTTTGTTTTGAAAATTAAACCCAATTATATGTATTTGAATATTTTATTTTATATTGATTTGGATAATCGTGTATATGAAGATTTTGCATGTACGCGTCATGAACACATATTCGAAATTTTAATATACTCGATAGATATGGAATCACACTCTAGTCGTCCGGGCATAGTTTTGATGATTGACGTGTCATCATCAATATTTATGTCGAACTCCGAAAGTGGGATATCTATATATTTCCAACTGACTGGTGTGAGAACAAAAATATAGTTAGAATATATTGTTGTGAATTGGCATCAAAAACATGATTTTTGAGTATATATATAAAAAAAATTATGAAATTGAAACGTAAATCAACTAATTGATTGTTGATCGTGTTGTTTGTTTAATTAGAATTTGAACCATTAAGCCAAATTGTATCAAATTTTGAATTGTATTGAAAATTGTTTGGAATTGCATGCATGTACATATATATTTGTGAATAGGTCATAGCAAGGAGGCTAAAGCAGAGGAATAAAATTTTTTGCTCGACAAATAGGTACATGTTTATTGTATTTCTTGGGGTTTTTGATGATTTTATGAGCCCATTGGCTAGCCGCTTGGCTGTTTCTTTTTCTTTTTGGTTGGAGAGGTCTGTGTGGCGGTTTGGGGATTTTCCCAGTGCTCCCGTACAAAGGAGGTTATAGCGAAAATTTTCGAAAATTTAGGGTGTTAGCCAGGTTCTTGAAAAAATAGAAATTCTTAGAAACTGAAAAGTTGAAGAATGAAAGCCAAACTGAAAGTTGAGTTGGTTTTTAAAACAACTTTTAGCTCCGTTCCTTTCCAGACGAAAAGATTTTAAGTGGGGGAGATTGTTACAACCCGGAAAATCAGACCAATTTAAAAATTTTATTTTGGAAATTTTAATGAATTTTGAATATTTAAAATGATTTATTTCAAATAATGACGATGAGAAATTTATTTTGAATAGAATTAGAACATATATATTTATTTGAATCATCGTCATAATATAATTATTTATTTTAATTATAAATGGAATTGAAAATAGCGCGGTAGTTTGAAAATTTGATTTCAAATTTCAAATGAATGTACAAGATTCAAAATAAACCGGATTTCAGCGAAACCAAAAATATTAGAATCTAACTGAAAATATCTTTCCAACGAATCCGAAAAACCAAAATTTCGTAGCGGGAATAAAAAGTTATGCCCAGTTGAAAAATCAGAATAGTCGCTATAGAAAAATAGCCCTTAAAAATGGAAATTTTGCAAATGACCTCCGTTTTCGACGAAACTGCTTTTGTTGGATCTGGAATGTCAAGTTATTGCTAGATTCCAAAATTCATAATTTTTGAAATCAATATGTGAGCGTGGCAAAAGAAAACGTGTTTGGTATATTTCAGTTGAATTGGATCGACCAGAAAATGGTCATTTTTCAAACGGTCTTCAAATTTGATGAAATTAGTTTTGTTAGGACCGTATTATTAATACGAAGCTAGAAATAATTTTTCTAGGATTTTTAGAATCAGTATGTGGCCCCGGTAAAGTAAAAGGTGCGTTTGAATTTAAAATATAATGATTTATATTTTAAATTTAGTGGAAACTGATCGTAACAGCCATATTGGCTTACAAAACATATCCCATTGTATTCGTAATGGGGGTAATTTGTGAAGAGCGACAGTCGTTGGGTTTCGTCTGGAGTTCAAATGTAAAGTCAACAAATTAATGAATTAAATAATAAAGTAATTATATTATTTACTTTAAGCCCTCACCCCTTTTACTTTCTCCCTTCGTTCACCGTTCAGATCTGAATTAGAAAAGAAAAAAAGAAAAAAAACTCTCGACCGCGATTCCTCCAGCCGCCATCATTCGGTGCGCCACCGCCATTCGCAGGAGAGCCTCCAACCCCCGCGCCCTCCTCCGCCTGCTCGCGCGGAACCCCTCCCCTTTCCCTTCTCCAACTCACAGAACCGCCACCCCCCATTCCATTCGAAGAAACCCTAGCTCCCCATCGATCTGCGCGCAACCACAGGTCAGACCCCTGACACCTCGATCTCCGGCCATCTGTTGCCTCCCCCAGCCTGTAGCACCCCCTGCGCGACTCCCCCAACCCTATTTCCTCTTCGAAAACAGTGAGTAGTTTATTTTTTTATGCTATGTTTTACAAAAATCAATTTTTGTTTTCAAAATCTGTTTTGTTATGGAAGCATGGAAGGAATTGGATTTTAAAAAAAAATTAAAGATATGATATTTAGCGAACAAAGGTCGGATTTTTATATATGATATTAGCGAAGAAAGGTCGGATTTTTATATATGATATTAGCGAAGAAAGGTCGGGTTTTTATATAAGATATTAAAGAAGAAAGATTGAATTTTTGTATTTTTATAAAGAATAAAGATTTAATTTTTGTATTTTTATAAAGAAGAAAGATTGAATTTTTAATTGAATTTTTATAATGAAGTAAAGATTTGATTTTTCATAAAGTAAAGCTTTGATTTTTGAAATATAAAAGGCTATGATTTTTAAAATATAAAAAGCTATGATTTTGAATTATGAGAGAATATGATTTTTATATATAGAACATAGAATTAAAAATATGATTTTAATATTATAGAGATAATAAAAATATGGTTTTTATATTATAGAGAATAAAAATATATGATTTTTGTATATGAAGTGCCATTATAAGAATGTGATTTTTAAAATAAACATCATATTAAAAATGCGATTTTTACTTTGGACAGCGGGAAAAAAACGCAGTGGAATTTTGGGCATATCCAGGCCATTTAGAAATAGAGAATGGAGGAGTAGAACCCAAGGGTAAGAACTCCACACTTTTATTTTATTTTCTAGTTAAAATATATACTAGGATGCAGATGGTGCTTAGCAGCACCCGATACCCATCGTCCACAGACCATGGACGGCTTATTTATTCGATTGATTGTGTGGTGAAAATTGATGGTGTGATGTGGAATGGAGTAAAATATTTTGTAGTTAAAAATATAATTTTTAACGTGTATATGAATAGAATAAATATTCATAAACAAATCGGACGATTTGTTTTTGTACACACATGTAACAACACGAGTTCCGACAGACCGATTTTTTTTCTTTCAAAAACCTAATCCATCACAACCCGAGTCGGGTGCTCTGGTATCCTGCAGAAAAGACAGAGACATAAAACATGTCAGAGTTCGGAAAACATCTCACAGAGGAAGGAACAAAATATAATATAATTAAAACATAACTTTACCTTAATAACAATACTGCTAAACCAATGTCCAAAGCTATACAGTCTCTATCATAAACCTAACATGCGAATGTTATGAGTAGGGGGTCAGAACATAAGTTCTGTGTGAATAAATTTAAATTACACTTCTGGATAATCCTATATATACCGCTTAGTTACATCATTAGGTTATCTGTGTTATTAGCATCCCAGGCTTACACACGTTGCACCCATCTACTCCCTAGTAGATTAACCTAATACATAGTATATGTAGCTACCCCCAACTAAGGTAGACCCCATGGTACCCTACTCGCGCGGTCTCCACCGTATCATCGTAGGAATATAGCAGTCCCTAATCCTACGCCCGAATGTCTTACGGATTTCTGTATATATGTCAACACTACGTCTGCAATGAACCACTACTTCTGTATTACGTAAGTGTTCGGACTGCCATCTTTGAACCATTCAATCGAATTAGGTTCTATCATCGAATAATGCCCTCTATATGCGATACACCACCCAAAGCAGATATGGTTGTACCTAGACTTTCCCACGTACGTATCATCAATCGTACTCGATGTCTATTACACATGTTCTCTATATGTGCGCCCGAGTCCCGTGGCAGGGCTAATCAAGGAACACGGAACTCAGTCGGGAGCTTTAAGATATCTACCGATTGTAGATGCTAAGGTCTGCTTTTACAGTGGCTATGGTCCCACTAGACCCCTCCCTTAACTAATAAAGGCACCCAAGAATATCAAGAATGAGAACTGTAACCCCGGCCCACTATGCCCTTCAATCCTATTGGCCAACCTCATCCATAACTATATAGCAAAGTATATGGTCTTTTGGAGTTCTTCGCCTTTCCGCTTTACGTACTGACTGAAGATGTTAGGTAGACGACGATTTGCTATCACAGGGCACTAATTGGTCTCGTCGAATCACGTTGGTCCATCTTAGTCTTTTGATTGCCCCTTAATTATTGCAATCAAGGCATACTCAATTGTTCGCCTATGCAGAACTAACCTCTATGAGCATAGGCGGATCATCTGCCACTCACAGAGGAATACCAAGAGTACCCTACGTCCTCGGAAGCCGCATGCTTCTTAACCCAGTCCGTTGGAGCCTACAAGAATATCTAGATGGACATGCGCTCCTATCTGTGTCTTTTGACATCCCGATGATCTAACCCTTATGGTTATTCATCCTATAACATATGGACTGGTCCAAGCGCCTCAGTCTTATATGTCATTAGACCCTATGTCTAACCATTAATTACGCGCTTGCGCCACCTCGTGAGTTTTCACATTTAACTTGGTTATCCTTATTCATTTTGTCTTTCGATTCTAATTACTAAATTTCTCTTGCTTATTAATGTTTCATATATGACTCATTGCTTGTAAGTTTCATTAATAAGCTTTGTGCCTCATTGTCCATCTTAACTTATTTCTTATATAAGTTTTTCCTCATATCAATATCCTTATTCAATTATACTTCCATCTATTGATGTCACCACAATCCTTGGTTGTTTGCTTAGTTTTCTTAACTAAGGCTTATTGCTTATTTTTCCTAACTAAGGTTTATTACTTAGTTCTCTTAACCAAGATTTACTACTTAGTTATCTTTATCGTTATTTACTTAGTTCTCATAACTATGGTCTTCTAATCATAACTCATGTTATGTTTATCAACAGATTACTCATTATCGCTTTGTAGTTTATATTCAACTTATTTTATAATATAAGTTGTCCCATTCTCTAGTCTTATTATCATCTTTCCTTGTCCCTAGGACAAGTCTACCTATTATATAACTTTCATATTTCCCCTATATGTTCATAATAGGTGGTTATCATTCCCCATTATGGCATTAATTAAGATTAACTTAACCTTTCCCATTTCTTTAACACGTTTACTTAACCCCTACCCACTTCAACTGGTTCGTAACACCACTACAGATTTAATTGGGTTAAGTATTCTAATTCATTACCATGTCCAATTATGGTTATAATGGGCTAGACCTCCCACATTAGGCCTACAACGTGTGGATGCTGGATATGCCGGTCGGGTCCGGGCAGTCTAATTCCACAGTTGAGTCTAACCTCGTGTCTTGGCCCGATTCGTATTTACATACTCAGACCTCCCACATTAGGTTCAACATTAGTGGCTGTGGGATATGCCGGTCGGGTCCGGGCAGACTTCCACCACTAATGTAACCTAACCTCATGTCATAAGTACAATTACAATTCCTAATTGTAATTACTAAACATTCCATTATTAATTAATTAATCAATTAATTAATAAATTAAACCTTACCCCATTTGAGTTGTGTTTAATTTACTATTCAAATTATAGACTTTTATGCCTCTTTTTAATTCACTTTTAATTATGCCCCATATCATAAATTAAGGCATATATATACATATGTATGTATGTATCTGTATATATATATATATATATATATATATATATTGCACCAACCTAAACCCACATATTCTCCCATTTCTGCCTAAAATTCATATTCACATACGTTTTAATTTATGTCCGAAATCACTATTTAGCCATGTCCCATTTCATACCCAAATTATTTTTATACTTATGATCAAAATTCATATCTTTAAACATAATTTGGTCAATATAGTCATACACTTACTCAAGACATTCCTTGTACATAAATATGACATTTTTCATGTGAACTGTATAATACTCCGACTTATCCAATTACATGTTCAATGTTATTCTATAAATCATATAAACGTTCAACTGGTTAAATAAACAAATTAATGATGTCATGTCATGCTAACCATTCCCATAATTTACTATATTCAAGACATGAATTCACAGATCTATTCATTTTTACGTTTCTACTTGTTACAATCGCAATTTATAGTTAAATTTGAAATTTCACAATATATATATATATATGGGAATGCTAAACGATAGCTATAACATTATCAAAAAGTCATAGTTTAAATCCACTCACCGATTATGTAACACCCCACCTCCGCCAGGGTGACTCTTGCAAGCACTCTGACTTTGGAGGGGCGTTTGAATCAGGTAAACATGCATAATGATATATCAAGGCAGAACAAGAACATATGTATATATGTAAACAGAGTAAATAACATAGATAAAACAGCGGAAGATTTCAAAACATTTCAAAACAAGTCTGGTACAACATAGCTTTCCAAATAAACAAGTCTAGATAAAACAACATCAACTGAAAAACTGAAATAAATAAGTGTTATCCCCAATTAAGTGGTAACCATAGCTAGCTTCATGTCGAAACCGTACATGAGCTGAAATCCCACAAGCAAGCAATCCGAAATCCAAGCTAAGCTCCAGTATTCTCTCCCTGAGAACCTGGGGGGGGGGGAAACGGAAGAAAAGAGGCGAAAGAAAACAGGTCAGTCAAAAAGACTGAGTAAGCCCTACTACAATCAATGTAAACTGATAAAGTTAACTGGCATGAGCAGCAGGGATGAACATAAGGATAACAATATACTAGCATGATGATTAACTAACAAGGTAGATAAAGGTGTCATCGCATAATCAGGATTAAGGTTTTGCACCACAGGTGTACTAGCAAACTAACATGACTTGAATAAACAAGTATTGATCCCTTGGCCCAAGCTTTGGCCCAATAACATGAAATGACCCTAATACAAGGTCCAACCAAACGGTCTAGTCGATCGGCTCCCTAAGCCTAACTCGTCACATGTTGGTGTCAATACGGCCCAATCATAATTGTAGTCGAACTGTGCCGGGTCCACCCTTCGGGTGTATCAAGCCCTAGGGTGTCAACCCCTGGACACCATGAACATGAGTGCACAGTCCCGATCTACTGGTACCCGTGCATGTTTTCTCCGGCTACGGACTATGTGCACGACCAGAGTCCGCCCGGAACTACACCGGCGTACCCTCTGCCGTCGCTTTTGGTCACTTACCTCCAGTCCAGTAATCGTGCCCCCACCCTAGCCTAGTCCCTAGGGTCATGATGATACTAACTTGGGATTACTGCTGGAGTGGGCCCCCATTGCTAGGATTTTTCTAGTGGGTTAAGTACGGTTTAACCCTCTTGCTAATCCTGGATTAACTTGGTTAAGTGTAACGATGAGTTCACGACTTAACCCCGATTAATCTACCAAGCCCAAATTGGTTAAGTATTAAGTGGACCATGACTTAACCCTAATCACGAGGCATTAATTAATTTAATGCGCCTTAACCTCTCACATTAGACCTTGTTGTGGTTACTAGTTAAGCCGGGCGGGTCCGGGTAGCTTTACACCACAACTTGGTCTAACCTCGGGTTCAAGGTACAACATGACCAACTTTTCACATTGGGTCCTATTGTTTGTAGCAACTAGTTAAGCCGGTCGGTTCCGGGTAGGTTTACGCTACAAACTCAACCCAACCTCGAGTTGGCCACACTTATCTTTTCTAAGTGTCATGTCCATCATGTTTCCAAAACATGTTACAAGTTTTCAAGCAATTGGGTAGACCTAACTTAGTAGGTAAATTCCCAATGGGTAGACCTAACTTAATAGGTAAATTCCCAAGCTTATGTTTTATGTCTTTTAAGTTTACCCAACCCCAAACGCAATCCCATCGCTTACATATCGCAATAGCGCATAAAGGATAGAAAGAGGGAACTTGGCATAATCATGACATAAAGGTATTGAAGCCACAAGCTTAACATGGTGGCATATGAAATGTTCATATGTTCATACACTTGCATATTACATTTTTAGGCCTCAAAAGCATGCATAAAACCAAACTTAGCATATTGGTGATACATGGTGCTAAATGACATGTAGAGATGGCCATAAGTTCGCATTTAGCCTCACATGCAAGTTATCATAAGAGATATGATAACTTACATGTTGCTAAAATGCAACCTTTGGCATAAAGCTTAAAGCTTTATGTTCATAAACCCAAAATAAGCTTGCATAACATGATAGCATGAACAAAATGTTCAACCCAAACTTGCATAACATAACTTGGCATACTTGCATATAAACTTGCATATCACAACATGATAAACTTGCATATAAACTTGCATATCACAACATGATAAACTTGCATATCATACATTTAACTTTGGAGTTTAAGTATGAAAGTAGAATAGGGCTTACAATGCTTAAGAAGTCACAAAAATATGACAAAGCCCTTATGAAATCAATTAAACCCAAAATGCAAGCAAAACCCTTGAGCCAAAATGATCATGACTCTTTCTTTATGATGCAAATATATAAACTTGACTTGAATGCAAGCTAATGTGCTGATACAAGTTTGAAAACACTTGTATGCATGGAAAATCACTTAGGAATTTATTTAGGAATTTTATGAAGAGAGTGGAGGCCATGAGAGGATTGATTTTGCCATAGTTTAGTTGTATTAATGAATAATGATGATTTAGGGTAGGTTAGGGTCTTATTTATAGATTAGGCATGTGTTTTAGGCCATAGGATTAAACCTAGATTCAATCCAAGCCATCAAAGCATGTCTTGGGGAAGAAGTCAAGTGTAGGAACCATCTAGGGCCTTTAGATTAAAGATGAACCATGAGAATCATTCAAATGCAAAATCTGCATTTGAGCGAATCGGCCCACGGGTTGACAGCCAAACACCCTGGATTAACCCCTAGTCGACCCAGCGGGCTTGGGTCGACCTCAAAAATCGGCCGGTTCGGTTATTCCCCTCTCCCAATTCGCTGTTTTGAACATTTTTGTATATTTATTTATTTAATTTTCAATTATATATATATATATATATCAATATATATATATTTCTCTGCGCAACCCATTTCACTTAATTAAGTATACTTTAATTTGGGAATTTTTCGTGAAACTTCGCGAGGCCATATCTTGGTCATACAGACTCCGATTTTCGAAAACTCGGACTCTATTTCGCGTATTTTTCCGAGACGAACGCAATGGCATAGCCCGTTTCCCTTGATTCAGATTTTACAGTTTAATTCTGCCTCCATTTATGTTATAACATGTTATTCAAAAATACGGGTTGTTACATTCTTCCCTCCTTAAAGGATTTCGTCCCCGAAATCTCCAAGTTAGGAAGAACGTATCCTACCATCCATCATCCATCTACTCAAAACATCATCCACGAGCAATCATTGTCCTTAAAAGGTTCTAAATGCTGTATGATCATATGCAAAGGTGTGTGTATATGTACTTATCTAATGCGAAAATCAGGAGGTTACTGATTCAGTAAACCCCTTTAATGCAAAATATGTTAGTGAAATGAGTCCATATGTTTGCAAATTCCTAACATAATTTATAATCTCTACATGAGTGCACATAACATTCATCCATATGCAACATCCACGTGATAGCATAACAAGTTTTCATCCATGAATAAGCATAAACACTCATGCATATGCGGTATGAAAGTGTGTGAGCCGATCTTAGTGCCTAACGTGTATTATGCATCCACGAGTATCCACTTGCAAACACTTGCAACCACTTGCAACCATCAAGCATAACATGTTTCAAACACATGTTTCATCCAAAGGGTTTCTACCTAAGGTTCTCATGACAAGATTAACACGATAAACTAGATAAACATGGATAGCAAATAGAAAGATATGCTAACAAAGAAAAGAGATTGAGAGTTTACCCTCAAAAAGGAATGGATAAAGCCCACGCATCTTCTCCTCGGTTTCCCAAGTTGCGTCTTCTTCGGCTTCACCCCATTGAACCTTCACCAATTTGACCTCTCGATTCCTTAGCTTCTTGGTCTCCGTCCCCAAGATACGAATCGGATCTCTCCTCAAGGTAGCCTCTTTCTCCACTTCTACATCTTTTAGAACACTTGGCTCAACAACCTCTGCTGATTCATGTAAACACTTCCGGAGATGCGAGACATGAAAAACATCGTGTACTCCAGCAAGCTTCTCGGGCAACTTCACTCTATAAGCCATCTGCCCGATCCTCTCTATAATAGGGAATGGTCCAACAAACCTCGGTGCCAACTTCCCAATAGCTCCAAATCGGACCACATTCCGCAAAGGAGAAACCTTCACGAAAACCATATCCCCAACATCAAACTCCAAATCCGTTCTTCGCTTATCAGCATAGGATTTCTGTCGGTCTTGGGCCGCTTTCATCCGTCTCCGAATCAACTCGATCTTCTAGGATGTATCTCTGATCATATCAGGCCCAAGTATAAGCTCATCTGTAGTCTCCCACCAACATGTAGGCGACTTGCACGACCTCCCATATAAAGCTTCAAATGGTGCCATCCCTATGCTTGCCTGATAACTGTTATTATATGCAAACTCAACAAGAGGAAGATGGTCTTCCCAAGTACCACCAAAATCCAGAATACAAAGCCTCAACAGATCCTCGAGTACCCTATTCACCCTTTCGGTTTGATCGTCCGTCTGTGGGTGATAAGCCGTACTTAGATTCAACCTTATGCCCATAGTTTCTTGCAAGCTATTCCAGAATTGACTTGTAAAGATTGGGTCACGGTCACTGACTATACTAGAAGGGACTCCATGTAGTCTCACAATCTCACGAAGATATACAGACGCTAGCCAAGATGCGGTCCTCTTGCTCTTCACTGGAATGAAATGAGCACTCTTCGTAAGTCTATCCACAATAACCCAAATGCTCGTATTCCCTTTCCTTGACCTTGGTAGCCCATCGATAAAATCCATGGAAATACTCTCCCACTTCCATAGTGGAACGTC
Organism: Allium sativum; assembly: GCA_030737875.1. NCBI lineage: Eukaryota > Viridiplantae > Streptophyta > Magnoliopsida > Asparagales > Amaryllidaceae > Allium > Allium sativum. Next base: position 400,863,238 of record CM060922.1, on the reverse strand, counting down.
TAGAGGATGCAATAGCCCACCGGGCTTCTTTGACTCGGCCTTAACTTGCTGGCAAATGATACATCTAGAGACAAATTCTGCCACATCCTTCTTCATCCCAGGCCAAAAGAAAATGCGCTTCATATCTTTATACATCTTATCTCCGCCTGGATGTATAGTCAACTTAGAGTGATGCGCTTCCTCAAGAACTCTTCTTACTAGATCTTCTACCATTGGAACACATAACCTTCCGTCTCTCCTCAGCCAACCCTTGTCATCAATAGAATATCGAGCGAGATGACTAGACGTCTCTCCTCGAATTAGCTTATCCATAATCTCAACTATCTGAGGGTCTTCTCTCTGCGAAGCCCCAACTTGATCAAGAAGGGTAGGTCTGAGTTCCAGAGATGCTAAAGAACCGGTCATCGACTCAATCGCCAAAGAGAAATCAAAGGTTGCCACATACTCTAAATTCTTCATCTCAACGAATAGAGGACTTAGGGTCAACCTTATTCTACTCAATGCATCTGCTACCACATTCCCCTTGCCAGGGGTATAAGCTATCTCAAAATCGTAGGACGCCAAGAATTCCATCCATCTTTGTTGCCTCAGATTCAGATCCTTCTGAGAAAAGAGATACTTCAATGACTTGTGATCGGTATAAAGCTCAAATCTTTCTCCCAGAAGATAATGGCGCCAAGCCTTGAGTGCATATACTATTGCTGCCAACTCTAAGTCATGAGTGGGATAATTCTTCTCATGCACTTTGAGTTGTCTACCGCCAAAGCATATCACTCTTCCTTCTTGCATAAGAACAGCTCCTAACCCCGTGCCACATGCATCGGTGTATACGGTAAATAACTTCCCTCCATCGGGCAAAGCTAGAACAGGTGCTGATGTGAGAGCTCTCTTGAGCTTCTGAAAAGCAAGCTCGCATTCTATGCTCCAAGCAAAAACTAAATTCTTCTTCGTCAATTTAGTGAGAGGAGCGGATATCTTTGCGAAGTCCTTGATGAACTTCCGGTAAAAACCCGCAAGACCTAGAAAACTTCTCACTTCGGTTGCATTCCTTGGAGTCTTCCAATCCTGAACTGCTACTACCTTAGCGGGATCCACCGCTAAGCCTTGCTTAGATACTATATGCCCAAGGAATCTAACTTCCCTTCTCCAAAAGTGACACTTGGAGAACTTGGCCTTCAACTGATGCGCTCTAAGCGTATCCATCACCTCCATGAGATGCCTTGCGTGCTCTTCCTCATCCTTAGAGAAGATCAGAATATCATTTACGAAGACCACGACAAACTTGTTCAAGAACTCCCTGAACACCCTACTCATCAAGTCCACGAAATATGCGGGTGCATTAGTCAAGCCGAACGGCATGACAAGCCATTCGAAGAATCCATCTGGAGTTCTGAACGCAGTCTTGTCTATACTATCTTCAGCTACCCTGAGCTGATGGAACCCCGTAGCAAGATCAAGCTGAGAGAAAACAGAAGCACCGACAAGCTGGTCAAAGAGATCATCAATCCTCGGTAACGGGTGTCTGTTCTTCTTAGTCAGCTTATTCAACTCTCGATAGTCAACGCAAAGTCGGAGAGAACCATCCGCCTTGGTAGCAAATACCACAGGCACTCCCCATTCAGATATACTTCGTCTAATGAAGTTCTTCTCAAGCAACTCTTTGACTTGCTTACTTAGCTCCCGCCTTTCACGCGGAGCCATGTGCCGAACGGGCAAAGAAACAGGCTTTGCATTATCCACTAGATAAATGCGGAAATCAATCTCTCGCTTAGGGGGCAACCCCCTAACTTCATCGAAAACATCCGGATACTCTCGAACCACTCTCACAGACTGAAGAGTTTCCATTGACGAGTCGAGTGATTCCAGATAGCACAACATGACGGGACCTCTCGGATCACAAGAAATCTCTAGGGTGTTTCCGAGGCGAGTCACGAGCCTCACAACCCTATGCTCACAATCAAGAATGGCTCCATATCTGGACAGCCAATCCATGCCCGATATCAATCCGTATCCCCTAAAATCAAGAACATAAGCACTGCACAAGAACTCTACACTCAGTATAGAGATCCTCAAATCCCCACATATCATAGACAAATGGGCGGAACCCCCAATAGGATTTGAGACACAGACGGGATCATCTACCAAGCTAGTACTAAGGTGCAAACTATCAACAAGATCAGATGAGATAAAGCTATGCGATGCACCAGAATCAAACAAGGTACGAACTGGAAAATCAGAAATATATACAAGGCTCTCAACAGAAATACTACCTCGATCGGGAACTGGAGCGACATTGAGAGCATGAACTTGCCCTCCTGAAGGTCCAGCACGCTGAGTCTGACCCTGGCTTTGCCCTTGCTTCCTCGGGCAATCCTTACTGAAATGTCCAGTCTCACCGCAGAAAAAGCATTCACCATTCTTCCTTTTCCTCTTCTTACAATCCTTAATAAGATGCCCAACTGAACCGCAATAATGGCACTTCCCCTTGTTGTTCTTGCCCTTGTTGTTCTTCCCCTTGTTGCCTTGACTCTTGTTCTGATTGCCTTGACTGCTCTGACCACTTGGATTACCCTGATTTCCTTTTCCCTGGGAATCAGTCTTCTTGGCTTGAGTATCATTCATCTTGGTTTCTTTCTTGACATCTCCCTGAAGTAACGCCATATCAACCAAACTCTCAAACGTGGCCCCATGGGGAATATGTGACATAGCTAATCCCTGCAACGGCTCATTCAATCCTCTAGCAAAACGAAGAGCCTTCTTCTGAGGAGTATTCACCATATCCAAGCCAAAACGAGCTAACTGATTGAACTTGTTCACATATTCTTTGACAGACATATCTCCTTGTTTCAAAGTTATGAACCTCTCCATTTGCAGATTCTCCTCAGCAGAAGATAGAAACTTAAGCATGAACCTTGCCCTGAAATCGGCCCAAGTCTCAACAGGCCTAGTACCATTGGTGACTTCCCACCAATAAGCGGCTTCATCCTTCATAAGCCAAACCGCCAACAAGAGCTTCCTCTGATCGTCTATCCCAAAGATAGCAAATAAATCCTCGGTCTCTTTCAACCAATTTCTGGCCTCTACAAAAGTCTCAGTGCCTTGAAAGTTCTTGCCACCCATTGCTTTGAAATCTTTGCAAGTCTTTGCGAAGTCCACTTGAGGATGCTGAGGGGGAGGAGGAAGAGGAACCTCAGCGACAGGAGGAGGAGGAACATTAACCACCGGAGGAGGAGGAGGAGGAACATTAACTACCGGAGGAGGAGGAGGAGGAACATCTGCGGGGCCGGCTTCGGTCGCCCTAGCCTCCAAAAGTCTCCTATACCAAACAGGTACGTGTACTCCCTCCGGAATAGCAAAGTTATCGGCCATACTGAAAACGAAGAAAAAGACAGATTCAGAATGGAGAAAAACGAAGGAATTTTGCTAATGGCTTTTTGGGGAATAGCCTTTAAAATAAACTAGACTTTTCTTTGGAAAATACTTTATACTTGGTTTTGAAAATAGTTTTCCAAAAGTTTTCTAAAAACCTTTTTGTTCCTTCTCGTAAACCATATGCTCTAATACCAAATGTAACACCCCACCTCCGCCAGGGTGACTCTTGCAAGCACTCTGACTTTGGAGGGGCGTTTGAATCAGGTAAACATGCATAATGATATATCAAGGCAGAACAAGAACATATGTATATATGTAAACAGAGTAAATAACATAGATAAAACAGCGGAAGATTTCAAAACATTTCAAAACAAGTCTGGTACAACATAGCTTTCCAAATAAACAAGTCTAGATAAAACAACATCAACTGAAAAACTGAAATAAATAAGTGCTATCCCCAATTAAGTGGTAACCATAGCTAGCTTCATGTCGAAACCGTACATGAGCTGAAATCCCACAAGCAAGCAATCCGAAATCCAAGCTAAGCTCCAGTATTCCCTCCCTGAGAACCTGTGGGGGGGGGGGGGGAAACGGAAGAAAAGAGGCGAAAGAAAACAGGTCAGTCAAAAAGACTGAGTAAGCCCTACTACAATCAATGTAAACTGATAAAGTTAACTGGCATGAGCAGCAGGGATGAACATAAGGATAACAATATACTAGCATGATGATTAACTAACAAGGTAGATAAAGGTGTCATCGCATAATCAGGATTAAGGTTTTGCACCACAGGTGTACTAGCAAACTAACATGACTTGAATAAACAAGTATTGATCCCTTGGCCCAAGCTTTGGCCCAATAACATGAAATGACCCTAATACAAGGTCCAACCAAACGGTCTAGTCGATCGGCTCCCTAAGCCTAACTCGTCACGTGTTGGTGTCAATACGGCCCAATCATAATTGTAGTCGAACTGTGTCGGGTCCACCCTTCGGGTGTATCAAGCCCTAGGGTGTCAACCCCTGGACACCATGAACATGAGTGCACAGTCCCGATCTACTGGTACCCGTGCATGTTTTCTCCGGCTACGGACTATGTGCACGACCAGAGTCCGCCCGGAACTACACCGGCGTACCCTCTGCCGTCGCTTTTGGTCACTTACCTCCAGTCCAGTAATCGTGCCCCCACCCTAGCCTAGTCCCTAGGGTCATGATGATACTAACTTGGGATTACTGCTGGAGTGGGCCCCCATTGCTAGGATTTTTCTAGTGGGTTAAGTACGGTTTAACCCTCTTGCTAATCCTGGATTAACTTGGTTAAGTGTAACGATGAGTTCACGACTTAACCCCAATTAATCTACCAAGCCCAAATTGGTTAAGTATTAAGTGGACCATGACTTAACCCTAATCACGAGGCATTAATTTATTTAATGCGCCTTAACCTCTCACATTAGACCTTGTTGTGGTTACTAGTTAAGCCGGGCGGGTCCGGGTAGCTTTACACCACAACTTGGTCTAACCTCGGGTTCAAGGTACAACATGACCAACTTCTCACATTGGGTCCTATTGTTTGTAGCAACTAGTTAAGCCGGTCGGTTCCGGGTAGGTTTACGCTACAAACTCAACCCAACCTCGAGTTGGCCACACTTATCTTTTCTAAGTGTCATGTCCATCATGTTTCCAAAACATGTTACAAGTTTTCAAGCAATTGGGTAGACCTAACTTAATAGGTAAATTCCCAATGGGTAGACCTAACTTAATAGGTAAATTCCCAAGCTTATGTTTTATGTCTTTTAAGTTTACCCAACCCCAAACGCAATCCCATCGCTTACATATCGCAATAGCGCATAAAGGATAGAAAGAGGGAACTTGGCATAATCATGACATAAAGGTATTGAAGCCACAAGCTTAACATGGTGGCATATGAAATGTTCATATGTTCATACACTTGCATATTACATTTTTAGGCCTCAAAAGCATGCATAAAACCAACTTAGCATATTGGTGATACATGGTGCTAAATGACATGTAGAGATGGCCATAAGTTCGCATTTAGCCTCACATGCAAGTTATCATAAGAGATATGATAACTTACATGTTGCTAAAATGCAACCTTTGGCATAAAGCTTAAAGCTTTATGTTCATAAACCCAAAATAAGCTTGCATAACATGATAGCATGAACAAAATGTTCAACCCAAACTTGCATAACATAACTTGGCATACTTGCATATAAACTTGCATATCACAACAAGATAAACTTGCATATAAACTTGCATATCACAACATGATAAACTTGCATATCATACATTTAACTTTAGAGTTTAAGTATGAAAGTAGAATAGGGCTTACAATGCTTAAGAAGTCACAAAAATATGACAAAGCCCTTATGAAATCAATTAAACCCAAAATGCAAGCAAAACCCTTGAGCCAAAATGATCAAGACTCTTTCTTTATGATGCAAATATATAAACTTGACTTGAATGCAAGCTAATGATGCTCATACAAGTTTGAAAACACTTGTATGCATGGAAAATCACTTAGGAATTTATTTAGGAATTTTATGAAGAGAGTGGAGGCCATGAGAGGATTGATTTTGCCATAGTTTAGTTGTATGAATGAATAATGATGATTTAGGGTAGGTTAGGGTCTTATTTATAGATTAGGCAAGTGTTTTAGGCCATAGGATTAAACCTAGATTCAATCCAAGCCATCAAAGTATGTCTTGGGGAAGAAGTCAAGTGTAGGAACCATCTAGGGCCTTTAGATTAAAGATGAACCATGAGAACCATTCAAATGCAAAATCTGCATTTGAGCGAATCGGCCCACGGGTTGACAGCCAAACACCCTGGATTAACCCCTAGTGGACCCAGCGGGCTCGGGTCGACCTCAAAAATCGGCCGGTTCGGTTATTCCCCTCTCCCAATTCGCTGTTTTGAACATTTTTGCATATTTATTTATTTAATTTTCAATTATATATATATATATATATATATCAATATATATATATCAATATATATATATTTCTCTGCGCAACCCATTTCACTTAATTAAGTATACTTTAATTTGGGAATTTTTCGTGAAACTTCGCGAGGCCATATCTTGGTCATACGGACTCCGATTTTCGAAAACTCGGACTCTATTTCGCGTATTTTTTCGAGACGAACGCAATGCCATAGCCCGTTTCCCTTGATTCAGATTTTACAGTTTAATTCTGCCTCCATTTATGTTATAACATGTTATTCAAAAATACGGGTTGTTACAGATTAAAGAACGGATCTTGAATTCTGGGATCTGATTTCTAAATTTGAATAGCTAATCCTTTGATGTAGAATTCAATTCTTATTATCCAATTCGTGAACTCTAATTTGAAAGCTCTAATTTGATTGTTGTCTTAAAAACTCTAATTTGATTTGATTTGATTTGATGGTAGGCTAGGTTAGATTAGAGTTGAGAAGCATGGTGACGCCATTACTTTGATTAATGAATTTAGGGTTAGGTCTAGGTGTGTTTATATAGGTGCTCAAGACCTTATCGTACAGGCAACGCTGAGTCAGCATTGTACCCAGTTAAGAAAATAGCTCAGGTTCGCAGATGAATCTAGCCAAATCTTAGTGTACACGCAGTGCTGAGTCAGCATTGAACCCAGTTAAGAAAATAGCCCAGGTTCGCAGATGAATCTAGCCAAATCTTATCGTACACGCAGTGTTGAGTCAGCATGGGTCCCACTAGTTGTTTTGGCGCAGAAATTTGAATTTCGAACTTTTGAATTTCTAGAATTTAATTAACTTTTTTATTCACATGAAATATTCTTATTTGTATACAATTCCTCTAGCGACCATTTTACGTGTATATATATACGCACAACTTTCATTTTATTTTCAAAATTCAAAGGATGTTGCACCGTTATTTGATTCTTGCCATATTTCATTGACTGTAGCCTTATCTTGAAATTTTATCTTTCGTATACATATATTTATGCATATATGTATATATATATATATATATATATATATATATATATATTCTCATATATATACATATATTTTCTTTATTTCCTTATATGTACGTTCTTATCCTTTCAAATTTTGAATTTGTATACGTACTTATATATGCATGTTCAGTTGGCCCTCTCTAAAACAAAGATAAAAATTATGCCGCCGCCGAGGTTCAAACCACTGGCCTCTATGTTACAAATCAATGTCTTAACCAACTGAGCTATGAAGTCTTTTATAAATAAGTCTTAGAACAATGATAATTATTGTTCTCTCCTTACTTCTCTTTTTCATGTTAGTTACAATACTTAAACTAAACCATTGGATGAATCTTTTTCTTTTCTTTTTCTTTTAATGTTAATGCATTATGTTTATAAATCAGTGCATGCAACATATTTACATTGCATGCAACCAATCCTTTCTTTCTTTCAATGCATGCATTACGTTTTTCTCCTTTTTTTCAGTGCATGTATTTATTACATGCAATCCTTATTTTATTATTTATTTTATATTTTAATTTGTTTGTGTGTATATATATATATACATATATATCTTGTACGTATACAAACTTCGAACCTTAACGACTTCTTCATACGGTGTCCGATTTACGCAAACCAAGTGTCCATCTAAACCAGAATTTCGAGGCGGACGCAATGGTGATGTCTGTTCTACTTAATTCCTGATATTTAAATTAAGTATTTTTATTTTATTATCTCTTCTATTACAAATATCGTTAACGTATTAATTTTTCCGTTTCTTCCACTAATTTAAATTGCACTTCACCATTATTTATATATCTATGTATGTGTATATATATATACACACATTTTTAATTATCTTAAAAAATGCGGGGTGTTACAACACATTTGACTGATATTGATTGGGACGATAAATTTTATACATCGCCCAACTGCATAAATAAAATTCATAATTTATTGATTGAAACCCCACACGTGCATTATGATGATATATGACATACGCTAGTCCCAATAATTAGTTGTATGTTAATCGATTGGTTGACAGACTGTTATAAGCGTTGAATATTTATATTTAATGCATGTGCAGTGTAGAATGCACTTTGGATGATGGTTGACTGTATTTGATTGTTGATGTGTACATGTGTGTATAAAATCATATAAATCAAATTATATGGTAATTGACTGTGTCTGATTCTAGTTCAGAAAGAATGAATATTTTAAAATAATGAATATTAAAATAATGAATATTTTAAAAATAATATTCAGTAAAAGATCAAAATTTGATTTTGGTGTCCGATTTGGGATGGACACGAATACATTTAAATATATATAAAGCCGTGTTGATTAGATTAACGCCATTTTGACGTGAACGATATTTTTATCGATTTTTTTTCATTTTTATAATGAATATCGAAAAGTAAATGATTTTGAAATATAATGATTTGGAAAATATTATCATTTATATATCGATGACATGAAATATTCAATTTTGATTAGAAATTGAATATGAAGTTGAAATCATTTTGAAAACGAATTTAAAATGATTTATAAAATATGTTTTAAATGGAAATCGACGAAATATATATGATATATGTATTATATATATAATGGCCAAAATAGAACGCGCTGCGCCGCGGTAGTTCGCGAATTTCGACCATTGACTTCCAATGGACATTACGGGAGATCCGACCGTCGGATTCTCCTAAAACAGGAACCGTTTGGTTCATATCAAAAAGAGATTTATATAGAATATTAGAGATATGAAATCTAATGGTTGGATTTAGAATTATGTCCAAATTAAATTTGGAAAAGATCGTTGTAAGTGCAGTTCGATGGCCATTTATGGAAATCGACAATACGGGCCTTGATAAAATTATTAAAAATATCGATAATTTGTGTAAAATCATAACTAATGATTTGGAAAGAATTGGGATGAAAAATTCCATATTTGAAAAGATAAAAATATATTTTTATCGAAATGAACTAGTTATGAACTAGAATTATGAAATCCAATATTTTTAAATAAATAAATTGGATTTGAAATGGTTTTAAAAATAACCAGAATTTCCAATATATGAATTGAAATGGATTTGAATCGAAATTATCTTTGGAATAGTTCGATATTGGATTCCGTGATTATATGGATATTGTGGAGAAATTTGGAAGATATATATATATATATATTGTTATTCCAACACGGTATTTGTTAATTCCAGAATTTGATATTGAATGTAAGCCGATATATTTTCTATTCAGAGCCTTGTATTTAATATCAAATGTGGTTTTGGGGTTTGTCGTGAATGGTGTCTTCATTAACACGGTTCTTGAATTATTTAGATTTAATGAAGTATACCAATTAATTAATATTTAACTGGAATTGAATTGAAATTTGTCTTTGGGTTTATCGCGGGCGGTGTTTTAAATAACACTTATTCTTTAACCCGATTAACAATGGAATGATATTTTGGGTTGTCATGAATGGTATCATGAATAATACTGTTCTTAGACCCAACAGAGTTAAGAAAATCAGAAACTAACTAGAGATTAGTTAAGTTGAATGGTTTCCTGGGTATTGATCTGATGTTGATTTCGGCCTTCGGGGTTAATACTTAGGGAATTGTTCACTTGCTAATTTAAGGTTAAAGGCAAATAAAATGCAATGGGATTTTGGGTTTATAGTGAACCGTGTTTTAAAGGACATTGGTTCTTTAACCCAGTTAAAGGCAGGATATGATTTCCCAAGTTAAACAATCATTAATATTGATTTTTGGGAAGATTAAAACCAAGTGGAGTTTTAATGAATCTTTAATTTGATTGAAATGATTGAGAATGGAGTATCACTAGTTTTGCTCCAGGCGATAGTTAAATCTTTAATTAGATTTGACTTTAGAATGGTAATTAATTTTACTGATAACACCGTGGTCTTAGATATGAAGTATTACCAGTTTTACTTCATGGGATGAATAGGTTGGGAATGGGAAATTAAACAAATGATTACTTCAGTAAGGTGCGTTAATCTCGACTAGTTTGGATAAACCATAATTTGGTTTGAATTGATATTCAAAGGAAGATTAAAGAATAAATTTAAAGAATTTATCTTTGATAAAATTAATGGGAACATTTCCCAAAGTATAAGAATATTTGAATAAAGGAATATTCTGGATTGGAATGAGGTGTATGTTGTGTTTTTATAGCAATTATTTATTATATACGCGAGTTATACAGAAAGAATGGGTTTATCCCATTCTGAATAACTGATTTGACGATATGTCGAGGATGAAGACGGTGGTCGAAGACCGGAGGTCTTCACATCGTTTAGCTGATTACTGATGTCTTGATTGGGCTGTACACCCAAGACAAGGTAATAAGTGGTGATCGTCCAGACGTACTTGGAGATCGACCGGATAAGCGAGGACCTCTCCCCTGTATTGGACATATGGGGGAGGAATAAGGTGCCTCCGGTTTCATTCAGACCCAGAACGAACTTGTTAATGGATGTTTGTCTGACATTGGATTTCATTCTATGTGATTGATAGACATCGGTTGCATAACGTGAATTGCCTGTGTGGCATGCTGAGATGCAAATGATCAAGGCTTCTGTTGAGAAGCAAGGTCTTGTGGTTGATGATCAAAGCACGGCTTTAATATAGCGTAGCTTTGTGTAACATTAATTCGCGAGCCTCACACCCCGGTGTGAACCAGAAACAGGAGAGGACTTCAGGGAGGACATGCGTTTCCTTCTAGCTAGGAGTGGTGTTAGCGTTTTGTCCGCACTGACATCTTACTTATGTGGATGATGGATAGCGAGGCGCCTCGGTTATATCGGTCATTCCGAAGCCGATAGTTTGGTCGGGATATGACCAGTTGACGCCCCATAGGGCGGGGAAACGCATTGTTCAGGCATTTTAATCCACTCCGTGTGGACTGGCCCAGACGATCTAAGGGCCACTCGAGCTCTGATCCTGAGACACGGGCTAGAGCGTCTTGAAGCGGTAAGGACGATCCCTTTCCTTGGTTCACAGATGGAAATCCAACTTCCAATACGTGACAATTGCGGTTTTGATTGTAGAGCCTAGTATGGCGACATAGTGGTATGGGGCACTTATTCCGTCTATGATTGATACTTATGATTGAAATTGTTTTGACACTATACACTTATAGTAATAGTAAAAGATGAAATTTCACATACCAAGCATTTTTGGCTATTATAAGGTAAAAACTCTATCCTCTGGCTTGCGTTGCATCGTGTGATGGGATCTGAGTCTTATAATAGCTTCAATGTTCTTTATTTAGCATTGCGTTGTTGTTTTATGCACTGGTATTCTTGGCAGGAAACCCGTTCTGTGTTGTACGGCGAGGTCCTTGGATTTACCTAACTTTAAAATAAAGATTAATAACTTTTTAGTTCTCACTCGAGTCACATGACTGACCTGGAGTTTATTGTTTTAACCTAAACTCTGGGTGCCCCTATTTTCCACCCGGGCAGCTAGTAATTTTGGTTTTGCAGATTTATATTCAATGAATCCTAGTTTACAGCTCGAATGATATTCGAAAGCTCTGTATCCGTTTATCTCTTTCAGTTGTATTTTGTATTATTTTTCCGCTGCATTGTAAATTGTAAATCTATGATATTTATCGAATGTGTAATATTAATTCATACTCTGTATATTCTTGTATTCTGATGAAATTGTTGTAATAAGCATTGAAATGTTCTTCTGTTTGTGTTCTGATTCATCCTGTTCCCAGACAATCCGTTCTTTCTCTACTCTTCGGAGACCGGGGAAGTTCGGGTCGCTTCACAATGGTTACATCTCTATCTCAAAGAAACCGAAAGCAATGTATCCCAAAAACAATAAATTTAAAGAATTTATTCAATAGGATTTGACGATCACAATGGTACTTAAAAAAGCTACCATATTTTCAATTTATCTCCTAGTTAACATGATATTTACATAATATAAATATGTAAATAAATAAACAATTACTAGCTAACAACTAATATAACACTTATTCAATATAAATTAATTAGCATAAATAGAATATCAAACTTACTATAATAGTATAACGAGAGCTTATTCTGCTAACATGACGTCAAATTAGAATAAGTTCATTCAATTTGTAAACGATGTTTACTTGACCAAATAGATAACACCAACTATATGATTTGAATTATTTTCTCATATTTAAGCAGTGTAATCAAATCAATATTATTCAACCATTCGCATACGATCAAATACTTACGGTTGTGGGTGTTATCAAATCAATGACTAGATTTCTTCCTTCTTCAATGGGGATTATGTTTTCTTAGTCGCCTCTATCATTTTTTTGCATTCCTTTTTTCATCACCTTTCCTTTCTTCCCTTCGCTCTCTCTTTCCCTATGCTTAGCTTTTCTCATCGTGGATTGGAGCACCTACTCTTTTCCATACTTCCTCAATTTCCTCTCCCTTCGGATCTACTTTCCGGACGTCGCTTCAACTTGAGGTAATCCGGTAGCTTGCCGGCATCAATATCCTCTTTTGCCTATGCTTAATTCATTCCACTTGCCTTCCCAGTCATCGGGGTTACCTACATAGCAGGTTGTGGATCTGGAATCAGCTACGTGTTTGGTGTCGTGCATTTGTTAGGCCTAGTTTCTACTATTCACGTCTGTTACCCGACGTAGTAGTTAGTATTTTTGGTTGGAGACCCTTCTTCATGTTGGATTTGGTTGTCACATGTTTTTTTCCTTCCATTTTTCCTTGTCTAAACATTGCTCATTTAGTAAAAGTGATTACTTGTAACAGTAGTCAGTTTCAGGTTGTGGATGACTAACGAATAGATTGTCAAAGCGAGGCACTTTTTTGACTTCGTAAGTTTGCGCTTATTTGGAAGAAATGGATGTAAGTTGGTTTTTTGCTTGTGATTGTTTGTGCAACTGGTTTGTCTTTGAGGAATATAAAATTTTTCACACTATTTTCAGCACTGTGAACATAACTCTATCTCTTGATTGGTGGAAATCAGGGAACCTATGTGAGCCCCCTAATTTCCATCAATTAGGGGCAGTGTTTTTTTTTACACTGCTGGAAATAATGTGAACAAACTTACTCTAATCTTTGAGTATTCCTTGTGAGTATCTTGTAAATGCTGCCTTTTTTGCTTGGCATGCGGGCCATTATCTTGCTGATAGTAAGATAATTGTCTTGGGTTTTGACTTGTACAACTGTTTTGTGTAATATGTTAATACCTTGCGTGGTGTAAGTTAATTTTTGTTACGGGTTTCTTGTAAGTTATAGCGATTCAGGCATGCTTGCCTAACTCTTATCCTACAAGCTTGATTGCTTTCTCCTTTTAGTTGTTAGTCACTTGGACTAACGTCTTATTGTAAAATGTATTTATTACTTTATTGTAACAAAAATAAAGTATGAATGTTAATGTTGGTCCTTACTTTAATACTCGAAAGCTCAACGGAATTTTTTTACTCGATTTCGATTTGATTGATGAAATTTTATCTACGGATTTTTGGTCAGAAGCCACTTTTTATTCTGAAAATGGTCACCTAAGTCATTTTAATGCTTCATTTTTTTAAATCAATTCTTGGTATAACCAACAACGACGTTAAGCAAGTTGAACAAGAAAAATCCAATGTGAAACCAAAGAAGAATAGGGTTTGAATTGGTTAATCCAACCGAGAAGTGCATTAATTAATGTAGGTGAAAGAACGACTATTTCATGTTGTTGTTTAAAGTTAAGTTACGGTAGTTTGAATCCCAACTAACATATGTTGTTGCTGTAGGAAGCTATAATTTGTTTGGCTTTCATGGTCTTGAATGTTGATTTCCTGCGTTTCTTCTCAATTTCGTTGTTTGCAAGTAACTTTTTTTTAGCTTGACTGGCTTGCATGGTTGGTGAGGTGTATGGTTTTTGTGTTGTATACCACATGTTATGTCAATAATAGCTCAAGTCTATATCATGTGCATTCTTTTTATAATTATGCATATCTAGTGCCGGTCCAACTTATTGAGTTGTCCTAAAGGAAGTAAGTGCGACTACATAGTCTTTATTTGAAACAAACCTAAATTACATCATAATCAATGTAATTTCTACTACTATTGAATAGAATTCAGTGAACATGATTTTTAAGATGTCTTTTTGAAATTTTGGAAAAACATATTCATCAACCAAATATTAAGTTTGGTTTGCAAGGTCAACCTTCATCCTTTTTGACTACCCATCGACGATTTTTTTTACCGGTTCTTTACTATTACAACTGGCAAAACAATTTGCAATGTAAGTGAAACTTTTGAACTTATACTGCACAATTGACTACACATTTTTTATCAGTTGAAGTATATATGTCTTGTTACTAGATGCACATACACGTGTGATTTATACTAATATTGATAAATAATATGAATATGATTTTTAAGGTCTGCTGCAATAATGGTATCATCAGGAGTTTCGGCAGTGAGCATGTTGTGGAGGGTATAAATTATTTACATTATGCTGATGACACTATTATTTTCAGTAGACCATAATGTAAATATATTGCTGCACTTAAATTTTTATTGTACGCTTTCGAAAGTTTGTCTGGATTAAAAAATAACTTTCACAAAAGCAGTATTTACACTCTAGGGTGTAGTGCAGATTTAAATAGGAAATGTGCGGAGCTCCTCAATTGTAAGGGTGATGAATTTCCATCAAAATATTGGGGATGTGTATCCGTCCAAAGAAACTGATGAAGAAAGAATGGCAGCACCTAATTGAGAAAGTTGATGCCAGACTTGCGAGATCGAAAGGAATTTCTTTATCAAGAGCAGGAATACTTATTTTGGTGAACTTGGTCCTATCCTTGATTCCGCTATACTGACTGTCCTTTTACGAATGTCTTGGATGGGTGATTGACAGAAATAATGCAATACATAAAAATTTCTTCTGAACTGGCGATAAGGAGACTAAAAAGTCGAGTTGCTTGGTATCTTTGGAACATGTATGCATGTTCAAAAATCAAGGGGGTTTGATGTTATTAACTTAAAACACATGAACTCCTCCCTTCTTTGTAAGTGACTATGGGTGATGATTAGTGATAAGCAAATTTTTTGGAAGGAGTGGATTATTAACACATGTTACAATAGATTTGATCGGAACTCTGACTTTTCTCACTGTTCAACCTTCTGGCGAGGTGTTATGTGCAACTTTCAATGGATTAAGATTGGTACTAAGATTGTGGTGAAGAATGGTTTCAATATCTCATTTTGGTCAGACTGTTGGCTAACCCCAGTCCCCCTGCGTGTTGAAATTGCAGATTTGTTTGAAATAGCTTGCAACAAACACTTCACTGTTCGAGAGACGTACAATGCAGATGCAGTTAATTTCAAATGGAAACTATCCTTTTGCAGAATAGTGTCTGGTAATGCTTTATTTCAACTGTGCCAACTGTTTAGAATGCTGGACAATGTTAACCTAAATGATGAGAATGATGAATTTGTGTGGATGTTAGAAGGAGAGAGAGGAAGTTGTTTGGCGTCAGAAGTATATACAAGTTGATGAACTTTGCTAGTAGGAAGTGGTTAGGTTTTGAACATATGTGGTGTTTCAAAGTTCCCGCAAAGGTCGGGATTCATATGTGGATAGTTATGCATGATAGACTAAACACAGTGAGCAGACTACGTCGTAAAGGAGTAAATGTCGGTGGTGGTTGTGTTTTTATGGAGTGAATGAGGAGGATTATTTGCATCTTTTCTACGAGTGCGACTTCGCTTTTTATGTTTGGACTAAATGCCTAGTCTACCTTGACATTGATCTAAAGTTGGGGGATTACATTAAAAACCAATTTACATTCTGGCAACACACTTTTACTACTTTAGATGACTCACCACAACGTCAACTATTTGTTTTACTGAACTTTGCATATACATGGATTCTCTATCATGAAAGAAACTCTAGAAAAATCAAATTCAAGATGAGAAAGCCTAACAAAGTAATATAAATCATTCTTAATTTTGTTTTGGCTGGGTAGGCACCAAAAGAGGGAAATACATCGACACAATTGCTGCAAGGGTGCACGAAAGAGCCAGAGGTAGGGCTGATCCTTCAACTTGATCCGCTACTGCATGAAGTTTGGATGTTGTTATGAAATTACTTGGCTTTATTTTGGGTCTGTAATGTGATATGTAGTGTTTTCTTGGGGGGTTATGATGTATGCATTATGTTTATTGCATGCGTTTTGTGGTTGTACATATTATGTATATATACGTCTGATGTATGAAACTACGAATGGTAATATATTAAGGCATGAATCGGACTGATTCACTACCTTTGACCTTCAAAAAAATTGAAAACGTTTTCTGTATAATTATTTTTAAATTAGATAGTTGCCTATGCTTAGGGTTACTTTATGCGATTGTCTTGCTCGCCTTGCCCTAGGGCGGACCTTGTGTGCATCTCTTTTGTATAAATCATGATATTTCTAGCCCTAATTACTTATTTTGTTTGTAAAAACATGGATTTAGTATAAAATTCTATCAACTCAAGTGCCTCAGATGTTATGTTCGTAGTATGACGTTATTTATTTTACTTGTTATTTATTTTATTTGCTAATAATTTAAAAGAAGCGAAGACAATTTTTGGTATTATTGTTTCTGCAATGTTGCATAGCTATTGCAGTTTCAAAATTCACAGTGGCTCCATGTTATTGCAAAATATGAATTTGCAATTGTTCCAAGCCGTTGTGAAATATTAGACACTCCCATTTTGCAATGGCTTTGGGTTGTTGGGAAATGATTTTGCAATGGCTTAAAGCCATTACGAAATAGCTAAAGTGTAGTGGTCGATCATTAGTTTTGAACGTTCTGCTTAAGACTACTTTGGTCAACCTTGCCTGCGAGCAGATTGAGTTGATCGTAAATGATGGACGTCTGGCTACAGATCAATTTGGTCCACTGCTATCGGTACGTAATTTGAGTTGACCATCAATTATGGACACCCGAGTGGGGACCACTCTGGTCCACCCCTATCAGGGAGAAGTTTGAGTCGATCATCAATGATAGACACCCACTCAGGGATCATTTTGATGCACCACTATCTGGTGCACCACAACTGCGGCTAGGGATCACCACCACTACTAGTAAGAAGTTCGGATCGAGGAATCATTCATTACAACCTGTTATATGTCCTTGAGCAAAAAGTTCGAGCTTGTCAGATATAGTGATGCTTTAAAGCTATATCAATGTAAGTTGGTTATAAAATAAAGTTAAATTTCATAATTATATATTATCTATCACAATAAGGTTTCAAGAAAAACACACTTTATTCGAATATATTTTGCAGTTGCTCCAATTATAAGTTCACAATGAGTGAAAAAGTAATAAGTTAAGTGGCTTCATTCACAATGCTAAGGATAAATGCTTCAATTTTCAAGTCCTTGTGAATAAAATTAGTCCTTCTTAGACTGGGTGTCAAGTGCCTTTGGCCTGTCGAATATTCATATTATCATAAAGTACCCTTTCCTGAGTGGGCAGTGTTTAATTTTAGAATTATATTGCATAATTATCCTTCACTTATACATGTCAATTTTTATGGTGACTTCCTCATGCCTTTCATCAATCAGATCCATCGACATGTTCATAAACTTCTCGTTTTCATTTGGGTCATAGTGAATGCTCTTATATAATGACACTGCCACCTATATTGATAAAACTACTTCTAACACATAAGCAGTGAGAAAGGAGAATGTTCTATGACAGTTTTGAAAGAAGAGCTGTAAGCCATGACGCAAAGGGAAATTTATCCAACCATACACCTTTTGCTTTCTCCAGTCGTTTATTTATAAGGGTCTTCAAATTTTTTTGATAGCCTCCATTTCCCCATTAGCCTACATGTTGGGAAACAATGGCTGAGTCGCGGACTATGTCGCTTTCTTGAAGACGATTCGGCGATCTGGCCGGTGGTGCAAAACCACTTCGTACTTTCGCCACCGCCTCTAGGATAAAACAACCTCTGAAATAATAACTGATTTGCTTTGCATAACAAATCAGTGCAGATTTGCACTTTCGAAAATAAAAATACTGCTCGAAAATTTCAGGAAGAATATTTTAATGACGGAGGTAAAAATTGTTTATTTTTATTTTTATCGTCTTTCCGTCTACAACTGAAGATAATATATAGACGGGGATTAGGGTTAATCGAAAATACTGGGCAGAGGAAGAAAAATAGGATCTGCTGAAAATACTGGGTCGAGAGTTTACCGCTTCATAAATAAAAGTCGGCTCGGAAATATTTTCTATATTTAAAAAATAGTTCGAAAAACGCAGTGTTTTCTAGACCAAAAATATAAGTGTCTACACCACATAGCCAAGGCCCAAGGCCAAAGGCCCAAGCCCAATCCCGAACCAAACCAAGCCGGGCCAGGCCGGGTTGAGTCGAGTCGGTCGGTCGGTCGCGCGTGTGTGGTGGTCATGATGCATGGTCTCCCTCCTCACAACAAAGCATGCATTGAGAGCCCAAGGCCCCAACATGACTTCTTAGAAACAAGTATAAATACTTGCATATTTCTTATAATCCCATGATGTGGGACTATTCACAAATAGGAGCCATCATAAACTTATTTCATATTTTAAATAATTCATAAAATTTCCAATAATCCCCCACTTGAATTTGTTAAAATATTATTGAGCAGTTTCTAAAAACATAAGACTGTGCATAAACAAAGGTGTCATCCGACTTGAACCTTTGCATAGTGAATAAGATTTAGTTTTTACTAGAGTGACACGTAGTCTTGAACTCTATTCCTGACATCAAACCACACACAATCTTTTCTATAGTGCAATCAAATAAGCCCGTACGTTTATGGCCATGCACGTCTATCCCAGTTTAGTGAATGCTCTAGAAGTTTTGCCCAAAGTTTCATAGGAAATGGCCACATTTCCACATTCACAAAGGTGAGTCTATCAAGAGCACTCCTGAAGGTAGGTACTCCAGTCCAAATAGAGTATAGATCTCATTAAGTGTTTTTATTAACTCATCCTCTAATCACTTCAGGAATACATGCTTCTTAATCTAAAATTTAGCATGTTCATCTACTATCACTACACAACTTGTTTTTACCCATTGAACCTAGTTCTTGGGATCTCCAATCATTTACGTCGGGTTACCATTGTGCATGATTCCACAATCACAGGGCAATAGTCCCATTCTTTTAGAATTATTAAGGACTTTCTTTCTGAACAGTCCTCTCGTCAAAGGTTCTGCCAAATTATCATCACCTTATATGTGATGTTCTCTAACAATACTGTGCACACGACTGTCATTTCTTACCATTGTAATATCGGTTCTGTTTTTCTTTCAATAGTCGTCAAATTTTTCATCACTATATATGTTATGTTCTTTTACAGTATTGTGCTTACGACGTCGTTTTCTACCGTTGTTATAACGGTTCTATACTTTTTGCAATAGCCGCAGAACTATCACAATCGATTACACCACTAGTATCTATTTTTCCCATATAGAGATCTCAACTAGCAGATTTCTTTAGTTCTCTGCTTCTTCACTAGTTGTTGCTAGTACTTTTATCTCAGTCTCTATAGTAGACTAAGTCAAAATAGTCTGTTTCTTGGATTTTCAACAGACAGCTTCTCCAGCAATGCTAAATATATAGCCGTTGGTCGCTTTTGAATCAACAAATAAAGTATTCCAGTCTGTATCTGAATATCCTTCAAGTACAGCTGGAAACTTTTCATAATGTAATCCAAGGTTCATGGCTCGTTTAAGGTATCTTATGACCCTTTCAATAACATGTCAATGCTCTATACTAGGTCTACTAGTTAACATGCATAATAATCCCACGACATAGGCAATGTCGGGTCTAATACAATCAGTGGCATTCAAAGGCAGCCAATGATGCTCACTTACTTTGACTGTCTTACACCTTCACAAGCGTTCTTAAATATATTTGCACAGGGATCGTATGATGTACATGTAGATTTACAGTCAAAGTAATAGTCTTTCTTTAGAGACTTCTCAATATAATGAGATTGATCCAAAGAAAATCCCTTTTTTGGACCTAGTAATTTTAATATTAAGGATTACACTTGCCTCACCTAGATCTTTCATATCAAAACTGGCAATTAATAAGGATTTGACTGAGTTTATGGCATGAATGTTTGACCCAAAAATGAGTAGGTCATCTGCATAAAGGCATATAATAGTGCAAATGTCATTCTCGGATTTGTAATAAATGCATTTGTCACTTTCATTAACTTTAAAACCTTGTGAAATGATTAAAGTTATCAAATTTTTCATGCCATTGTTTAGGTGCTTGTTTTAAACCATATAATGATTTATCTAATTTGCATACTTTATGTTCTTGATCATGTACTACAAGTCCTTCAGACTGGTCTATATAAATTTCTTCGTCTAATTCACCATTCAAAATGTGGTTTTTACATCCATTTGGTGTATTAATAAATTATGAATAGAGACAAGTAAGATTAATACCCGAATGGATGTAATTCTAGTTACAGGTGAAAAGTGTCGAAGAAATATATATTTTCTATTTGTTTAAAACCTTTAGCTACTAGTCGTACTTTATATTTATCAATAGTGCTATCAGGTTTTTTAATTTCTTTTTAAGTACCCATATACAGCCTATAGATTTACAACCAGGAGGTAAATCTATCAAATGCCAAGTCTTATTGGATTCCAGAGAATCCATCTCATCATTTATAGCCTCTTGTCAAAAAAAGGCATCTAAAGGAGATAAGGCATCTTGGAGATTTAAGGGATCCTTCTCTATAGTAAAAGCACAAAAAATATGAACCAAAATCTTTTACGGTTCTTGCTCTTTTTACCTTTTCTAGGTTCAGTTTCAGAACTTTTATTAAGTTCTGTTCTAAAAGGCATACTTGATGTGCCCCCACAATTCCTTAATTTAAAAGTAAATTTAGTTTCATAAAAATTGGCATCATTAAATTCAACATATATTATGTGTATTTAGGTCATATATTTCGTATGCTTTGCTATTAACAGCATAGCTTATAAATACATATTCGTATGATTTACTTGCCAATTTTATTCTCTTAGGGTCTGGAATGCGAACATACGCTAAGCAACCCCAAGTTCTAAAGTATGACATATTGGATTTATATTTCTCTAAAATTTCATAAGGCGAAATTTTATTCTTAGATTTGGGGATTCTATTCAGAAAATAA
Source organism: Allium sativum (assembly GCA_030737875.1). NCBI lineage: Eukaryota > Viridiplantae > Streptophyta > Magnoliopsida > Asparagales > Amaryllidaceae > Allium > Allium sativum. Next base: position 400,841,714 of record CM060922.1, on the reverse strand, counting down.
CATACAGTCTATAAAATATCCCTCCACTAATGTTTTGCTGCACCGAAATTTAATAAAATGACAATTACTAATTTAGTAAAGGTCTTATTTTTTCAGCTTTACCGTTCATTTCAGGTGAATAGGGTGCAGTTCTCTTATGTACAATATATCACATAAAAAATCCAGAATAGAATTTGATTCGTATTTTGTTCCTCTATCACTATGTAGTCTCTTAATTTTCCTATTTGCTTGATTTCAATTTTGAATGTTTCAAACATATCAGATGCATCACATCTTTAAGAATCAATGTCTTTCCAATCATATGCTTTATTTTCATTATTACCCGTCTCTACAGCGTAAGTGGTGTGAGGATCTCAAAACACACTTTCTGATCGTCAGCAACCGTGTATATTGTGAATATATCACAATCATAGCAAACATGGCAAGAAACACTAATGTCTACCTACCAACCCTCTGATTCACCAACAAGGTGAATCTCAATAATCATAGCCGTTAGAGGCTCCTCAGTCAGGTTTGCCTGCGGTGCAGGGTCTGGCCTGTTCCGACACTTTTGTGCCATATGACCTGGTTTTCTAAATTTGTATTATAGAATAACTGTCCAGAATCATTCATTTGGGTTGGTTGTTGCTGTCGTTTATGGTTTCCTTGCGGATTCCATTCTGTTATTTACTGGCCGGTTGTGGATGCTTACTATTTTAAATGTTCATATGTTTGAGAATTTATATTTTCTCATAGGAAAATATTCATAAACTCAGAGACTAACATAATTGAATCACAGAAAAAATTAATTTTTGCATTTTTACTTATCAATCTTAATAGATACTTAGAACTCAATCTCGATCTAAGTCAGAAAATCAAAATCTGCATAAGCATTCTTTACGCTATGTATCTCACAGAGGAAATCTCACAAAAGACAGTGATATCTAGCATTAGTTGCCTATTGGTAATGAAAACTTTGATTTTAATTCAGTATGGAACCATGTTCGGTCAAATTCTTTGATTTGGGATTGTACATGTGCTCCCAGAATGTCCTTAAACGCATTACTTGTTTCAAATAATAAGTTCACTACCAAAGATAAAATTATCACTTGGAATGTATCTACCGATCCTAAGTGTAATTTGTGCTCAATACCTTCATGAAGACATAAAACTTCTTTATCTTAACTGCTCATATTCCAAGCAAATTTTGAACTATCTTAGGTGTAACTTGAAAATTCTTAGATCTAACAATTATGAGCAGCATCCTGTTTAAAAATTGTCTACCATTCATGGTTCCATATTTGTTTTATTGCACATAATCAGTATAGAGAATAAATTCCGTTAATAGAATGTACCTTCATGAAGTCTGATTCTCCAATTGATTACTCCTTTTTTTTATCCAGCTTCTTCTACCACTTGCGGCAGAACTTTGTTGGAAAATAATGCAATTGTCCGGTTGCAATTTGATGAGCAGTCTCTCTAGTAGGTCCAATTTGTTATGCTCGCCAATTCCAGCTCTTCACTATCCAATCGTTTGTCGCGATGAATCATCATCGACAACTACCATGGGGTCCAGATCTCCGACCCGTACCGCTGGCTCAAGGATCCAGATGCTGATCAAGTTGACTGAATTTGTTCTTAAGCAGTGCGATTTGAGATTAGGTCGCCGAGACTGAAAGGGGCAGCAGACAAAGCCATTGTTTCATTTTTTTTGTCTTCAAATTGTTGGGAAACAACAGCTGAGTCGCGAACTAGGTCGCTTTCTTGAAGACGATCTGGCCGGTGGTGCAAAACTAGTTCGTACTTTCGCCCCCGCCTCTAGGATAAAACAGCCTCTGAAATAATAACTAGTTTGCTTTGCACAACAAATCAGTGCAGATTTGCACCTTCAAAAATAAAAATACTACTCGAAAATTTCGGGAAGAATATTTTAATGGCGGAGGTAAAAATTGTTTTTTTTATTATTGTTATCTTCTTTTCGTCTACAACTGAAGATAATTTATAGATGGGGATTAGGGTTAATTAAAAATACTGGGCAGAGGAAGAAAAATAGGATCTGCTGAAAATACTGGGTCAAGAGTTTACCGCTTCATAAATAAAAGTCGGCTCAGAAATATTTTCTGTATTTAAAAAATAGTTCGAAAAACGCAGTGTTTTCTGGACCAAAAATATAAGTGTCTACACCACATAGCCAAGGCCCAAGCCCAGAACCGAACCGAGTCGAGTCGGTCGGTCGATAGCGCACGTGTGTGGTGGTCATGATGCATGGTCTTCCTCCTCATAACAAAGCATGCATTGGGAGCCCAAGACCCCAACATGACTTCTTAGAAGCAAGTATAAATACTTGCATCTTTCTTATAATCCCATGATGTGGGACTATTCACAAATAGGAGTCATCATAAACTTATTTCATATTTTAAATAATTCATAAAATTTCCAACACTAAACCTATTGGAAAAAATTAGTAGACTCCTTACTATCAAATTGCAATATGTTGTCTGAGATGATTTAAAGTGGAACTCCATACTTGCATACCACTCTTTTGATCGAAATATTTATGACCTTGGCCGTTAATACCTTAGAAACCCCTTGTCTTCGACCCACTTAGTAAAGAAATCAATTACACAGTTATAGCATATTTAGTTCCACCTCATGCCATCGGAATTCCCTAATTAGGCCTATTCCTCAAACCACAAAGGGCTAAGGGCTAATCGTATAAATTGGCTTAGTCTGGACTCTGGAGCAACCTTGGAATCTTCATGAATCGCTAGCACTTGTCACATCTCTTTGCATACTCCATCACATCTTGGTCCTATGTAGGCCAAAAGTACCCATACTGTAGTACCTTCCTTACTAGAGTATGCATCCCAACATGGTCACCATAGCTTCATTGATGAAAATTTTCCTGTATTTCGTCAACCTACTTCCAGCTACACATCTTAGTAATTGGATATCGAATCCTCTACGATACATCAATCCATCTTGAATGACGAATCGAGGCGCTTTCTGTGAGATCTTCCTCCCACGGTTTTAGTCATTTTTGTGGTGTCATCCGGGTTTGCTCATCAATGATGACTGCTACCACGTTCCGCTCTTTAAAGATGGGACTGAGAAGGGTAGGAATATGTATTGACCGCAGTAAGGCCCACCCTGTGAACTTGCCATTTTAGCTAGTTTGTCCACGTGCTTAATTTTCTCTCTGGGTACATGCTTAATCACGTAGTGTTTTATCTTATTAAGCAAGATCTCTACCCTTATTAGATAGGATTTTAAGCGCTTTCCCTTAGCTAGTACTTTATAAGTATATGATATGACCAAATGTGAATCACTATGCACATACAACAACTCAATCTCGAACTCCTTTGCTATCTTTAAACTAGCTATTAAGGCTTCATAGCTCTGGTTCATTGTTGGTTGCCTTAAACCCCAACTATACAGCATAACCCAACTTTCGTCCTTCAAGTGTAATGGTTATCGGATTATCAGTATACTAGTCGTTCGTATACCAGTCAATCAGTAATGGTAACGATAAGCAATTTTGGCTTAATAGTAAATAAATAGTTTAGTAACGGTATTTGTCAAAAGGTAACGGTAACTGTTACCATAAAAGCCTTAGTGACTACAATTACGCAATGTGTCACAACCCAGAAAATCAGAATCAATTTTAAATTTTTATTTTGGAAATTTTAATGAATTTTGAATATTTAAAATGATTTATTTTAAATAATAACGATGAGAAATTTATTTTGAATATAATTAGAATGTATATATTTATTTGAATCGTTGTTAGAATATAATTATTTATTTTAATTATAAATGGAATTGAAAATGGCACGGTAGTTTGAAAATTCGATTTCAAATTTCAAATGAATGTACAAGATTCAAAATAAACCGGATTTTAGCGAAACCAAAAATATTAGAATCTAATTGAAAGTTTCTTTCCAACGAATCCTAAAAATCAAAATTTCATAGTGGGAATAAAAAGTTACGCCCAGTTGAAAAGTCAGAATAGTCGCTATGGAAAATATATCCCTTAAAAATGGAAATTTTGCAAATGACCTCCGTTTTCGACAAAACCGCTTTTATTGGATCCGGGATGTCAAGTTATTTCCAGATTCCAAAATTCATAATTTTTGAAATCAATATGTAAGCGTGGAAAAAGAAAACGTGTTTGGTATATTTCAGTTGAATTGGATCGACCAGAAAATGGCCATTTTTCAAACGACCTTCAAATTTAACAAAAATAGTTTTGTTAGGACCGTATCGTCATTACGAAGTTAGAAATAATTTTTCTGGGATTTTTAGAATCAGTATGTGGCCCCGGTAAAGTAAAAGGTGCGTTTGAATTTAAAATATAATGATTTATATTTTAAATTTAGCAGAAACTGATCGTAACGGCCAAATTGGCTTACGAAGCATATCCCATTGTGTTCGGAATGAGGTTAATTAGCTAGGGGCGACAGTCGTTGGGTTTCTTTTGGAGTTCAAATGTAAAGTCAACAAATTAATGAATTAAATAACAAAATAATTATATTATATATACTTTAAGCCCTCACCCCCTTTACTTTCTCCCTTCGTTCACTATTCAGATCTATATTAGAAAAGAAAAAAGAAACTCTCGACCGCGATTCCTCCAGCCGCCATCGTTCATCGCGCCACCGCTACTCGCCAAAAAGCCTCCAACCCCAGCGCCCTCCTCCGCCTGCTCGTGCGGAACCCCTCCACTTTCCCTTCTCCATCTCGCAAAACCGCCATCCCCCATTCCATTCGAAGAAACCCTAGCTCCCCATCGATCTGTGCGCCAACGCAGGTCAGACCCCCGCCACCTCGATCTCCGGCCATCCGCCGCCTCCCCCAGCATGTAGCACCCCATGCGCGACTCCCCCAACCCTCCGTCCCCTTCAAAAATAGTGAGTAGTTTATTTTTTTTATTCTATGTTTTACAAAAATCAATTTTTGTTTTCAAAATTAGTTTTGTTATGAAAGCATGGAAGGAATTAGATTTAAAAAAAATTTAAAGATATGATATTAGCGAAGAAAGGTCGGATTTTTATGAACGATATTAGCAAAGAAAGGTCGGATTTTTATATATGATATTAGTGAAGAAAGATCGGATTTTTATATATGATATTAGCGAACAAAGGTCGGGTTTTTATATAAGATATTAAAGAAGAAAGATTGAATTTTTGTATTTTTATAAAGAAGAAAGGTTAATTTTTTGTATTTTTATAAAGAAGAAAGATTGAATTTTTAATTGAATTTTTATAATGAATTAAAGATTTGATTTTTCATAAAGTAAATCTTTGATTTTTGAAATATAAAAGGCTATGATTTTTGAAATATAAAAAGCTATGATTTTGAATTATGAGAGAATATGATTTTTATATATAGAACTTAGAATAAAAAATATGATTTTTATATTATAAAGATAATAAAAATATGATTTTTATATTATAAAGAATAAAAATATATGATTTTTATATATGAAGTGCCATTATAAGAATGTGATTTTTAAAATAAGCATCATATTAAAAATGCGATTTTTACTATGGACAGCAGGAAAAGAACGCAGTGGAATTTTGGGCATATCAGAGCCGTTCAGAAATAGAGAATGGAGGAGTGGAACCCAAAGGTGAGAACTCCTCACTTTTATTTTATTTTCTAGTTAAAATATATACTAGGATGCAAACGATGCTTAGCAGCATCCGACACCCATCGTCCACAGACTATGGACGGCTTGTTTGTTTTATTGACTGTGTGGTGAAAATTGATTGTGTCATGTGGAATCGTGTAAAATATTTTATAGTAAAAAATATATTTTTTAACGTGTATATGAATAGAATAAATATTCATAAACAAATTGGATGATTTGTTTATGTATAAACATTTGACTGATATTGATTGGGACGATAAATTTTACACATCGCCCAACTGCACAAATAAAATTCATTATTTGTTGATTGAAACCCCACACGGGTATTGGGATGATATTTGACATACACTAGTCCCAATAATTAGTTGTATGTCAATCGATTGGTTGACAGACTGTTATAAGCGTTGAATATTTATATCTAATGCTTATGCAGTGTAGAATGCACTTGGATGATGGTTGACTATGTTTGATTGTTGTTGTGTACATGTGCGTATGAAATCCATATAAATCAAATTATATTGTAATTGACTGTGTCTGATTCCAGTTCAGAAAGTTTGAAGATTTTAAAATTACGAATATTTTAAAAATAATATTCAGTAAAAGATCAAAATTTGATTTTGATGTCCTATTTGGGATGGACACGAATATATTTAAATATATATAAAGCCGTGTTGATTAGATTAACGCCATTTTAACGTGAACGATATTTTTATCGATTTTTATTCATTTTTATAATGAATATCGAAAAGGAAATGATTTGGAAAATATTATCATTTATATATCGATGATATGGAATATTCAATTTTGATTAGAAATTGAATATGAAGTTGAAATCGTTTTGAAAACGAATTTAAAACAATTTATAAAATACATTTTAAATGGAAATCATTGAAATATATATAATATATATTATATATATAATGGCCTGAATAAAACGCGTCGCACCGCGGTAGTTCGCGAACTTCGACCATTGACTTCGAACGGACGTTACGGGAGATCCGACCGTTGGATTCTCCTAAAACCAGACCCATTGGGTTCATATCAAAAAGAGCTTTCTAAAGAATATTAGAGATTTGAAATCTAACGGTTGGATTTGGAATTATGTCCAAATCAAATTTTGAAAATGTCACTGTAAGTGTAGTTCGATGGCCGTTTATGGAAATCGACTGTACGGGCCTTGATAAAATTATCAAAAATATCGATAATTTGGGTAAAATCATAACTAATGATTTGGAAAGAATTGGGATGAAAAATTCCATATTTGAAAAGATAAAAATATATTTTTATCGAAATGAACTAGTTATGAACTAGAATTATGAAATCCAACATTTTTAATAAATTGGATTTGAAATGGTTTTAAAAGTAACTAGAATTTCCAATATATGAATTAGAATGGATTTGAATCGAAATTATCTTTGGAATATTTCGATATTGGATTCCGTGATTATACGAATATTGTAGAGGAATTTGAAAGATATATATTGTTATTCCAATACGGTATTTGTTGATTCCAGAATTTAATATTGAAAATAAGCCAATATATTTTCTATTCAGAGCCTTGTATTTAATATCAAATGTGATTTTGGGGTTTGTCGTGAATGATGTCTTCATTAACATTGTTCTTGAACCCAGTTGATAAAAGATTAAATCTTTTTATTCAGATTTAATGAACTATATCAATTAATTAATATTTAATTGGAATCGAATTGAAATTGGTCTTTGGGTTTATCGTGAATGGTGTTTTAAATAACACTTGTTCTTTAACCCGATTAACAATGGAATGAGATTTTGGGTTGTCGTGAATGGTATCTTTAATAATACTGTTCTTAGACCCAATGGAGTTAAGAAAATCAGAAACTAACTGGAGATTAGTTAAGTTGAATGGTTTCCTAGGTATTGACCTGATGTTTGTTTCGGCCTTCGGGGTTAATACTTAGGGAATTATTCACTTGCTAATTTAAGGTTAAAGGCTGATAAAATGGAATGGGATTTTGGGTTTATAGCGAACCGTGTTTTAAAGGACATTGGTTCTTTAACCCAGTTAAAGACAGGATATGATTTCCCAAGTTAAACAATCATTAATATTGATTTTTGGAAAGATTAAAACCAAGTGGAGTTTTAATGAATCTTTAATTAGATTGAAATGACCAAGAACGGATTATTACCAGTTTACTCCAGGCGATAGTTAAATCTTTAATTAGATTTGAACGTAGAATGGTAATTAATTTTACCGATAACACTGTGATGTTAGATATGAAGTATTACCAGTTTTACTTCATGGGATGAATAGGTTGGGATTGGGAAATTAAATAAATGATTACTTCGGTAAGGTGCGCTAATCCCAACTAGTTTGGATAAACCATAATTTGGTTTGAATTGATATTCAAAGGAAGATTAAAGAATAAATTTAAAGAATTTATCTTTGATAAAATTAATGGGAATATTTCGAAAAGTATAAGAATATTTGAATAAAGGAATATTCTGGATTGGAATGAGGCGTATGTTGTGTTTTTATAGCACTTGTTTATTATATACGCGAGTGAGACGACCCCATACCCCATACTGACAGCGGCAAGGGTAATCCTTGGAATATAACACAGAAACAGATAATAACAAAACAAAATTAAATAAATACACCTGATAATGAACAATAGAATATACTGGATAAAAGTAATCATCAGAGTTACATAGTATACAGGATCATACTTAGTAAAAATACAGTTCATCTATACATAAATGTCTACCGCGGAAAACAAACATAATATGTACAATAGGAGCTGAACAACTTAAAAAGAGATAAATAATAGAATCCATCTTCAGCTCCAGCTATCCAGAAAGAACCAGCTAAACCTGAATACAAGGCTGCCCGTGTAGAAAAGGGGGGCACCCAAGTTTGAGAGTGAAACAAACTACGAGTCAGTCATGGGACTGATATGAGAAATCTATTCAACACATATATAATATGACTAATCACAGGACCACGCCACTTTCGTGGAACGGGTTTACTCCATTGGATTGTCAGTGCTTTAAAACAAATCTTTCTTTTAAACAACGCAATGCATTTTATAAAAATGAAGCCATTATAAGACTCAGTTCCCATCACACAATGCAACGCAAACCGGAGGATAGAGTTTTTACCTTATAACGGCCAAAATATGCTTGATACGAATAAAACAAAGGCATTTGATATTATTGCTAGTGTTTATATGTTTTGAAAACAATTTCAAATCATAACTATCAATCAAAGACGGCATGGGTACCATATATCATGTCGCCATATATATATATACAATCAAAACCGCACGATGTCGTATTTGGAAATTGGATTTCCGTCATGAACCAAAGCAAAAGATAGTCCTTACCGACTTCGAGACGCTCTAGCCCACCCCTCAGGACCCAAACTCAGGTGGGCCCTAGGATCGTCAGGGCCGGTCCACCGGTGTGGATTAGAATTCCTGAACACTGCGTTTCCCCACCCTTTGGGGTGTAAATGAGCCAACGAATGGCTCCATCGGACCCGGATCGTCCGATCTAACCGAGGCGCCTCGCAACAGCAACAACCACATAGGTGAAAAGTATATAAATGTCAGGGCTGGTAGGTCACTGACACCACCCTAGCTAGAAAGAAACGCATGCCCTCCCTGAGGTCCTTCTCCCGTTTCTAGTTCATACCGGGGTGTGAGGCTCGCGAATTCACGTTATACACAAAGCTACGCCATACAGGCGGTGCTTTGATCATCACCACAAGACTTTGCTTTTCAACAGAAGTCCTGACCACTGCACCTTAGCGTGCCACACAGGCAATTCATGCCGTGCGACTGATGTCCATCGATATACAACCTCTGAGCTCGTGCGTTTCAGAGAAGGGCGTTAAGCGAAAGAATAAATTCTCCGCCGCCAAACAGATGTATATTTAACAGAGATCAATCAACACAGAATAAAATCCAATGTCAAACACACAGTCCATTTACAAGTTCGTTCTGGGTCTGAACGAAACCGGAGGCACTAAATACCTCGCAAACCCATCGATCACCACGTACGTCTGGACGATCACCACTCATTATCCATATTTCGGGATGCCTCCCAATCAGGACCTCGTTTACCATCCAAACGAGGTGAAGATCTCCGGTCTTCGACCACCGTCTTCATCTTCGACTTTCAATCGTTGTTCAATTATTTGAAACGAGAATTAACTCGGCCTTTTCAAATAATTCACGTCCATTTAGAATTTCAAATCAATTTATTTCAATTGTTAAATCCTTCGACAACACCAATTTTGTTCTTTAATGTAATTTTCACACCAAACACATCCAACCATCAAATACCACAAAAATCGAGCAAATTCAGTTTATTTCCATTCCATATCGTTTATAATATTTTATAACGATTTATCGCTATTTTTATTTATTTTAAAATAGCCAATTTATTCAAAACGACGCTTTGGGCCATAACGCGGCCGTGGCGCTGTTTTTCTTCAGATTTGATTTACACATATCTGAAAATCTAACCATTGGATCTTCACAAAATTTACATCATTAGAAAGGTCTTTTCAAAACGAATCTAATGGTTCCAGTTTTGGAAAAATCCGACGGTCGGATCTCCCGGTACAATCGTTTGAAGTTTCGATTTCAAAATACGAACTGCAGCGTCGTTATTCGATTAAATATAATTATATATATATATATAATCGTTTTCTAGCGCTGTTTTTCTTCAGATTTGAATTAAACATTCCAGACAATCCAACCGTTGGATTTTTACAAAGTTGGTGTCGTTGGAAAGATTTTTCCAAGGCGAACCCAACGGTTGCGATTTCAGGAAAATCCGATGGTCGGATCTCCTGGTATAATCGTTTGAAATCACGGTTTCAAAATACGAACTGCACGGCCACGTTTCGTTTTAATTTTATTTATATTTATATATTTATATAAATATAGTTCATTCGACAATTTCAATATCGTTTTCACTTCAAATATTTCACTAACGCCTTTAAATTTTGGAAAATTTCTCCATAACCTCCTTTGTACGGGAGGGGCTGGGAAAATTCCCAAATAGCCACACGGGCGTCTCATGTCGAAAAGAAAAAGAAAAAGCCAAGCGGCTAGCCAACAGGCTCATAAAATCATCACCCAAACAAAACAGTAAATGTGTACCTATTTGTCGGGCACAAAATTTTATTCCTCTTCTCTAGCCTCTTTGCTATAGCATGTTCAATAAATATGCATGTACATATATATAGTTCTTATCACTTATCATTTTCTATTCAACTTCATATTTGATTCCATTTGGTTTAAAAACACCATTCATTCTAATGTTGCATGTATAGGCAAAAATCGTATCATTAGCTAATTAATGAATATTTCTACTCATGCATATTTATTTGAACGAGTTGCTATTTTTAACACTTCACATTTCAACAATTCATGTATATGATAAAAATGTGATTTTTATTGTAAAACAATTTATTTCAAAATATGAATACCTTTCAACACATGAATTTCTAATGAACGAATGAATATCGATTCAACACATGAAGGTTTTCTATAGTTTCTATATATAGATAAAAATGTGATTTTTATATTTAAAACACGAATACCATTCAACACATGAATTTCTAATCAACGAATGAATATCGATTCAACACATGAAGGTTTTCTATTCAATGAATAAATATAGTTTCGGCAAATGAAAATAATTCAAACACATGAATATTATTCAAAATTTCGGCAGCATAACGGCAGGGTAGTTAAAACCGGGACCGTCCCTAGTACGGCTCCTCGCTCTACCTTAAAACCTCGCGGTTTTTGACAATGGGGATCATGCATCTAGTTCGCACGCAGGCGGCATGTATATATTTATTTCATTTCCACAAACTAATCCTATGTGGTTCCAACCAAATATTTCTCAACCACAAATGGGTATTTTTCAACCACAATCAATCAATATCAACCACAAACAATCCCAAACAACCATTCGCTATCAATCAATTTTCACACCAATCACAATCAATAAATATCGTCCATGGTATGTGGACGAGGGGCGTATATATATATATTTATATATAGCAATTCACTTCTATTTCAACACATATATAATTTTTACAACGCATATATAACTTATACATCGAACATACAACTTATACAACGCTTATACAAGAGGTGTACAACGCTTATATAACTCATACATCGAATATATAATTTATACATCGTCGTTTTCAATATCGTTTATAAACTAGAAATCTCACATTGGGTTCCACTCCACCAAAAATAGAAGAAGGCTCAGAAAAATATGCGGTCTCTTCTAAAATGTAGAAGGCGTCCACACGGTCATGATGTATCCTGTTTCATCGAATTTCGTTTAGAAACGAAAAAGATACGGGTTTTAACACGTTGATGACATTTGAAGGATAATTAATAAATTAATTAATTAAACATGATCACCTTCTTCCTCGTTTTGCACTACAGAACACCTCCGAACCGTGCTTCCAAACTAGGGTTGGATCTTGCGCTCGCCACAGCGACCTTGACGAAGATCAGACCCTTCCTCCTGCTCCGCTGCCGTGAACCGCGCCTGCCGCCACCCTTCTTGCCAGTTCCGATCGCCTGGGCCGCCCAGAAAATGGCCTCGAACGGCGGACCTTCCCAGCCCTAGATCGAGCTCCACAGCTAACAAAATTCGAGCCCCTTATATGGATTTGAAGCATGTTCTTCGCTCTTCAATTTTCTCTTCAGGATCACACGATAATTCGGAGTAGATTAGGAGAAAAATCGAAGGAAAGAATCTAACACGAACCACCGTTTATTTCCTGGAGACGGCGTAGAAAATTTGGGGTTTTTCTGAATTCTGATTGGGCGGCGAGGATTTATAATATATTTTTATTTTATTTTATTCAAAAAATACCCTCCTTGTGAAACGAACCCTAAATCAAACCTAACGACTGTCGTCCCTAGCGTTTTACCCCCATTCCGAACACAATGGGATATGTTTCGAAGGCCCATTCGAATGTTTCAGTCAGTTTTCCTTCAAATTAAAATATAAAACATTCAATATTTAATTTGAACGTACATTTCAATTTGCCAAGGCCACAAACTGATTCGAAAAATTCCAGAAAAATAAATCTAGCTTTGTTTTGACGATACGGTCCCAACGAAACTAGTTTCGTCGAATTCTGAGACCGTTTGCAAAAAGGCCCATTTTTGGTCGATCCAATTTAACTATAATTGACCAAAACCCATTTTCCTTTGCCACGCTCACATATTAGCTTCAAAAATTATGAAATTTGAAACCTAGCAATAACTTCACATCCCGAATCCAACAAAAGTGGTTTCGTCGAATTCCGAGGTCGTATGCAAAATGGCCAATTTCACGGGCTATATAAATTCCATAGCGACCTTTCTGAAAATTCATTCGGCCATAACTTTTGCTTTCCGTTATGAAAATTCGATTTTTCAGATTCGTTAGAAAGGTATTCACTAACAGATTTAAATATTTTTGGTTTCACTAAAATCCGGAGTGTTTTGCACCCGGTACAGTCCGACAAAGTTTGAATTCAATTTTTGAAACTGCAGCGCCTTTTCAGGCCTTGTTTATAATTATAATTAATTATATTCGTTTTCAATTGTCGATTCAAGCTCAATTTTCATTGCCATTATTTAAAATATTTATTTTAAATATTTAAAATCCATTATTTTAGCCAATTTAAAAATTTTAAATCGGTTCAGATTTTCTGGGTCGTTACAATCTCCCCCACTTAAAACTTTTCGTCCCCGAAAAGGAACAAAGTCGAAAGTGGTTTGATAAATTTACAATTCCACAACACAACAACCAATCTAATTGTTTTCAACCTTTCAAAAATATACCTTACAAATTAATTCCTATTCTTTTAAAATTATTCAGACTATAGAATTAAAAGTGCACATCCATGAAAGGAAAATAACAACAGAGTAGAGAATTAAATGGTAATGCAAAGTATGGTAAATATACCTTGCACCGGAGTCAATCAGAGATATCCACTCGGCATCTAGGATAGGCTTTCTGAATGCTCTCCTCAGTTTCCCAAGTACAATCTCGTGGATCTCCACTCCATTGCACTTTGACTAAGTGAACCTTCTTGTTCCTCAACTCTTTGGTTTCTTTGCCGATAATCTTTAGTGGCTCTCTTCTCACGGCTAATTCTGGAGTAATTTCAATATCCTGTTGAGCTGCTTCTTCGACGATCAAGTCTGGATCATGAACGTGCTTTCGAAGTTGAGATATGTGAAATACATCATGAACTTCAGGCAACCAATCAGGCAATTTGACCCTATAAGCGAGAGTTCCAATCCGTTCCAGAATAGGAAACGGACCTATGAATTTGGGCGCCAATTTTCCAGTTTTACCGAACCGGATAACTCCTATCATCAGCGATACTTTCAAATATACATAGTCGCCAACAGCAAAGGATATATCTCTTCTTCTCCTAACGGCATAGCTCTTTTGTCGGCTTTGAGCGGCTAGTAATTGCTTCTTAATAAAATCGACTTTATCGGCAGCTTCTCGAATCATATCGGGACCCAACACAAGTCTATTACCCGGTTCGACCCAACAAGCAGGAGATCGTCACGGTCTACCATACAATGCTTCGAATGGCGACATTGTCAGACTCGCCTGGTAGCTGTTGTTATAAGAGAATTCAGCCAAATGCAGATTGTCTTCCCAGGATCCACCGAAATCTATAACACAAGCCCGCAATAGATCTTCTAAAATACGATTCACCCTCTCTGTCTGACCGTCTGTCTGAGGATGATAAGCGGTGCTCAAGTTCAACTTCGTTCCCAGTTCGACTTGAAATGCTTCCCAGAATTTGCTAGTGAATATTGTATCTCTATCACTGACTATACTGAGCGGCACTCCATGTAGTCTAACTATTTCCCTGAAGTATATCTGTGCCAGACTCTGAGCAGTTCTATTTGATCTGACAGGTATGAAATGGGCGGTCTTCGTGAAGCGATCTACGATCACCCAAATACTGTCATTCCCTTTTCTGGTTCTGGGCAGACCATCAATGAAATCCATAGAAATATGTTCCCACTTCCAACCAGGAACTTCTAGTGGTTGTAACAATCCAGCCAATTTATGTTGGTCGCTCTTGACTAGCTGGCAAGTAGGGCATCGGCTGACATGTAAGGAAATGTCCCTTTTCATCGACTTCCACCAGAAAGTGCGTTTAATGTCATTGTACATTTTTCTTACTCCCGGATGGATACTAAGTTTCGACTTGTGGCATTCATCCAGTACTTCCTTTCGAAGCTCAGGAATGTTAGGGACACAGATTCAACCTTTGAGTCTTAAAATCCCATCATTATCTAGTTGAAAACTCGAGGGTTCGCCTTGTTGAATTATCTCTCTGATCTTCTGAATGAAGTGATCATCCTTTTGAAGAGTAGATATTTTATCTAGCAATGAAGTCGTGATAATAAAACTGGCGATCATTTCATTCTTTCGGCTTAACGCGTCGGCCACGACATTGGCTTTTCCTGGAGTGTATATAATTTCAAAGTCATATGTTGCAAGAAACTCCAGCCAACGTTGCTGCCTCAGATTCAAGTCCTTCTGGGTGAACAGATACTTTAACGACTGGTGATCTGTAAACAGTTCAAATCTCTCACCCAGTAGATAGTGCCTCCAGATTTTCAAAGCGAATACTATCGCCAATAACTCAAGATCGTGAGTGACGTAGTTTTTCTCGTGCGGCTTCAGTTGACGGCTAGCATAAGCAATCACTTGACCCCTTTGCATTAACACTGTGCCAAGGCCTTCTCTAGAAGCATCAGTCCAGACTTTTAAATCTTTGTTGCCATCGATGATGGTTAACACTGGAGCAGTTGTTAATCTCAACTTTAGCTCTTCAAAATCCTCCTCACTTTCTGGAGTCCATTTGAATTTAGAGTGCTTCTTCATAAGCTTCGTTAAATGACCAGATATCTTCAAAAAGTTTTTAACGAACCTCCGGTAATAGCTAGCCAATCTGAGAAAACTGCGGACTTCAGTAGGGGTACTGGGCTGCTTCTAGTTCTGAATAGCTGTGATTTTACTTGGATCCACAGCGATTCCTTCTTTTGATACGACGTGGCCCAGAAATTTCACTTCATCCTGCCAGAATATACATTTGGAAAACTTTGCTTTCAATACATTTCTTCTGAGAATTTCTAGAACCTGTTCCAGATGCTTTTCATGTTCGGCCTTTGATTTAGAGAAGATTAGAATATCGTCAATGAAAACCAGAACAAATTTGTTCAAAACCCCTCTGAACACCCTATTCATCAGATCGACGAAGTAAGCAGGAGCGTTACATAAGCCGAACGGCATTACTAACCATTCATAGAATAAGTCAGGACCTCTGAATGCTGTCATTGGAACACACTCTTCGGCAATTCGAAGCTGATGGAAGCCTGTAGCTAGGTCCATTCGTGAAAATACTTGTGCCCCATTTAATCGATCCAACAAATCATCAATCCGCGGCAATGGATATTTATTCTTTATGGTCTGCTTGTTCAAATCACGATAATCCACACATAGACGTAGAGTACCGTCGGATTTTGGGACAAATACCACTGCTGCACCCCAATCAGAGAAACTAGGCCTGATCAGACCTTTCCATACTAGCTGTCGTGTTTGATTGTCTAATTCCTCTTTCTCTTTCAAGGACATTCTTCGAATAGCGTGAACTACCGGCCTTGCATTCGGAATTAAAGCGATCTTGAAATCTATTTCTCTCTGCGGAGGTAAGCGAACAACTTCCTCGAACACATCCGCATAGTTCTTGACGACAGGAATGTCTTTGATGAGGTCAGGAATATTCTCTGCGATTTCAGGGACATTTTCTATTTGGGCTGGAGAAACATTCAAAGCTGCCCAGAAGTCTTTTCTATTAGCATTCTGACCTTCACAGGGAATAGTTATATAATCACCTGATTTAATCTTCGCCTTTACGACTCTGTCGGCGCATTTAACTTCAGCTTCATATTTGGTCAACCAGTCTAACCCCAAGATAAGATCAAACTCTTTAAAATTCATGACGACTGCGATGATAGGAAACCGATAACGAGAAAAGGAAACCGGCACTCCGCAAACCCAACTGAGATCAATGGAACCCCCAACCGGGTTCTGGACAGTCATTGGTTCCTTGAGCTTTTTCAAATTCAAATCCAGTTTCTTAGCTGCATCTTTGGCAATGAAGCTTCGTGACGCCCCTGTGTCAAACAGTACTTTGACTGGAATGTTTTTGACAGTGAGCGTTCCTTCTAAAACATCAGCCCTTTCTTGACTAGCTGAGGGCCCAGAAGTTTC
Organism: Allium sativum; assembly: GCA_030737875.1. Classification (NCBI taxonomy): domain Eukaryota; kingdom Viridiplantae; phylum Streptophyta; class Magnoliopsida; order Asparagales; family Amaryllidaceae; genus Allium; species Allium sativum. Next base: position 400,824,757 of record CM060922.1, on the reverse strand, counting down.
TGCTACTACATTTACCTGTACTGTTTCAGATTTCTGAGATAGCGGGCAGTTTTTTGCAATATGCCCAGTCTGATGGCACTTATGGCATACTCTGCCCTCAGGAACCTTCTTACTGGGTTCAAATCCACTCTTTCTTCATTTGTTCCAAGATTTGCAACTTATCGCCAAATGTCCTTTTCTATTGCAGCTTGAGCACGTGGCGGTCGTTGTTGGTTCTCTCCCTGGTCTAGCCCTTTTTCTCTTGGCACTGGGCTTCTTATTGACCTCCGACCTTGTACTGGCTTTAGGAATATCAGTTTCCGACTCTTCTTTGTCACTACAACAGACTTCTTCTTCGTCGCGCAACATTCCTTTCTTATGAAGATCTTCATACTGATAAGCCATATAAATCATTTCAGAGAAAGGAAGTTTTACATTCCTCAGTACACTATTCTGATATCTCCTTTGCAGGCCATGAATAAATCTCAGACTTTTCCTCTTTGGATATTGAATCAGATGAGGAGCAAAGTGAGCAAGTTCGTTGAATTTCTTATGATATTCTGGGATGGTCATGTCACCTTGTATCAGATAAGAAAATTCGTCGCATAATTGCTCAGTCGCTTCTGGAGGAGTAAATCTTTCTAGGAAAATCACTTTGAATCTGTCCCAGGTGATATCACCTTCTGGATTATCTTTGATGATCGTTTCCCACCAGATTAAAGCTTCTTCTTTAAGCGCCCAAGATGCTACTAACCGTTTTTGGTCATCTCTCAGCTGGATACGCTCAAAGATTCTTTCGACAGAACTCATCCAAGCTTGGGTTTGAATTATAGATTCATTGCCCGAGAACTGTGCTCCGTTCAGATTTCAATATCTCTTTAATAGGGCCTCTAGATCGGGTTCTGTATTCCTTCTGTTTCTGGCACTCATTTTTCTAGTACTTCTGCAAATGGAAGGTCAAGTGTCAGGTCACAGAAAAGATAATTTAAAATATAGAAACATATACTTCACTGTAAATGTGTCTATCGAGGTGTTATTTCATTCTGCTACTCATACTAGGATATTACTGATCCTATCTGTATAGAGTTACCCGTCCTAGAACACTACTGGTTCTATTTCTGACGAGTTCGTTCAAATGTTATATTCCAGAACTAAGCTTAAACAAAGCTCTGATACCAAAATGAGACGACCCCATACCCCGTACTGACGGCAGCAAGGGTAATCCTTGGAATATAACACAGAAACAGATAATAACAAAACAAAATTAAATAAATACACCAGATAATGAACAATAGAATATACTGGATAAAAGTAATCATCAGAGTTACACAGTATACAGGATCATACTTAGTAAAAATACAGTTCAGCTATACATAAATGTCTACAGCGGAAAGCAAACATAATATGTACAATAGGAGCTGAACAGCATAAAAAGAGATAAATGATAGAATCCATCTTCAGCTCCAGCTATCCAGAAAGAACCAGCTAAACCTGAATACAAGGCTGCCCATGTAGAAAAAGGGGGCACCTGAGTTTGAGAGTGAAACAAACTACGAGTCAGTCATGGGACTGGTATGAGAAATCTATTCAACACATACATAATATGACTAATCACAGGACCACGCCACTTTCGTGGAACGGGTTTACTCCATTGGATTGTCAGTGCTTTAAAACAAATCTTTCTTTTAAACAACGCAATGCATTTTATAAAAATGAAGCCATTATAAGACTCAGTTCCCATCACACAATGCAACGCAAACCGGAGGATAGAGTTTTTACCTTATAACGGCCAAAATATGCTTGATACGAATAAAACAAAGGCATTTGATATTATTGCTAGTGTTTATATGTTTTGAAAACAATTTCAAATCATAACTATCAATCATAGACGGCATGGGTACCATATATCATGTCGCCATATATATATACAATCAAAACCGCACGATGTCGTATTTGGAAATTGGATTTCCGTCATGAACCAAGGCAAAAGATAGTCCTTACCGACTTCGAGACGCTCTAGCCCGCCCCTCAGGACCCAGACTCAGGTGGGCCCTAGGATCGTCAGGGTCAGTCCACCGGTGTGGATTAGAATTCCTGAACACTGCGTTTCCCCACCCTTTGGGGTGTAAATGAGCCAACGAATGGCTCCATCGGACCCGGATCGTCCGATCTAACCGAGGCGCCTCGCAACAGCAACAACCACATAGGTGAAAAGTATATAAATGTCAGGGCTGGTAGGTCACTGACACCACCCTAGCTAGAAAGAAACGCATGCCCTCCCTGAGGTCCTTCTCCCGTTTCTGGTTCATACCGGGGTGTGAGGCTCGCGAATTCACGTTATACACAAAGCTACGCCACACAGGCGGTGCTTTGATCATCACCACAAGACTTTGCTTTTCAACAGAAGTCCTGATCACTGCACCTTAGCGTGCCACACAGGCAATTCATGCCGTGCGACTGATGTCCATCGATATACAACCTCTGAGCTCATGCGTTTCAGAGAAGGGCGTTAAGCGAAAGAATAAATTCTCCGCCGCCAAACAGATGTATATTTAACAGAGATCAATCAACACATAATAAAATCCAATGTTAGACACACAGTCCATTTACAAGTCCGTTCTGGGTCTGAACGAAACCGGAGGCACTAAATACCTCGCAAACCCATCGATCACCACGTACGTCTGGACGATCACCACTCATTATCCATATTTCGAGATGCCTCCCAATCAGGACCTCGGTTACCATCCAAACGAGGTGAAGATCTCCGGTCTTCGACCACCGTCTTCATCTTCGACTTTCAATCGTCGTTCAATTTTTTGAAACGAGAATTAACTCGGCCTTTTCAAATAATTCACGTCCATTTAGAATTTCAAATCAATTTATTTCAATGGTTAAATCATTCGACAACACCAATTTTGTTCTTTAATGTAATTTTCACACCAAACACATCCAACCATCAAATACCACAAAAATCAAGCAAATTCAGTTTATTTCCATTCCATATCGTTTATAATTTTTTATAATGATTTATCGCTATTTTTATTTATTTTAAAATAGCCAATTTATTCAAAACGACGCTTCGGGCCATAACGCGGCCGTGGCGCTGTTTTTCTTAAGATTTGATTTACACATATCTGAAAATCTAATTGTTGGATCTTCACAAAATTTACATCATTAGAAAGGTCTTTTCAAAATGAATCCAACGGTTCCAGTTTCGGGAAAATCTGACGGTCGGATCTCCCGGTACAATCGTTTGAAGTTTCGATTTCAAAATACGAACTGCAGCGTCGTTATTCGATTAAATATAATTATATATATATATATAATCGTTTCTGGCGCTGTTTTTCTTCAGATTTGAATTAAACATTCCAGACAATCCAACCGTTGGATTTTTACAAAGTTGGTGCCGTTGGAAAGATTTTTCCAAGGCGAACCCAACGGTTGCGATTTTAGGAAAATCCGATGGTCGGATCTCCTGGTATAATCGTTTGAAATCACGGTTTCAAAATACGAACTGCACGACCACGTTTCGTTTTAATTTTATTTATATTTATATATTTATATAAATATAGTTCATTCGACAATTTCAATATCGTTTTCACTTCAAATATTTCACTAACGCCTTTAAATTTTGGAAAATTTCGCCATAACCTCCTTTGTACGGGAGGGGCTGGGAAAATTCCCAAATAGCCACACGGGCGTCTCATGTCGAAAAGAAAAAGAAAATGCCAAGCGGCTAGCCAACAGGCTCATAAAATCATCACCCAAACAAAACAGTAAATGTGTACCTATTTGTCGGGCACAAAATTTTATTCCTCTTCTCTAGCCTCTTTGCTATAACCTGTTCAATAAATATGCATGTACATATATATAGTTCTTATCACTTATCATTTTCTATTCAATTTCATATTTGATTCCATTTGGTTTAAAAACACCATTCATTCTAATGTTGCATGTATAGGCAAAAATCGTATCATTAGCTAATTAATGAATATTTCTACTCATGCATATTTATTTGAACGAGTTGCTATTTTTAACACTTCACATTTCAACAATTCATGTATATGATAAAAATGTGATTTTTATTGTAAAACAATTTATTTCAAAATATGAATACCTTTCAACACATGAATTTCTAATCAACGAATGAATATCGATTCAACACATGAAGGTTTTCTATAGTTTCTATATATAGATAAAAATGTGATTTTTATATTTAAAACACGAATACCATTCAACACATGAATTTCTAATCAACGAATGAATATCGATTCAACACATGAAGGTTTTCTATTCAATGAATAAATATAGTTTCGGCAAATGAAAATAATTCAAACACATGAATACTATTCAAAATTTCGGCAGCATAACGGCAGGGTAGTTAAAACCGGGACCGTCCCTAGTACGGCTCCTCGCTCTACCTTAAAACCTCGCGGTTTTTGACAATGGGGATCATGCATCTAGTTCGCACGCAGGCGGCATGTATATATTTATTTCATTTCCACAAACTAATCCTATGTGGTTCCAACCAAATATTTCTCAACCACAAATGGGTATTTTTCAACCACAATCAATCAATATCAACCACAAACAATCCCAAACAACCATTCGCTATCAATCAATTTTCACATCAATCACAATCAATAAATATCGTCCATGGTTTGTGGACGAGGGGCGTATATATATATATAGCAATTCACTTCTATTTCAACACATGTATAATTTTTACAACGCATATATAACTTATACATCGAACATACAACTTATACAATGCTTATACAAGAGGTGTACAACGCTTATATAACTCATACATCGAATATATAATTTATACATCGTCGTTTTCAATATCGTTTATAAATTAGAAATCTCACATTGGGTTCCACTCCACCAAAAATAGCAGAAGGCTCAGAAAAATATGCGGTCTCTTCTAAAATGTAGAAGGCGTCCACACGGTCACGATGTTTCCTGTTTCATCGAATTTCGTTTAGAAACGAAAAAGATACGGGTTTTAACACGTTGATGACATTTAAAGGATAATTAATAAATTAATTAATTAAACATGATCACCTTCTTCCTCGTTTTGCACTACAGAACACCTCCGAACCGTGTTTCCAAACTAGGGTTGGATCTTGCGCTCGCCACAGCGACCTTGACGACGATCAGACCCTTCCTCCTACTCCGCTGTCGTGAACCGCGCCTGTCGCCACCCTTCTTGCCAGTTCCGATCTCCTGCGCCGCCCAGAAAATGGCCTCGAATGGCGGACCTTCCCAGCCCTAGATCGAGCTCCACAGCTAACAAAATTCGAGCCCCCTTATATGGATTTGAAGCATGTTCTTCACTCTTCAATTTTCTCTTCAGGATCACATGATAATTCGGAGTAGATTAGGAGAAAAATCGAAGGAAAGAATCGAACACGAACCGCCGTTTATTTCCTGGAGACGACGCAGAAAATTTAGGGTTTTTCTGAATTCTGATTGGGCGGCGAGGATTTATAATATATTTTTATTTTATTTTATTCAAAAAATACCCTCCTTGTGAAACGAACCCTAAATCAAACCTAACGACTGTCGTCCCTAGCGTTTTACCCCCATTCCGAACACAATGGGATATGTTTCGAAGGCCCATTCGAATGTTTCAGTCAGTTTTCCTTCAAATTAAAATATAAAACATTCAATATTTAATTTGAACGTACATTTCAATTTGCCAGGGCCACAAACTGATTCGAAAAATTCCAGAAAAATAAATCTAGCTATATTTTGACGATACGGTCCCAACGAAACTAGTTTCGTCGAATTCTGAGACCGTTTGCAAAAAGGCCCATTTTTGGTCGATCCAATTTAACTGTAATTGACCAAAACCCATTTTCCTTTGCCACGCTCACATATTAGCTTCAAAAATTATGAAATTTGAAACCTAGCAATAACTTCACATCCCGGATCCAACAAAAGTGGTTTCGTCGAATTTCGAGGTCGTATGCAAAATGGCCAATTTCACGGGCTATATAAATTCCATAACGACCTTTCTGAAAATTCGTTCGGCCATAACTTTTGCTTTCCGTTATGAAAATTCGATTTTCAGATTCGTTAGAAAGGTATTCACTAACAGATTTAAATATTTTTGGTTTCACTAAAATCCGGATTGTTTTGCACCCGGTACAGTCCGACAAAGTTTGAATTCAATTTTTGAAACTGCAGCGCCTTTTCAAGCCTTGTTTATAATTGTAATTAATTATGTTCATTTTCAATTGTCGATTCAAGCTCAGTTTTCATTGCCATTATTTAAAATATTTATTTTAAATATTTAAAATCCATTATTTTAGCCAATTTAAAAATTTTAAATTGGTTCAGATTTTCTGGGTCGTTACAGCGAGTTATTCAGAAAGACCAGGTTTATCCCATTCTGAATAACTGATTTGACGATATGTCGAGGATGAAGATGGTGGTTGAAGACTGGAGGTCTTCACATCGTTTGGATGATTAAAGATATCTTGATTGGACTGTACACCCAAGACAAGGTAATAAGTGGTGATCGTCCAGACGTACTTGGAGATCGACTGGATATGCGAGGACCTCTCCCCTGTATTGGACATATGGGGGTGGAATAAGGTGCCTCCGGTTTCGTTCTGACCCAGAACGAACTTGTAAATGGATGTGTGTCTGACATCGGATTTCATTCTGTGTGATTGATAGACATCTGTTGCATAATGTGAATTGCCTGTGTGTCATGCTAAGATGCAAATGATCAAGGCTTCTGTGGAAAAGCAGGGTCTTGTGGTTGATGATCAAAGCACAGCTTTAATATAGCGTAGCTTTGTGTAACGTTAATTCGCGAGCCTCACACCCTGGTGTGAAATAGAAACGGGAGAGGACTTCAGGGGGGACATGCGTTTCCTTCTAACTAGGAGTGGTGTCAGCATTTTGCATGCCCTGACATTTTACTTATGTGGATGATGGATATCGAGGCGCCACGGTTATATCGATCATTCCGGGGCCGATAGTTTGGTCGGGATATGACAAGTTGATGCTCCATAGGGCGAGGAAATGCATTGTTCAGGCATTTTAATCCACTCTGTGTGGACCGGCCCTGACAATCCAGGGGTCGCTCGAGCTCTGATCCTGAGACACGGGCTAGAGCGTCTCGAAGCGGTAAGGACGATCGCTTGCCTTGGTTCACAGATGGAAATCCAACTTCCAATACGTGACAATTGCGATTTTGATTGTAGAGCATGGTATGGTGACATAGTGGTATGGGGCACTTATGCCGTCTATGATTGATACTTATGATTGAAATTGTTTTGACACTATACACTTATAGTAATAGTAAAAGATGAAATTTCACATACCAATCATTTTTGGCTATTATAAGGTAAAAACTCTATCCTTCGGCTTGCGTTGCATTGTGTGATAGGACCTGAGTCTTATAATAGCTTCATTGTTCTTTATTTAGCATTGCGTTGTTGTTTTATGCATTGGTATTCTTGGGAGGAAACTCGTTTCGTGTTATACGGCGAGGTCCCTGGATTTACCTAACTTTAAAATAAAGATTAATAACTGTTTTAGTTCTCACACTAGTCACATGACTGACCTGGAGTTTATTGTTTTAACCTAAACTCTGGGTGCCCCTATTTTCCACACGGGCAGCTTGTAGTTTTGGTTTTGCAGATTTATATTCACAGGATCCTGTTTTACAGCTGGAATGATATTCGAAATGCTCTTTATCTGTTTATCTCTTTCAGTTGTATTTTGTATTATTTTTCCGCTGCATTGTAAATTGTAAATCTCTGATATTTATCGATTGTGTAATATTAATTCATACTCTGTATATTCTTGTATTCTGATGAAATTGTTGTAATAAGCAATGAAATGTTCTTCTGCTTGTGTTTTGATTTATCCTACTCTCAGACAATCCGTTTCTCTCTCTTCTCTTCAGAGACCGGGGAAGTTCGGGTCGCTTCATTTGGTATCAGAGCTTTGGTTTACAGAGCTCGGAGAACAAGACACGTTAGACCCAAAGGAAAGAATTCATCAGAGATTGGATTAGTAATATCCAATGGGAATGACTCATTAGAGATGGATCAGTAGTATCCTAGAATGAGTCCGAAGAGTGTTATTTATAAAAACAAATTTTGTTTTGAAAACTAAACCCAATTATACGTATTTGAATATTTTATTTTATATTGATTTGGACAATCGAGTATATGAAGATTTTGCATGTATGCGTCATGAACGTATATTCGAAATTTTAATGTACTTGACAGATATGGAATCACACTCTAGTCGTCCAGGCAGAGTTTTGTTGACTGGCGCGTCATCATCAATATTTATGTTCGAACTCCGAAAGTGGGATATCTATATATTTCCAACTGACTGGTGTGAGAACCAAAATATAGCTAGAATATATTGTTGTGAATTGGCATCAAAAACATGATTTTTGAGTGTATATATAAAAAAAATTATGAATTTGAAACGTTAATCAACTAATTGATTGTTGATTGTGTTGTTTGATTACTGTTTTGATTAATTAAATTTGAAACATTAAGCCAAATTGTATCAAATTTTGAACTGTATTGAAGATTGTTTGGAATTGCATGCAAGTACATATATGTGTGTGAACAGGTCATAGCAAGGAGGCTAAAGCAGAGGAATAAAATTGTTTGCCCAACAAATAGGTACAAGTTTATTGTATTTCCTGGGGTTTTTGAGTATTTTATGAGCAGACTGGCTAGCTGCTTGGCTGTTTATTTTTCTTTTTAATTGGAGAGGCATGTGTGGTGGTTTGGGGATTTTCCCGGTGCTCCCGTACACAGGAGGTTATGGCGAATTTTTTTGAAAAAACAGAAATTCTTAGAAACTGAAAAGTTGAAGAATGAAAGCCAAACTGAAAGTTGAGTTGGTTTGTAAAACAACATTCAGCTCCGTTCCTTTTCGGGGACGAAAAGATTTTAAGAGGGGGAGATTGTAACAACCCGGAAAATCAAAAGAAATTTAAAAAATTTATTTTTGAAATTTTAATGAATTTCGAATATTTAAAATGATTTATTTTAAATAATAACAACGAGAAATTTATTTTGAATAGAATTAGAACATATATATTTATTTAAATCATCATTAGAATATGATTATTTATTTTAATTATAAATGGAATTGAAAATGGCGCGGTAGTTTGAAAATTCGATTTCAAATTTCAAGTGAATGTACATAATTCAAAATAAACCGGATTTTAGCAAAACTAAAAATATTAGAATCTAATTGAAAATATCTTTCCAACGAATCCGAAAAATCAAAATTTCATAGCGGGAATAAATAGTTATGCCCAGTTGAAAAGTCATAATAGTCGCTATGGTAAATATAGCCCTTAAAAATGGAAATTTTGCAAACGACCTCCGTTTTCGACAAAACCGCTTTTGTTGGATCCGAGATGTCAAGTTATTTCTAGATTCCAAAATTCATAATTTTTAAATCAATATGTGAGCTTGGAAAAAGAAAATGTGTTTGGTATATTTCAGTTGAATTGGATCGACCAGAAAATGGTCATTTTTCAAATGGTCTTCAAATTTGAGGAAATTAGTTTTGTTAGGACCGTATCGTCAATAAGAAGCTAGAAATAATTTTTCTGGAATTTTTAGAATCAGTATGTGGACCCAATAAAGTAAAAGGTGTGTTTGAATTTAAAATATAATGATTTATATTTTAAATTTAGTGGAAAATGATCGTAACTACCAAATTGGCTTACGAAACATATCCCATTGTGTACGAAATGGGGGTAATTTTCTACGGGCGATAGTCATTGGGTTTCGTTTGGAGTTCAAATGTAAAGTCAACAATTTAATGAATTAAATAATAAAATAATTATATTATATATACTTTAAGCCCTCATCCCCTTTACTTTCTCCCTTCGTTCACCGTTCAGATCTAAATTAGAAAAGAAAAAAAACTCTCGACCGCGATTCCTCCAGCCGCCATCGTTCATCGCGCCACCGCCACTCGTCGAAGAGCCTCCGACCCCGCGCCCACCTCCGCCTACTCGCTCAGAACCCCTCCCCATTCCCTTCTCCAACTCACAGAACCGCCACCCCCCATTCCATTCGAAGAAACCCTAGCTCCCCATCGATCTGCGCGCCACCGCAGGTCAGACCCCAACCACCTCGATCTCCGGCCATCCGTCGCCTCCCCCAGCCTGTAGCACCCCCTATGCGACTCCCTCAACCCTCCTTCCTCTTCGAAAATAGTGAGTAGTTTATTTTTTTTATGCTATGTTTTACAAAAATCAATTTTTGTTTTCAAAATCAGTTTTGTTATGAAAGCATGGAAGGAATTGGATTTTTAAAAAAATTAAAGATATGATATTAGCGAAGAAAGGTCAGATTTTTATATATGATATTAGCGAAGAAAGGTTCGGATTTTTATATATGATATTAGCGAAGAAAGATCGGATTTTTATATAAGATATTAAAGAAGAAAAATTGAATTTTTGTATTTTTATAAAGAAGAAAGATTGAATTTTTGTATTTTTATAAAGAAGAAAGATTGAATTTTTATTCGAATTTTTATAATGAAGTAGATTTGATTTTTCATAAAGTAAAGCTTTGATTTTTGAAATATAAAAGGCTATGATTTTTGAAATATAAAAAGCTATAATTTTGAATTATGAGAGAATATGATTTTTATATATAGAACTTAGAATTAAAAATACGAATTTATATTATAGAGATAATAAAAATAAGATTTTTATATTATAGAGAATAAAAATATATGATTTTTATATACAAAGTGTCATTATAAAAATGTGATTTTTAAAATAAACATCATATTAAAAATGCAATTTTTACTATGAACAGCGGGAAAAGAACGCAGTGGAATTTTGAGCATATCTGAGCCGTTCAGAAGTAGAGAATGGAGGAGTGGAACCCAAAGGTGAGAACTCCTCACTTTTATTTTATTTCCTAATTAAAATATACACTAGGATGCAGACGGTGCTTAGGAGCACCCAACACCCGTCGTCCACAGACCATGGACGGCTTATTTGTTTGATTGATTGTGTGGTGAAAATTGATTGTGTGATGTGGAATGAGTAAAATATTTTATAGTTAAAAATATAATTTTTAACTTGTATATGAATAGAATAAATATTCATAAACAAATCGGATGATTTGTTTATGTACACACATTTGACTGATATTGTTTGGGACGATAAATTTTATACATCGCCCAACTGCACAAAAAAAATTCATTATTTGTTGATTGAAACCCCACATAGGTATTGGGATGATATATGACATACACTAGTCCCCAATAATTAGCTGTATATCAATCGATTGGTTGACAGACTATTATAAGCGTTGAATATTTATATTTAATGCTTATGTAGTGTAGAATGCACTTTGGATGATGGTTGACTGTGTTTGATTGTTGTTGTGTTCATGAGTGTATGAAATCCATATAAATCAAATTATATGGTAATTGATTGTGTCTTATTCTATTTTAGAAAGAATGAATATTTTAAAATAACGAATATTTTAAAATAATGAACATTTTAAAAATAATATTTAGTAACAGATCAAAATTTGATTTTGATGTCTGATTAGGGATGGACACAAATATATTTAAACATATATAAAGCCGTGTTGATTAGATTAACGCCATTATGACGTGAACGATATTTTTATTGATTTTTATTCGTTTTTATAATGAATATCGTAAAGGAAATGATTTTGGAATATAATGATTTGGAAAAATTATCATTTATATATCAATGATATGGAATATTCAATATTGATTAGAAATTGAATATGAAGTTGAAATTGTTTTGAAAACGAATTTAAAACGATTTATAAAATACGTTGTAAATGTAAATAGAATAAATATATATAATATATATATTATATATGTACATATAATGGCCTGAATAGAACGCGCTGCGCCGCTGTAGTTAGCGAATTTCGACCATTGACTTCGAATGGACATTACGGAAGATCCGACCGTCGGATTCTCCTAAAACCAGAACCGTTGGGTTCGTATCGAAATGAGCTTTCAATAGAATATTAGAGATTTTAAATCTAATGGTTGGATTGGAATTATGTTCAAATCAAATTTGGAAAAGGTCGTTGTAAGTGCAGTTCGATGGCCGTTTATGGAAATCGACTATACGAGCCTTGATAAAATTATTAAAAATATCGGTAATTTGTGTAAAATCATAACTAATGATTTGGAAAGAATTGGGATGAAAAATTCCATATTTGAAAAGATAAAAATATATTTTTATCGAAATGAACTAATTATGAACTAGAATTATGAAATCCACTATTTTTAAATAAACAAATTGGATACGAAATGGTTTTAAAAATAACCAGAATTTCCAATGTATGAATTGGAATGGATTTGAATCGAAATTATCTTTGGAATATTTCGATATTGGATTCCGTGATTATACAGATATTGTGAAGGAATTTGGAAGATATATATATCGTTATTCCAATACGGTATTTGTTGATTCCAGAATTTGATATTGAATGTAAGTCGATATATTTTCTATTCAAAGCCTTGTATTTAATATCAAATGTGATTTTGGGGTTTGTCGTGAATGGTGTCTTCATTAACACTGTTCTTGAACCCAGTTGAGAAAAGATTAAATCTTCTTATTTAGATTTAATGAAGTATACCAATTAATTAATATTTAATTGGAATTGAATTGAAATTGGTCTTTGGGTTTATCGTGAACGGTGTTTTAAATAACACTTGTTCTTTAACCCGATTAACAATGGAATGAGATTTTGGGTGTTGTGAATGATATCTTTAATAATACTGTTCTTTGACCCAATGGAGTTAAGAAAATCAGAAACTAACTGGAGATTAGTTAAGTTGAATGGTTTCCTGGGTATTGACCAGATGTTGGTTTCGGCCTTCGGGGTTAATACTTAGGGAATTGTTCACATGCTAATTTAAGGTTAAAGGCTGATAAAATGGAATGGGATTTTTGGTTTATAATGAACCGTGTTTTAAAGGACATTGGTTCTTTAACCCAGTTAAAGACAGGATATGATTTCTCAAGTTAAACAATCATTAATATTGATTTTTGGGAAGATTAAAACCAAGTGGAGTTTTAATGAATCTTTAATTAGATTGAAATGATCGAGAATGGAGTATCACTAGTTTTGCTCCAGGCGATAGTTGAATCTTTAATTAGATTTGAACGTAGAATGGTAATTAATTTTACCGATAACATCGTGGTGTTAGATATGAAGTATTACCAGTTTTACTTTATGGGATGAATAGGTTGGGATTGAGAAATTAAACAAATGATTACTTCAGTAAGGTGCGTTAATCCCGACTAGTTTGGATAAACCATAATTTGGTTTGAATTGATATTCAAAGGAAGATTAAAGAATAAATCTAAAGAATTTATCTTTGATAAAATTAATGGGAACATTTCCCAAAGTATAAGAATATTTGAATAAAGGAATATTCTGGATTGGAATGAGGCGTACGTTGTGTTTTTATAGCACTTGTTTATTATATACACGAGTTATTCAGAAAGGCTGGGTTTATCCCTGATTCGACAATATGTCGAGGATAAAGACGGTGGTCGAAGACCGGAGGTCTTCACATCGTTTGGATGATCATTGATGTCTTCATTGGGCTGTACAGCCAAGACAAGGTAATAAGTGGTGATCGTCCAGACGTACTTGGAGATCGATCGGATATGCGAGGACCTCTCCCCTGTATTGGACATATGGGGGAGGAATAAGGTGCCTCCGGTTTCGTTAAGACCCAGAACGAACTTGTAAATGGATGTGTGTTTGACATCGGATTTCATTCTTTGTGATTGATGGACATCGGTTGCATTGTGTGAATTGCCTGTGTGGCATGTTGAGATGCAAATGATCAAGGCTTCTATTGAGAAGCAGGGTCTTGTGGTTGATGATCAAAGCACGACTTTAATATAGTGTAGCTTTGTGTAACGTTAATTCGCGAGCCTCACACCCCGGTGTGAACCAGAAACAGGATAGGACTTCAGGGAGGACATGCGTTTCCTTCTGGCTAGGAGTGTTGTCAGCGTTTTGCACGCACTGACATTTTACTTATGTGGATGATGGATAGCGAGGCGCCTCGGTTATATTGGTCATTTCGGAGCCGATAGTTTGGTCGTATTTGACCAGTTGACACCCCATAGGGCAGGGAAACCCATTGTTCAGGCGTTTTAATCCACTCCGTGTGGACCGACCCTGACGATCCAAGGGTCACTCGGGCTCTAATCCTGAGACACGAGCTAGAGCGTCTCGAAGTGGTAAGGACGATACCTTGCCTTGGTTCACAGATGGAAATCCAACTTCCAATATGTGACAATTGCGGTTTTGATTGTAGAGCCTAGTATGGAGACATAGTGGTTTGGGTCACTTACGACGTCTATGATTGAAATTGTTTTGACACTATACACTTATAGTTATAGTAAAAGATGAAATTTCACGTACCAAGCATTTTTGGCTATTATAAGGCAAAAACTCTATCCTCCGACTTGCGTTGCATTGTGTGATGGGACCTGAGTCTTATAATAGCTTCATTGTTCTTTATTTAGCATTACGCTGTTGTTTTATGCACTGGTTTTCTTAGGAGAAAACCTGTTCCGTGTTATACGGCGAGGTCCTGGATTTACCTAACTTTAAAATAAAGATTAATAACTTTTTTAGTTCTCACACGAGTCACATGACTGACCTGGAGTTTATTGTTTTAACCTAAACTCTGTACTTTCCACACGGCAGCTAGTAGTTTTGGTTTTGCAGATTTATATTCATAGGATTCTGGTTTACAGCTGGAATGATATTCGGAAAGCTCTGTATCCGTTTATCTCTTTCAGTTGTATTTTGTATTATTTTTCCGCTGCATTGTAAACTGTAAATCTCTTATATTTATCGAATGTGTAATATTAATTCATACTCTGTATATTCTTGTATTCTGATGAAATTGTTGTAATAAGCAATGAAATGTTCTTCTATTTGTGTTCTGATTCATCCTGTTCTCAGATAATCCGTTCTTTCTCTTCTCTTCGAAGACCGGGGAAGTTTGGGTCGCTTCACAATGGTTACAATGTATCCCTAAAACCATAAATTTAAAGCATTTATTCAATAGGACTTGACGATCACAATGGTACTTAAAAAAGCTACCATATTTTCAATTTATCTCCCAGTTAACATGATATTTACATAACATGCGTATGTAAATAAATAAACAATTAGTAGCTAACAACTAATATAACACTTATTCAATATAAATTAATTAGCATAGATAGAATATCAAACTTACTATAATAGTACAACGAGAGCTTATTCTGCTAACATGACGTCAAATTAGAATAAGTTCATTCAATTTGTAAACGATGTTTACTTGACCAAATAGATAACACTAACTATATGATTTGAATTATTTTCTCATATTTAAGCAGTGTAATCAAATCAATATTTTTCAACCATTCACATACGATCAAATACTTACGTTAGTGGGTGTTATCAAATTAATGACTAGATTTCTTCCTTCTTCAATGGGGATTAGATTTTCTTAGTCGCCACTATCATTTTTGTAATGACCCGCATTTTCCAGGGGTATAATTAATTAATTTAATTATTTAAAATAGTGATATAGGGAATTAAATCGAGGTTTAATTAAATAATATGGAATAATTAATCTAATTAAATAATTTAATAATATATTTAATTCAGAAATAATCAAAAATATTGGGAATCACAATATTTTGTGAACGGGGTCGTCCCTTAGATTTAATTCAGCTTAGAGTTGAATTATATTGACGAATATATTCAACCGACGACAGTTTGAACGTATAATTATATTATAATTAAAATCGAGCTTGAAATGGCGTTGCAGTTCGCGATTTGGTGATTTGAATTTCAACTGGATGTACAGGATTCGTTTTAAGCCGGATTTCTATGAAACAAGAAACGTGTGGAGCTAGTGG
This sequence comes from Allium sativum, assembly GCA_030737875.1. NCBI lineage: Eukaryota > Viridiplantae > Streptophyta > Magnoliopsida > Asparagales > Amaryllidaceae > Allium > Allium sativum. Next base: position 400,808,814 of record CM060922.1, on the reverse strand, counting down.
ACTATATCTTTCTAGTGGAAGAGAAAAATCGAGATTTCATCGTGTAGATTTTGATGTACATCCAAATCAAATTTCAGAAAAGTCGTTGTAGAATTCCTTTATAATTTGTGACGCTTTATATACGTTATAAAAGAGATTTTCAGTATAAACTGAATACCGGGATAATCTGGAATCTGAAATATCAAGTTGTAAATTCTGATATGATATCCTGTTGCTGTACGATATCATATGTGAAGATATACGATAATATAAATTTATTTATATTTAATTTAATTATATTTAAATATATTTATATATTTAAATGGGTCATCCAGAGCTTTAAAAATAGCCGGTTTTGGAAACGAAGTCGGAATTCAACGAAACTAATTTCGTTGGGACCGTAATGTCAAACTCTAGCAGTATGTCCAGTTTGGTGATTTTTGGGTATCATGTGTGATCACGGGGATTTTTAAAAGACGAATACAAATAGAAATTGATTATAAATGAATAAAATAATCAATTATAAAATATCTAGATATTTTGTGTTGCCTATAAATACTCCTCAACACCTCTCTAACCTAATTCCTCAGTAAAATTCTGCGCCGTCACTCTTCTTTTCTTACAGCAAAAGCTTTGAGCAAAAATAAAATCAAAACATCTCCAATAAAATTCTGAAAATCATAAAACCATATCCACTGACATCCTCTGATCATAAGCTTCATGTTAATACCTCTTTTTCAATACTCGATGTCGGTTCTGAGTTCACCGCGGACAACAGTTGATGCTAGGGTTGGGAAAAGCTCGAGATTTAAGGAGTTGGTGCTTGTTTCAATCTTACTTTTGGGTTCAGTAGGTCAAACCGTTCGTGTAGGTCGAAATTTGGGTGATTCTGTGATTGTGGAGTTCGATGATTGCTGTAGGCATCTCGACGACGCGGTTTTGCTCCTGAGTTCGAGTGTGGTCTGATGGGTATGGGGAAGGAGAGTCCGCGAAGAGAAGGTGACTGGTGATAGTTGCGGTGGGCTCGGATGGCCGACATGATGGTGGAGGAAGGTCAAAGTTTGGGTCAACGGTGGGTTACAGGGGAGTGAATGCGGTATTTCTAATTTGGGGGAGAAGAGTTAAAATCGGGTCCGGTGTTTTAAAGTGGCGGATGGGCTTTTGAAAGGGTAGTGGGCCGTGAGTTAAAGGGTTAAGGCCCACTAAATAAATAATGTTAAGTTTAATTTAAATTTAAAATGTATTAACTTCGTAACGCGATATCTCGGTCATATGAAATCAGATTGACAAACCGTAATTTGCGTGGGATCGTATGGACGGGAGAAACACAATGGAGCTGACTAGGAGTAGATTGGAGCTCATCTGAATTTACGGCGAATTTAATTGTTCAATTCAAATCAAAACAAACAGGTTATCGTTCTTTAACGATGAACTGCAAATGTGAGTAAAACTCACCAACTCTGAACAGTTATATTTTTATAATATATTTTTAGAACCGTTAATCATCTGTTGATTGCTGTGTGTTGGTTGATTGATTGAACTGCTAGTCAGTTAGTGGAAATTATATATATATATATAAACCGTTAAATATTTATATATTGATTCTACTATCAGAATAATTTATATTGAACTGAAAGTGATGATAATCATATTGTGTAACATCTGTGGATGCAGGAAAACAGGTTGGAGGAATCCGACTGGATTCCTCAACAGTTATTTTATTGTTTTTCATATATTTTGATATATGATGTGAATTATAACCTGTTGTTGATGGTGTGTGTATGGACGATATTGAACATCGTGATTTGATATGATTGAATACCATAACATACCGAAATGTTGATAAGGGGATTTTCAAAGTGATATTGAAAATAGAATATTTATAAAATGGGATATTTATAAATAAGAGATATTTATAAAGTGGAATATTTATAAATAAGAAATGTTTATAAATTGGAATAGTTATTCAATAGGAGATATTCAAAAAGGAAATAATTACAAACCATTTTCTTTTTGAATGGAAAGGCCTGTGTGGCGGGTTTGGGGATTTTCCCGATGCTCCCGTTACAAAGGAGGTTATGGCGAATTTTTCAGAAAATTTAAGGTGTTAGAATATTTCAAGATTAAATTTGAAAAGGAAATATTTGTAAACCATTTACAAATAGAATTGAAAAGGAAACGTTATAAAAAGGAAATCATTTTTAAAGTGTAGAACCGTTATTTAAAAGTAAATCTTTTCAAATGAATAAAACGTTGTTAAAAAAGGAAATCTTTATAAAGTGAATAAAGTAAATCGAATATGGTATTCGAAAGGAGTTAAATCGAATATGGTATTCGAAGGGAGTGAATCGAATATGGTATTCGAAAGTTAGTAAAACGAATATGCTATTCAAAAGGGGTTAGTCGAGTCGAGTTAGTTGAATAGAGTTAACTAGTTCAGTAGAGTTAACCAGTTCAGTAGAGTTAACCAGTTCAATAGAGTTAACCAGTTGGGTTAAGCAAGTCAAGTTAACCAGTGGGTTAAGTAAGTCAAGTTAACCAGTGAGTTAAGCAAGTCAAGTTAACCAGTTGGGTTAAGTAAGTCAAGTTAACCAGTGGGTTAAGTAAGTCAAGTTAACCAGTGAGTTAAGCAAGTCAAGTTAACCAGTTGGGTTAAGTAAGTCAAGTTAACCAGTGAGTTAAGTAAGTCAAGTTAACCAGTGAGTTAAGTAAGTCAAGTTAACCAGTTGAGTTAAGTAAGTCGAGTTAATCAAGTCGAGTTGATCGAGTTAGAGTTACTCAGTTAGAGTTAATCGATTAGAGTTAAAACGAACTAGAGGTAATCAAATATAGTTATTTGAGACAGAGTTAGTCAAACATAGTATTCAGGGTAAGTTGCCATCTCGTACGACTGCTAGCGTAATTCGTAGGGCTGTAAATAGCCTAAGGCGGTCGGATGTTGCCTAAGGGAAACAGGCGTAACCATTGTGATCGTTGCGATCTAGAGTCAAGCGAATGGAGTTAAATCGAATCTAGTTATTCGATAGGAGTTAATCAAGATGAGTTAAATAAGTTAAGTTAATCGAATCTAGTTATTCGATAGGAGTTAATCAAGATGAGTTAAATAAGTTAAGTTGATCGAATCTAGTCATTCGATAGGAGTTAATCAAGATGAGTTAAATAAGTTAAGTTAATCGAATCTAGTTATTCGAGAGGAGATTATCGAATATAGTTTATTCGAAGGAGTTATCAATTATTAGTTATTCGAAGTGAGTAGTCGAATATTGGTTATTCGAAGTGAGTTAATCGAACATTGGTTATTCGAAAAGGGGAGTTATCAAATCGAATAGATTAAAGGAGTTAATCGAATATAGTTTATTCAAGTAGAGTTAGAGGAGTTATCGAATATAGTTTATTCGACAGGAGTTAAGTGAATAGTTAGATTAATCAAAGTGAATTAGTTAAGTTAAACTAAGTGAATTAGTTAAGTAAATTGGTTAAGTTAACCAAAGTGAATTTGTCGAGTTAATCAAAGTGATTAGTTCAGTTAATCGAGTTGAATTTGTCAGTCGAGTTAATAAATGGAGTTAGTCAAACCAAGTAAAACCAGTTAGAGTTAATTAATTAAGGTTGACCAGTTAGAGTTAATCAATCAGAGTTAATCAAATAGAGTTAAGTAAAATTAGAACTGACTAGAGATTAGTAAATTGAATGGTTTTCTAAGTGTCTATCTGATGTTGGTTTCGGCTTTCGGGATTTATACTTAGGGAATTGTTCTCATACTAGTTCACAGTCAGGGACTGATAGTTGGGGAAGAGTAGTGATTTGTAAATAAGCAAATGGAAAATGTTTTCCAGTGTTAATAACATATATTTTCTAAACATAGAAAATAAGGCAATGTGAATATATATATAGATATATGTTGATGATTTACCGATATAATTTCCATTTGGAAATAATATCGTTGTTTGCACACTTGTTTTTCTTTGATGGTTAAATCACAGACTATCGAAGTTTTGACCATTTTAACGTTGTTAATATGGAGAGACCGGTTGGATTATTATCCGAAGAACCACTATGTATTGGCATAAGCGTTGCGAATCATATATGCCAAAGATAATTGAAGACAGAGTAAAATGCAAGGGCTGTTGTATAAGTCTTAGATAACAGTGACTAAGATGGATATACTAAATAGTGCCTTCGGTTTGTCCAGTCCCAGGACAACTTGTATGGACGAAGGTCTGACAGAGTATATCCAATGGATCGCGTAAGTTGATCTGTTCAAACGTATTCACGTTTGGTGGCAGAGGAATTCGTTTCTCTAAGCTGTATACCCGTGTTATTTTTGGATAAATTAATTTGTGATTTGGCGGGTATGACGATGTGACATTCTAAGTGAATGAGGATGACTTGTATTGATGAATGTGTAATAACCCGGAAATCTGAGCCAGTTTAAAATTTTTATTTTGGCAGTTTTAGCGAATTTTGAATATTTAAAATGGATTATTTTAAATAATATTATTGAGAAATTTATTCTGAATATAATTCGAACGTATATATTATTTACGTCGTCGTTAGAATATAAATATTTATATATAATTATAAATAGAATAGAAAATGGCGCGGTAGTTCGATAATTCGATTTCAAACTTCAATTGAATGTACCGGGTGCAAAACAATCCGGATTTTAGTGAAACCAAAAACATTAGGATCTAATTGATGATATCTTTCAAACGAATCCGAAAAATCAAAATTTCATAACGGGAATCAAAAGATATGTCCAGTTGAAAATTCTGAATAGTCGCTATGGAATTCAGGCCCTTAAAAATGGGAATTTTGCAAGCGACCTCGGATTTCGACGAAACCACTTTTGTTGAGTCCGCAGTGTCAAATTATTGCTAGGTTTCAAATTTCGTAATTTTTCGAATCAATATGTGAGCGTGGCGAAGGAAAACGCGTTTGACCAGTTTCAGTTGATTTTAATCGACTGGAAAATGGCCGTTTTTCCAACGGTCTCAGAATTCGACGAAACTAGATTTGTTAGGACCGTATCGTTAATACGAAGCCAGAAAATATTTTTCTGGAATTTTTCAAGTTAGTATGCGACCCCGGTAAATTGAAATGCGCGTTCAAATTCAATGTATAGAGTTATATGTTGATTTTAACGGAAATTGACCGAAACGATCGAATCAGCCTACGATACATATCCCATTGTGTTCGGAATGGGGGTGAAACGCTATGGACGACAGGCGGTGGGCCTCGTTTAGAGGTCGTATGAAAAGGTTGCTTTTTGAAAACAAATTAATTAAATAATATAATTAAATTTTATACTTTAAACCCTACCCTCTCTCCTCCTTATTCATTCAGAAAAAGAAAAGAAAAGAAGAAGAAGGACGGGGCGGAGCAGCCGCCGCTCCTCCTCCTTGAGTGCCGCCGCCCCCTTCATCGAGCATCCTCCTCCTTCATCATCCCACCTCGAAGCGACGCCCCCCTCGTTAGCTCGGATACCCCCCCACCTGAAGCGAACGCCACCGCCGACCGCCATTCCCCCCTCCGCACCCCCCTCCTTGCCCGATCTCCCCTCTCTCTCCCTGTCTCTATCAAAAACCCGTCGACGTTGCCAGTCACCCCCCCCCCCCCCCACGCAATCCACCACTGCCACAACCGCCGACCCCCCTTCCACCGATCCTCCTCCGTCCTTCAGCTCTGCCTCCCACCCTTCACCCTCCATCACAGAAAACCCCCTCCTCCTCCTTATTCCATTGTAAGTTTTTAATTATATAGTTATTTACTTTTATTTAGTTACAATAATTAGTTTTAAAGGGAAGGAAAATTTTCAGTTTTTATATGTTTGAAAACTGAGTTTTTATAAAATAAAAAGTTTATATTTTTTTTATTAGGAGGAAGCTTATATTATAGAAATATAAAAATATAATTTTTATATAATAGTAATATTAAAGATATGATTTTTCTATAATAAAGATAATAAAAATATAATTTTTATATGATAGAAAGGTTCAAAATGTAATTTTTATTCAAGTAGTAAGTTAGAAATATAGTTTTTATATATGTAAGAATATAAAATTTTGATTTTTATATATTGGATAGCATAGTAAAAATTCGATTTTTATATATTGAATAGCGAAGTGAAAATTCGATTTTTATATATTGGATAGCATAGTAAAAATTCGATTTTTATATATATTGAATAGCAAGGTAAAAATTCGATTTTTATATATTGAATAGCGAAGTAAAAATTCGATTTTTACATATGTAGTGGCTACAGCAACGAAGATGACAAAAATGCGATAACGATGAAGATTTCTATCAAAGAAGAGTCAAGATGATTGGATAGCTATTGGTGAGAATTTCTCACCTTTCAATTTCATTTCTATTTATATATATATATATATATATATTAGGATGCAGACGGTGCTTAGTAGCACCCGACACTATCGTCCACAGACCATGGACTTGTTTGTTTGATTGCAAAAATTAGTTAGATTATTTGATTGGATTGAATTGTTTGGTGAAATGTAATTGATTTGATTGATGTGTGAATGGCGTGGGCCTTCACTAGACCGGGGATAAGGCTAGGCCTTGTCCCGTTTCTAGTATCGTGCTTTTATGCCGCCGAAATTTTCTAAAATATGTTAGAAAAATAAAAATATCATTTTTATTGTGTAAATGAACTGAATAGAAATTCATGTGTTGAAATAAAATATTTTATCGTTAAAAATATAATTTTTAACGTGGAAGTGAATAAAATAAAATATTCATTTATAAACCAGACGGTTTGTTTATGTACACTTATTTGAAGGACATTGATTGGGTCGATAAATTTTACACATCGCCCAACTGCACAAATAAAATATGTGTTTGATTGTTTGAAACCCCACACGGGTGTTGGGATGAAATTTGAAGTTCACTCATCCTGATGGATTAAATATGTCGATCAATTGATTGACAGGCTGTTATAAGCGTTAGATATCTATATTTGATGCTTATACAGTGTAGTGCACTTTGGTTGATGGTTGATTATTTTTCAATGCTATTATATACATGTGTTGTATGAAAATCCATATAATTAATTTTATATGGTGATTGATTGGGCCTCATTCCAATTTAGAAAATAAAGAATAATATAAAATAAAGGTTCATGTGTTGACTGTACTCATCCGTTGAGATTAGTCATGTGTTGAACGAAATATTTTAATAATAAAATTTACTTCTTTATCAATATAAAATAAAGGTTCATGTGCTGACTGTACTCATCCGTTGAGATTAGTCATGTGTTGAACGAAATATTTTAATAATAAAATTTACTTCTTTATCAATATAAAATAAAGGTTCATGTGTTGACTGTACTCATCCGTTGAGATTAGTCATGTGTTGAACGAAATATTTTAACAAAAATAGTCACACGTGGACAATACTCATTCGTTGAGATTAGTCGTGTGTTGACAAAAATAAATATTCATTTGTTGAATAGAATAAATGAATATATGAAGCCGTGTTGATTAGATTGACGCCATTTTTACGTGAACGATATTTATATCGATTTTATTCATTTTGAAATGAATATTGAAAGCGATTTTGAAATGAATATTGAAAGCGATTTGAAATGAATATTGAAAACGATTTCGAAATGAATTGAATATAAAACGATTTCGAAATGAATTGCATATATAACGAATTTGATTTCAATTGAATATATAACGAATTTGATTTCAATTGAATATATAACGAATTTGATTTCAATTGAATATATAACGAATTTGATTTCAATTGAATATATAACGAATTTGATTTCAATTGCATATATAACGAATTTGATTTGAATATATAACGAGTTTGATTTAAATAGAATATATAACGAATTTGAATCAAATAGAAAACCAATTTGAATTGAATCGAATAGAAAACCAATTTGAATTGAATCGAATAGAAAACCACTTTGAACTGAATCGAATTGAAATCGAATTCGAATTGAATTTAAAACGAAGTGAAATGAATTCAAATTGAATTGAAACTTGAATTGAATAGAAATGAATTTTAAAACAAATTTATAAGGAAGGATTCAATTTTGATTTGAATTGAGATGGAAGTTGAAATTGTTTTTGAAACGAATTCAAAACTATTTATATAATTCGTTTTAAATAGTAATCGACGAAATATATATTATAAATATTATATATATAACATAATGGCCTGAATAGAACGCGCCGCGCCGCGGCAGTTCGTGAATTTCGACCATTTATTTCAAACGGACATTACGGGAGATCCGACCGTCGGATTCTCCTAAAACCGGAACCGTTTGGTTCGTATCGAAAAGAGCTTTCTAGCGAATATTAGAAATTCAAAATCTAACGGTTGGATTTGGAGTTACGTCCAAATCAAATTTGAAAAAGGTCGTTGTAAGTGCAGTTCGATAGCCATTGTTGGAAATCGATTGTACGGGCCTTAATAAAATTATTACAAATAGTAATAATTTGTGTAAAATCACAAGAAATGATTTGAGAAAAATTAGGGTGAAAAAACTCCATATTTGAAAAGATAAAAATGGATTTTTATCGAAATGAACTAGTTTTGAACTAAATTTAAAACCCAATTATTTTTAAATAAATAAATTAGATTTAAAAAGGGGGTTTTAAATAATCGGAATTTCTAATATATTTGATTGGATTTGAAATGGGTTTATCGTGAACGGTGTTTTAAATAACACTAGTTCTTTAACCCGATAACAAATAGAATGTGATTTGGGTTTGTCATGAACTGTGTTTTAAATAACACCTAGTTCTTTAACCCAGTAAGAGGAGTTTTACCGAATCTGCAATTAGGTTGAAATGTGAATCTATAATCTAAATTATCGAATTTAGAAATGAGCGAGAATGGAGTATCGCCAGTTTTGCTCCAAAGCGATAGTTAAATCTTTAATTAGATTTGAACGTGATATGGTAATTAATTTTACCGATAACACCATAGTATTAGATATGGAGTATTACCAGTTTTGCTTCATGGGATGAATAGGTTGGGATTGGGAAATAAAATAAATAATTACTTCATTGTGGTTCGCTAATCTCGACTAGTTTGGAAAACCATAATTTGGTTTGAAACGACATCCAAAGGAAGATTAAAGGATAAAATTTAAAGAATTTATCTTGGATAAAATTAATGGGAACATTTCCCTAAAAATGTGATTTTGTGAATAAAAGAATATTCTGAATTGGAATGAGGCGTATGTTGTGTTTATGTAACATTTGTTTTAATATACGCAGGTTGTTCGGAAAGGCCGGGTTCATACCCATTCTGAATAACCGATTCGACGATATGTCGAAGATGAAGACGGTGGTCGAAGACCAGAAGTCTTCACATCGTTTGGATAATTACTGACGATCCTGATTGGGTTGTACACCCAAGATGATGGAAATAGTTGGTGGTCGTCCAGACGTACTTGGAGATGGATGGATATGCGAGGAAAGTGCCTCCGGTTTTGTTCAGACCCAGAACGGACTTGTAAATGGATTGTGTGTCTGACATTGGATTTTATTCTGTGTTGATTGATTTCTATTAAATATACATCTGTTTGGCGGCGGAGAATTTATTCTTTTTCTTAACGCCCTTCTCTGAGACGTACGAGCTCAGAGGTTGTATATCGATGGACATCAGTCGCATGGCATGAATTGCCTGTGTGGCACGCTAAGATGCAATGATAAGGCTTTTGTTGAAAAGCAGAGTCTTGTGGTTGATGATCAAAGCACGGCCTCTGTGGCGTAGCTTTGTGTATAGCGTGAATTCGCGAGCCTCACACCTCGGTATGAGTTAAAAACGGGATACGGACCGTTGGGAGAACACGACGTTTCTTTCTAGCTTTGGTGGTGTCAGTGACTTACCAGCCCTGACATTTATATACTTTTCACCTTTGTGGTTGTTGGAATGAGGCGCCTCGATTATAGGTCTGTAAGGACCGGGAAACGTGTGTTCAGGAATAAATAATCCTCTAATGTAAGTGAGGACCGGCCTAACCGATCCAGGATTGCCCAGAGTGTGTAGTCCTGAGGCATTTGCTAGAGTGTCTCGAGCGCGGAGAGGAGCTTGCCCCTTGCCTCGACTCATGACGGAAATCCAATTTCCAATATGTGTATTTCGGCTTTATTTGTAGAGCCTAGTATGGCGACATAGTGGGATGGGGCACTCATGCCGTCTATGATTTATATTTATGCTTGAAATTGTTTTGACACTATACCCTTATTATAGTATCAAATGATTTGTTTTAAACGTACCAAGCATGTTTGGCTATTATAAGGGAAAACCCAATCCTCCGGCTTGCGTTGCATTGTGTGATGGGACCTAGGTCTTATAATAGCTTCATTTTTCGAAAAAGCATTGCGCTGTTTATTCTATGCACTGGTATCCTTGGGAGGAAACCCGTTCCGTGTTATACGGCGTAGTCCCTTGATTTGCCAAACTTTAAAACCAATATTAACAACTGTTTTAGTTCTCACACCAGTCACATGACTGACCTGGAGTTTATTGTTTTAACCTAAACTCTGGGTGCCCCTATTTTCCGCACGGGCAGCTAGTAGTTTTGGTTTTGCAGATTTATATTCACAGGATCCTGGTTTACAGCTGGAATGGTATCCGGAAAGCTCTGTATCCGTATATCACCTTCAGTTGTGCTTTGTATTATTTTCCGCTGCTATGTAATTTATTGTAATCTCTGATATTTGTCGAATGTAATTTATTCATTTATACTCTGTATATTCTTGTATCTGATGTAATTGTTGTAATAACAATTAAATGCTCTTCCGTATGCGTTCATTTGTGTGTTGTTCTCAAAGTATCCGCTCTTTCCTTAACGGGGAAGAAACGGGTCCTCACATTTGGTATCAGAGCTTTGGTTTACATAGCTCGAGAACAAGACACATTAGAACCATACGAAAGAATTCATCAGATATTGGATTAGTAATATCCAATTAGAATGATTCGTTAGAGATAGGATCAGTAGTATCCTAGAACGAGTGTGAAGAGTATATTTTCCAATTGAAAACAATTTTGTTTTGAAAATTTAAATCACCTTATACGTATTTGAATATTTATTTAATTTGAATATGGACAATATGATATATAAAGGTTTTGCATATACGCGTCATGAACGTATATTCGAAGTTTTAATATATTAGATAGATATAGAGTCACACTCTAGTCGCCCGGACATGGTCCTGATGATGAAGTATACCATCACCAGTATTTATTTTCGAGCGATGAAGGTGTGATATCTATATATTTCCATTAGACTGGTGTGAGAACCAAAACTTATATAGATAGATTTGTTTGTTGTGAATTGGCATCAAAACATGATTTTCTGTATATATATCAAAATTTATGAATTTGAAAACTCTAATCCACTAATTGATTGATGTTTGTGTTAATTGTTTATTTGTTTGTTAATTTTGAACCATTTAGCCTAATTGAATCAAATATTGGATTGTATTGAAAATTGGTCACATTTGTATGCATCTATATGTACTTACATTGAACAGGTCATAGCAAGGAGGCTAGAGCAGAGAATAAAATTTGTTTGCCCGACAAATAGGTACATGTTTACTACATAATTTACTGTTTTGTTTGGGTGATGATGATTTTATGAGCCTATTGGCTAGCCGCTTGGCTTTTTCTTTTTCTTTTTGAGATCAGAAGGCCTATATGGCAATTTCGGGATTTTCCCGTGGCTCCCGGTGCAGGGGAGGTTATGGCGAAATTTTTCGAAAATTTAGGGTGTTAGACAAATTTTTGAAAAATTTGAAAATTCTCAGAAACTGAAAAGTTGGAGAATGGGAGCCAGATCGAATGTGGAGCTGATTAATCAAACCACTTTCGACTTTGTTCCTTTTCGGGGACGAAAAGTTTTAAGTGGGGGAGATTGTAATAACCCGGAAATCTGAGCCAGTTTAAAATTTTTATTTTGGCAGTTTTAGCGAATTTTGAATATTTAAAATGGATTATTTTAAATAATATTGATGAGAAATTTATTCTGAATATAATTCGAACGTATATATTATATACGTCGTCGTTAGAATATAAATATTTATATATAATTATAAATAGAATAGAAAATGGCGCGGTAGTTCGATAATTCGATTTCAAACTTCAATTGAATTTACCGGGTGCAAAACAATCCGGATTTTAGTGAAACCAAAAACATTAGGATCTAATTGATGATATCTTTCCAACGAATCCGAAAAATCAAAATTTCATAACGGGAATCAAAAGATATGTCCAGTTGAAAATTCTGAATAGTCGCTATGGAATTCAGGCCCTTAAAAATGGGAATTTTGCAAGCGACCTCGGATTTCGACGAAACCACTTTTGTTGAGTCCGCAGTGTCAAATTATTGCTAGGTTTCAAATTTTGTAATTTTTCGAATCAATATGTGAGCGTGGCGAAGGAAAACGCGTTTGACCAGTTTCAGTTGATTTTAATCGACTGGAAAATGGCCATTTTTCCAACGGTCTCAGAATTCGACGAAACTAGTTTTGTTAGGACCTTATCGTCAATACGAAGCCAGAAAATATTTTTCTGGAATTTTTCAAGTTAGTATGCGACCCCGGTAAATTGAAATGCGCGTTCAAATTCAATATATAGAGTTATATGTTGATTTTAACGGAAACTGATCGAAGCGATCGAATCAGCCTACGATACATATCCCATTGTGTTCGGAATGGGGGTGAAACGCTATGGACGACAGGCGGTGGGCCTCGTTTAGAGGTCGTATGAAAAGGTTGCTTTTTGAAAACAAATTAATTAAATAATATAATTAAATTTTACACTTTAAACCCTACCCTACCCTCTCTCCTCCTTATTCATTCAGAAAAAAAAATAAAAAAAATGGAAGAAGGACGGGGCGGAGCAGCCGCCGCTCCTCCTCCTTGAGTGCCGCCGCCCCCTTCATCGAGCATCCTCCACCTTCATCATCCCACCTCGAAGCGACGCCCCCCTCGTCAGCTCGGATACCCCCCCCTGAAGCGAACGCCACCACCGACCGCCATTCCCCCCTCCGCACCCCCCTCCTTGCCCGATCTCCCCTCTCTCTCCCTGTCTCTATCAAAAACCCGTCGACGTTGTCAGTCACCCCCCCCCCATCGCGATCCACCACTGCCACAGCCGCCGACCCCTCCCCCTTCCACCGATCCTCTTCCGTCCTTCCGCTCTGCCTCCCACCCTTCACCCTCCATCATAGAAAACCCCCTCCTCCTCCTTATTCCATTGTAAGTTTTTAATTATATAGTTATTTACTTTTATTTAGTTACAATAATTAGTTTTAAAGGGAAGGAAAAATTTCAGTTTTTATATGTTTGAAAACTGAGTTTTTATAAAATAAAAAGTTTATATTTTTTTTTATTAGGAGGAAGCTTATATTATAGAAATATAAAAATATAATTTTTATATAATAGTAATATTAAAGATATGATTTTTCTATAATAGAGATAATAAAAATATAATTTTTATATGATAGAAAGGTTCAAAATGTAATTTTTATTCAAGTAGTAAGTTAGAAATATAGTTTTTATATATGTAAGAATATTAAAATTCGACTTTTATATATTGGATAGCATAGTAAAAATTCGATTTTTATATATTGAATAGCGAAGTGAAAATTCGATTTTTATATATTGGGTAGCATAGTAAAAATTCGATTTTTATATATATTGAGTAGCAAGGTAAAAATTCGGTTTTTATATATTGAACAGCGAAGTAAAAATTCGATTTTTACATATGTAGTGGCTACAGCAACGAAGATGAAAAAAATGCGATAACGATGAAGATTTCTATCAAAGAAGAGTCAAGATAATTGGATAGCTATTGGTGAGAATTTCTCACCTTTCAATTTCATTTCTATTTATATATATATTAGGATGCAGACAGTGCTTAGTAGCACCCGACACAATCGTCCACAGACCATGGACTTGTTTGTTTGATTGCAAAAATTAGTTAGATTATTTGATTGGATTGAATTGTTTGGTGAAATGTAATTGATTTGATTGATGTGTGAATGGCGTGGGCCTTCACTAGACCGGGGATAAGGCTAGGCCTTGTCCCGTTTCTAGTATCGTGCCGTTATGCCGCCGAAATTTTCTAAAATATGTTAGAAAAATAAAAATATCATTTTTATTGTGTAAATGAACTGAATAGAAATTCATGTGTTGAAATAAAATATTTTATCGTTAAAAATATAATTTTTAACGTGGAAGTGAATAAAATATTCATTTATAAACCAGACGGTTTGTTTATGTACACCTATTTGAAGGGCATTGATTGGGTCGATAAATTTTACACATCGCCCAACTGCACAAATAAAATATGTGTTTGATTATTTGAAACCCCACACGGGTGTTGGGATGAAATTTGAAGTTCACTCATCCTGATGGATTAAATATGTCGATCGATTGATTGACAGGCTGTTATAAGCGTTAGATATCTATATTTGATGCTTATACAGTGTAGTGCACTTTGGTTGATGGTTGATTATTTTTGAATGCTATTATATACATGTGTTGTATGAAAATCCATATAATTAATTTTATATGGTGATTGATTGGGCCTCATTCCAATTTAGAAAATAAAGAATAATATAAAATAAAGGTTCATGTGTTGACTGTACTCATCCGTTGAGATTAGTCATGTGTTGAACGAAATATTTTAATAATAAAATTTACTTCTTTATCAATATAAAATAAAGGTTCATGTGCTGACTGTACTCATCCGTTGAGATTAGTCATGTGTTGAACGAAATATTTTAATTATAAAATTTACTTCTTTATCAATATAAAATAAGGGTTCATGTGTTGACTGTACTCATCCGTTGAGATTAGTCATGTGTTGAACGAAATATTTTAACAAAAATAGTCACACGTGGACAATACTCATTCGTTGAGATTAGTCGTGTGTTGACAAAAATAAATATTCATTTGTTGAATAGAATAAAGGAATATATGAAGCCGTGTTGATTAGATTGACGCCATTTTGACGTGAACGATATTTTTATCGATTTTATTCATTTTGAAATGAATATTGAAAGCGATTTTGAAATGAATATTGAAAGCGATTTGAAATGAATATTGAAAACGATTTCGAAATGAATTGAATATAAAACGATTTCGAAATGAATTGCATATATAACGAATTTGATTTCAATTGAATATATAACGAATTTGATTTCAATTGAATATATAACGAATTTGATTTCAATTGAATATATAACAAATTTGATTTCAATTGAATATATAACGAATTTGATTTCAATTGCATATATAACGAATTTGATTTGAATATATAACGAGTTTGATTTAAATTGAATATATAACGAATTTGAATCAAATAGAAAACCAATTTGAATTGAATCGAATAGAAAACCAATTTGAATTGAATCGAATAGAAAACCACTTTGAATTGAATCGAATTGAAAACGAATTCGAATTGAATTTAAAACGAAGTGAAATGAATTCAAATTGAATTGAAACTTGAATTGAATAGAAATGAATTTTAAAACAAATTTATAAGGAAGGATTTAATTTTGATTTGAATTGAGATGGAAGTTGAAATTGTTTTTGAAATGAATTCAAAACTATTTATATAATTCGTTTTAAATAGAAATCGACGAAATATATATTATATATATAACATAATGGCCTGAATAGAACGCGTCGCGCCGCGGCAGTTCGTGAATTTCAACCATTTATTTCAAACGGACATTACGGGAGATCCGACCGTCGGATTCTCCTAAAACCGGAACCGTTGGGTTCGTATCGAAAAGAGCTTTCTAGCAAATATTAGAAATTCAAAATCTAACGGTTGGATTTGGAGTTACGTCCAAATCAAATTTGAAAAAGGTCGCTGTAAGTGCAGTTCGATAGCCATTGTTGGAAATCGATTGTACGGGCCTTAATAAAATTATTAAAAATAGTAATAATTTGTGTAAAATCACAAGAAATGATTTGAGAAAAATTGGGGTGAAAAAACTCCATATTTGAAAAGATAAAAATGGATTTTTATCGAAATGAACTAGTTTTGAACTAAATTTAAAACCCAATTATTTTTAAATAAATAAATTAGATTTAAAAAGGGGGTTTTAAATAATCGGAATTTCTAATATATTTGATTGGATTTGAAATGGGTTTATCGTGAACGGTGTTTTAAATAACACTAGTTCTTTAACCCGATAACAAATAGAATGTGATTTGGGTTTGTCGTGAACTGTGTTTTAAATAACACCTAGTTCTTTAACCCAGTAAAAGGAGTTTTACCGAATCTGCAATTAGGTTGAAATGTGAATCTATAATCTAAATTATCGAATTTAGAGATGAGCGAGAATGGAGTATCGACAGTTTTGCTCCAAGGCGATAGTTAAATCTTTAATTAGATTTGAACGTGAAATAGTAATTAATTTTACCGATAACACCATAGTATTAGATATGGAGTATTACCAGTTTTGCTTCATGGGATGAATAGGTTGGGATTGGGAAATAAAATAAATAATTACTTCGTTGTGGTTCGCTAATCTCGACTAGTTTGGAAAACCATAATTTGTTTGAAACGACATCCAAAGGAAGATTAAAGGATAAAATTTAAAGAATTTATCTTGGATAAAATTAATGGGAACATTTCCCTAAAAATGTGATTTTGTGAATAAAAGAATATTCTGAATTGGAATGAGGCGTATGTTGTGTTTATGTAACATTTGTTTTAATATACGCGGGTTGTTCGGAAAGGCCGGGTTCATACCCATTCTGAATAACCGATTCGACGATATGTCGAAGATGAAGACGGTGGTCGAAGACCAGAAGTCTTCACATCGTTTGGATAATTACTGACGATCCTGATTGGGTTGTACACCCAAGATGATGGAAATAGTTGGTGGTCGTCCAGACGTACTTGGAGATGGATGGATATGCGAGGAAAGTGCCTCCGGTTTCGTTCAGACCCAGAACGGACTTGTAAATGGATTGTGTGTCTGACATTGGATTTTATTCTGTATTGATTGATTTCTATTAAATATACATCTGTTTGGCGGCGGAGAATTTATTCTTTTGCTTAACGCCCTTCTCTGAGACGTACGAGCTCAGAGGTTGTATATCGATGGACATCAGTCGCATGGCATGAATTGCCTGTGTGGCACGCTAAGATGCAACGATCAAGGCTTTTATTGAAAAGTAGAGTCTTGTGGTTGATGATCAAAGCACGGCCTCTGTGGCGTAGCTTTGTGTATAGCGTGAATTCGCGAGCCTCACACCTTGGTATGAGTTAAAAAGGGGATACGGACCGTTGGGAGAACACGACGTTTCTTTCTAGCTTTGGTGGTGTCAGTGACTTACCAGCCCTGACATTTATATACTTTTCACCTTTGTGGTTGTTGGAATGAGGCGCCTCGATTATAGGTCTGTAAGGACCGGGAAACGTGTGTTCAGGAATAAATAATCCTCTAACGTAAGTGAGGACCGGCCCAACCGATCCAGGATTGCCCAGAGTGTGTAGTCCTGAGGCATTTGCTAGAGTGTCTCGAGCGCGGAGAGGAGCTTGCCCCTTGCCTCGACTCATGAAGGAAATCCAATTTCCAATACGTGTATTTCGGCTTTATTTGTAGAGCCTAGTATGGCGACATAGTGGGATGGGGCACTCATGCCGTCTATGATTTATATTTATGATTGAAATTGTTTTGACACTATACCCTTATTATAGTATCAAATGATTTGTTTTAAACGTACCAAGCATGTTTGGCTATTATAAGGGAAAACCCTATCCTCCGGCTTGCGTTGCATTGTGTGATGGGACCTGGGTCTTATAATAGCTTCATTTTTCGAAAAAGCATTGCGCTGTTTATTCTATGCACTGGTATCCTTGGGAGGAAACCCGTTCCGTGTTATACGGCGTGGTCCCTTGATTTGCCAAACTTTAAAACCAATATTAACAACTGTTTTAGTTCTCACACCAGTCACATGACTGACCTGGAGTTTATTGTTTTAACCTAAACTCTGGGTGCCCCTATTTTCCGCACGGGCAGCTAGTAGTTTTGGTTTTGCAGATTTATATTCACAGGATCCTGGTTTACAGCTGGAATGGTATCCGGAAAGCTCTGTATCCGTATATCACCTTCAGTTGTGCTTTGTATTATTTTCCGCTGCTATGTAATTTATTGTAATCTCTGATATTTGTCGAATGTAATTTATTCATTTATACTCTGTATATTCTTGTATCTGATGTAATTGTTGTAATAACAATGAAATGCTCTTCCGTATGCGTTCATTTGTGTGTTGTTCTCAAAGTATCCGCTCTTTCCTTAACGGGGAAGAAACGGGTCCTCACAGAATGTCTGACAGAGTATTTCCAGAAAGGTCACGTACATTGATTTCTTCAACTATACCAAGAGTGGAAGCGAAGAAGGAAACTTCTTTAGCTAACACGTAACGTACTGTTGTAGACGCCAATTAGTGATTTTCGATGGATCTGACAATGTGGCATTCGAAGTGAATCTGATGTAATGATAAAGCATAGCTTCTAGCCTTATCAACCGGTAAATGACAGAAATCGGGCAGGCAGCATGGCTAAGTCGGTCGCACCGAAGTAGGGTGTATAATCACCTATCTAGAGAATATTCATTTGTTTCTTAAATCTATCAATGTTGTCCCATATATATACGGGAACGGTTGCTGATCCCAACCGTTGGTGATATACATTCGATACACTCAAGCAAAATGAGTGGTCGGTCATGTGTGGCTGAGTTACAAGATGTTCTTGTTGAACTCCAGTGTATCGTTCCTAGAGTACACTGATCGGAAGGTGGTTCCATACCTTGTCATAATTGGAAATCCATTATCCAATACGTGCATGCGATTTTGATTGTATACTATATATGTAGAACGTGAGATGAAAGGTTTCTGCTAGTTGATATCTATTTATACATAGACATTATTATAATATCAAAAGGTTTTTGATATAAAGATATTTTGGATTCTCATAAGGGAAAAACCCGTTCCGTTCTACGGCGTGGTCTTATGAGATATCGTTTACTTGTTCATATACCTGTTTAAATTTTTTTACTCACACCAGTCCCATGACTGACCCGGAGTTTACTTTGTTGTTTTCCCTAAACTCTTGGGTGTCCAATTTTGTACGGGCAGTCAAGTAGTCAAGATTTTACAGATATACTTGGAGAGCTTGGAGCAGGAGGCTTCAAGATCATATAGCTATAGTTATTTCCGCTGTGTTGTAAGTGTTGTACTCTGATAAGTGCTATTGTATACATAACTGTTATATTTCAAAGTTATGTTATCTATTATATGTTATTCGTTCCGCTGTGAAGTTCGTGTTACTCTGATGTTGTGTTCTTCTTCTTCTTCTTCTATTCTAAGTTTCTATCTTATCTATTCTCACCTTCTAATTTCTTTCATTAATTACCGGGATTTTTCGATGTTTTGGTTATCGACATCGTGTTTATGTCGATAACCAAAGTCGCTCAAAATCCGGGTCGTTACAATTTTTTTGCATTCCTTTTTTCATCACCTTTCCTTTCTTTCCTTCGCTCTCTCTTTCCCTATGCTTATTTTACTCATCGTGGATTGGGGCACCTCCTCTTTTCCATATTTCCTCGATTTCCTCTCCCTTCGGATCTACTTTCCGGACGTCGCTACAACTTGAGGTAATCTAGTAGCTTGCTGGCATCAATATTCTCTTTTTCCTATGCTTAATTCATTCCCCTTGCCTTCCCAGTTATCGTGGTTACCTACATAGCTGGTTGTGGATCTGGAATCAGCTACGTGTTTAGTGTCGTGGGGTGCATTTGTTAGGCCTAGTTTGTACTATTCACGTCTGTTACCCGACGTAGTGGTTAGTATTTTTTGTTGGAGACCCTTCTTCATGTTGTATTTGGTTGTCACATGTTTTTTCCTTACGTTTTTCCTTATCTAAACGTTGCTCATTTAGTCAAAGTTATTACTTGTAACAGTAGTCAGTTTCTGGTTGTGGATGACTGACGAATAGATTGTCAAAGCGAGGCACTTTTTTGACTTCGTAAGTTTGCGCTTATTTGGAGGAAATTGATGTAAGTTGGTTTTTTGCTTGTGATTGTTTGTGCAACTGGTTTGTCTTTGAGGAGTATTCAGCACTCCTCTTGATTGGTGGAAATCAGGGGACCTATATGAGCCCCCTAATTTCCACCAATCAGGGGCAGTGTTTTTTTTACACTGCTGGAAATAATGTGAACAAAGTTGCTCTCATCTTTGAGTATTCCTTGTGAGTATCTTGTAAATGCTGCCTTTTTTCTAGGCATTCAGGCCATTATCTTGCTGATAGTAAGGTAATTGTCTTGGGTTTTGACTTGTACAACTGTTTTTGTAATATGTTAACACCATGCATGGTGTAAGTTAATTTCTGTTATGGGTTTCTTGTAAGTTATAGTGGTTCAGGCATGCTTACCTAACTCCTATCCTACAAGCTTGATTGCTTTCTCCTTTTAGTTGTTAGTCAATTGGACTAACTACTTATTGTAAAATGTATTTATTACTTTATTGTAATGAAAACAGACAGTTCACCTTCAAAATCGGTTGGTCTTGCCAAAAAAATATTTGCAATGATCTCTAATGTAAAATAAACTCAAAAATCTCTTGTAGCAATTTGAGATGGTATATCATGATCCTAAATTAGATTCAACCAATATAATAACTTCCCAATATTCTATATCATGATCCTAGTTTTAATCCAAACAATTAATCAATTCAAACAGACAATTGATAGTATAGTAATTTCTCAAACCAAACAACAAGCAGTTCCACAATTAAATAGATAATAAATATTTTACTCTACTTTATACAATACTGGTAAATCAAAAAGGTGATTTATAGTCATGTTCACTGTGGTCGTTGCTTTTGCATTCTGGTTCTATTGAATTTCGAACGACATTCGAGTTTTACCAAATTTCGAACTAGCTTCAAATGCTATCAAATCAATCTCATGCCATGGATACCATAAACATGAGCACGATGGAAAATCTACATGTCGATTGGGGACCTCATACGGAGAAATTATGAATTTTATGAGATTTTGAGAATTAAACTATAATTAATTTACTAATTACCCTCATGGAACCTTCTTCCATGAATTCCAAAGTTCGTTCCCTCTTGTATATGTCCAACCCATCTGCTCCATTTCAACCTTCAACCTCCCTGACCCAGTCACGACAATGACGCCCTAGATTTTGCAAATCGATGACTAAAATATAAGGAAATGGTAACCCTAGTTACCAACCGATCTTCACGACATTACTATCGTTTTTCACCTGCATGAACCCGAGCTGCACCAAAACTTCAAGGCGAGAAGACTTCGTCAAAACACTCTTAAGGATCATAGCTTTTTAATTGATTTGATTTCCTTTCATTTGTTTTTTTTTTAATTTAGAGAAGGTTGCTTGCTTTATTTTTAGAATTACTTTACTGGCATGACAATGAAAGGAAGTAGAGGGAAGAAAAATGTGCAGTGTTGTCTAATTTCCAAAGGCGTTACATATATTTGCTTACGAATTTCTGTCTCTATGGTGAACATAATTTGGATTCCAAACGATAAAATGAAAATATCACCACTCTCAAAATTCATGGGTATTAAATTTGAAGAACTAAAAAACCACTGCTATTTGCTGAAAAATCATGGAAATAAATTTTAATGTTCTCCAACTTAAAAAATATGAAAAAATCAAATAGATTAAATTAGAAATATTTTAAAAGAAATCAGGCCATAAAAACAATATTTTATTTTCTAATGAATTATTCTATTTCTAGATGACGACAATTGTACATGAACTTACAGATTTCATTGTTAAAGGAATTGAATCAAACCATCAACTCCATTAAACAAGTATTCAACCTAAAGTTCAATTATTTAAATTGGTAATCAAGAATTAAATATACAATATCAAATATTTTAAATAATCACAGTATTAGGATTATAATTGTTAACTTGAAATAATCCCTATATTTAAATTCAACTCATTAAAACTTCTTAAACTAATATTTTAAAATATTTAGCATTAAAAAATTTAGCTTGTTATAGTATAATAATCGAATTATGAAATATATTGGTGAATATGTTAGATCCAATGTAATTAACGAGAAATTTTCCATATTTTACATTAGACTAGATCTACGCTTATGTTCTCATGTTCACGTGTGTTCGAATGACAATATGTAGGGCTAGAATTTTTTTTACCATGATACCAATAAAAACTGCATGCCAATCAATACTGATCAGAACGGTACCGCAATTATCAGTACCAATTTTTTTTATTTTGCGGTTTACCGAACCGAATTAAAAGAAACGGTACGACACTGGTAACATATTTTGTTTACCAAGTATTACTATATCGACCGATTTCCTAAATATGGGCCAACTTCCAAAAAGCAGAAGTCCATAGAGCCCAGTCCACAACTCAATTCAGATCTTAAAAACAATCCCTAACTGTAAATCCTGATACTCTCCCTTTTCTTCTTTCTATCGATCTGTTCTTTATCGATAATTTTTGCTCCGTGCAAATTGCAAACGACATCGGAGGAAGAAAAAAAAGAGGGCAAAATTTTCCTTAATCAACATCGATTTTCCATGAAAGGTACTATTTCGTATGTCATTCTTGATTACCGTTGAGAGTTTACTGTTATTGGTACTGATTTATAAGTTGGATTACACAAGTTAACAATTTCTTACATATGTGATATTTGAACTCTAAATTTTCTTATTTTTTTGTGGATTTGAATTTGATTTCTATTATTGTAGTACGCAGAAGCAATAAATTTCTAGTTTATCGAACTTGATAAACTATAGATGATTGTTTTTCATTGTTACTTAATATGTGTTCGTCATCGTTAATTGTAAAGGGAATATACGTTCTTTTTTCAACTTTTTCTGAGACGAACGTAATATGTTTTATTTACTGGAATATGAAAATCAATAGGATGTAAATCTATGAATTAATAAGTTGTCCTCTAAATGGTTTTTTTCAATCAAAGAATTGCCAATTTGTTGCACTGTTGGATGTATCATCTTTGATATTCTTGACTGTTAACAGTTTATACACCTATGCCCAATTTATTTTTGTCCATCAAAGAGGTATTTTTTGGTTTTGATTGTCATGAAATTCATGTTCAACTAAATTAATTTTTTTTAATCTTTGTAATGCGACACCACATGTTGTAGAATAATCAACCTTGATTTTAATAGTCTTCGTAGTTTACTAGTTCGCAAAGAAAGATTCATGTAAATGGCATAATTCAGAAATTTTGAGATTTAGATTCAAGCAAAATAGTTCTCTAACAAGTTGTATTACTGGTATTTTCTGTAATACTTAAATATAATTGGGTACTTCTGTTGATAGCTATTGAAAAAGTTATGTTACCACTTACTTTGTTGTTGAATTCACCCATAGTTTATATATTTATTAGATTTTTGATATTCTAGAATTCAGATAATTGTTTTGAATTTAAATTTCTTTGTTATCCAAAAAAGAAAGGTGTAGAAACGTTACTCTTACATAAATTGGAAATTTCAGTTCTGTTATTATAGGTTATTAGCAGTAAGTTGAATTATGCACCATTATTTTTTGTTCAGTATTTGAATCAAATGATCTTAATGTTGATCAATTTTAAAAGAATACAGTTATTCCCCTATGTTGTCTTTCATATCTCTGATTTTCACGTATTCAATTTTTTTGACATGTATCAAACTTTTACTTTATGATTTCACTTAATTTTGACTTTGGACTGAAATAATTCATTGTATCATTTTGTGTATTACAAGTAGATGGAAACTGCATAAACATCCAATTCTCAAAATTTTACTATGGAAAATTCTCAAGCTACACCGTCTTCAGTGCAAAACAATGCAGAAAATCAGTCCAATACATTAGAAAATATAGGCCCCAACTGTGGTGAAAAAAGAAGAAGACCCATCAGTGACATCTGGAAACATTTCAACAAGATAAAGCCGCCAAATGGTGAAATATGAAAAAAAATCTACTTGTATATATTACAAAGAGAAAGTTCCTTCTCATAGTAGAAAAAAATGGCATGTCATCTCTTTGGAATCATTCCAGGGGATGCAAATTATCCCCATTAAGTGCGTAACAGGATTCAAACCAAAAAATAACCAACAAAGACAATGTTACAGGAGCAACTCATATTTTTAGTTTAAAAAAAATCAGATGAGAAGTGTTTTGAGATGATAGTAAGCGATGAATTATCTTTCGGGTATGTAGAAAGTAGAGGCTTTAAGAGCTTTTTGCAGGAATTACAACCTAGGTATAAAGTACCGGGAAGAAAAACAGTTACAAAAGGAATTCTTGCTCGATACCAATTGGAGAAAGCAAACTCAAGTTTGTTTAGCTCAAATAAAACTAAGATTTCACTAACCACTGATTGTTGGACTTCGGTACAAAATATCAATTATCTAGTCCTAATTGCTCATTTTTTGGATAATGACTTCAAATTGCACAAAACGATAATTAACTTTTGTGTGATTACCTCTCATAGAGGAGATGACATCGGAAGATTGGTAGATAGCTGCTTGAGACAGTGGAATATCATTTATGTTTTCACCATAACAGTTGATAATTCCACAGCCAATGATGTCGCTGTAACATACTTAAAGAAAAGATTGAGATGTTACAAAACGTTGATGTTTAAAGGAGATTTTTTTTCGTTGTAGATGTGTTTGCCACATTATTAATTTGATAGTCAAAGATGGTATTAAGAGCTAGAAGGAGAGATACATAAAATTTGGAATTGTGTGAAGTACATAGGAAGTAGCGCTCAATGATTAGCCAAGTTCAGAGAGTACTGTGCTCTAGAAAATTTAAGAGAAAATTCCAGCATTCCACTCGATGTGGTGACAAGGTGGAATAGTACTTATTTGATGCTTGAGACTGCTATAAAATATGGAAAAAAAAATTAGGTTGGCTGATGAAGATCAAGCTTTTAAGGTTTACTTTGAGGAAGTTGATAAATCTGGACACAAGAGAGAAGGACCACCTGAGGATCAAGATTGGAGGAATGCATAAGCTTTTGTATTGTTTTTAAAAAGGTTTTATGATGCAACTATTAAACTTTTAGCTTGGAAAATAGTGACGGCAAACATTGTGTTTGGAGAAATAATGGAACTTCAATGTGAGATTGACTCAAAGATGTTATGATGCAATTATGCGGAAGGTTGCGATGTCAATGAAGAAAAAGTTTAACAAATATTGGGGAGACTTTGAAGGAATGAACCAAATTATGATCATTGCTAATATATTAGACCCTAGGTACAAATTGCAGTGTGTAACAATAGGTTTATGTGAGCTAGGGTTCACTCAAAATAGAATTGATCAGAACTGTCATGAAGTGAAGGAAAATTTGTTTAGGACGTATGAGGAATACAAAGGAACAAATGAGACTGCAGAACAAAATATTTGCATACACTTACGATAGAACTTGACTATGTTTGATGGAAAGAGTAGAATTATGAGAGCGGTTATGCAAGAGAGGCTAGTGGATCAGAGCAGTAACATATATAATGAAGTGGAGCAATACTTCTCTGGTAAATATGTTGGGTTATATCTTGAAGAATTTGATATTGCAGCTTGGTGGAGGCAGAATGTCAACACATATCCTGTGTTGGCTAGACTAGCCAAAGATGTTCTGGCTATTCCTTTCTCACCTGTTGCTTCGGAAAACGCATTTAGTTTGGGATCAAGGGTAGTTGATCCTTTTAGGGCATCTCTAATGCCAAGTATGGTAGAGGCACTTGTTTGCACAAGTGATTATTTGAAGGGTGAGGAGGTCAACTTCTATAAAGAACCTACTGAAGTGGAGCTTGAGTTTTATATGTCAGTCGAGGAAATTGAAAAAAGTACTAATTATAATTTCATATGTTAATATATTTGTTATGCACTTCGCTTGTCTTCATTGCCACTGCGAACACAGGAGTATTCAAATATTAAAATTCATAGTAGTCACATACCCCCAAAACTTATGACTGTACATGCATATTGTTAATATTATGATGGTTAAAAGGATATTATATTAGGTCAGATGAATATTAGATAGAAAAGCTAGCACACAAAACATTAAGCATGTATATAATGTATGATGAATAACTGTTATTTTCCAAGGGTACAAGAATATTTACAAGATGACATGTCCTTGTTATACCCAATTCTCATGTTTGATTTTTGTTAAATATTATCATCAAATTAATAAGGAAGATGCACAATGTTGAATACAATGATGAATTGGAAAGCTCGCTTTCAGTTTCATAATCATAAACTCATATGGATGTCGGCCATTAGGTCAAAAATCTTATAGTACAATGACTGACTTGATAGATTATTTACTGGATCATACAAAACGTTGAACCCTGGCAATGTAGAACCATTTGAAATTCGATGTGCATACAATTAATTTTTTATTTAAGATAAAAGATCCACAGAAGATCAGATATAAGTCTATTATAGGTTCAAGTTGTCCTGATCATGTCAAACACGCAAGAGGCTTATGAGTCTCCGAGCTTAACAGTTTTCATTTTTTATTTTCTGAAGAAAACAAGAATTTTTACTTTTGCTTGTTTGTTGTTTTTATAACCATAGTGGCCTGATTGTAAATTCATATTATTTGATAGCAGGAGAGCTTCTGGAGCCAACTTTGGATTCTGTCGTGGACAGTTGACTTGCATGAAGTCAGTTTATGATGCTTGTTCAGTGGTAAGAGCTACTTTGCCCTACTCTGTCCTATATTTTTAAAAGCCTACTGGCCATTACATGATTTATTTATGCACATCCTGCTCAACAATCTAGATCATTATAAATGTGTAGTCGATTTGTTTTTTGATGGATTTTTTGCATTCTCCAGTTTTGCTGAAAATGTTGGATTGTCGGATTGTGGTAGATATGTTTTTCTTATGGTTAAGGTTGTTGGGTGGCTTGCGTTGCAGTTGATGCTGAGTTGAAGCTTCTCAGATTTATGTTGGAAAGGCTGAGCTATTGTCAATGAAATGAAGATCAATTTTGTATAATTTGCAACTAATATACTGAAGAGTCTTGGGTTGTTAAAGTGTTTGGGTATTTTATTGTGTTGAGTTTATTGTTCTTCCTTGCTTTGCCGTGTATTTTTGTGAATAACTGCATTACGTATCTGTCAGTCAGTCTTGCTTGAGGGTTTCAGTGTTTGGGTACGCTCATCTCGTGTATTGATTTTTCTGTTTAGTGTTTTTTACATAAGTTGCTATGGCTTATTTTCTTTTCTAACAAGTGGCATGTATCCAAAAGGAAAAGTGTGGACTTTTTTTTATGAAAGCATAAAACTGTCGACTTTGGAACAATTGTATATGGATGGATTCTTCGTTTACATATGATACCGTGGCTTTTTAATTTATGCAGGACTCAGCTATTGATTATATCATGGAAAAAGTGCCATGTTTGGCTTGTTCCTAGTAAACTATATATACATACATACATATATAGTTAAAGTTCACAAAGCATGACTGCATGGTAAGTTGGTAGTGCTATTTTGTGGACACGAACAATCCTAGAATGAATAGCAATTAGCATTGCGAATCCTAAATTAAATTACTATTTCATAAATTTGGCGGCCTAGATATAATATAACAGTGGCCCATTAGCAACCATTACCTACAGCAGTTATCGGTAAACCGAATAAGATTTTACCAAATATTTTGGTTGGTATTGGTTCTCATTTTTATTTACCGCATACTTTGTGGTTGGTAATGGTTTTTAGCTTACGATCATGGTACCGAACCGATTCCACCCCTAATAATACATGACCATAATTGATTGAATTCATTGTTTGAATGTTTAAATTTACTGTCTAAATGCTTGAATTTGTTGAATTGGTTGTTATGCATGATCTTGTGTGTAAATGTTATGAATGTTTAAGGACCCAGGTCAAGGTGAATCCAGTGCAGGTTTGGGTTTCCAGGTTGTTTTTAATGTGGTCGAAGATAACACGTAGGGTCGATGCATTTTGCTTGAAAACGTGAAGTCTTGATGCCATAGGAAGTGCTTTGAGGGTTGACAGAGGCTTTGAATCAAAGCGGATAGAAAATAGTGATTATGTTTGGAATAGGTCTAGTGGATTCATAGATTCCTTGGAGCAAGAAGGAGGCTTCAAATTGATTCAACGATTCGTAAACAAGTAATTTTTTTGAAGCAGTTGGATTAGACGGAAGGAACACTATGAATCGACCCATTGGCTGGAAGTAGCGCGAGTTCGAAGCAAAGTAAGATCGAAAAATACTAGGATGGTTCGAAGCATTACAAGGAAGATTCGAAGGAAAATCAGATGGGTTCGACGCATAGACTAGGTATGCTTGATGAATGGCAAGGTGAAGCAATGATCCGAGGCAAATTTGGAATTGCATTTCAATTCAATGTAGTAAGCTTCAGATCGATGCTCAAACGGAGAAACTTTAGATATACATTTGAAGTGAAATAACTCTCTTGATACACAAAGCGGGGAGGAGTGCTATAAGACTAGAAGAAAAGTGCGTTGAAGCAAAGTATCTCTAAAGTAGGGTGCTTCGAGACTCGAAGTTGTGTGTTCGAAGACAAGTGCTTCAAAGGTCGAAGCAGAGAGATTTAAAACTTTGAATCAGCGTGCTACAACACTTGGAGTAATATCTTTAAAGAAGAGCAATCTTCGAAGCAAAGAAATTTTTACTAAAGCAAGATGATTGACTCGTCAAGAGCAGAGGAAGATAGGGTGATCCATAGAATGGAGTAGTTAGATCTTCAGGAAGTGTTGAAGGTTGCAGATTATTAATTGTTGTTACAAGATTAAGTTGTGACTCTTCGATTGTAATACTTGGTGTAGAGTGAAATCAAAGGAGTGTGATAGGCAGATCGAGATGGAACAGGGTTATTAGATAATGGACTAGCTTGAGGGAGCACCTGAACCATTGATGGGTTGGGAAATGCTTTTGTGTTTGGAGGTGACGAGGAATCATTGATATCTTGGAGCATTCTAGTTGGATTAATGGAGGGGAATCGCAGGGACTCCCATTATGACTGGTACTAATGGTCATGTACCTTGGATGGAGTTGTCTAGTGCTGGTGTAAGCAATGTGTTAGAGTAAACACAGAGTTTAACTAGAACCATGGCTTTCCATTATCCTTTCCCCCAAGGATGGTCATATAGGTTACTAATGTATTCAAGGCCTTAGAAGGTGAGGCTTAGATTTTGTTTACTGGATACTATTGTTTCTATGGATGTTCTATCTTATTTCTCTGAATAATCCATCACATATATGTTGCTAGAGAGGGGATGGAGAATAGAGACACGATGATGCGGGTTGTTTAGATTCTTCTATCCGGATTAGTATCCTTTATTGTTTGTTTACTTGTTGAGCAACATATATTACTTAGTTATTATGTATTAACTCTTTGGTTATAATCTATAGGGATAGACTAGATACGAGACTTAAATCTGTCTAATTGGATATTTTCTAGTATGACTATTGATATTCATTACCTCTCACACCAGACTGTTGTTTGATCCTAAAAAAAAATCTCTTATTATCTCGGGTACTCATCAATGTGGCTGATGAGTGGACTAGGTAGCAAGTTTTGTTGATGCTGAAGCTGTTCTCGAGATGAGCTAGGAGATCTTGGCGTATTACTTTATTTGTAAATATTTTATTTATGTTGCTTGCATATTTACTCAGAGAGAAATCTAGTAAGGACTTGATGTATCAGATATTATTGCTTATAGTGATGATTTCCACTTTGCTAAGTCTCACTACTATTTGATCGTATATATTAATATTATATTTTATCAATATTTTGTGAGTTATATGACAAATTGCTTTTGTTTCCCCATTAATGATCGTTCCATATTAACCCAATGCAGTGCATCTTTCCTTCTTTAGGGTGCAAGTGGTATGAGGAAGATCGTAATAAAGATGTGACTGAAGATGATGCCTCTATTTTTGAGACGCGATCAATAGGTAGTAGGCTAACATCTCAACTTTGGATACAAAGATTTTGTCCCAATAACGCATTTTCTCATGTAACATAATGGACATTGCACCCATTCTTCTTTCCAGACCAATTTTGTATGGGATAATATTGTTAAGTACAAGTCCTTTCCCACGACTAGTGTGGAATGTGCTGGTGGCTTTTATAAATGCTTCAAAAAGCTAAGGAATGCAACTAGGCATTCTTTATCCATACAAATGTAACTTTTTCGTTTTTGAGTGATTCAAGGAAAGGAAAACATGTCTATAGCTTTCGATAAAATATGCTCAACATTATTAACTTGATGTTCTATCCCTACAATCTTATGAGTTTCAAGGATCTTGGTATCTTTCAATGCCTGTACCTTCTCTGGTTTGGCCTTTATACCGTTATCTTGCACAATAAATCCTATACATTTTTGAAGGAAACTTCAAAAGAACATTTTAGCAGATTCAGCTTCATTTCAAACTCCCCGTAGAGTTTGAAACATTTCACCTAGATATGAAATGTGATTCTCAACCCTTTTTATTTCACTAACATACCATCAACGTAAACCTCCATGGTCCTTTCGATTTGGCCAGCTAATATTTTATTGACTAAGCGTTGATATGTTCCACCTACATTTTTTAGTCCAAATAGCATTACCTTGCAACAATATACTCTCAAACTTGTAATAAAGGTAGTTTGTTCCTGATCTGGAACATGCATCATGATATTATTGTATCTCGAATATGCATCCATGAAAAATAATAGCTCATGCCTTGCTATTTTGTCCACCAACTGGCTGATCCTCTATAGTCCTTAGGAAATCATTGTCTAGGTTGGAGAAATCGATACACATATACTATTTTCAATTCGGCCTCCTAACTAGAACCAATTTTTGCAACTAATTTTAGGTACTCTAATTAAGTTATTAGCCAACTAAGACCTTACTTTTTCATAAGGGACCACTAACCGCTTAGGACCCATGCTTCTCTTCTTTTGTTTCACTAGCGTTTTTTATAGGTCGATGTTTAAGACATGACAATTTATCGAGGCATACATTTTGTATGATATTAGGCGAATTTGTCTTGGTTATTCTACAAAAATTCAATCAACAACGTTTTAAGATCCCCTCCCAACTTAGAACAAATCTTAAGAAACATCATCAGATCACTGCTGTTCACTACCATTAATTTGTTACCTCTCTAGGCTCTATTTCAATCCCCTTTTCTCCATCTCTATGGTCAAGCTCATTGTAGGTATTGTTTGTGGACTCGAGTGGGGACTCTTATTTAACTGTTATGTGAAAGGGCTTTTAGTGAAGAATGTGTCCTTTATAACTTTTCCTTTTTCTCCAAGCTCTACTATATAACAGTCCTTGGAGGCATCTTGATTTCCCAAGTGGGACTTGCTTTTCAAGAGTTAGAGGAGCATTCATATTCCTAACATGCATGTCCAAGTATCACTTCCTGATGTGTTCCTCCTTTGGGTCTCGTAAATACAGTCGTTCACTGATGTTATATCCATATGACTCATGAATACTAGAATACTTCCCTTTGTTCATTTCAGCTATAATTTCCTTCATCAATCCTGGATAGTATATTTGAGCTCTGTCTGTACGGTGAGATAGATGTCCCAATGGTGTCGTTCAGATCTATATAAGTAACAAATCTTGTTCTAGGTTTAAATCTTATGCTCCACTTTCTTTCCATCTGAGTTGCATTGGTTGTTGTTATTTGTCCTTTTTCAAGCAACATTACCTTCATCATGGCATTTGTGCTGTCAGATACTTCCAATGGATTGATAATTGCTTTGGCTTTATTAAGGACTAAGATGATGGTTTTGACGACAACCTTTTTTTACCTTTTTATAACCTTTTCAAACATTTGTTATTAAAAGATATATACTAACATTGTCTAGATATATATGCATGATATTATATATATATATGCATGTATTATATATATACACATGCATGTATTATATATGTATGTATTGTTTATTGAAGACTGTACAGTATAGAGATTCAAGGTTGCAAAGAAGAAGAGTTCAAGATTGAAGACTCACGAGTAACAAGCGTTCAAGATGTTAAAAATACTAGGATAAGTAAGAGCCTAGAATTTTTGTTAAAACTCCATAATAGGACTAAAACCTTATTCCAATTCTCTTACCATTTCTATCTTATAATATTATGAAAAATCTTTTTTTTTTCAAATGATTTCAAAATTACTTCCCTTTCAAATAATATATATCTCCTAATTTTTTAAATTATTTCTTGAATTTTTATCCAAATCTTGATTTAAATATTTTATATTTTCTTATTTATATTTTAGCTTTTAAATATATGTTTGTGTTTAAATAATTACTTTTATTAAGTTTTATTTCCTTACATTCATATTTATAGGCTTATATCTTAAGTTTTAAGTTTCTCATAATTATATTTATAGTTTTATATTAAGTTTTGATATCCCTTTTATAGATTTTAAATATATATTTTAAATTCAAGAAAATAGTGTGAAGGACAAAAAGGACAAAATTTATGCCAAAAGGACAAGAGGCAAAAAAATTAGCCAAAAGGACAAAGTTTAGTGTAAAACATGAAATCTACACACAGTGACCATGATGGAGGATTTGAAAATAAAATTTTGAGAATTTCTATAATAAAAAGGGAATTACTCATAGTTTCTCCTTTCCAAGAACTCCACAACAAAATGGAGTAGTTGAGCGTAAGAATGCAATGATTCAAGAGTGTGCTAGAACTATGCTTTCAGATAGTAAATTACAAAGAAATTTTTGAGCTGAAGCAGTCACTATAGCTTGTTATATCTTGAATAGAATTTTAACCAGACCACTAACCAACAAAACACCATATGAACTTTT
Organism: Allium sativum; assembly: GCA_030737875.1. Taxonomy (NCBI): domain Eukaryota; kingdom Viridiplantae; phylum Streptophyta; class Magnoliopsida; order Asparagales; family Amaryllidaceae; genus Allium; species Allium sativum. Next base: position 400,775,954 of record CM060922.1, on the reverse strand, counting down.
TTACAATAAAAAAACCAAAAGTATCTTATTTTAGAGTTTTTAGAAGCAAATGTTTTATTTAAATACTAAAGGAAATTTGGATAAATTAGATCCTAAATCAAATAAAAGAATTTTTATTAGATATTCAAATGGAAGTAAATCCTAAAGAGTTTAAAAAGAAAAATAAAAGACATTATTAAAACCACAATTCTTAGAAAAAACATGAAACCTCTTTGGTTTCGAAGCCATAAAACAAAGTAAATCTATGGTTCCTGAGAAAATCACTTTTCTCTTATCCACGAAAGCCTAATATCCGAAATCGCTCTACGGTTTTACGGCATTAATAACCTTGAACAATCTGGACCCTTGTTCGTTGATAACCTCCTATTAAAAATCCCCCAATCTTAGCATTGTAAATCAAATTCAGTTATGTGTACTTCTTCTCATTGGTACCGCTCTCACGAGTTAACATCCCAGATCTGAAAGTTCATTTCAAACTAAGAGGGATCAAGCCATCTGAGATCTGTGGTTTCTGCGTTATAGTGCTTAACTACCACATCAAAAAGCAGAGACCTAAGTGTCCCATAATCAGTTCTTGATAGATCGGAAGTTAATGATGTAAAGCACGGTTTATCTACTGGTAAGAAGCATAAAACGGTTTTATTTGATGAGATTTGGGTGAAAACCAATTTTTTGATTGTAATGTATTTTCAAGTTTTATTTTCAATTGGTTGTTTACAATAATCTTAGTTCTACTACTCAAAATTCATTCGTCGGTCGTAGATGACTCTATATTTTTATCGACTTATGGTAAAATGAATCTAGTTAACCAATTTGTATACCTGGTGATTAATGAATACAACTGTGAGTTGAACTGGGGTCTTCAGTTTTTCTCATTTTAATGGCGACTTTGGTTCGCAATGATAAGTTTATATGCCACCAGGGCCGGCCCTGACCCAAGGCGACCAAGGCGGTCGCCTAGGGCCTCTGGTCGGAAGGGCCCTCTAAATTTTAAGCTCTAGTATATATATAATAGTTTGCAAAGTATAGCCAATAGAGTGAATGGTCCAATGGTAGTGCTTTTTTCTTGTCAATCCAAGAACCGAAGTTTGATTCCCAACATGGCACGTTTCAGGTGTTTGCAAACTGAAATTTCGTTTACAGCTATTGACAATTTTTTTTTTGCTTTGGGCCCAAATTTTTTTTTTTGCCTTGGGCCTCCATAACTTCAGGGCCGGCCCTGTATGCTACTAACAGATCAAGGAACCAAGCCTTAATCGATCACCATCTTTAAAAATTAGTTAGTTTAGTATTAGATTAATTAGAAACAATGCAATCTATGTATGAAGACATTCTAATTTGCTATTTTGTTCGTTTCAACAACTGGTTTCAATTCATGTGTACTCTTTTATGTTTTGAGACTGGTTTCAGAAGATGTGTGTTCAAATGATCAGTTGGGGTGGTTTTGTTAACTTGCGAATTGCCATTGCCTACTGAGAATTTAATCCAACTTTTTGTTAGACGAGGATGGTTTCAATTTGCTTTAGACAGATTGAGGATTATTATGTTTGGGTTTGCGCTTGAGTATGCGAAAATAGTGGAGAACTATTTTTCGGCAATTAGCATATTAAGAATAGGAGAACATGGTCATCATTTCATAGAAGATAACAAGTGCGGTTACCAGAACAAGTTGCTTCTGGGTATCAAAATGTGAATATCATATTTTCACCGATTGGCTACATTTGGTACAAGTAGTTTATGAGCAACATAAAGTGGAGACACTGTTTAGCTTCAGATGTATAAGAGCATCTCTAACAGATGCATATTGTTTGCCTTAATTCTGAATTGAGGAGATTTTTGGTCCCCAACAAATATTCTTTCCCTAAATATTCAGGCAAATGTTATGGGGTCAATTCATAATTCTGATTTGGCCTCGCGCGTCGACTTATTCGGCTCTTCATATAGCAAGTCGATTTTTCCGGCGCGTGCCGATAAAATCGGCTCGTCATGTCATTACATGACGAACCGATTAAGTCAGCGCGTGCTTCATTTACATTTTAATTTATTGTTTACCTATCCTAGCTTATATTTTAATATGATAAAATAAAATCGTTATTATTTTCATAGAAAATAATTATGCTTAGGAAGACCGAAATAAACTAATTTAGCTTTAGAACATAATAATAGCTGGTTAATAACCCGTACAAATACAATAGAACGTGATTGGTAAAATAAAAAACTACAACATCATTACTGCAAAAATGATCCATAAGTTCGGACAATCATAAAATAAAACACGAGTTCGGATAAGCAAGCTTCATAACTAGGTATCGCCATAATGGTTCCATAAATGATAAATAAGATCTTTCTGCAGCCGGATATGGAGTTGTGCATCTCTAAACATAACCTGACAGTTCAGATGAATGTTGAAGTCCTCTTTTGTTAGTGATGTGTTTTGTCGGAATACTTGGGGGTGGTTGCGAAGCACCGTCATATTCGTAGTGACGTTGCTCTTCATCCGTATCTCTTTCATCTTCTATAATCATGTTGTGTAGAACGATGTAGGCAAACATGATTGTAGACATTTTTTCCTAGACCACAATCGACATGGATGCTTATCATTGCAAATCTAGATTGTAAAATACTGAATGCTCATTCTACATCTTTCCTTTTTCCCTCCTGCATCGCCGCAAATTTGACTTGTTTAGGAGTCAATGGATTTGAACGGGTTTTAACAATGGTGCTCCATTTTGAGTAAATGCCGTCACCTAGGTAATAGCCATAGTTGTAAGCATTTTGGCCCAGGGTAAATGTTAAAGGAGGTACCTGTCCTTGAGCAAGATCATTAAACAGATGGGATCTTCCTATAACATTTAAGTCATCATTTGAACCGGGGATTCCGAAGAAAGCATGCCATATCCACAAATTGTACGATGCTACAGTTTCCAAAATGATGGTTGGTCGTCTTTCCTCGTTGTTGTACACACCTTGTAATTCCTTAGGGCAGTTCGTCCATTCCCAGTGCATACAGTCCAGACTTCCTAACATTCTCGGCCAACCGCTGCTTTCGTACATCTCTCTGATTCGCACTACATCTGCTTCGTTCGGTGACCTTAAGTATTCTTCTCCATAGACATCCATCACATCTTGACAAAAAATTTCAAGTGTTTCAAGTGTCGTGCTCTCTGCTATTCGGTATGCATCGTCCAAAGCATCAACAGGAGTGCCATAAGCTATCATTCTCATAGTGGCTATCGTTTTCTGAAACCCGGACAATCCCTACGTCTTCGATGCATTTTATTTGTACTTAAAGTATTCATTGTTACGTTGAATACCCACCGATATCCGGAGAAATAGATTTCTCCACATCCTGAATCTTCTATGAAACATATCAGCCCTGCAACTGAAGTTGTCATTGTAGTAATCTTGCATTAGAGACTTATGGTATTTAGCATGATTTCGGTGTATAAATTTCCTTCTAGGAACCGATCCCCCTCGAGTTGTGGATGATGAACCGTAGGCTTCATGGTATAAGTCCCATATTTCTTGTATTTCTTTTGCTTCCTCTTGAAGGATTTCCTCTTCCTCCGAAACGCTATTAAAAGCCATTATGCATTTCATAAAATAGGAGTCTATTTTTGTTTGTGAATATGTTTGGACATGAGATATGATTGTTACATTGCTATTGTATATAAAGTATGAGGTCCTAGTCAGTGGGTAACTTTATTGGGTAGAGTGCTCCTTTATTGGACAGAGTGCTCCTTTATTGGACATGGTGCTCTTTTTTTGGACAAAGCACTCCTTTATTGGACAGAGTGCTCCTTCATTGGACAGATTGTTCCTTCCTTGGACAGAGTGCTCCTTTATTGGACAGGGTGTTCCTTTAATGGAAAAAGCGCTCCTTTATTGGATAGGGTGCTCCTTTATTGGTACGAGTGTTCCTTTATTGGACAGAGTGTTCCTTTATTGGACAAAGCGCTCCTTTATTGGACAGGGTGGTCCATGTAATGTAGCCAAGGAATTTAACAAGTAGGGTCGTCCACATAATGTAGCTAAGGAATTTAATAAGTAGGGTCGTCCACGTAATAGCTCGTGTTGAATGCCAAGCCAAAATGATATTAAATAAAATTAAAATCCTTTATTTTATATAAATAAACCTTATAATTTATAAACTAATTCCACAGTGACTATTTGGAAATTGGATTTGGACATATAACAAAATCTACAACATGAAAACTAAAATTTTCTCTTCCATTAGAAAAATATTATCAAATAGATTTGAACGTTTCTTGTTTTGAGAAATTCCAACTTATATTGACTCTTATACAACCATTTAAAGTTCAAAACGTTATATTACGAACTTCCGCGTCGCTGCAGTTCGTTTTATAATTGTATTATAAATTAAATGTTTTAAACATCGAGTTGTGTGCCTTTTTTATTAGTTGGAGTGTACATCGTGTTGTGCCCCGCTTTATTGGTTGAATTCCAAGCCAAAACGATATTACATTAAATAAAAATCCTTTATTTTATCTAAATAAACATTATAATTTATAAATGAATTCCACAGCGACTATTTGAAAATTTATTTTGTACATAAAACAAAATCTACAACATGAAAACTCTATTTTTCTCTTCCATTAGAAAAATATTATCAATTAGATTTGAACGTTTCTTGTTTCGAAGAAATCCGACTAAAATTGGATCATGTATAACCATTTAAAGTTCAAAACATTATATTATGAACTAACATGCCGCTGCAGTTCATTTTTTAATTATATTATAAATTAAACGTTTCGAACATCGTTTTCTAATTAAACATTTCATACATCGTTTAACATTACATAGAATATCATACAAGATAGATAATAAAGGGTCCAGTACACACAACATCATAAAATATAGTTGTGGACATTAATAAACATAAAATGTAGATATTATAGTATTATACAGCATGAATCATCATGACATATGAAAACGAGCAAACATGAAAAAATAACATAAAGTCCACTACATCAAGCCACACACATATATACATCATGATAACCAAAAATATAATATCATCATCAGGATCCATATGAAAGTCACCCTAAATACGCAGTGTCGTCGTCATCATCATGCTCAGACTCCTCACCATCCTCATCCATGTCATCCTTGTAACACCCAGAATTTTCTGTCAACTATAACTTAACAAATTAGAGTATAATTAATTCTAAATGATGAAATCAAGGGAAATGGGTTATGCCATTGAGTTTGTCTCGAAATTCTTCTTGAGATAGAGTCCAAGTTTGAGCAAAACGGATACCGTATGAAGAAGATATGGACGAACGAAGTTGGGCAGAAAAACCAGAAACGGGTCAGAATGCACTGGTGCACTTGGGAAGTGCGCCAGAACAAAATTGCACTGGCGCACTTGGGAAGTGCGCCAGTACAATTTTAGCAACGGCGCACCTGCCAAGTGCGCCCAGGCCTGAAACCCTGGTAGGTCAGGCCCTGACTGGCCTGGTTAGGTCCTAGCCGATTTCTGAGGCTTGGCTGAGTCACTAGGGCTTACATGTCGCTTTCTGATTGGCTTCTCTTGAGATGGATGGTCTGGATTCGCTCTAGCTTCATCGACGGCTCTAATTAGATTAAAATTCTATAAGTACAACTCAAGTCTAACCCTAAATTCACACAAATAATATAATACTAAAGCCGTCATGCTGCTGGAAAGAGACTAGGAGTGGCCGTCAGTTAGAATGCTTAGAGACAAGCCAATACTAAAGTAAAACACGAATCGAAACAACGTTAGTCTACCCAAAGGAAAGCATATCAAATTCAGAATTCAGAATCCAGAATCCAAGTTCATCGTTCGTTGTAAGTATAGTGATTTTTCCGATGAGAATAAAACTAAGACTTGATTCGATGTAAATTGGAAGTGGAATTGTGCTATTATGTAACGACGATGTTAATTAATATCTATGCATTGAAATGATTGTTTTGCGAATGAAATTGGGATGTTTGTGGTATAATTAAGATTGATGTTGATCCTATTGTACTTTTAGAATGACAACAACATCACAAGCAAGTTGTATAGTTCATGTTTATGTGATTATATAGGTTGTTTGTGATTAGAACCTCCTGTATATACTTTATGCAAGAACCTTTATGCCTAAATGGTTATGTTCATATACATGCCCCTATGTTTATACAAAAGTTACAAGTTTCTAATTTGATCTATGTCAAGATCCACTTTAGTACATGTTTCATGTTGTAATTAGATATGCGATTGGATCTAGTTCACACCCTTGTCATAAAGTTATACATATTTATGAAAATGTCATATTCTTGTCATGTGCTAGTGATGTTCGATGTTATGCCTAGATCCAAAAACAAGTTTAGACTTATGTTGTCTAAATCATATGATAATTCATGTGACATCTATTTGGTTAGACCCTTATTTCAATGCAAATTCACATATATGTAAATTGATTTAGGCTATGCTGCAAATTCACATATATGTATATTGACTATTTTGCAAGTTCACATCCATGACATTCATGTTGACTATTTTGCAAGTTCACACCTATGATGTTCATATTGACTATGCCAAAAATGCCAAGTTTACACCTATGTTATGTTTATGTTTATGAATTCCCTTATGCTTATTTGTGTGCGCTAAATTAGGCTAAGCTTTTAGCCTAATATTATATGTTAAGACTATGCGAACGAAAATTAGGCTAAGATTGTTAGCCTAATGTTTAAACGGGGTAACGTTGGGAATATTAGTAAAACCTGACATAAAAATATAAGAAATTGGCATGTTTGTCTCATGCCAAAATTGGTGGCATTTAAATGGTATAAATACTTATACCAAAAATGTTAAACCTGGAATGTGGCCATAACATTTAATTGTTGACAAATTTACATATATTCAGAAATAAAGACAAATATGTAAATTTAGAAAATACGAATATGCTTAACACGAGGTTGGATTGAGTTGTGATATAAATCTGCCCGGACCCGCCCGGCTGTCCAGTAGTCACAGCAATACCTATCCAATGTGGGTGGTTAAGCATTGAGCCCAATAAGGACCCGAGGTTAGACTGAGTTACGGTGTAAATCTGCCCGGAACCGACCGGCACATCCAATAACTGTAACAATATCTGTCTAATGTGAGTGGTCGGTGCTTTAAAAGGCTAAGGACAGACAAGTCAGGATGGTAGGGTTAAGTTAACTAAAACACTTAACCAATTCAACATGTTAATGAAATTGATGGGTGGGGTTAGGTAAATACAGACACTTAACCACTTAACATGTTTGACTAGAAAACCCTAGTAACGGGGACCCATTTTAGCAATAACCCAATTAGGTATCATGGTACCCTGAAACTAGGCAGGGTGGGACACGATTACTGGGCTGATTGTAAGCGGTCAAAGCGAGGGCGGTGGGTGCAACAGTGTGGGGTTCTAAAGGAGTGCGGGCGTGCACACACTTCGGAGTAGACAAACAGAACACTGGGGACGCCAGTAGTACAACCTATGCATTCTAACGTTTGTGTCAGGTCGCCACCATGGGACTTGATACACCTCATGGTGGGGCCAGCATAGGTATCTACAATCTCCGGGGGCCGTAAGACATAGATGATTATGCGAGTAGGAGCCGATCTTTAGAAAAGGGGATCACTTTACCTCCAGCATAGGGTGACAGTTAAGATAATACAAGTAGGTGCAGAGATATAGTGTGGGGTGCGATAGTATATTCGTTTCAAAACTACTTCATCTTAGTTTATGATACTTTCATGTTTCCAGTTTATACCTATCATGCCCTTATTCTTATTCTCATACTGAAGAGTCACTAGACTTACCAGGCTTTATGTCTGACCCTATTTTCTTTCGTCTTCTTTTCTTCCTCCCACCCCTAGGTCCACAGAGAGGAAATAACTCGGCTTAGTCAGATTCTTTGAAAGCTTCATGATAGTTGATGTACGGTTTGGAGTCTCTTTCCTTGGCTATGGCTGTTGGTCACACTCTATGGGGATTTATGCAGTTTTAATCACATTTTATGCTTCTTTATTTAAAAACCAAGACAGAAATGATGTTGTAATGTTTTGGAAGTTGTTATGAGACAAATATGGAAATGTGTTGTATGAACAAGTATTTTATGAAATAAAAGTCTGATGTTTTCCGCTGCTTATTTATATATGTGTTTATATCTGTCTTGTGTTTAATCTGTGACTTTTACTTACAGACCTCCACCAAAGTTAAGGCAGTCCCTTGTGAGTGACCTTAATGGAGGGTGGGGTGTTTCACTTGGTATTAGAGCATAAATTTACCAGACTAGATAAAAAAATTTGAAACTATTTTCAAAAAGAAGTTTAAAGAAGCATCTTTTTCAAGAAAAAGTGTTGTTTTTAAAAGGCATAATTCCCCAGAGCCATATGCACTATCCCTCTATCCCTTTATCGAATACTTTCCTTTTTGTTCCAACATGTCTGGAGATCTTAACCTTCCAGAAGGAGTACCGATCCCTGGTTGGTTCCGAAGGTACCTAGAGGCTAGGGCCAATGGTGTGGGCCCAGTAGACATTCCTCCTCCTACAGTGGCAGCGGTTCCTCCACCTCCCCCTCCTCCTCCTCCTCCTCCTCGTGGGAACACTTTCGCTAAGACATGTAGAGACTTCAAGGCTATGGGAGGAAAGGACTTTTATGGAACTGAATCATTTGTGGTAGCAAGCAACTGGCTGAAAGTGACTGAAGATTTATTTGTTATCTTCGAAGTTGATGACAGGCAGAAGATACAGCTAGCAATATGGTTGCTCAAGGATGAAGCTTCCTATTGGTGAGAAGTTACGCATGCGGAGAGGCCAGTGGAAACATGGAAAGACTTCAGGACAAGGTTTGAGATGAAATTCCTCTCCCAAGCTGAGAGAAGTCTGCAGATGGAGAAGTTCCTAACTCTTAAGCAAGGGAGTATGACGATCAGAGAGTACGTCAATCAATTTAATCAGCTGGCCAGATTTGGGCTTGATTTAGTAAACACCCAACACAAGAAGGCCCTTTGCTTCGTCAAAGGTCTGAATGAGCCCCTACACAGCCTTGCTATGACTCATGTATCCACGGGAGCGACTTATGAAAGCTTAGTGGACATGGCATTGCTACACGAGGAAGACAAGGGTAAGAAAGAGACTAAGGTGGAAGAAAAGAACGAAGGTTTACAGGCTAAGAAAACAGACTTCAAGAAAGGCGGGAAGAATAAAAAATCCCCTGAAAAGAGAAAGTGCAATTTCTGTGGCATTGTGGGACATATAGCAAAAGACAGCAGAAATAAGAAGGCAAAGATGAATGGTGGTTGCTTCAGTTGTGGCGAGACTGGACACTTGGCTAAGGATTTCCCAAAGAAGCGGGGGCAGGGACAGAGGACTGGATCTACCTCAGGCGGACAAGTTCACGTGCTGGTGGCACCTCCATAGGAAGGAGGTAGAAATATTTCTGTAGAAAGCTTAGTTTATCTGTATGATCACTCAGTTCGCACTCTCTTTGATTCTGGTGCATCACAGTCCTTTATTTCATCTGCTTTAGTAGAATCTCTGCACCTAGACACTAGTATGGTAGAAGATCCCTTGGTTGTTTCAAATCCAATTGGGGGCTCGGCTTATTTGTCGATGGTTTGCTTGGATTTGAAAATATCTATTCTAAGTGTTGAATTTAGATGTAGTGCCTTTGTTTTGGGCTTCTCAGGGTATGGATTGATCTTCGGCATGGACTGGTTATCCAGTGATGGTGCCATTCTTGATTGTGAGAAAAGAGTGGTTAGGCTCTTGACTCGGCTCGGTAACACTCTAGAAATTTCTTGTAATCCCTTGAATGCTGTTATGCTTAGTTATCTACAGTCGCTTGACGCTTATGTTGAGAATTTGCAGTCGGTTAGAGTAGTCCGGGAATATCCGGATGTCTTTGAAGAGGTGAAAGGCTTACCTCCGAAGCGGGAAATAGACTTCCACATATATCTTGTTGATAATGCAAAGCCCGTAGCTCTGCCTGTTAGACACATGACTCCAAAGGAGAGAAAGGAGCTTAGTAAGCAAGTTAAGGAGCTTCTCGAGAAGGGGTTTATAAGGAGTATCTCGGAATGGGGTGCTCCAGTGGTGTTCTCACCAAAGCAGATGGTTCACTATGTCTTTGTGTGAACTATAGGGAGCTAAACAAGCTGGCTAAAAAGAATAGACACCCACTTCCCCGAATAGACGATTTGTTTGATCAGCTTGTAGGTGCGTCGGTCTTTTTCCAACTTGATCTGGCTACTGGGTTCCATCAGCTAAGGGTAGCTGAAGATAGCATTGATAAAACGGCATTCAGAACCCCAGACGGTTTCTTCGAGTGGCTTTTCTTGCCTTTCGGTTTGACGAACGCACCCGCTTATTTTGTAGACATGATGAGCAGGGTGTTCAGAGAATTCCTCAATAATTTCGTGGTGGTCTTCGTAGACGATATTTTGATCTTCTCAAAGAATGAGGAAGAACATGCTCAGCATCTGAAAGAGATCATGGATACTCTCCGTGCACATCAGCTAAGAGCCAAATTCTCCAAGTGCCACTTTTGGAGAAAGGAAGTAAGATTTCTGGGGCATATAGTGTCCAAAGAGGGGTTGGCTGTGGACCCCGCGAAAGTGGTGGCAGTGCAAGATTGGAAGACACCAAGAAATGCAACCGAAGTTCGAAGCTTTCTTGGGCTAGCCGGTTTTTACCGAAAGTTCATTAGGGATTTCGCGAAAATCTCAGCTCCACTTACAAGGCTAACAAAGAAGAATCTGGCATTCACTTGGGATTTGGATTGCGAGTTTGCTTTCCAACGATTAAAAAGGGCTCTCACAACAGCCCTAGTTCTGACTTTGCCAGATGGAAGCAAAATGTTCATAGTATATACGGATGCTAGCGGTACGGGGCTAGGCGATGTTCTGATGCAAGAAGGGGGGGTAGTAGCTTATGGTGGAAGACAATTGAAAGTGCATGGAAAGAATTACCCAACCCACGATCTTGAGTTGGCCGCCATCGTCTTTGCGCTTAAGTCTTGGCGCCATTATCTCCTAGATGAGAAGTTCGAATTATATACTGACCATAAATCGTTGAAGTATCTTTTCTCGCAGAAAGATCTTAACTCGAGGCAACAAAGATGGATGGAGTTTCTTGCCTCGTATGATTTTGAAATTTCCTATACTCCCGACAAAGGCAACGTAGTAGCAGACGCGTTGAGCCGAAAGAAACTGAACTTAAGCCCTCTCTTTGTAGAAAGGCAAAGCTTGGAGTATATAGCCAGTTTTGACTTTAGGCCCTCCTCAGATTTTATACCTGGTTTATTGGCATCCCTAGAAGTATGGCCCACTCTTTTAGACTCGATAGGGGCCGCACAACGAGAAGACCCACAACTTGTGGATGTGATTGATCAACTAATTAGGGGTGAAACTTCCAGTCATCTCAATAGGTACTCCATCGATGATAAGTGTTGGCTAAGGCGAGATGGAAGACTATGCATCCCACAAGCTAGGGATTTTGTAAAGAAGGTTCTCGAGGAGGCACATCATTCCAAGATTTGTAGGACCGTTCCCATTCATCGAGAAGATTGGGAAAATGGCTTATAGAGTAGATCTGCCTGAAAGATTGGCTGGAATTCACAACGTCTTTCACGTTTCTCATCTCCGGAAATGTCTACATGAATCAGCGGAAGTGGTGGAGCCAAACATTTTAGAAGAAGCCGAAGTGGAACGCGAAGCAACTGTGAGGAAAGTTCCAACTCGAATCGTAGGAACTTAAGTGAAAAAGCCACGCAACCGTGAAGTGAAGCTCGTTAAGGTTCAGTGGAGCGACGCCGAGGAAGACGCGACTTGGGAAACTGAGGATAGAATACGCGCGGCCTACCCATTTCTTTTTGAGGGTACATCTTTGACCTCTCTTTTTCCTTAAGTTGTGCTTGTATCTATCTTTTTAGGTATATCTCCTCGATATTATCCTTTATCCTTAGGTAGAAACCCCTTTGGATGTAAACATGTATTTGAAACATGTTATGGTTGATGGCTGCAAGTGGTTGTTAGTGGTTGCCCGTGGATGCATATACACACACAACCTAGGTTTTAGATCGGCTCAGTCACTTCATACTGCATATGCATATATGTATTCATATTTGTATGTGGTTGAAACTTGATATGTTGTCATATGGATGTCGCATTTGTATTGATGGTTGTGCACTCATGTAGAATTATGAGTAAGGACAAATTTGCATACATAATGGATTCATGACACTCAGACGATTTGCATTAAGGAGGTCAACTGGATCAGTAGACCGCCTGATTTTGCATTAGTTAAGGACATATACACACACGGTGCATATAATCATAAAGCATTAGAAGTCTTTTAAGGACAATGGATGCCTGTGTTTGTTGGTTGAGTAGATGGATGATTGCATGTTAGGACTTACGTTCTCCTAGACTTGAAGATTTCGAGGGCGAAATCCTTTAAGGAGGGGAGAATGTAACACCCCGAATTTCTATCAACTGTAACTTAACAAATTAAAGTATAATTAATTATAAATGATGAAATCAAGGGGAATGGGTTACGCCATTGCGTTCGTCTCGAAATTCTACTTGATATAGAGTCCAAGTTTGCGTAAAACGGATACCGTATGAAGAAGATATGGACGAACGAAGTTGGGTAGAAAAACCAGAAACGGGTCAGAATGCACTGGCGCACTTGGGAAGTGCGTCAGTACAATTTTAGCACTGGCGCACCTGCCAAGTGCGCCCAGGCCTGAAACCCTGGTTGATCAGGCCCTAGCTGGCCTGGTTAGGTCCTGGTCGATTTCTGAGGCTTGGCTGAGTCACTAGGGCTTACATGTCGCTTTCTGATTGGCTTCTCTTGAGATGGATGGTCTGGATTCGCTCTGGCTTCATCGACGGCTCTAATTAGATTAAAATTCTATAAATACAACTCAAGTCTTACCCTAAATTCACACAAATAATATAATACTAAAGCCGTCATGCTGCTGGAAAGAGACTAGGAGTGGCCGTCAGTTAGAAAGCTTAGAGACAAGCCAATACTAAAGTAAAACACGAATTAAAACAACATTAGTCTACCCAAAGGAAAGCATATCAAATTCAGAATTCAGAATCCAGATCCAAGTTCGTCGTTCATTGTAAGTATAGTTATTTTTCCGATGAGAATAAAACTAAGACTTGATTCGATGTAAATTGGAAGTGGAATTGTGCTATTATGTAACGACGATGTTAATTAATATCTATGTATTGAAATGATTGTGTTGCGAATGAAATTGGGATGTTTGTGGTATAATTAAGATTGATGTTTATCCTATTGTACTTTTAGAATGACAACAACATCACAAGCAAGTTGTATAGTTCATGTTTATGTGATTATATAGGTTGTTTGTGATTAGAACCTCATTTATATACTTTATGCAGGAACCTCTATGCCTAAATGGTTATGTTCATATACATGCCCCTATGTTTATACAAAAGTTGCAAGTTTCTAATTTGATCCATGTCAAGATCCACTTTAGTACATGTTTCATGTTGTAATTAGATATGCGATTGGATCTAGTTCACACCCTTGTCATAAAGTTATACATATTTATGAAAATGTCATATTCTTGTCATGTGCTAGTGATGTTCGATGTTATGCCTAGATCCAAAAACAAGTTTAGACTTTTGTTGTCTAAATCATATGATAATTCATGTGACATCTATTTGGTTAGACCCTTATTTCAATGCAAATTCACATATATGTAAATTGATTTAGGCTATGCTGCAAATTCACATATATGTATATTGACTATTTTGCAAGTTCACATCCATGACATTTGTGTTGACTATTTTGCAAGTTCACACCTATGATGTTCATATTGACTATGCCAAAAATGCCAAGTTTATACCTATGTTATGTTTATGTTTATGAATTCCCTTATGCCTATTTGTGTGCGCTAAATTAGGCTAAGTTTTTAGCCTAATATTATATGTTAAGACTATGCGAACGAAAATTAGGCTAAGATTGTTAGCCTAATGTTTAAACGGGGTAACGTTGGGAATATTAGTAAAACGTGACATAAAAATATAAGAAATTGGCATGTTTGTCACATGCCAAAATTGGTGGCATTTAAATGGTACAAATACTTATACCGAAAATGTTAAACTTGAAATGTGGGCCATAACATTTAATTGTTGACAAATTTACATATATTCAGAAATAAAGACAAACATGTATATTTAGAAAATACGAATATGCTTAACACGAGGTTGGATTGAGTTGTGATATAAATCTGCCCGGACCCGCCCGGCTGTCCAGTAGTCACAACAATACCTATCCAATGTGGGTGGTTAAGCATTGAGCCCAATAAGGACCCGAGGTTAGACTGAGTTACAGTGTAAATCTGCCCGGAACCGACCGGCACATCCAGTAACCGTAACAATATCTGTCTAATGTGAGTGGTCGGTGCTTTAAAAGGCTAAGGACAGACAAGTCAGGATGGTAGGGTTAAGTTAACTAAAACACTTAACCAATTCAACATGTTAATGAAATTGATGGGTGGGGTTAGGTAAATACAGACACTTAACCACTTAACATGTTTGACTAGAAAACCCTAGTAACGGGGACCCATTTCAGCAGTAACCCAATTAGGTATCATGGTACCCTGAAACTAGGCAGGGTGGGACACGATTACTGGGCTGATTGTAAGCGGTCAAAGCTACGGCGGTGGGTGCTACAGTGTGGGTTCTAACAGAGTGCGAGTGTGCACACACTTCGAAGCAGACAAACAGGGCACTGGGGGCACCAGTAGTATAACCTATGCATTCTAAGGTTTGTGTCGGGTCGCCACCATGGGACTTGATACACCTCATGGTGGGGCCAACATAGGTATCTACAATCTTTGGGGGCCGTAAGACATAGATGATTATGCGAGTAGGAGCCGATCTTCAGAAAAGGGGATCACTTTACCTCTAGCATGGGGTGACAGTTAAGATAATACAAGTAGGTGCAGAGATATAGTGTGGTGTGCGATAGTATATTCGTTTCAAAACTACTTCATCTTAGTTTATGGTACTTTCCTGTTTCCAGATTATACCTATCATGCCCTTATTCTTATTCTCATACTGAAAAGTCACTAGACTTACCAGGCTTTATGTCTGACCCTATTTTCTTTCGTCTTCTTTTCTTCGGTTCCCCCCCCTAGGTCCACAGGGAGGAAATAACTCAGCTTAGTCAGATTCTTTAAAAGCTTCAAGATAGTTGATGTACGGTTTGGAGTCTCTTTCCTTGGCTATGGCTGTTGGTCACACTCTATGGGGATTTATGTAGTTTTAATCACGTTTTATGCTTCTTTATTTAAAAACCAAGACAGAAACGATGTTGTAATGTTTTGGAAGTTGTTATGAGACAATTATAGAAATGTGTTGTATGAACAAGTATTTTATGAAATAAAAGTCTGATGTTTTCCGCTGCTTATTTATATATGTGTTTATATCTGTCTTGTGTTTAATCTGTGACTTTTACTTACAAACGTCCACCAAAGTTAAGGCAGTCCCTTGTGAGTGACCTTAATGGAGGGTGGGGTGTTTCAATCCTCGCTATCATCACCAGTATAATAAGGAATATCGTCGTTGTCATTACCACCTCCCTGTCCGCCTAATCCTTCATGACTACCTAATCCTCTATCACCACCTACTCGTCCATCACCATCTAATCCTCCATCACCACATAATCCTCCACTTCCTCCCGTTCCTCCAACACCACCTAAACCTCCACCAGTACATGATTCTCCAATGGTACCTGATGTTCATGTATCACCACCCCCTTGTTGCCGCTAGTCTACCCTGTAACTCGTCAATCTGGGCTTGCAAACCCTGAACTGTCGCCTGGTGTTGCTGATATAACGATTGAGAAGGTACCTGATGTTCATGTATCACCACCCCTTGCTGCCTCTAGTCTGGCCTATAACTCCTCAATCTGGGCTTGCAAACCCTGACTGTCGCCTGGTGCTGCAGATGTAACGATTAAGAATGTAGCAGGGACATCTCCTAAATAACGACAATATGTAGCCTATGTCAGTCTTGCCGGGGTGCAAACTGCAAATATAGAATATAAAAAATCAGTTTCTATAACTTATAACATAAAAGGTAATAAATCCACAAGTACGAATATTACCTCATGTGCCGGATATAATCTAGCAGTAGGGATACCATGTACCATGTGAGCATGTGGGTAGATAATAGGCAGGGATAGCTGTGTACCACTAAGATCATATGCCTGAAATGTATCGGCCAGAACGAAATCCATAGGTTGGTCGGAGAACTGTGAAGGGGTCGGGTCAAAATTAAATGTTGGAGGATGAACTCCACCGATAACCAATCGGGGACCAATGTGATCGGAGTTCACACCCCGCATATAATCCGGCAACAAATACCGCCTAAGAGCTACACTAACCTAGTAAGTATCAAAATCTACGTCGGGTAATAAAAAATGACTGTATCAACCCATCATGTCTGTCTCATACCCTGTATGTACTGTCTCCCTAGAGAACGACGCAATCCGAACATATCATCGAGAAGAGGTGGATCTCAGGGTTCGCGCAGCTGACCGGGCCCCTGATAGTAACATCGATCTCCCAAGTACCAAATAAGAAGGTGGGCCGGTGGGAGAAAGAGGAGACGACGAAGAGATAAACGTCATGCAATGACTAATGGGTGGGCATCAGGTAGCGGGCCACCTGCTGAAAGTAACATCCAATAAGAAGTCCAAGGTGTTCATAAAATGTTGCTCCTCTCCCTCAAATCTAACTGAGTACGGGCCTCCATCAAATCAAGTCTCATACCAGTAGAAACACACTGGACTATGTGACTACTCTCCCATTTCCGCATGCATGAGAAAAAGGACTCGGCGGTATGACTGGCGGTAGGCTCTATGCGTGGATGCATGTTGGTCGTGAACTCGTAGTACCAGCACGACAACATGTACCAAAATCCGAACATCCGCTGAACCACTCCAAAAGCATAAGAGTCAAGAGCGGTGTATAGATAACGCAATATGGTAGAGCCCCAATCAATCATATGCAGCTGCTCTAAATCAGCTAGTGCTGCTAGGTAGCCCAATCTAATCGTACTACGTTGGTTCGAAAAGATTGTCAAACCAAGGAGATATAAAATGGTAGCCCAATATACTATGTCATGAAAATCCACTACATCGAGATGCGCTGTAATGTAATCAAGTAAATATGAGATGGAAACGACACCATTGGATATATGAGCCGCGAACAAATCTGGGAGATACTGAAGGTAAGCCTCGGGTGACTCATATGAGGGATCAAATGGGCAGGGGACTCTGTCAGGAAGGCCAATCTCAATCCCCATGAGCATGTAAAAGTTGGCTGGGGTGATACCTAGCTCAAAATCGAGGAAGTGAAAGGTGTGTGTCGTAGGCCACCATCTCTCTAATAAGGCCTCTAGCAATGGTCGATCGAAGGACTGGGGAGGTATAATCTGTAAAAATAGTCCAAACCAACTAGCCAGTAGCCTCTCTCGAATATGTAATGGTAATATGTAAATGGATTGTGTACTAAACTTTGCCCAACTCCCGCGAACATAGATGTATTGTGTCGTATTAAAAATTATAACAGTTCAATAACTATAAAATCAGCAGTTTATACTATTAAAAATTATAACGTATATGTACTAAACTATAACTATAAAACCAACAGGTCATGCTACCTACATAATTTAGTACACCATTTAATAGTTCAATAAATATAAATGTTAAAATTAAAATTTATACTGGAATGGTGTCGAGCGCGGTAAAAGAACGGTGAGTGAATCCCTGTGGCAACTCATGAAGGATCTGTAAGTCCTCAATCATCGTCTCTGTTGGTGGAGGAAGGTGCGCTGGACCAGCTACGTCATCCAGCTGTGGCTGAATTGCATGTGTCCCTATCTTCGTTACGCATGGAGGAATCCTGACGTCCAGAACAATTTAAACAAAAATAAAAGGAGGAAATTTGGCTAAGTGATGAGGAAACTAAGGCCTGCCCCGCCATACTTATAGGCATGGCAGCCGCGCGTGCCGATTTTATCGGCTCGCGAGCTCGCAAGCCGATAAAATCAGCGCGCACTGAGTTAATACAGGCATGCCGTTAAAATCAGCGCGCGACTGTTGGGAAACACCGAGAATATTTCCCTGAATGTTACGGATCGTAACATTATGATCCGTAACCTTATTGGAGATGCTCTAACATTCAGTACATGGAAGAAGTGTAGAAGTCTATTAGTTGTATGCTATGGAAATGCGGGATTACATCAAAGTAGACCTTCCATGGGTCATGCTTAATATTCTATTTGCTTTATTTCTCTTTTTATTTGGGTGTATGTATTTCATGTTTATTTTTAGTTTATGCTCATTTGTTTAAGCAGGTTAGCATGTAAACCTGGCTTAGTACTACTATTTTATAATTTAATAAACATTAGTGCTAGAACGCTCGAAACCAGGTCGGGCAAGTTGTTAGAATTTGAATTAAAAGGATTTAGATGTAATAAAAATTATAAAACGAGCGTACCTCCGTGAAATGTGGTTGAAGCCGCATTTGCCTGACCTTAATTTTTTAGGCTTTCTAGCACCGGTCTTTGCGTACCAATTTTCAAAAAAAAAACCTACTGAGTTTTCAGCTTAAAAACTTAACACTAGTGAAGAAACTATGCATGTATGTTTTGATGAAAATCATAGAGATATTTGTCATATAAATGATGAAGATGAGTTTGATAATGATAATAATGAATGAAATGAGGTAAATTGTGAAATCAACCAACCTAATAAAGGAAACATACTTTTAAAATATCATTACATAGAAAATATACTAAGAGATATTGAATCTGTAGTTAGAACTAGTAATCAATCAAATAAAATGGGTAATATAGCTTTTATATTAACTATTGAACCAAAAAATCCAAAGGAAGCATCATCTGATGATTCATGGGTACTTACTATGCACACTACAAACAAAACCACTTTCAACCTCAATCAAAGATAGCGTTTTGGGTGCAAAAGCAGTAAAATTTTGGTTCCTCTAAATTCACTACTCAATGAAACGCTTCTGATGATTTCAACACTCGGTGAAACGCTGATACAACACGTGTGATAAAATATTTACCCTAATCAACACGCATGGCTAACATCCTGCCTCCAGCTTCATTTCCCTCTGCTAATTTTTTTTACTTTCCCTCTTCCTCTTGTTTCATTTCCCTCTTTCGATTTCATTTCCCACGCTTGATTTCATCTTGCGGTAAGACCCAATTTTATCATTTCATCTTCCTTATTTCCCTGATTCCAATTTCATGGTGCCCAAGTTCCACTTGTTCAGGCACTTCGATTAATTTAGTTATAATTTGTCTTCTGTACTTTTAGTTCGATCCATTTAATTTTTGATTGTTTTAATTATTTGTCTTTCGATTCGATTGATTTAATTACTTAGTTCTTATACATTTAGTTCGACCAATTTACACTTATTAGTGAAATGGTACACTATTGCTACGCTAATACCATCATTACTGAATATTTTCTTTGAATTAGCTTGATTATGATTTATGGATATGTTTAGGGTTTACATAATTATTTCCCTTGATTTATTAATTAGAAAGTGAATCAAGTGGGACGATTTTGCCTATAGATATAATTTTTTTGGTATTATCGTTATAAGTGCAGTTTGGCTTAAGTTATGATGCATACAATATCATATCATCCATTTATAGTATATTTTTTCTAGTAGTAGCAGCATTTTCTAAATACTATATTTGATTTGTATCTTGTGTTTCCTCCAAGTTGTAAATGTTTTTCAAATTTATAAGTTGTAAGCTCATGAGTAACGCACTCCCATTATTTAACTCATCCAAAAATGAATATTTCTAAGGGTAATTACACCGTTATACAAATACATGTTATATGATTGGTGGTAGGTAATATGTATCTCTAATATCATTAGTGGGGAAGTTAATTAATCTTCTCTAATGTTCGAGTAAAAGGTTATAAACTAACGATTATAACATGTAGGTAAACTTAATGTAGGCAAACTTAATGTGGGCAAAAATGTTTATTAAAAGTTGTTAGTTCAAAGAACTACTGCAACTTGCAACTGAGTGATATGTTGTCATATTTTTCTTTTTACAATGATTGATAGCAAAGTTCACAATGTGGAAACCTATAAATTAAGAATTCTAGCATGCTAGAATTCTGTTATGGTATTGTTGCCATTTTCAATTGTTCCCTGTTCATTTTTTTTTTGTTTAGGTTCCTATCCCCCATTTGTACTTGAGTCATGTTACGATTTTAAATTAAAATAAAATAAAGTTAGGTAACTATTTAAAGATTTTGATTTTGATAGTCGTATATCTATGATTTTGTTCTCTGTCAGTGTTTAATTCATGTTATTCTCCATCAATACTGGATTCTTGTTTGTTAAGTCTATTCTTTTTGTCAAACCATTTGTTTATTGTTTTTTTAGTTGACATTTCATACTTCCATGATTTAAGAAATGTTCTAAGTTTTTGATGTCTAAGTGTGGTTGATTACTTTATCAGGAATTTGTTGTACGGTTTTGATAATATAACATGCACCATGTTGGACAATAGTGTTCACTTTACTCTTTTACTGTTTAATTTTGTTATCACCGACATAGATTAAGAAACTATGGCTTCCTAGCAGTAGTATACATCGGGAAACTTAAAGAAAATCATGAATAGATACCTCAATATGTTTTTTATGTGCTTTCTTTCACATATTTGAAGCAACAACCTTCCTAGTTGAAAATTGTTGTGTACATATATAGCTAGTTGAAAATTGTTGTGACATATATACCTGCTTTTGTACATATATATCTGGTTGTGTACGTATATAGCTTGTTTAAAAATGCTGTGACATATATATCTTGTTTAAAAATGCTGTGAATATAGGAAATGGGACAATGAAAATGGATTTACTCTTGTTAATTTGCATCAAAGTCAGATTTCCTTTTCAAGAGACCCTTATATTCTCGCATCTCAGGCGAAACAATTTTTTTATTCAAGAGAAAATGATTTTTTGAATTGGTATGTTGTGATGAAAGTGCCACCAAGAGGTTTTCATGAATTAGAGATGGATGATTTTATTGAAGAAAACAACTATGTTATAAGAGATTGTGTAGAACTCGTGGACTTGGATAAGGATGCTAGTTATGATAGGGAGGATTGCGAAGCATAATTGAGTAGTTCTAATGTCATGTTTTATTTTGGATAGTCAATTTGAAGTTTTGATTTAGATTTGATGGTTTATGTAATGTTGAATTGTAAAACCTATTGATTTGTAACTTAATGTAAGTCATTTAGGCTTGGCATGTTAGCATTTAAGCATTTGAACTTGTCAGTACCACAATTTTCTATTTTGATACCTCGCATTTTAAGTATTTTCTTGTCAATTTCATATTTATGTTATTGGCAAACAATTTAATTTGTTCATGAGGTATATTATCTAATTGTTCTCCTTTTTGGCATTTATAAAGATTACGTAGTCAAAGATGTTTGAATAAATAATTAAGTGCAGGAAGAAAAGGGGAAGACTGTGTTATTGCTGCTTTTCTTTTTTTGCGTCACTGTACAAGGTTTGCAATCTTTCACATATTCGTTTTATTTCCAGCATTGCATATAGGTGTCATCCTTGATTAGCTCTTGCTGCATGGTTATTTCAGTTCATAGACACATAATAATATTTCTTAGTAAAAATGATATACAACGCCGAACTGATGATGGATGTCCTTTCAGTTCATAGATGCACAACCATGAGATTATGTGCTGACCTGACTGTCGGGAATAAATAAAATTTCTCTTAAATATTGACTGATATATTTTCATTTTAATCATGTTTTCATTCATTTGGATTTCTTTTATAACTGACAGGAACATAATATAAGATTTAGGATATGGAGTTTCTATCTTCATGTGGTATATGCATATAGCACCGGAAAGAACATTACTTCATTTCAGCTTTATTGTTTCAGTAAATCAAAACTTACCATCGTAGGCAATTTCTTGTATAAAATGAGATAATGAATATGAATGGTGCAACCAGTTGAAAATATAATAATATAAATAGAAGTGTATATGCTTACTTGTTATTGATGTCAGCTGCATATATTTTAACTCGGGCCATTATTACATGATGGGATACTACCCTTAATTTGAAGGATGTCATCAGCTGTCTTACAGTATTTTCATGTAGAACGACTTACGGTATTTTCAACATATATTTGGTTTATTCATTTGCTTCGAAATTTGTATGCTTGGTAACTGAAAAGTATGCTTTGAAATTTGTATGCTTACAGTATTTTCATATTGTATGCTTGGTAACTATAATGGAAGATCTGAACTGCATGAGTGGCACCATATAACAATGCCCATTGTGATAGTGACCTACTGCCTTACAGCTTTTTTATAATTACATCATATATGCAGCATAAAAAGATAGGATATTGTACATACATGCATGTGTTGAAAGCAGTCTCTAGCATTTTTACTATCATTGTAGAAAGCGCTAAATATTTATTATAGCTGCGGAAAATGGCTAGGAAAAAGAAGACGACAAGGAAAATGAAGCTTACTCGCAATAAAAAAAAACCGAAGAATCCAAATAGGCATCCGATGAATCTAATGCAATGGAAGAGCTTATGTAGCTATCTTCAGAAAACATGGATGTTTGAAATGCAAACGCATCAATCACACGCACTAATAGGGATGAAAATCCTGGAACTCCAGTGGAGATAGGTAGAACGATCGAGGACGTAAATGCAAATCAGGTTTCAAAAATAGGACTAGAGGCCCAATTAAAGTGAAAAGGCTTCCTTCGGATGTTGCACGTCGAATTGGTGTCTAGTTTAATTCATTTGGTGTAACGATAGGAAAAGGGTGAGTGAAATTATCGTCTTGTTTAGGGCCACTTGTCCGTGAGCACGTTCCATTTACACTTGACGACTGGAGGAAACTCAGTGATGACTTGAAAGTGGTTATATGGGAATCCGTTCGGGTAATTGTACCTGTTTTTATTGAATATTATAGCAATTTATTTTCTATTTGCAATATCTTACTCTTTGTACATACGAACAACATCATACTGTTAATTTTGTGCTAGCCTATTATAATTTGATTAATGTTCTATTAAATGTTATAGGTTAGATTTAAACTTGATGAGGAATGACAAAAGACTCCCATTTTTCAGCAAATGGGATGTATATAGAGGTGTTCGAAAAGCAAATTCGTTAAAAAAATATTACAAGAAAAAAACAAGGAGGGACAACTTCAACTAAAACTAGAAAATGCTAGAAGTATGAGTGAACAAAAGCAGTTTATTGAGTCGAAAAAGAGCAAAGAATTTAAGGTAATTGTAATATAATTTTTATTTCATATATTCAACATAAGCGTACGTAACATGCAATTTAACTAACCAATGTGATAAAACCTTTAATCTAGGCACAAAGCGAAAGATTTAAATCCATGAAGGAAAAGCAAATTCCACATACATGTAGCCGTCAAGGAATGGCCCGAGTAACCGAAGATTTGGTGAGAAAAATAATTGATATATTAGCTGGTAAAAATATCTCGTTTGTAGTAAGTATAACTTATTAGTTTTGTTCTATGTTATGTTTCTTTAATGTAGAAAGAGGAAAGTTCCGAACCCTCTTCCGTTTCCAGAGTTGAGGTTTGGATTAAATCTCATACTCGAAAAAACGGTGAACCAGTGAACACACAGGTGGAAGATGCTATTGTAAGTGTAATTTGTTAAAAATGATATAATTTAGGACTCTTCTATGAAATATAATTTGGATTCACTTTTGTAGGAGAAACTGAAAAATGTAGAAAATGACCAACAATCCAGCTCCTCATGTAAGATCAAAGAAGACGCTATCGCAGTAGTGTTAGGAGAAGAAAGGTTGGGACGACTTCGAGGAATGGGAAGAGGTATGACCATGACTAAGGCAGTTTGTCACAAATCAAAGATAAGGAAATTACTCATTATCATCAGAGAATTTTCGGGCTAGAGCAGCTGGTTCATATGTTTGTGAAACGTCGGGTATGATTTAGTTTATTTTTAATATTTGTGGAGATTACTTACTTTTTGGTACTTCTAGACAATATTGACTCTATAACTAATTATCTATAGTCCAAGTCTTTAATGTTTTTCCAATATTATTGATTTACCAGAGTAAAGAAAGTTGTGGAGAAGACAACATATCTCAGATGGTAAAAATATACCATATTAAGTTTGCAACATTTAAAAAAACTAACATACATATAATTTTTTTTTATATAATTGCAGAGTACACATAATCAAATAGGTGATAGTTGTATTTTACTAAATTGACATGGGAATACCGATGAGATTATCGCCGAAGGAAAATTTGTGTCGAATGATCCAATTTTTTTTTTTTTTTTTTTGAATGGAGTACCTTTAGGTCCAAATGCCTTGAAAGTTTTGATAGTCCATCCAAGAAAATTCGATGGTTTTTTGTGGAGGCCTTCACCTGGTTTAGTGTACATAGGAGATGCCAAGGACAAGATGGTGGCATGGCCAGTGGATAGAGTTGTTATCGGCATAAGAGAGTGATCGACGCTAATCTATGAATTAGAAAAGCGTGATATTTTAAATAATTAATGCAAGCATACAGGCGTGTAGCATACAGGTCGAACACAGGGAGGTTTAATTAAAACTTATTATTTATTTTTTTCTTGGGCGTGTTAGACGAAGCTGGAGGTTGATTTTGCAAAACAAAATAAAAAGTAAAACTACAATTAAAAGATGCAGTTAAATTTACTGCAGATTCGAATCTAATCAGATCTGTAATAAATTCAACGATTAAAGATAAAATAGAACAATGGAAATAAAATTGCAGAATAGAATTAAACGAACAGAAAATAACAATTAGGATTACCGCTGAATCTAATCAGACGGTCAATCGCTAATGAAAAGAAATGCAAAAGACAAATAGTGTTCTACCGAATCTAATCGTGTAGACAACACTAATTGCTAAGAAAAATAGAAATTTGCATAAAAAGAAAAATGAGTTTTATTGATGAAGAAGAGAATAGAATGAGATATATGATAGGATGGTGGCTACAATGCCATTACAAGGGTATATATAGGGTAGATAGCCAAACCCTAACCCTAACCCTAATGGTAAATGGGCCTGGTCATTACACCACTAATTAGTTTACAATGAGAAACATAAATGGGCCTTAGATAAATAAAGCAAATTTGGGCCTTTTCTCATTTTCCTCTTGCTTCCTTGACATTTCTTCATTGATTTGTGATGTGCCAATCCTTGTTATCAATCCTTTTCTTGTCCAACAGCAACTAGATGTGATATCTTCATCTACAATTCTTCAAAATGCAAATACACAGCAAATTGAACTCTATTTCTCTACATTTCTGGTTGCATGCGGGCTGGGTTGGAATATCTGTAAAAGTAACAAAACAATACCCAAGTAATATTTATTTATATACAAAAGACGAGATATTAGAGCATAAAATAAACACATTTCTATGTCAATCAAATACCCCCACACTTATCTTTTACTCGTCCTCGAGTAAAAAGAAAATGAAAAACTAACTAGATAGGTCACACTTTCGTAGGAAACACGATTGCATTGAGCGCATGCAACAAGCCGTTAAACCTCTAGGTGTCCCTAGTAGGACGAGTGGTGTCTCGTGAGGGTTTTCAGCGGATACTACCCACAAAATCCAAATGCACTATGCTATGATTCTAATGAAACTACATGGATGCAATGGACATATGCAAAAATAAAAATAAAAAATGACAACACGACTTATTTCAGGAAGGTGGTACAACAAATTAAGTTAATAATTTCTAACCAGTTGATTTTATTTTAGATACCTCGACTTGTCACAAATTTTCAATATAGATCAAGTTTTCAAATGTGAAATTCCAGTTTGGCCAATTAGTTCGGTCGATAACATAGTGCAGCCATGAAATAAATTCTTAGTTTGCTTGGCACAGTTTGCAAAGTGGTATTCTAATTTTCTCATGTATGGCTAGTCAAATCAATAAGGTCAAGAAGTGTTTGGGTATCATCGCTTATTCTTTATTCTATAAAATTTTAAGATTTATGATTAAGTACATACACCTAACTAAAAAGACCAAGGTTTACCACCCATGCACTGCCTCGCGGACTAACGGAGAGTAGGTAAAGAGCTTGGCGGATTGTGTAGGCCGACTTTGACTTTGTCAACAACGTGTCGGTAATCCTTAGGTGTCCAATCTCATAATATGAGACCAAGATATTCCGACTTTGACTTTGTCAACAACGTGTCGGATAGAGCTTGGCGGGTTTGCACACCAACGCTCGATATACAAGCAATGTTGGATACCCTTGGAATACTATTATTATTATTATCGAAAATATAAGCACAAAAGAGAGTTACGCGAATTCAACTTAACACAACTTAGTTTTAAAGATTTGAAAAGCCAATATAAGTATTTTAAGTCCTCCACTTATTTAAAAAAAGTCTACAATATAGAATAGATTTCATGGCCATCACCTAAGAATCTCCCTATGTACCGGTTACACTATTATCCCTCAAAATTAAACTTTTCATTATATTTCCTATTCGATCTAAGTTGAGAGAGAAAAATACTATCAACTGGCTAAAAAATTGTAAACTTATTTTGTTGTATCAATTGAAAATGAGTCGTATATATTTTTTTTTTAAAATTTTTTTTTTATGGTATGTTACTACGAGATAAAATGTATGATGGTCCTACATTAAAAGAAAGAAAAATTAAGGAAAAATTAAAAGAATGCAATGCAGACTCCCCCCCCCCCCCCCCCCACACTTGATTGAGACAGTGTCCCAACTGTCTAAGGCAGAAAAAACAAAAATAAAATGAAAAAATGAAAAAGAAAAATAAAAGAAAAAAAACGTGTACCACCTGATTTCATGGTGGATGATCATGCATATCGATAGAGTCATCTTCGTCATATTGCTCGAATTCCAAAAATGGTTTCAGTCGTTGACCGTTTACTTTGAAGACTTTTCCATCCCTAGGATTTTCAATTTCAACCGCTCCATGAGGATATACTGTTTTCACGACATAAGGTCCAGTCCATCGAGATCTGAGTTTTCCTGGAAACAAGTGAAGTCTAGAGTCGTATAAAAGAACTTTTTGACCTACGTTGAATTCCTTACGAAGTATGTTTATGTCGTGTTGGGCTTTGGTTCTTTCTTTGTAGATTTTCGCATTTTCATACGCCTCATTTCTTAATTCCTCTAATTCAGAAATTTGTAACTTCCTATGTGAGCCGGCTTTTTCTAAGTCAAAATTCAAAAATTTTATGGCCCAAAGAGCGCGATCCTCTAATTCAAGAGGTAAATGGCAGGCTTTTCCAAAGACTAATCGATATGGTGACATCCCTAGATTAGTTTTATAAGCAGTGCGAAAAGCCCAAAGTGCATCAATCAGTTTTACGGACCAATCTTTTCTATTGGAATTCACGGTTTTCTCAAGAATTTGTTTGATTTGTCTATTGGAAACTTCTACTTGCCCACTAGTTTGTGGGTGGTAGGGGGTCGACAGCTTGTGTGTGATTGAGTATTTCTTGAGTAAGGACTCAAAGGCACGATTACAGAAGTGAGTGCCATTATCGCTAATGATAGCTCTAGGTGTGCCAAAGCGTGAAAAGATGTTTTCTTTGAGGAATTTGACAACAACCTTGTTGTCGTTGGTTTTGGTCGGAATGGCTTCAACCCATTTTGAGACATAATCTACCGCAAGTAAGATGTAAAGATTCCCATATGAATTAGGGAATGGTCCCATGAAATCGATGCCCCAAACATCGAATAACTCAATCACTAAAATGGGGTTGAGAGGCATCATGTTTCGCTTAGAGATTCGACCCGTTCTTTGACATCGCTCACATTTAGAGCAAAATTCGAAAGCGTCACGGAAGAGTGTGGGCCAATAAAAACCGCTTTGCAAAACTTTTGCAGCAGTTTTTCTTGCTCCAAAATGACCGCCACAAGCATGGTCATGTGAGAAGGAGACAATACTTTGGTGTTCATGATCGGGCACACACCTTCGAATGATTTGGTCTGGACAGTATTTGAAAAGATATGGGTCGTCCCAATAGAAGTTTCGAACTTTCGAGAGAAATTTTTGTTTATCTTGTTTCGACCAGTCAGCGGGCATTTGTTGTGTGACAAGATAATTCACAATGTCAGCGTACCAAGGGGTGTTAGAGATCGAAAGGAGTTGTTCGTCAGGAAAATAGTCATCGATTTGGGTGTCGTTATCATTTTCGTGCACAATTCGAGAGAGATGATCAGCTACGACATTTTCAGAACCCTTTTTATCACGTATTTCTATATCGAATTCTTGAAGAAGAAGGATCCAACGAATCAAGCGGGCCTTAGCATCCTTTTTAGAAAGCAGATATCGTAGGGCAGCATGGTCAGTGTAAACTATGACTTTGGATCCTATGAGATATGGTCTGAATTTCTCAAGAGCGAAGACAACTGCCAAAAATTCCTTTTCAGTAGTTGAGTAATTCAGTTGGGCCTCGTTTAAAGTTTTGCTAGCGTAATAAATGACTCGAGGGAGTTTATCGATACGCTGACCCAAGATGGCTCCAATAGCAAAATCAGAAGCGTCGCACATAAGTTCGAAGGGTTGAGTCCAATCAGGAGGTTGAATGATGGGAGTTGTGGTCAAGATGGACTTAAGAGTTTCAAAAGATGTTTTGCAATCATTGGAAAATTCAAACTTTACGTCTTTGGCAAGTAAATTCGAGAGAGGTTTTGAAATTTTCGAGAAATCCTTAATGAATCTTCTATAGAATCCTGCATGGCCAAGAAATGAACGAACATCTTTGACAGACTTAGGAGGAGGTAAATTAGCAATCAAATCGATTTTAGATTTATCGACTTCTAGGCCATCTTTGGAGACGACATGACCTAGAACTATCCCCCTTTTTACCATAAAGTGGCATTTCTCCCAATTAAGCACGAGTGATTTCTCCTTACAACGCTTAAGGATGAGTTCTAAATGAGTGAGACATTGGGAAAAAGATGATCCATATATTGAAAAATCGTCCATGAATATTTCCAAGAATTCTTCCACCATGTCAGAGAAAATACTCATCATACACCTTTGGAAAGTCGCGGGGGCATTACAAAGACCGAAAGGCATGCGACGATAAGCAAAGGTTCCAAAGGGACAAGTAAAGGTGGTCTTATGTTGATCTTCTAAAGCAACAGGAATTTGGTTATAGCCAGAGTATCCATCAAGAAAACAGTAGTACTCATGTCCCGCTAAGCGTTCGAGCATTTGGTCAATAAAAGGCAAGGGAAAATGGTCTTTTCGTGTGGCTGAGTTAAGCTTTCGATAGTCGATGCACACACGCCATTTGGTTTTGATTTTTGTTGGGACGAGTTCATTACTATCGTTTTTGATCACTGTGACTCCCGACTTCTTTGGTACAACTTGTACCGGACTCACCCAAGTACTATCAGAGATGGGATAGATGATGTTATTGTCTAGACATTTGATTATCTCCTCCTTGACCACTTCTCTCATGTTTGGGTTTAATCGCCTTTGAACTTCACGGGTGGGTTTAGCCTCATCAACTAAATGTATGCGATGTTCCACAATTGATGGGCTAATTCCTTTTATATTGCTAATTTCCCACCCCAAGGCGTCTTTATTTTCCCGCAAGATATCCAAAAGTTTTTCTTCTTGGTCCTTGATAAGATCGGAAGCCAAGATTACGGGAAAAGTTTTTGAAGAATCTAGGTAGGCATACTTAAGGTCTGGTGGCAAGGGTTTGAGGTCTAACTTAGGAAGTTCTTGTGTATCAACATCGGTCAACATTCCTTGGTTAGATTCAGGTGACGAAGTGTCGGAGTCAAGAATTTTGTTTAATTCAGAAATGTATTCGAGTTCGTCGAAATCGGAGTTGAAATGGTCAAGACACATTTTCAAGGCTTCAGAAGTGTCACTAGAGGTCTCATCAACTGTGGTTTGAATCATGTCAATTTCATCGATCTCAAAATCCCTAGGTTGTTTGTTGAGATTAAAGATGTTTAGCTCAATGGTTAGGTGCCCGAAGGAAAGTCGAAGCTGACCATTCCTACAATTAATGACAGCATTAGAGGTTGCTAAGAAAGGGCGTCCTAAGATCAATGGTATTTGAACCCTGGGATTTGGGACAGGCTCTATTTCTAGAACTATAAAATCGACGGGGAAGTAAAACTGTTCGATCTGTATCAAGACGTCTTCGATAATTCCCAATGGCTTTTTGACAGATCGATCGGCTAGTTGAAGTGTGATGTTTGTTGGTTTAATCTCCCCTAGTCCAAGTTGACGATAGACAGTATAGGGAAGAAGATTGACACTGGCACCAAGGTCAATTAGAGCACGAGAGATATGGGTGTTTCCTATTTTGCAATCAATCGTAGGGCGGCCAGGGTCTTTGTACTTGACTGGGGCAAGATTCGAAAGAACAGAGCTTGTATTTGCAGTTAGAAAGGCGGTTTTTGGGACATTGGTCGCACGTTTTTGTGTGCACAATTCCTTAATACATTTAGCATATTGAGGAATTTGTTCAATGGTGTCTAAAAGAGGAATGTTCACACGAACTTGTTTGAAAATTTCCAGAATTTTATCGAAATTTGCCGCTTTCTTCTTATTATTGAGTCTATGAGGAAAAGGAGCTACTGGTTTTTCGACTCTGTGATGAGTTTCATCATTCGAAGAAGAAGGTTTATCCAAGGGAAGAGAAGGTAGTAAGGTTGTAGAAGATGGAATGTTGGTATTGCCAACATTATTTTTCGAAGGTGGGTCGGGTTTGCCGACACTGGGAGAAGAACTGTTGGGATTGCCAACATTTGAGGAAAATGGAGGTTTAGAAGAATTGGCATTCGAAGCCAATGGGTGATCATCAAGATTAGGGATTGGGGTCGAGTTAGAAGGTTCGTCAGGGTCGTCCACGTTATTATCAATCATCTTTCCAGATCGAAGGGTTGTAATAGCGTTGACTGGATTATGGTTTTCGTCCTCACAAGAATTTACAGCACGAGGGTTATACTTTGGATTCACCTCGGGTTGACTAGGCAATTTTCCCTTCTCATGAGTTTTCATAAATTCCTTCATCATATTAAACATTTGGTCCATTTTAGCGTCTTGCGAGTTTATTTTAGCTTCGTAAGAGTTCATCTGTTTTTCTAGACGCCCAATATCTTGTGATGGTTGAGAAGATTGAGATGATTGGTTTGATGATTGAAAATTGGGGTGTCTATAAGGTTGTTTGGATTGAGGTGTAGCTTGAGAGGTTTGAGAATTGGGGGGTGGACCTTGGTAATTCGGATTGGGAATAAAGGGTTGCACGTGAGATGGGTTAGCCGAATTATTGGGGTTTGACCAAGAAAAAATTGGGTGGTTCCTCCAACCAGGGTTGTATGTGGATGAGTAAGGATTATTTTGAGCTATGGCATTGGCTTGGTCTTGAGAGTAATAGTGGGGTAACCCTTCTCCGGCTTGAGGAGTTTGATTTTCTAAAGGAATTTGATTTGGTTCCACGACATGCACACCTCTAGTAGAAGTACGAATGGGAACACGAATCGATTCCCACTGCATGTCCTTTTCAGAAAAATCTTCTAAAAATTGCCAAGCTTCATCGGCTGTTTTAGACATAAAGTCTCCCCCACACATTGATTCTAGTTGAGTTCTAGTCTGATAGTTTAGCCCTTCATATGCAATTTGACATAAGTGATCTTTTAGAATTCCATGATGGGGGCAACTATATAATAGCTGGTTGAATCTCTCAAAGTATTTTGAAAAAGTTTCCCCCTTATTTTGACAAAATTGATTTATCTCGGTTCGGATTTTTAGAGTTTCATGGAAAGGGAAAAACTTTTTCAAGAATGCAGTGACAAATTCATCCCAACTTCTTATGGAATGTCGTGGAAGAGAATTTAGCCATCTTTTAGCACTTTCAAGTAGTGCAAATGGAATTAGCCTTAGCTTGATCGATTCATTAGATAGTTGTTGCATTTTTGTTGTGGAGGCATACAATTCAAATTCACTTAGAAATTCATAAGCATTTTCAGACCCAGTAAATTTTGGTACCCCTTGGATAAAGGAATGTTTTAGCTCAAAATTGTTCCCTTCAGCTGGTGGGAACACAATGACAGATGGTTGAACGGTCCTAGTAGGATAACATCGATCACGAAGAGACAAGGGTCTATCCATTTGGATATTGAGATTTTGAAAATTTTGATTTATTTGATTTTGATCTCCAAAGTTTGGAAAGTTTTGATTCACTAGATTTTGATCCAATTCGGCTGGAAAATTTTGGTTGATTCGAGAACCCCTAGGAGAATTTTGTTGGCTAACACTTTTTTCACTCATTTGTTGTTAAATGCAAGCACAGAAATTAGCTACAATGAAGTTTTCTGTCCTTATTGGCTCTTAACCCAAAATTATAAAGTTATGCGTTTGATTACTTAGATCAAAAGATTTCTCAGCCAGTTAACGGACAGGAGTTATCGGTGCACCAGGAATCACCCTAGCAATGCAGCCGAAGGTTTAAGTACCTTCAGAGTAACAACCGATATAATATTTACGAATCACCGTAATATTTATAAACGGTTATTTCTCTGCCGTAGTCTAGACACCAAGAAATAATTCGTTCCAAATGAATCAACTATCACAATATAATTAAGCCCTAGATGAGCCCGTGACTCCCTTAAGTCCAACGTCTAACCGTTATTATTAGTCAGATTCTACGATGAAATGCAATTTGTGGGCTAAGGAAAGGGTGATGAAATCCCTCACCTTGTGTGAATTGGGGTATTGCCCTTAACAGAATGAATAAAAATGCAGAAATAACAACAATCACACAAATAATTGCAAAAATTAAAAATTGTACATTCAAAGCCGCTGCCCCTGCAGAAATTTTTTACAACAATTGTCGATATATATTTTTTTCTTTGCAGCAGAGCACCTGTAGTGTTTTAAAAATTTCTCACCTTGATCGGCAGTCCTCCAGTGAATTTGGGAAGCGCTAGCGCGTTAACACCCCACTTGGTGTGCAACAGATCCAACCTATCTGAATCGTCCGCTGCTTTCTGTTGTTGTCCCCTTCTATTAATTGCTTGACTGCGCTGCGGCACGGGTTCGGGCTAGGAGCCCGAAAAAAAAAATTAAGACCCTTTTTTTTTAAATTTCAGCTGTACCTGTTTTTGAAAAATTCTCCTTTTTTTTTAACTTGGTATATTTTTTGTGTGTATGGAAGAAATTTAAAAATAATAAAGCAAAAGCAAAAACCAACAAAAAGAAAACAAAATAGAAAAAAAACTTGAAAAAAAGAAGAAGAGAGAAACAACTAGACCAAACTCGATAGACCCAGTAAACTTCAAAAAAAAAGTACGACTCAAACTAACCAACCCTAGGACTTGTGCTGCGCCTCCTTTTTATATAATACACCACAACGTTCAAAACAAAACTTATATCCCAGAAACCAAAAAAAAAAATCGAATCAAACAGATTAAACAAGGTCTGGCTTCTCTTTTTTTCTTTTTCGAAATTGATCGGAATTAGTCTTCGAATCGGGTTCTTGGGATCCGATGATTGATTTCAGCGGTTGCGAAGTTGGGTTTCCGGTTCGGATCTGAAAGGGTTAGTTCGGAGTGGAAGAGCGGTATGGTTTGCGGTGAGGGGCTTCAGGGTATTACGAGGAGCTACTGTGTAGGGATGGTATTGGCGTTGCTTTGTGGAAGTGGGATCTGAACGTGTGGATGGTCCTAGGTTTTGGTCTAAAGCGATGAGTGGATCGAAAACTTGGCAGTGGGGTGTGTTGAAGAAGAGGAGGGTGAAGTTGTAGCCGTATGTGGTATTGACGTTGAAGGACTCAGCAGTGGTTGCTGTGAAAATTTGTGCAGATGAGTGGACTATAACGGTGGCTATGGGAAACTCGTTGTCAGGTGGGGGTTTGCTGCGTTATGTTGTTTGAATTGGATGCGGTCTGAGTTGAAGTTGTGGGTTTGTGCTGATGACAGGAAGTTGGTGGAGAAGATCGTTATGAATTGATGAGAGGGAATTTGCAGAAATTGGCAACGTACTCAGATCTAATCAACTTTTGTGGTGTTCACAAGGGTTGTACTGGTACAGCGTGGTGATTTGGTTTGTTGATAGGGGTATTTCGTGATGATGAGAAGAAGATTCATGTTGGCTAGTTTGTGTGTGGATGTGTAGAGAAAGGAATTATGAGGCTGGCTTGAACGTGGAGCAGAGGGATGTTGGGGGACCGTACTGTGGTGATGGAATATGGCAGTGACGGGTTTATGAAGACGATGGTTTCGAATCGAGATGGGGGCTGAGCAAAGAACTTAAGGCAAAAGAACGCAAGAGAGGAAAGACAAGAACAAAAGGAAATAAATTAAAAAAAAAAATTATTATTTGTAAAAGGGAAACAAATCTGTAAAAAGGAAAAGGAATAAACGAAAAGGAAGGAAATAAAATCAATAAAATTTGGTAAGTTTTTTTTTCTCTTGTCTTAGTGATTTCAGTATTAATAGATTAATACCAAATCGTCTAATCAAGATTTTTTTTAGTGAAACTTGTAGAAGAGGAATGTGAGAATTGAAAGGAATTCAGAAACGGGAAAGAAATCAAAAGAAAAGTGGAAAGTTATTTTTTTTTGTTTAGAAGATTATGGCATCAGTTATCAATACCAAATCAGCTAAAAGAGATTTTTTTTTTATACATCTATACACAAGAAAACAAAATAAAAATAAAAATAAAAATAAAAATAAAACAAAAACTAACACGAATTAGAAATTAAATAAACAATAAAATTCAATCGTTACCTCCCCGGCAACGGCGCCAAAAACTTGATCGACGCTAATCTATGAATTAGAAAAGCGCGATATTTTAAATAATTACTGCAAGCATACAGGCGTGTAGCATACAAGTCGAACACAGGGAGGTTTAATTAAAACTTATTATTTATTTTTTTCTTGGGCGTGTTAGACGAAGCTGGAGGTTGATTTTGCAAAACAAAATAAAAAGTAAAACTACAATTAAAAGATGCAGTTAAATTTACTGCAGATTCGAATCTAATCAGATCTGTAATAAATTCAACGATTAAAGATAAAATAGAACAATGGAAATAAAATTGCAGAATAGAATTAAACGAACAGAAAATAACAATTAGGATTACCGCTGAATCTAATCAGACGGTCAATCGCTAATGAAAAGAAATGCAAAAGACAAATAGTGTTCTACCGAATCTAATCGTGTAGACAACACTAATTGCTAAGAAAAATAGAAATTTGCATAAAAAGATAAATGAGTTTTATTGATGAAGAAGAGAATAGAATGAGATATATGATAGGATGGTGGCTACAATGCCATTACAAGGGTATATATAGGGTAGATAGCCAAACCCTAACCCTAATG
This sequence comes from Allium sativum, assembly GCA_030737875.1. Lineage (NCBI taxonomy): Eukaryota > Viridiplantae > Streptophyta > Magnoliopsida > Asparagales > Amaryllidaceae > Allium > Allium sativum. The sequence continues at coordinate 400,740,463 of CM060922.1, read as the reverse complement.
GTAAATGGGCCTGGTCATTACACCACTAATTAGTTTACAATGAGAAACATAAATGGGCCTTAGATAAATAAAGCAAATTTGGGACTTTTCTCATTTTCCTCTTGCTTCCTTGACATTTCTTCATTGATTTGTGATGTGCCAATCCTTGTTATCAATCCTTTTCTTGTCCAACAGCAACTAGATGTGATATCTTCATCTACAATTCTTCAAAATGCAAATACACAGCAAATTGAACTCTATTTCTCTACATTTCTGGTTGCATGCGGGCTGGGTTGGAATATCTGTAAAAGTAACAAAACAATACCCAAGTAATATTTATTTATATACAAAAGACGAGATATTAGAGCATAAAATAAACACATTTCTATGTCAATCAGAGAGAAGTTCGGAAAAGAAAAGTAGGTACGATATTTAACTGGTCTAACATAGCCTTTCTTTTTCCATCATGAATGGTTATGAAGAGCAGTTTATTTGATTGCTTAATATTAAACTAATAGGCATAATATGCAACTGTTGTATGTATTTCTTTAATCGACTGTATATGTTAAGCTTCAATTTTATGTTAAGTTATGTACTTTCCATAGGCCAGTCAAATCATGTTTACTTGATCCACCAAACTGAACAATTTATTTTTATAGAGTTAAGATTAACAATTTATTTTGAACAATTAAACTAGATTGAGTTTGTTTTGTTTCCTCCACGCATGATCTGTTAGAATGGGTGTGGTTAGCATATAATTCAATAAAACCAACTTGACTTTTAGTTCAATAGCACATCTTTAATTTAAAAATAACAAATGCAATGGAAATCCTGTGATACTAAGATATATTGTTGCATATGGGCTGATGTTGTCACTAAGAAACATCGGAAAAAACCTGAAACTGATATCCTATTACAGTGCTACCAGTTGTGTGCGTGTGTGTATGTGTGTGTGTTCAGGAGTGTATCATTATGCATGTCATTAGCTTACGTGCAAATGAGAGAAAATTAATTATTATTTTTCAGGTTGCATAAGTCTCTTGAAAACACCAATGAAGTGCTAAATTAAATATCCTTATCATTTTCAGTGGTGCCCAATTAAATATCTACTATATATACTTGCAAAATGGTTGTTAGCGCCCAATTATATTTGACTTTACCAATAACATCATTAGACTTGCTTGATTTAATTAGGCACTCATCAATTAATATATGTCATTTTAATAGAGCATGACCAATAGCACAGAAAGCAAATGTAAGTTGTACGATTGGGGTGGAAGCAAATAATTGTTTGTCGAAGGATGAGTGCATTCGAGTGATTCAAATGTAATTATCAATGATATTCCTCTTGGACTAGAAGCCTCTATAGTTTGTGTGCATAAAGCGATGAAAGAAGATGCCTTTTTGTGGAGGCCCATAACAGGCATGATATGTATTGGAGAAGTCGTTGGTAGAAAAATAGCTTGGCCAGAGGAAAAATTGGTATTTGAAAACGTTTTAACATCTACCCCCCTGAGCAATGTTTGTTGGAAAACAATGGCTGAGTCGCGGACTAGGTCGCTTTCTTGAAGACGATTCGGCGATCTGGTCAGAGGTGCAAACCAGTTCGTTTGTTCACCGCCGCCTCTAGGATAAACCAGCATCTAAAAATGATAACCGATCGGCTTGCACAATAAATCAGTGCAGATTTGCACTTTCGAAAATAATATTGCACGAAATTTCTGAAAGAAAGTTTTTAATGGCGGAGGGTAGAAGAAAATAGAATTCGGTATTTTTTTCTTTTCTGCAGATAAAAAGTATATATAGAACGAGAATTAGGGTTTGGGAGAAAAAATCGGATCTGCTAAAATTTCGGGGGACAAAGTTTTTACCGTTACAAACTTTTTACCGTTGCAGAAAAAATTATCGGTGTAGAAAATTATTTTCCATAAAAAAAATGGTTCGAAAACTGCAAAGTTTTATGGTCTAAAAATATAAGTGTCTACACCACAAAGCTCAAGCCCAAGCCCGAACCGGGCCGGGTCGAGTCGAGTCGGTCGGTCGGTCGCGTGCGTGTGTGGTGTTCATGATGCATGGTCTCTCTCCTCACAACAAAGCATGTATTGGGAGCCCAAGGCCCCAACATGATTTCTTAGAAACAAGTGTAAATCCTTGCCTCTTCCATATAATCCCATGATGTGGGACTATTCACACATAGGAGCCATTTATACACTTATTCAAATTTTTTAATAATTCACTTAAACAATCCCCCACTTGAATTTTTTAAAATATTTTCGAGAAATTTCTAAAACCATAAGATTGTGCATAAACAAAGGTATCATCCGACTTGAACCTTTGCATAGTGAGTAAGATTCAGTTTTTACTAGAGTGACACGTAGTCTTGAACTCTATTCCTGACATCAAACCACACACAACCTTTTTTATAGTGCAATCAAATAAGCCCGTGAATTTATGGCCATGCACGTCTATCCTAGTTTAGTGAATGCTCTAGAAGTCTTGCCCAAAACTCCATAGGAAACAGCCACATTTCCACATTCACAAAGGTGAGTCTATCAAGAGCACTCCTGAAGGTAGGTACTCCACTCCAAATAGAGTATAGATCTCATTAAGATTATCTATTAACTCATCCTCTATTCACTTCAGGAATACATGCTTCTTGGTTTATCAAATAGCATGCTCAACTCCTATCACTACACAACTTGTTTTTACCCATTGAACCTGGTTCTTAGGATCTCCAATCATTTAGGTCGGGTTACCATTGTGCGTGACTCAACAATCTAAGGGAAATAGTCCCATTCTTTTAGAAGAATTGTGGACTTTCTCTCTTGACAGTCCTTTCGTCAAAGGATCTGCCGAATTTTCTTCACTACGTACGTAATCCACTCTAACGGTACCCGTGGAAAGCAGTTCTCTAACCGTGTTGTGCTTACGACGTATTTGTCATCTCTTACTGTTATAATAACGGTTCTGATCTTTTGCAATAGCCGCGGTACTATCGCAATGTATCAACACAGCCGGTATCGGTTTTTCCCATAAGGGAATCTCAGCTAGCAGGTTTCTCAAATTCTCTGCCTCTTCACTAGCTGTAGCTAGTGCTATCATCTCAGACTCCATAGTAGACTGAGCCAAAATAGTATGTTTCTTGAATTTCCAAGAAACAGCTCCCCCAGCGATGCTAAATATATAGCCACTGGTCGCTTTAGAATCATCGGATAAGGTACTCCAGTTTGCATCAGAATATCCTTCAAGTACAGCTGGAAACCTTCAATAATGTAATCCAAGGTTCATGATTCGTTTAAGGTATCTCATCACCCTTTCAATAGCATGCCAGTGCTCTATACTAGGTCTATTGGTAAACCTGCACAATAATCCCACGACATAGGCAATGTCGGGTCTAGTACAATCAGTGGCATACCGAAGACTGCCAATGATGCTCGCATAATCAGACTGTCTTACACCTTCACTAGTGTTCTTAAATAACTTTACACTGATCATATGGTGTACTTGCAGGTTTACAGTCAAAGTAATTATATTTATTTAGGATCTTCTCAATGTAATGAGATAGATCCAAAGAAATTCCCTTTTCTGACCTAGTAATTTTAATACCAAGGATTACACTCGCCTCACCTAGATCTTTCATATCAAAATTGGCACTTAATAAGGATTTGACTGAGTTTATGGCATGAATGTTTGACCCAAAAATGAGTAGATCATCTACATAAAGGCATATAATAGTGTAAACGTCATTCTCAGATTTGTAATAAATGCATTTGTCACTTTCATTAACTTTAAAACCATGTGAAATGATTAAATTACCAAATTTTTCATGCCATTGTTTAGGTGCTTGTTTTAAACCATATAATGATTTATCTAATTTGCATACTTTATGTTCTTGACCATGTACCACAAATCCTTCAGGCGGATCCATATATATTTCTTTGTCTAATTCACCATTCAAAAATGCGGTTTTCACATCCAGTTGGTGTATTAACAAATTATGAATAGAGGCAAGTAAGACTAATACCCGAATGGATGTGATCTAGTAACAGGTGAAAAGGTGTCGAAGAAATCTATGTTTTCTTTTTGTTTAAAACCTTTTGCTACTAGTCGTGCTTTATATTTATCAATAGTACCATCAGGTTTTAATTTCTTTTTAAGTACCCATTTACGACCTATAGATTTACAACCAGGGGGTAAATCTACCAAATGCCAAGTCTTATTGGATTCCAAAGAATCCATCTCATCATTTATAGCCTCTTGCCAAAAATCAGCATCTAAAGAAGATAAGGCCTCTTGAAGGTTCATGGGATCCTCTTCAATAGTAAAAGCACAGAAATCTGAACCAAAATCTTTTATGATTCTTGCTCTTTTACTTCTTCTAGGTTCAGTTTTAGAATTTTCGTTTAGTTCTGTTCTAATAGGCATACTTGAAGTGCCCCCACTATTCCTTAGTTTAAAAAGAAATTTTGTTTCATAAAAGTCGGCATCATTTGATTCAATTATATTTTGTGCATTAAGGTCATAAAATCTGTATGCTTTGCTATTAATAGCATAACCTATAAATACACATCTATATGCTCTACTTGCCAATTTTATTCTCTTAGGGTCTGGAATGCGAACATATGCTAAACAACCCCAAGTTCTAAAGTATGAGACATGGGTTTATGATTCATTAAAATTTCATGAGGTGAAATTTTATTCTTAGATTTGGGGATCCTATTCAGAACATAGCATACAGTCAATAGAATTTCCCCCCACCAATGTTTTGCTGCACCAGAATTTAGTAATATGGAAACTACAAGTTCGGTAAAGGTCATATTTTTCCTTTTAGCTTTACCGTTCATCTCAGGAGAATAGGGTGCAGTTCTTTCATGTACTATACCATGTTGCTTATAGAATTCTAGAATTGAAGTGGATTCATATTATGTTCCTCTATCACTACGAAGTCTCTTAATTTTCCTATTTGTTTGATTCTCAATCTCAGTTTTGAATGTTTTAAACATGTCAAAAGCATCGCTTTTATTTTACATAAGGTATACATTTGTGAAATCAGAATAGTCATCAATAAAAGTGATAAAATAACGATGTCCTTGTTTAGTCAAAGTACCATCAAGTTCACATATGTCAGAATGAATCAACTCTAAGGGTTCAGAAATTCTATCAACGGATATATGAGGTTTCTTTGTGATTTTTGCTTTTGTACAAAATTCACATTTATCAAGTTCATATTCTGTCAATTTAGGAATCATATCTAGGGTGCTCATGTTGTGAATTATTCGTTTGTTAACATGACATAATCTAGAGTGCCAAATATTAAAATCACACAACATATAAGCAGAAGTAGTCACTTTATTAGTTTCAACATTCAGTTTAAACATACCCTCACAAGCATAACCCTTTCCCACAAAGGTTCCCTTATAAGTTAGAGTATAAAAATCAGCCCCAATAACTTGAGTAAACCTAGCCTTATTAAGGAGAAAGCCAGATACCGGATTCTTCCTAATCTCTGGAGTATGCATAACATCTTTCAGAATTACAGTCTTTCCAGAGGTAAACTTAATCTCCACATTGCCAATACCTGCAACTTTAGTGGTGTGAGAATCTCCCAACAACACTTTCTGATTTTCAGCAGCCGTGTATATAGAGAACAAGCCATGATCATAGCACACATGGAGAGAGGCACCAGTGTCTACCCACCAACCCTCTGATCCACCAACAAGGTGAATCTCAGTAATCATAGCCGTAAGAGGCTCTTCAGTCAGGTTAGCCTGCGGTGCAGAGCTTGGCCTGTTCCGACACTTTCGTGCCATATGACCTGGTTTTCCACAGTTTTAGCAAAGAAACAACTGTCCAGAATCATTCTTTTGGGCTGGTTTATGTTGTCCTTTTGGGTTTCATTGCGAATTCCCATTCTGTTTGTTGCGCTTGTTCTGATTCTTAAAAGATTTCTGACTCGGTTTCAGAACAGCGGGTGTGGTCTTTTTAGTGTTGCTGTTATTGACAATCAACACCTCTCTTTTTTTGTCCTGTTTGCGTGCCTCCTCCTCAATATTGAGGCACGTGATAAAGCCTTCTACTCCTTAGTCTTATGACGTAAAACATTTTTAAAATCTTTCCAACCAGGGGGTAATTTGTCAATGATAATAGCAATTTGAAATTGTTCGTCCAATGCCATACCTTCGGAGATGATCTCCTGAGTTATTTTCTACAGCTCATGAGACTGCATCTCAACTGATCTGTCGTCAGTCATCTGGTACTTTAGGTAGCGACTTACAGCATATTTCTTTGCCCCTTCCTCCTTTGTATCATACTTCTTTTTCAGTGCTTCCCAGATCTCCTTTGCTGTCTTCTCATCTGAGTTATAGTAATCATACAGATCATTGCTCGGTCCATTCAAAATAAAATTCTTGCATAGATAATCCTGTTAAGTCCAGGTTTGCAGTTGCTTTGACTGTTCAGTCCATGATGCCATCTTCACTGCATCAGCCTCATCAGGTTTAGCTGGTAGCTACGGTTTGTCAGCAGTTAGCGCAGCCACAACCTTTCTGATCATGAGGAAGAACTCCATCTTCTGACGCCATCACTTAAAATGCAAGCTTTCGAATCTGAATGGAGCAGCAGTCACGAGAGGATTCTGGAAAGCTGAGGGTGGAGCAGCATCATCTATGGTTGAGTTCGAAGCCATTATTTCAGATTGTCTTCAAATTGTTGGAAAACAATGGCTGAGTCGCGAACTAGGTCGCTTTCTTGAAGACGATTCGGCGATATGGTCAGAGGTGCAAACTAGTTCGTTCGTTCGCCGCCGCCTCTAGGATAAAATAGCCTCTAAAAACGATAACCGATCTGTTTGCACAACAAATCAGTGCAGATTTTCACTTTCGAAAATAATATTGCTCGAAATTTCTGAAAGAAAGTTTTTAATGGCAGAGGGTAGAAGAAAATAGAATTCGGTATTTTTTTTCTTGTCTGTAGATAAAAAGTATATATAGAACGAGAATTAGGGTTTGGGAGAAAAAATCGGATCTGCTAAAATTTCAGGGGACAAAGTTTTTACCGTTACAAACTTTTTACCGTTGCAGAAAAAATTATCAGTGCAGAAAATAATTTTCCATAAAAAAACGGTTCGAAAACTGCAAAGTTTTATGGTCCAAAAATATAAGTGTTTACACCACAAAGCCCAAGCCCGAGCCCGAACTGGGTCGGGTCAGATCGAGTCGATCGGTCGCGCGCGTGTGTGGTGTTCATGATGCATGGTCTCTCTCCTCACAACAAAGCATGTATTGGGAGCCATAGGCCCCAACATGATTTCTTAGAAACAAGTATAAATCCTTGCCTCTTCCATATAATCCCATGAAGTGGGACTATTCACACATAGGAGTCATTCATACACTTATTCAACATTTTTAATAATTCACTTAATGTTTGTAAAACATTTCCAATAATGTTCGAAAATCTGTTATGGATTTTGAAAATATTTCAACGTCCGCCCCCGTAAGCAATGTTCGCAAATCTGTTATGTGTTTTGAAAACAATCCAACATCTACCCCTGTGAGCAATTTTCCTAAATCTATTATGGTAATACGTTTATATTACTAGTATCTTTTTCTAAGAATTTTTTATTATGTATCAACAAATATTTGTTATATGATAGAGTACAAATTTCCCGGTGAATGCCAAATGCAAGTTGTTTGATGTGGAGAGCACTGGAAAAATAGTAGCCGAAGGCACTGTGTCTTCAACTGATCCTACTGCTTTGGTTCATTTTATCCCGCTGGGACCAAATGCAATAAGAATGCAAAAGTACCTAATGCACCTCTATGGAGGCGTAACTCATTCATGGAATGCTTATCTGATGCTTTTAGTTCGACAGTAGCATGGCCTGGTGCGAATATTAGACTGAATTCAACTTTTACGTAAGTTTCACAACCCTTGTGTGTATATGAACCCGTCACTAACATTTATTATTCTAGTTCTTACATCTGTTTGTGTATTTCATATACTTGGTCTGTTTGTACGCTCAAGAATTATTTGAAGTAATATAATCTTCATCACTTACTATTTGGATTTTGGACGCATAAAAGCTGGTTCTGGGTTATACCTACTACATTCGACTTAAGGTACACAGATCTACTTGGATCAAAACTTGCGCTTGGGTTATAATTCTACAACAAGTAAACAAATCCAACAAGTCTTATTAGTGGCTGCAAATACTTCTAATATTGCTATATGGAATTGTGGTTGTTAGAAAAATGCTTAATTAATTTTTATATATATAATATTATGCGACCATTTTCAATGGAGTTGCATCTCCACAGTAACGTGGCTACCGTCTACATTCTTACAGCAAAAAAATGCACTAATTTTAATAGAGGCATTATGTAAAAAGAAAGCTATTGCACAGGACGTATTATTTGAAAATAAAACGAAATATTATGTTTTATATCGCTGTAAGTACATATCATTCATCTTCTAATCATAATTAATTTATTTCCTATTGTACGAAAATTTATCCCATCTTTTAATGACAGATATCGCGAATGACAGATACTGCGAATGACAGAATTATTGCATCCGTTTTTTATCCCATATATCAACCTATTAATCATTGGCATTGTAAAATATGTTTGTGTTTTACATTATTATTTTTGTGATCAATTCAATAGCCATGAACATCATGTCTTTTATTAGGTTAAACTGTCTTATTGAAATTTTTCAAAACCATTTCTGATCAGAAATTCTGATGTTTGCAAATATTCTGATGTATGTAAATGTTTCATTTACATTTTATTAGTTGTGCGCAGGTTGTTAGGAAAGTGTTGAATTGTGGTTCTGTTATTTGATTGCAGGTCGTTTGCATGTTGATGAGCCAAGAGTGGACGTATCCACGGCTTGCTACTCCGAAACAGCAAGCGTGCACTTGCTACTTCAAAACAGCAAGCGGCCTGCGCTTGCTGTTTCGAAGCAGCAAGTCATGGCTTGCTGTTTAGAAGCAGCAAGCTCAGGCTTGCTGTTCCAGCAATGTTCTAGCAAGCCATGGCTTGCTATTTCGAGCTCAGGCTTGCTGTTTCTGAACAACAATCCACGAATACATCCACTTTTAATCACTATTGCGGATATAGTAAAAATAGATGTTGAGTTCATGTTATTTTGTAGTAGGCAAGTTAAATATGTTAATTTTAAATTCTTATTTGATCACTAACCGTTAAATTTCATCCTTGCAGGTAGGTGAAGAATAATGTTGATGCAAGGAATGCACAAGATGTTTTCTTGAAGTTTATTTTGGTATCTATGTAGTAAGCACGGTAGGTAGGAAAGACTTTTGATTGTATATTTCGTCTAATATTTAGGTAGTGTCTTTGTGTACTGTAGTTTAAGTATCGTCTTTGTTTACAAACTTTGTTTATGGATTGTGTTCAATTTCACTAATGGAAGTGACTACTATTTGTGTTTTTATATAATTATTTTTCATTTGATTGCATACGTGAAGCAGCTGTACCATGATAATAGTATAGTTTAGGTTAATGATATGTGTGCAAATGTTACAGCATGATATGGATGATGTAAATTTATCACCAATAGACGACAACATAAACAAATTGCCATGCAAACATTAGTGATGGCATTTCATAATCGCTGATAAAACCTAGTTAACCTTTTACAGCGCGTGACAAGCGCTGTTCAAAAATTAACAAGAACATTTAATATATGATGTGCATATTTCTACAGCATAAATGATATGCTGTAAATATTACTAACAACGTTTCATGAATGCTAATAAAACAAAAGGGAACTTTTTTACAACGTGTATAAAATGTTGGTATAATATTAGTAACAACGTTTAGAATTAGCTGTTATTTTTTAAAACAACAATTAAATTACGCTGGTATAAATGATATGCTGTGAAGTTGTACATTTTTTGACAACATGTTTCAAACGCTGTCTATTTTTTAAAATGGCAACTAAAATACGTTGTGTATGTCATATTAACAGCTAGTTTAAAACATTGTAAAACATGAAATATAACAACATTTATTTTGCCACTGTTGAAAAAAGGGACCTACGATAACATTTCGTTATACGACGTAAATAAAAACGTTGTAATATCCTACAACAGCGTTTTTGAGACGCTGTTAAAAGCATTTTTTTGGTGTAGTGGCAAGATGAACCGAATTAGTTTACCAGAAATGATGTACAAGAACTTGTTCCTAGACTTGAGGATAAGGTAATAATAGGTACTAAATGGGTTTATTAAAATAAAATGAATGAAATTGGTGAGGTCATTAGAAATAAAGCTCGATTAGTCGTGCTAGGTTATTATTAAGAAGAAGGGATAGATTCTAATGAAACCTTTTCCCCCGTAGCAGGACTTGTAGCTATCAGAAATCTACTCTGTTTCGCTAATTATAATAATTTCAAATTATTTCAAATGGACGTAAAAAGTCATTTAAAATGGTTTTGTTAAAGAGTATGTTTATGTTGAACAAGCCCTATTATTGAAGATGAAAATTTTCCAAATTATGATTATAAATCAAAGAATGCTCTATATGATCTAAAACAAGCTTCTAAAGCCTAGTATGATAGAGTAAGATCTTATTTATTACAGTCAAATTTTGAGTTGGTAAACTAGATAATACTCTTTTTATCGAAAGAAATAAAAATGGTACTTAATTAGTACAAATCTATGTAGATGATATTATTTCTTGATCAAAAAATAATGAAATGAATCAAGAATTTTCTAAGATTATGACAAAAGAATTTGAAATGATTCACATAGGAGAACTCATTTTCTTTTTAGGATTACAAATAAAACAATTAGATAATGGTATTTTTATTAATCAAGAAAAATATGCTAGAGATTTAATTAATAATTCAATATGACTAATGCTAGCGAAAAACCCATTCCCATGGCAACCAATGGAGCTTTAATCAAAGATGACTCATTAAAATACATAGATAAACAATTATATAAAGGCATAATAGGTTTATTACTATACACAACTGCAAGTATACTGGACATGATGTACAGTGTGTGTCTTAATGCAAGATATCAATCTCAACCTATGGAAACTCACTCAAAAGTCATAAAACATATTCTAAGATATGTTAAACACACATTAAACTTTGGTTTATTTACCATAAAAATGATTCATTTAATTTAATTTCATATTTTGATGCTGACTATGCCTGTTGTGAATCAGACCGAAATATTACAAGTGAAACTTGTCAGTTTTTAGGGCATTCCCTGATTTCATGGTTTAGTAAAAAGCAAAATATCGTATCTTTGTCAATAACTGAAGCATAATATATCTTTACTGCTTTGGCTTGTTCTTAAGCAATTTATATGCAACAAACTCTAAAAGATTTTGGATTAAACATAACTAAATCACCAATTTATTGTGATAACACTAATACAATAAATTTATCTACAAATCCTACTAATCATGTTATAACTAAACACATTGATGTTAGACATCATTTTCTTAAAGATAATGTAAGTAAAGAAAATACTTCACTAGAGTTCATTAAAACTGAGAATCAACCTGCAAATATTTTAATAAAACCTTTGAGTGAAGCAACGCTTACTAAATTAAGAAGAGAATTAGGTATTTGCTTATTAACTGAAATATAATAACTAGTTATATTTGTGTGTGTATATATATATATATATATTAAAAAAAATACACATACCCATGTCGACATGTAATACCCCCATATCGATATATAACAATCAATTTCCAAAATTAAACTCCCTTCCAAAATCATTTTATATACTTATTTAAATTTCTTAATTTGAAATTTCTTGTCACTTCATTCGTTTTTCTCTATGGTAAACTTCCGAAAACAATAAATTAATGCCCTCCTCGTCCAATACCAATAAAAACAACATCATTTCATTCTCTTCATCCCCTCAAGGACCATTTCAACATACTACGCTTGCTTGAGTGATCAAAGTAGAAGAGACTATGAAGGATTATCCGCAGATGCTCCCTGAAAATTCAACAAATTCAGCTTCGAATGGCTAAGGAATAAGATAAACAAGGAAAATTCCTTAGGAATCTACAGAAATTCCTAAAGGATAATCATTCTAATCCAATCATTATCGAAGACGATTCGTCTAATATCCAAGTTCATAATCCTATGGAAGATGAAGAAGTAGAAGAAGATGAAGAAGAAGAAGAACAAGACATTCAGATGGAAGAATACTATCAAGTCATATGTGTTGGCGAAGCGTATTTTGATAAGGATGGTAATGTAATTGAATAAAATTGAGAATTTTGTCTCCATTATTCAAATTGTTCAGTTCACAAATCACCAATTGTCAAAAATAATCATTAGTAAGGTTACATGTATTTGTAAATGTTTATTATGAAGGTGGTCTTGTTACATATAGATCTTATATTTAATAAAAGTATATTAATGTGTGTTTAATTCTTTTACTATATCTATTAATATTAGTTTAAAAGGGAATAGTATAGGTTAGACATTTTATGGGGGGTATTAGAAATATTATAGGTTAGCCTTAGTTTTTGTTGATGACAAATGGGGAGAACTATAAAATAGGTTAGAACAGACTTAGATTTAGGGGGACTTAACAGTTTCAAGAGGAGTTATTGGGGTTAGAGGGAATAATTGAAGAATCAAGGTATATGGTAAGTATATTTTATAAACAAAGGTTGTCATCATCAAAAAGGGGAAGATTATTAGGAACTGAGATGATGGTTTTGATGAAAACAACCTTTTTTAAAACCTTTTTATAAGCCTGTCTAACATTTTTTATTATAAAATTTATACTAACACTATTGTCTAGATATATATGTAGGATATATGTGCGTGTATTATATGTAGATATTGTTTATTAAAGACTATACAATATAGGTATTCAACATTGCAAAGAAGAAGAGTTTAAGATTGAAGACTCATGAGTAACAAGAGTTCAAGAAGTTAAAAATATTAGAATAAACAAAAGAGTATAGAATTTTAGTTAAAACTCCATAAGTAGCACTAAAAACTTTTTTCCAATTCTCTCACCATTTTCGTCTAATAATATTTCAAAAAATCTTCTATTTTCAATTGATTTTAAATTACTTCCTTTTTAAATAATATATATATATCCTGTTTTTTTTTTAATTATTTCTTGAATTTTAATCTACTCCTGGTTTAAATAATTAGTTTTTCTTATTTATATTTTAGTTTTTAAATATATATTTATGTTTAAATAATTTATTTATTTTAGTTTTATTTTTTATATTCATATTTATAGTTTTATATCTCAAGTTTTAAGTTTCCCATACTAATATTTATAGTTTTATATTAAGTATTGACATCACATTTATAGATTATATTTTAAATTTATATTCTTACTATATTATACTATTTTAATATATAAGAAACTAGTTTGCTTAAACTTCGAAACTATTTTGATTTATTTAAACATGATTTCCATTGTTTTCAGAAATTTAAATTTCAAAATTACAAAGGGCATGTCGATATATACTACCCCATATGTCGACATCATACCGCTTTTTCCAAAAAATATAAATTTCAAAAGAAGTGTCTATTCGTTTAAAATTTCTCCTAAAGAGACATGACTGTTGATTTCCTATAAAAACCCATCTAAATTCGACTTTTTAACTTTCATTATCTTCTTCTCTCCTTTTTTGCTTTCCATTTATATTCTTAATTTCCAAGTTTCCATAACCAAATTCTACCAAAATTCAAAGAGAATCAAACCAAATCATTTCTAGTTTAATTTTCCACAACTCTCTTTCAAAGTTCCAAGTGTTATTCCGAGTTATAGGAGTAATACTAATCAAAGTCTTATCGAGTCTTTATACCAAACTATTACTGAAAAGGTGTGGTTGTAGCCTGTTCAAATCAATTAGGTGTGATCATAGCCTGCAAATTGATTAGGTGATCTTGTAGCCTGGTTATATCAAAAGAGTGCCCTCTGTTCGTGAGTAGTTGGGGTGGACCTTGTAATGACCCAAATTTTTATTAAGAAATATTTAACGGATATTAAATATTTAAAACAATTTATTTTAAGAATTAATGACTCGAAATTTATTTAAAATGAGGCTTGAACATAAAATTTATAATATAATTAAAAATGAGCTCGCAACGGCGTAGTATTTCGTAATATTAACGTACATAATCCAATATAAGTCAGAATTTGTTAAACCAAGAAACATTAGAGTCTACTTAGCAATATCTTTCTAACGAAGGTGAAAATCGAGATTTCATCGTATAGCATGTAAGTTAGTCCAAATCAAATTTCCAAAAAGTTGCTAAGGAATCATTTATTGACCACAACGTTTTATTTAATAAAATATAAGGAATTTAATATATATTGAATGTCAATTTAACTAGAAAATTAAAGTATTGTGATATAAACCAAGTATGCTTATTTTAGAGCTATATGATGTTCTGTTTGGATATATATGATAATAATAATTAGTTTATTATTAAATTAAATAGTTTTGGAATTAAATAATATTATAATAATATTACATAGGCTTTAAAAATAGTCATTTTGCAAACGACCTCCGTTTTCGACAAAACCTATTTTGTTGGATATGAAATAGTAAATTATTGCTAGGGTCCAAATTTCAGCACAATAGGAGTTAGTATGTGGTCGTGCGAGATATAAACATTCGGTGTAGATAATTGATCAATAATTTAAGCTCGAGCGCTATTTGAGTAAACAGACTCGGAATTCAACAAAAAAGTTTTATTAGGACCGTAATGACAAACCATAGCTGCATATCAATTTCACCCCGAACTGTGTTCATGTGTGCCCGTGTGGATTTTTAAACGACGACTAGAGTAGCGATAACTAAGTAAATAATATAATAAAAATATGAAGCTTATCCTACAAGCTAACTCACCCCTATATAATATCCTTAACATCACTAAACCTCCATTCTTCTTCTCTCCAGTCAATGCCATATGTTTCTTTTGTAAAGCAAAGAGAAAATGTGAGCTTTTAAATTCAATATCAAATGAAATAAAATTCTATATATTGCAAAGCTTGGATCTTTAAGCTCGTATGAGTATAGGCTTAGATATATATGAGTTTTATTGAGTTTGGTTGAAGTTTCAAGGGTTATGACGATTTTATTGTAGGTTTTCTATTGTTTAAATACCCAGGGTTGATATTTTTGGATGATAGAAGCTTTAATGCATGTTTCCGTTGTTGTTTTTGGAATAAGCATAAAGAGTGGAGGCTATAGGCAAAAATTTGAGGGTTTTGGTGCTAAAAAGTTGCACACGTTTACTGTCTTGCGTAAGGAGGGGTTGTGCACCCATTTCTTGGGGAGGAATCTGGTGGGATGATATTGGTATGAGTTAAAAGAGATTTTGAAGAGAAGAATATTGGTGTTTTTATTTGATTTTATACTAGAGAGATGAGGGAGCATGAATCGAAGAAAGGTGCAATTATTGTTAGGTAAAATATTGGAGCGTGCATGTGTTTACTAGGAGGAAGAAGAGATGAGGAGTGGGATTCAGGAGAAATTAAGGTGTTAATTATATATTTAATTTAAGTTAATGGTCGTTATTTCGATTCAAAATAAAAATCATAAATTTTGCATACGTGATCAGAATCTAACAAAACTGGATCTATTGGAATCGTGGAGTCTGGAGCTTCACAACAAGACTGATTTGGTTGAATTTGGAGCAAGCTAGAATTTTGGGTTAAATTAAACTAACGTTTAATTTAATCCAAAAAGCGGTTGTTATTATTACGATCAAAACTCAATGTGAGAACTCCATGAATTTCAGTCCTTTGGTAGAAGGATATGTGTCGATATCGATGTTTGTTGTAGAGCACAAACATTTTCTCCAAATGTCAGTCCTTTGGTCATACTATAGATTCATATGTGGCTACCTCTGTGCCTTCTATCAAATTCCCACTCTGTAAGTCGAACCTTCAATGGGTTCCGAAGCCTCGTGCTCCGCCTGCAGCACCTGTTGATCCCGAGCCATTGGTAGAAGCAACCCATGACATATCTCATATTGATGACACAAAAGATGGTGAGGTCTTCGCATGGAATCCTAACGAAGAAGCTTTGATTCACACCAAATCATAAATGATATTCAAACCAAGTGTTGAGAAGTATTATATATTTGTGGGCGAAGAAGGCAAAACTAGAAAACTACTATATCAAGTTAAAAATGAAGGTCTCGTTCGGGCTAAATAAGGTGAAGATGGCGTTAGAAATGTGCAATTGCTGAATGATACAACTTGTAACATACGTTATTTGTATTTTGAGCACCCTCCGCACTTTGTTGTGGACCTGGCCTTGCATTTTGTGTAGTCTTTATAGGGTATTCCTCTAGATGATGCTAGCGGGTAATAACTTCTCTGTTAGCACTTAGTAGTCTTGGCGTAATTGTCAAGCTCTTGTACTCTGTAAGCCTGACTAGGTATATGGCGGACAGTCCACCTTAAAAACCTATGTAGCTGATTATCAACTAACAACCACCTGTACTACATTGTATTTTATTATTAGTTATAATAAAAGGTGTTTGCGGTCATCTTAAAAACTGGTAGGTTTTGCCAAAAAAAAACTCAATGTGAGAACTCCCTGAACTGATTTAAAAGTTATTATAATCTTATTCGATTAGATATTGATTGTCTATGATTGCAATGGATGCTTCATGGATAATGGATGTTTATTTACAGTTTTATATATATTGTTTATTGTACATTTAAGCATTGAAATTATAAATGCTTATCTTATGATAATTGATGAACTATTATGTGTGTTATTATTATTGTTCACACAATTGACACCATGAATATGAATTAATTTTGGAATTGATTGAGTTGAGTTTCATTGGAATTTAAATGAATATTATATTCATTCAATTGAAATAAGACGTAAAAATATGGCTGATATAAATATAGAATAGGCTGATAGGAAAACTTGTCCAGGGCGACAGGCTTATCGCCTGCTTTCGTTCATGTGTGAGTTTTTCCTTCTCTTCGTTCCATCAGCTTTCAATATGTTTTCGATTTGATTCCTACCGCTTTTCATTGGTTTTCCATTCGTTTTTTCATACTTTCAATCAGATCTGCAAATTTTTATTTCACTTTTTAAACCCTAGTTAGATCTGGTATTTTTTCCAGATCTGAGTACCACAAAGCATCTGTTTTACCTTTTACTCCAAATTTCCGTCAATCAATCTTCTTCAAAGGTTATCCTCTTCATTATTAACCCATTTGAAATACCAGATCTAAGCTACAACCAAAGTTTCATTCCAGATCTCAGATCTACTTTAAACAGCAAAACCACCTACGTATCGCGAAGAATCACAAGCACCGATATCAGATCCGCTTCCTCGAGAAATCCATCTCCAACTTCAGTTTTCTACAGCAGATCAATCTTTCCTACAACTAGATCTACTTCCGGATTCACTACGCACCACATCGGCTTCCCAAACTTAATTGCCGACCCATAATACTGACGAGCACGGATGCGAGTTTGTTGCAAATTGCGAGATCAAGCCACTGGTGAGTTTGGGTTCTGGCATTGCCAGCGTAAGTGAAGTTACACTTCTGACTTTCATAACTGATTTGTTGACTTTTACTGTCTCGTTCTGTCTCTGGTGATTTGGGTTTCTATATGAGAGCGTGTGGCTGGAGTTATAGAGTGCAACAATTTTGGGTTTATTTACTTAGGTCCAAATTGGTCTGGTTTTTCATTTACCCTGCTTGAAGTTTTTATTCAAGTTTGACAAACGATCTGGTATATTGATTTAAAGAAGCTTTCACTCTTCATGTTACTCATCCTCTATCTGATGTTTAGCAGATGAATATGGTCATGTATTTCCATTTTTTGTGTCCTCTGTTATCATCGAGCAGATGTTGTTTGCAGTAGTTTAAGTGTTGAGTATTGGGTTTAGCTTGAAGGACTGTTTTATTTCTTGATCTGATTGTTTTTGGGTTTGCACGTTTATGAGCATATTTATGTGGATAAGAGTATTGCTCATGGTTTTGATGGAGTGTTCAACCCATGTTTTGTCTCAGCTCTTATAAATTGGATATTGGATTCTTTCAGATTGTCGATACTAACACTAAAATGGATTCACAGTTGTTTGTGAATCATCAACCAGATTTAGTTTGCTCGGTATTGAATTTCTTCGGATCTAGGTGCAGTAGTGTTTAAGGGCTGTTTCTCCAAGACCATGAAGCTAAGAAATCATTGTTACTTAGTCTTCAATGATGCTCATGAAAGTTGAAGTAGATCATGAAGTTCAGGATTAATGTTATCTAGTTTCACCCATGCTCGTGAAGTTTGAATAGATCAGCTGTAGATGATTTCTTTTTTGTGGGTTCTGTATGAGTGAACTGTTGACAGATTTTTAATGGAATTTCTGCTTTCTATGCTAAAATATCATGATAGCCTGGATTATAATTTCTACGGAGATGATCGGTTGGGGATCATGCTCATGAGGAGCCTTGGACTCGTGAAGTGCAGTGGTGCACGCTAGCGGGATGGTGGTCTCATCATGGGCGGATATTTGTTAGTTTAGTTTATTGTTTCTTGTATTTTCAGTTTTTTTGCTTTTGCTATTGTAATGTTAGTATGCTAACCTTTCTCTTGTACGACTTTTTAGTAGTTAATAAAGTGAATCGATTTTCAAAAAAAAAATAAGACGTAAAAATGGAAATTGGATTTTTAAATCCAAAATGATTTGAAAATGAAGTTGACTTGATTTCAAACAATGTTTGAAAAGGTTGAAATGGATTTAAATTAAAATGACTTGTTTTAATTCAAAATAGAATTTGAATAGCAAAATCAAAAAGTGAATTCGAGTTAGGTATATAATGACATTTTTAACTTGAACCGATTGTTCTAATGTTCTTATTTATTTTTATAGTGGATGTCAGAAAAATTTGGATATCAAGATATTATATTCTAAAAAATACTGTTATTTTAATATTATAATAATATAGAATATTTAATTTTGATATGTAATTGAATTTAAAGTTTGAATCGTTTTTAAATGAGTTTATAAGCGTTTATAAAATATATTTGAACCAAATCGACGAATTTAATTTTAAATAATAAAATGGTTTGAATAGGACGTGTCACGTAGCGACAGTTCGCGAATTTCGACCATTGACTTCAAATTGACGTACCAGGAGATCTGACTGTCTGATTTTCCTACAACGAAAAATGGGGTTCGAAACGAAAAGAGCTTTCCAATGGCACGTTAAGTTTTAAAATCCAACGGTTAGATTTTGAGATAAGTTCAAATTAAATTTAATGAACGAGCTATTTTTAAATTATTAAAAATATGGAAAAATTATGATAAATCATAATAAATGATTTCAAATTGATTTGGAAAAGAAATATGAAGTTTCGGGTTATATTTCGAATATTTGTGTTTTCAGCCTAACCTACTGAATGTGGTAAACGATGTTTTTGACGTTTGAAATTAAATACAGAATATATAGTTTTAAAAGCTATTATATATGGTTTATATAATAATAGATCATTTGGTAAGTAATTCGACTTGAATTTAAAATATAAGTCAAAGAATAGTTTGAATACGACTAGTTGTGCAGCGACAGTTCGCGAATGTCGACCGTTAACTTCAAAATGACGTACCTGGAGCTTTGACCGTCAGATTCTCCTGAAACGAGAAGTGTTTGATTCATAATGAAAAGAGTTTACAAATGAAAAAGGAAGTTAAAAGATCCAACATTTAGATCTTGAAATATGTGTAAGCCAAATTTGAATAAAATTGGGATATAAATGAAAATGATATTCAGATATTTGGTGTTGATTACAGTTGTGTAGACGTTTGCTATTTTGAGGAATTTGGAAGATGTTTTACATCATCATTCCACTTATAGTATTCCCTGATTGCAAGAATTGGTGTTGAATATAAGTTGATGAAAATTCTGTTTAAATCTTATATTTAATATCAATTGATTTTGGGTTTATTGTGAATGACGTCTTAAATAACGTTATTCTTTTAACCCAACGGTAACAAAGATATGACTTGGAATAGAATGATAAATCTTTTAACAAAGATTTAATGAAGTTTTCCAAAGTGAAATATTTTAATTAATAAGTTAAATCAGAAGTATGATTTTAGGTTTATCGCGGACGACGCTTTAAATAACGTTTGTTCTTAAACCCAGTAAAAGTAGAAGATGATTTCTCAAGATTAGTTGAATAGAAATCTTTATTAAAATTAGAACATAAAGATTTAATGAAAGAGTTTTCCCTAACAAACGAAAATGGGAACTAGTTTTGAAAATCCTTTGAAGATAAACGAGTTTTCCTTAACAAAAAAATTTAAAGAAATGGATTTTGGATTTAACAAGTTTTCCAATATGAACTTTGTTTAAAAAAAGAAATCGTAAGGATGATTTGGCATAGGAACTCCATTTGAGTTGAGTTTGTGAAATGAGATTATATAATCTTTTGGAATAATTTCCAAGGAAAGATTTAAATAAGAAGTTTAATGAATGTAAATCTTTGATGAGTTTTAAGGGAATAATTCCCAACGGAAAGAATGATTTGAGTAAATGAATATTCCAAAATGGAATGAGACTCATGATATGTTTATATATCAATTAATTGTAAAGATGCGCTAGTTATTTGAAACGACTGGGTTTTGACCCATTTTGAATAACCATAGAATGAATTTTAAATATACTTGAAGAAGGTGGTTGAAGTCCGGAGATCTTTACATCATTTGGATTATTGCTAATGTCTCGATTGGGAGGTACACCCAAGATGAGGTTATAAGTGGCAGTCATCCAGACGTACTTGGAGATTGACCAGATATGCAAGAGCTTCTCTTCTTAATTGGATGAGGAATAAGCTGCATTCGGTTTCATTCAGACCCAGAACAAACTTGTAAATGGATATGTATCTGACGTTGTATTTCACAACATAACATATTGGTTTATACTGATGTTATATCAGCTGGTGGAGGAGAATTTATTCTCTTAGCTCGACACCCTCCTCCGAGATTTATGAACTCAGAGGGTTATATATTAATAGACACCAATTATGTGTTGTGAATTGACAATGTGGCATGTTGAGTGCTATTGGAAAATAGATCAAAGCTCTTTTTGAAATGCAAAGCTTTGTGGACGTTGCCACTAGGTCCTTACACCCCGAAATGAGCCGAAAACAGGATGATGGACCGCAAAGATAAGGACTAATGTTTCCTTCTAGCTGGAAAGTGATGCCATGGTACAGAGCCCAGGCAGGTTTACTTATGTGAATGATGAGGCACCTCGAGGAATGTTATATTCAGGAAAGATTCCAAACAGCCATGTACAGTTTTCGCTGGCTCTGCCGATCCGAAGGACTCAATAGTTGACTCTTGAGACATATTGCTAGGTGTTCTGAATGCGGTTAAGGAAGATCCTTTGCGTTGATTCATTGATGGAATCCAACTTCCAATACGAGCTTTGCGTTTTCAATTGTAAACTATGTAGCCAACATATTGGGATGGGGAATTACGCAAGCTAGGATTTATACATTTATTTTTGAAATTGATTTCCACACTTAGACACTAGTAATAGTATCAAAAATATCTATTTTCCATGTATCAAGCGTGTTTGGTTATTATAAGGTAAAACTTTTTCCTACGGTTTGCATTGCATTGTGTGATAGGACTTGAGTCTTATAATAGCTCATTTTTCAAAAAGCATTGCGAATTGTTTATTGTTGGTATTCATGTGGAGAAAATCTGTTCTGTGTTATAAGGCATGGTCCTGTGATTTAACCGACCTATAAAATATAGTAAAATAACTGTTTTAGTTCTCACACCAGTCCCATGACTGACTCTCTTGATTATGAACAATGATGATGTACCATTATGAATAAATGTATTTGACATTTTGTATCTAAATCAATGTTTTTTAATAAATGATGCATCTTATTTTTATTATACTTTTTTGTTCCGCTATGTGAGATTCCATAACGTTATATTATATGTTATTCTGTGCAAGTGTAATTCCTTATAGGAACCGACAATCCGTTTAGAGTGGCTTTAAGTTTCTATGGGCCTTTTCTGGGTCGAAATTTAGGCCCACTTCGGGCGGCTGTTACAAACTTAGAGTTTATTGTTTCCCACATAAACTCTGGGTGCCCATATTTTCCACATGGGCAGTCTAATAGTTTTGGTTTGCAGATATTTTATAGAGAAGGTGTTGGATTGAAGCAAAAAGTTGTGTCTAAAGCATTTTATTTCTTCCGTTGAGTTTATGATTTCCAGTGTGTACATATTATATTCTGATAGTTATTTCCACTATGTATTGTTAATAATGTTGTACTCTGATGTAAGCTGCACTCTGATGTAAAATTTATTGTAATGATAATGAAAAGGTTGTTTTGTTCAGCTCTTATTAGTCGTAATCCCAAGTGATATGTCTTGCTAATTGATTCAAGCCATTTTGATGATCGATTTGAATCGGCCAAAAAGGCGGGTTGTCACAGACCTCTTGGCCTTTGAAATCGAGGATTGTAAGATTGGATATTGAAGTTTATTTGAAAAGAAAATCTGCATAACCCAGAGTTGTATGGGACTGGATGTAGGATAGCTCTAAACCAGTATAAAATCCCAGTGTGTTCTTTGTTGTATCTAACAATTCTATCATTTTTGTTTGATGATAACAAACATATATTTATTATTATAAATGTGTTTGTAATTGTATTGTTATACTACATCAAAGACAGAATATAACATTAACATTTAAATAGAATACTAATGTACAAGAATTTAAATATTCAAACAGTATTTTAGTTAAATATAATGTTTTATTTCAGCATTTCAACAGTACAAATTTATAAATCCACTATTTGTATAACTCACTGTAATTTAGTACATTCATTTTTCAGTTTCATGCGTATACATTGCTCCTCACTACAATTCACTCAGTCACTCATTTGTACAAACACTCATATACACTGTTGCCTCACTACACTTTTCCTTAATCACTCACACATGTATTGATACACTCACTATCACTCACTTCTATCTTCTGTATCTGTCTCACTTCCAGTCCAGTCTTCTGCTTACCTGTTATAGAAGAAAAACACACAGCAAACCAAAAAAAAATATTTATATTCTAGCAGATATAATTTTTATTTTAAAAATTTATTTGCTTCAAAATTTTGGTGTGTTTTTCATCTTTTTTCATGACTTGATCTGATTTTTATGGACATCCATCTGTGTCTTGACAGCTTGTGATATTCACAGTGATACACTGTAAATACCATAAGGTAGACATCGTATGTAGTGCTCACATACATATCAAATAAGTTGTGTTCAGGTGAATCCCGACACACATGCATGGTGCATGGGTTAGGTGTCCGTGAACAACTCAAAATATCCGAGTGTACAACAAGACAAGGCATCAGTTTTAATTTGGTCAAGACACAAATGCAAAACCAAGTCGAGCCAGTGTGCAACATACACTAGACCAACCTGACTAAAAAAAGTGTGCAAGCCAGCATAAATGAGAGCAGCCATATTTTTGAGCAAGACATATATATGTATATGAATATATATATACTCATATATATACATAGCTAGAAAATGGACATTTTTCACACGATCTTCAAATTCGATGAAATTAATTTTGTTAGGACTGTATCGTCCAAACATAGCTAGATTTATTTTTCTAGAAATTTTGGAATCAGTATGTGGCCCCGGTAAATTAAAATGTACGTTCAAATCTAATATTGAATGCTTTAGATTTTAATTTGAAGAGAAAGTGTCAGAAACAATGGAATCGGCTTAAGAAACATATTCCATTGTGTCTGGAATGTGGGTATTTAGCTAGGGCAACAGTCGTTGGGTTTGATTTAGAGTTCGTATAGATAAACAAATATTTTTAGAATTAAATAAATTAAATAATTTAATTATATATATTAACCAATAGGAAAATTCATTCATTATTCTCGCATCTGTAAAAAACCCGTATACCTAATCTCGACGGCAGCTGAAGCTTCCAATCTTCTCTCCTCACTAATGTAACGACCCAAGGATTTCTGACCCGAAAATCGACATAAAATCACCATTTCGACTATTCAAGCATCGAAAACACTGGATTGTTAATAGAAAGAAATTGGAGGGTGAGAAGTAGAAATAAAGAAATATTAGAATAGAAGAAGAAGAAGAACACATCAGAATCTCACAGCGGAACAAGTAAATATAATATATCAAATCTTTTATAAAAGAAAACTGTATACATACATATACCACTTATCAGAGTACAGCATACATCAGTCACAGCAGAAAACACTTTATACATTTAACGGTGAATCCTCCTGGTTCTAGCTCCTGAACACCAGCGGAAACCTAACCTGTAAATATACTCGGTCTGACCCGAGCACATTTGAAGCAAAGCAAATTTCACCGGGTCAGTCTGGAAATACTTTCAGTGATAAATTCACAAAACAATAAAACTCGTTTAATTTTGAAAAAAAAATCCTTTTTGAAATCAAAGGATAATAGTAAGACCAGCCCACATAAACACGGACGGTTTCTACCTTACTATAACCCAAAACAGTTTTGAAATCAATATATTTTCTAGTATTATAATAGTGTCTATCAAATCACAATTAAATATTAATCTAGTAGAACGCTTGCATCTCACGCTCTACATATATAATATACAAATCAAAATCGCAGGCTCTTATTGGAGAATGGATTCCAAATATGGCAAGGTATCGGACCACCTTCCGACAATGTACCTCCGGAGATGAATACATTGGGGTTCAAGAAGAACGTCTTGCAACCTGGCTCACACATGACTGGCCCCTCATTTCTCTTGAGAGTACCGAATATATCATTACCACGGTTGGGGGCCAGCCAACCGAACCGATAGCATACATGTATATAAAGTAAAAGGGACAACCGAAGGCATTTGATTTCTCCAGATCAGGTAATGATATACCCTAATGGGTGCGACCCACATAGCCATGCTGCATACCCGATTTTGTGCCATTTCCCGGTTGATGAGGCTTAAGGTTACGTTTATCTAAAAATCAACACATCTTTGAATGCCACATCGTCAGATCCATCAAATCACTAATTGACGTCCACAAATACACTATGGGTGCTAAGCAAGAGAATATCTCCGCCACCAAACTCAGTATATTTGTAAAAATCAGTGTACATGACTCTAAGGAAATACCCTGTCAGACATCCATCCATACAAGTTTTCCAGGAACATGATGAACTGAAGGCACCCTCCTACTGCATCCAAGGAATCACCCTATAGATCAGTAGCGAGAAGTCCTTGCATACCATAGATTCCAGCCACGACAGAACCACAGTTTATCTCCGGGCGCGAACCCGAGATTATAAGTAGATCTTCCGTTTCATGAAAATCTATAGTCTTCAATTTGCTCCATCTTCATTTGATGTACATTAGTTTCGTATGCTACGTTGATTTCGAAGTGGTTTTGGGTCTAGTTCCCTTCCCGGTCTCTTCGAAAACAACTCGTTAAAAGGTCCAGTAAATAATACATTTGATAGTCGGTGTTTTAACTATCAAACCATAACAATATTGGTCAGTATATTGGCAGCTTGGGTCCTTTATTGATATTCAATTATCGAAAACTATTTCATTGATTCTTAGATATTATTCCCATAATCCCATTACTCGAGTAACATATCTTTAGTTATCAAATCCCATTTCATTCCTTTCTTATCCAAAAACATCACCTTATATTCACCAATCACTTATATTATCTTTGCCTTGCGAAAATCTCCTTATTCTCATCTCAAGGATATAAATGAAATCTATACTTCAATGTTGATTGATCGATGTTAAACTTGTTGGAAACTATATTGTTGGATTTTGATGGCAACAACTATACAATTATATCAAAGAACTTCTGAGCTAACTTGCAGGTACATGGGTATCAAAAAGAGAAAAGAAAATAAGTTCAACATGAAGATAGACAGTACAAAAGAGGATAAAAGCGTATACATGAAGGATGCTAATCAATTATGTAGTGTTCAAGCATTTAAATATCTATTATGGTGATTGAAAATCTATTTGGATTCTAATGATGGAAGAAGACAAGAAGAAACGGACCCAAGAGCTTCAGAAGAATGCATATCATAAGTTGAGTGTACATAAAGTCATTATAGTCTAGAATTGTTAAAGCCCCACAAATTAACTTCAATTCACCTAAAATTTCTACATAACATCTAATATATCATAAAGCATTTTTCATAATTTTTTGGAATTTTTTATTGCAAGAGAAACGATAAAAAAAGTCAAAAAAAGATGAATATAGAAGGTTGTTTTTGCAGAATTTTTCGCAGCAGAAAACCATAGCATTTTGTCCAGAAACGCTATTAAAGGTTATAACGGCTATATTCCGAAACGCTACGAAAGGGTAAAACGGATATATTTTGAATAGACATATGATAGCGTTTTCGGGCCAAACCCTACTGTTCAGTGCTGTCTTAAGTGCTGTAAATAACGGCTATATTTTATGAAAAGACACTTCGTTTTTCACCAAATCTTTTCAGTTTTCCGATCTTTCAGAAGGGTTGTGACTATTCTAACGGCATCCCTTCATCATTATATAAGCCCCAAACATCTCCATTGATTTTACAACAACTACTTTGATCAAATCTATTGATTTTGCTCTAAAATTGCTCTACAACTATCATTCTCTCAAATTCTATCAAAGCGATCGATTATTTTCATTCACATCCTTTATAATCGATCTACTATTAATCCTACCCTTTGCACATCCACTAAAATACCAATTGTGAGGGCTATAGGAGTGTTGTACTATATTGTGACTACTCAGTGTTGTTTTGAAACACATTCAAAAGTCAAAAACCTTTGTAATAGTGAAGACCTCTTCAGTGGTTGAGGCAAGAAATCCCGCTCGGTGGTTCGAGTAATTGTGAACCTATTCCTCTGGGTGAAGTGAGGGTTTTAGTGTTAGTGAAATACCAGAAGTGAGTCTGGGACTAGATGTAGGACAGTGGTCCAAACCAGTATAAATCAACTGTGTGATTTACTGCTTTCTACTCTGCTATATAGATATTATATCCTATTCTCCGTACTACACGATCCTATACTGCTGCATATACTCTTTCAATTGGTATCAGAGCTTGGTATTCTAGAGATCGTAATAACATCCTAGAATAAATGACAATAAAGAAATCTAGTAAAGGCATTAGAAAGGGGAAGAACAACAAAGCAGAAGCGACGGAGCAAGAGAGCAAATGTTTATTGGCTAAAGTGAGATCACAATCGGTATATGAGGATTCATTATATAAAGATCTTTTATTAGACCACGAAAAATTATTAAAAGATTTTAAAAGTTTGGGTAAACTTAATGCAATTATTTTAACCAAGTCTAAAAATTATGAGCAAGAAAATTCCAAATTAAAAGAAGAGAACAATTTTTTAGTCAAACAAGCCAAATGTTTTGAAAATACCTTAGAAGAGCTTGTTTTTCAAAAAGATTTCCTTCAAAAAGAAAATGAGCGACTAGAAGATAAAAACAATGTTCTTTTAAAGGAAATCGATCTCTTCAAAAATAGAAATGAATCATTAGAAGATTCTTTAAATAATTCTTTAGTTTCATCTCTTGAAAAAGAGAATGGAGCTTTAACTGAAAAGAATTTAGAATTATCTAAAGAATATGAGTTTTTAAAGGTTAATAATAATACTTTGCAAAATGAAACGTCTGATTCGAATGAAAATTTTGAAAAATTACACTCTTCGTTAGTTTATTCAGGACCTCAAATTTGTCGCCTCGAAAATGAGAATAATACTTTAAAAAGGGAGAATTCTGAATTAAATAAGAAAATTGATTTAAAAGATTGCAAGAATTCTTTTGAAAATTTCAATCGCGACTTTGGAATCAAATTTGAAAAATGTAAAAATAAGTTTGTAAAATTTAATAAAGGTCGAAATGATTTAAATGATATTTTATCTTGCTCTAGACGTTTACACAATAAAAGTGGCTTAAGGTATAATAAAACTAATCATAGAGTTAGTACTAAATATGCTTTCATGTATTACAAAAATTTAACTGCTAGTACTAAAGCACGTGTAACTCGAAGATCAAATTTCTATAGAAATTCAAATGTTTCTATGACTAGAAACATTTATAATAGAAGTATAACAGGAAATACTATTAGAAACTATCTAAGTATTTGGGTTCCTGTAAATTGGAAAAACAGAGACAAATATATAGATGATTATTTTGATTCAATGGTTAAAAATAAAAAATTTATTTTCAAAGGTACCATTAAACCCTCATGGGTATGGTTACCTTCTATCTAACCCCTGGACCCTAACGGAAAAAGTGGGTACCAAAGTATTTATATAATATTTGTTGCAGGTACACCACAACAAAAAAAGAGGGTATTTCAGTATCTCTAATATCTTTAAAAACTGAGCTTAAAGTTAAATCAGGGAATCTAGAAATATAATAATCACATACTCAGGGGGAGAAATTTTCATATATCACACGTTCAGGGGGAGAAAATAAAGACAAGACGATGATAATGCAAGATTCTATCATCAATCAAAATGGAGGTGAATGTTTATTTAAGAATTTTTTTATGTGATATTAGATTGTGTTTTTATATTCAAATCTATCCTCAAATATCACACACTGAAAAACAATATATATATATATATATATGAATATGTAAAAAGGAAAAAATATTTATTTCCTCATTCTTTTTGATAATGATAAAGGGGGAGAAATTCATGTATATATTGATAGAGGGAGATGTTATACTTAAAGGGAGCTTTGGTAATAATGATATTTTATAGAATGAATATATATTTGTAAATTGTATAGTTGTCATCATCAAAAAGGGGGAGAATGTTGAAAACTATATTGTTGGATTTTGATGGCAACAACTATACAATTATATCAAAGAACTTCTGAGCTAACTTGCAGGTACATGGGTATCAAAAAGAGAAAAGAAAATAAGTTCAACATGAAGATACACAGTACAAAAGAGGATAAAAGCGTATACATGAAGGATGCTAATCAATTATGTAGTGTTCAAGCATTTAAATATCTATTATGGTGATTGAAAATCTATTTGGATTCTAATGATGGAAGAAGACAAGAAGAAACAGACTCAAGAGCTTCAGAAGAATGCATATCATAAGTTGAGTGTACATAAAGTCATTATAGTCTAGAATTGTTAAAGCCCCACAAATTAATTTCAATTCACCTAAAATTTCTACATAACATCTAATATATCATAAAGCATTTTTCATAATTTTTTGGAATTTTTTATTGCAAGAGAAACGATAAAAAAAGTTAAAAAATGATGAATATAGAAGGCTGTTTCTGCAGAATTTTTCGCAGCAGAAAACCATAGCATTTTGTCCAGAAACGCTATTAAAGGTTATAACGGCTATATTCGGAAACGCCATGAAAGGGTAAAACGGATAAATTTTGAATAGACATATGATAGCATTTTCGGGCCAAACGCTACTGTTCAGTGCTGTCTTAAGTGCTGTAAATAACGGCTATATTTTATGAAATGACACTTCGTTTTTCACCAAATCTTTTCAGTTTTTTGATCTTTCAGAAGGGTTGTGACTATTCTAATGACATCCCTTCATCATTATATAAGCCCCAAACATCTTCATTGATTTTACAACAACTACTTTGAAATTGCTCTACAACTATCATTCTCTCAAATTCTATCAAAGCGATCGATTATTTTCATTCACATCCTTTATAATCGATCTACTATTAATCCTACCCTTTGCACATCCACTAAAATACCATTTGTAAGGGCTATAGGAGTGTTGTACTATATTGTGACTACTCAGTGTTGTTTTGGAACACATTCAAAAGTCAAAAACCTTTGCAATAGAGAAGACCTCCTCAGTGGTTGAGGCAAGAAATCCCGTTCAGTGGTTCGGGTAATTGTGAACCTATTCCTCCGGGTGAAGTGAGGGTTTTAGTGTTAGTGAAATACCAGAAGTGAGTCTGGGACTGGATGTAGGACAGTGGTCCGAACCAGTATAAATCAACTGTGTGATTTACTGCTTTCTACTCTACTATATAGATATTATATCCCATTCTCTGTACTACACGATCCTATACTGCTGCATATAATCTTTCAAAACTTACACATCGTTTATGTTTTTAAAACTTACTAGATTAAGGTCTTGAAATTTCCAGAATTCCTTGTAACACTAATAAACTGATCTACCCGTTAAAAACTAATATTATTCCTCGATAGTCGTGAAGCCGTTCAAGTTGGGGTATTTAATTACCTCTCAGACCTTGACCGACAGCAGTCCTATCTCAGAATAAATAAAAGTTTGAAACACACGATTCATCCTACTTGTTATCACTTCACTTTACCATTTATTTAACTTGAATTCGAATTCTAAATCCCCTTGTACAATCCCTTTACATTTCCTCTTGAAATCATATTTAACTCTAAATATACTTAATTAGATAATTAAGTCAAAACAAATCTCACTTACCATCTCGGTTTCAAATCGGGTTTTATAAACTGTTAGCCCTCCTTTTGGCACTAATCTCATCGGGCCATAACCAAAGCCCAAACGCACAACCAAATACAAGTCGCGCTCCAAGAGACCCATCAGGGGCGCTACATCAAGCAATGGTATATCGACCCAAATCCAACTTGGTCAGATTGGCTGCGCATTACCGGAAAAATCGCTCACCAGGGCAAATGAGTTTCTCGCTTCTAGAAGGAACTCGTCGACCGATTATCTCGGACCAGCGTGGAAGATCTCTACAGAGCTAGTCCACTTAATATCCCGACTTCCAAGGAGATAAAGGCGGTCAACCATATGCGGGCAAAGCTCTGCTTTTGATATACCTCTCCACGAATGCCACGTCGACCTCAACTTTCGAGGATACTATTTATGAGCAGTGGAATCAGTCTTCCAGCCGCAATTCGAGCCAATGGATGGATTCCACGTGTCTGGACCTTCTCAAAATGGCCGGACCATTTCGCAACAGCCCAAGCAGCATTTTCCACCTATAAATACCTCCAAGCTTAAAGAAAAAGGAGAACTCCTCTAGGCCAGACGGCTTTCTTAAAACTTCTCATCTCTACTCTCCTCCGAAATCTTAATCTCTCAAAAGGAAGAAAGGAAAATAGTCTTTTTTTTTCTTTTCTCCAAACAGAAAAAGCATTGTATTTGTAATCAAAAAAGAGAGAAATAATATATAAAGTGGACGTAGGCATTGTCTTTGCCGAACCACTAAAAAAATTCTGTGTGTGCTCCCCGTTCTTTTACTTTGTATTTTATCTTTATTCGTGTGTAGATCACGCGATTGGGGGTTGATCGTCACTAGTGACCAACTTTTGATGTCAACACTTTGGCGCGCCAGGAAGGGGAAGCGCACCGACACCGCCATCGAGCTCCTGCTTATCCCAAGTCATGGCGAACAAACGAAAGAAAGATGCAACATCCTCTCGTCCCGCAAACGCCGATGCAGCTGATGCCGATGCTGCAGAAGCAAGCCACGAAGTTTCCTCTCATGACAACATGTCCCGATTCCTTACCCGGGATAACATGGATAAAATCGTGGTCGAACTCAGAGACCATATGTAACACCCCACCTCCGTTAAGGTCACTCACAAAGGGAATGCCTTAACTTTGGTGGAGCATTTTAGTAAACAGAACAGAAACTTACAAGACAGATAAAACAGTACTTGAAAATTTTTAACTTTATTACAGCGGAAACAGAAATCAATATGGTTACATCCTTTCAAATCTCAGAATTCAAGTACAAAATATCAGTCTTGTACAAAAGCCTTCAAAATGCATGGTTTAAAATCATAATCCCCATAGAACGGAAGCTATACAGAGCCAAGCCATACTTTAAGCACTTAAAGCAAAGAGAAATCTGGATCAAGCTAAAGTGTTCCCTCCTTGGATAACCTGGGGGGAAACGGAAGAAAGGAGGCGAAACAACAAGGGTCAGACAAAAAGTCTGGCAAGTCCAGTGACTTTCAGCATATGAACAGATAATAATAACATGACATGAACATAAAACTGGATGAGAGATAAATGTAACAGATGTAGCAGATATAACAGAAAAACAGAATGATATAAGCTATTGCTTTACACTTCTCTTCACTAATACTAGTATAACCGAATTAGGTGTCACCCTAATGTCTAAACTGAAGCAGGAACGGGTACAGAATAATTTAACAGAAACAGAATGCTAATAATAGGCCTTTACTACCCGATCAGAAACAGACAGAAGCAGAAACAGATTAATCCCTACGGAAACAGAATGTAGAATTAGGTGTACACTAGTAATGGGCCTTTACCACCCGAACAGACGGTACCACACAGAAACAGACAGGTGTTACCACCCAACAGAAACAGACGGTACCAACAGAAACAGACAGAACTAAGTGTACCCTAAAACCCTACCCCAAGCGATCGGCTCCCTAATACATAAATATCCTGTGTCGGCCCCACAGTAGGGTGTATCACTCCCTAAAGTGACAACCAATTGGCACAGACCTATTTACAGATGTCACGGCGTCTTACATCCTCAGAGGCAGACCGGGATCCATGCACGCACATGACCCGGTTGGAACGCACCATCAACACCCCTCGCCATTATCAGAATGAACCGCTTATAATTAGTTCAGTAAGCGTGCCCGGACCCTACCTACTGTTGGGTCAAAGTTTTGATACCAGAAAGGGTTACTGACTAATATGGGTCCCAAACAACAGATGACACAAGTAACTCCCCTCCTAACCTTGTGTCCCCAGACTAATAGATTTCAGATTAACTTGTTTAGAAGTTTAGACATACAGAGTTTAGATCAACTAGTTCATAGATCAGACAAACCAGTTAACCAGTTTTCAGACTAACGAATCAGATGTTCGGATTAACAGGCTTACATATTAACTGGTTACAGACTTACGGATTAACTGGTTACAGATTATCTAACTTTGTATTGGGCCTACGGATTCACGAAACGGGTTTATCAGATTCATTGGTCCAATTGGTTTAACCTTACCCACCCAACACGTTTTAGACATCATATTTATCTCAGATTTTCATTAATTAAATATTAATGCCCAAAACCTCTCACATTAGACTGACAGTTTGCGGCTACTGGTTAGGCCGGTTGGTTCCGGGCAGATTTCTGTCGCAAACTGAGTCTAACCTCGGGTTTTCAAGCACGTTATGACTAACTTCTCACATTAGAACCTATTGTTTGCGACCACTGGAATATGCCGGGCGGTTACGGGCAGAATTACGCCGCAAACTCATTCTAAACTCGAGTTAGCCATATTTATCTTTGCGGCCAATTAATTAATGATTTCCCATTTATACCCATGCCTAATATACATGTCAATTATTCATAACTATAGCCAATTCAGATTATGTCAATAGCGGACTAATTATATCAACTCAACAGATATAGCAGATAACAGATTTCTCAGACTAGGCGACTTAGCAGGTTAAGCAAACTAGCAGATTTAGCATTTTCAACAGACTTAGCAGATGGCAGATGAACAAATCTAGCAGACTAGGTAGTAGAGCAGAACTAGCAGATTAAGCAATATAACAGAACTAGCAGATTAGGCAATGTAACAAAACTAACAAATTAGGCAAATATAACAGATTTACTCATTTCTTAAAGTTTCACAAATATATCTTGCCCAAATATAAATCTTGCCTAAGTTCACATGCATAAATAATAGTCGTGATGCACAATATAATCATATACCCCATGTTTGCATTACATTTACATAGCATAGATTATGGTCATAATTTACCATATATCATATGTTTCAATTTTTATTAAACTTGCATAGTACAGAAGATCCATATATAAATTATACCAAATATAGTTATCGACTACTATGCATGTCATATATTCCAAAGATTCCTTACTTAGTTGTTTATTTACATTAATAGATACCCTACTCTCGTGTAAATCTTTATACCTAAGCCATATTCTTTTTACCACAAATCATATGTTCAAAACCCATTTATGTTATAAACATAACATGTCCAGTCATATGTCTCAAATTTATGTTCTAACTACAATCCATGTTTTTCCTCGAATCAGTCACCTGTTGGTCATGCCTAATTTATGCATCATTCATTTTACTGTCCCAAACAATTTAGCGTAGGTTAATCTCTTATGAGATTGGCTCAGGCTCGTGGTAGCCTGGCTATAAAACAGAAAGAGGAAAGAGATACAAAATAAGAGATCCAAACAGAACAGATATAACCTCAGATTCAGATTTACAATTCATGTCACAATCAGAATTAACATTTATAGCGGAGAATAACTGTACTTGCCTTAATTGGATTAAAGAAAGAACTCTAGTTGTTGTAGAACCATTGCAGAAGCTCTAATCTCTAATTGAATTTAGGTTGATGTTGATTGTCTTCTAGTTTTGATTTCAGCAGAGTAGCAACGCCATTTTTATTTTTAATTTAGAACAGAGGCAGAGTAGAAGCAGAATAGAATTGTGTGCAGAGAAGGCTGGGTTTGGGGCTGTTTAAATAGGTTTAGGCAGACGAATCTAGACAGAAAACGAGGTCAGATACATCAGAACGCACCCTGGCAGAAAAGCAGATTCGGGTGGCAGGTCGACCCCCAGGTCGACTCTAGGGTCGACCCCCTGAGGGCAGGTCGACTCTAGGGTCGACCCCCTGGGGGCAGGTCAACTCTAGGGTCGACTCCCCAGTCGACCTGGTCTGTGTTGTTTAATTTTTTTCTGAACTTTGGAAGGCCATAACTTGGTCATATGGACTCCGAATTACGAAATTTCGGACTCTATTTCGCGTATTTTTCCGAGACGAACGCAATGGCACAGCCCGTTTCCCTTGATTCTGATCTTATATTTTAATTATACTCAGATTTGTAATTCTTAAGTTCACAGAAAATACGGGGTGTTACATTCTCCCCTCCTTAAAGGATTTCGTCCCCGAAATCTTCAAGTTAAGAAGAATGTGTCCTACCATCCAATCACTCATCTACTCAGTCATCATCCACAAGCATCCATTGTCCTTAGAAATTTCTAGTGTTGTATGAACATTTGCAAAAGTGTGTGTATATGTTCCTTATCTAATGCAAAGATCAGGCGGTCTACTGATTCAGATGACCTCCTTAATGCGAATTATGTCAGTGCCAAGAGTCCAATATGTATGCAATTTTCCTATTTGATACATATCATTTCTATATGAGTGCACAACCATCCACTCATATGCAACATCCATGTGCTGATTCAACCATTTTGCATCCATAAAATTTAAAAATGCTCACTAATCCATATGCAGTATGAGAGTGTTTTCGAGCCGATCTAGTGCCTAGTGTGTATATGAATCCACGGGCAACCACTAGCAACCACTTGCATCCACTTGCAACCATCAAACATAACATGTCTCAAACACATGTTTACACCCATTAGTTTCTACCTAAAGTTCGAAGATTCGATCGATAGGATACAGTCGAATGATGGAGGCGAGTACAGATAGAACAAAAACTTGGTTCCCATTAGACATGGGTCCTAAGTATCGGCCCCAAAGACCGAAACCAACATCAAATTGACACCCAGAGGATTACCTTCTTTAGACAATGTCAAAACTGGAAATCTTATCAGAAGTATTCAAATATTTACAGGCTACTGGTACAGATCAGGTTCCCTAATGACTCTTGGGAAGTTAAGCATTATAAAATCATACCCCACGAAAACTCAGAATGTATGCGTCATACTTGACGTCTAACACAAATATCCCTCAAACCCCAATCTCAAACAGATGAACCATAACCCTTATGGGTCTGAGTCTATAGCAGAATTCAGAAATAATACTAGTATTAAAGTGCAGAGTATCGATTACAAAATCAAAATACCAGAATCAGAAAAAGTCTTAACTCCATAATCAGATAAAGAAATTAAACCTACTATAGAAATTTTCCTATTTCTATCCTAGCCATTAGCCTCGAGAGTGTTTGCCTGCCCTCGTCTCTTCGGGCAGTCCCTAGTGAAGTGTCCCATCTCTCCACAGTTGAAGCAGGTGCCTTTCCTTTTTCTGCAATCCTTGTTCAGATGAGTCGAGCTCCCACAAGTAAAGCACTTTTCCCCTTCTTATCTTCAGTCTTTTCATCCTTCTTTTGTGTTTCCTTTTTGGGCCCCGCTTTCTTATTCTGTGGTTCTTCCTTCTTTGTCTCTTTCGGGCCCTTGTCTTCCTCGTGCAGTAGTGCCATGTCCACCAATTTCTCGTAAGTCGCTCCCATGGGTACATGGGTCATGGCTAGGCTGTGCAGTGGCTCGTTCAATCCTTTAACAAAGCGGAGAGCCTTTTCATGCTGAGTGTTGACTAAATCCAATCTGAACCTAGCTAGTTGGTTGAACTGGTTGACGTATTCCTTGACTGTCATACTTCCTTGCTTAAGAGATAAGAACTTTTCCAGTTGTAAACTCCGTTCAGCTTGCGAGAGAAATTTTGTCTCAAACCTTGTTCTGAAATCTATCCATGTCTCAACCAGCCTCTCGGCGTTATTGACTTCCCACCAGTAGGAAGCTTCGTCTTTGAGCAGCCATACCGCCAACTGTACCTTCTGCCTATCGTCCACCTCGAAGATAACGAATAGATCCTCAGTTTCTTTGAGCCAATTCCTCGCTTCTACGAATGATTCAGTTCCTTTGAAATCCTTCCCACCCATGGCCCTAAAATCTCTACAGATCTTTGAGAAAGCAATTGCACGAGGAGGGGGTGGGGGTGGGGGATCATTTGCTGGACCTGCAGCGGCGGTCCTAGCCTCAAGATATTGACGAAACCAACCGGGTACATGAACACCCTCTGGTATCTCAGATGCTTCAGACATGATGAAACGAAAAAGGAAAGGTTCAATACAAAAAGGACTGAAAGAAAGATATATGGCTCTTGGGGATCATGTTTTTCAAAATAAGCTTTATTTTTGAAAATTCTTCCTTTCAAAACCTTTTTGAAAACAGTTTTCAGAAACTTTACCCAATCTGGTAACCTTCAGCCCTGATACCAAGTGTAACACCCCACCTCCGTTAAGGTCACTCACAAAGGGAATGCCTTAACTTTTGTGGAGCATTTTAGTAAACAGAACAGAAACTTACAAGACAGATAAAACAGTACTTGAAAAATTTTAACTTTATTATAGCGGAAACAAAAATCAATATGGTTACATCCTTTCAAATCTCAGAATTCAAGTACAAAATATCAGTCTTGTACAAAAGCCTTCAAAATGCATGGTTTAAAATCATAATCCCCATAGAACGGAAGCTATACAGATCCAAGCCATACTTTAAGCACTTCAAGCAAAGAGAAATCCGGATCAAGCTAAAGTATTCCCTCCTTGGATAACCTGGGGGGAAAACGGAAGAAAGGAGGCGAAACAACAAGGGTCAGACAAAAAGTCTGGCAAGTCCAGTGACTTTCAGCATATGAACAGATAATAATAACATGACATGAACATAAAACTGGATGAGAGATAAATGTAATAGATGTAGCAGATATAACAGAAGAACAGAATGATATAAGCTATTGCTTTACACTTCTCTTCACTAATACTAATATAACCGAATTAGGTGTCACCCTAATGTCTAAACTGAAGCAGGAACGGGTACAGAATAATTTAACAGAAACAGAATGCTAATAATGGGCCTTTACTACCCGATCAGAAACAGACAGAAGCAGAAACAGATTAATCCCTACGGAAACAGAATGTAGAATTAGGTGTACACTAGTAATGGGCCTTTACCACCCGAACAGACGGTACCACACAGAAACAGACAGGTGTTACCACCCAACAGAAACAGACGGTACCAACAGAAACAGACAGAACTAAGTGTACCCTAAAACCCTACCCCAAGCGATCGGCTCCCTAATACATAAATATCCTGTGTCGACCCCACAGTAGGGTGTATCACTCTCTAAAGTGACAACCAATTGGCACAGACCTATTTACAGATGTCACGGCGTCTTACATCCTC
Source organism: Allium sativum (assembly GCA_030737875.1). Taxonomy (NCBI): domain Eukaryota; kingdom Viridiplantae; phylum Streptophyta; class Magnoliopsida; order Asparagales; family Amaryllidaceae; genus Allium; species Allium sativum. The sequence continues at coordinate 400,702,479 of CM060922.1, read as the reverse complement.
AGAGGCAGACCGGGATCCATGCACGCACATGACCCGGTTGGAACGCACCATCAACACCCCTCGCCATTATCAGAATGAACCGCTTATAATTAGTTCAGTAAGCGTGCCCGGACCCTACCTACTGTTGGGTCAAAGTTTTGATACCAGAAAGGGTTACTGACTAATATGGGTCCCAAACAACAGATGACACAAGTAACTCCCCTCCTAACCTTGTATCCCCAGACTAACAGATTTCAGATTAACTTGTTTAGAAGTTCAGACATACAGAGTTTAGATCAACTAGTTCATAGATCAGACAAACAAGTTAACCGGTTTTCAGACTAACGAATCAGATGTTCGGATTAACAGGCTTACATATTAACTGGTTATAGACTTACGGATTAACTGGTTACAGATTATCTAACTTTGTATTGGGCCTACGGATTCACGAAACGGGTTTATCAGATTCATTGGTCCAATTGGTTTAACCTTACCCACCCAACACGTTTTAGATATCATATTTATCTCAGATTTTCATTAATTAAATATTAATGCCCAAAACCTCTCACATTAGACTGACAGTTTGCGGCTACTGGTTAGGCCGGTTGGTTCCGGGCAGATTTCTGTCGCAAACTGAGTCCAACCTCGAGTTTTCAAGCACGTTATGACTAACTTCTCACATTAGAACCTATTGTTTGCGACCACTGGAATATGTCGGGCGGTTCCGGGCAGAATTACGCCGCAAACTCATTCTAACCTCGAGTTAGCCATATTTATCTTTGCGGCCGATTAATTAATGATTTCCCATTTATACCCATGCCTAATATACATGTTAAAATTTCATAACTATAGACAATTCAGATTATGTCAATAGCGGACTAATTATATCAACTCAACAGATATAGCAGATAACAGATTTCTCAGACTAGGCGACTTAGCAGGTTAAGCAAACTAGCAGATTTAGCATTTTCAACAGACTTAGCAGATGGCAGATGAACAAATCTAGCAGACTAGGTAGTAGAGCAGAACTAGCAGATTAAGCAATATAACAGAACTAGCAGATTAGGCAATGTAACAAAACTAACAAATTAGGCAAATATAACAGATTTACTCATTTCTTAAAGTTTCACAAATATATCTTGCCCAATTATAAATCTTGCCTAAGTTCACATGCATAAATAATAGTCGTGATGCACAATATAATCATATACCCCATTTTTGCATTACATTTACATAGCATAGATTATGGTCATAATTTACCATATATCATATGTTTCAATTTTTATTAAACTTGCATAGTACAGAAGATCCATATATAAATTATACCAAATATAGTTATCGACTACTATGCATGTCATATATTCAAAAGATCCCTTACTTAGTTGTTTATTTACATTAATAGATACCCTACTCTCATGTAAATCTTTATACCTAAGCCATATTCTTTTTACCACAAATCATATGTTCAAAACCCATTTATGTTATAAACATAACATGTCTAGTCATATGTCTCAAATTTATGTTCTAACTACAATCCATGTTCTTTCCTCGAATCAGTCACCTGTTGGTCATGCCTAATTTATGCATCATTCATTTTACTGTCCCAAACAATTTAGCGTAGGTTAATCTCTTATGAGATTGGCTCAGGCTCGTGGTAGCCTGGCTATAAAACAGAAAGAGGAAAGAGATACAAAATAAGATAGATCCAAACAGAACAGATATAACCTCAGATTCAGATTTATAATTCATGTCACAATCAGAATTAACGTTTATAGCGGAGAATAACTGTACTTGCCTTAATTGGATTAAAGAAAGAACTCTAGTTGTTGTAGAACCGTTGCAGAAGCTCTAATCTCTAATTGAATTTAGGTTGATGTTGATTGTCTTCTAGTTTTGATTTCAGCAGAGTAGCAACGCCATTTTTATTTTTAATTTAGAACAGAGGCAGAGTAGAAGCAGAATAGAATTGTGTGCAGAGAAGGCTGGGTTTGGGGCTGTTTAAATAGGTTTAGGCAGACGAATCTAGACAGAAAACGAGGTCAGATACATCAGAACGCACCCAGGCAGAAAAGCAGATTCGGGAGGCAGGTCGACCCCCAGGTCGACTCTAGGGTCGACTCTAGGGTCGACCCCGTGGGGGCAGGTCGACCCCCTGGGGGCAGGTCGACTCTAGGGTCGACTCCCCAGTCGACCTGGTCTGTGTTGTTTAATTTTTTTCTGAACTTTGGAAGGCCATAACTTGGTCATATGGACTCCGATTTACGAAATTTCGGACTCTATTTCGCGTATTTTTCCGAGAAGAACGCAATGGCACAGCCCGTTTCCCTTGATTCTGATTTTATATTTTAATTATACTCAGATTTGTAATTCTTAAGTTCACAGAAAATACGGGGTGTTACACCATATGACATCTCAGGGTAAAGTTCTCGAACGACAACAGCAGTTGATGGATCACCTTCTCGGTCGACTGGAAACAGGGTTGAACGCTTCAACAGCAATTCCTCCATCGACCGAAGCTGGGGCAACAACCGATCTTCGGTCTGCACGAAATCAGGCCACTGATCAGGCTACACCTTTATTTCATCCTGGTTTGGTTCCACCAACCGATCGATCCCAGCCGAGAATATCGCTTCCAGCGACCAGCGCGGCTGTAACAACAGAACCTCAGGAGGCAGGCAACCAAGATATAGGACGTCTGGCAAATATGCCTCCATTCTTTGGAACATCTCGACCTACCGAATCAGTCGAGCTACCCCCGGGTCCCTCAGAATCAACACCATTCCCATTACAACCCGGGATCTTGCCGTAGACCAGTCTAACCACTCTTCCACTTCAAAGAAGAGTTGGAGTAGCCTTCCCTTTGAACGAGGGAAGCCATCCTACCATGCCGGTCCTCACCATAGCGGAAGAAAACACTACCGTAGAACCTCCTAACCTCGCTACAAACGGAGGCAACCCTGGCCTCCGAACATCACATGCTATGCTGGATCAGCCTAGATCTTTAGCTACAAATATGGCTCGATCCACAACTCATCAGGTTCCAGAGGGGCCATTCTGCCCAGAACCACCTGCCAGATCTCACCTTCCCTCACACCTTCACTCCACTCTCGGAGGTCGAGCCCAGCCAACGGCCACCTTTCCGAGCATGCTTTTGCCGGATCCTCGTGCAGAACCCTCTCAGGATGCAGAGTTAAGTTCATGGCAACGACTCCTCGGAGATGGGAGTCAGCTTGCAAGCATCATCCGACGTTTCACTCGAGGCAGTTCTTCGCAGCAAGACATAAACAATGTCAATCGCAGCCCCTTCACTAGAGAAATCAGAAATTCTCGAAACCCTCCGGACTTCAGGTTCCCTGCCATCGAACCATACAACGGTCGCACTGACCCGACCATTTATCTTATGCGATACATGCGACATATGGAAGTACTTAGTGCACCGACCAGCTTCATGGCTAAGTGCTTTCCACTCTTTCTCAAAGATATAGCCGGTATGTGGTTTCAGCAGTTAACAACGGAGTCGATCAGTAGTTGGAATACTCTGGCACCCGCTTCATCGAGCAGTTTCGACTGCGTATTTCTCGATCGAAAAGTGTCATGTTTCTATCTACCATCAAACACCGATCCGGAGAGACGCTAAGATCCTTCCTCGAAAGGTTTAACGCAGCCGTAGCATCTGTCGATCGGCCCGAGCCATCGATGGTGTTGATGGCAACCATCGCGGGGGTCCAGAAGAGATCAGAATTCTCTAACTCCTTAACTAGGGATCCTCCCAAAGATAAAGATGATTTCTATTCTGAGGCCGAAAGATTCCTCCGACAAGAGGATGCCAGTCTTGAGATGGAGAGCCTTGAAGTTTTAGTAGCCAAACAACAAGGTCCACTCAACGGCAATGGCCAGAATAAAGGAAGAGGAACGGCCCCGGAAAAGGATAAACGCAATGTACGACCTCGAAATGAAAACTAATATAATCGGTACACCAAGCTCAATTCCCTTCGCTCGATATCTAACTCGATATGCGCGAGTCCTTCCCCACTCCAAGGCCACCTCAACGAGAGCCGACCCGGATGGAACTTGACTCTGGCAAGCATTGTATATTCCACAACATAGCTGGGCATAATACAAATGATTGCCGACATCTGCGCGATCTCATTGAAGGACGAGTTAGAAAAGGGGAACTTGCTGAGTATGTCAAAAATCGCACCCCGGCCACGCCGCCGCGGCCTTCTGCCCGAGCTCCCCAGACTAGTCCGCAAGCTCCTAGAAATGGAAAGGACCCTGAGACTAGCACTCGCGGCATTATCATTAATTAGATTTTTTCTTTCGATGTATTTCTTTCAATAATAGGGACACCCTGATGCTATGTAATCAATCGCTGTCCCCTTAGATTTTCTTTGTAATAGTTGCTTATCAGTTATGAACTTTACTTTTTGCAAAAGTAGATCGACTGTTGTAAAATTTCTAAGCCGAACCTAATTAGTGTTCGCTATTAAGTCGAGCATGGTTCATGCTCGTCCCCCTGTTCTATGTGGTCAGCGTGAAAGCCCACCACTATTTCAGACACCTACTCTTTCAAGTGAGAGAGGTCGCTTTTTCTTAAACATAAGTGTGGATTACACTCTCTTTCTTTACACCACGAGCGTGCATAGCTCGTTAAACTAACTAACCCAACATGAGTTGAGCATGAGAAACACTTGCACTAAGTCGAGCATGGTTTATGCTCGCCACCAAGCCGAGCATGGTTTATGCTCGCCACTAAGCCGAGCATGGTTTATGGTCGCCACTAAGCCGAGCCTGGTTTATGCTCGCCACCAAGCCGAGCATGGTTTATGCTCGCCACCCTCTAAAGCCAAGTGGAATAAAATGCTCGACCCATGGTTTGTTTTGTATTTGCAGGAACCAATTATTATGGCAATCATCATCTCTGCCTTAATAAGGTTTCCGATAGTTGTCGGTCTTCTGGCCTTAATACGACCTGGCATGGTCGTCGGATTTCTGGTCTTAATACAACATCGAACCGTTGGTTTTCTGGCCTTAATATGGTCCGGTGCGACCATAGCAGCTCGAACGTTTGTGCTTCAGTTCAGATTTCAGAATACACCTCCCTCTGTCGATGAAGATATATTCTGAGGGGCAAAGTGTTAGCCCTCTTTTTGGCAATAATCTCATCGGGCCACAACCAAAGCCCAAACGCACAACCAAATACAAGTCGCGCTCCAAGAGACCCATCAGGGGCGCTACATCAAGCAATGGTATATCAGCCCAAATCTAACTCGGTCAGATTGACTGCGCATTACCAGAAAAATCGCTCACCAGGGCGATCGAGTTTCTCGCTTCCAGAAGGAACTCGTCGACCGATTATCTCGGACCAGCGTGGAAGATTTCTACAGAGCTAGTCCACTTAATATCCTGACTTCCAAGGAGATAAAGGCGGTCAACCATATGCGGGCAAAGCTCTGCTTTTGATATACCTCTCCACGGATGCCACGTCGGCCACAACTTTCGAGGATACTATTTATGAGCAGTGGAATCAGTCTTCCAGCCGCAATTCGAGCCAATGGATGGATTCCACGTGTCTGGACCTTCTCGAAATGGCTGGACCATTTCGCAACAGCCCAAGCAGCATTTTCCACCTATAAATACCTCCAAGCTTAAAGAAAAAGGAGAACTCCTCTGGGCTAGACGGCTTTCTTAAAACTTCTCATCTCTACTCTCCTCCGAAATCTTAATCTCTCAAAAGGAAGAAAGGAAAATAGTCATTTTTTTTCTTTTCTCCAAACAGAAAAAGCATTGTATTTGTAATCAAAAAAGAGAGAAATAATATATAAAGTGGACGTAGGCATTGTCTTTGCCGAACCACTATAAAAATTCTGTGTGTGCTCCCCGTTCTTTTACTTTGTATTTTATCTTTATTCGTGTGTAGATCACGCGATTGGGGGTTGATCGTCACTAGTGACCAACTTTTGACGTCAACATAAACCATTCCATAAAAATTGAAATCTCTTACTTACTTTGTTCGCTAATCTCTTAATTCACTAAACTAAATTTAAAACTTCTTATTTCAATTATATCGTTATTTCATAATCACTTATTTCTTATCTTGGTTTCCAAATTCCTTGCACTTTCATTTGGGTTTATTTTCAAATATATGTATACAAATTTATTATAGAACCTCCTAACCCAACTTGGATTTTTACATACAAAAATCCAATTTCCATAATCACATTCTCTGTCAATATATTGCTTATCTTCCTTGAAAACATATCTCCATTAATTTCATTTTACTTAATTTAATTAAGTAAAAATCTTATTTAAACTTCACATTAGCTTGCAAGTTCTATTTACACATCTCGTTGGTAAATTTGGATTATAAACTCCTTTATAAATATTACTGCCACTTGATCTCCATTGAATTCCAAATAAACATCATTGCTTTTAGTTATTATTGATTACCATAATAATTACTTTTATCTTAACTAGATTAAAATAGTTAACTGGATATTAACTACAAAATAGAATAACTATCATTTTTAAAAGCTTAATAGTAAATAACTTTATTAACATTAAATAATTTGATAATTACTTTTAACAACATAGTTAATTGTAGATTTAACATTCAACACCATTCGTTATGTTTAACGAATATGCAGAAACCCATTGATCGAATCAATCCAATAGCTAATTTAAACAGTCCACTTTGTCGACTGTTAATATCAGTTAAATGTTAACTGAATTCCATTCACCTTACCCCCTTCAGTAAATTAACAACCAAGTTAGTTTAAAATATTGGCTAATTTCTTTATAAAACAGTTGTTCACTTTTTACTAACCCATAAGTTATCAAATGATTTTCTGTTTATAACTGATATAAAAATCCATTATATAATCATTTAAATAAATTCTCCTATAAACATGGTTATAAATATATAAATATAAATTCATAAAAACTTCTATTTCAATAACTTACATAAATTAAATCTGAACTCCAATTCGGTTATAAAAACAGATTTTTATAACTTCAAACCTCAAACTTCGTCAATCTGACTGATGGAAAAATCGCATCTTAAAATATTTGAATTAAAGCCCTTACTTCCAAATACTTAATAAATATTGCCAATTGATTAAATTCACAACAACCATCACCCTTGTTCAACCATCAACAATCAAACTGGATTCAATGTCATTTGGGGTGCAAACAGTTGATGTGTAAACAATAAATAAAAAAAATAAACAGCATGTTAAATATTTGAGGAATCCGGTCGGATCCCTCCAACTTGTTCTTCCCTGCATCACAGATTATTATAACACTGCATGATGGTATATAATTTTAAATAAATAAATAACGGTAAAACAATGAACATCAACCATTAAAATCAACCACTAGCAAACAAGGCATCCACAACCAATTTGTAGTTTAATATCGATTTATCACATCATAGTAGTCCAGAAAAGTGTGAGGATTAACTCACCATTTCAAACATTTGGCGATTGACGTGTTTGATCCATTTCATTCCAATCGACGTTCAAAATTGACTAAAAAACCAACTGCGTCCAATTGACTCCCGGCCAGCGCCATTGTCTAGATCTCGTCTCTGCGATCCCAATGGATCCTATTTCGCGTAAATCGGGTACAGTATGGAAAAGTTACGCCAGTTTAAAGTTTGTATAAATTATACAATATTTAAACTAATTAACTAATACTTAATTACCATATTTCCTTAATTATTGGCCACCGTCAGCATGGATTTAATGATTCTACGCGTCTTCTTCCCCTCTGATAATTCGAACCCGATACCCACCCTTCGAACCAAACACCGGAACTTCGAAGCCTCCTCGCTGCCGCCTTACACCTCCGGAGCCGCCTCTGACCATCGCCACAGCCCCACCGTGCCTCGAACCCCCTACATCCGGAGCGCCGCCACCCAGATTTGCCTCAGCCGGCCGGAAATGATGCTCGAACAGACCCTGTTCATCCCTTGATTCATGTCGCCACGCCTCGATCTGGAACACCGCGCCACCACCATTCCGACCACCTCACCTCCCCTTTCCATCGCCATCAGCCTCCGCCACCTACCACCGGCCAGAGCCGCCGCGAAAACCACCAAAACCATTCGAGCTTTGAAAACAACCGGAAAACACTACCCACGTTCAAATCGCCACCACGACCTCCTCCGACCACCAGAGAACCTCCGTCCAGTACCAATCGAAAGCCCTGCTCCTCCTCTTCAAATCCCCCTGGTCTGAGCCCTTGAAATCAACAATAGCCTCCCAATTTCATCAAAGAACGAAACTGAATTGTTTCGGTTTTCGTGAAATTCCGGCCACCTCGGACCTCCGTTGGCCACCAATTTTTGACAGCACCTTCCCCTCGACACCCACTACGACTTTCACTTTGGCCGCTACCACAATTCATTGCCAGAAATCAAGATATAAATTATTTTAGTTTTTGGACTTTTTTGCAAAAATAGATGAACAGTGGTGAATTTGGGAATTAGGGTTCTGAGGTATGACTGTTTATATAGAGGGGGAAAATTTGGAAAAAAAAATTATTTAATTACAGTGACGTGAGTAACGATATTTTCTCTCGTACCTGTCGCTAATTTAAACACTGTTTATTCGCTCCTGCGCTTACATACAAACTCCGTTCGAGGTGCAAACGGACCACGTGGTATAATTTTACGTTACGGTCCTCATGAAACTTGTTTCGTCGAATTCCGAGTCCGTTTGTTCAAACTGCGCTCGTTCACGTCCAAATGGTCGTTATTTTTGTATTTAATTTTGTCACGCTCACAGAATAACTCTGATTTGCGTGCAACTTGAAAATCTAACAATAATTTGTCATTACGGTCCCAACAAAAATTTTTTCATCGAAAACGGAGCTCGTTTGAATAAAGTCCCTTTTCAACGGTCCAATTTACAATAAAATAAACCAATTTTAAAATACCTCAATATTAAAAATTTAAAATAATAAAATTGGCCATACATGACCAGAATTTCGTATAATACCCTAATAAAATAACTCGGGTTGGATTTCAAGCCAAAACGATATTTAAAATATTTAAAACCCCTTTATTTTAATAAATAAATCGATATATAATATAAAGGAAATCCATAGCGACCTTTTAAAATTTGATTTGGACGTAAAACAAAATCTACACTATGAAAACTCGATTTTTCTCTTCCACTAGAAAAATAACGTCAAATAGATTCTAGCATTTCTTGTTTCAAGGAAATCTGACTTACATCGGACCCTGTATAGCCAATTAAAGTTCAAACTGCAATATCGCGAACGGCCGCGCCGGTGCAGCTCGTTTTAAAATTAAATTATATATATTCAAAATAAAATGGTAAAATTAAATTATTTAAATCCAAAATCAATATTTTAAATAATAAAATAAATTAAATAATTGGCCAGAAAATATGCGTCGTTACAATTAACTCCTAAACCACGCAATAAATTCCAGTGGTTCTTCAGAGGATTTTGTAGAGATTTTCATCTTCTTCAAATCCATATAAACTTCAACCTCTATGTTAAGTATTTGGCTCGAATCACCTCTCCAAAGATCCGCCGCATCGCCTCCTTTTTCTAATCCGTTCCGCCACCGAGATGGGCCCCTCTACCATCGTCAGGTGCGCGCCTCCTAGCTCTACGTCGTGGCAAAATCCGATCGTCGCCTGGTGCTTCGGATTGGAAGATAATTCAAGACCTAGTTTTGAACAAGTTTGAAAGGTAACGACTTTAGTTTATTTAAACTATTTATAACACTTTAAAGCGTTGCAAAGTTGGTCAATCGAATAAAAATCATATCTTTTGCATATTTTGTCGAAATCCAGTGAAACAAGAGACATTGGGACCGGGACATCATACACTACATTCTAGAAGTGTCCGAGAGAAATTTAGAGCTTGCTATGAATTACGAAGGAGTGGAACCCAATGCGAGTAATCTAAATTCAAAAATAAATATAGAAAGTTATATTAGGTTGTAGACGGAGCTTAGTAGCTCCCGACACTACTTTCTGTTAACCCATGAATGATTGTATGATGTTTGTTGTGTGAAATTGGTTGTGGTTGTGAACGACTGATTGTGATTGCAACAAAGTTGATTGTATTTGTGGTGAATTCATTGTGTTGTGAAAATGGTTGATATTGTGGAAATTATGGAAATGAAATTATTGTAATGCTGCAAGGCCTAGGATAACAGAGGAGCCATGCTAAACACGGTGCCGGTGCTAAATACCATGTCGTTGTAATGCCGAAGTTTTCTGAAATGAACTATTAAAAATAGTTGATGTGTTGAAACAAATTGTTTAAACAATAAAAATCACATTTTTATTGTATAAATGAAGTACATAAAATACTCATGTTTGAAATAAATTGTTTAAACAATAAAAATAACATTTTTATTGTATGTATGAAGTATATAAAATATGCATGTTTGAAATAAATTGTTTGAACAATAGAAATCACATTTTTATTGTATGTATGAAATATATAAAATATTCATGTTTGAAATAAATTGTTTGAACAAAAAAATCATATTTTTATTGTATGTATGTAAAGTAATAAAAATGGTCATGAGTTGAAAAATATTTTTGTTCACCAAAAATATTATTTTTATCATGTATGTGAAGCAATAAAAATGACCAAGTGTTAAAATATATTTTTGTTCGCCAAAAATATTATTGTTAACATGCTAATGAAGTAATAAAAATAACCGTGGGTTGAAATATATTTTTATTAGTTAAAAATATTATTTTTATCACATGTATGAAGTGTTAAAAATAACCATAGGTTGAAATAAATGTTTGTACTTTAGAAATATTATTTTTAGCATGTATATGAAGTGTTAAAATTAGACATGTACGGAAATAAATATTTATTCGCTAAAAATATTATTTTTAGCTTAGATATGCATATATATACACATGCTAAATAGGTGAATGGATTTGCTGTTGAGTAAAGAATTTATTTGCGTTCCCGATAAATAGGTAAACCTTGATGAATTGGCTGTGCAATTTTATTTATTATATAAAATCTTGTGAATATCATTGGATGCAGAGTGCTAGTTGTTTTGTGTGAGATTATAAACAACGCCATAAGATAGTAACAATTAATCTTGAACTACACTACATGACATACTTCGTGAAGATAGCATACTCTATCATATACCATATAAGCATTTGGAGCTTATGTGACGAGGTTGGAATTACTATACAAGCGAGAGGCTTGTATGGCGATGACTACATTTCAGGTTGAACCGAAGACGAACTATTGATGTTATAGCATATCATATTCCATATAAAGCATTTGGAGCTTGTATGACGACGTTGAGATTACCATACGAGCGAGACGCTCGTATGGCGATGACTGAATTACAGGTTGAACTGAGGACTGATATGGACTAAATAAAATAAAACGGTAAATTGCCAGATTAAATAAAAACTCTACACGGGTTTGGAGTTGACAATAATCACGTCTCTCTAGTTATTAGATATGACACATGGATTATTTATTTTCCAACACTGGACAAGGTGATAAGAATTTATTCTCTGGAGTTATGATTTTTACACACTCCCTTGGGCATAGAAAAGGTAACTAAAAATCGTGTATGCTTATTCTGGATTTATTGGGTGCCCAATACAGCTCAATAAATTTCCAAACCCCTCCCTGTACAAAGGAGGTTATAGCGAAATTTTTCAAAATTAAAAGGCGTTAGCCAAATTTTTGAAGTGAAAACGATTTGGAAATCGTTGAATGAATTATATATATAAATATATATATATAAATTAAAATAAAACGAATCGTGCAGCTGCAGTTCGCGTTTGGAATCATAACTTTAAACGATTATATCGGGAGATCCGACTGTCGGATTTTCCCGAAAATGAAACTGTTGGGTTCGCTTTGGAAAGATCTTTCCAACGATATAAAGTTTGTAAAGATCCAACGGTTAGATTTTGAGAAACGTGTAATTCAAATCTGAAGAAAAACAGCGTCAGGGCAGCGTGATGACCTTAAGCATCGTTTAATTAAAGTGGGCTATTTTTATATAAATAAAAATAGTGATAAATTGTTTTAAAATATTATAAATGATTTGGAATGGTAATAAACCGATTTTACTTGGTTTATCAGATATTTTGATGATTGGATGTATTTGACATGAAAATTATATTAATGAACTTAAACATGAATGTCAAATAATTTAACCATGGAAGGAGTTGATTTGAATTCTATATATACGTGAATTATTTGAAATGGTTGAGTTATTTCTCATTTCAAATAATTGGTTGATGATTAAAAGTCAAAGATATGAAGATAGTGCAAGACTGATGATCCTCAAATCGTGCGGATTACTACTGATGCCTTAGATATGGGTAGCTCCCTTGATGAGGTTACAATGGTAGTAGTCTGAACGTACTTGTTGATTATCCGCATGTGCGAGGGCCACCCTTCCATATTGGACATATGGAACGAGGGATAAGGTGCCTCTGGTTTCGTTCGGAGCCAGAATGGACTAGTATATGGATGTGTGTCTAACATTGGATTTCGTTCTGTGTTGATTGATCTCTATAAAATATATATCTGTTTGGTGGCAGAGAATTTATTCTCTTGCTTAACACCCTTCTCTAAGGCGTACGAGCTTAGAGGCTATATATCGATAGACATTAGTCGCATAGCATGGAATGTCAATGTGGCATGCTGAGATGCAAGTGATCAAGACTTTTGTTGAAAAGCAGAGTCTTGTGGTTGATGATCAAAGCATGGCTTTAAATAGCATAGCTTTGTGTATAGCGTTAATTCGCAAGCCTCACACCTCAGTATGAGTCAAAAACGGGATAAAGGACCCAGGAGGACACGACGTTTCTTTCTAGCTATGGGTGGTGTCATGGTATGGAGCCCGGACATTTATTTATTTTTACCTATGTGGATGATGGAATGCGAGGGGCCTCAGATATATCGGTCACTACGGGGCCGATGGATAGGTCTGATAGGACCGGGAAATGTGTGTTCAGGAATAATTAATCCTCAAATGTAAGAGAGAACGGGCCTTGGAGGACCCTGGGGTTGCCCAGAGTATGTAATCCTAAGGCATTTGCTAGAGTGTCTCGAAGCCGGCGAGGAGTACATCTCTTGCCTTGACTCATAATGGAAATCCAATTTCCAATACGACATTATGGTTTCGATTGTAAACCTATATATGGCGGCATATTGGCATGGGACGCTCATGTCATCTTTGATTGATACATTATGATTGAAATTGCTTTTGAAACGTATATGCACTAGTGATAATATCAAATGATTTTGTTTTATACGTATCAAGCATATTTTGGCCATTATAAGGTAAAACTCTATCCTCCAGCTTGCTCTGCATTGTGTGACGGGACCTGAGTCTTATAATGGCTTCATTTTTGTAAAAAGCATTGCGTTGTTTAAATGACTTACTTGTTTTATGCACTGGCAATCCAATGGAGTAAACCCGTTCCACGTTAGCGGCGTGGTCTTGTGATTAGCCTTATTGTTGAATAAGTTAAGAAGATTTCTCATACCAGTCCCATGACTAACTCGTGGTTTGTTTCACTTGCAAACTCGGGTGCCCTTATTTTTACATGGGTAGCCAAGTGACAGGTTGCAGGGTTTATTTTGGCTTAGCTCTATAGCTTGGAGTGCAGTTTTGGCTGATGACAAAGACTAGCTTTTATCTGTAGTTTGGACTATTGACATTACCGCATGTATTATCTTATGTATATGTACCGCTGATCGAGATGTAGACTGATTATTTTTGTTATGTACTATCTACTGTATGTGTTCCGTTGATCTCGATGTAGACTGATCATTTCTCTTATGCACCAAGTTGTATCCTTAAACTGTTCAACTCTGATGATGATGTTTATTACATTTAATGATTCCGCTGTCATATTGATGTAACTTATTCTATTTCATGTTTATGCTATTATCTGTAATCGCTAATGTTGTTTAATGTGTTATATTCCAATGATTGTCCTTGCTTCCGTGGCACGGGAGTTTGGGGTTATCATAATTATAGTCCAAATCTGTTACTGTTTTTATGCTCAATTTTAAAAACTTCTTTTGAAAATAATTGGGATCAATATATTTTTTCAAATTCTCTCCATTTTTATAATTTTAATCGTAAATCCATCATTCTACAATGTGCAATTTGCCACCAGTTCTTAGAATATTATGATTTTTGTTTGACTGATTGAGATTTTCGATGATCGTTCTTCCTCTTAAGCTGATGTTATATTTTTAGTAAAAAAAATTGACACTGTTTTAATTTCTATATCCTTTTGATGATAGCAAAAGGGGATGAATGGTTTCAGATTTTGATTGACGAGTGGATATTCTTTGAATATTTTAATATTGAAAGTTCAATTATTGTTATTCACTCTGGCACATATACAGGGGGAGTTTTGTTGTACGGGCATTCAAATAGGGGGGAGTTCAACAATTCGCTGTCAAACACATTTATTATAATATTATATTCGAAATCTTATTTTATGTTTGTCATCATCAAAAGGGGGAGATAGTTGTATCTAACAATTCTATGATTTTTCTTTGATGATAACAAACATATATTTATTATTGTAAATGTGTTTGTAATTGTACTGTTATACTACATCACAGTCAGAATATAATATTTATATTTAAATAGAATACTATGCACAAGAATTTAAATGTTCAAACAGTATTTTAATTAAATAAAATATTTTATTTCAGCATTTCAACAGTACAAGTTTATAACTCCACTATTTGTACAACTCTCTGTAATTCAGTACATTCATTTTACAATCTCATGTGTATACATTGTTCCTCACAACAATTCACTCAGTCACTCAGTTGTACAAACACTTATATACATTGTTGTCTCACCACACTTTTCCTCAATCACTCATACATGTACCGATACACTTGTTGTCACTCACTTCTGTCTTCTATATCTGTCTCATTACCAGTCCAGTCTTCTGCTTACCTGTCACAGAAGAAAAACACATAGTAAACTAAAATAAAAATATTATATATTCTAGCGGATATAATTTCTATTTTAAAAATTTATTTGCCTCGGAATTTTGATATGTTTTTCATCATTTTTCATGACATGATCTAATTTTTATGGACATCCATTTGTGTCTTGACAACTTGTGATGTTCATAGTGATACACTGTAAATACCACAAGGTAAACATCGTCTGTAGTGCTCACATACATATCAAACGAGTTGTGTTCAGGTGAAGCCCGACACACATGCATGGTGCATGGGTCAGGTGTACATGAACAACTCAAAATATCCAAGTGTACAACAAGACAAGGCATCAATTTTAATTTGATCAAGACACAAATGCAAAACCAAGCCAAGCCAGTGTGCAACATACACTAGACTAACCTGACTAAGAAAAAGTGTGCAAGCTAACACAAATGAGAGCAACCATATTTTTGAGCAAGACATATATATATACATATATATATATATACATATGTACATGTATTCAGGCCAAATGCAAGTGACTTGCCAGAACACAAAGAGACAGCTCACATTCAAGCAAATGGTAAGTGCACTTTCATGCAGGACTATGCAAGAGCACAAATTCAAGGCAGCTCAGCAACATATACTAGTACACCAAATTATATGTGCATAGTTTCAAATTTACATGCAGAGTGAAACAAGTATCCATGCTTATACACGCAGCAAGAAAGTCAAACAAGGTGTGAATAGATTGACCATGTACACAAGCCAAAGACATTATAGGTCAGCAAGTGCCACGCAGGTTCAAACAAGAATTTATTCATATCAGAGGTCTATCAGTTAGAGCATGCATGGCAAGGATGATGCATTCAAGATGGTACAACACAAGTTAGGTTCATAATTTTACTCAAAATTACAGGTCAATAGATTGGTGCAACAAAATTGTCAAGACAAGTTTTCATATATATGCATGAACAAGCAAATTTCATGGTTTAGGTTACACAAAGAGGGAACAAGCGTTAAGCACGAACACACAAATGTACAGAAAACACTCATTTCTTCTTCAAACCAATGGCAAAGAAGAAGTGTTTCGTGGCAAGAGTTTATTTCGCATGTGCGTATTATTTCTAGATTCATAATATTGGGCCGAATTTTGTCTCAGAATTCATTCAAGAGTCTACAACAAAAACTCAAGCATTTATGGAAAAAATATTTCTATAAATAAATATATATATGGCAAACCATTTTTAGGTATCACAAGCCAATAGTTTTTGTTGACTAACTTTTTGGCAAAAGTTGTCGCGGTTCAACGGATCGAAACCCAATGTCAAGAAGCTCGCTTTTCGGCATCGGTCGGTCGACCGATAGAACGACTTGTACTTCAAAAAGTCTAGAAAAGATTTGGCCCAAGCTAATTTCCTTCAAGCAATGACATCTCATCCCCTGCCACAATTGCTCTCACATACTGACCGAGTCACGCGCTTCCTTAAAATTCAGATCAACTAGATATCTCCTGATATATGCTGAAATATTCGGCTAAGACGTTCAATACTCGGGCCGATTCTCAAGGCATTAAATGCGGTCAACCACTTCCAGAAAAAGCTCTACCTTTGATACACCTCATCTTGAGCGTAAGCCACAATTTTCGAGGACACTATTAATCAACAGTATCGGGTCCCACCGCCGCAACTACTTCAAATAATCAGGCTCCGCATGTCCGAGCTCCGCAAAAGAGGCAAGCCATGTGGCGGCCTACTCAGTCCACTTCTTCACCTATAAATACCTCCATGCTGAAAATAGAAAAAGGGTTTTTCAGATTCTCTTTTCTCTATATAAGACTTCCGATTCTAAGCTTTCCTCACGACTAACTCCAAAAGAAATAGCCAACTCTCCTTCTTTCTTCAAATAGAAAAGTTGTTGTACTTGTAATTAATCAATACATATAAAGTGGACGTAGTCACCTCCTTGCTGAACCACTATAAAAAGTCTTGCATGTTCCCTGTTTTCTTTACTTTATTGCACTTTGTGATTGTTATTCAGGTGCTCTACACACGATTGGGGGTTGACTGTCACTAGTGACCAACTTTTGAAGTCAACACTTTGACGCGCCAGATGGGGGGCACACACTGACATACTCTACGACCTTCAGCGAGTTCCGACCCATGGCGAATAAGTGGAAGAAAGATGCAACATCTTCTCGCCCCACAAACGTTGCAGAAGCAAGTCAGGAAGCCTCCTCTTATGAAGACGTGTCCTAATATGTTACCTGGGATGACATGGATAAGATTACAGTTAAGTTCAGAGGCCATATGACATCTTAGGGAAACTCCTCGAACGACAACAACAGTTGATGGATCACCTTCTCGCTCGGATGGAAAAGGATTTAACGCTTCAACGCCAATTCCTCCACCGGGCAAAGCTGCTACAGTAGCTGATCTTCGGTCTGCACAAACAAAAGCCACAGATCAGATCACACCTTTGCTTCTCCTGGTTCGGTTCCACCTCCCTACCAATCACAGCCAGTAGTATCGCTTCTAGCGACCAATGCAGCCGTAGCAGTAGATTCATAGGAGGCCCACGATCAAGATCTAGGTTGTTTGACTATATTACCTCCACTCTGGGGACCAGCTCGACCCCTTGAACTAATCGAGCAACCGCAGGCCCATCAGGATCAATGTCATTCCCATTACAACCCGACATCTTATAGCATACTCGTCTTGTGCCGCCTCTCCTTCAACTAAGAGCCGGTGGAGCCTTCCCTTCGAACCAGGGAAACCACTCTACCATACCGGTTCTCACCATGGCGGAGGAAAACACTACCATAAATCCTTCTAACCTCACTTTGGGCAGGGGCATCGAAGAGCCCCGGACATTACATGCTACACTGGATCTGCCCGGACCTTCCATCGCGGGCATGACTCGGACCAATTCTGATCAAGTTCAAGACGCGCCAGTCTACCCAGAACCAACAACTGTGATGAACCCTCGCCTCCCCCTTCACTCAACTCTCGGAGGTGGAGCCCAACTAATGTCACCCTTCCGAGCATGCTTTCATTGGACCCCGGTGTTGTAGCTCTCCCGAATGCAGAGCTGGATTCATGGCAGCGACTCCTCGGAGATGGAAGCCAGCTTGCAAGCATCATCCGATGCTTCACCCGGGGAACTTCTTCTTTGTAGGATATAGATAATATCCACTGCAGCCCCTTTACCAGGGTAATTAGAAACTCCCGCAATCCTCCGGACTTCAAGTTTCCCGTCATTGAACCCTATAATGGTCGGACCGACTCGACCATCCATCTCATGTGATACATTCGTCATATGGAAGTACTCTCAGCATCGACCAATGTTATGGCCAAGTGCTTCCTGCTCTTTCTCACAGATATAGCTGGCATGTAGTTCCGGCATCTAACAATGGAGTCGATCAACAGCTAGAACATGTTGGTCACCTGCTTCATTGAGCAGTTCAGATTCCACATCTCCTGACCAAAGAGTGTCATGTTCTTGACCTCCATCAAGCAATGTCTGAGAGAGACACTTCGATCTTTCCTCGAAAGAGTCAACGTTGCCGTAGCATCAGTCAGTCGACCCTGCTTATGGCCGCCATCGCAGGTATCCAGAACCAATCAAAATTCTCAATCTCTTTGACCAGAGGTCCCCCCAAGGACATCGAAGTTTTCTATGCAAAGGTCTAGCGATTCCTCCAACAAGAAGACGCCAGCATTGAGATGGAGAGCTCGAGGTCCTTACCACCAAACAAGGGGGTCCACCCAACACCAACGGCCAGAATAAAGGAAGAGGCATGGCCTCATAAAAGAATGAACACAATGTGTGACCTCAGAGAGAGAATGAGTACGATCTGTATACCGAGCTCAATTCTTCCCTGCTTGACATCTACTTTGACGTATGAGAGTCCCTACCTTTCCAAAACCTCCTCAGAGAGAGACGACCCAGAAAGAGCTCGATTTTGGAAAGCATTGCATGTTTCACAACATTACCGGTCACAACACCAATGAATGCAGGCACCTGCGCGATCTCATCGTCAGGCGAGGAGAACTTCCCGAGTACGTCAAGAAAAGCACACCGGCCATGCCGCCACAATCTTCTGTCCAAGCTCCTCAAGCCGGTCATCGAGCTCCAAGAAACGGAAAGGACCCTGAGCTCAGCACTCGCGACATCATCATCAATTAACAAGATTTAGATTTATTATTTTCAATGTATTTTGTAAAATGGATATGTTATTGTACACATGTACGGGGTTAGGATTTAGCTCTTAGGCATACTCTGGAATCAATAGTTGTCCGCTTAGGATTTATTTTCACTTCCCTATAATAGTACTAGCAACAATAAACTTTCTTTTGCAAATGTGGACTATGTTTGAATGATTTAAGTCAAGCGTGACTAACGCTCACCAACCCAAATATGGTCAGTGCTAAGCCATCATCCGTAATACACGATCAATGCATGTCACCATATTTAAACCTACTCCTTGAGCCGAGTATGGTCAGATTTCTTTAAGCCAAGTATGGATTATATTCGCCCCTTCTCTGAACTAAGTGCACTCTCCACTTGTTGAATTTCAAAGTGATCTCACATAGGTCGAGCATAATTAACACTTGCTATAAGCCGAGTATGGAAAATACTCGCCATCTCTGGAATCCGGGTATGGAAAATACTCTCTATCTCTATAAGCCGAGTATGGAAAACACTCGCCATCTCTGTAAGCCGAGTATGGATAATACTCGCCACCTCTCTAAGCCCAGTGTGATTGCTGCTCACCCATATCTTTAAACGGATTATGGTTAATACTCACCCAAACAAGACCAAAGCTTCTCTAGACCGAGAATGGCCCACACAGTCTCTGCAGGTGTTGAATCTAACGATCGACGTTAACAATTACTTTCTCGGCCTTAATACGGTCCTCGATGGTTGTCAGTTTTCTGACCTTAATACAATCCTCTTCGATCGTCGGTATTCTTGTCTTAATACAACCACCAGGATCGTCAGATTTCTAGCCTTAATATGGTTCAGCATAACCATCGATACCCACACATTGAATTTCGATACAAGGTTCAGAACACACCTCCTTTACCAAGAAAGATGTATTCTGAGCCGCAAAGTGTTAACCAACTTTTTGGCAAAAGCGGACGTGGTTCAAGAGATCGAAGCCCAATGTCAAGAAGCTCATTTTTCGGCATCGGTCGGTCGACTGATAGAACGACCTGTACTTCATAAAGTCTAGAAAAGATTTGGCCCAAGCTAATTTCCTTCGAGCAGCGGTGACTTGTGCCCCGGCACAATCGCTCTCCTAAACTAACCAGTTCAAGCGCTTCCTTAATATTCAGATCGACCAGATATCTCCTGATCTATGTGGAAATATTCGTCTGAGTCGTTCAATACTCGGCTCGATTCTCAAGGCAATAAAAGTGGCCAACCACTTTCGAACAAAGCTCTACTTTTGATACATCTCATCTCGAGTGCCACGTAAGCTATGATTTTCGAGGATATTATTAATCAACAGTAGACCGGGTTCCACAACCGCAAATACTACAAATAATCAGGCTCCACATGTCCGAGCTTCGCAAAAGAGGCGAGCCATGTAGCGGCCCACTAAGTCCACTTCTTCACATATAAATACCTCCATGCTAAAAATTGAAAAGGACTTTTCAGACGCTCTTTTCTCCACTTAAGGCTTCCGATTCTAAGCTTTCCACATGACTAACTCCAAAAGAAATAGCCAACTCTCCTTCTTTCTTCAAATAGAAAAATTGTTATACTTGTAATCAAAAGTAAATCGATACATATAAAGTGGACATAAGCACCATCTTTGCTAGACCAGTATAAAAAGTCTTACTCCTTCCCTGTTTTCTTTACTTTATTGCATTTTATGATTGTTATGCGTGTGCTCTCCACACGATTGGGGGTTGATTGTCACTAGTGACCAACTTTGGACGTCAACAGTTTTCAAATGGACAAAACCTTTTTGGGCAAGAAAGGTTTTAATTTTGTTTCCAGTTTTTGGCAATAACTTTTTGGGGTAAAAAACACAAAATCAATTCAGTCTCCTTTTTAGAAATACGTCTACAAAACAAATGTTTTTGTTTCCAGTTTTGAGCAATTAAATTTGGCAAACATAAATAAGAAAAGCATTTTTAGGGCAAGAACAATTCACAATTTTTCATCAAAGAAATCGAAGAACCATTTCTGGAAAGTAATCGAATTCACAATGCAAAATCTTTCCAGGAGTTCACATGTGAATTTGTTTTCAGGCAACGAATCATTTCTGGCTTCACAGCAATTTAAATCACTCAAAATCACGGCAAAAAACAGATTTATTTATTTCCAGGAAATCACATGAATAAATCTCGGCATTCTTTTTATTTTGGGCATGTGATTTATCAATACTGTGATAATCATGCAAGCAATTTCAAAGCCGAGGGATTCAATTTAATCAAGGCAACAAATCAATTGAGCAATCACGCGTAAACAAAAGGGGATTCACGACCATGTTTATCAATCACGCAACAAGCAAAATCAGGGCAAGCCAAATAAATGAAATCAGAGAAATTGGGATTTAAGAATCCTATTTAAAATCACCCAATTCATCATCTGCATTTTGGACCGAAGTCGAGCAAAGAAATAAAATAAAAAGACAAAAATTGCATACCATCTAATCATGAAAGAGCTCGACACAGAGGCAACCGCGAGCATAAAATTGAGGAAAGCATCGACGAAAGTTATTCATTCGAAATGACATCTCAGATTCAAACCCTAGTTTCTACGATTGAAGCCGTCGCCATTTTTATTTCCCAGAGGAAAAGAGTAATCAGGGCGAACAAATGACAATGCAAATGAAAGGAAAGGGACTGACATTGTTTATTTTGAGAAAAAGGGGTTTTTAATCTTGTTGTATTTTAAGTATTTTTGTTTTTTTATTTCTTTTGTAAATCGTTCTTTTATTTTCTAGTTTTTTCTGTAAAAACTAAGATTTACAAGTAATAGGATTTTAACTAGGGATTACTAGCTACGGGTTTGTAGCTAGGGGAAAATCTGATCTTGGTGACAAAGATCAGTCTGGGCTTTTGAGTGTAGGATTAGAATAGGAGCAGGGGTTGCAATATTACAGGGTTTTGTATGTAGGATCTGTTTTAATACCTAGTAAAAATCTTGGAAATGCAGCAGTAGGTAGGGTTTGCCGAAGCTGGGTAAAATCTGTGTTATTTATTTTCTACATTAATTTACTCTATCGAGATCTGAATTGTGATATTTTTAATATCTCGAATTAATCCAATAAACCTTATTCACCCCCTTCAAGGGTTTATCTTGATCCAACATTCTTTTCTTTACTGCTTTTACCTATTATTTGCATCTGTGCCCGATTTTACGACTGATTCATAACTATGATTTGCATTTTATTTTTTAAATTCAAAATGATTTTAAATATTTCATAAATTAAATTTAACATTATTCACCCCCTCTAGTGTTAAGTTAGCCTTAAGATCCGTGATTCGCATTTCCCTACATGCTTTCTTCCAACTACAACATTTTCCAACCGCATATACTTTTCCATCTCATAGAACAAGATCTGCAAAGTAGCTGGTTTCTCCTTATTTAATTTTTGGTTTAACTTTATATTAGGATGAACTTTACTACATAACGCCATAAGAGTCAAATGTTCACCCACAGTTTGGGTGCTAGCAACTACAACATTAAAGCGTATGTGGTACTGCCAAAAGATCTTACCCTCTTGTTCTTCACATCCACCAATAAACATGAGTCCTTTGAGTGATCTATATAAACTCAAAATTTGAGGACAAATTTCTCCATTGACATTTCCCAAGAGTGTATTATACCAATGGAAAATGGTAGAACTACATGATCGCCAAGTCTGAATGAAAGAGAGGAAAACACTTGCATAAAACTTTGACAATTGCTCCACTCATCACCATGTATTAGGTATATCATTGTCAGTGCACCATTGGATCAGTTTGGATTTGATAGGATGCATAACGTGCATTTAGAAATTCATAATATTCCTAACAATTTGCATATCTATAAAGAACAAGCACTAAACTCTTACTCGAATCCATTGTTCTATATGCTTACAACATACACATTACCTTATGATTCCAGGCATTCAATCCTTTTGCTCGGGAATAGTAGAGTCGAGTGGCCTCTCACATTTTGGTGAAAAACACTTTTCATTTCTATTATGGCTGGTTTTCTTGCGATCTTGTTTACCTTCCATACCTCTAGACCTTTTGCAATGATTAACTTGTCTTCCTTTAGTTGCCATCTCCATCAATATGAGGGAGCGCTTCTCAGATCATAGAGGTCAAACCATTGCCACCTTTGGTTCATTACCTCCCTTGGTCGGGTTGGTATTGAATTGGTCTTCGAGTTCGAAGTCTAGCCGAATTATCCCATGCTCTACCTCCTCAAAGCTTTCTTTTCCTATCCTCTTGTTCTCCTTAATTATCATCTTAGTGTGACCTCCTCACTCTTCTAAAAACACTAGATCTGGTTTTTTCCCTTGTCTTCATGTTGTGTAAGACTGGTTGTGTTTTCCCTAAGAATGTCATAATTTGGTCCACAACAGCTTGTTGTTGGGCAACAATTCAGTTATCAATTCACTAAAACTCTGTCTAAGTTACGCATAGCGATGGTGTATACTGCTAGACTATTGGAGGAATGAATATCAAGCTCTATAGCAGTGCTGATGGCACCTCTACTGATACTTCTACCCTTGCTCTTAGATTTAGGAGGCATTTTGAGAAGAATCTGTCATTGAAAGCATAAAAAAATATTTTCATAAAAATTAGACAAACACCCCCAATCGAATTGACAAAATCAAATGTAAAAGAAATATGATGCTGGAAAAGTAAGAAGATATATATTGATAGTAATTCTACTATAACATTCCTACGTCTATTGCATATTTTTGTTGCTTGTTATATATTTGGGCATTTACATGAATCTGTGTAGTTAAAGCGTTTAACAGTTCTATAGCACTGGAGGTGAAAAAAGGTATAGCGGGGTAAAGTGGAGAAGTACCGAGGACATAGCATAAGCACGAAAGGTTCATTGGATGTTAAAACCAAATATTTTAAACTAATTAATCATCATTCTCACATTATGTGTGTAGACAAAACCAATATTAATTAATCATATATAACTAAACCAAAGAATATCATGGTTATACACTAGATATGATGACTTTTATAGATATCTATAATAAATTAGACACTTATGCATTAAAATTAGCTATGAACACTAACTTTATTGATCTTTTTATAAAGATAACTAGTCAAATCAAGCTATACATTAATATTGCTAAAGCGGATGATAAAAATCCTTGATTTAGCAGATGCAGCGGAAAATAGAGGGGATAAATGGGAATCTACTGTTCATCAGCGCTGAATTGAAATAACATAGTGGTTAAAGAGCGCTACGAGCTATAACAGATATTTTGCGAGGATTTAACTGCATATACATTAACTTAAACATGGATTATAATGGTTTTGTGATTAATATTGAAATCCCAACATTTGGTTTGGTGTTCCCATGTTGTTAGAGTTTATGGTTCCATAAAACTATCCTTATAGTTGCTAAGTGCTTGGGTATTTCTAAGAGTATGCAGGTGATTCAGTTATTCTTGAGGATTATGTAGTTTCTTTGTATAGCTCAATTGGGCATTTTCCATGTATGAAAGATGTGAATGCCAATTCCCAAATATATTTAAATTTCATTTCATATATAACCTAGTAGGTTAGGTGGGAAAGTTCCATTCGATGCTGATTGGTTCGCTCGATGTACTTAAATGCCTTGTTGACCAGGACCTCTGGTGTACATTTGTTATTCCGCCATGCATCTTTATGCCTTGGTTCGGTCTTTGCATCTCTATGCATTGGTTCAGTATTTGACCTACCATATAGGAAATTCTATCTAGTGCTTTGGGTATTGAACATGATTTTTTTATTCTATACCATGGGATGTTGAAAATGATTTCTTATTCGATACCAAAGGCACCGAATATGATTTCTTATTTGGTATTTTGGTTACCAAATAGGGGTGGGAGTTTCCATTTCCAACTTTTATATCCCTTTCAGTTTCCTTATGTCTTGCCATCTTCGCTCTCTCGATCACTTCCCAAGTCTAGATTATATAGGTTATTGCAAGTTTTTTCAAAAAAAATTGTCAGTTATTATCTCATACAAAAAGGAGGGGGTCTGGGGAGGTGAAACCCCTTATGTGGGGATACGAGGGCAATTCCCCCGCCAATGATGTTCAAGTTGGTAGCTCATGTTGTGAGAATCCATAAGCAGTGCCCCCAACAGAGTGTGGGGAAGCGTCCTATCCTGAAATGGTACTTGGTACATTTTTTTACTATTTAATTTTAATTCAAAATGGTAACAGTAACATCATGATTGTTCAGACCAAAAAAGCACCCATTGACGAGCATACATCTCATTCTTTCTATAAATTCACATCCTACATTAACATAAAGAATTACTTTCTTATGTTTGAGATGCTCAAATAAGCATCATTAGTTAAACTTCTGAGTGCTCTTTTGATCTCTGCGAGTAATCACTACTTGTATAAATGATCTCCATTATATCCTGAAAGAAAGTTTTCAATCAACCCATTGTGATAAAGAGAGGTGAAAACATTTTTGAAAGACAATGATTCATTTGTGCCTTAAAGTTATTAATCTAATATGATTGCTAACGAAATTGCCTACAATAGCAATGCTCATATTTTTCCCTCCTTTAATTTTGGACCTTCCATCAAATCACATGAAATAATTACTCGGTTTGGAAATAGGATCAAGGCTAGCCCTATTAACATCTGAAATTTTCCCTTTCATCCTAGTTTATATGCACAAAAATCACACATCAAATCCCATTATTTTATTTTGTCCTCTCGCTTTATTTATTTCATAGTTAACCTTCTTTTTTCAATTTCAGTACGACGACACTTGTTATAATACAAATTACATTATAAGCAATATTTTATATGAATCTGCATATACATGGCCCATGATATTATCCATTTCAACTACGCTTCAAGTGAGCATGGTTGTTTTCTTGCTCGTTCTGATCTTAGTTTTCTACACTATCTCCAAACCTTTTTTTGTTTATAAAAATTTCACTCTCATATTGAATATTGAATATGATTTATACACTTTCATTGTTCTAACGAGTGTGAATTCCTACAGAATGATTTGTAACCGAGTCTATAACCATTTCTCTCAGTTGGCGGAATCTATTAAGTAACAGTAAAACAGAACTTTTTAAAGCTCTCTCCTTAATTGTAGGAGTTTTCTCTCTTCTCCTTCATTCTCTCCGTTTTCTACAGATATTTTATTTTTAAATTACTAATTTACTATTTCTCTCACATTATTTTACCTCTTATGTTATTTTACATTTTGATATAGACATTTTAAAGTTTACACAAATATTTATTAATAGTTAGCTCTTAACATTTTGTATTTAATTCCACATATTTAAATTGATTACAGAACACAAAATTTAGTTAAATTATTAAAAAATGACAAAATTATGTTTTTGGTCCAAATACATACACTTTGAATTTTTTATGATCATTTTTAAATCTCTGTTAATTCATTTTTAATATTTTACATTTAGTACTACATTTTACTATTAATTACGTAATATTAAAACTATTTAAATAATTTTAGCAAATAATTATTTATTCATTCTCCTAATAAATCACATCAAGATATAACACATTCATATTAACAAAAAAAATCCAAATATATAAATATGTCAATCACATAACATAAATGTACACATAAGTAACAACCATAAGTTTAAAACTTAACTCATTTACATCAATATATTTACCGTATTACATATAATATTAATGTCAAACAGTTACGTTTTAAAATTTATTTAGTTATTTACAAAACACTGCACACAATCACTAAACGTTGTACATTTAAGTCAATATGTTTGAATTAATTATGTGATTTTAAATTTAACAATTGAATTCAATCAATAAATATTGTTATTTCATCTAATAAACGCTAAGTGCGATGTTTTAAAAAGTATATCATGTTCATATCAACAAAAAATGGTAATTTTTTTCTTTCAAATATAAAGTTAAATAAGTCATATAGTTCAGATAACATATGTAAACAATAATATGAAATTTAATATATTATTCACTTATCTTAATAAATTTATTGTAAATTGAAGAAAACAATTTCCGCTTTGAATACCTGTATTTTAACATTTCTACAATGATTTGTTGAACCTCCTCAATTCTTTCGTGGCATTTTATATTTTAATTCATATATTTAAACTACACATGGAATCTTTTTTTTGGCATAGCCGACCGGTTTTTATAGTGTTATGTAACACTTATTATTATAACAAACAATAATTACAATAGTTACAGGAGTGTGGCAGTTTGCTAGACTACTAAGTGGATCATCCACTGCCTACGACATTTATTGTGGGTCATCCATAAAATCTGTCCTAGATTACAGTATAGGAGAATGCCAGTTTACAAGACTACTAGAAAAATAACTCCACGTTGGGAGAAATATAAACAACTTTCATACTTCAAAATGAAGTGAGATTACATAATATATTACATAAGGTAAACAAAGACTTAATACAAATACAGAAAACATAAAGTTCGTAGACTATATAGGAACATAATTTATGCACAGATACCCAAGAGATGTGACATGGCAGACACATTACATGTTTCTTCTGACCATACTGTATAGCATGTCCAACAGCCTAATTAGAGAGGGCTTTCCATCAAGATGTGGCATAACTTCACCATGGTTGTGAGCATAATACAAGGAAGAATAGTAAAAGCTCCGACACCCCAAACCCATTAGCTCCTCCATAGCCGAGGCTATCGCTAAAGAGCAAGTCAGGATGCAGAACAGTAAACATTAAAACAAGACCATGTCAAGACTGCTCAGGCATGATACAACATAACACTCAAAAACCCAAGAAAAGTGCCATACTCTAACTCCAACCATCCAAAAACCATCAAGCTACAGGTTTCAAGTGTAATGACCCGCATTTATACTCACTTCAAACCAACAAAAATCCGAACCCACATTGATTCAATGCAAGTAAAAATACGTTTCATTAGGGTTCATCGAAGCAAAACACAATGAATACAAAACTCACAGCGGAACAAATAAAATATAATATGAAAATATCATTGCAGCAGAAATTTTTTTGAAACAAAAACACTTTAAAATAAAAGTCTTATTTTGCATACCTTTGTCGTCTTAACCTGATATACTGATAATATAGTACGTCCGGCCTTCATATGAAGCCTTGATTCTCTATGGAACTTCAGGTCTTCAAGCTTTCATCCTGGAACACTCGCTCGAATCTGACCCGAGCGATGAACACTTAGGTCAGGCTTGGGTTATATCGGTTATGAAATAACGTAATCAAACCTAGCCATAGCGACCATAACCAAACACAACAACCATTCATCCATAGTAA
This sequence comes from Allium sativum, assembly GCA_030737875.1. Classification (NCBI taxonomy): domain Eukaryota; kingdom Viridiplantae; phylum Streptophyta; class Magnoliopsida; order Asparagales; family Amaryllidaceae; genus Allium; species Allium sativum. The sequence continues at coordinate 400,674,025 of CM060922.1, read as the reverse complement.
CCATAAACCAAGTTTGAAAACATGACTTTTAGAAAAATGAACGATTACAATCCCCAGGTCCCATCGCACAATGCAAGAGCAAGCCGAGGGATGGGGTTTTGCCTTATAATCACAAAACAGGGTTGATATAATTTAAACAAAACATTTCATATTATAATAATGTCTAGGGTGTGGAAAAAATCCTTCCGAAAATAACTTATAAATCTTAGCTCGCATAGTGTCCCACACCGCTATGTTGGCTACATAGGTATACAACTGAAAATCGTAAAAGGGTTCATATTAGAGTTTGGATTCCATCATGATGGTTACCAATTCGAATGATCTTTAGGGCATTCAGCGGATACAATGTTTGTACACAACACCGCACCCATTTTCTCAGGTTAGCGGAATTTAATCCCTACAACCTATCAGTAGGCAGGCCACCACACATACTAGGTCGACCGAATCTATGCAAAACATAAAGTCATGCTGATCTGACGATTAGCATACCATCATACCGAGGTGTGAGGCTATCACGAGGTCCCATCATACGCAAAGCTACACATTTAAGTCGTGCTTTGACCATCACCACAAAGCCCTGCTTTTCAATAAAAGCCCCGACCATTGCTCAGCACTTAGCATGCCCCATGGTCATTCCATGTCAGACAAGCCATCCATCCACAAGTCCGTTCCGGGAATAGGAACCAAATTGAAGGCACTTGATTCCACGTCCCCGCCTGAGAGTGCAAGTCCTTGCAATCTGATACGCTTCAAGTATGGTCAGAAAATGTTGTTACTTTAACCTCTTGAGGAGCGACCTCGAGGCATCAACAAGCTATCCATCCGATGTAAAGAATACTGGTCTTCAACCGTTATCATTGAGAACTTATTCCTTTCACGTCGTATAATTATTCGAAATGAGTAAAACCCCGACCTTACCAAATAATTAGCGCATCTTTTAAAATCAATCGGTTTACAGGATCTCATGAACCTCGTCCCATTCTTTTATTCAATTCATACGTTAAAACTATTTTAAGTTTTAAGACACCAAAACTCTTAATATCTATCTCATGGAGCAAAACTAGTAATACTCCATTTTTAATCATCTTATGTTTTGGTAATTTTAATTACCTTTCAAATCCTATTCCTTCAAATCTTGTTTAAAGATTTCAGATCAATTATTCTGATTACTCAACTTCAAATTCCAAGTTAAATCTTTCCAGTAATCCTTATCGATTATTCGCCATTTGCCTCATGTAAAAACATGTTCATTCCTTTCCCAAAAATCTTTATAAATAAAGATTTTATTTTCTTAACTTGGAAAATTTTCTTACCTTTCCATGGGCTAAAGAGCAATGTTATTGAAGGCATCATTCACAATAAACCAAAAATCATATTTCCTTTTATATTGGAATCTCTATAGAATCATATTGGTTTATAATCGATATAAACCTCCATATCTAACAAATACTATAAGCGAGATAACGACATAGCCTTTTAAATCCCTCGAATAGTCTAAGTCATCATCCAGGAGACTTATCTCAGTCAATAACCAATCTGGTTTCTATTCAATTTCAATTTCAATTTAATTAAATAGATTGGAAACTTGGATTCTAATTTACCCTTATTAATAATCTCATTTATTAATAAATAAACCCCTTTATGTTTAAATGAAGATCTTATTAAATGTTTAGTTTGGATTATATTGATGTCGACAGCTGAACTATTCATGAATTGCAGATACACAATGGTTTCATCTGGGTTCACCAAAAAATATCCATATCAATAGGAAGCCGCTTCCCCACGAATTGGATAGATCAAATGAAGACACCTTTATATTTAAATAAAAGTCTTATTAAAAGTCAAAAGTAGTTGCCAAATAACTCACTTTAACATGATTCATTTTTATCTTAGAAAATATAAATATATTTGGTCCAAAACACTTTCAAATCATTTAATATGATTAATAAAGATTTTCCATATTTTTATATAATTTATAAACACCTTTTTACGAAAAATTTGAATTTGGCACTTGAACAACCGAAACCGGATTTTCCAGTCAAACTGGTTTATACTTATAGGAAAATCGGACCATTGAAAAATGTTTCTTCTTCTTTTGTTGGAAAGATATTCAAATTTCAGACAAAACATGATGTGTTTCAAGAAAATCCGACGATTATATCTCCCGTAATTTAAATTTCAAATTTCGGATCGAAATTCGCGAACTATCGCTACGCGACGAGTCCTATTCGAACATAAAAGCGACTTATTATTAAAATTGAGTCAAAATACTTCGAAATAAGTTCAATAATTATTCAAGCCATATTAAATAACTTTTGGAATTCAATTTCCATACTTTTGACCTTTAGATCAATTATTCCACATTTAAATATTTAAATTAATATTTAAATCATTAAAATAATATTATTCTTCAAAAAAGATTATTAAAGTCTCAAAATTGGTTGATGCCCATTATAAAAATAAGTAAGAACATTGAAACCATAATTTCGCAAAACCAAGTCCGTTTGTTAGGCAAACATAACTTCAGTTTACTATTCATCGTAAAAACCGATTTACTATTCGTTTCAATATTTGATAAGCCATAACTTGTTCTTAACTTCTTCAAAACCAGTCCGTTCTTTTGCAAAAGTTCATTGTTATGAACTCAATTTCATTTCCGAAAAGTATTGGAACTTAAATTCAAACTTTAATTTTCCTCAATTATTTAATTATTAAAATAATCATTTAAAATCCAATTTCTGGAATGAGACTCATTCAATTCCTTTATAACCCGAGAATTTGGGTATATACAAACATCCAATAAACATAAACAAAATGTCATGTGTCTAACGAGTTGCAACCAAACTCGTTAGTTATTTAACCATATATGTTAGGGTCAATTTGTTTTCAATATTTCCCGAAAATTTTGCCAAAACCTCCCCTATATGGGAGCATCGATACAACCACGTACACTATTGCCTTAAAAGGCCATCCAAATCGAATATCAAACCAAATGGTGTTCATAACCATTGGTCAACCCAATCCAAATATCAGACACTATAAAATCTGCAAAACAACCACATACATAATTTAGTGAACACTTAGGACTAGTGTGGGCCATCATTCCAATACCCTATGTAGGAGTTTACTAATAAATAGCAATCCGTGTAATAAACACATGGGATTAGTGTAATTTCATCCCACGACCTGTGTAGGGTTTCCAAATATCAAACATTTCAAGCTACACAACAACATGCATGAAATCATCTCACACAAACAAATACCACAAGCAAATGTGAGTGGATAAACCATTCACCATCCTAGTAGGTTCGTTCAATTCCTTCATTGTAGGACCATCACAGCTTTGCGCACTCTCTTGAATGTTTAGCAACCTAACCATTAAGAGTTATAATTAACATTAGCCCCTGTAATATTAATACCTTTTCTAATTAACATGAATATACTTTTAAATTTATATTGATTTCCAAATATAACTATATTCATACAAAGAATACCTTCGTACATGGATTTAACCACCTTAAATTCATGATTACAATTTTCAAAGTTCCTTATAGCTTCCATAATATTACACTTAATTTTGTTAATCACTTAAATAGGTAATTAACTTATTACCTTTAGGATTTTCATTCCTAACTCAACTCCAATGACATCAGTACTTTACATAGGGATTAATTATCCTAAAATCATTTATTCTTTCACTTACAAATATTCACTTTTACTATTACCATTTCCTACTTCCATACACAACTTTGCTAATAGAATTTACTTTCTAACTTCAGGATCTAACTTCTAATCTCAAAAGATTCACATATAAACTTCATGGAAGTGATAATTTATTAACTACAACCTTAATCCATGAATATTCACCATAAATTTATTTAGGTTTTCTCTTTTAGGAATTTATACAAACATCTTGAGTGCATATTATTAAAACAAGTTTTAAACACTTTAAATCAAATTATTTCTCACCCCAGTAGCTTGCAGATCTTAGCTTAAGGTATATAAGTCCTTCCCTTAGCCTTTCCTTCCATTATCTTCTTCTTTTCCTTTAAAAATCCCTTTTTTATTTGATAAGGGGGAAAAACGTGAGCAACAAGTAGGATGTGGGAGGAGATTTTATAGAGGAGGAGGTGATTAAATGGAAGAGTTTGTTTCTCCTTTGCTTCTTCTCTCTTTTCCCTTTAATTTCTCCTTTGATTTTCTTCTTTATTTTCTTTAAATCACCATGATATTTTCATCTGGAAGGGAGGAGGAAAATTCTTTCATGAAAATGGATAGATAAGGATGGTATAGGATATATATAATAAAGGGCTATTGCATGGATGCTTGATACGTGGCTTGTGGATAAGCATGGAAGAATAAGTGGCCCATATTCATCTTTATCCTTAGGAATAGTAACTTGTGTTTTCTCAAGCACCTTCCGACCTCGTGTCGGAGTAACAAATGATAACGGTTTTCTGAAATTCTTCAACCGTAAGGTCTGGTTTCTAATGTACTTCAATCCTATGTGTTCAAATATAAAATCTGAGTTTGTTTTCATTTCCAAATAATTTATTTTAGTTTTGTTTTGTGAATAACTTTTTATATTCGATAAGGAATTTTATCAGACTTTACACATAGCTAATATCCTACGTTTAGAATTTTCGTGATAGGTCTCAGGTTCCTGTTTTTCTCTTAGCACTATCAAATTCCAGTTACCATCAAAATTTAGTTCAAATTTTGGCTTTTTATTTTTCCTTTTCGACATATGGATGTCATTTTATGCGAAACTTCCTTGAGTAATAAAATTCACTATTCTGGATCCAACGGAGGTGGTCTCACGATCTAGCGATATCGCATTCTCAAGATATCCTCAAAATCATCCGTTTTTAGTTCAAATTTTAACCTTTCAATCTTTAATCAATATTAAACGAATTTTGTTTTGGCCAGACTTGGCTGGTTACCTAATTTCATTATTTCGGATTCAATGGAACTAATTTCAGGGTCTGGAAATAAATATTTCTTATACTTCCTTTGTAAACATGCTATTTTTAGATTAAAACTCATTATTATAACCCTGTTCCAATTAATTTAACTATCCATTTACAATTTTATTTTGATTCTAATGAAAAAAGTTTAAATTGTTTCCAAATTTCCTGATTGTTACATTCTCCCTCACTTAAAAGATTTTATCCTCCTAATCGAAGACGGAACCAGAGATTGTCTACTCAACCTTGTTATAACAAAGTTTATCGAAAAGATACTATAATATTATATATATATATATCCATACATCCACACAACCATTCAAATACATACATCCGAGCAAACTTCCTTGTTTATATACATACATTCTCAAAATATTAGTTTTAATGTTAGGATAATATTACTAATTAAACGGCCATTTTATTCTGCCCTACTCCAGGATTCTTATCCTAGTTTGTCATTAAGTGGTAAACTTGATTTTCTTTATTACAGTACTTGACAGTATATCCTACTTCCCTACACCAAAAGCACCTTATCTCCACTCTGGGTTTCTTTTTCCTTTTTGGACAATTGTGGACATAATGTCGCTTCTGCTTACATCGGAAACAAGTTATGTCTTTTTGTACCGTTTCCTTGCTCTCCTTCTTTTTCTTGTTTTTCATTGGGCATAGGACTGCATAATGTCCCCCTTTATGGCATTTATAACAGCAAACACCTACAAATTTTCCTTTATTCTTATTTTTCCTGGAGTAGCTACGAATATACTTGCATAGGGCCAACCTATTTTCTTCTTCTATCTGCTCATAAATCCTTCTCGTTTGTTTTCGGGTCATCTTTCTAGGTTAACTCCAGATGGATCGCAGTTATCTATATCCTATAACATTAAATATTTTATCAAAAGAGTTTTATAATTTCTTAACAAATACCTCGACTGTCCAAAATCGTCGAGAATTCAAATTTATTAATTAATTATATTATCTCCAGCAATTAATTAATGGATTTAACAGCTACAAGGGATACCACTGATTCCACACACACTTGATCAAGTATATCCTACTTGATTTCACGGCTACAAAGGATACCACCGATTACCCGTCCTTGATTTCACGGCTACAAGGGATACCACCGATTACTTATACAACCCAAAAAATTACAAACAACCCTATAACTCTTCAATATCACTTGATTCAGAGAGTAACGAGCAGAGAGTAAGAAGAGAAGAAGTTTAACGAAAATAGAATTGAATTCGACAAAGTATAATTGTAGAAATCACAAAAATGAGAAAATATAATGGTGTAAAGAAAGGGAATGAAGAAGGAGAAGAAGAATGATAATAAAATTCGAAATCAGCCCTTATTTATAACGTTTGAAAGGTTGCAACGTTTTTGAACTGTCACAAATAGTGAAAAGACACTTTCTTTCAATTTTGAAAAAATGTAGTTATATGTCGACATATGATAAAATTTATGTCGACAAACTCTAGTTCAAAATTGATTTTTGAGCATTTTCAAGTGTTTTGATATATATATATATATATATATATATATATAATTCTGGAAATTCTTGAATTAAAACATAGTGTTATAAATGAATATTATAAAGTAGGAAATCATATGAAAACATAAACATAAACTATATAAACATATTTATAAAATTATAGAGTTAAAACTATATAAATATAAAAAGTATAAATATATAAAACTTATAAAACTTGAGTTTGAAATCAAAAGTAAAGTAAAGAAAATAAAATAGAGAAGATAAAGATTAAGGATAGAATTTGAAATCAGAAATTGAAAAATAGAATTTGAATTTAAATTTGAATTTGAACTTGGAGTGTTATTCAGAGTCTTACATAATCTAGACTCTATTACTATATTTATCTTGAACTCTTGGACTCTTGAAATCTTAAATACTCATGAGTCTTGAATCATCTCTGAATTCTGAATCTCAAATATCTTTAAACTGTACAGTCTTCAGCAATAATTCATGTATATGAATCCTGCAGATGTATATATACGTATATTCTAGAAAAAAGTGCTAGTATATATTTTATAATCAATTAATAATGAAATAAGGTTATTGTCATCAAAACTCCATTCAGCAACACACTTGTCCAAGGACACCACTGATCCTATCTTTGACAAGTCTATATTCCACAGAACCAAGGTTATCGCTTAACCTTAAGCTCCGATACCAACTGTAACGATCTGCATAGTTATTCACTTCAAACAGATAAAAATCCGAACCCACGTCGATTCAACGCAAGCTATAACAACCCGAAAAATCCAAACCAATTTAAAAAATTTATTTTGGCAATTTTAATGAATTTTGAATATTTAAAGTGAGTTATTTTAAATAATAACGACGAGAAATTTATTTTGAATAGAATTAGAACGTATATATTTATTTGAATCGATGTTAGAATATAAATATTTATTTTTAGTTATAAAAGGAATTGAAAATGGCGCGGTAGTTTGAAAATTCGATTTCAAATTTCAAATGAATGTACAAGAATCAAAATAAACCGGATTTTAGCGAAACCAAAAATATTAGAATCTATTTGAAAATATCTTTCCAATGAATCCGAAAAAGTGAAATTTCATGGCGCGAATAAAAAGTTATGTCCAGTTGAAAATTCAGAATAGTCGCTATGGAATTTTAGCCCTTAAAAATGGAAATTTTGCAGACGACCTCCGTTTTCGACGAAACCACTTTTGTTGGATCCGGGATGTCAAGTTATTGCTAGGTTCCAAAATTCATAATTTTTGGGGCCAATATGTGAGTGTGGCACAAGAAAACGTGTTTTGACAGTTCTAGTCAATTTGGATCGACCAGAAAATGACTATTTTTCAAACGGTCTCCAAATTTGATGAAATTAGTTTTTTAGGACCGTATCGTCAATACAAAGCTAGAAAATATTTTTCGGGAACTTTTAGAGTTAGTATGTGGCCCCAGTAAATTGAGATGTACGTTCAAAATTGAATATATAGATTTATATTTTAATTTTGATGAAAACTGATCGAAACGATTGAACTGGCTTACGAAACATATCTCATTATGTTGGGAATGGGGTAATTAGCTAGGAACGACAGTCGTTGGATCTCGTTTGGAGTTCAAAAATAAAAGTCAGCATTTTTGAAAAATAAAATAAATTATATATTCACTTATATCCCCCTACGCCCTTTCTCCCCCAAATTCAAAGCCCCCGTCATTTAGAAAAAAATCCGATTTCGTACCTTCACCCAACCCCAGATGTCGCCTCTATCAGTCGCCCCCTCCTCGACCTCTGCCCACCTCCGATGAAACCCCCCTCGCGTGCCGTTGCCTCAGCTCCACCCTCCGACCCTCCTTCTCCCCTTCCGCCGCTCCTCTCTCCTCTTTCTTCCTCAAAAAAAATAAAAAAAACCATCGCCCAAAACCGCGCCACCAACCATCGCGACCCCCGCCACCTCCTCTGCCGCTGCAGCACCCTCCCCGGCCGTCGGTTGCCCCTCCTCCCTCTTCGGTTAGCAAAAAGTTAGTTTTTTTATGCAAATAAAAATAGGATTTTTATATTAAAAAAAGATATGATTTTTCCCTATGAAAAGGAATAATTTTTATACGATAAAAAGGAATGATCTTTATATAAACAATTGAAAGTCTAGATTTTTTAATATTCGAAACTTCAGATTTTTAAACAATAGCAAGTTTAGATTTTTAATATAGGAAAGTTTGGATTTTTAAACAATATAAAGTTGAGATTTGTACAGATAAGAAGGTTTGATTTTTGGATTAAGGAAAGTCGGGATTTTATGATATGAATGACAATATTAAAAATATGATTTTTATATCATATAGATAATAAAAATTTGATCTTTATATATGTAGCAGTATGATAAAAATACGAATTTTATTATGTAGTTAGAGAAGTAAAAATGTGAATTTTATTGTTTGAATGACAATGTAAAAATGTGATTTTTATATATTCATTAGCGATAGAAAGACTTGATTTTTATCTATATAGTAGCAAAGTAAAAATACGATTTTTACCTATGTAGCGTTGTTATAAAAATATGGAATTATCTTTAGAAAGATAAAATTATAATTTTTAGCCTCTGTATGTTATTTATAAAATAATCATACAAAGAAATAATTATTGATTGGTTAAAACTATAATTTTTAACGTATGTATACTATATAGATCGACAATCAAAGCACGGCGGAGTGGAAACCCAAGGTGAGAACTTCTCACTTTGAATTTTATTTTCTAGTTAAAATATATACTAGGATGCAGACGGTGCTTAGCAACACCCGACACCCGTTGTCCACAGACCATGGACGACTTGTTTGTTTGTTTGGTAGTGTTATGAAAATTGATTGTGTGTTGTAGAATGGAATAAAATATTTTGTAGTTAAAAACATAATTTTTAATGTGCATATGAATAAATAAATATTTATAAATAAATTGGACGATTTGTTTATGAACACACATTCGACTGATATTGATCGGGACGATAAATTTTACACATCGCCCAACTGCACAAATAAATCTGTGTTTGTTGTTTGAAAAACCCACATGGTTATTGGGATGATATACGACATACACTAATCCCAATAATTAGTTGTATGTCGATCGATTGATTGACAGGCTGTTGTAAGCGTTGAATATTTATATTTGATGCTTATCCAGTGTAGAATGCACTTTGGATGATGGTTGACTGTGTTTGATTGTTGTTGTGTATATGTGGTGTATGAAATCCATATAATCACATTATATTGTAATTGACTGTGTCTGATTCCAGTTCAGAAATAAAGAATATTTTAAAATAATGAATATTTAAAAATAATATTCAGTAAAAGATCAAAATTTGATTTTGATGTCCAATTTGGGATGGACACGAATATATTTAAATATATATAGCCATGTTGATTAGATTAACTCCATTTTGACATGAACGATATTTATATTGATTTTATTCATTTTTATAATGAATATAGAAAAGGAATTGATTTCAAAATCTAATGTTTTGAAAATACTATCATTTATATATCGATGATATAGAATATTCAATTTTGATTTGAAATTGAATATGAAGTCGAAACCATTTTGAAAACGAATTTAAAATGATTTATAAAATACGTTTTAAAAGGAAATCGACGAAATATATATAATATATATTACATATATATATATATATAATGGCCTGAATAGAACGCGCCGCGCCACGACAGTTCGTGAATTTTGACCATTGACTTCGAACGGACATTACAGGAGATCCGACCGTCGGATTCTCCTAAAATTGGAACCGCTGGGTTCGTATCGAAAAGAGCTTTCTAACGAATATTAGGGATTTGAAATATAACAGTTGGATTTGGAATTATGTCCAAATCAATTTTGGAAAAGGTCGCTATAAGTGCAGTTCGATGGCCCTTTATGGAAATCGACTGTACGGGCTTTGATAAAATTATTAAAAATATCAATAATTAGTGTTAAATCATAAGAAATGATTTGGAAAGAATTGGGATGAAAAATTCTATATTTGAAAAGATTAAAATAATTTTTTATCGAAATGAACTAGTTATGAACTAGAATTATAATCCAATATTTTTAAAATAAATAAATTGGATTTGAAATTGTTTTAAAAATAACCAGAATATCCAATATATATATTGGAAATGGATTTGGATCGAAATTGCCTTCGGAATATTTCGATGTTGGATTTTGTGATTATACAGATATTATTATGGAAATTTGAAAGATATAATTATATCGTTATTTCCAATACGATATTTGTTGTGGTTGTAGTATTTGATATTGAATATAAGTCGATGTATTTTCTATTCAGAGCCTTGTATTTAATAACAAATGGGATTTTGGGTTTGTCGTGAACGGTGTCTTCACTAACACTGTTCTTAAACCCAGTTAAATTAAGAAAATTAGAAACCGACTGGAGATTAGTTAAGTTGAATGGTTTCTTGGGTATTGATCTGATGTTGGTTTTGGCCTTCAGGGTTAATACTTAGGGAATTGTTCTCTTACTAATTTACAGTTAGACACTGATGGAAGGTGAATTGGGTTTATTATGAACTTTGTTTTTAATGACATTCATTCTTTAACCCGATTTACGGTGAAATGTGATTTGGAATGTATAAATCTTTTTATTAAGATTTAACAAGAATTTTCCAAAGTAAAATTTTCCAATTTAATATATACTAAATTGGAGTTGAATGGAATATGATTTGATAATATTCGAAATGAAATTCTATGGAGGAAGACTGTTAATACATATGGAATTTAAAAGGCGTTGCCGATATCCCATTTATATTATTGGTCAGATACGGAAATTGATATCGATTATATATTGATTTGTTCTTCCATGAAGATTACATAATTAGTGGAATGTGATTTGGGTTTGTTGTGAATGGTAACTTTAATAATATTGTTCTTAGACCCAATGGAATTAAGAAAATTAGAAACTAACTGGGGATTAGTTAAGTTATATGGTTTCCTGGGTATTGATCTGATGTTGGTTTCGGCCTTCGGGGTTAATACTTAGGGAATCGTTCACTTGCTAATTTACGGTTAAAGCTGATGGAATGGAATGTGATTTTGGGTTTATCGTGAACTGTGTTTTAAATGACTTTGGTTCTTTAACTCAGTTAAAGGCAGGATATGATTTCCCAAGTTAAACAATCGTTAATATTGATTTTTGGGAAGATTAAAACCAAGTGGAGTTTTAATGCATCTTTAATTAGATAAAGAATAAATTTAAAGAATTTATCTTTGATAAAATTAATGGGAACCTTTCCCAAAGTATATGAATATTTGGATAAAGAAATATTCTGGATTGAAATGAGGCGTATGTTGTGTTTTTATAGCATTTGTTTATTATATACGCGAGTTATTCAGAAAGACCGGGTTTATCCCATTCTGAATAACTGATTCGACGATGTGTAGAGGATGAAGACACTGGTTGAAGACCGGAGGTCTTCACATCGTTTGGATGATAATTGATGTCTTAAATGGGTTGTACACCCAAGGCGAGGTAATAAGTGGTGATCGTCCAGACGTACTTGGAGATCGACGGACATGCGAGGGTCTCTTCCCTGTATTGGACATACGGGGGAGGAATAAGGTGCCTCCGGTTTAGTTCAGACCCAGAATGGACTTGTAAATGGATGTGTGTCTAACATCGGATTTCATTCTGTGTCATTGATAGACATCGGTTGCATAGCGTGAATTGCCTGTGTGGCATGCTGAGATGCAAATGATCAAGGCTTCTGCTGAAAAGCAAAGTCTTGTGGTTGATGATCAAAGCATGGCTTTGATATAGCGTAGCTTTGTGTAGCATTGATTCGCGAGCCTCACACCCCGGTGTGAACCAGAAACGGGAGAGGACCTCAGGGAGGGCATGTGTTTCCTTCTAGCTGGAGTGGTGTCAGCGTTTTGCACGCCCTGGCATTTTACCTATGTGATGATGGATAGAAGGCGACTCGGCTGTATCGGTTGATCCGGGACAGATGGTGTCATTTGGCTCATTTACGCCCCATAGGGTGGGGAAACGTAGTGTTTAGGGATTTTAATCCACATCGAGTGGACAGGCCCTGACAATCCAAAGGTCACTCGAGCTCTGACCTGAGACATGGGCTAAATTGTCTTGAAGCGGTAAGGACGATCCCTTGCCTTGGTTCATAGATGGAAATCCAACTTCCAACACGACATTTTGCGGTTTTAATTGTAAACCTATATATGGCGACATAGTGGTATAGGGCACTTATGCCGTCTATGATTGATACTTATGATTGAAATTGTTTTGACACTATACACTTATAGTAATAATAAAACATGAAATTTTACATACCAAGCATTCTTGGCTATTATAAGGTAAAAACTCTATCATCCGGCTTGCGTTGCATTGTGCGATGGGACCTGAGTCTTATAATAGCTTCATTGTTCTTTATTTAGCATTGCGCTGTTTGTTTTATGCATTGGTATTCTTGGGAGGAAACCCGTTCCGTGTTATACGGCGCGTTCCCTTGATTTACCGAACTTTAAAATAAATATTAATAACTATTTTAGTTCTCACACCAGTCACATGACTGACCTGGAGATTATTGTTTTAGCCTAAACTCTGGATGCCCTTAATTTCCACACGGGCAGCTAGTAGTTGGGTTTTGCAGATTTATATTCATAGGATCCTGGTTTACAGCTGGAATGATATTCGGAAAGCTCTGTATTCGTATATTCTTTTCAGTTGTGTTTTGTATTATTTTCCGTTGCATTGTAACTTGTAAATCTCTGATATTTATCGAATGTATGATATTTATTCATACTCTGCTATATTCTTGTAATCTGATGGAATTGTTGAAATAAGCAATGAAATGTTCTTCTGTTTGTGTTCTGATGTGGCTTGTCCTCAAAGCAATCCGTGCTTACCTTCGTGGGGAAGTTTGGGTCGTCTCAGTTTGGTATCAGAGCTTTGGTTTATAAAGCTCGGAGAACAAGACACATTAGAACCAAACGAAAGAATTCATCAGAAATTGGATTAGTAATATCCAATAGGAATGACTCGTTAGAGATAGGATCAGTAGTATCCTAGAACGAGTGTGAAGAATGTATTTTTGAAAATGAAAACTATTTTGTTTTGAAAATTTAAACCTGTTTATACGTATTTGAATATTTATTTTAAATCGATTTGGACAGTCAAGTATATAGAGAATTTAATAAACGTCTGATCCACGTGTATTTGAAGCCTCGAATATATTCGATAGACATAGAATCACACTTTAGTCGCCCAGAGACAATCCTGATGATTACTATCGTATCATCAGTATTTGTGTTCGAGTTTCGAAAGTGGGATGTTTATATATTTTCATTAGACTGGTGTGAGAACCAAAATATAGTTAGAATATATTGTTGTAATTTGGCACCAAAAATGTGATTTTTGACAATATATCAAAGTTATGAATTTGAAAAGCTAATCAACTAATTGATTGATGATTGTGGTGTGTGATTATTTATTTAAATCAACATATAGATGTAAGGTAAATTTAGGCCAAATTGAACCAATATTGAAATACATAGAAAATTGTTTGAAATTGCATGCATATACATGTGTATCCATTGAACAGGTCATTGCAAGGAGGCTAGAGCAGAAGAATAAAATTGTTTGCCCGACAAATAGGTACATGTTTATTGTATTTCTTGGGGTTTTTGATGATTTTGTGAGCCGATTGGCTGTTTCTTTTTCTTTTTGGATTGGAAAGGCCTTTATGGCAATTTCAGGATTTTCCCGGTGCTCCCGTACAGGGGAGGTTATGGCGAAATTTTTCGAAAATTTAGAGGTGTTAGCCAATTTTTGAAAAATTTGAAAAGTTCTTAGAAACTGAAAAGTTCAAGAACTTAAGCCATAATGAAAATAATGAAAGTTGAGTTGGTTTGTAAAACAACTTTCAGCTTCGTTCCTTTTCGAGGACGAAAAGATTTTAAGTGGGGGAGATTGTAACAACCCAGAAAATCCGAACCAATTTAAAATTTTTATTTTGTTAATTTTAGTGAATTTGGAAAATTTAAAATGGATTATTTTAAAAAATAATGACGAGAAATTTATTTTGCATAGAATTAGAACGTATATATTTATTTGAATTGATGTTAGAATATAAATATTTATTTTTAATTATAAAAAGAATTGAAAATGGTGCGGTAGTTTGAAAATTTGATTTCAAATTTCAATTGAATGTACAGGATTCAAAATAAACCGGATTTTAGCGAAACCAAAAATATTAGAATCTATTTGAAAATATCTTTCCAATGAATCTGAAAAATTAAAATTTCATAGCGGGAATAAAAAATTATGTCCAGTTGAAAATTCAGAATAGTCGCTACAGAATTTTGGCCCTTAAAAATGGAAATTTTGCAAATGACCTTCGTTTTCAACGAAACCACTTTTGTTGGATCCGGGATGTCAAGTTATTGCTAGATTCCAAAATTCCTAATTTTTGGGGCCAATATGTGAGCGTGGCAAAGGAAAACGTGTTTTGACAGTTTCAGTCAATTTGGATCGACTAGAAAATGGCCATTTTTCAAATGGTCTCCAAATTTGACGAAATTAGTTTTGTTAGGACCGTATCGTCAATACGAAGGTAGAAAATATTTTTCAGGAATTTTTAGAGTTAGTATGTGACCCCAGTAAATTGAAATGTACGTTTAAAATTGAATATATAGATTTATATTTTAATTTTGATGAAAATGATTGAAACGATCGAACTGGCTTACGAAACATATCCCATTGTGTTTGGAATGGGGTTATTAGCTAGGGACGACAGTCGTTGGATCTCGTTTGGAGTTCAAAAATAAAAGTCAACATTTTTAAAAAATAAAATAAATTATATATTCACTTATATCCCCCCCGTACCCCCTTTCTCCACTAAATTCAAAGCCCCCTTCATCTAGAAAAAACCCGATTTTGTCCCTCTACCCAACCCTAGTCGCTGCCTTATCAGTCGCCCCTCCCTCGACCTCCGCCCGCCTCCGACGAACCCCCCCCCCCCCTGCCCCACGCGCGTCGCCGCCTCAGCTCCACCCTCCGACCCTCCTTCTCCCCTTCCGCCGCTCCTCTCTCCTATTTCTTCATAAAAAAAACCTATCGCCCAAAATCGCGCTACCGACCATCGCGACCCCCTGCCACCTCCTCTGCCACTGCAGCACCCTCCCCGGCCGTTGGTTGCCCCTCCTCCCTCTTCGGTTAGCAAAAAGTAAGTTTTTTATGTAAAAAAAAGATAGGATTTTTTCATATAAAAAGGAATTATTTTTATATGATAAAAAGGAATGATCTTTATATAAACAATTGAAAGTTTAGATTTTTAATATTTGAAAGTTCAGATTTTTAAACAATAGCAAGTTTAGAGTTTT
Source organism: Allium sativum (assembly GCA_030737875.1). Lineage (NCBI taxonomy): Eukaryota > Viridiplantae > Streptophyta > Magnoliopsida > Asparagales > Amaryllidaceae > Allium > Allium sativum. The sequence goes on along the minus strand of CM060922.1, from coordinate 400,658,169 downwards.
AATATAGGAAAGTTTGGATTTTTAAACAATAGAAAGTTGAGATTTTTAACGACAAGAAGGTTTGATTTTTGGAAAAGTCGGGATTTTATGATATGAATGGAAATATTAAAATTATGATTTTTATATTATATAGATAATAAAAATTTGATCTTTATATATGTAGCGGTAGGATAAAATTATGATTTTTATTATGTAGTTAGAGAAGTAAAAAATGCGAATTTTATCGTTTGAATGACAATGTAAAAATGTGATTTTTATATATTCATTAGCGATAGAAAGATCTGATTTTTATCTATATAATAGCAAAGTAAAAATATGATTTTTACCTATGTAGCGTTGTTATAAAAATATGGAATTATCTTACGAAAGATAAAAATATAATTTTTAGCCTCTGTATGTTATTTATAAAATAATCATACAAAGAAATAATTATTGATTGGTTAAAAATATAATTTCTAACGTACGTATACTACATAGATCGACAATCAAAGCACGACGAAGTGGAAACCCAAGGTGGGAACTTCCCACTTTGAGTTTTATTTTCTAGTCAAAATATATACTAGGATGCATACGGTGCTTAGCAGCACCCGACACCCGTTATCCACAGACCATGGACGACTTGTTTGTTTGGTTGGTTGTGTTGTGAAAATTGATTGTGTGTTGTGGAATGGAATAAAATATTTTGTAGTTAAAAATATAATTTTTAACATGCATATGAATAAATAAATCGGACGATTTGTTTATGTACACACATTTGACTGATATTGATTGGGATGATAAATTTTACACATCACCCAACTGCACAAATAAATCTGTGTTTGTTGTTTGAAAACCCCACACGGGTATTGGGATGATATACGACATACACTAATCCCAATAATTAGTTGTATGCCGATCGATTGATTGACAGGCTGTTGTAAGCGTTGAATATTTATATTGATGCATATCCAGTGTAAAATGCACTTTGGATGATGGTTGACTGTATTTGATTGTTGTTGTGTACATGTGGTATATGAAATCCATATAATCACATTATATGGTAATTGACTGTGTCTGATTCCATTTCAGAAATAATGAATATTTTAAAATAACGAATATTTTAAAATAATGAATATTTAAACATAATATCAGTAAAAGATCAAAATTTGATTTTGATGTCCGATTTGGGATGGACACGAATATATTCAAATATATATAGCCGTGTTGATTAGATTAACGCCATTTTGACGTGAACGATATTTATATCGATTTTATTTATTTTTATAATGAATATCGAAAAGGAATTGATTTCAAAATCTAATGTTTTGAAAATATTATCATTTATATATCGATGGTATGGAATATTCAATTTTGATTTGAAATTGAATATGAAGTTGAAACCGTTTTGAAAACGAATTTAAAACGATTTAAGAAATACGTTTTAAAAGGAAATCGACGAAATATAATATATATATATATATAATGGCCTGAATAGAACGCGCCACGCCGCGGCAGTTCGTGAATTTCGACCATTGACTTCGAACGAACATTACGGGAGATCCGACCGCCGGATTCTCTTAAAACCGGAATCTTGGGTTCGTATCGAAAAGAGCTTTCTAACGAATATTAGGGATTTGAAATTTAACGGTTGGATTTGGAATTATGCCCAAATCAAATTTGGAAAAGGTCGCTGTAAGTGTAGTTCGATGGCCGTTTAGGGAAATCGACTGTACGGGCTTTGATAAAATTATTAAAAATATCAGTAATCAGTGTAAAATCATAAGAAATCGTTTGGAAAGAATTGGGATGAAAAATTCTATATTTGAAAAGATAAAAATAGATTTTTATCCAAATAAACTGGTTATGAACTAGAATTATAATCCAATATTTTTAAAATAAATAAATTGGATTTGAAATGGTTTTAAAAATAACCAGAATATCCAATATATATATATATATTGGAAATGGATTTGGATCGAAATTGCCTTCGGAATATTTCGATGTTGGATTTTGTGATTATACAGATATTGTTATAGAAATTTGAAAGATTTAATTATATCGTTATTTCCAATACGATATTTGTTGGTAGTAGTATTTGATATTGAATATAAGTCGATGTATTTTCTATTCAGTGCCTTGTATTTAATATCAAATGGGATTTTGGGTTTGCCGTGAACGGTTGCTTCACTAACACTGTTCTTAAACCTAGTTGAGTTAAGAAAATTAGAAACTGACTGGAGATTAGTTAAGTTAAATGGTTTCCTGGGTACTGATTTGATGTTAGTTTCGGCCTTCGGGGTTAATACTTAGGGAATTGTTCTCTTACTAATTTACGGTTAGAGACTGATAGAAGGTGAATTGGGTTTATTGTGAACTGTGTTTTTAACCACATTCGTTCTTTAACCCGATTTACGGTGAAGTGTGATTTGAAATGTATAAATCTTTTTATTAAGATTTAACAGGAATTTTCCAAAGTAAAGTTTTCCAATTTAATATATATTAAATTGGAATTGAATGGAATTTGATAATAATCGAAATGAAATTCTATGGAGGAAGACTGTTAATACATATGGAATTTAAAAGGCGTTGCCGATATCCTATTTATATTATTGGTCGGATACGGAAATTGATATCGATTATATATTGATTTGTTCTTCTGTGAAGATTCCATAATTAATGGAATGTGATTTGGGTTTGTCGTGAATGGTATCTTTAAGAATATTGTTCTTAGACCCAACGGAATTAAGAAAATCAGAAACTAGCTGGGGATTAGTTAAGTTATATGGTTTCCTGGGTATTGATCTGATGTTGGTTTCGGCCTTGGGGTTAATACTTAGGGAATTGTTCACTTGCTAATTTACGGTTAAAGCTGATGGAATGGAATGTGATTTTGGGTTTATCGTGAACCGTGTTTTAAATGACATTGGTTCTTTAACCCAGTTAAAGGCAGGATATGATTTCCCAAGTTAAACAATCGTTAATACTGATTTTTGGGAAGATTAAAACCAAGTGGATTTTTAGTGCTTCTTTAATTAGATTGAATTAATATCCAAAGGAAGATTAAAGAATTTATCTTTGATAAAATTAATGGGAACCTTTCCCAAAGTTTATGAATATTTGGATTAAGAAATATTCTGGATTGGAATGTGGCGTATGTTGTGTTTTTATAGCACTTGTTTATTATATACGCTGGTTATTCAGAAAGACCGGGTTTATCCCATTCTGAATAACTGATTTGACGATTTGTCGAGGATGAAGATAGTGGTTGAAGACAGGAAGCCTTCACATCATTTGGATGATTACTGATGTCTTGATTGGGTTGTACACCCAAGGCGAGATAATAAGTGGTGATCGTCCAGACGTACTTGGAGATCGACGGATATGCAAGGGCCTCTCCCCTATATTGGACATAAGAGGGAGGAATAAGGTGCCTCTGTTTCCGTTCAGACCCAGAATGGACTTGTAAATGGATGTGCGTCTGACATCAGATTTCATTCTATGTGATTGATAGACAATGGTTGCATAGCGTGAATTGCCTGTGTGGCATGCTGAGATGTGAATGATCAAGGCTTTTGTTGAAAAGTAGAGTCTTGTGGTTGATGATCAAAGCACGACTTTGATATAGAGCAGCTTTGTGTAGCATTGATTCGCAAGCCTCACACCCCGGTGTAAACCAGAAACGGGAGAGGACCTCAAGGAGGGCATGCGTTTCCTTCTAGCTAGGAGTGGTGTCAGCGTTTTGCACGCCCTGGCAATTTACTTATGTGGATGATGGATAGGAGGCGCCTCGGTTGTATCGGTCGATCCGGGACCGATGGAGTTATTTGGCTTATTTACGCCTCATAGAGCGCGGAAACGTAGTGTTCAAGGATTTTAATCCACATCGAGTGGACCGGCCCTGACGATCCAAATGTCACTCGAGCTCTGACCTGAGACATAGGCTAGATTGTCTCGAAGCGGTAAGGACGATCCCTTGCCTTGGTCCATGGATGGAAATCCAACTTCCAATATGACATTTTGCAGTTTTAATTGTAAACCTATATATGGCGACATAGTGGTATGGGGCACTTTTGCCGTCTATGATTGATACTTATGATTGAAATTATTTTGACACTATACACTTATAGTAATAATAAAACATGAAATTTTACGTACCAAGCATTCTTGGCTATTATAAGGTAAAAACTCTATCCTCCGGCTTGCGTTGCATTATGTGATGGGACCTGAGTCTTATAATAGCGTCATTGTTCTTTATTTAGCATTGCGTTGTTTGTTTTATGCACTGATATTCTTGGGCGGAAACCTGTTCCGTGTTATACGACGTGGTCCCTTGATTTACCGAACTTTAAAATAAAGATTAATAACTGTTTTAGTTCTCACACCAGTCACATGACTGACTTGGAGTTTATTGTTTTAACCTAAACTCTGGATGCCCTCATTTTCCACACGGGTAGCTAGTAGTTGGGTTTTGCAGATTTATATTCACGGGATCCTGGTTTACAACTGGAATGATATTCGGAAAGCTCTATATCTGTATATTCTTTTCACTTGTGTTTTGTATTATTTTACACTGCATTGTAACTTTAAATCTCTGATATTTATCGAATGTATGATATTTATTTATACTCTGTTATATTCTTGTATTCTGATGGAATTGTTGAAATAAGCAACGAAATGTTTGTGTTCTGATGTGGCTTCTCCTAAAAGCAATCCATGCTTACCTTCGCGGGGAAGTTCGGGTTGTCTCACAAGAAAAAATACATTTCGTTAGGGTTCATCAGAGAAAAACACAGCGAAATACAAAACTCACAATGGAACAGATAAAATATAATATGAAAAAAACAATGCAGCGGAAATTTTTTTGAAACAAAAACATTTTAAAATAAAAGTCAAATTTTGCATAACTTTGTCGCCTTGACCTAATATACCGATAATAGAGTACATCCGGCCTTCATATGAATCCCTGATTCTCTGCGGAACTTCAGGTTTCTAAGCTTTCATCCTGGTACATTCGCTCGGATCTAACCCGAGCGATAAACACTCGGGTTAGGCTTGGGTTATACCAGTTATAAAATAATGCAATCAAACCTAACTATAGAGACCATAACCAAACACAGCTACCTTTCATCCGTAGCAAACATAAACCAAGTTTGAAAACATGACTTTTAGAAAAATGAACGATTATAATCCTCGGGTCCCATCACACAATGTAAGCGCAAGACGGAAGACGGGGCATTTCCTTATAATCGCAAAACATGATTGATATAGTTTAAACAAAACATTTCATATTATAATAATGTCAAGGTTGTGGAAAATCCTTCCGAAAATAACTTATAAATCTTAGCTCGCATAGTGTCCCATACCACTATGTTCACTACATAGGTATACAACTAAAAATCGTAAAAGGGTTCGTATTGGAGTTCGGATTCCATCATGATGGTTACTGATTCGAAAGATCTCTCGGGCATTCAGTGGATACCATGTCTATACATGTGCAGTTTTTCCTCGCTATCACCCCCGACATATCATGTAGCAGATTTCTACCGCTACACAATTTCCAAATAGCCCCCCCAAAATAGCCTTCCCGCTTTAAGCCTTGCTATATTCCGATATTCCCGATATATCCCATTATTTCAGCTATATTTTGCTATTTCCGCTATATCTTTTATAAAAGAAATGCATTGAAAATGGACGTTTTTACATTATAAAATTTATAAAATTAGTTTCTTAATAGAAATTTTTGACATGTATTTTTCAGAATAGAAAATGCTATAATATTCTATTAAATTCAATCAAAATAAATAAAATTTTACATTTATTTACATATATTTGCACATGCTTTTATTTAAAATTAAGAATGTATTAATTATAATTAAATTGATTGTTAATTTCTAATTTATTTATCATTTGTATATTTGTAAAAACATGAAATAAGAGTTTTATATGTTATTATAGACTCATACGCTATATCCTGATATATCCCCGCTACAACTTTTTGCACCTCCGCCGCATTGGATCTGCCGAGCGCTTTAATTGCATAGGTTTCTACACAACACCGCACCCATTTTCTCAGGTTGGCAGAATTTAATCCCTACGACCTATCAGTATGCAGGCCACCAAACCTACTGGGTCGACCGAATCTGTGTAAAACATAAAGTCATGCTGATCTGACCATCGGCATACCATCATACCGGGGTTTGAGGCTATCGGGAGGTCCCATCATACACAAAGTTACGCATTTAAGCTGTGCTTTGATCATTACCACAGAGCCCTGCTTTTCAACAAAATCCCTGTTCTTTGCTTAGCACTTGGCATGCCCCATGATCATTCCACGACAGACATGCAATCCATCCACAAGTCCGTTCCGGGAATAGGGATGAAACCGAAGGCACTTGATTCCACGTCCCCGCTTGGGAGTCAAGTCCTTGCAATCAGATACCCTTCAAGTACGGTCAGATAATGCCGTTACTTTAACCTCTTGAGGAACGACCCCAAGGCATCAACAAGCTATCCATCTGATGTGAAGAATACTGGTATTCAACCATTATCATTGAGAACTTAATCCTTTCACGTCGTATAATTATTCGGAATGAGTAAAAACCCGGCTTTTCCAAATAATTAGCGCATCTTTTAAAACCAACCGGTTTACAAAATCTCATGAACCTCATCCCATTCTTTAATTTAATCTATTCTTTAAAACTATATTAAGTTTTAAGACGTCAAAACTCTTCATTTCTATCTCATGGAGCAAAACTGGTAATACTCCATTTTTAATCATCTTATGTTTTGGTAATTTAATTTACCTTTCAAATCGTATTCCTTCAAATCTTGTTGAAAGATTTCAAATCAATTATTCTGATTACTCAACTTCAAATTCCAAGTTAAATCTCTCCAATAATCCTTATCGATTATTCGCCATTTCCCTCATGTAAAAACATGTTCATTCCTTTCCCAAAAATCTTTATAAATAAAGATTTTATTTGCTTAACTTGGAAGAATTTCTTACCTTGGCATGGGCCAAAGAGCAATGTTATTGAAGATATCATTCACAATAAACCGAAAATCATATTTCCTTTTATATTGGAATCTCTATAGAATCAAATTGGTTTATGATCGATATAAACCTCCATATCTAACAAACACTATAAGCGAGATAACGGCACAGCCTTTTAAATCCCTCGAATAGTCTAAGTCATCATCCAAGAGACTTATCTCAGTCAATGAACAACCTGGTTTCTATTCAATTTCAATTTAATTAAATAGATTGGAAACCTGGACTCTAATTTGCCCTTATTAATAATCTCATTTATTAATAAATAAACTCCTTTATGTTTAAATGAAGATCTTATTAAATGTTTAATTTGGATTATATTGATGTCGACAGGTGAACTATTCATGAATTGCAGATACACAATGGTCTTGTCTGGGTTCATTAGAAAACATCCATATCAATAGGAAGTCGCTTCCCCACGAATTGGATAGATCAACTGAAGACACCTTTATATTTAAATAAAGGTCTTATTAAAAGTCAAAATCGGATTTCTTGAAAGGTTCACTTTAGTTGCCAAATAACTCACTTTAACATGATTCATTTTTATCTTACAAAATATTAATATATTTGGTCCAAAACACTTTTAAATCATTTAATATGATTTATCATGATTTTTCCATATTTTTATATAATTTATAAACACCTTTTTAAGAAAAAATCGAATTTGGCACTTGAACTACTGAAACTAGATTTTTTGGTCAAATTGATTTAGACTTACAGGAAATTCCGACCGTTAGATCTCCTGGAATTTCAATTTCAAATTTCGGGTCGAAATTCGTGAACTGTCACTACGCGATGAATCCTATTCGAATCTAGAAGTGACGTATTATTAAAATTGAGTCGAAATACTTCAAAATAAGTTCAATAATTATTCAAGCCATATTAAATAACTCTTGGAAATCAATTTCCACATTTTTGACCTTTAGATCAATTAATCCACATTTAAATATTTAAATTAATATTTAAATCACTAAAATAATATTATTCTTCAAAAATGATTATTTAAGTCTCAAAATTGGTTAACACCCATTACAAAAATAAGTAAGAACATTGAAACCATAATTCGCAAAACCGAGTCCGTTTGTTAGGCAAACACAACTTCAATTTACTATTCATCGTAAAATCGATTTACTATTCATTTCAATATTCGATAAGCCATAACTTGTTCTTAACTTCTTCAAATCCAATTTGTTCTTTTGCAAAAGTTCATTTTTATGAACTCAATTTCATTTCCAAAATGTATTGGAACTTAAATTCAAACTTTTATTTTGCCCGATTATTTTATTATTAAAATAATTATTTAAAATCCAATTTCTAAAACGATACTCATTCATTTCCTGTATAACCCGAGAATTTGGGTATATATAAAAGTTCAATAAACATAAACAAGATGTCACGTGTGTAATGACCCGGGTTTTTAGCGTCAGAATATTTAATTTATTTAAATATATGAATGTGATTGAATTAGAAGTTGAATAACTTGAATTCAAAATATACGAGTTATTTAAAAATAACTGAATTAAATATGAAATTAAATCGAATTAGAAGCTTATGAAAATTCGTATTTGAATGGGAACGATAATATATATTTATTATCGAAGAATGGAAGTGGTTGGAAATCGATTTGTATTTATTCGATTTAACTAATACGTGTGAAATACTGTTTTTACAAACGAGTTCAGAATTTGACGAAACCGGTTTTATCAAGTCCGGAATAGTGTAATATAGCAGGATATCAAATTTCGTTACAGTCGGGTTTGTTATGAAGCTGTGCGTGATTAAAATGCTCGAAGGAATATAAATGGTTATTTATATAAATATCTAGTTGGAAATATCTAAAAAGAATTGCCTATAAATACCCTTAAAAACCCTTCTCTAAACCTAACTATCCTCTTCATTAGTCAAAGAAAGGTGCCGCCACAAATTCCTTCCTCAGCAAAACCATCGTGAGTATAAAAATTCCAAACAATTCGAAATAAAATCCCTAAATTTATGATACTCATATTTTTGGGTTCTTAAGATCGTTCTCTTCATCCACATCTCAGTTCTAAGTTGTTCGACGCTCGTTTGGGTGATTGGGTTTTTCGACAGTGTGTTCTAGGGTTGGGACTTGGGGAATTTAAGAACCTCGATTGTGATTTGAGTAGTGTATTTGGGTTCATGGTGGTATTCGCAGTTCATACTCGCTGCGTTCCAGTAGGGATTTCACGAAGCGTTAGTTGATCGAAAGGGGGTTACTGATGTCGACAAGAAGAGCGAGGTCGGGGCTAGCACTGGCCGAAGTGGAGCGAGGTTCCGTACTCTCAGACGCCGTCAGTGATCAGTAAAATGGACACGGTTTCATTTGTCCGTTGTCATCGCAGGAAGAAGAACTGTATCGTCTGGTTTGAACGAAGACGCTGAATGTTTTCCTGTTAAGCGTGATCTAGGGGTTAACTGTGTTAATTAATTGAGGAGTGGGGCTTTTATATGTACTGACGTGATGACTGCCGGTCAACGCATACTGTTTTGGGGGTTTGAATCCGTAGTGAATGATAGCAAATGGGGAGTTAAGGTTCAGGTGTGAGTGGGTTTCACAAAAGTGAACGGACCGTGATGAAGGATTTTAAACATGGCTTAAGGGTGATAAATTGCTATACGTTAGGTTTCAGATCCTGCTAAATGTTGAAATGTTATCGGGGGGAGAAAAACTGGAATCAAAATGTTTCGGAGAGATGCTTAGGTTCATGAGGGTGCCACCATTGGTTCGAATTTGCTGATGGCCTTTGATGTATGGCGTCGGTATCAAATGCTATTTTCATGATGCGTACAAGAGGAGCAACATGATGAAGAAAACAAGAATCAGACGGAACCAGACATGATGAAATCGAAATGACGAAGTTACATTGTGGAACTGATTCCGTAGAATATAAAGCTAGTAGATTTCATGATAAAATCAAATGTTGCTTGATTTTGAATCGAAACGAACGCGGAATCGTCAACTGCAAAACAATGTGAGTAAAACTCACTAACTCTCCTCAATTTATATTTTAATATAAATTGTACTTTATTTATTGACTGCTGTATATTGATTGTTAAACTGGACTGTTAAATAGATTTGATTGAAAACGTAGTTATAGTTAATCTATGTACTGTTAATCAAATATGGTTCTGTACAGCAGGATATTTCATTTCAAAATGAAATATGATATATATTATACTGTGTAACATCTGTGGATGCAGGGAGACAGGTTGGAGGAATCCGACTGGATTCCTCAACAATTATTTTACTGTTTTCATATATTGTGTTATATGATGTGTTATATAATCTGTTCTGGATTATGTGTGTTAGAATGATATTAATCATTGTTATTCGATATTTTAAATATCATAAGAAACCCTGAGTTGTGAAATGGAATATTTCAATGTATATTGAAATAAAGGAATTTTATAAAATCACAGGATTTTATAAAAGGAAATTATTTATAAAACGAACACGGTTTTATAAAAGGAAAGTATTTATAAAACGAATAGAGTTTTATAAAAGGGAAAAATGTTGATAAAACAAATAGAATAGGAAAAAGGAATATTTCAATGCATATCGAAATAAAGGAGTTTTATAAAATCAACCGATTTTATAAAAGGAACAATTTGAAAATAGAGTATTTATAAAATCACAGGATTTTATAAAAGGAAATGGTTTATGAAACGAACACGGTTTTATAAAAAGGAAGTATTTATAAAATCATAGGATTTTATAAAAGGAGAATATTTATTTAGAAAATAAATAGAATAAAGGAATATTTATTTAGAAGATAAATAAAACGCTATAAATAGGAAATATTTGTAACGGTAAATAGAAGTTATAAATAGGAAATATTTGTAATGGTAAATAGAAGTTATAAATAGGAAATATTTGTAACGGTAAATAGAAGTTATAAATAGGAAATATTTGTAACGGTAATTAGAAGTTATAAAAAAATGGGGATAGTTGTAACGGAAAATAAACGTTATAAAAAGGAAATTGACGAGATATAAAAGAGATAATCGAATAGAGTTAAATCGAATTTAGTATTCGAAGGAGCTAATCGAATTTAGTTATTTGAAAAGAGTTAATTGAATATTAGTTATTCAATTAGAGATAATCAAATAAAGTTAATTGATTAAAGATAATCAAATAAAAGTTAATCGATTTAAGATAATCAAATAAAAGTTAATCGAATTAGTCGATGTAAGTTAATCGACTATTAGTTAGTCGAAGATTAGTTAATCGAATATGGTATTCGATGTTAGTTAATCGAATATGGTATTCGATGTTAGTTAATCGAATATGGTATTCGATGTTAGTTAATCGAATATGGTATTCGAAGTTAGTAAATCGAATATGGTATTTGAAGTTAGTAAATCAAATATGGTATTCGAAGTTAGTTAATCGAATATGTTATTCGAAAGGGGTTAGTCGAGTCGAGTTAGTCAAATAGAGTTAATCGATTTGAGTTAACTAGTTAGAGTAATCAGTTAGAGTTAACCAATTAGAATAAATCAGTTAGAGTTAAACCAATAGAGTTAATCAGTTAGAGTTAATCCAAATAATATGCCATTTAGCACGACTGCTAGCGTAATTCGCAGGGCTGCAGATAGCCTAAGGCGGTCGGATGTTTCCTGAGGGAATCAGGCGTAACCATTGTGATCGCTGCGATCTAGAGTCAAGAGAATGGAGTTAATCGAATATTAGTTATTCAATAGGAGTTAAGATAATCGAGTTAAGATAATGGAGTTAAGACAATCGAGTTAAGTTATCGAGTTAAGATAATGGAGTTAAGATAATCGAGTTAAGTTATCGAGTTGAGTTAATTAAGTTAAGTTAGTCAAGATGAGTTAATCCAAAGGAGTTAGTCGAACATTAGTTATTCGAATAGAGTTGAACGGAGTTAAATAGAGTTATCGAATATTAGTTATTCGAACGGAGTTAAATAGAGTTATCGAATATCAGTTATTCGAATAGAGTTAAACGGAGTTAAATAGAGTTAGTGGAATATAGTTTATTCGAATAGAGTTAAAGGAAAGGAGTTCTCGATTATAGTTTAATCGAAGGGAGTAATCAAATATGTTATTCGAAAGGAGATTATCGAATATATAGTATTCGAAAGAAAGAGATCGAATATAGTTTATTCGGAAGAAAGAGATTTCGAATATAAGTTATTCGAAGAGAGATAATCGAATATAGGATATTCGAAGAAGAGTTAATCAAATAGAGATTACTCGAAAGAGAATTATACGTCGAATTCAATTATATCGAATTCGGGAAAGTAATATTTACTTTCCGGTTTTTAAATCAAATGTATACACTAATAAATTAGGGTTAGGTTTAATTATTCGAATTAAAGAATAAAGGTTATAATTGAAGTTAGATATTGTGAAAGTAGGGATTATAACGTTATCGTTATAATCAAATGTTTCAATAAAGAAGTGGATTCGTAAATTGAATCCGAGAGTTACGTGAAGAAGTTGTTAAAGGTTTAAAAGATAAACTGTTACTATTTCGAAGTTATAACGTTGTTCAGTTAAGGTCTGAGAGGTAATTATACCCCAACTTGATTGACTTCCTTCTTAACTAAGGAATGGTAAGGTTTGATAGTGAATGATGGTTAAGTGAATTCAGTAATGGTTTGAGTTGGCATAGCGATGTTTTATTTAAACATCTGTGTAAATCCAATGAAGGAACTTTAGAAATGTTTTCCAAATAAGAAATCAGAAATGTTTTCTAATATAGAAAACAGGAAATGGAAATGTTTTCCATTGTTAATAAAGTATATTTTCTAAAATTAGAAAATAAGAAATTTAGAATATAGGGAAACAGGAGATAAGTAAATTAATGAACTAAAGGGATAAAAGTTGAATGATGATTGATTGATATAATTTCCAACTGGAAATAATATCGTTGTTTGCACACGAGTTTTCCTTTGATAGTTAATCACAGACTATCAAATGTTTTGACCATTTTGCGTTGTTAATATGGAGAGACCGGTTGGATTATTATCCAAAGAACCACTCTGTATTGGCATAAGCGTTGCGAATCATATATGCTGAATATATTGAAGATGGAGTAAAGTGCAAGGGCTGTTGTATAAATCTTAGATAACAATGGACTAAGATGGATGTACTGAATAGTGCCTTCGGTTTCGTTCTGTCCCAGAACGAACGTAAATAGACGAATGTCTGACAAAGTATTTCCAATGATCGAATGGGTTGGTCTGTATAAATATATATGGTTGCAACGGATTTATCCCTTAGCATAACATCCAGGATATTTGTATAAACCAACTAATGATTTACGGATCTGATAATGTGGCATTCAAAGTGATCGTGTTATAAATGAATGGAAAGTAAGCGTAGCTTCTAGCCTCATCAACCGGTAAATGACAGAAATCGAGCAGGCAGCATGGCTAAGTCGGTCGCACCGAAGTAGGGTGTATAATCACCTATCTAGAGAATATTCATTTGCTTCTTTTAATCTATCAATGTTGTCCCATATATATACGGGAAACGGTTGCTGATCCCAACCGTTGGTGATGTACATTCGATACACTCAAGCGAAATGAGTGGTCGGTCATGTGTGGCTGAGTTGCAAGATGTTCTTGTTGAACTCCAGTGTATCGTTCCTAGAGTACACTGATCGGAAGGTGGTTCCATTCCTTGTCATAGTTGGAAATCCATTATCCAATACGTGCTTGCGATTTTGATTGTATACTATATATGTAGAACGTGAGATGAAAGCATTTCTGCTAGATTGATATCTAATTGTATTTAGACATTATTATAATATTAGTGATACTGCTTTTCAAAGATGTTGGATTCTCATAAGGGAAAAACCCGTTCCGTATTCACGGCGTGGTCTTATGAGATATCATATACCTGTTAAAATGATTTGAGTTTACTCACACCAGTCCATGACTGACCCGGAGTTTATTTTTTTTGTTTCCCTAAACTCTTGGGTGCCTAAATTTGTACGGGCAGTCAAGTAGTCGGGATTTACAGATATACTGGAAGAGCTTGGAGCAGGAGGCTTCAGGATCATATAGCTATAGTTATTTCCGCTGTGTTGTAAGTGTTGTAATCTGCAATATTATTGTATACATATACTGTTTGTATTTCAAAAGTATGTTATATTTTATTCATTCCGCTGTGAGATTCGTGTTACTCTGATGATGATGATCTTCTTCTTCTTCTATTCTAATAGTTCTACCTTATCTATTCTCACCCTCTATCTTCTTTCTATTAGTTTCTTGAATTTCCAGTGCAATTTGGGGTTGGACTTGTATTATTTAGTCAGCTCAAATTGGACCGGATTTTCGGGTCACTACAATTGGTATCAGAGCTAGGTTAAGTATTACCTTGGCTCTGTGGCGTAACTCAATAGAGATAGGGTTAGTAATACCCTAGATTGAGTTGAGTGTATATATACGAGTGAACGTATTTGTTAATTGATATAAAAATTTGTTTTATATTGTGGAGATTTATTGATTGAGTGGCTTATGAATTCTGGTCGATGGTGGGGCACCACAATATCGATAGTGGTTTCTAAACACTCGAATACGATGAACCAACATGATATGTTTTGACATTAACATAGTATAATTGGTTGTGTTGGTTGTTATTATAATCAGATGAGATTATAAAAAGGCGAAATGGTTATAGATAACTAATCAGAATTCATATAAGTAAAGTATATGAAATAAGATGAATTAAATCTGAAATTAAATCAGGATTAGGAATTAAAATAAGGAAATTTTAAGTTCCTGGGAGATTTTGAAAATGTTTTCAAATTGGAAGTGTTATAGTATTGAACTCACTTCGATAAACTAGGAAATAACCCTGATGAGTGTGGCCACATCATCAGTGTTCATTTTCGAGTTCTAAGTGACGAATTACTACCAAAGGTTGTGTTTTTGAATTGTTTAAGGAAAACAAGTGTTTAGAAATTCAAAGGTTTTGAATTGGTATTATGGTTTCAAATTGATTTGAAATAAACCCAGGAATTTAAATTCTGGAATTTAAATTTAACTTATGAAGTTAAATGGATTAGAATAGTAAAAGTGAATAAATAAATTTGAATTAAACTTGGACAAGGTTATATATAATATGGAATTATATTGGGATGAGATTGAGTAAGTTGATTGATTTTATAAGGATTTGGAATCAAGAATTGTACTTAAGTTTGAAATGGAATTTGACTTGAGTATAAGCAATTGCTTGAGTTTGAGGATAAAAACTGACAGGAGATGGATTGGAATGACATTGGTATATGTTAAGTTGATAACCAATGGGAATGGTATAATGATATGGTCAGCAAAAAGGTACAAGTTTATATTTCATATGAGTTGGAATTTATGAGCCGATTTGGCAAGCCGCTTGGCGTTTTGATTTTCTTTTGGGTTGGAGAAGGCCTAGAGAGGCGAGTTGTGGTTTTACCGATAGGGCTGTACAAAGGAGGTTATGGCGAAATTCTCCGGAAAATTTAGGCGTTAGAAAATTTTCAAAAACTTTTGGAAATTTTAGTTAGTCGGAATACATTAATATTTTAGTCGATATTAATTGGTTCAATTGAAACTGAAGTTAAGGGGTAGACCGATAAATATTTACCCAGTAGATAGGGTCGTCCTCTACCTTAGCAATTTCGAGGACGAAATTATTTTAAGTGGGGAAGAATGTAATGACCCGGGTTTTTAGCGTCAGAATATTTAATTTATTTAAATATATGAATGTGATTGAATTAGAAGTTGAATAACTTGAATTCAAAATATACGAGTTATTTAAAAATAACTGAATTAAATATGAAATTAAATCGAATTAGAAGCTTATGAAAATTCGTATTTGAATGTGAACGATAATATATATTTATTATCGAAGAATGGAAGTGGTTGGAAATCGATTTGTATTTATTCGATTTAACTAATACGTGTGAAATACTGTTTTTACAAACGAGTTCAGAATTTGACGAAACCGGTTTTATCAAGTTCGGAATAGTGTAATATAGCAGGATATCAAATTTCGTTATAGTCGGGTTTGTTATGAAGCTGTGCGTGATTAAAATGCTCAAAGGAATATAAATGGTTATTTATATAAATATCTAGTTGGAAATATCTAAAAAGAATTGCATATAAATACCCTTAAAACCCCTTCTCTAAACCTAACTATCCTCTTCATTAGTCAAAGAAAGGAGCCACCACAAATTCCTTCCTCAGCAAAACCATCGTGAGTATAAAAATTCAAAACAATTCGAAATAAAATCCCTAAATTTATGATACTCATATTTTTGGGTTCTTAAGATTGTTCTCTTCATCCGCATCTCAGTTCTAAGTTGTTCGACGCTCGTTTGGGTGATTGGGTTTTTCGACAGTGTGTTCTAGGGTTGGGATTTGGGGAATTTAAGAACCTCGATTGTGATTTGAGTAGTGTATTTGGATTCATGGTGGTATTCGCAGTTCATACTCGTTGCGTTCCAGTAGGGATTTCACGAAGCGTTAGTTGGTCGAAAGGGGGTTACTGATGTCGACAGGAAGATTGAGGTCGGGGCTAGCACTGGCCGAAGTGGAGCGAGGTTTCGTACTCTCAGACGCCGTCAGTGATCAGTAAAATGGACACGGTTTCATTTGTCCATAGTCATCGCAGGAAGAAGAACTGTATCGTCTGGTTTGAACGAAGACGCTGAATGTTTTCCTGTTAAGCGTGATCTAGGGGTTAACTGTGTTAATTAATTGAGGAGTGGGGCTTTTATCTGTACTGACGTGATGACTGCCGGTCAACGCATACTGTTTTGGGGGTTTGAATCCGTAGTGAATGATAGCAAATGGGGAGTTAAGGTTCAGGTGTGAGTGGGTTTCACAAAAGTGAACGGACCATGATGAAGGATTTTAAACATGGCTTAAGGGTGATAAATTGCTATACGTTAGGTTTCAGATCCTGTTAAATGTTGAAATGTTATCGGGGGGAGAAAGACTGGAATCAAAATGTTTCGGAGAGATGCTTAGGTTCAGGAGGGTGCCACCATTGGTTCGAATTTGCTGATGGCCTTTGATATATGGCGTCGGTATCAAATGCTATTTTCATGATGCGTACAAGAGGAGCAACATGATGAAGAAAACAAGAATCAGACGGAACCAGACATGATGAAATCGAAATGACGAAGTTACATTGTGGAACTGATTCCGTAGAATATAAAGCTAGTAGATTTTCATGATAAAATCAAATGTTGCTTGATTTTGAATCGAAACGAACGCGGAATCGTCAACTGCAAAACAATGTGAGTAAAACTCACTAACTCTCCTCAATTTAAATTTTAATATAAATTGTACTTTATTCATTGACTGTTGTATATTGATTGTTAAACTGGACTGTTAAATAGATTTGATTGAAAACGTAGTTATAGTTAATCTATGTACTGTTAATCAAATATGGTTCTGTACAGCAGGATATTTCATTTCAAAATGAAATATGATATATATTATACTGTGTAACATCTGTGGATGCAGGGAGACAGGTTGGAGGAATCCGACTGGATTCCTCAACAATTATTTTACTGTTTTCATATATTGTGTTATATGATGTGTTATATAATCTGTTCTGGATTATGTGTGTTAGAATGATATTAATCATTGTTATTCGATATTTTAAATATCATAAGAAACCTTGAGTTGTGAAATGGAATATTTCAATGTATATTGAAATAAAGGAATTTCATAAAATCACAGGATTTTATAAAAGGAAATTATTTATAAAACGAACACGGTTTTATAAAAGGAAAGTATTTATAAAACGAATAGAGTTTTATAAAAGGGAAAAATGTTGATAAAACAAATAGAATAGGAAAAAGGAATATTTCAATGCATATCGAAATAAAGGAGTTTTATAAAATCAACCGATTTTATAAAAGGAACAATTTGAAAATAGAGTATTTATAAAATCACAGGATTTTATAAAAGGAAATGGTTTATGAAACGAACGCGGTTTTATAAAAAGGAAGTATTTATAAAATCATAGGATTTTATAAAAGGAGAATATTTATTTAGAAAATAAATAGAATAAAGGAATATTTATTTAGAAGATAAATAAAGCGTTATAAATAGGAAATATTTGTAACGGTAAATAGAAGTTATAAATAGGAAATATTTGTAACGGTAAATAGAAGTTATAAATAGGAAATATTTGTAACGGTAATTAGAAGTTATAAAAAAATGGGGATAGTTGTAACGGAAAATAAACGTTATAAAAAGGAAATTGACGAGATATAAAAGAGATAATCGAATAGAGTTAAATCGAATTTAGTATTCGAAGGAGCTAATCGAATTTAGTTATTTGAAAAGAGTTAACTGAATATTAGTTATTCAATTAGAGATAATCAAATAAAGTTAATTGATTAAAGATAATCAAATAAAAGTTAATCGATTTAAGATAATCAAATAAAAGTTAATCGAATTAGTCGAAGTAAGTTAATCGACTATTAGTTAGTCGAAGATTAGTTAATCAAATATGGTATTCGATGTTAGTTAATCGAATATGGTATTCGATGTTAGTTAATCGAATATGGTATTCGATGTTAGTTAATCGAATATGGTATTCGAAGTTAGTAAATCGAATATGGTATTTGAAGTTAGTAAATCAAATATGGTATTCGAAGTTAGTTAATCGAATATGTTATTCGAAAGGGGTTAGTCGAGTCGAGTTAGTCAAATAGAGTTAATCGATTTGAGTTAACTAGTTAGAGTAATCAGTTAGAGTTAACCAATTAGAATAAATCAGTTAGAGTTAAACCAATAGAGTTAATCAGTTAGAGTTAATCCAAATAATATGCCATTTAGCACGACTGCTAGCGTAATTCGCAGGGCTGCAGATAGCCTAAGGCGGTCGGATGTTTCCTGAGGGAATCAGGCGTAACCATTGTGATCGCTGCGATCTAGAGTCAAGCGAATGGAGTTAATCGAATATTAGTTATTCGATAGGAGTTAAGATAATCGAGTTAAGATAATGGAGTTAAGATAATCGAGTTAAGTTATCGAGTTAAGATAATGGAGTTAAGATAATCGAGTTAAGTTATCGAATTGAGTTAATTAAGTTAAGTTAGTCAAGATGAGTTAATCCAAAGGAGTTAGTCGAACATTAGTTATTCGAATAGAGTTGAACGGAGTTAAATAGAGTTATCGAATATTAGTTATTTGAACGGAGTTAAATAGAGTTATCGAATATTAGTTATTCGAATAGAGTTAAACGGAGTTAAATAGAGTTAGTCGAATATAGTTTATTCGAATAGAGTTAAAGGAAAGGAGTTCTCGATTATAGTTTAATCGAAGGGAGTAATCGAATATGTTATTCGAAAGGAGATTATCGAATATATAGTATT
Organism: Allium sativum; assembly: GCA_030737875.1. Taxonomy (NCBI): domain Eukaryota; kingdom Viridiplantae; phylum Streptophyta; class Magnoliopsida; order Asparagales; family Amaryllidaceae; genus Allium; species Allium sativum. The sequence goes on along the minus strand of CM060922.1, from coordinate 400,638,763 downwards.
TGAAAGAAAGAGATCGAATATAGTTTATTCGAAAGAAAGAGATTTCGAATATAAGTTATTCGAAGAGAGATAATCGAATATAGGATATTCGAAGAAGAGTTAATCAAATAGAGATTACTTGAAAGAGAATTATACGTCGAATTCAATTATATCGAATTCGGGAAAGTAATATTTACTTTCTGGTTTTTAAATCAAAAGTATACACTAATAAATTAGGGTTAGGTTTAATTATTCGAATTAAAGAATAAAGGTTATAATTGAAGTTAGATATTGTGAAAGTAGGGATTATAACGTTATCGTTATAATCAAATGTTTCAATAAAGAAGTGGATTCGTAAATTGAATCCGAGAGTTACGTGAAGAAGTTGTTAAAGGTTTAAAAGATAAACTGTTACTATTTCGAAGTTATAACGTTGTTCAGTTAAGGTCTGAGAGGTAATTATACCCCAACTTGATTGACTTCCTTCTTAACTAAGGAATGGTAAGGTTTGATAGTGAATGATGGTTAAGTGAATTCAGTAATGGTTTGAGTTGGCATAGCGATGTTTTATTTAAACATCTGTGTAAATCCAATGAAGGAACTTTAGAAATGTTTTCCAAATAAGAAATCAGAAATGTTTTCTAATATAGGAAACAGGAAATGGAAATGTTTTCCATTGTTAATAAAGTATATTTTCTAAAATTAGAAAATAAGAAATTTAGAATATAGGGAAACAGGAGATAAGTAAATTAATGAACTAAAGGGATAAAAGTTGAATGATGATTGATTGATATAATTTCCAACTGGAAATAATATCGTTGTTTGCACACGAGTTTTCCTTTGATAGTTAATCACAGACTATCAAATGTTTTGACCATTTTGCGTTGTTAATATGGAGAGACCGGTTGGATTATTATCCAAAGAACCACTCTGTATTGGCATAAGCGTTGCGAATCATATATACTGAATATATTGAAGACGGAGTAAAGTGCAAGGGCTGTTGTATAAATCTTACATAACAATGGACTAAGATGGATGTACTGAATAGTGCCTTCGGTTTCGTTCAGTCCCAGAACGAATGTAAATGGACGAATGTCTGACAAAGTATTTCCAATGATCGAATGGGTTGGTCTGTATAAATATATATGGTTGCAATGGATTTATCCCTAAGCATAACATCCAGGATATTTGTATAAACCAACTAATGATTTACGTATCTGATAATGTGGCATTCAAAGTGATCGTGTTATAAATGAATGGAAAGTAAGCGTAGCTTCTAGCCTCATCAACCGGTAAATGACAGAAATCGGGCAGGCAGCATGGCTAAGTCGGTCGCACCGAAGTAGGGTGTATAATCACCTATCTAGAGAATATTCATTTGCTTCTTTTAATCTATCAATGCTGTCCCATATATATACGGGAAACGGTTGCTGATCCCAACCGTTGGTGATGTACATTCGATACACTCAAGCGAAATGAGTGGTCGGTCATGTGTGGCTAAGTTGCAAGATGTTCTTGTTGAACTCCAGTGTATCGTTCCTAGAGTACACTGATCGGAAGGTGGTTCCATACCTTGTCATAGTTGGAAATCCATTATCCAATACGTGCTTGCGATTTTGATTGTAAACTATATATGTAGAACGTGAGATGAAAGCGTTTCTGCTAGATTGATATCTAATTGTATTTAGACATTATTATAATATTAGTGATATTGCTTTTCAAAGATGTTGGATTCTCATAAGGGAAAAACCCGTTCCGTAATCACGGCGTGGTCTTATGAGATATCATATACCTGTTAAAATGATTTGAGTTTACTCACACCAGTCCATGACTGACCCGGAGTTTATTTGTTTTGTTTCCCTAAACTCTTGGGTGCCTAAATTTGTACGGGCAGTCAAGTAGTCGGGATTTACAGATATACTGGAAGAGCTTGGAGCAGGAGGCTTCACGATCATATAGCTATAGTTATTTCCGCTGTGTTGTAAGTGTTGTAATCTGCAATATTATTGTATACATATACTGTTTGTATTTCAAAAGTATGTTATATTTTATTCGTTCCGCTGTGAGATTCGTGTTACTCTGATGATGATGATCTTCTTCTTCTATTCTAATAGTTCTACCTTATCTATTCTCACCCTCTATCTTCTTTCTATTAGTTTCTTGAATTTCCAGTGCAATTTGGGGTTGGACTTGTGTTATTTAGTCAGCTCAAATTGGACCGGATTTTCGGGTCACTACAACGTGTCTAACGAGTTGTAACCAAACTCGTTAGTTATTTAACCATATATATCAGTGTCAATTTGGTTTCTATATTTCCCAAATTTTTTTACCATAACCTCCCCTATACGGGAGTATCGATACAACCACACTATTGCCTTAAAAGGCCATCTAGATCACATATCAAACCAAATGGTGTTCATAACCATTGGTCAACCCAATCCAAATATCAAACACTATAACATCCACAAAGCAACCACATACAAATTTTGGGAACACTTGGGTCTAGTGTGGGTCATCATCCCAATACACTGTGTAGGGGTTTACTAATAAATAGCAACTCGTGTAATAAACACATAGGACTAGTGTAATTTCATCTTACGTTCTGAGTAGTGTTTCCAAACAATATCAAACATTTCAAGCCACACAACAACATGCATGAAATCATTTCACACAAACAAATATCACAACCAAATGTGAGAGGATAAACCACTCACCATCCCAGTAGGTTCCTTCGGTTCCTTCACTATAGGACCATCACAGCTTTGCGCTCTCTCTTGAATGTTTAACAACCTAACCATTAAGGGTTATAATTAACATTATCCCTTGTATTGTTAATACCTTTTCTAATTAACATGAATATAATTTAAATATACATTGATTTCCGAATCTAACCATATTCATATATGAGAATACCTTTTTCCATGGATTTAACCACCTTAAATTCATGATTACAATTTTCAAAGGTCCTTATAGCTTCCACAATATTACACTTAATTTTACTAATCATTTATATAGGTAATTAGCTTATTACCTTTAGGATTTTCATTCCTAATTCAACTCGAATGACATAGGGCGACAACAGTGTAAATTTATTCAGATAATCTTGCACGGAAAGATCCCCTTGCTGGAGATTGGCGAAGTCATCGTGCATTCTTTCTAGAGCTTGTTCTGGGACATATTTCTCCTTTAAGAGTTCTTTAAATCCATCCTATGTTCTTCCAGCTTCTCTATTCCCGGCGGTAAGAGATTCCCACCATAGTTCAGCTTGTTCCTGCATAAGCCAGGCGCCCATAATAGCTTTGTCTTTGTCTCCAAGCCTTAGGCCTTCAAGAATTTTCTCGCATGTTTTGAGCCATGCAAGGGCCTCTATTACTGTGCCAGTTCCCAAGAAGGTCTTGCCTCCTAAGTTCTTATATCTCTTAGCTACACGGTCTAGCTCGAAGTATTGAGCTGCCGGAGGTTGTATCAAAGGTCCTTCTTGAGCTGGGACTTCTCCCCTTCCTCGGCCTCGGCCGGCACGGCCTCCTCTAGCGGCGGCTGCTCTGGTAGCCATTTGTCAAATTCTGTATAAGCAAGAAAAGAGTCAGCTAACAGAAATGGTAGTCTATTGCATAGTTAAGCCGAAAATTTTACGGAAAGATAACGATGGACTGATCAATTGTTTTTGCTATTCTGCTCGGCTCATTCTAGGACTTTACTAGTCCTATCTCTAATGAGCGACTCGCCTTAGAATACTACTGATTCTATTTTAACGAAGTGTTTAATGTGTTAGACTCCAGAACTAAGGTTAACCAAAGCTCTGATACCAGCTGTGACGACCCCAAAACCCCGTGACACGGTGTTAAGGATAATCATTGGAATATAACACATTAATCATCATTAGCAGATCACAGATAATAGCATAAACAGAAAATAGAATAATTTACACACATATGACAGCGGAATCATATAGATATCATCACATCAGAGAAGCACAGTACATGATACAACTTAGTGCATAATGATACATAATCAGTCACCATCGCCAGAAGCGGAATCATACATAAAGACTACTCAAAATAAATATCAGTCTACATCGCCAATGGCGGAATCATAATATAGATACAATAATGGCGGAGAAAATCCAAGTCAGCACGGTGTAGTCAAGCCTCGCCATGAGCCAAAAGGTGCGTCAGAAACCTATAACTAGGCTGCCCGTGTGAAAATGAGGGCACCCGAGTTTGCAAGGTGAAACAAACTACGAGTCAGTCATGGGACTGGTATGAGAAATCTACCCAACTTATTAACAACAATAATAAGGCAAAACAAAGGACCACGCCACTTTCGCGGAACGGGTTTACTCCAATGAGTGCTAGTGCATGAAATAAAATAAATAATTAAATCAACGCAATGCTTTTTATAAAATGAAGCCATTATAAGACTCAGGTCCCATCACACAATGCAACGCAAGCCGGAGGATAGAGTTTTACCTTATAATGGCCAAAAATGCTTCATACGTATAAAACAAAAGTGCTTGATATTATTACTAGTGTATATATGTTCCAAAAGCGATTTCAATCATAAATATCAATCATAGGCGGCATAAATGACCCATACCACTATGTCTCCATACTAGTAATACAATCACATCCGCATATTTCGTATTGGAAATTGGATTCCTTCATGAGTCGAGGCAAGGGGCAAGCTCCTCTCCGATTCGAGACACTCTAGCAAATGTCCCAGGACCCCACTATGATCCTTGGATCTTCAGGGCCGGTCCTCTCTTACTTTTGAGGATTGGCAATTCCTGAACACACGTTTCCCGGTCCTTACAGACCTATATCGAGGCGCCTCGCATTCCAACAACCACACAGGTGAAAAGTATATATAATGTCAGGGCTGGTAGGTCACTGACACTACCTTAGCTAGAAAGAAACGTCGTGCTCTCCCTGCAGTCACTCTCCCGTTTTTGACTCATACCGAGGTGTGAGGCTCGCGAATTCACGTTATACACAAAGCTACGTCACACAGACCATGCTTTGATCATCAACCACAAGACTTTGCTTTGCAACAAAAGCCTTGATCATATGCCACTTGGGCGTGCCACACCGGCAATCCACTCCATGCGACTGATTTCTGTCAATGTATAACCTCTGAGCTCGTACGTCTCAGAGAAGGGCGTTAAGCAAGAGAATAAATTCTCCGCCGCCAAACAGATATATATTTAACAGAGATCAATCAACACAGAACAAAATCCAATGTCAGACACACAGTCCATTTACAAGTCCGTTCTGGGTCTGAACGAAACCGGAGGCACCAATTCCTCGCATATTCGTACAATCAACAGTATGTTTGGACGGCTACTACTTCAATTCCTTCATGGTAGCTACTCCAATCACGAGCATCAGTAGCGCCCATCCATCCAATGTGGAGATCGTCGGTCTTCAGCCGTCTTCGACTCTTCGACTTCTCAACGTCGATCGATTATTTGAAATGAGATAAACTCGGCCTTTTCAAATAACCCACGTATATTTAGATTTTCAAATCAATTAATCACATGGTTGGACTATTCAACATTCACATTTCAGTTATTTAGTTATAATTTTCATGTCAAATACATTCAACCATCACATCTCAAGCAAACACAACAAAATTGGTTTATTTCCACTCTATATCGTCTATAGTATTTTATAACGATATATCGCCATTTTTATTTAATTTAAAACGGCCATATTTAATTAAACGACGTTTCAAGTCGTGTCGATGCACTGGCGCTGCTTTTCACTAATTTTGTTTTACATATATCTGAAAATCAAACCGTTGGATCTTCACAAATTTGGTATCATTGGGAAGGTCATTTCAAAACGAATCCAATGGTTTCAGTTTTGGGAAAATCCAATGGTTGGATCTTCCACACTAGTCATTTGAAGTTACGATTTCAATTTACGAACTGCAGCGTTGTTATTCGATTTAATTATATATATATATATATATAATCGTTTCTGGCGCTGTTTTTCTTCAGTTTTGAATTAAACATTCCAGACAATCCAACCGTCGGATCTTCACAAAGTTGGTGCCGTCGGAAAGATATTTCCAAGGCGAACCCAACGGTTGCGGTTTCGGGAAAATCCAATGGTCGGATTTCCCGCACTAGTCGTTTGAAATCACGGTTTCAAAGCACGAACTGCACGGCCACGTTTCGTTTTAATTCTATTTATATTTATATATTTATATAAATATAGTTCATTCAAAAATTCCTATATCATTTCCACTTCAATTATTTCACTAACGCCTTTAAATTTCGGAAAATTTCGCCATAACCTCCTTTGTACGGGAGGGTCTGGGAAAATTCCCAAATAGCCACACGGGCGTCTCATATCAAAAAGAAAAAGAAAAGGCCAAGCGGCTAGCCAACAGGCTCATAAAATCATCACCCAAACAAAGCAGTAAATGTGTACCTATTTGTCGGGCACAAAATTTTATTTCTCTTCTCTAGCCCCTTTGCTTTAACCTGTTCAATAGATATGCATGTACATATATACAATTTCTATCACTTATCATTTTCCATTCAATTTCATATTTGATTTACTTTGGTTTAAAAACACCATTCATTCTAATGTCGAATGCATAGGCTAAAATCATATCATTAGCTAATTAATGTGTATTTCAACTCATGCACATTTATTTGAACAAGTGGCTATTTTTAACACTTCACATTTCAATAGATGATAATTTTGGCGAACTAAAATAGATTTCAACACATGACTATTTTATTTGGTTCCTATGCATGTTAAAAATAATATTTCATTCACAAATATTTATTTCAACGTCCGCATATCTTTATCGTATCACAAATATGATAAAAATGATATTTTTATCGTTCAAAATATTTATTCGACAAATGGATGTTTTCAGCACTTCATAGTCTCAATAAAAATGTAATTTTTATTGTTCGATCTTTTTATTCAGCACATGAACTTTTCCACTACACACACTTCTCAACAAATGAGCATATCCACACATGGACATTTTATTTATGTTGTTCATATTAGAAAGATGGGATTTTTATTGTTGAAACTATTTATATAAGGCGAATATTTTTCATACTTCATATATATATAAAAATGTGATTTTTATTGTTTAAACACTTCATTCATTCACAAATGAATTTAATTTTCACACAACACTTTTCAACACACAAACATTTCCACACATGGATATAGTTTCAACATATGACTTTAATTTCAACGCATGAAAATTATTTCAATATATGAAAATAATTCTAACACACAAAGATTATTCAAAATTTCGGCAGCAAAACGGCAAGGTAGTTAAAACCGGCACCGTCCCTAGTACGGCTCCTCGTTCTACCTTAAAACCTCGCGGTTTTTGACAATGGGGATTCATGCATCTAATTCACACGCAGGCGGCATGTTTATTTTTATTTCCACAAATATTTCCAATTCATTTCAATCACCAATGGGTATTTTTCAACCACAACCAAACAATATCAACCACAAACAATTATTCAACCATTCGTATTTTTCATCCAATGTTTCACACCAATTCACAACAATAAATATCGTCCATGGTTTATGGACGAGGGGAGTATATATATATATATAATTGCTATATTTCACTTGCATTTCAACACATATATCAATTATTCTATGCATGTAAAATTCATACTTCGCTTATATAGCTTACACTACGCATGTACATGAGGTATACAACATGTATGTAATTTATATTTCGCTAATATAAATTATACACGACATTTTCCATTCAATTTCACGTTAATTTAGATTTCTCACATTGGTTTTCGGAGAGCTAAAAATCGATACGATGTCAGAAAAATCCGCGGCTTCTTCTATTGGGTAGAGAGCTTCCTTGCGGTCCCGATGTTTCCTGTTTCATCGAATTTTGTCAACACACCAAAAAGATATGATTTTTCAAAGTGTAAAGATCAAAGAAAAACTCACTTTCACGAAGCTTCAAAACTAGGTTTACAGTTTTCGCGAGAATCGAGGCACGAGGGGATGATCAGCGAGTTGGACGTGGAAGAGGGAAGAGAGGGCTTCGAGTCGGTGGTGGTTTGGTGGCGTTCGGTGGCTTAGATCGGCGGCGGTGGAAAGGTCGGGACTTTGGGGCTTCGGTTCTGGCGGCATAGGCGACGAGGAGTGGCGATGGTTAGTCGGATTTGAAGAGGGGACGGCGGCGCATCGAGGGGTGGCGGTGGCGAAGGCTATAGGTGGCGGTAGCGGCGGCGGAGGAGGAGAGAAGGTCTCGAACGGGTTTCGCCGTTGATTTGGGGGTTTATTTTTATTTTTTTTAAATTTATGAATGGAAAATTCTGATTGGCCGAGGACTATATTAAATTTTTAAATAGTGTTTTCTCAAACGAACTCCTTTTTAAACCCAACGACTGTCGCCCCTAGCTAAATACCCCCATTCCGGACACAATGGGATATGTTTCGTAGGCCAATTCGACTGTTACAGTCAGTTATTTTCCAAATTAAAGTATAAAACATTTAATTTTTAACTTTCAACGTACATTTCAATTTGCCACGGTCACAAACTGATTCGAAAAATTCAAGAAAAATAAATCTAGCTATGTTTTGACGCTACGGTCCCAAAAAAACTAGTTTCGACGAATTCTGAGGTCGTTTGAAAAATGGCCATTTTCTGGTCGATCCAATTTAACAGAAATTGACCAATCACATTTTCTTTTGCCACGCTCACATACTAGCTTCAAAAATTATGAAATTTGAAACCTAGCAATAGTTTGACATCCTGGACCCAACAAAAGTGGTTTCGTCGAATTCCGAGGTCGTATGCAAAATATCAATTTTCCAGGGCTATATATTCCATATACCGACCCTTCTGAAAATTCATTCGGCCATAACTTTTGATTCCCGTTATGAAACTTCGATTTTTTAGATTCGTTAGAAAGGTATTGACTAACAGATTTAAATATTTTTGGTTTCGCTAAAATCCGTTATATTTTCCACCCTGCACAGTCATTCAAAGTTTGAATTCAAATTTTCAAACCGACTCACTATTTCTAATTCCTTATTTTATTGAAATATTCTATTTCAATTGTTCAAATTTCTTTGTAATCACCAATTTAAAAAATTTAAATTGGCTCGTATTTTCCGGGTTATTACAATCTCCCCCACTTAAAACTTTTCGTCCTCGAAAAGGAAACAATAGTAAAGCAGGAAATAAAATGTAAATGCAAAGTATGGTAAAGGTACCTTGCACCGGAGTTAGTCAGAGATATCCACTCTGCATTTGGGGTAAGCTTGCTTAATGCTTTCCTCAGTTTCCCAGGTACAGTCTCTAGGATCACTGCTCCATTGCACTTTAACTAAATGAACCTTTTTGCTTCTGAGTTCTCTAGTTTCTTTGCCAACAATCTTTAATGGCTCTCTTCTAAGTGCTAATTCTGGAGTTATCTCCACATCCCGTTGCGCTGCTTCTTCTACAACAAGATCCGGATCATGCACATGTCTTCTAAGTTGAGATATGTGAAATACATTGTGCACTCCAGGCAACCAATCTGGCAATTGAACCATATAAGCAAGAGTTCCAATTCGTTCAAGTATAGGAAAGGGACCTATAAATCTCGGTGCCAACTTCCCAGTCTTGCCAAATCTGATTACTCCTCTCATCGGAGAAACCTTCAAATAGACATGATCACCAACAGCAAATGTCAAATCTCTCCTTCTAGAGTCTGCATAACTTTTCTGTCGGCTTTGGGCGGTTTTCAATCGCTTCTTGATGAAGTCCACTTTATCAGATGCTTCTCTAATCATATCGGGTCCTAGTACAAGTCTGTTGTCAGGTTCTACCCAACATGTTGGAGATCTGCAGGGTCTGCCATATAATGCTTCAGATGGCGACATTCTCAAACTTGCTTGATAGCTATTGTTATATGAGAATTCTGCCAAATGCAAATGATCTTCCCATGACCCACCAAAATCAATTATACAAGCCCGCAATAAATCTTCCAAAATTCTATTCGCCCACTCAGTTTGGCCATCTGTTTGTGGGTGATAAGCGGTGCTCATATTCAGTTGCGTTCCCAATTATGTCTGGAAAGCCTCCCAGAATTTGCTAGTAAATAGGGGATCTCTATCACTGACTATGCTGATGGGAATTCCATGCAGCTTAACAATTTCTTTGAAGTATATCTGCGCTAGGCTTTGAGCAGTTCTATTGGATCTGACAGGTATAAAATGGGCAGTCTTCGTGAAGCGATCTACGATTACCCAAATGCTGTCATTACCTTTCTTGGTTCGCGGCAAACCATCTATGAAATCCATGGAAATTTGTTCCCATTTCCAGCCTGGGACTTCCAACGGTTGCAACAGTCCAGCTAGCTTCTGTTGGTCACTCTTGACCAATTGACAAGTAGGGCATCTGCTAACATACAAAGAAATATCTCTTTTCATTGCCTTCCACCAAAAAGTGCATTTGATATCGTTGAACATTTTACTCACACCAGGATGGATGCAAAATTTGGATTTATGGCATTCGTCCAGCACTTCCCTTTTAAGCTCGGGAATGTCGGGAACACATATTCTTCTATTCAGCCTCAGAACTCCCTCACTATCCACTTGGAAACTGGAGCCTTCGCCCCTTTGAATCCTTTTTACCATCTCTTTCACAAAATTGTCACTTTTCTGAAGAACAGATATCCTATCAATCAATCCAAGTGTAATTATAAGATTGGCAATGATTGCGGTTTTTCTACTAAGCGCATCCGCTACAACGTTAGCTTTCCCCGGCGTGTACAGGATATCAAGATCATATGCTGCAAGAAATTCTAGCCAACGCTGTTGTCTCAGATTCAGATCTTTCTGGGTATATAAATACTTCAACGATTGATGATCTGTGTACAGTGTAAATTTCTCGCCCAATAAATAATGCCTCCAGATTTTCAAGGCAAAAACGATAGCTAGCAGCTCAAGATCATGAGTTACATAATTCTTCTCATGCGGTTTCAGTTGGCGGCTTGCATAAGCGACTACTTGGCCTCTTTGCATTAACACTGCACCAAGACCTCTAATAGAAGCATCTGTCCAAACCGTTAAATCCTGATTGCCATCAATAATAGTTAACACTGGAGCGGTGGTCAGCTTCGATTTCAATTCCTGGAAAGCTTCTTCACAGTCGGAAGTCCACTTAAACTTCTCATGTTTCTTTGTGAGCTTCGTTAACGGACCAGATATCTTCGAAAAATCCTTAACGAATTTTCGATAATAACTAGCCAACCCCATAAAACTTCTAACTTCTGTGGGAGTCGTGGGTTGTTTCCAGTCTTGAATCGCTGTTATTTTGCTTGGGTCAACAGAAATTCCTTTCTCTGACACAACATGGCCAAGAAATTTGACTTCTTCTTTCCAGAAGACACATTTAGAGAATTTGGCTTTGAAGACGTTCTTCCTTAGAATCTCCAATACTTGTTCTAAGTGTTTTTCATGCTCGGGTTTTGATTTGGAGTAGATTAAAATATCATCGATGAAGACGAGGACAAATTTATTCAGAACTCCCCTGAACACTCTATTCATTAGATCGACAAAGTATGCTGGAGCGTTGCATAGGCCAAACGGCATTACTAACCATTCATAAAATATGTCTGGACCTCTGAAAGCTGTCAAAGGAACACACTCTTCTGCTATTCTCAATTGATGAAAACCTGTAGCTAGGTCCATTCGGGAAAATACATTCGCCCCATTCAATTGGTTTAGCAAATCATCAATGCGGGGTAATGGATACTTGTTTTTAAGCATCTGTTTGTTGAGGTCTCGGTAATCAACACATAATCTAAGAGTACCGTCTGACTTTGGGACAAACACAACAGCTGCACCCCAATTAGAAAAACTAGGTCTGATTAGACCCTTCCACAACAGTTGACGAGTTTGATCGCCTAATTCTTCTTTTTCTTTCGGAGTCATTCTGCGAATTGGATGTACCACTGGTCTGGCATTGGGAATTAGATCGATTCGGAATTCTATTTCTCTTTGCGGAGGTAAGTTTTCAACTTCTTCAAACACATCCGCATAGTTTCTAACAATCGGAATCTTTTCCATGGAAGTGGGGATAAGTTCTAATGCTGACCAAAATTCTTCTCTATTCGGATTCGAACCATGACAGGGAACCATAATATATCCAAGCTTCGTTCGAATTTTAATGATTCTTTCCGCACAATTTACCTCAGCCTCGTATTTCGTTAACCATTCCAGTCCGAGAATAATATCGAATTCGGGAAAATCCATAACGATTAAATCAAATGGAAACTTGTAGGAAGAATAAGAGACTGGCACTCTACAATATGAACCGAGAGTAACAGGACCCCCTATCGGGTTATGTACTTCCACCGATTCTTTGAGCTTTCGCTGTTTTAACTTTAATTTGTGCACTGTGTTGTTAGCAATAAAACTACGCGACGCACCTGTGTCAAACAATACAGAAACAGGAATATTTTTAATGGTAAGGGTACCTCCCAAAACATCAGGTTTACCTGCTCCATCGGAAGCAGCTGGCGGGCTCGACCCGTCATAGACATGAGCTACTGTAGTTTTCTTCAGCAAAGGACAGTCTTTGACCAGATGATCGGTCTTTCGACAATTGAAGCACGAGCGAGGGTTCTGAGAGCCTTGGCTCGAGCCTTGAGAATTTGTTTTCTGCCTCTTCGGAGCTGTGCAGACGTTTGAGTAGTGCCCCGGCTTACCACAGTTAAAGCAATTTCCTCTTGGCGGCTTTCCAGTCTGAGGTTTTGAAGATGCTGCTTGGCTTGACTCGCCTTGATTTACAGCAGGCTTGCGCTTGTTTCCGGCTTGGCTTCTAGCGCGATCCTGATCCAGATGCCTTTGATCAAGGTCTTCATAGTTGCATGTCATTTCCACCAGCTCGTTGAATTCCAGCTTGACATGGGTCATGGCCCAATCATGATATTGTCGTCTTAGCCCAAGGATAAACCTCTTATTTTTGGATTTCGCAGTGGCGACGAGTTCCGGAGCATAGGGCGACAACAGTGTAAATTTATTCAGATAATCTTGCACGGAAAGATCCCCTTGCTGGAGATTGGCGAAGTCATCGTGCATTCTTTCTAGAGCTTGTTCTGGGACATATTTCTCCTTGAAGAGTTCTTTAAATCCATCCCATGTTCTTCCAGCTTCTCTATTCCCGGCGGTAAGAGATTCCCACCATAGTTCAGCTTGTTCCTGCATAAGCCAGGCGCCCATAATAGCTTTGTCTTTGTCTCCAAGCCTTAGGCCTTCAAGAATTTTCTCGCATGTTTTGAGCCATGCAAGGGCCTCTATTACTGTGCCAGTTCCCAAGAAGGTCTTGCCTCCTAAGTTCTTATATCTCTTAGCTACACGGTCTAGCTCGAAGTATTGAGCTGCCGGAGGTTATATCAAAGGTCCTTCTTGAGCTGGGACTTCTCCCCTTCCTCGGCCTCGGCCGGCACGGCCTCCTCTAGCGGCGGCTGCTCTGGTAGCCATTTGTCAAATTCTGTATAAGCAAGAAAAGAGTCAGCTAACAGAAATGGTAGTCTATTGCATAGTTAAGCCGAAAATTTTACGGAAAGATAACGATGGACTGATCAATTGTTTTTGCTATTCTGCTCAGCTCATTCTAGGACTTTACTAGTCCTATCTCTAATGAGCGACTCGCCTTAGAATACTACTGATTCTATTTTAACGAAGTGTTTAATGTGTTAGACTCCAGAACTAAGGTTAACCAAAGCTCTTATACCAGCTGTGACGACCCCAAAACCCCGTGACACGGTGTTAAGGATAATCATTAGAATATAACACATTAATCATCATTAGCAGATCACAGATAATAGCATAAACAGAAAATAGAATAATTTACACACATATGACAGCGGAATCATATAGATATCATCACATCAGAGAAGCACAGTACAGGATACAACTTAGTGCATAATGATACATAATCAGTCACCATCGCCAGAAGCGGAATCATACATAAAGAGTACTCAAAATAAATATCAGTCTACATCGCCAATGGCGGAATCATAATATAGATACAATAATGGCGGAGAAAATCCAAGTCAGCACGGTGTAGTCAAGCCTCGCCATGGCCAAAAGGTGCGTCAAAAACCTGTAACTAGGCTGCCCGTGTGAAAATGAGGGCACCCGAGTTTGCAAGGTGAAACAAACTACGAGTCAGTCATGGGACTGGTATGAGAAATCTACCCAACTTATTAACAACAATAATAAGGCAAATCAAAGGACCACGCCACTTTCGCAGAACGAGTTTACTCCAATGAGTGCTAGTGCATGAAATAAAATAAATAATAAAATCAACGCAATGCTTTTTATAAAATGAAGCCATTATAAAACTCAGGTCCCATCACACAATGCAACGCAAGCCGGAGGATAGAGTTTTACCTTATAATGGCAAAAAATGCTTCATACGTATAAAACAAAAGTGCTTGATATTATTACTAGTGTATATATGTTCCAAAAGCGATTTCAATCATAATATCAATCATAGGCGGCATAAATGACCCATACCACTATGTCGCCATACTAGTAATACAATCACATCCGCATATTTCGTATTGGAAATTGGATTCCTTCATGAGTCGAGGCAAGGGGCAAGCTCCTCTCCGATTCGAGACACTCTAGCAAATGTCCCAGGACCCCACTATGATCCTTGGATCTTCAGGGCCGGTCCTCTCTTACTTTTGAGGATTGGCAATTCCTGAACACACGTTTCCCGGTCCTTACAGACCTATATCGAGGCGCCTCTCATTCCAACAACCACACAGGTGAAAAGTATATATAATGTCAGGGCTGGTAGGTCACTGACACCACCTTAGCTAGAAAGAAACGTCGTGCTCTCCCTGCAGTCACTCTCCCGTTTTTGACTCATACCGAGGTGTGAGGCTCGCGAATTCACGTTATACACAAAGCTACGTCACACAGGCCATGCTTTGATCATCAACCACAAGACTTTGCTTTGCAACAAAAGCCTTGATCATATGCCACTTGGGCGTGCCACACAGGCAATCCACTCCATGTGACCGATTTCTGTCAATGTATAACCTCTGAGCTCGTACGTCTCAGAGAAGGGCGTTAAGCAAGAGAATAAATTCTCCGCCGCCAAACAGATATATATTTAACATAGATCAATCAACACAGAACAAAATCCAATGTCAGACACACAGTCCATTTACAAGTCCGTTCTGGGTCTGAACGAAACCGGAGGCACCAATTCCTCGCATATCCGTACAATCAACAGTATGTTTGGACGGCTACTACTTCAATTCCTTCATGGTAGCTACTCCAATCACGAGCATCAGTAGCGCCCATCCATCCAATGTGGAGATCGTCGGTCTTCAGCCGTCTTCGACTCTTCGACTTCTCAACGTCGATCGATTATTTGAAATGAGATAAACTCGGCCTTTTCAAATAACCCACGTATATTTAGATTTTCAAATCAATTAATCACATGGTTGGACTATTCAACATTCACATTTCAGTTATTTAGTTATAATTTTCATGTCAAATACATTCAACCATCACATCTCAAGCAAACACAACAAAATTGGTTTATTTCCACTCTATATCGTCTATAGTATTTTATAACGATATATCGCCATTTTTATTTAATTTAAAACGGCCATATTTAATTAAACGACGTTTCAGGTCGTGTCGATGCACTGGCGCTGCTTTTCACTAATTTTGTTTTACATATATCTGAAAATCTAACCGTTGGATCTTCACAAATTTGGTATCATTGGGAAGGTCATTTCAAAACGAATCCAACAGTTTCAGTTTTGGGAAAATCCAATGGTTGGATCTTCCACACTAGTCATTTGAAGTTACGATTTCAATTTACGAACTGCAGCGTCGTTATTCGATTTAATTATATATATATATAAAATCGTTTCTGGTGCTGTTTTTCTTCAGTTTTGAATTAAACATTCCAGACAATCCAACCGTCGGATCTTCACAAAGTTGGTGCCGTCGGAAAGATATTTCCAAGGCGAACCCAACGGTTGC
This sequence comes from Allium sativum, assembly GCA_030737875.1. Taxonomy (NCBI): domain Eukaryota; kingdom Viridiplantae; phylum Streptophyta; class Magnoliopsida; order Asparagales; family Amaryllidaceae; genus Allium; species Allium sativum. Next base: position 400,622,756 of record CM060922.1, on the reverse strand, counting down.
GGTTTCGGGAAAATCCAATGGTCGGATTTCCCGCACTAGTCGTTTGAAATCATGGTTTCAAAGCACGAACTGCATGGCCACGTTTCGTTTTAATTCTATTTATATTTATATAAATATAGTTCATTCAAAAATTCCTATATCGTTTCCACTTCAATTATTTCACTAACGCCTTTAAATTTCAGAAAATTTCGCCATAACCTCCTTTGTACGGGAGGGTCTGGGAAAATTCCCAAATAGCCACACGGGCGTCTCATATCAAAAAGAAAAAGAAAAGGCCAAGCAGCTAGCCAACAGGCTCATAAAATCATCACCCAAACAAAGCAGTAAATGTGTACCTATTTGTCGGGCACAAAATTTTATTTCTCTTCTCTAGCCCCTTTGCTTTAACCTATTCAATAGATATGCATGTACATATATACAATTTATATCACTTATCATTTTCCATTCAATTTCATATCTGATTTACTTTGGTTTAAAAACACCATTCATTCTAATGTCGAATGCATAGGCTAAAATCATATCATTAGCTAATTAATGTATATTTCAACTCATGCACATTTATTTGAACAAGTGGCTATTTTTAACACTTCACATTTCAATAGATGACAATTTTGGCGAACTAAAATAGTTTTCAACACATGACTATTTTATTTGGTTCCTATGCATGTTAAAAATAATATTTCATTCACAAATATTTATTTCAACGTCCGCATATCTTTATCATATCACAAATATGATAAAAATGATATTTTTATCGTTCAAAATATTTATTCGACAAATGGATGTTTTCAGCACTTCATAGTCTCAATAAAAATGTAATTTTTATTGTTCGATCTTTTTATTCAACACATGAACTTTTCCACTACACACACTTCTCAACAAATGAGCATATCCACACATGGACATTTTATTTATGTTGTTCATAATAGAAAGATGGGATTTTTATTGTTGAAACTATTTATATAAGGCGAATATTTTTCATACTTCATATATATATATATATAAATGTGATTTTTATTGTTTAAACACTTCATTCATTCACAAATGAATTTAATTTTCACACAACACTTTTCAACACACAAACATTTCCACACATGGATATAGTTTCAACATATGACTTTAATTTCAACGCATGAAAATTATTTCAACATATGAAAATAATTCTAACACACAAAGATTATTCAAAATTTCGGCAGCATAACGGCAGGGTAGTTAAAACCGGCACCGTCCCTAGTACGGCTCCTCGCTCTACCTTAAAACCTCGCGGTTTTTGACAATGGGGATTCATGCATCTAATTCGCACGCAGGCGGCATGTTTATTTTTATTTCCACAAATATTTCCAATTCATTTCAATCACCAATGGGTATTTTTCAACCACAACCAAACAATATCAACCACAAACAATTATTCAACCATTCGTATTTTTCATCCAATGTTTCACACCAATTCACAACAATAAATATCGTCCATGGTTTGTGGACGAGGGGAGTATATATATATATATATATATATATATATATATATATATATATATATATAATTGCTATATTTCACTTGCATTTCAACACATATATCAATTATTCTATGCATGTAAAATTCATACTTCGCTTATATAGCTTACACTACGCATGTACATGAGGTATACAACACGTATGTAATTTATATTTCGCTAATATAAATTATACACGACATTTTCCATTCAATTTCACGTTAATTTAGATTTCTCACATTGGTTTTCGGAGCGCTAAAAATCGATACGATGTCAGAAAAATCCGCGGCTTCTTCTATTGGGTAGAGAGCTTCCTTGCGGTCCCGATGTTTACTGTTTCATCAAATTTCGTCAACACACCAAAAAGATATGATTTTTCAAAGTGTAAAGATCAAAGAAAAACTCACTTTCACGAAGCTTCAAAACTAGGTTTACAGTTTTCGCGAGAATCGAGGCACGAGGGGATGATCAGCGAGTTGGACGTGGAAGAGGGAAGAGAGGGCTTCGAGTCGGTGGTGGTTTGGTGGCGCTCGGTGGCCTAGATCGGCGGCGGCGGCGGTGGAAAGGTCGGGACTTTGGGGCTTCGGTTCTGGCGGCACAGGCGACGAGGGGTGGCGATGGGTAGTCGGATTTGAAGAGGGGTCGACGGCGGCGCGTCGAGGGGTGGCGGTGGCGAAGGCTATAGGTGGCGGTAGCCGCGGCGGCGGAGGAGAGAAGGTCTCGAACGGGTTTCGCCGTTGATTTGGGGGGTTTTCTTTTTTTTTATTTTTAAAATTTATGAATGGAAAATTCTGATTGGCCGAGGACTATATTAAATTTTTAAATAGTGTTTTCTCAAACGAACTCCTTTTTAAACCCAACGACTGTCGCCCCTAGCTAAATACCCCCATTCCGGACACAATGGGATATGTTTCGTAGGCCAATTCGACTGTTACAGTCAGTTATTTTCCAAATTAAAGTATAAAACATTTAATTTTTAACTTTCAACGTACATTTCAATTTGCCACGGTCACAAATTGATTCGAAAAATTTCAGAAAAATAAATCTAGCTATGTTTTGACGCTACGGTCCCAACAAAACTAGTTTCGACGAATTCTGAGGTCGTTTGAAAAATGGCCATTTTCTGGTCGATCCAATTTAACAGAAATTGACCAATCACATTTTCTTTTGCCACGCTCACATACTAGCTTCAAAAATTATGAAATTTGAAACCTAGCAATAGTTTGACATCCCGGACCCAACAAAAGTGGTTTCGTCGAATTCCGAGGTCGTATGCAAAATATCAATTTTCCAGGGCTATATATTCCATATACCGACCCTTCTGAAAATTCATTCGGCCATAACTTTTGATTCCCGTTATGAAACTTCAATTTTTCAGATTCGTTAGAAAGGTATTGACTAACAGATTTAAATATTTTTGGTTTCGCTAAAATCCGTTATATTTTCCACCCTGCACAGTCAGTCAAAGTTTGAATTCAAATTTTCAAACCGACTCACTATTTCTAATTCCTTATTTTATTGAAATATTCTATTTCAATTGTTCAAATTTCTTTGTAATCACCAATTTAAATTTTTTAAATTGGCTCGTATTTTCCGGGTTATTACAGTTTTCTACTTCCATACACAAATTTGCTAATAGAATTTGCTTTCTACCTTCAGGATCTAACTTCTAATCTCAACAAATTCACATATAAAGTTCATGTAAGTGATAAGTTATTAACTACAACCTTAATCCATGAATATTCACCACAAATTTGCTTAGGTTTTCTCTTTTAGGAATTTATACAAACACCTTGTGTGCATATAATTAAAACTAGTTTTAAACACTTTAAATCAAACTATTTCTTACCCCAGAAACTTGTAGATCTTAGCCTCAGGTATATAAGTCCTTCCCTTAGCTTTTCCTTCCATTATCTTCTTCTTTTCCCTTAAAAATCCTTTTTTTTTATTTAATAAGGGGGGAAAACGCGAGCAACAAGTGGGAGGTAGGAGTATGGAGGAGGAGGTGATTAAATGGAAGAGTTAGGTTCTCCTTTACTTCTTCTCTCTTTCCCTTTAGTTTCTCCTTTGGTTTTCTTCTTTATTTTCTTTAAATCACCATGATATTTTCGGCCATGGCAACAGAGAAGGGAGGAACAAAATTCTTTCATGAAAATGGAGAGATAAGGATGGTATAGGATATATATAATGTAACAACCCGCAAATTTTGAACCAATTTAAAATTTTTATTTTAGAAAATTTTAATGAATTTTGAGGTTATAATATAATTTATTATTATTAATAATGGCTGGAATTAATTTTTATCAAAGTTAAAACGAATAAATTTAATTTAAATATAAAAGGAATTAGAAATAACGTAGTAGTTTGAAAAGTCAAACTTGAACTTTGACTGACCGTACAGGATGCAAAATTTAACGGATTTTAGTGAAACCAAAAATATTAGAATCTATTTAAAAATATCTTTCTAACGAATCTGAAAAATTGAAATTTCATAGCGGAGATCAAAAGTTATGCCCACTTCAATTTTTAGAAAGGTCGCTGTAGAATTTATATAATATATATGGTCTGAAAGGCTACTTTTCACATATGAAGGAATTTCGACTCGAAACCACTTCCATTGAGTTCGGAATGACGTTTCTGCATCGAAAAACAGTAAACACTTATATATTTTGAGTTTCGAAAATTATTTGTTTAAAAATGTATTTTTAATATTAAATATATTGACCTTGAAAATAGTCATTTTTCAAACGACCTCCGTTTTCGACGAAACCACTTTTGTTGGAACCGGAATGTCAAATTATTGCTAGGTTTCAATTTTCAGAATTTTTCGAATTAATATATGAGCGTGGCGAAATAAAATGTGTTTTGACTATTTTCAGTTAAATTTGAACGCCTTAAAAATAGCCATTTTCACACAGTCTCAGAATTCGACGAAAATAATTTTGTTGGATTTGTATCGTCATAAGAAAGCTAAAAATATTTTTTTTTAGAATTTTCTGAGGTCGTATATGGCCCCGGCATATTTAAATGTACGGTAGAAATTAAATTATTTATTTAATATTGTATTTTAAAATTAAAACCGAAAAAAAATGTTATAGACATCAGAATTGGAGCCCGGGACATAGCCCATCGCGTTCAGAAGGCCTCAAAACGTTAAGAACGACAGTAAGCAGGCCCAAACGGAGAAAGTCCGAAAATCCACCTTTTTAGCACAAATTTCGAAATTAAATATTAAAATAATATTAAAAAAATCGGCTGAAACCCTAATTCTCTATGGAGCAGCCGCCGCCAGATTTTAACGGCTGAAATCATCCGATTTTCAAACGCTAATATCTCTCAATCCGTTCAACGAAAATCGGCGTATGATATACCAAATCGAAGAGAATTCAGAGAGCTACAAATCTATACAGTCAAGATCGGGTTTTGATTCACGGATTTTGCGAATTCTGACCGAGAAGGGGTTGCGGTTTTTGGTGTTTTCTGGGCGAGATGGGAGGCCGAGCTTCAGGCGGTGGGTGGTGTAGGCGGCTCTTGGCATGGTGATTCGTGTGGCGGTGTCTGATCGACGGTTGGTGGCTCGGAGGGGGGCGCGTGCAGAAGCTTGCGTGGGTGAAGTTGGGTTCGTGCGTGTTCCTGGAACGAGGAACGAGGAAGAAGAAAGAGTATATTTTAATATTATTTTAATTATTTAATATTTAATTTATCCGATCTTTAAAAATACATAACTTCTTCATACGAGGTCCGATTGACGAACCGTTTGTTGCGTTGGACTCGTCTTTCCGAGATCTACGCGATGGCGCTGACCAGAGCTGATTTCGAGACAGTCAAATTTTCAGCAAAAATCAATGTGAGATTTCTGAATTTATTAAAATTAATTATTTAATTAATTTAATTATTTTATTGTTGTTAAATAATTGTTTGGATGTAATGAAATAATTCTGTGATGTATGTTGAATGATTTATCTGTTTTGATTGTGTAAACGCCAGTTTGGCTTTTAAAAATTGTAGATCTGTATTAATTGGATAAAAACATCACCTTGTCTATTTTTGATTGAATCAAAATTGGATTTGTCAATTCGGCATAAAAATTCCATTTTGTACATGTTACTGTATTGAAATAGAGTTTTTAATTCAATCTAGAAACTCCAATTTTGTTGTTATTTCTTTGTATATAAAAATAATAAACATGTTTGTCCATTTTATTTTGGAAACAAAATAGGACATTTTGTCGTTATTTCTTTTTAGATATTAAACGAATATTTCTGTTTGCATTTCTTTTATAAATAAAAAGGATCACTTTTCTGTCGTTTTCTTTTTACATATAAAAAGAACATTTTTATCGTCATTCCTTTTCAGCAATCAAAAGAAAACATTTTTGTTGTTATTTCTTTTTAATATTAAAAAGGTCATTTTGTTCGCATTTCTTTTTGTTTATAAAAAGGAACATCTTTATGCCATGTTTCCTTTTAACATTTAAAAAGAAGCTTTTTTTTCGTATTTCTTTCCAACGATAAAATGAATCATTTTTGTCGCTATTTCTTTTTAACATTTAAAAAGAATTATTTTGTTAGCATTTCTTTTTAAGGATTAAAAAGAACATTTTGCTTTCATTTCTTTTGAGAATGAAAAGAGAATTTTGTCGCTCACTTATAATTAAAAAAAAAATGTTAGAGAATTTTGTCGCTTATTTATAATAAAAACATGTTAGAGAAAAATCACACTTTTGCTAAAGAATGAACACTGGATTAAAATGACGTTTTTGATAAAGGATGAACATAAGAATAAAATTCACATTTTTGTTAGAAAATGTTGATAAGGATAAAATTCACATTTTTATGTTAGAAATGTTAACATGAGAAGAATCACATTTTATGTCAGAAAGGTTAACATTAGAGAAATCACAATTTGTTAGAAATGTACATTATGAGTATAAATATACCTTTGGTTAGAAATGTCATAAATGGATATAAATATACATTTTGTGAGGAATGTCATATATGATTTAGAACACACATTTTGCTAGAAATGTTACTTTGGCATTGGAACATCACTTTGTTGGTAGTGCTTATGTAGATTTAAAATATTACATAGAAATAAAGTTAATCTTTTATTTGCATTTTACAATACAAATATTACATAGAAATAAAGTTTATCTTATTATATGCATTTTACAATGCAAATATTACATAGAAATAAAGTTCATCTTTTTATATGCATTTTTCAATACAAATATAACATAGAAATTAAGTTATCTTTTTATTTGTATTTTTCCATACAAATATGACATAGAAATAAAGTCCATCTTTTTATATTCATTCTACAACACAAATATGTACTTAGAATCTGTTGAACAAATAAAATCCACTTTTATTTGTCACTTGAAACTTAGAATTTGTTGCACAAATAAAATTCACTTTTTTTTTTTTTTTGGTCATTTGAAACTCAGAATTTATTGGGCGAATAAAATCTACTTTTTATTTGTCATTTAAAAATTAGGATTTATTATACAAACAAAATTCACTTTTAATTGACATTAGAATACATAAAAAAAATATTTACATATAAAATATTCTTTTATATGTCATTAAAATGTATGGAAAAGTATAAACAAATAAAAGGATTCTTTTATTTGTTATTAGAACACATAGAAAAGTGTAAAACAATGAAATACCCTTTTTATGTTATTCTAGAATTGAAAATTTGAGTTCAATCATTTATTTGCATTCACTAATGCAAACACACATTGAAAATAAAATTTACCTTTTTTTTTGGAATTCACCAATACAAATATATGTTGAAACCAAAAATTTATTCTTTTATTTACATTCACAAATGTAAAAATACATTGAAAATGAAATTAGTTCTTTTATTTGCATTCACAAATGCAATATATTCTGAAAATAAATTTTGTTCTTTTATTTGCATTCTTCAATACAAATATACATTGAAAATAGAATTATTTCTTTTAGTTGTATTCCCTAATGCAAATATATTTTGAAAATAAAATTTGCTCTTTTTACATTTACAATTGTAAACATACTTTGAAAATCAAGGTTGTTCTTTTATTTGCATTCCACAATGCAATATAACATCAAAAATAAAAGTTACGTTTTTATTTGCAAACATTAAAATGAAATAAACATCTTTGTCAAACTTGATTTAGTTAAAATGAAATAAACGTCTTTGCCAAACTTGATTAGTTAAAATAATTACTTTTATCAATTTATACTAGTGGAAACAAAATATGCATTGTAGTCAATTTATTCTAGTTAAAACAAATATTCACTTTTGTCAATTCATCCTAGTTAAGACCAATTATTTACTTATGTCAATTTACATTTGTTGAAACCAATTATTTGTTTGTCATGACTATATATTGTGTATTACACTTCCATAGACAAGTTACTCGACTTGTGTATGTGATTGGGACGATAATTTTCACACATCGCCCAAGTGCACAAATTAGTTTATCAGTTGCTTGATTGGTTGAAAACCCCACACGGGTGTTGGGATGAAAATTCACATACACTAATCCCAATATTTAGTTGTATGTTGACCGTTAGATCGACAGGCTGTGATGAGCGTTATCATTTAATTTTAACGCTTACACAGTGGAAATTACACTTTGGATGTAATGGATGACTTGATGATTATACTGTTATTGTCATATATATGATGTGTGTGAAATCCATATAATCCAAATTATATGGTAAATGTTTGAGTCGCATTTCGATTCAAGTGTTATTTTAAATAAGACTATTTTTACATTAGAAATCCTTTTTATATAAAGTGCATATATTTTTCGTAATATATTTTTAATCAACTATATGTTAAACAAAGGATATTTGTAAAAGATAAAGATTTGTAAAATAAAGAATACTTCTCATTTAGAATCTTTTATATAAAGAATATTTTTATGATTATTTTAAAATATGTTTTTTAAAGGGTTACTAGCATTTGCAATTATATTTGATGATATGAAATAAATTGAGATGTGAAGTGGATTTACCGTGGACGATGTTTTAAACGACATTTGTCCTTTAATCCAATTTACATTGAAATTATTATTTGGAACTTATGAATCTATTTTATAGATTTAAAAAGACATTTTCTATAAATCAAGTTTTTCAACTAATATATTAAATTGAAATTTAGTGGAAATTCTATTGGTAATAATCGAAATGGGCTTCTGTAAAAGAAGACCGATATTATATATGGAATTTAAGAGGCTTTGCCGTTATTCCATTTGTACTATTAGTCTGATACAGAAATTTATATCGATTATGTATTGATTGGATTTCTGTGGAATTCCATATTTTTAGAAATTGATTTATTGATTTTATTTTAAATATTTATCTTTGATAAAATTAATGAGAATCTTCTAAAACGAATATCTTATTAAAAGAATATTCTGAGTTGGGATGTGACGAAATCTGTGGTTTTCCAATATTTGTTTTTAATCCCAAATTACGCAAGTTATTCAGAAAGACCGGGTTTAACCCATTCTGAATAATCATCACGACGATCAAGAGTCGAAGACGAAGACGGTGATTGAAGACCGAAGGTTTTCACATCGTTGGGATGATGATGACTGGTATCTTGAATTGGGATTGGCCTTCCAAGGCAAGGTATTTGGTAATGATCGTCCAAATGCATTTGGAGATCGACAGACATGATGTTTCGCTCAGACCCAGAGCGGACTTGTAAATGGATTGCGTGTCTGACATTGTATTCCTTTCTACTGTATTTGTTGAACGCTACTGATTATATATTTCTGTTTGGTGGTGAAGAATTTATTCTTTACTTATCACCCTTCTCTAAGTCGTATGAGCTTAGAGGTTATATATATATATTGGTAGATGATCAATAATATGGTAGGGTCTGACAATGTGGCACGCCAAGATGCAAATTGATCAAGGCTTTTGTTGAAAAGAAGGGCCTTGTGGAATGATCAAAGCATAGCCTATTACGGCATAGCTTTGTGTATATCGTGACTTCGCGAGCCTCACACCCCGGTAAGAGTCAAAAACAGGATATGGACCGTAGGGAGTGCATACGTTTCTTTCTAGCTAGAGTGGTGTCAGTGACCTACCAGCCCTGACATTTTACTTATGTGGATGATGGATTTTGAGGTGCCTCGGATTTTTATAGGCCGATAGTGGTCATATTATAGGTTCAAAGGAACCGGGAAGCGTGTGTTCAGGCATAACCAATCCACTGCTGATAGGCGGGGACCGGCCCTACCGCATCCAAGGGTTCACTGCGGGGGATCCTGAGGCATTTGCTAGAGTGTCTCGAATCGGAGAGGAGCTTGCCCCTAGCCTTGACTCATGATGGAAATCCAATTTCCAATACGACCTTGCGGTTTTGATTGTATAACTAGTATGGCGACATAGTAGGATGGGGTACTATGCCGTCTATGATTGATACATTATGATTTAAATGTTTATTATATATATACCCATATATATACACACTAATATTAAATCCATTTTATCGTATCAAGCATCTTTTGACCATTATAAGGTAAAACCCTATCCTCTGGTTTGCGTTGCATTGTGTGATGGGACTTGGGTCTTATAATGGTTTCATTTTTTCTAAAAAAGGCATTGCGATATTTGACGATTTACATTAATTATGCATTGGCAATCCAATGGAGTAAACCCGTTCTGCGTTAGCGGCGTGGTCCTGTGATTAGCCTACTTATTAGATAAGTTAAGTTATGAATTCTCACACCAGTCCCACGACTGACCTGTAGTTTGTTTCACTTTGCAAACTCGGGTGCCCTCTTTCCACACGGGCAATCGAGTAGCTTTTTGCAGATATAGTTAAGCAGGATCCTGGATTGAAGTCTGAAGCCGGGTCCAGAATATTGATGGCCTTCCGCTGAGATTAGTTCCGCTGCAATGTATTTAATTTAATTTAAATGTATCTTCCGCTGTATTATTTATCGATGTACTCTGATATATTCTGTACTCTGATGTAACATTTATTATTGATGTTATAAAAGTCTGTGTTGTTGTTCTGATGTGTTGTATGCCCAAAGTTAACGTACGCGGGTTTTGAACGGTCTTAATCGATCTTGCGATCGATTGGGGTCGGGCGAAATCCGTGGTCGTTACATATAATAAAGGGCAATTGTATGGATGCTTGACACGTGGCTTGTGGATAAGCATGGAAGAATGAGTAACCCATATTCATCCTTATCCTTAGGAATAGTAACTTGTGTTTTCTCAAGCACCTTCCGGCCTTGTGTCGGAGTATCAAACGATAACGGTTTTCATAAGGTCTATTTTCTAACGTACTTTGATCGTGTATGTTCAAATATAAAATCTGAGTTCATTTTCATTCTCAAATACTTTATTTTAGTTTTGTTTTGTTAATAACTTTTTATATTCGATAAGGAATTTTCTTAGACTTTATACATCGCTAATATCCTATGTTTAGAATTTTCCTAGATAGGTCTCAGGTTCCAGTTTTTCCGTTAGCACTAGCAAATTCCAATTACCATCAAAATTTAGTTCAATTTTTGGCCTTTTATTTTTCCTTTTCGACATACGGATGTCGTTTTATGTGAAACTTTCCTGAGTACTAAAATTCGCTATTCCGGATCCAACGGAGGTGGTCTCATGATCTAGCGATATCTCGTTCTCAAGATATCCTCAAAATCATCCATTTTTAGTTCAAATTTTAACCTTTCATTCTTCAATCAATATTAAACGGATTCTGTTTTTAGTTTGGCTGGTTACCTAATTTCATTATTCCGGAATCAATAGAACTAGTTTAAGGGTCTATAAATAAATATTTCTTATACTTCCTTTGTAAACGTGCTATTTTTATATTAAAACTCATTATTATAACCCTGTTCCAATTATATCATTATCCATTTTCAGTTTTATTTTGATTCTTATGAAATTTGGAAGTTCTAAATTGGTTCCAAATTTCCGAGTCGTTACATCAAGACTCACAAACCAACAAGACGAAATGCCTTCAAGAACAAACAAAACAAAACAGCCAATATTTTCCTAACAGTGTCCTTAATCGCTATCCAGTAAGACAATACATCACCAATAACTCATTAGGCAAGAGAGAAAGTGTACTATTTCGTTACATTCCTAGTAGATAAATAGATAATGCCATTTTAGATAGAAGGCTAGAGAGTCGTGTAACAAACACAAACTACAGTTCATTTGAGGCTAAAAACACACTCCACGCTGGTTCAAAGTATACTCCTATGCCAAAGCAAGACGAAACCAAACCGACTTCTGTTGAATCCCTCCATTTAGCCGACATCAGGAGCACCAGCAGCTTCGTACTTTCCCATAAAAGGAAAAGAAACGAAAGTCGACACAAGATCTGCTTAGAAAAACAGAAGGGTTGCCAGAACAGAGTGGTACACCGCGCCATGGATAGGAGCCGAAGCCTGAATCAAGAAGTATTGGGAAGTTGAAGGAGCATCTGGGCAAAGAGGTATTAGGTTCGAAGGGTTACGGTTAGATCAATAAAAAGAAATTAGGATTTCGAGGTAAGCTCACGCATTACGAAAATAGGCATATTGCAGTAGGAGAAGGATGGAAGAGCGTTTGTTGAAGAGAAAAACGATGTTTCAGAAGAAATTCCGAAGAAGAAAGTAAGAAGAGATGGATGTGAATAACGCCTGTCGCCATTAACAAGCTTACCCCAAGACCGAACCGTTTTTCGAAGAGATTTTTTTTTCCACACATGGATTCTTAAATTCTAATTATTTAAAGGGGCCGACTATTTGGACACAAAAATTAAACACAAAAAGAGAGATACAAAGCCTCCATCGTTGGATTTGTTTGTCTTTATGTGGAGAGTGGAATTCATGGGAGGTCCAGTAGTTGAGATTTATTATGCACAAATTTATGTCCTTATTTTGTGTCTAAATAGAGTTTCCATTATTTAAATAATCTTAGAGGGTATTTGATTCATTTTTCTAATAGCTCTTAAAACATACGCCGATTTTATTGTGTATATTCATATTAAAAATGGTAGTTTTTCATGCAACAATAAAGATGTATAAATCACATAACATGAATTCTACATATCAACAATAATGACAAAGTTATTTGTAAATTAGATATTATTCATTTATATTTAGAATTTACAATATATTATATCATATAATTCTTTTTGAACATCAATAACTCCATAACAAATTTATACTTTATTTGCAAATTTCTTTCCAATTCTTCCTGCTATGTTATATACTTAAATTAACTTCATAATTTTACATTTAATTTATTTAAATAAATTCTATTAAATAATATTTGTTAATTCATTGAATAAATTAACGTGCATCAATTTCAACTTGTAAATCTATATTTAAAAAACGATTAAAACAATTCTCAAATACAAATGCATACATATTGTTTGAGTAAGCTATATAGCAAAAATAACACATAAACTATAATAATAATTTTAATTAATAGTTTATGTATTTCACTTCAAAATTTATCATATGTTTTATAACAAAATTCTCATTTTAACATTAAAATAATAAATACTTTTAATAATATTGACGTGCGCAACACACGGGTTATTCACCGGTAAGGACATTAATAGAGTAAGAGTGCTTTTTTCGTGAATGGTAACAGAGAATTTGAGCGTGACACGTTAGTGAACGAGAAATGCGTTTTTTGTTGCAAACGGGGTATTTAAGCATGGTATTTGAACGGGGGGGTATTTATATATAATATGATTTTAACTTATTTGTTTTGAATTAATTAAATATTAATTGCACATAAAAAACGACTACATTTCATTAAATGAAACAGAAATACAACTAGTACACTGAAAATAAAACAAGTACATAAAAAGCTACTACTTATGACAATGATGCAAACTCCTCAACTCCGCTAAAATAAATCCCATACATCACTGTTGTCTAGTGCGTCGACAATCTCCACATTCCGCGGGTCATTGCGGAAAATCAACATAATTTTTCATCGCTCGATATCTTATACAGCTCGAACAATATTATGGCAATGAGAAACGACGTTCCCAAGATGTGGGGTCACGAAAGAGTGGCTCGTGCTGCCACGCTCGGTATGTCTACGCTTAGAGAGCTGAGCAGAAGGCGGGTTGCCAGTAGCCATCTAATCAAAATAATAACCAGTGTCGGCAAAAGTGATAAATTGAGTTGATGTAGGTGGAAGTGCAGGTGCAGTAAGAGGTATCAGATATAGGTAAGTCGGCTTGCCTAAACAACCGCCAAAAAGTTGGTTTTGCTCTCGAAACTTCATTGATGGATTTCTTGAATCGCCCGTATGCTCTGACTGGGCGCTAGCCCACCACTCGTCAGTACCATCCAACTGATCGTTCACCGGATTTCATTCCCCGTCCGGTATCCGTAGCAGTCTGTTCCAATCACCAAACGACCATTTCAGGTTCCCACTTGTTTTTAGTCTGAGTTTTTGTGTAACTCAGATTAAAATGGTCGTTTAAAACGGCCGTGACCTTCCCAACAAAAGTTGCTAGCCCCAGCTATTCGATCTTCTAAAAATTCAATGCAAATATCGATAAAAGATGTCTCTCATTACTCTATCCAATTGACAAAAGGTTGAGAAGTAGCAGTATCGGAATCAGAAGACAACCGAAAACAGAAATTATACATTAGAGAATCAAAAAAGTTAAATATAACGGTGTTAAAAAACATGTTTTACAACTTCGTTTGTTGGCCAAAAAAAAAAAAAAAAAAAAAGAAAAAAAAAAGAAAAAGAAAAAAGAAGGAGGTGGAGGTGGTGGTGTTTGGTTCTGAAATGGAGGAGGAGATATATGTAGTGAGGCAACAACGTTCTGAAAAAAGTTCATTTCCAACGATCAAGTTGACCGATGTTAAACGTGGATTGATAAGTCCGATGGTCGGACGCCAACAAGTCGTTAACATGGCAATTATTTGCTGAATGTTACCTAAAACTTAGATCAGTTGAACTCCTACCTAAAACCATTCTTGTGGTCTTTTCAGGGAAACTGCGTTCGCTTCCCCTTTCGCCAATCCACTTTCTCCGCAAACGCAATAAAATAACCACCGTTTCTAAACTACTCCAACACAGATTCAATCTTTCGTATTCACCTCCAATTTCAGCTCCATTTCTCCCGATCTCCCTCGTAATATTCTCTTCTCGTCTTGATTTTTCTCCTCCGATTCAGTTAAGATGAATAAGAAGGCTTCTGTTTCTGAAGAGCTTAATGCCAAACACAAAAAGGTCTCCCGTTTCATTTCCATTATGTTTCAATTCTACTTCATGCTGTATACTTATTTTTACAAACTTTATTCTGTTATGTTCATACCGATCTGCTGAATCAGGCGTCTGTGGACTATTTTGCATCATCTGTTGTTGTTGTTGTTGTTGTTGTTGTTGTTGTTTTTGTTGTTGTAATTACATTTTATCTGATGTTTGTATATGTGTTTAGTTCTTTGATTAAAGCGAACGAATGCAATTTCTGTCGTATTTTCTATCGGATTTGTTTGTTAAATCCTGAAGACTACTTGAGTTGTTTTTTTGCTTGGGTGAAAGGGCCTTGTTTAAAATCTAAAGTCAGGCATTTGAGATGGTTTTTATTCCTTAACCAAACATATTATTTAAATGACCATAAGATAAATTCGTTGATGTCATTATTAGTTTAACCTCGTAAGTGTGATGATCAGTACTATTGATAATGATCTCGTGCAGGTTATTTTTTGTTCCCACCTCATTGAGAAACAAAGAAAAACAAGGACTAATGTATCCTTGGCAAGCTTTGAGTACACTACTGTTTCTTAGGCTCCATTTGAGACTTTTGTAGTACCGATTATGAGAGAACTTAAGAGTTTGATTTTTGACCGTCGACCAGGCTGTGGCTGATTTATATAAATTGTCGTTATAGCCGACCAATATACATTTGAGATTTTAATATGAACCGGCTGCAAGTTTTTTCACAAAGTAATATTACATATATATTATTTTATCTTATTGTATAATTTGAATTTGAAATGTCATAGTTAATTTTCCAATATGATTACTAGGGGTATAATTGGAAAAAAAGAACCCCTCAGAACACAAAACACTATGGTTTGATGGGATGAGAATTAGCATCAAAATTATACTGCATTGGGTTTCACCATTTCTACAAGAGTTAACAACATCTGAAGTACAGAGCCATCTAAAGCCAGTAAAAAAACACTTTCAAGCCTGTGCTTCTCTAGAATGGATCCTTCAGAAACCATCCATCCAATTCTAAATTGCAATAGCAAAACAGTGTATGAAACTATATGTTCTCCAAAGTCCAAATAAGTGAGCAAATGACATCAAATTAGGAATCTTTCAGACAAGTGCAAACAAATATCCTCCCAGTTTGAATTATTTTGAAACCTAGTTTCTTTCTAATAGCAAAATAGCAAGTTAACTGAAGGAACAATCTGATTTGATTAATCACGTTGATGGCAACTCAGTAGTGTAGACAAAAAATGAGGGGGGAAAATTAACCCAAAAAAAGAAAAAGAGAGGGGGGGGGGGGGGGGGGTCAAATAAAGAAAGTACAAAGGTTGAAAATAAGCTAAAATGAACTAAATAGTTGGTATCTATTGGATGAAGGTGGGCGTCACATATAATCAGGTTGTTGAAAAAGAAGGGGGAAAAAAGGCCCTGGGGGTGTATGTGTATGGGGGTGGGGGTCTGCCTAACTTGTACTATTCCTGCAACATGCCAATTAACTGCTTATAATCATATTTCACTTACAACCTTAACTAAGCCGCCATGTACAATGGAGAATCAGTTAAACCATATCGAGGCAAACTACAGCAGAAAATAGCATATTGAAGCTTAAATACAAGATATATGCAATTATTAATTATTTTCTTGTTCTTTGCATGATATCACTTCGTTTCTTATGCAAGTTTTGTTTGAGATATTCTTATTTCTCTTGCCTCAACCATTTACAGATTTTAGAAGGCCTTCTTAAATTACCAGGGAATAAAATATGTGCTGATTGCAAATCAAGGTAAGAAAAGTTAAATAAAATACTGTCTTAATAATTGCTGTCATGTACTTATTCTTAGCTTGAAATTCTTAATGGGCTGCTAATTTCTGTGTTAGATAGGTTTAACTCTATTGATATAATGTTCCCAACCTACACAACTTAGTAATATCGTGTGCTCAAAATGGCTCAAACTTCATTAAGATTTCTGTTTAATAAAATTCAACTGGGGTTTTGAAATCATGGTGACTTTTTCCATAACCAAGTTGCTGTCCTTCAATATTTCGATCCTAGAACAAATATAATAAAGAATATGAGCGTGTCAAGTATTAGACTCATATCCACATGTTCTACGGTTGTGATCAAAATGGTTTTATTTGAAATGAAAAAAAAAATCATGACCTGTTTCTTTCTTCTATTGCTTTCTTCAATAATCATCAAATACTTCTAAAAAGGAGATCTTATAAATTTTATACCAATATTACACTGACCTTTTAAGCCATCTCGTGATTTTCCTTGGGAGAGGATCATATTGTACATCAAACATTCATGCTGCTACGAAATTGAATATTATTTTCTAAGAAACATTTTTTATTTTTTAGACCACAATACTGTAAGTTTCAATATACCTTTCCTATTAGCTGCCTAGCATGCTAACTTTAAACTACTACTCTGTCAGAGGACCGCGATGGGCAAGTGTGAACTTGGGGGTTTTCATATGCATGCAGTGTTCAGGAATACATAGAAGCATGGGTACTCACATATCAAAAGTAAAGTGTAATTATCTGCTGTTTCACATTTTTTTTCCTTTTTGGATTTTACCACTGTATAAGTTGCAGTATTTCTAAGACAACCATCATAAATAGCAACTTTGTACTAACATACTCTGCTTGTGCATTTATGGCATTGCGTCAAAAAAAAAAAAAAAAAAAAAATTTCTATAGCATATCAGTGTCAAATACAGTGGTTTGAGGAGGGAGTATACCAGCACGATTTCTTACCCTTCAAAACAAATGGAATACTTGCCAGCTTTGGCGCTTTCCATGCCTGAATTTCCTTAGTATGTAGAGCTTAATATCTACATGCCTTAGGAATTGATAATGATTAGTGTACATTGATCAAATTGATTAATTCATTATTAGTAATTTCTGTAGCTTGTATTACTTGTATGTGATAGTCAATGTCATTAAACTCACTTCAGAAAATAGACAGTAAGAGCGATAATTTTCTTATTCATTGTTCGGTTACTCCAATGCAGGTAAGGTCTGCAGCGCTTGATACATGGCTTCCAGAGCAGGTTGCGTTTATTCAAAGTAAAATTTCCTTCACTTTACTTTGCTACCATTGTCGAGTGTGTGTTACTTGTTGTTTTATAATGCACCATGGTGCATGCAAGAATGCAACATGGTGTAGATTCATTCTCTACGATCGGTATTGCATCTAGTCATAATTCTTCCTCCGTGTGATTAGCTATGGGGAATGAGAAAGCAAATAGCTACTGGGAAGCAGAACTTCCTCCAAACTACGATAGAGTTGGAATAGAAAATTTTATTCGTGCCAAGTAAGCATACCAGTTGCTTATAACTTTTTTCATTTTTTATTTATGTTGCAGGGAATGTACTTATCTTGATAAACAATTAGTTATGTGAATTACACTTAGGGTAAAATCACAAATAATCTAATTGTTAATAACAAACTTTATAAAACAATTTTATGGTAAAAGCCTTGATGAGTTATGTCAATCCACCAAAAAATAGCTTGAAACAATAACAAAAATATGGCAGCTTTCGTAAAAACACTCCTATTATGTTCCAAAATACGCAGCCATCCATACTAAAAAAATAAAAGTTCTAAAAAACTTCTATTTTTAAATTCTAGGATATATGTGGAAAACTCAGCAAATCTTTGCAGAGAACACAGAATTCTACAATTATTTGATGCTTTTGGACTGCAAATATTTGAAAAGAAATTTACAAATGTTCGTAGAGTTTTTGAAAATACTATTTGCATTTTTTCAAACAAATTTTTAAAAACTAAAAAAAAAAAAAACCTTAAAAAACAACCGTTTTGATCATAGAAACAAGCGATTTCGTATTTAGTTTCCAAAAAAAAAAGATATTTCTTTTTACAAAAATGTAAAGTAGGGGTGTAGTTTAAAACATGTTTATAAGAACGGTTTTCCACGTACCGAATCTGTAAATAAAGGGAGGAACCAAGTTTCTACTAAAAACAATATGAAATGCCAGATACGAAGATAAAAGATGGGTTCCAAGAAATTCAAGTTCGATATCATCCTTCTTTAATGATCGCGAAGACAGGGCTCCTGAATCAAAGGAAACAGTGAATGAAAGACATACCGACAAAGTAATTTCAGATGGGGAGCAAAATAACCAATCACCGCAAGATGCAAGGAAACCTTATTCAGCAATCCCCAAATTACCCACTCCGGTATAGTACATGCGTGCCTTTGATGTATTTAATTTGAATGATATTTATTTATCATGGTGATTTGGCATGTAATTTTTTAAAATTTGTACATGAAAATTCTCATGATTCATTAGCTTTTACTTCCCTCAGCGTAACTTGGTGGTTAGCACATGTTTGCACCCTTTTAGGAGTTTTGTTGGTGTACCTTCTAATGCACAATTTAAGATGCAAGCATGATCAATCTCCTCGCTTTTTGTTGAAATTTTTGTCACCGTGTCTGCAGGGGGTAAATTTCTGAGCGATTTCTTTATGTAGTGAGATATAAAGCCCCCCACACCCCCCTTCCCAAAAAAAAAACTTGGGTCAACCTGGTTCCACTTAGGGCTATAATGGTAATGGTTACCGTTACCATTTGGCAAATACCGTTACCGTACCCTTTTTACTGGTAAGTCAAAATTGCTTACCGTTACCCTAACCGATCAACTGGTATACCGAAGACTGATAATCTGATAACCGTTACGCTGGTAATGGTAAATTACTGTTTGTCCATCAAAGTTTATACATTGACATATTTTTTTTGTATATAATGCATCTTTATTATATTGTATGTAGTGTTAGTTTATAAAAAACATAAATGAGAAAAAAATAAATGTACTTGAAATTATTTTACCTGAATATTGAACTAAATGTATCATTTATTTGGTTCTAAATGCATGTGATAAAACATATCAGATGAGTACACATATGTTTTAAATTAACTGGTAAAATTACCGTTACCGTTGGTATTGAAGAAATGTTACCGATAGTTTACCGTTAAAAATGGTAAATTTACCGTTACCATACCGTTTTAACTGGTATACCGACTTCAATCAAAAATGGTTACCGATCGACTGGTAATGGTAATGGTAAATTTATCATTACCATAACAGCCCTAGTTCCACTGGTTCCTTAATTGAACCTAGATTTTACAATATGTAATAACCAACAACCATGTTCTAAAATCTCATTCCCATGTCAAAGTCTACATATATCTTTGTGTGTGTCATGGGTAAAAGATTATTCGATAAAACTGTCTATGGGCAGGCTCTACCAGGTAGATTTTACTGTCCGTCGCATCTGCAATATGAGGCCGTTTTAAATAAAAATGGTCCTACACTGCCAAATTGAACATCCTTGATGTAAGTATAAATAGTAACTTCTTCCAATGGAAACTATGCCTTTTCGAGGAACAAAAGCCCTTGGATCGACCTATGTGACAGTTAGTTCTATTGCGAGTGCAATGTAATGTAATGGATAAAGTTGTTGGCACTTTTGGATCTACAAGTGCATGTGTAGTTGGGCACACAGTCTGCACAGCCCATGGTAATCGAGACATCAATGACTATGGTCTCACTTTAATCGCTTCTTTCCTTGCATAAGAAACGTAGTTTTTTTTACTATACCGCTTGCATCACATTATATTATGTATACCTTAGGCTGTGTGTAACCAAAGCTTAATATCAGGGTTCTGGACTCAAAGTACAACCGGTCGTGCCTAAGCCTGGGTCTCAACAGCCTTCACAAACCGAAACCACAGAGTCAAGTAAAGTTGATAAAGTAACAGATCTTTTTGATATGTTTTCTATAGATGATCCACAAGAAAATGAATCCCAGTTATCTTCTGCTGATGATACGTCATGGGCAAATTTCCAGTGTAAGCTATATTTTTTTCCTTGTAAATAATGTCGTATTCAAGAAAAATCATCTGCAATATTTACCTTTTACCTTTTCGCTCCAATTTTGAAATGCATAGTTTCTAGAAATACATATTTATAATTGTAAACACAAAGATATTATAACATTCGAGAAGTTATTCAACAATTTTCATTCAAAAAGATGAGAAATAGTGTTTTGTGACCACTGTTGAAATGAAATTTACATGGTATGAAGGGAACATTGGTGAAAATAGTAACCATAAGCTTGATACATGACTGACATTAATCTTATTCTAATAAAAATGCTTTATGCAACTGAACTTCTTGCTTCAAGGTACCTAATGTGGAACAATCCTTCTAGATGGTAACCCCGTTTATACCAAAATAAAAATAAAAGAAGTTAATGACTAAGACTTGCAGCTGTTGAAGTCATGGAACCAAATGCTAGCACAAACGGAAGAGATTCTAACGGACCTAAAGAATTAAAGTCTCAGACTATGTCGGAGGTGGAGGACCTATTTGGGAATTCAAGCCAAAGTGGTACTGCAGGATACACTGAATCTAAACCTCACTCTACATCTGGGATTGAGGACCTGTTTGGAAATTCAATTCAAGGGAAAAGAATAGGCTCTGCAGATAATTTCGAACATGAAGCTCGATTAAGCGATGAACGTAAATCTCAGTCTGTATCTAGTCTCGACAGCATGTTCCAAGAACCAACATCTGCAAAATCCCAGTCTTCGAAGGACGAGAAAAATGTAAAAGATGACATATTAAACCTTTTCAATAAGGTCAGTTTAGCTACGTTTTTTATACCATCATGGATTTACATTATTGGTCCATTTCTATGTATCATATCAAGTATTTCTATGTATCCTATCAAATCTGTTTGTGTTTTATCGAATTAGTTCACTTAATTTTTTTTATTCAAGAAAACACTCATTTTGATGTCTCGGGGTGTTTAGTTCACTTGTTATTTTTGTTTCCCACTAGATTTATTTATTTATCATTTTTTACTTATGTTGCCCACTCATTTGGCAACCAAAAAATTCTATTGCTCTTGCTTTATTAAAGGCTCTATTAACCTTTTTTATTTGAAAAGTTCTATTAACTTTCAAAGTTAAAAAGATTTAAAAAAATAATCAATTTAGCAAAACACACAACTATAAGTCAAATGAATAGTTCTTAAAAATAGTAAATAGCTCAACAGGAGTATATTATTCAAAATAAAAAAAAATAAAAGAATTTGTTTCAGACAAAGTCAAAAGTAAGTTTTTTTTAAAAAAATTGACTTTGTTCACTTATGTTGTTGAGTTTTTTTTTTTTTTTTTTTTTTTTTTTTTTTTTTGAAAAAGTTACCCGGCTGGTAATCTGGAGCGCGCAGGTTCGAGTCCCGGCCTCTTCACATATGTGAGGGAAAGGCTTTGGCACTAATCGACCACCCTCAGAGCCCGGAAAGCCGTGAGAATAGTATCAGGACGGGAGACTGACCTGGGAAGTCCTCTCGCGCTTGAGTACGGGAGCCTTTGGCACTGGGTATCCACCTTTTTTTTGAAAAAGTTAGATAAATAAATAACCAACTTTTCTATGCCATCCAAACAACCCCATAAATTTCTTACTTGTTTTAACTCATCATCTGAACAATTACAAAAAGAAACTTGATACAATTTTCCTTTAAACCTAATTTTTGTGTGTATGAAGCTCTTAGTACACCACTTCTAATAAGAAAAGCACAGTTTTTCAGAATTAAAGACCGTACGTTATAAATGATTTATTTTTGTTATCACATAATGGGAAGTATTGTGACCATCGTACTCTTGTATCTTGCAGTCCGATATGGTATCACCTTTTGCTCTACATCAACAACAACTTGCATATCTCTCCCAACAACAAGCTTTTCTTTTAGCTGCCGCTAAGTCTAATCAGCAGTCTTGCCCCACCAGTACAACTCCAACTTCATATCAAATTCCAGGGATGACATCCTTTGGTTCTCAAGCTGTCAAAATGGATGCAAATAACATCAGTCAGGTAACATTTCTTTTTTTAAAACAATGACAGAAAAATGATATAAACTTCTGTTATGTATTACTCATTGAAGAAAAGAAGTTTTTAAAGTTTATATACATTGCTTTTTGTAGATTCAAAGTGGTCTTCCATCATCGGTTATGCTTTACAACCCTTATCAAACGTTAAGGTATCGTTGTCCCTTTCCTTTGTTACAAATACTCTGCATGTGTAGTTCTTTCTACTCAAGTATTTTCCACTGTAAAAATTTGGATCATCCCTTATTTTCAAGTTTAATGTACATAAAACCCTCCTCAACAACATATTTTAGATTACACTCCTGAAATTAATTTTTCATAATTTTTTTTTTGTGAAAATCAAATCTGCACATAATCCTTTTCTTTCTAAAAAACCGCAATTTTAGAAAGAGGTAATTAGGGAGAATGATGAACTTTGAAAAAAAAAAAAAGGCTGAAGGACACTGAATTTCATTTTTAGGCTGAAGGACATTGAATTTCATTTTTAGGCTGAAGGACAAACTTTATATATATAAAAGAAAGGCTGAACGAAAATGCTATATGTAACTAGCATTTTGAATAGCGTAAAATTGAATATAATGCTAGTTTTACACTATACTAAATGCTAGTTATATTTAGCACAGTCCTTCAACCTAAAAATGAAACTTGGTGTCCTTAAGCCTTTTTTTTTGTCCTTGTGCCTATTTTCCACTATTAGAAACTACAAATTTTTGTAGTTTGACTGAAACTAAAAACATGGATGTTTTCTGTAGTAGACTTTTGAGGAGGGGACGACCGACTGTACATTTCGAAACTCAAGAGTTATTTACAAAAGTTCCCATTTCTGTATCAGTGAAAATGTTGTCAAATATCAAACACAACACAGGCATCTCTAAAATTGGTGGACAATTGTTATAGGACAATTTTCTCATGAAACGTTTTTTTTTTCAGTGTGGTAAACTATTATGACCACATCAAGCTTATTTTCACTTAAATTTAACAAGTTGTTTGCTCGAACTTGTTTTTTTCCTTTGCTGATGTATTTGGCCAATTCTGCAATATACACGTGCAACTCTCTCAGTGCATAAGTTCCCATATTAGGGACGTCAATGGTACAAAGTAGGTACAAACTACGAAGTACAAACCCTGTGAAGTTTTCGGCTATGGACTATAGGTATACTTATCATATCATGCAGGCTAATAACTTGATATTTTGATATAAAAATAACACGTTATACCATTTACAAATCACATTGAATGTCTAGTTGGTTAGCGAAACGAACTATTACAAGTAGACATGTCAATGGGTTGGGTTCGGTCAGGATATCATAAAACTCAGACCCGAGTTTGATTATAATAGATAAAACCCGAGCCCAACCCGAACCCACATGGTATTTCAAATCAATACCGGAGGCTGACCCATTGTGCTTTTTATGCCCGTTTAGTTATACCCGTATACCTAACTCAAAATATTTATGTTAGAACCTATTTTAAAAATTGCAACGTAGGTAAAATTCATATGAAGACGATGTTAACATATAAATTGGATGGTGATAAAATCAATTTCATAACAAAAGCATGTAGAAACATTTATATGTAATCAAACAAAATTGTAAACAAATAACATACATACTCATATTTTAATACAAAAGAATAAATAATAGATGGGTCGAGCCTTAATCGGACCGGGTTTTGATAAAACTATACCCGACCTAAGGTTGGCAATGGATACCCGAAAAATCTGATATCCGTCCGCATCCGTATCCGAAAAGCGGATAAATATCCGATATCCAAAAAAGCGGATGTGGATACAGATACATAGATATCCGCATCCGAAAATTATCCGTTCGATTTTTTTTAACACTATGCTCAAAATTATATGTATTTTAGTACAATGAATCAGATTTATATATTGCATTACTAAGTCGAAGGTTTATATTATATGCACTAAATGCATATTGACTACTCAAATCAATTTAATTTCATCATATATGCTTATTTTTAACACTTTAGTGATCAAAGAAATCGAAAAACATTTATGTTAAACTATAAATTTTCATTTACATTTCTTGATTTATCGATCGTTGGCGGATAGGATAATCTATCCGCCATCCGTCCGTATCCACGGATACGGATATCCGATATCCGAAAATGATTTCGGATACGGATACAGATATAGCACTATCTGTATCTGAAAGTATCCGTTGACAGCCCTAACCCGACCTAATAATAATCAAGTTGGGCTTGGGTATTAAAAGACAACCCATACCCTCATTGGTAGTGTGGGTTCAGGCCGGGTTCGGGCCGAGACCCGTACCATTGACAGGCCTAATTATCAATATTGGATTCTAATCACTGTTATAAAATCCTTTTAGGCTTCCGCCTAGGCTCTGTTTAGGTGTTACCATGTTAGGCTATTCTTACTGCCTAGCTATTTGTCGAATCCGCCTAGATGAGATTCACTGCATTATCAAGCATACAAACGACTTTATATCAATTGCTTATGCATCAATTTAGTCTTTGTTCCTCTTATAAGCATCAACATTTTTGATTCTAGCGGTTTTTCCTTCGTGGTTGCTTCCAAAAATATCGAAAACCTATACAATTTCGTTTTGGATCAATAAATAATATACAAAGTACTAAAAGTTTATCCAAAATGCTCGAGTATCAAAAACGCCTATTCTGATTAATCCCTAGGTAATCCATATTACTTCATGCTTTCTGCCTAGTGTTCTCCTAGTGATTTTTGCAACCTTGATTCTAATTGCTGCTTCTTCTTTCTTCCTAATTTTATTCTGGACAAAATCTTTTTGTTACCATTGTAAAACTGGAACAGAACTTTTACAAGCAATAGCGTTTGATTCTAATTACTGCTTTTTCCTTCTTCCTAATTTTTTTTTAGAAAGAAACCTTTTTGTTACTGTTAATATGTTTAATACTTTCACAAACATAATGTTTATGTATTTTAATACGAGATCAGATAACATTTGATGTTAGAATCTACGCAGAATTCATTTTGGTTACATACTGTGAATCTTCTTTTTGCTACAACCATCATCAAAGGTATGTAAATGATCTTTCAATATTGCATAATCTATTGCTTTCCTACATCATGTGCATGCATGCATTGTCATTGTGTGTGCCTTGCATTACTACAGTGTAAAGCAAAATTTAATTTCGTATATGCAGCTAATTAATTAATTTTATTATTGGTTTGCTAGATTAACAACTATTATCCTCACTTTACTTTTCTGAGCTAAATGCATTGAACACGTTTTAATTCCAAAGCAAATTTCTCTTTTGACCTAAATTAAGCAAGGTGCAATGGTAAAATATTCATATTCTTTTACGATATTTAGCATAGCATTTCAAAATGTACAGATGCAAAAATAGAAGGCTATTATGAAAGCTTTTATTATTATTGGTGAAATAGGAATATTTACATTGTTTATTCTCCAGATTCGATTTTGGTCTAAGATCGTTCAAAATTCTCAGTTTGAACTGCAAAATTAGGATGACTAATTTTTATGTAGTATCTCTCTGTATATTGTGCGTGCGCTCAATAAGAGAGTATTAACACAAATTTAACATCATTGACATAATTAATCTTCGCTGTTAGATTTTTCATTAATTTCTATCCCAAGTCTAAACACAATGAGATCCAATGATATAGGTTTCATGTCTCGGTAGCTAGTCCAACATGATAAACCTATAAAGGTAGTATGTGTTCTTTCTTAGACATAACTTGTGCAGTGTTTTATTATTTGGGTTTAACATGCAATATATTTTTATTGAGATAAAATAATTTGTATTAGAAATATTTTTGCGAAAAAACTTACATTAAAATTAGAATAACGATTTCAGTTGCATTACATTCAATATTCACTACATTAATTTCTATCATTTTCTACCTTCATTAAATGGAGTTCGTTTCAAAATCTGTTAAAAAGGACAAACCTTATTTTTATTTTGATCTTGATAATGTTATAATGATCATTGGTGTATTCTCGTGCTAGAAAACATATCAATCTTATGCTATGTAGTCAAGGCAAAAAGGCGCAAAAAAGCCCAAGGCCTGCACCTTGGGCTTTTTTGCACCTTGCGCCTTTCAGTGCGCCTTACTTGCACCTTTTTCATGCTGCCAAAAAATAAAACCTGCTGCATTTTTTATGCAGTTTTCTGCATTTTCATACAGTTTTGTGCATTTTTGATGCAGTTTTCAGCCTTTTAACAACAAAATATAACATAAGCTTGCAATTGAACATAAGTTTTCTGCATTTGTAATGCAATTTTCTGCATTTGTAATGCAGTTTTCAGCCTTTTGACAACAAAATATATCATAAGCTTGCAATTTAAAAATAAAACTTCATAAGTTCACGTCATATACCAAAATAAGTAGTGAAAAAGCCGTTCAGGAGCTAAAAAAGCAAACATTTCATTTTGTACGAAAAAGCGTGCTTTTTTATGGCTTGGGCTTTTTTGTGCTTCGGGGTTTTTTGCGCTTAGCTCACAGGTTCGTCTTGAAGTCCAAAAAACCCCACCTAGTGCGCCTTGCGTCTTTTTTGTGCCCAGGCGCGTGCCTTGACTACATAGATCGTATGTAACTAAATGTATAATGGTTAATGACAAATAGGTTTTATTGTCAGGGTTCAAAATTTCGGATTTTCATTTTGTTTCAGTCCTTTGAAAGTTTCGATGTTTTGGTTCTGTTTCGGCAATTTCATTTTAATTCCGTTCTAGATTTTTTAAATCGTTGAAACAATTTTTTAACTCTTAAATGTTTTAGTAAATAACAAAAATTTGTATAGATGTAGCTAACTTGACAGTTATATTGAAAGTGAGTTTGTAGAATATAGTTGAAATTAAGAAGCTTTAAGCATAAACCTATCCCTAACACAATATCTCAAAAGTTACGCGCGACTCTTTTCCCATAAAACCATGATTATTATATTCTCCCATAAAACCATGATTATTATATTCTCTCATAAAACCATGATTATTATATTCCTTTGTAAGTAGACTAACATGTTAACTACATCTATACATATTTGTGAATAAACCATGCATTAAGAATAATTCTAAGGTGTGCTGGCTGGAACCTCGAACCATGATTATTACTCATTTATATTCAATTTGTGTACATGTAAAAAATTCAAAAAAAATTCTACTAAGCTTAGTAACTATGTCAGTAAGATTTGAGTCTTATGTCTTTTCTTTTCATTTATATAATATCTTTAATTTCATAATACATTATATTATTCTTTTTAGACTTAAATTTTATTTTTTTAGTTATAATTATTACTTATTTGGCTGTTAATATACTCCAATGTCAAAGTACATTATCTTGTGTTTTTTATATGGGAAAGTCTATTTAGACACAAATTGTTGACACAAATTTAGACACAAGCAATCTCAACCACAAGATCTCCCCCTGAATTCCACCTCACACATAAAGACAAACAAATCCTACGGTCCAGATTTCGTGTTCTAATTCTGTGTTTAATTTTGTGTTCCAATAGCTGCTCCCTTTTTATATTTTATAAGCTATATTGCAACTAGTATGGAACCTGCATCCAAATACCAACTTGAACAGGATACAAAGTATAAAACGTTGTCTTCATGCAACAATTGTTGCATGTTTAAATCAAAAACATATGACTAGATTTGACAAATTTACCTCACATTTTTTAAGTTGCTCACCAAACACTTTTAACATTTCAAAATGTTATTTGTGTTTTATGTGATTTGATGCCCTGAAAAATGAACAATATTGTATGTTGACTGCATGTAGTTAAATTTATGCCAAAAATTATGACTTGTAGAATGATAACTCCATTGTAAATGAACTTAATTTCAACCAAATAACAAATTTATACCAATGTGATACTTTATTAATTTTGTAAGTAATATAATTTTGCAATTTACTATAAATACAATTGTCACTTGATCAAAATGAAACCTTACTGTTTGATTCTTAGAAAAGAAGATTAAAACTATGAAAGCTAACAAAATAAACGAAACTAAAGAATGCTGAATCAAACCCCAGCCCGCTAAGGAGTACTTTGTCCATTGGCTATTGTAATATATTTTTAACACCCAAAATTATAAACGGTTGAACCCATACAATTGTTACACGTATAAAACAAAAAACATTCTTGTCAAAATTACATTTTTACATTCTGAAAATTGCTTACCAGACAACTTACCGCACCAAAATACTATTAGTGTTTGATTGATTTAGTGTCCTTTTAAATTTGATGTCGTCATAACTGAGTAATATAGTACGCTAATTTGATGCAATGTTCATGAAAATTGTCCATGTAGTTAAATTGTGCAGTCCATCACAACAATTTTATTATCTTAATAACACCATTATACACCAACCTGATGTCAACCAAACAAATACATACCAACTGAGTATCACTATTCATTCTGAGATCAACAGTAAAACAATTCATACAATCTCACGACCTGATATCAGTGCAGTTATCACCTGATCAACGCAAGATTTTTTATGTTTGATCCTGATGGAAAAAAATTAACAAAGAAAAGGAAAAAAGCGAAGTTGAATCTCAACCCAGTAAGGAATCCTTTGGCCTCCTTTTTTTTGATGCCTTGAGCAATAACTTCCAAGGGGATATGCAATCTGCATATACCTCATAGCACACATATTTGGGGTAATTTTGCCATCGTTGAGATCATAATTATTATTTTGCAACACACACATACGAAAATATTAAATACATACATATACATATATATACATACATATACATATATATACACACACACACACACACACACACACACTTACATGTATATACTGCACGCGTAGAGCAATGATTGGCTACATCTCTTTCTTGTTATATCAACCACATCTTGATTTAAATAATATAATGATTTGACCAGAGGGGGTATATTATTTGAACTGGAATTTGTGGTTGAAATTAGGATTGCCATCATTGAAATCATACTCGTTATTTTGAAATACACACACACACACATACACACATACATATATATACATAGGATGGCTATCTAAACACAAAGCTAGACACATAATCATAACCGTTCGGTTAATTCGTCTTTGTATGGAGAGGTGGAATTCGGGGGTGATTCAATGCTGTTGGTTTATTGTGTCAATAGTTGTGTCCAAATAGACTTTCCTATATATATATATATATATATATATATATATATATATGTGTGTGTGTGTGTGTGTGTGTGTGTGTGTGTGTGTGTGTGTGTGTGTGTGCGCGCGCGCGCGCGCGCGTGTAGGGCAAGGATTGGGTATATCTTTCTTTTTTGTTATATTAACCGCATATTCCAATTTAAATAATATAATGAGGTGACCATAGAGGGTATATTATTTAAATCAGAATTTGTGGTTGAAATTTTGAGGAACAAATGTGACCAGAGAGAGGGTATATCATTTAAATTAGAATTTGTGGTTGAAATCAAGATGAATAGAGGTGTTGTAGAAATGAAATGTAGTTGATGCTTGAACACCCCCCCCCCCCCAACATACACACACACACACGTGTGTCTGTGTGGTACATAGTGACATAGTGTGTGTGCGCGAGCGCGCTATAAGCACACATAAGTATGTCTATGTTTGCTATAAATTGATAACATCAATTATTCTATACCGAGCTATTTGGGAAAGCATTTGGGTAACAAATTATAGCTTATGAGAATTTCAGAAATATTTTAAGAAGGTGAATCGTGAAACCAGAATATTTTAGGTTTCACATTTTGGTTACTTCTGAAATTTGCACGGAACTCAGCTTCTCTGTTATATAAATTGTTTTCGGTTCAGCCAATTTTGTTGCTTTAGAAGAAAACAAAATGAAAAATAAAATAAACAAACGAACATTGACATATGCATAGATTTGACCAAAAAGAGCTAGTGCACAAATGTTCAATAATACATACAACGCATGCTTTCTTGTTTCTTACAGCATTCCCACAATGGACCAAAGCACCAAAGGCACTGACGGGCATATCACCACTGAAACTGGCAAGCCCTCCGCTTCAAGCTCGAGCAATGAATATGACTTCTCTTCACTAGTTGATGGGATGTTCACCAAAAAAAGTTGATAATTTGGTCATGAGAGATTCATTTTGTTGTGCAGTTTTTTCTATAAAAGTAATAATCAGGGTTGTCACTGTTTACTCCAATATCCCTGCAGAGTTAAGGATGTATATTTGTACTAAAGCTGTTTTGTATCATTATTATTTATAGAAAAGAAATGTTTTTTCATGAGGGTACAGTCAAGTAAATGTTATGTCAACATGTTGTGTTGCAACTTCATTGCATTGTTTGTATTGTTGGATAATAATTGTGCCATTGCTTTGGCTTGATTGTTGTGTTCCAAATTCTGTGGAAAATATCAGTTTTTTATGGTTCATGTCTCCTTTTTATCTTTCTTTCTGTTATATTGAAACTGTGCATGAAGTTTAAAAAAAAAAAAAAAAAAAAAGCAGCTCAGATGAACCATTGGATATAATAGATGTAAAAAATGATATTTAAAGGTAAGTCGTCTTGTTTTGAATTAGAGTAGAACTCGCATTTTATTCAAAATCAAAGAGGCTGATCGATAAACAGAGAGTCTTGAGTGATAAATGTCAAACTCAAATAGCAATCGAGATTCATGGGATAAGCCTGAGGATAATAAATAGTTCCAAGCACTATTGGTATCTTGTTCCCTTTTGTAGTATCAGTGAAAATAGTCTCAAGAAATGTTTCTCTGGTGTTGTTGAAGCTTAGAAGTCGTTGATTATACAACTTTAATTTGATCCATCCTAACTCGTCACATCTGTTCTTTGGAAATTCGACTCAAATCTATAAAGATTTTTAATGATAATCTTGGTATGAGTTGTTTATTCCAGTACAACTATGAATCCCAGATCTAAAAGTGAATCCCACTTCTGGTAATTCTTGATGTGATTGTCCTTGGTTGTAGACATAAGGACCAAGACCAAAAATTTAGATATAAGTACACTTTTTAGTGTAAAATAGAAAATAGGACAAATTTTCTCTTAAGGCTTGTTTTAAAAACAATTTCGCGTTTAAGGCTTGTTTGAAAACTTATTACCAAAAGGGGCTTGTTTGTGCCAACTCAGCTGCCATGTCAGCACATTTTCAACTGCCGGAACAGACGCAACTTTGAGTCGCGCTGTTTTTTTTTTTAGTTCTTTTCCTTAGCGCGAGTATTAGTTGCGCTAGTAAAAAATTTTCTCTCAGCGCGAGTATTAGTTGCGCTAGTAAATTTTTTTCTCTCAGCGCGACTATAAGATGCGCTCAGGAGAAGTTGGAATAATTTTCCAACGAGCGCAACTTATACTTGCGCTAAAACAATTACACGGTGCGCAACTGATAGTTGCGCCCCGACCTGCTGCTGCTATAAACACAGCAGCTCTCTTACTTTCCCTCTCTCATTACTCACTTTATCAAAACAGCATCCCTTCAACAAAAATGGCCGAACCCAACAACCTTAAACCCCAAATACTTTAATTTCTTTTCAAATCTATCCAAAATTACTCAATTTCTTCATCATTCTTCACACAATACAACTCTACAACAAATGGAAGCCGGATCTTCGTCTACAATTCATGATTTTGGTAATTTCAAAAACCCTAATAGATTTTTGTATGTATTTGCTTGCAAAGTTGTTTCAAATTGAACATACTTCATTTGTTGATGAGTTTATAGAACCGGAGAGCGGACCGGTTGATACTAGCGTCTTATACTTACAACAAGATCATCGTAGCAACTCGGAAAGCATGATGAGGGTATGTTTGTAGTGAATGTTTTGTAAAATTTTCATTTTGTGTAGCTAAATTGAGATTTAACTTGTAAATGTAGAGTACAACAGTTCTAGATTGTTTGGACCATTCCCAAAGTTTTGACCAGCTAATGGAGAGGGTCCAGGATATTCGAGTGCAGCAGTTACTTCAACATGCTGGATTTTGGTCTTTTATGCAAATAAAGTATATTAGATTTGATCGGTCTTTGTTGACAGCGTTATGCGATAGATGGAGGCCAGAGACTAGCACGTTTCATTTCCCCGTTGGTGAAATGACAATTACATTACAAGACGTGTCCATTTTGTTAGGTCTTCCTATTGATGGCCCTATCGTTGCGTATTCTGGCAATCTTGATGTACCAAATATTTGCAATCAATTGCTTGGTCAATTTCCACCGCCTGAAGCAATTGTACATGGTAAAGAGCTTAAAGTATCGTGGATTTCTGAGTTCGTATCCTTCCGAGAGATCAATGTTGATAGTTCAGTTGAGGAGATTGAACAATTCACTCGAGCGGTAATATTGCTTCTTATTGCTTCTAGGCTTTTTGCGAACCATACAAAGGGTCGAGTTAGCATTAAGTGGTTATACCTTCTAGAGGACTTCACTACTATTGGAGATTATTCATGGGGTAGTGCGGTTTTGTGTGCGCTTTATAAAGAGTTAGATAATGTAGCGCTTAAAAAGTCAAATGGTTTAGGCGGCTGTTTAACTCTTCTCCAGGTATGCTGTTGTTTACATATTTAATTGTTCATTTCTGTACGAACTTTTATTAAACATTGATGTGCTATAGGTATGGACGTGGACACGTATTTCCGTTGGACGTCCAAACGTTCGTGTCGGCGATGTAGTGGGATTACCATATGGTGCAAGGTATAATTTCTTATTAATTACTATTGGAATTATTTGTTTTAGTAAATCACCGGAACTGTAAATTCTCTGTATTGTATGTAGATGGACGTTAGACAGACATTGGAGAGATAATCCATCCCGCCACCCAACACTATATCGTAATGAGTTAGATGTCATGGAGGAACATCAGGTTGAGTGGATGCCTTACACAATTGATGTTTTAAATGATCTTCCACAAGTATGTTTGGAAGGGCAAGAATCATGGTTTGCACGGACTACCCTTATATGCTTGCAAAGTGTTGCTATGCATTATCCGGATAGAGTGATGAGACAGTTTGGCCTCAGTCAACATATACCGGATGCGACGGAGAAGATTTTTCCTAACGGTTGGAGTCGAGAATTGTATAACACTTATGTGCAAAGATGGGAGCACCGCTTGGATTATGTACAAGTTGAACGCATTCCTAGAACGTCTATACAAGAGTACCGTAGTTGGTATTGGCATATCACGAAACGATTTGTTTTGAAAGAGTCATCTACTAGATTGGCTAGATATGCTCCACGAGGACCTGTAGAACGTGACTTGGTATGATTATGATTTGTTCTCAATTAATGTTTACGTTTCAAATACCGCAAGCTCATACAATTTTTTTCGGTTACTATAATTTTAGGTTCAAGGCATGTATATGATTACAAATGAGGTTGTTGATATATTGGCCGATCCCGCAGATGAAGCACATGTTAAAAGCAGGTGCTTAAGTATTAAACAGATCATCAACACAATACTTGGACGGCATAAACTCGAACGACCACCGCCTTATCGTCCTCGTCCACCGGGAGCATTTGGTGTTACTTACCATCGTAGAGGTCGAAGAGGACAAGGTATCCACATAGATGAACCCGGACAATCTCAACCAGCCCAGGACATTGTAGATGTCGGACCATCTCAACCACCCACCACGCAAACACAACCAACTGGACGAGGAAGATATAATCTTCGACGACACGACGAGCATAGAAATGATTGATTACTATGTATGCGCACTATATTAGCTTTAATTATGTGAACATGTAAGTTAATGTACGTGTACTTTGGTAGCTTTACTGTATTTGAACTTATGTATTTCTAGCTTTAATGTGAGCATTGTGTATTTTGTTAATTTCTATTGTATTTTGCTTTAATGTATGCATTAATGTAGCGTCACTTAGAGTTGCTCCAAAGTGTGTTGTTTATATGTGTATTTTGTGATCTTATGTCTGAAATTGTCAAAAGCGCAACTTATAGTTGCTCCAGAGTGTGATGTTTGTAGCGCAACTAACTGTTGCGCATATGCGCGCAACTAACAGTTGCGCATGGCGCACAACTAACAGTTGCGCACTAGATTTACAAAGGCGCGCAACTCATAATTGCGCTAGTCTTAGATTTACAACTGCGCAACTATGAGTTGCTCCAAACCATTACTTGGTCTGCAGCCTAGTACGTGGGCTGAAGCCCACTAGAAAACAGGATGATATACCCCAGAACCCTAGTCTTCAGTACACTGAACCCTCATTTTCACCATTGCTCAGAAATTACAATATACTCTCCAAGAAATCAATCAAACATCAAAACAAATTCAATTTTTTTAGCATAGTATTGGAATTCAACAAATCGCTTAGACTGCAACTCGTCCCGTCCAGGAGCTAATGGCGACCACGTACAAAATTCAAATAAGTTACATGAGGGCTTGGAAGGGTCTTAGCAAAGCCGTGTCCAAAATTTTCGGTGATTGGGAGTCATCGTACAATGACTTGTCGCAATATCTTCGTGCAATACAGAAAAGTAATCCAGGTACAGTTTATCATACTCATATAGATGGCCTTCAGTTCTGGGGAGCTTTCTGGGCTTTCGGACCTAGCATAGAAGGTTTTAAGCATTGTCGTCCCGTTCTATCTATTGACGGAACACATCTATACGGTAAGTACCAAGGTACATTACTTGTAGCAACTGGAGTTGATGCAAACAACTCTCTATTCCCCTTAGCTTTTGCTATCGTTAGAGCTGAATCGACGGAGACGTGGGGATGATTTTTTTCATGCAATGGACATTTAATCCCATCTGTACGAAGAAGATGCATTACATTCATTTCAGATAGAATGAAAGGAATTCCAACAGCCTTACAAGAAAAATGGAGAGTATCTCATCATCATCGCTTCTGCCTTCGCCATTTGAAAGCAAACTTCAAAAAAGCAGGTTTTGGTAGTCAAATCTTGCAGAACTTATTCCATGCATGTGTTGAAGCAACAGACCAAGTAACACATAAAAAAATCCGAGATCAACTGAAAAATGTTTGTTCGAATGCTGATAAATGGATAAACAACAGTCTTAAGAAAAATGATGAACATTGGGCTCTTTATAAAGACGACGGCGCAAGATTTTGTATGATGACTACAAATGCTTCCGAGAGTTTCAATGGGGTTCTAAAAGGTGCAAGGTCACTTCCAGTAAAAGCTTTAGTAGCACGTACATTTCATCGACTCAACAGTTACTTCTACAGAAGACGAACAGATGGAGTACAATACACTACCGCACTAACACCAACTTATGAGAGAATGATGGAAAAACATGCAGAAGAGGCACGAAGTATGAGCATTACAAGGTACAGCATGGAGAAGTGGGAAGTAACAGACACAAGTGCATGCACCTATACGGTAATTATTACAAATAACAACTGCAGCTGTACTTGTAATATTCCTGTTCTAGCCCACTTTCCTTGTCCTCATGTTTTGGCTGCATGTGCACGTTGTAGAGACGGTGCAAATCTATCTTTTCATGATCTTATTTCGCCATGGTTCAGGGCAGATAGCTATAGACAGACTTATTCACCTATTTTCAATCCAGTTCCGGATAGCAGATATTGGGATGAACATGACGGTCCTATCATACAACCGCCGCCTATGCGTAGAAATACCGGAAGACCAAGGTCAACAAGAATAAGGGGAGTCATGGATGAGATGGGCAGACGAAAACAAGAAAGATGTGGCCAATGCGGTAACTTGGGTCATAAGAGAAGAACGTGCGGAAAACCATAGCTCATTTATTCTGCTTCACTTTTATTTTTAGCTCGTATGTAGCTTTGAACTTTAGAAAGTCTGTAATATGTTATATTTCACTTTTATTTTTAGCTCGTATGTAGCTTTGAACTTTAGAAAGTCTGTAATATGTTATATGTAATATGTAGCCAATGCGGTAACTTGGATTGCATCTTATTGTCTATGCATATGTATTCCATATTTATGGGGTCGTCACGTGTTA
Organism: Allium sativum; assembly: GCA_030737875.1. Lineage (NCBI taxonomy): Eukaryota > Viridiplantae > Streptophyta > Magnoliopsida > Asparagales > Amaryllidaceae > Allium > Allium sativum. The sequence goes on along the minus strand of CM060922.1, from coordinate 400,586,190 downwards.
TAGTTGAGTAATACAACAAACAAGAAACACACAAAGCCAGACTAGGGTAATAGTTGATGTTACTACACTCTGCAACACTAGGATAACGTGTTATAGGTTGTCCAACGAATAGAAACAACATGACTTGACAACTCGTACTGATTAAAGATGAATTGACAACTCATACTGATTAAAGACGACTTGACCACTGCTTTAATAAAGCAAAGCCAACAACAAGATTCCTTAGTTTATGGGGTCGTCACGTGTGAAGTTAAATGGGATTGATCTTTTCATTTAAATACTAGATGATGGATTGCTCTTCTTTCATAAATAACTCTGTAGGTTAAATGGCAGATTGGTATATAAGTGATGAACAAATTGAGCAAATGTTCGATGAGTGGGAACAAACCAACGATCAAAATGAGGTTGGATTCGTGCCAGAAACTCAAATAAACGAGGTGCCTGAAGAGATTCCTGCACCTCAAATACGAGCTACAATGCCACGACCTACTACAAGTGTACAAGCTCAACCAGTTTGTGCTAACCATAGAGCCTCATCTTTCTTAGGTTCAACTAACGAATATTCTGCAGATGAATTATACATTCTCATGAAAGCGTACATTGAAGTTGAACGTCGAGATACGTTATTGATTAAAGGAGGTGGAGGTTTAAGCCATGAAGAGTTTTGGGCAATGATCGCAAGATTACATAACAGCCACCGTAGGTGTCCCGTTAGAAGATCAACAGTTGAAACCCATGCAGCTCACTGTCGTTTTGTAGAAGCTTACGATCGCTACCATACGATTGTCCAGACAGTGGAAGATGAAGACATACTTCAAGCTTCTCAAGCAACTTTTGATGCTCGTTACCTGGCCGAACACGGGACGGATTTTGTGGGTCACAAAGCTTACTAGCTTCGCTACAGTTGGCTAAACCGATCTCTGGATGAGTAGGTTTATATTGTATGTTTACTAAGGCTCGTGCTTTAAATTAAGTCTGTTGTATTTTAAATTATGGTTAGGAATTTCTATGTTGCTATTTCTACCTTATTGTATCCTAGTTTAAATTTCTACGTTGCTATTTCTAGAATGTTGTAACCTAATTTCTGTGCTGGTTGTAATGTTTTGTGGGTCATAAATCAAATTTAACTAGTTCTGTCCACTCAAATTTAATTAGCTTCATTTCAAACATTTAAATCGATATGCATGACAAAATCCGGTATATATATCCAAGGTTTTGTTATGTTGCCAGAAATTGCTCCAAAATATATATTTAGCGCGACTATAAGTTGCCCAAGTAAATTCTTTAGCATAAGTATGAGTTGCACTATGGAAAAATATATTAGCAAGTAAATTCTTTAGCGCAAGTATAAGTTGCGCACCGTGTAATTGTTTTAGCGCAAGTATAAGTTGCGCTCGTTGGAAAATTGTTCCAACTTCTCCTTAGCGCATCTTATAGTCGCGCTGGGGCAAAAAAATTAAAAAAAAATTAGTGCAACTAAAACTCGCGCTAAGGAAAAAAATTGAAAAAAAAAAAGCGCGACTCAAAGTTGCGCCTGTTCCGGCAGTTGAAAATGTGCTGACATGGCAGCTGAGTTGGCACAAACAAGCCCCTTTTGGTAATAAGTTTTCAAACCAGCCTTAAACGCGAAATAGTTTTTAAAACAAGCCTTAAGAGAAAATTTGTCCAATAATAGTGATTCCCGAATTTTTTAATTTACACTAAAAAGTGTCATTATACCTAAAGTTTTGGCCTTTTGTCGTTGTATCTAAATTTTTTCTTTAATTTTATCATAGTGCCGAAAAAATCCATTATAGAATTGGCAAAATACATCAACAAAGGAAAAGAAATAGAAAAATAAAACAAGTTAGAGCAAACAACTTGTTAAATGTAAGTGAAAATAAGCTGACATGGTCATAATAGTTAATCACACTGAAAAAATTGCTTTATTTTCCTTTTTCTTTTCCTTTTGCTGATGTATTTGGCCACAGACTAAAGGTATACTTATCGTATCATGTAGGATAATAACTTGATACTTTGATATAAAAATAACAAGTTATACCATTTACAAATCACATTGAATGTCTAGTTGATTAGCCAGTGGAACTATTACAAGTAGACATGTCAATGGATCGGATTCGGTCCGGATATCATAAAAGTTGGACTTGAGTTATGATTGTAATAAACAATACCCAGCCCAACCCGAACCCATAGGGTATTTCAAATCAATACCCGATCCTAACCCATCGTGCTGTTTAAGCCCGTTAAAATATTTATGTTAGAACCTATTTTTAAAATTGCAGCTTAGATAAATTTGTATACAGACAATGTCAACATATAAATTGGACGGTAATAAAATCAATTTCATAACAAAAGTATGTAAAAACCTTTATATATAATCAAACAAAATGGTAATCAAAAAATCGAAACCTAGCTCCCCCAACTTCTTACCCTCTTGCAGCCTCAGTCTTCCTCACGCGCTCTAATCTAGCTCCCCCCTAAAAAATAAAAATCGAAACCTAGATATTCAAAAATTGTGTCCAGATATGGAAGTAGCTAATTGAATCTGGCAAATATTGGTAACGGCTCAATAATGTTGGATCTTGCTGCTGAGATTGTTCCATCCGCTCTGATATCTAGGGTCAACACTATGGTACATTTTCCATTCATTCCATTGCTAACGGGATCAAATGACAACGTGTGATGGACGGAAAACACCAAGCACTTGAGGTCTGCGCGCAGTCTCAACCAGGTATAAACACTGCAACTCAACTGGTTGATGAGAAGTTTTGTGGGTCGATGAACCCTAGAATGGCTTTGACCAATATGAATATGGCTGGAGTAGATGAAACAAATGGTGCAGATGTTATTCGTAATGTTGGGCAATCGGTGAATGTTGGTTCCCCTGCTCCCAAGCCAAAATCCACTTGCCGTCGAACTTCTTGCCTAAATACTGAACCCAATACAGTGCCAAATAAGTCAATTGCCAATCCTACCAAACCAAAATACTCTTCTTTCTTCACCTCGTTGCCTAAATACGCAGGCACATACACCCCATGTGACTATGCATCCACTCAAGATAATTCGATCCCTCCTTTGGAGGTTGTACAAGATGGAATAAGCTATTGGCAAGACTACCTAATAGGTTTTTTCCTAGACTCAAAAATGTGTCATATGATGATGTTCGTGAGCATGTTCGAAATGCATGGAAACTGAAGGGAGGTCTTCGTGTAAACTATGTAAATGGTTTGTTTTATTTGAAATTTTCAATTATGGAAGAGAGAACAAAAGTGCTAGAATCGGACTCGGCCATTATTGGAAGCAAACCGTTTATAATTACTACATGGTGTACTTCTATTGAAAGTGTTAGAGAGAGGGTTCCTTCCATTTCAGTTTGGGCTATATTCACATGGATTCTTTCTGTTCTGTAGATGCTTCCTGGCCAGAACTGGTTAGCTAGTCGCACAGGTAAATTTAAGTGCTTTGATGCCAATACAGAAGCTAGGAAAAATCTGGTATTTGCGAAAGCTATGATTGAGATTACACCGAGCAAACCGCTTCCTAAAAATCTTAAAGTATCGATAGATGGGTTTGGCTCTTTTGTGGATGTCAAATATTCTTGGCAGCCGGACATCTGCACAAAATGTCAATCGTTTGGTCATACGATTGGTACATGCAAAATTCCTACATCAGATGTTTCCAAACAAGTTAAAATCTCTCTCCAGAAACCAACTCCTCATATTTGGGATCCCAAACCAAAAAAAGATGCTGAAGAAACCACGTCAACTCCCAGTGTTCTGCCTTGGATAATGTTGAGAATACATTTGTTTAGAATAATCAGCAGAAAGCTTGACATGATTTACATTCTTATATGAGATATGATCACCGCAAGAAGGTGTATTATCTATTTATTGGTGAAGATATCAGAGAGAATAGATGCTTGCATTATAACATGGAAGATGATGACATAACACTCATAACTGATGGACATTATGGTATTAGCAATAAATCTATATTAAAGCTAATGAATGGGACAAGAAGTACCGATATGGCATGGAATATACATATAATGTTCCAAACCTCCCTGCTCTATTTGCAAAGGTGCTGCATGAGTCGCTGACTGCTTGCAGCATCACCTCATCCTCATCCTCCTCCGAATCAGAGGAATAAATATCCATGTTAGTAGCAGAAACACTCAGTTTCTCTGCTATACCGTAAAGTGTACTGGCACTTCAAAGCAGATTGGGATACTGTGCCTGTGCAATATTTGTTGTGAAAACTGCGCCTTTGCGGAAGCGACCAGGATCTTATTCACCCAATTGCTTAAAGATGATTTCTATGAAAACAAACATTGATATGAAATCACACGCACAAACACAAAATATTCCACCCAACCACCCTCTTCATTTATTCTCAAAACGAATTTTATTTACACTCGTTGGTTCAACAACCAACAATAAACAAACTACAAGAATCAATAACCTTATTGAGAAAGGGAAAGAATATCTAGATGACTACAACTCTTGTTGGAGAAGGAGAACAATCAAGAACGACGGCAAACCCTTGTATTAGTTAATTCGGTCTCAATCTCATACTTTTAATCCAACCCTAGATGCTGCTTTTATAGGAGAATAGAAGGTCTAGACAAATACCCAATTTGCCCCTTCACTACTTGCAGAATAAGTCATAGAAAGACCAAGTCAAAACCGCAGAAAACCCGCTCAGACGTCTGACCAAAATATGTCAGACGTCTGTCCATGCTCTCGGATTCCAAACCTTGACAAGTCAGACGTCTGACCTAGATTGGTCAGACGTCTGTCCACACTCTCGGGTTTCAAAACCCGTAGGCACAGACGTCTGACCAAGATCCCTCAGACGTCTGTGCTGAAACATATCACACAACTGCTCCTCCTTGCCTTCTTTCTGCCGCTGCTCCATCTCTACTATCGCCAAGCATATCCACGCCTCGTCTCCATCAACATATGTGATTTCATGTCACAAATCACAACACTCCACCTTGATATGAAATCGCATCACATCAAACGAACTTCCAACACACAAGTCATCTAGCTCTTTCAACCACACCTACTCTCAATTAAGCCATTACAAACACAACCCACCGCCTGCCAAAGATGCATCTTCCCCTCGAGATGCACCATGCAACACTAACAGTCTAAAAGTGCTTGTAATACCACAAGGATCTCCAGCTTGTGGATTTTCTGCATCGACACCCGTCTACCACTTGATCTGAGCTCCTTCCTTGATCACTCCGAATCCCTTGAGCATCATTAACATGATGACCCTTGTCGTACACATCAACAGTGACCAAATTTACCTCTCTACCTTGCTGTAGACTATGTTCTTCAACCGTCACTCGCCTTCCATTGTCGACCACAAAACCAACCAATCTATACAGGTTTCGTGCTTCCAAGATACCTCTCATCACAACACGACCACCTTTCTTCACTCTCAAAACTTCACCTCGAATTTCATAAGTGCAACCACGGCAATCCAACTGACCAAGAGAAATGAGATTATGCGAACTAGCGGGTACATGTCTAACTCCAGAGACTTCCCTTACCACGCCATCATGCATACGAAACCGGATAGATCCAATACCACAAACTGGTAGCTCTACTCCATTGGTTGTTCTAATCACGTCAACATTCTTCTCGTAAGAAGAAAAACACTTCACATCCTTAAAAATCTGAAAACTGGCTCCTGAATCCATCTTCCAAGGATTAACTTCGCTAAACAGGACATCACTAGAAGTATCGCTAATGGAACTTGCAGCAATATCTGCATGTGCCTCATTACTTCCATCACCATCCGCAACCTTCTTCCTATCCCTCTGATAAGCATAACAATTCTTGCGTATATGACCTTCCTTACCACAATAATAACAAGCACCTTTACCATTAACCCCTTTCTTCTTTCTTCTAGTATCTTTCCTCGAGTCCTTTGCTACCATGGCCTCACCTTGAACTGATTTAAAACTCGACCCTTTTCTTCTTAGTTCCTCATTCAAAAGACTGCTTCGAACAGTTTCCAAAGAGATGGCTCCACCAGCATTGGAGTTACTCAATGAAACAACCAAAGTTTCCCAACTTTTTGAAAGCGAACTCATCAGCAAAAGAGCCTGCAACTCATCATCAAAATTGACCTTCAGATTTGCCAATTGATTGATCACATCTTGAAACTCATTCAGGTGCTCTACAACAGACTTCTCCTCTCCTAATCTCAGCTGAACAAGCTTTCGAACCAGAAAAGCCTTACTTGTAGCACTCCTTGACTCATACAAAGATACCAACTTGTCCCACAAATCCTTCGCAGATTCACAATTAGCCACATGATGGAATACCGAATCATCAAGGTACTGCCGAATCAAGGCAATAACCTTCTTATCCATCTTCTTCCACTTTCCCTCATCCATACCCGAGGGTTTCTTCCCATCTCCATCAATCGGATCATGAAGATCATTGAGGTAAAGCACATCCTCTATCTTAGGCTTTCAAATCCCCCAATTTCTTCCGGCAAAAACAGTCATCTTCGGAAACGCAATCATATCCGACATTAAAAAAAAAATCCAATCCAAAATCACTCTAAGCTTTGCGATGATCTAGCTCTGATACCAACTGTTGTGAAAACTGCGCCTTTGCGGAAGCGACCAGAATCTTATTCACCCAATTACTTAAAGATGATTTCTATGGAAACAAACACATATATGAAATCACACGCACAAACACAAAATATTCCATCCAACCACCTTCTTTATTGATTCTCAAAACGAATTTTGTTTACACTCACTGGTTCAACAACCAACAATAAACAAACTACAAGAATCAATAACCTTATTGAGAAAGGGAAAGAATATCTAGATGACTACAACTCTTGTTGGAGAAGGAGAACAATGTAGAACGACGACAAACCCTTGGATTAGTTAATTCGGTCTCAATCCCATACTTTTAATCCACCCCTAGATGCTGCTTTTATAGGACAATAGAGGGTCTAGAAAAATACCCAATTTGCCCCTTCATTACTTGCAGAATAAGTCACAGAAAGACCAAGTCAAAACCGCAGAAAACCCACTTAGACGTCTGACCAATATATGTCAGACGTCTGTCCATGCTTTCGGGTTCCAAACCCTGACAAGTCAGACGTCTGACCCAGATTGGTCAGACGTCTGTCCACACTCTCGGGTTTCAAAACCCTGTAGGCACAGACGTCTGACCAAGATCCCTCAGACGTCTATGCTAAAACGTAGCACAAAACTGCTCCTCCTTGCCTTCTTTGTACCGCTGCTCCATCTCTACTATCGCCAAGCATATCCACGCCTCGTCTCCATCAACATATGTGATTTCATGTCACAAATTACAACAATATTCCTTTTCTTCTCCCGTTCTAATACAAGTGGTACGACCACTAGAAAACCGGATGCCTTTTCCAAAACAAAAAATGGTAAACAAATAACATACATACTCATATTTTAATACGACAGAAAAATAAGATGGGTCGTGCCTTAATCGGACCGGGTTACGATAAAACGATAACCGACCTAATTAATAGTAATCGGGTTGGGCATTAAAAGACAAAACCCATACCCGCATGGGTAGGGTGGGTTCAGGTTGGGTTTGGGCAGAAACCCATACCATTGACATGCCTAATTAAGCATCAATAATCACTGTTATAAAATCGTTCTAGGCTTCCGCCTAGGCTCTGCTTAGGTGTTATCGTGTTAGGCTAATCTTACTGCCTAGCTATTTGTTTAATCTGCCTAGATGAGATTCACTGTATTATCAAGCATATAAACGAGTTTATATGAACTGCTTATGCAACAATTTTGTCTTTTTCCTCTTATAAACATCAACATTTTTTGTTCTAGCTGGTTTTCCTTCGTGGTTGCTTCCATAAATATCGAAGATCTACAAAATTTCATTTTGGATCAATAAATAATATACAAAGTACTAAAAGTTTATCCAAAATGCTTGAGTATCATTATAAACATCCATTATGATTAATCCTTAGGTAATCCATATTACTTCATGCTTTCTGTCTAGTGATATTTTTGCAACCTTGATTCTAATTGTTGCCTTTTCTTTCTTCCAAATTTTATTCTGGACGAAATCTTTATGTCACCCTTGTAAAACTAGAATAGAACTATTACAAGCATTAATGTTTGATTCTAATTATTGCTTTTTCCTTCTTCCTAATTTTTTTAGAAAGAAACCTTTTTGTTACTGTTAATATGTTTAATACTTTCACAAACATAATGTTTATGTATTAAAATACGAAATCAAATAACATTTGATGTTAGTACCTACACAGAATTTAATTTGGTTACATACTACGATTCTTCTTTGCTACAACCATCATCAAAGTTATGTAGATGGTCTTTCAATATTGCATATTCTATTGCTTTCCTACATCATGTGCATGTATGCATTGTCATTGTGTGTGTCTTGCATTACGAAAGAGTAAAGCAAAATTTAATTTCATATATGCAGCTAATTAATTAATTTTATTATTGGTTTGCTAGATTAACAACCGTTACCCTCACTTTACTTTTCTGAGCTAAATGCATTGAACACCTTTTAGTTCCAATGCAAATTTCTCTTTTGACCTAAATTAGTCAAGGTGCAATGGTAAAATATTCATATTCTTTTACGATATTTAGCATAGCATTTTAAAATGTACAGATGCAAAAGTAGAAGGCTATTATGAAAGCTTTTATTATTATTGGTGAAATAGGAATATTTACATTATTTATTCTCCAAAGTCAATTTTGGTCTAAGATTGTTCAAAATTCTCAGTTTGAATTGCAAAATTAGGATGACAATTTTTATGTAGTAATATCTCTCTGTATATTGTGCGCGCTCTCAATAGGAGAGTAATAACACAAATTTAACATCATTGATATAATTAGTCTCTGTTGTTAGATATTTCATTAATTTTTGCCCCAAGTCTAAACACAGTGAGATCCAACGATAGACATATATCGTATTAGGTTTCATGTCTCGGTAGTTGGTCCAACATGGTAAACCTATGAAGATAGTATTTATTCTTTCTTAAACATAACTTGTGCAATTTTAATATTTGGGTTTAACATGCAATATATTTTTATTGAGATAAAATAATTTGTTTTAGAAATATTTTTGCGAACAAACTTGCATTAAAAATTAGAATATCGATTTCAGTTACATCACATTCAATATTCACCACATTAATTTCCATCATTTTTTGCTTTCATTAAATGGAGTTCATTTCAAAATATGTTAGAAAAGGACAAACCTTTTTCTTATTTTGGTCTTAATAATGTTATAATGATTATTAGTATATTTTCTTACAAGAAAAAATATCAATCTTATGTAACTAAATGTATAATGGTTAACGACAAATAGTTGTTATTATTAAGGTTCAAAAATTTGGACTTTCATTTTGTTTCGGTCCTTTGAAAGTTTCGATGTTTCAGTAATTTCGTTTTAATTCCATACCAAATTTTTTAACTCATTGAAACAACTTTTTAAATCTAAATGTTTTAGTAAATAACAAAAATTTGTTTAGATGTAGCTAACCTGACAGTTATATTGAAAGTGGGTTTGTGGAATATAGTTGAAATTAAGAAGCTTTAAGAATAAACCTAGCCCAAAAACAGTAGCTCAAAAGTTACGTGCGACTCTTCTCCCATTAAACAGAGCCCAATCAAAAAGTCAATTGCAAATAAAAATTACTGAGCCTAATAAAAAGTGTACGTCCAATTAAAACCCTAAAAGGAAAATACGAAGTCTCCAGCGGAATTTTTTTGTTCCTGAACCATCACTTGATTTCTTTCCCTTGTGTTAAGTGTGAACCCTAATGAAACTTAAATCGGTGATTTTTCCATGTTTCTGCCTCTTTCATGGCAGTTGTACGTCAATTCCACTACTCCTATTCGATCTTTGATGTTGTCACCTTCATCCTTGTTATTATTGGTTTATGATTTTGCCTCTTTGCATCCAAAACTATAATTTCGGGGGAGTTGCAGTCTAGTGGGCATCAGAACCGGACCGAGGTAGTCCGGATTCTGTCCCTCGAACCATGATTATTACTCATTTATATTCAATTCGTATACATGCGAAAAGTAAAAAAATTCAAAACTTTTTCTGCTATGCTTAGTAACTATGTCGGTAAGGTTTGAGTCTTATGTCTTTACTTTTCGTTTATATAGTACATCATATTATTCTTTTTAGACTCAACTTTTATTTTTTTAGTTATAATTATTACTTGTTTGGTTATTAATATACTCCAGTGTCAAAGTATATGATCTTGCATTTTTTATATTTTATAAGTTATATTGCAACATGTGTGGAAGCTACATCCAAATACCATCTTGAACAGGTCACAAAGTATAAACGTTGTCTTCATACAACAATTCCTTGCCCTTGGGTGAACCCTAATGAAACTTAAATCATTGATTTTTCCCAATTTCTGCCTCTTTCATGGCAGTTGTGCATCAATATTATTGCTTCTGTTCGATCTTCGATGTTGACACCTTCATCCTTATTTTTATTGGTTTATTTTTTGCCTCTTTTTTGCATTCAAAACTTTAATTTCAGGGGAGTTTCAGTCCGTTGGACACCAGAACAGGACCGAGATGGTTTGAATTTTGTCATGCTGGCCGAAACCTCGAAGCATGATTATTGCTTGTTTATATTCATTTTTGTAATAAAAGACTAAATCAAGCACTATATAATTAGTAAATTCTTATTCACACACACCAAAAATTGCATTAATAATACTGACTTATCCATTAAGATGGTGCGCCACCAGGTAGGGCTTAGTGCCGAACCTGTTTTTGCAAATTTTACATATTTTTTTCAGGCTTATGTGTACCGCTTTCTCATGCGTTTCGTACCACCGATAATCATGCGTCCCTATGCTGCTGGGTGTCCAGTAGTATTCGCTACATGGAACCTGACCATCGTCTTTCTGGAGTAGGCTTTCGAGCTCTGTGACACGATCAGGGTTGCTTCGATCTTCAGACATACCTGAAGTGAAAATAGCTGTGAGTCATCAATCAATCTGCATAGTTCCACCCCGTTCCCCGCCCAAGCTGCCCCCGCCTCTCCATTTGCTTGCCTCCATTTTCAAATGTTTCAGTCTATCCAGGCCAGGATTACAAAATGAACCCATGAAGACAAATGTTTTATGAAACGACCCAAACTTCCCAGTAAAGGAAAGACAGGATTGTTTTGAGAACAATACACATCAGAACACAAACTGAAGAACATTTTATTGCTGATTACAACAATTACATCAGAGTACAAGAATATAACAGAGTATGAATACTTATTACACAAAGAAATACAATAATATCAGAGATTAAATTACATTTAAATAGCAGCGGAAAAATAATATAAATATACAACTGAGAGGAACACACGGATACAGAGCTTTCCGAGTACCGCTTCAGCTGTAAACCAGGATCCTGTAAATATATCTGCAAAAGCTACTCGACTGCCCGTGTGGAAAATATGGGCACCCGAGTTTGCCAGTGAAACAAACTACAGGTCAGTCATGGGACTGGTATGAGAAATCTTAACTTAACTTATCTAATAATAAGGCTAATCATAGGACCACGCCGCTAACGCGGAACGGGTTTATTCCATTAGATTGCCAGTGCATAAAATAAAGTAAATCGTTAAACAACGCAATGCTTTTTAGAAAAATGAAACCATTATAAGACCCAAGTCCCACCACACAATGCAACGCAAACCGGAGGATAAGGTTTTACCTTATAATGGTCAAAAGAAGCTTGATACGATAAAACGGATTTAATATTAGTGTGTATATCTATGGGTATATATATATATATATTTTAAAAAACATTTCAATCATAATGTATCAATTGTAGACGGCATAGTACCCCATCCTACTATGTCGCCATACTAGTTCTACAATCAAAACCGCAAGGTCGTATTGGAAATTGGATTTCCATCATGAAATCGAGGCTAGGGATCGTCCTCTCCGATTCGAGACACTCTAGCAAATGCCTCAGGATTCCCCGCAGTAATCCCTTGGAGCGGTAGGGCTGGTCCCCACCTAACGGTAGTGGATTAGTTATGCCTGAACACACGTTTCCCAGTTCCTTTGAACCTATAGTATGACCACTAACGGCCTATAAATCCGAGGCGCCTCAAAATCCATCATCCACATAAGTAAAATGTCAGTCAGTTTAAGCACTGACACTACCCCTAGCTAGAAAGAAACGTGTGCACTCCCTACGGTCCATATCCCGTTTTTGACTCATACCGGGGTGTGAGGCTCGCGAAGTCACGCTATACACAAAGCTATGCCGTAATAGGCTATACTTTGATCATCCCACAAGGCCCTTCTTTTCAACAAAAGCCTTGATCAATTGCATCTTGGCGTGCCACATTGACAATTCACGCCATGCGATCAATCACTATTAATATATACCAGGGTGTTAAGTAGAGAATAAATTCTCTACCACCAAACAGACATACATTAATAGAAATCGATTTAATTCACATGGAACGAAATCCAATGTCAGACACGCATCCATTTACAAGCTTATGCTCTGGGTCTGAGCGAAAACCAAATCCGAACAATCAACAATAGTCCGGACGGCTACCACTGAAGCCCCTTCAAGGTAGCTACTCCCATCATGGGTCTCAGTAGCAACACATCCATCCGATGTGAAGATCGTCGGTCTTCAACCATCGTCTTCATCTTCGACTCTTCATCGTCGTAGTAATTATTCGGAATGGGTTAAACCCGGTCTTCCCGAATAACTCACGTATTTTTATAGTTAAAAATCGAGTACTATAAAAACACATCCAACGCCTCATTCCAATTCAGAACATTCTTTTAATAAAATATTCACATTATTCTATCAAAGATAAATTCTTTACATTTATTCTTAAATCTTTCTTTTAAAGATTTACTAAAACACAATTCGGTTTTAGATATCAAAAATCATTATTCAATGATTATTTAAATTCAAGAAATTAATCTTATCTTTAACTGGGTTAAAGAACTAATGTCATTTAAAACATAGTTCACGGTAAACCCAAAATCGTCTTCCATAAAATATGGAATCTCACAGAAATCAAATAGATATATAATCGTTATAAATTTCTGTATCTGACCAATAATATAAATGGAATAACGGCAAAGCCTCTTAAATTCCATATGTAGTATCAGTCTTCTTTTACAGAAGCTTATCTCGTTTATTATTAATTCGAATTCCATTCAACTCCAATTTAATATATTAAATTGGAAAACTTGGCTTTTGGAAAATTCCCTTTTAAATCTTAATAAAAGATTTATAAATTCCAAATCATATTTTCACTGTCAGTTGGGTTAAAGAACACATGTCACTTAAAAACACGGTTCACAATAAACCCAACTCACATTTCATCTTATTTCAATCACTAAATATAATTGAAAACTTTAATAATCTACATTAAAAGATTATTCTTATCGTGCGGGGTTTAAGAACAGTGTTATTTAAGACACTATTCACGACAAACCCAAAATCCAATTTATTTAATTTAATTTCAATTAAATATTATCAAACTGGAAAACTTCATTAAATCTAAATTAAATGATTTATTCTAGTTAATAACTAGTTCATTTCAATAAATAAATATATTTTTCTAAAATATATTCTTCTTTCTAAGATATATTCTTTTTCTAAGATATTTTCTAAAATATTCTTTATTGGAATGTGGCTCAATCAGCAACCATATATTACATGTAATCAACAACCATGATAAATAATTATCAAACATCCAAATAACAACCAAAGTGGATTCTACCCTAAATATTGGGACTAGTGTAGGTCAAATATCATCCCAACACCCGTGTGGGGTTTCATCCAACAATCAAATAATAAATTATTTGTGCACTTGGGCGATGTGTGAAAATTATCGACCCAATCACATAAACAAGTCGGATGACTTGTAAATGGAGTGTAATATTCAGTTAGAAAATACTAACAATATATTTAACACATCAAACATTACAACATCACAGACATCTATTTCAATTCTTTTTATTGTGTACAAATGACAATAAAAATCTTAACTTTTATTTCAGTACTTTTTATTGTTAACAAATGACAATAAAATCTTAACTCTTAATTATTGACCAAAAAGTATATTTTTGGTCTCATTCATTTTAATGACAAAATGAATATTTTACTTCACCTCTTTTAAAATGACAAAAATGTATCTTTCTATTTCATCCTTTTAATATGGCAAGAATGATCCTTTCTAATAGATTTCTTTTAATATGACAAAAATGATTTTATTTTAATTTACATTTATCTAACAGAAATGTACTTTTCATTCTAATATTCATTTTCTAGCAAAATGTACTTTTTATTCTAATATTCATTTTCTAGCAAAATGTACTTTTTATTCTAATATTCATTTTCTAGCAAAATGTACTTTTTATTCTAATATTCATTTCAATGTAAACAAAATGCCAGTTTTGTCTAATTCATTTCAATGTAAACAAAATGAGTATTTTTACTTCGCTCTTTTTAAATGATAAAACGAATGTTTTTATTTCATTCTTTACATTTGACAAAAATGAATACTTTTGTCATCCTTTTACCTTTGACCAAAAATGCATAATTTAGTCTAATCCTTTCAATGTACAAAATATGGTAATTTTGTATAATCTTATCAGTGTTACAAAATATGATAATTTTGTATAATCTTTTCAATGTTACAAAATATGATAATTTTGTTTAATCTTTTCAATGTTACAAAATATGATAATTTTGTCTGACTCTTCTTTAATGTACAAAATATGAGAATTTTGTTTAATCCTTTTTATGTGAACAAAATGTGAATTTTTGTCTAATCTTTTTATGTAAACAAAAATGTTAATTTTTCTTCTTCATTCTTTTTACCGTATAAAAATACACATTTCTAATTCATTCCTTTTTAACGTATCAAAAATATGCATTTGCATTTTCAATTCATTCTTTTTAATGAATTCTAATTATCATTAAAGTGTAAATTATATGTTAACATCCTTTCAAACAAGGACTCCTTCTTTTTAATGTATAAAAATATACATTTTTAACTTCTTCTTTTTTAATGTATAAAAATATACATTTTTAACTTCTTCTTTTTAATGTATAAAAATATACATTTTTATTTCATTCATCTTAAATGTACAAAAATATCCTTTTTATTTCATTTATGTCAAAGTGACAAAATATGTCCTTTTAGTTTCATTCATCTTAAGGTGACAAAAATGTTCTTTTAATTTCATTCATTTCAAAGTGACAAAAATATCCATTTCTAATTTATTATTTTTAAATGATTCATAATTCAATAAAAAGGTAATTTTAATTTTTATTCTAGCATCACATAAAATAACATTTTATATGTAAAACATTTTCTGTGAATTCTAACATCATATATATATATATATATATATATATATATATATATATAAACATTTCTCTAACATCATTCATTTTATATGTAAAACATTTTTCCTAAGCGTTCTAACGACATATAAAAGCACATTTTATATACTAACATTTCCTAAGTGTTCTAACGACATATAAAAGCACATTTAATATACTAACATTTTTCTAAGTGTTCTAATGACATATAAAAGCACATTTTATATACTAACATTTCCTAAGTGTTCTAACGACATATAAAAGCATATTTTATATACTAACATTTCCTAAGTGTTCTAACGATGTATATTCTAACAAAGATGCTATTTTGAATCGAATCATCATTTCTAACCAAGGTGGTACTTTTAATCTACTTTAGCAAAACATGATCATTACAATTCATTACAACAACCAACAGAGAAACACAGATCTGAATTTATTACATTCATACATCGATTTCAAATAGCAGGAAAATAATCAAATTTTAATTAATTATAAAAAATAGAAATCTCACAGTTCTTATTGTCTGAAATTTCAAAGTCCTCGGTTTCAGATCTGGTCTGTTCCACGGTGTAGATCTCTGAAATACGGTTTTAACGCAACGAAAACCGTCTTATTCTGATAAGAATTGAACGAGTTATGGTTGTTTAATCATCTCAATACATTAATAATTAGTTTAATTATAATTATCCTTAACCTTTAATCCTTCTTTCTTCTTGTGCTCATCGTTCAATTCCCTGTGACCGCAAAACCCACTGTCGAATTCAATCCTCCACCGTCGCACGAACTTCAAGAGGCCGGAGCCCGATCAGACCTCCCCACGTCAAAGAGCCGGACGCCACCTCCTTGAGCCTCCAACCCGAGCCAACTCGGCCTCCTCCCTGAGCCGCGAGATCACCCCCAAGCCACCGACATCAAGCCCTTGAGCCGAGCAGTCCAAGCCTTTAAAATCGATCTCGACCGTATAGAATTTAACGCCATGAAAAACTCTTCCATTTTCCTTTTTGTTTCATACTTTAATTCGATATATTGTGAGAGGAATTGAAGAAATAAATTGGAACAAATCTGGCCATCAAAATGAATGAAGACGGCGGCCAGAAATAAGAAATTAGGTTTTCACAGAAATACGCTGTATTTATACACGTATTTTTCTATTTAATAATTCTTTTAACTTGAAAAATAATCGTTCGTTGCTGCCGGCCCCAAATTGAACCCAACGAGTGTCGACTCTAGCTAGTAACCCCCATCCCGGACACGATGGAATATGTTTCGTAACCCAATTCGGCTGTTACGATATGTTTTTCTTTAAATTTAATTATAAATCATTTAATTATTAAATTCAAACGTATATTTTAAATTACCGGGGCCACATACGGACTCTAAAAATTACAGAAAAAATATTTCTAGCTATGTTTTGACGATACGGTTCTAACAAGACAAATTTCGTCGAATTCTGAGACTGTTTGAAAAATGGCATTTTTCTAGTCGATTAAATTTTACCAAAACTGACAAAACACGTTTTCCTCTGCCACGCTCACATATTAATTCGAAAAATTCTGAAAAATTAAACTTAACAATAATTTGACATTCCAGTTCTAACAAAAGTGGTTTCGTCGAAAACCGAGGTCGTTTGAAAAATGACTATTTTTAAGGGTTATATATTATATTAAAATATATATAAATTCTACAGCGACTTTTCAAAATTTTAAACTGGGCATAACGTTCAAACTATAAAGTGAAATTTCAGTTTTTCAGATTCATTAGAAAGATATGATTAAACAGATTTAAATATTTCTGGTTTCGCTCAATTCTGATTTAAAATGAATCCTGTGCAGTCAATCAAAGTTCAAATTCAAAATTTCAAACTGTAGCGCTGTTTTAAACTCCTTTTATAATTAAATTAAATTTAATCGTTTTTAACTTTGATTAAAATAAATTTTTCGTCGTTATTATTTAAAATAAATCATTTTAAATATTCAAAATCCATTAAAATTTCTAAAATAAAATTTTTAAATTGGACCCAAAATTCCGGGTTGTTACATTTTACTTTCTTGAGTGCAGCAATTTTGGTCGGATTTACATGTCTACCCTGCAATATAGATACAATGAATCGGAGAAGCATCTTAGTTGAGTAGCAGTCTAAGCAAAATAACTAAGATATTAAAATCTTGGCTGATCCTCCAATTTTCATAACCTATAGCTGCATCTCTATTCCACTGGACCGACGATGGCGAAATCTGGTGAATATCGCGATGATACTGATACCGGAGAAAAAATAGAAATTATTTTTACCTTTTTTCGTTTATATTCAATTCGTATACATGTGAAAGGTAAAATATTTCAAAACTTTTTCTACTAAGCTTAGTAAATATGTTAGTAGCATTTGTGTCTTATGTGTTTTCTTTTCATTTATATAATATCATTGATTTCATAATACATTATATTATTCTTTTTGAGGATTGTTAGAAGGACTCCACTTTTGGTTAAGGGGAGTACCATCTTCAGTTTATTTTAAAATTGTTAAGGGGGGAGTTAAAATAAATTAGCCTCCCCTTAAACAAATTAATAAAATTTCCAATACTAACCCCATACTCTTCATTAATGCAACCTTAAAACATAAACTCTAATCTAATTCTACATAAAAAAATAATAATACATGAAACATAAACGTTCTGCACACATGAAAATAACATATTCAAGCATTGTTTACTTTAGTTTTCACTATCAAAGTAAGCATGCAACACAATAATAACAAATAAATACATTTAAAACACACTAGCCACAAATGAAAAAAAAGAGTAAAAACATAGACATACGCTTAAGACAGCATGAACATAAGCATAAATTCACTTAACAAACATTTGTTTTAATGTTGGAATATGTACACTGTTTTAATGTAATTACTTTTGACAAATATCTCATAGCGAAGTTGTTTTTCTTATCAAACTGTAAGATCTAAATCATAACACACTGTATTCACCCTCAGACAAATTCCAAACTTTCCATGACGGACTGTATTCATCCTTCACGCAAATGAACGAAATTCATCCATTTTCTGCAAATTGTATTAATCTTTTTCAACAAAATCTAAAATTTCAAAAAGGGGATTTATCAAAGTTTGATTTTTTTTTACCTTGCGTCGTGTTTGGATTGAACTGAGATTGAATTTTGATTGACGGGGTTAAGGGATGATGAAGCGGGGGTACTTTAGTCTATATTTTATTTTATTTTTAAAATTCCAAACCCCCCTTAACAAATAAAAAATAAGATGGAGTCCCCTTAACAAAAATTGGAGTCCCTTTAACAATCTCCTTCTTTTTAGACTCAACTCTTGTTTTTTTTTTACTTGTAATTATTACTTATTTGGTTGTTAATATACTCCAATGTCAAAGTACATGATCTTGTCTTTTATTTTTCTATTTTGTAAGCTACATTGCAACTTGTGTGGAATCTGCATCCAAATACCAACTTGAACGTGACACAAAGTATAAAACGTTGTCTTCATGCAAAAATTGTTGTATGTCTAAATAAAAGAAGTATGACTAGATTTGACAAATTTACCCCATATTTTTTAAGTTGCTCATCAAACACTTTTAACACTTTAAAATGTTATTTGTGTTTTATGTGATTTGATGCCCCGAAAAATGAACAATATTGTATGTTGACTGCATGCGTTCTCCGTGGCAAATGTTCAATCCCAAAAAATTATGACTTATAGAATGATAACTCCATTGTAAATGAACTTAATTTCAACCAAATAGCACATTATACCAATGTGGTCCTTTATTTACTTGTGATTATTATAATCTTGCAATTTATATAAATTCAATTGTCACTTGATCAAAATGAAATTTTATTGTTTGATTCTGAGAAAAGACGATTAAAATTATGAAAGCTAATAAAATAAACGGAACTAAAGAAAGCTGAATCAAACCCAGCCCACTAAGGAGTCCTCTGTCCATTGGCTAATGTAATATATTTTTTAACACCAAAAATTATAAACGGTTGAACCTATACAATTGTTACGCGTATAAAACAAAAAACATTGTTGTCAAAATTACAATTTTACATTTTGAAAGTTGCTTACTAGACAGCTTACAGCACAAAAATACTATTAGTGTTTGACTGATTTGGTGTCCTTTTACCATTTGTGATTAATTGATTTAATGTCGTCATAACTGAGTAATATAGCACACTAATTTGATGCAATGTTCATGAGAATTGTCCCTGTAGTTAAATTTGTGCAGCCCATCATAGCAATTTTATTACTTTAACACCACCATTATACACCAACCTGACGTCAACCAAACAACAAATACATACATACCAATTGAGTATCATTATTCATTCTGAGATCATCAGTAGAACAATTCATACAATCTCACAAGTGATATCAGTGTAGTTATCACCTGATATTTGGGAAAGCATTTGGGTAACTAATTATAGCTTATGAGAAATCCGGAAACATTTTAAGAAGGTGAATCGTGAAACAAGAATATTTTAGGTTTCACATTTTGGTTATCTCTGAACTTCGCACGAAACTCGACTTTTCTGTTAAATAAATTGTTTTTGGTTCACCCAATTTTGCTGCTTTAGAAGAAAACAAAATGAAAAATAAAACAAACAAACCGACAATGACATATGCATAGATTTGACCAAAAAGAGCTAGTGCACAAATGTTCAATAATACATACAACGCATGCTTTCTTGTTTCTTACAGCACTCCGACAATGGACCAGAGCAGCAAAGGCACTGATGGGCATATCACCGCTGAAACAGGCAAGCCCTCCGCTTCAAGCTCGAGCAATGAATACGACTTCTCTTCACTAGTTGATGGGATGTTCACCAAAAAAGGCCGATAATTCAGGTTGTGTGCACCAGCTATGTGTGCACCAGGTTGTGTATTGAATCCATTCAGGTTGTGTGCACCAGCTATGTGTATTGAAGTATTGGATATGGTGATCGATTCATCTCAATTTAAGTGTAGTTCTAGAGCTTGATTTGGTTCGGTATTGTTATCTAGTCTTGTGGTCAAGCCGTATTTAGACGAATCTAACCAACCGAACTGGAAGATTATAAAAAAGAGAGTCTTAGAGTGATAAATGTCAAACTGAAATAGCAAGCAAGATCAATGGGTTAAGCCTGAGAATAATAAGTAGTCTCCAAGCAAAGGCCTACATACGTCCCATCTTCTAACCAACAACCTTAAACACAGAGCACAAACATTATCAGTATTGTTCCCTGAATAGCGGTATCGATCCCTAAAAGTCCATCCAAGCTATCATCTCCCTCGTGCACTACAAAGTTAGGATGGTTACAGTCACGTTCACACTATGTGAGATGGTTCGCAAGTTCATATCAACTACCATGGTCCATGACCAAAGAACAAGTCAAACACTATTGCTCCATCCTAGAACTAAGAAATTCACTTTGATCCATACCCTTAGCAATGCAAATGAAACAGGGAAAACAAAGACACAAACAATCTGAGTATACACAAGAACAAAGCAAAGATTCAAAAGATAACAAAGAACGATACCGATTTTCAACCATAGATCAGTGTCGATCCCTGAATGAAAATGACCTGACCACGATCTCTTCGGTATAACTTCCATGAAAATGGAGAAATGGGTTAAAACATAGATGAACGATTCTTGTCGATCTTCAACTGTAAGTAAAGGATATGGGTATAGTTTCAAGGATCATCAACGATCCATACGAACGACCTTATCAAAATTCCTATTGGAGTCATCAAAAAAATTAGGTGGGCACATGCAAATGATTAGCCGAACCACTACAATTCTTATGTGTTCAGTTTTTCTACTTTTTCAGTTTACTTTCTTCATTTTATTTCACTATTTCTCATGTTTGGGCCTTTTTCCGTTTCTTGTATAAACATTGGTGCTTTCACCGAAAACATATTTCTTAGGATAATGGGAGCTATTATCTACTTTTGGATTGCCTTAATCCCCGAGATCAATTCATACATTTTGTTATAGTAACTCGGGAGTATTCAGATTCCAGCAAAATCTATTGAATGATTAGTTCAAGCTATGACTCCATGAAAAGATCTACGGCTTCCATACCTACCAATGAAGTTGAGAATGCTGGCTCTCGGCATATTGAAGAAGTCACACAATTAAATGTTGGTTAAATTTATAGACCTACGGATATGACAACGAGAGTTGAAATGGACTGCATGCCAAAAGAAATGAATGGAAAATGGAAAGAAAGTCATGCAGATGCAAGAGAGTAGTGACTTGCTGAATGATTTTTTGAAAGAGTAATGTCACTACTAAACCTCTTCTCGGAAGCGGGATAATCATTGAATGATTTTTGAGTAGATTTAATATGGCAATGACAGAGGTTAGTAATGCAAAAGAATACATTGTGCTAATGGCTTTTTACGAGGGATGCATCCTTATACAAACTCTGGAAGTTGTTTAAGATAAAACTCCCACAAACTATGGATGTTTTCTATGGAAAGACAAACCAATTCTTGTTCTTGGAAGAAGCAAGAACAACCCCTAAACAAGCCCATAGTGGATAGTCAGCTGAGATGATATAAAGTAATGTTGGACTGAAGCAAACATGTAGGAGTTTCGGAAATGTGAATGTTGACAATAAGAAGAGTAGTTAAAAGAAAGAATGACCAGGGGACCAGAGACTAGAAATTGAATTCTAAGAAATGACAGAGATTCCTGATATACGACAATTACATTGAATAACTCGATTGAGAACGCTTAACTTGCTACCTAAGTTATGGACAGTTATAAGTAACCACCCTTGACAAAATCAATGGAGAAAGTGAGGAAATCTGGGAATATCGTTTTCACGAGATCAATGGACATAATGCAAAAAGTGCAACAACCTGTATTTTAGCGGTTGGATATTTAAGTATTAATCGTTAACCAACTGACATTTCAAATGTGTTTTTTCATAAATGATCGACTTGGGACTTGAGACTAGTTCCATTGAGTTCAGATTGTTCGTTTCATGAGGAAAAAAATTTAGATTGCTATATTTTCAAATAAGGTAGTTTAATGGTCAAAACGGTCTCAAAATACATGTTAATTGTCGTTTCGAGCCATTATCTCGGATTGCGACGAAACATATACCATTGAAATCGTATCGTTGATATGATTCACGCTATCAAGTTTTGTAGTGATTAGATGTATTATTAGATCGTAGTGAATTAAAACCGGTGATTGTTTCTAAGGTAGGTTTAAATTGGAATTTGAATAAATTAAATAACTTAACCTAAATACTACAGTACTTTGGGTCTGTATACCCTTCTTCCCAAATCACCAACTTACTGTTTCATTGAATTAATGGTAGCCCCTTTTCTTTTCAATCAAAAATCAAATTCTTAAGATCTGAGCTACTAAAAATCATGAAACCACTTGCATTCAACTAGTGTTAGAGAGAGCTTCGATATGATACCCATTTTGGGTCGCTCAGTGTCAAGTGTGGAGGGTGCATTTGGAAAGGCCATGCCTAGGGTTTTGATTTCCTGATGCTATGGTCCATGAGAGAGAAAACGAAGATTGCCGGAGTGTTTCTTGCATCGTAGCATCTTTCCCTGAAGTCAGGGCATCTCCGATGGCTTACATTAGGGTGTGACATTTAGGAGGGAGCTAATCCTGTAGCATCCATGGAAGACACATTTTGTTAGAAAGGGTCAGGGTTTAGGACTATGGTACCTGCGAATCTAGTGCGCAAAGAGATCCTGTTTAGAGAAGATGGATTTCGATTTCATGAAGGATTGCTCCATATCATACTTAAAGTAGTGCACGACTATGGGTGTGTAAGTGTACAGGAAATGGGGAAGGAGGCGGTGGAATTATGAAGGTAATTAGCATGTTTGTTAGTAATTAAGACTATTAAGTTATCATATTATATCGAATAAATCCACAAACTGATACACTGAATAACTTTTATGTATGAGGTCATATTTGGATGTCGTTTCTTATATTAGACTCGTATTGACGAGCTCTGCACTTTAAAGCCGATTTAGGTTGATCTGGTTAAGGTGAGTGATATTGTCTTTCACTGAACTATATTTGGTTGTACGGTATAAATTTGACGTTTTAAACTGATTTCTAATTAAAAAACATAATTTTTAGGATAGTTAAATCTAATAAATAACAAATAAAAGGATTAAAAAGTAACTTCGTAGTTTTAACCCATTTATCACATTTTACCCATTTACGTGCTATTTTGACCATGCTGTTATATTTAGGCTATTTGGACATTTATTTCACTTTGTTTGTTATAAATAAGTTTTACTTAATTTATTAATACCATTATGGATGTTTGTATACTAGTTAAGAATATGTATGACTATTGGTAGCGTGGTTGAATTATTTGCTGAGTTTTAGCTAAAAACATCATTCGTAGGTGATCTATTATTAGAAAACTCGCTCGTTGGATTTTAGGGTGCTAATCGATCGAATGCATAGGTCAGTGTATATTGATTAAACATGCAAAAATGATAGATTCGAATAGATGAGATAAATTCATGAAGGAGCCTTAGAGCGCTTGGTTGGATTCGACGACGGAGCAACATTGGAGCTTGGAGACGAATTTAAAGATAGAGCGACATTGGACCTCGATGGCGGATCTGAAGATGGAGAATGAACTTAGCGAAAAGTTATATTTTAAGATGAATACCAGACATTTTCCCCTGGATGAGTATTTAACTAATTCTAGTTAAATTCATGATCCGAGTAGTCGTTACCGATTACTATGTAGTGGTCGATATCGATTACTTTTGTTGTTGGCTACTCAAGCCAGTTTGACATAGACGATGATGTAGTTTCAAGGAGCAACATGTGATGGTTCTTGCGATAGTATTTCGATATGGTGGCTCTTTGATCATTGGATTTGGCTTGAGGCAAGGATGTGGTGCTTCTATGTAGTGGTTCTTCATTCGATGACGGTGATTCTAACAGGCAGCAAGGCTGCTGCGGTGAATGGTTTTTCTTCGATATGCAGAAAATATGACATTGGATCACACTGATGTAACTGTCGTATGAGGATGGGAGACCCGTTACGAGATCTTACGATAATTTATGACCACTAGGGATAACACATAACTATTATGACTTGGAGAGCAGTCGATGAGGTCTCACGACTACTGTTGTTCGCCGAGGGTAACCCAATTGTCGAATGACTTCAGATGAGTGTCTTATGGACAACTTTAATGAAGATTCTATTGCGGTGAACATGTGTGAAAGGGTCATTTGTATTCATGACTTCGAATGACTTTAAAGGAGGGGAAAAAGGACGAATCAAAGCTAGTTGTGGTTTGGACTGATTGGCCTGGACCCTAAAGCCTGTTGTTGTTTAGACTGGGTACAATTATTTGCTATATCCGTTGCAGTAGTATATAGCGATAGTCTAGTAGAGTCCATTGCAGAAGGATTTTCCATCGCCTCGATGGATTGGGTGATTAGAGTATTAGATACCATATGCTTTACACGCTGAGTGAGTAAACGTGAGAATGGATGATGTATGCTATTGTTGTTTACTTATTTATCACCATTTATTACTTAGACGTCTATCATACTCTTTTTACATGTTGTTTAACATAATGTAGCATATACCGATTGTTATGTCCTAGATGCAGGGCCAGGACAATTATCATAGTCCATACC
The DNA here is from genome assembly GCA_030737875.1 of Allium sativum. NCBI lineage: Eukaryota > Viridiplantae > Streptophyta > Magnoliopsida > Asparagales > Amaryllidaceae > Allium > Allium sativum. Next base: position 400,561,122 of record CM060922.1, on the reverse strand, counting down.
CTCTGTGCCATATTCTATTATGACTTTCATAGTACTTTGGGATTGTTCATCTCTCAGACTAGACTGTTGTCTGACCCAATGTTTTATTTCCCTCTTATTACCTTGGGCACTCATTGACAATGATGATGAGTAGGCTAGGTAACATGTATGAGTATTACCCAAGCTGCGCAGATGGATTATTAGGAGGTGACATCTTTCATATTTATACTTGTATCGACATTATTCCGCTATATGACACTGTGGAGCCTTGACAATGTTATGTATTCTCTTTAGAGACAATATATCAGTTTGGGTTTGTGTATCACATGTTTAAACCCAATTACTAGCTTATATAGTTGGATGGGCCTTTATACTTTGGTTATATGGTTTACATAATTATTCTGGCTTGGTTTTTCTATATTTGTGACTGTTACTATTATATGTTCTCTGATGCGCTGTGAGATATACGATAGGTTTTGTGATTGTATTTCACATTTTCTTCTACAAAACCATATTTGTTTGAATACAAATTTCCAAATCATATAATTTAAACAAGATTTCACATAACACTATATTTTAAACCCTTTATTTTCAACTATACTAATTATCAAACTTATATGTGAAGTCAAAATTCATTCCTAACATGTAATATTAGAGATAACTTTGGATTCCACCAAATTGATTCATTATCAACCCAAACATTCAAAATTTTCTATTAATCACCACAATTCACCAAAATCACATTTTCCAAGTTAATTATCTCCAAGACTTGTATTTATTCATTAAAATGATTAATTACTCAATTTTCCACTATTAAATCCCCAAGACACTATTTAAACCACAACCTAGATAACTAAGTCAATTTACTAACTTAATTGATATGTTTAACTTTATTACCACCTTAATATTCATTTTATAAGCTATTAATAATTAGAAGGTAATTGTCAAAAATCCATGTTGTTACAGACTCCTCCCTTGCAAAAATTGCATCCCCGTAATTTCCTTAGGGATAAGTTTGGTTCAACCCAATTCATTCCATCTACAAGAGAAAAATGAAAGGATAAAGCTTGAGTTCTACATTTTGTCACCCTTGTAAAGATAAGAAAGAATAGCTAGATAGATTGCTCAAGGAATTCATTAATTTCTCCACGTACAATTGTTAGGATCAACGATCCTTTGAATTTCCACAAGCGACCCATTCTTGATTCTGAAAGTGTGCAATGTCTGAATCAAGGATTGTTCGACGACGAATATTCTATCAGTTTAGAAAACCGTCAAACGAAATTGAAATAAAATGACTGCATATGCACGCTGTACACTTGTAGTACGTGGCGAATACTGGTCGATCCACGGAGAAAGAAATAATTTTAGATTCTACTCAATAAAGTTAAAACAATATTAACAGATATGTTAACTACAACTACAACTAAACTAGCAAACTAAGACTGATAAAAACAATGAGTTTAAATGACAACTTAGTATTAAATCCACTTTCTAGATCATATAGTTCAACAAGTTATGAAATTATGATCTCTCTTTTTTGGTCATAAGTATGACTAGTTGATGTGTTTATCCTAAGCATGACATATTTTTGCTATTGATTAGCCCAACATAAGCTATCAAACTTTAACACAACCACCAACCCACTTGTTTAACTCTCATGAAAATGACAAAAAGATGAAAATCAAATCCATTTTAAGCATGGCTTATTAACTATTGTTTACAAATATAGGTCATCAAATTTCAATTTAAACATTCACTTCTTTTCCATAATTATATTTCCATTAAGCACAAAAAGAGAGCATAAAAATAAATAATGTTGTATCTACATAATCAAGAGAGCTTCATTACCTCTAAGTTGAAGGGGTTTAGCTAATCATGTTTGTTATCATATCAACAAAAGTAGATTTCAACATAAAAACAAACAAAACAAAAGAGAGAACTAATTAACAAAATCAAAATAAAACTAAACTACCTACATAAAATTAAACTACACTAATTCATAAAGTAAGTAACAAGAATTAAATGAACAAGAAATTGAATTGCATTTAAATGAAAATTACATAAGAGAGAAATGGCTAAGATGCCATTAAAGAAAAAGAGAGCTTTGATCCTCTTAACTAAACTAATTCAAAGGGAGGATAAAAGAGCGGATTCATTTACATGAAACATGGGGGTATATATACATGATCTAAACCCCTAAAACCTTGATCACTCATCATGGGAAATCCCCAAAAGGACCACTTCATGAATCTTCTAATTTTGTCTTTAGCCATTAATCCATCATGTTGAATGCATAAAGCCTTTTTTGTCTTATCCAAATAGTGCATTAGTCTCTAATATGAAGCCTTAAGAGTAAGTGGGTTAGTTGAGAGGTGGGGTCCTCCACTTTCCATAAAATGAATTATTTCTTTCCCTCCTCTTATGTATATGCATGCTTGTCTTCATAACTTCATGTGCATACATCATTTTTGCTCCTAAATTTATACAAGAGACAACTATAAGGAACGAGTAAATGATACCACAAATTAAAACATGCACAATTTACCATTTTACACCTTAAATGAGTGATGATTTTGAAAACATTTAAATCATGGCTTGATCATATAAAATACGCAAAAGTGTTCATTTATTCAACTAAGCAAGAATAAATATGTGAATATAAATGCGTATTTTTACGTGCATATCAAGGATGCACAATATATATATATATATATATATATATATATATATATATATATATATATATATATATATATTGCACAGGAAAAACTTGGGTGAGATTTCAAGCTTCTCAAATGCATCAAAACCAAACATTAATTAAAAATCTGAAAAACCTTTCCACAAACAAAAAATATGATACACATTGATCAAGCACATAAGCACAACTCAGATAAAATGTTAGATTTCTGTGAAAGCGAATAGAAATAAGCTTTGATCCCAAATCTTCCAGAGATTTTCAACAACACTCACTGATGCTTGACGTATCCTAACCATGGACAACATAAAATAGAATACGCGAAGGTTTTATGGTACTTCAATACAAAGCGACAAGAGAAGAAATAGTTTGATTAGATTTGATTGGAGAGGTTGATCGAGTTCAGAGGATAGCTACTCGATCTTTCTGTGAAAACGACAAAGGATATTGATATTGAAAACCCCCAACACAAAGTCACAAGCTTCAGATTTGCATATTAAGGAGAGGTATGCAAATTTCTGGATCTTACCTTAGAGTATTTGCATTACGATCCATTGGATTAGGAGGAGCTTCCAATAAATAAAAATTTAGTCTTGAAACTTTATTTGATTAAATTTACAAAACATTTTTTAAGTTTCTCTTTAAATTCTCCTATACCAAAATCTCAAAACCCCCTTCGAGTATAACTAACCCTTTATTTTATATTCGTAAACGGCTATGATAGTATTAAAACTTTGGTTTATAAAAATCTTCTTTTATCCCTTCTTTAAATCCCAAAACCCCAAAATTTAGAACTTGCATTTAAATACAACTTAATTTGTTTGGCAAGGCCAACCGGTTTTTAAAGTGATCTGTAACACTTTTCTCATTACAACAAATAATGAGTACAAAATAATACAGAAGTCTAAAAAATTATCTGATACATACGTTCCTAATTCTAGAACATATAAACACTACGCAGGGTGAAAAGTAGCTAGAAACTAGAAAAACAAGAACTACTATTACAACACAAATTGCTGCCTAGCCAGTCACACCATACATTAACCTGGTGTTACAAACACTACTATTATAACAAGAAGTACACAACTTCAGGCAATCACAAATCCTACACTAGTGTCAAAGCAAATACACCAGAGAATATTTCAAGCTGAATCAAAATCAGCAAAGTTGCATGACTAGTCGCAGACACCATGACCAACCGAATAACATCCACAGTAGCTAGTGTCACACTCTATTACCCACCACTCACTCACAATCCTGCAAGGCAGTCACCTATAAACTTCACTTGAAAATACAACACAAAGCTATTGTAAAAAAATTCTCACTTCCTGAACGAGGCACAATACCAACCAGCAAGAATCACCTGGTTCCAGCAAAACACTCCAGAGAAAAAGGCAAACCACCAAACACCCAAAAAACAGAAAAAACCAATGCAATGCAGAAACCACTTACACACTAATACCAACAACGACAACACAGCCTGAACGCGGACACAACTAATAGCCAAAATCCAAGTCGAAAATCTCACAATTCAACAACCAACACTCATAACACAAATCGAAGCACAAGAAAGACCAACCAACACCACAAACCAAAAACAAAACACTCACAAGAAAATACCCAAGCAGCACACCGAAGATGTTGAACAACAACTACACGAGCTTGCCTTTCGGTGGGATATAATCAAACCAAAATGGCGTTTCAGAGTAAGCGGAGAAGTCGTGATAGGTCTTGAAGCTTCAACTGGTTGAAAGGACAGTGAGAACAAGAGGGACACATGTGGATGATAAAAGAACATCAGAAAGATTAGGGCTAGGGTTTTGCATAGTAGATCTGGGTTAGAAGTTAAGAAGAGCGTTGAGCTTGACGATTTAAAAGGAGCAAGGTTGCAATTTAAAACGTAAGGGAACCAGATCTAAGCAAGAAAAGTGGAGCTAAAACCACAACAAAAAAGCAGAGTATAGAGGAGAATTGCGAATCGAGAGGAGGAGAAGGAGTCGATTAGGAAGTGAGCGCAGAGAAAGGTGAGAATCTCGGAAGAAAAGGAAGAAAAAAGGCAAAAACTACCATGTCACCATGAAAGACCTAGCTCCAGCTTTTGTATATATCATTTTGTATAAATCCAACTTTATTATCGTCTATTTAAATTTCATTTTTGACAAAACATAAGTTATAAGTCAAATTACTCGATGACTACAAAATCATTTCATATTACCCAATAAAACTTAATGTCCACTAAACTCTTCTTATTAATTTAGATTCATAAATTAGTCAATTAGAATAGTTATAAAAATCAATTCATTACTATATATATCGATTATTTATCATGTCAATAATGTCTCATACATCATTTTGGAACCATCATCGACCCAAGGCTTTCCTTATCTCGACTAGAGTTCTTAAACTACATCTAGGCACATCAACACAATCGATAACCGTGGCCATTCTTTATAATTATTCAATTTATGAAATCACTTAGCAGCTTTATTTCCAAATATTACAATCCAAAAACCTTGCTTCATGTCATCTTATTAATTATAAGGAATTAGTTCTGAAAATTTTCCAAGTATATTTATTAATCTAGGCTTAGCCTAAGCGATCAACTAACTTCTAATGCACACTCTATTAACCCCAAGTGATTAGATTTGAATGTCTCATATCAGCATTTAATCAATTCCTATCAATAACGTTGATCTGACGCATCGACCAGGATTCTTAAAATACTCCACGTACAATTCAAACCAAATGATAAAATACAAAGATGGGGACTTGTGCCTACTCCCTAGATGTCATCAAAAATGGTTCTCAACAAAATCATCTAATGATCAAATCGATGATAAAGGAGAATCTGACATAAGAATGGACCATAACATCATACTATGATTAGGTTCACAAGGATTTCTTGAATTCAAAATTCCCCTTGCTAGGCATCGAGCGAAAAAGGTCAATAACTAGATTCAAGGGATATGATTATCACAAAATCCAAATGCCTATTCAGGCAGTAATCCCATGATAAGACCTACATGGATGCACCAAGGAGATTCATATCTAGATGAAATTAAGACAACAATCATGTCACCCAAGATGAAGCAACAAAATTTTCTGGTTTCAGGACGGTTAAGGAACTTCATCCCAACAATTACCTTAAACATAATTTGTAAACAACAAGCAAATTTATAAAGAAAAAAATGAATGAGAGTTGCTGATCCATCAACATGATTTACAATCTATGTTGTTGTTTCACAATAGAAAAGATTCTAGGGTGAAGCGTTTATGGGTTCCCTTTAGTATGGAAAAATACAATATTCCTGTACAAATGAGAATTCGAATAATATGATCATTAGACAAAATGGAATTTTCAAAAAAAAAAAAAAGGAGTTCGTGAAGGTTGAAATGAGCCACCTGCTGTCTCCACAACATTAAGCTTGGCCGATTTACTAGAATCGGGAGCTACAGGGCAAGAAGTGTACTAGTGTCCTTCCTTCTTGCATATACGGCAAATACGTGGCCTAGGATAGTCATGAATAAGATGATCTTTGGCATCGCAATTATAACATCTCTTCTTAGCAGAAGGTGCAACACTAGGCTGCAAATTGGAACCAACTGGTTTCTTCTTCTTGTTCTAAAATGATTTAGGTTTATTAGAAAGAAATTTCTTCCTACTCAGGTTCCTACGAACCTCAGCTTCGTCACCACTCCTCTTCTCATTCTCGACTGCCTCAAGATGATAAGCCGCATCAACAAGATATTATAATGATAATTTGAGTTGCAACAGAAGGGACTTGTTCAAATATTTCTTATGAACAGAAACGAACTTGAGATTCTTCTTATAAGAGGTGCAAATATGTTTGAGACCATACTTAGATAAGGCCTCAAACCGCGCGACATACTCCAAAACTGTTGACTGCCCTTTCTTCAATTCAAGGAAGCGACGAGCCAAAATATCCTTCTCAAATTCAGGAGCAAACTTGAGTTCAAAACTCTCTTTGAATTGCCCCCATTCCAATGTTGCCTCATCAACTTCTGCTACCAGTAACTCATACCAATCCAATGCACGTTCTTGCAACATTCTAGATGCAACGAAAACGCGGTGGTGGATAGAAATCTCCATGTAGGAAAATATATGCTCAAAAGTGTGGATCCAAGCTTGGATCTCAAGGACAGACTCTGAACCATTGAATGGCGTACTACTAAGACGGAAAAAATCACTGCACATATGTGCGAATACCGACTTGCGGGGAGGAGAGGAACGAGGTGGAGCAGGAGGCTGAATGCTCCTGATAATCTCTAGAATCTGATTGGTAGACATTTACATCCCCTTGGGGTGTGAGCCACTGGACGACTCAATCCTTTCTTCGGGGCCTGAGCCACCAACCGACTCAGAACCCGAAGTACTTTCTTTACCACGACCAACCATCAGCTGAAAGATAAGATAAAGGAGGATTAATCATAGGGGTAAGATATATATCAAAGCATTCAAATATAAGGAATACTATGGAACCTTCACCTTTTTTTAATTCCTAGACTTATGACCCTTTTTACGTTTCAAGGACGAAGTTAGAGGACACAATTAGGCATAATCCCAATATAAGGAAAGGACACCAGGATTGATGTCAACACTTATATTGTACGTCGTCACACCATATTTTCATCTGTTCTTTTCTGTATCCATCACTTTATTCTGAACCTTGCTTTGATACCAAGCTATAATGATCCATCCCGAGACCCACATTTGTAAAGAGCATTAACAAGTAATGTTGTCTACTAATGTAGAGAATAAGGATGGTTATGAGCAACCAACCATAAGTCTTGTATTAAATAAACATTAAAAGTGTCGATGAATGCTCTATTTTTTCCCATGTGGATCAACACTCTTAATGTCTATTCAATACAATACCATGGTGGCTATAAATACAACCCATAACAAAAGCAATTAAATAAAACATCGCATATCACAGAATAGACATCCATCAATATATACAAATACAAGTGTCAAACAATACATACAACGTTGAAGCTATGGTGTACAACCACAGTAAACATATAACCAGTCAAAATAATAAGGTGTATAACAGAGCACAAAGGACTATCCAAAATATCCACTATAAATTAGTATCAAATACGAAGACCAACAAGAGAGGTAAGATCCACAACAAAAGTGAAAACAACTAGAAGCAGCCAAAAGGATACCTAAAAAGCTCATTCTGACCCAAGCATTAACACATACGGGTAAGCCTAGTTAATAGTCAGTAATAATACATGATAATATCATAACATCTAATAAACCTTCACGGAGAGTTAGAGAAGATACTACAAAGGCGAAACAGAGTTGTAAATCAAAATCTAACACCAATGAGATGGTTCCATCAAAGTAATGTACTTGGCTATAATCTAAGTACATGACAACATCAATAATATACAACCATGCTTGAAGCATCAATTTTGTCAAAAGACGATGTTTATAGAATTCAAACGAGTTTACGTGGTTCAAATGTAATCTTAAATAACAAACACTAAAAATCATCAATAAGCGTGGATAAGGATCCAATATCACTCAATCCACTAACATGGCCGGGAGATCAAAATTATCAGTACAATGTATTGGATCTAATAATCATCAAAACAACAATTCATCTAGGTGTCAATTCATCAAATAATAATTCAGACCCAATACATCATGATATTTCATGTGCATATAGCTCCCCCGATCTTTGCTACCCTTGAGCTTTCCCAAGTACCATATTTTGAGACTTGTCAGCCTCTAGTTGTGACACATGAGCCCGACTACAACATAGAATTATGGGATCCCATGCTCTCTATTGAACCCACCAGTTCGGTAATTGAATAAGTGATCCACTAGTCCTTATTCTGGCCTACCAGCCTTCAACAAACAACAAACACCAACTAGCTTTGTACATATACGTACGGGACCCTCTAACCCCTCGTATTGGCATTAACAACAGGATGTGTTATAGACTTACAGATAATAACCCAGCAGTGATAACTATGCATCCCATACCCCACGTTCTCACTACTAGTTCACTATTCGCTCATCGATTTTACAACAGAGAACATCAGAAATATCAATCAGCAGATACATCGAAACATCAGCTTCAATTAGACCAGTCCGGGATTAACAGATTCTGTATACCATAATATCCCTATACCATAGGGTTTATGATACCATTCAATCTTCATTACGCCTTCTCGAAGGGTGCACAAAATGCGTGAGCTTATATTTAGAAAATATAGTTTGTCTTACGAAAACAGTTTCTAAAATAATTTCAAAATCCTTTAGTTGAAAACATTTATAACTCACAAAATATAGTTATACTATTGCTTTGAGACATTTCGTTACTAAAACCAAAACAAAGAAATTATTTTTGTCTCATATCTATAATCAATACGATATATATATATATATATATATATATATATATATAGGAAAATTTGGTTAAAACTATGCACGTGTGAATAACGTCATCGAAAAAATTCATCAGACTCAGCAAATGAACCAGCGAAGACTTATATAAATCCGAGTACGGATTGAACATGGCATATACTTGGTATGCCAAGTTATAGATGCAACAAACATGGTGATATAGTTTTAGGAAAACACATAGCAACATAAGCTTAAGGTAGGAAAATAGCTTCAGGAATCAACACTACGCAGGGATTTCTCCCTGTGAAAATTTACACTGAGTGGGTCGACCCTTGTGTGGACCCACACTTCATATGTGTCGGACACTGGGGGGACACATATGGGGGCATGGGTCAACACATCCTACGGAAATTTTGCAGGTGGAAAACCTGCTTCGATTGCGACTTTGACAATCAGTTTCACTGATCAAACTTGATCGGAATGCTTTCAAATTTTGCAGATACAAACACCAGAGACTCAACAACAAATAGAAACTTGAATGACTAAATACCAACAAAGCATAGCCAGGATATGATGATTCAAAGTTGTATCTTTGCTGCTTTATGTAACATAAGTGAATTATCAAAAGAAAGCTACATATTAACAACCAAATTTCTAATGTATCTAGAAAGTGTGAGTAAACACTCACTTTTACAGCAGATTAACAAGAATTAAGGCAGTCTGAGGTAGCCCGAGGCTCTAAATCTTGGAAGGAGATGTTTAGTTACCTGAAAGATCGACAACAACAATATGCAAGCCATGGATCAAACATAGAGCAAGATTTTGTATAAAATGGAAGACTAATGGAATATAATTGAGTTTTTGGATTGACCACCTATCTGAGGAAACTTATAACAACCAAATCTAGTGACTTGATTCAGTTAGAAGCCTAGGTTTTGGTTTTGCAGTAGATTTTCTTTTATTTTTTGAGTTTCTTTGTTCAGGGAGGAAGAAGAAGCTTTTCCTAAAAAAATTAACGTACTATTTCTAGAGGCATCTTTCTTTAATTAGTTCATTAGGGACCCAATTAACACTTGAGCCCAATAATTAAGTAGTTAGGCTTGTAATAAAGGATTATGCCAAATAAACAAGCAGTTTAGCATATGTTTCTATGTTAACACATATTTAGCTATTATTTCACAATTTATACATTCTTTAACACTCCACACACTTGAGAAATTTTGTAAATACAATTCTTAAACCATTTTAAGGTTTATTTATATTTATTTAAGAAATTTACACAAAAATTTTCATTTTACAATTAACTTGTGTACATTTACATGATACTTAAATTAATTATTTCAAGAGCCTTTATATTATCACATAATTAACACATTTCAACATCAAGTAACATAATTAAAATTGTAAAAAATATTTGTAAAACATTTTAAATCTTTTTAACATTAAAATTCACATTTTACAACAAATTCTACTTGTTACACAAAATATAAACATTTATTCAAATTTTTGTATATTTTTATGTAACAAATGAATTAAATATTTCATTAACTACATTTTAATACAAATCACCTACACACAAATATATTAATTTCTACATTTATCAACCTTTTACAATTAAATTTACATTTCATTCTTTATACTTATATAAATTTCACAAAAATTCACATAATACCTAATATTTGTCATTAAAATCCGTAAAACCATATTTGTTTGAATACAAATTTCCAAAACATTATTTAAACAAGATTCCACATAAAATTATTTTTAAACCCTTTTTCAACTATACTAATTATCAAACTTATTTATTAAACCAATTTGTGAAGTCAAAATTCATTCCTAACATGCAGTATAAGAGATAACTTTGGATTCACCAAATTGATTCATTATCAACCAAAACATTCAATTTTTTCTTAATTATCACCACGATTAACCAAAACCACATTTTCCAATTAATTATCTTTAAGCCTTGTATTTAATCATTAAAGTGATTAATTACTCAAATTTCCTCTATTAAATCCCTAAGACAATTTTTAAACCACCATCATGGTAATTAAGTCAATTTACCAACTTAATTGATAAATTTAACTTCATTACAACCTTAATATTAATTTTATAAGCTGTTAATAATTAGCAGGTAAATGTAAAAACCCGGGTTGTTACATTTGAACTAAATTTTAGCAAGAAAACAACTAAATGAAATGAATCATTTAGCAATTTTTTTTCTTCTATAATTAGACTCCAAACTCTAAAGATGCCGATAAAAATGAATATTAGATTAAAGCTTGCAACAAGAAATTTTTTTGGCAATGCCAACTGGTTCCATTTTTTCATTACTACAAATAATAAAAACATATAAGATCTAGGAGTTAGGCAGGATGCCTAACAACTAAATTGGTAAGCTACATTGATCACAAAACTGATGATAAGCTAACTTGCTTAAACCACAAAAGCTGCGTGCACAGTGGACATCCGTACTCCATACAAGGATCAAAAATAATAAGACCACAAAAAAACAGAGAAAAAGGCTTCATAAGGCAACCTCTTCACTCCACGCAAGGTGTGAAAATTACTAGTTACAAACTACAAAGCTGCACAACGTATCTAAAGTAAACACCTAACTTCCTTACTGGGAGAGAATACACACAAAGTTTTACTCAACCTAATAACCACCACCAAGAAGAATATTCGACAACTGAAAGCTAAACCTCCTTTCAAAAATCTAAGCAGAACAAATGTGAGAAAGGAGCATCTCAGAACAACAATACTAAACCAAGACGATGCACTTAACAGCATGCAACACTCACAATGAACTTCGGAACTCCAAGTAATAACACCAACATCAAACAGTAAATATACCAAAATTAAATTACCCACCAAGATTACAAAGAAGACAAGGCTTACCAGGCACACAACCAGCATGTCGTTTACACAATCCACAAGCCAAATCCGATCTAATGAAGGGGCCAGTCTTTCAAAGTGCAACCGAGCAAACCAAATCAACAGAGAATAAGTGTCATAGGGTGTTGTAGCTATTGGAGGAGTAGAGAAAATTAAAAGCTTGAAGTTGGGAAAGATAAGGACTGAGGGAACACTAAGGAACTCAACGGGTTACAATTGGAGGAAGAGAGATGCAACTAAGTTTTACAAGAGGAAGAGCCTGCATATTTGAAATAGGAAAGGGTTTGGCATAATGAAGGTGCAAGGACAACCACCAGGTAGTAGAGGTTAAAAAAAATCATGAAAATGATTGCTACAAAGGAGCCAAAACCATAAGGGAAAAGCAAGTATTAAGTGAAATTGAATCTAAGGGGATAATACGAACTGCGGAAAGCAAAAGAAAGCGGAATGGAGACGAGCAGTTGAAAATTTGAATGGAAAAAAGGAAGAAAATAGGAGGTGATGGAGAATCCTACTCCTCATGGTAGTGATAGAAGCTCATTCCTGTATTGAAACATGAAGTTTAATTTGTTTTTCTTGCAAAAGAATTAAATTAATTTAAATGCAATAATGTATGGGAATTAGTCCCAAGGTTTATTAACTATGTTATAGGAGAAACTAAGTGGGTATATAAAAATATAAGTGATGAAAATTGTGATATAGTTAGGAAAAAACTAAACTGGCTGCTTAAGATTAAAATCAAGAGAAGGAATTGACTATACAAGATCTTTTCTCTTACTGCACGACTTTAAACAATTAGATTACTTGTAACATTTTCATATCATCACATTATTAAATTATATGAAATGTAATTTAAAGTGCTTTCTTTAGTAAATTTTCAAAGGAAAATATTTTGTTGAATAACCATCATTATTTAAACACAAAAAATATCCATATCATGTTTATAAACTTAAAAGGATCAATATGGACTTAAAAACACATGTGCTTGGTATGACAGACTAAAATGCTATATAATAAATTTTTGAGTTAATACTGGAGAAGTTACTCAACACTTCTTATAAAACGTGAAAATGATGAACAGTGAGTTGTTAACCTATATATCAATGACATTATTTTCTATCCTAATAGTGTAAAACATCATACAGTTATTTTCGAAAATATGACAAATGTATTTGAAATGCCCCATATAGGAAAATTAAATTAACTCCTGACTTACAAATTACAAGATTGGAAAATGAAATTTTTATTTCACAAGAAAATACAGTAAAGTTCTGATTGAAAATTTTGATATCGATAATATAAGCAATAAGCCAACAACAATAGGTACAACTGTTCACTTAAATTAAGATGAGAGTTGTAAGGATATCAATCATAAATTTTACTGGATTATGATTGGATCATTACTTAGTTGATTGTGAGACATTATGATATAATGATGAGTATGTTCATCTTTATGCCAATTTTCAATCTAATCCTAAGGAGTCACACTAACGAGTCACTAAAAGAATTCACTGGTATCTAATTAGACCTAAGGAATACAATCTTTTTATCCCAAAGGATGTCCATTCAAATTAGTATCATATAGCTATGTTGACTTTGCTGGATGTCATTCTGACACAAAAACACTAGTTGCACTTGCCATTTTATAGGTCAGCCTTTAATCACTTGGTTCAACAAGAAATAAAATTGCATCACTTTGTCTACTTGTAAAGAAAAATGTAAATCAACTGCTTTAGTTTGCACTTAGACAATTTACATGCAACAAACTCCAAAGAATTTTAGTGTTAACTTAACCAAATCACTCATTCACTACGATAACACTAACGCTATCAATCTAGCGAAAAATTCAGTAAATCGCTATATAACTAAACTAATTGATGCAAGATCGCATTTTTAGAGGTTATTCCAAAAAGAAAATATTTCCCTAGGATTTATGAACACTAAAAATAAAATAACAAACATATTTACCAGATCTTTTAATGAAAACATGTATAATAACTTGCGATAAGAATTTGTTTAGTAAATGACACAATATGATAAGTCGAATATAATGAAAAAATTGGAATCTATAGATTTCGAAAACAAGATTACTTAAAAGTAAAAAAAATAATGTAGTAAATTTTAAATTAACTTTCTTTTTCTATGGTTATAAAATTCACTATCATTTGTTCAATAAATTTATACATTGAAATTGCTCTAGTTATTTATATAACTTGACAAATTTTAGATTTCAAAGCCTATCAAATTTTGAATTTTAAAAATAAAAATATATATCCAAAAATATTATAGAAACTTACTAATTTTATTATGAGTTCTAAATAAATAAGATAGAACAAAAACTTCAATAAATAAATATATCCCATCAGAGATTTACAAATAGAAAGTGTCAACTTAAACTTAGAATTTCAGTTATAATAAATTATTTTAAACTATTTAGAAAAAAAAAATTTAAGCTATCTAAAAATTTACTCATACACACACAATCACATACACACACTATTAAATCAATATTGTGCTCAAAATACTGAAATAAAACCCCCATGGAGCACCAATCGAGGCCCATTGGTGATGTTTTTATTTCGGACCCAACCCCCTTTAAATGCTTTCCACTCTTTCAGTTTTTCCATTTTAAACCACCAAAAATAGAAATCAAAGCCTTATCCTACATTTTTATTCCCATTCTTCCAAAATCCAATTAATTTCTCAACAAAATATAAGTCTTTGATAATTATAAGAGGAAAAAGGATTATCTCTTCCAATTCCTTCTGTTCCACTGAAGAATTGTTTTCCGATGAAGTTGGTAATTGGTTGAAGAGTAAGAGAAAAAAATATCAAGAAATTTAACTTAATATCTAGTGAGCATCCGCTGGACATTCAATAAGTTTAAACTCAATGAACTTATACAATATTAAAAATTATTCGCTCTAGTGGAATTAGTATACATTGTTAGTTTGAATAGTTATGAGATTGATATTTACACTTAATATATATAGATTTTCTATCAACTTGAAGGTGAACATAATGATGATGGTCTAGATCTATATTATAATTCCCAAAAATGTAGAAATTGCTTAAAAAGATGAATTATGAGAAGCTTTAGGAATTTCTTTAAAAAGGATGCCTTTAGATTGAATTATTATTGATGAAGAGCCTATATTGTGACAAATTTTACATCCTCCTCATGGAAAGTTGTCTACATTAAACTTAACTCGTTTTGCTCGTATAATAACTCAGGTTTCACGAAATTTAATTCCAGAGACTGGTATTTTTGGTGAAATATACTCAACATATGAAAAGCCACGTATGCTATATTATGAAATATTCAGTTGAATTGGGTGAATGTTATTACTCATAATATGTGAGAAATGCAGTTTATGGATATTAAGGCTGGATTAACACTAGAGAGAGAATGAATAGTGATTAATGAAGTCCATGAATCTATTGAAATTAAACACAAGCAGATGCATATCATAGACACAGGAACAATCACAAGTTTAGATATCGATGCAAGTAGTAAATAAAAATAGTAAAGGAAATAATACACCTGAATTTTATACAGGTATGAAGTTACCCTACATCTAATCCTTCACAATTTATTATGCAATTTTTTTCGCAAATATAATATCGAGATTACAACCCTCAATTTCAAGGCCACAAGGTACACCCTTCATGTTTTGAGTATAGTGAGACTCAATTGATTTACCGGGTATAATCATGTCAAATTGATTTATGTGCTACAATCACAACCAACTGATTTACGGGCCATAGTCACACCATTTCAAGTTGCTTTGATGGATAGAGAGATTCGATATACTCCTTTTGATTACAAATGATCCTATAACTTTGAATAACATTGAGATCTTTGAGAGAGAGTTGCAGAAAATCAAACCAAAGATGATTCGGGTTTGATTCACTTATGATTTTGATAGAGTTTGGTTAGAATGATTAGAAAATAAGAGTGGAGAAGGAGTGAAGAAATGATGAAAAACTTAATTGAAATTCAATTATAACTACTGATATTTATAGGAAATTAACAACCACGTCAATTCGCGAAAAGATGCGGCGAAAACACACTTTTTTTATATAATTTTGAATTTTAAATTAAATGACTACCATGTCAGCATGGGGGGTAGGAAGATGTCGACATGCCTACGATAATTTTGATTTTGTTTTAAAATGATTTTTATTCTGAAGCTTGTCGAAATAATTCTGAGACTTGTAAATCATTTTGGATATATTTTAAAATTTAAAATTTGTTAAAGTCTTCAAAGAGTGAATTTTAAAATATTATATGTATATAAATCAGAATATAAGAGACTATAAAAAATATTAAAATATAATTTTGAGATTGAGACTAAAACATTGATATCAAAAGAAGATTGAAAGATAGTTTTTGAAAACAAGGATAAAATATTTAAATCAATAGATGATTTGAAAATAGTTTTGAACTGAGGCTAAAATATTTAAGAGATTAATGGATTAAAGAAGGAGATAAGAACACTGGTTATTTTCATAGAAGAGCCAATGGCAGAAGGAGATCAAACACGATTTGCAGTATTGAGAATGATGTAGTAGAAGTTATTAATCAGGAGGACTTGAATAAAGTGTTTACTGATTATTATAGGAATATTTTTAGTTCCTGTCAAAGTAATGGAGCTGAAGTGGATTGGCATGTACTTTATCCTTGTAAACTGGATCTTCCTTGCTTGGAGTCTAGCTTTACCGAAAAAGAAATTTTTGCTGCTTTGAATGAAATGCCTAATGACAAAGCTCCAGGTTCAGATGGATTTCCTAATTTCTTTTTTAAGAAATATTTGAGTTGGATTAAACCTGACATCATTAAACTGTTTGGAGATTTGGAGAGGGGTACACTTAATTTTGAGAAAATAAGCTATGCAAATGTTGTCCTTATTCCAAAGAAAGGGGAAATTTTTTCTCCATCAGATTTTAGACCAATTAGTTTATTAAATAGTACTTACAAATTCATTACGAAAGTACTGGCTAATAGACTAAAGTTGGTTATGGATAGTTTGGTTGACAAGTCTCAGAAAGCTTTCATTAAGGGCAAATATATTCTAGAAGGAGAAGCCATGGTCCAAGAGATTGTTTCTTTTTGTTCTAATAACTCTTTTCCATGTGCTTGCAAAAGCTTTTGACACAGTTGATTGGAATTTCATTTTAGACTTGTTAGAAGCAAGGGGCTTCAGTGGAAAATGGATTGGATGGATTAGAGGTATATTTCCTGCCAGTAAAGCAAATATTTTCGTGAATGGAATTGCAGGGAAAACAATATGCTCTAAGAGAGGATTAAGGCAAGATGATCCGCTTTCACCCTTGATATTTGATCTAGTAGTTGATGTGTTTAATCAGATTTTGAGAGTTAGTTGTGCTAATGGTATTTTGAGGAGTTTTGGTGATGAATATGTTATGGGTGGAACCACTTTATTGCATTATGCCGATGACACTATTGTCTTTAGCAGACCGGAATGCAAATATATTGCGGCCCTTAAGTTTAATTTGTATGCTTTTGAGAATCTTTCTGGTTTACAGATCAATTTTTATTAAAGCTCAGTATTGGTTGTTGGAGAGGCTGTTGGAGTTGATGAAAATATTTCCAAAATGTTGAACTGCAAAGTTGGTTCATTTCCATTGAACTATCTTGGTCTGTGCATTCGACCAAGTAAGCTTTAAAAGATGATTGGTGTTCTCTTATCAATAAGGTGGACACCAAATTATCAAGATGGAAAGGGAGATCTTTGTCAAAGGTAGGCATGCTGGTACTTGTCAATTCAGTTCTTTCAGCAATTCCTCTGTATTGGCTTTCTTTTTACAAATTTCCAGACTGGATGATTAAGAAAATTGATGCGGTAAGGAGAAGTTTCCTTTGGGCTGGAAAAGATGATGCTAGTGTTGATGTTTGTCTGATTTCTTGGAATCAAGTGTGCAAGTCTAAAGATCAGGGTGGATTGGGAGTCCTTAATTTGGTTGAGATGAATCATGTTTTGTTGTGCAGATGGCTTTGGTGTATTTCAGCTCATAAAGATACGCTTTGGTGAGACTGAGTGATTAATCTGATCATAATGGTGTTTTTTCACTTTATAGTAATGTTAGTCATCCCTTTGTATTTTGGAAAGGTGTTTTGAGTACATCGCATATTTTTAAAGTCCGGTATAGTTTGGGAGTAAATAATGGAAGATGATGATTCTTTTGGTTGGATAAGTGGTTACTCCCGATTGCTTTGGCTTCAGAATTCGAGAGTCTTTTTGAGATATCCTGTGACAAATTTGCAATGGTATCAGTAGTGTATGATCAACATGCTACTGGATTTAAATGGAAGTTGAACTTTAATCGAATTAGTGAGGGGAGAGCACTGTATCAATTATTGGAGCTTTTCAAAATTTTAAAGGATGTTAAGCTTGTTGATGCTGAAGATGAATGTCTGTGGAGAAATAAAACTTGCTTCTCTATTAAGCAATGTTATCAGTTGATTAATTTTTCAGGAAGAAGAATGACTGGTTTTTCGTATATGTGGAGTTTTGTTGAGATTCCTTTGAAGGTCCACATGTTTATGTGGACTTTAATGCATGGAAAATTGAATACTAAAAGTTTATTGAGAAGGAAGAATATTAACATTAATGAGTTATGTATATTTTGTGGGGCTGATGTGGAAGAATGCATGCATTTATTTTGTGACTGTGATACAGCTTTCTACGTATGGAACAAATGTTTGGTTAACGTGAATATTGAGCTTATCTGGAAGGATGCTATTCGTTGCCAAATGCAGTTTTGGAATCATGTCACTTTAAGAAATTTAGCATTTCTTAATTTTTCTTTTTGTTGGGTGATTTGGAATGAAAGAAACAATAGATGTTTTTAAATTACTGCTAAATCGTCAAATGCTATTTTGTTTCAAGTTTTAAAGTTTTACAATAAGTGAGCTGGTATCGACAGTTGGAACTTCACTGACTTTCTTACAGATAGCAGTGGATCTTGGAGCTGGTGATTGGCTCCTACCGCTTTGGAAGATGTACGACACCTGATATGCAGCAGTTTCTTTTGTTTTGCTTAGCTCCTGCGTGGGCACTATATTGTATTTTACATCTTTTGGCTCATGTAAGAATATTATGTTGCTGTATTTTGGCTCCTGCGTGAGCATTATGCTGCTTTGGTTGTAATATTTTGGTTGTGCCGTTGTAGCTGCGAATTGTATATATTTTGGTATTTATATATGGCGCAGAACTCAGCTGAGTTGCCACTACCTTGCAGCTAAAAAAAAGAGATGTTTTTAAAAGATAGTTTTGGAAAAATAGTTTAGAATTTTAAAAAGATTATTTTAAAAGTTCATGGATTCCATTCCACTAGAGAAGGTTGTGGTTTCCATCCCACTATGGTTTTAACCCACTATTTAAGAAAGAAGGTGGTTCCATCGACAATTGAAATCAAAACAAAAATTTTAGCGCTATCATGAAGTTTTAACTAAACCAAGACTTTATTACTTATCTTGATGTCTTGAATTCTTTTTCTCTTGAAACCTTGAAATTCATGAGTCTTCAGTCCTGGTTTCTTCAATCTTGAATTCATTAGCCTTGAATCTTTGTATTGTGCCGTCTTCAATCTTTAGTACCTGCATATATATATATATATATATATCCTACATATACATACATATATATGTATATATATATCTAGACAAGAACGTTAGTATTTATATTTTATAACAAGTTTTAAGCTTGTTGTCATCAAAACCATCATCTCAAAAACTAATGGTCTCCCTTTTTTTATGATGATAAACTTTATTTATAAAATATACTTCACCAAGCTCTTATTCTACTCTCGACTTCCCCTTACTCCAATAATTCCCCTTAATCTAAGTCTATCTATCCCATTAGATAATTTGCCCCTTTTGTCATCAATAAAAACTAACCTAAACTAGATAACTGCACCACTAATACTATGCAACTATATGCTAATAACTACAATAAGCAGAACGTAAATATAATTTATATAGTGTAATATCACACACACACACACACACACACACACACACACATATATATATATATACACACACACACACAAGTATGTACACTTACACGTAACATATAAGAACATTTAACAGAAAGATGAACCAATGAGAGCTTTTTTGTAACGACCTGGATTTTTGGATCGATTTATTTTAAATTTTTAATATGATTTTAAATATTTTATTGATAATATAAATGAATTTTTATATTGAGTTATTAATTTGATAATCAATTATTTAATTTCAAATATATTGAATATCGTCATATGAAAATAGTATAATTTAATTCTGAATTAGATTTGAGTCAAAATAATTTAGATAATCAATATAAATTCTATTTGGAATATATACGATAATAAATAATAATTTATTATCGAAGAATTTATTTGTTTTTGAATTTAAATTTATTTTGGTTATTTATATTTACCTTTAAATTAAATATCAAAATATATTCAGTTAGTTCAGAATAGTGTTACGCTGTTGAAACAACAATCGTTGCATTAGAATAGGAGTTCGGAACCGCGAATTTTATCAATTTTAAAATTCAGGTGGATAAGTACTAAATCAAATCACATTAATTTACCTGCCCTAGTTTGCATCAGCTAGTTTGTACCGTGCACATGCTATTCCTTCTTGCTGAAGTTTTGTTTTCCACCTATTTATACGCGATGAACTTCTCCTTTATTTCTTTCTTCAGGAACTAAACTAAAATTTCAAAAAAAAAAGAACTACAAAATAAACTATCTCGTTCTAAATACACGGCTGCTTCCTTTCATAAATTCACAAATCGAATTAGCTCTTAATTTAGAAGGGAAAAATAAATGGGTGCACCCGTTCCTTATTCATTTCCGCTTGGCCAATGTTTTCCCAATCTCGTTAAGGTGGCGAACTAAGGACCGGAAGGAGTCGTGAAGGGGGATTGCGATTGAAAATGGAAGTCGCGCAATCAAGTTTGACGGTTGGGTACATTCGCGATTTAGGGTTTAAAAAAGGGGAATCGAAATCGAAGACGCTTGAGTTCGGAAGCGTGAAGCTAGAGTTTCATGTTCGAATTTGGGGAAATAGTGATCTAGTTCTAAGCTACAACATCGATGAAGATGCCGACAGGGCGAGCAAATGATGGCGTCAAGATCAGGGTAAGGTGGCACGCCTGTAGGTCGAGCATGGTGAAGTTCGGATCGAAATAATGTCGCTTCCTGTAGCAGTGATGATGTAGAAAATTGCGTTGATGTCCCTGTGGGTTCTGGCTATTGTTGGGAGGCGTCTAAGTGAAGTTTGCTTCGCTGAGTGGATGAGGGTGGTCACATACTTGATTGGTGGCCTTGGTGGAGGAGATGTTGGCAGTCGGGCGTAAAGTGGGTTGTTGTTTAGATCTGTTTTTGGGTTTGGAAATTGTGGAAATGAGAACTGAAATGGAGGCTGCTGTCAAGGTCTGAACGGAGGCATTGAAATGGAATTGGATGGCTATTGTCTAGATGGTGAAGTCTGGTTTAAAAAAAAATGAAATCACCTATAACACGATTATTCATATGTATGGAAGATGGGATAACCTGGTGGTTAACAGCTAAAGACATGGATTTAAGATCTTATAATCTAGAAAGGAAAGGTATAACATAATTTAATTTATTAAATTAGTAGGGTAATTAAGTTTTTTTTTCATTTAAATTGTTTTTAAAATTCATGACAACCTTATAACATGTATGATACTTTCATATGATAGCTGAATCAGACAACGAAGTACGTTGAAATCATATGGAAGAACAACATTCTACATAGCCGATGGAATGCTCTGGAGGCAATTCAGATTATCGGTTAAATTAAACATCAATTTAACTTAACCGAAAATAAATCGCTATTTCGACAATAAAATCATGGTGAGTAAATTCACTCCCTGGTTCGTTATAATTTTATTATAATGAATTTTTATTTTTAATAATGTTTATATGATGTTTGTTGGTTGGTCGGATGCAGTAAAATATTATTGTGGCTAATTTAAAAATATATTAGTTATTTAGGCTTGGTTTTTGTGGCTATTATATATATATTGGTGGTTGGATTCCCGCAGTACCATTAGAGGATGCCCGCAGTATCATTAGCGGATGACCCTATACGCCCAACGCTATGATAGTGGATTACCTTCTATACCGCGATATCCTGCCTCGAAGCAGGATGGGTATTATTTATGTTGGCTAACGTCTGTGGATGCAAGGAAACAGGTTAGAGGGATCAAACTGGATTCCTCAAAATTTATTACTGTTGTTTACACACACACACACATATATATATATTATCATATACGATGTGTTATAAAACCCGTGATTTGGTAATTGAGTGTTTTTGGATGTTTAAATATCACTGGGCCAAGATGTTAATTAATAAAAATATCGTGAAAGGGGATTTGAGATTTAAAAAGGAAAATTCTATTTTTTCTGAAATAGAATTTGAATTTCGAATAGGCTAAGAAATATTTACTTGTTTAAATATAACAACAAATATTGAATTTATAAACGGTGTTTATAAATTAAATAAAACAGAAAATTGAAGTAAATTTATAAACAGTGTTTATAAATAAACGAGAATGATTTTCATTAGATAATCAGGGAATTAAAATGAATTTATAAACAATGTTTATAAATGGAATAACGTTGGGAATGGAAATGAATTTATAAACGGTGTTTATAAATATAATGAATTAATTATCAGGAGATAATTTGAATATTTAAATTCAAATATGAATTAAAAATAGAATTTGAAATCATTTGAAAGGGAACGGTTTTTATTCCGCAATTCGGAATATAAATGGAATGGAGTTTCAAATAGAAATTTGAAATGGAAACTTGTTTAATATATGGAACAAGGAAGTTAAATTTGAAATGGAAACTTGTTTAATATATGGAACAAGGAAGTTAAATTCAATTATGACTTTAAAAGTGAATTGGGAAGTGATTGAAACAGAACGATTGATTATATTTCGGAATTCGGAATATAAGTTGAATTGAGGAAAATCCAATGCATTATAATTAGAATTTGATTTCATCGAATTTTATAAACTAATTTATTTCTAATGGAATTAGAAAATAGTAACAGAAATGGAGTTGTAATTGAATTGGTATCTGAGTAATGAAAAATCGACAGTTAGAGATAATCGAAAATATTAAGTTGGATTTGAAAACTGGATTTAGTATATATTAAAAATATATTAGAATGGAATTGAAGTTTATTATAAATGAAGTTTAAACGTTTATATTTAAATATAATAAAAACGAACTCGCCGCAGCGCGACAGTTCGTGAATTGGCGTTTCGAACTTCAATTGAGTATATAGAACTCAATTTAAGTCGGAATTCTTTGAAACAAGAATCGCCAGGACCGATTTGATAATAGCTTTCTAATGGAAAAGAAAAATCTGGATTTCGTCTTATAGATTTTGAGTTATGTCAAAATCAAATTTTCCAGAAAAACAGCGCCATAACCATTATAAAACCATAATGTTTTATTTAAATGAATAAAAGAATTTTAACTAAATAAAATCCGAAAGTCCATTAGAAAAATCCAGACTTGAGATATGAAATAAATATGGACTCAAGTGGAGTAAGTGTAAGTGAACTGATTTAAAACAAAATCAGATATTTTTATTAACTAAGTTAAAGGACAACTAGATAATCAAATTTTGAATCAAGTTGACATTGGATAAGTATATTAAACTTGTGAATTTATATTCGAATTCGAATATGAAACCTGAGTCGAAAATGGAATTTGATTGGTAAGTAAGTTAAAAATATGTGAACATGTTATGTTCGAAATAAAAGTGCAATAGGCAAAAGAGTTAACTAGAGAATTAGTTAGCGAATTATGTTAAAATGACCAGATTTAATTAGAATAAATTGGGAATGGATGTATATGGGTTAGACAGGTATGGGATGAAGTGTATGAAGGTTATAATTCATGTGCTCGACAATAAGGTACATGTTTAAATTCCGTATGAGTTTTTATGCGCCGAATCGGCAAGCCACTTGGCTTTTTTATTTTCTTTTTGAATGGAAAGGGCCTAAAGAGGCAAGTTGAGGTTTGAACTATCGACCGGTACAAAGGAGGTTATGGCGAAATTTTCCGGAAATTTAAGGAGTTAGAATATTTTTAAGAAGATTTGATAATTAGAAATCGATATATATATAGAATCCGGTAAGGAAACGAACTTAAAAATAGAATATTTCAAAAAGGAAATCGAAAATCTGTTAATATAAAGAGAAATATAAATAAATAAATAAATATATGTATATATATATATGTTTTAAAAATGAATAAGTGGTTTTTATGGTGTTGATAATTTGAGATGAGTGGTTTTGTCCGTTTTGAAGTTAATGATGTTTTCAGTCAAGGTCAGAGAGGTAATTATACCCCAACTTGATTGATTTTAGTATTAACCGATAAATGGTAAGATATAGTCTCGAAGATAAATGTTGAAGAGTTTAGTTGAATGCACTATTTTGGGTTATTTTTGTTGGATCTAGATTAACCCTAGAGGGGGGGGGGGGGGTGAATAGGGTTTATCACAGTTTTTAACTGAATTAAAAATCTTACGAGATATATAATAATAAACAGATCACAGAATATAGCAGAAACAGAAATGTAGAAAATAAATCATACACTGATATACCCAGCTTCGGCAAAATCCTGCCTACTGCTGCATTTCTAAGGTTTCTACTAGGTGATAGAATAGATCCCGCATACAAGACCATGTACACTCGCAAACCCTACTCCTATTCTAACCCTACGCTCAAAACCGTAGACTGATCTGAACCCCTAGATCAGATTCCCCCTGATTACAACCCCGTAACCAGTAAATCTTAGATTTTACAGACTCTAGCAACTACCAGTCAACAACCTGACTGGATCTCCTAGTATTTTACAGACACTAGAAACTGATCAGACGGTTTTTACAACTCAAATTCAAATACACAAATTAAATAAAAACAAAGACAAATTCAAATTAAAAAACCCTAGGAATTAAATAAAAAGGTCATCCCCTTTATCTCTTCAAAAATAGGCCGGCCATATTGTTAATTGGTGAACTCCTTTTCTTTTCAGCCCGATCTCTTTTATTTCTCTCCTGGAATAAAAAAATGGCGGTGGCTAGGGTTCTTGAAATCCCCAAATATGCAATCGATTGTTGTAGTGAAACTCTAGTGCTCGAATTTGTCTTCCTCTCAGCTTGGTGCTTTGATTTGGACTTGCTCTAACTCGATCGAAACCTTCTAAAACATTGTGAGTAAATCTGAATTTTAATTGCTCTGTGTTTTGAATTATTGATGCTTGGGTTTTCGATCTTTCAACATTTGCCAGTGATGAGTAGGTGTGATTAAATAGGGTTCTTGAAAATCCTTAACTACCTCCGATTTCTTATACGACTTCCTCTGATTTTGTTGCGTGATTTTGGTTTTTATAAAATCCTTGGTTTCGTGAGTTTTTTTTTGTGATGGGAAAAAAAAAACAGGAAATAAAACTGATTGAAACTGTGGCCCCTTAAAACTATCCTTGCGTGAAATCCCCTGATTGATTTTCTGGAAACAAATTTGAATTGTTGCCTTATAACGAAAAAGGATAGGCTTTGATTTGAATTATGTGTTGCTTGAATGAATTGCACAATTTAAATAGGAAACTAAAGATTTGTTTCCAATAACTCATTTCTGAAATCTGGAAGTAAAGTCGAATAGATTTTCTCTCCTTTGGCATAACAAATTTATTCCATGATTTGTTTAAAAATTGGAAACACAGTTATGTTTCTTACCATGTTAGATTATTTGAAAAAATCTGCACTTTAATGCTTGCCAAGGATTTGTTCTCTCTGATTTCTTGGAAATAAATGATTCATTTTCTCTTAACAAAACTGCCGAGAATACTTGAGTTTTTCTGGACAATTTGGAAATAAAGTGAAATGAATACTTGCCAGATTTAATTTCAGAAATCATTACTGCATCCTGAAATTGCTGATTGATATGTATGAGAAAATATGCCTTCATTAGAACATGTTGATCACACTTGAATATGTTCCCATACATACATGTTGCTTCTTCTGCACTGTCATCACTGTTGCATATCATTGAATTTGCTCCTCTGTCCATTTTGTTTGTATATGCACTGATTTGTTCATTCAAGAACCTCTTTGATGTTTTCTTGCATAAGACATGTTCACCTGTCCATGTTTAACCAGTGTTGTGCTTGCATAACCATGCTGATGTGTTAGTCTTCACCATCTTGATGCTGTGTACACACATGTACACTAACCCTACTTGCTTGTTCGTACACCTCCATGGTTTATGGCATGAATTGATTATGATGTACTGCTTTATCACTTTTGTGCAGTTGCCATGTCTTTTGCTCCATGTTGTGTGAACACTGACTTGAACCATGAATTTATCTTGATCACTATACTGAATCATGTCTTCTACTTGAAAACTGAATTGTGCACACTGAAATGTTATGGCACATTGTTTACACATGTTGCACCATATTCACTTGCCGAAATATATGTTTACTGTCTTGAGCTCGACCATGATTCTCCTCATGTATATGTTGACTGCATGTATTTGTTGTGACCATGTATTGCTGGGTGCACCATCTTTGCACACTCTCGGCCATTTAATAACTGAACCCATGCTGCTCCATTCATTCTTGCTTCACCACTGTTATATGCCACTTGTATTGCTGCACCCTTGTACTCATTGACTATACTTGTTCATTCATGAAATGCTACTCGACCATTTGCATGCCATTTGTACTTGTATTCTCTTGTGCCATGCTTGAGCTTGTTTGGGTTGAAATGTTGTATTGTTGCATTTGAAAAACAAATCTGCACCTTTGTTGAGTTGTCTCGACCATTCTTGCACTATTGCTCAACCAAATTTGAACATCATTGTTATTGCTGAAAAATTTGAGCCATGTACACTTGTGTTTGCTGTTTTGATATGAGCACACTCTCGACCATATCCATACGCACTGAGTTGAGATGGTCCTTGTGGCTACTCCTCAGATGCATATTGATTGGCGTGGCAGTGCACACATGTATATCTATACACGTGTGTATATGCAGACCATCAGAAAGGATTTCCCTGTCCCTGCTATATATACAAACTGTCTAGACACAGATAAATCAGATCAAGTCATGAAAGATGATGAGAAACACACCGTAATCTAAGGCAAATAAAATTTTTAAATCAAAATTTATATTTGCTAGAATCTAGAATATTATTTCTGTTCCATATACTCTGCGTGTGTTTCTGTATATGACAGGTATGAAGACTGGACTGACTAAGCTGTGAAGATGAAGACTGAAGACAGAAGTTGACAGTGAAAATTATACAAGAGCATCTGTATATGAGTGATTGTATAAATGAAATGACTGTATGATTGAGTGACTGAGTGAGCTGTATGTATATATGAGATTGTACAATGAGTGTTGAGTGTTGTAGTGAAGAGAAGTGTATGAAAATGAATGTGAAATGTATTGAAATATATTAGAGAATTTGTACAAATAGAGGAGTATAAATATGTACTGTTTGAATATTGAAATAAAATATTTTATTTAAATAAAATACTGTTTGAATATTTGAATTTCTGTACAGTCGTATTTTATTTAAATATAAATATTATATTCCTGTCCGTGATGTATATATGAAACAGTACAATAACAAAGACATTTAAAATAATATATATTTGGTTGTTATCATCAAACAAAAATCATATAATTGTGTATACAATACTGTTATATACAACAATTGTAACGATGTTTTA
Source organism: Allium sativum (assembly GCA_030737875.1). NCBI lineage: Eukaryota > Viridiplantae > Streptophyta > Magnoliopsida > Asparagales > Amaryllidaceae > Allium > Allium sativum. The sequence goes on along the minus strand of CM060922.1, from coordinate 400,533,352 downwards.
CACAACATTTGTTTTAACCTAAGTAAGTGGAATTTTGGAAATATATCATAGATTTTCCTAAGTATAAAAATAACCGAGTTCGGGAAAGTGATAAGTAATTGGAATATTTTCAAATTATAAATAGAAGGTATTTTCTAAGTATAGAAATTAAAAGAAGGCGATATATGGAAATGTTTTCGAAATAGCGTAAGAGGCCAAGAGGATTATCGAAAATATCGTGTTAACGAATATTGATAAGGAAATGGAGAAATGTTTTAAATTAATGAAATATTAATTAAAAGGCCCAGTGATTTGTTTGATGCTTTGAATGGATGTTTGTTTTTCTTCGATAAGTTAAATAACCGACTATCGAAGTGTTTGCCAATATCGTTGTCAATATGGAGAGACCGGTTGGATTATTATCCGAGAACCACTCCATATTGGCAGTAGCATTGCGAATCAGATTATATGAAGATAATCAAAGACGGAGTAAAGTGCAATGACTTTTTCTATTAATAGAAATTGTGCCTTCGATTTCGTTTAGTCCCAGAACGAAGTGTATGGACGAGTGTTTGACAGAGTTTTTCCAATGATCGTATATGTTGGTCTGTATAGATATATATGGTGGCGGAGAATTTATTCTCTTAGCATAATATCCAGAATATATTTGTGCAAATCAATTAATGATTAACGGATCTGACAATATGACATTCAAAGTGATTGTGTGATCAATGAATGATAAGTAATCGTAGCCTCAGGCCTCAACAATCGGGAAATGACAAAAATCGGGCAGGGAGCATGGCTATGTGGGTAGCTCTCATTAGGGTGTATTATCACCTATCTAGGGAAATTCATTTAGTTCCTTATTCTATTCGATGTTGTCCCATTCAGGAAAATGGTTGTTGATCCCAACCATTGGTGATATACATTCGATAGACTCAAGCGAAATGAGTGGTCGGTCATGTGTGGCCGGGTTATAAGATATTCTTGTTGAACCCAGTGTATTCTCCTCTAGAGATACACTATCGGAAGGTGGTTCCATACCTTGTCATAGTTGGAAATTCATTACCCAATAAGTGCCCGTGGTTTTGATTGTATATTATATATGTGGAGCGTGAGATGAATGCGTTCCACTAGATTTCTATTTATTTGATTTAGAGACTATTATAATATCAAAGAGTTTTGATATAAAGATTATAATTTCTTTCAAAAGGAATTTGAAAGTTAAATCAAGTGTTTTGGATTCTCATAAGGGAAAAACCCGTTCCGTGTTATACGGCGTGGTCTTATGAGATATCGTTTATTTTCTCAAACTGTTTTAAATTATTTACTCATACCAGTCCCATGAAGGACCCAGAGTTTATTTTGTTTTGTTTTACCTAAACTCTTGGGTGCCCAAATTTGTATGGGTAGTCAAGTAGTTCAGGATTTTACAGATCTATCTAAAGGAGCTTGGAGTAGGAGGCTTCAGTGTTAGTAGATATATAGTGTTTTTATTTCCGTTGTGCTGTAAGTGTTGTACTCTGATAATTGTATGTTATACAGTTAAAATTTTGTATTTCAAAATTTATGATATATTATATTTTGTTGTGCTACGATATGAGATTCTGTATTTTTATTTCTGTTCTTCGTCTACCTTTTTCTTCTAAAAAAATGATTCGTATTTCTGTGATATTTGGGTTGGACGTGTAATGTATGTAGTCAACTCAGATTATATGGATTTGCGGGCCATTACAGTGGTATCAGAGCTTAGGTTTAGCGAATACCTAGGCTTTGGTGGGGTTGTGCTCATTAGAGATAGGGTCAGTAGTACCCTAGGATGAGTTTGAGTATATATATACGAGAGCGTATTTGTTAATTGATATAAAAAAATTGTTTTATATTGTGTTGGCTAGTCTGTTGAGTGGTTTATGAATTTTGATCAAATCGTAGGACGCCAGGACGTCGATAAGAGTTTGTAAATACTTGAATAGAAGATTGAACATGATATTGTTTTTAAGTGGGTAAATGAAATAATTTTACTCAAAATTCTCTTTTGATAGAAAAATAATAATTTTCTGGAATTATTATCATATATGGACGAGTTGGTTGTTAATATTATAATCAGATAATATTATAAAATTGGAAAGGTTATATATAACCAAATAAAATTGTATATGAGTGAGATATATAAAATTAGACGAATTAAAACTGGATTCAAACCATAAATTGGAATTTAAATCCTGGGAAGTTTGAAAGTATTTTCTAAAGTATATTAGAAGAATATATCTTTATATTTGAAGGATTTTTTTTGAATCAAAATCATTTTGGTGAATTTTGAAAGTGATAAAGCACTGAACTCACTTCAGTGGCTGGGAAATAATTCTGATGATGATCGCGACATCATCAGTGTTCATTTTTTGAGTTTCTAGGAGATGAATTGCTACCTTAGAAAAGTTTTTGATGGAAATTTGTTTGAAAGTAAATAAGTTGTTTTGGAAAATTCAAATGTTTTGAATTTGTGATGGATTATAAATATATGGATATATTTATATGATTTCTAAAGGATTTGAAATGAAAACCCGGGAATTAGAATTCTAGAATTAAAATTTAACTTAAGCAAGTTAAATAAACCGAAGTGAATAAATTGATCAGAATGAATTTGAATGAATTTAAATGTATGTGAATGGAATATGAATGAGATGTGAATATACTGGGTGTGAATCATTTGATTCAAATGAACGGAAACCATAAGTTTGTGGGTACTAAAATTTGTTGAAATATGAAAAGTTGAGTTTTAATGGAAATGAGTTTTGAAAAATTAATGGGTTTATAGCATTTTTCCTACCTTAGTAATTTCTGGGACGAAATTCTTTTAAGGGGGAAGAATGTAACGAACCGGATTTTTGGATCGATTTATTTTAAATATTTAATATGATTTTAAATATTTTATTGATAATATAAATGAATTTTTATATTGAGTTATTAATTTGATGATCGATTATTTAGTTTCAAATATATTGAATATCGTAATATGAAAATAGTATAATTTAATTCTAAATTAGATCAATATAAATTCTGTTTGGAATATATACAATAATAAATAATAATTTATTATCGAAGAATTTATTTATTTTTGAATTTTAATTTAATTTATATTAATTTATTTTGGTTATTTATATTTATGTTCAAATTAAATATCAAAATATATTCAGTTAGTTCAGAATAGTGTTACACTGTTGAAACAACAGTCGTTGCATTATAATAGGAGTTCGTGTAACGTCCCGTATTTTTATACGGTATAATAATTAATTTTATTTAATTATTTAAAATATGGTTTGGTAATTTAAATGGTTTAAATTAAATAACTTTGAATATTTAATTAAAATAATAATTAAATAATATATTTAATTCTGAAATAATCAGAATTAGCTGAAATGGCAATACGGTGTGAATTGAGCAATTCAAAATATATATAATTCAGTTTAAAAATGAATTTCGATAACGAATATATTTAATTAACGAAGTTTGAACGTATAATTATAATATAATTATAATCGAGCCCGTAATGGCGCTGCAGTTCATAATTTGGCGATTCGAACTTCAACTGAATATACAGGGTCCGTTTTAAATCGGATTTTTGTGATACAAGAAACGTTCGGAGCTGGTGAAGTATATTTTTCTAATGGAAGAGAAAAATCGGGATTTCATTGTGTATATATTGATTTATGTCCAAATCAAATTTTCGAAAAGTCACTATGGAATTTCTTTATAAATTATAGCGATTTATTTATATTATAAAAGGATTTTTCAATATAAATTGAATATCAATTCAACCGGGATTTGAATATCGAGTTATAAATCCAATTGGAGCTATACGATATTCTGTGTGAATATATATACGATAATATTTATTTTTAAATATTAAATTTAATTATTTTGAATATATTTATATATTTAAATGGGTTATTTAGAGCTTCAAAAATAGCCAGTTTTGCAAACGACCTCCGTTTTCGATGAAACTACTTTTGTTGGATCCGTAATATTAAATTATTATTAGATTTCAATTTCCCTGATTTTTTAAGTCAGTATGTGGCCGTATGGGATTTTAATGTGAAGAACAATTAGTATTTTGATGGTTAAAAATACGCTGTGTGAGCAAACGAAGTTGGAATTCGACGAAACCAGTTTAGTTGGGTCTGTAATGTCGAACTGTAGCTGCATGCCTAGTTTCATGATTTTTGGGTATCATGTGTGATCATAGAAATTTTTAAACGATAAATACAATAGCGGTGGCTTAAAAATGAATATAAAATTAAATAAAAAATATTTAAATTGTCCTATAAATACACTACCTTTTCTTCTAACCCTAAACTTTCCATTCTCTAGTCAAATAATTTCCACCGTCATATTCTTTCAGAAACAAAACTCGAGTTGAATAAAAATAGAAAACAATTCAAATAAATTATAAGAAAAAACAAAACGAGTGTCTTTGGATTAGTTTTGGGGTCAGCTTCATTTCTATATCGGTTTAGAAGGGTGCGATGCAAATTATTTGGGGGTTGAAATTAACAGTGAAACTAGGGATCGTTGGTTTGTCGATTTAGGGTGCATCGAATTTGAGTTTGAGGTCGCGTTCGAGTTCCTGGAGGTGAGGGGGGTCGTCGCAGTCCGATGGTGGTGGAGTTTGGAGGAAAATTGTTCGCATTTTTTTATGGTGCTGAGTACCATCGCGATGTGAGTTGAGGATGTGGTTCGATGATGTTGTTCGCACCTGTTTACTGGGATCGTGTTGACCTGAGAACAGAGACCGAGGTGGATGCGTGTTTGTCGGGGACGACACGACGAAGATGAATGTTGTGGTGGTCTCCGACTTGGATTTAATGGCAGAACAAGTGAAGAGTTGATGGGAAAAGGGAAGAGGATGCGATTCTTCCTTTTACTGCGAAGAGCAGTATGATTTTTGGAAGGAGCTTTTCGCGTTAGAACAATCGAAAATGGTGTGGGGTTGATTTTGTCTGGGGTGGATGTTTGAGAGGGACAGGTTACAGTTAATTGGAGAAGGATGGGCCGATGTCTGTTGTTGTGAGGTCCAAGTTAAAAGCATGTAAAGGAGGAGATGGGTTTGTATCTAGTTCAAGGCTGGGGTGTTGTAACGACCCGGGTTTTTTTTGGCCGTTTAAATCGACAATAAACCACACATGTCGACCCAAACAAATCGCCAACCCGGATAGTTATTGGGAAAAAGAAGAAAAAGAAGACAGAAAGGAAAACAACCACAGAATCTCACAGCGGAAGGATCACATATAATAGACAAATAAATATTCAAAAGCATTTAAACATATACATTTGAGTTACAACATTTAAGTCATCAGAGTCATACACTTACATACAGTAATGCAGCGGAAATAAAATGTAGTGGATACATATACCAAACTCCGTCTTCGATCTCCAAGGCCAAATAATCTTCATTAACTGCAACATCTGCTGACCCGAGCATATTGCATAAAAGAAAACACAACAAACACTCGGATCAGCACTAAATCATCTCATATTAGTCAAATTAAAATACAGAATAACATTGGTGTCATGGGTACAGTAACTCAAGAGATGTTACGGGATTTTTTTCCATCTCTCAAGGATCCGTTAAACTAATACATACATAGTATAATACGCTATTACAATAGTGTTTACTCAGTACAGTATAATATCGAAAATAGTGTAAGCGGGATTACCATGTTACCCTTACACCGTTTATAGCATTGTCGTACAGTTTGCATATAACACACCAGTACGTCGGTGGATAGGGATGCGCCGTGATACGACAACGTTAAATCAAAATCGTAGGGGCTCGATCAGGATAATATGACAAGGCACTGAGGAAATACCCCGGTAGGATTCTACCGAATTCGCGGACCCAGGCCGGTGGTAACGCATAGCCGCAACTACCGCCCACCTCGAACGACATTCCCATATTCAAAGAGTGCACCCAAATCGATCACAATAGTAATAAAGATGGTTTCGAAGGAGCGCGTTCGATCAGAGATGCGATCTCATTAACCTGGGTATGGCTCCTGTTTTTGTAAAGACCCGTAACTTCCCCGTAAAGGAAAGCGTCGGATAGTTCGAGAACAAACCACAGCAGAACGCATATAGAAGAACATTTCATTGTATATTACAACAATGCATCAGATTACAAGAATATACAGAGTATAAATGAATATTACACAGAAATATCAGAGATTTAAATTACATTTAAATACATAGCAGCGGAAAATAATACAATACACAACTAGAAGGAGATATACGGATACAAAGCTTTCCGGATATCGTTCCAGCTGTAAATCAGGATCCTGTGAATATAAATCTGCAAAACCAAAACTACTAGCTGCCCGTGTCAAAATAGGGGCACCCAGAGTTTAGGTTAAAACAATAAACTCCAGGTCAGTCATGTGACTGGTGTGAGAACTAAAACAGTTATAAATCTTTATTTTCAAAGTTAGGTAAATCAAGGGACCACGCCGTATAACACGGAACGGGTTTCCTCCCAAGAATACCAGTGCATAAAACAAACAGCGCAATGCTAAATAAAGAAAAATGAAGCTGTTATAAGACCCAGGTCCTATCACACAATGCAACGCAAGCCGGGGGATAGGGTTTTTACCTTATAACAGCCAAAGAATGCTTGATACGTTTAAAACAAATCATTTGATACTATTATAAGTGCATAGTGTATAAAACACTTCAAATCATAAGTATCAATCATAGGCGGCATGAATGCCCCATACCACTATGTCGCCATATATAGGTTATACAATCAAAATCGCAAAGTCACGTATTTGGAAATTGGGTTTCCAACTATGAACCGAGGCTAGGGGCAAGATCCTCAACCGATTTCAGACAATCTAGCCCATGTCTAGGCAAGTACTCAGTCAAGCCTTGGAGCGACAGGGCCGGTCCACCGATGTGGATTAAAATTCCTGAACACTACGTTTCCCCACCCTATGGGGTGTAAGTCTGGTCCGTCAGCCGACCAGAATGCATCGGCCGAAACCGATATACCCGAGGCGCCTCGCAACAGCAACAACCACATAAGTCAAACTCGTCAGGGCGTGTAAAACCACTGACGCCACTTCTAGCTAGAAAGAAACGCAAGTCCTCCCTGAGGTCCGTCTCCCGTTTTTGGTTCATACCTGGTGTGAAACACGCGAGGTAAACGTTACACAAAGCTACGCCACAAAGGCCGTGCTTTGATCATCACCACAAGACTTTGCTTTTCAACAGAAGCCTTGATCATTTGCATCTTAGCATGCCACACAGGCAAACCATCCTATGCAACCGATATCAGTCACACAGAATGAAATCCGATGTCAGACACACAGTCCATTTACAAGTCCGTTCTGGGTCTGAACGAAACCGGAGGCACCTAGTACCCCGCATATCCATCGATCTCCAAGTACGTCTGGACGATCACTAACTGTTTCCATCTTCTTGGGTGTACAGCCCAATCAAGATCATCAGTTATCACCCAAACGACGTGAAGACCTCCGGTCTTCGACCATCGTCTTCATCTTCGACTTATCGTCGTATCAGTTATTCAGAATGGGATAAACCCGGTCTTTCCGAATAACTCGCGTATATATTATAAAAGTGTTACACAAACACAACATACGCCTCATTCCAACTCATTAGTCATTAACCGTAAATTAATCAAGAGAATAATTCCCCAAATATTAACCCCGAAGGCCGAAACCAACATCAGATCAATATCCAGAAAACCATTCTACTTAGCTAACCGACAGTTAGTTTCTAAATTTCACGTTCAAATCTAATTAAAGATTTAACTATCGCCTGGAGCAAAACTGGTGATACTCCATTCTCGATCTTTTCAATCTAATTAAAGATTCATTAAAACTCCACTTAGTTTTAATCTGTGACCGGGTTAAAGAATCAGTGTCATTTAAAACACGGTTCACGATAAACCCAAAGTCACATCCCATTAATTATCGGGTTAAAGAACAAGTGTTATTTTAAAACACTGTTCACGACAAACCCAAATCACATTCATTAATTATCGGGTTAAAGAACAAGTGTTATTTAAAACACTGTTCACGATAAACCCAAAAATCAATATCAATTCAATTCCAATTAAATATTATTTAATTGGTACACTTCATTAAATCTAAATAAAAAGATTTAATCTTTTCTCAACTGGGTTCAAGAACAGTGTTAGTGAAGACACCATTCACGACAAACCCAAATCACATTTGATATTCAATATAAGGCTCTGAATAGAAAATATATCGGCTTATATTCAATATCAAATTCTACGATTAACAAATGTCGTATTGGAAATAACGATATAAATATATATCTTTCAAATTTCCGTAACAACATCCGTATAATCACAAATTCCAACATCGAAATATTCCGAAGACAATTTCGATTCAAATCCACTCCAATGCAATCATTGGAAATTTTGGTTATTTTCAAAACCCTTTTCAAATTCAATTTATTTATTTAAAAATAAATAGAATTATAATTCTAGTTCAAAACTGGTTCATTTTGATAAAAATCTATTTTTATCTTTTCAAATATGGAGTTTTTCATCCCAAATCTTCACAAATCATTTCTTATGATTTTACACAAATTATTACTATTTTTAATAATTTTATCAAGGCCCGTACAGTCGATTTCCAACAATGGCCATCGAACTGCACTTACAGCGACCTTTTTCAAATTTGATTTGGACATAATTCCAAATCCAACCGTTAGATTTCTAATTTCTAATATTCATTAGAAAGCTCTTTTCGATACGAACCCAACGGTTCCGGTTTTAGGAGAATCCGACGGTCGGATCTCCCGTAATGTCCGTTCGAAATAAATGGTCGAAATTCACGAACTGCCGCGGCGCGGCGCGTTCTATTCAGGCCATTATATTATATATATAATATATATAATATATATTTCGTCGATTTCTATTTAAAACGAATTATATAAATAGTTTTGAATTCGTTTTCAAATTCTATTTCAACTTCTATTTCAATTCAAAGCAAAATTGAATTCTTCTTTATAAATTCGTTTTAAAATTCATTTCTATTCAATTCGAATTTCAATTCAATTTGAATTCATTTCAATTCGCTTTCAATTCCATTTGAATTCGTTTTCAATTCAATTCATTTCGAAATCGTTTTCAATTCAATTCATTTCGAAATCGTTTTCAATTCAATTCATTTCGAAATCGTTTTCAATTCAATTCATTTCGAAATCGTTTTCAATTCAATTCATTTCGAAATCGTTTTCAATTCAATTCATTTCGAAAAATTCGATTTCGAGATTACTTTTCAATATTCATTTTAAAATGAATAAAATCGATATAAATATCGTTTACGTCAAAATGGCGTCAATCTAATCAACACGGCTTCATAAATTTCTATTTTCAAATATTCTATTTCAAATATTTCCTATTATCAAAATATTTGTTATCATCAAAATATTCTTTATTTTCACGATTGGAATGAGGCCCAATCAATTACCATATAAAATTAATTATATGGATTTTCATACAACACATGTATATAATAACATTGAAAATAATCAACCATCAACCAAAGTGCACTACACTGTATAAGCATCAAATATAGATATTCAACGCTTATAACAGCCCGTCAATCAATCGATCGACATATTTAATCAATCAGGATGAGTGAAATTCATATTTCATCCCAACACCCGTGTGGGGTTTCAAACAATCAAACACAGATTTTAGTTGTGCAGTTGGGCGATGTGTAAAATTTATCGTCCCAATCAATGTCATTCAAATAAGTGTACATAAACAAACCATCTGGTTTGTAAATGAATATTTATTTATTCACTTCACTATTTTCATATTCACGTTAAAATTTATATTTTTAACGATAAAACATTTTATTCCAACATATGAATTTTTATTCAATTCATTTATTCAATAAAAATCATATTTTTATTTTTCTAACATATTTTAGAAAATTTCGGCGGCATAACGGCACGATACTAGAAACGGGACAAGGCCTAGCCTAATCCCCGGTCTAGTGAAGGCCCACGCCATTCACACATCAATCAAATTCACTTTCGTTATGCAAACCACAAAATTTGGAGTAAGGGTCTAACCTAGCCTTACTCCTTCGCCTTATAACGGCGCACGTCTAATCCTAACCAATTCATCGATTCGATTTTTCATACCACAAATCACATTCAAACCAATATCGCAATCAATCACCAATCAATCAAACAAACAAGTCCATGGTCTGTGGACGATTGTGTCGGGTGCTACTAAGCACCGTCTGCATCCTAGTATATATATATAACTAGAAAATAAATTTGAAAGGTGAGAAATTCTCACCTTTAGCTATCCAAGCTCCACGGCACTTCATTTGCAGAAGTCTTCGTCGTTTCGCCTTTTTGTCGCTTTCGCCCGTATTCTCTACATATGCAAAAATCGAATTTTTATTATGTTATTCAATATATAAAAATCGAATTTTTACTACGACTTTCAATATATAAAAATCATATTTTTATGCCGAAGTTCAATATATAAAAATCGAATTTTTATTTCAAAGTTCAATATATAAAAATCGAATTTTTATTTCGCCATTCAATATAAAAAAACTAATTTTTATTCTTCGCTTTCATATATAAAGATCTAAATTTTCTTCTATGTAAACAATATAAAGATCATATTTTTATTTCGATTTAAACAATACAAAAATTATATTTTCAAAGCAAATCCATTTTTAAAAACCATAGTTTTTTTTATTCAAAGCAAATTCATTTTTAAAAACCATAGTTTTATATTCAAAGCAAATTCATTTTTAAAAACCATAGTTTTATATTCAAAGCAAATTCATTTTTAAACCATAAAGTAAAATCAGTTTTTATTTTTCTACAAATATAAAGATCTGGTTTTTCCTAATACAAAAATCTGAACTTTTATAAATTAAAAATCTAAATTTTTATAACTTAAAAATCCTAACTTTTCAGCTTTTGAAGTTTAAATCTTTTCACTTTAAAATCTAAAAATAAAAAAAATCAGTTTTAAAAATAAATAAAAAAGATCAGTTTTAAAAATAAATAAAAACAGTTTTAAAAATAAATAAAAACAGTTTTAAAAATAAATAAAAACAGTTTTAAAAATAAATAAAAACAGTTTTAAAAATAAATAAAAACAGTTTTAAAAATAAATAAAAACAGTTTTAAAAATAAATAAAAACAGTTTTAAAAATCAGAAAAAGTAAATAAAATAAAAATAAAATAGCAGGGAACTTACAGGGGGGGGCTTCTCCGTTCGTCGGAGGTGCGCTCGGGTGATGGCGGCGCGTTGTGTCGTCGATGGGGTGGGGGAGGCTCTGGCGCGGCGATTAGGGTTTCGAAGGGGGGAAAGGTTGCGGTTCGGTTAACAGCAGGGGGGGGGGGGGGGCGGAGAGAGAAGGGGTTGGACGGGGAAGGAGGGGAGAGGTTGCCGGAGATGGGGAAGGCGGAGGCAGGCCGACGGCACGGCGGCGTGGGGGTGACCTCCGTCGATCGATCTCTTTTTTTTTTTTTTTTTTTTTCCTTCTTCGATTTTCTGATTTGTGAAGAGGGGGGGGGCCAGCGGGTTTAAAGGAGAAAGATATATATATATTTTTTTTTATTAATTTATTTTATTTTCAACCCTAAACGTTGACTTTTAATTCGAACACCTAACGAGACCCAACGACTGTCGCCCCTAGCTAAATACCCCCATTCCGAACACAATGGGATATGTATCGCAAGCTGATTCGACTGTTTGAATCAATTTCCGTTAAATTTACATTTAAATCACTATATTGAATTTTAAACGTACATTTCCAATTACCGGGGTCACATACGAACACGAAAAATTCCAGAAAAATATTTTCTAGCTTCGTATTGACGATACGGTCCTATCAAAACTAGTTTCGTCAAATTCTGAGACCATTGGAAAAATGGCCCTTTTCCAGTCGATTAAAATCAACTGAAACTGGTCAAACGCGTTTTCCTTTGCCACGCTCACATATTGATTCGAAAAATTATGAAATTTGGAATCTAGCAATAACTTAACATCACGGACCCAACAAAACTGGTTTCGTCGAAATCCGAGGTCGTTTGCAAAATTGCTATTTTTAAGGGCCTTATATATATAAAAATATATATAAATTCCACAGCGACTATTTCTAATTTTAAACTGGACATATCTTATCATTTCTAAGATGAAATCTCAGTTTGTTAACTTCGTTACAAAGATATAGTTATACAGATTCAAATATTTCTTGTTTCGTTCAATTCTGACCTATATTGAATTCTGTATATTCATTTGAAATTAGAAATCGAATTTTCGAACTACCGCGCCATTTTCAATTCCTTGTATAAATATAAATAAATATTTATATTCTAACGACGACGTATATAATATAAACGTTCGAATTATATTCAAAATAAATTTCTCGTCGATTATTATTTAAAATAATCCATTTTAAATAACCAAAATTCGCTAAAATTGCCAAAATAAAAATTTTAAACTGGCTCAGATTTTACGGGTTGTTACAATCTCCCCCACTTAAAACTTTTCGTCCCCGAAAAGGAACAAAGTCGAAAGTGGTTTGATTATTCAGCTCTACGATCGGTCAGGCTTCCGTTCTCCAACTTTTCAGTTTCTGAGAATTTCTAAAATTTCAAAAATTTGGCTAACACCCTAAATTTTCGAAAAATTTCGCCATAACCTCCCCTGCAATGGGAGCATCGGGGAATTTCAAATAGCTTCCCCGGTCCTTCAGATCTCAAAAAGAAAAAGTAAAAGCCAAGCGGCTAGCCAATAGGCTCACAAAATCATCATCACCCAAACAAAACAGGAAATTATGTAGTAAACATGTACCTATTTGTCGGGCAAACAAATTTTATTCTCTGCTCTAGCCTCCTTGCTATGACCTGTTCAAAGATATATATGTATATGCAAGCAAATGCAACCAATTTTCAATATAATCCAATATTTGGTTCAATTAGGCATAATGGTTCAAAATTAGCAAACAAATGAACAAACAACACAAACATCAATCAATTAGTGAATTTAACGTTTCAAATTCATAATTTTGATACATATACTGAAAATCTTGTTTTGATGCCAAATCACAACAATAGGCCCTATCTAATTTTGGTTCTCACACCAGTCAATAGGAAATATATAGAAAATCATACCTTCGAAACTCGAACACACACTACTGATGCTATATAGTCATTAGTAGAATCATCTCCGGGCGACTAGAGTGTGATGCTATATCTATCCAATATATTAAAACTTTGAATATACGTTTGCAAGGCGTATATGCAAATTCTTTATATACTGAATTGTCCAAAATCAATATAAACAAATAATCAAATACGAATAGTTGATTTAGATTTTCAAAACAAAGAATGTTTTCATTTGAAAAATATACTCTTCACACTCGTTCTAGGATACTACTGATCCCATCTCTAACGAGTCCTTCCCATTGGATTTTACTAACCCAATATCTGATGAATTCTTTCGTATGGTTCTAATGTGCCTTGTTCTCTGAGCTTTGTAAACCAAAGCTCTGATACCAAATGTAAAGACCCGTAACTTCCCCGTAAAGGAAAGCGTCGGATAGTTCGAGAACAAACCACAGCAGAACGCATATAGAAGAACATTTCATTGTATATTACAACAATGCATCAGATTACAAGAATATACAGAGTATAAATGAATATTACACAGAAATATCAGAGATTTAAATTACATTTAAATACATAGCAGCGGAAAATAATACAATACACAACTAGAAGGAGATATACGGATACAAAGCTTTCCGGATATCGTTCCAGCTGTAAATCAGGATCCTGTGAATATAAATCTGCAAAACCAAAACTACTAGCTGCCCGTGTCAAAATAGGGGCACCCAGAGTTTAGGTTAAAACAATAAACTCCAGGTCAGTCATGTGACTGGTGTGAGAACTAAAACAGTTATAAATCTTTATTTTCAAAGTTAGGTAAATCAAGGGACCACGCCGTATAACACGGAACGGGTTTCCTCCCAAGAATACCAGTGCATAAAACAAACAGCGCAATGCTAAATAAAGAAAAATGAAGCTGTTATAAGACCCAGGTCCTATCACACAATGCAACGCAAGCCGGGGGATAGGGTTTTTACCTTATAACAGCCAAAGAATGCTTGATACGTTTAAAACAAATCATTTGATACTATTATAAGTGCATAGTGTATAAAACACTTCAAATCATAAGTATCAATCATAGGCGGCATGAATGCCCCATACCACTATGTCGCCATATATAGGTTATACAATCAAAATCGCAAAGTCACGTATTTGGAAATTGGGTTTCCAACTATGAACCGAGGCTAGGGGCAAGATCCTCAACCGATTTCAGACAATCTAGCCCATGTCTAGGCAAGTACTCAGTCAAGCCTTGGAGCGACAGGGCCGGTCCACCGATGTGGATTAAAATTCCTGAACACTACGTTTCCCCACCCTATGGGGTGTAAGTCTGGTCCGTCAGCCGACCAGAATGCATCGGCCGAAACCGATATACCCGAGGCGCCTCGCAACAGCAACAACCACATAAGTCAAACTCGTCAGGGCGTGTAAAACCACTGACGCCACTTCTAGCTAGAAAGAAACGCAAGTCCTCCCTGAGGTCCGTCTCCCGTTTTTGGTTCATACCTGGTGTGAAACACGCGAGGTAAACGTTACACAAAGCTACGCCACAAAGGCCGTGCTTTGATCATCACCACAAGACTTTGCTTTTCAACAGAAGCCTTGATCATTTGCATCTTAGCATGCCACACAGGCAAACCATCCTATGCAACCGATATCAGTCACACAGAATGAAATCCGATGTCAGACACACAGTCCATTTACAAGTCCGTTCTGGGTCTGAACGAAACCGGAGGCACCTAGTACCCCGCATATCCATCGATCTCCAAGTACGTCTGGACGATCACTAACTGTTTCCATCTTCTTGGGTGTACAGCCCAATCAAGATCATCAGTTATCACCCAAACGACGTGAAGACCTCCGGTCTTCGACCATCGTCTTCATCTTCGACTTATCGTCGTATCAGTTATTCAGAATGGGATAAACCCGGTCTTTCCGAATAACTCGCGTATATATTATAAAAGTGTTACACAAACACAACATACGCCTCATTCCAACTCATTAGTCATTAACCGTAAATTAATCAAGAGAATAATTCCCCAAATATTAACCCCGAAGGCCGAAACCAACATCAGATCAATATCCAGAAAACCATTCTACTTAGCTAACCGACAGTTAGTTTCTAAATTTCACGTTCAAATCTAATTAAAGATTTAACTATCGCCTGGAGCAAAACTGGTGATACTCCATTCTCGATCTTTTCAATCTAATTAAAGATTCATTAAAACTCCACTTAGTTTTAATCTGTGACCGGGTTAAAGAATCAATGTCATTTAAAACACGGTTCACGATAAACCCAAAGTCACATCCCATTAATTATCGGGTTAAAGAACAAGTGTTATTTTAAAACACTGTTCACGACAAACCCAAATCACATTCATTAATTATCGGGTTAAAGAACAAGTGTTATTTAAAACACTGTTCACGATAAACCCAAAAATCAATATCAATTCAATTCCAATTAAATATTATTTAATTGGTACACTTCATTAAATCTAAATAAAAAGATTTAATCTTTTCTCAACTGGGTTCAAGAACAGTGTTAGTGAAGACACCATTCACGACAAACCCAAATCACATTTGATATTCAATATAAGGCTCTGAATAGAAAATATATCGGCTTATATTCAATATCAAATTCTACGATTAACAAATGTCGTATTGGAAATAACGATATAAATATATATCTTTCAAATTTCCGTAACAACATCCGTATAATCACAAATTCCAACATCGAAATATTCCGAAGACAATTTCGATTCAAATCCACTCCAATGCAATCATTGGAAATTTTGGTTATTTTCAAAACCCTTTTCAAATTCAATTTATTTATTTAAAAATAAATAGAATTATAATTCTAGTTCAAAACTGGTTCATTTTGATAAAAATCTATTTTTATCTTTTCAAATATGGAGTTTTTCATCCCAAATCTTCACAAATCATTTCTTATGATTTTACACAAATTATTACTATTTTTAATAATTTTATCAAGGCCCGTACAGTCGATTTCCAACAATGGCCATCGAACTGCACTTACAGCGACCTTTTTCAAATTTGATTTGGACATAATTCCAAATCCAACCGTTAGATTTCTAATTTCTAATATTCGTTAGAAAGCTCTTTTCGATACGAACCCAACGGTTCCGGTTTTAGGAGAATCCGACGGTCGGATCTCCCGTAATGTCCGTTCGAAATAAATGGTCGAAATTCACGAACTGCCGCGGCGCGGCGCGTTCTATTCAGGCCATTATATTATATATATAATATATATTTCGTCGATTTCTATTTAAAACGAATTATATAAATAGTTTTGAATTCGTTTTCAAATTCTATTTCAACTTCTATTTCAATTCAAAGCAAAATTGAATTCTTCTTTATAAATTCGTTTTAAAATTCATTTCTATTCAATTCGAATTTCAATTCAATTTGAATTCATTTCAATTCGCTTTCAATTCCATTTGAATTCGTTTTCAATTCAATTCATTTCGAAATCGTTTTCAATTCAATTCATTTCGAAATCGTTTTCAATTCAATTCATTTCGAAATCGTTTTCAATTCAATTCATTTCGAAATCGTTTTCAATTCAATTCATTTCGAAATCGTTTTCAATTCAATTCATTTCGAAAAATTCGATTTCGAGATTACTTTTCAATATTCATTTTAAAATGAATAAAATCGATATAAATATCGTTTACGTCAAAATGGCGTCAATCTAATCAACACGGCTTCATAAATTTCTATTTTCAAATATTCTATTTCAAATATTTCCTATTATCAAAATATTTGTTATCATCAAAATATTCTTTATTTTCACGATTGGAATGAGGCCCAATCAATTACCATATAAAATTAATTATATGGATTTTCATACAACACATGTATATAATAACATTGAAAATAATCAACCATCAACCAAAGTGCACTACACTGTATAAGCATCAAATATAGATATTCAACGCTTATAACAGCCTGTCAATCAATCGATCGACATATTTAATCAATCAGGATGAGTGAAATTCATATTTCATCCCAACACCCGTGTGGGGTTTCAAACAATCAAACACAGATTTTAGTTGTGCAGTTGGGCGATGTGTAAAATTTATCGTCCCAATCAATGTCATTCAAATAAGTGTACATAAACAAACCATCTGGTTTGTAAATGAATATTTATTTATTCACTTCACTATTTTCATATTCACGTTAAAATTTATATTTTTAACGATAAAACATTTTATTCCAACATATGAATTTTTATTCAATTCATTTATTCAATAAAAATCATATTTTTATTTTTCTAACATATTTTAGAAAATTTCGGCGGCATAACGGCACGATACTAGAAACGGGACAAGGCCTAGCCTAATCCCCGGTCTAGTGAAGGCCCACGCCATTCACACATCAATCAAATTCACTTTCGTTATGCAAACCACAAAATTTGGAGTAAGGGTCTAACCTAGCCTTACTCCTTCGCCTTATAACGGCGCACGTCTAATCCTAACCAATTCATCGATTCGATTTTTCATACCACAAATCACATTCAAACCAATATCGCAATCAATCACCAATCAATCAAACAAACAAGTCCATGGTCTGTGGACGATTGTGTCGGGTGCTACTAAGCACCGTCTGCATCCTATTATATATATATAACTAGAAAATAAATTTGAAAGGTGAGAAATTCTCACCTTTAGCTATCCAAGCTCCACGGCACTTCATTTGCAGAAGTCTTCGTCGTTTCGCCTTTTTGTCGCTTTCGCCCGTATTCTCTACATATGCAAAAATCGAATTTTTATTATGTTATTCAATATATAAAAATCGAATTTTTACTACGACTTTCAATATATAAAAATCATATTTTTATGCCGAAGTTCAATATATAAAAATCGAATTTTTATTTCAAAGTTCAATATATAAAAATCGAATTTTTATTTCGCCATTCAATATAAAAAAACTAATTTTTATTCTTCGCTTTCATATATAAAGATCTAAATTTTCTTCTATGTAAACAATATAAAGATCATATTTTTATTTCGATTTAAACAATACAAAAATTATATTTTCAAAGCAAATCCATTTTTAAAAACCATAGTTTTTTTTATTCAAAGCAAATTCATTTTTAAAAACCATAGTTTTATATTCAAAGCAAATTCATTTTTAAAAACCATAGTTTTATATTCAAAGCAAATTCATTTTTAAACCATAAAGTAAAATCAGTTTTTATTTTTCTACAAATATAAAGATCTGGTTTTTCCTAATACAAAAATCTGAACTTTTATAAATTAAAAATCTAAATTTTTATAACTTAAAAATCCTAACTTTTCAGCTTTTGAAGTTTAAATCTTTTCACTTTAAAATCTAAAAATAAAAAAAATCAGTTTTAAAAATAAATAAAAAAGATCAGTTTTAAAAATAAATAAAAACAGTTTTAAAAATAAATAAAAACAGTTTTAAAAATAAATAAAAACAGTTTTAAAAATAAATAAAAACAGTTTTAAAAATCAGAAAAAGTAAATAAAATAAAAATAAAATAGCAGGGAACTTACAGGGGGGGGGCTTCTCCGTTCGTCGGAGGTGCGCTCGGGTGATGGCGGCGCGTTGTGTCGTCGATGGGGTGGGGGAGGCTCTGGCGCGGCGATTAGGGTTTCGAAGGGGGGAAAGGTTGCGGTTCGGTTAACAGCAGGGGGGGGGGGGCGGAGAGAGAAGGGGTTGGACGGGGAAGGAGGGGAGAGGTTGCCGGAGATGGGGAAGGCGGAGGCAGGCCGACGGCACGGCGGCGTGGGGGTGACCTCCGTCGATCGATCTCTTTTTTTTTTTTTTTTTTTTTTTCCTTCTTCGATTTTCTGATTTGTGAAGAGGGGGGGGGGGCAGCGGGTTTAAAGGAGAAAGATATATATATATTTTTTTATTAATTTATTTTATTTTCAACCCTAAACGTTGACTTTTAATTCGAACACCTAACGAGACCCAACGACTGTCGCCCCTAGCTAAATACCCCCATTCCGAACACAATGGGATATGTATCGCAAGCTGATTCGACTGTTTGAATCAATTTCCGTTAAATTTACATTTAAATCACTATATTGAATTTTAAACGTACATTTCCAATTACCGGGGTCACATACGAACACGAAAAATTCCAGAAAAATATTTTCTAGCTTCGTATTGACGATACGGTCCTATCAAAACTAGTTTCGTCAAATTCTGAGACCGTTGGAAAAATGGCCCTTTTCCAGTCGATTAAAATCAACTGAAACTGGTCAAACGCGTTTTCCTTTGCCACGCTCACATATTGATTCGAAAAATTATGAAATTTGGAATCTAGCAATAACTTAACATCACGGACCCAACAAAACTGGTTTCGTCGAAATCCGAGGTCGTTTGCAAAATTGCTATTTTTAAGGGCCTTATATATATAAAAATATATATAAATTCCACAGCGACTATTTCTAATTTTAAACTGGACATATCTTATCATTTCTAAGATGAAATCTCAGTTTGTTAACTTCGTTACAAAGATATAGTTATACAGATTCAAATATTTCTTGTTTCGTTCAATTCTGACCTATATTGAATTCTGTATATTCATTTGAAATTAGAAATCGAATTTTCGAACTACCGCGCCATTTTCAATTCCTTGTATAAATATAAATAAATATTTATATTCTAACGACGACGTATATAATATAAACGTTCGAATTATATTCAAAATAAATTTCTCGTCGATTATTATTTAAAATAATCCATTTTAAATAACCAAAATTCGCTAAAATTGCCAAAATAAAAATTTTAAACTGGCTCAGATTTTACGGGTTGTTACAGTTTTAGTCATTTCAATTATGACCCGAAGGTCAAGGTTAATCCATCATCGTTCTCTTTCTTCAAATCCAATAATCGCCTCCATACCAGCCTACTTCGGTTCTGGAACTTCCACCGCGTACACAGTTGTCAAAGTGGTATCGACACTGACAGAGAGTATGCCTTATGTCGACTCCGCTCTCCTTGACAACCCACCGTTTACATTTTTCACACCGGTCAGTGCTTTTACCTTTCAAAGGAGTTCGGGTTTCATATCAAAATATCATGTTTCGAAATTCATTTTCATATTCTAAATAGAATATTATTCAAATGGGATTTTCCCATTTACGCTCAACATCTTGAACTAATTCCAACTTATATAAAATTTGAATATCAAATTAATTAACAATACATTTAAATAGTTTAAAGGTATAATTAAAATAATTTGAAATAATAGTTAGTAATAAAAGTAGAGTTTGACAAAATAATTAAAACATTAAAATAATTCATAAAATAAGTAATTAATAATTATAAAGTATTTTATTTAAATAATTTATAAAATAAATAGTTATAATGAAATTTAATTTATTATCAAAATAGTTTTGAAAAAATAGTTTTGACATACTATAGTTGGAATTAGCATCGTTTCGCCCAGATTTCGTTTACACTTGCAGTTGTATTTCAACTTCAAGTAAATCAATTCGAATTCACAATCCCGATCGACTTCATTTCAAATATACATTCATTTCAAATTTGGCCAATTCCAATTCAGATGGTTATTTTTAACCCGAGTGCCCATTCAACGATCTCAATTCATAACAAATAAGCCGAGTTCGATTTCGATCATTTAAATTTATTAAATTTCCACTTCCAGACTTATTTAACTAAATCAACTTAAACCCAACGACAAAGGTTAAACTTTGAGCCATATTCCCATTTCCAAGCTTCGATTTATACATACTTTGAAATTTACAAATTCATTTCGTCGTTTCAAAGATTTTTAATGTATAACAAATATCGAGTTCAAATTCATCTTTATTTCAATTCATGGCTGATTTTAAGTAAATCTCAAGACATGCAAGACCATTCAATTTCAAATAAATTCGAGTAAAATCAATTTCACTTGGTATTTAACTTATAATTACAACACAAATTCATTTCCCTTTTTATTTATATTTCAACTTCAAATACAAAGGAAAATAAATTATAAAACATCGCTTATTGTCGTTAAACAATAAATTTTCAAAATTCATGGTTAAACCAAATTTTATTTAACCGACCGGTGTCCGTATATAATTTGCTATCTTATGGCCAAGTGATTTAAATTTAATTTCTCGATATTCAGGGATGGATCTATCATTTCAATCCAAATCAGAGTCACAGAGGTTTATCATTTCACTCTGTGTTCTTAATTCATTTTATCGACAAATCCTGGTTTATTCGATGCCCGCAACATCAAGGTTCAATGGGATTATCGTCAAAATCACATACAACACAACATACTGAATATGAAGCATCAACAGTGGTATATCAATTCAGTAATAAAATACAACCAAACATCCATTACACAACTTTTCAACTGGTCAACATTAACCAGTTTCCGACATTCTCGAGGATTCGAATTTCCAATTAGAAATTTAAATTTAAATAAATAACTAATTGTCGATCAACTTTCCATGTAAATACACTGGCAATCAATTTCAAGCAACCAAGTTCACAACCAATCACAACCATGCAACCAAAATTATTTCATATATAAATTCGATAAATATGGGATAAATTCAGTCTTACGTGAGTGAAGAAACACTCACCTTTGCGCTACAATTTGCATCGAACGTCCAGAAAAGGCCCAAAATTTGATAGTCTCCAAATGTAGTGAAATTAGTGTCAAAACGTCCGCAACTCCGCCACGATCCCAACGCAACAAACCGTGCGTCAATCCGACCTCATACGAGAAAGTTATGAGTGTTTTTCGCATTTTGAAAACTAAATATATAAAAATTATTTAAATAATAACCCACCCATTGGTGTTCTGCCACGTCAGCATGCTCTTCCCGCTCGTTCTCTCTACTCCACGCTACAGTAACTCACGTTGAAAACAACCCATCCATTCACAACTTTGACCGACTTTTGCTCCCTCGTCCGACCACCGTAGACTCCGGGACCGCCACCATCGTCGAGCTTGTCTCCTGGCGCACCCATCGACACCGGAGTGGCCACCTCCAGTGGCTTCCTCCTCCGTCGCCGGCGGCTTGAACGCATGCCAGTTCTGGCCTTCGACGGCGAAAATCCGGCCAACCACAACACCATCTGACCTCCGACCACCATAGATCAACTCTACACACCATCCTCAACAATACCCAGAAGCCGGATTCGTCGATTGAAGCCTAGATCGAAAAACCCCAATTCAAACCCTAGGGTTACGAATTTTCTCAGCTTTGACCGCGAATTCCGGTCGATCCGCTCAATGCATGTTGAAACGAACTGCAGATCTGTGATCTACTCGTCGAGATCTTCAGTTTGATATATAATTCGATGGGTTTTGGGAAGATTTTATTTTTGAGCTATATTTTGATTTTAAATTAAAATTAAATAATTTTCAGCCATGGATGGAAAAATAGAAATGTGGAGATAGAGAATGGGCTGATGTGGTGGAGATTGGGCTTGTATATATATAAATATAAGGTCCAGACACATTAACACACACAGTTATCGCATATCCAAATTCGAACGTACATTTTTACATTACCGGGCCCACATACTGACCTCGAAAAATCCAGAAAAATTATTTTTGGTTATGTTTCGACGATACGATTCCAACGAAACTAATTTCGTTGAATTTCGAGACCGTTGGAAAAATGGCCTTTTTCGGGTCGATCCAATTTAACTGTCAACTGACAAAACGCGTTTTCACTTGCCACGCTCATAGATTAATTCGAAAAATTTTGAAAATTGAAACCTAGCAATAATTCGACATTCCGGATCCAATGGCGTCTGTTTCGTCGAAAACAGAGGTCGTTTGAAAAATGGCTATTTTACAGGCCTTTATATATTCTATAGCGACTATTCTGAATTTTCATTTGACCATAACTTTTTGATTTCCATTACGGAATTTCGATTTTTCGGATTCGTTGGAAAGATATTATCAAGCAAGTTCAAATATTTCTTGTTTCGCTAAAATCCGATTTATTTTGAATCCTGTGCAGTCGATTGAACTTTGAAATCAAATTTCCAAACTGCAGGGCTATATAAATAATTATATAAATTCCATAGCGACTATTTTCCAATTTCAACTGGCCGTAACTTTCAAATTATATTATGAAATTCCAGTTTTTCACATTCGTTGGGAAGATATCGTCAAACAGAGTTATATTTTCCTGGGTCGTCCCCATTCTGATTTAAAACGAATTCTATACATTCAATTGAAATTAAAAATCGAATTTTCAAACTGCCGCGCCATTTCAGGCTCGTTATATAATTAAAATAAATTTATTCGTTTTTTCTTCGATTAAAATAATTTTTCCGTCGTTATTATTTAAAGTAAATCACTTTAAATATTCAAAATTCTTTAAATTAGCCAAAATGACATTTTCAAATTGGTTTGGGTTTTCAGGTCGTTACATTCTCCCCCACTTAAAGTCTTTTCGTCCTCGAAAAGAGAACGAACCGATATTAAGTGCATATTTATTTCAAATTCATATTTAAAATTAATATTTCCAAAACAAGTATAGTTATAAAACTCGTAAATTTTTCTAACTCCCGAAATCACGGAAAATTTCGGCAGCATCTCCTCTGTACGGAGAGGTCCGGGAAGAATCCCAAAACATATATATACTCAATATACATCTCATCCAACTATGAGGCATCCCAAAAGTGGGGAAAACAAAATATAAAACCACAAAACCATATACCACAAGTACGTACCTCGTTTAGCGTTATTTTCCATTTTTATTTACCTTTGCATTTAGTATTTGCGCAAGCGAGCTCCAAAGCGTAGCGCACACTCCTTACACCTGTTACAACTTGCATACACATGAGATTCAAGCATATATACAATATATGGCAACTTACCCAACATACATTAATCATTTAACCCCAAAACCAATATATCTATGCCAGGCCAGCAAACCAAATGAAGTTTATCCTTTGTCGCTTAAGTATACTCCCGTTCATATCACTTGTATTAAGCAAATTTTATTTTACCTATTCATATTATGCCATCGTCTATCTTACTCAAGTTCATTTCAACTTATTCATTTCAGTTGTTATTATCTCTTTACTCGGAAAAATGGATTTGAATTAAATTTGTTTACTCAATTCCGATACATTTCTATATTTTTCCCATTCAAGTTACATGAAATGTTATTCCATTAACATGCTTATTTATTCGACCCACCCTCTCATGATTGGAATTAA
Source organism: Allium sativum (assembly GCA_030737875.1). Taxonomy (NCBI): domain Eukaryota; kingdom Viridiplantae; phylum Streptophyta; class Magnoliopsida; order Asparagales; family Amaryllidaceae; genus Allium; species Allium sativum. The sequence goes on along the minus strand of CM060922.1, from coordinate 400,508,962 downwards.
GGAAATGTTCACCCTCGAAATTTTTTCAAAATTAGTTCTCAAATCATTTTATTAAATTTCCTGAGTTAAACTCCATTTGACTCGATTCCTCTACTAAATTTAGGTTATACACCATTCGACAAGATGATTTACATTCCATTTTATTGTTCAAATTTAGGTTCATATTCGATGTAGCGTCCAAATGAGTTTTAACCCATCCAGAGTTTTATACTTTCATCCCAATTCTTCCCAAATCACTTATTATGATTTTACACAAATTATTAATATTTTTTTAAAAAAAATTATTATCGATATTTCAGTCGGTTTCCAATAACGGTCACCGAACTGCGGCCATAGCGACCTTTTCCAAATTTGCTTTGGACATATCTCCAAATCCAACCGTTAGATTTCAAATTTCTCATATTCGTTGGAAACCTCTTCTCGATACGAACCTAACGGTTCCGGTTTTAGGAGAATCCGACGGTCGAATCTCCCGCTACGTCCATTCAAAGTCAATGGTCGAAATTCACGAATGGTCGTCGCGCTGCGCCATCTATTTGAACCATTTACTTATATAAACCCTTGGCAAACCTTGTTCTCTTATTATCCAAGCTTAGTGTTTCCGAGTGATTTATGGTTTGTTTTCAATCTAATTCACTTAGTACGACTCAAATTAAATTTCCATTTTGGTTGACTTTACTTGAACTTATATTTCATTGTAAATTTAGGTTTTCTCTAACACTCTTTCCGATCGAACCTAGAGTTTTCCTGAATTAAATTATCGTCCAAGATTAAGAGTTAGATGACGACTTTCTTGCACTTAATACTTAAGACTATTTCATGGTTCCAAAGTCAAAATTCCGATGAATCGAGTACTAAATCTCGATCATTATTATTAGTTAAGACAACTCAAAGTGCTTAATTCTGGGTTTATAATCCAAGTTTAAATAACATACATATACACTTTATACTATAGGAATTTAAATCCAAACCCTTTTCAAACCAGTTATACAATACAGAATGGTCTCTCCCCCACTTAGACTCTTCAGAATCAACGTCGATAATGCGTGCACTCATTATCGAAGTCATTTCTGATGTCCAAGAAGGGACCACACACTTTAATCCTCAAAATCCTTTAGAAAAGTACTTATAATACGATATTTTTCAAAATTTGACAAACCATTTCAAAAGTATCCAGGATCAAGTTTCACGTTCATTTCTATTTCAATCTTAAACCTTCTTATCCCTTATACTTAAAGGTATCATATCATTTTCATATATTTTCTTCGACCATTTTAAATTCCTTATTAAATTTATTATCGAATCGACCATAATAGGTATTAATTTAATATTATTACCTACCAACGACCGATGCTTATACACTTAAGACCAAAAATAATATACATAATATATATAAAATATAATCGAAACCATATTATGTCGATTCATTCCATTCGATTACTTAGGAATCCCTATCGATTCTATGGCGTCCCATATACCGACCAGAACCCATAAATATTCAACAGAACCAATCAACACAATAAAAATCACTTTATATCAAAATACAAGTACGCTCTCTCATATCACTCAAACTCATTCTAGGGCGTTTCTAACCCCATCTCTAATGAGTTAATTCCCAACAGAGCCAAGGTTATCGATAACCATTGCTCTGATACCAACTGTAACGACCCGGGTTTTTTTTGGCCGTTTAAATCGACAATAAACCACACATGTCGACCCAAACAAATCGCCAACCCGGATAGTTATAGGGAAAAAGAAGAAAAAGAAGACAGAAAGGAAAACAATCACAGAATCTCACAGCGGAAGGATCACATATAATAGACAAATAAATATTCAAAAGCATTTAAACATATACATTTGAGTTACAACATTTAAGTCATCAGAGTCATACACTTACATACAGTAATGCAGCGGAAATAAAATGTAGTGGATACATATACCAAACTCCGTCTTCGATCTCCAAGGCCAAATAATCTTCATTAACTGCAACATCTGCTGACCCGAGCATATTGCATAAAAGAAAACACAACAAACACTCGGATCAGCACTAAATCATCTCATATTAGTCAAATTAAAATACAGAATAACATTGGTGTCATGGGTACAGTAACTCAAGAGATGTTACGGGATTTTTTTCCATCTCTCAAGGATCCGTTAAACTAATACATACATAGTATAATACGCTATTACAATAGTGTTTACTCAGTAAAGTATAATATCGAAAATAGTGTAAGCGGGATTACCATGTTACCCTTACACCGTTTATAGCATTGTCGTACAGTTTGCATATAACACACCAGTACGTCGGTGGATAGGGATGCGCCGTGATACGACAACGTTAAATCAAAATCGTAGGGGCTCGATCAGGATAATATGACAAGGCACTGAGGAAATACCCCGGTAGGATTCTACCGAATTCGCGGACCCAGGCCGGTGGTAACGCATAGCCGCAACTACCGCCCACCTCGAACGACATTCCCATATTCAAAGGGTGCACCCAAATCGATCACAATAGTAATAAAGATGGTTTCGAAGGAGCGCGTTCGATCAGAGATGCGATCTCATTAACCTGGGTATGGCTCCTGTTTTAGTCATTTCAATTATGACCCGAAGGTCAAGGTTAATCCATCATCGTTCTCTTTCTTCAAATCCAGTAATCGCCTCCATACCAGCCTACTTCGGTTCTGGAACTTCCACCGCGTACACAGTTGTCAAAGTGGTATCGACACTGACAGAGAGTATGCCTTATGTCGACTCCGGTCTCCTTGACAACCCACCGTTTACATTTTTCACACCGGTCAGTGCTTTTACCTTTCAAAGGAGTTCGGGTTTCATATCAAAATATCATGTTTTGAAATTCATTTTCATATTCTAAATAGAATATTATTCAAATGGGATTTTCCCATTTACGCTCAACATCTTGAACTAATTCCAACTTATATAAAATTTGAATATCAAATTAATTAACAATACATTTAAATAGTTTAAAGGTATAATTAAAATAATTTGAAATAATAGTTAGTAATAAAAGTAGAGTTTGACAAAATAATTAAAACATTAAAATAATTCATAAAATAAGTAATTAATAATTATAAAGTATTTTATTTAAATAATTTATAAAATAAATAGTTATAATGAAATTTAATTTATTATCAAAATAGTTTTGAAAAAATAGTTTTGACATACTATAGTTGGAATTAGCATCGTTTCGCCCAGATTTCGTTTACACTTGCAGTTGTATTTCAACTTCAAGTAAATAAATTCGAATTCACAATCCCGATCGACTTCATTTCAAATTTGGCCAATTCCAATTCAGATGGTTATTTTTAACCCGAGTGCCCATTCAACGATCTCAATTCATAACAAATAAGCCGAGTTCGATTTCGATCATTTAAATTTATTAAATTTCCACTTCCAGACTTATTTAACTAAATCAACTTAAACCCAACGACAAAGGTTAAACTTTGAGCCATATTCCCATTTCCAAGCTTCGATTTATACATACTTTGAAATTTACAAATTCATTTCGTCGTTTCAAAGATTTTTAATGTATAACAAATATCGAGTTCAAATTCATCTTTATTTCAATTCATGGCTGATTTTAAGTAAATCTCAAGACATGCAAGACCATTCAATTTCAAATAAATTCGAGTAAAATCAATTTCACTTGGTATTTAACTTATAATTACAACACAAATTCATTTCCCTTTTTATTTATATTTCAACTTCAAATACAAAGGAAAATAAATTATAAAACATCGCTTATTGTCGTTAAACAATAAATTTTCAAAATTCATGGTTAAACCAAATTTTATTTAACCGACCGGTGTCCGTATATAATTTGCTATCTTATAGCCAAGTGATTTAAATTTAATTTCTCGATATTCAGGGATGGATCTATCATTTCAATCCAAATCAGGGTCACAGAGGTTTATCATTTCACTCTGTGTTCTTAATTCTTTTTATCGACAAATCCTGGTTTATTCGATGCCCGCAACATCAAGGTTCAATGGGATTATCGTCAAAATCACATACAACACAACATACTGAATATGAAGCATCAACAGTGGTATATCAATTCAGTAATAAAATACAACCAAACATCCATTACACAACTTTTCAACTGGTCAACATTAACCAGTTTCCGACATTCTCGAGGATTCGAATTTCCAATTAGAAATTTAAATTTAAATAAATAACTAATTGTCGATCAACTTTCCATGTAAATACACTGGCAATCAATTTCAAGCAACCAAGTTCACAACCAATCACAACCATGCAACCAAAATTATTTCATATATAAATTCGATAAATATGGGATAAATTCAGTCTTACGTGAGTGAAGAACACTCACCTTTGCGCTACAATTTGCATCGAACGTCCAGAAAAGGCCCAAAATTTGACAGTCTCCAAATGTAGTGAAATTAGTGTCAAAACGTCCGCAACTCCGCCACGATCCCAACGCAACAAACCGTGCGTCAATCCGACCTCATACGAGAAAGTTATGAGTGTTTTTCGCATTTTGAAAACTAAATATATAAAATTATTTAAATAATAACCCACCCATTGGTGTTCTGCCACGTCAGCATGCTCTTCCCGCTCGTTCTCTCTACTCCACGCTACAGTAACTCACGTTGAAAACAACCCATCCATTCACAACTTTGACCGACTTTTGCTCCCTCGTCCGACCACCGTAGACTCCGGGACCGCCACCATCGTCGAGCTTGTCTCCTGGCGCACCCATCGACACCAGAGTGGCCACCTCCGGTGGCTTCCTCCTCCGTCGCCGGCGGCTTGAACGCACGCCAGTTCTGGCCTTCGACGGCGAAAATCCGGCCAACCACAACACCATCTGACCTCCGACCACCATAGATCAACTCTACACACCATCCTCAACAATACCCAGAAGCCGGATTCGTCGATTGAAGCCTAGATCGAAAAACCCCAATTCAAACCCTAGGGTTACGAATTTTCTCAGCTTTGACCGCGAATTCCGGTCGATCCGCTCAATGCATGTTGAAACGAACTGCAGATCTGTGATCTACTCGTCGAGATCTTCAGTTTGATATATAATTCGATGGGTTTTGGGAAGATTTTATTTTTGAGCTATATTTTGATTTTAAATTAAAATTAAATAATTTTCAGCCATGGATGGAAAAATAGAAATGTGGAGATAGAGAATGGGCTGATGTGGTGGAGATTGGGCTTGTATATATATAAATATAAGGTCCAGACACATTAACACACACAGTTATCGCATATCCAAATTCGAACGTACATTTTTACATTACCGGGCCCACATACTGACCTCGAAAAATCCAGAAAAATTATTTTTGGTTATGTTTCGACGATACGATTCCAACGAAACTAATTTCGTTGAATTTCGAGACCGTTGGAAAAATGGCCTTTTTCGGGTCGATCCAATTTAACTGTCAACTGACAAAACGCGTTTTCACTTGCCACGCTCACAGATTAATTCAAAAAATTCTGAAAATTGAAACCTAGCAATAATTCGACATTCCGGATCCAATGGCGCCTGTTTCGTCGAAAACAGAGGTCGTTTGAAAAATGGCTATTTTACAGGCCTTTATATATTCTATAGCGACTATTCTGAATTTTCATTTGACCATAACTTTTTGATTTCCATTACGGAATTTCGATTTTTCGGATTCGTTGGAAAGATATTATCAAGCAGGTTCAAATATTTCTTGTTTCGCTAAAATCCGATTTATTTTGAATCCTGTGCAGTCGATTGAACTTTGAAATCAAATTTCCAAACTGCAGGGCTATATAAATAATTATATAAATTCCATAGCGACTATTTTCCAATTTCAACTGGCCGTAACTTTCAAATTATATTATGAAATTCCAGTTTTTCACATTCGTTGGGAAGATATCGTCAAACAGAGTTATATTTTCCTGGGTCGTCCCCATTCTGATTTAAAACGAATTCTATACATTCAATTGAAATTAAAAATCGAATTTTCAAACTGCCGCGCCATTTCAGGCTCGTTATATAATTAAAATAAATTTATTCGTTTTTTCTTCGATTAAAATAATTTTTCCGTCGTTATTATTTAAAGTAAATCACTTTAAATATTCAAAATTCTTTAAATTAGCCAAAATGACATTTTCAAATTGGTTCGGGTTTTCAGGTCGTTACAGGTGTTTGTTGTGGGTTTCTATATCATGATGTTTGGATAACCTGGAGCTGCGGTAAAGTTAGAGAAGGCAGGGAGGTGATTAAGGATTTGAGGAGTATGGTAGCGATAATGTTTGTAATTGAATTCACTAAGAAACAATGGTGAAAATGATGAAGGAAGTTAGAAATGGTGTTGGGAATTCATATGCAGTAACCAGTACGGGATTTTGTTTCTGGCATCGAGGAAGAAGGGTTATACGAAGCGGGTTTTGTTTTGGGCCGACGGTGGATTGGGTAAAGCCAAATAACTCAATTCCTTAATTTAAAACTATTTAAATTGTTCTATAAACCTGTAATTTAAATATTTCACTCGTACTGTATCAGAATTTCAAACGGTCAGATCTGTTAGGATCGTATGAACGAGTGCTACACCATGGAACTGACTGGGAGTAAATTGGAGTCCGTTACAATTTATAGAGAAATAAATTGTCCAATCTGAATCGACAACGGTTATCGATATTTAATGATAAACAGCCAATGTGAGTAAATCTCACTATTCTGATCAGTTTATATTTTTATAACGTATATTTAGAACTGATAAATGATGATTGATTGCTGTGTATTGACTGTTTGGTTGAATTGCTAAATAATTGGTTGAAATTATAGATCTGGTTATATATATATAAATTGAGTTTTTTTAGCAGAATATTTCATAGTGAAATGAAATTGATGTTAATTGTATTGTTTAACATCTGTGGATGCAGGAAAACAGGTTGGAGGGATCCAACTGGATTCCTCAATATTTACAATACTGTCCTTTTCATATATTGAAATATATGATGTGATATATAATCTGCTGTTGATTATGTGTGTTTGCCTGATATTGATCATTGTTATTTGGTATTTTAAATACCATAAGAATATTGGAATATAGAAAAGTGGATTTTCAAAGTGTATTTTGAAAATGAATTATTTATATAAAATCAATGAATTTTATATATAAAAGGAAAAGGATATATTTGTAAAACCTTTACAAATGGAATCGAAAAGGATATATTTGTAAAACCTTTACAAATAGAATTGAAAAGGATATATTTATAAAATCAAACAAATAGAATTGAAAAGGATATATTTGTAAAACCAATAAAAAAGGAAATATTTGTAAAACATTTACAAATAGAAGCGAAAAGGAAATATTTATTTGTTAAATAAAAAGAATTGAAAAGGAGAAATATTTATTTAGAAAATAAATAGAATTAAAGGAAATATTTATTTAGAAAAATAAATAGATTATAAAAGGAAATACGTGAAAAATGAATAGAATTATAAAAAGAGAATTTTACATTTGAAAGGTTTAGACCCGTGCTCCGCACACGGGTATAACATGATATGGATTTGAAGCAAAGAGTTTAAATAGAATCAATTTTAACCGATAGATTGAGAGGATTAATTTATAAATAATATTTTATAAATTAAATAAAATATTTATCATTGGATAAATAGAATATATAAGTCAGGACTTATATAGAGAAGTAAGAATCGATTTCAACATCGATATTTGAATCTGAATATGGAAGTAGAGTTAATCAAAGGAGTTAATCAAAATGTGTTAATCAAATAGAGTTAGAGTTAATCGATTAAGTTAAATAAATCGAGAAGGAGTTAATCGATTAGAGTTAATCTAATTAGAATAAATCGATTAGAGTTAATCAAGTTAGAGTTAACTGAATAGAGTTAATCGAACAAGAGTTAGTCGAATATTAGTTATTCGAAAGGAGTTATCGAATATTAGTTATTCGAAAGGAGTTAATCGAATATAGTTTATTCGAATAGAGTTAATGGAGTTAATCGAATATAGGTTAATTGATAAGAGTTAATCGATTAGAATTTATCGAATAGAATTAATCGAATAGAGTTAATTGAATAGAGTTAGTTGAATAGAGTTATCGAATATAGTATATTCGAAGGAAAGAGTTATCGAATAGAGATTATTCGAAAGAGAGTTACATAAGGAAGTTTGTTAAAGTTTTGAAAGGTGAACCTTGTCTGTTTCGAAGTTAGAAATGTTGTTCAGTTAAGGTCTGAAAGGTAGTTATACCCCAACTTGATTGGCTTCATTTTTAACTAAGGAATGGTTAAGGTTCGACAGTGAAGATTGGTTAAGTGAATTTAGTTAACGAGTATAATGGTTTGAGTTGGCATAGAGATGTTTGATTTAAACATCTGTTTAAATCCAAATGTAGGAGTTTTGGAAATGTTTTCCAAATAAGAATCAGGAATATTTTCTAATATAGAAAATAAGAAATGGAAACGTTTTCCAAAGTTAATAACGTATATTTTCTAAAATTAGAAAATAAGGATTTGATGAATATATGGAAACAGGAAATGAAAGATGAATAAACTAAAGAGATAAATGTTCAATGATGATTGATTGATATAATTTCCATCTGGAAATAATATCGTTGTTTGCACACGTGTTTTTCTTTGATAGTTAACTCACCGACTATCGAAGTTTTTGACCATTTTCCCGTCGTACATACGGAGAGACCGGGATCAGATTCATAACCTGAAAACCACTCTGTATGGGCGTTAGCATTGCGAATCAAATATGATGAAGAAAATTGAAAACAGAGTTATGCAAGGGCTGTCTTGTTTACAGAATAGTGCTTTTGATTTGTCCAGTCCCAGGATGACCCGTATGGAAGAATATCCGACAGAGTATATTTAACAGATCACGTAAGTTGATCTCTTCAAACATATTTACATTTGGTGGCGGAGGAATTCGTTTCTCTTAGCTGTATACCCATTGTATCTTTGGGGAAATCAATTTGTGATTTGGCGGGTATGACGATGTGACATTCAAAGTGAATAATCGTGTGATCTGTCAGAGATAAGCGTGGCCTCTAGCCTCACAACCGGGAAATGACAAAAATCGGGCTGACAGCATGGCTAAGTGGTTGGCTGTCAATTAGGGTGTATTATCACCTATCCAGAGATATTCATTTCATTCTATAATCTATTGTCGATGCTGTCCCATTCGGGAAATGGTTGCTGATCCCAACCGTTGGTGATATACATTCGATACACTCAAGCGAAATGAGTGGTCCGTCATGTGTGGCCAGGTTGCAAGATGTTAATGTTGAACCTAGTGTATTCCTCTCTAGAGGTACACTATCGGAAGGTGGTTCCATACCTTGTCATAGATGGAAATCCATTATCCAATAAGTGCTCGCGATTTTGATTATATACTATGTATGTAGAACGTGAGATGAAAGCGTTCTGCAAGATGATTATTATATTATGGTTGATAAACACTATTATAATATCAATGAGTTTTGATATAAAGATTTTTGTTTCTTTCAAAATGATTTGAAAGTTAAATCAAATTGATTTGGATTCTCATAAGGGAAAAACCCGTTCCGTTATACGGCGTGGTCTTATGAAATATCGTTTAATTGTTCAAACTGTTTTAAATTGTTTTACTCACCCTAGTCCCATGACTGACCCAGAGTTTGTTTTGTTTTGTTTTCCCTAAACTCTTGAGTGCCCAATTTTGTACAGGCAGTCAAGTAGTCAGGATTTTACAGATATACTTGAAGAGCTTGGAGCAGGAGGCTTCAGGATTATATCGCTATTGTTTATTTCCGCTGTGTTGTAAGTGTTGTACTTTGATAATGATATGTATATTCAAGTACAATCTTTTATTTCAAAGTTATGTTATATTTTATTCGTTCTGTTGTGAGATTCATATTACTCTGATGTTGTATGTTCTTCTTCAATTCTAAGTTTCTATCTTATCTATCCTCACCCTCTAATTTCTTTCATGGACTATCCGGTGTTTTCGATGCTTGAATAGTCGACATAGTGTTGTATGCCAATATCCAGGATCGCAAAATCCTCGGGTCGTTACAGTTCGGAACCACAAATTTTATCAATTTTAAAATTCAAGTGGATAAGTACTAAATCAAATCACATTAATTTACCTACCCTAGTTTGCATCAGCTAGTTTGTACCGTGCACATGCTATTCTTTCTCGCTGAAGTTTTGTTTTCCACCTATTTATACCCGATGAACTTCTCCTTTATTTCTTTCTTCAGGAACTAAACTAAAATTTCGAAAAAAAAAACTTCAAAATAAACCATCTTGTTCTAAATACATGGCTGCTTCCTTTCCTAAATTCACAAATCTAATTAGCTCTTAAATTAGAAGGAAAAAATAAATGGGTGCACCCATTCCTTATTCATTTCCACTTGACCAATGTTTTCCCAATCTCGTTAAGGTGGCAAACTTAGGACCGGAAGGAGTCGTGAAGGGTGATTGCGATTGAAAATGGAAGTCACGCAATCAAGTTTGACGGTTGGGTACACTCGCGATTTAGGGTTTAAAAAAGGGGAATCGAAATCGAAGACGCTCGAGTTAGGAAGCGTGAAGCTAGAGTTTCGTGTTCGAATTTGGGGAAATCGCAATCTAGGTCTGAGCTACAACATCGATGAAGATGCTGACAGGGCGAGCAAATGATGGCGTCAAGATCAGGGTGAGGTGGCATGCCTGTAGGTCGAGCGTGGTGAAGTTCGGAGCCGAATAACGTCGCCGCCTGTAGCAGTGACGATGTAGAAAATCGCGCTGATGTCCTTATGGGTTCTGGCTATTGTTGGGTGGCGTCTAAGTGAAGTTTGCTTCGCTGAGTGGATGAGGGTGGTCACAGACTTGATTGGTGGCCTTGGTGGAGGAGATGATGGCAGTCGGGCGTAAAGTGGGTTGTTGTTTAGATCTGTTTTTGGGTTTGAAAATTGTGGAAATGAGGACTGAAATGGAGGCTGCTGTCAAGGTCTGAACGGAGGCATTGAAATGGAATTGGATGGCTATTGTCTAGATGGTGAAGTCTGGTTTTATAAAGAAAAAAAGATGAAATCACCTATAACACGATTATTCATATGTATGGAAGATGGGATAACCTGGTGGTTAACAGCTAAAAACATGGATTTAAGATCTTATAATCTAGAAAGCAAAGGTATAACATAATTTAATTTATTAAATTAGTAGGGTAATTATGTTTTTGTTTCATTTAAATTGTTTTTAAAATTCATGACAACCTTATAACATGTATGATACTTTCATATGATAGCTGAATCAGACAACGAAGTACGTTGAAATCATATGGAAGAACACCATGCTACATAGCTGATGGAATGCTTTGGAGGCAATTGGGATTCTCGGTTAGATTAAACATCAATTTAATTTAATCGAAAATAAATCACTATTTCGACAAATAAAATCATGATGAGTAAATTCACTTCCTGGTTCGTTTATTATAACGAATTTTTATTTTTAATAATGTTTATATGATGTTTGTTGGTTGGTTGGATGCAGTAAAATATTATTGTGGCTATTTTAAAAATATATCAGTTATTTAGGCTTGGTGTTTGTGGCTATTATATATATATATATATATATTGGTGGTTGGATTCCCACAGTACCTTTTGAGGATGCCCGCAGTATCATTAGCGGATGACCCTATACGCCCCACGCTATGATAGTGGATGACCTTCTATACCGCGATATCCTGCCTCGAAGCAGGATGGGTATTATTTATGTTGGCTAACGTTTGTGGATGCAGGGAAATAGGTTGGAGGGATCCAACTGGATTCCTCAAATTTTACTACTATTGTTTTCATATATATATATATATATATTATCATATATGATGTGATATAAAACCCATGATTTGATAATTAAGTGTTTTTGGATGTTTAAATATCACTGGGCCAAGATGTTAATTTATAAAAATATTGTGAGAGGGGATTTTGAGATTTAAAAAGGAGAATTCTATTTTTTCTAAAATAGAATTTGAATTTCGAATAGGCTAAGAAATATTTACTTGTTTAAATATAAAATCAAGCATTCAATTTATAAACGATGTTTATAAATTAAATAAAATAGAAAATTGAAGTAAATTTATAAACGGTGTTTATAAATAAACGGGAATGATTTTCATTGGAAAATCATGGAACTAAAGTGAATTTATAAACGATGTTTATAAATGGAATAGTGTTGGGAATTGAAATGAATTTATGAATGGTGTTTATAAATATAATGAATTAATTATCAAGAGATAATTTGAATATTTAAATTCAAATATGAATTTAAAAAAAGAATTTGAAATCATTTGAAAGGGAACGGTTTTTATTCCGTAATTCGGAATATTAAAGGAATGGAGTTTCAAATAGAAAATTGAAATGGAAACTTGTTTATTATATAAAACAAGGAAGTAAAATTTGTATTACAAATTAAGTGAGATCATTATCATTTGGATAATTTAAATTCAGTTATGAATTTAAAAGTGAATTGGGAAGTGAATGAAATAGAACGATTGATTATATTTCGGAATTCGGAATATAAGTTGAATTGAGGAAAATCCAACGGATTATAATTGGAATTTGATTTCATCGAATTTTATAAACTACTTTATTTCTAATGGAATTAGAAAATAGTAACAGAAATGGAGTTGTAATTGAATTGATAACTGAGTAATGAAAAATCGACAATTAGAGATAATCGAAAATATCAAGTTGGGTTTTAAAACTGGATTTAATATATATTAAAAATATATTAGAATGGAGTTGAAGTTTATTATAAATGAAGTTTAAACGTTTATATTTAAATATAATTAAAACGAACTCGCCATAGCGCGACAGTTCGTGAATTGGCATTTCGAACTTCAATTGAGTATATAGAACTCAATTTAAGTCGGAATTCTTTGAAATAAGAATTGTCAGGACCGATTTGATAATAGCTTTCTAATGGAAGAGAAAAATCTGGATTTCGTCTTATAGATTTTGAGTTATGTCAAAATCAAATTTTCCAGAAAAATAGTGTCATAACCATTATAAAACCATAACGGTTTATTTAAATAAATATAAGAATTTTAACTAAATAAAATCCGAAAGTTCATTAGAAAAATCCAGACTTGAGATATAAAATAAATATGGACTCAAGTGGAGTAAGTGTAAGTGAACTGATTTAAAACAAAATCAGATATTTTTATTAACTAAGTTAAAGGATAACTAGATAATCAAATTTTGAATCAAGTTGACATTGGATAAGTATATTAAACTTGTGAATTTATATTCGAATTCGAATATGAAACCTGAGTCGAAAATGGAATTTGATTGGTAAGTAAGTTAAAAATATGTGAACATGTTATGTTCGAAATAAAAGTGCAATAGGCAAAAGAGTTAATTAGAGAATTGAGTTAAAATGACCAGATTTAATTAGAATAAATTGGGAATGGATGTATATGGGTTAGACAGGTATGTGATGAAGTGTATGAAGGTTATAATTCATGTGCTCGACAATAAGGTACACGTTTAAATTCCATATGAGTTTTTATGCGCCAAATAGGCAAGTCACTTGGCTTTTTGATTTTCTTTTTAAATGGAAAGGGCATAGAGAGGCGAGTTGAGGTTTGAACTATCGACCGGTACAAAGGAGGTTATGGCGAAATTTTCTGGAAATTTAAGGAGTTAGAATATTTTTAAGAAGATTTGATAATTAGAAATTGGTATATATAGAATCCGGTAAGGAAACGAACTTAAAAATAGAATATTATAAACAAAAAGGAAATCGAAAATTTGGTAATAGAAAGAGAAATATATATATATATATATATATGTTTTAAAAATGAATAAGTGGTTTTTGTGGTGTTGATAATTTGAGATAAGTGGTTTTGTCTGTTTTGAAGTTAATGATGTTTTAAGTCAAGGCCTGAGAGGTAATTATACCCTAACTTGATTGATTTCAGTATTAACTAATAAATGGTAAGATTTAGTCTCGAAGATAAATGTTGAAGAGTTTAGTTGAATGCAGTATTTTGGGTTATTATAACGATGTTTTACACAACATTCGTTTTAACCCAAGTAAGTGGAATTTTGGAAATATATCATAGATTTTCCTAAGTATAAAAATAACCGAGTTCGGGAAAGTGATAAGTAATTGGAATATTTTCCAGTTATAAATAGAAGGTATTTTCTAAGTATAGAAAATAAAAGAAGGTGATATATGGAAATGTTTTCCAAATAGTGTAAGAGGCCAAGAGGATTATCGAAAATACCGTGTCAACGAATATTGATAAGGAAATGGAGAAATGTTTTAAATTAATGAAATATTAATTAAAAGGCCCAGTGATTTGTTTGATGCTTTGAATGGATGTTTGTTTTTCTTCGATAAGTTAAATAACCGACTATCGAAGTGTTTGCCAATATCATTGTCAATATGGAGAGACCGGTTGGATTATTATCCGAGAACCACTCCATATTGGCAGTAGCGTTGCGAATCAGATTATATGAAGATAATCGAAGATGAAGTAAAGTGCAAGGACTTTTTCTATTAATAGAAATTGTGCCTTCGATTTCGTTCAGTCTCAGAACGGAGTGTATGGACGAGTGTCTGACAGAGTATTTCCAATGATCGCATATGCTGTTCTGTATAGATATATTTATGGTAGTGGAGAATTTATTCTGTTAGCATTATATCCAGAATATATTTGTGCAAATCAATTAATGATTAATGGATCTGACAATGTGGCATTCAAAGTGATTGTGTTATCAATGAATGATAAGTAATCGTAGCCTCAGGCCTCAACAACCGAGAAATGACACAAATCAGGCAGGCAGCATGGTTATGTGGGTAGCTCCCATTAGGGTGTATTATCACCTATCTAGAGAAATTCATTTAATTCCTTATTCTATTCGATGCTGTCCTATTCGGGAAAACGGTTGCTGATCCCAACCGTTGGTGATATACATTTGATACACTCAAGCGAAATGAGTGGTCGGTTATGTGTGGCTGGGTTACAAGATGTTCTTGTTGAGCCCAATGTATTCTCCTCTAGAGATACACTATCGGAAGGTGGTTCCAAACCTTTTCATAGTTGGAAATTCATTACCCAATAAGTGCCCGCAGTTTTGATTGTATATTTTGTATGTGGAGCGTGAGATGAAAGCGTTCCACTAGATTTCTATTTATTCGATTTAGACACTTTTATAATATAAAGTGTTTTGATATAAAGATTATCTTTTCTTTCAAAAGGATTTTGAAAGTTAAATCAAGTGTTTTGGATTCTCATAAGGGAAAACCCATTCCGTGTTATACGGCGTGGTCTTATGAGATATCGTTTATTTTCTCAAACTATTTTAAATTATTTACTCATACCAGTCCCATGACTGACCTAGAGTTTATTTTGTTTTGTTTTACCTAAACTCTTGGGTGCCCAAATTTGTACGGGTAGTCAAGTAGCTCAGGATTTTACAGTTCTATCTAAAGGAGCTTGGAGTAGGAGGCTTCAGTGTTAGTAGATGTATAGTGTTTTTATTTCCGCTGTGTTGTAAGTGTTGTACTCTGATAATTGCATGTTATACAGTTAAAATTTTGTATTTCAAAATTTATGATATATTATATTTTATTGCGCTACGATGTGAGATTCTGTATTGTTATTTCTGTTCTTCTTCTACTTTTTCTTCTAAAAAAAATGGTTCGTATTTCTGTGATATTTGGGTTGGACGTGTGATGTATGTAGTCAGCTCAGATAGTATGGATTTGCGGGCCATTACATTTTGGCAATTGGTAACTTGTGAATCAGACAATTAGGGTAATGAAATAAAAGTTTCCACATTGTTCAACAAACTTACCATTGTTGTCAAAACAAATTTCTCCAACAGATATAACTTTATTGTCTTCGTCCATATGCGCTTCTTCTTCTTCTAATGGATTATGAACAAGATTGTTAGATGAGTCATCTTCAATCACGATTAGGTTCGAATGATTACCCATTAGAAATTTTTGCAAACTTCAAAGAATCTTGCATTGTTTCACTTGTTCCTTAGCCATCCTTACTTTCATGACTTGTATTTCATTCATCATATGCAGAAGGGAAGGAAATGTTATGTTTCAATTTAAATTTGAAGAGGATGCATTTAATTTATGATTTAATAAGTTTATCACAAAGATAAATGAAGTGAAAAATAGAATAATTCGAAATATTAAGAATATATAACTACCATATTTAATTTTAGAGGAAAATCAAAATTTCAGTTTATACCGTTGTATGTCGACATAGGGATAGGGGCATGTCGACATCATAATGATTTTTTTCTCTGATTAAATATTTATGTTACTATATCTATATTCTATGTCTAAGTTATAGAGAAAGTACCTAATTCTCTTCTAAGTTTAGAAAAGGCTGACTGATTCAAAGGTTTAGTTAGAATATCATCTATTTGATGTTCAATGTTAAAAAATTCAAGTGAAATGATCTCTTTATTTAAATTATCTTCGAGAAAATGACATCTGATATCGACGTTTTTGGTTCTATCACGATAAGTATGATTTTTGGATAAATTTATTGCACTTGTATTGTCACAATATATTGGTGATTTTAATATATTTATTCCGAAGTCCTTTAGAGTATGTTGCATATAGATAACTTGAGAACAAACTAAAGTATATTATGCTTCAGTTATTGATAGAATTTTTTTTTTTTTTTTTGCTTTTTACTAACCTAAGATTGTCCTAAAAAGTGATGAGCTCCACTTGTACTTTCTTGGTCTAATTTACAACCAGTATAGTCAGCATCACAATATGAGATTAAATCTAATGTTTCATTTTCAGAATAAATTAGGCCATAGTCTAAATAAAATGTGTATAACTTATCTTAGAATATGTTTAACAGCTTTTAAATGAGTTTCTTTGGGTTGAGATTGGTATGTTGCATATAGATAGACACTATGCTTAATATCAGATCGACTCACTATTATATAGAGTAGCGATCCAATCATTCCTCTATATAATTTTTGATCAACATCTTCTAACTTATCTTCTTTATTTAAGGCTTCATTGGTTGTCAGGGAGTGGGTTTTTCACTCGCAGTGGTTATACCAAACTTACTAATTAGATCCATAGCATATTTTTCTTGACTAAAGAAAATTCCACTATCTAATTGTTTTATTTGCAAACCAAAAAAGAAAGTAAATTCACCCATATGACACATCTCAAACTCTTTTTCATCATCTCAAATAATTCTTTGTTCATTTCATTGTTTGTTGATTCCAAAATTATATCATCCACGTATTTTTGTACTAATTGAATATCATTTTTTTTCTTTTAATAAAAAGAGTATTATCTACTTTACCAATTTCAAAATTTGATCTTAAGAAGTAATATTTTAGTCTGTCATACTACGCTCTAGGGGCTTGATTCTGATTCAGGCCATATAAATCTTCCTTAAATCTATAAACACAATCTGGAAAATTTTAATTTTAAAAAAGTGGGGGTCGTTCAACATAAACATATTCTTTAACAGAACCATTTTAAAATGTACTTTTGACATCCATTTGAAATAGTTTAAAATTGTTATGGTTTGAGAAAGCAGGTAGAATTCTAATGGTTTCTAATCTTGCTATGGGTGCAAAAGTTTCATTATTGTCTATTCCTTTTTCTTGATAATAACCTTGTGCAACTAACCAAGATTTATTTCTTACAACCTCATCTTGTTCATTTATTTTATTTATATAAACTCATTTGGTTCCATTTATGGTTTTGACCTGGGGTCTAGGAACAAGTTCTCATTTCTATTGAATTGATTTAGTTCTTCTTGCATGGCAAGAAAAAAATGAAACATCAGATGATGCTTACTTTGGATTTTTAGGTCCAATAATTTATATAAAAGCCACATTACTCATGTTGTTTAATTGATTTTTTTTAATAACTACAGATTCAATATTTCCTAGTATATTTTCCACACGGTGATCCTTTTATTAGGATGAACTTTTTAGCAGTTTGATTCATTATTTATGATATCAAAATCATCTTCATCATTTATTTGAACAAAATATTTGAAATTTTCATCAAAAGATACATGTAATGTACTTCCATTAGAATATCAGATAAAGATTCCTTTGTCAAACTTAAGATCGAATTTATCCAAATTGTCCTTTGTATTTATGTAACGGCTGGAAATTTCCGACTCCTCGAGAGTCGGAAATTCCGAGATGTTAGTGAAAGAATTTAGAAGGTGAGAAAGAAAAGATAGAACTAATAGAATAGAAGAAGAAGAAGAACATCAGAATCATCAGAGTAACACGAATCTCACAGCGGAACGAATAACATATAATATATAACATAACTTTGAAGTAAACAGTTATACATATACAATAGCACTTATCAGAGTACAACACTTACAACACGGCGGAAATAACTATAGCTATAAAATCTTGCAGCCTCCTGCTCCAAGTTCTCCAAGTATATCTGTAAATCCCGACTACTTGACTGCCCGTACAAATTTAGGCACCCAAGAGTTTAGGGAAAACAACAAAGTAAACTCCGGGTCAGTCATGGGACTGGTATGAGTAAAACAGTTTAAAACAATTGAACAGGTATATGATATCTCATAAGACCACGCCGTGAATACGGAACGGGTTTTTCCTTATGAGTATCTAAACAACTTTGACAAGCAATATCATTGTGATATTATAATAATGTCTAAGTACAAATAGGTATCAATCTAGCAGAAACGCTTGCATCTCACGTTCTACATACATAGTATAAAATCATAAACCTCAGGGCTCTTATCGGAGAATGGATTCCAACAGACAAGGTATGGGAGCACCTTCTGAATAGTGTACTCTAGAGGTGATACACTCAGGGTTCAACAAGAACGTCTTGCAACCCGGCCACACATGACCGCTCACTCATTTAGCTTGAGTGTCGCGAATATATTGCCACCACGGTTATAGGCCATCAAACCGTCATCCGAAGATACAGAATCAAAAAGAAGTATAAATATGAATATTTTCTAGATCGGTGACAATACACCCTGCTTGGGGATGACCCAACTAGCCATGCTGCCTAGCCCAACTTTTGTTACTTCCCGGTGTGAGGCTAGAAGCTACGTCTATCTTCAGAACATCTGATCACCATTCACTTTGAATGCCACATCGTCATACCCGCCAAATCACAAATTGACTTATACAAAAATAACACGGGTATATAGCTAAGAGAAACGAATTACTCCGCCACCAAACGTGAATACGTTTGAACAGATCAACTTACGCGATCCATTGGATATACTCTGTCAGACCTTCTTCCATATACGTTGTCCTGGGACTGGACAAACCGAAGACACTATTCAGTATATCCATCTTAGTCACTGTTATCTAAGATTTATACAACAGCCCTTGCACTTTACTCCGTCTTCAATTTATCTTTGGCATATATTGCTCGCAACGCTTATGCCAATACAGAGTGGTTCTTTGGATAATAATCCAACCGGTCTCTCCATATTAACAACGTTAAAATGGTAAAAACTTTGATAGTCTGTGATTCAACTATCAAATTAAAACATGTCGGTGTACAAACAACGATCCTATTTCCAAATGGAAATTCGATCGATCAATCATCATATGTTCATATTTCCTTATTTCATATATTTAGAAAATATATGTTATTAATCATTGGAAAACATTTCCATAGCTTATTTTCACATCACTATTGTTTCGCAACTATCAGTCCCTAACTGTAACTAGTATGAGAACAATTCTCTAAGTATCAATACGGAAGGTCGAAACCAACATCAGATCGTCACTTAGAAAACCGTTCAACTTACCCACTCCAGTCAGTTTCTGAATTTGCTTAACTCTATTTCTTAAATTCTTATCATGAAAACATTTCATTTTCTATGTTTAGAAAACATATCGGACTATATTTGGAAAACGTTTCCAAAACTCATTTATGGATTTCCAATGAACGTTGTATAAAACATCGTTTCGCTTAATCCATTTATCGCTTATTCCTTAGCTTTATTCCTAATCAACTTTTTAGATCGAACCACAACTATTCCTTTGTCAATTCTGAAGTCAATCAAGTTGGGGTATAGTTACCTCTCAGACCTTAATTGAACAACGTCCTTTACTGTGAAATAGATGAAGTTCGTCACTCACTTTTTCCAATCATCTGTTTACGCAAATTCTCGGATTCAGGTTACGAATCCACTTCTTATATGACAGTGTTTGATTATAACTGTAACGTTATAATTCCTACTTCTGCAATATCTAACCTAAATTATAACTTTATCTCCTAACTCGAATAATTTAACAGACACCTAATTTCTAAATCAATAACTAAATCTTGATTTAAACCATGGAAAGTAAATAGTACTTTCCCGAATTCGCTATAATCGAATTCGACGTATAACTCTCTTTCGAGTAATCTCTATTCGATTAACTCTCCCTTTTTAATAACTAATATTCGATAAACTCTATTTCGATTAACTCCTATCGAATAACTAATATTCGAATAACTCTTCTTGGTTGGCTCTATTTCATTAGTTCTTATCAAATAACAAATATTCGATTTTCTCAAATGTGTCAATTCTTATCGAATAACTAACATCCGATTAACTTAAATGGATTTACTCTTATCGAATAACTTATTCGATTAAATTAACTTGATTTTCTTAACTCGATTATCTCAACTCGATTCCTTAACTCGATAAATCTTAACTTGATATCTTAACTTAACCCAAAACGATTAACTCAACTCTAATCGATTACACTATTTGATAAATTATATTCACTTCTATCCTATCGAATAAACTATATTCGATATCTCCTCCAACACTATTCGAATGAACTATATTCGATTAACTTCTCTAACTCTATTCGAATAAATTATATTCGATTAACTCTTTTAACTTTACTCGAATAACTATATTCGATTAACACTTTCTTTCGAATAACTATATTCGATTAACTCTTCGACTAACTCCTTTGGATTAACTAACTTCGAATAACTCCTTTGGATTACTAACTTCGAATAACTCCTTTGGATTAACTAACTTCGAATAACCAATATTCGATAACTACTCTTCGAATAAACAATATTCGATAACTCCTCTCAAATGAATAACATTTGATTTCTCCACTCGAATAAACTATATTCGATTACTCTTCCCTCGAATACTCTATATTCGATAACTCTACTTCGAATAAGTGATATTCGGCAACTCTACTCGATTAACTCCACTTGGATAACTCTAACTGGTCAACTCTAACTGGTCAACTTTAACTGGTCAACTTTAACTGGTCAACTCTAACTGTTTATCTTTAACTGGTAAATTTTAACTAGTTAACTCAAATGGTTTAACCTAACTGGTTAACTCAAATGGTTTAACCTAACTTGATTTACTTGTCTCGATTAACTGAACTAATCCACTTAGTTTAACTTAGTTAATTCACTTTGATTAACTCTAACCGATTTACTTAGTTTAACTCAGCTAATTCACTTTGATTAACCCAACTAATTTACTTCGATTAACCAATTAGTTTAACTTGACTAATTCACTTAGTTTGACGCAACTAATCCACTTCGATTTACAAATTAGTTTAACTTAACTAAGTCACTTAGTTTGACGCCACTAATTCACTTTGATTTACCAATTAGTTTAACTTAACTAATTCACTTCGATTAACTGCTTAGTTTATCTTAACTAATTTACTTTGGTTAACTTAACCAATTACTTTGATTAACTCGACTAACTTGCTTTGGTTAACCTAACAAATTAATTTGTTTAACTCTATTAACTTGCTTTGGTTATCCTAACCAATTACTTTGTTTAATCCTTTTATCACACTCTGGTTATAATTCCTACTTCTACAATATCTCCTTAAAATCCATATCGTGTTATACTTGTGTGCGAAGCACGTGTTTAAATCTATCCTTGTATAATTCTATTTATTTTCCGAACAAGTGTTCCTTTATTTATTCCCTAAATAAATATTTCTTTATTCCATTTATTTATAATCTAAATAAATGTTCCCTTTATTTATTTCATAAATAAATAAATGTTTTCATTTTATAAAATCCTATCGATTTTATAAATAAGATTTATTTTCAATATAAACATTGAAAATTCCCTTTTTACATTCTAGTATCACCTACGGTGTTTAACGTGTCATATAACAATGATCGGTATCATTCAAACATATGAAATCAATAACAGATTTCATAACACATCATATATCACAATATATGAAAAACGGTAAAATAAATGTTGAGGAATCCAGTCGGATTCCTCTAACCTGTTTCCCTGCATCCACAGATGTTAAACAAACCCAGTATAGTATTCTGATAAACAGAATCAACATATAACTATTTGACGGTTTATATATATATATATACATACGTAAATATATATATAAAATCTCTACTAACTGACTAGCAGTTCAAGCAAACAATCAACACACAGTCGAACATACAATATTTTAATAGTTCTAAGAATACAATGTGAAAATAAAACTGTTTAGAGTTTGTGAGATTTACTCACATTGGCGCGTTAACCGTTAAATAACGGTTTGCATTATTTGATTCAGTCGGACAATTCATTTCTCCATAAATTGTAACGAGCTCGGATTCACTCCCAGTCAGCTTCATTGTGAAGCTCTCGTCCCTACGATCCTGTCGGATCTTGTTTCACTGAATTCCGTCTACGTATGACCAAGTTATAGCATTACGAAGTTTGAAAATTTTTAAATAAATAAAACTTGAAATTCTAAATTTACTTTGGGCTTTAACTCTTGAATCTTGGCCCATCTCCATCTGGTGAACCCAAAACCCGCACGTCCCTCTTCTTCCTCACTGTATCCCACGCCACTCAGTAAACACCCGCAAGCAACGTTCTCCCCCCCACAAACATTGCATAGTATTTCGTCCATTACAGTCCGCCATTTCCGCTCTGCTCTTCCCATTTGTCCATCTTCCAATGAACACGCAAGCTACTCTCCTTCTGCCATACATACACATGCAGGGCACCACCTTTTAGTCACGTACAAACCTTCACAGCTCCACTATTCTTTCTCCCTTCTAAAATGCATGCGCACCTTCATTTTCACCACCGAACAAAGTTGGTCCCAAACCAACCCAAAGCTTCACCGCAACAACCACTCTCCACCACACGTTCGAATGCCGCCGACCCCACCAGAGACCTCGTCAGCCCTTTCTCCTTCACAGCCCATCACACAGCAGCCCAACGTGTTCAACCCCCCTTTGCTAGTTCAACGTGAAGACCAGCTCACGTTTCCCTCAATCCCACTTCAATAGACCCGCACGTCTACCTCCAAACCAACCCGCAACCCCCCTGAAGCTCCAGAATGTCCACAACGCATCATTCTCCTTTTGCTCGCCTTGGCCTCGCGAACCTCACGCCGACAGCAGTTTCACCGAGCCTCGGATCTTCGACCAACCGCCTTGCGATTTGTCTATGTCTCTCGTATTGGTTTTTCTCAGGGTTTTAGTTTTGCGGAAATGTTTTAGTGGCGGCTACGTTTATTTGAGCGAAGCGAGATTATATTTAGGGTTAAGGTGTAAAAAGGGGTATTTATAGCGTTTTGTTGGAATTTTCTTTGTGGATTTGTTGAAGACCACGAATCCTGTGTTGAGGCCAAACAAAACTGGCGGTTGAGAAAAGGATGCGTGTCTTTGTTTTAGTCTTTAGAAAACTTAGGATATTTTTCCCTTTTATTTAGTAAAGCTATGAACTTCGCTTTACTCCACTCCGCTTACGTACGGGAAGCTACGGACAGAAATAAATATACCATTGTAATCAGCGAGGTGTCAGGATTCCAAAAATATAATAATACCAGTAGTTTGACTCATACTGTGAAACCTCAAAATGTTGATTAAGGGTGCAAAATACTTCAAATCAAAAGTCGCATATTTAATTAATTAAAAATTACCATAAAATTCTAAAAATTAAATTAACTCTACGCCTCAAAAGAACCACGTCTAAATTCAAACCCAATCTCTAGTTATGTTGAATAAACCGGTACGGTCGATAAACGATTCTATAGCGACTATTCTAAAATTTGATTTGGACATATCTCAAAATCTACACGACGAAATCCTGATTTTTCTCTTCCGCTAGAAAGATATACTCCACCAGCTCCACTCGTTTCTTGTTTCACAGAAATCCGGCTTAAAATGAATCATGTACATTCAGTTGAAGTTCAAATCGCCAAATTGCGAACTGCCGTGACGTTTCAGGTTCGTTTTAATTATAATTATAAATTATAAGTTCGAACGTTTTGCTTTAAGTTATCGATATCGCCAAATCGATACATAAATAATTAAATAAATTAATTATTCGACAGCTAACAAAACGCGCCATTACAGACTTCCCCCCTTAAAATAATTTCGTCCTCGAAATTGCCAAGCTAGGAAAATGCTACCAACTTTACTAACTAGATTCAAATATCTTTTAGTTTACTTCTCAACTCCAGTTTCAACTGAACCATTTAATTTTCAATTAAATTATTAATTCATTCTGGCTAACTGAATTTCCATAAATCATGAGAATGTTCTAACGCCTGGAATTTTCGAAAAATTTCGCCATAACCTCCTTTGTATTGGTCAATATGACAAACCACCCCTCGTCTCTCTAGGCCTTCTCCAACCCAAAAGGAAATCAAAATAGCGAAGCGGCTTGCAAATTCGGCTCATAAAATCCAAACTCATATATGATATAAACTTGTACCTTTTTGTCGGTCGTATCATTGTATCCTTTTGATCTGTTATCACTTCAACATATACCAATTTTATCCATTCCAATTGATCTCCAATCAGTTCATATCCTCAAATCCAAATCGCATTTCATTCGAACTCTAATATCAAATTCCAAATTATTGACTTATCAATTTGGTTCCATTCTAGATTATCTCTAATCCAATTCAATTTTATTTAACTCGGTTCAAGTTAAATTTCAATTTATTTTTACCATCTCATTTTATTTAACTTCATTAGTTAAATTTTAATTCCAGAACTTAAGTTCCTGGGTTTCTTTCAAATCAATTTGAAATCATAATGCCAATTCAAAACCTTTGAATTTCTAAACAACTTGTTTTCTCAAAACAATTCAAAAACAAAACCTTTGGTAGTAATCCGTCACTTAGAACTCGAAAATGAACACTGATGATGTCTAGATTCATCATCAGAATCTATTTTCCAGCTATCGAAGTGAGTTCAATACTATATTGTTTTAAATTTGAAAAACATTTTCAAATCTCCCAGGAACTTAAAATTTCCTTATTTTAATTCCAAATTCTGATTTAAATTCATATTTAATTCAAACTATTTCATATATTACATTCATATGAATTCTGATTGGTCATTTATAACCATTTCACCCTTTTATAATCTTATTCGATTATAATAACAACCAACACAATCAATATACTATACTAATTTCAAGATATATATTTCTTCTATAAACAAATATATTTTGGGAAAAATTATTTCATTTACCCTCTTTCAAAACATACCATGACAGTTCATCTTATTCGAGTGTTTAGTAACCCTTATCGATACAGTGGATCAAAACTGATCGACCAGAATTCATAAGCCACTCAGCCAATGAGTCTCCACAATATAAAACCATTTTATATTGAGTAACAATTACGCGCTCATATATATACACTCAAACTCAATCTAGGATATTACTAATCCCATCTCTATCGAGTTATGCCACAGAGCCAAGGTAATCCCTTAACTTAAGCTCTGATACCAACTGTAACGACTGGAAATTTCCGACTCCTCGAGAGTCGGAAATTCCGAGACGTTAGTGAAAGAATTTAGAAGGTGAGAAAGAAAAGATAGAACTAATAGAATAGAAGAAGAAGAAGAAGAACATCAGAATCATCAGAGTAACACGAATCTCACAGCGGAACGAATAACATATAATATATAACATAACTTTGAAGTAAACAGTTATACATATACAATAGCACTTATCAGAGTACAACACTTACAACACGGCGGAAATAACTATAGCTATAAAATCTTGCAGCCTCCTGCTCCAAGTTCTCCAAGTATATCTGTAAATCCCGACTACTTGACTGCCCGTACAAATTTAGGCACCCAAGAGTTTAGGGAAAACAACAAAGTAAACTCCGGGTCAGTCATGGGACTGGTATGAGTAAAACAGTTTAAAACAATTGAACAGGTATATGATATCTCATAAGACCACGCCGTGAATACGGAACGGGTTTTTCCTTATGAGTATCTAAACAACTTTGACAAGCAATATCATTGTGATATTATAATAATGTCTAAGTACAAATAGGTATCAATCTAGCAGAAACGCTTGCATCTCACGTTCTACATACATAGTATAAAATCATAAACCTCAGGGCTCTTATCGGAGAATGGATTCCAACAGACAAGGTATGGGAGCACCTTCTGAATAGTGTACTCTAGAGGTGATACACTCAGGGTTCAACAAGAACGTCTTGCAACCCGGCCACACATGACCGCTCACTCATTTAGCTTGAGTGTCGCGAATATATTGCCACCACGGTTATAGGCCATCAAACCGTCATCCGAAGATACAGAATCAAAAAGAAGTATAAATATGAATATTTTCTAGATCGGTGACAATACACCCTGCTTGGGGATGACCCAACTAGCCATGCTGCCTAGCCCAACTTTTGTTACTTCCCGGTGTGAGGCTAGAAGCTACGTCTATCTTCAGAACATCTGATCACCATTCACTTTGAATGCCACATCGTCATACCCGCCAAATCACAAATTGACTTATACAAAAATAACACGGGTATATAGCTAAGAGAAACGAATTCCTCCGCCACCAAACGTGAATACGTTTGAACAGATCAACTTACGCGATCCATTGGATATACTCTGTCAGACCTTCTTCCATATACGTTGTCCTGGGACTGGACAAACCGAAGACACTATTCAGTATATCCATCTTAGTCACTGTTATCTAAGATTTATACAACAGCCCTTGCACTTTACTCCGTCTTCAATTTATCTTTGGCATATATTGCTCGCAACGCTTATGCCAATACAGAGTGGTTCTTTGGATAATAATCCAACCGGTCTCTCCATATTAACAACGTTAAAATGGTAAAAACTTTGATAGTCTGTGATTCAACTATCAAATTAAAACATGTCGGTGTACAAACAACGATCCTATTTCCAAATGGAAATTCGATCGATCAATCATCATATGTTCATATTTCCTTATTTCATATATTTAGAAAATATATGTTATTAATCATTGGAAAACATTTCCATAGCTTATTTTCACATCACTATTGTTTCGCAACTATCAGTCCCTAACTGTAACTAGTATGAGAACAATTCTCTAAGTATCAATACGGAAGGTCGAAACCAACATCAGATCGTCACTTAGAAAACCGTTCAACTTACCCTCTCCAGTCAGTTTCTGAATTTGCTTAACTCTATTTCTTAAATTCTTATCATGAAAACATTTCATTTTCTATGTTTAGAAAACATATCTGACTATATTTGGAAAACGTTTCCAAAACTCATTTACGGATTTCCAATGAACGTTGTATAAAACATCGTTTCGCTTAATCCATTTATCGCTTATTCCTTAGCTTTATTCCTAATCAACTTTTTAGATCGAACCACAACTATTCCTTTGTCAATTCTGAAGTCAATCAAGTTGGGGTATAGTTACCTCTCAGACCTTAATTGAACAACGTCCTTTACTGTGAAATAGATGAAGTTCATCACTCACTTTTTCCAATCATCTGTTTATGCAAATTCTCGGATTCAGGTTACGAATCCACTTCTTATATGACAGTGTTTGATTATAACTATAACGTTATAATTCCTACTTCTGCAATATCTAACCTAAATTATAACTTTATCTCCTAACTCGAATAATTTAACAGACACCTAATTTCTAAATCAATAACTAAATCTTGATTTAAACCCTGGAAAGTAAATAGTACTTTCCCGAATTCGCTATAATCGAATTCGACGTATAACTCTCTTTCGAGTAATCTCTATTCGATTAACTCTCCCTTTTTAATAACTGATATTCGATAAAATCTATTTCGATTAACTCCTATCGAATAACTAATATTCGAATAACTCTTCTTGGTTGGCTCTATTTCATTAGTTCTTATCAAATAACAAATATTCGATTTTCTCAAATGTGTCAATTCTTATCGAATAACTAACATCCGATTAACTTAAATGGATTTACTCTTATCGAATAACTTATTCGATTAAATTAACTTGATTTTCTTAACTCGATTATCTCAACTCGATTCCTTAACTCGATTACTTAACTCGATAAATCTTAACTTGATATCTTAACTTAACCCAAAACGATTAACTCAACTCTAATCGATTACACTATTTGATAAATTATATTCACTTCTATCCTATCGAATAAACTATATTCGATATCTCCTCCAACACTATTCGAATGAACTATATTCGATTAACTTCTCTAACTCTATTCGAATAAATTATATTCGATTAACTCTTTTAACTTTACTCGAATAACTATATTCGATTAACACTTTCTTTCGAATAACTATATTCGATTAACTCTTCGACTAACTCCTTTGGATTAACTAACTTCGAATAACTCCTTTGGATTACTAACTTCGAATAACTCCTTTGGATTAACTAACTTCGAATAACCAATATTCGATAACTACTCTTCGAATAAACAATATTCGATAACTCCTCTCAAATGAATAACATTTGATTTCTCCACTCGAATAAACTATATTCGATTACTCTTCCCTCGAATACTCTATATTCGATAACTCTACTTCGAATAAGTGATATTCGGCAGCTCTACTCGATTAACTCCACTTGGATAACTCTAACTGGTCAACTCTAACTGGTCAACTTTAACTGGTCAACTTTAACTGGTCAACTCTAACTGTTTATCTTTAACTGGTAAATTTTAACTGGTTAACTCAAATGGTTTAACCTAACTGGTTAACTCAAATGGTTTAACCTAACTTGATTTACTTGTCTCGATTAACTGAACTAATCCACTTAGTTTAACTTAGTTAATTCACTTTGATTAACTCTAACCGATTTACTTAGTTTAACTCAGCTAATTCACTTTGATTAACCCAACTAATTTACTTCGATTAACCAATTAGTTTAACTTGACTAATTCACTTAGTTTGACGCAACTAATCCACTTCGATTTACAAATTAGTTTAACTTAACTAAGTCAACGCCACTAATTCACTTTGATTTACCAATTAGTTTAACTTAACTAATTCACTTCGATTAACCGCTTAGTTTATCTTAACTAATTTACTTTGGTTAACTTAACCAATTACTTTGATTAACTCGACTAACTTGCTTTGGTTAACCTAACAAATTACTTTGTTTAACTCTATTAACTTGCTTTGGTTATCCTAACCAATTACTTTGTTTAATCCTTTTATCACACTCTGGTTATAATTCCTACTTCTACAATATCTCCTTAAAATCCATATCGTGTTATACTTGTGTGCGAAGCACGTGTTTAAATCTATCCTTGTATAATTCTATTTATTTTCCGAACAAGTGTTCCTTTATTTATTCCCTAAATAAATATTCCTTTATTCCATTTATTTATAATCTAAATAAATGTTCCCTTTATTTATTTCCTAAATAAATAAATGTTTTCATTTTATAAAATCCTATCGATTTTATAAATAAGATTTATTTTCAATTTAAACATTGAAAATTCCCTTTTTACATTCTAGTATCACCTACGGTGTTTAACGTGTCATATAACAATGATCGGTATCATTCAAACATATGAAATCAATAACAGATTTCATAACACATCATATATCACAATATATGAAAAACGGTAAAATAAATGTTGAGGAATCCAGTCGGATTCCTCCAACCTGTTTCCCTGCATCCACAGATGTTAAACAAACCCAGTATAGTATTCTGATAAACAGAATCAACATATAACTATTTGACGGTTTATATATATATATACATACGTAAATATATATATAAAATCTCTACTAACTGACTAGCAGTTCAAGCAAACAATCAACACACAGTCGAACAGACAATATTTTAATAGTTCTAAGAATACAATGTGAAAATAAAACTGTTTAGAGTTTGTGAGATTTACTCACATTGGCGCGTTAACCGTTAAATAACGGTTTGCGTTATTTGATTCAGTCGGACAATTCATTTCTCCATAAATTGTAACGAGCTCGGATTCACTCCCAGTCAGCTTCATTGTGAAGCTCTCGTCCCTACGATCCTGTCGGATCTTGTTTCACTGAATTCCGTCTACGTATGACCAAGTTATAACATTACGAAGTTTGAACATTTTTAAATAAATAAAACTTGAAATTCTAAATTTACTTTGGGCTTTAACTCTTGAATCTTGGCCCATCTCCATCTGGTGAACCCAAAACCCGCACGTCCCTCTTCTTCCTCACTGTATCCCACGCCACTCAGTAAACACCCGCAAGCAACGTTCTCCCCCCCCACAAACATTGCATAGTATTTCGTCCATTACAGTCCGCCATTTCCGCTCTGCTCTTCCCATTTGTCCATCTTCCAATGAACACGCAAGCTACTCTCCTTCTGCCATACATACACATGCAGGGCACCACCTTTTAGTCACGTACAAACCTTCACAGCTCCACTATTCTTTCTCCCTTCTAAAATGCATGCGCACCTTCATTTTCACCACCGAACAAAGTTGGTCCCAAACCAACCCAAAGCTTCACCGCAACAACCACTCTCCACCACACGTTCGAATGCCGCCGACCCCACCAGAGACCTCGTCAGCCCTTTCTCCTTCACAGCCCATCACACAGCAGCCCAACGTGTTCAACCCCCCTTTGCTAGTTCAACGTGAAGACCAGCTCACGTTTCCCTCAATCCCACTTCAATAGACCCGCACGTCTACCTCCAAACCAACCCGCAACCCCCCTGAAGCTCCAGAATGTCCACAACGCATCATTCTCCTTTTGCTCGCCTTGGCCTCGCGAACCTCACGCCGACAGCAGTTTCACCGAGCCTCGGATCTTCGACCAACCGCCTTGCGATTTGTCTATGTCTCTCGTATTGGTTTTTCTCAGGGTTTTAGTTTTGCGGAAATGTTTTAGTGGCGGCTACGTTTATTTGAGCGAAGCGAGATTATATTTAGGGTTAAGGTGTAAAAAGGGGTATTTATAGCGTTTTGTTGGAATTTTCTTTGTGGATTTGTTGAAGACCACGAATCCTGTGTTGAGGCCAAACAAAACTGGCGGTTGAGAAAAGGATGCGTGTCTTTGTTTTAGTCTTTAGAAAACTTAGGATATTTTTCCCTTTTATTTAGTAAAGCTATGAACTTCGCTTTACTCCACTCCGCTTACGTACGGGAAGCTACGGACAGAAATAAATATACCATTGTAATCAGCGAGGTGTCAGGATTCCAAAAATATAATAATACCAGTAGTTTGACTCATACTGTGAAACCTCAAAATGTTGATTAAGGGTGCAAAATACTTCAAAACAAAAGTCGCATATTTAATTAATTAAAAATTACCATAAAATTCTAAAAATTAAATTAACTCTACGCCTCAAAAGAACCACGTCTAAATTCAAACCCAATCTCTAGTTATGTTGAATAAACTGGTACGGTCGATAAACGATTCTATAGCGACTATTCTAAAATTTGATTTGGACATATCTCAAAATCTACACGACGAAATCCTGATTTTTCTCTTCCGCTAGAAAGATATACTCCACCAGCTCCACACGTTTCTTGTTTCACAGAAATCCGGCTTAAAATGAATAATGTACATTCAGTTGAAGTTCAAATCGC
Organism: Allium sativum; assembly: GCA_030737875.1. Classification (NCBI taxonomy): domain Eukaryota; kingdom Viridiplantae; phylum Streptophyta; class Magnoliopsida; order Asparagales; family Amaryllidaceae; genus Allium; species Allium sativum. The sequence goes on along the minus strand of CM060922.1, from coordinate 400,477,139 downwards.
CAAATTGCGAACTGCCGTGACGTTTCAGGTTCGTTTTAATTATAATTATAAATTATAAGTTCGAACGTTTTGCTTTAAGTTATCGATATCGCCAAATCGATACATAAATAATTAAATAAATTAATTATTCGACAGCTAACAAAACGCGCCATTACAGACTTCCCCCCTTAAAATAATTTCGTCCTCGAAATTGCCAAGCTAGGAAAATGCTACCAACTTTACTAACTAGATTCAAATATCTTTTAGTTTACTTCTCAACTCCAGTTTCAACTGAACCATTTAATTTTCAATTAAATTATTAATTCATTCTGGCTAACTGAATTTCCATAAATCATGAGAATGTTCTAACGCCTGGAATTTTCGAAAAATTTCGCCATAACCTCCTTTGTATTGGTCAATATGACAAACCACCCCTCGTCTCTCTAGGCCTTCTCCAACCCAAAAGGAAATCAAAATAGCGAAGCGGCTTGCAAATTCGGCTCATAAAATCCAAACTCATATATGATATAAACTTGTACCTTTTTGTCGGTCGTATCATTGTATCCTTTTGATCTGTTATCACTTCAACATATACCAATTTTATCCATTCCAATTGATCTCCAATCAGTTCATATCCTCAAATCCAAATCGCATTTCATTCGAACTCTAATATCAAATTCCAAATTATTGACTTATCAATTTGGTTCCATTCTAGATTATCTCTAATCCAATTCAATTTTATTTAACTCGGTTCAAGTTAAATTTCAATTTATTTTTACCATCTCATTTTATTTAACTTCATTAGTTAAATTTTAATTCCAGAACTTAAGTTCCTGGGTTTCTTTCAAATCAATTTGAAATCATAATGCCAATTCAAAACCTTTGAATTTCTAAACAACTTGTTTTCTCAAAACAATTCAAAAACAAAACCTTTGGTAGTAATCCGTCACTTAGAACTCGAAAATGAACACTGATGATGTCTAGATTCATCATCAGAATCTATTTTCCAGCTATCGAAGTGAGTTCAATACTATATTGTTTTAAATTTGAAAAACATTTTCAAATCTCCCAGGAACTTAAAATTTCCTTATTTTAATTCCAAATTCTGATTTAAATTCATATTTAATTCAAACTATTTCATATATTACATTCATATGAATTCTGATTGGTCATTTATAACCATTTCACCCTTTTATAATCTTATTCGATTATAATAACAACCAACACAATCAATATACTATACTAATTTCAAGATATATATTTCTTCTATAAACAAATATATTTTGGGAAAAATTATTTCATTTACCCTCTTTCAAAACATACCATGACGGTTCATCTTATTCGAGTGTTTAGTAACCCTTATCGATACAGTGGATCAAAACTGATCGACCAGAATTCATAAGCCACTCAGCCAATGAGTCTCCACAATATAAAACCATTTTATATTGAGTAACAATTACGCGCTCATATATATACACTCAAACTCAATCTAGGATATTACTAATCCCATCTCTATCGAGTTATGCCACAGAGCCAAGGTAATCCCTTAACTTAAGCTCTGATACCAACTGTAACGGCTGGAAATTTCCGACTCCTCGAGAGTCGGAAATTCCGAGACGTTAGTGAAAGAATTTAGAAGGTGAGAAAGAAAAGATAGAACTAATAGAATAGAAGAAGAAGAACATCAGAATCATCAGAGTAACACGAATCTCACAGCGGAACGAATAACATATAATATATAACATAACTTTGAAGTAAACAGTTATACATATACAATAGCACTTATCAGAGTACAACACTTACAACACGGCGGAAATAACTATAGCTATAAAATCTTGCAGCCTCCTGCTCCAAGTTCTCCAAGTATATCTGTAAATCCCGACTACTTGACTGCCCGTACAAATTTAGGCACCCAAGAGTTTAGGGAAAACAACAAAGTAAACTCCGGGTCAGTCATGGGACTGGTATGAGTAAAACAGTTTAAAACAATTGAACATGTATATGATATCTCATAAGACCACGCCGTGAATACGGAACGGGTTTTTCCTTATGAGTATCTAAACAACTTTGACAAGCAATATCATTGTGATATTATAATAATGTCTAAGTACAAATAGGTATCAATCTAGCAGAAACGCTTGCATCTCACGTTCTACATACATAGTATAAAATCATAAACATCAGGGCTCTTATCGGAGAATGGATTCCAACAGACAAGGTATGGGAGCACCTTCTGAATAGTGTACTCTAGAGGTGATACACTCAGGGTTCAACAAGAACGTCTTGCAACCCGGCCACACATGACCGCTCACTCATTTAGCTTGAGTGTCGCGAATATATTGCCACCACGGTTATAGGCCATCAAACCGTCATCCGAAGATACAGAATCAAAAAGAAGTATAAATATGAATATTTTCTAGATCGGTGACAATACACCCTGCTTGGGGATGACCCAACTAGCCATGCTGCCTAGCCCAACTTTTGTTACTTCCCGGTGTGAGGCTAGAAGCTACGTCTATCTTCAGAACATCTGATCACCATTCACTTTGAATGCCACATCGTCATACCCGCCAAATCACAAATTGACTTATACAAAAATAACACGGGTATATAGCTAAGAGAAACGAATTCCTCCGCCACCAAACATGAATACGTTTGAATAGATCAACTTACGCGATCCATTGGATATACTCTGTCAGACCTTCTTCCATATACGTTGTCCTGGGACTGGACAAACCGAAGACACTATTCAGTATATCCATCTTAGTCACTGTTATCTAAGATTTATACAACAGCCCTTGCACTTTACTCCGTCTTCAATTTATCTTTGGCATATATTGCTCGCAACGCTTATGCCAATACAGAGTGGTTCTTTGGATAATAATCCAACCGGTCTCTCCATATTAACAACGTTAAAATGGTAAAAACTTTGATAGTCTGTGATTCAACTATCAAATTAAAACATGTCGGTGTACAAACAACGATCCTATTTCCAAATGGAAATTCGATCGATCAATCATCATATGTTCATATTTCCTTATTTCATATATTTAGAAAATATATGTTATTAATCATTGGAAAACATTTCCATAGCTTATTTTCACATCACTATTGTTTCGCAACTATCAGTCCCTAACTGTAACTAGTATGAGAACAATTCTCTAAGTATCAATACGGAAGGTCGAAACCAACATCAGATCGTCACTTAGAAAACCGTTCAACTTACCCTCTCCAGTCAGTTTCTGAATTTGCTTAACTCTATTTCTTAAATTCTTATCATGAAAACATTTCATTTTCTATGTTTAGAAAACATATCTGACTATATTTGGAAAACGTTTCCAAAACTCATTTACGGATTTCCAATAAACGTTGTATAAAACATCGTTTCGCTTAATCCATTTATCGCTTATTCCTTAGCTTTATTCCTAATCAACTTTTTAGATCGAACCACAACTATTCCTTTGTCAATTCTGAAGTCAATCAAGTTGGGGTATAGTTACCTCTCAGACCTTAATTGAACAACGTCCTTTACTGTGAAATAGATGAAGTTCGTCACTCACTTTTTCCAATCATCTGTTTACGCAAATTCTCGGATTCAGGTTACGAATCCACTTCTTATATGACAGTGTTTGATTATAACTATAACGTTATAATTCCTACTTCTGCAATATCTAACCTAAATTATAACTTTATCTCCTAACTCGAATAATTTAACAGACACCTAATTTCTAAATCAATAACTAAATCTTGATTTAAACCCTGGAAAGTAAATAGTACTTTCCCGAATTCGCTATAATCGAATTCGACGTATAACTCTCTTTCGAGTAATCTCTATTCGATTAACTCTCCCTTTTTAATAACTGATATTCGATAAACTCTATTTCGATTAACTCCTATCGAATAACTAATATTCGAATAACTCTTCTTGGTTGGCTCTATTTCATTAGTTCTTATCAAATAACAAATATTCGATTTTCTCAAATGTGTCAATTCTTATCGAATAACTAACATCCGATTAACTTAAATGGATTTACTCTTATCGAATAACTTATTCGATTAAATTAACTTGATTTTCTTAACTCGATTATCTCAACTCGATTCCTTAACTCGATTACTTAACTCGATAAATCTTAACTTGATATCTTAACTTAACCCAAAACGATTAACTCAACTCTAATCGATTACACTATTTGATAAATTATATTCACTTCTATCCTATCGAATAAACTATATTCGATATCTCCTCCAACACTATTCGAATGAACTATATTCGATTAACTTCTCTAACTCTATTCGAATAAATTATATTCGATTAACTCTTTTAACTTTACTCGAATAACTATATTCGATTAACACTTTCTTTCGAATAACTATATTCGATTAACTCTTTGACTAACTCCTTTGGATTAACTAACTTCGAATAACTCCTTTGGATTACTAACTTCGAATAACTCCTTTGGATTAACTAACTTCGAATAACCAATATTCGATAACTACTCTTCGAATAAACAATATTCGATAACTCCTCTCAAATGAATAACATTTGATTTCTCCACTCGAATAAACTATATTCGATTACTCTTCCCTCGAATACTCTATATTCGATAACTCTACTTCGAATAAGTGATATTCGGCAGCTCTACTCGATTAACTCCACTTGGATAACTCTAACTGGTCAACTCTAACTGGTCAACTTTAACTGGTCAACTTTAACTGGTCAACTCTAACTGTTTATCTTTAACTGGTAAATTTTAACTGGTTAACTCAAATGGTTTAACCTAACTGGTTAACTCAAATGGTTTAACCTAACTTGATTTACTTGTCTCGATTAACTGAACTAATCCACTTAGTTTAACTTAGTTAATTCACTTTGATTAACTCTAACCGATTTACTTAGTTTAACTCAGCTAATTCACTTTGATTAACCCAACTAATTTACTTCGATTAACCAATTAGTTTAACTTGACTAATTCACTTAGTTTGACGCAACTAATCCACTTCGATTTACAAATTAGTTTAACTTAACTAAGTCAACGCCACTAATTCACTTTGATTTACCAATTAGTTTAACTTAACTAATTCACTTCGATTAACCGCTTAGTTTATCTTAACTAATTTACTTTGGTTAACTTAACCAATTACTTTGATTAACTCGACTAACTTGCTTTGGTTAACCTAACAAATTACTTTGTTTAACTCTATTAACTTGCTTTGGTTATCCTAACCAATTACTTTGTTTAATCCTTTTATCACACTCTGGTTATAATTCCTACTTCTACAATATCTCCTTAAAATCCATATCGTGTTATAATTGTGTGCGAAGCACGTGTTTAAATCTATCCTTGTATAATTCTATTTATTTTCCGAACAAGTGTTCCTTTATTTATTCCCTAAATAAATATTCCTTTATTCCATTTATTTATAATCTAAATAAATGTTCCCTTTATTTATTTCCTAAATAAATAAATGTTTTCATTTTATAAAATCCTATCGATTTTATAAATAAGATTTATTTTCAATATAAACATTGAAAATTCCCTTTTTACATTCTAGTATCACCTACGGTGTGTAACGTGTCATATAACAATGATCGGTATCATTCAAACATATGAAATCAATAACAGATTTCATAACACATCATATATCACAATATATGAAAAACGGTAAAATAAATGTTGAGGAATCCAGTCGGATTCCTCCAGCCTGTTTCCCTGCATCCACAGATGTTAAACAAACCCAGTATAGTATTCTGATAAACAGAATCAACATATAACTATTTGACAGTTTATATATATATATACATATGTAAATATATATATAAAATCTCTACTAACTGACTAGCAGTTCAAGCAAACAATCAACACACAGTCGAACAGACAATATTTTAACAGTTCTAAGAATACAATGTGAAAATAAAACTATTTAGAGTTTGTGAGATTTACTCACATTGGCGCGTTAACCGTTAAATAACGGTTTGCGTTATTTGATTCAGTCGGACAATTCATTTCTCCATAAATTGTAACGAGCTCGGATTCACTCCCAGTCAGCTTCATTGTGAAGCTCTCGTCCCTACGATCCTGTCGGATCTTGTTTCACTGAATTCCGTCTACGTATGACCAAGTTATAGCATTACGAAGTTTGAACATTTTTAAATAAATAAAACTTGAAATTCTAAATTTACTTTGGGCTTTACCTCTTGAATCTTGGCCCATCTCCATCTGGTGAACCCAAAACCCGCACGTCCCTCTTCTTCCTCACTGTATCCCACGCCACTCAGTAAACACCCGCAAGCAACGTTCTCCCCCCCACAAACATTGCATAGTATTTCGTCCATTACAGTCCTCCATTTCCGCTCTGCTCTTCCCATTTGTCCATCTTCCAATGAACACACAAGCTACTCTCCTTCTGCCATACATACACATGCAGGGCACCACCTTTTAGTCACGTACAAACCTTCACAGCTCCACTATTCTTTCTCCCTTCTAAAATGCATGCGCACCTTCATTTTCACCACCGAACAAAGTTGGTCCCAAACTGTAATAACCCGGTTTTCACATCGATCTTGAACTCGTTTAATTTTAAGTATTTGGGAACAAACAAAAATTTTGACCAAGTATTTAAACTAGAACTTGTTTATTTTTCTTTGGTATTTGATAATGAAACAGTAAAATTTTCATTTGTGTTAAGAAACAAGTTATGATGACATTCAACAAAGGACATGACTCGACGAAAATAATTGTCATTTTTCAAAAGATTTTAAATCGATTGTTTTAACAAATTCTTGTTTTAAAACATATGTAAACATGGCCAAACATGATCTAAACATTTTACCTTGTTCTAAAATCGCATTTCATCGATAAAGAAAATAAAAATGTCGGCACTAGAAGTCCACAAAACATGTATAAACAAACAGGGTTTCATTGCTACCCTTGATAAGATTCAAGAAATGTTTTTTTTAGTTTTCTATGCACAAAAATGACCTGGCCGTGAGCACATAATGGTGCAGAAATTTCAGAAATATTTTGCCTTGGAAGCCAAGGTGTTTATATAGTACATTTATGTGAAATCAGCACATGTTGTATAGGAGAGATGTGAGCAAATACACGTGAAAACTGAGCATGGTTGAGACATACAGGACTCCTATTTTTGGCTAAGAACATGTGACAATTTTTGAAAAGAGACACAAGGTACAAAGAGCATTTAATTCAATTTTTCTTAGTACACCAATAGGAAAGCTTTGCGCAAAAATATCTCATGTGAAATGGCTGCTAAAGCATGTAAATCCTAGGTAGGTGTGGGATGTTGGAAAGCAACAGTATTTTTGTTGGCCGTCAAAATCAGAGAGGAAAGAAACTGTTTGTCTCTACATTTATGAACAGGCATTTAATACCCCATTTTTATATTATATCCTACCACTATATAAAGACACCCTTGCATGCCATTTTCTACACACAAAAATTCTCAGAAAAAAAACCTAAGTCTTCATCAGAGGAGAAGAAGAGTTGGAGAGCTTGAAGGTGAGTAAACAACACTTTTTTTCTGTCTGTTCTTCTCCTACTGCAGTTTCTTGTACTGTGTGGATGCATGCAATCTTGTGTGGTTGATCTAGCTTAATTCTTGTTGCATGTATGATCGGTGGTTATGGATGAGTATACCAAGGCTTTGTATGTAAACATCACCAAGCAGTTTTGATTTAACTGCTTTAGTTTGAGAACTGGTTACCTTTTTACACAGTAGGTCCTGTACTATGAATGCATGTCTGGAAATTTGGGGTAGATTAGTGTTCATAAGGTAGGAGTCGAAGAGGGAAGGTCTGAGCTTGAAATTCACCATCTGCATGTGCGATTTCTAGTTCAAAGTGGAGTAAACTAAGGGAAGAAAACCTCTGTTATGCTTGAAATAAAAACAACAGTATGTTTTATTTGCTCTCTGTCCTAAGAATCAACATTTGATTTTCAAACATGATGAATTGAAAGTTCGTGTATAGAATCCGAATCAAGTGAACAAATGGTGATTTTTAAAACAAAAATCATGATTTTAAATGTAGTAAATCAAGAGGGGATTTAAAATGATCAAAATTCGGGCTTTGACCAAATTCCGGCGAAGTGGATGGACGTGGGTGATGGCGTTTGGTCAGGAGTTGTGGTAGAGGCCAAGGATCATTGGAAAAATAGTGATTTAATTTATAAATGAACAGTTTGTGGGAAATCATCAAAAACGCTGGGTTTAGTACTGTCGTTGGGTTCGGTTGTTTGCGTCGATCTGTGCTTCATCAGAACCACGTGAAGGGTGCGGTCAGGGGGGAATGGCGGCGCCTGGACTTGGCGAGGGTAGTGTGATGAGGCGGTGGTGGCTCGACGGCCTGAGGTGGAGCAGTGGTGGGTTTTCCCCGATGATGACAGTGGTGGAATTTTGAGTGAGTCGGCGATTTTGAGATGGACGTCGAGGTGGAGTCAGTGGAGCTCGCCGTCGTGATCAGGGAGGAAGGATGGACTTGCGTGGCCGGTCGCCGCTGGATGAAGGCGTCAGAACCAAGTGTGCACGTGCACAGCTGGGTGATGCATAAGGGAGAAGACGTTGGTTTTTGCTAGGTGATCAGCCAAGTGAAATACTGATGGATCCTGTGATTTTCACATGATTTTCAAATGGCAAAGGGGTTGGCACTTTGGAGATATGCATCAGGGTTGGCTCGTATGAACACCAGCTAGTCAGGCTAAGGAAAATCATGCAAATGAAGAACCACTTTGAAACTGGCTCTCTTGTTTGCAAGAGATTTCTAAACCTTAGTTAAAACCGAGTTTTTTTTTTGGATATTTAACAATTATAAAGGGGTAATAAAGGAACTAAGATTTAAATAGGATTTTGTTTTAGTTTCACTTAAGTTGTTTTAAGTAATAAAATATAACATGATTAATGCAACAAATTAAATTTAAAGGTGAACATTTTTAAGAGGGGAAAGCAAGTGAATCAGGAATCGATAAATTTTGTCAAGTAATACAGAAGTAAGTTAGCTAAAATTTTAGTCTTAATTAATAAATTTGAAAATATTTGAAGATCGAGCAAATGGAATAGAGATGTTTTGTAGATGCTAAACTTTTATCAAGTCTAAAACTGTAAGTCAAAACTCTTGTCATCGCAATATAATCCATATTGTACTGTTCTGAACCGATAAATATAAACTGTACTTCTATCTGCTTAAATTTGAAATTTTTAAGATAAATTGTTCGTAATCATTTCAAAGTACCGGATAACATTTCCACTTTGAATCGGTTGTACGCTACGCGTCAGAGGAATATAAAGTTGAAGACGGTGTTATGCAAGGACTATATTTTTATATAGTGACTTCGGTTTGTTCAAACCCAGAACAACTTGTATGGACGAGTGTCCGACAAAGTAATTCCAACTGGTCACGTACGTTGATTTTTTCAAACGTAATTATATGGTGGCAGAGGAATTCGTTTCTCTCGCCGTATACCTGTAATTTATTTTTGAGGAAGTCAATTAGTGATCGGGAAGTCTGGACGATGTGGCACTCAAAGAAATAAAACCAGAAATGATGACGTTAGTCTAGCCTCAAGCCTCACACCCAGGAAATGACAAAAATCGGGCAGGCAGCATGGCTATGTGGGTCGCTCCCATTAGGGTGTAGTATCACCTATCTAGAGAAATTCTTATTGTTTCTTAATCTATCGATTCTGCCCATTCGGGAATGGTTGCCGTACACAACCATTGGTGATATACATTCGATACACTCAAGCGAAATGAATGGTCGGTCATGTGAGGGCCGGGTTGCAAGAAGTTCTTGTTGAACCCAGATGTATTTGCCTCTAGAGATACATCAGCAGAAAGGTGGACCCATACCTTGTCAAGCTGGAAAAATCAATTTCCATAAGCGCCAAGCGTGTTTTGTTTGTATACTATATTGGAAAATGTGAGATGCAAGCATTTTCCTAGATTCTAATTTATTTGTGAAAAAGCAGATAAACAACTTGATAATGTCTGTTTCAAAGAATACAAAAGTGTTTTGATCTCATAAGAGAAAAACCGGTCAGCATTCACGACATGGTCTTATGAGATGTTCTCTTAAACTGTTTTAATTGTTTACTCATGCCAGTCCCCTGACTGACCCGGAGTTTATTTTTCTGTGTTTTCCCTTAAACTCTTGGGTATTCATAACGCTTGTTATGAATAGACAAGTGAATCAGGATGTTGAACTTAAGATGCTGGATGGAGACTATCAGTATGCTGTCCTACCTACCTATCTACTTACCTACTGTATAATTATAAGTTTGCCGGTCAGTAGTGAATGATATGTATAATTACTGATGTACTAGAAATGGGTTGTATCACTAGTCATATGATGTTCTGTTGTATCCTGTACTGTTGTGTAATATTATAAAATATTATCTTTTTGTGAAAATTCCGCTGTGAGATTCTGATGTTCTGTGTTTTATCTTCTATCTATTCTTATTTCTTAATAATGGCACGACTTCCGATGTGTTCGAAAGTTGGGTCGTTACACAAACCAACCCAAAGCTTCACCGCAACAACCACTCTCCACCACACGTTCGAATGCCGCCGACCCCACCAGAGACCTCGTCAGCCCTTTCTCCTTCACAGCCCATCACACAGCAGCCCAACGTGTTCAACCCCCCTTTGCTAGTTCAACGTGAAGACCAGCTCACGTTTCCCTCAATCCCACTTCAATAGACCCGCACGTCTACCTCCAAACCAACCCGCAACCCCCCTGAAGCTCCAGAATGTCCACAACGCATCATTCTCCTTTTGCTCGCCTTGGCCTCGCGAACCTCACGCCGACAGCAGTTTCACCGAGCCTCGGATCTTCGACCAACCGCCTTGCAATTTGTCTATGTCTCTCGTATTGGTTTTTCTCAGGGTTTTAGTTTTGCGGAAATGTTTTAGTGGCGGCTACGTTTATTTGAGCGAAGCGAGATTATATTTAGGGTTAAGGTGTAAAAAGGGGTATTTATAGCGTTTTGTTGGAATTTTCTTTGTGGATTTGTTGAAGACCACGAATCCTGTGTTGAGGCCAAACAAAACTGGCGGTTGAGAAAAGGATGCGTGTCTTTGTTTTAGTCTTTAGAAAACTTAGGATATTTTTCCCTTTTATTTAGTAAAGCTATGAACTTCGCTTTACTCCACTCCGCTTACGTACGGGCAGCTACGGACATAAATAAATATACCATTGTAATCAGCGAGGTGTCAGGATTCCAAAAATATAATAATACCAGTAGTTTGACTCATACTGTGAAACCTCAAAATGTTGATTAAGGGTGCAAAATACTTCAAATCAAAAGTCGCATATTTAATTAATTAAAAATTACCATAAAATTCTAAAAATTAAATTAACTCTACGCCTCAAAAGAACCACGTCTAAATTCAAACCCAATCTCTAGTTATGTTGAATAAACCGGTACGGTCGATAAACGATTCTATAGCGACTATTCTAAAATTTGATTTGGACATATCTCAAAATCTACACGACGAAATCCTGATTTTTCTCTTCCGCTAGAAAGATATACTCCACCAGCTCCACACGTTTCTTGTTTCACAGAAATCCGGCTTAAAATGAATCATGTACATTCAGTTGAAGTTCAAATCGCCAAATTGCGAACTGCCGTGACGTTTCAGGTTCGTTTTAATTATAATTATAAATTATAAGTTCGAACGTTTTGCTTTAAGTTATCGATATCGCCAAATCGATACATAAATAATTAAATAAATTAATTATTCGACAGCTAACAAAACACGCCATTACAATTTCGAGTGAAACGTTTGCTTCCCAAAACTTTAAAATAAGTTACCTTTGGTTTCTTATTGTAAAGAATTTCATATAATGTTGTATTGGTTAGAGGTCTAATTAAAAATTAGTTTAAAATGTAACAAGCTGTAGCGATTGGTTTAGCCCAAAAATTTCTTGGTAATTTACTATTTGAAAGCATAGTTCTTACACAATCATGAACCATCCTATTTTTATGTTCTACCATTTTGTTTTGTTGTGGAGTTATTTAGAAGGAAAAATTACGAGTTATTCCTTTTTTTATCACAGAAATTCTCAAAATTCTCATTCTTAAATTCTCCACCATGGCCACTACGAATAGTTTTAAATTTAAATGAAAGTGGATTTTGGATTCATTTTGCATAAATTTTAAATAAATCAAAAGCATCACTTTTAAGTTTCATAAAATTATCCATGTAAATCTAGAATAATCATTTAAAATTACAAAAACATATTTATTATGATTTATTGATTGAATTTTGTGACACCCCGCGTCCGTTAATGTCACTCTTTAACAAAATGCATTAAGTCTCGTAAAGCGTTATAGGTAAACAGAAACAGAAACATCACAAGACGGATATAGAATAATAGTGGAATTTAAAACTTTATTTTCCAAATAGAAAACATCGTGGTCCAAATTGAGTTACAACATAAGCCTGAAATATAGAAAACTCATTACATCAATTTAAAGTATCTGCCTTGTACTAAAATCATCAGAGTACAGTAATATAAAAGCATAGTCCCCAAAAAGAGCCATATCAGAGTAAACGAATAATCAAAGCAGTACATCTAAGCAGCTCCAAGCGGTAATAGAAGAGAGAATCCTAATCAAGCCTGAGTATACCCACCATGAGAACTTAGGGGGGAGAGGAAGAGAGAGAAAAGGAAACAAAACGGGTCAGACATAAAGTTTGGTGAGTCCAGTTACTTTTAGCATATAAATAAGTAAAAGCATCATGACAGGTATATAAACTGGATGAGATAGATAACAACATCATAACGCAGGTATAATAGACTGAGCATGTAATAACCCAGAAATCCGAGTCAATTTAAAATTTTTATTTTGGCAATTTTGATGAATTTTGAATATTTAAAATGAATTATTTTAAATAATAACGACGATAAATTTATTTTGAACAGAATTAGAATGAATATATTTATTCGAATCGTCGTTAGAGTATAAATATTTATTTTTAAATATAAAAGGAATTGAAAATGGCGCGGTAGTTTGAAATTTCGATTTCGAATTTCAAATGAATGCACAGGATTCAAAATAAACCGAATTTTAGCGAAACCGAAAATATTAGAATCTATTTGAGAATATCTTTTCAACGAATCCGAAAAATTGAAATTTCATAGCGGGTGTAAAAAGATATGCCCAGTTGAAAATTCAGAATAGTCGCTATGGAATTTTGGCCCTTAAAAATGGAAATTTTTCATACGACCTCTGTTTTCGACGAAACCACTTTTGTTGGATTTGGGATGTCAAATTATTGCTAGATTACAAAATTCGTAATTTTTCGAATCAATATGTAAGCGTGGCGAAGTTAAACGTGTTTTAACAGTTTCAGTCAATTTCGATCGACTAGAAAATGGCCATTTTTCAAACGGTCTTCAAATTTGACCAAATTAGTTTTGTTAGGACCGTATCGTCAATACGAAGCTAGAAATAATTTTTCTGGAATTTTTGGGATCCGTATGTGACCCCAGTAAATTGAAATGTACGTAAAAATTCAATATAAGGATCTAAATGTTAATTTAAATGGAAACTCATCAAAACGATGGAATTGGCTTACGTGACATATCTCATTGTGTTCGGAATGGGGGTAATTAGCTAGGGATGACAGTCGATGGGTTCAATTTCGAGTTCAAAATAAAAGTTTACTTTTTAGAAAATTAAATTAATTAAATATATATATATATTAATATATAAACTCTTTCCTTCCCTCTCTCCTTTCAGAAGTCAACGAAGTCAAAAAAACAAAAAAAACAAAAGAAGAAACCGCACCCACGAACCCGTTGCTCCTCGTCGCCCCCCTCCCCCGATCTGACCTCGCGCGCCGTATCCACTTCCTCCGCGCCTCAGGTGGTCGCGCCTCCCCCTCCTCCTCCTGCCACTCACTTCTTTCCCCCCTCCTTTTCTGATTTGGCCGTGACCTAAGCCCTAACCCACCCCTGAAACGCTGTTACGCCGCCACCAGTCTACGATCCACCGCCTGACTGCCGAGTGACGCCGCTCCCCTCCATCCCAAGGCGCAGCAAACCTCCCCTTTGGCAAAGATACGATTTTTGCAAGAAAGAGAGTTTATTTTATTCACATTTAATTTATTTTTCAGTTTTATTATATGTTTATGGTAGAAAAGAAGTGATTTTTAATTTAGAAAAGAAGTGATTTTTAATTTATAAAAGAAAGAAATGATTTTTATATTAGAAAGTTTATATTTTTATTCATAGAAAGTTTATATTTTTATTCATAGCAAATTTATATTTATATTCGTATGAAGTTCATATTTTCATTCGCCTAAAGTTTAGATCTGAATTTTAATTAGATAACAGTGGAATAAAAATATGATTTTTATTTATGTAGAGTAATAAAAATATGATTTTTATGTTGAAAAGAAAAATATATGGAAAACTGAATTATAAAAATATAATTTTTATAATATAAACATCAACATAAAAATATGATTTTTATGTATGAAGTAACAGTATAAAAATGTGATTTTTAATAATCAACTGCGTGATACAGATTTCGATGGTACTGTCGGGAAACAAATCTGAATTCAAACCGTTCAGAAATAGAGAATGGAGGAGTGGATCCCCAAGGTGAGAACTTCTCACTTTTAATTTGTTTTCTAGTTGAAATATATACTAGGATGCAGACGGTGCTTAGCAGCACCCGACACCCGTCGTCCACAGACCATGGATGACTTGTTTGTTTGATTGATGCGTTGTGAAATTTTATTGTGTGATGTGGAATGAATAAATATTTTATAGTTACAAATATAATTTTTAACGTGTATATAAAATAAATATTTATAAACAAATCGAACGATTTGTTTATGTACACCCATTTGACTGATATTGATTGGGATGATAAATTTTACACATCGCCCAACTGCACAAATAAAAATATGTGTTTGTTGATTTGAAACCCCACACGGGTATTGGGATGATATTTGACGTACACTAATCCCGAGTGTTTAGTTGTATGTCAATCGATGGGTTGACAGACCGTGTAAGCGTTAATTATTTATATTTAATGCTTATGCAGTTGTGTGGTGCACTCTGGATGATGGCTGATTATTTATCGTTGCTATTATATACATGTGTTACATGGAAATCCATATAATTAACATTATATGGTAATTGATTGGGCCTCAATCCAATTTGGAAAATAAAGAATATTATAAAATAAAGATTCATGTGTTGAATAGAATAAATAGTCATGTGTTGACAATACTCATGTGTTGAGAATATTCATGTGTTGAAACTTATCATGTGTTGAACGAAATATTTTAACAATAAAATTTACATCTTTATCATATATAAAATTAGAAACTAACTGGAAACTAGATAAGATGAGTGGTTTCCTAGGTATTGATCTGATGTTGGTTTCGGCCTTCGAGGTTAATACTTAGGGAATCGTTCTCTTACTAATTTACGGTTAGAGTCTGGTTAAGAATTAAACGATAGAAATCATAATTTTATAAAATATATTAAATAACAAAAATAGTCATGTGTTGACAATACTCATGTGTTGAAAAATATATATTCATGTGTTGAAGAAAATATTCATTTGTTGAATAGAATAACAAAGTTATTGAAATATATAAAGCCGTGTTGATTAGATATGCGCCATTTTGACGCAAACGATATTTATATCGATTATATTCATTTTTATAATGAATATAGAAAAGGAAGTGATTTCAAATATAACGTTTTGAAAATATTATCATTTATATGTTAATGATATGGAATATTCAATTTTGATTTAAAATTGAATATGAAGTTGAAATCGTTTTTAAAACGATTTATGAAATACGTTTAGAATTGAAATCGATGGAGTATATATATATATATATATTATATATATTATATGGCCTGAATAGACCGCGCCGCGTCGCGGCAGTTCCCGAAATTCGACCATTGACTTCGAATTGACGTTGCGGGAGATCCGACCGTCGGATTCTCCTGAAACCGGAACCGTTAGGTTTGTATCGAAACGAGCTTTCCAATGAATATAATAGATTTGAAATATAACGGTTGGATATGGAATTATGTCCAAATCAAATTTGGAAAAGGCCGCTGTAAGTGCAGTTCGACGACCGTTATCGGAAATCGACTGTACGAGCCTTGATAAAATTATTAAAAATACCAATAATTTGTGTAAAATCATAATAAATGATTTATAAATAATTAGGGTGAAAAATCACATATTTAAAAAGGATAAAAATAGATTTTTATCGAAATGAACTAGTTTTAAACTAGAATTATAATCCATTTATTTTTGAAATAAATAAATTGGATTAGAAAGGGTTTTAAAAGTAACCAGAATTTCCAATAATTGAATTGGAATGGATTTGAATCAAAATTATCTTTGGAATATTTCGATGTTGGATTTCGTGATTATACAGATATTGTTATGGAAATTTGAAAGATATATTTATATCGTTATTTCCTATACGATATTTGTTGGTCTTAGAATTTGATATTGAATATAAGCCGATATATTTTCTATTCAGATCCTTGTATTTAATATCAAATGGGATTTGGGTTGTCGTGAATGGTATCCTTAATAATACTGTTCTTAGACCCAACGGAGTTAAGAAAATCAGAAACTAACTGGAGATTAGTTAAGTTGAATGGTTTCTTGGGTATTGATCTGATGTTGGTTTCGGCCTTCGGGGTTAATACTTAGGGAATTGTTCACTTGCTAATTTACGGTTAAGGGCTGATGGAATGGAATGTGATTTCGGGTTTATCGTGAACCGTGTTTTAAATGACATTGGTTCTTTAACCCAGTTAAAGACAGAATATGGTTTCCCAAGTTAAACAATCATTAATATTGATTTTTGGGAAGATTAAAACCAAGTGGAGTTTTAATGAATCTTTAATTAGATTGAAATGATCGAGAATGGAGTATCACCAGTTTTGCTCCAGGCGATAGTTAAAGCTTTAATTAGATTTGAACGTGAAATGGTAATTGAATTTACCGATAACACCGTGGTGTTAGATATGAAGTATTACCAGTTTTACATCATGGGATGAATAGGTTGGGATTGGGAAAGTAAAAAAAATGATTACTTCGGTAAGGTTCGTTAATCCCGACTAGTTTGGATAAACCATAATTTGGTTTGAATTGATATTCAAAGGAAGATTAAAGAATAAATTTAAAGAATTTATCTTTGATAAAATTAATGGGAACCATTCCCAAAGTATAAGAATATTTGAATAAAAGAATATTCTGAATTGGAATGAGGCGTATGTTATGTTTGTGTAACACTTGTTTTTTGTATACGCGAGTTATTCAGAAAGTCCAAGTTTATCCCATTCTGAATAACTGATTCGACGATGTGTCAAGGATGAAGACGGTGGTCGAAGACCAGAGGTCTTCACATCGTTTGGATAATTACTGATGATCTTGATTGGGCTGTACACCCAAGAGGAGGGAATCAGTTGGTGATCGTCCAGACGTACTTGGAGATCGATGGATATGCGAGGTACATGGTGCCTCCGGTTTCGTTCAGACCTAGAACGGACTTGTAAATGGACTGTGTGTCTGACATTGGATATCATTCTGTGTGATTGATGGATATCGGTTGCATGGAGTGGTTTGCCTGTGTGGCATGCTAAGATGTAAATGATCAAGGCTTCTGTTGAAAAGCAGAGTCTTGTAGTTGATGATCAAAGCACCGCCTGTGTGGCACAGCTTTGTGTTGCGTTAATTCGCGAGCCTCACACCCCGGTTGTGAACCTGAAACGGGCGAGGACATCAGGGAGGGCATGCGTTTCTTTCTAGCAAGGGTGGTGTCAGTGACCTACCAGCCCTGACATTTATATTAGTTTCACCTGTGTGGTTGTTGGATTGCGAGGCGCCTCGGATATATCGATGACTATGTGAAGCCGATGGAGTTATTTGGCTCATTTACGCCCCAAAGGGCGGGGAAACGCAGTGTTCAGGCATTTTAATCCACATCGGTGGACCGGCCCTGATGATCCAAGGCTTGTCTGCGCGCTTGCCTGAGACATGGTAGGGTAGATTGTCTCGAAGCGGTGAGGACGATCCCTTGCCTCGGTTCACAGATGGAAATCCAATTTCCAAATACGACATTGTGCGGTTTTAATTGTATACCTATATATGGCGACATAGTGGTATGGGGCACTTATGCCGTCTATGATTGATACTTATGATTGAAATTGTTTTGACACTATACACTTATAGTAATAATAAAAGATGAAATTTAGCGTATCAAGCATTCTTTGGCTATTATAAGGTAAAACCCTATCCTCCGGCTTGTGTTGCATTGTGTGATGGGACCTGGGTCTTGTAATAGCTTCATTTTTCTTTATTTAGCATTGCGCTGTTGTTTTATGCACTGGTATTCTTGGGAGGAAACCCGTTCCATGTTATACGGCGTGGTCCCTTGATTTACCTAACTTTAAAACAAAGATTAATAACTGTTTTAGTTCTCACACCAGTCACATGACTGACCTAGAGTTTATTGTTTTAACCTAAACTCTGGGTGCCCTTATTTTCCGCACGGGCAGCTAGTAGTTTTGGTTTTGCAGATTTATATTCACAGGATCCTGATTTACAGCTGGAACGATATTCGGAAAGCTCTTTATCCGTTTATCTCTTTCAGTTGTGTATTGTATTATCTTTCCGCTGTAGTAATGTATTTGAATCTCTGATATTTTTCTGATGTGTAATATTCATTCGTACTCTATATATTCTTGTATTCTGATGGAATTGTTGTAATAAACAATGAAATGTTCTTCTGTTTGCGTTCCGATGTGGTTTGTTCTCAAAGCAATCCGTGCTTTCCTTTACGGGGAAGTTCGGGTTGTAACAGCTTGGTATAAAAGCTTTGGTTTACAGAGCTCGGAGAACAAGACATATTAGAACCGAACGAAAGAATTCATCAGAGTTTGGATTAGTAATATCCAATAAGAATGACTCGTTAGGGATGGGATCAGTAGTATCCTAGAACGAGTGTGAAGAGTGATATTTTGAAAATAAAATTGAAAACAATTTTTGTTTTGAAAATTTAAATCAATTATTCGTATTTGAACATTTATTTGTAATGAATTTGGACAATCCAATATATAAAGATTTTGCGTATATGCCTGATCCATGTGTATTTGAAGTTTTAATATACTGGATAGATATAGAATCGCACTGTAGTCGCCCGGGAATGATTCTGATGATGGGTACCCATCATCAGTGTTGTGTTCGAGTTTCGAAAGTGGGATATCTATATATCTCCAATTGACTGGTGTGAGAACCAAAATATAGTTAGAATATATTGTTGTGACTTGGCATCAAAAATCTGATTTTGGACTATGTATTAAAATTATGAATTTGAAAGATAATCAACTAATTGATAGATGGTTGTGTTGTTTGATTATTGGTTGATTAATTAAAATTTGAACCATTTAGCCAAATTGTACCAAATATTGAACTGTATTGAAAATTTATCGCATTTGGCATACATGTACATACATGATTATTGGACAGGTCATAGCAAGGAGGCTAGAGCAGAAGAATAAAATTGTTTGCCCGACAAATAGGTACATGTTTATTGTATTTCTTGGGTTTGGATGATTTTATGAACCGATTGACTAGCCGCTTGGCTTTTTCCTTTTCTTTTGGACTGGTGAGGGCCATGGGAGGCTATTTGAAATATCCCGAAGCTCCCGGTGCAGGGGAGGTTATGGCGAAATTTTTCGAAAATTTAGGGTGTCAGTCAAATTTATGAAAATTTTGAAAAGTTCTTAGAAACTGAAAAGTTGAAGAACTTAAGCCATAAAGAAAATAGTGAAAGTTGAGTTGATTAGTTAAACAACTTTCAGCTTCGTTCCTTTTCGGGGACGAAAAGTTTTAAGTGGGGGAGATTGTAATAACCCGGAAATCCGAGCCAATTTAAAATTTTTATTTTGGCAATTTTGATGAATTTTGAATATTTAAAATGAATTATTTTAAATAATAACGACAAGAAATTTATTTTGAATAGAATTATAATGAATATATTTATTCGAATCGTCGTTAGAGTACAAATATTTATTTTTAAATATAAAAAGAATTGAAAATGGCGCGGTAGTTTGAAATTTCGATTTCGAATTTCAAATAAATGCACAGGATTCAAAATAAAACGAATTTTAGCGAAAACAAAAATATTAGAATCTATTTGAGAATATCTTTTCAACGAATCCGAAAAATTGACATTTCATAGCGGGAATAAAAAGATATGCCCAGTTGAAAATTCAGAATAGCCGCTATGGAATTTTAGCCCTTAAAAATGGAAATTTTGCAAACGACCTCTATTTTTGACGAAACCACTTTTGTTGGATCTGGGATGTCGAATTATTGCTAGATTCCAAAATTCGTAATTTTTCGAATCAATATGTGAGCGTGGCGAAGTTAAACGTGTTTTAACAGTTTCAGTCAATTTTGATCGACCAGAAAATGGCCATTTTTCAAATGGTCTTCAAATTTGACGAAATTAGTTTTGTTAGGACTGTATTGTCAATACGAAGCTAGAATTTTTTTTTTGGAGTTTTTGGGATCCGTATGTGACCCCAGTAAATTGAAATGTACGTTTAAAATTCAATACAAGGATTTAAATGTTGATTTAAATGGAAACTCATCGAAACGATGGAATTGGCTTACGTGACATATCCCATTGTGTTCGGAATGGGGGTAATTAGCTAGGGATGACAGTAGGTAGGTTCGATCTCGAGTTCAAATAAAATTTACTTTTTAGAAAATTAAATTAATTAAATATATATATTAATTTATAAACTCTTTCCTTCCCTCTCTCCTTTCAGAAGTCAACGAAGTCAAAAAAAACAAAAGAAGAAACTGCACCCACGAACTCGTTGCTCCTCGTCCCCTCCCCCCCCCCCCCCCCCGATCAGACCTCGCGCACCGCAACCACCTCCTCCGCGCCTCAGGTGGCCGCGCCTCCCCCTCCTCCTCCTCCTCCCACTCGCTTCTTTCCCCCCTCCTCTTCTGATTTGGCCGTGACCTAAGCCCTAACCCACCCCTAAAACGATGCTCCGCCACCACCAGTCCACGATCCACCGCCCGCCTGCCGAGTGACGCCGCTCCCCTCCATCCCCAGGCGCAGCAAACCTCCCCTTTGGCAAAGATACGATTTTTGCAAGAAAGTGAGTTTATTTTATTTTATTTACATTTAATTCATTTTTCAGTTTTATTATATGTTTATGGTAGAAAAGAAGTGATTTTTAATTTAGAAAAGAAGTGATTTTTAATTTAGAAAAGAAATGATTTTTTATTTAGATAAGAAGTGATTTTTAATTCATAAAAGAAAGAAATGATTTTTTTATTAGAAAGTTTATATTTTTATATTAGAAAGTTTATATTTTTATTCATAGAAAGTTTATATTTTTATTCATATAAAGTTTATATTTTTATTCATAGCAAGTTTATATTTTTATTCGTATGAAGTGCATATTTTCATTCGCATAAAGTTTATATCTGAATTTTAATTAGATAACAGAGGAATAAAAACATGATTTTTATTTATGTAGAGTAATAAAAATATGATTTTTATGTTGAAAAGAAAAATATATGGAAAACTAAATTATAAAAATATAATTTTTATAATATAAACATCAACATAAAAATATGATTTTTATGTATGAAGTAACAGTATAAAAATGTGATTTTTAATAATCAACTGCGTGATACAGATTTCAATGGTACTGTCGGGAAACAAATATGAATTCAAACCATTCAGAAATAGAGAATGGAGGAGTGGATCCCAAAGGTGAGAACTTCTCACTTTTAATTTGTTTTCTAGTTGAAATATATACTAGGATGCAGACGGTGCTTAGCAGCACCCGACACCTCTCGTCCACAGACCATGGATGACTTGTTTGTTTGATTGATGTGTTGTGAAATTTTATTGTGTGATATGGAATGAATAAATATTTTATTGTTAAAAATATAATTTTTAACGTGTATATAAAATAAATATTTATAAACAAATCGGACGATTTGTTTATGTACACCCATTTGACTGATATTGATTAGGATGATAAATTTTACACATCGCCCAACTACACAAATAAAAATCTGTGTTTGTTGATTTGAAACCCCACACGGGTATTGGGATGATATTTGATGCACACTAATCCCGATTGTTTAGTTGTATGTCAATCGATGGGTTGACAGACCGTGTAAGCGTTAATTATTTATATTTAATGCTTATGCAGTTGTGTGGTGCACTCTGGATGATGGTTGATTATTTATCGTTGCTATTATATACATGTGTTTTTTTTCTGAAAATTGGTTCACTTTATTGCTAAAACCAATTAAAAAACCTCCTTTATAAGCCTCATTAAAACCTTGCAATCCCCCTAGTGGGTACCTTACAAGGGAAAAGAGTACTTATAAATTTGGTTGATACATATCATCTATAAAAGATAGCCAAAAGAAAATACAACAAAAACAAAGAAAATGAAATAGAAAGTCCTTCTTCACCGGCCCAATAAAGCCCAAGCCCCATCGCCGCCTCTAAAATGGGTCAACTACTTCAAACTATCCAGAGTTATATAGTTCAATCCCCCATCATGCTAACAGCTGTTCATTCCTCAAAGTACGTGCAGTTTTAGATCCATTACCACGAACTAGATCCACAATTTCTTTCTCAATTTTCAGCAAAATAATTGATGAAAGAGTTATTCGATTCTGAAATACTCTCATATTCCTCTCTCTCCAGATGAAATACACCACAGTTGTGAAAGCACCGAATGCTAAATCTCTAATTTGATCCTTATTCGAGAATTGGGAAATTAGGTTTCTAGCCTCTTCATGAAGATCAGCAAGAAGATCAAGTGATAAATCCAGCTTTCCTTTTAATGATAACCAATCAAAAGAGGAAAAATCGCACTAAAAAAACAAATGATTTATGGATTCGGGATGGTTATCACAAAAAGGGCACATAACATTTCCAACAGCACTGAATCTAAGCAATCGATCCTTGGTGTTCAATCATCCTAACAATGCAAGGTATGAGATAAAAGACTTTCTTTTACTGTTTTTCTTATGCCATATTACTGAAAAGATTGGATCAGAAACCCCCCTTAAATGAGTATACTCCCATACTTTATGAAATGAGAACATACCTCCTTCACACCACTCATAACATTATATACATGTGTTGTATGGAAATCCATATAATTAACATTATATGGTAATTGATTGGGTCTCATTCCAATTTGGAAAATAAAGAATATTATAAAATAAAGATTCACGTGTTGAATAGAATAAATAATCATGTGTTGACAATACTCATGTGTTGAGAATATTCATGTGTTGAAACTTATCATGTGTCGAACGAAATATTTTAACAATAAAATTTACATCTTTATCATATATAAAATTAGAAACTAACTGGAAACTAGATAAGATTAGTGGTTTCTTGGGTATTGATCTGATGTTGGTTTCGGCCTTCGGGGTTAATACTTAGGGAATCGTTCTCTTACTAATTTACGGTTGGAGCCTGATTAAGAATTAAACGATAGAAATCATAATTTTATAAAATATATTAAATAACAAAAATAGTCATGTGTTGACAATACTCATGTGTTGAGAATATTCATGTGTTGAAAAATAGATATTCATGTGTTGAAGAAAATATTCATTTGTTGAATAGAATAACGAAGTTATTGAAATATATAAAGCCGTGTTGATTAGATATGCGCCATTTTGACGCAAACGATATTTATATCGATTATACTCGTTTTTATAATGAATATAGAAAAGGAAGTGATTTCAAAATATAACGTTTTGAAAATATTATCATTTATATGTTAATGATATGGAATATTCAATTTTGATTTAAAATTGAATATGAAATTGAAATCGTTTTTAAAACAAATTTAAAACGATTTATAAAATACGATTAGAATTGAAATTGATGAAGTATATATAATATATATAATATATATATATTAAATGGCCTGAATAGAACGCGTCGCGCCACGACAGTTCGCGAAATTCGACCATTGACTTCGAATTGACGTTGCGGGAGATCCGACCGTCGGATTCTCCTGAAACTGGAACCGTTGGGTTCGTATCGAAAAGAGATTTGCAATGAATATAAGAGATTTGAAATCTAACTGTTGGATTTGGAATTATGTCCAAATCAAATTTGGAAAAGGCTGTTGTAAGTGCAGTTCGATGTTCGTTATTGGAAATCGACTGTACGAGCCTTGATAAAATTATTAAAAATATCAATAATTTATGTAAAATCATAATAAATGATTTATAAAGAATTGGGGTGAAAAATCCCATATTTAAAAAGGATAAAATTAGTTTTTTTTATCGAAATGAACTAGTTTTGAACTAGAATTATAATCCACTTATTTTTGAAATAAATAAATTGGATTAGAAAGGGTTTTAAAAGTAACCAGAATTTCCAATAATTGAATTGGAATGGATTTGAATCGAAATTATCTTTGGAATATTTCAATGTTGAATTTCGTGATTATACAGATATTGTTATGGAAATTTGAAAGATATATTTATATCGTTATTTCCTATACGATATTTGTTGGTCGTAGAATTTGATATTGAATATAAGCCGATATATTTTCTATTCAGAGCTTTGTATTTAATATCAAATGGGATTTGGGTTGTCGTGAATGGTATCCTTAATAATACTGTTCTTAGACCCAATGGAGTTAAGAAAATCAGAAACTAACTGGAGATTAGTTAAGTTGAATTGTTTCTTGGGTATTGATCTGATGTTGGTTTCAGCCTACGGGGTTAATACTTAGGGAATTGTTCACTTGCTAGTTTACGGTTAAGGGCTGATGGAATGGAATGTGATTTCGGGTTTATCCTGAACCGTGTTTTAAATGACATTGGTTCTTTAACCCAGTTAAAGACAGAATATGGTTTCCCAAGTTAAACAATCATTAATATTGATTTTTGGGAAGATTAAAACCAAGTGGAGTTTTAATGAATCTTTAATTAGATTGAAATGATCGAGAATGGAGTATCACCAGTTTTGCTCCAAGCTATAGTTAAATCTTTAATTAAATTTGAACGTGAAATGGTAATTGAATTTACCGATAACACCGTGGTGTTAGATATGAAGTATTACCAGTTTTACTTCATGGGATGAACAGGTTGGGATTGGGAAATTAAAACAAATGATTACTTCGGTAAGGTTCGTTAATCCCGACTAGTTTGGATAAACCATAATTTGGTTTGAATTGATATTCAAAGGAAGATTAAAGAATAAATTTAAAGAATTTATCTTTGATAAAATTAATGGGAACCTTTCCCAAAGTATAAAAATATATGAATAAAAGAATATTCTGAATTGGAATGAGGCGTATGTTGTGTTTGTGTAACACTTGTTTATTATATACGCGAGTTATTCAGAAAGACCGGGTTTATCCCATTCTGAATAACTGATTCGACGATGTATCGAGGATGAAGACGGTGGTCAAAGACCGGAGGTCTTCACATCGTTTGGATAATTACTGATGATCTTGATTGGGTTGTACACCCAAGAGCAGGGAATCAGTTGGTGATCGTCCAGATGTACTTGGAGATCGATGGATATGCGAGGTACAAGGTGCCTCCGGTTTCGTTCAGACCCAGAACGGACTTGTAAATGGACTGTGTGTCTGACATTGGATATCATTCTGTGTGATTGATGGATATCGGTTGCATGGAGTGGTTTGCCTGTGTGGCATGCTAACATGCAAGTGATCAAGCATCTGTTGAAAAGCAGAGTCTTGTGGTTGATGATCAAATCACCGCCTGTGTGGCATAGCTTTGTGTAGCGTTAATTCACGAGCCTCACACCTCTGTTGTGAACCAGAAGCGGGAGAGGACATCAGGGAGGGAATGCGTTTCTTTCTAGCTATGGTGGTGTCAGTGACCTACCAGCCCTGACATTTATATTACTTTCAACTGTGTGATTGTTGGATTGCGAGGCGCCTCGGATATATCGGTGACTATGTGGAGCCGATGGAGTCATTTGGCTTATTTACGCCCCAAAGGGCGGGGAAACGCAGTGTTCAGGCATTTTAATCCACATCGGTGGACCGACCATGACGATCCAAGGCTTGTCTGTGCGCTTTCCTGAGACATGGTAGCCTAGATTGTCTCGAAGCGGTGAGGACGATCCCTTGCCTCGGTTCACAGATAGAAATCCAATTTCCAAATACGACATCGTGCGGTTTTGATTTCATACCTATATATGGCGACATAGTGGTATGGGGCACTTATGCCGTCTATGATTGATACTTATGATTGAAATTGTTTTGACACTATACACTTATAGTAATAATAAAAGATGAAATTTAGCGTATCAAGCATTCTTTGGCTATTATAAGGTAAAACCCTATCCTCCGGCTTGTGTTGCATTGTGTGATGGGACCTGGGTCTTATAATAGCTTCATTGTTCTTTATTTAGCATTGCGCTGTTGTTTTATGCACTGGTATTCTTGGGAGGAAACCCGTTCCATGTTATACGGCGTGGTCCCTTGATTTACCTAACTTTAAAACAAAGATTAAAAACTATTTTAGTTCTCACACCAGTCACATGATTGACCTGGAGTTTATTGTTTTAACCTAAACTCTGGGTGCCCTTATTTTCCGCACAGGCAGCTAGTAGTTTTGGTTTTACAGATTTATATTCACAGGATCCTGATTTATAGCTGGAACGATATACGGAAAGCTCTGTATCCGTTTATCTCTTTCAGTTGTGTATTATATTATTTTTTTGCTGCAGTAATGTATTTGAACCTCTGATATTTTTCTGATGTGTAATATTTATTCGTACTCTGTATATTCTTGTATTCTGATGGAATTGTTGTAATAAACAATGAATTGTTCTTCTGTTTTCGTTCCGATGTGGTTTATTCTCAAAGCAATCTGTGCTTTACTTTATGGGGAAGTTCGGGTTGTAACAGAGCAGGATAAACTGAATAGTCAGGACAGAATATATATTGCACTTCCTAAATGCTTTTCTCTACGCCAATGCTAGTATAACAAGAACAAGATGATCCCAACAAGAACAAGATGGTATACTTAGGCGTACTTCTAGTGACAGGTTTTACCCCCCAACAATAATAACACGTAGCCCAATAGAAATGACAGGGGTTACCACCAACAATAATAATGGGCGCCTAAACAAGCAAGACTAGATGTACCATAATTACAACCTCAATCAATCGGCTCCTTACCCTATAGATACCCTGTGCTAGCCCCATAGTAGGATGTATCACTTCTTAAAGTGACAACCCCGTTATTTTCAAGATGCACAACCATATCTACTGATGTCACAATGTCTTAATTTCCTGGGCAAGCCAGACCCACACATGTCTCCGTTAGGTCTTGCTCTGTTAACACCCTCACTCATATGGATCTCTTATAATCAATTCAGTTAGTGTGCCCTGACCCCGACCTAGTTCGAGGTTCCCCATTTGATACCAAGATGGGTTACTAACTGATACGGGTCCCACGCAAAAGATGATACAAGCAACCCCCTAGGCTTGTATCCCCACTACTAGGATTTTGACAGGTTATGCCTAACAGTTTAACAAGGTTGCATAACTCCAACATGTAAAATAGGTTAAGTTTGTTAGGTTTATATAACCCTCTATAGATTTAACAAGTTTACTTAACCCCCCACTGATTCAATCAAGTTTACTTAACTCCTACTTAATTTGACAGGTTCATGTATCCCCCATAGATTTAAATAGGTTAAGTATTACAGGTTAACAGGTTCTTATCATTTTCCATTTATGCATGTTAATGCACCAGATCTCTCATATTAAGTCGACCACTTGTGGATGTTGGATATGCCGGGCGATTCCGAGTAGACTTCTACAACAAGTCGGACTTAACCTCGTGTCTCAGCACCGTTACGTGTACATTTATGCACTAGACCCCTCACATTAGATTTACCACTAGTGGATTCTGGATTTGCCAGGTGGTTCCGGGCAGGCTTTTACCATAAGTGTAATCTAACTCGTGTCTAAGTGCGGTTACAGTTTCTATTTGCGGTAAATTAGGCATGTTCATTCTTAAACAATTTTCACGTTCATCCTAGGTTATGCCCCAATCCCCAGTCCGGTACATGATACAAGTTATGCCACAATTCAAAGTTTTAGATCAAGGTATAGATTATACCCCTAAATCCCAATCATGTTTTACAATACAAGTTATGCTCTAATATCATTCCCAGCCATTCCCAATTTCGTTCGTTCGCATATTTCAACGGTAGGCCTAGGCTCGAAGGTAGCCTGGCTATAAAAATAAAAAGGAAAGGAGGGAGAGAAGAGAACGAAAATAGACATAAAACCAAAACAAGCATATGATGGAAGAAATAAGCATACTAACATATTAGGCATATGGTGACATGATTAGGCATAATAAGAGAATAGGCATATCAGGAATGGGCATATGAGAACTAAACAGTAGATTAGGTGTACAAGTAGTGGTAGATCTGTTTAATTATGATTTAGGTTACTAACAGACACAGGTTTAGATCCAACTTATAAACATGTCAAGATTACTATTTAAATGTCTATATCTAAAAACAACATGAACTCATAGTGACTGGATCTAAAAAACAACGAATTGACTGTTGATGTTGTAGTAGAGATTCTTGTATGCTTATAAGTTGTTGTTGCAGAAGAAAAGGTTAATTTAATCTGAGTTAGTGCAACACCTCGTTGTCTCCATTGTTCTTGATGAATAAAACAATAGAAATAAAGTCCTATTTATAGCCTACGGTCAACTAATATGGTCAAGAAACAAGTCCACGTTCACATAATGGATCTGCCCTAGATCTGGGTGAGGTTGACCCCGGGGTCGACACCCCTTGTAGGGGTCGACCCATGGGTCGTAACCCAAGGGGCATAGGGTCGACCCGTAACGGGTCTATTTCCCGCTCCTTCCCGCCTTTTGATTTTGATTTTCTGAAATTGATTTGTTTATATATATATTTGGCTTATATGTATATGAACTTCAAACCTTAATATCTTCTTCCTACGATGTCCAATTTACGCAAACTTGGAGTCTATCTTAAGAAGAATTCCAAGAAGAACATAATGGCGCAGTTCATTTTACTATTTCTCAATATTTAATTAAGTATTCTTTAGTTTATCATTGTAATGTTATTTAAAATTATAGGGTGTTACATTCTCCCCTACTTAAAGGATTTCGTCCCCGAAATCTCCAAATTAAGGAGAATGTATATCCTAACATCTATCATCCATCTACTCATCCACCAATCACAGGCATCCTTCGTCCTTAAAATATTTCTAATGTTTATATGAACATATGCAAAGGTGTGTGTATATGTCCTTATGCTAATGCGAAAGATCAGGCGGTCTACTGATTCAGTCGACCTCCTTAATGCAATGTATGTTAATGCCATGAATCCAACATGTACGCAAATAATCCTAGTACAACATGTAAGTTTTATATGTGTGCACAATCATTCATCCAAATGCAACATCCACATGATGATACATCCATTTCCAGCCATAAAAGAGAGGAAAAAAAATGCGCATGCATCCATATGCAGTATGCGAGTGATTGAGTCGATCTAGTGCCTAATGTGTGTGTATATGCATCCACGAGAAACCACTAACAAACACTCGCATCCACTTGCACCCTCAAACATAACATGTCTCAATTACATGTTTACATCCATTGGTTCCCTACCTAAAGGTTGAAGATTCGATCGATAGGATATACTTAAATGATAAAAGCAAGCACGAATAAAAGCTTTGGAATAAGAAGTTAAGAACATACCCTTGAAATGAAAAGGGTATGAAGTGCGAATATTGTCTTCGGTTTCCTAAGTTGCATCCTCTTAGTCATCTCCCCATGAACCTACGATCCAAGAATACGGGTAGGAACTTGTCTAACTATTGCCTCTCGTTCCTCCTTCCTCAGGCATACTCGGCTCAACTACTTCTACATTATCATGCAGACACTTTCGTAAATGAGAAACGTGGAAAACATCATGAACACCCATCAATCTCTCCGGTAGTTTTACTCTATAGGCCATTTGGCCAATCCTTTCTGTTATGGGAAATGGCCTACAAACCTTAGCGTCAATTTCCCTACAGATCCAAAGCGAACCACATTTCTTAAAGGTGATACCTTGATGAAAACCATGTCTCCCACCTCGAACTCAATATCAGTTCTTCTCTTATCTGCATAGGACTTCTTCCTGTCCTGAGCTATCTTCATGTGTCTGCGAATAAGATCAATCTTTACTGAAGTTTCTCTAATCATCTCAGGCCCAAGTAGAAGCCTTTCTCACCAATAAGTTGGTGATCTATAAGGTCGTCCATACAATGCCTCAAAGGGTGCCATGCCAATACTAGCTTGATAACTGTTGGTGTATGCAAACTCTACCAAAGGAAGATGCTCCTCCCAAGTCCCTTCGAAGTCTAGGATACATAGTCTAAAAAGATCCTCAAGAACTTTATTTACCCTCTCCGTTTATCCATCGGTCTGAGGGTGATAAGCGGTGCTCAAACACAACTGTGTACCTAATGCCTCTTGTAGACGAACTATCTCACGAAGTTAAACTGCTGCCAACCATGATGCCGTCCTTTTACTTTTAACAGGAATGAAATGAGTGCTCTTAGTAAGCCTATTAACTATAACCCAAATACTGGTGTTGCCTTTCCTTGATCTAGGTAAACCATCAATGAAATCCATTGAGACGCTCTCCCACTTCCACTGTGGGACCTCCAAAGGATGAAGTAAACCACCGGGCTTCTTTTGCTTAGCTTTGACTTGCTGACAGACCAAACATCGAGAAACAAACTCCACTACATCTTTCTTCATCCCAACTCGAAAGAAAACCCTCTTCATATCTCTATACATCTTATCACCGCCTAGATGGATAGTCTTCCTAGAATGATGGGCTTCCTCAAGGACTCTCTTCAACAAACTCCCAACTCGGGGAACACAAAACCTTCCATCTCATCGCAACCACACTATATCATTTGAGGAATATCTACTAAGGTGACTAGATGTCTCTCCTCTACTGAGCCTATCCAAGATATCTGCTATTTATGGGTCCTCTTGTTGCAAAGTTCCTATCTGATCCATAAGAGTAGGTCACACCTATAATGATGCCAACAAACCAGGTATAAGATCCGTAGATGGCCTAAAATCAAAGGTCTATATACTCCAAGCTCTGCCTCTCTATGAATAGTGAACTCAAAGTCATCCTCTACCTGCTCAGTGCGTCCGCCACCACATTACCCTTACCGGGGGTATAAGCAATCTCAAAGTCAAAGGACAATAGGAACTCCATCCATCTTTGTTGCCTTAGATTGAGATCCTTCTGCAAGAACAAGTACTTGAGAGATTTATGATCAGTATACAACTCAAACTTCTATCCAAGTAGATAATGATGCCAAATCTTAAGCGTGAATACTATGGTAGCCAACTCTAAGTCATGGGTAGGGTAGTTCTTCTCATGAACTCTTAACTGTCTAACTCCATAATATACTACCCTTTCCACTTGCATCAAAACAGCTCCAAGCCCTGTACCACATGCATTGGTGTATACTGTGAACACTTTGTTCCCAGTAGGAAAAGTCAAGACTGGGGCCGCTATCAGATCCCTCTTTAATCACAGAAAATAATCTTCACAGTCGACACCCCAAGAAAATGTCATATTCTTCTTTGTTAGCCTAGTGAGTGGGCTGATATCCTCGCGAAGTCCTTAATGAACTTCCTATAACAGCCCGCTAAACCAAGAAAACTCCTTACCTCAGTTGCATTCTTTGGAGTCTGCCAATCTTGATCTACAACTACTTTTGTGGGATCTACCGCTATCCCATCCTCAAAGACCACATGACCTAGAAATCTCACTTCCTTTCTCCAAAAATGACATTTGGAGAATTTTGTCTTAAGCTGATGCGCTCAGAGAGACTTCAAAACCTCCTTTAAATGTAGGGAATGTTCTTCCTCATTTTTCAAGAAAACCAAGATGTCATCAACAAAAACCACGACGAACTTATTTATAAACTCCTGAAACACCCTACTCATCAGATCCACAAAATAGGCGGGTGCGTTCGTCAACCCAAAAGGCATGACGAGACATTCGAAGAAACCATCTAGAGTGCTATAGGCAATCTTGTCTATACTGTCCTCGGCCACCCTTAGCTGATGAAACCCCATGGCCAAGTCTAACTGGGAGAAAACAGATGCACCAACAAGCTGGTCAAACCGATCATTTATCCTCGAAAGTGGGTGCCTTTATTCTTAGTGAGCTTATTCAACTCCCTGTAACCCACGCATAAGCGAAGTGAATGATCCGCCTTAGCGGCAAATACTACTGGGGCACCCCATTCAGATATGCTTCACCTAATAAACACTTTCTCAAGTATCTCCCCTACTTGCTTGCTGAGCTCCCTCCTTTCTCTCGGTGCCATATGGCGCATAGACAATACAACTGGCTTTGCATTGTCCACCAAGTATCTCCGGAAACCAATCTTGCGCCTCAGAGGTAAGCCCGAAACCTCCCAAAAAACATCTGAATACTCACAGACTACCGATACAGATCGAAAGTCATTGATAGATTCATCAAGTGATTCTAGGAAAGCATGACAAATCCTTTTAGGTCACAAGAAATCTCGAGAGTCCTCCCATGGAAAGTAAAAAGTCTAACGACCCTCCTCTTACAGTCTAGAATGGCACCATACATGGCTAGCCAATCTATGCCTAAAATCAAACCGTAGCCCATGAAACCAAGCATGTATGCATTGCACTTAAACTCGACGCCCAACACAGATATTCTCAAACCCCGAAAAATTATAGACAGATGAGTCGTACTCCTAATAGGGTTTGAGACAACAACGGGATCCAAAACCATACTAGTACTAAGGTGCAAAGACTCAACCATAGAATCAGATATAAAAGAATGTGAAGCGCCAGAATCAAAAAGAGTTCTAACAGGATGATCGGAAAGAGAAATCAAATCTTCAACAGAAAATTTCCTACCACTATCCAATACACTTGCCATGAGAGCATGCACCTTCCCTCCAAAAGATCCTGCCCTTTGGCCTTGTCCTTGCTTCTTTGAGCAATCATTAGTAAGGTGTACGACCTCTCCACAATGGAAACAAGCATTCTTCCTTCTTTTGCAGTCTTTGGTCACATGAGAAACGCGCCAACAATTATAACATTTCTCTTTTCTTGGGCTTTGTTGTTCTTTCTGCCCTTCTTTTGTGTTGTTGTTCTTTCTTGGGCCACTTTTTCTTGTTTTTTGTTTCATCAATCTTAGCCTCTTTCTTTTCACCTTTATCTTCTTTGTGCATCAATGCCGTATTAACAAGTTTCTCGAAAGTTGCCTTTATCGGAATATGAGACATAGCCAATCCATGGAGGGGTTCATTCAATCCTTTTGCAAACCTCAAAGATTTCTTGTGTGGGGTATTCACTAGCTACAAACCAAACCTCGCCAATTGATTGAACTTAATGACATACTTTTTGAAAAACATGCCTCCTTACTTAAGTGCTAGAAACTTTTCCATTTGCATACTTTACTCGGCTTGACAAAGAAACTTCATCTCGAATCTCTGTCGTAAATCAACCCAAGTCTCAACTAGATGCCCTGCTTGCGTCACTTCCCACCAGAATGAAGCCTCGTCTTTCAATTGCCAAACGACCAACTGAATCTTCCTATGGTCATCAACCTCAAAAATTCCAAACAAATTCTCCGTCTCTTTAAGCCAATTCCTTGCTTCTATAAAAGTCTCAGTTCCACGGAAAGGCTTTCCTCTCATAGCACAAAAATCTTTACATATCTTGGGGAAATTATCCGCTCGCGGAGGAGGAGGAGGAACAACGGCGGCAGGTGGAGGAGGGGGGTTTGCTTGGCCTGCGGCAGGCGCCGTAGCCTCAAGATACCTACGGAACCAAGCCGGTATTGTAAATCCCTCGGGAGGAATCAGTTCCCCAGACATGCTGAAAAGGAAAGGAAAAAAGGATTCAAATAGAGAGTCCAAAGATATTTCATATGGCTCTGGGGAATATGTTTTTCAAACAGAGTTTTCTTTTGAAAATGCTTTCTTTTTAATACCTTTTTGAAAACAATTTTCAAAATCTTTTATCCAATCTGGTAACCTTCAGCTCAAATACCAAACGTGATACCCCACGTCTGTTAGTGTCACTCTTTAACAAAATGCATTAAGTTTTGTGAAGCGTTATAGGTAAACAGAAACGAAAACATCACAAGAGAGATATAAAATAACAATGGAATTTAAACTTTATTTTCCAAATAGAAAACATCATGGTCCAAATTCAGTTACAACATAAGTTTGAAATACATAAAACCCGTAACCTCAATTTAAAGTATCTGCCTTGTACTAAAATCATCAGAGTACAGTAATATAAAAGCATAGTCCCCAAAAAGAGCCATATCAAAGTAGACAGGTAATCAAAGCGGTACATCAAAGCAACTCCAACCGGTAATAAAAGAGAAAATCCTAATCAAGCCTATGTATTCCTACCCTAAGAATCTTGGGGGGGGGGGGGGGGTGGGCAAAGAGGAAGAGAAAGAAATGGAAATAAAACGGGTCAGACATAAAGTCCGGCGAGTCCAGCTACTTTTAGCATATAAATAAGTAAAAGCATCATGACAGGTATATAAACTGGATGAGAGAGATAACAACATCATAACGCAGGTATAATAGACTGAGCAGGATAAACTGAATAATCAGGACAGAATATATATTGCACTTCCTAAATACTCTTCTCTGCACCAATGCTAGTATAACAAGAACAAGATGATTCCAACAAGAACATGATTGCAGACTTAGGTGTACTTCCAGTGACGGGTTTTATCCCCAACAATAATAATAGGTAGCCCAACAGAAATGACAGGTGTTACCACCAACGATAATAACGGGCGCCTAAACAAGCAAGACTAGATGTACCTCTAATTACTACCTTAATCGATCGGCTCCCTACCCTGTAGATACCCTGTGCTGGCCCCATAGTTGGATGTATCACTTCCTAAAGTGGCAACCCCATTATTCTCAAGATGCACAACCATATCTATTGATCTCACAACGTCTTAATTTCCAGAGCAAGCCGGACCCATGCACGCACATGACTCCGTTGGGTCCTACGCTGTCAACACCCTCTCAGATGGGCCTCTTATAATCAATTCAGTAAGCATGCCCTGACCCCGACCTAGTTCGGGGATCCCTGTTTGATACCAAGATGGGTTACTGACTGTTACGGGTCTCAGGCAACAGATGATACAAGCCACCCCCTAGGTTTGTATCCCCACTACTAGGATTTTGACAGGTTATGCCTAATAGTTTAACAAGGTTGCATAACCCTAACATGTAAAATAGGTTAAGTTTGTTAGGCTTATATAACCCCCCATAGATTTAACAAGTTTACTTAACCCCTCATTGATTCAAACAAGTATACTTAACCCCTACTTAATTTGACAGGTTCATGTAACCCCCATAGATTTAAATATGTTAAGTATTACAAGTTAACAGGTTCTTATCATTTTCCATTTATGCATGTTAATGCATTAGACCTCTCACATTAAGTCGACCACTTGTGGATGCTGGATATGTCGGGCGGTTCCAGACAAACTTCTACCACAAGTCGGACTTTACCTCGTGTCTCAGCACCGTTACGTGTGCATTTATGCACTAGACCCCTCACATTAGATTTACCACTTGTGGATGGTGGATTTGCCGGGGTGTTCCGGGAAAGCTTCTACCCCAAGTGTAGTATAACCTCATGTTTAAGTGCGGTTTCAATTTCTATTTGCTCTAAATTAGGCATGTTCATTCTTAAACAATTTTCACGTTCATCTTAGGTTATGCCCCAATCCCCAGTTTGGTCCACGATACAAGTTATGCCCCAATTTAAAATTTTAGACCAAGGTATAGATTATGCCCCTAAATCCCAGTCATGTTTTACAATAAAAGTTATTCCCCAATATCATTCCCAACCATTCCCAATTTCGTTCGTTCGTGTATTTCAGCGGTAGGCCTAGGCTCGAAGGTAGCCTGACTAAAAAATAAAAAGAGAAAGAGGGAGAGAAGAGAACAGAAATAGACATGAAATCAAAAGAGGCATATGATGGCAGAAATAGGCATATGGTGACATGATTAGGCATAATAACAGAATAAGCATATCAGGAATGGGCATATGAGAACTAAACACTAGATTAGGTGTGCAAGTAGTGGCAGATCTGTTTAGTTATGATTCAAGTTACCAGCAGGCAAAGGTTTAGATCCAACGTATAAACATGTCAAGATTACTATTTAAATGTTTATATCTAAAAATAACATGAACTCACAGAGACTGGATCTAAAGAATAGCTAATTGACTGTTGATGTTGTACTAGAGATTCTTGTATGCTTATAAGTTGTTGCAGAAGAATAGGCTAATTTAATCAGAGTTAGGGTAGCATCTCATTGTCTTCATTGTTTTTTATGAATAAAACAATAGAAACGAGGTCCTATTTATAGCCTACGGTCAACGAATCTGGTCAAGAAACAAGTCCATGTTCACAGAATGGATCTGCCCCAGATCTGGGTGGGGTTGACCTAAGGGTCGACACCTAAGGGACATGGGATCGACCCCAAACGGGACGATTTCCTGCTCCTTCCCGCCTTCCGATTTTGATTTTCCGAAATTTATTTGTTTATATATATTTGGCTTATATGTATATAAACTTCAAACCTTGATATCTTCTTCATATGATGTATGATTTACGCAAACGCAGAGTCTATCTTATGCAGAATTCCGAGATCAATGAAATGGCATAGTCCGATTTACTTATTCCCGATATTTAATTAAGTATTCTTTAGTTTATCATTATAGTGTTCTTTAAAATTACGGGGTGTTACAAATTTGAAATGGACCAAACAGATCTAAATGAAGTAACTCAAGAGATTTTGAAGTTCAAATCATATCTTTTAATTTTAACGAACTTTTCTTAAGTTTTCCTAACTGATCTCTTACAAAATAAAATTTTGATAATCTAGTCAAAAGTTTGAAAGCTAAATGACCAAATTTTTTATGTCAAATCCAAGGGTCACTTGTATTAGCCAAAAGATATAGATTATCATTTAAGGTTTTCATACTGAGAATATAAATATTTTTCTTCCTAATTCCATCAAAGGTAATATTTGATTTATTACCTTCGATGTGATGCTTATTTTTATCAAAATTAATTTTGTATCCCTTATCACCTAGTTGACTTATATTGTGCAAATTATGTTTCAGATTCATAACTAACAAAACATCAGTAATAGTATGGGTTTTAGAGTTACCGACATTGCCGATGCTAATCTAACATCCTTTTGAGTTGTCTCTAAAGTTGGCTGGGCCTTCATCTTTATAGACTATGTCATTTAGTACCTATGGGTTTCCAGTCATGTGTCGAACATCCACTATCAAGTATTTATTTGTTTTTCTTTATTTGCACCATTTGCCCGTTGAGTGTTAGTAACACCCCACATTTTATTACAATTTAATAATTATATAATACATATGCATGTATATATATATATATATGCATAGACATATATATATATATATATATATATATATGAAGAATAAAATAAAGATAATATGCGATTGCATGTAATAAATACATGCACTAAAAAAGAAGAAAATATTAATGCAAATAAAAATGTCATGCATTAAAAGAAAAGAAAGGATTGGTTGCATGCAGTGTAAGTATGTTGCATACACCGATTTACAAATATTACGCATTAATAATAAAAGAGAAATAAAATTCATGCAATGGTTTAATTGAGATATTGTAACAAACATGAAAGAGAAGTAAGAAGAGAACAATAATTATCATTGTTCTAAGCCTTATTAACAATAGCCTTAGTAGTCCAGTTGGTTAGAGCATGTGGCTTGCATACAAGAGGTACAGAGTTCAATCCCCATCGGCATCATATTTTTGTTTTAAGAGAAAAAATAACACTTGTTCTAAAGAGAAAATATGTATAAACGCACATATAAGGAAAAATATACATATAAGGAAGTAAAGAAAATATATGTATATATATATGAGAATATATAAGTATATATGTGCAGAAATATATATATACAAGAGATAGAGTTCAAGATAAGGCTGCAATCAATGATATATGGCAAGAATGAAATAACGGTACAACACCATTTGAATTTTGAAATCAAAACAAAAATATGCGTATATATATACACGTAAAATGTTCATTAGAAGATTGGTATACGTACAATAAGATTACATGTGAATATAACAGTTAAATAAATTCCATAAACTCAAACATTCGAAAATCAAAATTCTACGTCAAAACAGCTCGCGGGACCCATAGTGGGGTCGACACCCCTAAAGGGGGGTCGACACCCCCACATATCCAGCTAGAGTCATCTGCGAACCTGGACTATTTTCTTAACTAGGTTCTATGCTGAGTCAGCGCTGCATGTACGATAAGATTCTGGACACCTATAAATAGGCTAGTAGAGCCTAGCCTAAAACTCATATTCTCTAAGACAACGTCTAAGCTCTGCCATTCTTCCTCCTCCTCAAATCTCTTTAGAAAAATAAGATAATTAGTTTGGGAAAATTTTGAACCAAGATCTGGAGGAAAAGAATGAATATTAATAAGAAGGTGTTCAGAATCATATTCGAAGTAAGGTAATTTCTTAGATCTGTTCTATTTTAATATTCTTCTCTTTCTTCCCTTTTTCTTTTAGTAAGAATTGTGGATCCATGGTTGCTAGGTTCAAAATTCAGTTAGGAGGACCATGGAATACCAGATCTGGACCAGATTTAGGATTTGAAATGAAAATTAGGTGAGTGGATTTAAATTATATCATTTATGATAACGGTATATTATCGTTTAACATTCTTTGTTAATATGCAATGTAAATCTGCTAGAGTGATTAAAAGTGTTGAAATGCTAAGATGACATGTTGAGATATTAATATGTTAAAATATTATTATGTTGAAAAATTCATATGTTTAAACATTTAATGTGCCGAAATGTTCACATGTTGAAATGTAAGCATGTTAAAATATGTGTAGCGATTACTGTTGTTCTAATTACATGTTAACTTGTAACATTTATGTACTTGAACCCTTAATTGTAGAAATTGGAATAATTACATGTTAAATTAGAATATTTACATGTTAATTTGTTAGATTTGAACAATTACAAGATTGAATTATTACATGTTATGATGACATGTAAAATACAAATTATAGTAAAAATTTGAAAGAATGGACATGCCTAAATTTTATAGAAAATTTACAGTAATTAGAAAATTGTAACTACACTTAGACACAAGGTTAAATTCAACTTGTGGTAGAAACCTGCCCGTAACCGCCCGACAAATCCAACATCCATAAGTTGTTAATTTAATGTGAGGGGTCTAGTGCGTGAATAAAACATGTAACAGTGCTAAGACACAAGGTTAAGTCAACTTGTGGAAGAAGTCTGCCCGGAACCGCCCGGCAAATCCAGCATCCGCAAGTGGTATGCTTAATGTGGGAGGTCTAATACATAAGCATATATATAAATATATGTATATAAATGGATAGAGATAAATGGCACTAATTGTAATGAATGGAAATGAATAAGGAAATGAATGAAAGATAATTACGATAGTAAAAGAAGTGGAATGAATGGGGAATGATAATAACCTATTATAAATAAATTACATAACTGAAATCTACGGATGAGGACAACATAAGTTATATTTAAGGAAAGGAAACTTATTAGCAAACCTTAGTTAAGAGAACTAAGTTAATAAGTAAACAACGGTATGTGGTAGTGACAATATAAGATGGATATAATCAAATAAGAAAGAATAAAGCAAACTTATGAAATGAAATAAGTTATATTTAATAATAAATAAGTGACATGTTAAATAGAAAACATGTGAATTGAGATATACTTAATTACGTATTAAGTAAGAACATGTTATTATATTGTGAATAATATTAAGAGATTGTAGATTACAGACCTTGGATTATAATCTAGAGAATAACATGTTATGGTCTTATTGATGTACTTAAATGGGTTAAGTTATATGACTGAAATTAATAAGCAAGTGGAACTTGGTAACTTGATTAAGAAGTCAATGTGAATGGGGATAACCAAGTTAAATGGAAACCAGATGAGGTAGAGCAAGCGCATAATTGAATGTTTAGACATAGGGTCTAATAACATATTAAAATAAGGCGCTTGGACCAGTCCGCACGTTTAAGGTGAATAACCCAATGGGGGTAGATCATCGCGGTGTCATGAGGCAGGAGGGGAGCACACGTCCGTATGATTATTCTATTAGCTCTGAAGGACTGGAAGGGGAAGCACGCGGCTTCCTGAGATACGTAAGGTGCTCCTGGAAGTCCTCTATGCGGTTGCAAATGTTTAGCATGTGCTCGCAGAGGTTGGGTCTGCGCGTTACTACTAGGTGGGTGGGCCTTGAATACAAAAGTAGCTTTGCAGTCAGAGTTCTATGATGAGGTGACACTAGGGTGATTTGGCGACCGCCTCAACCGGAGGCGAGGTCAGGACCAACAAGGATAGTAGATCGTCGGATACATGTAGTTGGCAGCTAGTGGGATGCGAAAAGACTAGAGCTTAACCCAAGACACCATCCACCTTTCACTATCAAGGCTTGGTGGTTGAGGGTAGATGCCAACTGGATGTTTAGATTATTTGTTAGGGGCAAGTCGCTTAGCTCTTGTAATCTTTACTAGTTGAGGGAGGGGCCAAGGTAGGGCCATAGCCACCAAGAAAAACAAGCCTGAGGGATAACTGTATTTTGATGCCCTTAAAGGTGGGCTTGCACATACATGGAAAAGCTCCCGACCGAGTTCTGTGTTTCTGTATAACCTGCCATGGAACTCGGTGCACATTGGAGGTTATGTGCGGTTAAAGCATCGAGTACGATTGATAGTACATACGTGGGAAAGTCTAGATAAGTGTATGTCTACTCTGGGTGGTGTATCGTAGACTCTGGGGCATTACTCTGTGATCTGATTCGATAAAAGGTGGTTGTCCGTACGATTTCGTAGCATGGCGGTGGCGGTTCTATGCAGAATGTAGCATTGTTATATAGGATCCATACATCACTCCGGCGTAGGATGAGGGACTGCGTTTATTTCTGTGGTGTTACGGCAGAGACCGTGCTAGTGGGGTACCATGGGGTGTACCTTAATTTGGGGGTAGTTGCATATATACTTTATTAGGCTAATCCACTGGGGAGTAAATGGGTACGACGTGTGTGTAAACCTTGAGTGTTGTTAACCCAAGTAACCTAATAAATAAGAAAATGTAATTGAACGATATATGTAGGATTATCCAAAATGTATAGTTTAAATCCAGTCACCAGAACCTATGTTCTGACCCCCTCCTCATCACATACTCGCAGGTCAGTATTATTACTACGGTAAGGCTATATTTTGATTACATTATATTTTATCCATTCCGATGTGAGGTGTTTTTCTGAGCTCTGATATATTTTATATCTCTGTCTTTTCTGCTCTTATACCAGAGCAAACCAACACGAGTTTCGATAGATTATATAGAATGACATGATTTATGGTTTGGCAAAAGTAATTTTTCATGGGGAAAATGAAGTTTTGACACTTTTAAATTTTTGGATGAAAATTTAAATGAAAAGTCCAAACCGTGTTTAAAATAATGGAGTAGGTAAGGATTAGTGCTTAGTGAAGACGGAAAAAGTTTTGAGGCTATGAAGTAAATAGCGAGAATTACCTTGGAATAATGGTAAGTTCCCATAGAATGCATAAGCATTGAAAAGCCTAGGTTGTTGCTTGAAATAATTGTTGGTACACAGCTAGGACTAGTGGTGACTATTAGATGGTAAAGGGCAAGTAAGTATTTAGATCTTGTTGCTAATTTTCATGTTAGGGGTACAACCCATTATTGCATTTCTGTTGGGATCGTTATGTTATTTTGTTCTTGTTGGGTAGTTGGGGTAACACCTAAACCTATCATTGATCCTATGGTTCAAGCTTGTTGTTTGAGGGGGACATAGTCTGTAACGGCGCGATTTTCGACCCTCCGAAAACCGTGTCATTATTGAAAGAAATTAGAAGATGAGATAGAAAAGATAGAACTAATAGAATAGAAGAATAAGAAGTTATCAGAAATCTCACAGCGGAATTTAAAAATACAAATACATTACATCATAGGGTCTGATACATCATAATACATCAACAACTTACATCATCATAGTACATTCACATAATAATACATCATGATATGGAAATACAAATCTAACTGGATACATAGGTGTAGTTAAAACTACTAGACTTGTCCTGCAACTTGAACTTCGTAAGGTTCCATTTGCCAACCTGAATTACTTGCCTACTCATAATAAATATTATGAGTACCCAAGAGTTTAGGGAAAACACAGAAAATAAACTCCGGGTCAGTCAGGGGACTGGTGTGAGTAAACACAGTTAAAAAGATGTAAACAGGGAAATAAGGAATAAGGTGTTCCGTTATTAATAGATTCAATTACTTTATAAATCTTAAACCCAATTCCATAACTAACATATGGAAAATGACCCTTGTATTTTGATATCAAAACGTTTGATATTTACGATAGTATTTATCAAATAAATAATCATCTAGTGAATCGCTTGCATCTCACGTTCACGTACATAAAAAAAAAATCTAATACCGTCGAGCGCTTATTGGAATTTGGTTTCTAACTGACAGGGTATGGGAGCACCCACCGATCAGTGTACTCTAGAGAGGATACACTGGGGTTCAACAAGAACATCCTGCAACCCGACCACACATGACCGTCCACTCATTTAGCTTGAGTGTAACGAATATATTACCACCTCCACGGTCGGGAATGACCCACCAATTACCGAAGGTAACAGAAGTGAATATAGATTTAGAAACAAAAGGAATTACTCTAGATGGTGATAATATACCCTGCTTGGGTATGACCCAACTAGCCATGCCACCTAGCCCAACTATTGTCTTTCTCTGGTTGTGAGGTTTGAAGTCACGTTACCATTTGATGGGTTATTCTTCAACGTCTTTGAATATCACACCGTCCTATCTGACAGATCACTCATTTGTTTCCACAAACATATTCTGGGTATAAGGGTAAAGAAATGAATCTCTCCGCCACCAACATAATACACTTATGTAAAGTCGATGTGTAAAATCTAATTGATATACGTTGTCAGACATCCGACTGTTCGGATCTGTTCTGGGATTTAACAGACCGTAGACACTATTTTGAAATAGTCCTTGCATTCTTCATCTTTATAGATTTCCGGTATACGTCGTAATATTCGAGTCGAAGTGGAAATGTGAATTCCGGACTCTTCGAAACGATGTACAAAATATCTTTTATAGTCGATAATTTATTATCATCTTACTGTCTTTAATTCAGTTGCACATCCTGTATTTATAATTATATATACAGTATAAAATTCTTTGGTTCATCTCTGCATATCTTAAATATCATTTACAATTGTATAGTTGAAGTGTGTGTGTCGCACACAAGTTGTTATACAGTTTTTATCATTTTATTGATGTATAGAAAAAGCCCGTGCTTCGCGCACAGTATTTTACCTCGCGTACCATCGACGTTGAGACGATGTTCTATACTCCGATTCGTTTTGTAAAGTATTTATTTCTTTTATTTAAACTTAAATAAATTGTTTTATAATTTATTTAAATTAAATTATCTTTTAAAACTCAAGTTCTAACACGACGAACTCCTTCGAACAACTTTAATTCTGGGACCGCACTGTCGTCTTGACCGTTTCACTGATCTATGCTATATTTAAATAAAAACTATATATTTATTTAAATAAATTAATTACTGATTAATTATATTAAATTATTTAATTAAATTAAATTCGATTTAATTAAATTCTTGCATTTAAAATTGTTCTTTCTTGCATTTGCCAAATCGGATCCTTGGCATCTCAAAATCAAATGATCACCACGGGGTGATCACCGATTTTCACTTGCCAAAAATCACGTGCCGAGCTCTCATGCCAAGCCACTCCGATCACTTCGGAAACCATGCGAAAACACTGAAGGATCACTCCGATCTCCTTGCCAAACCATGTTGCCAAACCTTCGTGCCAAGCCTTGCTGATCACCCCGAAATCCAAGTGCCAAACCTTGCTCGACATTGCTGTGCAAACGTGCACAGCTGTGCACGTGCACGCCTCCCCATGCCACCATGCCACCACCGGACCACCACCCACAAACTCCACTTCGTCCGCCCATCACCACGACGCCTCGCCACCACCGTACGTCGCCTGCTCCTCGATTTTGCCACTCCACCAAAACTCCCAGTACACAGCTCGAAAAGTACCCCACCTAAACCCAGCTCGACCCATCGCCTCCGACCACCTGAGCACCTCGCACTGCCGCCGTCAGCTCCGCCAAGACCCAAAGCCGCTCCACGTTCATCCCTGGCCAACTCGCACCACCGTGGGTCCCCCACGTCGCCTCCAAACCGATGAACCCATTCGGCCATTGAAAATGCAAATCGAGCTCGACAGCTCGAATCACTCACTGGAAAAATCATGGGGCATTTTTCTCGTGTTCCCCGATGTGACCAGCTCCTTCACGCTCCACGCCCCGACCATCATCGTCACCGATTGCCGGAATTTGGTCAAAGTGCCATTTTCGGTTATCTCAATCATTCTTCCTCCTCTCAACATTAAAAATCATGAAATTACTTGTAAAAATCATTATTTAGTGCTACGATTACATCTATAACCCTGTAATTCATTTCTATGATGTTTGAAAATTTGGTGATTAAGTTTGAGATAGAGAACATCCTGCTTTTCTGCTGTTCTTGGCCTTTCAAA
Organism: Allium sativum; assembly: GCA_030737875.1. Taxonomy (NCBI): domain Eukaryota; kingdom Viridiplantae; phylum Streptophyta; class Magnoliopsida; order Asparagales; family Amaryllidaceae; genus Allium; species Allium sativum. The sequence goes on along the minus strand of CM060922.1, from coordinate 400,432,232 downwards.
GCAAGTTCCTCTTGTTTAATGCTTTCGAAAAGGTTGTAGATGTTTTGTATACAAATTACTACTGAATATACTTGTATATTTGGTGTTTGGAATGATCAATGTGTATTTTCAAATAAACAGAGTATGTTCTTGACAGGAAACAAAACTGTATTTTCCTTGATCAAGTTATAGTGATGAACTCATTACCATTTCTATTTATCACTGGTATATAGGGTTTACTGATGATATACTTGGTGTTTCTAGCATCTATAAGGTGTTTAACAACATGATAGAACTTGCAGTAATATATAAACATGAAAACATATAAAACTGTTTAATCAGTAAACTTGCAAATCAACTTGTCATGAGTGAGTGATTACTCACCCGTAAATAAGCTCCTGTATTTTCTAGCTTGTAGATGGATATTAACTCCGCAAAGACTTGTATTTGTGTAAAGGAAAATGCATGGATATGTAGTGGTATTTATAGGCAATGTCTCACAAGTTTTCTACAGCAAACTCTTTCTCTACCTTCCCTCTCTCTCTCCTATTTGAATGGATGAAAATTGTTACAGCAAATACCAAAGTACATTGCACAAAAGAAAATTCTGCCAACCCCTTTTCCTCTCCTATAAGTACACAAGACTTACACCTTCATTATATGCTCATCTTGCCTTCATTAAATGCAAACCTTACTTATTTCATCAACTCAAGAGAATGGCCATTCCATAGCTTGGATAATTGTTTTGCACTCTTACTTCATCGCAGATATTTGTATAGGGTGATTACGAGATGGTTAAACTCTTTTAACTTGTTTGTCTTGTTGTTAATTCCTTTGTTGAATTGATTTCATGTATACATTATATATACACATATAGGCCGTAGTATATATGTAGATATATATATACACCCCTTTGTCATGATACACTACATACATATATATATAAGAGTTTAGTTCCTTAAGCTTGTATGTATTAGTTTGCTTATAAAATGATAACTTACTTATGCTAGTTGCACATAGCATTTTCCCCACTAGTTTATAGTGCTATATTTCTCACATTTCTCAGTGCTATAAACAAGTGTTACAAATATTTTCTTAAGTAGTTATATCACTCATATTTAATATATCCTGTATATATTAAGTTATAGTATAAATCATATATATATTTTCATATATATAGGTGATTATATACATTTTAAACTAGTTGAACCCTCCAGATATATTTTAATATCTTATTAAAATAGATATCAGAAGCTTGAAAAATCCAGCCATTACAGACTACCCCACTTAAAAGAATTTCGCCCCGAAATTACACAAGAAAGGTAGAAAGTTTCCAAAAGAAAATATTTCATAAACTGGTTGTTTTAGTACACATACACATATGACTAGTTCTATACTAGCATTAGTCTTGATCCATAAAATAATACTAGACTTGACTACTCTAGTTCTAAACTGCCCCAAAATATACACTCGTAACTATCCTCCTCCAGTCTCTGTCCTACTACTCGTCGTCAGAGATATCTATTATCTCTACGACCTCCTCGTCATCAGATATATTAAGGACCTCAACTACGTCTTCTGCATCAGTCTCCTCCTCATCATCCTCTATATAAATCAGACCCACTGGTGGTATTAAATATAGCCTCAGCACGGGGTATCCATACTCACCGAATACTTGTACTCCTCCTCCTGCTATGCGAAACTCGACGAGAACTTGTTCCAATCTATTCCATATTTCTGTCCTTTGGGCTACTTGCTCTTCTTGCTGGTTTCCCGTAGCAATGACTGGGGTTCCCGGAACAACTTGGTCTTCTTCTTCCTCATATTCTTCTTCATATTCTTCCTCTTCTTCCTCTTCAGCGTCCATATACTCAACTTCTTCCTCCTCCTTGTCACCCTCATCTCCTTCCCCATAACCGTCAACACTCCCTTCATCTCCTAACACTTCATCCTCATCAGTAAAGTCTTGGTGTCCTCCATCTTGTTCTAATGGTTCGTTCCTGCCAAGCACTGATCCTTCTGATGATATGTGTGTACCTTCGTCGTCGATGGGTGATCTCTCTCGGTTGTTGTCGGAATCTCCTACTCTTTGTCTCTTTGCTCACAGCATAAGCAACTGGAGTGGTGTCACCCTCTTTCTTGCCGTGGTCTTCCATACTGGAGCCATCTAACACGTTAGCAAGAATATAGAACTCATCAGTGATGTAAACATACAAGAGAGTTCATAAGTCCTAATAAACTGAATCCATAAAACACACATGCAAATGCTCCCAGAAATGTAGAAATCGAAATTTCATTACATTTAACTATACCAAAGTAAATCATACCTAACCCATAGGAAAATCTGGGTATAATTTCTTTATATGCTTCTCGGTCTCCCACGTACAGTCTTTCGGGTTTTCGCTCCACTGGATATTTAGTAGCCTCACCACTTTGTTGCGAAGTTGCTTTCCCTCTCGGTCAATAATACTAAATGGATTTCTTATCACTGTCAAATCTGGCTCGATCTCTATCTCTTGCTGAACAGAGGGTTCCAGAATTAATGATGGATTGTGCATACATTTTCTCAAGTGTGATACGTGAAATACGTTGTGAATTCCCGCCATATATTCTGGTAATTCAACTTTATATGCTTGAAAACCAATTCTTTCTAAGACGCGGAAAGGTCCAACATATCTTGGTGCTAACTTTCCATATTTTCCAAATCTTACTACTCCCTTCATTGGTGAGATCTTCACGAAAACTAGATCTTCTATTTCGAATACTAAATCTCTTCGCCTTTTATCGGCATAGCTTTTCTGGCGATCCTGGGCTTCCTTCATTCTCAGCTTCACTAATTCCACTTTCGCTGCTGCCTCTCGTATCATATCCGGACCAAGTACCAATTTGTTTCCGGACTCCACCCAACATGCAGGCGCTTTACAAGGTCTTCCATATAATGCTTCATATGGTGCCATTTGTATACTCGCCTGGTAACTGTTATTATATGAAAATTCTACTGGGTGTAAATGATCTTCCCATGATCCTCCAAAATCTAAAATACACGCTCTTAGAAGATCTTCCAATATACGATTAACTCTTTCCGTCTAACCATCCGTTTGAGGATGGTAAGCTGTACTGAAATTTAATCTTGTTCCCAACGTTTTCTGCAAAGCTTCCCAAAATCTACTTGTGAAAATGGTATCTCTGTCGCTTACAATGCTCGTTGGAATACCCTGCAGTCGTACTATCTCTTTCATGAATACTTCGGCTAATGTCATGGCAGTGCGCGTTGGTTTCACTGGAATAAAGTGCGCACTCTTAGTTAACCGATCTACGATTACCCAAATCCCTTCGTAGCCTCTCCTTGTTCTTGGCAAACCATCGATGAAGTCCATCGATATCATTTCCCACTTCTAGTTGGGAATCTCTAATGGCCGTAATAGTCCAGCAGTCTTTTGATGGTCTCCATTGACTTGCTGACAACATAGACATTCATTTACGAAAGTAATGATATCTTTATTCATTCCTGACCACTAGAATACTCGTCTCATATCGTGATTCATTTTATGAATTCCTGGATGGATGCTCAACTTTGATGCATGGCATTCTTTTAAAATCTCCTGTCTTATCCCATCCACGTTAGGTACGCATAATCTGCCGTTTATTCTCAATACTCCTTGATTGTCCAACTCGAAGTCAGTCTCTTTTCCGTTTGTGACTCCTCGAATAATCTTTTCCAGTTTGGGATCCCTTTTCTGATTACTCATTATCCTTTCTTGGAGAGTCGGTGTGACTTCCAAAAGTGATAATATCGCATTTCTACTCAAGGCATCTGCCACTACGTTCGCTTTTCCCGGTGTATAAATGATATCCAAGTCATATGATGCAAGAAATTCTAACCACCGCTGTTGTCTCAGATTTAAATCTTTTTGAGTGAACAGATACTTCAATGGTTTATGATCGGTGAAAAGTTCGAATCTCTCACCCAGAAGATAATGTCTCCACATCTTTAATGCGAAAACCACTGCCAATAACTCTAGGTCGTGAGTTGCGTAATTCTTCTCATGAATCCTTAACTGCCTACTTGCATATGAAATCACTTGTCCCTTCTGCATTAACACCGCTCCTACTCCCCTTCCACAAGCATCGGTGTAAACTGCAAATCCGCTCGTTCCATCGGGAACAACTAATACTGGTGCTTCCGTTAATCTCTTCTTTAGTTCTTGAAACGATTCTTCACACTTTGGGTCCCAAATAAACTTTTGGCCCTTCTTTGTTAACTTGGTCAGTTGTGACGATATTTTGGAGTAGTCTCGGATAAATCTTCGATAGTATCCTGCCAGTCCTAGGAAACTACGAATATCTGTTTGTGTTTGAGGTTGTTTCCATAGTTGTACTGCATCTACTTTAACTGGGTCTACTGATATCCCATCTCCGTTTACTATGTGCCCCAAAAATCTCACTTCCGATTTCCAAAAGTGACATTTTGAAAACTTTGCCTTCAACACGTGTTTCCTTAGAGTTTCTAGCACTACTCTAAGATGACCACGGTGCTCTTCTTCGGTTTTTGAAAAGATTAAGATATCGTCAATGAAAACGAGAACGAATTTATTAAGAATTTTCCTAAAGACTCTGTTCATCAGATCTACGAAGAAAGCTGGTGCGTTGGTTAGTCCGAACAGCATAACCAACCATTCATAAAAGAAATCTGGGCCTCTGAATGCTGTTAAGGGAATACAATCTTCAGAGATTCTCAATTGGTGAAATCCTGTTGCTAAATCAATCTGGGAGAATACCGTTGCTCCGTGTAATTGATCGAAAAGGTCATCAATTCTAGGTAATGGATATCTATTTCGGATGGTTACTTTATTTAATTCTCGGTAGTCCACACACAGTCGTAAGGACCCATCAGACTTTACTACAAAAACTACCGCATAGCCCTAACTAGAAAAACTAGGTCGGATTAAGCCTTTACTCAGCAAATCCCGAGTTTGTTTCTCTAATTCCTGAACTTCCTTGGGAGCCATCCGTCTCTTTGGTTGAATCATTTGTGTAGCTCCTGGGACTAAATCAATTCGGAATTCGATCTCTCGATGCGGAGGTAAACTTCCGACTTCCACGAATACGTCCTTGAATTCTCTTACTACTTCCAAAGTGTCGAGACTTTCTTGAGGTGCTTCTAAAGTGTATAGAAAACTACAGGTGTGAATTCCCGGTTTCCCACAAGTTATTCTAGCTTTTCGCTCTAAGCTAGTTATAAGGGTTATGATTTCTTTATCACATTTTATCTTGGCTTGGAACTTGCTTAAACAGTCTAATCCAAGTATAAAATTGAAACTTTTGAAGTCTAGAACATAGAAGTCAAATCGAAAAGAGTGTGAGAGATATAGGAGAGTTATATCCTCACAACACATTTTAAGCTCAGTTTTTGCCCCTATGGGGTTTGATACGCAAATGGGGTTTGGTGATATAATTGGTTTAAGGTCAAACTGATCTATGGTTTCGGCTGAAATAAAACTGTGTGAAGCGCCGGTATCAAATAAAACACGAAGGTAAATTCCATTAAACTGTAAAGTACCTTCCAGCACTCCCTTCCCTTTCACATTCTGAGAAGTAGACGGTTCATCTTTGATTGTAAAAACCCTAGGCTGTGGTGCCCTCTTCATCAATGGACAGTCTTTCACCATATGTCCTGGTTGATGACAGTTGAAACAGAGATTCTTCACTACCATCTCGTTCCTCTGATTCTGGTTCTGGTTCTGATTCTGTTGCTGAGGTTTCTGTTGCTGTCTCGGGTATTGCTAGGGTTTCTGTTGCTGTTGTGGGTATTGCTGGGGTTTCTGTTGCTGTTGTGGGTATTGCTGGGGTTTCTGGTTCCCCTTTTGTTTACAGAATCGTGCAATGTGTCCCTTTTGCTTGCAGTTGTGACACACCACATTCTTAAATTTACCTTCCACAGTCTGTTGCCCCGTCTTAGCTTGGCCCTGATTATCATTCCAATTTGGGTTGACCTTTCTTTTCATGATATTCACCCCACTCGTCTCCCCAGTCTGGATCCTCGCTCCTGGTTTCTTTGTATCTAGTGCTTCATATCTGAGTGCTAGGTCTACTAGTTCCACAAATGGATCCTTCAAATGTCCCATCATCCTTCCTTGCAGATTATCTCTAAGACCAGCAACAAACATCTCGTTCTTTTTCAAAAGAGTATTTATCAGCTCCGGTCCAAAGATTGAAAGTGCGTTGAACTGGTTTTCGTACTCAGGGACAAACATGCTTTCCTGCTTTAAGTCAATGAAGTCTCGGTACATCCTTGTCCTTCCAGTAGCAGGTAGATACTGACCTTCAAAAGCTTCTTTGAACATGGGCCAAGTAAAGTTTTCCTCAGGATTGTTAGCAGTCTGGGCATCCCACCATATTGCTGCGGCTCCTTCCAGATTCCATGAAGCTAAGAGATGCTTATGCTCGTCATCCAACCTCGGTCCTTTAAAAATCTTCTCACATGACCTAATCCATGCTTGGACTTCGACCAGTGATTCAGTACCTTTGAAAATCTTTCCTCCCAGAGTTGTGTAATTCTTACAGACCATAGCAAAGTTAGGCTGAGTTGGTGCTCGGATTACTTCAGTAGTATCCACTTGGGTCTGGTTAACAGTGTGTCCGTTTGTCGTAGTTGCTCCGCTTGCTCCTCGGCCTCTTCCTCCACGAGAACTCATTTTCAACTCCTTGAGTACACGGATTGAAATTTTATTAACTAAATTGGAAAAATATGTCGAGGGATTACCTAAGTAACTACGATCTACCTATATTAAAAATATAGTTTTTTAGTAAAAATACGCTCTCTTACTATTTCAAAGCCTAAATGTTTCCGAAGAACATAGGCTCTGATACCAACTGTAACGGCGCGATTTTCGACCCTCCGAAAACCGTGTCATTATTGAAAGAAATTAGAAGATGAGATAGAAAAGATAGAACTAATAGAATAGAAGAATAAGAAGTTATCAGAAATCTCACAGCGGAATTTAAAAATACAAATACATTACATCATAGGGTCTGATACATCATAATACATCAACAACTTACATCATCATAGTACATTCACATAATAATACATCATGATATGGAAATACAAATCTAACTGGATACATAGGTGTAGTTAAAACTACTGGACTTGTCCTGCAACTTGAACTTCGTAAGGTTCCATTTGCCAACCTGAATTACTTGCCTACTCATAATAAATATTATGAGTACCCAAGAGTTTAGGGAAAACACAGAAAATAAACTCCGGGTCAGTCAGGGGACTGGTGTGAGTAAACACAGTTAAAAAGATGTAAATAGGGAAATAAGGAATAAGGTGTTCCGTTATTAATAGATTCAATTACTTTAGAAATCTTAAACCCAATTCCATAACTAACATATGGAAAATGACCCTTGTATTTTGATATCAAAATGTTTGATATTTATGATAGTATTTATCAAATAAATAATCATCTAGTGAATCGCTTGCATCTCACGTTCACGTACATAAAAAAATCTAAAACCGTCGAGCGCTTATTGGAATTTGGTTTCTAACTGACAGGGTATGGGAGCACCCACCGATCAGTGTACTCTAGAGAGGATACACTGGGGTTCAACAAGAACATCCTGCAACCCGGCCACACATGACCGTCCACTCATTTAGCTTGAGTGTAACGAATATATTACCACCTCCACGGTCGGGAATGACCCACCGATTACCGAAGGTAACAGAAGTGAATATAGATTTAGAAACAAAAGGAATTACTCTAGATGGTGATAATATACCCTGCTTGGGTATGACCCAACTAGCCATGCCACCTAGCCCAACTATTGTCTTTCTCGGGTTGTGAGGTTTGAAGTCACGTTACCATTTGACGGGTTATTCTTCAGCGTCTTTGAATATCACACCATCCTATCTGACAGATCACTCATTTGTTTCCACAAACATATTCTGGGTATAAGGCTAGAGAAACGAATCTCTCCGCCACCAACATAATACACTTATGTAAAGTCGATGTGTAAAATCTGATTGATATACGTTGTCAGACATCCGACTGTTCGGATCTGTTCTGGGATTTAACAGACCGTAGATACTATTTTGAAATAGTCCTTGCATTCTTCATCTTTATCGATTTCCGGTATACGTCGTAATATTCGAGTCAAAGTGGAAATGTGAATTCCGGACTCTTCAAAACGATGTACAAAATATCTTTTATAGTCGATAATTTACTATCAGCTTACTGTCTTTTATTCAGTTGCACATCCTGTATTTATAATTATATATACAGTATAAAATTCTTTGGTTCATCTCTGCATATCTTAAATATCATTTACAATTGTATAGTTGAAGTGTGTGCGTCGCACACAAGTTGTTATACAATTTTTATCATTTTATTGATGTATAGAAAAAGCCCGTGCTTCGCACACAGTATTTTACCTCGCGTACCATCGACGTTGAGACGATGTTCTATACTCCGATTCATTTGGTAAATTATTTATTTCTTTTATTTAAACTTAAATAAATTGTTTTATAATTTATTTAAATTAAATTATCTTTTAAAACTCAAGTTCTAACTCGACGAACTCCTTCGAACAACTTTGATTCTGGGACCGCACTGTCGTCTTGACCGTTTCACTGATCTATGCTATATTTAAATAAAAACTATATATTTATTTAAATAAATTAATTACTGATTAATTATATTAAATTATTTAATTAAATTAAATTCGATTTAATTAAATTCTTGCATTTAAAATTGTTCTTTCTTGCATTTGCCAAATCGGATCCTTGGCATCTCAAAATCAAATGATCACCACGGGGTGATCACCGATTTTCACTTACCAAAAATCACGTGCCGAGCTCTCGTGCCAGGCCACTCCGATCACTTCGAAAACCATGCGAAAACACGGAAGGATCACTCCAATCTCCTTGCCAAACCATTTTGCCAAACCTTCGTGCCAAGCCTTGCTGATCACCCCGAAATCCAAGTGCCAAACCTTGCTCGACATTGCTGTGCAAACGTGCACAGCTGTGCACATGCACGCCTCCCCACGCCACCATGCCACCACCGGACCACCACCCACAAACTCCACTTCGTCCCCCTATCACCACCGACGCCTCGCCACCACCGTACGTCGCCTGCTCCTCGATTTTGCCACTCCACCAAAACTCCCAGTACACAGCTCGAAAAGTACCCCACCTAAACCCAGCTCGACCCATCGCCTCCGACCACCTGAGCACCTCGCACCGCCGCCGTCAGCTCCGCCAAGACCCAACGCCGCTCCACATTCATCCCTGGCCAACTCGCACCACCGTGGGTCCCCCACGCCGCCTTCAAACCGATGAACCCATTCGGCCATTGAAAATGCAAATCGAGCTCGACAGCTCGAATCACTCACTGGAAAAATCATGGGGCAATTTTCTCGTGTTCCCCGATGTGACCATCTCCTTCATGCTCCACGCCCCGACCATCATCGTCACCGATCGCCGGAATTTGGTCAAAGTGCCATTTTCGGTTATCTCAATCATTCTTCCTCATCTCAACATTAAAAATCAAGAAGTTACTTTTAAAAATCATTATTTAGTGCTACGATTACATCTATAACCCTGTAATTCATTTCTATGATGTTTGAAAATTTGGTGATTAAGTTTGAGATAGAGAACATCCTTCTTCTCTGCTGTTCTTGGCCTTTCAAAGCAAGTTCCTCTTGTTTAATGCTTTCAAAAAGGTTGTAGATGTTTTGTACACAAATTACTACTGAATATACTTGTATATTTGGTGTTTGGAATGATCAATGTGTAGTTTCAAATAAACAGAGTATGTTCTTGACAGGAAACAAAACTGTATTTTCCTTGATCATGTTATAGTGATGAACTCATTAGCATTTCTATTTATCACTGGTATATAGGGTTTACTGATGATATACTTGGTGTTTCTAGCATCTATAAGGTGTTTAACAACATGATAGAACTTGCAGTAATATATAAACATGAAAACATATAAAACTGTTTAATCAGTAAACTTGCAAATCAACTTGTCATGAGTGAGTGATTACTCACCCGTAAATAAGCTCCTGTATTTTCTTGCTTGTAGATGGATATTAACTCCGCAAAGACTTGTATTTGTGTAAAGGAAAATGCATGGATATGTAGTGGTATTTATAGGCAATGACTCACATGTTTTCTACAGCAAACTCTTTCTCTACCTACCCTCTCTCTCTCTCCTATTTGAATGGATGAAAATTGTTACAACAAATACCAAAGTACATTGCACAAAAGAAAATTCTGCCAACCCCTTTTCCTCTCCTATAAGTACACAAGACTTACACTTTCATTAAATGCTCATCTTGCCTTCATTAAATGCAAACCTTACTCTTTCCATCAACTCAAGAGAATGGCCATTCCATAGCTTGGATAATTGTTTTGCACTCTTACTTCGCCGTAGATATTTGTATAGGGTGATTATGAGATGGTTAAACTCTTTTAACTTGCTTGTCTTGTTGTTAATTCCTTTGTTGAATTGATTTCATGTATACATTATATATACACATATAGGGCGTAGTATATATGTATATATATATACCCCTTTGTCATGATACACTACATATATATAATTATATATATATATATAAGAGTTTAGTTCCTTAAGCTTGTATGTATTAGTTTGCTTATAAAATGATAACTTACTTATGCTAGTTGCACATAGCATTTTCCCCACTAGTTTATAGTGCTATATTTCTCACATTTCTCAGTGCTATAAACAAGTGTTACAAATATTTTCTTAAGTAGTTATATCACTCATATTTAATATATCCTGTATATATTAAGTTATAGTACAAATCATATATATATTTTCATATATATAGGTGATTATATACATTTTAAACTGGTTGAACCCTCCAGATATATTTTAATATCTTATTAAAATAGATATCAAAAGCTTGAAAAATCCAGCCATTACATAGTCCCGAGATTCTTGGCCCTTAGTAGTAGCTATGTAGAGTGTCTGTTTTCCTGTTTTAGTTGAAGGACTAGAAAGCTTATTTGAAAGCTAAACTTAGATCGGATGATTAAATAAGCTAAGAAAAGAGTAGTGGCACAATTAAAAAGGAAACAACAAATTCAGTAAAGCAACAAACAGGAAAATTAAAGTAAAATGGAAAATTATGAGAAAAGATGAATAAGAGTAAAAAATTCCAAGATAAGATGAAAAAGAAAATCAGTAACAAAGAAAATTTTCTTATGTGTGCTATGCTTGGATAGGAAAATAGGGATCTTCATAAATAGTTACATTAAATCCAAGTACGGTTGGAAAAAGGTACATAAAAGAAAAACGGAAGACGGGAAATTTTCCATTTTCCACCTTTTTGTAACATAAGAGATCAAATTTAGAAAATTTGATTTTTTTGAAATTTGAAAAATAAAGTTGGTTGGTAAGATTTTGGATGCAACAATTGGATGAACTGCGCTCTTGCTCTGCAAGAATGTGGGAAATTTTGGATGAAAATGTATTTGATTTTCAAAATATTGCAATCATGTAGAACTACCAGTATATTTAGGATGCGAGCATCATATTTTAAAAGGATTACTGAAAAACTTGCATACATATAGGAGGTACCGCTTAGGCATACATGTATTATTATGATTGTATTTCACTTTGCACAAGTGCATAATATTTGCAAAAATTGGATGCATACATGATGGATGGATATTATGCGAGGGATTATCTATTTTACCGTTATAAAATTTCGGGGATGAAATATCCTAAGCGTGGGAGAATGTAACACCCCGCATTTTATGATAATTTAATAATTAAATAATGCATATGTGTATATATATGCATAGACATAAATATATTTATGAAGAATAAAATAAAGATAATATGTGATTGCATGTAATAAATACATGCACTGAAAAAGAAGAAAATATTAATGCAAATAAAAATGTAATGCATGCATTAAAAGAAAAGAAAGGATTGGTTGCATGTAGTGCAAATATGTTGCATGCACTGATTTACAAATATAATGCATTAATAATAAAAGAGAAATAAAATTCATGTAATGGTTTGATTGAAATATTGTAACAAACATGAAAAAGAGAAGTAAGAAGAGAACAATAATTACCATTGTTCTAAGCCTTATTAACAATAGTCTTAATAGTCCAGTTGGTTAGAGCATGTGGCTTGCATACAAGAGGTACAAAGTTCGATCCCCATCGACGTCATATTTTTGTTTAAAGGGAATGACTAAAAATAACACATGTTCTAAAGAGAAAAAATGTATAAACACACATATAAGGAAAAATATACATACAAGGAAGTAAAGAAAATATATGTATATATATATGAGAATATATATGTATATATGTGCAGAAATATATATATATATATACACACACACACACACACACACACAAGAGATAGAGTTCAAGATAAGGCTGCAATCAAAGAAATATGGAAAGAATTAAATAACGATACAACACCATTTGAATTTTGAAATCAAAATAAAAAATTGTGCATATATATATATACATGTAAAATGGCCATTAGAAGATTTGTATACGTATAACAAGATTACAAGTGAATATAACGGTTAAATAAATTCCAAAAATTCAAACATTCAAAAATCAAATTTCTGCGCCAAAACAGCTCGCGTGACCCATAGGGGGGTCGACATTCCTGTAGGGGGGTCAACACCGGGGTCGGCACCCCTGTAGGGGGATCAATACTAGGGTCGACACCCCCTAGATCTGGCTAGATTCATCTATGAACATGGACTATTTTCTTAACTAGGTTCAATTCTGACTCAGCGCTACGTGTACGATACGATTCTAGACACCTATAAATAAGCTAGCAGAGCCTAGCCTAAATCTCATATTCTCTAAGACAATGTCTAAGCTATGACATTCTTCCTCCTCCTCAAATATCTTTAGAAAAATAAGATAATTTGTTTAGGAAAATTCTGAATCAAGATCTGGAGGAAAAGAATGAATATTAATCAGGTGTTCAGAATCATATTCAAAGTAAGGTAATTTCTTAGATAAGGTCTATTTCAATTTTGTCCTCTTTCTTCCCTTTATCTTTTAGTAAGAATTGTGGATCCATGGTTGTTAGGTTCTAAATTTAGTTAGGAGGACCATGGAATACTAGATCCGGACCAGATTCAGGATATGGAAAGCAAATTAGGTGAGTGGATTTAAGTTATATAATTTTTGATAATGGCATATTATCGTTTAACATTCCCCGTTAATATGCAATGTAAATCTGCTAGAATGATTAAAAGTGTTGAAATGCTAAGATGACATGTTGAGATATTAATATGTTAAAATATTAATATATTGGAAAATTCATATGTTGAAACGTTTAATGTGCTGAAATGTTCACATGTTGAAATGTAAATTTGTTAAAATATGTGTAGTGATTACTGTTGTTCTAATTATATGTTAACTTGTGACATTTATGTACTTGAACCCTTAATTGTAGAAATTGGAATAATTACATGTTAAATTAGAATAATTACATGTTAATTTGTTAGATTTGAACAATTACTTGTTAGAATATAATTAATTACATGTTAAAAAGAACATGCGATGTTAAATGGGCTTAATATGATGACATGTAAAATACAGACTACAGTAAAAAGTTGAAAGAATGGACACACCTAAATTTTATAGAAAATTTACAGTAAATAGAAAACTATAACTGCACTTAGGAACGAGGTTAAATTCAACTTGTGGTAGAAGTCTGCCAGGAACCGCCCGACAAATCCAGCATCCACAAGTTGTTAATTTAATGTGAGGGGGCTAGTGCATAAATAAAACATGTAACAGTGCTAAGACACGAGGTTAAGTCAACTTGTGGAAGAAGTCTACCCGGAACCGCCCGACAAATCCAGCATCCGCAAGTGGTATGCTTAATGTGAGAGGTCTAGTACATAAGCATATATATATATATATATATATATATATATATAAATGAATAGAGATAAATGGCACTAATTGTGATGAATGGAAATGAATAAGGAAATGAATGACAGATAATTACAACAGTAAAAGAAGTGGAATGAACGGGGAATGATAATAACCTAATATAAATAAATTACATTAATCAGAATGTTATATAATAGGTAGGCTTTTCCTAGGGACAAGTGGAAATTATAACTTCAGTTATAATAAACGATAAAGAAAATGGAATAACTTATGTAATGAGGTAAGTTGTATTTAATTGTAAATTAAGTTCTTTGTAAGAACGAGAATTTGAAATCTATGGTGAGGACAAAATAAGTTATATTTATGGAAAGGAAACTTATTAGTAAACCTTAGTTAAGAGAACTAAGTTAATAAGTAAACAACGGTAAGTGGTAGTGACAGTATAAGATGGAATTATGATTAAATAAGAAAGAATGAAGCAAACTTATGAAATTAAATAAGTTATATCTAATCATAAATAAGTGACATGTTAAATAGAATACATTTGAATTGAGACATACTTAATAATATTAAGTAAGAACAAGTTTTTATACTATGAATAATATTAAGAGATTGTAGATTACAAACCTTGGATTACAATCTAGAGAATAACATGTTATGGGCTTATTAATAAATTCAATGGGTTAAGTTATATGATTGAAATTAATAAGCGAGAGGAACTTGGTAACTTGATTAAGAAGTCAATGTGAATGGGAATAACCAATTTTAATGGAAACCCAATAAGGTAAAGCAAGCGAATAATTGAATGTTTAGACATAGGGTCTAATAACATATTAAAGTAAGGCGCTTGGACCAGTATGCACGTTTAAGGTGAATAACCCAATGGGGTATATAATCGCGATGTCATGAGGCACGACGGGAGCGCACGTCCGTCTGATTATTCTGTTAGCTCTGAAGGACTGGAAGGGGAAGCACGCGACTTCCTGAGATACGTAAGGTTCCCCTAGTAGTCCTCTGTGCAGTGGAAGATGTTTAGGCTATGCTCGCAGAGGTTGGGTCTGCACGTTACTACAGGTGGGTGGGCCTTGAATGAAAAAGTAGCTTTGCAGTCAGAATGCTATGACGAGGTGACACTAGAGTGATTCGGCGGTCGACTCAATGGAAGGCGAGGTCAGGACCAACAAGGATAGTAGATCGTCGGGTACCCATCATCGACAGCCAGTGGGATGCGAAAAGACTAAATCTAAACCCAAGAGGCCATCCACCTTTCAGTATCGAGGCATGGTGGTTGAGGGTAGACGCCAACTGGATGTTTAGATTATTTTTTAGGGGCAAGTCGCTTAGCTCTTGTAGTCTTTACTAGTTGATGGAGGGGCCGAGGTGGGGTCATAGCCACCATGAAAAACATACGCGAGGAATAAGGCGGGCCTATACAGATATGGAAAAGCTCCCGACCGAGTTCCGTGTTTCTTGTACAACCTTATCACGGAATTTGGTGCACATCAGAGGTTATGTGTGGTTAAGGCATCGGGTATGATTGACGATACGTACGTGGGAAAGTCTAGATACATGCATGTCTACTCTGGGTGGTGTATCGTAGACTCTGGGGTATTACTCTATGATCTGATTCAATCAAAGGTGGCAGTCTGTATGCTTACGTAGCATGATGATGGCGGTTCTATACGGAACGTAGCATTGTTATATAGGATTCATACGTCACTCCGGCATAGGATGAGGGACTGCGTACATTTCTGTGGCGTTATGGCGGAGACCGTGCGAGTGGGGTACCATGGGGAGTAAATGGGTACGACGTGTAACGTCCCAGATTTTTAGCTATTTAATAATGAATATATAAATTAATTAAAAATATAAATGGTTTTTTATATTGAATTTATCGATTTAATAATCATTATACGATTTAATATCGAATATATCTAATTATCGTAATATGAAACGGTAACAATTAAATTCGGTGTTAAAACTGAACTGAAACGATTCAGTCGATCAATATAACTTGTATATTGAATTAAAACGACAATAGTAATAATTTATTATCAATAAAAATTGATTGATCTGAATTTAAAAAATATATATTAATCAATTTTAGTTGATATGTGAAATATACAAATTTCAAACGATCATAGAATTTGACAAACAAATTCCATCGGTTCCGTTGAGTCTAAAATTGCGTTACAATGGGTCGTTATGTTAAAATGATGGTTCGGGGACTGCGAGATATTTTAAATTATTTAATCAAAAACCAAATTTAACCAAATAAACATATAATATTCTCAGCCACCCTATTCTATATAACAAAGCCGGCCTCTTGTCTTATACGCAGACCTATCATGTTTCTCGAGATGAAATATTTGCTCCTTCCTTCGTTGGCAAACCAACAGTATTTTGATGGCGCATGTACCAGTTGTTTCTCGTTTCCACTCCTTTATAAATTGCCATACCTGTAACAACCCGTATTTTCAATAACCTGTTATAACATAAATTGAGGCAGAATTTAATTCTAAAATATGAATCAAGGGAAACGGGCTATGCCATTGCGTTCGTCTCGGAAAAATACGTGAAATAGAGTCCGAGTTTTCGAAAATCGGAGTCCGTATGACCCGATTAAGGCCCAACGAAGTTTTCAGAAAAATTCAAAGTAAAAACAGATTTCAAATTCAAGTTTGAATTTGGAAATTTGGGCCAGTTTGGGCCAGGCGGGAAAATTCCCGCCAGAGCACCCAAGTCGACAGCCCTGTCGACTTGGGAAGTCGACTTGGTTGGACCCAAGTCGACAGCCCTGTCGACTTGGCTGTCGACTTGGTCCAGCCGGGCAGTTCTGCCTGGTGCACCATTTTGGGTTTGTGTTGAGTTTGGGGGCCAGATTCGGTTTTAAGGGCTGAGATTGGAACTAGGGTTTAATCCTAAGGCTAGAACTAATCCTAATCTCTATAAATAAGCCCCTAACCTAACCCTAAATCATCATTATTCATTCTAGTAACTAAACTATGGCAAAATCAATCCTCTCATGGCCTCCACTCTCTTCATAAAATTCCTAAATAAATTTCTATGAGATTTTCCATGCATACAAGTGTTTTCAAGCTTGTATGAGCATCATTAGCTTGCATTCAAGTCAAGTTTCTATATTTGCATCATAAAGCAAGGGTTTTGATCATTTTGGCTTAAGGGTTTTTCTATTGAAGCTTGCATTTTGGGTTTAATTGGTTGCATAAGGGCTTTGTCATATTTTTGTGTCTTCATAAGCATTGTAAGCCCTTTTCTACTTTCACACTTAAACTCTAAAGTTAATGAATGATGCAAGTTGTGTTTGATCATTATGATATGATATGCAAGTTTATCATGTTATGCAAGTTTACTATGATGTAATATGCAAGTTTATCATGTTATGCAAGTTTGCTATGTTATGATATGCAAGTTGCCATGTTATGTATGCAAGTTTGGGTTGATCATCTCACTCATGTTATCATGTTATGCAAGCTTATCTTGGGTTTATGAGCCTAAAGCTTCAATCTTTATGCTAAAGGTTGCATTTTGGCAACATGTAGGTTATCATATCTCTTATGATAACTTGCATGTGAGGCTAAATGCGAACTTATGGCCATTTCTACATGTCATTTATCACCGTGTATCACCAATATGCTAAGTTTGGTTTTATGCATGCTTTTGAGGCCTAAAATGTAATATGCAAGTATATGAACATATGTACATTTCATATGCCACCATGTTAAACTTGTGGCTTCAACACCTTTATGTCATGATTATGCCAAGTTCCCTCTTTCTATCCTTTATGCGCTATTGCGATATGTAAGCGATGGGATTGCGTTTGGGGTTGGGTAAACTTAAAAGACATAAAAACATAAGCTTGGGAATTTACCTATTAAGTTAGGTCTACCCTTTGGGAATTTACCTATTAAGTTAGGTCTACCCAAATGCTTGAAAACTTGTAACATGTTTTGGAAACATGATGGACATCACACTTAGAAAAGATAAGTGTGACCAACTCGAGGTTGGGTCGAGTTTGTAGCGTAAACCTACCCGGAACCGACCGGCTTAACTAGTTGCTACAAACAATAGGACCCAATGTGAGAAGTTGGTCATGTTGTACCTTGAACCCGAGGTTAGACCAAGTTGTGGTGTAAAGCTACCCGGACCCGCCCGGCTTAACTAGTAACCACAACAAGGTCTAATGTGAGAGGTTAAGGCGCATTAAATTAATTAATGCCTCGTGATTAGGGTTAAGTCATGGTCCACTTAGTACTTAACCAATTTGGGCTTGGTAGATTAATCGGGGTTAAGTCGTGAACTCATCGTTACACTTAACCAAGTTAATCCATGATTAGCAAGAGGGTTAAACCGTACTTAACCCACTAGAAAAATCCTAGCAATGGGGGTCCACTCCAGCAGTAATCCCAAGTTTGTATCATTAAGGCCCTAGGGTCTAGGCTAGGGAGGGAGCACGATTACTGAACTGGAGGTAAGTGACCAAAAACGACGGCAGAGTGGTACGCCAGTGTAGTTCCGGGCGGACTTATGGTCGTGCACATAGTCCGAAGCCGGGGAAAACATGCACGGGTACCAGTAGATCGAGACTGTGCACACATGTTTATGGTGTCCAGGGGTTGCCACCCTAGGGCTTGATACACCCGACGGGAGACCCGGCACAGTCTGACTACAATTATGTTTGGGCCGTATGGACACCAACACGTGACGAGTTAGGCTTATAGGGAGCCGATCGACTAGACCGTGTGGTTAGACCTTGTATTAGGGTCATTTCATGTTATTGGGCCAAAGCTTGGGCCAAGGGATCAATACTGGTTTATTCAAGTCATGTTAGTTTGCTAGTACACCTGTGGTGCAAAACCTTAATCCTGATTATGCGATGACACCTTTATCTACCTTGTTAGTTAATCATCATGCCAGTATGTAGTTATCCATATGTTCATCTCAGCTTTCATCATGCCAGTTAACTTTATTAGTTTACATTGATTGTAGTAGGGCTTACTCAGTCTTTTTGACTGACCTGTTTTCTTTCGCCTCTTTTCTTCCGTTCCCCCCCCCGGTTCTCAGGGAGGGAATATTGGAGCTTAGCTTGGATTCTTGATCACTTGCTTGTGGGATTTTAGCTCATGTACGGTCTTGACATGAAGCTAGCTATGGTTATCACTTATTTTGGGGATAGTACTTATGTATTTCAGTTTTTCAGTAATGTTGTTTTTATCTAGACTTGTGTATTTGGAAAGTTGACATTATGTTGTACCAGACTTGTTTTGAAATGGTTTGAAATCTTCCGCTGTTTTATCTATGTTATTTACTCTGTTTACATATATACATATGTTCTTGTTCTGCCTTGATATATCATTATGCATGTTTACCTGATTCAAACGCCCCTCCAATGTCAGAGTGCTTGCAAGAGACACCCTGGCGGAGGTGGGGTGTTACATTTGGTATCAGAGCATATGGTTTACGAGAAGGAACAAAAAGGTTTTTAGAAAACTTTTGGAAAACTATTTTCAAAACCAAGTATAAAGTATTTTCCAAAGAAAAGTCTAGTTTATTTTAAAGGCTATTCCCCAAAAAGCCATTAGCAAAATTCCTTCGTTTTCCTCCATTCTGAATCTGTCTTTTTCTTCGTTTTCAGTATGGCCGATAACTTTGCTATTCCAGAGGGAGTGCACGTACCTGTTTGGTATAGGAGACTTTTGGAGGCTAGGGCGACCGAAGCCGGCCCCGCAGATGTTCCTCCTCCTCCGGTAGTTAATGTTCCTCCTCCTCCAGTAGTTAATGTTCCTCCTCCTTTTGTCGCTGAGGTTCCTCTTCCTCCTCCCCCTCAGCATCCTCAAGCTGACTTCGCAAAGACTTGCAAAGATTTCAAAGCAATGGGTGGCAAGAACTTTCAAGGCACTGAGACTTTTGTAGAGGCCAGAAATTGGTTGAAAGAGACCGAGGATTTGTTTGCTATCTTTGGGTTAGACGATCAGAGGAAGATCTTGTTGGCGGTTTGGCTTATGAAGGATGAAGCCGCTTATTGGTGGGAAGTCACCAATGGTACTAGGCCTATTGAGACTTGGGCCGATTTCAGGGCAAGGTTCGTGCTTAAGTTTCTATCTTCTGCTGAGGAGAATCTGCAAATGGAGAGGTTCATAACTTTGTAACAAGGAAATATGTCTGTCAAAGAATATGTGAACAAGTTCAATCAGTTAGCTCGTTTTGGCTTGGATATGGTTAATACTCCTCAGAAGAAGGCTCTTCGTTTTGCTAGAGGATTGAATGAGCCGTTACAAGGATTGGCTATGTCACATATTCCCCATGGGGCCACGTTTGAGAGCTTGGTTGATATGGCGTTACTTCAGGGAGATGTCAAGAAAGAGATCAAGATGAATGATACTCAAGCCAAGAAGACTGATACCCAGGGGAAAGGAAATCAGGGTAATCCAAGTGGTCAGAGCAGTCAAGGCAATCAGAACAAGAACAAGAGTCAAGGCAACAAGGGGAACAACAACAAGGGTAAGAACAACAAGGGGAAGTGCCATTATTGCGGTTCAGTTGGGCATCTTATTAAGGATTGTAAGAAGAGGAAAAGGAATAATGGTGAATGCTTTTTCTGCGGTGAGACTGGACATTTCAGTAAGGATTGCCCGAAGAAGCAAGGGCAAGGCCAGGGTCAGACTCAGCGTGCTGGACCTTCAGGAGGGCAAGTTCATGCTCTCAATACCGCTCCAGTTCCCGATCGAGGTAGTATTTCTGTTGAGAGCCTTGTATATATTTCTGATTTTCCAGTTCGTACCTTGTTTGATTCTGGTGCATCGCATAGCTTTATCTCATCTGATCTTGTTGATAGTTTGCACCTTAGTACTAGCTTGGTAGATGATCCCGTCTGTGTCTCAAATCCTATTGGGGGTTCCGCCCATTTGTCTATGATATGTAGGGATTTGAGGATCTCTATACTGAGTGTAGAGTTCTTGTGTAGTGCTTATGTTCTTGGTTTTAGGGGATACGGATTGATATTGGGCATGGATTGGTTGTCCAGATATGGAGCCATCCTTGATTGTGAGCATAGGGTTGTGAGGCTCGTGACTCGCCTCGGAAACACCCTAGAAATTTCTTGTAATCCGAGAGGTCCCCGTCATGTTGTGCTATCTTGAATCACTCGACTCGTCAATGGAAACTCTTCAGTCTATAAGAGTGGTTCGAGAGTATCCGGATGTTTTCGATGAAGTTAGGGGGTTGCCCCCTAAGCGAGAGATTGATTTCCGCATTTATCTGGTGGATAATGCAAAGCCGGTTTCTTTGCCCGTTCGGCACATGGCTCCGCGTGAAAGACGGGAGCTAAGTAAGCAAGTGAAGGAGTTGCTTGAGAAGAACTTCATTAGACGAAGTATATCTGAATGAGGAGCGCCTATGGTATTTTCTACCAAGGCAGATGGTTCTCTCCGACTTTGTGTTGACTATCGAGAGTTGAATAAGCTGACTAAGAAGAACAGACACCCGTTACCGAGGATTGATGATCTCTTTGACCAGCTTGTCGGTGCTTCTGTTTTCTCTCAGCTTGATCTTGCTACTGGATTCCATCAGCTCAGGGTAGCTGAAGATAGTATAGACAAGACTGCGTTCAGAACGCCAGATGGATTCTTCGAATGGCTTGTCATGCCGTTCGGCTTGACTAATGCACCCGCATATTTCGTGGACTTGATGAGTAGGGTGTTCAGGGAGTTCTTGAACAAGTTTGTCGTGGTCTTCGTAGATGATATTCTGATCTTCTCTAAGGATGAGGAAGAGCACGCAAGGCATCTCATGGAGGTGATGGATACGCTTAGAGCGCATCAGTTGAAGGCCAAGTTCTCCAAGTGTCACTTTTGGAGAAGGGAAGTTAGATTCCTTGGGCATATAGTATCTAAGCAAGGCTTAGCGGTGGATCCCGCTAAGGTAGTTGCAGTTCAGAATTGGAAGACTCCAAGGAATGCAACCGAAGTGAGAAGTTTTCTAGGTCTTGCAGGCTTTTACCGGAAGTTCATCGAGGACTTCGCGAAGATTTCGGCTCCTCTCACTAAATTGACGAAGAAGAATTTAGTTTTTGCTTGGAGCATAGAATGCGAGCTTGCTTTTCAGAAGCTCAAGAGAGCCCTCACATCAGCACCTGTTCTAGCTTTGCCCGATGGAGGGAAGTTATTTACAGTATACACCGATGCATGTGGCACGGGGTTAGGAGCTGTTCTGATGCAAGAAGGAAGAGTGATATGCTTTGGCGGTAGACAACTCAAAGTGCATGAGAAGAATTATCCCACTCATGACTTAGAGTTGGCAGCAATAGTATATGCACTCAAGGCTTGGCGCCATCATCTTCTGGGAGAAAGATTTGAGCTTTATACCGATCACAAGTCATTGAAGTATCTCTTTTCTCAGAAGGATCTGAATCTGAGGCAACAAAGATGGATGGAATTCTTGGCGTCCTACGATTTTGAGATAACTTATACCCCTGACAAGGGGAATGTGGTAGCAGATGCATTGAGTAGAAGAAGATTGACCCTAAGTCCTCTATTTGTTGAGATGAAGAATTCAGAGTATGTGGCAACCTTTGATTTCTCTTTGGCGGTTGAGTCGATGACCGGTTCTTTAGCATCTCTGGAACTCAGACCTACCCTTCTTGATCAAGTTGGGGCTTCGCAGAGAGAAGACCCTCAGATAGTTGAGATTATGGATAAGTTGATTCGAGGAGAGGCGTCTAGTCATCTCGCTCGATATTCTATTGATGACAAGGGTTGGCTGAGGAGAGACGGAAGGTTATGTGTTCCAATGGTAGAAGATTTAGTAAGAAAAGTTCTTGAGGAATCGCATCGCTCTAAGTTGACTATACATCCGGGCGGAGATAAGATGTATAAAGATATGAGGCGCATTTTCTTTTGGCCTGGGATGAAGAAGGATGTGGCAGAGTTTGTCTCTAGATGTATCATTTGCCAGCAAGTTAAGGCCGAGTCGAAGAAGCCCGGTGGGCTATTGCATCCTCTAGACGTTCCACTATGGAAGTGGGAGAGTATTTCCATGGATTTTATCGATGGGCTACCAAGGTCAAGGAAAGGGAATACGAGCATTTGGGTTATTGTGGATAGACTTACGAAGAGTGCTCATTTCATTCCGGTGAAGAGCAAGAGGACCGCATCTTGGCTAGCGTCTGTATATCTTCGTGAGATTGTGAGACTACATGGAGTCCCTTCTAGTATAGTCAGTGACCGTGACCCAATCTTTACAAGTCAATTCTGGAATAGCTTGCAAGAAGCTATGGGCACGAGGTTGAATCTAAGTACGGCTTATCACCCCCAGACGGACGGTCAAACCGAAAGGGTGAATAGGGTACTCGAGGATCTGTTGAGGCTTTGTATTATGGATTTTGGTGGTACTTGGGAAGACCATCTTCCTCTTGTTGAGTTTGCATATAATAACAGTTATCAGGCAAGCATAGGGATGGCACCATTTGAAGCTTTATATGGGAGGTCGTGCAAGTCGCCTACATGTTGGTGGGAGACTACAGATGAGCTTATACTTGGGCCTGATATGATCAGAGATACATCCGAGAAGGTCGAGTTGATTCGGAGACGGATGAAAGCGGCCCAAGACCGACAGAAATCCTATGCTGATAAGCGAAGAACTGATTTGGAGTTTGATGTTGGGGATATGGTTTTCGTGAAGGTTTCTCCTTTGCGGAATGTGGTCCGATTTGGAGCCGTTGGAAAGTTAGCACCGAGGTTTGTTGGACCATTCCCTATTATAGAGAGGATCGGGCATATGGCTTATAGAATGGAGTTGCCCGAGAAGCTTGCCGGAGTACACGATGTTTTTCATGTCTCGCATCTCCAGAAGTGTTTACATGAATCAGCAGAGGTTGTTGAGCTAAGTGTTCAGAAAGATGTAGAAGTGGAGAAAGAGGCTACCTTGAGGAGAGCTCCGATTCATATCTTGGGGACGGAGACCAAGAAGCTAAGGAATCGAGAGGTCAAGTTGGTGAAGGTTCAATGGGGTGAAGCCGAAGAAGACGCAACTTGGGAAACCGAGGAGAAGATGCGTGGGCTTTATCCATTCCTTTTTGAGGGTACACTCTCAATCTCTTTTCTTTGTTAGCATATCTTTCTCTTTACTATCCATGTTTATCTAGTTTATCGTGTTAATCTTGTAATGAGAACCTTAGGTAGAAACCCTTTGGATGAAACATGTGTTTGAAACATGTTATGCTTGATGGTTGCAAGTGGTTGCAAGTGTTTGCAAGTGGTTACTCGTGGATGCATTATACACGTTAGGCACTAGATCGGCTCACACACTCCTCATATTGCATATGCATGAGTGTTTACGCTTATTCATGGATGAAAATTTTTGTGTTATCACATGGATGTTGCATTTGGATGTATGTTATGTGCACACATATAGATGTTATACATTATGTTAGGAATTGCATACATATGGATTCATTTCACTAACATATTTTGCATTGATGATATTTGCATTAGATAAGTACATATACACACACCTTTGCATATGTTCATACAACATTTAGAATCTTGTAAGGACAATGATTGCTCGTTGATGATGTTTTGAGTAGATGGATGATTGGATGGTAGGATACGTTCTTCCCAACTTGAAGATTTCGAGGACGAAATCCTTTAAGGAGGGGAGAATGTAACAACCCGTATTTTCAATAACCTGTTATAACATAAATTGAGGCAGAATTTAATTCTAAAATATGAATCAAGGGAAACGGGCTATGCCATTGCGTTCGTCTCGGAAAATTACGCGAAATAGAGTCCGAGTTTTCGAAAATCGGAGTCTGTATGACCCGATTAAGGCCCAACGAAGTTTTCTGAAAAATTCAAAGTAAAAACAGATTTCAAATTCAAGTTTGAATTTGGAAATTTGGGCCAGTTTGGGCCAGGCGGGAAAATTCCCGCCAGAGCACCCAAGTCGACAGCCCTGTCGACTTGGGAAGTCGACTTGGTTGGACCCAAGTCGACAGCCCTGTCGACTTGGCTGTCGACTTGGTCCAGCCAGGCAGTTCTGCCTGGTGCACCATTTTGGGTTTGTGTTGAGTTTGGGGGCCAGATTCGGTTTTAAGGGCTGAGATTGGAACTAGGGTTTAATCCTAAGGCTAGAACTAATCCTAATCTCTATAAATAAGCCCCTAACCTAACCCTAAATCATCATTATTCATTCTAGTAACTAAACTATGGCAAAATCAATCCTCTCATGGCCTCCACTCTCTTCATAAAATTCCTAAATAAATTTCTATGAGATTTTCCATGCATACAAGTGTTTTCATGCTTGTATGAGCATCATTAGCTTGCATTCAAGTCAAGTTTCTATATTTGCATCATAAAGAAAGGGTTTTGATCATTTTGGCTTAAGGGTTTTTCTATTGAAGCTTGCATTTTGGGTTTAATTGGTTGCATAAGGGCTTTGTCATATTTTTGTGTCTTCATAAGCATTGTAAGCCCTTTTCTACTTTCATACTTAAACTCTAAAGTTAATGAATGATGCAAGTTGTGTTTGATCATTATGATATGATATGCAAGTTTATCATGTTATGCAAGTTTACTATGATGTAATATGCAAGTTTATCATGTTATGCAAGTTTGCTATGTTATGATATGCAAGTTGCCATGTTATGTATGCAAGTTTGGGTTGATCATCTCACTCATGTTATCATGTTATGCAAGCTTATCTTGGGTTTATGAGCCTAAAGCTTCAAGCTTTATGCTAAAGGTTGCATTTTGGCAACATGTAGGTTATCATATCTCTTATGATAACTTGCATGTGAGGCTAAATGCGAACTTATGGCCATTTCTACATGTCATTTATCACCATGTATCACCAATATGCTAAGTTTGGTTTTATGCATGCTTTTGAGGCCTAAAATGTAATATGCAAGTATATGAACATTTGTACATTTCATATGCCACCATGTTAAACTTGTGGCTTCAACACCTTTATGTCATGATTATGCCAAGTTCCCTCTTTCTATCCTTTATGCGCTATTGCGATATGTAAGCGATGGGATTGCGTTTGGGGTTGGGTAAACTTAAAAGACATAAAAACATAAGCTTGGAAATTTACCTATTAAGTTAGGTCTACCCTTTGGGAATTTACCTATTAAGTTAGGTCTACCCAAATGCTTGAAAACTTGTAACATGTTTTGGAAACATGATGGACATCACACTTAGAAAAGATAAGTGTGACCAACTCGAGGTTGGGTTGAGTTTGTAGCGTAAACCTACCCGGAACCGACCGGCTTAACTAGTTGCTACAAACAATAGGACCCAATGTGAGAAGTTGGTCATGTTGTACCTTGAACCCGAGGTTAGACCAAGTTGTGGTGTAAAGCTACCCGGACCCGCCCGGCTTAACTAGTAACCACAACAAGGTCTAATGTGAGAGGTTAAGGCGCATTAAATTAATTAATGCCTCGTGATTAGGGTTAAGTCATGGTCCACTTAGTACTTAACCAATTTGGGCTTGGTAGATTAATCGGGGTTAAGTCGTGAACTCATCGTTACACTTAACCAAGTTAATCCATGATTAGCAAGAGGGTTAAACCGTACTTAACCCACTAGAAAAATCCTAGCAATGGGGGTCCACTCCAGCAGTAATCCCAAGTTTGTATCATTAAGGCCCTAGGGTCTAGGCTAGGGAGGGAGCACGATTACTGAACTGGAGGTAAGTGACCAAAAACGACGGCAGAGTGGTACGCCGGTGTAGTTCCGGGCGGACTTATGGTCATGCACATAGTCCGAAGCCAGGGAAAACATGCACGGGTACCGGTAGATCGAGACTGTGCACGCATGTTTATGGTGTCCAGGGGTTGCCACCCTAGGGCTTGATACACCCGACGGGAGACCCGGCACAGTCTGACTACAATTATGTTTGGGCCGTATGGACACCAACACGTGACGAGTTAGGCTTATACGGAGCCGATCGACTAGACCGTGTGGTTAGACCTTGTATTAGGGTCATTTCATGTTATTGGGCCAAAGCTTGGGCCAAGGGATCAATACTGGTTTATTCAAGTCATGTTAGTTTGCTAGTACACCTGTGGTGCAAAACCTTAATCCTGATTATGCGATGACACCTTTATCTACCTTGTTAGTTAATCATCATGCCAGTATGTAGTTATCCATATGTTCATCTCAGCTTTCATCATGCCAGTTAACTTTATTAGTTTACATTGATTGTAGTAGGGCTTACTCAGTCTTTTTGACTGACCTGTTTTCTTTCGCCTCTTTTCTTCCGGTCCCCCCCAGGTTCTCAGGGAGGGAAAATTGGAGCTTAGCTTGGATTCCTGGTCACTTGCTTGTGGGATTTTAGCTCATGTACGGTCTTGACATGAAGCTAGCTATGGTTATCACTTATTTTGGGGATAGTACTTATGTATTTCAGTTTTTCAGTAATGTTATTTTTATCTAGACTTGTGTATTTGGAAAGTTGACATTATGTTGTACCAGACTTGTTTTGAAATGGTTTGAAATCTTCCGCTGTTTTATCTATGTTATTTACTCTGTTTACATATATACATATGTTCTTGTTCTGCCTTGATATATCATTATGCATGTTTACCTGATTCAAACGCCCCTCCAAAGTCAGAGTGCTTGCAAGAGACACTCTGGCGGAGATGGTTTGTTACAATACCCTTATTCCATTTTATTTCCTTCTGAAAACAAAAGCTGAATGAAATGTTATTTCCTCCCTTCTCATGAAATTAATTCAAACCACTCGCGTATTATAAAAAAATAACAACAATAGTCAAATTCGAATTCGAATCTGAGGTAGACCTCAGGACAAACAAAATTGAGGGTTGTGATGCTTCAGGTGGATCCCGAATTTGGTGTGGGGACCTAGGGCAACGACTAGTGGGGTTATGGTGAGCACGGAAATGAGTTCGAAGTCCAGGAAGGTGTGACAGTGGAAATTTGATATGAGTTGATTTGGGGGTGCGACAGTCCAGGGGAGTTGTGTCTGTAATGTTCGGTTATGGGGTGCTGCGATGCTAGCGGAGATCGACACTGGTTTGGGGTTCGGAAATTAGATGTTGGAAGGTTGGGGACTGTGACTTTGGGAGGTCGATCTGTTCATTTTTGATGGTGCGGATGCGATGGTTGAACGGATGGAGAAACTGGAATTCTACAGTGAGTAATTTGTGAGTTAGTTCTTGGTTTATTTGGGAAAGTGGGATCTTTGTTTTGGGGTTTTCGATTAAGGGAGTTGGCTGAACAGTGTGAAACAGTGTAGTTGTGGAGTTCGATCTGGGTTGAATAAAAGGGTTCGGTGTTGCGAGGACTGGGTGGAAATGAGGACTGGTATTTGAGGGTTGCAGGACGATTTTAGTGATGATGAAATCTGTGAGTAGTGGGGAGGTTAGTAGCTCGGTCTCTGTTGTAATGACCCGGGATTTTGTCGACTTTTGTTATCGACATAAACACGATGACGACTAACCAAACATCGAAAAATACCAGTCATTAATGAAAGAAATTAGAGGATGAGGAAAGATAAGATAGAAACTTAGAATAGAAGAAGAAGAAGAACACAATATCTGAGTAACACGAATCTCACAGCGGAACGAATAAATATATTTCATAACATAACTTTGAAATACAAATCTGTACTTGAATATACATATCATTTATCAAAGTACAACACTTACAACACAGCGGAAATAACTATAGCTATATAATCCTGAAGCCTCCTGCTCCAAGCTCTTCCAGTATATCTGTAAATCCCGACTACTTGACTGCCCGTACAAAATTAGGCACCCAAAAGTTTAGGGAAAACAAAACAAAATAAACTCCGGGTCAGTCATGGGACTGGTGTGAGTAAAACAGTTTAAAACAGTTTGAACAAGTAAACATTATCTCATAAGACCACGCCGTATAACGGAACGGGTTTTTCGCTTATGAGAATCCAAATTAGCTTTATACCAAAACCTTTTGATATTATAATAATGTCTATCAACACAATATAATAACCATCTAGCAGAAACGCTTTCATCTCACGTTCTACATATATGGTATACAATCAAAACCGCAAGCACATATTGGGTAATGGATTTCCTACTATGACAAGGTATGGAACCACCTTTCGCTAGTGTACCTCTAGAGAGGAATACACTGGGTTCAACAAGAACATCTTGCAACCCGGCCATACATGATCGACCACTCATTTCGCTTGAGTGTATCGAATGTATATCACCAACGGTTGGGATCAGCAACCGTTTCCCGAATGGGACAACATCAACAATAGATTTTTAGAAGTAAATGAAACTCTAGATCAGGTGATTATACACCCTACTTCGGTGCGACCGACTTAGCCATGCTGCCTGCCCGATTTCTATCATTTACCGGATGTGAGGCTAGAAGCTACGCTTTATCATCACATCAGATTCACTTCGAATGTCACATCGTCAAATCCATCAAATCACCGATTTACGTCTACAACCATACATTATGTGTCAGCTAAAAGAAGTTTCCTTCTCTGCTTCCACTCTTGGTACGGTTGAAGAAATCAATGTACATGACCTTTCTGGAAATACTCTGTCAGACATTCTTCCATACAAGTCACCCAGGAACATGATGAACCGAAGGCACTATTCTATAAACAGGATAGCCCTTGCATAACTCCGTCTTCAATTTTCTTTGGCATATATGATCCGCAACGCTTATGCCAATACAAAGTGGTTCTTTGGATAATAATCCAATCGGTCTCTCCATATTAACAACGTTAAAATGGTCAAAACTTCGATAGTCTGTGATTTAACTATCGAAGAAAAACAGGTGTGCAAACAACGATATTATTTCCAGATGGAAATTCTATCACCCAATCATCAATCATATATATATATAAATATATATATATATATATTCATATTTCCTATTTCAATATTTGATTATGTTTCTGATTCTATTTGGAAAACATTTCCAAATCTTCTTTACTTGGATTTAAACAGATGTTTAAATCAACATCGCGACGACAACTCGAACCACTATACTTATTTACTAAATTCACCTAACCACTTCCACTCTCGAACCTTACCCATTTCTAAATTAAAACGAAGTCAATCAAGTTGGGGTATAACTACCTCTCATACTTTAACTGAACAACATTTCAAATCTCAAAATAGGGCAAGTTCATCTTTTAACCCTTTAACACTTCCTTACGTGACTCTCATTCGAATACATCTCTATTCGATAAATCCTCCCTTCGAATAAGGTATATTCGATAACTCTATTCAATTAACTATATTCGATTAACTCCTTATCAATTTACCCTATTGGACTAACGCTATTTGATTAACTCTGTTGGACTAACGCTATTGATTAACTCGTCTCACTTAACTCCTTTCGAATAAACTATATTCGATAACTCCTTTAACTCTATTCGAATAAACTATATTCGATTAACTCCTTTTACTTTCTATTCGAATAAACTATATTCGATTAACTCATTTGCTTTAACTCTAATCGATTAACTCCATCGAATAACTAAATTCGATAACTCCTTCGAATAACCAAATTCGATAATTCCTTTCGAATAAACTATATTCGATTACTCACTTCGATTAAACTAATCGATAACTCTTTTCGATTAAACTATAAATCGATAACTCTTTTCCTTTAACTCTATTCAAATAAACTAATATTCGATAACTCCATTTGAAAAACTCTAGTTCGATTTACTCTAACTGATTTTCTCTAACTGGTTTAACTCTAACTGGTTAACTCTAATTGATTAACTCTAACTGGTTAACTCTTATTCGAATCACTAATATTCGATTAACTCTATTCAACTAACTCGACTCGACTAGCCCCTTTTCGAATAACATATTCGATTTACTAACTTTCGAATACCTTATTCTATTGACTCCCTTCGGATACCATATTCGATTTAACTCTATTCGAATAACTAAATTCGATTAACTCCTTTTTGAATAAACTATTCATTTATAAAGATTTAGTTTTAGTAACGGTTCTTCACTTTACAAATGATTTCCCTTTTTGTAACGTTTTCCTTTTTATAACGTTTTCCTTTTTATAACATCATATTCGGTTATAAACAATTTCCTTTTTATAACTCTTTTTATTTTCTAAATATTTCCTTTTTATAAAATCTCCTTGATTGTTATAAATATTATCTCTTTTATAAAATCCTTTGATTTTATAAATAATCTATTTTCAATATTCATTTTGAAAATTCCCTTTTCACCATTCCGGTATGTTATGGTATTCAACACATCAAATCACGATGACCAATATCGTTCAAACACATATAATCGACAACAGATTATATATCACATCATATATCACAATATATGAATCACATTAAAATAAATGTTGAGGAATCCAGTTGGATTCCTCCAACCTGTTTCCCTGCATCACAGATGTTAAACAATATAGATAACATCACTTTTCAGTTCCATATGATATATTCTGTTAAACAGAATCAATATAGAAATTCAACTAACTGACTAGCAGTTCAATCAAACAATCAACATACAATCAATCAGTCAATATTTAACAGTTCTAAAAATACAACATGAATTTATAAACTGTTCAGAGTTAGTGAGATTTACTGACATTGGACGATCATCGTTAATAACGATAACCATCGCTCGATTTGATTCAGACGGACAATTTATTTTACGATAAATTGTAACGAGCTCCGATGGACTTCCAGTCAGTTCCATCGTGTAGTGTCCGTCCATATGATCCCAATGCAACTTATGGTTCGTCAATCTGATATCGTATGATCAAGTTATCACATCGACAAGTTAATACATATTTAAATAAATTTAAACTTGGATTGGAATTTTAAAACGGGCATTAACTTTCTTTGTTGGCCCAACACCCCTCAGCCCGCTCTACAGACCCTTCTTCCCCTTTTGACTTGAACCCGTCGCTCCTTAACACTTCAACAGACATTGGCCGATTCTTCAAATCCCCAAACTGCTCCTCCTCCTTCCACCATTAAACCAAACTGAAAACTCCACAATACTCCTCATCAATTTCCACATCACCCCATACCCTTCACTCTGAACTCGAACGCACCCAACAAATTGGGTCGACGGAAAAAACCCATCATTACTGTACAGGTATCGAACTTAATCAACACCGAATACCCCAAAAATCCGTCGATCCGCTCCTCTTCTAACCTGGAATCCATATACATACCCGAAATCCTCTAACAATGATCCTTCTTCACCAATTTGTTAACCTAGCTTAATGCTGGGAAGAAGAACACCGAACAAAAGTTGTTCGAACCCAATAACAGGTACACAAGATTGAAGAGTAACACCAGGAGAATTCGAAAACACTGGTATTTGGATTTATAAGATTTTATCTGAATTACTCTTGATTTTAGAAGAGGGATTTCACTTTGGGACAAGGAAGACCGACGGCGGAAAATTTGACCAAGAGAGAAAATGAAATTAGGTTTTAAGGGAAGGTGGGGGTATATATAGGAAGTTTAGATTTTTTTTGATATTTTATTTTAACCGTTATTTACCCGTTTCAACACTCTAAAAATCCCTATGAACACACATGATATCTAAAAATCATGAAAACTGGCATGCAGCTACAATTCGATATTTCGGTCCCAACGAAACTGGTTTCGTCGAATTCCGACTCTGTATGCTCACACAGAGTATTTTTAACTGTCAGAATACTGATTGTTTCTCACTCTAAAAATCCGTACGGCCACACACTGACTCTAAAAATCATGAAACTGGAAATCTAACAACTCTTTGACATTGCGGATCCAACAAAATTAGTTTCGTCGAATTCCGACTCCGTTTGCAAAACTGGCTATTTTTAAAGCTCTGGATGACCCATTTAAATATATAAATATATTTAAATATAATTAAATTTAATATTTAAAAATAAATATTATCGTCTATACTCATAGTGGAATATCATACAGCTCCAGAATATTCCTCTATGAATTTCCAGCTCGATATTTCAATTCCCGATTAAATCGATATTCGATTTATAATGAAATTCCTTTTATAAATTTAAATAAATTATAATGGAATTCCACAGCGACTTTTCTAAAATTTGATTTGGACAGAAATCAAAATCTACACGATGAAATCTCGATTTTTCTCTTTCACTAGAAAGATATACTCCACCAGCTCCACACGTTTCTTGTTTCACAGAAATCCGACTTAAAATGACTTCTGTATATTCAGTTGAAGTTCGAATCGCCAAATAGCAAACTGCCACGCCATTTCGAGCTCTATTTTAATTATATTATAACTCTACGTTCAAACTGTTGTTTATATAATATATTCGTTATTCAATTTCAATTCCAAGCTGAATTAAAAATATTACAGATGATCCAGTTCACACCATATCGCCATTTCTGATTATTTCAGAATTAAATATATTATTTAATTTATTATTTTAATTAAATATTCATCATTATTTAATTCCACGACTATTTAATTCACTATATCACTATTTATATAATTAAACAAATTAATCATAATACCTCTGCCAATGCGGGTCATTACATCTGTGTTTTTGAGGGATTGATTAGCAGTTCGAAATGATGTTGATAGGAGGAGCTTGGCGTGGGTAGTTTGGAGATTTGGTGACTGTCAGTTGGAATTGTGCATGCAAAATTAGATGGTGATGGAGTGGTTTGTCAGGACTAAGGGTGTTGGTTTGTGGCAAGGCAATGGTGATTACTTTGATATAGATTGTATGCAAAGTTCTCGATGAAACGTCGAAGTAGTGATGAATAATAAGGTATACATTTTATTTAGTTAAATTACATAGAATAAATATTTAGTTATTATTGTAGTTAAAATAAAATAACGGCTTAATCGATTAATGAAAATAATTATTCGTGGTGCTAGGTACAAAATAAATTCATTCGAGTAAATTCTAATGCGGCGATATGGAATTTAATGGGATATTCGACAAATAATATCAAGGTGAGTAAATCTCATTCAGAAGTTTATTTTAAATTTATTTTTAATCGTTAAAAATAAATTGTTGATTCTTTGGATGCATGAATGGATTGTTGAATTATTGGGGTTATTATATATATATATATATATTACTAGTTATATTTAGGCTTGGTGGTTGAATATATTTATAGTATTGGTGATTGGATATTTCCCGCAATATCATTAGCGGATGCCCGCAGTATCATTAGCGGATGGCCTTATCACCCCACGATATATGAGTGGATGACCTTCTATACCACAATACCCTGCCTTGAAGCAGGATTGGTATTATTATTATTATTGCAGACTAATATCTGTGGATGCAGAGAAAACAGGTAGGGGGAATCCAACTGGATTCCTCAAATTTATTTAGTGTTGTTTACCTATTTATTTATATGTGTGTGATGTGTGAATTGAATGGATGATTTGTGCGTTTGGATATTAGAATATCACTGGCCTTAGATATTAATATTTAAAAATATCAAAAAGGGATTTTTGGATTTAAAAGGGAAATTTTACTTTTCGAAATGGAAATGGAATTTCGAATGGATTGAGAAATATTAACTTGTTTCTAATAATAAAAACAAGTAGCTGAATTTATAAACTATGTTATAAATGGAAAGAAAAGTTATCGTTTGATAATATTAGATTTTTAAATTCAAGTTTGAATTTAAAAAGGAAAATTTGTTTTCCAGAATGGGGATTGGATTTCAAATACGATTTGAAATAAGGACTTGTTTTAAATAAATTTAAAACAAGAGGTGGAATATATGAATGATGTCTATAAACGAATAAAAATTATATTATCGTTGGATAATCTAGAAATGTAAATTCAAGCATGATTTTAAAAAGGAAAATTCATTTTCCAAAGTGGGTTTTCAAATGGAATTTAAAAGAGAAACTTGTTTTAATATTTAAACCAAGAAGTGAAATGTATAAACGACGTTTTAAAACGAATGTGAAAGTTATCATTAGATAATTTATAAATTAAATTGAAGTGAGTTTAAAAGGGTAAATAGAATTGTTTTGAAAAGAAACAATGAAATTTATTTTCGATGTTCGGAATGTAATCAAATTGAAATAAATCTATTTGGATTTATAGTTGGAATTCGAGCATGTCAAATTTATAGAAATAAATTTATTTCCAAAGGATATTGGAACTGTATTAAATAGAAAGTTAAAATTTTAATATGAAAATAGATTTTATGCTTATATATATAAGTTAAAACAATAAAACATTTCAAATAAGGAATCGAGTTTAAACAGAATTTTAAATGGAAGCTTGTTAAATATAAAATAAGGAAGTTGATTAATAAACAATGTTTAAATATATTAAAGTAATCTTCACTTGATAAATTGGAAATAGATTTTTCCAAATATAAGGGATGCCCTTTAAAAGTCATATCTTTTAAATGGAATAGAAGATGGGATTTTACGATAAGTGTAACAACCCGGAAAATCTGAACCAATTTAAATTTTTTATTTTGGCAATTGTAATGAATTTTGAATATTTAAAATGATTTATTTTAAATAATAAGGACAAGAAATTTACTTTGAATAGAATTAGAACATATATATTTATTTGAATCGACGTTAGAATATAAATATTTATTTTTAATTATAAAAGGAATTGGAAATGGCGTGGTAGTTTGAAATTTCGATTTCAAATTTCAAATGAATGTACAGGATTCAAAATAAACCGGATTTTAGCAAAACCAAAAATATTAGAATCTATTTGAAAATATCTTTCCAACAAATCCGAAAAAATGAAATTTCATAGCGGGAATAAAAAGTTATGCCCAGTTGAAAATTCAGAATAGTCGCTATGAAAATGTATCCCTTAGAATGGAAATTTTGCCAACGACCTCCATTTTTGATGAAACCACTTTTGTTGGATCCGGCATATCAAATTATTTCTAGATTCCAAAATTCATAATTTTTGGGATTAATATGTGAGCGTGGCGAATGAAAACGTGTTTTGACAGTTTCAGTCAATTTGGATCTACTAGAAAATGGCCATTTTTCAAACGACCTCCAAATTTGAAAAAAATTAGTTTTGTTAGGACCATATAGTCAATACGAAGCTAGAAATATTTTTTCTGGAATTTTTGGGGTCCGTATGTGGCCCCAAAAAATTGAAATGTACGTTTAAAATTCAATATATTAATTTAAAGAAAAAATTATCGAAACAGTCGAATTGGCTTATAGGAGCTATCCCATTGTGTCCGGAATGAGGGTAATTAGTTATGGGCGACAGTCGGTGGGTTCGATTTGGAGTTCGAATGAAAAATTAACTTTTTGGAGAATTAAATTAAATAAATATATACTTGGTCAACCCTCTTTTATCTCTCCTCATTCAAAACGCATGATAAAAAAAAGAGTAGAACCCATCGCTCCCTCTTCAGCTCCTCCTCCTCCTTCCCGCCACCAGCAGCCGCCGCACCCCTCCTCCTCTTCCTCCTCTCTCTCCTCCTCTTTCCCTCTTTAGATCTACAAACCCTACCCCTAAATCACCACCACCCTAGCCACCACGGTCACCACCACTGTCGTTGCCACCCCTTAGCCACCTCCCCACGTCCATTCAGGCCTGCCTCCGCCCTCTGGCCACCCAACTCCGGCCGTGGTCCCGCCAAGTCCAAAAACTCATTTTCAACAAAAATCCCGTTTTTGCAAATAACACCCTGAGCTTCCACAACCCATAACTCCCAAACCGATCGCTTTTGGCCAAAACTCCACAGTACCAAATTCGAAGAGCATGATTTTCTCTTCGATTTGGTATATGATAGTCCTATTTTGGATTGCGAAGCTGTCGGGAAAACGCGTCCAAAGTCTGTTGTCCAAACACTGTCAAAATACTGTCTTTTCGCGATTTTCGACGAAATGGCACATTTTCAAAAGGAAGACCACTAGGCGAAAGTTGTCCGGAATGACGCGTTTAAGCTAAAAAAAAGATGGTGTGAAGATTGGAGCTCGTTTGCAAATCCTGGAACTAGAACAACAAATCTGGGCGATAGAAAATATGTGAGTTTTGTCCGCTTTAAAGCTTCTATAGTTTTTGACGTATGAAGTATGTAAAGTTATGATTTTTATTTATATAGAGTTATGATTTTTATTTATATAAAGTTACGATTTTTAATTACATAAAGTTATGATTTTTAGTTATGTAAAAATATCATTTTTGGTTAGTCAAAAATAGAATTTTTATCGTAGGAATGAAATATTCTTGGCAGGATTAAAAATATAATTTTTAACTAGTGTATGGTATGGAAATGTTTTTAGAAAGATAAAAATATGATTTTTACCTATGTAGTAGTGTTATAAAAATATGATTTTTATGTACATGCAGCGACATTAAAAATATGATTTTTATATATAGAGTATTAAAAATATAATTTTTAGTGAAGTAAAAATATAAATTTTAGAACTGAAATAAAAATGTGATTTTTACAATGAACAACGTGAAGAAGATTGCGTTGGAATTTCAGGCAAGTCAGGACTATTCTAAAATTCAAAAATAAAAATGGCGGAGTGGATCCGAAAGGTGAGAACTCATCACTATAATTTTCTTATATAGTTATTTATTTTATAACTACATATATGAGCTGTTCCCCCGTCGTCCACAGACCATGGACGGCTTTTTTGATTGTTTGGTTTGGTTGATTAGATTATTTGGTTGAATTTGGTTGTTTGGGTGTAATGAATTGATTAGAATTGTTATGTGTGTATGGCGCGAGCCAATATCAGGAGAGGGGTAATGTTAGACATTACCCGATTTTGATATCGTGTCGTTATGCCGCCGAAATTTTCTAAAATATGTTAGAACAATAAACATATCATTTTTATTGTATAAATGAACTGAATAGAATATTCATATGTTGAATAAAATAATTTATCGTTAAAAATATAATTTTTAACGTGTATATGAATAAAATAAATATTCATTTACAAATCAGATGATTTGTTTATGTACACCCATTTGACTGATATTGATTGGGACGATAAATTTTACACATCGCCCAACTGCACAAATAAAATTCATTATTTGTTGATTGAAACCCCACACGGGTATTGGGATGATATATGACATACACTAGTCCCGATAATTAGTTGTATGTCGATCGATGGATTGACAGGCTGTTGTAAGCGTTAAATATTTATATTTGATGCTTATGCAGTATAGAATGCACTCTGGATGATGGTTGATTGTTTATTATTGTTGTTATATACATGTGTTGTATGAATACCATATAATAAATATTATATGGTAATTGATTATGTCTGATTCCAGTTCAGAAAGAATGAATATTTTAAAATAACGATTATTTTAAAATAACGAATATTTTCAAATAATATTCAAAAAAGAATCAAAATATGATTTTGATGTTCAATTTGGGATGGACACGAAAATATTTAAATATACAAAGCCGTGTTGATTAGATTAACGCCATTTTGATGTGAACGATATTTATATCGATTTTATTCATTTATATTAGGAATGTAGAAAAGGAATTGATTTCCAAATCTAATGTTTCGAAAATACTATCATTCATATATCGATGATATGGAATATTCAAT
This sequence comes from Allium sativum, assembly GCA_030737875.1. Classification (NCBI taxonomy): domain Eukaryota; kingdom Viridiplantae; phylum Streptophyta; class Magnoliopsida; order Asparagales; family Amaryllidaceae; genus Allium; species Allium sativum. The sequence continues at coordinate 400,393,761 of CM060922.1, read as the reverse complement.
TTTGATTTGAAATTGAATATGAAGTTGAAATCGTTTTGAAAACGAATTTAAAACGATTTATAAAATATGTTTTAAATGGAAATCGATGATATATATATATTATATTATATAATGGCCTGAATAGAACATGCGGCGCTGCGGCAGTTCGCGAATTTCGACCATTGACTTCGAACGGACATTACAGGAGATCCGACCGTCGAATTCTCTTAAAATGGAACCGTTGGGTTCGTATCGAAAAGAGCTTTCTAACGAATGAAAGAAATTAGAAATCTAACGGTTGGATTTGGAATTATGTCCAAATCAAATTTGGAAAAGGTCGCTGTAAGTGCAGTTCGATGGCCGTTTATGGAAATTGACTGTACGGGCCTTGATAAATTTATTAAAAATATCAATAATTTGTGTAAAATCATAATAAATGATTTGAAAAGAATTAGGATGAAAAAAATTCCATATTTGAAAAGATAAAAGCAGTTTTTTATCGAAATGAACTAGTTATTAACTAGAATTATAATCCAATATTTTTTAAAAAATAAATTGGATTTGAAATGGTTTTAAAAATAACCAGGATTTCCAATATATGAATTGTAATGGATTTAAATCGAAATTATCTTCAGAATATTTCGATATTGGATCCCGTGATATATGGATATTATGGGGGAATTTGGAAGATATAAGTATATCGTTATTCCAATACGATATTTGTTGATTTTAGAATTTGATATTGAATATAAGCCGATATATTTTCTATTCAGAGCCTTTTATTTAATATCAAATTGGATTTTGGGTTTGTCGTGAATGGTATCTTTAATAATACTGTTCTTAAACCCAATGGAGTTAAGAAAATTAGAAATTGATTGGAGATTAGTTAAGTTGAATGGTTTCCTGGGTATTGATCTGATGTTGGTTTCGGCCTTCGGGGTTAACACCAAGGGAATTGTTCTCTTACTAATTTATGGTTAGAGACTAACGGAATGTGAATTGGGTTTTTTGTGAACTGTGTCTTAGCGACATTCGTTCTTTAACCCGATTTACAGTGAAATGGGATTTGGAATTTATAAATCTTTTGTTAAGATTTAAAGGAGATTTTCCAAAGTAAAGTTTTCCAATTTAACATAGTAAATTGGAATTGAATGGAATTCGATTTGGTAATAATCGAAGTAAGCTTCTGTAGAGGAAGACGGTTAATATATATGGAATTTAAAAGGCCTTATCATTATTCAATTTATATTATCGGTTGGATATGGAAGTTTATATCGATTATATATATCGATTTGTTTTCCATGAAGATTCCATTGTTAATGGAATGTGATTTTGGGTTGTCGTGAATGGTATCTTTAATAATACTGTTCTTAGACCCAATGGAGTTAAGAAAATCAGAACCTAACTGGAGATTAGTTAAGTTGAATGGTTTCCTGGGTATTGATCTGATGTTGGTTTCGGCCTTCGGGGTTAATACTTATGGAATTGTTCACTTGCTAATTTACGGTTAAAGGCTGATGGAATGGAATGTAATTTTGGGTTTGTCGTGAACCGTGTTTTAAATGACATTGGTTCTTTAACCCGTTAAAGACAGGATATGATTTCCCAAGTTAAACAATCATTAATATTGATTTTTGGGAAGATTAAAACCAAATGGAGTTTTAATGCATCTTTAACTAGATTGAAATGATATCCAAAGGAAGATTAAAGAATAAATTTAAAGAATTTATCTTTGATAAAATTAATGGGAACCTTTCCCAAAGTATAAGAGTATTGGAATATTCTAGATTGGAATGAGGCGTATGCTGTGTTTTTATAGCACTTGTTTATTATATACGTGAGTTATCCAGAAAGACTGGATTTATCCCATTCTGAATAACTGATTCGACAATGTGTCGTAGATGAAGACGATGGTTGAAGACCAGAGGTCTTCACATAGCTTGGATGATTACTGATGTCTTTATTGGGCTGTCCACTCAAGACGAGGGAATAAGTGGTGATGGTCCAGACGTACTTGGAGATCGACGGATAGGCGAGGGCCTTTCCCCTGTATTGGACATATGGGGAGGAATAAGGTGCCTCTGGTTTCGTTTAGACCCAGTACGAACTTGTAAATGGATGTGTGTCTGACATCGGATTTCATTTTGTGTGACTGATAGGCATCGGTTGCATAGCATGAATTGCCTGTGTGGCATGCTGTGATGCAAATGATCAAGGCTTCTATTGAAAAGCAGATTCTTGTGGTTGATGATCAAAGCACGACTTTAATATAGCGTAGCTTTGTGTAGCGTTAATTCGCGAGCCTCACACCCCGGTGTGAACCAGAAATGGGAGAGGACATCAGGGAGGGCATGCGTTTCCTTCTAGCTAGGAGTGGTGTCAGAGTTTTACTAGCCCTGACATTTTACTTATGTGGATGATGGATTGCAAGGCGCCTCTGTTATATCGGTCGATTTGGGGTCGATGGATTCGTTTGGCTCATTTACACCCCATAGGGTGGGGAAATGTATTGTTCAAGGTTTTTTAATCCACATTGCACTTTGATGGGCCGACCCTGATGATCCAAAGGTCACTCGAGCTCTGAACTGAGACACGGGCTAGAGCGTCTCGAAGCGGTAAGGACGATCCCTTGCCTTGGTTCGCAGATCGAAATCCAACTTCCAATACGACATTTTGCAGTTTTAATTGTAAACCTATATACGGTGACATAGTGGTATGGGGCACTTATGCCGTCTATGGTTGATACTTATGATTGAAATTGTTTTGCCACTATAAACTAATAGTAATAATAAAAAATGAAATTTCACGTACCGAGCATTTTTGGCTATTATAAGGTAAAAACTCTATCCTCCGGCTTGCATTGCATTGTGTGATGGGACCCGAGTCTTATAATAGCTTCATTGTTCTTTATTTAGCATTGCGCTGTTTGTTTTATGCACTGGTATTCTTGGGAGGAAACCCGTTTCGTGTTATACGGTGTGGTCCCTTGATTTACCGAACTTTAAAATAAAGATTAATAACTGTTTTAGTTCTCACACCAGTCACATGATTGACCTGGAGTTTATTGTTTTAACCTAAACTCTGGGTGCCCCTATTTCCGCACGGGAAGCTAGTAGTTTTGGTTTTGTAGATTTATATTCACAGGATCCTGGTTTACAGTTGTAATGATATTCGGAAAGCTTTATATCCGCATATTATTTTCAGTTGTGTTTTGTATTATTTTCCGCTGAATTGTAACTTGTAAATCTATGATATTTAGTAAATGTGTAATATTTATTCATACTCGGTATATTTTTGTATTCTGATGAAATTGTTGTAATAAACAATGAAATATTCTTTTGTTTGTGTTCTGATTTGTCGTGTTCTCAATTCAATTCGGGCTTTACTTCACGGGGGAGTTCGGATCGCTACATTTGGTATCAGAGCTTTGGTTTACAGAGCTCGGAGAACAAGACACGTTAGAACCAAACGAAAGAATTCATCAGAGATTGGATTAGTAATATCCAATGAGAATGACTCGTTAGAGATAGGATCAGTAGTATCCTAGAACGAGTGGGAAGAGTGTTGTTTTTAAAAATAAAAACAAATTTTTGTTTTGAAAATTTAAATCAATTATTCATATTTGATTGTTATTTTTATACTGATTTGGACAATCAAGTATATAGAGATTTTGAATATACGTCTGATCCACGTGTATCCGAAGCCTCAAATATACTGGATAAATATAGAATCACACTCTAGTCGCCCGAAGATGATTCAGATGATCGGTATACCATCATCAGCATTTGTGTTCGAGTTTCGAAAGTGGGATGTCTGTATGATTCCAATTGACTGGTGTGAGAACCAAAACTAGACAAGGCTTATTTGTTGTGAATTGGCATCAAAAACAAGATTTTCTATATATATGTCAAAATTATGAATTTGAAACGTTAATTCACTAATTGATTGATGGTTGTGTTGTATGATTATTTGTTATCTAATAAAACCATTATGTGAAAGAACAATACAAATAACCAAATTGTATCAAATATTGGACTGTATTGAAAATTTATCGCATTGACATACATGTACATGCATTGAACATGTCATAGCAAGGAGGCTAGAGCAGAGAAATAAAATTGTATGCCCGACAAATAGGTACATGTTTACTGATTTCTTGGGTGATGATGATTTCATGAGCCGATTGGCTAGCCGCTGGGCTTTTTCTTTTTCTTTTTGAGATGAGAGGGCCTGTGTGGCAGTTTGGGGATTTTCCCAGTCCTCCTGTACAAAGGAGGTTATGGCAAAAAAATTCGAAAATTTAAGGTGTTAGCCAAATTTTCGAAGAATTGGGAAATTCTTAGAAACTGAAATGTTGAAGAATGAATGCCAAACTGAAAGTTGAGTTGGTTAGTTAAACAACTTTCTGCTTCGTTCCTTTTCGAGGACGAAAAGATTTTAAGCGAGGGGAGATTGTAACAACCCGGAAAATCTGAACCAATTTAAAATTTTTATTTTGGCAATTTTAATGAATTTTGAATATTTAAAATTATTTATTTTAAATAATGAAAACAAGAAATTTATTTTGAATAGAATTAGAACGTATATATTTATTTGAATCGATGTTAGAATATAAATATTTATTTTAATTATAAAAGGAATTGAAAATGGCGCGGTGGTTTGAAATTTCGATTTCAAATTTCAAATGAATGTACAGGATTCAAAATAAATCGGATTTTAGTGAAACCAAAAATATTAGAATCTATTTGAAAATATATTTCCAACTAATCCGAAAAATTGAAATTTCATAGCGGGAATAAAAAGTTATGCCCAGTTGAAAATTCAGAATAGTCGTTATGGAAATGTAGCACTTAAAAATGGAAATTTTGTAAACGACCCCCGTTTTCGACGAAAACACTTTTGTTGGATCCGGAATGTCAAATTATTGCTATATTCCAAAATTCATAATTTTTGGGATTAATATGTGAGCGTGGCGAATGAAAACGTGTTTTGACAGTTTCAGTCAATTTGATCGACTGGAAAATGGCCAATTTTCAAAGGGCCTCCAAATTTGATGAAATTAGTTTTGTTAGGACCGTATCGTCAATACAAAACTAGAGATGATTTTTCTGGAATTTTTGGGTTCCGTATGTGGCCCTAGTAAATTGAAATGTATGTTTAAAATTCAATATATTGATTTATATTTTAATTTAAAGAAAAACTAATCGAAACAGTCGAATTGGCTTACGGGACATATCCGATTGTGTCCGGAATAGGGGTAATTAGCTACAAATGATAGTCGGTGGGTTCGATTTGGAGTTCAAATGAAAAATTAACTTTTTGGAGAATTAAATTAAATAAATATATACTTGGTCAACCCTCCTTTATCTCTCCTCATTCAAAACACATGATAAAAAAAAGAGCAGAATCCATCGCTCCCTCCTCAGCCGCTCCTCCTTCTTCCCGCCACCAGCAGCCGCCGCACCCCTCCTTCACCTCCTCCTCCTCTTTCCCTCTTTAGATCTACAAACCCTAACCCCAAATCACCACCACCCTAGCCACCACGGCCACCAGCACTGCCGTCGCCACCCCTCAGCCACCTCCCCACGTCCAATCAGGCCTGCCTCCGCCCTCTGGCCACCCAGCTCCGACCGTGGGCTCCGCCAAGTCCAAAAACTCATTTTCAGCAAAAATCTCGTTTTTGCAAATAACACCCTGAGCTTCCACAACCCATAACTCCCAAGCCGAGCGCTTTTGGCCAAAACTCCATTACAAAATTCGAAGAACACAATTTTCTCTTCAATTTGGTATATGATAGTCCTATTTTGGATTGTGGAGCTGTCGGGAAAACGTGTCCAAAGTATGCTGTCCAAACACTGTCAAAATACTGTCTTTTCACGATTTCCGGCGAAATGACACATTTTCAGAAGGAAGACCACTAGGCAAAAGTTGTCCGGAATGACGCGTTTAAGCTAAAAAAAAGATGGTGTGAAGATTGGAGCTCGTTTGCAAATTCTTGAACCAGAACAACAAATCTGGACGACAGAAAATATGTGAGTTTTCTCCGCTTTAAAGCTTCTATAGTTTTTGACGTATGAAGTATGTAAGGTTATGATTTTTATTTATATAAAGTTATGATTTTTAATTAAATGAAGTTATGATTTTTAGTTATGTAAAAATATCATTTTTGGTTAGTTAAAAATAGAATTTTTAGCGTAGGAAGGAAATATTTTTGGTAAGATTAAAAATATAATTTTTAACTAGTGTATGGCATGGAAATGTTTTTAGAAAGATAAAAATATGATTTTTCCTATGTTGTAGCATTATAAAATTATGATTTTTATGTACATGCAGTGACATTAAAAATATGATTTTTATATATTTAGAGTATTAAAAATATAATTTTTAGCGAAGTAAAAATATAAATTTTAGAACTGAAATAAAAATGCGATTTTTACTATGAACAGCATGAAGAAGATTGCGTTGGAATTTCAGGCAAGTCAGGACTATTCTAAAATTCAAAAAAAAAATTGGCGGAGTGGATTCCAAAGGTGGGAACTCCTCACTATAATTTTCTTGTATAGTTATTTATTTTATAACTACATATATGAACTGTTCCCCCGTCGTCCACAGACCATGGACGACTTGTTTGATTGTTTGGTTTGGTTGATTAGATTATTTCTTTGTTTGGGTGAAATGAATTGATTAGAATTGTTATGTGTGTATGGTGAGAGCCAATATTAGGAGAGGGGTAATGCTAGACATTACCCGATTTTGATATCGTGCCATTATGCTGCCGAAATTTTCTAAAATATGTTAGAACAATAAAAATATCATTTTTATTGTATAAATGAACTGAATAGAATATTCATATATTGAATAAAATAATTTATCGTTAAAAATATAATTTTTAACGTGTATATGAATAAAATAAATATTCATTTACAAATTAGATGATTTGTTTATGTACACCCATTTGATTGATATTGATTAGGACGATAAATTTTACACATCGCCCAACTGTACAAATAAAATTCATTATTTGTTGATTGAAACCCTACACGGGTATTGGGATGATATATTACATACACTAGTCCCGATAATTAGCTGTATATCGATCGATGGATTGACATGCTGTTGTAAGCGTTAAATATTTATATTTGATGCTTATACAGTATAGAATGCACTCTGGATGATGGTTGATTGTTTATTATTGTTGTTATATACAGGTGTTGTATGAAAACCATATAATCAATATTATATGGTAATTGACTGTATCTGATTCTAGTTCAGAAAGAATGAACATTTTAAAATAACGATTATTTTAAAATAATGAATATTTTCAAATAATATTCAGAAAAGAATGAAAATATGATTTTGATGTCCGATTTGGGATGGACACGAAAATATTTAAATATATAAAGCCGTGTTGAATAGATTAACGCCATTTTGACGTGAACGATATTTATATCGATTTTATTCATTTATATAAGGAATAAAGAAAAGGAATTGATTTCCAATCTAATGTTTTGAAAATACTTTCATTTATATATCGATGATATGGAATATTCAATTTTGATTTGAAATTTAATATGAAGTTGAAATCGTTTTGAAAACGAATTTAAAACAATTTATAAAATACGTTTTAAATGGAAATCTATGAAATATTATATATATATATATATTATATATATAGTATAATGGTCTGAAAAGAACGCGCGGCGCTGCGGCAGTTCGCGAATTTCGACCATTGACTTCGAACGGACATTACGGGAGATCCGACCGTCGGATTATCCTAAAACCGGAATCGTTGGAAATCGACTGTACCGGCCTTGATAAAATTATAAAAAATATCAATAATTTGTGTAAAATCATAATAAATGATTTGAAAAGAATTGGGATAAAAAAATTCTATATTTGAAAAGATAAAAATAGTTTTTTTTATCGAAATGAACTAGTTATTTACTAGAATTATAATCCAATATTTTTAAATAAATAAATTGGATTTCAAATGGTTTTAAAAATAGCCATGATTTCCAATATATGAATTGGAATGGATTTAAATCGAAATTATCTTCGGAATATTTTGATATTGGATCCCATGATTATACAGATATTGTGGAGGAATTTGGAAGATATAGATATATCGTTATTCCAATATGATATTTGTTAATTTCAGAATTTGATATTGAATATAAGCCGATATATTTTCTATTCAGAGCCTTGTATTTAATATCGAATTGGATTTTGGGTTTCTCGTGAGTGGTATCTTTAGTAATACCGTTCTTAAACCCAATGGAGTTAAGAAAATTAGAAACTGACTGGAGATTAGTTTAGTCGAATGGTTTCCTGGGTATTGATCTGATGTTGGTTTCGGCCTTTGGGTTAACACTGGGGGAATTGTTCTCTTACTAATTTACGGTTAGAGACTGATGGAATGTGAATTGGGTTTGTTGTGAACTGTGTTGTGACACCCCACGTCCATTAATGTCACTCACAAAGGGAATGCATTAACTTCTATGGAGCGTTTTAAGTGCGTATAAAACAGAAACTTAACAACAAGACAGATATAAAACAGTACTTAAAAATTTAAAACTTCATTCATTGCAGCGGTAAACAAATAAGTTTGGTTACATCATCAAAAACCAAAGACTAGAGTTAAGTACATAATATCCATCTTGACTAAATCAAAGTACATAAAACGAAATACATAACCCCCACATAAAATAGCCATAAATAAATAAGATAGGCGGAACTTTTACTTCAGCGATCCAAGCAACTTCCAAAAGAAAGAGATAAAGCTGTCCAAATCAAGCTCCACTAGTACTAGTCCCACCCTGAGCACCTGCGGGGGGTGGAAATGAAGAAAAGAGGTGGAAACAAAGGGGTCAGACATAAAGTCTGGCGAGTGCAATAACTTTAACAATATAATCATTAAGTAACTAGGATAAGGCATAAGCTGGAATACAAGGAAATGACTGTGAACAATTGGGTATGACAAAGCAAACAAAGGAAATCAGATGAACAAAGATAACGTTAAAGGCGTACCAAATCACTATACGATAATTACTACACTGCACCACACCAAACACCCTAAAAGTTGATCTCGCCTACAGAACTTAATAATGATAATGGTAGTTTCGTGTACCCCAAGCTGCCTTCATAGGTGTTGTCTGCCCCTATCTCCACTAGGTGTACCCACTACCCCCATTCGATCGACTCTCTAACTCGTAGATACCCGTGCTGGCCCCACAGTGGGGTGTATCACTCCCCAAAGTGGCAACCCCATACTACCAAAAATGCACAGCTTATATCTACACGATGCAACAACGTCTTACCTACCAGCCAGGGCCCATACACGCATATGACCCCGTTGGACTTGCATTGCAACCGGTAACCCGTTTTGACCTATTACAATCAAACCTAGTACGTGTGTCTCGTCCTCGACTTGGGTCGAGCCCACAAAGATACTTAATGGGTTACTGGTTTCAAAAGGGCCTCCATGCATGACACAAGATTTCCACCTATGCTTGGTCCCCTCTAAAGTTTTTCCCCCATTCTTATTCATGTCTTCTTACATGTTTTAATCTTGGTTAAGTGCATCTAATCGTATTTTACATGCCACCCAAGGCACCCTCTTAATTTCATAAACCACCCAAAGCACCCACTTAACCCCCTCATGTCCCACCACATGTTTATCTAGTTAAGTGTTTCTTAATTCATTAGCACCGTAACCTTGTAAAGACCTCCCACATTAGACTGGCATTTGTGGCAGCTGGATTTGCCGGGCGGGTCCGGGCAGTCTTACACCACAAACGAGCCTAACCTCATGTCTTTACAATTGTTACGCATTTAATTCATGCCTTTGACTTCTTACATTAGACTGGCATTTGTGGAAGCTGGATTTGTCGGTCGGGTCCGGGCAGTCTTACACCACAAACGAGTCTAACCTCGTGTCTTAGGCGGTTTATTATCACACATCTTTATTTAACCCCAAAGTGGATTAATATCCCTATTCAAAATTTGTAAATAAATTCCAAATATACTTAGGTCCACAGTTGTCTCAATTATGTCCATAAATGCTAATTTTTCCAATTAATGTCTTAATTTAATTATATGCCTTTTTCAAGGCCATTATGCCAATTCTCAATATGTGTATATTCAATATTACCCCCATCGTCCCCACGTTGTTCGTTCGTTTATCATGACATATATTTATACTAGACTAGAAATTAGTCTAGGACATAAAAGGGAAGAAACATCGCAATTTTGCATAACACACAAAATGGATCTAATCTTGCAAATAAGGATTACAACATAACTTTCATAAACTTTGTATTGTCATGAATCTAACATAGGCCTAAAGGTGTGAACTTGCATATAAATATAGTTTTTCACCTAAAACTTGCATATATGAATATAGCTTTCATTCCAAAACTTGCATAGGCCATAGTCACAAACTTGCATAAAACTATGTACAACATAGATCTAAATCTAAGGGTGTAAACTTGCATATATGTGAATCCAATTTCTACCTAAACTTGCATATAGTCACTTTATTTGATTCACATGTAAACTTGTTTACAATTCGTATAGAAACTAACATATAATCTACACCCAAACTTGCATATGAAATGATATCAAACATGAATCAAGTTGAACATAGGTGATTTGGCATATAAACAAGTGAATATTAGGCACACATCCCTAAAACGAAACTTAATTAGGCTCACCCCCGGTCATAAACTTATTGTAAATTTAGTCCCTATTTTTTGAAAATTTATCAAAAAAATACAAAAAATATATTAAAAAACCATGTAAATTCGTATTTAATTAAAACAATTAATCGTGAAAAAAATCAGATCAAAAAAACATTAAAAACAACGTCGAAATCATGAAATATAAAAAATCAACGAAATGCAGTAAATTGCATCAAAACATGCATATAAATCGATTAGTTGCATACATGTATGCATTTATTTCAAATCTGCGTCAAAACTGCAGTATAAATGCATACATGTATGCACATATTGTTAAAACATGCATCTGCTGATGCATTTATTTAAAAACTGCATACCTACGTGCAACTCATTCACGTTTGCATATATTTTGACATATATGCACACATGTATGCAGTTATATAGAAAAACTGCATACATGTCTGCAATTTTTCAAACAGGCGTGCATATATATGCGTGTGTATTCGAATAGTTGCATAAATGTATGCAACTATTCGTAAAAGTTGCATACATTTATGCAACTTTTTTTTTTAATTTCTGTGGACTTTCGAGAATATTTATAGATTTTAGAATTTTTTTTTTTTTTTTAAGTGATAGCGCCTGAAAATTTGGACAGAAAACGAAAGAGGCGGAGGTATGGAAAGTGGCAGGCGGAAGATTCCAGGCGGCAGCTAAAATAGGGGGCGGGTTTACAAAGAAAACATTACAGGGATGTGGTGTGAATTTAAAACTTGCAAATAGTTGCATACATGTATGCAACTTTTGCCAATAGTTGCATACATGTATGCAAGTATTTCTGAAGCTGTTTTAGTTGAAAATGTATGCAGAAACTTGCATACATGTGTGCAACTATTTGAAATACTTGCACACATGTATGCAAGTATTTACATGTGAAAATAAAATGTGTGCAGAAACTTGCATACATGTATGCAACTATTTTAAATACTTGCACACATTTATGCAAGTATTGCATGTAAAAATATAACAGAGAAATACTTGCACAGATGAATGCAAGTATTCCAAATATGTGCATGATTTGATGCAAATTACTGCATTTTTCGTTGTTTTCTGTATTTTTTTGATTTTGATGCATGTTTTGATTTTATTATGATCTGAATTTTTGGGCGAGTACATGTTTAATTTAAATACGAATTATCGTGATTTTTTTATATTTTTTTTATGAATTTTCGAAAAATAGGGACTAAATTTACAATAAGTTTATGACCGGATGTGAGCCTAATTTTGAAACTTAATAGGGACCTGTAAAAAACGCACCCTATAAACAAAGGGATCCAAAACTATCATTATGAACAACTAGCATATATTCACAAAATATCACATTTTCCCAATGTTTCACAAACATAGCCATATAACCCAATTTATAACTCAACCCAATTATCTTATTAATTATCTTATTAAAGAAATTGAACTCACAACTCAAAGAAGGTCTTGAGTTCTGGAATCTGATTTATGTAAATTGATTTAGCTCGCCTTTGAAGTAGAATTCGTTGTTGTTGTTATAATTTTGAGTTGAATTGAGTTGATTAGCTTCACTTTCCCTTTAGTTGGTGGCGGCTTTTCTAGGTGCAAGGTGATAGCATGACGACCATGGTTCTAATTTTTATTTTGTTTTAGGGTCTGAGTCTACATGTGTTTATATAGAATTTAGGATTAATTTAGGCCATCCGATTAACCTAGAATCAATCAAGACCATCCAGCCAAGATAGGGTGATACCTCAGCCCTAATGACTCAGCACTATGTCACAAAATCATCATCTTTCAGATCTTCCGGGGGGGGGGGCAGGTCGACACTAAGGTCGACCTGTATAGGGGGAGATCGACACTAAGGTCGACCCCCAGGTCGACCTGGCCTTGGGCGGGAAAATTCCCGCCCTGCCCAGTTCTGAATCTGAATTCGTTTTTGAATTTATTTAAATTTCCTGGAAACTTTCGACAGCCATAACTTCTTCATACGAAGTCCAATTTACACAAACTCGGACTCTATCTCAACCAGAATTCCGAGACGAACACAATGGCGTAACCCGTTTCCCTTGATTCTTAGATTTAAAATTAAGTATTCTTTAATTTGTCAATTTTAATATTTAAATTTACAGGTTGTTACATTTTCCCCTCCTTAAAGGATTTCACCCCCGAAATCTCCAAGTTAAGGAGAATGCATATACTAACATCCAATCATCCATCTACTCAACTATCAAACACAGGCATCCATCGTCCTTACAAAATTCCTAATGTTGTATGAACATATGCAAAAAGTGTGTGTATATGTTCCTTATCTAATGCAAAATCAGGCGGTCTACTGATTCAGTTGACCTCCTTAATGCAAATCATGATAGTGTCATGCATCCATTATGTATGCGAAAGAATCCTATCGATACATATTATTTCTACATGTGTGCACAACCATTCATCAAAATGCAACATTCATATGATGACACAACCATTATACATCCATTAAATTAAATATGCACACACATTTATATGCAACATGAAGGTGATTGAGCCAATTGAGTGCCTAAGGTGTGTGTATATGCATCCACTAGCAACCACTTGCATCCATTTGCATCCATCAGACATAACATGTCTCAAACACATGTTTCAACCATAGGGTTCTTCCTAACAAAAGATCGAAGATGTCATCGCAAAGATAATACTAAAAGATAGGACAAGTATCAACAAAGCGGTAGAAAAAGGAGAAATCAAAACATACCCTGAAACAGGAAAGGGTACAATGTACGCATCTTATTTTACGTCTCCCAAGTCGCGTCTCTTTGATCATCTCCCCATTGTATTATGACCAACTTGACCTCTTTGTTGCAAAGCTTTTTGACCTCCGATCCGAGAATGCATGTAGGAGCTCGTCTGATCGTGGCGTTGCGCTCTACTTCCACTTCTTCAAGCGTGCTCGGCTCTACCACTTCTGTTGTATCATGTAAACACTTACGCAAATGTGAAACGTTAAACACGTCATGGACTCCGCTGAGCTTCTCTGGTAATTTTATTCTGTACGCCATCTACCCAATCCTCTCTGTAATTGGAAAGGGTCCTATGAAACTTGGTGCCAACTTCCCTACCGATCCAAAGCGGACTACGTTTCTCAATGGTGACACCTTGATAAAAACCATGTCCCCGGTCCTATGAACCTTAGTGCCAACTTCCCTACCGATCCAAAGCGGACTACGTTTCTCAACGGTGACACCTTGATAAAAACCATGTCCCCAACATCAAACTCAAGATTGGTTCGCCTCCTATCAGCATATGACTTATGTCGGTCCTGTGCCGTCTTCATTCGCCGTCAAATCAGGTCTATCTTCTCCGAAGTCTCCTTAATCATGTCGGGTCCAAGTAAAACCTTATCCGTGGATTCCCACCAACATGTAGGTGATCGGCACGGTCGTCCATAAAGAGCCTCAAAAGGTGCCATGCCAATGCTAGCCTGAAAACTATTATTATAGGCGAACTCTACTAGTGGAAGGTGTTCTTCCCATGTTCCTCCAAAGTCTAGAATGCATAGCCTTAGAAGGTCTTCTAGAATCCGATTTACTCTCTCGGTCTGGCCGTCTGTCTGAGGATGATAAGCGGTACTTAAGCATAATTGCGTTCCAACCGCCTCTTGTAAGCTTTTCCAAAATTCGCTCGTGAAAATGGGATCTCTATTGCTTACAATTCTAGAGGGTATGCCGTGCAAACGGATTATCTCTCGAAGGTAAACAGATGCTAACCATGCGGCGATCCTTCTACTTTTGACGGGAATAAAATGGGCGCTTTTAGTAAGTCGGTCTACAATTACCCAAATCCCCGTATTACCCTTCCTTGATCTTGGTAACCCATCTACAAAATCCATGGAAACGCTTTCCCATTTCCAAAGCGGAATCTCTAAGGGATGGAGCAAACCTACGGGCTTCTTTTGCTCCGCCTTGACCTGCTGGCACACTAAGCATCTAGCAACAAACTCGGCCACGTCCTTTTTCATTCCGTCCCAACAGAAAATGCGCTTCATATCCCTATACATCTTATCACCACCGGGATGTATGGTCATCTTAGAGCGATGTGAGTCTTCAAGAATTGCCTTTTTCAAACTTTCGTCTTGGGGGTACGCAAAGTCTTCCATCTCTACGTAGCCAACCTCTTCCATCTATAGCATATCTATCCAGATGTCTTGAGGACTCCCCTCCTATAAGCTTGCTTACTATCTCAACCAACTGTGGGTCGTTCCACTATGCCTCTCCAACTCGACCCAAAAATGTACGTTGCACCTCTAATGATGCCAACAATCCGGGCGCAAAATCGACAGAGGGTCTGAAGTCAAAGGAAGATATATACTCCAAACTCTGCCGCTCTACAAACAAAGGACTTAAAGTTAACTTCTTTCTACTTAGAGCGTCAGCTACAACGTTACCCTTGCCAGGGGTATATGCGATCTCAAATTTGTAGGATGCCAAAAACTCCATCCATCTCTGTTGCCTCAAGTTTAGGTCCTTCTGAGAGAATAAGTATTTTAGCGACTTATGGTTTGTATACCACTCAAACCCTTCGCCAAGCAAATAATGACGCCACGACTTAAGCGCAAAAGCTATGGCCGCCAACTCTAAATTGTGGGTAGGGTAATTTTTCTCGTGGGCTTTCAACTGCCTTCCACCATAGCATATCACCCTTCCCTCTTGCATTAAAACCGCGCCAAGCCCTGTCCCGCAAGAATCGGTACATACAGTGAATGTCTTACTCCCGTCTGGAAAAACCAAAACTGGAGCGGTCGTCAAAGCTCTCTTCATACGTTGGAAAGCATCGTCACAGTCAACGTCCCAAGTAAAAGTCAAATTGTTCTTCGTTAATCAAGTGAGAGGGGCAGATATCTTCGCGAAGTCCTTAATGAACTTCCTATAATAGCCAGCCAGCCCTAAAAAGCTTCTTACTTCGGTTGCGTTCTTAGGCGTTTTCCAATCTGGGATTGCTAATATCTTAGCGGGATCCACAGCTATCCCTTCCTTAGAGACCACATGTCCTAAGAACCTTACTTCTTTTCTCCAAAAATGGCACTTGGACAACTTAGCTTTTAGCTGATGTGCTTGTAGGGTCTCTAGGACTTCCCTAAGATGTAGGGCATGCTCTTCTTCATTTTTAGAGAAAACCAGAATGTCGTCTACAAAGACTACCACAAACTTGTTCAAAAACTCCCTAAACACCCTACTCATTAAGTCAACAAAGTACGCGGGTGCATTTGTCAAACCAAAAGGCATGATGAGCCACTCGAAGAAACCGTTAGGAGTTCTAAAGGAAGTCTTATCGATGCTATCTTCAGCCACCCTTAGCCGATGAAACCCTGTAGCCAAATCCAGTTGCGAGAAAACTGAAGCACCCACCAACTGATCGAATAAATCTTCTATCCTCCGTAACGGGTGTTTGTTCTTCTTTGTTAGCTTATTCAGCTCTTTATAGTCCACGCACAATCTAAGCGAACCATTAGCTTTCATAGCAAAAACGACTAGAGCACCCCACTCCGAAATACTTCTTCTTATGAACCCCTTCTCAAGCAACTCTTTCACTTGCTTACTGAGTTCTCTTCTCTCCCTTGGAGCCATGTGGCACACTGGTAATGCAACTGGCTTTGCATTATCTACTAGGTATATTTGAAAG
Source organism: Allium sativum (assembly GCA_030737875.1). Classification (NCBI taxonomy): domain Eukaryota; kingdom Viridiplantae; phylum Streptophyta; class Magnoliopsida; order Asparagales; family Amaryllidaceae; genus Allium; species Allium sativum. The sequence continues at coordinate 400,377,412 of CM060922.1, read as the reverse complement.
TCTATCTCGCGCCTCGGGGGTAAACCTCGAACTTCATCGAAGATGTCACTATATTCACGGACCACACGAATAGATTCCAAATCATCATTGGATGCGTCAAGGGATTCTAGGTACCTAAGCATTACCGGACCTCTAGGGTCACAAGAAATATCGAGGGTCTTTCCACAATGAGTCAACAATCTAACTACCCTTCTTTCACAATCTAGGATGGCACTGTATCTAGCTAGCCAATCCATGCCTAGAATCAAGCCGTAGCCCATGAAGCCAAGAACGAAGGCGTTGCATTCAAACCCAATGCCCAAGATAGACACTCTCAAATCCCAACAAATCATAGAAAGATGAGCCGGTCCACCAATAGGATTTGAGACTACTATGGGATCCGTAACTAGACTAATATTTAGGTGCAGTGTTTCAACTAACGAAGCAGATAAAAACGAGTGTGAAGCGCCATAATTCAAACAAGGTTCGAACAGGATGATCAAAAAGAAAAACCAAATTTCCAACCAAGATATATTTCTACCTCTATCAGGTATGTCAGTCGTGAGGGAACGCGTCTTCCCTCCATAAGATCTTGTACCTTGTCCTTACCTTTGCCTTTTGCTTCTTTGGACGATCCTAATAAGATGTCTTGTAATGATAACAACTAGTCTTCTTCTTCTTTCTAACGTCTTTATTTAAGTAGTCAGGTATTTCACAAGTGTGGCCCTTCCTTTTCTCTTGGCCCCTTGTTATCCTTGTCTCCTTTCTTTAGATCTACTTTATCGTGTGTCCTTTCCATGTCTCACCTGCACATTCTCTGTTTGTGGCCTCCTACCAAATGAGGCTTCGTTCTTCATTAACCAAGCAGCTAATTGAACCTTCCTCCCGTCGTCTATCTTAAAGGTACCAACAAGTCCTCTACTTCCTTCTAGTTTTGACAGACGTCCCAGTCCCATGAAGTGGTTTTCCGCCCATCGTACGGATGTTCTTACATACCTTAGAAAAAGCATCTATATGCGTGGAGGAAGAAATTCAAAAAGGAAAGAGGAAGAGATTCAAAACGGAGAATCGAAGGAAAAATATATGGCTCTTGGGGGTTATGTTTTTTTTAAAAAAAAACAAATTTTCTCTTAAAAATACTCTCCTTAAAACATACTTTTGAAAGTATTTCTTTACAAAATGCTTTTGAAAAATAGTTTTTCAAAATTCATATCTGTTCTGGTAACCTTCAGCTCTGATACCACGTGTGACACCCCACGTCCATTAATGTCACTTACAAAGGGAATGCATTAACTTCTATGGAGCGTTTTAAGTGTGTATAGAACAGAAACTTAACAACAAGACATATATAAAACAATACTTAAAAATTTAAAACTTCATTCATTACAGTGGTAAACAAATAAGTTTGGTTGCATCATCAAAAACCAAAGACTAGAGTTAAGTACATAATATCCATCTTGACTAAATCAGAGTACATAAAACGAAAGACATAACCACCACATAAAATAGCCATAAATAAATAAGATAGGCTGAACTTTTACTTCAGCGATCCAAGCAACTTCCAAAAGAAAGAGATAAAGTTGTCCAAATCAAACTCCACTAGTACTAGTCCCACCGTGAGCACCTTGGGGGGGGGGGGGGGGGGGTTGGGGGAGAGGAAGAAAAGAGGTGGAAACAAAGGGGTCAAACATAAAGTCTGGCGAGTGCAATAACTTTAACAATATAATCATTAAGTAACTAGGATAAGGCATAAGCCGGAAAATAAGGAAATGACTGCGAACAATTGGGTATGACAAAGCAAACAAAGGAAATCAGATGAACAAAGATAACGTTAAAGGCGTACCTAGTCACTATAGGATAATTACTACACTGCACCACACCAAACACCTTAAAAGTTGATTCATCCTACAGAACTTAATAATGATAATGGTAGTTTCATGTACCCCTAAATGCCTTCATAGGTGCCGTCTGCCCCTATCTCCACTAGGTGTAGCCACTACCCCCATTCGATCGGCTCCCTAACTCGTAGATACCCGTGCTGGCCCCACAGTGGGGTGTATCACTCCCCAAAGTGGCAACCCGATACCACCAAAAATGCACAGCTTATATCTACACGATGCAACAACGTATTACCTACCAGCCCAGGACCACACACGCATATGACCCCATTGGACTTGCATTTCCACCGCTAACCCATTTTCACCTCTTACAATCAAACCCAGTACGCGTGTCTCGTCCTCGACTTGGGTCGAGCCCACAAAAATACTTAATGGGTTACTGGTTTGAAAAGGGCCCCCATGCATGACACAAGCTTTCCACCTATGCTTGGTCCCCTCTAAAGTTTTTCCCCCATTCTTATTCATGTCTTCTTACATGTTTCAATCTTGGTTAAGTGCATCTAATCGTATTTTACATGCCACCCAAGGCACCCTCTTAATTTCATAAGCCACTCAAAGCACCCACTTAACCCCCTCATGTCCCACCACATGTTTATCTGGTTATGTGTTTCTTAATTCATTAGCACCGTAACCTTGTAAAGACCTCCCATATTAGACTGGCATTTGTGGAAGTTGGATTTTTCGGGCGGGTGCGGGCAGTTTTACACCACAAACGTGCCTAACCTCGTGTCTTTACAATTGTTACACATTTAATTCATGCCTTTGACCTCTCACATTAGACTAGCATTTATGGCAGCTGGATTTGCCGGGTGGGTCCGGGCAGTCTTACACCACAAACGAGCCTAATCTCGTGTCTTTACAATTGTTACGCATTTAATTCATGCCTTTGACCTCTCACATTAGACTGGCATTTGTGGCAGCTGGATTTGCCGGGAGGGTCCAGGAAGTCCTACACCACAAATGAGTCTAACTTCATGTCTTAGGCGATTTATTATTACACATCTTTATTTAACCCCAAAGTGGATTAATATCCCTATTCAAAATTTGTAAATAAATTCCAAATATACTTATGTCCATAATTGTCTCAATTATGTCCATAAATGCCAATTTTTCTAATTAATGTCTTAATTTAATTATATGCCTTTTTCATGTCCATTATGCCAATTCTCAATATGTGTATATTCAATATTACCCCCATCGTCCCCACGTTGTTCGTTCCTTTATCATGTCGTATATGTATACTAGACTAGCAATTAGTCTAGCACATAAAAGGGAAGAAACATCGCAATTTTGCATAACATACAAAATGGATCTAATCTTGCAAATAAGGATTACAACATAACTTGCATAAACTTTGTATTGTCTTGAATCTAACATAGGCCTAAAGGTGTGAACTTGCATATAAATATAGTTTTTCACCTAAAACTTGCATATATGAATATAGCTTTCATTCCAAAACTTGCATAGGCCATAGTCACAAACTTGCATAAAACTATGTACATCATAGATTTAAATCTAAGGGTGTAAACTTGCATATATGTGAATCCAAATTCTACCTAAACTTGCATATAGTCACTTTATTTGATTCACATGTAAACTTATGTACAATTCGTATAGAAACTAACATATAATCTACACCCAAACTTGCATATGAAATGATATCGAACATGAATCAAGTTGAACATAGGGGATTTGGCATATAAACAAAGGGATCCAAAACTATCATTATGAACAACTAGCATATATTCACAAAATATCACACTTTCCCAATGTTTCACAAACTTAGCCATATAACCTAATTTATAACTCAACCCAATTATCTTATTAATTATCTTATTAAAGAAATTGAACTCACAACTCAAAGAAGGTCTTGAGTTCTGGAATCTGAGTTCTGAAATTGATTTAGCTCGCCTTTGAAGTAGAATTCGTTGTTGTTGTTATAATTTTGAGTTGAATTGAGTTGATTAGCTTCACTTTCCCTTTAGTTGGTGGAGGCTTTTCTAGGTGCAAGGTGATAGCATGACGGCCATGGTTCTATTTTTTATTTTGTTTTAGGGTCTGAGTCTACATGTGTTTATATAGAATTTGGGATTAATTTAGGCCATCCGATTAACCTAGAATCAATCAAGACCATCCAGCCAAGATAGGGTGATACCTCAGCCCTAATGACTCAGCATTGTGTCACAATATCATCATCTTTCAGATCTTCCGGGGGGGGGGGGGGCAGGTCGACCCCCAGGTCGACACTAAGGTCGACCTGTATAGGGGGAGGTCGACACTAAGGTCGACCTGGCCTTGGGCGGGAAATTTCCGCCCTGCCCAGTTCTGAATATGAATTCATTTTTGAATTTATTGCAATTTCCTGGAAACTTCCGACAGCCATAACTTCTTCGTACGAAGTCCAATTTACGCAAACTCGGACTCTATCTCAACCAGAATTCCGAGACGATCATAATGGCGTAACCTATTTCCCTTGATTCTTAAATTTAAAATTAAGTATTTTTTAATTTTTCAACTTTAATATTTAAATTTACGGGTTGTTACATGTGTTTTAGCGACGTTCGTTCTTTAACCCGATTTACAATGAAATGGGATTTGGTATTTATAAATCTTTTGTTAAGATTTAAAGGAGATTTTCAAAAGTAAAGTTTTCCAATTTAACATAGTAAATTTGAATTGAATGGAATTCGATTTGGTAATAATCGAAGTAAGCTTCTGTAGAGGAAGATAGTTAATATATATGGAATTTAAAAGGCCTTATCGTTATTCCGTTTATATTATCGGTTGGATATGGAAGTTTATATCGATTATATATATCGATTTGTTTTCCATGAAGATTCCATTGTTAATGGAATGTGATTTTGGGTTGTCGTAAATGGTATCATTAATAATACTGTTCTTAGACCCAATGGAGTTAAGAAAATCAGAAACTAACTGGAGATTAGTTAAGTTGAATGGTTTCCTGGGTATGGAACTGATGTTGGTTTCGGCCTTCGGGGTTAATACTTAAGGAATTGTTCACTTGCTAATTTACGGTTAAAGGCTAATGGAATGGAACGTAATTTTGGATTAGTCGTGAACCTGTTTTAAATGACATTGGTTCTTTAACCCAGTTAAAGACAGGATGTGATTTCCCAAGTTAAACAATCGTTAATATTGATTTTTGGGAAGATTAAAACCAAGTGTGGTTTTAATGCATCTTTAACTAGATTGAAATGATATCCAAAGGAAGATTAAAGCAGAATTTATCTTTGATAAAATTAATGGGAACCTTTCCCAAAGTATAAGAATATTGGAAAAAAGGAATATTCTGGATTGGAATGAGGCGTATGCTGTGTTTTTATAACACTTGTTTATTATATACGCGAGTTATTCATAAAGACCGGGTTTATCCCATTCTGAATAACTGATTCGACAATGTGTCGAAGATGAAGACAGTGGTCTTCACATCGTTTGGATGATTACTTATGTCTTGATTGGGCTGTACACCCAAGACGAGGTAATAAGTGGTGATCGTCCAAACGTAATTGGAGATCGACGGATATGCAAGGGCCTCTCCCCTGTATTGGACATATGGGGGAGGAATAAGGTGCCTTCGGTTTCGTTCAGACCCAAAACGAACTTGTAAATGGATGTGTGTCTGACATCGGATTTCATTATGTGTGATTGATCGACATCGACTGTATAGCGTGAATTGCCTGGGTGGCATGCTAAGATGCAATTGATCAAGGCTTCTGTTGAAAAGCAGAGTCTTGTGGTTAATGATCAAAGCACGGCTTTAATATAGCATAGCTTTGTGTAGCGTTAATTCGCGAGCCTCACACCTTTGTGTGAACAAGAAACGGGAGAGGACATCAGGGAGGGCATGCATTTCCTTCTAGGAGTGGTGTCAGCGTTTTACTAGCCCTGACATTTTACTTATGTGGATGACGAATTGTGAGGCGCCTCTGTTATATCGATCGATCTGGGGCCGATGGATTGGTTTGGCTCATTTACGCCCCATAGGGCGGGGAAATGTATTGTTCAAGGTTTTTTTATCCACACTTCACTTTGATGGGCCGGCCCTGACGATCCAAAGGTCACTCGAGCTCTGACCTGAGACACGGGCTAGAGCGTCTCGAAGTGGTAAGGACGATCCCTTGCCTTGGTTCACAAATGGAAATCCAACTTCAAATACGACATTTTGCGGTTTTAATTGTAAACCTATATATGGTGACTTAGTGGTATAGGGCACTTATGTCGTCTATGATTGATACTTATGATTGAAATTGTTTTGACACTATACACTTCTAGTAATAATAAAATATGAAATTTCACGTACCAAGCATTTTTGGCTATTATAAGGTAAAAACTCTATCCTTCGGCTTGCGTTGCATTGTGTGATGGGACCCGAGTCTTATAATAGCTTCATTGTTCTTTATTTAGCATTGCGCTGTTTGTTTTATGCACGGGTATTCTTGGAAGGAAACCCGTTCTGTGTTATACGGCGTGGTCCCTTGATTTACCGAAATTTAAAATAAAGATTAATAACTGTTTTAGTTCTCACACCAGTCACATGACTGACCTGAAGTTTATTGTTTTAACCTAAACTCTGGGTGCCCCTATTTCCGCACAGGAAGCTAGTAGTTTTGGTTTTGTAGATTTATATTCACAGGATCCTGGTTTACAGCTGGAATGATATTCGGAAAGCTCTATATCCGTATATTCTTTTCAGTTGTGTTTTGTATTATTTTCCGCTGCATTGTAACTTGTAAATCTATGATATTTAGTAAATGTGTAATATTTATTCATACTCGGTATATTCTTGTATTCTAATGAAATTGTGTAATAGACAATGAAATATTCTTCTGTTTGTGTTCTGATTTTTCGTGTTCTCAATTCAATCTGGGCTTTCCTTCACGGGGAAGTTCGGATCGCTACATTTGGTATCAGAGCTTTCGTTTACAGAGCTCGGAGAACAAGACACGTTAGAACCAAACGAAAGAATTCATCAGAGATTGGATTAGTAATATCCATTGAGAATGACTCGTCAGAGATAGGATCAGTAGTATCCTAGAACGAGTGGGAAGAGTATTGTTTTTAAAAATAAAAATGAAAACAAATTTTTGTTTTGAAAATTTAAATCAGTTATTCGTATTTGAATGTTATTTTTATACTGATTTGGACAATCAAGTATATAGAGATTTTGAATATACGTCTGATCCACGTGTATCCGAAGCCTCGAATATACTGGATAGATATAGAATCACACTCTAGTCGCCCGGAGATGATTCTGATGATCGGTATACCATCATCAACATTTGTGTTCGAGTTTCGAAAGTGGGATGTCTGTATGATTCCAATTGACTGGTGTGAGAACCAAAACTAGACAGGGCTTATTTGTTGTGAATTGGCATCAAAAACAAGATTTTCTGTATATATGTCAAAATTATGAATTTGGAACATTAATTCACTAATTGGTTGATGGTTGTGTTGTATGATTATTTGTTATCTAATAAAACCATTATGTGAAAGAACAGTACAAATAACCAAACTGTATCAAATATTGGAGTGTATTGAAAATTTATCGCATTGACATACATGTACATGCATTGAACAGGTCATAGCAAGGAGGCTAGAGCAGAGAAATAAAATTGTATGCCCAACAAATAGGTACATGTTTACTAATTTCTTAGGTGATGATGATTTTATGAGCCGATTGGCTTGCCGCTTGGCTTTTTCTTTTTCTTTTTCTTTTTGAGATGAGAGGGCCTGTGTGGCGGTTTGAGGATTTTTCTAGTCCTCCCGCACAAATGAGGTTATGGAGAAATTTTTCGAAAATTTAGGGTGTTAGCCAAATTTTCGAAGAATTGGATAATTCTTAGAAACTGAAATGTTGAAGAATGAAAGCCAAACTGAAAGTTGAGTTGGTTAGTTAAACAACTTTCTACTCTGTTCCTTTTCGAGGACGAAAAGATTTTAAGTGGAGGAGATTGTAACAACCAGGAAAATCTGAACCAATTTATAAATTTTATTTTGGCAATTTTAATGAATTTTGAATATTTAAAATGATTTATTTTAAATAATAACGACAGGAAATTTATTTTGAATAGAATTAGAATGTATATATTTATTTGAATCGATGTTAGAATATAAATATTTATTTTTAATTATAAAAGGAATTGAAAATGGTGCGGTAGTTTGAAATTTCGATTTCAAATTTCAAATGAATGTACAGGATTCAAAATAAACCGGATTTTAGCGAAACCAAAAATATTAGAATCTATTTGAAAATATCTTTCAAACGAATCCGAAAAATTGAAATTTCATAGCGGGAATAAAAAGTTATGCCCAGTTGAAAATTCAGAATAGTCGATATGGAAATGTAGCACTTAAAAATTGAAATTTTGCGAACGACCTCCGTTTTTGACGAAACCACTTTTGTTGGATCCGGGATGTCAAATTATTGCTAGATTCCAAAATTCATAATTTTTTGGATTAATATGTGAGCGTGGCGAATGAAAACGTGTTTTGACAGTTTCAGTCAATTTGGGTCGACTGGAAAATGGCCATTTTTCAAACGGCCTCCAAATTTGATGAAATTAGTTTTGTTAGGACCGTATCGTCAATACAAAGCTAGAAGTAATTTTTCCGGAATTTTTGGGGTCTGTATGTGGCCCTAGTAAATTGAAATGTACGTTTAAAATTCAATATATTGATTTATATTTTAATTTAAATAAAATCTAATCGAAACAGTTGAATTGGCTTACGGTACATATCCCATTGTGTCCGGAATGGGGGTAATTAGCTAGGGACGACAGTTGGTGGGTTAGTTTTGGCGTTCGAATGAAAAATTAACTTTTTGGAGAATTAAATCAAATAAATATATACTTGGTCAACCCTCCTTTATCTCTCCTCATTCAAAACGCACGATATAAAAAAAGAGCAGAACCCATCGCTCTCTCTTCAGCCTCTCCTCCTCCTTCCCGCCACCAGCAGCCGCCGCACCCCTCCTTCACCTCCTCCTCTTTCCCTCTTTAGATCTACAAACCCTACCCCCAAATCACCACCACCCTAGCCACCACGGCCACCTGCACTGCCACCGCCATCCCTCAGCCACCTCCCCACGTCCAGTCAGGCCCTCCTCCCATCTCCGGCCACCCATCTACGGCCGTGGGCCCCACCAAGTCCGAAAACTCTTTTTCAGCAAAAATCCCGTTTTTGCAAATTACACCCTGAGCTTCCACAACCCATAACTCCCAAACCAAGCGCTTTTGGCCAGAACTCCACACTACCAAATTCGAAGAGCACGATCTTCTCCTCAATTTGGTATATGATAGTCCTATTTTGGATTGCGGAGCTGTCGGGAAAACGCGTCTGTTGTCCAAACACTGTCAAAATACTGTCTTTTCACGATGTCCGGCGAAATGACACATTTTCGGAAGGAAGACCACTAGGCGAAAGTTGTCCGGAATGACGCGTTTAAGCTAAAAAAAAGATGGTGTGAAGATTGGAGCTCGTTTGCAAATTCTGGAACCAGAACAACAAATCTAGACAATAGAAAATATGTGAGTTTTCTCCGCTTTAAAGCTTCTATAGTTTTTGATGTATGAAGTATGTAAAGTTATGATTTTTATTTATATAAATTTAAGATTTTTATTTATATAAAGTTATGATTTTTAGTTAAATAAAGTTATGATTTTTAGTTATGTAAAAATATCATTTTTGGTTAGTTAAAAATAGAATTTTTATCGTAGGAAGGAAATATTTTTGGCAAGATTAAAAATATAATTTTTAACTAGTGTATGGCATGGAAATGTTTTTAGAAAGATAAAAATATGATTTTTACCTATGTAGTAGCGTTATAAAATTATGATTTTTATGTACATGTAGAAACATTAAAAATATGAATTTTATATATGTAGAGTATTAAAAATATAATTTTTAGCAAAGTAAAAAATATAAATTTTAGAACTGAAATAAAAATGTGATTTTTACTATGAACAGCATGAAGAAGATTGCGTTGGAATTTCAGGCAAGTCAGGACTATTCTGAATTTCAAAAATAAAAATGGCGGAGTGGATCCCAAAGGTGAGAACTCCTCACTATAATTTTCTTATACAGTTATTTATTTTATAACTGCATATATGAACTGTTCCCCCGTCGTCCACAGACCATGAATGGCTTGTTTGATTGTTTGATTTGGTTGATTAGATTATTTAGTTGAATTTGGTTGTTTGGGTGAAATAAATTGATTAGAATTGTTATGTGTGTATGGCGCGAGCCAATATCAGGAGATTTGTAATGCTAGACATTACCCGATTTTGATATCGTGCCATTATGCCGCCGAAATTTTCTAAAATATGTTAGAACAATAAAAATATCATTTTTATTGTATAAATGAACTGAATAGAATATTCATATACTGAATAAAATAATTTATCGTTAAAAATATAATTTTTAACGTGTATATGAATAAAATAAATATTCATTTACAAATCAGACGATTTGTTTATGTACACCCATTGGACTGATATTGATTGGGACGATAAATTTTGCACATCGCCCAACTGCACAAATAAAATTCATTATTTGTTGATTGAAACCCTACACGGGTATTGGGATGATATATGACATACATTAGTCCCGATAATTAGCTGTATGTCGATCGATGGATTGACAGGCTATTGTAAGCGTTAAATATTTATATTTGATGCTTATGCAGTATAGAATGCACTCTGGATGATTGTTGATTGTTTATTATTGTTGTTATATACATGTGTTGTATGAAACCATATAATCAATATTATATGGTAATTGAATGTGTCTGATTCCAGTTTAGAAAGAATGAATATTTTAAAATAACGATTATTTTAAAATAACGAATATTTTCAAATAAAATTCAGAAAAGAATCAAAATATGATTTTGATGTCCGATTTGGGATGGACACGAAAATATTTAAATATATAAAGCCGTGTTGAGCAGATTATCGCCATTTTGACGTGAACGATATTTATATCGATTTTATTCATTTATATAAGGAATATAGAAAAGGAATTGATTTCCAAATCTAATGTTTTGAAAATACTATCATTTATATATCGATGACATGGAATATTCAATTTTGATTTGAAATTTAATATGAAGTTGAAATCGTTTAGAAAATGAATTTAAAACGATTTATAAAATATGTTTTAATGGAAATCGATGAAATTTTATATATACATATATATATATATACTATATATAATATAACGACCTGAATAGAATGCGCGGCGCTGCGGCAGTTCGCGAATTTCGACCATTGACTTCGAACGGACATTACGGGAGATCCAACCATTGGATTCTCCTAAAACTGGAACCGTTAGGTTTTATCGAAAAGAGATTTCTAATGAATGCAAGAAATTATAAATTTAACGGTTGGATTTGTAATTAAATCAAATTTGGAAAAGGTCGTTGTAAGTGCAGTTCGATGGCCGTTTATGGAAATCGACTGTATGGGCCTTGATAAAATTATTAAAAATATCAATAAATTGTGTAAAATCATAATAAATGATTTGAAAAGAATTGGGATGAAGAAAATTCCATATTTGAAAAGATAAAAATAGATTTTTATCGAAATGAACTAGTTTTTAAATAGAATTATAATCCAATATTTTTAAATAAATAAATTTGATTTGAAATGGTTTTAAAAATAACCAGGATTTCCAATATATGAATTGGAATGGATTTAAATCGAAATTATCTTCGGATTATTTCGATATTAGATCCCGTGATTATAGGATATTGTGGAGGAATTTGGATGATATAGATATATCGTTATTCCAATATGATATTTGTTAATTTCAGAATATTATATTGAATATAAGCCGATATATTTTCTATTCAGAGCCTTGTATTTGATATCGAATTGGATTCTGGGTTTCTCGTGAGTGGTATCTTTAATAATACTGTTCTTAAACCCAATGGGGTTAAGAAAATTAGAAACTAGCTGGAGATTAGTTAAGTTGAATGGTTTCCTGGGTATTAATCTGATGTTGGTTTCGGCCTTTAGGTTTACACTGAGGGAATTGTTCTCTTAGTAATTTATGGTTTGAGACTGATGGAATGTGAATTGAGTTTGTTGTGAACTGTGTTTTAGCGACGTTCGTTCTTTAACCCGATTTACAGTGAAATGAGATTTGGAATTTATAAATCTTTTGTTAAGATTTAAAGGAGATTTTCCAAAGTAAAGTTTTCGAATTTAACATAGTAAATTGGAATTAAATGGAATTCGATTTGGTAATAATCGAAGTAAGCTTCTGTAGAGGAAGACGGTTAATATATATGGAATTTAAAAGGCCTTGTCGTTATTCCATTTATATTATCGGTTGGATATGGAAGTTTATATCGATTATATATATATATCGATTATATATATATATCGATTTGTTTTCCATAAAGATTCCGTTGTTAATGGAATGTGATTTTGGGTTGTCGTGAATGGCCTTTTAATAATACTATTCTTAGACCCAATGGAGTTAAGAAAATCAGAAACTAACTGGAGATTAGTTAAGTTGAATGGTTTCCTGGGTATTGATTTGATGTTGGTTTCGGCCTTCGGGGTTAATACTTAGGGAATTGTTCACTTACTAATTTACGGTTAAAGGCTGATGGAATGGAATGTAATTTTGGGTTTGTCGTGAACCTGTTTTAAATGACATTGGTTCTTTAACCCAGTTAAAGACAGGATATGATTTCCCAAGTTAAACAATCGTTAATATTGATTTTTGGGAAGATTAAAACCAAGTGGGGTTTTAATGCATCGTTAACTAGATTGAAATGATATTCAAAGGAAGATTAAAGAATAAATTTAAAGAATTTATCTTTGATAAAATTAATGGGAACCTTTCCCAAAGTATAAGAATATTGGAATAAAGGAATATTCTGGATTGGAATGAGGCATATGCTTTGTTTTTATAGCACTTTTTTGTTATATACGCGAGTTATTCATAAAGACCGGGTTTATCCCATTCTGAATAACTTATTCGACGATGTGTCGAAGATGAAGATGGTGGTTGGAGACTGGAGGTCTTCACATCGTTTGGATGATTACTGATGTCTTCTTGGGCTGTACACCCAAGATGAGGTAATAAGTGGTGACCGTCCAGACGTACTTGGAGATCAAAGGATATGCGAGGGCCTCTCCCGTGTATTGGACACATGGGGGAGGAATAAGGTGCCTTCGGTTTCGTTCAGACCCAGAACAAACTTGTAAATGGATGTGTGTCTGACATCGGATTTCATTCTGTGTGATTGATAGACATCGGTTGCATAGCGTGAATTGCCTATGTGGCATGCTGGGATGCAAATGATCAAGGCTTCTGTTGAAAAGCAGAGTCTTGTGGTTAATTATCAAAGCGTGGCTTTAATATAGCGTAGCTTTGTGTAGCGTTAATTCGGGAGCCTTACACCTCGGTGTGAACCAGAAATAGGAGAGGATATTAGGGAGGGCATGCATTTCCTCTAAGTTAGGAGTGGTGTCACCGTTTTACTAGCCCTTACATTTTACTTATGTGGTTGATGGATTGCGAGGCGCCTCTGTTATATCGGTCGATCCGGGGCCGATGGAATCATTTGGCACATTTACGCCCCATTGGGCAGGGAAACGTATTGTTCAAGGTTTTTTTTAATCCACATTGCACTTTGATGGGACGGCCCTGACGATCCAAAGGTCACTCGAGCTCTTACCTGAGACACGGGCTAGAGCGTTTCGAAGCGGTAACGACGATCCCTTGCCTTGGTTCACAGATGGAAATCCAACTTCCGATACAACATTTTGCGGTTTTAATTGTAAACCTATATATGGCGACATAGTGGTATGGGGCACTTATGCCGTTATGATTGATACTTATGACTGAAATTGTTTTAACACTATACACTTATAGTAATAATAAAATATGAAATTTCACGTACCAAGCATTTTTGGCTATTATAAGGTAAAAAATCAACCTTCCGGCTTGCGTTGCATTGTGTGATGGGACCTGAGTCTTATAATTGCTTCATTGTTCTTTATTTAGCATTGCGCTGATTATTTTATGCACTGGTATTCTTGAGAGAAAACCCGTTCTGCATTATACGGCGTGGTCCCTTGATTTACCGAACTTTAAAATAAAGATTAATAACTGTTTTAGTTCTCACACCAGTCACATGACTGACCTGGAGTTTTATGTTTTAACCTTAACTCTGGGTGCCCCTATTTCCGCATGGGCAGCTAGTTGTTTTGATTTTGCAGATTTATATTCACAGGATCCTGCAGGTTTACAGCTGGAATGATATTCGGAAAGCTCTGTATCCATGTATTCTTTTCAGTTGTGTTTTGTATTATTTTCTGCTGGATTGTGACTTGTAAATCTCTGATATTTAGTAAATGTGTAATATTTATTCATACTCTGTATATTCTGATGAAATTGTTGTAATAAACAATGAAATAATCTTCTGTTTGTGTTCTGATTTGTCGTATTCTCAATTCAATGCGGGCTTTCCTTCACGGGGGAGTTCGGGTCGCTACAATAAGTAACGTCAGTGTTTTATTACAAACTCTTTTCTGTCTTAAGATAAGAACGTTGTTGGTCAAGGTCTGAGAGGTAAATAAAATACCCCAACTTGAGCGACTTCACTATTATCAAGGGAAGATATTAGTTTGTAATGTTAAGAGATGTTGAATTAATTAATTATTTGTATAAAGGAAATTATAATTTGAATTAGATGATATCGATATTTTATAAATAATCTAATTCTAGGTGGGTTAGACTTGAATATAGAAATTTGCGTTTTAAACCGAGTTATGGATATGGAATATAATAATCGACAAGTTTTGAGAAATCGATTTGGATACAGGTTTATTTTAAACTATTGAAAATGGAGTTGAAATTGAATTATAAACGAAGTTTTAAACGTTTATAATTAAATTAAAATTAAAACGAACTCACCGCAGCACAGTAGTTCGTAAATTGGTGATTCAAACTTCAATTGAGTATATATAACTCAATATAAGTCAAAATTCAATCAAGAAATGCCCGGACTAGTTAAATGATAGTTTTCAAATAAAAGAGGAAAATCTTGATTTCGTCGTATAGATTTTGAGTTATATCAAAATCAAATTTTAGAAAAGTCGCTGTAAAATCGTTATAAACCATAACAGTTTATTTAATAAATAAAAAGGATTTTGAATGAATAAAAATATGATTTCTTATTGAAAAATCCAGATTTGAGTTATCAAATATATATTAACCCAAGTAGAGTGAATGAAGTGATTTTTTTATGTTAAAACCAGATTTTGAATTATGGAATGATATTAACTAATCAATAAAAGAGGTTAGTTAATGGAAATTTGAATAGAACTTAACATGGGTCAAGTAAAATAGGATTTGTGAGGTAGAATTTGAAATCGAATATTGTAACATCCCGCATTTTTATCAGGTTGTATTTGAATATTTAAATCAGTTTAAATATTGAATTCATAATATAAGTGGATTTATATTTTAATTAAAATGAAGTTGTACGTATAAAAATATATATTAAATATAATCGAGCTCATAATGACGCTGCAGTTCGTAATTTAACGTTCTGAACTTCAACTGAGTGTACAGGACCCGTTATTAGTCAGATTTCTTCGAAATAAGAAGCGTTGGAATCTGTTGAACTGTGTCTACCTAACAGAAGTGAAAATTCGAGATTTTGGATTTTAGATTCTGAGTTATATCCAAATGAAATATTCAAATAGTCGTTGTAAAATCGTTTATCGACCGTAACGGTTTATTCGACATAACTAGATATCGGTTTCGAATTTGGATAAGGTTCTTTTGAGACGTAGCGATAATTTAATTTTTAAAATTTTACTGTAATTTTTAATTAATTAAATAAGAAACTTTTTATTTAGAGTATTGTGCACCCTGTATAAATACTTTGGGGTTTCACAATATATGTTAACCTACCGATATTATTATATTTTTGAGATCGTGGTGCACTGCTGGACACGATGATATTTTTATTTTTGTCCGTAGATGGTTGTATGCGAGTGAAATGTTATGGCGCACCGTTAAACTGCGTTTTTTTTGAAACTTAAGTAAACATGTAATTTAAAGTGCACGTTATTAAATAATATGAGACATGCAATGCAAACTCATTTCAACTACCAGGACCATGATTTGTTCCTTAGTTATTTGGTTTCCGCGTTACACTATCATTTTTATGTTTGTCTCATCTTCCTAAAATAAAAATAAAACCCTATTCTAGTGACATGTCTGCTAGTTCATGTATTTCAAAGACTAGGTATGGGACGCTGTAAGATTCATTAAAGAATGAAAGGGACTCAACAAATCCTCAGGCATAAGTTTTCAACCCCTAAGCAATTCATTGTCAAAACCTACCTTAACCTAAAGCTTCATCCTCACAGCCAAGCTTTCAACATCATACAATCTTTCAAATGAAAATACATGACCATCAATGAAAAGAAAACTCAAAATATAATAGAACAAGCTACCTAAAGACTAACGACAGACCTATCAGCCTCCTTACCCACTTGAATTGTCAAGTAACAGCTACCACCTATCACGAATAGCATGTAGCACAAATTTCGTCAACTCCTACTTCTTTTAAGCTCGCCCAATCTACTAAAATCTTCGAAACAAAAGAAATTGCACGTGAATATTAACCTGTCACCGTCCATTTCTGCAATGCTAAATCCAATCACCATTTAATTCATAATGTCTTCCCTATATGTGCCTTGCCCAAAACGTACATACCTGCTCCAAAGTCAATTTCCGCATAACACAAAACAGAGTTCATACCCTGTAGCCAACATGTATGTACCTCCCTTTGAGAGTGACAACTAATGAGAACCGTAATCTCTGCAAGCTAAAAACAGTGACTAAACATGGAATTTAAAATCAGAGCTATACACCTAAATATGGCCATCCCTTACCATGCAGACTAGATTAGACTACCCATACCCTAAAACGAAATGAAAGTTCATTGCAGTGGAACGCAGACCCATCCTTTCAACAGCCACCCTACCTCCTATCACGGCAGACCTACCCTTAGTTCCTTGGCTACCAAGGATCGTCCGTCTATTAATACCAGAGCATGGCCGTATTGATTCAGTTTGCTTCAGGAAAATTAACGGAAAAACTTTGAAATGGCCTCCATTAGCCAAAAATATCAAAACCGCAAGTTCAACTCAACAGAAGATTATACAAAACTCTAAAATCCTAAACTTGAATCCATGGAAGGGATATTGACGAGGTGAAGTGTAGCGTGAGTTATATAGTGGGAGTTTGTTTTGAACTGAAGAGGAAAATACAAGTAAAGAGTGGGACGTGGTGTATTTGGGTTACATTCATAGTTGAGTAGTGGGGAGAAAAGAGAAGTTCAAAGAAGTTGAAGGGGTAGAGAACAGGGACGTGGAAGGAAAGTAGGAACTTGTGTCGTGATGTTTGTGAGTGGAATGTGTTGTTAGGAAGTGTGAAGATGTGGTGGCAGCTGGCGAAATTGTGGAAGTGTGAGGATCTTGGACGTGAAGTATAACATGAGGGTACATTGGAGCGAGGATTTTACTATGGTTTCAAGTAGGATTTTGGGATCTTTGTTGAATGAAGTGGGGGTACGAAGAGCAGCAGCTCAAAACAAATGGGACAGGTGAAACGTTTGCATGAAAATGACGCAGCATGGCACAGGTGTGAAGGAACGTGGCCAAGGTGTTTTTTTAAGGATCAAATGAAGGTCTACAGCATAGAGTTTGGGCTTGGACAGGAATTATGCAATGCGTGAAAGGTGTTAGGTGTGTAGAAGGTGCTGTAGTGGTTCTGGTCTAAAGAAATGGTAATGTAAATTATTAATTACTAAAGTAATCTTAGATGGCCGAACGTATGGGATGTGTGAGAACGGAAATAGGAGGAGGAAGGGCAGTCTCTAATGAAGCCGGTGGTGGTTCAAAGAAGTGGAAACCAATTCGGTTGTTATGAGTCACGTTTTGCTTGGTAGTCAGGATGTTTAAATTCTACTAACGAAGGATGTGATTTTTGAGTTTAAGGATGGCGTCCGCTTTGATGTTGTGAAATGAACGGAAGTACGGTGATGAGGGAAAACGTGGAAGGAAATGATAGTTTTGGTTTTGGAGTGCACGGTTCATTACTGTGGTGTCCAAATACCAAGTTCGTGCCGGGAATATATGTCGAGTTGGGTATTTAGTTGACGGACGGTAAGGAGTTGAGTTGGGGTCGTCTGGTGATGTCAGCACCAGCAATGGTGAGGACGCGATGATAATTGAGATAAAGTTATGGGTCTGGGAACATGGTGCAAGGATGGACAGATGCTGGTTCCTGGAGGGGATCGAATAGAAACGCGTGAAGCAAACATTAATCAACTGACGCAAATCGTTATTTAACGGTTAACGCGCAAAGGTGAGTAAATTCACTAACTCTGTTTTTTTTTAAATATTTTAATTATATTTTAAATAATGGTTGAATGTTGTGTGATGGTTGATTAGGTAAATTACAGTTAAAATGGTTGAAATAAATATATATCGTTGCATATGTACACATCATTGGTTGGATACTGATTTGACTAATATCTGTGGATGCGGAAATCGGTTGGAGGAACCCAACCGGATTCCTAAATATTTAGATGTATTGTTTGTGCACTGTTTGAACCGTGTTGAATGGAAATTCAATGTTATGTTGATTTGGTAAATAAACGATATCAGCGACAGTCAACCATAAACCCATTTTTGTTAACAAGTTGGTTGACCGTCAGACAAAACAACGAAGTTAATTATAAAAATTATATTTTTATAATTAAAGCGAAGTTTAAATGATAATAGAAATTCTATTATAAACTGGTATTAAGTTGTATTGAGATGTTTCATTGAATTGGGTATAATAATACGAATAAGAAGTAAATTGCCAAAAATACAAAGAACGTGATCGATTTTTGATAAGAGAAGTTTAAAGAGAAATGTTTAAGGAAGATGGGGTGAAGAGTTAATGACCAATGTAAATAAATTTAAACAACCGAGTTTTCAAATAAGGATATGGCGTCATAAAATCATATTTAAAATATGTCAATATTTTTGTAACGGAAAGAGATGCCAGTATTTTTGTAATGGAAATAGATGTCAAGATTTTTGTAACAGAAAGAGATGCCAAGATTTTTTGTAACGAAAAGAGGTGTCGGGATTAGTTATAAAGTGGAACATGGCAGCGTATTGCAAGTCTTAGAACTATAGTGGTAAAATAACGCTGTTGACGGGGCTTAAGCGTGACTGTTATGTCGAGATTAGTTAAAAGGGAATATTACAACGTATGACCAGTTTTTAAATTATAATGATAAATTAGCGTTGTTGATCAAGCTTAAGCGTGATTTTAGATATAACACTACTCCCTAAGAGATAAAGAACGTGAAAATGATAGAAATGTTTTGAACATTAATAACGTATATTTTCTAGGATATGGGCAGTAGAAATTAATATAAATTAAAAGGGGCCAGTGATTGTTTATGCCTAGCTGTAAATTTTAATGGATGTTTTTTTTACTTCGATAGTTAAATAACCGACTGTCGAAGTGTTTTGACCATCGTTGTCAGTACGGAGAGACCGGTTGGATATATTATCTGAAACCACTCCGTATGGGCATAAGCGTTGCGAATTTGATTATGTTAAAGGTAATTGAAGACGGAGTGAAATGCAAGGGTCGTCCTATTTCAGAATGGTGCTTTCTGTTTGTTCAGTCCCAGGACAACTTGTATGGACGAATGTCTGACAGAGTATTCCCAACGGTCACATAAGACGATCTTTTCAAGGTATTACGTCTGGTGGCGGAGAAATTCGTTTCTCTTAGCTTTTATACCCGTAATATTTTGGGGAAGGTCAACTAGTGATTTGATGGGTTTGACGATGTGGCATTCAAAGTGTATGGTGGCCAAATGTTCTAAAAGATAGGCGTAGCCTCAAGCTTCACAACCGGGAAATGACAAAAATCGGGCAGGCAGCATGGCTATGTGGGTCGCTCCCATTAGGGTGTATAATCACCTATCTAGAGAAATTCCTTTTACTTCTTTAATCTGTTTCGATGCTGTCCCTTTTCGGGAAACGGTGGTTTGAGTCCAACCGTTGGTGATATACATCCGATACACTCAAGCGAAATGAGTGGTCGGTCATGTGGGGCCGGGTTGCAAGACATTCTTGTTGAACCCAGGTGTATTCGTCTCTAGAGATACATCATCAGAAGGTGGTCCCATACCTTGTCATAGTTGGAATCCAATCTCCAATAAGTACCCTGCGATTTTTGATTTTATACTATGTATGTAGAGCGTGAGATGCAAGCGTTCTACTATTTGGTTATTTATTTGATTAGACATTATTATACTATCACCGGATTTTCATATCAAAATGTTTTGGGTTATAGTAAGGTAAAAACTGTCCATGTTTATGTGCGGATTGGTCTTACTATGATCCTTTTGTTTCAAAAGGATTTTCAAAGTTAAACCATATGGTTGGAATTTACTCACACCAGTCCCATGACTGACCCAGAGTTTATTTTGTTTGTTTTTCCCTAAACTCTTGGGTGCCCAAATTTGTACGGACAGTCAAGTGTTTCAGGCTTTTACAGATACACTTGGAGGAGCATAAGGCAGAAGGCTTCACCGTTAGTATTTAGAGATTATTTCCGCTGTGATATGATGTATTGTACTCTGATAATGGTTTGTAAATACAATAGAGTTTTGTATTTCAAAGTTATGGTATATAATACATTTTATTCGTTCCGCTGTGAGATTCGTGTTTACTCTGATTCTGCTCAGTTGCGTTCTTCTTCTTCTTCTTCTATTCTATTAGTTCTATCTTATCTTTCTCATCCTCTTATTTATTTCTATAAATGATCTGAATTTTCGTGCACTTTGAGCTGAATGTGTAGGATATTAGTCAGCTCAAATTGGTATGGATTTCCGGGTCGTTACATTTGGTATCAGAGCTGAAGGTTAAGTAATTACCTTGGCTCTGTGGCGTAACTCAATAGAGATTGAGTTAGTAATACTCTAGATTGAGTTGAGTATGTATAAATGAGTGAACGTATTTGTAGATAGATATAAGAACTGTTTTATATTGTGTTGATTGGTTTGGCGAGTGGTTTATGAATTCTGGTCGATACTGGATTGCAAACTGTATCAATAGGTGTTTCTAAACTCTTGAAACAGAGTAATTCGACACAGTATGTTTTGAAAAGAGGGTAAATGGAATAATTTTACCCAAAATATATTTTGATATAAATAGAACTATATATCTTGAGATCATTATAGTATACTGGGTGTGTTATCGTTACTATAATCGAATAAGATTATAAGTGGGTCGGTTACGTAAATAACCAATCGAAATTCATATGAGTATAAGGAAAAAAAATCGGATGAATTAAATCTGAAATTTAAACCAGAATTGGAATTAAAATTCTGAAACATGAAAATGGTTGTAAATGAAATTCGAATTAAATATATGGGATTTTAAGATCCTGGGGAAATTTTGAAATATTATCCAAGTTTCGAAAAGATATTTTTGAAGTAAATTTCAAATAAAAGTATTTGAATATGAGTTTTGAAAGTGATATAGTATTGAACTCACTTTGATCGCTAGGAAATAAATTCCGATGATGAAGTCGACCATTATCGGTGTTCATTTTCGAGTTCTAAGTGATGGATTACTACCAAAGATTTTGTTTTGAAATAAGTTGTTCGAAAATTCAAATATTTTGAATTGCTATGTTATGAATATATATATTATTTCAAACTGATTTGAAATAAAAACCCCAGGAATTTGAATTTTGAAATTTAAAATTTACTTATGAAGTAAATAAATAGAAATTTAACGAAGTTGAATAAATTGGAAAAGAATTAAACTTGGTAAAGTAAGTGAATTTGTGAAATGAAATTTTGAATTGGAACCGAGTTTGGTTATGGAATTGGATTGTTGACCAAGAATTTGGAAGTGAGATGGAACTGGAAGTTGAAATGAAATAGGGCTTGAGTATAAGAGAATTATTGATATAAGGATAAAAGATTCGATGCAAGGATTGAATTATGGGGATGTGAAGTATGAAATTTCAACCAAGTAGGTTGTGAGGAGTTAGAATTAGAGCATCTCCACTTCTTAGCAATTTCGAGGACGAAATTATTTTAAGCGGGAAGGAATGTATCGTCCAGCATTTTTATCAGGTTGTATTTGAATATTTAAATAAGTTTAAATATTGAATTCATAATATAAGTGGATTTATATATTAATTAAAATGAAGTTGAACGTATAAAAATATATATTAAATATAATCGAGCTCATAATGATGCTGCAGTTCGTAATTTAACGTTCTGAACTTCAACTGAGTGTACAGGACCCGTTATTAGTCAGATTTCTTTGAAACAAGAAGCGTTGGAATCTGTTGAACTATATCTTCCTAACAGAAGTGAAAATTCGAGATTTCAGATTTTAGATTCTGAGTTATATCCAAATGAAATATTCAAATAGTCGCTGTAAAATCGTTTATCGACCGTAACGGTTTATTCGACATAACTAGATATCGGTTTCGAATTTGGATAAGGTTCTTTTGAGACGTAGCGATAATTTAATATTTAGAATTTTACTGTAATTTTTAATTAATTAAATAAGAAACTTTTTATTTAGAGTATTGTGCACCCTGTATAAATACTTTGGGGTTTCACAATATAAGTTAACCTACCGATATTATTATATTTTTGAGATCGTGGCGCACTGCTGGACACGATGATATTTTTATTTTTGTCTGTAGCTGGTTGTATGCGAGTGAAGTTATATATGTTATGGCGCACCGTTAAACTGCGTTTTTTTGAAACTTAAGTAAACATGTAATTTAAAGTGCACGTTATTAAATAATATGAGACATGCAATGCAAACTCATTTCAACTACCAGGACCATGATTTGTTCCTTAGTTATATGGTTTCCGCGTTACACTATCATTTCTATGTTTGTCTCATCTTCCTAAAATAAAAATAAAACCCTATTCTAGTGACATGTCTGCTAGTTCATGTATTTCAAAGACTAGGTATGGGACGCTGTAAGATTCATTAAAGAATGAAAGGGACTCAACAAAGCCTAAGGCATAAGTTTTCAACCCCTAAGCAATTCATTGTCAAAACCTACCTTAACCTAAAGCTTCATCCTCACAGCCAAGCTTTCAACATCATACAATCTTTCAAATGAAAATACATGACCATCAATGAAAAGAAAACTCAAAATATAATAGAACAAGCTACCTAAAGACTAACGACAGACCTATCAGCCTCCCTACCCACTTGAATTGTTAAGTAACAGCTACCACCTATCACGAATAGCATGCAACACAAATTTCGTCAACTCCTACTTCTTTTTAGCTCGCTCAATCTACTGAAATCTTCGAAACAAAGGAAACTGCACGTGAATATTAACCTGTCACTGTCCATTTCTGCAATGCTAAATCCAATCACCATTTAATTCGTAATGCCGTCCCTATATGTGCCTTGCCCAAAACGTACATACCTGCTCCAAAGTCAATTTTCGCACAACACAAAACAGAGTTCATACCCTATAGCCAACATGTCTGTACCTCCCTTTGAGAGTGACAACTAATGAGAACCGTAATCTCCGCAAGCTAAAAACAGTGACTAAACATGGAATTTAAAATCAGAGCTATACACCTAAATATGGCCATCCCTTACCATGCAGACTAGATTAGACTACCCATACACTAAAACGAAATGAAAGTTCATTGCAGTGGAACGCAGACCCATCCTTTCAGCAGCCACCCTACCTCCTATCACGGCAGACCTACCCTTAGTTCGTTGGCTACCAAGGATCGTCCGTCTATAAATACCAGAGCGTGGCCGTATTGTTTCAGTTTGCTTCAGGAAAATTAACCGAAAAACTTTGAAATGGCCTCCAACATCCAAAAATATCAAAACCGCAAGTTCAAATCAACAGAAGATTATACAAAACTCTAAAATCCTAAACTTGAATCCATGGAAGGGATATTGACGAGGTGAAGTGTGGCGTGAGTTATATAGTGGGAGTTTGTTTTGAACTGAAGAGGAAAATGCAAGTAAAGAGAGGGACATGGTGTATTTGGGTTACATTCACAGTTGAGTAGTGGGGAGAAAAGAGAAGTTCAAAGAAGTTGAAGGGGTAGAGAATAGGGACGTGGAAGGAAAGTAGGAACTTGTGTCGTGATGTTTGTGAGTGGAATGTGTTGTTAGGAAGTGTGAAACGTGTGTGATGTGGTGATAGCTGGCGAAACTGTGGAAGTGTGAGGATCTTGGACGTGAAGTATAACATGAGGGTACATTGGAGCGAGGATTTTACTATGGTTTCAAGTAGGAGTTTGGGATCTTTGTTGAGTGAAGGGGGGGGGGTACGAAGAGCAGCAGCTCAAAACGAATGGGACAGGTGAAACGTTTGCATGAAAATGACGCAGCATGGCACGGGTGTGAAGGAACGTGGCCAAGGTGTTTTTTTAAGGATCAAATGAAGGTCTACAGCATAGAGTTCGGGCTTGGACAGGAATTATGCAGTGCGTGAAAGGAGTTAGGCGTGTAGAAGGTGCTGTAGTGGTTCTGGTCTAAAGAAATGGTAATGTAAATTATTAATTACTAAAGTAATCTTAGATGGCCGAACGTATGGGATGTGTGAGAACGGAAATAGGAGGAGGAAGGGCAGTCTCTAATGAAGCCGGTGGTGGTTCAAAGAAGTGGAAACAAATTCGGTTGTTATGAGTCATGTTTTGCTTGGTAGTCGGGATGTTTAAATTCTACTAACGAAGGATGTGATTTTTGAGTTTAAGGATGGCGTCCGCTTCGATGTTGTGAAATGAACGGAAGTACGGTGATGAGGGAAAACGTGGAAGGAAATGATAGTTTTGGTTTTGGAATACACGGTTCATTACTGTGGCGTCCAAATAACAAGTTCGTGCCGGGAATATATGTCGAGTTGGGTATTTAGTTGACGGACGGTAAGGAGTTGAGTTGGGGTCGTCTGGTGATGTCAGCACCAGCCATGGTGAGGACGCGATGATAATAGAGATAATGTTATGGGTCTGGGAACATGGTGCAAGGATGGACAGATGCAGGTTCCTGGAGGGGATCGAATAGAAACGCGTGAAGCAAACATTAATCAACTGACGCAAATCGTTATTTAACGGTTAACACGCAAAGGTGAGTATATTCACTAACTCTGTTTTATTTAAAATATTTTAATTACATTTTAAATAATGGTTGAATGTTGTGTGATGGTTGATTAGGTAAATTACAGTTAAAATGGTTGAAATAAATATATATCATTGCATATGTACACATCATTGGTTGGATACTGATTTGACTAATATCTGTGGATGCGGAAATCGGTAGGAGGAACCCAACCGGATTCCTAAATATTTAGATGTATTGTTTGTGCACTGTTTGAACCGTGTTGAATGGAAATTCAACGTTCTGTTGATTTGGTAAATAAACGATATCAGCGACAGTCAACCATAAACCCATTTTTGTTAAGAAGTTGGTTGACCGTCAGACAAAACAACGAAGTTAATTATAAAAATTATATTTTTATAATTAAAGCGAAGTTTAAATGATAATAGAAATTCTATTATAATCTGGTATTAAGTTTGTATTGAGATGTTTTATTGAATTGGGTATAATAATACGAATAAGAAGTAAATTGCCAAAAATACAAAGAACGTGATCGATTTTTGATAAGAGAAGTTTAAAGAGAAATGTTTAAGGAAGATGGGGTGAAGAGTTAATGACCAATGTAAATAAATTTAAACAACCGAGTTTTCAAATAAGGATATGGCGTCATAAAATCATATTTAAAATATGTCAATATTTTTGTAACGGAAAGAGATGCCAATATTTTTGTATTGGAAATAGATGTCAAGATTTTTGTAACAGAAAGAGATGTCAAGATTTTTTGTAACGGAAAGAGGTGTCGGGATTAGTTATAAAGTGGAATATGGCAGCGTATTGCAAGTCTTAGAACTATAGTGATAAAATAACGCTGTTGACGGGGCTTAAGCGTGACTGTTATGTCGAGATTAGTTAAAAGGGAATATTACAGCGTATGACCAGTTTTTAAATTATAATGATAAATTAGCGTTGTTGATCGAGCTTAAGCGTGATTTTAGATATAGCACTACTCCCTAAGAGATAAAGAACGTGAAAATGATATAAATGTTTTGAACATTAATAACATATATTTTCTGGGATATGGGCAGTAGAAATTAATATAAATTAAAAGGGGCCAGTGATTGTTGATGCCTAGCTGTAAATTTGAATGGATGTTGTTTTTACTTCGATAGTTAAATAACCGACTGTCGAAGTGTTTTGACCATCGTTGTCAGTACGGAGAGACCGGTTGGATATATTATCTGAAACCACTCCGTATGGGCATAAGCGTTGTGAATTTGATTATGCTAAAGGTAATTGAAGACGAAGTGAAATGCAAGGGTCGTCCTGTTTCAGAATGGTGCTTTCTGTTTGTCCAGTCCCAGGACAACTTGTATGGACGAATGTCTGACAGAGTATTCCCAACGGTCGCATAAGACGATCTTTTCAAGGTATTACGCCTGGTGGCGGAGAAATTCGTTTCTCTTACCTTTTATACCCGTAATATTTTGGGGAAGGTCAACTAGTGATTTGACGGGTTTGACGATGTGGCATTCAAAGTGTATGGTGGCCAAATGTTCTAAAAGATAGGCATAGCCTCAAGCCTCACAACCGGGAAATGACTAAAATCGGGCAGGCAGCATGGCTATGTGGGTCGCTTCCATTAGGGTGTATAATCACCTATCTAGAGAAATTTCTTTTACTTCTTTAATCTGTTTCGATGCTGTCCCTTTTCGGGAAACGGTGGTTTGAGTCCAACCGTTGGTGATATACAATCAATACACTCAAGCGAAATGAGTGGTCGGTCATGTGTGGGCCGGGTTGCAAGACGTTCTTGTTGAACCCAGGTGTATTCGTCTCTAGAGATACATCATCGGAAGATGGTCCCATACCTTGTCATAGTTGGAATCCAATCTCCAATAAGTACCCTGCGATTTTTGATTTTATACTATGTATGTAGAGCGTGAGATGCAAGCGTTCTACTATTTGGTTATTTATTTGATTAGACATTATTATACTATCACCGGATTTTCATATCAAAATGTTTTGGGTTATAGTAAGGTAAAAACTGTCCATGTTTATGTGTGGATTGGTCTTACTGTGATCCTTTTGTTTCAAAAGGATTTTCAAAGTTAAACCGTATGGTTGGAATTTACTCACACCAGTCCCATGACTGACCCAGAGTTTATTTTGTTTGTTTTTCCCTAAACTCTTGGGTGCCCAAATTTGTACGGGAAGTCAAGTGTTTCAGGCTTTTACAGATACACTTGGAGGAGCTACAGGCAGAAGGCTTCACCATTAGTATTTAGAGATTATTTCCGCTGTGATATGATGTATTGTACTCTGATAATGGTATGTAAATACAATACAGTTTTGTATTTCAAAATTATGGTATATAATACATTTTATTCGTTCCGCTGTGAGATTCGTGTTTACTCTGATTCTGCTCAGTTGTGTTCTTCTTCTTCTTCTATTCTATTAGTTCTATCTTATCTTTCTCATCCTCTTATTTCTTTCTATAAATGATCTGAATTTTCGTGCACTTTGAGCTGAATGTGTAGGATATTAGTCAGCTCAAATTGGTACGGATTTCCGGGTCGTTACAAATATGAGACTTAAGGTACAAATGAATTTCGATTTATAAGTGGATGAAATTATGTTTAAACATTATTGTTTCAAAGTATAAGTGAGGGAAGCGATTGAACTAATTAAAGTAATTAGTGGAATTGAATGCGATTTAACCAAAATAGTCACATGGATTGAAGTAAATGAAATGCAAGAGCATGTATATTAGACAGGTATAGGATAAAGTGAACAAAGAGTATGAAGATTTTAATTTAAGTGCCCAACAAAAAGGTACATGTTTAAATTTTCATATGAGGTTTTGTGCGTTGAATCGGCAGGCCGCTTGGCTTTTTGATTTTTCTTTTTGAATGGAAAAGGCCTAGAGAGGCAAGTTGGGGTTTGAACTATTGACCGGTACAGGGGAGGTGTTGGCGAAATTTTCCAAAAATTTAAGGAGTTAGAATATTTTTAAGAAAGTTGAAAATAGAAATCAATATGTCGATATATATAGAATTTGATAAGGGATTTGAAAAATAATTAATGAATAAAAAGGGCCAGTGGTTGTTTGACTGTTTGGATGGATGTTTTGTTTTCCTTTGATAGTTAAATCACCGGCTATCAAAGATTTATTTTCCATCGTTGTCAATACGGAGAGACTGGTTGGATTTAATATCTGAAAACCACTCCGTATAGGCATAGGCATTGTGAATTAGATTATGCTGAAGATAATCGAAGACGACGTAAAATGCAAAGGCTGTTGTGCTTGTCCAATCCCAGGACAACTTGTATGGACGAATGTCTGATAGACTATTCCTAACGGATCACATTAGATGATCTTTTCAAGGTATTACGTCTGGTGGCGGAGAAATTCATTTCTCTTAGCTTTTATACCCATAATATTTTGGGAAGATCAACTATTGATTTGAAGGGTTTGACAATGTGGCATTCAAAGTGAATGGTGGCTAGATGTTCCAAAAATGTAAACGTAGCCTCAAGCCTCACAACCGGGAAATGAAAAAAATCGGGCAAGCAGCATGAATAGATGGGTCATTCCCAAATAGGGTATGTTTGTCACCAATCTAGAGAAAATTCAATATTCATTCTTTTTTTAATTCTGTATCTTACAGATTACAGTTGGACGGCCGACAACCGTGGGTGACAATATATTCGCTACACTCAAGCTAAATGTGTGGGCGGTCATGTATGGCCGGGTTGCAAGACGTTCTTGCTGAACCCCAGTGTATCCCCTCTAGAGTACACTGATCGGAAGGTGGTCCCATACCTTGTCATAGTTGGAATCCAATCTCCAATAAGCGCCCTACGGCTTTTGATTTTATACTATGTATGTAGAGCGTGAGATGCAAGCGTTATGCTATTTGATTAAACATTATTATAATATCACGGGATTTTGATATCAAAAAACAGTTTGGTTATAGTAAGGTAAAAACCGTCTGTGTTTATGTGTGGACTGGTCTTACTATTACCCTTTCTTTCAAAGGATCTTCAAAGTTAACCAATATGGTTGGAGTTTACTCACACCGGTCCCATGACTGACCCATAGTTTATTTTGTTTTGTTTTTCCTAAAATCTTGGGTGCCCAAATTTGTACAGGCAGTCAAGTGTTTCAGGCTTTTACAGATACACTTGGAGGAGCTTGAAGCAGGAGGCTTCACCATTAGTTATTTAGAGTTATTTCCGCTGTGATGTATATGAGTTATACTCTGATATGGTATGTATATACAATACAGTTGTATTTCAGAGTAATGATTATGATATTATATTTTATTCATTCCGCTGTGAGATTCTGGGTTGTTATTCTGTTCTTCTTCTATCCGTTTCTATTTCTTTAACCCAAATGACTCGTATTTCTGTATTATTTGTGACACGACCCGGACTTCCACGTGAAGGAAAGCCCGGATTGAGTTGAGAACACGACCAATAAGAACACAAGCAGAAGAACATTTCATTGCTTATTACATGAATTCACATCAGAGTACAAGAATATACAGAGTATGAATAAATATATACATTTGACAAATATCAGAGATTTAAATACATTATTGCAGCGGAAAATAATACAAAACACAACTGAAAGAGATACACGGATACAGAGCTTTCTGAATATCACTTCAGCTGTAAACCAGGATCCTGTGAATATAATATCTGCAAAACCCAACTACTAGCTGCCCGTGTGGAAAATAAGGGCACCCAGAGTTTAGGTTAAAACAATAAACTCCAGGTCAGTCATGTGACTGGTGTGAGAACTAAAACAGTTATTCAAAACTTTACTTAAAAAATAAAGTAAATCAAGGGACCATGCCGTATAACACGGAACGGGTTTCCTCCCAAGAATAGTAGTGCATAAAACAAACGATGCAATGCTTTTTGGAATGAAGCTATTATAAGACTTTGGTCCCATCACACAATGCAACGCAAGCCGGAGGATAGAGTTTTCCCTTATAATAGCCAAGCATGCTTGGTACATTTAAAACAAATCATTTTGATACTATTATAGTGTAAAGTGTATGAAAACAACTTAAATATAAATGTATCAATCATAAATGACATAGTGCCCCATCCCATTATGTCACCGTACTAGGCTCTACAAATAAAACTGAATGTCACGTATTGGAAATTGGATTTCCATCAAGAGTCGAGACCAGGGATGGCTCCTCACCGATTCGAGACACTTTAGCAAATGTCTCAGGATTCAGACGCTGGCGAACCCTTGGATCTTCAGGGCCGGTCCACATATAGAGAATTAGTTATACCTGAACACATGTTTCCTGGTCCTATCAGACCTATTCATCGGCTCTGTAGAGACCAATATATCCGAGGCACCTCGCATTCCAATAACCACACAGGTAAAAATAATATAAATGTCAGGGCTTGTAAAACGCTGACACCACCCATAGCTAGAAAGAAACGTCGTGCACTCCCGGCAGTCACGATCCCGTTTTTGACTCATACCGAGGTATGAGGCTCACAAATTAACGCTATACACAAAGCTATGCCACACAGGCCGTGCTTTGATCATCAACCACAAGACTCTGCTTTTCAACAGGAGCCTTGATCGTTTGCATCTCAGCATGCCACACAGGCAATTCACGCCATGCGACTGTTGTCTCTCGATATATAACCTCTGAGCTCGTACGTCTCAGAGAAGGGCGTTAAGCAAGAGAATAAATTTTCCGTCGCCAAACAGATATTTATTTAATAGAAATCAATCAACACAGAATAAAATCCAATGTCAGACACACAGTCCATTTACAAGTTCGTTCTGGGTCTGAACGAAACCGGAGGCACCTTATTCCTCGTCCCATATGTCCAATACAGGAGAGAGGCCCCCGCATATCCGTCGATCTCCAAGTACGTCTGGACGATCACCACTTATTACCTCGTCTTGGGTGTACAGCCCAATCAAGACATCAGTAATCATCCAAACGATGTGAAGACCTCCGGTCTTCAACCACCGTCTTCATCGTCGACTTATCATCGAATCGGTTATTCAGAATGGGTATAAACCCGGCCTTTCCGAATAACCCGTGTATATAATAAGCAAGTGCGACATAAACATAACATACGCCTCATTACAATCCTGAATATTCTTTTATTCAAATATTCATATACTTTGGGAAAGGTTCCCATTAATTTTATCAAAGATAAATTCTTTAAATTTATTCTTTAATCTTCCTTTGGATGTCAATTCAAACCATGTTAAGGTTTTCCAAACTAGTAGGGATTAGCGAACCATACCGAAGTAATCATTTATTTTATTTCCCAATCCCAACCTATTCATCCCATGGAGCAAAACTAATCATAATCCATATCTAACACCACGGTGTAATGGGTAAATTTAATTACCATTTCACGTTCAAATCTAATTAAAGATTAAACTATCGCTCGGAGCAAAACTGGTGATATTCCATTCTCGATCATTTTCCAAATTTGATAATTTAAATTATCAATTCACGTTTCAATCTAATTAAAGATTCATTAAAACTCCACTTAGTTTTTATCTTCCAAAAAATCAATATTAATGATTATTCAACTTCTAGGAAAATAATTCCTGTCTTTAACTGGGTTAAAGAACCAATATCATTTAAAACACTGATCCTGATAAACCCAAAATCACATTCCATTCCATCAGCCTCTAACCGTAAATTAGCAAGTGAACAATTCCCTAAGTATTAACCCCGAAGGCCGAAACCAACATCAGATCAATACCCAGGAAACCATTCAACTTAGCTAATCTCCAATTAGTTTCTAATTTTCTTAACTCCATTGGGTGTAAGAACAGTATTATTAAAGATACCATTCATGACAAACCCAAAATCCAATTCAATTCAATTCCAATTAAATATTAATTAATTATTAAACTTCATTAAATCTTAATAAAAAGATTTGTTCTTTCCACAACTGGGTTTAAGAACAGTGTTAGTTAAGACACCGTTCACGACAAACCCAAAATCCCATTTGATATTAAATACAAGGCTCTGAATAGAAAATATATCGACTTATATTCAATATCAAATTCTGACTCCAACAAATATCGTATTGGAATAACGATATATACATATCTTCCAAATTCCTCCACAATGTTCGTATAATCACGTAATCCAATATCGAAATATCCCGAAGATAATTTCGATTCAAATCCATTTCAATTTATATATTGGAAATTCTGGTTATTTTTAAAACCATTTCAAATCCAATTTATTTATTTAAAAATAATGGATTTCAAATCTAGTTCATAACTAGTTCATTTCGATAAAATATATTTTTATCTTTTCAAATATGGAATTTTTCATCCCAATTCTTTCCAAATCGTTTATTATGACTTTACACAAATTATTAATATTTTTAATAATCTTATCAAGGCCCGTATAGTCGATTTCCATAAACAGTCATCGAACTGCACTTACGGCGACCTTTCCCAAATTTGATTTGGACATAATTCCAAATCCAACCGTTAGATTTCTAATTTCTTGTATTCGTGTAACAACCCGAAAATCTGGGCCAGTTTAAAATTTTTATTTTGGTGATTTTAGCGAATTTTGATTATTTAAAATAGATTATTTTAAATAATATCGACGAGAAAAATGTTTAGAATTAAATTCGACGTATACGTTTATATACGTCGTCTTTAGAATATAAATATTTATATATAATTATAAATAGAATTGAAAATGGCGCGGTAGTTCGATAATTCGATTTCAAACTTCAAATGAATGTACCGGGTGCAAAACAATCCGGATTTTAGTGAAACCAAAAACATTAGGATCTATTTGAGAATATCTTTCCAACGAATCCGACAAATCAAAATTTCATAGCGGGAATCAAAAGATATGTCCAGTTGAAAATTCTGAATAGTCGCTATGGAATTCAGGCCCTTAAAAATAGACATTTTGCAAATGACCTCGGATTTCGACGAAACCACTTTTGTTGGATCCGCAGTGTCAAATTATTGCTAGATTCCAAATTTCATAATTTTTCGAATCAATATGTGAGCGTGGCAAAGGAAAACGCGTTTGACCAGTTTCAGTTGATTTTAATCGACTGGAAATTGGCCATTTTTCAAACGGTCTCAGAATTCGACGAAACTAGTTTTGTTAGGACCGTATCGTTAATACGAAGCTAGAAAATATTTTTCGAGAATTTTTAGAGTTAATATGTGACCCCGGTAATTTGAAATGTACGTTTAAAATTCAATATAGTGATTTAAATCTAAATTAAACGGAAACTGATTCAAATGATCGAATCAACCTGCGAAACATATACCATTGTGTTCGGAATGGGGGTATTTAGCTATAGGCGACAGTCGTTGGGACTTGATCGGAGGTCCTAGGGCTAAACATGTAATTTACGAATAAAATATTATTAAAATTCTTATATATATAAATATTTTCCAATCAAAACCCTAATATCTCTTTCCCCAAATTCTGGAGCCGCCTCTCAACTGTTCAACGATGGAAAGTGCCAGAAATTTCGCCCCCTTTTTCTTTGAATTCACAAATTGATTCCCAATGCTTCTTGAGAGAAGATAAGGAGCAAATCAAGGGATTCAATCCCGTACCAATATGATCGCATTTGGGATTTTCTGGTGACTGATTTTAGCCCTCAAAGGGCGCGCCTTTCGAGGCTGTTTCAGACGTACTTGGGGCAGCGGATTCGAAGCGACAGGGGGGAGATGATGCGCGGCGCGGAGGTGGTCAACTTGGGAGGTTCCGATCGATGGACAACGACTTGGACAAACGAGCGCTAGTGGATTTTCAATGGAATCAATGGGATTTGAGGGTCCAAGGCTAACGAAGAAGAAAGAGCGGTTACAGTGAAACAGTGAGCTGTTTTTTTTTATTTAAATCAAATTGTTCATTTTCAGATTCTTATATTGAAATCAAATTGTTTTAAAAATATAATATTATTGTTTTGAAAATAAATATAAAATCCTATTGTTTTAAAAATAAAGATAGGCATTGTTTTAAAAATAAATATGATTATTTTAAATTAAATAAATAGGGTTGTTTTAAAATGTATAAATAGCATAGGTTTATAAAATATAAAGAAATTTATATTTTTTTCATAGAAGAAATTTATATTTTTTTCATAGAAGAAAGTTTATATTTTTCATATAAGAAAGTTTATATTTTTCATAGAAGAAAGTTTATATTTTTCATATAAGAAAGTTTATATTTTTCATAGAAGAAAGTTTATATTTTTCATAATTGAAATTTTATATTTTTAATAAATGAAAGTTTATATTTTTAATAAAAGAAAGTTTATATTTTGATATAAAGAAAGTTTAGATTTTTATCGATATAAAGGTACGATTTTTATAAGAAGAGTAGCAAAGGAAAAATATGATTTTTTTTATATAAGAAGAGGCAATATAAAAATATGGTTTTAGTGAAGAAAAATAAATATATTCTTTTTTATATAAACACCATTTTAAAAATATAATCTTTTCTATATATGTAGTGGCTACAGCAACGAAGATGACAAAAAGATGCGATGACGATGAAGATCTCTATAAATGAAGAGTCGTGGTATTGGATAGCTTTCGGTGAGAATTTCTCACCTTTCAATTTCTTTTCTAGTTATTTATATATACTAGGATGCAGACGGTGCTTAGTAGCACCCGACACAATCGTCCACAGACCATGGACTTGTTTGTTTGATTGCAAAAATTAGTTAGATTATTTGATTGAAATTGATTTGTGTGGTGAAATGAATTGATTTGATTGATGTGTGAATGGCGTGGGCCTTCACTAGACCGGGGATAAGGCTAGGCCATGTCCCGTTTCTAGTATCGTGCCGTTATGCCGCCGAAATTTTCTAAAATAAGTTAGAAAAATAAAAATATCATTTTATTTAAAGAATGAACTGAATAGAAATTCATATGTTGGAATAAAATGTTTTGTCGTTAAAAATATAATTTTTAACGTGAATGTGAATAAATAAATATTCATTTACAAACCAGACGGTTTGTTTATGTACACCTATTTGAAGGACATTGATTGGGTCGATAAATTTTACACATCGCCCAACTGCACAAATAAAATATGCATTTGATTGTTTGAAACCCCACACGGGTGTTGGGATGAAATTTGAAGTTCACTCATCCTGATTGATTAAATATGTCGATCGATTGATTGACAGGCTGTTATAAGCGTTAGATATCTATATTTGATGCTTATACAGTGTAGTGCACTTTGGTTGATGGTTGGTTATTTTTCAATGCTATTATATGTGTGTAATGCATGAAAATCCATATAATTAACTTTATATGGTAATTGATTGGGCCTCATTCCAATTTGAAAAATAAAGAATATTATAAAATAAAAGTTCATGTGTTGACAGTACTCATCCATTGAGATTGGTCATGTGTTGAACGAAATATTTTAGTAATAAAATTTACATCTTTATCGATATAAAATAAAAGTTCATGTGTTGACAGTACTCATCCATTGAGATTGGTCATGTGTTGAACGAAATATTTTAGTAATAAAATTTACATCTTTATCGATATAAAATAAAAGTTCATGTGTTGACAGTACTCATCCATTGAGATTGGTCATGTGTTGAACGAAATATTTTGATAATAACAACTATTTTGAAAAAGAAATATTTGAAATAGGATATTTGAAAATAGAAATTTATGAAGCCGTGTTGATTAGATTGACGCCATTTTGACGTGAACGATATTTATATCGATTTTATTCATTTCGAAATGAATTGAAAACGATTTCGAAATGAATTGAATTGAAAACGATTTCGAAATGAATTGAATTGAAAACGATTTCGAAATGAATTGAATTGATAACGATTTCGAAATGAATTGAATTGATAACGATTTCGAAATGAATTGAATTGAAAACGATTTCGAAATGAATTGAATTGAAAACGATTTCGAAATGAATTGAATTGAAAATGATTTCGAAATGAATTGAATTGAAAACGATTTCGAAATGAATTGAAAACGATTTCGAAATGAATTGAATTGAAAACGATTTCGAAATGAATTGAATTGATAACGATTTCGAAATGAATTGAATTGATAACGATTTCGAAATCAATTGAATTGAAAACGATTTCGAAATGAATTGAATTGAAAACGATTTCGAAATGAATTGAAAATGAATTCAAATTGAATTGAAATCGAATTGAAATGAATTCAAATTGAATTGAAATTTGAATTGAATAGAAATGAATTTTAAAACGAATTTATAAAGAAGAATTCAATTTTGATTTGAATTGAAATGGAAGTTGAAATTGCTTTTGAAACGAATTTTAAAACTATTCATATAATTCGTTTTAAATAGAAATCGACGAAATATATATTATATATTATATATATATATAATATAATGGCCTGAATAGAACGCGCCGCGCTGCGGCAGTTCGCGAATTTCGACCATTTATTTCAAACGGACATTACGGGAGATCCGACCGTCGGATTCTCCTAAAACCGGAACCGTTGGGTTCGTATCGAAAAGAGCTTTCTAAAGAATATTAGAAATTAGAAATCTAACGGTTGGATTTGGAATTATGTCCAAATCAAATTTGAAAAAGGTCGCTGTAAGTGCAGTTCGATGACCGTTGATGGAAATCGACTGTACGGGCCTTGATAAAATTATTAAAAATAGTAATAATTTGTGTAAAATCATAAGAAATGATTTGGGAAAAATTGGGATGAAAAACTCCATATTTGAAAAGATAAAAATAGATTTTTATCGAAATGAACTAGTTTTGAACTAGAAATATAATTCTATTTATTTTTAAATAAATAAATTGAATTTGAAATGGTTTTGAAAATAACCAAAATTTCCAATGATTGCATTGGAGTGGATTTGAATCGAAATTGTCTTCGGAATATTTCGATGTTGGATTTTGTGATTATACAGATATTGTTATGGAAATTTGTGACGGCAAGGAATTTCGCTCGGTCCGAACCAGTCGCTAAACCGACCCAGACCGTTCGAAACGCCCTATCGTTTGAGAACAGGACAAAATAGAACGCATATAAAAGAACATCTCATCGTATATTACAACAATGCATCAGATTACAAGAATATACAGAGTATAAACAAATATTACACAGAAATATCAGAGATTTAAATTACATTTAAATACATAGCAGCGGAAAATAATAAAATACACAACTAGAAGAGATATACGGATACAAAGCTTTCCGGATATCGTTCCAGCTGTAAACCAGGATCCTGTGAATATAAATCTGCAAAACCAAAACTACTAGCTGCCCGTGTCGAAAATAGGGGCACCCAGAGTTTAGGTTAAAACAATAAACTCCAGGTCAGTCATGTGACTGGTGTGAGAACTAAAACAGTTATTAATCTTTATTTTAAATCATTAGGTAAATCAAGGGACCACGCCGTATAACACGGAACGGGTTTCCTCCCAAGAATACCAGTGCATAAAACAAACAGCGCAATGCTAAGTAAAGAAAAATGAAGCTGTTATAAGACCCAGGTCCCATCACACAATGCAACGCAGTCGAGGATAGGGTTTTCCCTTATAACAGCCAAAGAATGCTTGATACGTTTAAACAAATCATTTGATACTATTATAAGTGCATAGTGTATAAAACACTTCAAATCATAAGTATCAATCATAGGCGGCATGAGCGCCCCATCCCACTATGTCACCATACTAGGTTCTACAAATAAAACCGCAAATGTCACGTATTTGGAAATTGGATTTCCGTCTATGAACCGAGGCAAAAGATAGTCCTCACCGACTTCGAGACTGTCTAGCCCGAGCCTCAGGGTCAGAGCGCATCGACCCTTGGATCCTCAGGGCCGGTCCACCGATGTGGATTAAAATGCCTGAACATGCGTTTCCCC
The DNA here is from genome assembly GCA_030737875.1 of Allium sativum. Lineage (NCBI taxonomy): Eukaryota > Viridiplantae > Streptophyta > Magnoliopsida > Asparagales > Amaryllidaceae > Allium > Allium sativum. The sequence goes on along the minus strand of CM060922.1, from coordinate 400,339,444 downwards.
GCCCTTTGGGGCATAAATGAGCCAACTAAATGACTCCATCGGTTCGAGAACGACCGATCAATCCGAGGCGCCTCGCAACAGCAACAACCACATAAGTCAAACTCGTCAGGGCGTGTAAAACCACTGACGCCACTTCTAGCTAGAAAGAAACGCATGCCCTCCCTGACGTCCTCTCCCGTTTTTGGTTCATACTGGGTGTGAAACACGCGAGGTAAACGTTACACAAAGCTACGCCACAAAGGCCTTGCTTTGATCATCACCACAAGACTTTGCTTTTCAACAGAAGCTTCGATCAATTGCCACTTAGGCATGCCACACAGGCAATTCACTCCATGCGTTTGATATCCATCAATATATAACCCCTGAGCTCGTACGTCTCAGAGAAGGGCGTTAAGCAAGAGAATAAATTCTCCGCCGCCAAGCAGATATATATTTAATAGAGATCAATCACACGGACTAAAATCCAATGTCAGACACACAGTCCATTTACAAGTCCGTTCTGGGTCTGAACGAAAACGGAGGCACCTAGTACCCCGCATATCCATCGATCTCCAAGTACGTCTGGACGATCACCAACTGTTTCCATCTTCTTGGGTGTACAGCCCAATCAAGATCATCAGTTATCACCCAAACGACGTGAAGACCTCCGGTCTTCGACCATCGTCTTCATCTTCGACTTATCGTCGTATCAGTTATTCAGAATGGGATAAACCCGGTCTTTCCGAATAACTCGCGTATATATTATAAAAGTGTTACACAAACACAACATACGCCTCATTCCAATTCATTAGTCACTAACCGTAAATTAATCAAGAGAATAATTCCCCAAATATTAACCCCGAAGGCCGAAACCAACATCAGATCAATATCCAGAAAACCATTCTGCTTGGCCAACCGACAGTTAGTTTCTAAATTTCACATTCATAGGGAAAGGTTCCCATTAATTTTATCAAAGATAAATTCCTTGAATTTATTCTTTAATCATTTTTGAATATCAATTCAAACTAGTCGGGATTAGCGAACCTTACCGAAGTAATCATTTGTTTTAATTTCCCAATCCCAACCTATTCATCCCATGAAGTAAAACTGGTAATACTTCATATCTAACACCACAGTGTTATCGGTAAATTCAATTACCATGTCACGTTCAAATCTAATTAAAGATTTAACTATCGCCTGGAGCAAAACTGGTGATACTCCATTTCGATTATTTCAATCTAATTAAAGATTCATTAAAACTCCACTTAGTTTTAATCTTTGACTGGGTTAAAGAATCAGTGTCATTTAAAAACACGGTTCACGATAAACCCAAAATCACATTCATTAATTATCGGGTTAAAGAACGAGTGTTATTTAAAACACTGTCCACGATAAACCCAAAAATCAATATCGATTCAATTCCAATTAAATGTCATTTAATTGGTACACTTCATTAAATCTAAATAAAAAGATTTAATCTTTTCTCAACTGGGTTCAAGAACAGTGTTAGTGAAGACACCATTCACGACAAACCCAAATCACATTCGATATTCAATACAAGGCTCTGAATAGAAAATATATCAGCTTATATTCAATATCAAATTCTACGACTAACAAATGTCGTATTGGAAATAACGATATAAATATATATCTTTCAAATTTCCATAACAACACCTGTATAATCACGAATTCCAACATCGAAATATTCCGAAGACAATTTCGATTCAAATCCACTCCAATGCAATCATTGGAAATTTTGGTTATTTTTAAAACCCTTTCAAATTCAATTTATTTATTTAAAAATAAATAGAATTATAATTCTAGTTCAAAACTAGTTCATTTCGATAAAAATCTATTTTTATCTTTTCAAATATGGAGTTTTTCATCCCAATTCTTTCTAAATCATTTCTTATGATTTTACACAAATTATTACTATTTTTAATAATTTTATCAAGGCCCGTACAGTCGATTTCCAACAATGGCCATCGAACTGCACTTATAGCGACCTTTTTCGAATTTGATTTGGACATAATTCCAAATCCAACCGTTAGATTTCTAATTTCTAATATTCGTTAGAAAGCTCTTTTCGATACGAACCCAACGGTTCCGGTTTTAGGAGAATCCGACGGTCGGATCTCCCGTAATGTCCGTTTGAAATAAATGGTCGAAATTCACGAACTGCCGCGGCGCGGCGCGTTCTATTCAGGCCATTATATTATATATATAATATATATAATATATATTTCGTCGATTTCTATTTAAAACGAATTTTATAAATCGTTTTAAAATTCGTTTTAAAAACAATTTCAACTTCCATTTCAATTCAAATCAAAATTGAATTCTACTTTATAAATTCGTTTTAAAATTCATTTCTATTCAATTCAAATTTCAATTCAATTTGAATTCATTTCAATTCGTTTCAATTCAATTCATTTCGAAATCGTTTTCAATTCATTTCATTTCGAAATCGTTTTCAATTCATTTCATTTCGAAATCGTTTTCAATTCATTTCGAAATCGTTTTCAATTCAATTCATTTCGAAATCGTTTTCAATTCAATTTATTTCGAAATCGTTTTCAATTCATTTCATTTCGAAATCGTTTTCAATTCAATACATTTCGAAATCGTTTTCAATTCAATTCATTTCGAAATCGTTTTCAATTCATTTCATTTCGAAATCGTTTTCAATTCAATTCATTTCGAAATCGTTTTCAATTCAATTCATTTCGAAATCGTTTTCAATTCAATTTATTTCGAAATCGTTTTCAATTCATTTCATTTCGAAATCGTTTTCAATTCAATTCATTTCGAAATCGTTTTCAATTCAATTCATTTCGAAATCGTTTTCAATTCAATTTATTTCGAAATCGTTTTCAATTCAATTCATTTCGAAATCGTTTTCAATTAGATTCGAATTCGTTTCAATTCGATTCAATTCAAATTCGTTTTCTATTCGAAATCGTATAAAATCGATATAAATATCGTTTACGTCAAAATGGCGTCAATCTAATCAACACGGCTTCATAAATTTCTATTTTCCAATATTCTATTTCAAATATTTCTTTTTCAAAAATAGTTGTTATTATCAAAATATTTCGTTCAACACATGACCAATCTCAATGGATGAGTACTGTCAACACATGAACCTTTATTTTATAATGATAAACATGGAAATTTTATTATTAAAATATTTCGTTCAACACATGACCAATCTCAATGGATGAGTACTGTCAACACATGAACTTTTATTTTATAATATTCTTTATTTTCTAAATTGGAATGAGGCCCAATCAATTACCATATAAAGTTAATTATATGGATTTTCATACAACACATGTATAATAGCATTGAAAAATCATCAACCATCAAACAAAGTGCACTACACTGTATAAGCATCAAATATAGATATTCAACGCTTATAACAGCCTGTCAATCAATCGATCGACATGTTTAATCAATCAGGATGAGTGAACTTCAAATTTCATCCTAACACCCGTGTGGGGTTTCAAACAATCAAACACAGATTTAGTTGTGCAGTTGGGCGATGTGTAAAATTTATCGTCCCAATCAATGTCCTTCAAATAGGTGTACATAAACAAACCGTCTGGTTTGTAAATGAATATTTATTTATTCATATTCACGTTAAAATTATATTTTTAACGATAAAACATTTTATTTCAACGTATGAATATCTATTCAGTTCATTCCTTAAATAAAATGACATTTTTATTTTTCTAACATATTTTAGAAAATTTCGGCGGCATAACGGCACGATACTAGAAACGGGACAAGGCCTAGCCTTATCCCCGGTCCAGTGAAGGCCCACGCCATTCACACATCAATCAAATCAATTTCGTTATGCAAACCACAAAATGTGGAGTAAGAGTCTAACCTAGCCTTACTCCTTCGCCTTATAACGGCGCACGTCTAATCCTAACCAATTTATCGATTCGATTTTTCACACCACAAACCACATTCAAACCAATCTCGCAAACAATAACCAAACAGCCAAACAAACAAGTCCATGGTCTGTGGACGATTGTGTCGGGTGCTACTAAGCACCGTCTGCATCCTAGTATATATATATAACTAGAAAAATAAATTGAAAGGTGAGAAATTCTCACATATAGCTATCCTAGCTCCACGGCACTTCATTTGCAGAAGTCTTCGTCGTTTCGCCTTTTTGTCACCTTCGCTGCCCAAGGCCACTATATATATAAAAATTGAATTTTTATTTCGCTATTTAATAAATAAAAATCGAATTTTTATTTCTAAGTTCAATATATAAAAATCGAATTTTTATTTCTAAGTTCAATATATAAAAATCGAATTTTTATTTCAAAGTTCAATAGATAAAAATCATATTTTTATTTCTAAGTTCAATATATAAAAATCGAATTTTTATTTCAAAGTTCAATAGATAAAAATCGAATTTTTATTTCTAAGTTCAATATATAAAAATCGAATTTTTATTTCAAAGTTCAATAGATAAAAATCGAATTTTTATTTCAAAGTTCAATAGATAAAAATCGAATTTTTACTTTCGACTTTCAATATATAAAAATCTGATTTTTCTTTCGACTTACAATATATAAAAATCTGATTTTTCTTTCTTTTTAAATTTCTAATCTCCTTCAATTTCTAATCTCCTTCAATTTTAAATCTTAAAATAAATTAGTTTATAAATCATTTTAAAAATCAGTTTTTAATACCTTTAAAATCAGTTTTTAATACTTTTTAAAATCCAGTTTTTAATTCTTTTAAAATCAGTTTTTAACTTTATATAAAATCCAGTTTTAACATTATATAAAATCCAGTTTTAACATTATATAAAATCCAGTTTTAACATTATTTAAAATCCAGTTTTTTAACATTATATAAAATCCAGTTTTAACATTATATAAAATCCAGTTTTTTTTTTATATAAAAATCAAATAAAATAAATAAGCAAAAAAAAAATTACGGGGGGGTTTTCTCTGTCAGCAGCAGGCTTAGGGGGGGGTTTCTCATCGGTCGCGGGTTCGTGAGGGAGGAGGGGTAGGCGGAGGGGTAGGCGACTCATCGAGGGGAGGGGCTGTCGATCTGACGAGGAGGGGGAAGGGAGTTGCGACGCGGGCGGAGGGAGGGGGTTTCCTCTGATGAGGCGGTGGGCGGCGCCGCCTTGTAGGGGGAGCGATGGATCGATGAAGGCGGCGGTTTCTTCTTCTTCTTCTTCTTTTTTTTTTTTTTTAATCTGTAGAAATGAATTCGAACGAGGGGGGGCCAGCGGGAAATAAGGGGGAGAAAGGAATTTTTTTGTTTTTTTTTTGTTTATTTTATTTTATTTTATTATTTAATTCAACCTAAAGTTGACTTTCACATACGACCTCTTAACGAGGCCCACCGCCTGTCGTCCATAGCGTTTCACCCCCATTCCGAACACAATGGGATATGTACCGCAAGCTGAATTGACCGTTTCGATCAGTTTCCGTTGCATTTACATTTTAAATCATTATATTGAATTTTAAACGTGCATTTCAATTTACCGGGGTCACATACTAACTAGAAAAATTCCAGAAAAATATTTTCTAGCTTCGTATTGACGATACGATCCTAACAAAACTAGTTTCGTCGAATTCTGAGACCGTTAGAAAAATGGCCAATTTCCAGTCGATTAAAATCAACTGAAACTGGTCAAACGCGTTTTCCTTTGCCACGCTCACATATTGATTCGAAAAATTATGAAATTTGGAATCTAGCAATAACTTTACATCCCGGACCCAACAAAATTGGTTTCGTCGAAATCCGAGGTCGTTTGCAAAATGTCCATTTTTAAGGGCCTGAATTCCATAGCGACTATTCAGAATTTTCAACTGGACTTATCTTTTGATTCCCGATATGAAATCTTGCTTTTTCGGATTCGTTGAAAAGATATTATCAATTAGATCCCATTATTTTTGGTTTCACTAAAATCCGGATTGTTTTGCACCTGGTACGTTCAATTGAAGTTTGAAATCGAATTATCGAACTACCGCGCCATTTTCAATTCCTTTTATAATTATATATATAATTATTTATATTCTAACGACGACGTATATAATATATACGTCGAATTCTATATTGAAAATAATTTCACGTCGATATTTTTTTAAAATAATTCATTTTAAATAATCAAAATTCGCTAAAATAGCCAAAATAAAAATTTTAAACTGGCCCAGATTTTCGGGTTGTTACAATCTCCCCCACTTAAAACTTTTCGTCCCCGAAAAGGAACAAAGTCGAAAGTGGTTTGATTATTCAGCTCTACGCTCGATCTGGCTTCCATCCTTCAACTTTTCAGTTTCTGAGAATTTTCAAAATTTCAAAAATTTGGCTAACACCCTAAATTTTCGAAAAATTTCGCCATAACCTCCCCTGCACCGGGAGCATCGGGGAATTTCAAATAGCTTCCCCGGTCCTTCAGATCTCAAAAAGAAAAAGAAAAAGCCAAGCGGCTAGCCAATAGGCTCACAAAATCATCATCACCCAAACAAAACAGGAAATTATGTAATAAACATGTACCTATTTGTCGGGCAAACAAATTTTATTCTCTGCTCTAGCGTCCTTGCTATGACCTGTTCAATGATATACATGTATATGCAAACAGATGCGACCAATTTTCAATACAATTCAATATTGTTCCAATTAGGCTAAATTGCTAAAAATTAGCAAACAAACAACACAAACATCAATCAATTAGTGAATTAGAGTTTCAAATTCATAACTTTGATACATAGTCAAAAATCAGATTTTTGATGCCAAATCACAACAATGTGTTCCTAACTATATAAGTTTTGGTTCTCACACCAGTCTAATGGAAATATATAGAAATCACACCTTCGTCACTCGAAAATAAATGCTGATGATGTTTTAAACCACCATCAGAACATTGTCGGGCTACTAGAGTGCGGTTCTATATCTACCCGGTATATTAAAACTTCGAATATACGCGGATCAGACGTATACGCAAAATCTATATATACTGGATTGTCCAAATCAATATAAATAAATAATCAACTACGAATAATTGATTTAAATTTTCAAAACAAAATTTATTTTCATTTTAAAAAAATTCACCCTTCACACTCGTTCTAGGATTCTACTGATCCTATCTCTAACGAGTCATTCTAATTGGATTTTACTAATCCAATATCTGATGAATTCTTTCGTAGGGTTCTAATGTGCCTTGTTCTCTAGCTTTGTAAACCAAAGCTCTGATACCAACTGTGACGGCAAAGAATTTCGCTCGGTCCGAACCAGTCGCTAAACCGATTCAGACCGTTCGAAACGCCCTATCGTTTGAGAACAGGACAAAATAGAACGCATATAAAAGAACATCTCATCGTATATTACAACAATGCATCAGATTACAAGAATATACAGAGTATAAACAAATATTACACAGAAATATCAGAGATTTAAATTACATTTAAATACATAGCAGCGGAAAATAATAGAATACACAACTAGAAGAGATATACGGATACAAAGCTTTCCGGATATCGTTCCAGCTGTAAACCAGGATCCTGTGAATATAAATCTGCAAAACCAAAACTACTAGCTGCCCGTGTCGAAAATAGGGGCACCCAGAGTTTAGGTTAAAACAATAAACTCCAGGTCAGTCATGTGACTGGTGTGAGAACTAAAACAGTTATTAATCTTTATTTTAAATCATTAGGTAAATCAAGGGACCACGCCGTATAACACGGAACGGGTTTCCTCCCAAGAATACCAGTGCATAAAACAAACAGCGCCATGCTAAGTAAAGAAAAATGAAGCTGTTATAAGACCCAGGTCCCATCACACAATGCAACGCAGTCGAGGATAGGGTTTTCCCTTATAACAGCCAAAGAATGCTTGATACGTTTAAACAAATCATTTGATACTATTATAAGTGCATAGTGTATAAAACACTTCAAATCATAAGTATCAATCATAGGCGGCATGAGCGCCCCATCCCACTATGTCACCATACTAGGTTCTACAAATAAAACCGCAAATGTCACGTATTTGGAAATTGGATTTCCGTCTATGAACCGAGGCAAAAGATAGTCCTCACCGACTTCGAGACTGTCTAGCCCGAGCCTCAGGGTCAGAGCGCATCGACCCTTGGATCCTCAGGGCCGGTCCACCGATGTGGATTAAAATGCCTGAACATGCGTTTCCCCGCCCTTTGGGGCGTAAATGAGCCAACTAAATGACTCCATCGGTTCGAGAACGACCGATCAATCCGAGGCGCCTCGCAACAGCAACAACCACATAAGTCAAACTCGTCAGGGCGTGTAAAACCACTGACGCCACTTCTAGCTAGAAAGAAACGCATGCCCTCCCTGACGTCCTCTCCCGTTTTTGGTTCATACCGGGTGTGAAACACGCGAGGTAAACGTTACACAAAGCTACGCCACAAAGGCCTTGCTTTGATCATCACCACAAGACTTTGCTTTTCAACAGAAGCCTCGATCAATTGCCACTTAGGCATGCCACACAGGCAATTCACTCCATGCGTTTGATATCCATCAATATATAACCCCTGAGCTCGTACGTCTCAGAGAAGGGCGTTAAGCAAGAGAATAAATTCTCCGCCGCCAAGCAGATATATATTTAATAGAGATCAATCACACGGACTAAAATCAAATGTCAGACACACAGTCCATTTACAAGTCCGTTTTGGGTCTGAACGAAACCGGAGGCACCTAGTACCCCGCATATCCATCGATCTCCAAGTACGTCTGGACGATCACCAACTGTTTCCATCTTCTTGGGTGTACAGCCCAATCAAGATCATCAGTTATCACCCAAACGACGTGAAGACCTCCGGTCTTCGACCATCGTCTTCATCTTCGACTTATCGTCGTATCAGTTATTCAGAATGGGATAAACCCGGTCTTTCCGAATAACTCGCGTATATATTATAAAAGTGTTACACAAACACAACATACGCCTCATTCCAATTCAATTGTCACTAACCGTAAATTAATCAAGAGAATAATTCCCCAAATATTAACCCCGAAGGCCGAAACCAACATCAGATCAATATCCAGAAAACCATTCTGCTTGGCCAACCGACAGTTAGTTTCTAAATTTCACATTCATAGGGAAAGGTTCCCATTAATTTTATCAAAGATAAATTCCTTGAATTTATTCTTTAATCCATTTTTGAATATCAATTCAAACTAGTCGGGATTAGCGAACCTTACCGAAGTAATCATTTGTTTTAATTTCCCAATCCCAACCTATTCATCCCATGAAGTAAAACTGGTAATACTTCATATCTAACACCACAGTGTTATCGGTAAATTCAATTACCATGTCACGTTCAAATCTAATTAAAGATTTAACTATCGCCTGGAGCAAAACTGGTGATACTCCATTTCGATTATTTCAATCTAATTAAAGATTCATTAAAACTCCACTTAGTTTTAATCTTTGACTGGGTTAAAGAATCAGTGTCATTTAAAAACACGGTTCACGATAAACCCAAAATCACATTCATTAATTATCGGGTTAAAGAACGAGTGTTATTTAAAACACTGTCCACGATAAACCCAAAAATCAATATCGATTCAATTCCAATTAAATGTCATTTAATTGGTACACTTCATTAAATCTAAATAAAAAGATTTAATCTTTTCTCAACTGGGTTCAAGAACAGTGTTAGTGAAGACACCATTCACGACAAACCCAAATCACATTCGATATTCAATACAAGGCTCTGAATAGAAAATATATCAGCTTATATTCAATATCAAATTCTACGACTAACAAATGTCGTATTGGAAATAACGATATAAATATATATCTTTCAAATTTCCATAACAACACCTGTATAATCACGAATTCCAACATCGAAATATTACGAAGACAATTTCGATTCAAATCCACTCCAATGCAATCATTGGAAATTTTGGTTATTTTTAAAACCCTTTCAAATTCAATTTATTTATTTAAAAATAAATAGAATTATAATTCTAGTTCAAAACTAGTTCATTTCGATAAAAATCTATTTTTATCTTTTCAAATATGGAGTTTTTCATCCCAATTCTTTCTAAATCATTTCTTATGATTTTACACAAATTATTACTATTTTTAATAATTTTATCAAGGCCCATACAGTCGATTTCCAACAATGGCCATCGAACTGCACTTATAGCGACCTTTTTCGAATTTGATTTGGACATAATTCCAAATCCAACCGTTAGATTTCTAATTTCTAATATTCGTTAGAAAGCTCTTTTCGATACGAACCCAACGGTTCCGGTTTTAGGAGAATCCTACGGTCGGATCTCCCGTAATGTCCGTTTGAAATAAATGGTCGAAATTCACGAACTGCCGCGGCGCGGCGCGTTCTATTCAGGCCATTATATTATATATATAATATATATAATATATATTTCATCGATTTCTATTTAAAACGAATTTTATAAATCGTTTTAAAATTCGTTTCAAAAACAATTTCAACTTCCATTTCAATTCAAATCAAAATTGAATTCTACTTTATAAATTCGTTTTAAAATTCATTTCTATTCAATTCAAATTTCAATTCAATTTGAATTCATTTCAATTCGTTTCAATTCAATTCATTTCGAAATCGTTTTCAATTCATTTCATTTCGAAATCGTTTTCAATTCATTTCATTTCGAAATCGTTTTCAATTCAATTCATTTCGAAATCGTTTTCAATTCAATTCATTTCGAAATCGTTTTCAATTCAATTTATTTCGAAATCGTTTTCAATTCATTTCATTTCGAAATCGTTTTCAATTCAATTCATTTCGAAATCGTTTTCAATTCAATTCATTTCGAAATCGTTTTCAATTCATTTCATTTCGAAATCGTTTTCAATTCAATTCATTTCGAAATCGTTTTCAATTCAATTCATTTCGAAATCGTTTTCAATTCAATTTATTTCGAAATCGTTTTCAATTCATTTCATTTCGAAATCGTTTTCAATTCAATTCATTTCGAAATCGTTTTCAATTCAATTCATTTCGAAATCGTTTTCAATTCAATTTATTTCGAAATCGTTTTCAATTCAATTCGAAATCGTTTTCAATTAGATTCGAATTCGTTTCAATTCGATTCAATTCAAATTCGTTTTCTATTCGAAATCGTATAAAATCGATATAAATATCATTTACGTCAAAATGGCGTCAATCTAATCAACACGGCTTCATAAATTTCTATTTTCCAATATTCTATTTCAAATATTTCTTTTTCAAAAATAGTTGTTGTTATCAAAATATTTCGTTCAACACATGACCAATCTCAATGGATGAGTACTGTCAACACATGAACCTTTATTTTATAATGATAAACATGGAAATTTTATTATTAAAATATTTCGTTCAACACATGACCAATCTCAATGGATGAGTACTGTCAACACATGAACTTTTATTTTATAATATTCTTTATTTTCTAAATTGGAATGAGGCCCAATCAATTACCATATAAAGTTAATTATATGGATTTTCATACAACACATGTATAATAGCATTGAAAAATCATCAACCATCAACCAAAGTGCACTACACTGTATAAGCATCAAATATAGATATTCAACGCTTATAACAGCCTGTCAATCAATCGATCGACATGTTTAATCAATCAGGATGAGTGAACTTCAAATTTCATCCTAACACCCGTGTGGGGTTTCAAACAATCAAACACAGATTTAGTTGTGCAGTTGGGCGATGTGTAAAATTTATCGTCCCAATCAATGTCCTTCAAATAGGTGTACATAAACAAACCGTCTGGTTTGTAAATGAATATTTATTTATTCATATTCACGTTAAAATTATATTTTTAACGATAAAACATTTTATTTCAACGTATGAATATCTATTCAGTTCATTCCTTAAATAAAATGACATTTTTATTTTTCTAACATATTTTAGAAAATTTCGGCGGCATAACGGCACGATACTAGAAACGGGACAAGGCCTAGCCTTATCCCCGGTCCAGTGAAGGCCCACGCCATTCACACATCAATCAAATCAATTTCGTTATGCAAACCACAAAATGTGGAGTAAGAGTCTAACCTAGCCTTACTCCTTCGCCTTATAACGGCGCACGTCTAATCCTAACCAATTTATCGATTCGATTTTTCACACCACAAACCACATTCAAACCAATCTCGCAAACAATAACCAAACAGCCAAACAAACAAGTCCATGGTCTGTGGACGATTGTGTCGGGTGCTACTAAGCACCGTCTGCATCCTAGTATATATATATAACTAGAAAAATAAATTGAAAGGTGAGAAATTCTCACATATAGCTATCCTAGCTCCACGGCACTTCATTTGCAGAAGTCTTCGTCGTTTCGCCTTTTTGTCACCTTCGCTGCCCAAGGCCACTATATATATAAAAATCGAATTTTTATTTCGCTATTTAATAAATAAAAATCGAATTTTTATTTCTAAGTTCAATATATAAAAATCGAATTTTTATTTCTAAGTTCAATATATAAAAATCGAATTTTTATTTCAAAGTTCAATAGATAAAAATCATATTTTTATTTCTAAGTTCAATATATAAAAATCGAATTTTTATTTCAAAGTTCAATAGATAAAAATCGAATTTTTATTTCTAAGTTCAATATATAAAAATCGAATTTTTATTTCAAAGTTCAATAGATAAAAATCGAATTTTTATTTCAAAGTTCAATAGATAAAAATCGAATTTTTACTTTCGACTTTCAATATATAAAAATCTGATTTTTCTTTCGACTTACAATATATAAAAATCTGATTTTTCTTTCTTTTTAAATTTCTAATCTCCTTCAATTTCTAATCTCCTTCAATTTTAAATCTTAAAATAAATTAGTTTATAAATCATTTTAAAAATCAGTTTTTAATACCTTTAAAATCAGTTTTTAATACTTTTTAAAATCCAGTTTTTAATTCTTTTAAAATCAGTTTTTAACTTTATATAAAATCCAGTTTTAACATTATATAAAATCCAGTTTTAACATTATATAAAATCCAGTTTTAACATTATATAAAATCCAGTTTTTTAACATTATATAAAATCCAGTTTTAACATTATATAAAATCCAGTTTTTTTTTTTTATATAAAAATCAAATAAAATAAATAAGCAAAAAAAAACTTACGGGGGGGTTTTCTCTGTCAGCAGCAGGCTTAGGGGGGGGTTTCTCATCGGTCGCGGGTTCGTGAGGGCGGAGGGGTAGGCGGAGGGGTAGGCGACTCATCGGGGGGAGGGGCTGTCGATCTGACGAGGAGGGGGAAGGGAGTTGCGACGCGGGCGGAGGGAGGGGGTTTCCTCTGATGAGGCGGTGGGCGGCGCCGCCTTGGAGGGGGAGCGATGGATCGATGAAGGCGGCGGTTTCTTCTTCTTCTTCTTCTTCTTCTTTTTTTTTTTTTTAATCTGTAGAAATGAATTCGAACGAGGGGGGGGCCAGCGGGAAATAAGGGGGAGAAAGGAATTTTTTTGTTTTTTTTTTTGTTTTTTTTATTTTATTTTATTATTTAATTCAACCTAAAGTTGACTTTCACATACGACCTCTTAACGAGGCCCACCGCCTGTCGTCCATAGCGTTTCACCCCCATTCCGAACACAATGGGATATGTACCGCAAGCTGAATTGACCGTTTCGATCAGTTTCCGTTGCATTTACATTTTAAATCATTATATTGAATTTTAAACGTGCATTTCAATTTACCGGGGTCACATACTAACTAGAAAAATTCCAGAAAAATATTTTCTAGCTTCGTATTGACGATACGATCCTAACAAAACTAGTTTCGTTGAATTCTGAGACCGTTAGAAAAATGGCCAATTTCCAGTCGATTAAAATCAACTGAAACTGGTCAAACGCGTTTTCCTTTGCCACGCTCACATATTGATTCGAAAAATTATGAAATTTGGAATCTAGCAATAACTTTACATCCCGGACCCAACAAAACTGGTTTCGTCGAAATCCGAGGTCGTTTGCAAAATGTCCATTTTTAAGGGCCTGAATTCCATAGCGACTATTCAGAATTTTCAACTGGACTTATCTTTTGATTCCCGATATGAAATCTTGCTTTTTCGGATTCGTTGAAAAGATATTATCAATTAGATCCCATTATTTTTGGTTTCACTAAAATCCGGATTGTTTTGCACCCGGTACGTTCAATTGAAGTTTGAAATCGAATTATCGAACTACCGCGCCATTTTCAATTCCTTTTATAATTATATATATAATTATTTATATTCTAACGACGACGTATATAATATATACGTCGAATTCTATATTGAAAATAATTTCACGTCGATATTTTTTTAAAATAATTCATTTTAAATAATCAAAATTCGCTAAAATAGCCAAAATAAAAATTTTAAACTGGCCCAGATTTTCGGGTTGTTACAATCTCCCCCACTTAAAACTTTTCGTCCCCGAAAAGGAACAAAGTCGAAAGTGGTTTGATTATTCAGCTCTACGCTCGATCTGGCTTCCATCCTTCAACTTTTCAGTTTCTGAGAATTTTCAAAATTTCAAAAATTTGGCTAACACCCTAAAATTTCGCCATAACCTCCCCTGCACCGGGAGCATCGGGGAATTTCAAATAGCTTCCCCGGTCCTTCAGATCTCAAAAAGAAAAAGAAAAAGCCAAGCGGCTAGCCAATAGGCTCACAAAATCATCATCACCCAAACAAAACAGGAAATTATGTAATAAACATGTACCTATTTGTCGGGCAAACAAATTTTATTCTCTGCTCTAGCCTCCTTGCTATGACCTGTTCAATGATATACATGTATATGCAAACAGATGCGACCAATTTTCAATACAATTCAATATTGTTCCAATTAGGCTAAATTGCTAAAAATTAGCAAACAAATAAACAAACAACACAAACATCAATCAATTAGTGAATTAGAGTTTCAAATTCATAACATAGTCAAAAATCAGATTTTTGATGCCAAATCACAACAATGTGTTCCTAACTATATAAGTTTTGGTTCTCACACCAGTCTAATGGAAATATATAGAAATCACACCTTCGTCACTCGAAAATAAATGCTGATGATGTTTTAAACCACCATCAGAACATTGTCGGGCTACTAGAGTGCGGTTCTATATCTACCCGGTATATTAAAACTTCGAATATACGCGGATCAGACGTATACGCAAAATCTATATATACTGGATTGTCCAAATCAATATAAATAAATAATCAACTACGAATAATTGATTTAAATTTTCAAAACAAAATTTGTTTTCATTTTAAAAAAATTCACCCTTCACACTCGTTCTAGGATTCTACTGATCCTATCTCTAACGAGTCATTCTAATTGGATTTTACTAATCCAATATCTGATGAATTCTTTCGTAGGGTTCTAATGTGCCTTGTTCTCTAGCTTTGTAAACCAAAGCTCTGATACCAACTGTGACGGCAAAGAATTTCGCTCGGTCCGAACCAGTCGCTAAACCGATTCAGACCGTTCGAAACGCCTTATCGTTTGAGAACAGGACAAAATAGAACGCATATAAAAGAACATCTCATCGTATATTACAACAATGCATCAGATTACAAGAATATACAGAGTATAAACAAATATTACACAGAAATATCAGAGATTTAAATTACATTTAAATACATAGCAGCGGAAAATAATAGAATACACAACTAGAAGAGATATACGGATACAAAGCTTTCCGGATATCGTTCCAGCTGTAAACCAGGATCCTGTGAATATAAATCTGCAAAACCAAAACTACTAGCTGCCCGTGTCGAAAATAGGGGCACCCAGAGTTTAGGTTAAAACAATAAACTCCAGGTCAGTCATGTGACTGGTGTGAGAACTAAAACAGTTATTAATCTTTATTTTAAATCATTAGGTAAATCAAGGGACCACGCCGTATAACACGGAACGGGTTTCCTCCCAAGAATACCAGTGCATAAAACAAACAGCGCAATGCTAAGTAAAGAAAAATGAAGCTGTTATAAGACCCAGGTCCCATCACACAATGCAACGCAGTCGAGGATAGGGTTTTCCCTTATAACAGCCAAAGAATGCTTGATACGTTTAAACAAATCATTTGATACTATTATAAGTGCATAGTGTATAAAACACTTCAAATCATAAGTATCAATCATAGGCGGCATGAGCGCCCCATCCCACTATGTCACCATACTAGGTTCTACAAATAAAACCGCAAATGTCACGTATTTGGAAATTGGATTTCCGTCTATGAACCGAGGCAAAAGATAGTCCTCACCGACTTCGAGACTGTCTAGCCCGAGCCTCAGGGTCAGAGCGCATCGACCCTTGGATCCTCAGGGCCGGTCCACCGATGTGGATTAAAATGCCTGAACATGCGTTTCCCCGCCCTTTGGGGCGTAAATGAGCCAACTAAATGACTCCATCGGTTCGAGAACGACCGATCAATCCGAGGCGCCTCGCAACAGCAACAACCACATAAGTCAAACTCGTCAGGGCGTGTAAAACCACTGACGCCACTTCTAGCTAGAAAGAAACGCATGCCCTCCCTGACGTCCTCTCCCGTTTTTGGTTCATACCGGGTGTGAAACACGCGAGGTAAACGTTACACAAAGCTACGCCACAAAGGCCTTGCTTTGATCATCACCACAAGACTTTGCTTTTCAACAGAAGCCTCGATCAATTGCCACTTAGGCATGCCACACAGGCAATTCACTCCATGCGTTTGATATCCATCAATATATAACCCCTGAGCTCGTACGTCTCAGAGAAGGGCGTTAAGCAAGAGAATAAATTCTCCGCCGCCAAGCAGATATATATTTAATAGAGATCAATCACACGGACTAAAATCCAATGTCAGACACACAGTCCATTTACAAGTCCGTTCTGGGTCTGAACGAAACCGGAGGCACCTAGTACCCCGCATATCCATCGATCTCCAAGTACGTCTGGACGATCACCAACTGTTTCCATCTTCTTGGGTGTACAGCCCAATCAAGATCATCAGTTATCACCCAAACGACGTGAAGACCTCCGGTCTTCGACCATCGTCTTCATCTTCGACTTATCGTCGTATCAGTTATTCAGAATGGGATAAACCCGGTCTTTCCGAATAACTCGCGTATATATTATAAAAGTGTTACACAAACACAACATACGCCTCATTCCAATTCATTAGTCACTAACCGTAAATTAATCAAGAGAATAATTCCCCAAATATTAACCCCGAAGGCCGAAACCAACATCAGATCAATATCCAGAAAACCATTCTGCTTGGCCAACCGACAGTTAGTTTCTAAATTTCACATTCATAGGGAAAGGTTCCCATTAATTTTATCAAAGATAAATTCCTTGAATTTATTCTTTAATCCATTTTTGAATATCAATTCAAACTAGTCGGGATTAGCGAACCTTACCGAAGTAATCATTTGTTTTAATTTCCCAATCCCAACCTATTCATCCCATGAAGTAAAACTGGTAATACTTCATATCTAACACCACAGTGTTATCGGTAAATTCAATTACCATGTCACGTTCAAATCTAATTAAAGATTTAACTATCGCTTGGAGCAAAACTGGTGATACTCCATTTCGATTATTTCAATCTAATTAAAGATTCATTAAAACTCCACTTAGTTTTAATCTTTGACTGGGTTAAAGAATCAGTGTCATTTAAAAACACGGTTCACGATAAACCCAAAATCACATTCATTAATTATCGGGTTAAAGAACGAGTGTTATTTAAAACACTGTCCACGATAAACCCAAAAATCAATATCGATTCAATTCCAATTAAATGTCATTTAATTGGTACACTTCATTAAATCTAAATAAAAAGATTTAATCTTTTCTCAACTGGGTTCAAGAACAGTGTTAGTGAAGACACCATTCACGACAAACCCAAATCACATTCGATATTCAATACAAGGCTCTGAATAGAAAATATATCAGCTTATATTCAATATCAAATTCTACGACTAACAAATGTCGTATTGGAAATAACGATATAAATATATATCTTTCAAATTTCCATAACAACACCTGTATAATCACGAATTCCAACATCGAAATATTCCGAAGACAATTTCGATTCAAATCCACTCCAATGCAATCATTGGAAATTTTGGTTATTTTTAAAACCCTTTCAAATTCAATTTATTTATTTAAAAATAAATAGAATTATAATTCTAGTTCAAAACTAGTTCATTTCGATAAAAATCTATTTTTATCTTTTCAAATATGGAGTTTTTCATCCCAATTCTTTCTAAATCATTTCTTATGATTTTACACAAATTATTACTATTTTTAATAATTTTATCAAGGCCCGTACAGTCGATTTCCAACAATGGCCATCGAACTGCACTTATAGCGACCTTTTTCGAATTTGATTTGGACATAATTCCAAATCCAACCGTTAGATTTCTAATTTCTAATATTCGTTAGAAAGCTCTTTTCGATACGAACCCAACGGTTCCGGTTTTAGGAGAATCCGACGGTCGGATCTCCCGTAATGTCCGTTTGAAATAAATGGTCGAAATTCACGAACTGCCGCGGCGCGGCGCGTTCTATTCAGGCCATTATATTATATATATAATATATATAATATATATTTCGTCGATTTCTATTTAAAACGAATTTTATAAATCGTTTTAAAATTCGTTTCAAAAACAATTTCAACTTCCATTTCAATTCAAATCAAAATTGAATTCTACTTTATAAATTCGTTTTAAAATTCATTTCTATTCAATTCAAATTTCTATTCAATTCAAATTTCTATTCAATTCAAATTTCAATTCAATTTGAATTCATTTCAATTCGTTTCAATTCAATTCATTTCGAAATCGTTTTCAATTCATTTCATTTCGAAATCGTTTTCAATTCATTTCATTTCGAAATCGTTTTCAATTCAATTCATTTCGAAATCGTTTTCAATTCAATTCATTTCGAAATCGTTTTCAATTCAATTTATTTCGAAATCGTTTTCAATTCATTTCATTTCGAAATCGTTTTCAATTCAATTCATTTCGAAATCGTTTTCAATTCAATTCATTTCGAAATCGTTTTCAATTCATTTCATTTCGAAATCGTTTTCAATTCAATTCATTTCGAAATCGTTTTCAATTCAATTCATTTCGAAATCGTTTTCAATTCAATTTATTTCGAAATCGTTTTCAATTCATTTCATTTCGAAATCGTTTTCAATTCAATTCATTTCGAAATCGTTTTCAATTCAATTCATTTCGAAATCGTTTTCAATTCAATTCATTTCGAAATCGTTTTCAATTAGATTCGAATTCGTTTCAATTCGATTCAATTCAAATTCGTTTTCTATTCGAAATCGTATAAAATCGATATAAATATCGTTTACGTCAAAATGGCGTCAATCTAATCAACACGGCTTCATAAATTTCTATTTTCCAATATTCTATTTCAAATATTTCTTTTTCAAAAATAGTTGTTATTATCAAAATATTTCGTTCAACACATGACCAATCTCAATGGATGAGTACTGTCAACACATGAACCTTTATTTTATAATGATAAACATGGAAATTTTATTATTAAAATATTTCGTTCAACACATGACCAATCTCAATGGATGAGTACTTTCAACACATGAACTTTTATTTTATAATATTCTTTATTTTCTAAATTGGAATGAGGCCCAATCAATTACCATATAAAGTTAATTATATGGATTTTCATACAACACATGTATAATAGCATTGAAAAATCATCAACCATCAACCAAAGTGCACTACACTGTATAAGCATCAAATATAGATATTCAACGCTTATAACAGCCTGTCAATCAATCGATCGACATGTTTAATCAATCAGGATGAGTGAACTTCAAATTTCATCCTAACACCCGTGTGGGGTTTCAAACAATCAAACACAGATTTAGTTGTGCAGTTGGGCGATGTGTAAAATTTATCGTCCCAATCAATGTCCTTCAAATAGGTGTACATAAACAAACCGTCTGGTTTGTAAATGAATATTTATTTATTCATATTCACGTTAAAATTATATTTTTAACGATAAAACATTTTATTTCAACGTATGAATATCTATTCAGTTCATTCCTTAAATAAAATGACATTTTTATTTTTCTAACATATTTTAGAAAATTTCGGCGGCATAACGGCACGATACTAGAAACGGGACAAGGCCTAGCCTTATCCCCGGTCCAGTGAAGGCCCACGCCATTCACACATCAATCAAATCAATTTCGTTATGCAAACCACAAAATGTGGAGTAAGAGTCTAACCTAGCCTTACTCCTTCGCCTTATAACGGCGCACGTCTAATCCTAACCAATTTATCGATTCGATTTTTCACACCACAAACCACATTCAAACCAATCTCGCAAACAATAACCAAACAGCCAAACAAACAAGTCCATGGTCTGTGGACGATTGTGTCGGGTGCTACTAAGCACCGTCTGCATCCTAGTATATATATATAACTAGAAAAATAAATTGAAAGGTGAGAAATTCTCACATATAGCTATCCTAGCTCCACGGCACTTCATTTGCAGAAGTCTTCGTCGTTTCACCTTTTTGTCACCTTCGCTGCCCAAGGCCACTATATATATAAAAATCGAATTTTTATTTCGCTATTTAATAAATAAAAATCGAATTTTTATTTCTAAGTTCAATATATAAAAATCGAATTTTTATTTCTAAGTTCAATATATAAAAATCGAATTTTTATTTCAAAGTTCAATAGATAAAAATCATATTTTTATTTCTAAGTTCAATATATAAAAATCGAATTTTTATTTCAAAGTTCAATAGATAAAAATCGAATTTTTATTTCTAAGTTCAATATATAAAAATCGAATTTTTATTTCAAAGTTCAATAGATAAAAATCGAATTTTTATTTCAAAGTTCAATAGATAAAAATCGAATTTTTACTTTCGACTTTCAATATATAAAAATCTGATTTTTCTTTCGACTTACAATATATAAAAATCTGATTTTTCTTTCTTTTTAAATTTCTAATCTCCTTCAATTTCTAATCTCCTTCAATTTTAAATCTTAAAATAAATTAGTTTATAAATCATTTTAAAAATCAGTTTTTAATACCTTTAAAATCAGTTTTTAATACTTTTTAAAATCCAGTTTTTAATTCTTTTAAAATCAGTTTTTAACTTTATATAAAATCCAGTTTTAACATTATATAAAATCCAGTTTTAACATTATATAAAATCCAGTTTTAACATTATATAAAATCCAGTTTTTTAACATTATATAAAATCCAGTTTTAACATTATATAAAATCCAGTTTTTTTTTATATAAAAATCAAATAAAATAAATAAGCAAAAAAAAACTTACGGGGGGGTTTTCTCTGTCAGCAGCAGGCTTAGGGGGGGTTTCTCATCGGTCGCGGGTTCGTGAGGGAGGAGGGGTAGGCGGAGGGGTAGGCGGAGGGGTAGGCGACTCATCGGGGGGAGGGGCTGTCGATCTGACGAGGAGGGGGAAGGGAGTTGCGACGCGGGCGGAGGGCGGGGGTTTCCTCTGATGAGGCGGTGGGCGGCGCCGCCTTGGAGGGGGAGCGATGGATCGATGAAGGCGGCGGTTTCTTCTTCTTCTTCTTCTTTTTTTTTTTTTTTTTTTTAATCTGTAGAAATGAATTCGAACGAGGGGGGGCCAGCGGGAAATAAGGGGGAGAAAGGAATTTTTTTGTTTTTTTTTTGTTTTTTTTATTTTATTTTATTATTTAATTCAACCTAAAGTTGACTTTCACATACGACCTCTTAACGAGGCCCACCGCCTGTCGTCCATAGCGTTTCACCCCCATTCCGAACACAATGGGATATGTACCGCAAGCTGAATTGACCGTTTCGATCAGTTTCCGTTGCATTTACATTTTAAATCATTATATTGAATTTTAAACGTGCATTTCAATTTACCGGGGTCACATACTAACTAGAAAAATTCCAGAAAAATATTTTCTAGCTTCGTATTGACGATACGATCCTAACAAAACTAGTTTCGTCGAATTCTGAGACCGTTAGAAAAATGGCCAATTTCCAGTCGATTAAAATCAACTGAAACTGGTCAAACGCGTTTTCCTTTGCCACGCTCACATATTGATTCGAAAAATTATGAAATTTGGAATCTAGCAATAACTTTACATCCCGGACCCAACAAAACTGGTTTCGTCGAAATCCGAGGTCGTTTGCAAAATGTCCATTTTTAAGGGCCTGAATTCCATAGCGACTATTCAGAATTTTCAACTGGACTTATCTTTTGATTCCCGATATGAAATCTTGCTTTTTCGGATTCGTTGAAAAGATATTATCAATTAGATCCCATTATTTTTGGTTTCACTAAAATCCGGATTGTTTTGCACCCGGTACGTTCAATTGAAGTTTGAAATCGAATTATCGAACTACCGCGCCATTTTCAATTCCTTTTATAATTATATATATAATTATTTATATTCTAACGACGACGTATATAATATATACGTCGAATTCTATATTGAAAATAATTTCACGTCGATATTTTTTTAAAATAATTCATTTTAAATAATCAAAATTCGCTAAAATAGCCAAAATAAAAATTTTAAACTGGCCCAGATTTTCGGGTTGTTACAAAATTTGAAAGATATATTTATATCGTTATTTCCAATACGACATTTGTTAATCGTAGAATTTGATATTGAATATAAGCCGATATATTTTCTATTCAGAGCATTTTATTGAATATCAAATGTGATTTGGGTTTGTCGTGAATGGTGTCTTCACTAACACTGTTCTTGAACCCAGTTGAGAAAAGATTAAATCTTTTTATTTAGATTTAATGAAGTGTACCAATTAAATAATATCTAATTGGAATTGAATTGATATTGATCTTTGGGTTTATCGTGGACGGTGTTTTAAATAACACTCGTTCTTTAACCCGATAATTAATGGAACGTGATTTTGGGTTTATCGTGAACTGTGTTTTTAAATGACACTGATTCTTTAACCCAGTCAAAGATTAAAACTATGTGGAGTTTTAATGAATCTTTAATTAGATTGAAATAATCGAAATGGAGTATCACCAGTTTTGCTCCAGGCGATAGTTAAATCTTTAATTAGATTTGAACGTGAAACGGTAATTGAATTTACCGATAACACCGTGGTGTTAGATATGAAGTATAACCAGTTTTACTTCATGGGATGAATAGGTTGGGATTGGGGAAATTAAAACAAATGATTACTTCGGTAAGTTTCGTTAATCCCGACTAGTTTGAATTGATATTCAAAAATAGATTAAAGAATAAATTCAAGAAATTTATCTTGGATAAAATTAATGGGAAATCAGAAACTAACTGTCGGTTAGCTAAGCAGAATGGTTTTCTGGATATTGATCTGATGTTGGTTTCGGCCTTCGGGGTTAATATTTGGGGAATTATTCTCTTGATTAATTTACGGTTAGTGACTGATGAATTGGAATGAGGCGTATGTCGTGTTTGTGTAACACTTATTTTAAATATACGCGAGTTATTCGGAAAGACCGGGTTTATCCCATTCTGAATAACTGATACGACGATAAGTCGAAGATGAAGACGGTGATCGAAGACCGGAAGTCTTCACGTCGTTTGGGTGATTACTGATGATCTTGATTGGGCTGTACACCCAAGAAGATGGAAACAGTTAGTGATCGTCCAGACGTACTTGGAGATCGATGGATATGCGGGGTACTAGGTGCCTCCGGTTTTGTTCAAACCTAGAACGGACTTGTAAATGGACTGTGTGTCTGACATTGGATTTTAGTCCGTGTGATTGATCTCTATTAAATATATATCTGTTTGGCGGCGGAGAATTTATTCTCTTGCTTAACGCCCTTCTCTGAGACGTACGAGCTCAGGGGTTATATATTGATGGATATCAATCGCATGGAGTGAATTGCCTGTGTGGCATGCTAAGATGCAAATGATCAAGGCTTCTGTTGAAAAGCAAAGTCTTGTGGTTGATGATCGAAGCACGGCTTTTGTGGCGTAGCTTTGTGTAACGTTGATTCGCGAGTTTCACACCCGGTATGAACCAAAAACGGGAGACGGACCTCAGGGAGGGCCTACGTTTCCTCCTAGCTAAAAGTGGCGTCAGTGGTTTTACACGCCCTGACGAGTTTGACTTATGTGGTTGTTGCTGTTGCGAGGCGCCTCGGATTGATCGGTCGTTCTCGAACCGATGGAGTCATTTAGTTGGCTCGCTTACGCCCCAAAGGGCGGTGAAACGTAGTGCTCAGGTATAATAATCCACATCGGTGGACCGGCCCTGTCGCTCCAAGGCTTGCCTGCGTGCTTGCCTGAGACTCGGGCTAGGCAGTCTCGAATCAGTGAGGATCTTGCCCCTAGCCTCGGTTCATACCATAAATGATAACCCAACTTCCAATACGACGTCTTGCGGTTTTGATTGTAAACATTATATATGGCGACATAGTGTTATGGGGCATTCATGCCGCCTATGATTGATACTTATGATTTGAAGTTGTTTTATACACTATGCACTTATAATAGTATCAAACGATTTGTTTTAAAACGTATCAAGCATTCTTTGGCTGTTATAAGGGAAAACCCTATCCTCGGCTGCGTTGCATTGTGTGATGGGACCTGGGTCTTATAACAGCTTCATTTTTCTTTATTTAGCATTGCGCTGTTTGTTTTATGCACTGGTATTCTTGGGAGGAAACCCGTTCCGTGTTATACGGCGTGGTCCCTTGATTTACCTAATGATTTAAAAATAAAGATTAATAACTGTTTTAGTTCTCACACCAGTCACATGACTGACCTGGAGTTTATTGTTTTAACCTAAACTCTGGGTGCCCTTATTTTGACATGGGCAGCTAGTAGTTTTGGTTTTGCAGATGTATATTCACAGGATCCTGGTTTACAGCTGGAACGATATCCGGAAAGCTTTGTATCTGTATATCTACTTCTAGTTGTGTATTGTATTATTTTCCGCTGTGATGTATTTAAATGTAATTTAAATCTCTGTTATTTCTGTGTAATATTCATTTATGCTCTGTATATTCTTGTAATCTGATGCATTGTTGTAATAACAATGAAATGTTCTTCCGTGTGCGTTCTGTTGTGGCTTGTTCTCGAACTATCCGACACTTTCCTTTACGGGGAAGTTACGGGTTTTCACAGTTGGTATCAGAGCTTTGGTTTACAAAGCTCAGAGAACAAGACACATTAGAACCATACGGAAGAATTCATCAGATATTGGATTAGTAATATCCAATGGGAATGACTCGTTAGAGATGGGATCAGTAGTATCCTAGAACGAGCGTGAAGAGTATATTTTTAAAGTAAAAACAAATTTAGTTTTGAAAATATAAATCCATTATTCGTATTTGGTTATTTATTTATATTGATGTGGACAATCCAGTATATATAGATTTTGCGTATACGTCTGATCCGCATGTATTCGAAATTTTAATATACTGGATAGATATAGAATTACACTCTAATCGCCCGGAGATGATTTTGATGATGGAGCTCCATCATTAGAATTTATGTTCGAGTGACGAAAGTGAGATTTCTATATATTTCCTATTGACTGGTGTGAGAACCAAAACTAATATAGCTAGAATACATTGTTGTGATTTGGCATCAAAACGTGATTTTCTTTATAGATATCAAAGTTATGAATTTCAAACGTTAATCCACTAATTGATTGATGTTTGTGTTGTTTGTTTATTTGGTTGATAATTTTTAACCATTTAGCCTAATTATATCAAATATTGAATTGTATTGAAAATTGGTCGCATTTGCATGCATATGCTTGTACTTACATTGAACAGGTCATAGCAAGGAGGCTAGAGCAGAGAATAAAATTTGTTTGCCCGACAAATAGGTACATGTTTACTACATAATTTACTGTTTTGTTTGGGTGATGATGATTTTATGAGCCTATTGGCTAGCCGCTTGGCTTTTTCTTTTTCTTTTTGAGATCTGAAGGACCGGGGAAGCTATTTGAAATTCCCCGATGCTCCCGGTGCAGGGGAGGTTATGGCGAAATTTTTCGAAAATTTAGGGTGTTAGCCAAATTTTTGAAAATTTGAAGATTCTCAGAAACTGAAAAGTTGGAGAATGGAAGCCGGATCGAACGTAGAGTTAATTAATCAAACCACTTTCGACTTTGTTCCTTTTCGGGGACGAAAAGTTTTAAGTGGGGGAGATTGTAACAACCCGAAAATCTGGGCCAGTTTAAAATTTTTATTTTGGTGATTTTAGCGAATTTTGATTATTTAAAATAGATTATTTTAAATAATATCGACGAGAAAAATGTTTAGAATTAAATTCGATGTATAAGTTTATATACGTCGTCTTTAGAATATAAATATTTATATATAATTATAAATAGAATTGAAAATGGCGCGGTAGTTCGATAATTCGATTTCAAACTTCAAATGAATGTACCGGGTGCAAAACAATCCGGATTTTAGTGAAACCAAAAACATTAGGATCTATTTGAGAATATCTTTCCAACGAATCCGACAAATCAAAATTTCATAGCGGGAATCAAAAGATATGTCCAGTTGAAAATTCTGAATAGTCGCTATGGAATTCAGGCCCTTAAAAATAGACATTTTGCAAATGACCTCGGATTTCGACGAAACCACTTTTGTTGGATCCGCAGTGTCAAATTATTGCTAGATTCCAAATTTCATAATTTTTCGAATCAATATGTGAGCGTGGCAAAGGAAAACGCGTTTGACCAGTTTCAGTTGATTTTAATCGACTGGAAATTGGCCATTTTTCAAACGGTCTCAGAATTCGACGAAACTAGTTTTGTTAGGACCGTATCGTCAATACGAAGCTAGAAAATATTTTTCGAGAATTTTTAGAGTTAATATGTGACCCCGGTAATTTGAAATGTACGTTTAAAATTCAATATAGTGATTTAAATGTAAATTAAACGGAAACTGATTCAAATGATCGAATCAACCTGCGAAACATATACCATTGTGTTCGGAATGGGGGTATTTAGCTATAGGCGACAGTCGTTGGGACTTGATCGGAGGTCCTAGGGCTAAACATGTAATTTACGAATAAAATATTATTAAAATTCTTATATATATAAATATTTTCCAATCAAAACCCTAATATCTCTTTCCCCAAATTCTGGAGCCGCCTCTCAACTGTTCAACGATGGAAAGTGCCAGAAATTTCGCCCCCTTTTTCTTTGAATTCACAAATTGATTCCCAATGCTTCTTGAGAGAAGATAAGGAGCAAATCAAGGGATTCAATCCCGTACCAATATGATCGCATTTGGGATTTTCTGGTGACTGATTTTAGCCCTCAAAGGGCGCGCCTTTCGAGGCTGTTTCAGACGTACTTGGGGCAGCGGATTCGAAGCGACAGGGGGGAGATGATGCGCGGCGCGGAGGTGGTCAACTTGGGAGGTTCCGATCGATGGACAACGACTTGGACAAACGAGCGCTAGTGGATTTTCAATGGAATCAATGGGATTTGAGGGTCCAAGGCTAACGAAGAAGAAAGAGCGGTTACAGTGAAACAGTGAGCTGTTTTTTTTATTTAAATCAAATTGTTCATTTTCAGATTCTTATATTGAAATCAAATTGTTTTGAAAATATAATATTATTGTTTTGAAAATAAATATAAAATCCTATTGTTTTAAAAATAAAGATAGGCATTGTTTTAAAAATAAATATGATTATTTTAAATTAAATAAATAGGGTTGTTTTAAAATGTATAAATAGCATAGGTTTATAAAATATAAAGAAATTTATATTTTTTTCATAGAAGAAATTTATATTTTTTTCATAGAAGAAAGTTTATATTTTTCATATAAGAAAGTTTATATTTTTCATAGAAGAAAGTTTATATTTTTCATAATTGAAATTTTATATTTTTAATAAATGAAAGTTTATATTTTTAATAAAAGAAAGTTTATATTTTGATATAAAGAAAGTTTAGATTTTTATCGATATAAAGGTACGATTTTTATAAGAAGAGTAGCAAAGGAAAAATATGATTTTTTTTATATAAGAAGAGGCAATATAAAAATATGGTTTTAGTGAAGAAAAATAAATATATTCTTTTTTATATAAACACCATTTTAAAAATATAATCTTTTCTATATATGTAGTGGCTACAGCAACGAAGATGACAAAAAGATGCGATGACGATGAAGATCTCTATAAATGAAGAGTCGTGGTATTGGATAGCTTTCGGTGAGAATTTCTCACCTTTCAATTTCTTTTCTAGTTATTTATATATACTAGGATGCAGACGGTGCTTAGTAGCACCCGACACAATCGTCCACAGACCATGGACTTGTTTGTTTGATTGCAAAAATTAGTTAGATTATTTGATTGAAATTGATTTGTGTGGTGAAATGAATTGATTTGATTGATGTGTGAATGGCGTGGGCCTTCACTTGACCGGGGATAAGGCTAGGCCATGTCCCGTTTCTAGTATCGTGCCGTTATGCCGCCGAAATTTTCTAAAATAAGTTAGAAAAATAAAAATATCATTTTATTTAAAGAATGAACTGAATAGAAATTCATATGTTGGAATAAAATGTTTTGTCGTTAAAAATATAATTTTTAACGTGAATGTGAATAAATAAATATTCATTTACAAACCAGACGGTTTGTTTATGTACACCTATTTGAAGGACATTGATTGGGTCGATAAATTTTACACATCGCCCAACTGCACAAATAAAATATGCATTTGATTGTTTGAAACCCCACACGGGTGTTGGGATGAAATTTGAAGTTCACTCATCCTGATTGATTAAATATGTCGATCGATTGATTGACAGGCTGTTATAAGCGTTAGATATCTATATTTGATGCTTATACAGTGTAGTGCACTTTGGTTGATGGTTGATTATTTTTCAATGCTATTATATGTGTGTAATGCATGAAAATCCATATAATTAACTTTATATGGTAATTGATTGGGCCTCATTCCAATTTGAAAAATAAAGAATATTATAAAATAAAAGTTCATGTGTTGACAGTACTCATCCATTGAGATTGGTCATGTGTTGAATGAAATATTTTAGTAATAAAATTTACATCTTTATCGATATAAAATAAAAGTTCATGTGTTGACAGTACTCATCCATTGAGATTGGTCATGTGTTGAACGAAATATTTTAGTAATAAAATTTACATCTTTATCGATATAAAATAAAAGTTCATGTGTTGACAGTACTCATCCATTGAGATTGGTCATGTGTTGAACGAAATATTTTGATAATAACAACTATTTTGAAAAAGAAATATTTGAAATAGGATATTTGAAAATAGAAATTTATGAAGCCGTGTTGATTAGATTGACGCCATTTTGACGTGAACGATATTTATATCGATTTTATTCATTTCGAAATGAATTGAAAACGATTTCGAAATGAATTGAATTGAAAACGATTTCGAAATGAATTGAATTGAAAACGATTTCGAAATGAATTGAATTGATAACGATTTCGAAATGAATTGAATTGATAACGATTTCGAAATGAATTGAATTGAAAACGATTTCGAAATGAATTGAATTGAAAACGATTTCGAAATGAATTGAATTGAAAACGATTTCGAAATGAATTGAATTGAAAACGATTTCGAAATGAACTGAAAACGATTTCGAAATTAATTGAATTGAAAACGATTTCGAAATGAATTGAATTGATAACGATTTCGAAATGAATTGAATTGATAACGATTTCGAAATCAATTGAATTGAAAACGATTTCGAAATGAATTGAATTGAAAACGATTTCGAAATGAATTGAAAAAGAATTCAAATTGAATTGAAAGCGAATTGAAATGAATTCAAATTGAATTGAAATTTGAATTGAATAGAAATGAATTTTAAAACGAATTTATAAAGAAGAATTCAATTTTGATTTGAATTGAAATGGAAGTTGAAATTGTTTTTGAAACGAATTTTAAAACTATTCATATAATTCGTTTTAAATAGAAATCGACGAAATATATATTATATATATTATATATATAATATAATGGCCTGAATAGAACGCGCCGCGCTGCGGCAGTTCGCGAATTTCGACTATTTATTTCAAACGGACATTACGGGAGATCCGACCGTCGGATTCTCCTAAAACCGGAACCGTTGGGTTCGTATCGAAAAGAGCTTTCTAAAGAATATTAGAAATTAGAAATCTAACGGTTGGATTTGGAATTATGTCCAAATCAAATTTGAAAAAGGTCGCTGTAAGTGCAGTTCGATGACCGTTGATGGAAATCGACTGTACGGGCCTTGATAAAATTATTAAAAATAGTAATAATTTGTGTAAAATCATAAGAAATGATTTGGGAAAAATTGGGATGAAAAACTCCATATTTGAAAAGATAAAAATAGATTTTTATCGAAATGAACTAGTTTTGAACTAGAAATATAATTCTATTTATTTTTAAATAAATAAATTGAATTTGAAATGGTTTTGAAAATAACCAAAATTTCCAATGATTGCATTGGAGTGGATTTGAATCGAAATTGTCTTCGGAATATTTCGATGTTGGATTTTGTGATTATACAGATATTGTTATGGAAATTTGAAAGATATATTTATATCGTTATTTCCAATACGACATTTGTTAATCGTAGAATTTGATATTGAATATAAGCCGATATATTTTCTATTCAGAGCATTTTATTGAATATCAAATGTGATTTGGGTTTGTCGTGAATGGTGTCTTCACTAACACTGTTCTTGAACCCAGTTGAGAAAAGATTAAATCTTTTTATTTAGATTTAATGAAGTGTACCAATTAAATAATATTTAATTGGAATTGAATTGATATTGATCTTTGTTTTATCGTGGACGGTGTTTTAAATAACACTCGTTCTTTAACCCGATAATTAATGGAACGTGATTTTGGGTTTATCGTGAACTGTGTTTTTAAATGACACTGATTCTTTAACCCAGTCAAATATTAAAACTAAGTGGAGTTTTAATGAATCTTTAATTAGATTGAAATAATCGAAATGGAGTATCACCAGTTTTGCTCCAGGCGATAGTTAAATCTTTAATTAGATTTGAACGTGAAATGGTAATTGAATTTACCGATAACACCGTGGTGTTAGATATGAAGTATAACCAGTTTTACTTCATGGGATGAATAGGTTGGGATTGGGGAAATTAAAACAAATGATTACTTCGGTAAGTTTCGTTAATCCCGACTAGTTTGAATTGATATTCAAAAATAGATTAAAGAATAAATTCAAGAAATTTATCTTGGATAAAATTAATGGGAAATCAGAAACTAACTGTCGGTTAGCTAAGCAGAATGGTTTTCTGGATATTGATCTGATGTTGGTTTCGGCCTTCGGGGTTAATATTTGGGGAATTATTCTCTTGATTAATTTACGGTTAGTGACTGATGAATTGGAATGAGGCGTATGTCGTGTTTGTGTAACACTTATTTTAAATATACGCGAGTTATTCGGAAAGACCGGGTTTATCCCATTCTGAATAACTGATACGACGATAACTCAAAGATGAAGACGGTGATCGAAGACCGGAAGTCTTCACGTCGTTTGGGTGATTACTGATGATCTTGATTGGGCTGTACACCCAAGAAGATGGAAACAGTTAGTGATCGTCCAGACGTACTTGGAGATCGATGGATATGCGGGGTACTAGGTGCCTCCGGTTTCGTTCAAACCCAGAACGGACTTGTAAATGGACTGTGTGTCTGACATTGGATTTTAGTCCGTGTGATTGATCTCTATTAAATATATATCTGTTTGGCGGCGGAGAATTTATTCTCTTGCTTAACGCCCTTCTCTGAGACGTACGAGCTCAGGGGTTATATATTGATGGATATCAATCGCATGGAGTGAATTGCCTGTGTGGCATGCTAAGATGCAAATGATCAAGGCTTCTGTTGAAAAGCAAAGTCTTGTGGTTGATGATCGAAGCACGGTTTTTGTGGCGTAGCTTTGTGTAACGTTGATTCGCGAGTTTCACACCCGGTATGAACCAAAAACGGGAGACGGACCTCAGGGAGGGCCTACGTTTCCTCCTAGCTAAAAGTGGCGTCAGTGGTTTTACACGCCCTGACGAGTTTGACTTATGTGGTTGTTGCTGTTGCGAGGCGCCTCGGATTGATCGGTCGTTCTCGAACCGATGGAGTCATTTAGTTGGCTCGCTTACGCCCCAAAGGGCGGCGAAACGTAGTGCTCAGGTATAATAATCCACATCGGTGGACCGGCCCTGTCGCTCCAAGGCTTGCCTGCGCGCTTGCCTGAGACTCGGGCTAGGCAGTCTCGAATCAGTGAGGATCTTGCCCCTAGCCTCGGTTCATACCATAAATGATAACCCAACTTCCAATACGACGTCTTGCGGTTTTGATTGTAAACATTATATATGGCGACATAGTGTTATGGGGCATTCATGCCGCCTATGATTGATACTTATGATTTGAAGTTGTTTTATACACTATGCACTTATAATAGTATCAAACGATTTGTTTTAAAACGTATCAAGCATTCTTTGGCTGTTATAAGGGAAAACCCTATCCTCGGCTGCGTTGCATTGTGTGATGGGACCTGGGTCTTATAACAACTTCATTTTTCTTTATTTATCATTGCGCTGTTTGTTTTATGCACTGGTATTCTTGGGAGGAAACCCGTTCCGTGTTATACGGCGTGGTCCCTTGATTTACCTAATGATTTAAAAATAAAGATTAATAACTGTTTTAGTTCTCACACCAGTCACATGACTGACCTGGAGTTTATTGTTTTAACCTAAACTCTAGGTGCCCTTATTTTGACACGGGCAGCTAGTAGTTTTGGTTTTGCAGATGTATATTCACAGGATCCTGGTTTACAGCTGGAACGATATCCGGAAAGCTTTGTATCTGTATATCTACTTCTAGTTGTGTATTGTATTATTTTCCGCTGTGATGTA
Source organism: Allium sativum (assembly GCA_030737875.1). NCBI lineage: Eukaryota > Viridiplantae > Streptophyta > Magnoliopsida > Asparagales > Amaryllidaceae > Allium > Allium sativum. Next base: position 400,306,580 of record CM060922.1, on the reverse strand, counting down.
TTTAAATGTAATTTAAATCTCTGTTATTTCTGTGTAATATTCATTTATGCTCTGTATATTCTTGTAATCTGATGCATTGTTGTAATAACAATGAAATGTTCTTCCGTGTGCGTTCTGTTGTGGCTTGTTCTCGAACTATCCGACACTTTCCTTTACGGGGAAGTTACGGGTTTTCACAATTCGTTAGAAAGCTCTTTTCGATACGAAGCCAAGGTTTCGGTTTTAGGAGAATCCGATGGTCGGATCTCCCGTAATCTCCATTCGAAGTCAATGGTCGAAATTGGCGAAAGCCGCGGCGCGACGCATTCTATTCAGGCCATTATATATATAATATATATATATATATATTTCGTCGATTTCCATTTAAAACGTATTTTATAAATCGTTTTAAATTCTATTTCAAAACGATTTCTACTTCATATTCAATTTCAAATCAAAATTGAATATTCAACATCATCATTATATATAAATGATAATATTTTCAAATATTATATTTTGAAATCATTTCCATTTCGATATTCTTTATTAAAATTAATAAAATCGATATAAATATCATTTGCGTCAAAATGGCGCATATCTAATCAACATGGCTTTTATTCAACACATGAATATATTTTTAATGGTTTATACGTTCAATAAAAACGATATTTTTATTGTTTAAATACTTTATTCAACACATGAATATTCTTTTCACTCATGCATTTTTATTTTATTCAACACATGAATATTTATTTTATTCAACACATGAATATTTATAATCCTCTTCTGAATATTATTTTAAAATATTCTTTATCTTCCAAATTGGAATGAGACCCAATTAATTATATATAATGTTAATTATATGGATTCCATACAACACATGTATATCATAACGAAGATAAACAATTATCCATCAACCAAAGTGCATTTAATAACGAAGATAAACAATTCTGCTCTGATACCAGAGCAAACCAACACGAATTTCGATAGATTAGAATTTTGAAAAAAAATCGGTTTGTTAGAATTCAGGTTGTTACAGTGTTGATTCTTCAAAAGCCCTATAGCACATCTCTTCCTGCACAACACACAAATCCGGTAGATAAATTGATTCTTTATAATAACAAATGTAGACTTATGGGACAATGATAATCTAGATAGTTTTGAACTAATGTTAATGGAATTTTCAAAATTGCCATTTTAAATTTATTCAAAAGTTTGATTATGAAAACTGCGAAAACCAATGCTCTGAAACCAAATGTGAGGAATATGAGTTACGGGTCTTAAGGCTAGACTATAGAGAGGCATAAAAACCCATATTTGATTGTTAAATATTTAAATATTTTATTAAATTTTGATCGTTAATTACTCAATTGATAGTTGCAAAATGGGATTTTTCACAAACGATCGAGTGAGGACTTGGAACTAGTTTCATTGATTGTGGATTGTTCATTACGTGAAGTATAAGTATATAGATCGCCATATTTCGATTTCAAACCATGTAGTGGTCGTAACGATCTTAATATATGCAAAATTTGTCATCCTAGGAGCGTATTATCGTATTGCGACGAAACTTATATTTTTGGAATCCATGAATTGTCTCACACCGTTAAGTTTCGTAGCGATTGGATGTGCATTTTGGCCATGCGTAAATAAATCGCATGTCAATTTCCATAAGAAACTGATATTGTGTAATTCGAGTTTTAAAGGATAACTTCTGTATACAATCGATTTTGACCTCGAGACAAGTCCACTTTTCTCAAAAGGCCTTTTTTCATAGATGATGAGAGTCGACACGTGTTGATCAGAGTTCATGGGTTTCGGGCCTTATTGATGAGTTAGAGAATAAAATATTAAGATCCAAGCCCAAATTTCTATAGTGAAACCCATCCTAAGACACTCCCTTCTCAAAAACATGAGTTATTGTTCCATAGATCATAATGACATGGTTCACTCTTGCTTCGAAAATGAAAATACAAAGATTTACTCAACTAAAAATCATGAAATAAAACTCGTTAAACTCGTGGGGATATTCTCCATAAATTCATATTCATTTTCATGTGTGTGGTGGTTTTTGCTTAAGACGTTGGCCTTGACTCATTTATTAGGATCCGACTTTAGGAGGCCTAACGAATCTAGGAAATGAAAGCAGGATCTTTGAACTCATCATCGAAAAGTGCATCTACCTCTCTGATTTGACGCCATACGGTCGAGCTATGCAAAACACATCACTTAGGGTGTAAAGACCTAGTTTTTGACTGATTCTATAGTATAATTTATTATTAATTATTTTATTTATATTAAATAAATTTAGAATATTAAATATTGGGAAATTCCCAGTGTAAAAGCCCGCATTTCACGTATTAGAGGACTGTAAAATATTTTTATTTTATTCCCTAAGGGTTGGATCATTCTCATATTTTAATATGTTGTTTATGGGAATGTTAGACATGTCCATGATTTTTTACCAATTTTGTTTGTGACCATTTCCCCCTATCAGTCTTGTACATGGCATAACTTTTGATTGGGTTCGAATTAGGTGCCGAGATCGGTCTCATTGGAAAGGAAATGGTGTTGCCAATTCCGTAGATTGATTACATTAAAGATTTGGTTCAACAGTTTGGGAGGAATCGCTGTTTTTGTGTTTTACAGTTGGCTGATCAGGTTTTTATAGCCATAAAAGGCTGATTTTGGGGATGCCCATTAGGGGGCTGGTGGAAGGCTATAAACAAGGGTTAAGAGGCAAGGAGAATAGTTTACTTTCTCCATTCTCTCATTTGGAAGAGCCATAGGTCCTCCATTACTCCATCTCTACACCTTTCCACAATTAGAGCTTAGAGAATCGAAAATCTACATAGTTTGAAGCTAGATCTACACCATTCCAAGAGAGAGATCATCGAATCGAAGAGTTTAGAGCAAATTCTTTGCTGTCCAGAATCGAGATTTCATCATTTTGTGTTGATTTGGAGAATTGGTGAGTTATATGCATCTCTCACGCGGATTCAGTCTATTATATGAGTTCTATGATCTTAATTTCATCATTTTCGATTTCTCTTAGATTTACACCATGGTAAGTTTATTTTCATATGAATCGCCATAGGATCTAATTTAGCAAAAACTGGTAATTCCCATATATTTTTATAGATTATGCAAATTAGATCCATAATTTAGTTCATGTGTTCATTTATCATGATTTTGGTGAATTATATATAAGTATTGATGATAATTGTCATTTTCAAGTTGTTAGTGCTTTCATAACATGTTTATAGTTGAATTGGATGGATTGGTTGAGTTGATTTCGTCGATATAGCCGTTTGGCAAAGTTTTGGTCAAGTTTGGAGACAGATCAGATCTGTACAGGTAATGGATCGGTCGGAGTAGTATGGATCGGCCGGATTAGCATGGGTAAACCAAGAGTGGGCCGGTCATGGTTCTGGAAGATGGATCGTTCATTGCTTTTAGTGAAGGATCGGGCGTAATTTCAAGACGATGTGTCGGTTGGTCATTGATGGGTCGGTCGATCGTGTGATGGGTCGACCACAAGTTCAATGATGATGGTTCGGTCCAAAGTGTTGGGTCGGAACATGAAGGGGATGGGTCAGTCAGAGCTTGTGTGGCATGGATCAGTCGGAATTGTCTTGGCATGGATCGGTCAGGACGAAGTGTGATGGATCGGTCGAAGCTGAGTTTGATGGATTAGACTACTTCTGTTTAGCTATGGATCAGTCGGGCTAGCTATGGATGGATCGGGTGTGTAATTGAAAAAGGTGGAAGGACATGGATGGATCGATGACTAATCCATAATGGATTGGTATGTCCGATCCATGATGGATCGCATGTCCAATCCATAATGGATCGGCATGAACTAAAGTTTATGATAACACTTTGAAACATATGGTTGATTGCATAAACGTTGTGGTTTGTTTCTGTAGTGAATGGATGTTATGCTATGGATTGTATTGGACCTTATATTGATGTTGTTTGGCTCAGCTATGTTCTGACTTCGATATATATATATATATATATATATATATATATATATATATATATATATTCAAGTGAGAATGTCAAAGTGATGTGATGTGTTCGTTGATAGTTGAAATGCAACGAATGTGACGACAACTCAAACGTGTCCTAGGCTTGTCAATAATGGTTGGATGATCGCCGTTGATGGCGATTAGAGATACAAAAGGCCGAGAAATTAGCGTTGTCGTAGGTTTTAGCAGACTCAAAGCAGAGGTATAATATGGAAACCTAAAAGACTGGTTGTATGGTCGAGTACACAAGTCAGCTCGAGCGGGCCTTGGTACATATCGTTGAAAGGCGTATGGAGTTTTGCGAGAACCGGGGTTACCATTAGACCTTGACATATGGCAGGGTTGGCTATCATACGATTAATGATGGTTTCAAAGCAGGATTGGTGGTGATAGCCAGAGTTTGTCATGAATGATTGGTTGCTTTGTTCTTACCGTCTCACATAGATTGTCCAACGTTGAAGGAGATGTTCCTTAGGTACTTGCCTGATATTGGTTTAGGCCTCTGGGGCTTGTGCTTAAGGGATCTTGAACTCGACTAGGATGGTTTACGTGAGATATATATAATATGGATGTTATCAGTGTTATAGTTTGGTTGTTTCTGATTGCCATGAAGGAATTGTTGTTCTAGTTGCCATGGATGTATGGTTGAAATGCTTGATGTAAAGGCTATCACTGTCCGATGTATGGAAGATGGGGTTGAGTTCTTCTCTGGTGTTATGAGTAGATTAGTTGGTTTATCTGCCTATTCTTATATATTTATTAATGATGTTAGATAGTTATTTCATCGCTCACTGAGACTGTTGTCTGACTCAAGGTTTTATGTTTCCCTCTTATTACCTTGGGCTGTTCATCCGATTTTTGGATGGGCAGACTAAGTGACAGGTGACAGGTGTTAGCTTGGTGAGGATGATGTTGCAGTTTGGTGTCAAGCAGGAGACTGGTGTATTATCTTTTCTACTATATAGTATTGGCTTTTCTGCTATTTGTTGTTCTTCTATAAGTGTTGTAGTGAGATAAATTTGTACAGACATATGTTGTAATCCTAGTGTTTGGATATACTTTCTAGTTGTTATGAAAGCTTTGGAGTTTTCTGCTCAAATATACATCACTATTATTGCATGTTGTATATGTTCTATCATATTTTATCCTTATGTTGCGAGTTATATGACAGGTTCCTCTTGTGTTTCATAACTTGATGATCGTCCATAGCTGCCTAACACATCTTTCAATGCATTATTTCTCTTGTTAAGTGCAGGAGTTATGGACGGTCGTCACATTTGATATCATATCTCTGGTTATCGATTTTATCCAAAGTTCGAAAATGTAATAACGTGTGAGAGACGTATTTGTAGATTTTTGTTAGATGTATACCATATAATACTATATAGTATAGTAGCATTTGAACTCCATTAGCAATTTTTCTTGCAAGTGGCTAATCATTCTAATTTGCAGATTTAGAATGAGTCGACGAAATTAAAGACATACTGTTAGGGAGGAGGTTGTGCCTGGAGGGGGAAATGGCTGTACACCAGACTACCCATCCATGTTTGAGGCCATGATGAAAGCATTCATGAGAAGGGTACATGTTCCAGTGGCAGCCACGATAGATGTAGGGGTGCAGGTTCCTAGGGTTGTGGATTTCACGAAGCTATGCAAAGACTTCACATCTTTTGGAGAAAAACCATTCAAAGGAACGAAGCCGATTGAAGAGGTTCAGAGATGGATGGATTCTTGTGTTCGTATTTTTGGAGATTTGAGCATATATAACGCAACTAAGAGAAAGCTTGCGTCTAGGTAGCTGTAGGTTAGGGCTATATAGTGGTGGAATTCAGTTACGCTTGAGACACCGGAAGAAGAGATAACTTGGGAACAATTCTAATTTAAATTCAAGACAAAGTTTATCTCCATTGCTCAGAAGTCTACTCTATTCAATAAATTTGTAGAATTGAAGCAGAATGGTAGTTCGGTGGTTGATTATGTTTCCGATTTCGAGGCCTTGTCTGAATATGCTCATTTATACATTGACGCACCTTATCAAAAGAACGAGAAGTTTGTCATGGGTTTGGATACCTACATAGGAAGACTATTTTCGGAACATCTTGATGATTCATTCGAGAAGTTTATGGAAAAATTTGTGAGACATGAGAACTTGTTTCTGAAAGAGGAAGTTGTTGTTGTTGTTGCATCTAAGGAAGCTCTAAAAACACAATAGGGTGGTAATAACAACAAGAAGAGGAAGCAACAGCAGTAGAAATGAAAGGATGGCAAGAAGAAGCTTAAGAGTGAGGTGGTTTGCTATAACTGCCAACAGAAGAGTCATTTCTCTAATGAGTGCAAGAATCCGAAAGCTGAGAAGAAGTTCTTCAAGTGTGGAAAACCTGGGCATGATAAGAAGTATTGTCCAGAATCAGCCAAGGGTAAGGAGGTTGTGAAGGCTTATGCTTTGGAAGCTATGCCATCTTCTTCAAGAGCTCCTACTGCGTAGGAGAAGGGAAAGGGTGTCTTCGTCCAAGGTACTCTTTCTGTTCGAGGTGTTTCAGTTCGAGTGTTATTTGATACTAGAGCATCACATTCTTTCATTTGTAATGAGCTTGTGTGTCGTTCGGGTTTAGAGCCCGAGATTTGTGATAGACCTTTGACTGTGACTAATCCAGTTGGTGGTTCGTCCAGCCTTTGTATGCTTTGTTGTGGTCTTTTGCTGTCAAGTCATGGTTTCTCATTTGTATGTGATTGCTTTGTTCTTAACTTCGATGGGTTTGGGATTATTTTGGGTATGGATTGGCTCAAGAGTGAATTACGAGAAGCTTTAGGTGCAAGTCAGGGATGTAGAAGGGCGAAAGGTGTTGATTCGATGTAAGCCCGAAGATGGCATCTTTGTAAGCTATTTGTATTCGCTTGAGATTCCACAAGAAGACTTGTCATCTATGCTAACCCCTAATGAGTTTAAGGGTGTCTTTGAGGAAGTCAAAGGTTTGCCGCCGCATCGTAAGATTGAGTTTAGGATCGATTTGGTCGAGGGTGCTAGACCTATCATTATGCCTCTTAGGCGGATGGTGCCTAAGGAACAACGAGAGTTAGAGATGCAAGTTCATGACCGTTTAGGGAAAGGATTTGTAACACCCCGTATTTTCTGTGAATATTAAAATTAACAAATCTAAGAACATTTAATTTTTAGAAGAAGAATTAAGGGAAACGGGTTGCGCCATTGCGTTCGTCTCGGAATTCTTCTTGAGATAGAGTCCGAGTTTGTGTGAATCGAACTCAATATAAAGAAGTTATGGAGGTTAGAAGATTTCAAGTTTAAGAAGAAAATAAATATAAATAATAATTAAAATAAAAAACCAGTTCAAAATTCAAAATTTGGACAGAACAAGCTGAGCAGGAAATTTCCCGCTCAGGGTGTCGACCACCCTATAGGGAGTCAACCCCTTTGAGATCCTCTTCCAGTGATGAATTTTTGAAGCCCTGAGCTGATATGGCCTTCTCTGATTGGCCTATGACTAATTTCTAAGGTATTAGGGCTTATGTGTCATGCTATGGTTGGCTGGATGACACATCTCTTTGGTTTGATGGCTCTGATTTCTCCTAGACTAATCTAAAGGCTAGAATTAATCCTAGACTTCTATATAAGCACCCCAACCCTCAACCCTAAACTTCACAATGAAGCCGTCATGCTATCCATCCCTAAGCTAGCCTAGCCTCCATCTTCTCCAAATTAGAAATCAAGTTAAAAAGCGCCAAACAATATCCAAACTAGAGAATCGAACGTCTACATCAAAGGATAGCTAAACAAATTCAGAAATCAGATCCCAGAATACAAGATCCGTCCTTTTTCTGTAAGTTTAGTTATTATTTATATTTGAACATCTAATAGAAATCATGACTGTAATAATCAGATCTAGAACGATGCCTAATTCTGATTCGTTCCTATCCTTTTATCTAATCTAAATTGCTTATTCCTATGAGATTGTTGGACTGACATAATGGAACCTATCATGCCTATGAGACTGTTGGACTGACATAATAGAACCTATCATGCCTATGAGACTGTTGGACTAACATAAATGAACCTATCATGCCTGTGAGATTGTTGTGATTGATAGGATGGAACTTTTCATGTTGTACAACCTATGCCTATGAGACTATTGTGATTTATCAAATGGGACTTATCATGTTGTACATTAAATTATTATCTCTTAAGTCCAATTATATCTAATCTTTATACCTATGGTGTGAATTGCTTAGCTTGTCTACACATAGTATTAATGTACAACATTGAAACATGATTCTTGAATTTGGTACATCTTTACATGCCTATTTTTCCTTATGTCAATTCTTATGCTCCTTCTCTATTTTTCCCTTTTTTACTTGCTTTTGTGAATACTAAGTTCATTCGGAACTTAGATTGAATCTCGTTGTACGTGCGATTATAACATGGGGAAAATTGGGTATAATTTAATTTAGTAAATTTTGGGCATAGCTTGGGAATGTGTCATAATTACTAGACTTGTGGAAAATTTGACAAATAGATTTGGACACATATGAAAAATATGTAAATTGGCTAAAGATGAACCGCCCGGCACATCCAGCGACCGCAACAATATAGATCTAATGTGAGAGGTTGGTGCTTTAATGAATAAATTAAAGCTAAGAAACAGACAGGCTAAGAATGGTAGGGTTAAGTTAATCAAAGCAACACTTAACCAATATAACATGATGTGTGATAGGTTTAAGTAACACAAGAGGGAAATACTTAACCAATGTAACATGACAAGTGGTAGGGTTAAGTAACACAAGAGATCAACACTTAACCAATATAACATGATGTGTGATAGGGTTAAGTAACACAAGAGGGCAACACTTAACCAATGTAACATGACAAGTGGTAAGGTTAAGTAACACAAGAGGGAAACACTTAACCAATGTTTTATGACAAGTGGTAGGGTTAAGTAACACAAGAAGGAAACACTTAACCAATGTAACACGACAAGTGGTAGGGTTAAGTAACACAAGAGGGCAACACTTAACCAATGAAACATGACTAGTGGTAGGGTTAAGTTAACACTTAACCAGTGAACAAGTGGGGTTAAGTTAATGGGAAACACTTAACTAATATAATATGATGAATGAACAGGGTTAAATTAATAGAAAACACTTAACCAATTACAACATGATGAATGAGAAGAGTTAAGTTAATAAGAAACACTTAACCAACATGACATGGCGTGTGGATGGGTTAAGTTAAATTGAATGGATGGATAACATTTATCCAATTTGGGGGGTATACGAATAGACCCTAGAAAATCCTAGTAACGGGGATCCATTTCAGTACTAACCCACATAGATGTATCACGGTACCCTGAAATTATGCAGGGTAGGGCACGATTACTGGGCTGATTATAAGCGGTCAAAGTAGCGGCAGGGGGTGAAACAGTTTAGTTTCGACGGAGTATGGGCATGCGCGTGCTCCAGAGTGGAAAAGCAGGCACTAGGCATCAGTAGTATACACTGTGCATCTAGAATTTGTGTCGGGTTGCTATCATAGGGATTGATACACCTTATGGTGGGACTAGCACAGGGTATCTACATGCAAGAGAGGGTCGATTGACACAGACACAAGGAAAGTTAATAAAAGTAGGGAGCCGATCGATAGGGTAACAAGGGTACATCTAACATCTTCATGGCAATTAGGCTGATTGAGGTAAGATCCTCATACTAGATGTACACCTGAAGGCTACCACAATTGCGGGGTTGGGATCACCTTATTTTATAACACAGGATACTAGTTGGGACATTAGTAGGGAATACAAATCCTTTTTCACAGGATACTAGTTGGGACACTAGTAGGGAATACGAATCGTCCTATAAAAGACACTAGTTAGGATGCTAGTTGGGTGGTGTAGAGAAAATGGGAAATCAGAGAAAGAACCGAAGCGCATTCAGTGTATCTTACCATGGCATATCTAACGATCATCATTTGTTGTCTTGCTATGCTTATTATCATGGTTATGTCTGGTATTCAGTTTATTCATGTCATGATCCTTTTACCTGTTTACATGCTGAATAATCACTGGACTTACCAGACTTATGTCTAACCCGTTTTCTTTCGCATTCTTTTCTTCCGTTCCCCCCTAGGTTCACAGGGAGGGAATATCACCATTGAGCCCAGTTTTCTTTCCAAGCACGAAGATAGTTGATGTATTGCTTTGGACTCTCTTTTCCACGGCTATGGCTGGCTCATGCTTTATTAGGGAATATCATTGTTATTATATGCTTCTTTATTTTGTTAAACAAGACAGATGCTTTGTTGTAATGGGTAAGGGTGTTTTGGTGTTGGAAAACAATTTTTATACAAGCTGTTTTACCAAGCTGCTATTTTATCAATGAAGTAAAGTTTTATTTATTTTCCGCTGTTTGAAATTTTCTATGTTTTGTAATTTATCTATTCTATACACTTATGTCGCTCCATTGAAGTTAATGCATTCCCTTTGTGAGTGACCTTAACGGAGGTGGGGTGTTATAGGATTCATTCGGGTTTCTGAATGGGGTGCACCAGTAGTGTTTGCAACCAAGGCAAATGGCTCGTTGAGATTGTGTGTGGATTATTGTGAGCTGAACAAGGTGATCAATAAGAACAAGTATTCGTTGCTGAGGATCGAAGACTTGTTTGATCAGCTTCACATAGCCAAAGTGTTTTCTAAGATGGATTTGGCAACGGGATTTCTCCAGTTAAGAGTGGCAAAAGGATAGTGTGCCGAAGACTGCTTTTAGGACACCATTTAGTTTTTCGAGTGTGTAGTGATGCCATTTGGGTTGACTAACGTGCCAACGTATCTTATGGTTCTTATGAATAGAGTTTTCAGAAATCAGTTGAATAAGTTCGTACTTGTGTTCGTGGATGATATTCGGGTTTACTCACTGAATGAGGAAGAGCACAAGATGCACTTGAGAGTTGTTTGGGAAATCTTGCGAAAGCATCAATTGAGAGCTAAGTTTTCAAAGTGTCACTTCTGGAAGAGTGAAGGGAGATTCTTAGGCCACGTAGTTTCTAGAAGTGGAATAACAGTTGGCCCTGCTAAAGTGGAAACAATCCAGGACTGTCTTAGACCTAAGAATGCGACGGATGTTCATAGTTTCCTTGGATTGGCAGGTTCTTACCGACGGTTTATTAAGGATTTCTCCAAGATAGCTGCACCATTAACAGGATTGACGAAGAAGAATCAAGTGTTTACATGGGATGCGAAGTGTGAGTAAGTTTTTGGAATATTGAGAGATTGCCGGGTTCTCCTGTGTTGACGATTCCAAGTGGGAATGAAGAAATGGTGGTATACACCGATGCATGTGGTACTGGACTGCGAGCAGTGCTAATGCAGCAGGATAAGGTTGTGGCCTGCGCGAGTCGACAACTAAAGTCGCAAGAAAGGAATTACCCAACTCATGATTTGGAGTTGGAAGCGATCGTGTTTGCTCTGAAGATACGGAGACATTACCTATTGGTAGTTTGGTTTGAGCTGTTTATGGATCATAAGTCGTTGAAGTATTTATTCTCTAAAAAGGATTTGAACCTTGGGCAACAAATCTGGTTAGAGTTTTTGGCATCATATGATTATGATATAGCCTATACTCTAGGAAAAGGTAACACACTTGCAGATGCATTGAGTCAAAGACAAGCAGGATTAGGAGCAATGCTTTTGGAATGGAAGAGCCTCGAGTTTTTGGCAGGGTTTGATTTATGACCACAGTGTGAGTTGGAACCTGAAATGTTAGCAAGCTTGTCGATAAGACCTGCTCTCATCGAAAGGATTGGCGAGAGCCAAAAGCGAGATGCAAAGCTTGTCGAGTTTATCCAGAAGTTGGATGTGACGACCGCCCAAAACCCCTGCACTTAAACATGAGGAATGATGCGCTGAATGACGTACCAGGCAGCCGTGGACGATCATCAAAGGTAAACACAATCGAAACCTGTCGTAAATCTCACAGCTCAAGGATAAAATATAATAGAACATATACAACAGGTAATATTAGTGAAGCAGAAAACACTAATCTTTCATATCAACTAGAAAGTAATATCCATATACTTGGATTACAACAATAGTATTTAAAAAAATTGCCTCACTACAACACTCAGAGAAGAATAACAAACAACCGAAATCCAAATAGTATATAGTAGGTAAGATAATATGCCAGCCTTTTGCTCACCTTCGAACTGCAACATCGTTCTCAATAAGCTATCACATGTCACCTGCTACCTAGTCTGTCCGCCCACAATCGGATGAACCACCCAAGGTAATAAGAGGGAAACATAAAACCTTGAGTCAGATAACAGTCTTATTGAGCGATAAAACTGCTAACAAACATCATCAATAAATTATATGAGAATGGATAGATAAACATATTAATCTACCCACTACACCAGAGAAGAACCTAAACCTGCTTCCCCACATCCGATAGTGACAGCCTTTACAATCCATTCAACCAAAAGAACAACAATTCATCCATGGCATTTAGGACAACCATTCATTCAATAGCAATCACAACAACTAGTTATATCTCACGTAAACCATCCTAATCGAGCTCAACATCCCTCAAGTACAAGTCCAGACGCCTAAACCAATATCAGACAAGCACCTAAGCAACTTCTCCTTTGATGTTGGACAAATTAAGTGAGATGGTCCAAAGTGTTGACCAACTTTTTACCAAAATCTATCATAGTTCGGATCGAGAAACTCTCTCCAGCATCAGCTCATCGGCCAACATAGCAGCTTGCACTTCAAAAAGACCAGACAAGGTTCGGCCCAACCCAGCTTCCTTCGAGGCTGGCCCGAATCAATTTCAACTCCGCCTGATTATCTTCATGCCTCGATTCGTCAAGCCCGGTAGAATCCCTCTCAATCGACCGAGTCAAAGGCTTCCATTAAAAGCAGATCGACCGAATATATTGGGCTCGCATGGAAAAATCTAGCTGAATCATTCATTACTCAGACTAATTCTCAAGGCAACAAAGGTGGTCAAATGCTACCAGTCAAAGTTCTCCTTTTGATACACTTCACTTTGAACGCCACGTAAGCCACGATTTCCGAAGATATTATTTACGAATAGTGGAATCAATCTTCCAACTGCACCTTTGTCCAAGGGATGAACTCCACGTGTCCAAGCTTTCCCCAAAAGGGCGGGCCACATCACACCAGCCTTAGCCGACTTTCCAATCTATAAATACCCTCATCCCCAAAGAAGAAAAGGGGGAAGTTTTGAAGGAACTCATGCCATTTTTGGTACTCCAAGCTCTGGAAGAAGAATATTTTCAGCTTATTCCTCAAATTGCCAATTCTCACTCCTCTAGAAAACTTCTCATCTCCCACTTTTCTTCAAAAGGAAACAACATTGTACTCTTAATCAAGTATAAATCAATACATATACAGTGGACGTAGGCACCATCTTTGTCGAACCACTATAAAAAGTAGTGTGTGTTCCCTGTTTTATTTGCTTTACCACATTTCATAATTTTTATTCGTGTGCTTTCCACACGATTGGGGTTTGACTGTCACGAGTGACCAACTTCTGATGTCAACATTTTGGCGCACCAGGAAGGGGGACACACCGATATACCCTTCGACCTTCTGCATGTCTCATTTCATGGCGAACAAACGAAAGAAAGATGCAACGTCTTCTCGTCCCACGAACACCGATGCAGCCGATACAAATGCTGTAGAAGCAAGTCAGGAAGCCTCCTCTCATGAATATGTGTCCCGATATCTTACCTGGGACGACATGGAAAAATCATGACCGAGTTCAGAAACCATATGACATCTCAGGATAAACTCCTTGAATGACAGCAGCAGTTGATGGATGACTTTCTCGGTCGAGTGGAAATAGGGCTAAACGCTTCGGCATAAATTCCTCCACCGACCGGGACTGGGGCAACAACTGATCTTCGTTCTGCATAGAATTAAGCCACTGATCGGATCATACATTTGCTTCCTCCTGGGTCGGCTCCACCTCCCGACCTGTCACAGCCAGAAGCCAACGACCAGTGCAGCCGCAACCGCAGATTCACAGGAGGTCCGCGATCAAGATCTAGGTCATTTGACCACTTTACCTTCAATCTGGGGGATAGCTCGGCCGCCCGGATCGATCATGCAACCACTGGGCCAATCAGGATCAATGTCATTCCCGTTAAACCCAGTATCTTACCACAAACTTGCCTTATGCATCCTTTCATTCAACGAAGAGCTGGTGGAGCCTTCCCTTCGAACCCGGGAGACCACTCTACCATACCGGTTCCCAAATCGGCAGATGAAAACTCTACTGTAGATCCTCCTAACATCACCTCGGGCGAGGGCATTGAAGAACCCTGAACATCACATGCTATGCTGAACCGACCCGGACCTCCAGCCTTTGGTACGGCTCGGTCCAACTCTCATCAGGTTCAAGAGGGGCTAGTTGACCTTGAACCAACCGCTGCGATGAACCCTTGCCCTCACCTTCACTTAACTCTCGGAGGTCAAGCCCAAACAGCGGCCACCCTTCCGAGCATGCTTCTGTCAGATCCAGGTACTAAACTCTCCTGAACGTAGAGCTAGATTCATGGCTGCGACTCCTCAGAGATGGAAGCTGCTTACAAGTATAGTCCGAGGCTTCACTTGGGGCAATTCTTCTCAACAAGATATAAATAACATCCACTGCAGCCCCTTCACTAGGGAGATCAGGAACTCCCGCAATCCTCCGGACTTCAAGTTCCTAGCTATCGAACCGTACAATGGTCGTACTGACCCGACCATTCTTCTCATGCGATACATGCGATATATGGAAATGCTCGATGCATCAACTGACGTCATGGCCAACTGAATTCCACTCTTTCTCATAGATATAGTCGGCATGTGGTTTCGACAGCTAACAACGGAGTCGATCAGTAGCTGGAATACGCTGGTCACCCGCTTCATCGAACAATTCAGGGTACATATCTCCCAGCCAAAGAGTGTCATGTTACTGACCACCATCAAACAACGCTAGGGAGAAACATTTCGGTCCCTGCCTCAACGTACGAGGGTCCCTGCCTTTCCCAAAGTCTCCTCGATGAGAGCCGATCCAGAAAGAGCTCGAATCTGGAAAGCACTGCATATTCCATAACATCGCTGGTCACAGCACCAATGAGTGCATGCACTTACGCGATCTCATCGAGAATAGGGTCAGGCGAGGGGAACTTCTTGAATATGTCAAGAAGAACCCATAGGCCATGCCGCCCCAATCTTCTGCCAAGCTCCTCAGGCCGGTCCTCTAGCTCCAAGAATCAGAAAGGACCCCAAGACTAGCACCCGCGACATTATCATTATTTAAGTTTAAACTTCTTTTTCAATGTATTTCTATTTTTATTCAATAAAAAGGATTCTTTGATGTACACATGTATAGAGTTAGGATTTATCTCCTAGGCATGCTCTGGAATCAACAGTTGTCCTCTTAGAAATTATTTTCATTGCCTCTGTAATAGTTCTTTAGCAACTATGAGATTTCTTTAGCAAACATGAATTATGTTTGAATGATTTAAGCCGAGCATGACTGATGCTCACCCCCTCCCCCCCCCCAGAATATGATCAATGTAGAAGCCTACTACCATCTCTAATCCTGCTCCTTGGGCCGAGTACAGTTGAATCTCTTTAAGCCGAATATGGACTATACTCGCCCCTGCTAAGATTTATCCAATGACCTTATTTAAGTCGAGCATGGTTAAAAATTGCCATAAACCGAGTATGGTTAATAATCGCCACCTTTGTAAGACGAGTATGGTTAATACTCGTCACCTTTGTAAGCCGAGTATGGTTAATACTCACCGCCCTTCTACTCCAAGTGTAACTATCACTCACCCAAATATCTCGACTTGCCATCCAATCAAGTATGACTAATACCCGATCAGATGAAACTAAAAGACCTTCTCTAGACGGAGAATGGCTTCTACTATCTTTGCAGGTACTAATCCTCATAACCAGAAATTACTGTTACTTTCTCGGCCTTAATACGGTCTTTGGTGATTGTTGGTTTTCTGACCTTAATACGACCTTCCTCGATCGTCGGTTTTTTGGTCTTAATACAACCATCAGGGCCGTCGGACTTCTGGCCTTACGGCGCAACCATCACTATTTGCACACTGGACTTCGATACAAGGAATCAGAACACACCTCCCTCTACCCAAGAAGATTGTATTCTGAGAGGCAAAGTGTTGACCAACTTTTTACCAAAAGCTGTCACAATTTGAATCGAAGCCCAATATCCATAAACTCTCTCCAGCGTCAGCCTATCGGCCAACATAGTAGCTCGTGCTTCAGAAAGATCAAATAAGGTTCGGCCCAAACCGGCTTCCTTCGAGGCTGACCCGAATCAGTTTCAACTCCCCCTGATTATTTCCAAGCTTTGATTCGTCGAGCTTGGGAAAATCGCTCTCAATCGACCGAGTCAAAGGCTTCCATCAAAAGCGGATCGACCAAATATATCGGGCTCGCACGGAAATATCCAGCCGAATCATTCATTACTCAGACCAATTCTCAAGGCAACAAAGGTGGTCAAACGCTACCAGCCAAAGTTCTCCTTTTGATACACCTCACCATAAACGCCACATAAGACATGATTTCCGAAGATACTACTTATGAATAGTGGAATTAGTCTTCCAGCCACACCTTTGTCTAAGGGATGAACTCCACGTGTCCAAGCTTTCCCCGAAAGGGCGGGCCACGTCACACCATCCTTAGCTGATTTTCCCATCTATTAATACCCTCTTCCCCAAAGAAGAAAAGAGGGGGCAAGTTTTGAAGGAACTCATGCCATTTTTGGTACTCCAAGCTCTGGAAGGAGAATATTTTCGATTTATTCCTCAAATAGCCAATTCTCACTCCTCTAGAAAACTTCTCATCTCCCACTTTTCTTCAAAAGGAAACAACATTGTACTTTTAATCAAACATAAATCAGTACATATAATGTGGACGTAGGCACCATCTTTGTCGAACCACTATAAAAAATTGTGTGTGTTCTCTGTTTTATTTGCTTTACCGCAATTCACGATTGTTAGTCAGGTGCATTCCACACGATTGGGGATTGACTATCACGAGTGACCAACTTCTGACGTCAACACAAAAAGAACAACCAATCATCTATGACTAACTCTGGCTATCACTGCCAATTCAAAATTATTGTTAATCGTGTGACGACCAACCTTGCCATATGTTAAGGGCTAATGGTAACCCCAGTTCTAGCATAAACTCTATACGCCTTTCAACGATGTGTATGTTTGTCCAACCTTGATAACTAGGCCTTTCAACGATATCTAGGGTACTCGACTAGCACCCTTCTAGTCTTTTAGGTGCCCCCATTGTACCCCTTCTTTGAGCCTGCTAGAACTTACGACAACGATAATCTCTCGACCTTTGTATCTATAGTCATCCAACTCGACGACTTTTCATAGTTCAAGCAACCTTCTCAAGCAACCATTATCCACCAACTCATGACCTTTGAGTTGCCACCTCATTTGTTGTTCTACACCGATCAACGAACACATTCAACAATTTGAATATTCCCACTTAAATTCTCCTCGAAGTCACAACATCACCGAACCAAATAACATCGACATATGGTTTAACATAATTCATAGCGTTACATCCATTTGCTATGCAATCAACCACAACGTTTCAGAGTGCACTACGCCGTGGCACGAGTTCGGGGGTATCGCCCCCGAATTATTTTTTCTTGTTCAAATCTGGGTCATACCTGAAAAAATATTTTTTTAGAAATGACCCTGTGCGACCGACCCATCCTCTTGGAGCCGACCGACCCATTTGAGCCCAACCCGGTAATCCTTTACCAATGCCCGACCAACCCGCCAATACCCGACCCATCCATTTGAAAGCATGTCGACCCCTCTTGAGCGACCGACCCTATCGAGGCTGACCCGACCAACCCATCATTACCGACCGATCCACACGTGACGGCCCATCCCTTTCGTCCTGACCGACCGACCTGAAATCATGACTGACCAACCCGAAGTCATGACCGACCGAACCATTTGCCTACAGACCAGTCCATCAAACCCTGCCTTGTTCTCCAAGTCACTCTACTTTCGACCGATCCAGTCCACTCCAGATCTAATCCATTACTCTTTCCACCCAAAATTCGACCAAAACTCCGCCAATCGACCATATCGACGAAATCTACTCATCCAATCCATCCAACACAACCATAAACATCTTATGAAATCACTAACAACAAAAATATGACAATTTACGCCAAAATTTTGCAAATTTCACCTAAATCATGATATTTGAACATATGAACTAAAATTTTGGATCTAGCTTGCATAAACATATAAATCTATATGAAAATTACCGGTTTTAAATTGCTAAATTAGATCCTATGGCGATTCATATGAAAATAAGCTTACTATGGTATAGATCTAGGAGAAATCGATTTAAAATGATGAAAATATGTGCATACAACTCATATACTTGCCTGAATAAGCGTGAGAGATTCATATCACTCACCAATTCTCCAAAATAACCCAAAAAAACTTAGATCTAGATCCGAACAACGAAGAATTTGATCCAAACTCTTTAATTCGATGATCTCTCCCTTGGAATGATGTAGATCTTCGATTCTCCAATGTAGATCTCAAATTTTAATGGTGGAAAGGTATAGGAAAATGGAGAAATGCAGGATCACAAGCTTCTCCAAATGAGAGAATGGAGAAAGTAAACTATTCTCCATGCCTCCTACCCCCTATTAATAGCCTCCCATCAGCCCACTAACGGGTCTCCCCAAATCAACCTAATATGGCTTACCAAACATGAACAACCAACTGTAAAACCTTAAAACAACGATTCCTCCCAAACCACCGAGACAAAACTTTACTGTGACCACTCTATGAAAAGGGAAACATCATTTCCTTTTCAATGGCACAGGTCTCAACACCTGATTCAATCTGAGTCAAAATTTATCCCATGTACAAGTCTGAGAGGGGAAAAATGGTCATGAACATAATTGGTAAAAAAAATATGGACATGTCTCACATCCCTGTAAGCAACATATCAAAATATAAGAATGATCTAACCCTCAAGGAATAAAATAAAAACATTTTATGATCCTCCGATATGTAAAACGCGAGCTGTTACATTGGATAAAGAATTAAAGATCGATTGAGAAGGTTGGCCTCGAAAGCAAGGACAACTAGTTGTTCCTGATATCTACGAATTGAGTGATGAGGTTCTATGGGAATGTCATCACTCGAAGTTAACGATTCACCCCAGTGGTAATAAGATGTATCACGACATGAAGCGAACTTACTACTGGGAAGGGATGAAAAGAGATATTGGAAAGTTTATTTCCAAATGCATGAACTGTCAGTTGGTGAAAGCTGAACAGAAGAAGCCGAGTGAGTTGCTTCAGCCATTGGAAGTTCCTATGTGGAAGTGGGAGCAAATATCGATGGATTTTATCGATGGACTACCTAGAACCAGGGAAGGAAATGAAGGAATTTGGGTTATCGTGGATCGCTTGACCAGAAGTGCAAGATTTATTCCTATCAAGTCGACTAGGACAACATCGAAGTTGGCTGAGATTTATATAAAATGGATAGTTCGATTCCATGGTATTCTGAAGAGCGTCGTGAGTGATCGGGATCCATTGTTCACGAGCGAATTTTGGAGGAGTTTAAAAGAAGCTTTGGGAACCGACTTGTGTTTAAGTATGGCTTATCATCCCCAAACCGATGGTCAAACCGAGATAGTTAACCGAGTTTTGGAGGATCTCCTAAGGGCTTGCGTGTTAGAATTTGGAGGATCATGCGAAGACCACCTACATCTAGTTGAGTTTGCATATAATAATAGTTACCAGTCGAGCATTGGGATGGCACCATACAAGGCGTTGTGTGGTAGGCCGTGCAATTCTCTAGCATGTTGGTTAGAAACGAGAGAAAAGTTAATGCTTGGGCCAGAAATGATTAGAAACATCGGAGTGTATCGAGATCGTTCGGCAACGGATGAAATCATCCTAAGATCGTTAGAAGAGTTACGCCGATAAGCGTCGAAAAGATTCAGAATTCGACGTTGGCAATATGGTTTTCCTGAAGATTTCTCCTTTGAAGCATGTGGTTAGATTCAGAAATAAAGGAAGTTAGCTCCTAGGTTTGTTGGACCGTTTTCAGTAGTTGAGCAGATTGGAAAGCTCGCATATAGATTGGAGTTACCCGAGAAGATGTCAGGAGTGCATAATGTTTTCCATATGTCTTTTCTTCGGAAGTGCATGCACGATACGAATATACTGGTATCTCTAGAGCAGTACGAAGACCTAGAAGTCGAACTCATAGTTACGAGACCTCGTAAGACGCTTCGTGTAGTGGGAAATGACACGAAACAGCTTAAGAGGAAGACGGTTAAGTTGGTCAAGGTACAATGGAGTGATGATGATGACGATAGTACATGGGAGACGGAAGAGAGTATGAAGACGACCCTTCTAGAACTCTTCGTTGGTACTACCCATTATTATTGTGTCACCTTACATCATTGCAACTTGTATTATTGTGTTTGTTTTAGAATACCGCGTGTTAGGATAAAACTATGGATGCATGGTTTGAGGCTGCTAGTTTGGATGATAGAATTGGCTGCTCATGAGTGATAGGCATGCGGAATCATTTTGGTTGCTTGTGTTTGCTAGGGATTTCAGGGGCAAAATTCCTAAAGGGGTAGGCTGAGGGGGGGGGAGGGTAGCGGAGGAGGGGGAGGAGAATGTAACAACCACCATTTTACATATCGGAGGATCGTAAAATATTTTTATTTTATTCCCTGAGGGTTGGATCATTCTCATATTGTAATATGTTGTTTATGGGAATGTTAGACATGTCCATAAATTTTACCAATTTTGCTAGTGACCATTTTTACCTCTATCAGTCTTGTATAGGGAATAACTTTTGACTGGGACCAGATTAGGTGCTGAGATTGGTTTCATTGGAAAGGGAATGGTGTTAGCAATTCCGTAGAGTGGTCACATTAAAGATTTGGTTCAGCGGTTTGGGAGGAATCGCTATTTTTGTGTTTTACAGTTGGTTGTTCAGGTTTTTAAAGCCATAATGGGCTGATTTAGAGAGGCCCATTTGAGGGCTGGTGGAAGGCTGTAAATAGGGGTTAAGAGGCATGGAGAATAGTTTACTTTCTCCATTCTCTCATTTGGAAGAGCTAGAGGTCCTCCATTACTCCATTTTCTAAACCTTTCCACCATTAGAGCTTAGAAAATCAAAGATCTACATCGTTTGAAGCTAGATCTACACCATTCCAAGAGAGAGATCATCGAATCGAAGAGTTTAGAGCAAATTCTTCGCTGTACGGAATCGAGATTTCATCATTTTGTGTTATTTTGGAGAATTGGTGAGTGATATGCATCTCTCATGCGGATTCATCAAGTATATGAGTTCTATTATCTTAATTTCATCATTTTTAAGTCGAATTCTCCTATATCTACATCATGGTAAGTTTATTTTCATATGAATCTCTATAGGATCTAATTTAGCAACCTAAAGCCGGTAATTCCCATATATTTTCATATGTTTATGCAAGTTAGATCCATAAGTTAGTTCGTGTGTTCATTTATCATGGTTTTGGTGAATTCTACATAAGTATTGATGATAATTGTCATTTTCAAGTTGTTAGTGATTTCATAACATGTTTGTAGTTGAATTGGATGGATTGGTTGAGTTGATTTCGTCAAAATAGTCGTTTGGCGAAGTTTTGGTCAAGTTTGGAGGCGGGTCGGATCTGTACAGGTGATGGATCAGTCAGAGCAGTATGGATCGGTCAGGGTAGCATGAGTCGGCTAGGAGTGGGTTGGTCATGGTTCTGGAAGAGGGATCGGTCGTTGCTTTTGGTGAAGGATTAGGCATAACTTCAAGATGATGGGTCAGTCGGTCATTGATCGGTCGGTCGGTCGTGTGATGGGTCGGCCACAAGTTTAATGATGATGGTTCAGTCCAAAGTGCTGGGTCGGAACATGAAGGGGATGGGTCGATCGGAGCTTGTATGGCATGGGTCGGTCGGAGTTTTCTTTGCATGGATCGGTCGGCACAGAGTGTGATGGATCGGTCGAAGCTGAGTTTGATTGATCGGCCTACTTCTGTTTAGCTATGGATCGGTCGGGCTGGTTATGGATAGATCGGGTGTGTAACTGAAAAAGGTGGAAGGACATTGATCAGTATTTCAGATCCATAATGGATCAGTATGTCCGATCTGTGATGGTTTGACATGTCCGATCCAAAGTGCATCGGCATGAACTAATGTTTATGACAGCGCTTTGAAATGCTATGGTTGATTGCAAAAACGATGTTGTTTGTTTATGTAGTGAATGGATGTAAATGGGTTGTATTGGACTTTATATTGATGTTGTTTGGTTCAGCGATGTTGCTGTATGGTCTTGTACCCTGGGCAGCTCGAACGGGCCTAGGTACGTATCATTGAAAGGAATATGGAGTTTTGCTAGAAATGGGGTTACCATTAGCCCTTTCCATATGGCGGGTTGGCCGTCATACAATTAATGATGGTTTCAAAGCAGGATTGGTGGTGATGGCCAGGGTCTGTCATGAATGATTGGTTGCTTTGTTCGTACCGTCTCACGTAGATTTTCCAACATTGAAGGAGATGTTCCTTGGGTGCTTGCCTGATATTGGTTTAGGGATCTGTGGCTTGTACTTGAGGGATGTTGACTTCGATTAGGATGGTTTACGTGAGATATATATAATCTGGATGCCATGAGTGTTATAGTTTGGTTGTTTCTTATTGCCATGAACGAATTGTTGTTCTAGTTACCGTGGATGTATGGTTGAAATGCCTTATGTAAAGGCTATCACTGTCTGATATGGGGAAGATGGGGTTGAGTTCTTCTCTGGTGTTATGGGTAGATTAGTTGGTTTATCTGCCTATTCTCATAACTTTATTGATGATGTTAGATAGCTATTTTATCGCTCACTATGGCTGTCGTTTGACTCAAGGTTTTATGTTTCCCTCTTTTTACCTTGGGCTGTTTGTAACAACCCAGAATTTGGGGCCAATTTAAATTTTTCATTTTAGAGAGTTTAAAGGTGTTTAAATAGTTGAAATGGATTATTTTAAATAAAAAAATGACTAGAAATTTATTTTGATTGAATTTAATGTGAATATATTTAATTTAATTATAAAAGGATTTAGAAAAGGACGGTAGTTTGAAAAGTCAAACCTGAACTTTGACTGACTACACAGAATGCAGAATAAACAAGATTTTGGTGAAACGAAAAATATTTAAATCTGTTAATGAATATCTTTCTAAAGAATCTGAAAAATCGAAGTTTCATAGCGGAAATCAAATGTTATGGCCAAATGAATTTTCAGAAAGGTCGCTATAGAGAATATATCGCCCTTGAAAATATACATTTTGCATACGACCTCGGAATTCGACGAAACCACTTTTGTTGGATCTGGGATGTCAAATTATTGCTAGATTTCAAATTTCATAATTTTTGAAGTTAATATGTGAGCGTGGCAAAGGAAAATGTGTTTTGGTCAATTATAGTTAAATTGGATCGACCAGAAGATGGCCATTTTTCAAACGATCTCAGAATTCAACGAAATAAATTTTGTTAGGACCGTATCATCATAAGAAAGCCAAAAATAATTTTTCTGAGTTAGTATGTAGCCCCAGTAGATTTATCTGTATGGTAGAATTAAAAATAAAGGACTTAAATTTTAAAACTGAAAAACGGGGGCCAAGACGATCATTTGGGCCTGCGAGACATAGCCAGATGAGTTCGGAATGGGAGTTAATAGGTAAGAACGACAGTCGTTGGGCTGAAATTGGTGAAAGTTACTAAACGGGCCTTTATTGGGTAATTAAGAATTAAATAATAATTATATAAACCTAATATTATATTATAAATAGCGTACCTTCTTCTTCCCCGTCGATGATTTCAGCCGCACAGAACCCATTACACTTCAAATTTTCATTCTTTGATTTCTCCTTCGTTTCTCAACGAAATCCTTCGTCGTAAATCACGTTTCGAAGAGATTTTCGAGCTCTCCGAATACATACCGACCACATCCTGTCCTGTTGCCTGAAATCGCCGCATCATCCACCCAAAGCCGCCACTGTTCGGCCCCCCCCCACCCCCTCCTCGGCGAACCGCACCCCACCCCCTCTGGCCGAAGATCCCCCTCTCCTAGCACTCCAACCTCCAACAAACCATTCTGCAAACCGTGGCCTGTAGCTCTAGAAAATCAAAATCAAAGTTTTGAACGCTTTAGGTATGAAATTTCATTTCAGAATTTGCCACGATTTTAGATATGGCAACTGCAGTTGTTAAAAGTCGGTTTCTAATTTATATATGTACTTCAAATTGAAATCTTTCAGATCGGAAACCACCGTGACTTTGAACACGAGATCTGATCGAGTTCGAACCTTCTTTTCAAATCTAAACAAGGTGAGAATTTATTTTTAATTAAATTTAATTAATTTAATTATTATCCTAGCGTTATGTGAAGTTTGAATGGTAAATATCATGTTTACGATACAAATCTATTTTGTTTTGTCATATTTGATGATGGTTGGTATGTGTTTGTGATGGATAGTTTAGATCCGTATGATTATCACCTCTTATGTAATCATTTGTGTTGATTTGGATTGATCTAAGTTATCAATTCAAAATAATAGGAACATGATTATCACCTCGTATGTAATCACTTGTGTTGATTTGGATTGATCTAATTTATCAATTCAAAATAATAGAAATATGATTGTCACATTCTTATGTTATCGCTTTTGTATGATTTGAATTAATCAAACTTATCGATTCATAATAAAAGAGACATGGTTTGCCATCGTTATGTTAGTGCATTTGCTTTACTTGAATTGATCTAGATTATCAATTCAACATAGAAAATAAAGATTTGTCTTTTTATTTGAATTGATCTAGATTATCAATTCAACATAGTAAATAAAGTTTACATTCTTTTGTATATGATATAAAAAGTAGGATGTAGCGATGTAATAAAATTGACATTTTTATATGATACAAAAAGTAGGATTTTACGACGTAATAAAATTACATTTTCCCATATGTATTAAAGTCAAGAGTTTGCATGTAAATTTAAATACATCTTTATAATGTAAAAATAAAGGCATGTAAAATAAAATTATATCTTTATAATGTAAATAAGAATGAGAATTTGCATGTAGACTAAAATTACATTTTTCTATGTAATTAAAATATGAATTTACACCGTATGATAAAAATTACATTTTTCTATGTAATTAAAATATGAATTTACACCGTATGATGAAAATTACATTTTTCTATGTAATTAAAATATGAATTTACACCGTATAATGAAAATTTCATTTTTCTATGTAATTGAAATATGAATTTACACCGTATGATGAAAATTACATAAAATATGAATTTACACCGTATGATAAAAATTACATTTTTCTATGTAATTAAAATATGAATTTACACCGTATGATAAAAATTACATTTTTCTATGTAATTAAAATATGAATTTACACCATATGATAAAAATTACATTTTTCTATGTAATTAAAATATGAATTTACACCGTATGATAAAAATTACATTTTCTATGTAATCAGAATGGAAGTTTGCATCGTATGATAAAAATTACATTTTATATGTAACACATGATGAGAGTTTGCATTGAAATAAAAATCATATTTTTACAATGTAAATAAGAAGTAGAGTTTGCATTGAAATAAAAATTATATTTTTACAATGTAAATAAGAAGTAGAGTTTGCATTGAAATAAAAATTATATTTTTACAATGTAAATAAGAAGTAGAGTTTGCATTGAAATAAAAATTATATATTTTTTACAATGTAAATAAGAAGTAGAGTTTGCATTGTAATTAAATTTACATTTTTATATGTAAATTTAGAATAGGATTCACACTGCAAATATAGGTTACATTTTTATTATGTAATTAAGATGAGAATGTACATTGAAGTTGAAATTTACATTTTTATATGTAATATAAAGGTAGGATTTTGCAATGTATCAAAATTTACATTTTTACATGTAAATAGAAAATATGAATTTACATAGGAATTAAATTTACATTTTTTTTATGTAAATGAAAAGGATGGAATTCACATTTTTAATGTAAGTAAAGTGTAACGACCCGGATTTTCGGCGACTTTGGTTATCGACATAAGCTCGATGTCGATAACCAAAACATCGAAAAATCCTGGTAATTAATGAAAGAAATTAGAGGGTGAGAATAGATAAGATAGAAAATTAGAATAGAAGAAGAAGAAGAACACAACATCAGAGTAACACGAACCTCACAGCAGAACGAATAACATATAATAGATAACATAACTTGGAAATATAACAGTTATGTATACAATAGCACTTATCAGAGTACAGCACTTACAACACAGCGGAAATAACTATAGCTATATGATCTTGAAGCCTCCTTCTCCACGCTCTTCCAGTATATCTGTAAATTCCTGACTACTTGACTGCCCGTACAAAATTAGGCACCCAAGAGTTTAGGGAAAACAAAACAAATAAACTCTGGGTCAGTCATGGGACTGGTGTGAGTAAAATAGTTTAAACAGGTATATGAACAAGTAAACGATATCTCATAAGACCACGCCGCAGAACGGAACGGGTTTTGAAACACCCCACCTCCGTTAGGGTCACTCTCAAAGGGAATGCCCTAATTTTGGTGGAGGTTTATAAGTATAAGTCACAGATATACAAGACAGATATAAGAACACATATTTTTGAACAGCGGAAAACAACAACTTTTATTTCATTAAAATATGTGTTACACAAACCATGCCATAATCTGTTTTACAATACTTCCAAAAACATAACATGTTCATAACTGTCTTGATTACATTATTTAAAGAAGCATAAAGAAAACATAAATAAACTGCATAAGTCCCATAATTGCTGTCCAAAGCCATAGTCCAAAACGAAAAAGATCCAAGCAATACATTCTTTCTCTTCAAGCTGGATGTGAAAGCTGGTCAAGCTACGGTGTTCCCTCCCTGTGGACCTGGGACGGGGGGGGGGACGAAAGAAAAGAAGGCGAAAGAAAAGTAGAGTCAGACATAAAGCCTGAGTAAGTCTAGGACTATTCAGTCTATGAATAAAGAACTGGGTATGATAAGTATAAACTGGAAATGGGAAAGCACCATAAACTTAGTTAAGTTGTCTAGGGTCGAATATACTATCGGACCCCGTATTAATCTCTGTACCCATATAAACTAGTTCCCAACAGGCACCCCATAATCAGGGTGAAGTGCTCCATTTTATGATGATCGGCTCCTACTCGCATAGTTACATGTGTCTTACGGCCCCCGATGTTGTAGTTACCTATGCTGGTCCCACCATGGGGTGTATCAAGTCCCATGGTGGCGGCCCGACACAATCCTAAAATGCACAGGTATGCTACTGATGCCCAGTGCCTTATTTTTCTGCGCCGGAGTGTGTGCACGCCCGCACCCCGTTAGAACCTACACTGTTGCACCACCGCCGTCGATTTGACCGCTTACAATCAGCCCAGTAATCGTGCCCCACCCTGCTTAGTTCAGGGTATCCTGATACACCTTGTAGGGTTACTGCTGAAAAGGGTCCCCCGCTACTAGGTTTTCTATTTCTAGCCAACATGCTAAGTTGGTTAAGTGTTTTATAAACCTAACCCCCAATCAGTCTGTTTAGTTTAGCATGTTCCATTTTGATTAAGTATTAATATAATTTACTTAATCCTATCAATCCTGACTCAGCCTTAATTGTCTTATTAAAGCCTCGACCTCTCACATTAGACAGGTATTGTTGTGGCTGCCTGTTGTCGGTTGGGTCCGGGCAGTCTTACTCCACAACTTAGTCTAACCTCGGGTCCTTATTGGGCTCCGTGTTTAACCACCTACATTGGATAGGTATTGTTGTGACTACTGGACAGCCGGGCGGTTCCGGGCAGGTTTACATCACAACTCAATCCAACCTCGGGTTAAACACATCGTATTTTCTACATTTACATATTTTGTCTCTTTTCTTTTTATATGTAAATATTTGCGGCCCATTATTCAAATTCATCTTTATTGGTTAAATTTCATTTATGCCACTTAATTGTTTTTCAAGATTTTTGGCATGCGTCGAACATGCCAACACATATGTTCTATATTTTAGCCCAAACGTCATTACCCCCGTTTTACACGTTCGCTCCCATGTAAGGTGTGTTGGGTTTAATACTTAAACCCAATTTAGCCAAATGAAAAGGGGAGGCTTATAACATGGTGTTTATAAGGTAACATGAAAGAGGGGAGTGTGAACGCATGAACTTGCAACGAACGATTCAATTAACATAAAGTAGGCACATGTGAACTTGCAATGGTAACATCATATAATCATGGCATAACATGAATCATTTTATCCATATAATCATATCATAAACAATACTCAAACATGAATCATTCTATTCATATAATTATGGCATAGAAAATACTTAAACATGAATCATTATATTCATATGATTATGGCATAAACAATACTTAAACATGAATCATTCTATTCATATGGTTAATGCATAGACAATAC
Source organism: Allium sativum (assembly GCA_030737875.1). Classification (NCBI taxonomy): domain Eukaryota; kingdom Viridiplantae; phylum Streptophyta; class Magnoliopsida; order Asparagales; family Amaryllidaceae; genus Allium; species Allium sativum. The sequence continues at coordinate 400,277,956 of CM060922.1, read as the reverse complement.
TTAAACATGAATCATTCTATTCATATGATTATGGCATAAACAATACTTAAACATGAATCATTTATTCATATGATTATGGCATAAACAATACTTAAACATGAATCATTCTATTCATATGATTATGGCATAAACAATACTTAAACATGAATCATTCTATTCATATGATTATGGCATAAACAATACTTAAACATGAATCATTCTATTCATAAGATTATGGCATAAACAATACTTAAAAATGAATCATTCTACTCATATGATTATGGCATAAACAATACTTAAACATGAATCATTCTATTCATATGATTATGGCATAAACAATACTTAAACATGAATCATTCTATTCATATGATTATGGCATAAACAATACTTAAACATGAATCATTCTATTCATATGATTATGGCATAAACAATACTTAAACATGAATCATTCTATTCATATGATTATGGCATAAACAATACTTATACATGAATCGATCTATTCATATAATCATGGCATAAATAATACATGAATCATTGTAAACTTGCAATTGGGATGTAAATCTAACTTAATTGTGTCACATATATCACCATATGGTTTTGATAACAACTTAGGCCTAAAACATAATTCAACTAGGCATAACACCAAACATAGTTTGGTCATGTTCATAAAGGTGCTTACTTTTGTTTCTAACACAAAAGTATGATTTGCCAATTTCAACATAGATTCATATAAATCATAGTACTTAATCGATTCAATTACACAGTAAAAGTTATCATAAAAGTATGTACATCACATTAGCATAATAATGAATCATATACTTGCATGAATCCCAATTAAGATTCCACAACATGTGGTTGTCAACATAAATCATATACTTGTATGAATCCAATCGTACACCATAGCATTGCCAAATCGTTTAGAATCAAAATAACATACAAATATAGATTATTATCGCCAAACTTCCAACGTAAATCACGTACTTGCAAATATCCAATCGTATACCATAATATTCCCAAATCGTTTAGAATCAAAATAACATACAAATATATATTATTATCGCCACAATTCCATTTCTTACTTTACACAAATCAACACAATTATTTAATTCACATCGGAATAGCACTCTACTTACAACGTATGATGAATCTTCAATTCAGGAATCTGAATTCTGAATTTGGAGATGCTATCCTTTGTTGTAGGTGTTGCTTTGATTTGATTAACATTGCCTTAAGCTTTTGATTTATCTCTTAATTGTCTCTCTATTTCTGACGGCTATCCTCAGTCCCTCCTCAGCAGCATGACGGTCTCATCTCCATTTTAGTTTGTGTGAATTAGGGTTAGTCTTAGGTCCTTTTTATAGAGTTTGTGAGTTGATTTAGACCGTCGATGGAGCTTGGTTCAATAATAGCCGTTCGTTTGAAGGGGAGACCAACCAGGAGCTGACACCTAGCCCTAGTGACAAGGCAAGGCTCAGAAATTCGACCAGACCCTGGTCAGGCCAGCCAAGACCTGACCAGCAGGTCATTCTGACCTGGGCGCACCTGGCAGGTGCGCCAGGCTAAAAATGTACTGGCGCACTTCCCAAGTGCGCCAGTTCATTTTTGTTCTGGCGCACTTCCCAAGTGCGCCAGTGCATTCTGACCCGTTTTCTGGTTTTTCGCCCAACTTCGTTCGTCCATATCTTCTTCATACAATACCGTTTTACGCAAACTCGGACTCTATCTCAAGCAGAATTCCGAGACGAACGCAATGGCGTATCCCGTTTCCCTTAATTCTTTGATTTGAAATTAGTTATACTTTAATTTGTGAATTTCACCATTATAGAATACACGGGGTGTTACATTCTCCCCCACTTAAAAGGATTTCGTCCCCAAAATCTTCAAGTTCAGGAAGAATGTACATCCTAACATCCAAACATCCATCTACTCATCCATCAAACACGAGCATCCATTGTCCTTAAAAGACTTCTAATGCTTTATGATCATATGCGAAGTGTGTGTGTACATGTACTTATCTAATGCAAAATCAGGCGATCCACTGATTTAGTTGACCTCCTTAATGTAAATTATGTAAGTGCCATGAATCCATTATGTATGCAAATTCTCCTATTCATGATTCTACATGAGTGCACAATCATTCATATAAATGCAACATCCATATGACAACACATTAAACTTCAACCATATACGAATATAAATACATATATGCATATGCAGTACGAAGTGACTGAGCCGATCTAAAACCTAGATTGTGTGTGTATATGCAACCACGAGCAACCACTAGCAATCACTTGCAACCACTTGCAACCATCAATCATAACATGTCTCAAACACATGTTTACACCCAATTGTTCCTATCTAAAGGTATAGTCGAATGATAGAAGCAAGTAAAAACTTTGTGCCCATTAGGCAATGTCAAAACTGGAAATCTATGCCATATATATATTGATTAGGAGAAGAACTCTCTAAGCATCAGCCCCGAAGACCGAAATCAACATCAGACTGACACCCAAAGAATTACTCAACCCAACCACTATATATGATTCTAGGAAACTAAGCATGATGGACTCCTTTTAGGTCACAAGGGAGTCCCTTCCTAAGACCAACCCGTATCCTATAAAACCAAAAAGTTTAGTCAAACCAAAGAACACCCTCAAGCCCCAACATGTGTTACTAACAGATGAGTCATACTCCCTATGGGGTTTGCAACAGCAATTGGATTGAGAATGGGACCAAGAGGATATACACAAAAGTTAGCATGCAAGTAAGCTCTACAGGAAGAGAGGGATCAAGGATATACTCTTAAGAAGAGATATGATGCACGAATCTAGTCTTCAATCTTCTAAGTCGCATTTCCTTGAGCTTAACTCCATTATGCTTTGTCCGTCTTTAACTTCACAATTTCGTAGCTTCTTAATTCTTGTTTCCAAAATATGAGTTGGAACCTATTTCACTGTTGCCTCTCGTTCCTCTTTCACTTACTCTACTTCTAGTATACTCGGCTCAAACATAACGGCATACTCATGGTTTCATGCTAGCTCTCCAAAATTCACTAGTGAATCTTAGATCTCGTCCACTTACTATCAGGTATTCCACGTAGAAGAACTATCTCTTGGAAATAAATGCCAACCATGTTGCCAAATGTACTTACTAAGGTGATTCTCCACAACTCATGCATAAGCGAAATGAACCTTCTGCCTTAGTGGCGAACACTACTCGATCGGATTACAAATTACCAATAAATGTGTCAAGAGATTCTAGGAAACAAATCATGATAGAACCCTAAAGGTTACATGCGACTTCGAGGGTATTACCGAGGCAAGTCAAGAGTCGAACTACCCTCTTTTCGAAACCGATATGGTCACCCTTACTGGATAACCACTCCATCGCTAGAATCAACCAATAGCCCAAAACAAAGGCACTACATTTAAACTCTACGCTTAGAATAGAAATTTTCAATCCCACACAGATCATAGACAAATGAGCTGGCTCCCCAATTGGGTTTGAAACAATTAAGGGGTCCTCTACCATACTAGTTTTTAGGTGCAGAGATTCTACTAAAGCAGACGAGATAAAGGAGTGTGATGCGCCAGAATCAAATAAAGTGTGAACGGGGTGATCATAAAGATAAACTACACTTTCTACAGAAGTATTTATACCTCGCTGTTGCAGAGGTGGCGCCTCTAGCACATGAACCTGCGCCCCTGTGGTGGATCCAGCCCTCTGCCCCTGTCCTCGTTTCTTTGGGCAGTCCTTAGCCATGTGGCCTGTCTCACCGCAAGAAAAGCACCCACCATTCATCTTGGCCTTCTTTTTCCGGCAATCTTTCACTAAGTGCCCCACTTTGCCACAGAATTTACACTTCCTCTTCTCTTGGGACTTGTTGTCTTTCCCGCCCTTCTTAAAGTCTGTCTTCTCAGGGCAGTCTTTGCTGATGTGTCTAGTCTTCCCACAATGAAAACATTCTCCTTGCTTTCTTTTCCTCTTTCTTCAATCCTTGGCTATGTGCCCTTCCGTACCACAAAAATTGCATTTCCTTTTTTCTCGTTTCTTGTTATTACTGTTACGATTCTTTCTTGTTTGACTATTATTCGTCTTCCTACTCTGGGACTCTTCCGCTTGTTGGTTCACATGGAGGAGGAGGAGTGAAAGCGTCAGCAGCTGGGGAGTAGGGTCTCCAGACATGCTGAAACAGAAAGGATAGATTCAAAACGAAGGATAGAAGACAATACCTATGGCTTTGGGGGACTTTGTTTTTTTTTAAAAATAAAATAAAATAATATTTTATCTTTTAAAAATGCTTCTTTAAATTTCCTTTTTGAAAATAAATTTTCAAAACTTTTTATCTTATCTGGTAAACCTATGCTCTGATACCAAGTGAAACACCCCACCTCCGTTAGGGTCACTCTCAAAGGGAATGCCCTAATTTTGGTGGAGGTTTATAAGTATAAGTCACAGATATACAAGACAGATATAAGAACACATATTTTTGAACAGCGGAAAACAACAACTTTTATTTCATTAAAATACGTGTTACACAAACCATGCCATAATCTGTTTTACAATACTTCCAAAAACATAACATCTTCATAACTGTCTTGATTACATTATTTAAAGAAGCATAAAGAAAACATAAATAAACTGCATAAGTCCCATAATTGCTGTCCAAAGCCATAGTCCAAAACGAAAAAGATCCAAGCAATACATTCTTTCTCTTCGAGCTGGATGTGAAAGCTGGTCAAGCTGCGGTGTTCCCTCCCTGTGGACCTGGGGGGGGGGGAAACGAAAGAAAAGAAGGCGAAAGAAAAGTAGAGTTAGACATAAAGCCAGAGTAAGTCTAGGACTATTCAGTCTATGAATAAAGAACTATGTATGATAAGTATAAACTGGAAATGGGAAAGCACCATAAACTTAGTTAAGTTGTCTAGGGTCGAATATACTATCGGACCCCGTATTAATCTCTGTACCCATATAAACTAGTTCCCAACAGGCACCCCATAATCAGGGTGAAGTGCTCCATTTTATGATGATCGGCTCCTACTCGCATAGTTACATGTGTCTTACGGCCCCCGATGTTGTAGTTACCTATGCTGGTCCCACCATGGGGTGTATCAAGTCCCATGGTGGCGGCCCGACACAATCCTAGAATGCACAGGTATGCTACTGGTGCCCAGTGCCTTATTTTTCTGCGCCGGAGTGTGTGCACGCCCGCACCCCGTTAGAACCTACACTGTTGCACCACCGCCGTCGATTTGACCACTTACAATCAGCCAAGTAATCGTGCCCTACCCTGCCTAGTTCAGGGTATCCTGATACACCTTGTAGGGTTACTGCTGAAAAGGGTCCCCCGCTACTAGGTTTTCTATTTCTAGCCAACATGCTAAGTTGGTTAAGTGTTTTATAAACCTAACCCCCAATCAGTCTGTTTAGTTTAGCATGTTCCATTTTGATTAAGTATTAATATAATTTACTTAATCCTATCAATCCTGACTCAACCTTAATTGTCTTATTAAAGCCTCGACCTCTCACATTAGACAGGTATTGTTGTGGCTGCCTGTTGCCGGTTGGGTCTGGGCAGTCTTACGCCACAACTCAGTCTAACCTCGGGTCCTTATTGGGCTCCGTGTTTAACCACCCACATTGGATAGGTATTGTTGTGACTACTGGACAGCCGGGCGGTTCCGGGCAGGTTTACATCACAACTCAATCCAACCTCGGGTTAAACACATCGTATTTTCTACATTTACATATTTTGTCTCTTTTCTTTTTATATGTAAATATTTGCGGCCCATTATTCAAATTCATCTTTATTGGTTAAATTTCATTTATGCCACTTAATTGTTTTTCAAGATTTTTGGCATGCGTCGAACATGCCAACACATATGTTCTATATATTAGCCCAAACGTCATTACCCCCGTTTTACACGTTCGCTCCCATGTAAGGTGTGTTGGGTTTAATACTTAAACCCAATTTAGCCAAATGAAAAGGGGAGGCTTATAACATGGTGTTTATAAGGTAACATGAAAGAGGGGAGTGTGAACGCATGAACTTGCAACGAACGATTCAATTAACATAAAGTAGGCACATGTGAACTTGCAATGGTAACATCATATAATCATGGCATAACATGAATCATTTTATCCATATAATCATAGCATAAACAATACTTAAACATGAATCATTCTATTCATATAATTATGGCATAGAAAATACTTAAACATGAATCATTCTATTCATATGATTATGGCATAAACAATACTTAAACATGAATCATTCTATTCATATGGTTAATGCATAGACAATACTTAAACATGAATCATTCTATTCATATGATTATGGCATAAACAATACTTAAACATGAATCATTTATTCATATGATTATGGCATAAACAATACTTAAACATGAATCATTCTATTCATATGATTATGGCATAAACAATACTTAAACATGAATCATTCTATTCATATGATTATGGCATAAACAATACTTAAACATGAATCATTCTATTCATATGATTATGGCATAAACAATACTTAAACATGAATCATTCTATTCATATGATTATGGCATAAACAATACTTAAACATGAATCATTCTATTCATATGATTATGGCATAAACAATACTTAAACATGAATCATTCTATTCATATGATTATGGCATAAACAATACTTAAACATGAATCATTCTATTCATATGATTATGGCATAAACAATACTTAAACATGAATCATTCTATTCATATGATTATGGCATAAAAAAATACTTAATCATGAATCATTCTATTCATATGATTATGGCATAAACAATACTTAAACATGAATCGATCTATTCATATAATCATGGCATAAATAATACATGAATCATTGTAAACTTGCAATTGGGATGTAAATCTAACTTAATTGTGTCACATTTATCACCATATGGTTTTGATAACAACTTAGGCCTAAAACATAATTCAACTAGGCATAACACCAAACATAGTTTGGTCATGTTCATAAAGGTGCTTACTTTTGTTTCTAACACAAAAGTATGATTTGCCAATTTCAACATAGATTCATATAAATCATAGTACTTAATCGATTCAATTACACTGTAAAAGTTATCATAAAAGTATGTACATCACATTAGCATAATAATGAATCATATACTTGCATGAATCCCAATTAAAATTCCACAACATGTGGTTATCAACATAAATCATATACTTGTATGAATCCAATCGTACACCATAGCATTGCCAAATCGTTTAGAATCAAAATAACATACAAATATAGATTATTATCGCCAAACTTCCAACGTAAATCACGTACTTGCAAATATCCAATCGTATACCATTATATTCCCAAATCGTTTAGAATCAAAATAACATACAAATATATATTATTATCGCCACAATTCCATTTCTTACTTTACACAAATCAACACAATTATTTAATTCACATCGGAATAGCACTCTACTTACAACGTATGATGAATCTTCAATTCAGGAATCTGAATTCTGAATTTGGAGATGCTATCCTTTGTTGTAGGCGTTGCTTTGATTTGATTAACGTTTCCTTAAGCTTTTGATTTATCTCCTAATTGTCTCTCTATTTCTGACGGCTATCCTCAGTCCCTCCTCAGCAGCATGACGGTCTCATCTCCATTTTAGTTTGTGTGAATTAGGGTTAGTCTTAGGTCCTTTTTATAGAGTTTGTGAGTTGATTTAGACCGTCGATGGAGCTTGGTTCAATAATAGCCGTTCGTTTGAAGGGGAGACCAACCAGGAGCTGACACCTAGCCCTAGTGACAAGGCAAGGCTCAGAAATTCGACCAGACCCTGGTCAGGCCAGCCAAGACCTGACCAGCAGGTCATTCTGACCTGGGCGCACCTGGCAGGTGCGCCAGGCTAAAAATGTACTGGTGCACTTCCCAAGTGCGCCAGTGCATTCTGACCCGTTTTCTGTTTTTTCGCCCAACTTCGTTCGTCCATATCTTCTTCATACGATACCCGTTTTATGCAAACTCGGACTCTATCTCAAGCAGAATTCCGAGACGAACGCAATGGCGTATCCCGTTTCCCTTAATTCTTTGATTTGAAATTAGTTATACTTTAATTTGTGAGTTTCACCGTTATAGAATACACGGGGTGTTACAGGTTTTTCCCTTATGAGAATCCAAATATCTTTATATCAAAAACCTTTTGATATTATAATAATGTCTATGTACAAATAGATATCAACTAGCAGAAACGCTTTCATCTCACGTTCTACATATATAGTATACAATCAAAATCGCAAGCACGTATTGGATAATGGATTTCCAACTATGACAAGGTATGGAACCACCTTCCGATCAGTGTACTCTAGGAACGATACACTGGAGTTCAACAAGAACATCTTGCAACTCAGCCACACATGACCGACCACTCATTTCGCTTGAGTGTATCGAATGTACGTCACCAACGGTTGGGATCAGCAACCGTTCCCGTATATATATGGGACAGCATTGATAGATTTAAGAAACAAATGAATATTCTCTAGATAGGTGATTATACACCCTACTTCGGTGCGACCGACTTAGCCATGCTGCCTGCCCGATTTTTGTCATTTACCGGTTGATGAGGCTAGAAGCTACGCTTTATCATCACAACAGATTCACTTCGAATGCCACATTGTCAGATCCATCGAAAATCACTAATTGATGTCTACAAGAATACATTACGTGTTAGCTAAAAGAAGTTTCCTTCTCCGCTTCCACTCTTGGTACGGTTGAAGGAATCAAGGTACGTGACCTTTCTGGAAATACTCTGTCAGACATTCATTCATACAAGTCATCCTCATTCACTTAGAATGTCACATCGTCATACCCACCAAATCACAAATTGACTTATCCAAAAATAACACGGGTATACAGCTAAGAGAAACGAATTCCTCCGCCACCAAACGTGAATACGTTTGAACAGATCAACTTACGCGATCCATTAGATATACTCTGTCAGACCTTCGTCCATACAAGTTGTCCCGGGACTGGACAAACCGAAGGCACTATTCAGTATATCCATCTTAGTCACTGTTATCTAAGACTTATACAACAGCCCTTGCATTTTACTCCGTCTTCAATTATCTTTGGCATATATGATTCGCAACGTTTATGCCAATACAGAGTGGTTCTTCGGATAATAATCCAACCGGTCTCTCCATATTAACAACGTTAAAATGGTCAAAAACTTCGATAGTCTGTGAGTTAACTATCGAAGAAAAACAAGTGTGCAAACAACGATATTATTTCCAGATGGAAATTATATCGAACAAACATCATTTAACATTAATCTCTTTAGTTCATTTATTTACATATCTCCTGTTTCCCTATATTCTAAATTCTTATTTTCTTTTATCAGAAAACATTTCTGATTCTCGTTTGGAAAACATTTCCAAAACTCCTTTACGATCAAACCTTACCATTTCTTAGTTAAGAAGGAAGTCACTCAAGTTGGGGTATAATTACCTCTCAGACCTTAACTGAACAACGTTATAACTTCGAAATGGTCAAAGTTTATCTTTTAATCTTTAACAACTTCTTTACGCCTTTCTCGGATCCAATTTTACTAATCCACTTCTATATTTAAAACATTGGTTATAACGATAACGTTATAATCCCTCCTTTCGAATTATCTAACTTTAATTATAACTTCTATTCTTATTAGTGAATAATTAACCTAACACTTATTTATTTATAAATAAATAAATCTCTATTTAAACACTGGAAATATAAGTACTTTCCCGAATTCGATATAATCGAATTCGCCGATTAACTCTCTTCGAGAAATCTCTATTTGATTAACTCTTCTTCGAATAACCTATACTTGATTAACTTCTTCCTTTCGAATATACTATATTTGATTACTCCTTCTCGAATAAACGATATTCGATAATCTCTCTTCGAATAACTAATATTCGGTAACTCCTCCTTTTCAAATATCTCCTATTTGAAAATCTCACTTTCGAATAAACTATATTCGATAATCTCTTTTCGAATAACTCTTATTCGATAAATCTCACTTCGATCAACTAATATTCTATAACTCACTTCGATTAACTAATAATCGATAACTCCTTCGAATAAACTACATTCGAAAATCTCCTCTTGAATAAACGATATTCGATAATCTTCCCTTTCGATTTAACAAATCTATAACTCCTTTTCGAATAACTAAATTCGATAACTCCTTTCGATTTAACTAATCGATAACTCCCTTTGATGAAACTAACATCGATACTTCTTTCGATGAAATTAACATCGATACTCCTTTCGATGAAACTAACATCGATAACTCCTTTCGATGAAACTAACATCGATAACTCTAACTTGACGAACTTAACTCGATTAACTTGACTAACTTAACTCGATTAACTTGACTAACTTAACTCGATTATATTAACTCGATTTTCTTAACTCGATTTTCTTAACTCGATTTTCTTAACTGAATCACTTAACCCAATCATCTTGACTTGATAACTTAACTTGCTAACTTAACTCATATCGAATAACTAATATTCGATTTGACTCCATTCGCTTGACTCTAGATCGCAGCGATCACAATGGTTATGCCTGATTCCCTTAGGAAACATCCGACCGCCTTAGGCTATTTACAGCCCTGCGAATTACGCTCGCAGTCGTACGAGATAACAACTCATTTGGATTAACCTTAACTGATTAACTCTAACTGATTAACTCTATTTGAATAACTCGACTCGACTAACCCCTTTCGAATAACATATTCGATTAACTAACTTCGAATACCATATTCGATTAACTAACTTCGAATACCATATTCGATTAACTAACTTCGAATACCATATTCGATTAACTAACTTCGAATACCATATTCGATTAACTAACTTCGAATACCATATTCGATTAACTAACTTCGAATACCATATTCGTTTTACTAACTTTCGAATAACATATTCGATTTACTCCCTTCGAATACCATATTCGGTTAACTAACTTCGAATACCATATTCGATTAACTAACTTCGAATACCATATTCGTTTAACTAACTTCGAATACCATATTCATTTTACTAACTTTCGAATAACATATTCGATTTACTCCCTTCGAATACCATATTCGATTAACTCCTTTCGAATGTCTATATTCGATTAAATTTATTCACTTTATAAAGATTTCCTTTTTAACAACGTTTTATTCATTTGAAAAGATTTACTTTTAAATAACGGTTCTACACTTTAAAAATGATTTCCTTTTTATAATGTTCCCTTTCCAATTCTATTTGTAAATGGTTTACAAATATTCCCTTTTCAAATTTATTCTTGAAATATTCTAACTCCTTAAATTCCCGGGAAAATTCGCCATAACCTCCTTTGTATCGGGAGCATCGGGAAAATCCCCAAACTCGCCACACAGGCCTTTCCATTCAAAAAGAAATGTTTTGAATTTATTTTCTTTTCAAATATCTCCTATTTATAAATATTCCAAATTATAAACATTTCTTATTTATAAATATTCCACTTTATAAATATCTCTTATTTATAAATATTCCATTTTATAAATATTCTATTTTCAATATCACTTTGAAAATTCCCTTATCAACATTTTGGCATGTTATGGTATTTAATCATATCAAATCACGATGTTCAATGTCGTCCAAGTACATATAATTGCCCACGGATTTTATATCACATCATATAACAATATATGAAAACCAGTAAAATAACTGTTGAGGAATCCAGTCGGATTCCTCCAACCTGTTTCCCTGCATCACAGATGTTAGACAATAGAATAACATCGATTTCACTTCATTGTTAAATATTATGATAAACAGAATCGACATATAGATATTTAACAATTTATATATATATACATATATATATATACAATATTTCTACTAACTGACTAGCAGTTCAATCAATCAACTAACACACATCAATCAGACAATTTTAACAGTTCAAAAAAATACAACATGAAAATATAAACTGTTCAGAGTTGGTGAGTTTTACTCACATTTGCGCGTTATCCGTTAAATAACGGTTTGCGTTATTTGATTCAGTCTGACAATTTATTTCGCCATAAATTGTAACTGTCTCCGATCCACTCCCGGTCAGTCTCATTGTGTTGCTCCCGTCCATACGATCTTAACGCAACTTACGGTTCATGAATCCGACCATTCAAAGCCAGCCCATTTCCCTTAAGCATATAACCAGACCCGTTTTTGATGCTTCTCCTCCAAACACAATTTGCCGTGCCTTCCTCTCCAGTAACCCATTTCCATTGCCACGACTTCAGCCACCAACCGCTCCACCATCTTTCCACCGAATCAACCGAGACAACCACCACTCTTCTCCTCTTTCCGACCTCTCTCTCCTCATCCCCTTATTGCACCGCCCGTCGTTTTCATCCAGTTTTCGTCCTCGACATTAAAACCCATGCCTTCAACAAAATGCCGAACCCTTTGAGTGCCAAATCGAACCAAAAACCCAGGGAATACTCGGAATTTCATCACGAATTCGATTACCATACTGCTTTTGCATCTCGATTACTTAATTTCCAGGATACCCCAACCCTAATTCTGCTGCTTATTTTCTAGTTCCTGTATATTGCGTCGAGCAATACAAAACTGGTACTGGGTGAAGGAAACTTCAAAGGGAAACTCAAACATATACTCTTCGGGATTTTAGGATTTTATTTCGAATTTCTTTTGATTTTCCTACTGCGTTTTTCCCTTTCGCGAAGAATGGGATTTTTGCCTGCGTTTATATTGTTGAGGGTTGGTAAGGTTTATGGCTGGGATGAATGCTGCGTGGGTTGTCTAGGTCCATATATCACTTTTTGATATTTGTTTATATATTTATTTGTTTATGCATTCTAAAAATTCCTGTAGTCACACGTGATACCCAAAAATTACCAAACTGGATATGTAGCTAGAACTCGACATTTCGGTCCCAACGAAACTGGTTTCGTCGAATTCCGACTCCGTATGCTCACACAGTGTATTTTTAACCGTCGAAATACTGACTGTTTTGCACTCTAAAAATCCCTACGGTCACACACTAACTCTAAAAATCACGGAACTTGACATCTAACAATAATTTGACATTGCGGATCCAACAAAACTGGTTTCGTCGAATTCCGACTTCGTTTGCAAAACCGGCTATTTTTAAAGCTCTGGATGACCTATTTAAATATACAAATATATTTACAAATATATTTAAATATACAAATATATTTAAATATAATTAAATTAAATATAAATCAATTTATATTATCGTATATCTTCACATATGATATCGTCCAGCTCCAGAATATCATATCAGAATTTACAGCTTGATATTTCAGATTCAGATTATCTCGATATTCAGTTTATATTGAAAAATCTCTTTTATAACGTATATAAAGCGTTGCAAAATATAAAGGAATTCTACAATGACTTTTCTGAAATTTGATTTGGACGTACATCAAAATCTACACGACGAAATCCCGATTTTTCTCTTCCACTAGAAAGATATACTCCACCAGCTCCACGCGTTTCTTGTTTCACAGAAATCCGGCTTAAAACGAATCCTGTATATTCAGTTGAAGTTCAAATCGCCAAATAGCGAACTGCAGCGCCATTTCAAGCTCGATTTTAATTATAATAAAATTATACGTTCAAACTGACGTCGATTGAATATATTCGTCAATATAATTCAACTCTAAGCTGAATTGAATACTAGGGGATGACCCCGTCCACAGACTATTGTGATATCCAATATTTTTGACTATTTCTTAATTAAATATATTATTTAATTATTTAATTTAATTAAATATTCCACTTATTTAATTAAACGACGATTTAATTCCCAATATCACTATTTATATAATTAAATAAATTAATTATAATACCCTTGACAGTGCGGGTCATTACATAAAGAATGAATTTAGGATGCGGTAATATTATCTTCATTTTCAAATGAATTAAAATTTAGTAAGGATCGGTAGTTGTTTAGAGCGTTGTTTAAATCAAACGACGTTATCATGATTAACGATTATATATATAAATATAATTAAAATTAAACGAATGGAGCGCGGTTGTTCGCGTTTTGAAATCGTACCTTTAAACGACTATAAAAGAAGATCCGACCGTCGGATTTTCGTGAAACTGAAACCGTTGGGACCGTCTTGGAAAAATCTTTCCAAAGATATATATTACGTTAAAATCCAACGGTTAGATTCTGAGGAGTGTAAAAATCAAAATTGGTTGAATGCAGCGCCATAGTCGCCCATTGACTTAAGGCGTCGTAATATAAAATTTAATTATTTAAAATAATTAAAATAGGAAGTAATCATTATAAAATGATATCAGCAAGTACGAAGGATTTTAAACATATATATATATACGAGGGTTATTTGGAAAGTCCGAGTTCTCTCATTCCAAATAATCAAACGACGTTAATTGAAGTATGAAGATGGCGTATGAAGACCGTAAATCTTCACTCGAATGGACAACGATCGAGGCCTTGGTTTGACTTGCTCCCAATTCAAGGGTCATGGTCATTGCCCAAATGTACGTGTTGATTTCACGGGTTTGGTTTTCGCTCAGACCCAGAGCATAAGCTAATAAATGGATTGTGTGTCTGACATCATACTCCATCAAATATCATGTTATCAATCTTCTGTCGAATGTATGGATGTTTGGTGGCAGAGAATTTATTCTCTTGCTTAACACCCTTTCATATATTTCGGCAAAGGATTGGTAGTGCGATATGGAGTGACGATGTGGCATGCTAAGATGCATATGATCAAGGCTTTGTTGGAAAGCAGGCCTTGTGGGATGATCAAAGCATAGCCTGTTTAGGCATAGCTTTGTGTATAGCGTGACTTCGCGAGCCTCACACACCGGCGGAGTCTAAAATGGGAGAAGGGAACGCAGGGAGAGCAGCACGTTTCTTTCTAGCTAGAAGTGGTGATTGGGCTTTAACACGGCCTGACATTTTACTTATGTGGATGATGGAATGAGGCGCCTCGGATAGGTCCTATAAGACCGGAAACGTGTGTTCAGGAATAACTAATCCGCAACTCGTATGGTGGACCGGCCCTGTAGCTTTCCAAGGGTTCACTGCGGGGGATCCTGAGGCATTAGCTAGAGTGTCTCGAATCGGTAAGGAGCTCCTCCCTAGCCTTGGCTCATGATGGAAACCAAAATCCAAATACGACCCTACGAATTTGATTGTATTACTAGTATGGAGGCATAGTAGTATGGGATACTATTCTTCCTAGGATTTATACATTTACTTTGAAATGTTTTTCTTACATACTCTAATGATAATACTAGATTCGTATTTACCGTATTTAGCATGTTTAATCATCATAAGGTAAACCCCTATCCTCTGGTTTGCGTTGCATTGTGTGATGGGACTTGGGTCTTATGGTGATTCCATTTTTTCAAAAGCATTGCGTCATTTTACGATTTATTTACTGTTGTTATGACCCTTTAAATTATGCACGACAATCCATTGGAGTAAACCCATTCCGCGATAGCGGCGTGGTCCTTGGATTTGCCTTATTACTAGTAGTTAAATTAGTTAAGAATTCTCACACCAGTCCCACGACTGACCCGTTGTTTGTTTCCACCTTTTTGCAAACTCGGGTGCCTTCCTTTCTACACGGGTAGCCAAGTAAACAGGTTCATTCTTTGCTTGGAGTCTTTTCTTTGGAGCTGGTTATTATCTTTCTTGGATTTGCTTTCGTGGAGAGGTGATGACTTGGAGCTTGAAGACATCTATCATTTGCTACTATTGCACTTTTCTCTCTTTAATTTCAAACATCAAACTTATTTCATTTCACGTTGCTTTATGTTGGAGTTGGAACTTATTTCATTTTCTGCAAACTTGATGTAATAATTTAGAATTTTTTGACTGTGGACTTTCTGTGGTTGATGACATTATATTTCTGCTGCAATGATGTTGTTACTCTCTGAATTTCCTATGCTATGTTGTATCTATGATCTGTATTATTGTATTTATGTTATATTCCAAATGATTATTCCTTACTTTCATTCCGTCGAAGTTTGGGGTCATCACAGTTGGTATCGGAGCTTTGGTTAAACATAGCTTTGGAATATAACATATTGATAATAATTCGTTTACATAGAATCACAATATTCTATGGCGAACATTTCATAAGATACATAATAGCCAGTCACTTTATCATCATCTTTTCATTCATCCTTCGATCTTTTCTATCTATTTGAATCACCATTATTGTTGTTCTGACTCTTTCCTTGATCATACAGAACTAACTAAAAATGAGTACTCATACCGCTAGAACTGCTAGAGTTAGAACAATGGGGCAAAATGTTATTGGAACCGAGGAGCCCACAGTTTAACAACCACCACCGCAGCCCTTTGACTTGGTGAGGGTAGTGAAGGATTTTAAGAAATTAGATGGAGTTCCGTTCACAGGTACGGAGACCGTGACGCAGGCTCGGGCATGGCTTAAGAATTGTGAAAAGATATTTAGAGCGCTAGAACTGGAAGATCAAAAGAAGAGATTTGTGGCTTCATGGATGCTCCAAGGCGAAGCACAGCTTTGGTGGGAAGAGGTCAATATAGGAGGAGATGAATAAAATATGGCTTGGACCAAATTTAAAGAGCTATTTAATGAAGAGTATATTGCAAGGCAAGAGGTGGAAAGGCTTTATGATAAGTTTTCCTGTCGCTATGAGAAGAAGTCTGAAGAAAGTAGTTCTGGAGCCGCTAAGACTCATGATAAGACTAAGCTGCAATGCTACCACTGCCAGAAGTTTGGACACTTTAGCAAGGACTACGGGAATCCAAAGAAGGCCAAAAGAGTGTACACTAGAAAATGCTATAAATGCCATAAAAAGGGTCACATCAAACTTAATTGTCCACTATTGAGGAGTTCCCAAGTTGCCCATGTGTATGAGGGAGCAAGTGCACCACCTTCTTCCGCACCTACTTCTTTAGAAGGAGCAGGTAAGCCTGATGTTTTAGGTGGTACTATTTCTGTTAAGAACATTCTTTGTGTTGGTTCCTACTCTTCTATTTTCCTTTTTCCTTTTCAAGGACGAAAAGTTCTTAAGCGGGGGAGATTGTAACAACCTAGAATTTGGGGCCTATTTAAAATTTTCATTTTAGAGATTTTAAAGGTGTTTAAATAGTTGAAATGAATTATTTTAAATAAAAAAATGACTAGAAATTTATTTTGATTGAATTTAATGCGAATATATTTAATTTAATTATAAAAGGAATTAGAAAAGGACGGTAGTTTGAAAAGTCAAACCTGAACTTTGACTGACTACAAAGAATGCAAAATAAACAGGATTTTGGTGAAATGAAAAATATTTAAATCTGTTAATGAATATCTTTCTAACGAATCTGAAAAATCGAAGTTTCATAGCGGAAATCAAAAGTTATGGCCAAATGAATTTTCAGAAAGGTCGCTATAGAGAATATATCGCCCTTGAAAATAGACATTTTGCATACGACCTTGGAATTCGACGAAACCACTTTTTTTGGATCTGGGATGTCAAATTATTGCTAGATTTCAAATTTCATAATTTTTGAAGTTAATATGTGAGTGTGGCAAAGGAAAATGTGTTTTGGTCAATTATAGTTAAATTGGATCGACCAGAAGATGGCCATTTTTCAAACGATCTCAGAATTCGACGAAATAAATTTTGTTTGGACCGTATCGTCATTAGAAAGCCAAAAATAATTTTTCTGGATTTTTCTGAGTTAGTATGTAGCCCCAGTAGATTTATTTGTATGGTAAAATTAAAAATAAAGGACTTAAATTTTAAAACTGAAAAACGGGGGCCAAGACGATCATTTGGGCCTGCGAGACATAGCCAGATGAGTTCGGAATGGGGGTTAATAGGTAAGAACGGCAGTCGTTGGGATGAAATTGGTGAAAGTTACTAAACGGGCCTTTATTGGGTAATTAAGAATTAAATAATAATTAGATAAACCTAATATTATATTATAAATAGCGTACCTTCTTCTTTCACGTCGATGATTTCAGCCGCACAAAACCCATTACACTTCAAATTTTCATTTTTTGATTTCTCCTTCGTTTCTCAACGAAATCCTTCGCCGTAAATCACGTTTCGAAGAGATTTTCGAGCTCTCCGAATACATACCGACCACATCCCGTCCCGTTGCCTGAAATCGCCGCACCATCCACCCAAAGCCACCGCCGTTCGGCCTCCCCCACCCCCTCCTCGGCGAACCGCACCCCAGCCCCCTCTGGCCGAAGATCCCCTTCTCCTAGCACTCCAACCTCCAACAAACCGTTCTGCAGACCGTGGCCTGTAGCTCTAGAAAATCAAAATCAAAGTTTTGAACGCTTTAGGTATGAAATTTCATTTCATAATTTGCCACGCTTTAAATGTGGCAACTGCAGTTGTTAAAAGTCGGTTTCTAATTTATATATGTACTTCAAATTGAAATCTTTCAGATCCGAAACCGCCGTGACTTTGAACACGAGATCTGATCGAGTTCGAACCTTCTTTTCAAATCTAAACAAGGCGAGATTTTATTTTTAATTAAATTTAATTAATTTAATTATTATCCTAGCGTTATGTGAAGTTTGAATGGTAAATATCATGTTTACGATAAAATTCTATTTTGTTTTGTCATATTTGATGATGGTTGGTATGTGTTTGTGATGGATAGTTTAGATCCGTATGATTATCACCTCTTATGTAATCATTTGTGTTGATTTGGATTGATCTAAGTTATCAATTCAAAATAATAGGAACATGATTATCACCTCGTATGTAATCACTTGTGTTGATTTGGATTGATCTAATTTATCAATTCAAAATAATAGAAATATGATTGTCACATTCTTATGTTATCGCTTTTGTATGATTTGAATTAATCAAACTTATCGATTCATAATAAAAGAGACATGGTTTGCCATCGTTATGTTAGTGCTTTTGTTTTACTTGAATTGATCTAGATTATCAATTCAACATAGAAAATAAAGATTTGTCTTTTTATTTGAATTGATCTAGATTATCAATTCAACATAGAAAATAAAGATTTGTCTTTTTATTTGAATTGATCTAGATTATCAATTCAACATAGTAAATAAAGTTTACATTCTTTTTTATATGATATAAAAAGTTGGATGTGGCGATGTAATAAAATTGACATTTTTATATGATATAAAAAGTAGGATTTTATGAAGTAATAAAATTACATTTTCCCATATGTATTAAAGTCAAGAGTTTGCATGTAAATTTAAATTACATCTCTATAATGTAAAAATAAAGGCATGTAAAATAAAATTATATGTTTATAATGTAAATAAGAATGAGAATTTGCATGTAGACTAAAATTACATTTTTCTATGTAATTAAAATATGAATTTACACCGTATGATAAAAATTACATTTTTCTATGTAATTAAAATATGAATTTACACCGTATGATGAAAATTACATTTTTCTATGTAATTAAAATATGAATTTACACCGTATAATGAAAATTTCATTTTTCTATGTAATTAAAATATGAATTTACACCGTATGATGAAAATTACATAAAATATTAATTTACACCGTATGATAAAAATTACATTTTTCTATGTAATTAAAATATGAATTTACACCGTATGATGAAAATTATATTTTTCTATGTAATTAAAATATGAATTTACACCGTATGATGAAAATTACATTTTTTCTATGTAATTAAAATGTGAATTTACACCGTATGATAAGAATTACATTTTTCTATGTAATTAAAATATGAATTTACACCGTATGATAAAAATTACATTTTCTATGTAATTAGAATGGAAGTTTGCATCGTATGATAAAAATTACATTTTATATGTAACACATGATGAGAGTTTGCATTGAAATAAAAATCATATTTTTACAATGTAAATAAGATGTAGAGTTTGCATTGAAATAAAACTTATATTTTTACAATGTAAATAAGAAGTAGAGTTTGCATTGAAATAAAAATTATATTTTTTTTTACAATGTAAATAAGAAGTAGAGTTTGCATTGTAATTAAATTTATATTTTTATATGTAAATTTAGAATAGGATTCACACTGCAAATATAGGTTACATTTTTATTATGTAATTAAGATGAGAATGTACATTGAAGTTGAAATTTACATTTTTTTATATGTAATTTAAAGGTAGGATTTTGCAATGTATCAAAATTTACATTTTTACATGTAAATAGAAAATAGGAATGTACATAGGAATTAAATTTACATTTTTTTTATGTAAATGAAAAGGATGGAATTCACATTTTTAATGTAAGTAAAGAATGAATTTAGGATGCGGTAATATTATCTTCATTTTCAAATGAATTAAAATTTAGTAAGGATCGGTAGTTGTTTAGAGCGTTGTTTAAATCAAACGACGTTATCATGATTAACGATTATATATATATATAAATATATTTAAAATTAAACGAATGGAGCGCGGTAGTTCGCGTTTTGAAATCGTACCTTTAAACGACTATACAAGAAGATCCGACCGTCGGATTTTCTTGAAACTGAAACCATTAGGACCGTCTTGGAAAAATATTTCCAACGATATATATTACGTTAAAATCCAACGGTTAGATTATGAGGATTGTAAAAATCAAAATTGGTTGAATGCAGCGCCATAGTCGCCCATTGACTTAAGGCGTCGTAATATAAAATTTAATTATTTTAAATAATTAAAATAGGAAGTAATCATTATAAAATGATATCAGCAAGTACGAAGGATTTTAAACATATATATATACGAGGGCTATTTGGAAAGTCCGAGTTCTCTCATTCTAAATAATCAAACGACCTTAATTGAAGTTTGAAGATGGCGTATGAAGACCGTAAATCTTCCCTCGAATGGACAACGATCGAGGCCCTGATTTGACTTGCTCCCAATTCAAGGGTCATGGTCATTGCCCAAACGTACGTGTTGATTTCACGGGTTTGGTTTTCGCTCAGACCCAGAGCATAAGCTAATAAATGGATTGTGTGTCTGACATCGTACTCCATCAAATATCATGTTATTAATCTTCTATCGAATGTATGGATGTTTGGTGGCGGAGAATTTATTCTCTTGCTTGACACCCTTTCATATATTTCGTTAAAGGATTGGTAGTGCGATATGGAGTGACGATGTGGCATGCTAAGATGCATATGATCAAGGCTTTGTTGAAAAGCAAGCCTTGTGGGATGATCAAAGCATAGCATGTTTAGGCATAGCTTTGTGTATAGCGTGACTACGCGAGCCTCACACACCGGCGGAGTCTAAAACGGGAGAAGGGAACACAGGGAGAGCAGCACTTTTCTTTCTAGCTAGAAGTGGTGACTGGGCTTTAACACGGCCCGACATTTTACTTATGTGGATGATGGAATGAGGCGCCTTGGATAGGTCCTATAGGAACGGGAAACGTGTGTTCAGGAATAACTAATCCGCAACTCGTATGGTGGACCGGCCCTGCAGCTTTCCAAGGGTTCACTGCGGGGGATCCTGAGGCATTAGCTAGAGTGTCTCGAATCGGTAAGGAGCTCCTCCCTAGCCTTGGCTCATGATGGAAACCAAAATCCAAATACGACCCTACGAATTTGATTGTATTACTAGTATGGAGGCATAGTAGTATGGGAAACTATTCTTCCTAGGATTTATACATTTACTTTGAAATGTTTTTCTTATATACTCTAATGATAATACTAGATTCGTATTTACCGTATTTAGCATGTTTAATCATCATAAGGTAAACCCCTATCCTATGGTTTGCGTTGCATTGTATGATGGGACTTGGGTCTTATGGTGATTCCATTTTTCCAAAAGCATTGCGTCAATTTACGATTTATTTACTGTTGTTATGACACTTTAAATTATGCACGACAATCCATTGGAGTAAACCTGTTCCGCGATAGCGGCATGGTCCTTGGATTTGCCTAATTACTAGTAGTTAAATTAGTTAAGAATTCTCACACCAGTCCGACGACTGACCCGTTGTTTGTTTCCACCTTTTTGCAAACTCGGGTGCCCTCCTTTCTTGTAACAACCCGAAAATCTGGGCCAGTTTAAAAATTTTTTATTTTGGCAATTTTAGCGGATTTTGAATATTTAAAATAGATTATTTTAAATATAATCGACGAGAAATTTATTTTGAATAGAATTCGAACGTATATATTATACGCGTCGTCGTTAGAATATAAATAATTATATATAATTATAAATAGAATTGAAAATGGCGCGGTAGTTCGATAATTCGATTTCAAACTTCAATTGAATGTACCAGGTGCAAAACAATCCGGATTTTA
Source organism: Allium sativum (assembly GCA_030737875.1). NCBI lineage: Eukaryota > Viridiplantae > Streptophyta > Magnoliopsida > Asparagales > Amaryllidaceae > Allium > Allium sativum. Next base: position 400,255,678 of record CM060922.1, on the reverse strand, counting down.
GTGAAACCAAAAATGATAGGATCTAATTGATGATATCTTTCCAGCGAATCTGACTAATCGAAATTTCATAGCGGGAATCAAAAGATATGTCCAGTTGAAAATTCTGAATAGTCGCTATGGAATTCAGGCCCTTAAAAATGGACATTTTGCAAATGACCTCGGATTTCGACGAAACCAGTTTTGTTGGGTCCGTGATGTCAGATTATTGCTAGATTCCAAATTTCATAATTTTTCGAATCAATATGTGAGCGTGGCAAAGGAAAACACGTTTGACCAGTTTCAGTTGATTTTAATCGACTGGAAATTGGCCATTTTTCCAACGGTCTCAGAATTCGACGAAACTAGTTTTGTTAGGACCGTATCGTCAATACGAAGCTAGAAAATATTTTTCTGGAATTTTTCTAGTTAGTATGTGGCCCCGGTAATTTGAAATGTACGTTTAAAATTCAATATAGTGATTTAAATGTAAATTCAACGGAAACTAATTCAAACGATCGAATCAACTTGCGATACATATCCCATTGTGTTCAGAATGGGGGTAAAACGCTATGGACGACAGGCGGTGGGCCTCGTTTCGAGGTCGTATGTGAAAGTCAACTCTTTAGGATAAAATAAATAAATTAATTAATAATAAAAAAATCTCTCTCCCCTTTAATCCTCCTGGCGCCCCCCCCCCCCCCCCCCCCCGTTATAAAATAAATCCAGTATAAAAAAAAACGCGATGGAGGGAGCAGCTCGAGCCACCGCTGGCGCCTCGGCCTCCTCCCCATGGGCGTCGCCCCCCTCTCCTCCTCGTCCTCCGTTCTCCTCTCTTCCCCTCCTCGCGAAGACCGCATCCCCTCGCACCCAAATCGACACGCCACCAAACCCTAGCCGCCACCTACCACCTGCTGCCCCACCTCCGACGCCTTCAACTCCGCTGTCACCTCCCCTTCGTCTCAGACCGACGATGAAGCGCCTCTCCTCCACCTTGAACGCACGGCAGCAGCCCCACCCCCATTAAAAACAGTAAGCTTCTACTTTTTTTTCTTTATTATTTGTTTAAGGATTAAAAATATGATTTTTCTTGTGTAAGAAAAAAGGAAGAGATTTGCTTTCATGTATAGTTTTAAAATGAGAATAGCATGATGTTTTTAAATATGAAAAGGCGATGTTTTTAAATATGAAAAGGCGATGTTTTTAAATATGAAAAGGCGATGTTTTTAAATATGAAAAGGCGATGTTTTTAAATATGAAAAGGCGATGTTTTTAAATATGAAAAGACGATATTTTTAAAACATAAAAGACGATATTTTAAAAAAATAAAAAGACGATATTTTAATGTTTGTAAAGGCGAAACTTCATTTTTATAAAGGCGAAAACTTTATTTTTATAAAGGCGAAACTTTATTTTTATAAAGGCGAAAACTTCATTTTTATAAAGGCGAAATCTTTATATTTAAAAAAGGCAAGAGCTTTATATAGAAAACATCGAAATAAAAATTCGATTTTTAAATATATGAAGTGATTATAAAAATATGATTTTTAAATTGAAAGCGAATAAATAAAAATGTGATTTTTATTTTAAAGACATCAAAATATAAAAACGTGTGATTTTTATATATGTAGTGGCTACGGGCAACAAAGGAAATGAAAAGGCGAGAACGACGAGGATCTCTACAATAGAAGTGTCGTGGTATTGGATAGCTATCGGTGAGAACTTCTCACCTTTCAATTTATTTTTCTGGTTATATATATATATATATACTAGGATGCAGACGGTGTTTAGTAGCACCCGACACAATCGTCCACAGACCATGGACTTGTTTGTTTGGTTGCATAGATTAGTTATATGGTGTGATTTGAATTTGGTTGTTTGGTGATTTTGATTGATGTGTGAATGGCGTGGGCCTTCACTAGACCGGGGATAAGGCTAGGCCTTGTCCCGTTTCTAGTATCGTGCCGTTATGCCGCCGAAATTTTCTAAAATATGTTAGAAAAATAAAAATATCATTTTATTTAAAGAATGAACTGAATAGAAATTCATATGTTGGAATAAAATGTTTTATCGTTAAAAATATATTTTTTAACGTGAATGTGAATAAATGAATATTCATTTACAAACCAGACGGTTTGTTTATGTACACCTATTTGAAGGACATTGATTGGGTCGATAAATTTTACACATTGCCCAACTGCACGAATAAAATATTTGTTTGATCGTTTGAAACCCCACACGGGTGTTAGGATGAAATTTGAAGTTCACTCATCCTGATTGATTAAATATGTCGATCGATTGATTGACATGCTGTTATAAGCGTTAGATATCTTTATTTGATGCTTATACAGTGTAGTGCACTTTGGTTGATGGTTGATTATTTTTCAATGATATTATATACATGTGTTGTATGAAAATCCATATAATTAATTTTATATGGTAATTAATTGGGCCTCATTCCAGTTTAGAAATAGAAATATTTGAAATAGAATATTTGAAAATAGAAATTTATGAAGCCGTGTTGATTAGAGTGACGCCATTTTGACGTGAACGATATTTAAACGATTTCGAAATGAATTGAATTGAAAACGATTTCGAAATGAATTGAATTGAAAACGATTTCGAAATGAATTGAATTGAAAACGATTTCGAGATGAATTGAATTGAAAACGATTTCGAAATGAATTGAATTGAAAACGATTTCGAAATGAATTGAATTGAAAATGAATTCAAATTGAATTGAAAGTGAATTGAAATGAATTCAAATTGAATTGAAATTTGAATTGAATAGAAATGAATTTTAAAACGAATTTATAAAGAAGAATTCAATTTTGATTTGAATTGAAAAGAAAGTTGGAATTGCTTTCGAAACGATTTTAAAACTATTTATATAATTCGTTTTAAATAGAAATCGACGAAATATATATTATATATATTATATATATAATATAATGGCCTGAATAGAACGCGCCGCGCCGCGGCAGTTCGTGAATTTCGACCATTTATTTCAAACGGACATTACGGGAGATCCGACCGTCGGATTCTCCTAAAACCGGAACCGTTGGGTTCGTATCGAAAAGAGCTTTCTAACGAATGTTAGAAATTTGAAATCTAACGGTTGGATTTGGAATTATGTCCAAATCAAATTTGAAAAAGGTCGCTGTAAGTGCAGTTCGATGGCCGTTGATGGAAATCGACTGTACGGGCCTTGATAAAATTATTAAAAATAGTAATAATTTGTGTAAAATCATAAGAAATGATTTAGATAGAATTGGGATGAAAAACTCCATATTTGAAAAGATAAAAATAGATTTTTATCGAAATGAACTAGTTTTGAACTAGAATTATAATTCTATTTATTTTTAAATAAATAAATTGAATTTGAAATGGTTTTGAAAATAACCAGAATTTCCAATGATTTCATTGGAGTGGATTTGAATCGAAATTGTCTTCGGAATATTTCGAGGTTGGAATTCGGGATTATACAGATGTGGTTATGGAAATTTGAAAGATATACATTTATATCGTTATTTCAGTACGACATTTGTTAATCGTAGAATTTGATATTGAATATAAGCCGATATATTTTCTATTCAGAGCCTTGTATTGAATATCAAATGTGATTTGGGTTTGTCGTGAATGGTGTTTTCACTAACACTGTTCTTGAACCCAGTTGTGAAAAGATTAAATCTTTTTATTTAGATTTAATGAAGTGTACCAATTGAATAATATTCAATTGGAATTGAATTGATATTGATTTTTGGGTTTATCGTGAACGGTGCTTTAAATAACACTCGTTCTTTAACCCGATAATTAATGGAATGTGACTTTGGGTTTATCGTGGACCGTGTTTTAAATGACACTGATTCTTTAACCCAGTTAACGATTAAAACTAAGTGGAGTTTTAATGAATCTTTAATTAGATTGAAATAATCGAAATGGAGTATCACCAGTTTTGCTCCAGGCGATAGTTGAATCTTTAATTAGATTTGAACGTGAAAAGGTAATTGAATTTACCGATAACACCGTGGTGTTAGATATGAAGTATAACCAGTTTTACTTCATGGGATGAATAGGTTGGGATTGGGAAATTAAAACAAATGATTACTTCGGTAAGTTTCGTTAATCCCGACTAATTTGAATCGAGATTCAAAGGAAGATTAGAGAATAAATTCAAGAAATCATCTTGGATAAAATTAATGGGAACCTTTCCCTATGAATGTGAAATCAGAAACTAACTGTCGGTTAGCTAAGCAGAATGGTTTTCTGGATATTGATCTGATGTTGGTTTCGGCCTTCGGGGTTAATATTTGGGGAATTATTCTCTTGATTAATTTACGGTTAGTGACTGATGAATTGGAATGAGGCGTATGTTGTGTTTGTGTAACACTTATTTAAAATATACGCAAGTTATTCGGGAAGACCGGGTTTATCCCATTCCGAATAACTGATACGACGATAAGTCGAAGATGAAGACGACGGTCGAAGACCGGAGGTCTTCACGTCGTTTGGGTGATAACTGATGATCTTGATTGGGCTGTACACCCAAGAAGATGGAAACAGTTGGTGATCGTCCAGACGTACTTGGAGATCGATGGATATGCGGGGTACTAGGTGCCTCCGGTTTCGTTCAGACCCAGAACGAACTTGTAAATGGACTGTGTGTCTGACATTGGATTTTAGTCTGTGTGATTGATCTCTATTAAATATATATCTGTTTGGCGGCGGAGAATTTATTCTCTTGCTTAACACCTTCTCTGAGACGTACGAGCTCAGGGGTTATATATTGATGGATATCAAACGCATGGAGTGAATTGCCTGTGTGGCATGCCTAAGTGGCAATTGATCGAGGCTTCTGTTGAAAAGCAAAGTCTTGTGGTGATGATCAAAGCAAGGCCTTTGTGGCGTAGCTTTGTGTAACGTTTGCTTCGCGAGTTTCACACCCGGTATGAACCAAAAACGGGAGAGGACGTCAGGGAGGGCATGCGTTTCTTTCTAGCTAGAAGTGGCGTCAGTGGTTTTACACGCCCTGACGAGTTTGACTTATGTGGTTGTTGCTGTTGCGAGGCGCCTCGGATTGATCGGTCGTTCTCGAACCGATGGAGTCATTTAGTTGGCTCACCTACGCCCCATAGGGCGGGGAAACGCATGTTCAGGCATTTTAATCCACATCGGTGGACCGGCCCTGAGGATCCAAGGGCCCACCTGTGTCTGGGTCCTGAGACACGGGCTAGAGCGTCTCGAATCGGTTGAGGACTATCTTTTGCCTCAGTTCATAGACGGAAATCCAATTTCCAAATACGTGACATTTGCGGTTTTAATTGTAAAACTAGTATGGCGACATGATATATGGTACCCATGCCGCCTATGATTGATACTTATGATTTGAAGTTGTTTTATACACTATGCACTTATAATAGTATCAAATGATTTGTTTTAAACGTATCAAGCATTCTTTGGCTGTTATAAGGGAAAACCCTATCCCCCGGCTTGCGTTGCATTGTGTGATAGGACCTGGGTCTTATAACAGCTTCATTTTTCTTTATTTAGCATTGCGCTGTTTGTTTTATGCACTGGTATTCTTGGGAGGAAACCCGTTCCGTGTTATACGGCGTGGTCCCTTGATTTACCTAACTTTAAAAATAAAGATTAATAACTATTTTAGTTCTCACACCAGTCACATGACTGACCTGGAGTTTATTGTTTTAACCTAAACTCTGGGTGCCCCTATTTTTCGCACGGGCAGCTAGTAGTTTTGGTTTTGCAGATTTATATTCACAGGATCCTGGTTTACAGCTGGAACGATATCCGGAAAGCTTTGTATCCGTATATCTCCTTCTAGTTGTGTATTGTATTATTTTCCGCTGCTATGTATTTAAATGTAATTTAAATCTCTGATATTTCTGTGTAATATTCATTTATACTCTGTATATTCTTGTAATCTGATGCACTGTTGTAAAATACAATGAAATGTTCTTCTGTATGCGTTCTGTTGTGGCTTGTTCTCGAACTATCCGACGCTTTCCTTTACGGGGAAGTTACGGGTTTTCACAGTTGGTATCAGAGCCTTGGTTTACAGAGCTCGAGAACAAGGCACATTAGAACCATACGAAAGAATTCATCAGATATTGGGTTAGTAATATCCAATTAGAATGACTCGTTAGAGATAGGATCAGTAGTATCCTAGAACGAGTGTGAAGAGTATATTTTTCAAATGAAAACAAATTTTGTTTTGAAAATCTAAATCAACTATTCGTATTTGGTTATTTATTTATATTGATGTGGACAATCCAGTATATATAGATTTTGCGTATACGTCTGATCCGCGTGTATTCGAAATTTTAATATACTGGATAGATATAGAATTACGCTCTAGTCGCCCGGGAGTGATTCTGATGATTGATATATCATCATCAGAATTTATATTCGAGTGACGAACGTGTAATATCTATATATTTCCATTAGACTGGTGTGAGAACCAAAATTAGATAGGGCTAGTTGTTGTGATTTGGCATCAAAAACATGATTTTTGACTATGTATCGAAATTATGAATTTGAAACTCTAATTCACTAATTGATTGATGATTGTGTTGTTTGTTTAATTGTTTGATAATTTTGAACCATTACGCCTAATTGTATCAAATAATGAATTGTATTGAAATTGGTCGCATTTGCTTGCATATACATGTATATCATTGAACAGGTCATAGCAAGGAGGCTAGAGCAGAGAATAAAATTTGTTTGCCCGACAAATAGGTACATGTTTACTACATAATTTCCTGTTTTATTTGGGTGATGATGATTTTGTGAGCCTATTGGCTAGCCGCTTGGCTTTTTCTTTTTCTTTTTGAGATCTGAAGGACCGGGGAAGCTATTTGAAATTCCCCGATGCTCCCGGTGCAGGGGAGGTTATGGCGAAATTTTTCGAAAATTTAGGGTGTTAGCCAAATTTTTGAAATCTTTGAAAAGTTCTTAGAAACTGAAAAGTTGAAGAACTTAAGCCGTAATCGAAACAATGGAAGTTGAGTTGAATTGTTAAACAACTTTCGACTTTGTTCCTTTTCGGGGACGAAAAGTTTTAAGTGGGGGAGATTGTAACAACCCGAAAATCTGGGCCAGTTTAAAATTTTTTATTTTGGCAATTTTAGTGGATTTTGAATATTTAAAATAGATTATTTTAAATATAATCGACGAGAAATTTATTTTGAATAGAATTCGAACGTATATATTATACGCGTCGTCGTTAGAATATAAATAATTATATATAATTATAAATAGAATTGAAAATGGCGCGGTAGTTCGATAATTCGATTTCAAACTTCAATTGAATGTACCGAGTGCAAAACAATCCGGATTTTAGTGAAACCAAAAATGATAGGATCTAATTGATGATATCTTTCCAGCGAATCTGACTAATCGAAATTTCATAGCGGGAATCAAAAGATATGTCCAGTTGAAAATTCTGAATAGTCGCTATGGAATTCAGGCCCTTAAAAATGGACATTTTGCAAATGACCTCGGATTTCGACGAAACCAGTTTTGTTGGGTCCGTGATGTCAGATTATTGCTAGATTCCAAATTTCATAATTTTTCGAATCAATATGTGAGCGTGGCAAAGGTAATCGACTGGAAATTGGCCATTTTTCCAACGGTCTCAGAATTCGACGAAACTAGTTTTGTTAGGACCGTATCGTCAATACGAAGCTAGAAAATATTTTTCTGGAATTTTTCTAGTTAGTATGTGGCCCCGGTAATTTGAAATGTACGTTTAAAATTCAATATAGTGATTTAAATGTAAATTCAACGGAAACTAATTCAAACGATCGAATCAACTTGCGATACATATCCCATTGTGTTCAGAATGGGGGTAAAACGCTATGGACGACAGGCGGTGGGCCTCGTTTCGAGGTCGTATGTGAAAGTCAACTCTTTAGGATAAAATAAATAAATTAATTAATAAAAAAAATATCTCTCTCCCCTTTAATCCTCCTGCCCCCCCCCCCCGTTATAAAATAAATTCAGTATAAAAAAAAAACCGCGATGGAGGGAGCAGCTCGAGCCACCGCTGGCGTCGCCCCCCTCTCCTCCTCGTCCTCCGTTCTCCTCTCTTCCCCTCCTCGCGAAGACCGCATCCCCTCGCACCCAAATCGACACGCCACCAAACCCTAGCCGCCACCTACCACCTGCTGCCCCACCTCCGACGCCTTCAACTCCGCTGTCACCTCCCCTTCGTCTCAGACCGACGATGAAGCGCCTCTCCTCCACCTTGAACGCACGGCAGCAGCCCCACCCCCATTAAAAACAGTAAGCTTCTACTTTTTTTTCTTTATTATTTGTTTAAGGATTAAAAATATGATTTTTCTTGTGTAAGAAAAAAGGAAGAGATTTGCTTTCATGTATAGTTTTAAAATGAGAATAGCATGATGTTTTTAAATATGAAAAGGCGATGTTTTTAAATATGAAAAGGCGATGTTTTTAAATATGAAAAGGCGATGTTTTTAAATATGAAAAGACGATATTTTTAAAACATAAAAGACGATATTTTAAAAAAATAAAAAGACGATATTTTAATGTTTGTAAAGGCGAAACTTCATTTTTATAAAGGCGAAAACTTTATTTTTATAAAGGCGAAACTTTATTTTTATAAAGGCGAAAACTTCATTTTTATAAAGGCGAAATCTTTATATTTAAAAAAGGCAAGAGCTTTATATAGAAAACATCGAAATAAAAATTCGATTTTTAAATATATGAAGTGATTATAAAAATATGATTTTTAAATTGAAAGCGAATAAATAAAAATGTGATTTTTATTTTAAAGACATCAAAATATAAAAACGTGTGATTTTTATATATGTAGTGGCTACGGGCAACAAAGGAAATGAAAAGGCGAGAACGACGAGGATCTCTACAATAGAAGTGTCGTGGTATTGGATAGCTATCGGTGAGAACTTCTCACCTTTCAATTTATTTTTCTGGTTATATATATATATATATACTAGGATGCAGACGGTGTTTAGTAGCACCCGACACAATCGTCCACAGACCATGGACTTGTTTGTTTGGTTGCATAGATTAGTTATATGGTGTGATTTGAATTTGGTTGTTTGGTGATTTTGATTGATGTGTGAATGGCGTGGGCCTTCACTAGACCGGGGATAAGGCTAGGCCTTGTCCCGTTTCTAGTATCGTGCCGTTATGCCGCCGAAATTTTCTAAAATATGTTAGAAAAATAAAAATATCATTTTATTTAAAGAATGAACTGAATAGAAATTCATATGTTGGAATAAAATGTTTTATCGTTAAAAATATATTTTTTAACGTGAATGTGAATAAATGAATATTCATTTACAAACCAGACGGTTTGTTTATGTACACCTATTTGAAGGACATTGATTGGATCGATAAATTTTACACATTGCCCAACTGCACGAATAAAATATTTGTTTGATCGTTTGAAACCCCACACGGGTGTTAGGATGAAATTTGAAGTTCACTCATCCTGATTGATTAAATATGTCGATCGATTGATTGACATGCTGTTATAAGCGTTAGATATCTTTATTTGATGCTTATACAGTGTAGTGCACTTTGGTTGATGGTTGATTATTTTTCAATGATATTATATACATGTGTTGTATGAAAATCCATATAATTAATTTTATATGGTAATTGGTTGGGCCTCATTCCAGTTTAGAAATAGAAATATTTGAAATAGAATATTTGAAAATAGAAATTTATGAAGCCGTGTTGATTAGAGTGACGCCATTTTGACGTGAACGATATTTAAACGATTTTGAAATGAATTGAATTGAAAACGATTTCGAAATGAAATGAATTGAAAATGATTTCGAAATGAATTGAATTGAAAACGATTTCGAAATGAATTGAATTGAAAACGATTTCGAAATGAATTGAATTGAAAACGAATTCAAATTGAATTGAAAGTGAATTGAAATGAATTCAAATTGAATTGAAATTTGAATTGAATAGAAATGAATTTTAAAACGAATTTATAAAGAAGAATTCAATTTTGATTTGAATTGAAAAGAAAGTTGGAATTGCTTTCGAAACGATTTTAAAACTATTTATATAATTCGTTTTAAATAGAAATCGACGAAATATATATTATATATATTATATATATAATATAATGGCCTGAATAGAACGCGCCGCGCCGCGGCAGTTCGTGAATTTCGACCATTTATTTCAAACGGACATTACGGGAGATCCGACCGTCGGATTCTCCTAAAACCGGAACCGTTGGGTTCGTATCGAAAAGAGCTTTCTAACGAATGTTAGAAATTTGAAATCTAATGGTTGGATTTGGAATTATGTCCAAATCAAATTTGAAAAAGGTCGCTGTAAGTGCAGTTCGATGGCCGTTGATGGAAATCGACTGTACGGGCCTTGATAAAATTATTAAAAATAGTAATAATTTGTGTAAAATCATAAGAAATGATTTAGAAAGAATTGGGATGAAAAACTCCATATTTGAAAAGATAAAAATAGATTTTTATCGAAATGAACTAGTTTTGAACTAGAATTATAATTCTATTTATTTTTAAATAAATAAATTGAATTTGAAATGGTTTTGAAAATAACCAGAATTTCCAATGATTTCATTGGAGTGGATTTGAATCGAAATTGTCTTCGGAATATTTCGAGGTTGGAATTCGGGATTATACAGATGTGGTTATGGAAATTTGAAAGATATACATTTATATCGTTATTTCAATACGACATTTGTTAATCGTAGAATTTGATATTGAATATAAGCCGATATATTTTCTATTCAGAGCCTTGTATTGAATATCAAATGTGATTTGGGTTTGTCGTGAATGGTGTTTTCACTAACACTGTTCTTGAACCCAGTTGTGAAAAGATTAAATCTTTTTATTTAGATTTAATGAAGTGTACCAATTGAATAATATTCAATTGGAATTGAATTGATATTGATTTTTGGGTTTATCGTGAACGGTGCTTTAAATAACACTCGTTCTTTAACCCGATAATTAATGGAATGTGACTTTGGGTTTATCGTGGACCGTGTTTTAAATGACACTGATTCTTTAACCCAGTTAACGATTAAAACTAAGTAGAGTTTTAATGAATCTTTAATTAGATTGAAATAATCGAAATGGAGTATCACCAGTTTTGCTCCAGGCGATAGTTGAATCTTTAATTAGATTTGAACGTGAAAAGGTAATTGAATTTACCGATAACACCGTGGTGTTAGATATGAAGTATAACCAGTTTTACTTCATGGGATGAATAGGTTGGGATTGGGAAATTAAAACAAATGATTACTTCGGTAAGTTTCGTTAATCCCGACTAATTTGAATCGAGATTCAAAGGAAGATTAGAGAATAAATTCAAGAAATCATCTTGGATAAAATTAATGGGAACCTTTCCCTATGAATGTGAAATCAGAAACTAACTGTCGGTTAGCTAAGCAGAATGGTTTTCTGGATATTGATCTGATGTTGGTTTCGGCCTTCGGGGTTAATATTTGGGGAATTATTCTCTTGATTAATTTACGGTTAGTGACTGATGAATTGGAATGAGGCGTATGTTGTGTTTGTGTAACACTTATTTAAAATATACGCAAGTTATTCGGGAAGACCGGGTTTATCCCATTCCGAATAACTGATACGACGATAAGTCGAAGATGAAGACGACGGTCGAAGACCGGAGGTCTTCACGTCGTTTGGGTGATAACTGATGATCTTGATTGGGCTGTACACCCAAGAAGATGGAAACAGTTGGTGATCGTCCAGACGTACTTGGAGATCGATGGATATGCGGGGTACTAGGTGCCTCCGGTTTTGTTCAGACCCAGAACGAACTTGTAAATGGACTGTGTGTCTGACATTGGATTTTAGTCTGTGTGATTGATCTCTATTAAATATATATCTGTTTGGCGGCGGAGAATTTATTCTCTTTCTTAACGCCCTTCTCTGAGACGTACGAGCTCAGGGGTTATATATTGATGGATATCAAACGCATGGAGTGAATTGCCTGTGTGGCATGCCTAAGTGGCAATTGATCGAGGCTTCTGTTGAAAAGCAAAGTCTTGTGGTGATGATCAAAGCAAGGCCTTTGTGGCGTAGCTTTGTGTAACGTTTGCTTCGCGAGTTTCACACCCGGTATGAACCAAAAACGGGAGAGGACGTCAGGGAGGGCATGCGTTTCTTTCTAGCTAGAAGTGGCGTCAGTGGTTTTACACGCCCTGACGAGTTTGACTTATGTGGTTGTTGCTATTGCGAGGCGCCTCGGATTGATCGGTCGTTCTCGAACCGATGGAGTCATTTAGTTGGCTCACCTACGCCCCATAGGGCGGGGAAACGCATGTTCAGGCATTTTAATCCACATCGGTGGACCGGCCCTGAGGATCCAAGGGCCCACCTGTGTCTGGGTCCTGAGACACGGGCTAGAGCGTCTCGAATCGGTTGAGGACTATCTTTTGCCTCGGTTCATAGACGGAAATCCAATTTCCAAATACGTGACATTTGCGGTTTTAATTGTAAAACTAGTATGGCGACATGATATATGGTACCCATGCCGCCTATGATTGATACTTATGATTTGAAGTTGTTTTATACACTATGCACTTATAATAGTATCAAATGATTTGTTTTAAACGTATCAAGCATTCTTTGGCTGTTATAAGGGAAAACCCTATCCCCCGGCTTGCGTTGCATTGTGTGATAGGACCTGGGTCTTATAACAGCTTCATTTTTCTTTATTTAGCATTGCGCTGTTTGTTTTATGCACTGGTATTCTTGGGAGGAAACCCGTTCCGTGTTATACGGCGTGGTCCCTTGATTTACCTAACTTTAAAAATAAAGATTAATAACTATTTTAGTTCTCACACCAGTCACATGACTGACCTGGAGTTTATTGTTTTAACCTAAACTCTGGGTGCCCCTATTTTTCGCACGGGCAGCTAGTAGTTTTGGTTTTGCAGATTTATATTCACAGGATCCTGGTTTACAGCTGGAACGATATCCGGAAAGCTTTGTATCCGTATATCTCCTTCTAGTTGTGTATTGTATTATTTTCCGCTGCTATGTATTTAAATGTAATTTAAATCTCTGATATTTCTGTGTAATATTCATTTATACTCTGTATATTCTTGTAATCTGATGCACTGTTTTAAAATACAATGAAATGTTCTTCTGTATGCGTTCTGTTGTGGCTTGTTCTCGAACTATCCGACGCTTTCCTTTACGGGGAAGTTACGGGTTTTCACAGTTGGTATCAGAGCCTTGGTTTACAGAGCTCGAGAACAAGGCACATTAGAACCATACGAAAGAATTCATCAGATATTGGGTTAGTAATATCCAATTAGAATGACTCGTTAGAGATAGGATCAGTAGTATCCTAGAACGAGTGTGAAGAGTATATTTTTCAAATGAAAACAAATTTTGTTTTGAAAATCTAAATCAACTATTCGTATTTGGTTATTTATTTATATTGATGTGGACAATCCAGTATATATAGATTTTGCGTATACGTCTGATCCGCGTGTATTCGAAATTTTAATATACTGGATAGATATAGAATTACGCTCTAGTCGCCCGGGAGTGATTCTGATGATTGATATATCATCATCAGAATTTATATTCGAGTGACGAACGTGTAATATCTATATATTTCCATTAGACTGGTGTGAGAACCAAAATTAGATAGGGCTAGTTGTTGTGATTTGGCATCAAAAACATGATTTTTGACTATGTATCGAAATTATGAATTTGAAACTCTAATTCACTAATTGATTGATGATTGTGTTGTTTGTTTAATTGTTTGATAATTTTGAACCATTACGCCTAATTGTATCAAATAATGAATTGTATTGAAATTGGTCGCATTTGCTTGCATATACATGTATATCATTGAACAGGTCATAGCAAGGAGGCTAGAGCAGAGAATAAAATTTGTTTGCCCGACAAATAGGTACATGTTTACTACATAATTTCCTGTTTTGTTTGGGTGATGATGATTTTGTGAGCCTATTGGCTAGCCGCTTGGCTTTTTCTTTTTCTTTTTGAGATCTGAAGGACCGGGGAAGCTATTTGAAATTCCCCGATGCTCCCGGTGCAGGGGAGGTTATGGCGAAATTTTTCGAAAATTTAGGGTGTTAGCCAAATTTTTGAAATCTTTGAAAAGTTCTTAGAAACTGAAAAGTTGAAGAACTTAAGCCGTAATCGAAACAATGGAAGTTGAGTTGAATTGTTAAACAACTTTCGACTTTGTTCCTTTTCGGGGACGAAAAGTTTTAAGTGGGGGAGATTGTAACAACCCGAAAATCTGGGCCAGTTTAAAATTTTTTATTTTGGCAATTTTAGCGGATTTTGAATATTTAAAATAGATTATTTTAAATATAATCGACGAGAAATTTATTTTGAATAGAATTCGAACGTATATATTATACGCGTCGTCGTTAGAATATAAATAATTATATATAATTATAAATAGAATTGAAAATGGCGCGGTAGTTCGATAATTCGATTTCAAACTTCAATTGAATGTACCGGGTGCAAAACAATCCGGATTTTAGTGAAACCAAAAATGATAGGATCTAATTGATGATATCTTTCCAGCGAATCCGACTAATCGAAATTTCATAGCGGGAATCAAAAGATATGTCCAGTTGAAAATTCTGAATAGTCGCTATGGAATTCAGGCCCTTAAAAATGGGCATTTTGCAAATGACCTCGGATTTCGACGAAACCAGTTTTGTTGGGTCCGTGATGTCAGATTATTGCTAGATTCCAAATTTCATAATTTTTCGAATCAATATGTGAGCGTGGCAAAGGAAAACGCGTTTGACCAGTTTCAGTTGATTTTAATCGACTGGAAATTGGCCATTTTTCCAACGGTCTCAGAATTCGACGAAACTAGTTTTGTTAGGACCGTATCGTCAATACGAAGCTAGAAAATATTTTTCTGGAATTTTTCTAGTTAGTATGTGGCCCCGGTAATTTGAAATGTACGTTTAAAATTCAATATAGTGATTTAAATGTAAATTCAACGGAAACTAATTCAAACGATCGAATCAACTTGCGATACATATCCCATTGTGTTCAGAATGGGGGTAAAACGCTATGGACGACAGGCGGTGGGCCTCGTTTCGAGGTCGTATGTGAAAGTCAACTCTTTAGGATAAAATAAATTAATTAATTAATAAAAAAATATCTCTCTCCCCTTTAATCCTCCTGCCCCCCCCCCCCCCCCGTTATAAAAAAAATTCAGTATATAAAAAAAAAACGCGATGGAGGGAGCAGCTCGAGCCACCGCTGGCGTCGCCCCCCTCTCCTCCTCGTCCTCCGTTCTCCTCTCTTCCCCTCCTCGCGAAGACCGCATCCCCTCGCACCCAAATCGACACGCCACCAAACCCTAGCCGCCACCTACCACCTGCTGCCCCACCTTTGACGCCTTCAACTCCGCTGTCACCTCCCCTTCGTCTCAGGCCGACGATGAAGCGCCTCTCCTCCACCTTGAACGCACGGCAGCAGCCCCACCCCCATTAAAAACAGTAAGCTTCTACTTTTTTTTCTTTATTATTTGTTTATGGATTAAAAATATGATTTTTCTTGTGTAAGAAAAAAGGAAGAGATTTGCTTTCATGTATAGTTTTAAAATGAGAATAGCATGATGTTTTTAAATATGAAAAGGCGATGTTTTTAAATATGAAAAGGCGATGTTTTTAAATATGAAAAGGCGATGTTTTTAAATATGAAAAGACGATATTTTTAAAACATAAAAGACGATATTTTAAAAAAATAAAAAGACGATATTTTAATGTTTGTAAAGGCGAAACTTCATTTTTATAAAGGCGAAAACTTTATTTTTATAAAGGCGAAACTTTATTTTTATAAAGGCGAAAACTTCATTTTTATAAAGGCGAAATCTTTATATTTAAAAAAGGCAAGAGCTTTATATAGAAAACATCGAAATAAAAATTCGATTTTTAAATATATGAAGTGATTATAAAAATATGATTTTTAAATTGAAAGCGAATAAATAAAAATGTGATTTTTATTTTAAAGACATCAAAATATAAAAACGTGTGATTTTTATATATGTAGTGGCTACGGGCAACAAAGGAAATGAAAAGGCGAGAACGACGAGGATCTCTACAATAGAAGTGTCGTGGTTTTGGATAGCTATCGGTGAGAACTTCTCACCTTTCAATTTATTTTCTGGTTATATATATATATATATATATATATATATATATATATATATACTAGGATGCAGACGGTGTTTAGTAGCACCCGACACAATCGTCCACAGACCATGGACTTGTTTGTTTGGTTGCATAGATTAGTTATATGGTGTGATTTGAATTTGGTTGTTTGGTGATTTTGATTGATGTGTGAATGGCGTGGGCCTTCACTAGACCGGGGATAAGGCTAGGCCTTGTCCCGTTTCTAGTATCGTGCCGTTATGCCGCCGAAATTTTCTAAAATATGTTAGAAAAATAAAAATATCATTTTATTTAAAGAATGAACTGAATAGAAATTCATATGTTGGAATAAAATGTTTTATCGTTAAAAATATATTTTTTAACGTGAATGTGAATAAATGAATATTCATTTACAAACCAGACGGTTTGTTTATGTACACCTATTTGAAGGACATTGATTGGGTCGATAAATTTTACACATTGCCCAACTGCACGAATAAAATATTTGTTTGATCGTTTGAAACCCCACACGGGTGTTAGGATGAAATTTGAAGTTCACTCATCCTGATTGATTAAATATGTTGATCGATTGATTGACATGCTGTTATAAGCGTTAGATATCTTTATTTGATGCTTATACACTGTAGTGCACTTTGGTTGATGGTTGATTATTTTTCAATGATATTATATACATGTGTTGTATGAAAATCCATATAATTAATTTTATATGGTAATTGATTGGGCCTCATTCCAGTTTAGAAATAGAAATATTTGAAATAGAATATTTGAAAATAGAAATTTATGAAGCCGTGTTGATTAGAGTGACGCCATTTTGACGTGAACGATATTTAAACGATTTTGAAATGAATTGAATTGAAAACGATTTCGAAATGAATTGAATTGAAAATGATTTCGAAATGAATTGAATTGAAAACGATTTCGAAATGAATTGAATTGAAAACGATTTTGAAATGAATTGAATTGAAAACGATTTCGAAATGAATTGAATTGAAAACGAATTCAAATTGAATTGAAAGTGAATTGAAATGAATTCAAATTGAATTGAAATTTGAATTGAATAGAAATGAATTTTAAAACGAATTTATAAAGAAGAATTCAATTTTGATTTGAATTGAAAAGAAAGTTGGAATTGCTTTCGAAACGATTTTAAAACTATTTATATAATTCGTTTTAAATAGAAATCGACGAAATATATATTATATATATTATATATATAATATAATGGCCTGAATAGAACGCGCCGCGCCGCGGCAGTTCGTGAATTTCGACCATTTATTTCAAACGGACATTACGGGAGATCCGACCGTCGGATTCTCCTAAAACCGGAACCGTTGGGTTCGTATCGAAAAGAGCTTTCTAACGAATGTTAGAAATTTGAAATCTAACGGTTGGATTTGGAATTATGTCCAAATCAAATTTGAAAAAGGTCGCTGTAAGTGCAGTTCGATGGCCGTTGATGGAAATCGACTGTACGGGCCTTGATAAAATTATTAAAAATAGTAATAATTTGTGTAAAATCATAAGAAATGATTTAGAAAGAATTGGGATGAAAAACTCCATATTTGAAAAGATAAAAATAGATTTTTATCGAAATGAACTAGTTTTGAACTAGAATTATAATTCTATTTATTTTTAAATAAATAAATTGAATTTGAAATGGTTTTGAAAATAACCAGAATTTCCAATGATTTCATTGGAGTGGATTTGAATCGAAATTGTCTTCGGAATATTTCGAGGTTGGAATTCGGGATTATACAGATGTGGTTATGGAAATTTGAAAGATATACATTTATATCGTTATTTCAATACGACATTTGTTAATCGTAGAATTTGATATTGAATATAAGCCGATATATTTTCTATTCAGAGCCTTGTATTGAATATCAAATGTGATTTGGGTTTGTCGTGAATGGTGTTTTCACTAACACTGTTCTTGAACCCAGTTGTGAAAAGATTAAATCTTTTTATTTAGATTTAATGAAGTGTACCAATTGAATAATATTCAATTGGAATTGAATTGATATTGATTTTTGGGTTAATCGTGAACGGTGCTTTAAATAACACTCGTTCTTTAACCCGATAATTAATGGAATGTGACTTTGGGTTTATCGTGGACCGTGTTTTAAATGACACTGATTCTTTAACCCAGTTAACGATTAAAACTAAGTGGAGTTTTAATGAATCTTTAATTAGATTGAAATAATCGAAATGGAGTATCACCAGTTTTGCTCCAGGCGATAGTTGAATCTTTAATTAGATTTGAACGTGAAAAGGTAATTGAATTTACCGATAACACCGTGGTGTTAGATATGAAGTATAACCAGTTTTACTTCATGGGATGAATAGGTTGGGATTGGGAAATTAAAAAAAATGATTACTTCGGTAAGTTTCGTTAATCCCGACTAATTTGAATCGAGATTCAAAGGAAGATTAGAGAATAAATTCAAGAAATCATCTTGGATAAAATTAATGGGAACCTTTCCCTATGAATGTGAAATCAGAAACTAACTATCGGTTAGCTAAGCAGAATGGTTTTCTGGATATTGATCTGATGTTGGTTTCGGCCTTCGGGGTTAATATTTGGGGAATTATTCTCTTGATTAATTTACGGTTAGTGACTGATGAATTGGAATGAGGCGTATGTTGTGTTTGTGTAACACTTATTTAAAATATACGCAAGTTATTCGGGAAGACCGGGTTTATCCCATTCCGAATAACTGATACAACGATAAGTCGAAGATGAAGACGACGGTCGAAGACCGGAGGTCTTCACGTCGTTTGGGTGATAACTGATGATCTTGATTGGGCTGTACACCCAAGAAGATGGAAACAGTTGGTGATCGTCCAGACGTACTTGGAGATCGATGGATATGCGGGGTACTAGGTGCCTCCGGTTTCGTTCAGACCCAGAACGAACTTGTAAATGGACTGTGTGTCTGACATTGGATTTTAGTCTGTGTGATTGATCTCTATTAAATATATATCTGTTTGGCGGCGGAGAATTTATTCTCTTGCTTAACGCCCTTCTCTGAGACGTACGAGCTCAGGGGTTATATATTGATGGATATCAAACGCATGGAGTGAATTGCCTGTGTGGCATGCCTAAGTGGCAATTGATCGAGGCTTCTGTTGAAAAGCAAAGTCTTGTGGTGATGATCAAAGCAAGGCCTTTGTGGCGTAGCTTTGTGTAACGTTTGCTTCGCGAGTTTCACACCCGGTATGAACCAAAAACGGGAGAGGACGTCAGGGAGGGCATGCGTTTCTTTCTAGCTAGAAGTGGCGTCAGTGGTTTTACACGCCCTGACGAGTTTGACTTATGTGGTTGTTGCTGTTGCGAGGCGCCTCGGATTGATCGGTCGTTCTCGAACCGATGGAGTCATTTAGTTGGCTCACCTACGCCCCATAGGGCGGGGAAACGCATGTTCAGGCATTTTAATCCACATCGGTGGACCGACCCTGAGGATCCAAGGGCCCACCTGTGTCTGGGTCCTGAGACACGGGCTAGAGCGTCTCGAATCGGTTGAGGACTATCTTTTGCCTCGGTTCATAGACGGAAATCCAATTTCCAAATACGTGACATTTGCGGTTTTAATTGTAAAACTAGTATGGCGACATGATATATGGTACCCATGCCGCCTATGATTGATACTTATGATTTGAAGTTGTTTTATACACTATGCACTTATAATAGTATCAAATGATTTGTTTTAAACGTATCAAGCATTCTTTGGCTGTTATAAGGGAAAACCCTATCCCCCGGCTTGCGTTGCATTGTGTGATAGGACCTGGGTCTTATAACAGCTTCATTTTTCTTTATTTAGCATTGCGCTGTTTGTTTTATGCACTGGTATTCTTGGGAGGAAACCCGTTCCGTGTTATACGGCGTGGTCCCTTGATTTACCTAACTTTAAAAATAAAGATTAATAACTATTTTAGTTCTCACACCAGTCACATGACTGACCTGGAGTTTATTGTTTTAACCTAAACTCTGGGTGCCCCTATTTTTCGCACGGGCAGCTAGTAGTTTTGGTTTTGCAGATTTATATTCACAGGATCCTGGTTTACAGCTGGAACGATATCCGGAAAGCTTTGTATCCGTATATCTCCTTCTAGTTGTGTATTGTTTTATTTTCCGCTGCTATGTATTTAAATGTAATTTAAATCTCTGATATTTCTGTGTAATATTCATTTATACTCTGTATATTCTTGTAATCTGATGCACTGTTGTAAAATACAATGAAATGTTCTTCTGTATGCGTTCTGTTGTGGCTTGTTCTCGAACTATCCGACGCTTTCCTTTACGGGGAAGTTACGGGTTTTCACAGTTGGTATCAGAGCCTTGGTTTACAGAGCTCGAGAACAAGGCACATTAGAACCATACGAAAGAATTCATCAGATATTGGGTTAGTAATATCCAATTAGAATGACTCGTTAGAGATAGGATCAGTAGTATCCTAGAACGAGTGTGAAGAGTATATTTTTCAAATGAAAACAAATTTTGTTTTGAAAATCTAAATCAACTATTCGTATTTGGTTATTTATTTATATTGATGTGGACAATCCAGTATATATAGATTTTGCGTATACGTCTGATCCGCGTGTATTCGAAATTTTAATATACTGGATAGATATAGAATTACGCTCTAGTCGCCCGGGAGTGATTCTGATGATTGATATATCATCATCAGAATTTATATTCGAGTGACGAACGTGTAATATCTATATATTTCCATTAGACTGGTGTGAGAACCAAAATTAGATAGGGCTAGTTGTTGTGATTTGGCATCAAAAACATGATTTTTGACTATGTATCGAAATTATGAATTTGAAACTCTAATTCACTAATTGATTGATGATTGTGTTGTTTGTTTAATTGTTTGATAATTTTGAACCATTACGCCTAATTGTATCAAATAATGAATTGTATTGAAATTGGTCGCATTTGCTTGCATATACATGTATATCATTGAACAGGTCATAGCAAGGAGGCTAGAGCAGAGAATAAAATTTGTTTGCCCGACAAATAGGTACATGTTTACTACATAATTTCCTGTTTTGTTTGGGTGATGATGATTTTGTGAGCCTATTGGCTAGCCGCTTGGCTTTTTCTTTTTCTTTTTGAGATCTGAAGGACCGGGGAAGCTATTTGAAATTCCCCGATGCTCCCGGTGCAGGGGAGGTTATGGCGAAATTTTTCGAAAATTTAGGGTGTTAGCCAAATTTTTGAAATCTTTGAAAAGTTCTTAGAAACTGAAAAGTTGAAGAACTTAAGCCGTAATCGAAACAATGGAAGTTGAGTTGAATTGTTAAACAACTTTCGACTTTGTTCCTTTTCGGGGACGAAAAGTTTTAAGTGGGGGAGATTGTAACAACCCGAAAATCTGGGCCAGTTTAAAATTTTTTATTTTGGCAATTTTAGCGGATTTTGAATATTTAAAATAGATTATTTTAAATATAATCGACGAGAAATTTATTTTGAATAGAATTCGAACGTATATATTATACGCGTCGTCGTTAGAATATAAATAATTATATATAATTATAAATAGAATTGAAAATGGCGCGGTAGTTCGATAATTCGATTTCAAACTTCAATTGAATGTACCGGGTGCAAAACAATCCGGATTTTAGTGAAACCAAAAATGATAGGATCTAATTGATGATATCTTTCCAGCGAATCCGACTAATCGAAATTTCATAGCGGGAATCAAAAGATATGTCCAGTTGAAAATTCTGAATAGTCGCTATGGAATTCAGGCCCTTAAAAATGGACATTTTGCAAATGACCTCGGATTTCGACGAAACCAGTTTTGTTGGGTCCGTGATGTCAGATTATTGCTAGATTCCAAATTTCATAATTTTTCGAATCAATATGTGAGCGTGGCAAAGGAAAACGCGTTTGACCAGTTTCAGTTGATTTTAATCGACTGGAAATTGGCCATTTTTCCAACGGTCTCAGAATTCGACGAAACTAGTTTTGTTAGGACCGTATCGTCAATACGAAGCTAGAAAATATTTTTCTGGAATTTTTCTAGTTAGTATGTGGCCCCGGTAATTTGAAATGTACGTTTAAAATTCAATATAGTGATTTAAATGTAAATTCAACGGAAACTAATTCAAACGATCGAATCAACTTGCGATACATATCCCATTGTGTTCAGAATGGGGGTAAAACGCTATGGACGACAGGCGGTGGGCCTCGTTTCGAGGTCGTATGTGAAAGTCAACTCTTTAGGATAAAATAAATAAATTAATTAATAAAAAAAATATCTCTCTCCCCTTTAATCCTCCTGCCCCCCCCCCCCCCCCCGTTATAAAATAAATTCAGTATAAAAAAAAAACCGCGATGGAGGGAGCAGCTCGAGCCACCGCTGGCGTCGCCCCCCTCTCCTCCTCGTCCTCCGTTCTCCTCTCTTCCCCTCCTCGCGAAGACCGCATCCCCTCGCACCCAAATCGACACGCCACCAAACCCTAGCCGCCACCTACCACCTGCTGCCCCACCTCCGACGCCTTCAACTCCGCTGTCACCTCCCCTTCATCTCAGACCGACGATGAAGCGCCTCTCCTCCACCTTGAACGCACGGCAGCAGCCCCACCCCCATTAAAAACAGTAAGCTTCTACTTTTTTTTCTTTATTATTTGTTTAAGGATTAAAAATATGATTTTTCTTGTGTAAGAAAAAAGGAAGAGATTTTCTTTCATGTATAGTTTTAAAATGAGAATAGCATGATGTTTTTAAATATGAAAAGGCGATGTTTTTAAATATGAAAAGGCGATGTTTTTAAATATGAAAAGGCGATGTTTTTAAATATGAAAAGGCGATGTTTTTAAATATGAAAAGGCGATGTTTTTAAATATGAAAAGGCGATGTTTTTAAATATGAAAAGACGATATTTTTAAAACATAAAAGACGATATTTTAAAAAAAATAAAAAGACGATATTTTAATGTTTGTAAAGGCGAAACTTCATTTTTATAAAGGCGAAAACTTTATTTTTATAAAGGCGAAACTTTATTTTTATAAAGGCGAAAACTTCATTTTTATAAAGGCGAAATCTTTATATTTAAAAAAGGCAAGAGCTTTATATAGAAAACATCGAAATAAAAATTCGATTTTTAAATATATGAAGTGATTATAAAAATATGATTTTTAAATTGAAAGCGAATAAATAAAAATGTGATTTTTATTTTAAAGACATCAAAATATAAAAACGTGTGATTTTTATATATGTAGTGGCTACGGGCAACAAAGGAAATGAAAAGGCGAGAACGACGAGGATCTCTACAATAGAAGTGTCGTGGTATTGGATAGCTATCGGTGAGAACTTCTCACCTTTCAATTTATTTTTCTGGTTATATATATATATACTAGGATGCAGACGGTGTTTAGTAGCACCCGACACAATCGTCCACAGACCATGGACTTGTTTGTTTGGTTGCATAGATTAGTTATATGGTGTGATTTGAATTTGGTTGTTTGGTGATTTTGATTGATGTGTGAATGGCGTGGGCCTTCACTAGACCGGGGATAAGGCTAGGCCTTGTCCCGTTTCTAGTATCGTGCCGTTATGCCGCCGAAATTTTCTAAAATATGTTAGAAAAATAAAAATATCATTTTATTTAAAGAATGAACTGAATAGAAATTCATATGTTGGAATAAAATGTTTTATCGTTAAAAATATATTTTTTAACGTGAATGTGAATAAATGAATATTCATTTACAAACCAGACGGTTTGTTTATGTACACCTATTTGAAGGACATTTATTGGGTCGATAAATTTTACACATTGCCCAACTGCACGAATAAAATATTTGTTTGATCGTTTGAAACCCCACACGGGTGTTAGGATGAAATTTTAAGTTCACTCATCCTGATTGATTAAATATGTCGATCGATTGATTGACATGCTGTTATAAGCGTTAGATATCTTTATTTGATGCTTATACAGTGTAGTGCACTTTGGTTGATGGTTGATTATTTTTCAATGATATTATATACATGTATTGTATGAAAATCCATATAATTAATTTTATATGGTAATTGATTGGGCCTCATTCCAGTTTAGAAATAGAAATATTTGAAATAGAATATTTGAAAATAGAAATTTATGAAGCCGTGTTGATTAGAGTGACGCCATTTTGACGTGAACGATATTTAAACGATTTCGAAATAAATTGAATTGAAAACGATTTCGAAATGAATTGAATTGAAAACGATTTCGAAATGAATTGAATTGAAAACGATTTCGAGATGAATTGAATTGAAAACGATTTCGAAATGAATTGAATTGAAAACGATTTCGAAATGAATTGAATTGAAAACGAATTCAAATTGAATTGAAAGTGAATTGAAATGAATTCAAATTGAATTGAAATTTGAATTGAATAGAAATGAATTTTAAAACGAATTTATAAAGAAGAATTCAATTTTGATTTGAATTGAAAAGAAAGTTGGAATTGCTTTCGAAACGATTTTAAAACTATTTATATAATTCGTTTTAAATAGAAATCAACGAAATATATATTATATATATTATATATATAATATAATGGCCTGAATAGAACGCGCCGCGCCGCGGCAGTTCGTGAATTTCGACCATTTATTTCAAACGGACATTACGGGAGATCCGACCGTCGGATTCTCCTAAAACCGGAACCGTTGGGTTCGTATCGAAAAGAGCTTTCTAACGAATGTTAGAAATTTGAAATCTAACGGTTGGATTTGGAATTATGTCCAAATCAAATTTGAAAAAGGTCGCTGTAAGTGCAGTTCGATGGCCGTTGATGGAAATCGACTGTACGGGCCTTGATAAAATTATTAAAAATAGTAATAATTTGTGTAAAATCATAAGAAATGATTTAGAAAGAATTGGGATGAAAAACTCCATATTTGAAAAGATAAAAATAGATTTTTATCGAAATGAACTAGTTTTGAACTAGAATTATAATTCTATTTATTTTTAAATAAATAAATTAAATTTGAAATGGTTTTGAAAATAACCAGAATTTCCAATGATTTCATTGGAGTGGATTTGAATCGAAATTGTCTTCGGAATATTTCGAGGTTGGAATTCGGGATTATACAGATGTGGTTATGGAAATTTGAAAGATATACATTTATATCGTTATTTCAATACGACATTTGTTAATCGTAGAATTTGATATTGAATATAAGCCGATATATTTTCTATTCAGAGCCTTGTATTGAATATCAAATGTGATTTGGGTTTGTCGTGAATGGTGTTTTCACTAACACTGTTCTTGAACCCAGTTGTGAAAAGATTAAATCTTTTTATTTAGATTTAATGAAGTGTACCAATTGAATAATATTCAATTGGAATTGAATTGATATTGATTTTTGGGTTTATCGTGAACGGTGCTTTAAATAACACTCGTTCTTTAACCCGATAATTAATGGAATGTGACTTTGGGTTTATCGTGGACCGTGTTTTAAATGACACTGATTCTTTAACCCAGTTAACGATTAAAACTAAGTGGAGTTTTAATGATTCTTTAATTAGATTGAAATAATCGAAATGGAGTATCACCAGTTTTGCTCCAGGCGATAGTTGAATCTTTAATTAGATTTGAACGCGAAAAGGTAATTGAATTTACCGATAACACCGTGGTGTTAGATATGAAGTATAACCAGTTTTACTTCATGGGATGAATAGGTTGGGATTGGGAAATTAAAACAAATGATTACTTCGGTAAGTTTCGTTAATCCCGACTAATTTGAATCGAGATTCAAAGGAAGATTAGAGAATAAATTCAAGAAATCATCTTGGATAAAATTAATGGGAACCTTTCCCTATGAATGTGAAATCAGAAACTAACTGTCGGTTAGCTAAGCAGAATGGTTTTCTGGATATTGATCTGATGTTGGTTTCGGCCTTCGGGGTTAATATTTGGGGAATTATTCTCTTGATTAATTTACGGTTAGTGACTGATGAATTGGAATGAGGCGTATGTTGTGTTTGTGTAACACTTATTTAAAATATACGCAAGTTATTCGGGAAGACCGGGTTTATCCCATTCCGAATAACTGATACGACGATAAGTCGAAGATGAAGACGACGGTCGAAGACCGGAGGTCTTCACGTCGTTTGGGTGATAACTGATGATCTTGATTGGGCTGTACACCCAAGAAGATGGAAACAGTTGGTGATCGTCCAGACGTACTTGGAGATCGATGGATATGCGGGGTACTAGGTGCCTCCGGTTTCGTTCAGACCCAGAACGAACTTGTAAATGGACTGTGTGTCTGACATTGGATTTTAGTCTGTGTGATTGATCTCTATTAAATATATATCTGTTTGGCGGCGGAGAATTTATTCTCTTGCTTAACGCCCTTCTCTGAGACGTACGAGCTCAGGGGTTATATATTGATGGATATCAAACGCATGGAGTGAATTGCCTGTGTGGCATGCCTAAGTGGCAATTGATCGAGGCTTCTGTTGAAAAGCAAAGTCTTGTGGTGATGATCAAAGCAAGGCCTTTGTGGCGTAGCTTTGTGTAACGTTTGCTTCGCGAGTTTCACACCCGGTATGAACCAAAAACGGGAGAGGACGTCAGGGAGGGCATGCGTTTCTTTCTAGCTAGAAGTGGCGTCAGTGGTTTTACACGCCCTGACGAGTTTGACTTATGTGGTTGTTGCTGTTGCGAGGCGCCTCGGATTGATCGGTCGTTCTCGAACCGATGGAGTCATTTAGTTGGCTCACCTACGCCCCATAGGGCGGGGAAACGCATGTTCAGGCATTTTAATCCACATCGGTGGACCGGCCCTGAGGATCCAAGGGCCCACCTGTGTCTGGGTCCTGAGACACGGGCTAGAGCGTCTCGAATCGGTTGAGGACTATCTTTTGCCTCGGTTCATAGACGGAAATCCAATTTCCAAATACGTGACATTTGCGGTTTTAATTGTAAAACTAGTATGGCGACATGATATATGGTACCCATGCCGCCTATGATTGATACTTATGATTTGAAGTTGTTTTATACACTATGCACTTATAATAGTATCAAATGATTTGTTTTAAACGTATCAAGCATTCTTTGGCTGTTATAAGGGAAAACCCTATCCCCCGGCTTGCGTTGCATTGTGTGATAGGACCTGGGTCTTATAACAGCTTCATTTTTCTTTATTTATCATTGCGCTGTTTGTTTTATGCACTGGTATTCTTGGGAGGAAACCCGTTCCGTGTTATACGGCGTGGTCCCTTGATTTACCTAACTTTAAAAATAAAGATTAATAACTATTTTAGTTCTCACACCAGTCACATGACTGACCTGGAGTTTATTGTTTTAACCTAAACTCTGGGTGCCCCTATTTTTCGCACGGGCAGCTATTAGTTTTGGTTTTGCAGATTTATATTCACAGGATCCTGGTTTACAGCTGGAACGATATCCGGAAAGCTTTGTATCCGTATATCTCCTTCTAGTTGTGTATTGTATTATTTTCCGCTGCTATGTATTTAAATGTAATTTAAATCTCTGATATTTCTGTGTAATATTCATTTATACTCTGTATATTCTTGTAATCTGATGCACTGTTGTAAAATACAATGAAATGTTCTTCTGTATGCGTTCTGTTGTGGCTTGTTCTCGAACTATCCGACGCTTTCCTTTACGGGGAAGTTACGGGTTTTCACATTTCTACACGGGCAGCCAAGTAAACAGGTTCATTCTTTGCTTGGAGTCTTTTCTTTAGAGCTGCTTATTATCTTTCTTGGATTTGCTTTCGTGGAGAGGTGATGACTTGGAGCTTGAAGACATCTATCATTTGCTACTATTGCACTTTTCTCTCTTTAAATTCAGACATCAAACTTGTTTCATTTCACGTTGTTTTATGTTGGAGTTGGAACTTATTTCATTTTCTGCAAACTTGATGTAATAATTTAGAATTCTGTGACTGTGGACTTTCTGTGGTTGATGACATTATATTTCCGCTGCTCTGATGTTGTTACTCTATGAATTTCCTATGCTATGTTGTATCTGTGATCTGTATTATTGTATTTATGTTATATTCCAAATGATTATTCCTTACTTTCATTCCGTGGAAGTTTGGGGTCATCACACTGTTCATGCGATTTTTGGATGGGCAGACTAAATGAAATGTAATAGATTGGAGAGGACGATGTTGCGATTCAGTGTCGAGCCTGAGGCTGGTGTATTATCCTTTCCAATATATAGTATTGGCTTTTCCATTGTTTGTTGTTATTCTTTGAGTGCTGTGATGATGCAAATTTGTACAAACATATAATGTAATCCTGGTGTTTGGATATACTTTCTAGTTGTTATGAAAGCTTTGGAGTTTTTCTTCTCAAATATACTTCACCATTATTGCATGTTATATATGTTCTACTATATTTTATCCTTGCGCTGTGAGTTATACGATAGGTCCCGCTTGTGTTTCATACCTTAATGATCGTCCGTAGCTGTCTGTCACATTTTTCAGCACATTATTTCTCTTGTTAAGTTCAGGAGTTATGGGTGGTCTCGTCACACTAAGTATATATATTAATGGTTTAAAATTTCTTTAACCAATGTATAAATGTATATAAAACAAGTAATTCATGTTTTGACATTTGGTTTTGTATTTTATTAAAATTTGATTTAACTCTTGTAAAATATCTAATATCGGTTTTGAATATTATAGAAAATTAGAATAATATTTATTTAAAAATCATATAGGTATATTTTAAACTTATTATATATATATATATATATATATAGACAAGTGAATGTTGTTTAACATTTTGTTTACATTGAAACTTGTTTTTAACTTATATAAATATAGAATTACATAGAGTAAGAATATTTAAATAAAAAAATCAAATTAATTCACTTATAAGTATATAAAGGACATGGCTATTAAACTAGGCATTTAATTGTTTGAACTACTAAGCACATGTAACATATGGCTTGTACACAACCATTTAACAACATGGATTACTTGATGGCAAAATGTGGCTATTTTAAACATTTAAGCACATAGGAAATTTAATTTTTTAGAGTACTTAAGGGAAAAGGTTGGTTTTTAAAAACCCAAAAGTACATATGCTGATTACATGTACATGTGATCTAAATGCTGGTCGTGCATGAAAGCTGGGAAAAAATTAAGGAAGAAAACCCTAAGCACATGTTCTTTCTAATCAAAATATAGGTATCCTAAGCAACATCTTTTCCATCTTAAATGTAGATAGTCTAAGGTAGCCTATGACATTCCTAAGCAAAGCTAGATTTTAGGTAATATTTTATCATTGTTTCACTCCATAAATACACCTAGAGACCCTCACCAATTATTCCTAAATCTGAAGATAACTCAAACACAAAATAAAAATGGTAGTGAACAGAAAACAAAACCCAAGAACCTGAAAAACAAACATAAAGAAAGTGAACATAATGTGAGTAAACTCCCCTTTTACCCCCATTTAAATCTATTACTAATTGTGATGCAAACATATACAGATGCATATATGCTTCTGAATGTATGTATTTAGTTGATTCAACCAGATTAAAACCTGGAATGGATCTGGAAAACAAAATACATAGGCATGTACCCAAAGAAATTTAAGATTCTATATGTTTTATAAACTAGTGCCTTGAATTTAAAAGTCAAGAACTCTAAATTTATAGGTTGTAGGATCTGAGCTCAACATGAATGTTGTCCCTATATGCCGGTAGTTTATTTTAAAAGTGGTTTCACCTTGAATAAGTATGTATATTTGATGATATATATATATAACATATAACAGAAGAGTTTAAAAACTCAAAATTTCAATCATTGTAAATTTTAAAGTCAGGCATACGAGTGTGATTTTATTTAAAAATCATGATTTTTAAGACAAGAATCAAGATTTTTAATATCCAATACTATGTGATAGGATTTAATGTTTGTTTGGAGGTTAGAAATCAAATTCTCAAAATTGGGGAAGGGAAATTGCAAACTGTTTTTATGGGATCATCATCGGGGTTAGGTGAGAGCGTGGATGAAGTTGGTGAGTTCTGGTGGTCAGTGGAGGTGGTACGAGGTGATTTTAGGTTTTGGGGTCAGTTTTTGTCTCTTGGGTTTAATTTGGATCATGCGTAAGATAGGGAGATTGAGTGCATTGATTTTGTGTGAGAAGTTACGCACGGATGTGTGCTTCGACGCGATAAAGGTGGAAGTTCGTTAGATGGTAGAAGTTAGTGGTTGGAGGTCAGTTTTGGGGTCGACCTAGGAACTATGTTTTCGGGTTTTAAATGGTAGAGAGGTGAATTTGAGGAGGTGAGGTTTTGGGGTCGTGGTAGTTGGTCGGTGGTGATGTCTAGCAGTGATATGGTTTGTGGGTGGTGGAGAAATGACCATGCTGTGGTCGAAGGTGCTGTGTAGGTGCACGGTGAAGGGTGTACACACTGTGTACATCAGTTAGTGTGGACTTTGGTCTTTGGGTTGAGTTGTTGAAGCATTTGAAAAAAAATAGAGGGAGTTGGGTTGAGTTGTTGAAATATTATATTATCAATTGATAATATAGAATTGTATTTACATAACTTTTTGTGTAAATTAGTTTAGCGACCTGAATTTCATCTGTTAAATGAATTACTATATGCCGTCGGGACCGATAAGTTTTATTTCTGTAAAGTAACTCGGAAATAAACTTAAGTTTTAATAGTTGGATTAAATTGTTTTTGAGAAACTATTAAATGGGTTATTTTAAATTAATTATACTATTAATTAATTTAAAATGGAAAGATTAATTGTAGTTAGTTAATCAAATTGATTTTAGGTTGATTTAAATCAACTGTTTAAATGGAAATTGATTATTAAATTAATCTGTTTTCAATTTAGAATAGGTTTCAAAAAATGGTTGTTTAAAAACTTAATAAAGTTTATTAAACTTAATTAGCCTTTTAATTAACTTTGGTTAAAGATAACTGTTGAGTTAATGATGAAGTTAACTGCTTTTATTTTAGTTAATGTTGAAGTTAAATATTGTTTTAAATAATAATAATTAAAGTAATTACCTTTTTAATTAGAATCATTTAATATTAATTAATTTTTCAAATGAATATTGAAGTCAATTAATGTTTTAATTAATTAATTTTGATAGGTTAATTGTGTAGTTAAATAGTAACTTAAAATTGGATAAATTATCCAAGGAGGATGTTTTAAATTTAATTAATCCTTCAATAAAGTATGTGTTAATTATAAGTTAATTATCAAAGAGTAAGAGAAATTGGGTTGACCTGTGAAGACGAGATTATTCCGAAGTTCGGAAAATAAATCATATAGGGACTAATTGGAAAGAGATTTTGATTTGGAAATCGACTATGTCGAATTAAAGAAAATATCATTTACTTTCCTTTTTAAATAAAGATTTAATTAATTATTTGTTTATTTTCTTATTTATCTAAAGGACGGAAATTCTAGATGGATATAATATGGAACTAATCTAAGATTTACAGATTTATGAATGACGATTGGTTGAATTTGAATTGTCGAACTATAATCGACAAAATATGTTGTGATAGTTGATTTGTTGATTGGATTGATTGCAATGTTGTGATATGACCCAAATAAACTTGAATAGTTTAAATTAAATGTTGATACGTTTAAATTATCTTGTATAAATCATAGTTTAAATCTGGAATTTGAATCTTATATGTAGTCAAGTCCAAATAATCAATATGAATATTGAATCCATATGAAATCTGTTCACCTGATTTATATTAAGTATCACTTGACCAGAAAAGATATCAACGTTGGTCGTTTCAAAGAGTCCGTAATTTAAATTCCACTCCGATCTGATTATTACATTGCAAGTCAAATTATAATAAAGATAATCAAAGATGGAGTTTATGCAAGGATGTTCTGTCAATCCTAGGTAGAAATTTCCTAAGATGGATTTATATGATGGTGCCTTCAGTTTTTTCAGTCATAGGACAAATTGAATGGACGAATGTCTAACAGAGTATGCCTAATCGATCATGTACGTTGATCTCTTTAAACGTATTTATGTTTGGTGGCGGAGGAGTTCGCTTCTCTTAACTTTTTTACCATGGTATTTTTGTTGATATCAGTGTGTGATTAGGCAGTTGACGATGTGGCATTCAAAGTGGATGAAGATGTGATATGTCTAAAGGTAAGTATGGACTCAAGCTTCACAACCGGGAAATGACAGAATTCGGGCAAGCAGCACGGTTATGTGGGTCGCTCCCGTTAGGGTGTGTTGTCACCTATCTAGAGAAATATTCACTTACTCCTTTATTCTATCGTTGCTGTATGCTTCGGAAACAGTGGTTTGATCCCAACCGTTGGTGACAATATATTCAATACACTCAAGCGAAATGAGTGGTCAGTCATATGTGGTTGAGTTGTAAGACGTTATTGTTGAACCCAATGCATTCCTCTCTAAAGGTACACTAGAGGAAGGTGGTACCATACCTGTTATAGTTGGAAATCCATTATCTGTAAGCGTCGACCGGTTTTGTTTGTAAAGTATGCAGTGAAATGTGAGATGCAAGCATTTCGCTAGATTTTAATTTATTTAAAAACCCTAGACACTATCATAATATCTATTTTCGATATTCAAAGTGTTTTGGTTCTCATAAGGGAAAAACCTGTTCCGTGTTTATATGCGGCGTGCTCGTATGAGATACCTTTTATTTCTCAAGTAGTTTTAAGTTGTTTACTCACACCAGTCCCGGGACTGACTCAGAGTTTATTTTTCTATGTTTTTCTTAAACTCTTGGGTGCCCAAATTTGTATGGGTAGTCACGTAGTTCAGGATTTTACGGATACACTAGAGGAGCTTGATCAAGAGGCTTCAATGATAAATTTATAGAGTTTATTTCCATTGTGATGTATATGTGATGTACTTTGACGATGTATGTAAGTACATATACAATTCTATATTCTCAAAAGTGATTATATATTATACTTGACTCTATTGCGATTGTAAGATTCTATTTTGTTGTTGAGTTCTACTACTTTTCTTACTCTTATTAAAGATTCGTATTTCCATGCAATTTGAGTTGGACGTGTGTTGTATTTAGTTAACTCAAAGGGTACGGATTTACGGGCCATTTCAATTTGTATCAGAGCTTAGGTTGGCATAATACCTAGGCTTTGGTGGGGGTTACTCATTAGAGATAGGGTCAGTGGTATTTTAGAATGAGTTTGAGTGTGTATATATATGAGTGTGTATTTGTTAGTGTTATTAAAAAAACTATTTTATATTGTGTTGTTTGGTTTGTTGAGTGGTTTATGAATTTTGGTCGATACAGGGTGTACAACTGTATCGATAGGTGTTTCTAAACACTTGAACAGAGTAATTCGATACAATATTGTTTTAAAAGCCGGGGAAATGAGATAAATTTGCCCAAAGTTTTAAAAGAGTAATTTTCTAAAAATTATTATTATATATAGATGTGTCGATTATTATTATTATAATCTAATAAAATTATATAAATTGAAATGGTTATATATTGAACCAAATAGAAGTTTCGGGAATTTTCGGAGTCCGTTTGTGGCCCCGGTGAATTTAAATGCACAATGGAATTAAATAAATAAATGATTTAAATTTTAAATTAAAGAAAACAGGCTTATGACAATCGTTTGGGCTGACGGGACCAAGCCCATTGTGTCCGAAATGGGGGCATTTGGGTAGGAACAACTTTCGTTGGGCTAAAATTGGAGCTAAAAGAGAGTTAACGGGCCTTTATTGAATTAAAAGAATAAAAAAATAAATATAAAATACGTATATAAATAAATATACTCCATATAACCCTAATACATCATACAGCGCCGCCCTTTTAGTTTCGAACGATGGAAAATAGTCGTTTCTTCCTCCTCTATTATATCGTGATCCACTCACCGATAACGAACAATCCTCTTGACAATTCTGAAGTACCTTCCTCAAGCTTCAATTCCATATAAGCCACGCCTCCTGTCGTTGCACGGTTTTGAGAACCAGCCCCACAAAGTCATGTCATTCACGGCCGGAATCCGCCCTCCCACGGTCGGCGAGTTCGACGCCGTTCATCCTCCAGGCGCACCTACCCTGGCTCGTCGACGAGGCGTAGTCTAATCGGCTCCAAGCTCAACCAATTGAGCGCGATCACCTACCCTAGTTCTGAGGTTTTCTGAAAAGCATCGGCTATTAATTGATTGTAGAAGAAAGGGTATAATATTCTATTTTTAAATATTTAATTAATTAATTTAAAATATGGTTACATAAATAAATTCATAACTTCATCATACGAATTCAGAATTGGACGATTTTAGAAGCATTGCGATCGTGAGTCCGAGATCTACACTTCTGGACTGACTGGAACGAATTCTAAGCAGATCAGATTTTGGCCAAATTTTAAATCTGAATTATTTAGAATAAAAATCCACGGTGAGAAACCTTTATTTTTAATAATTAAATTTATTAATTTATGATCGTGTTAGAAATCAAATCCGCTGTTAAGTTCAATTGGTTATTACGTGATTTGATTTGGGTTGATAATGTTGTTATGTGGATATGTGGATTGGATGTATCATTTTTGTTGAAATAAAAGGATTGAAACAAAAATTATCATGTTTGTTGAAATAAAAGAGTTGAAGCAAAATTAGCATGTTTGTTGAAATAAAAATGGTTGAAACCAAAAATAACATTTTGTTAAATATATTTGTACTAAAACAAAAATGTCAATTTGGTTGAAATTGATTATTGCTAACAAAATGAAGTTGTCCCTTTTATTTCATTCTGTTAAAAATAGTAGAATTGACAAAATAAAAAGGTCACTTTTTATTTCATTAGAATTAACAAAGTAGAAATGTCACTTTTTATTTCATTAGAATTGACAAAATAAAAAGGTCACTTTTTATTTCATTAGAATTGACAAAGTAGAAATGTCACTTTTTATTTCATTAGAATTGACAAAATAAAAAGGTCATTTTTATTTCATTAGAATTGACATAAATGAAAATTTCATTTTTGTTGCATTAGAATTGGCAAATAAAAATGTCATTTATTATCGTATTAAAATTGACATAACTAAAAATGTCATTTTTATTGCATTAGAATTGGCAAATAAAAATGTCACTTATTATCGTATTAGAATTGACATAACTGAAAATGTCATTTTTGTTGCATTAGAATTGGCAAATAAAAACGTCATTTATTATCGTATTAGAATTGACATAACTGAAAATGTCATTTTTGTTGCATTAGAATTGGCAAATAAAGATGTCACTTATTATCGTATTAGAATTGTCATAATTGAAAATGTCATTTTTTGTTGCATTAGAATTAGCAAATAAAAATGTCATTTATTATCGTATTAGAATTGACATAACTGAAAATGTCATTTTTGTTGCATTAGAATTGGAAAATGAAAATGTCATTTATTATCGTATTAGAATTGACATGAATAAAAATGTCATTTTTGTTATATTAGTATTGAAAAAACAAAATTATCATCTTTGTTGAAATTTGTTTAATTGAAACGAAATACTTGTTCAGTCAAATTTGTTTAATTGAAACAAAATATTTATTTTTGTCAAACAATGTAGTTGAAAACAAAATTGAACTTTTGTCAAATTTAGAATTGTTGAACAAATTATCCCTTTTGTAAAATTATGATTATTAGACAAAGATATACATTTTTGTTAATTAAGAAGGATTAAACAAAAATGTACACTTTTGTTCATTTAAAGAAATATACCTTTATTGTTCATTAAAAAGAACGAAACATTGTTGTCAAGTTAGAAGGTTGGAAACAAAAATATTCATTTTTGTCAAATTAGATTGTTGAAACAAAAATATTCATTTTGGTCAAATTAGATTGTTTAAACAAATATATATATATATATATATATATATATATTTGTCAAAATAGGTTGTTGACACGTCATTTTTTTTATCCAATATTAAAAATGTCATTTTTGGTCACATCTAAAATTGGTCATTTTTATCAAACATTAAAATGTCATTTTTATCAAATATTAAAAATTGTCATTTTGGTCAAATAATAAAAATGTCATTTTTATTGTATTATAATTGGCAAAAGTCATCTTTGTCGTATTGGTATCAACAAACAAAGTCAACATTTATATGTCATGTATACATTAGTTTTGTGTACAAATTAAAATTTTACATTTTTACATGTCATATTATACATTGGGAATTATAAACAAATAAAAATATTTCTTTTTATTTGTTAAGGTTAAGAACAGAAATTACATACAAATAAAAATTATCTTTTTATTTGTCATTGGTTATATTGTCATATAAATAAAATACATATTTATTTGACATTATGAACATGTAGATGTGCTATGCCAGTAAAACATTCTTTTATTTTGCGTGTTAAACACATTAGTAGAATCGCCAAATGGTTTATATTTATATATAATCATTTATATAAATTAAAATTAAACGAATTGCGCGCGGTAGTTTGCGTTTCGGAATCGTAACTTTAAACGATT
This sequence comes from Allium sativum, assembly GCA_030737875.1. Taxonomy (NCBI): domain Eukaryota; kingdom Viridiplantae; phylum Streptophyta; class Magnoliopsida; order Asparagales; family Amaryllidaceae; genus Allium; species Allium sativum. The sequence goes on along the minus strand of CM060922.1, from coordinate 400,219,031 downwards.
ATACCGAAAGATCCGACTGTCGGATATTCCTAATACTGGATCCATTAGGACCGTTTTGGGAAGATCTTTCCAGTGATATAAATTTTGTTAAAATCCAACGGTTAGATTTCGTGAAATGGGTAAATCAAATTTTGACAAAAACAACGCCAGGGCCACCCATTGACCCGAAGTGTCGTTAATTAAATTGGACTGTTTTTAAATAAATTAAAATAGCGATTGTAACACCCCGGATTTTTGAATAATCGAATTAACTAAAATAAAGAATAATTAATCTCAAACGTGAGAATTATGGGAATGGGGTTGCGCCATTGTGTTCGTCTCGGAATTCTGGTTGAAATAGAGTCCGAGTTTGCGGGAAACGGGTACCGGATGAAGGATTTATGGACGAACGAAGATTGGTGGCAAAATAAAAGAAAAAAAATAGATTACACTGGCGCACTTGGGAAGTGCGCCAGTACAAATTTGCACTGACGCACCTGCCAAGTGCGCCCAGGCCGAGGCAGCAGGACTGCACAGCTTTCTGGTTCAGGCTGACCCATGTTGCTGAGTCCTTTCTGACTCCTTGCTGAGTCATTAGGGCTGAGGTGTCACCCTATCCCGACTGAATAGTTTCGATTAACCCTAAGATCATCCGACGGCTTAAATTAATTCAAAACTCTATAAAAAGACCCATAGACTCAAACCCCAAATCAGAATTAAAACTATGGCCGTCATGCTGTTGTCTTGAACCCTAGAGCAGCCGCCACCAAATTAAAGGGGAAGAACAACAAATCAAATTAGTTCTACTCAACCCTAACAACGAATCTTCTTCAAAGGAGAGCTAATTCAACTCCAGAAATCAGAATTCAGAACTCAAGACTGCTTTTGAGTTGTGAGTTCGATAGTTTTAATAAAATAATTAGTAATTTAATTGGATTAAGTTATAATGCGGATTGTATGAATGTGATGTGAAGTATTGATTGCATGTTGTAATTATGTTGTAGGATTGTGATTGAAATCTCTATGACGTTATGTTGTGATGCTATCATTTATGATGTAAAGTTATGTTGCTATCATCCATGTTGTAACTTTATATACAATCAAATCATCATGTTTCATATGCTAGTTTGGTTATGTTGATTCATATGATAAATCATATGTAGGCAAGTTTAGATATTGATTCAAACATGAATCATATACAAGTTGGGTAGAATTATATGTGACCTTACATGATTATGACACCTAGTTTATGTGAAAATTTAATTGAAAGTTAGGCTATGACATGTGTGAGTTATATGCTAAATTCTACATGATACTTTACATGTTAGATACTAGTTTACACCATTGTTGCGATGTATAAATCACATATGTAAGTTTATGAGTTGGATATGAATCATGTTATGCAAGGTTAGGGTTATTACCCATGCAAGTTTACTCCGTTAGATATAAATCTATGACAATACATGATTTATGCAAGTTTGTGGCCATTATCTCATCAAGTTCACACCTTTAGATTTGGATCCATGACATATGTTGTTTATGCAAGTTGTAACTTTGGTCTATGCAAGTTTTAGATGTAGGACATCATTCACATATGCAAGTTCACCCCTATGTTAGATCTATGTTTTAATTATGTGTATATTGTGATGTTTTCTCTTTATTCCATGAGTTAGACTATTCGAGTCTAACGTATATTTTACGTTAAACGAACAAACGTACAACGTGGGGTAAAGGGGATAATATTAAAATGATTTAATTGGCATAAATGCCTTAAAAGGCATAAAATATAATTGTGGTGAAAATTGGTATGATTTTACATACCATAAATGGATGGACATAATTGAGTCAATTATGGACATCGTTAAATTTGGAATTGACTGATAATTTGAATTGGCAAAGTAATTCAAATTTGGGGAATGATTAATTAGGAGTAATTAATCGTCTAAGACACGAGGTTAGGCTCTTTTGTGGTGTAAGACTGCCTGGACCCGCCCGGCAAATCCAGCTGCCACAAATGCCAGTCTAATGTGAGAGGTCTTAGGCATAAACTAAATATGTAACAATTGTAAAGACACGAGGTTAGGCTCTTTTGTGGTGTAAGACTGCCCGGACCCACCCGACAAATCCAGCTGCCACAAATGCCAGTCTAATGTGAGAGGTCTTTATGATGTTACAGTCTTAATGAATTAAGAAACACTTAACCAGCTAAACATGTAGTGGGACATGAGGGTGTTAAGTGGGTGCCTTGGGTGGCATGTGGAATCTAGTGGGTTCCTTGGGTGGCATTTGGAAATACGATTAGAAACACTTAACCAAAATTGAAACATGTAATTGAAACATGAATAAGAAGTGGGATAAGTGGGATGTACTAGAGGGGACCAAGCTTAGGTGGATAGCTTGTGTCAAGTAATGGGGGCCCGTTTCAACCAGTAACTCATACGTATCTTTGTGGGCTCGACCCAAGTCGAGGACAGGACACGCATACTGGGCTTGACTGTAAGAGGCCATACCGGGTTAGCGGTGGCAACGCAAGTCCAACGGGTTCATATGCGTGTGTGGACCCGGGCTGGTAGGTAAGACGTTGTTGCATCGTGTAGGTATAAGCCATGCATTGTTAGTTGTATCGGTTTGCCACTTTGGGGAGTGATACGCCCCACTGTGGGGCCAGCACGGGTATCTACGAGTTAGGGAGCCGATCGCTTGGGGGTAGTGGGTACACCTAGTGGAGATAGGGTAGGCGGCACCTATGAAGGCAGCTAGGGGTGCACGAAACTACCAATATCATTATTAAGTCTATAGGCGGGATCAACCTTAGGGTGACTAGTGATGGTGCAGTATGGCAATTATCTTATAGTGTTGGTGTAGTTTAGTAATCATCCTATAGTGGTTTAGGTGCGCTTAAACGACATCATTGTTCATCTTGTTTCCTTGTTTACTCTGGCATACTCAATGGTTCATGATCATTTCCTTATTTTCCAACTTATGCCTTAGTCTAGTTACTTTGTTAATTATATTGTTAAAGTTATCGCACTCGCCAGACTTTATGTCTGACCCCCCTTTGTTTCCTCCTCTTTTCTCCCTTCCCCCCCCCCCCAAGTGCTCAGGTTGGAACTAGCTCCAGTGGAGCTTGATTTTGGACTGCTTTTAGAAGATTGCTTGGTTCGCTGAAGTAAAGTTCAGCTTCTCTTTTATTTATGGCTATTCTGATGTTGGGGATTATGTCTTTCAGTTTGTGTACTTTGTTTTATCAAGATGGGTATTATGTACTTGACTTTGGTTTATGGTTTTGATGATGTAATCAAACATATTTACCTTCTGCTGCAATAAATAAAGTTTTAAATTTTCAAGTACTGCTTTATATCTGTCTCGTTGTGATTTTCTGTTCTATATTCACTTAAAGGCTCCATGAAAGTTAATGCATTCCCTTTGCGAGTGACATTAATGGACGTGGGGTGTTACACGTGGTATCAGAGCTGAAGGTTACCAGAACAGATATGAATTTTTGAAAAACTGTTTTTCAAAAATAATTTTTATAAAGAAGTACCTTCAAAAGTACGTTTTAAGGAAAGTATTTTCAAGAGAAAAGCTTATTTTAGAAAGCATAACCCCAAAAGCCATATATCTTTCCCTCGGTTCTTTTATATTGAATCTTTCCTTTTTCGTTTCAGCATGTCTGAAGCATCTGAGATACCATAGGGTATTCATGTACCTGGTTGCTTTCGTCAATATCTCGAGGCTAGGGTCGCCACCGTAGGTCCAGCAAATACTCCTCCTCCTCCTCCCCCTCCTCCTCGCGTCGATACTTTTGCTAAGATATGTAAGGACTTTAGAGCAATGGGTGGAAAACCTTTTCACGGGACAGAGACATTTGTTGAAGCTCGTAATTGGCTAAAGGAGGTGGAAGAATTGTTTGGAATCTTTGAAGTGGATGATGGAAGAAAGGTCCAGTTGGCTGCCTGGCTAATGAAGGATGAGGCCTCATTTTGGTGGGAGGTCACTAATGGGGGACGTCCAGTCGATACATGGCCATATTTTAGGTAGAGGTTTGAGGCGAAGTTTCTCTCGCGGGCTGAAGAGAATCTATACATGGAAAGGTTTTTGTCACTGAACTAAGGGAATCTATCGGTAAAAGAGTACGTCAACAAATTCAACCAATTGGCAAAGTTTGGCTTAGACTTGGTGAATACTCCAGAAAAGAAGGCTCTAAGATTTGTTAAGGGTTTAAACGATCCGGTTCATGGGTTAGCTATGACCCACATTGTAACACCCCGAATTTCAGTTAACACTGATATTCACTAATTAAAGAATTAATAATCTCAGATGTGAGAATCAGGGGAAACGGGTTACGTCATTGTGTTCGTCTCGGAATAATACGCGAAATAGAGTCCGAAATTTTGTAAATCGGAGTCCGTATGACCCGGTTAAGGCCCAAAGAAGTTTTCGGGAAATTTGAATTTCGAAACATGCAGAAATGGGGGCCAGGCGGGAAAACTCCCGCCCAGCCAAGTCGACTTGGCTGTCGACAGGGCTGTCGACTTGCCTGTCGACATGCCTGTCGACTTGGCAGTCGATAGGGCTGTCGACTTGCCCTGTCGGCTGATTCTGGCCTGGGTGCACCTGATTGAGTTTTGGGCTGGGTTGGAGGGCTTGGGACGAAATCTGACGGACCTAAACTAACCTAGGGTTAATCTAAGGGTCTAAAACACAACCTAATCCTATAAATACACCCTAAGACTACCCTAATCCATACTAAAAATAGAATTTGTGCCATCATGCCGCCAAAATGCAACTTAGAAGGAGCCTCCACTAATTTGTGAAGAGGATTGCAAGCTAATCAACTACTAATCCATCTCTACTTCAACTCTAGCAACTATCTAAGGAGCTAATCTTGGAGTTTGTGAGTTTCTATCACTTTAATAACCAATTGTTAAACTAAGTAGATGAGATGTGATGAGATCATATGGTTTTGCTTGCGGATCAATGGGTTTTAGGCCATATGTTATGATGCTAGTTTGCTAATCACTATGTTTAACACTTATTCATGATGACACTATGTTTATGCAAGTTAAGTGTTTGGGTTTATGCATGTTAAGTGGTGGGTTTTATGCATGCTAAGTAGTTTGGTTTTATGCATGCTAAGTGTTTGGTTTTATGCAAGTTATGATGCAAGTTCATATGCAAGTTATGATGCAAGTTCATATGCAAGTTTGTCTCTTTTTATGATATGCATAATATATGCAAGTTTGCCTCTAAGTATGGCATGTTATGCAAGTTCATATGCAAGTTATGATGCAAGTTCATATGCAAGTTATGATGCAAGTTCATATGCAAGTTTGTCTCTTTTTATGATATGCAAGTTTGCCTCTATGTATGACATAAGTACATGTGCAAGTTCATCCCTTTTAGACCTATGACATGTATGCAAGTTGACACCTTTATGATAGGGCTATGACATGAACATTTATGCAAGTTACCATCTTTATGATATATGTGATTCATGCAAGTTTGGGTTGGTTATTTATGCAAGTTGGGTTTATGGTCATATATGCAAGTTGACACCTTTTAAACCCATGATAATGCTAATGATATGCTAAGTTGAACCCATTGTGTGTATGATGAATCTTCTCTTTTAAAGTATGTCATGTTAACGTATTTACGTGGGGACGATGGGGTAAAAATTAATGAACACATAAAATTGTGTGAAGTGGGTATGATTAAACATACCATAAAGTGGATGGACATAATTGGGAATTTACCTATTAAGTTAGGTCTACCCATATTATGGAATTGGGAATTTACCTATTGAGTTAGGTCTACCCATATTCTTAAATATTTGTAATTAATTAGGGATAATTAATACAAATTATGGGGGTGATTAATTAAGTGTAATTAATCTACTAAAACACGAGGTTGGACCCTTTTTGTAGCATAAGACTGCCCGGAACCGACCGGCAAATCCAGCGGCTACAAATGATTGGCCCAATGTGAGAGGTCTTAGTCATAAACTAAATACGTGACAAGTGTAAAGACACGAGGTTAGACTCTGTTATGGTGTAAGGCTGCCCGGAACCAACCGGCATATCCAGCTGCCACAAAAGACAGTCTAATGTGAGAGGTCTTTACAAAGGTTACGATCTTAATTAATTAAGAAACAATTAACCAAATTAGCATATAGTGAGGCATGAGGGGTTAAGTGGGTGCCTTGGGTGGCATGTAGTAACTAGTGGGGGTGCCTTGGGTGGCATGTAGTAACTAGTGGGGGTGCCTTGGGTGGCATAAGGAAACTAGTGGGTTGTCCTGGGTGGCAATAGAAAATACGATTAGAATACTTAACCAAAGTGGAACATGTAATTAAACATGATTAAAGGGTTAAGTAAGTGCCTTGGGTGGCATGTGGGAATCAAGTAAGTGCCTTGGGTGGCATGTGGAAAGCTTGTGGGGGCCTTAAGTGGCAATTGAAATATAATTAAATGACAAGCTTAAGTAGTAGCTTGTGGGGGCCTTAAGTGGCAATTGAAATATAATTAAATGACAAGCTTAAGTAGTAGCTTATGGGGTCCTTAAGTGGCAATTGAAATATAATTAAATGACAAGCTTAAGTAGTAGCTTGTGGGGGCCTTAAGTGGCAATTGAAATATAATTAAATGACAAGCTTAAGTAGTAGCTTGTGGGGGCCGTAAGTGGCAATTGAAATATGATTAAATGACAAGCTTAAGTAGTAGCTTGTGGGGGCCTTGAGTGGCAATTAAAATATGATTAGATGACTTAACCAAACCTTAACATGTAAGTGGGTATGATTATAAAAGGGGTTAAGTGGGATGCACTAGATAAAATGACAAGCTTAAGTAGTAGCTTGTGGGGGCCCATTTCAACCAATATCCCAAACGTATCTTTGTGGGCTCGACCCAAGTCGAGGACGGGACACACATATTGGGCTTGACTATAAGAGGCCAAAACGGGGTAGCGGTGGCAACGCGAGTCCAACGGGTTTCATAGGCGTGTGTGGACCCGGGCTGGTAGGTAAGACGTTGTTGCATCGTGTAGGTATAAGCCGTGCACCATTGATTATCGGGTTGCCACTTTGGGGAGTGATACACCCCACTGTGGGGCCAGCACGGGTATCTACGTTAGGGAGCCGATCGCTTGGGAGTAGTGAGTACACCTAGCGGAGATAGGGGCAGACGGCACCTATGTAGTCAGCTAGGGGTACAAGAAACTACTGGGTAAAATTACTAAGTACACTTAGTGGGATCAACCTTTAAGTAGGAATTACCCTTGGTGGGTAGAACTGGTGTGGTGCAGTGTAGGAATTACCCTTGGGTGGGTAGATCTGGGGTAGTGCAATATAGTAATTATCCTTGGGTGGATAGGCGCGTCTTTACGGTTATCTTAGTTCATCCTAAGTCTAGTTGGCTGCTTAGTGTAGCCATTTATCCCCAGTCGTTACCGTATATCAAGCTTATGTCTTACTCTGGTTACTTTAATGATTGGATTGTTAAAGTTATAGGACTCGCTCAGACTTATGTCTGACCCCGTTGTTTTTATCTTTTTTCCCAACCCTCAGGTTATCAGAGTGGGCCTAGCACTAGTGGGCTTTGATCAGACTGCTTTATCTCTCTTTTGGAGCTTGGACCGTGGATGTAAAGCTCTGTTTATCTTTTCTATTATGGCTATTAAGTTATGTAGTGGGATTATGTACTTTTGTTTTATCAGGATGGATATTATGTACTTGACTCTTGTTTATGGTTTTGGTGTAACCAAACATGTTTTACTTTCCGCTGTAAACAAATGATGTTTTAAATTCTCAAGTATTACTTATATCTGTCTTGTTGTAATTTTTCTGTTCTATATTCACTCAAAATACTCCACCGATGTTATGGCATTACCTTAGTGAGTGACCGTAGCGGGTGTGGGGTGTTACACGTGGTATCAGAGCTTAAGGTTACCAGAACAGATAAATTTTTTAGAAAAACTATTTTCTAAGAATATTTTTGAAAGGAGTATTTTCAAAAACATGTCTTTTAAGAGAAAAGTTTTTGAAAGAAAAGCGTAATCCCCAATAGCCATATCTATATCTTTCAAATTCTCCGTTTTGAATCTCTTCCTCTCTCGTTTTGAGTTTCCCCTCCGCGTATGGATGATCTTTCTAAGATAGATAAGAATGGAAAACCACTTCAAGGGACTTAGACATTAGTCAGAGTAGAAGTTGGTTCAAGAAGGAGGAGGACTTGTAGGTACCTATTGGATAGACGATGGGAGGAAGGCTCAAATAGTTTTTTGGTTAATGAAGAGCGAAACCTCATTTTGATGGGAGGTTACGAGTGGAGAATGGGAAGAAGAGGGCTAGTAGTTATCCTTTTTGGAGGAATAGGACACCTTATTAGGATTGTCCAAAGAGGCAAGGGAAAGGTACGGAATCTCCTGGAGGGTAGTTGTATTCCCTCACGGCTAGTGTACCAGATGGGGATAGGACCGTCTAGGTTGGAATTTGGATTTCTTTGTTATCCGGTTCGAACTTTATTCTGACGCGTCGAGTTCGTTTATCTCATCATTGTTAGTTGAGTCACTGCACTTAGACACCAGTTTAGTAGAGGATCCCTTAGTTGTTTCAAACCCAATTGGGTCTCCATGATGTGTTTGGGTTTGAAAGTTGCTATACTTAGCGTTGAGTTTAGATGTGATGCTTTTTGGGCTTCACGGGCTATGGGTTAGTTTTGGGCATGGACTTGTTATCCAGTAGGGGTGTCGTTCTTGATTTTGAAGGGAGAGTTGTTAGGTTTATGACCCGCTTGGGTAACACTCTCGAGATCTCTTGTAATCCCATGGAATCTGTTATGCTAAGTTATCTAGAATCGCTTGACAAGTCCGTCGAGAGTTTGCGATCTGTTAGAGTGGTCCGGGAATACTCGGATGTGTTTGAGGAGGTGAAGGGCTTACCTCCGGAGAGGGATATTGACTTCCGAATATATCTGATAGACAATGACAAACCAGTATCTTGGCCAGTGTGCTACATGGCTCCTCGTGAGAGGAGGGAACTCCATAAGCAAGTAGGCGTTTTGCTTGAGAAGGGGTTCATAAGACGAAGTATATCGGAGTGGGGTGCTCTAGTAGTCTTTGCCACGGAGGCGAATGGGTCCCTCAGACTTTGTGTAGGCTAAAGAGAACTAAATAAACTCACAAGGAAGAATAGACACCCATTGCCGAGGATTGATGATCTCTTTGATCAGTTAGTGGGCGCCTCAGTATTTTCGCAGTTGGACTTAGCCACGGGGTTTCGTCAGTTGAGAGTGGCTGAGGATAGTATGGAGAAGACTGCCTTTAGGACTCCGGATGGTTTTTTTATGAGTGGCTGGCGATGCCATTTGGTTTGACGAACGCCCCCGCATACTTTATTGACTTGATGAGAAGGGTGTTCAGGGAGTACCTAAATAAGTTCGTGATGGTCTTTGTAAATGACATCTTGGTCTTTCCTAGGAGCGAAATAAGTTTTCGTATGTGCTCAATAGGTTGAGCAAAGCCAGTTATGGGATAAACGGTGGTTTTGGAGCGAGACTGGCGAGGACATCCAGAGTTGGACAAGGGCTTAATTATTTAGCCGTTTTTACTAGTATCATCTCACGTAGGTCGTCTGAATTCGAAGGAGGTATCCGTTGGGTGTTTGTCTGATATTGGTTTAGGCCTTTGGGGCTTGCACTTGGGGGATGTCAAGTTCGACTAGGATGGTCTGCGTGAGAGATGGACAGTTGTGATGATTTTGGATGGGGTAATATCCTGGTTTTCTCTAGAAGTGGAGAAAAGCATGCCCTACATCTTAGGGAAGTGTTGGAGACTCTTCGAGCGCATAGTCTTAGGGCAGCAAAAGTGGATGGGATTCTTAGCATCCTATGAGTTTGAGATAGCGTATACCCATGGCAAGGGTAACGTGGTGGTGGACGCCTTAAGTAGAAAAAGGTTGTCCTTGAGTTCATTGTTCGTTGAACGACGGAGCTTGGAATTTATTTCGATGTTTGACTTTAGACCTTCCGTTGACTTTGTACCCGGTTTGCTAGCCTCCTTGGAGGTTAGGCCTACTCTTTTGGGGCGGATTGGCGGAGCGCAGCGAGACGACCCACGGTTGGTTGAGTTAGTAGAGAAGCTCATGAGGAGGGGGAGTCGTCCAGCCATTTGAATAGGTACACCCTAGATGGTAAGGGGTGGTTGCGTAGAGACGGTAGACTTTGTGTACCGCAAGGCGAGGGTTTGAGGAAGGCTATACTTGATGATGCACATCGGTCGAAGATGACCATTCATCCCGGTGGGGACAAGATGTACCAAGACATGAAGCGAGTTTTCTTTTGGGCCGGTATGAAGAAAGACGCGGCCGAGTATGTCGCTAGATGCTTGGTGTGCCAAAAAGTAAAAGCGGAGCAAAAGAAACCCGGTTGGTTGCTTCACCCATTGGAGGTTCCGCTATGGAAGTGGGATAGTGTCTCGATGGATTACCGAGATTGAGGAAGGGTAATACGGGAATTTGGGTTGTGGTAGATAGACTTACTAAGAGTGCCCATTTCATACCCGTGAAGAGCAAGAGGACTGTTCCAAGTCTAGCTTCAGTTTATATTCGAGAGATAGTTCGGTTGCATAGGGAACATGACGTATTCCATGTGTCACATTTGAGGAAGTGCCTACATGAGACCGCAGAGGCGGTAGAGCCGAGCTTGCTTAAAGAAGTAAAGGTAGAGCGTGATGTGATTATTCGACGAGCTCCTACCCGCATCCTTGGGTCAGAGATTAGGAAGTTGAGAAACAGAGAGGTTCGACTAGTCAAAGTGAAAAGGGGAGAAGGTGAGAGCAATGCTACTTGGGAGACAGAAGCGAAGATGCGTTCGTTATACCCATTCCTTTTTGAGGGTATGTCCTTTAAACGTCTCCTTTATCGTTTGTCTAGTGCTTATCTTATCTTTAGTATGTCCTCTCATTAGTACCTTTGACCTTTAGATAGGGTAAACCTATGGTTGAAACATGTGTTTGAGACATGTTATGTTTGATGGATGCATGTGGATGCAAGTGGTTGCTAGTGGTTGCTCGTGGATGCATATATACACACTCTAGGCACTAGATCGGCTCAATCACTTCATATTGCATATTGCATAAAATTGTGTGTAGGTAGTTATATTAATGGATGTATAATGGTTGTGTTATCACATGGATGATGCATTTTGGTGAATGATTGTGCACTCATATAGAAATAGTATGTGTCGATAGGGATCTTTCGCATACATATTGGATGCATGGCACTATCACGGTTTGCATATGTTCATACATTAGATAGGGAACATATACACACACTTTTTCCATATGCTCATACATCAGTAGAAATTGTTTTAAGGACAATGGATGCCCGTGTTTGATGGATTGAGTAGATGGTTGTTTGGATGGTAGGATATGCATTCTCCTTAACTTGGAGATTTCGGGGACGAAATCCTTTAAGGAGGGGAGAATGTAACACCCCGAATTTCAGTTAACACTGATATTCACTAATTAAAGAATTAATAATCTCAGATGTGAGAATCAGGGGAAACGGGTTACGTCATTGTGTTCGTCTCGGAATAATACGCGAAATAGAGTCCGAAATTTTGTAAATCGGAGTCCGTATGACCCGGTTAAGGCCCAAAGAAGTTTTCGGGAAATTTGAATTTCGAAACATGCAGAAAGGGGGCCAGGCGGGAAAACTCCCGCCCAGCCAAGTCGACTTGGCTGTCGACAGGGCTGTCGACTTGCCTGTCGACATGCCTGTCGACTTGGCAGTCGATAGGGCTGTCGACTTGCCCTGTCGGCTGATTCTGGCCTGGGTGCACCTGATTGAGTTTTGGGCTGGGTTGGAGGGCTTGGGACGAAATCTGACGGACCTAAACTAACCTAGGGTTAATCTAAGGGTCTAAAACACAACCTAATCCTATAAATACACCCTAAGACTACCCTAATCCATACTAAAAATAGAATTTGTGCCATCATGCCGCCAAAATGCAACTTAGAAGGAGCCTCCACTAATTTGTGAAGAGGATTGCAAGCTAATCAACTACTAATCCATCTCTACTTCAACTCTAGCAACTATCTAAGGAGCTAATCTTGGAGTTTGTGAGTTTCTATCACTTTAATAACCAATTGTTAAACTAAGTAGATGAGATGTGATGAGATCATATGGTTTTGCTTGCGGATCAATGGGTTTTAGGCCATATGTTATGATGCTAGTTTGCTAATCACTATGTTTAACACTTATTCATGATGACACTATGTTTATGCAAGTTAAGTGTTTGGGTTTATGCATGTTAAGTGGTGGGTTTTATGCATGCTAAGTAGTTTGGTTTTATGCATGCTAAGTGTTTGGTTTTATGCAAGTTATGATGCAAGTTCATATGCAAGTTATGATGCAAGTTCATATGCAAGTTTGTCTCTTTTTATGATATGCATAATATATGCAAGTTTGCCTCTAAGTATGGCATGTTATGCAAGTTCATATGCAAGTTATGATGCAAGTTCATATGCAAGTTTGTCTCTTTTTATGATATGCAAGTTTGCCTCTATGTATGACATAAGTACATGTGCAAGTTCATCCCTTTTAGACCTATGACATGTATGCAAGTTGACACCTTTATGATAGGTCTATGACATGAACATTTATGCAAGTTACCATCTTTATGACATATGTGATTCATGCAAGTTTGGGTTGGTTATTTATGCAAGTTGGGTTTATGGTCATATATGCAAGTTGACACCTTTTAAACCCATGATAATGCTAATGATATGCTAAGTTGAACCCATTGTGTGTATGATGAATCTTCTCTTTTAAAGTATGTCATGTTAACGTATTTACGTGGGGACGATGGGGTAAAAATTAATGAACACATAAAATTGTGTGAAGTGGGTATGATTAAACATACCATAAAGTGGATGGACATAATTGGGAATTTACCTATTAAGTTAGGTCTACCCATATTATGGAATTGGGAATTTACCTATTGAGTTAGGTCTACCCATATTCTTAAATATTTGTAATTAATTAGGGATAATTAATACAAATTATGGGGGTGATTAATTAGGTGTAATTAATCTACTAAGACAAGAGGTTGGACCCTTTTTGTAGCATAAGACTGCCCGGAACCGACCGGCAAATCCAGCGGCTACAAATGATTGGCCCAATGTGAGAGGTCTTAGTCATAAACTAAATACGTGACAAGTGTAAAGACACGAGGTTAGACTCTGTTATGGTGTAAGGCTGCCCGGAACCAACCGGCATATCCAGCTGCCATAAAAGACAGTCTAATGTGAGAGGTCTTTACAAAGGTTACGATCTTAATTAATTAAGAAACACTTAACCAAATTAGCATGTAGTGAGGCATGAGGGGTTAAGTGGGTGCCTTGGGTGGCATGTAGTAACTAGTGGGGGTGCCTTGGGTGGCATGTAGTAACTAGTGGGGGTTCCTTGGGTGGCATAAGGAAACTAGTGGGTTGTCCTGGGTGGCAATAGAAAATACGATTAGAATACTTAACCAAAGTGGAACATGTAATTAAACATGATTAAAGGGTTAAGTAAGTGCCTTGGGTGGCATGCGGGAATCAAGTAAGTGCCTTGGGTGGCATGTGGAAAGCTTGTGGGGGCCTTAAGTGGCAATTGAAATATAATTAAATGACAAGCTTAAGTAGTAGCTTGTGGGGGCCTTAAGTGGCAATTGAAATATAATTAAATGACAAGCTTAAGTAGTAGCTTGTGGGGGCCTTAAGTGGAAATTGAAATATAATTAAATGATAAGCTTAAGTAGTAGCTTATGGGGGCCTTAAGTGGCAATTGAAATATAATTAAATGACAAGCTTAAGTAGTAGCTTGTGGGGGCCGTAAGTGGCAATTGAAATATGATTAAATGACAAGCTTAAGTAGTAGCTTGTGGGGGCCTTGAGTGGCAATTGAAATATGATTAGATGACTTAACCAAACCTTAACATGTAAGTGGGTATGATTATAAAAGGGGTTAAGTGGGATGCACTAGATAAAATGACAAGCTTAAGTAGTAGCTTGTGGGGGCCCATTTCAACCAATATCCCAAAGGTATCTTTGTGGGCTCGACCCAAGTCGAGGACGGGACACGCATATTGGGCTTGACTATAAGAGGCCAAAACGGGGTAGCGGTGGCAACGCGAGTCCAACGGGTTTCATAGGCGTGTGTGGACCCGGGCTGGTAGGTAAGACGTTGTTGCATCGTGTAGGTATAAGCCGTGCACCATTGATTATCGGGTTGCCACTTTAGGGAGTGATACACCCCACTGTGGGGCCAGCACGGGTATCTACGTTAGGGAGCCGATCGCTTGGGAGTAGTGAGTACACCTAGCGGAGATAGGGGCAGACGACACCTATGTAGTCAGCTAGGGGTACAAGAAACTACTGGGTAAAATTACTAAGTACACTTAGTGGGATCAACCTTTAAGTAGGAATTACCCTTGGTGGGTAGAACTGGTGTGGTGCAGTGTAGGAATTACCCTTGGGTGGGTAGATCTGGGGTAGTGCAATATAGTAATTATCCTTGGGTGGATAGGCGCGTCTTTACGGTTATCTTAGTTCATCCTAAGTCTAGTTGGCTGCTTAGTGTAGCCATTTATCCCCAGTCGTTACCGTATATCAAGCTTATGTCTTACTCTGGTTACTTTAATGATTGGATTGTTAAAGTTATAGGATTCGCTCAGACTTATGTCTGACCCCGTTGTTTTTATCTTTTTTCCCAACCCTCAGGTTATCAGAGTGGGCCTAGCACTAGTGGGCTTTGATCAGACTGCTTTATCTCTCTTTTGGAGCTTGGACCGTGGATGTAAAGCTCAGTTTATCTTTTCTATAATGGCTATTAAGTTATGTAGTGGGATTATGTACTTTTGTTTTATCAGGATGGATATTATGTACTTGACTCTTGTTTATGGTTTTGGTGTAACCAAACATGTTTTACTTTCCGCTGCAAACAAATGATGTTTTAAATTCTCAAGTATTACTTATATCTGTCTTGTTGTAATTTTTCTATTCTATATTCACTCAAAATACTCCACAGATGTTATGGCATTCGCTTAGTGAGTGACCATAGCGGGTGTGGGGTGTTACACACATTCCCATGGGGGCTACCTTCGAGAGATTAGTTGACATGGCACTCATGCATGAAGAGGAGAAGGGCGCCAATGCTAATAAGGCACCCGAGAAGAAAGGGGATCAAAAGAAGTCGCAACGGCAACAACAGAACAAGAAAGGTGGCAAAGGCAACAATGCTAAGGGGAAGAAGAAATGCTTTATCTGTGGGACACCCGGCCATCTAAGCAAAGATTGTAGAAAGAAAAAGAAGACTGGTTGTTTCCACTGTGGCGAGGCGGGACATCTTATTAAGGACAGCCCAAAGAAAGGGCAGAGGGTAGGGCCTACCTCGGGAGGACAGGTGCAGGCTCTTATGGCACCAGGGCAGGCAAGGGGACAAGTTCAGGCTCTCATGGTCCCACCGCTGCAAGAACGAGGTAGAGCAATTTTCGTTGAAAGTTTAGTTTTTCTGTTTGATCATCCTGTCCGTACTTTATTCGATTCTGGCGCATCACATTCGTTTATTTCTACATCATTAGTTGAAACACTGCACCTTGATACTAGTCTAGTTACTGATCCCTTTGTAGTCTCAAATCCTATCGGTGGTTCGGCTCAGCTTTCTATGATTTGTCGGGATTTGAGAGTGTTTATCTTGGGCGTTGAGTTTGAGTGCAACGCTTTTGTTCTTGGCTTCATGGGCTACGGTTTAATTCTAGGTATGGATTGGCTAACTAGATATGGGGCCATCCTAGATTGTGAAAGAAGGGTAGTTAGATTGTTGACTCGTTCTAGAAAGACCCATGATATTTCTTGTGACCCTAGAGGTCCAGTAATGCTTAGCTACCTAGAATCCCTTGACGCATCCGATGATGATTTACATTTTGTTCCCATAGTCCGTGAATATGCTGATGTCTTCGATGAGGTGAGGGGTTTACCCCCAAAACGTGAAATAGACTTTCGAATATATCTAGTAGATAATGCAAAGCCGGTTGCATTGCCAGTGCGCCACATGGCTCCAAGAGAGAGGAGAGAACTCAGTAAGCAAGTGAAGGAATTGCTTGGGAAGGGGTTCATCAGACATAGTATATCCAAGTGGGGTGCTCCAGTAGTATTTGCCACGAAGGCAGATGGGTCCCTTAGACTTTGTGTGGACTATAGAGAACTTAATAAGCTTACTAAGAAGAATAGACACCCACTGCCGCGGATTGACGATCTCTTCGATCAGTTAGTTGGCGCCTCAGTGTTTTCGCAGTTGGACTTAGCCACGGGTTTCCATCAGTTGAGAGTGGCTGATGATAGCATAGACAAGACTGCATTTAGGACTCCAGACGGTTTCTTCGAGTGGCTTGTGATGCCCTTCGGTTTGACAAACTCCCCCGCATACTTTGTTGACTTGATGAGTAGGGTGTTTAGGGAGTACCCTAATAGATTCATGGTAGTCTTTGTGGACGATATCTTGATCTTTTCTAAAAGCGAGGAAGAGCATGCCCTACATCTTAGGGAAGTGTTGGAGACTCTTCGAACGCATAGTCTTAAAGCTAAATTTTCTAAATGTCACTTTTGGAGGAAGGAAGTGCGATTTTTAGGGCACGTGGTTTCCAAAGAAGGGATAGCTGTGGATCCCGCGTAGATAGTGACCATACAAGATTGGAAGGTTCCTAAAAATGCTACCAAGGTGAGGAGTTTCTTAGGGTTGGCTAGCTACTATAGGAAGTTCATCAAAGACTTCGCAAAAATATCAGCCCCATTAACACGCTTGACGAAGAAGAATCTAGTTTTTATGTGGGACGTAGATTGTGATGATGCGTTCCAACGTTTGAAGAGATCTTTGACCACAGCCCCAGTCTTAGTGTTGCCAGATGGGAGTAAGCCATTTACCGTTTATACCGATGCTTGTGGGATAGGACTAGGCGCAGTCTTAATGCATGAGGGAAGGGTAATAGCCTATGGTGGAAGGCAGTTGAGAGTGCATGAAAGAAATTACCCTACACATGACCTAGAGTTGGCCGCTATTGTCTTCGCGCTTAAGTCTTGGCGTCATTATCTTCTCGGCGAAAAATTCGAATTATTCACTGACCACAAATCGCTAAAATACTTATTCTCTCAGAAGGACTTGAACTTAAGGCAGCAAAGGTGGATGGAATTCTTAGCATCCTACGACTTCGAGATAGCATATACCCCTGGCAAGGGTAACGTGGTGGCAGATGCCTTAAGTAGAAAAAGGTTATCCTTGAGTCCGTTGTTTGTTGAGCGGCGAAGTTTAGAGTTCATCTCTACATTTGACTTTAAACCTTCCATTGACTTTGTACCCGGTTTGCTAGCATCCTTAGAGGTCAGACCTATGCTTTTGGGACGGATTGGTGAGGCACAAAGAGACGACCCACGGTTGGTTGAGTTAGTTGAAAAGCTCAAAAGAGGGGAGTCATCGAGCCATCTCCGTAGGTATACCCTAGATGATAAGGGTTGGTTACGTAGGGATGGTAGACTTTGTGTACCAAAAGACGATGACCTAAGGAAGAACATTCTTGATGATGCACATCGTTCAAAGATGACCATCCATCCCGGCGGGGACAAGATGTACATGGACATGAGACGAGTTTACTTTTGGGCCGGTATGAAGAAGGACGTGGCCGAGTTTGTCGCTAGATGCTTGGTGTTCCAACAAGTAAAAGCAGAGCAAAAGAAGCCCGGTGGATTGCTTCACCCATTGGAGGTCCCACAATGGAAGTGGAAAAGTGTTTCGATGGACTTTGTTGACGGATTACCGATATCGAGGAAGGGTAATACGGGGATTTGGGTCGTGGTAGACAGACTTACTAAAAGCGCCCATTTCATTCCCGTAAAGAGTAAGAGACTGCTCCATGGTTAGCCTCCGTATACATTTGAGAAATAGTTCTTTTTCATGGTGTTCCTTCTAGCATAGTGAGCGACCACGATCCTATCTTCACTAGCGAATTTTGGAAGAGCTTGCAAGAGGCGGTAGGGACTCAGTTATGTTTGAGCACCGCATATCATCCTCAGACGGACGGCCAGACCGAGAGGGTGAACCGTATTCTAGAGGACTTATTGAGGTTATGTGTCTTAGACTTCGGAGGTACATGGGAGGAACATCTTCCATTGGTGGAGTTCGCATATAATAACAGCTTTCAGTCTAGCATTGGCATGGCACCGTTCGAGGCTCTTTATGGACGGCCGTGTCGTTCGCCTACATGTTGGTGGGAGTCTACAGATAAGATCTTGCTTGGGCCCGATATGATTAGAGAGACTTCGAAAAAGATCGATTTGATTCGAAGGAGGATGAAGGCGGCGCAAGATAGATAGAAATCTTATGCGGACAAGAGGAGGTCAGATCATGAGTTTGATGTTGGGGACATGGTCTTTGTCAAGGTGTCTCCATTACGGAACGTCGTTCGCTTTGGGTCCGTTGGGAAGTTAGCACCAAGGTTCATAGGGTCGTTTCCTATTAAGGAAAGGATTGGGCAGATGGCGTATAGAGTGGAGTTGCCCGAGAGACTTAGTAGTATACACGACGTATTCCATGTATCACATTTGAGGAAGTGCTTGCACGAGACCGCGGAAGTGGTAGAGCCGAGCTTGCTTAGAGAGGTGGAGATCGAGCGTGATGCGACGATTCGATGAGCTCCTACGTGCATTCTTGGGTCGGAGATTAAGAAGTTGAGGAATCGAGAGGTAAAACTTGTCAAAGTGCAATGGGGAGATGATGAGAGCAACGCTACTTGGGAGACGGAAGCGAAGATGCGTTCATTATACCCTTTTCTTTTCGAGGGTATGTCTTTTAATTTCTCCTTTATCGCTTACCTTGTACTTATCTTATCTTTAGTGTGTCCTCTCGCTAGTATCTTTGACCTTTAGATAGGGTAGTCCTATGGTTGAAACATGTGTTTGAGACATGTTATGTATGATGGATGCATGTGGATACAAGTGGTTGCTCGTGGATGCATATACACACACTTTAGGCACTAGAACGGCTCAGTCACTTCATATTGCATATTGCATATAAATGCGTCTACAAATTTAAGTAATGGATGTATAATGGTTGTACCATCATATGGATGTTGCATTTTGGTGAATGTTTGTGCACACATGTAGAAATAATATGTATCGATAGGGTTCTTTCGCATACATAATGGACGCATGGCACTATCATGGTTTGCATTAAGGAGGTCAACTGAATCAGTAGACCGCCTGATTTTGCACTAGATAAGGAACATATACACACACTTCTTGCATATGTTCATACAGCATTAGAAATTTTATAAGGACAATGGATGCCCGTGTTTGATGGTTGAGTAGATGGTTGTTTGGATGGTAGGATATGCATTCTCCTTAACTTGGAGATTTCGGGGGCGAAATCCTTTAAGGAGGGAAGAATGTAACACCCCGGATTTTTGAATAATCGAATTAACTAAAATAAAGAATAATTAATCTCAGACGTGAGAATTATGGGAATGGGGTTGCGCTATTGTGTTCATCTCAGAATTCTGGTTGAAATAGATCCGAGTTTGCGGGAAACGGGTACCGGATGAAGGAGTTATGGACGAACGAAGATTGGTGGCCAAAAAAAAAAGAAAAAAAAATAGATTACACTGGTGCACTTGGGAAGTGCGCCAGGACAAATTTGCACTGGCGCACCTGCCAAGTGCGCCCAGGCCGAGGCAGCAAGCCTGCACAGCTTTCTGGTTCAGGCTGATCCATGTTGCTGAGTCCTTTCTGATTCCTTGCTAAGTCATTAGGGCTGAGGTGTCACCCTATCCCGACAGAATGATTTCGATTAACCCTAAGATCATCCGACGACTTAAATTAATTCAAAACTCTATAAAAAGACCCATAGACTCAAACCCTAAATCAGAATTAAAACTATGGCCGTCATGTTGTTGTCTTGAATCCTAGAGCAGCCGCCACCAAATTAAAGAGGAAGAATAGCAAATCAAATCAGTTCTACTCAACCCTAACAGTGAATCTTCTTCAAAGGAGAGCTAATTCAACTCCAGAAATCAGAATTCAGAACTCAAGACTGCTTTTGAGTTGTGAGTTCGATAGTTTTAATAAAATAATTAGTAATTTAATTAGATTAAGTTATAATGCAGATTGTATGGATGTGATGTGAAGTATTGGTTGCATGTTGTAATTATGTTGTAGGATTGTGATTGAAATCTCTATGACGTTATGTTGTGATGCTATCATTTATGATGTAAAGTTATGTTGCTATCATCCATGTTGTAACTTTATATATAATCAAATCATCATGTTTCATATGCTAGTTTGGTTATGTTGATTCATATGATAAATCATATGTAGGCAAGTTTAGATTTTGATTCAAACATGAATCATATACAAGTTGGGTAGAATTATATGTGACCTTACATGGTTATGACACCTAGTTTATGTGAAAATTTAATTGAAAGTTAGGCTATGACATGTGTGAGTTATATGCTAAATTCTACATGATACTTTACATGTTAGATACTAGTTTACACCATTGTTGCGATGTATAAATCACATATGTAAGTTTATGAGTTGGATATGAATCATGTTATGCAAGTTTAGGGTTATTACCTATGCAAGTTTACTCCTTTAGATATAGATCTATGACAATACATGATTTATGCGAGTTTGTGGCCATTATCTCATCAAGTTCACACCTTTAGATTTGGATCCATGACATATGTTGTTTATGCAAGTTGTAACTTTGGTCTATGCAAGTTTTAGATGTAGGACATCATTCACATATGCAAGTTCACCCCTATGTTAGATCTATGTTTTAATTATGTGTATATTGTGATGTTTTCTCTTTATTCCATGAGTTAGACTATTCGAGTCTAACGTAAATTTTACGTTAAACGAACAAACGTACAACGTGGGGGTAAAGGGGATAATATTAAAAAGATTTAATTGGCATAAATGCCTTAAAATGCATAAAATATAATTGTGGTGAAAATTGGTATGATTTTACATACCATAAATGGATGGACATAATTGAATCAATTATGGACATCATTAATTTGGAATTGATTAATAATTTGAATAGGGAAAGTAATTCAAATTTGGTGAATGATTAATTAGGAGTAATTAATCGTCTAAGACACGAGGTTAGGCTCTTTTGTGGTGTAAGACTGCCCGGACCCGCCCGGCAAATCCAGCTGCCACAAATGCCAGTTTAATGTGAGAGGTCTTAGGCATAAACTAAATACGTAACAATTGTAAAGACACGAGGTTAGGCTCTTTTGTGGTGTAAGACTGCCCGGACTCGCCCGACAAATCCAGTTGCCACAAATGCCAGTCTAATGTGAGAGGTATTTATGAGGTTACGGTCTTAATGAATTAAGAAACACTTAACCAGATAAACATGTAGTGGGACATGAGGGGGTTAAGTGGGTGCCTTGGGTGGCATGTGGAATCTAGTGGGTGCCTTGGGTGGCATTTGGAAATATGATTAGAAACACTTAACCAAAATTGAAACATGTAATTGAAACATGAATAAGAAGTGGGTTAATTGGGATGTACTAGAGGGGACCAAGCATAGGTGGATAGCTTGTGTCAAGTAATGGGGGCCCGTTTCAACCAGTAACCCATACGTATCTTTGTGGGATCGACCCAAGTCGAGGACGGGACACGCATACTGGGCTTGACTGTAAGAGGCCAAACCGGGTTAGCGGTGGCAACGCAAGTCCAACGGGTTCATATGCGTGTGTAGACCCGGGCTAGTAGGTAAGATGTTGTTGCATCGTGTAGGTATAAGCCATGCATTGTTAGTTGTATCAGGTTGCCACTCTGGGGAGTGATACACCCCACTGTGGGGCCAGCACGGGTATCTACGAGTTAGGGAGCCGATCGCTTGGGGGTAGTGGGTACATCTAGTGGAGATAAGGGCAGGCGGCACCTATGAAGGCAGCTAGGGGTGCACGAAACTACCAATATCATTATTAAGTCTGTAGGCGGGATCAACCTTAGGGTGACTAGTGGTGGTGCAGTATAACAATTATCTTATAGTGCTGGTGTAGTTTAGTAATCATCCTATAGTGTTTTAGGTGCGCTTAAACGATATCGTTGTTCATCTTGTTTCCTTGTTTACTCTGCCATACTCAATGGTTCATTATCATTTCCTTATTTTCCAACTTATGCCTTAGTCTAGTTACTTTGTTAATTATATTTTTAAAGTTATCGCACTCGCCAGACTTTATGTCTAACCCCCCTTTGTTTCCTCCTCTTTTCTCCCATTCCCCCTCAGGTGCTCAGGTTGGAACTAGCACCAGTGGAGCTTGATTTTGGACTGCTTTTAGAAGATTGCTTGGATCGCTGAAGTAAAGTTCAGCTTCTCACTTATTTATGGCTATTCTGATGTTGGGGATTATGTCTTTCAATTTATGTTCTTTGTTTTATCAAGATGGGTATTATGTACTTGACTTTGGTTTATGGTTTTGATGATGCAATCAAACATATTTACCTTCTGTTGTAATAAATAAAGTTTTAAATTTTCAAGTACTACTTTATATCTGTCTTGTTGTGATTTTCTGTTCTATATTCACTTAAAAGGCTCCATGAAAGTTAATGCATTCCCTTTGCGAGTGACATTAATGGACGTGGGGTGTTACAGCGATAAATCATTATAAAATAATATTAACGATATGGAATGATTTAAATTATACTAATGCGAGAATTATTTGAAAAGGCCGAGTTCAATCTCATTTCAAATAATTATACGATGATTTCAATCGAAGATATTGAAGATGGTGATTGAAGATTGGCGATCTTCACATCGAATGGACGGCTATTAATGCCCGACACTGGGTCTCTCCTAGGAATGGGTTAAAGTGGTAGTTGTCCGGACGTACTTGTTGATTGTTCGGATAAGCGAGCACCTCTCTTCCGTATTGGACATACGGACAAGGAATAAGGTGTCTCTGGTTCCGTTCAGACCTAGAACGGACTTGTAAATGGATGTGTGTCTGACACTGGATTTCATTCCATGTAAATTAAATTGATTTCTATTTAATATATATCTGTGGTGGCGGAGGATTTATCCTCTTTCTTAACACCCTTCTTTGAGACGCACGAGCTCAAAGGTTATATATTGGTAGTTATTGATCGAATGGTGTGAATTGTCAATGTGACATGCCAAGATGCAAATGATCGAGGCTTTTGTTGAAAAGTAGGGCCTTGTGGTTGATGATCAAAGCACAGCTTTGTGTAAAGCGTTACTTCGCGAGCCTCACACCCCGGTATGAACCAGAAACGGGAGAAGCACCCCAGGGAGGACATGCATTTCTTTCTAGCTAGAAGTGGTGTTAGGGTTTTTACAAGGCCCGATATTTTTACTTATGTGGATGATGGATTGTGAGGCGCCTCGGATTTGAGTCCCTAGTGGCTCTATTTTACGCCCCATAGGGCGGGAAAACGTATTGTTCAGGCATAACTAATCCAATAACATATTTGTGGACCGGCCCTGGCGATTCCTAGGTGCAGTTGCAGCTGTATCTTGAGACACGGGCTAGAGTGTCTCGAATTCGGCAAGGACTATCTCTTGCCTTGGTTCATGATGAAAATCCAACTTCAAATACGAAACCATGCAGTTTTGATTGTAGAACTAGTATGGTGACATAGTAGGATGTGGTACTATGTCGTCTCTGATTGATACATTATGATTGAAAATTGTTTTTGAAACATATATATGCTAATAATAATATCAAATCCGTTTTATCGTACCAAGCATATTTTAACCATTATAAGGTAAAACTTTGTCCTCCAGTTTGCGTTGCATTGTGTGATGGGACTTGAGTCTTATAACGGTTTCATTTTTCTAAAAAGAATAGCGTTATTTTAACGATTTACTTTATTTGTGCACTGGCAATCCAATGGAGTAAACCCGTTCTGCATTAGAGGCGTGGTCCTGTGATTAGCCTTATTACTAGATAAGTGTAGTAGATTTCTCATACCAGTCCCATGACTGACTCGTAGTTTGTTTCACTTGCAAACTCTGGTGCCTTCTTTTCCACACGGGCAGCGTTTTATTCAGGGTTAGCAGACTCATTCTGGATAGCTATAGAGCTGAAGATGGATCTTATCATTTCTATTATGTTGTTTAGACTTCATTTAGTATATTATGTTTGATTCCGCTGCAGACATTTTGTATTAAGTTGAAAACTGTATTTTTTCTAAGTATGATCCTATTGTGTTGTGTAACTCTGATGATATATTATTTCCAGTGTAATTTTAGATACTTTATCTGGTGTAATGCTATATTTCTGTTCTGCTGTTATTATTTGTGTGTTATATTCCAATGATTATCCTTGCTTCTGTGTTACGGAAGTTTGGGGTTATCACAGTTAGTTTTCAACCTTTTTAATTGACAAAAATGTTTCTAGATGTTCCACCTGCCAGCAAGTCAAAAGCGATCAGCAGAAGCTTGCAGGATTGTTGCAACCGCTAGAGGTTCCAAGTTGGAAGTGGGACCAAATTTCTATGGACTTCATTGATGGCTTTCTCTGAACCAGAAAAGGGAATGACAATATATGGGTGATTGTAGATCGCTTCACAAAGACCGCCCATTTCATCCCCGTCAGATCTAATAGAACAGTTCGAAGTCTGACGCAACTTTATTTCAGAAAGATTGTCAGACTAGATGGAGTTCCCAGTAGCAGTGATCGTGATCCGTATTTGCTAGCAAATTCTGGGAAGCTTTCCAAGAAGAGCTTGGGACTAAATTGAATATGAGCACCGCTTATCATCCTCAGACGGACGACCAGACTGAGAGGGTGAACCGCATATTAGAAGACTTGTTGCGAGCATGCATTCTTGATTTTGGCAGGTCATGGGAGGATCACTTGCACTTCGTTGAGTTCTCTTATAATAACAGTTACCAAGCAATCTTGCAGATGTCGCCATTTTAAGCATTATATGGCAGGCCATGTAGATCTCCCGCATGTTGGGTGTAACCATGCAATTGATTAGTATTGGGTCCCGACATGATTCGTGAAGCATCAAATAAAGTTGATTTTATTAAGAAGCGACTACTGACTGCTCAGAGCCGACAGAAGAGCTATGCAGACGCATGAAGAAGGGATTTAGAATTCTCTGTTGGCGATTATGTATACTTGAGGGTTTCTCCACTGAGAGGTGTAGTTCGTTTTGGGAAGACTGAGAAGTTGACGCCGAGATTCATTGGTTTATTTCCTATTCTTGAAAGGATTGGAACTCTCGCTTATAGAGTGCAGTTTCCTGACTAGTTGCCAGGTGTGCATGATATATTCCATGTGTCTCAACTCCGAAAGCATGTACACGATCCAAACTTGGTTGTGGAAGAAGCAGCACAACAAGATTTGGAGATTACCCCGAGCTTAGCCGTAAGAAGGGAGCCAATGAAGATTGTTGGCAAAAGAGACCAGAATTCTGAGGAACAAAAGGATCCACTTAGTCAAAGTGCAGTGAAGCGGGGATCCGAGAGACTGTACATGGGAGATTGAGGATAACATCAAACAGGCCTATCCCAAGTGTAGGATAGACATCTCAGAGTAACTCTTGTGTTGAGGTACATTTATAATATTTTGCATTTTCCGTTTTGTTTCCTACTTTACTATTGTTTCCTTTTCGGCGATGAAAAGCTTTTAAGTGGGGGAGATTGTAACAACCCGGAAAATCAGAACCAATTTAAAATTTTTGTTTTAAAGAATTTGGTTAGAAAATGTGCCAGAATTTAAAAATACCATTTTTAAATAATATTAAAGCCATTAAAAATAGTCATTTTATAAACGACTTCCGTTTTTGATGAAACCACTTTTGTTGGATCCGGAATGTCAAATTATTGCTAAGTTTAATTTTCCATAATTTTTGGAATTAATTTGTTAGCATGGTAAATTAAACTGCGTTCGATAATTTTTGTTGAATTTAATCGACCGTTAAAAAGACCATTTTTCAAACATTCTCTAAATTTGACGAAATGAATTTTGTTAGAACCGTATCGTCAAAACATAGCTAGATATATTTTTTGGGAATTTTCGGAGTCCGTTTGTGACCCCGGTGAATTTAAATGTACAATGGAATTAAATAAATAAATGATTTAAATTTTAAATTAAAGAAAATAGGCTTAAGATGATCATTTGGGCTGACAGAACCTAGCCCATTATGTCCGGAACGGGGGCATTTGGGTAGGAATAACTTTCGTTGGGCTGAAATTGGAGCTGAAAGAGAGTTAACGGGCCTTTATTGAATTAAAAGAATTAAAATAATAAAAAAATAAATATAAAATACGTACATAAATACATATACTCCGTATAACCCTAATACATCGTACAACGCCGCCCCTTTTGTTTTGAACGACGGAAAACAGTCGTTTCTTCCTCCTCAATTATCTCGCGATCCACTCACCGATAGCGAACTATCCTCTTGACAATTCTGAAGTACCTTCCTCAAGCTTCAATTCCATACAAGCCTCGCCTACTGTCGTTGCACGGTTTTCGAGAACCAGCCCCGCAAAGTCGTGTCATTCACGGTCGGAACCCGCCCTCCCACGGTCGGCGAGTTCGACGCCGTTCATCCTCCTGGCGCGCCTCCCCTGGCTCGTCGACGAGGCATAATCTGATCGACTCCAAGCTCAACCAATTAAGCGCGATCACCTACCCTAGTTCTGAGGTTTTCTGAAAAGCATCGGTTGTTAACTGATTGTAGAAGAAAGGGTATAATATTTTATTTTTTAATAATTAATAAATTAATTTAAAATATGGTTACACAAATAAATTCATAACTTCATCATACGAATTCGAAATTGGACGATTTCAGAAGCATTGCGATCGTGAGTCCGAGGTCTACATTTCTGGACTAACTGGAATGAATTCTGAGCAGATCAGATTTTGGCCAAATTTTGAATCTAAGTTATTCATAATAAAAACCCACGGTGAGAAATCTTTATTTTAAATAATTAAATTTATTAATTTATGATCGTGTTAGAAATCAAATCCGTTGTTAAGTTCAATTGGTTATTACGTGATTTGATTTGGGTTAATAATGTTGTTATGTGGATATGTGGATTGGATGTATCATTTTTGTTGAAATAAAAGGATTGAAACAAAAATTATCATGTTTGTGAAATAAAAGATTTGAAGTAAAATTATCATGTTTGTTGAAATAAAATGCTTGAAACCAAAATTAACATTTTGTTAAATAGATTCGTACTAAAACAAAAATGTCAATTTGGTTGAAATTGATTATTGCTAACAAAATGAAGTTGTCCCTTTCATTTCATTCTGTTAAAAATAGAAGAATTGACAAAATAAAAAGGTCACTTTTTATTTCATTAGAATTAACAAAGTAGAAATGTCACTTGTTATTTCATTAGAATTGACAAAATAAAAAGGTCACTTTTTATTTCATTAGAATTGACAAAGTAGAAATGTCACTTTTTATTTCATTAGAATTGACAAAATAAAAAGGTCATTTTTATTTCATTAGAATTGACACAAATGAAAATGTCATTTTTGTTGCATTAGAATTGGCAAATAAAAATGTCATTTATTATCGTATTAGAATTGACATAACTGAAAATGTCATTTTTGTTGCATTAGAATTGGCAAATAAAAATGTCTCTTATTATCGTATTAGAATTGACATAACTGAAAATGTCATTTTTGTTGCATTAGAATTGGCAAATAATAACGTCATTTATTATCGTATTAGAATTGACATAATTGAAAATGTCATTTTTTGTTGCATTAGAATTAGCAAATAAAAATGTCATTTATTATCGTATTAGAATTGACATGAATAAAAATGTCATTTTTGTTATATTAGTACCGACAAAACAAAATTATCATCTTTGTTGAAATTTGTTTAATTGAAATAAAATACTTGTTTTGTTAAATTTGTTTAATTGAAACAAAATATTCATTTTTGTCAAACAATATAGTTGAAAACAAAAATGAACTTTTGTCAAATTAGAATTGTTGAACAAATTATCCCTTCTGTAAAATTATGATTATTAGACAAAGATATACATTTTTGTTAATTAAAAAGGATTGAACAAAAATGTACACTTTTGTTCATTAAAAGAAATACAACTTTGTTGTTCATTACAAAGAACGAAACATTGTTTTCAAATTAGAAGGTTGGAAACAAAAATATTCATTTTTGTCAAATTAGATTGTTGAAACAAAAATATTCCTTTTTGTCAAATTAGATTTTTGAAACAAAAATATTCATTTTTGTCAATTAGATTGTTTAAACAAATATATATATTTTTGTCAAAATAGGTTGTTGACACAAAATAGTCATTTTTTTATCCAATATTAAAAATGTCATTTTTAGTCACATCTAAAGTTGGTCGTTTTTATCAAACATTAAAATGTCATTTTTATCAAATATTAAAAATTGTCATTTTTATCAAATAATAAAAATTTCATTTTTATTGTATTATAATTGGCAAAAGTCATCTTTGTCGTATTGGTATCGACAAACAAAGTCAACATTTATATGTCATGTATACATTAGTTTTGTATACAAATTAAAAATTTACATTTTTACATGTCATATTATACATTGGGAATTATAAACAAATAAAAATATTTCTTTTTATTTGTTAAGGTTAAGAACAGAAATTACATACAAATAAAAAATTATCTTTTTATTTTTCATTGGTGATATTATCACATAAATAAAATACATATTTATTTGACATTATGAACATGTTGATGTGCTATGCTAGTATAACATTCTTTTATTTGGCGTGTTAAACATGTTAGTAGAATCGCCGAATGTTTATATTTATATATAATTATATATATATAAATATAAATTTAAATTAAACGAATCACGCACGGTAGTTCGCGTTTCGGAATCGTAACTTTAAATGATTATACCGAAAGATCCGACCGTCGGATTTTCCCAAAACGGGAACCATCAGGACCGCTTTGGGAAGATCTTTCCAACGATATAATTTTTGTAAAATCCAACGGTTAGATTTCGTGAAATGTGTAAATCAAATTTTGACAAAAACAATGCCAGGGCCACCCATTGACCCGAAGCGTCGTTCAATTAAATTGAACTATTTTTATATAAATAAAATAGCGATAAATCGTTATAAAATAGTATTAATGATATGGAATGATTTAAATTATACTAATGCGAGAAATATTTGAAAATACCGAGTTCAATCTCATTTCAAATAATTATACGACGATTTAAATTGAAGATATTGAAGAGGTGATTGAAGACCGGCGATCTTCACATCGAATGGACGGCTACTGATGCCCGGCACTGGGTCGCTCCTAGGAATGGGTTAAAGTGGTAGTTGTCCGGACGTACTTGTTGATTGTCTGGATAAGCGAGCACCTCTCTTCCGTATTGGATATACGGGACGAGGAATAAGGTGTCTCCGGTTTTGTTCAGACCCAGAACGGACATGTAAATGAATGTGTGTCTGACATTGGATTTCATTCCATGTAAATTAAATTGATTTCTATTTAATATATATATGTGGTGGCGGAGGATTTATCCTCATGCTTAACACCCTTCTTTGAGACGCACAAGCGCAGAGGTTATATATTGGTAGTTTTGATCGCATGGTGTGAATTGTCAATGTGGCATGCCAAGATGCAAGTGATTGAGGCTTTTGCTGAAAGGCATAGCCTTGTGGTTGATGATCGAAGCACAACTTTAATTTAGCACAGCTTTTTGTATAGCGTTACTTCGCTAGCCTCACAACCCGGTATGAACCAGAAACGGGAGAATGTAATACCCGGTATTTTAATAACATGTTAAAACCATAAAATCAAGGCAGAATTAAATTTTAAAATAAGAATCAATGGAAACGGGTTGCGCCATTGCATTCGTCTCAAAATTCTTCTTGGAAACGAGTCCGAGTTTTCGAGAAACGCAGTCCGTATGAGGGAGATATGACCCTCCGAAGTTTCAAGGATTTTCAGAACAGAAAAACAGCTCGAATTCAAATTCGAAATTCAAATTCAAAGACCAGCGCAGACTGGACGGGAATTTTCCCGCCCAGGACCAGCTCGACCTGGGGGTCGACACTATGGTCGACCTCCTAGGGACCAAGTCGACCCTATGGTCGACCTAGTGCTGAAACCCTGTTTTGAGCCTGGGTTCATTCTGATGTTTCTGGTCTCGTTTTCAGTCTAGGTTCGTTCGTCTAATCCTATATAAACAGCCCCTAGCCCCATTCTCTTTACACCATTCTTCTCTAACCTTATGCTGCACAAATTCTTGATGGACATGGATTCTTCTTCAAAA
This sequence comes from Allium sativum, assembly GCA_030737875.1. Classification (NCBI taxonomy): domain Eukaryota; kingdom Viridiplantae; phylum Streptophyta; class Magnoliopsida; order Asparagales; family Amaryllidaceae; genus Allium; species Allium sativum. The sequence continues at coordinate 400,188,716 of CM060922.1, read as the reverse complement.
TTAAATTAAAATAAAACACGAAGACTAATTCTTGAATACTACGGCTAGGAATTGCATATTAGGGATTTTCTTCTACAATCAAATCAAGATTCAACGATTCAACCATTCGACGACTAGTTTCTAGATTCGACTTCTTCATCTCAATTTCTTAGTCCATGATCTGTAAGTTCTAGTAACTTTGAGATTTAAACTTGTTAATTGTAATTTGGACATGAGATAAAGTGAAATTGTACTTAAGTATGATAATCGATTCACATCTATTCTAGTTTCCGTCTTGGATCTTGACATTTGGGAATATTGCTATGAGATCAGTTTGGACCTATTCATGTTGTAAATCAAACTCTTTCATGTCCATAACATTATCATGCCTGTGATGTTGAATTAGTCTATTATTTACGAGTTTGGGACTATCACCTTATGCCATGACTATCACCTTATTGTGCTAGATTTGAAATCCTATTATTTACTATATGCCTGTGATGTTGTAACCAATTATCTCAAGTTATGTCATGCTAGTCTTGTAATCCCTTTTATCAGTTTATGCTCGTCCTTTTTTCCTATCATAGTTTTGATGTTATTCCCTTTATTTCTGGATCTGGATTTACTTGTAATTTAGATTGATTCATGTTTACGTGCGATGGGAATACGATTTGGGTAGATTAGGCAAAACATGAATTGGTTATGAACATGAATCATGAACTTGATAATAGGCATAAGTCGAAACATGAAACTTGGCATGAAACTTGACATGAAACTTGCAATGAAACTTGACACGAATTTGACATGAAATTTGAACATGAACATGACACTAGAATGAACTTGAAAATGGCCAACTCGAGGTTGGGTTGAGTTTGCAGTGTAATTCTGCCCGTAACCGCCCGACAAATCCAGTGACTGCAAACAATAGGATCCAATGCGGGTAGTTTGTCATATCGCGCTTGAAACCCGAGGTCAGACTGAGTTGTGGTGTAATTCTGCCCGGAACAGCCCGGCATATCCATTGACCACAACAACAAGTCTGATGTGAGAGGTTGGGGTGCATTAATGAATTAATGCCACATGATAGGGTTAAGTCATGAACATGAATGACAATACTTAACTAACATGACACATGATTAGTGGGGTTAAGTCATGAAATTGAAAGACAACACTTAACCAACTTGACATGCTAGACTGATAAGGGTTAAGTCACGAATTTAAATGACAACACTTAACCTGCTGGACGGAAAACCCTAGTTACGCGGTCCATTTCAGCAGTAACCCAATTAGATGTATCATGGTACCCTGGAACTAGGCAGGGTGGGGCACGATTACTGGGCTGATTGTAAGCGACCAGAACGACGGCTGAGTTGGTGCGCCAGTGTAGGTTCAGGCGGACTATGGTCGTGCACGTAGTCCGGAGTTGAAAAAGCAGGCATTGGGCATCAGTAGGTTTACACTGCGCATGTTAGATTCGTGTCTGTGGTTGGCACCCTAGGGCTTGATACACCCTATGGTGGACCTAGCACAGGTGACTACATTCGTGATAGGGCCGTATGACACCGAGATACATCACAAGCTAGAACTTTTAGGGAGCCGATCGATTAGTGGATCGTTCCATTGGACCTAGTAATGGGTCATTTCATGATATTAGGCTAAGGGATCATTTCATGGTTAATATATGACATGGGTTTGGAATACTAGTACAGTTGGTGCAGCGAATCTTGAACATGCGATGTTATACTTGATTTATCATGTTACTTTTACCTGTTTCTATACTGGAAGTCACTAGGACTTACCAGTCTTCATAACTGACCCGTTTTCTTTCGCCTCCTTTTCTTTCGTTCCCCCCCAAGGTTCTCAGGGAGGAAACTCTAGCACTTAGCTTGGATTTCGCTTGCTTTCGGTTTAGCTCATGTACGGTTTGATCTTGAGTTATGCTATGGCTGCATTTCTACTACCTTTGGGGAATTAAGCTACTTTTGTTGTTTTAAGTTTTATGCTTCTTTATTTATTCAAGGCATAACTTGTTGTAATGGAAAATGATAGTTGGTACTTTGGATGTAAAAGGTTTTGACTCTTTTTGAAAGTAATGAAATTTATCTTTTGATTCTTCCGCTGTTTTATTTATGTTATGTCTTGTAATATTTTTATGTTTGTTTACCTCGATAATGCTCCTCCAAAACTAGTGCATTCCCTTTGTGAGTGACCCTAGCGGAGGTGGGGTGTTACACTTGGTATCAGAGCCAGGTGGTTACCAGACTTGGCAAAAGTTTTTAGAAAACCTTCTAAAACTATTTTCAAAACCATTTACAAGGAAGCATTTTTCAAGAAAAGTCTTGTTTTATTTAAAGGCGATTCCCCAAAAGCCATTAGCACTATCCTTTGTTTCCTCGTTTGAATCTCTTCTTTTTTATTTCAGCATGTCTGGGAATCTTAACCTTCCAGACGGCATGCCAATACCTGGCTGGTTCAGGAGGTACTTAGAGGCTAAGGCCAACGATGCAGGCCCATCAGATATTCCTCCTCCAGCCGTAGCGGTTCCCCTTCCTCCTCATGCAAATGCTTTCTCAAAGATCTGTAGAGATTTTAGGGCCATGGGTGGAAAGGATTTCAAGGTAACTGAATCATTCGTAGAAGAGAGGAACTGGCTCAAAGAAACTGAGGATCTGTTCATTATCTTCGAGGTGGACGATAGGCAGAAGGTACAGTTGGCAGTATGGTTGCTCAAGGACGAAGCTGCCTATTGGTGGGAGTCACTAACGCTGAGAGGCCGGTTGAAACATGGATGGATTTCAAGATAAGGTTTGAGATGAAATTCCTCTCACAAGCTGAACGAAGTCTACAGCTGGAAAAGTTCTTATCTCTTAAGCAAGGAAGTATGACGTTCAAGGAGTACGTCAATCAATTCAATCAGTTGGCCCAGTTTGGACTGGACTTAGTGAATACTCCTCATAAGAAGGCTCTCCGTTTTGTCAAGGGATTGAATGAGCCAATTCACAGCTTGGCTATGACCCACATACCTATGGGGGCTACTTACGAAAGGTTAGTAGACATGGCACTCTTAAATGAGGAAGACAAGGGCAAGAATGAGGCAAAAGCAGAAGTGCCTCAAGATAAGAAGGGGGAAGGGCCACAGAAAAAGAAGGCTGATCCAAAGAAAGGCGGGAAGAACAACAAACCCCGTGAAAAGAGAAAGTGTAATTTCTGTGGCACTCCTGGACATCTGGTCAAAGATTGCAGGAAGAAGAAAAGGAAGATGGGTGGTTGTTTCCACTGTGGTGAGATAGGACACATGGCTAAGGCCTGCCCAAGGAAGCAAGGGCAGGGAGCTGGACCTTCTTCTAGAGGACAAGTCCACGCTCTCACGGTACCTCCGCAAGAACGAGGTAGAAATATTTCTGTCGGAAGTTTAGTCTATCTTTTTGATCATCCTGTTTGAACCTTGTTTGATTCTGGCGCATCGCATACTTTTATTTCTTCTGATATTGTTGAAACTCTGCACCTAAGTACTAGTATAGTTGAGGATCCCGTTATTGTTTCAAATCCAATTGGTGGCTCCGCTCGTTTATCTACGATTTGTGTGGATTTGAGGATTTCTATCTTAAACGTAGAATTCACGTGTAATGCTTATGTTCTCGGATTTATGGGATACGGTTTGATTCTAGGCATGGATTGGTTGTCCAACAATGGAGCCATTCTCGATTGTGAACGAAGGGTAGTTATGCTCGTGACACGCCTTGGTAATACCCTTGAAATTTCTTGTAACCCTATGGGTCCTGTCATGTTATGTTATCTAGAATCTCTTGACTCGTCTATCGATGATTTGCAATCAGTAAGGGTAGTCCGAGAATATCCCGATATCTTTGATGAGGCTAAGGAGTTACCCCCTAAACACGAGATAGATTTCCGTATATATCTTGTTGATAATGCTAAGCCAGTTGCATTTCCCGTTAGACACATGGCCCCGCGAGAGAGAAAAGAGCTTAGTAAGCAAGTTATGGAGTTGCTTGAGAAAAATTTCATTAGGCGAAGCATTTCTAAATGGGGTGCTCCGGTGGTATTCGCTACTAAGGCGGATGGTTCGCTTCGTCTATGCGTAGATTATCGTGAGTTAAACAAGCTGACTAAGAAGAATAGGCACCCACTACTGAGGATCGACGACTTGTTCGACCAGCTTGTAGGAGCGTCTGTTTTCTCTCAACTCGATCTAGCTACAGGATTCCATCAGCTTAGAGTGGATGAGGATAGCATTGACAAGACCACGTTTAGGACTCTAGATGGTTTCTTCGAATGACTCGTCATGCCGTTTGATTTGACGAATGCACCCACGTACTTCATAGACTTGATGAGTAGGGTGTTTAGGGAGTTCCTTAACAAGTTTGTGGTGGTCTTCGTGGACGATATTTTGATCTTCTCAAAGGATGAGGAAGAACATGCTAGACATCTCAAGGAAGTCATGGATACGCTTAGAGCACACGAGTTAAAGGCTAAGTTCTCCAAGTGTCATTTTTGGGGAAAAGAAGTTCGGTTTCTTGGACATGTAGTTTCTAAGCATGGTATAGCTATGGACCCTGCAAAGGTTGTTGCGGTGCAAGACTGGAAAATTCCTAAGAACGCAATGGAAGTGAGAAGCTTTCTCGGTTTGGCGGGCTACTATAGGAAGTTCATTAAGGACTTCGCTAAGATTTCAGCCCCTCTTACTAGGTTAACGAAGAAGAACCTAGCTTTTGCATGGGACATAGAGTGTGACATTGCTTTTCAAAGGCTTAAGAGAGCCCCTCCAGTTTTGGCATTACCCGACGGAGGTAAGATGTTTACGTTGTACACAGATGCGTGCGGCACGGGATTAGGCGCTTTCCTAATGCAAGAAGGGAAAGTGATATGCTACGGGGGTAGACAACTTAAAGTTCATGAGAAAAACTATCCCACACATGACTTGGAATTGGCCGCGATTGTTTTTGCGCTTAAGTCTTGGCGCCACTATCTTCTAGGTGAGAAGTTTGAGTTGTATATCGATCACAAATCACTTAAGTACCTCTTTTCGCAAAAAGATTTGAATCTAAGGCAACAAAGGTGGATGGAATTCTTGGCATCGTATGACTTCGATATAGCTTATACCACTGGCAAGGGTAACGTGGTGGCGGATGCGCTAAGTAGGAAAAGGTTGACTTTGAGTCCTTTGTTTGTTGAAAGAAAAAGCCTAGAGTTTATAGAAACCTTTGATTTCACACCTGTTGTTGAGTCGTTGGCTAGCATGTTAGCGTCTCTCGAGTTAAGGCCTACGCTTCTAGACCAAGTAGGGACTTCACAGAAGGAAGACCCACTGATAGTTGAGATCATGGACAAGTTGATTAGAGGTGAGATGTCAAGTTACCTCAGTAGGTATGCCATAGATAACAAGGGGTGGCAAAGGCGTGATGGTAGACTATGTATCCCACAAGTGGGAGCCTTAATAAAGAGAGTTCTCGAAGAGGCGCATCACTCGAAGATGACTATACATCCCGGAGGGGATAAAATGTACAAGGATATGAAGTGCATTTTCTTTTGGAACGGGATTAAAAAGGACGTGGCGGAATTCGTTTCTAAGTGCATGTTGTGCCAACAAGTAAAGGCCGAGTTGAAAAAGCCCGGTGGGCTATTGCATCCTTTGGAGGTTCCGCTGTGGAAATGGGAGAGTGTCTCGATGGATTTCGTAGATGGATTGCCTAGGTCAAGGAAGGGCAATACTAGCATATGAGTTATAGTAGATAGACTCACGAAGAGCGCTCACTTCATTCTTGTAAAGAGCAAGAGAACCGCATCATGGCTAGCGTCTATATACCTCCAAGAAATAGTACGGTTGCACGGAGTTCCTTCTAGTATAGTTAGCAATCGTGACCCGATTTTCACTAGCGAATTTTGGAATAGTTTACAAGAAGCAATGGGTACACGACTAAGTTTAAGCACGGCCTATCACCCACAGACGGATGGACAAACCGAAAGGGTAAATAGGGTACTAGAGGATCTTTTGAGACTATGCATTCTTGACTTTGGTGGTACTTGGGAAGATCACCTACCTCTCGTTGAGTTCGCGTATAATAATAGTTACCAAGCTAGCATAGGAATGGGACCATTCGAAGCTTTATACGGAAGACCGTTCAAGTCACCAACTTGTTGGTGGGAGTCGACAGACAAGCTCATACTTGGACCCGACATGATAAGGGACACTTCCGAGAAGGTTGAGTTGATACGAAGACGGATGAAAACGGCCCAAGATAGACAGAAATTCTACGCAGACAAGAGAAGGACAGACCTAAAGTTCGAAGTCGGAGATATGGCCTTTATAAAAGTTTCTCCTTTACGCAATGTGGTTCGCTTTGGAGAGGTTGGAAAGTTAGCACCGAGGTTCGTAGGACCATTCCCTATCATCGAGAGGATTGGACAGATGGCCTATTAGGTAGAGTTACCAAAGAGGTTGGCCGGAGTACACAATGTCTTTCATGTTTCGCATCTCCGAATGTGCTTACATGAGTCTGCCGAAGTGGTTGAGCCAAGCATCCTTGAAGGCATAGAAGTGGAAAGAGAAGCAACATTGAGGCGAGTTCCGATTCGTATTTTAGGAACGGAGATCAAGAAGCTAAGGAATCGAGAAGTCAAGCTAGTTAAAGTACAGTGGAGTGAATCCCAAGAAGACGCCACTTGGGAAACCGAAGAGAAGATACGCTCGCTATACCCATTTCTTTTTTAGGGTACATTCTCGATCTGTTTTTTCTATAAGTTTACATACCTTCGTATCATGTACATGCTTTTGCTATCAATGTTTGTCTTGTTATCTTCTCGATCCTATCTTGAGAACCTTAGGTAGAACCCTTTTGGATGTAAACATGTGATTGAAACATGTTATGGTTGATGATTGCAAGTGGTTGCTCATGGTTGCATAACACACAGTAGGCACTAGATCGGCTCAGTCACATATTTCATATTGCATATGCATGGGTGCTTATACTTGTATATGGATGGAAACTTGATATGCTATCATTTGGATGTTGCATATGAATGAATGTTTGTGCACTCATGTAGAGATTATAAAGTATGTTAGGAATTTGCATACATGTTGGACTCATTACACTAACATATTTTGCATTAAGGAGGTCTACTGAATCAGTAACCGCCTGATCTTTTGCATTAGATAAGTACATATACACACACTCTTGCATAAGTTGATACAGCATTAGAAATCTTTTAAGGACAATGGTTGCATGTGGATGATGGTTGAGTAGATGGATGTTGGATGGTAGGACACATTCTTCTTAACTTGGAGATTTCGGGGACGAAAACCTTTAAGGAGGGGAGAATGTAATACCCGGTATTTTAATAACATGTTAAAACCATAAATCAAGGCAGAATTAAATTTTAGCATAAGAATCAAGGGAAACGGGTTGCGCCATTGCGTTCGTCTCGAAATTCTTCTTGGAAACGAGTCCGAGTTTTCGAGAAACGGAGTCTGTATGAGGGAGATATGACCCTCCGAAGTTTCAAGGATTTTCAGGATAGAAAAACAGCTCGAATTCGAATTCGAAATTCAAATTCAAACCCCAGCGCAAACTAGGCGGGAATTTTCCCGCCCAGGACCAGGTCGACCTGGGGGTCGACACTATGGTCGACCTCCCAGGGACCAGGTCGACCCTATGGTCGACCTGGTGCTAAAACCCTGTTTTGAGCCTGGGTTCATTCTGATGTTTCTGGTCTTGTTTTCAGTCTAGGTTCGTTCGTCTAATCCTATATAAACAACCCCCTAGACCCATTCTCTTTACACCATTCTTCTCTAACCTTATGCTGCACAAATTCTTGATGAACATGGCTTCTTCTTCAAAATTAAATTAAATTAAAATACAACACGAAGACTAATTCTTGAAGACTACAGCTAGGAATTACATATTGGGGATTTTCTTCTACAATCAAATCAAGATTCAACGATTCAACCATTCGACGACTAGTTTCTAGATTCGACTTCTTCATCTCAATTTCTTAGTCCACGATCTATAAGTTCTAGTTACTTTGAGATTTAAACTTGTTAATTGTAATTTGGACATGAGATAAAGTGAAATTGGACTTAAGTATGATAATCGATTCACATCTATTCTAGTTTCCATCTTGGATCTTGACATTTGGGAATATTGCTATGAGATCAGTTTGGACCTATTCATGTCGTAAATCAAACTCTTTCATGTCCATAACATTATCATGCCTGTGATGTTGAATCAGTCTATTATTTACAAGTTTGGGACTATCACCTTATGCCATGACTATCACCTTATTGTGCTAGATTTGAAATCCTATTATTTTCGATATGCCTGTGATGTTGTAACCAATTATCTCAAGTTATGTCATGTTAGTCTTGTAATCCCTTTTATCACTTTATGCTCGCCCTTTTTGCCTATCATAGTTTTGATGTTATTCCCTTTATTTATGGATCTGGATTTACTTGTAATTTAGATCGATTCACGTTTACGTGCGATGGGAATACGATTTGGGTAGATTAGGCAAAACATGAATTGGTTATGAACATGAATCATGAACTTGATAATAGGCATAAGTTGAAACATGAAACTTGGCATGAAACTTGACATGAAACTTGCCATGAAACTTGACACGAATTTGACATGAAATTTGAACATGGACATGACACTAGAATAAACTTGAAAATGGCCAACTCGAGGTTGGGTTGAGTTTGCAGTGTAATTCTACCCGGAACCGCCCAACAAATCCAGTGACTGCAAACAATAGGATCCAATGTGGGTATTTGGTCATATCGCGATTGAAACCCGAGGTCAAACTGAGTTGTGTTTTAATTTTGCCCGGAACCGCCCGGCATATCCAGTGACCACAACAACAAGTCTGATGTGAGAGGTTGGGGTGCATTAATGAATTAATGCCACATGATAGGGTTAAGTCATGAACATGAAAGACAATACTTAACCAACTTGACACAAGATTAGTGGGGTTAAGTCATGAAATTGAAAGACAACACTTAACCAACTTGACATGCTAGACCGATAAGGGTTAAGTCACGAATTTAAATGACAACACTTAACCTGCTGGACCGAAAACCCTAGTTACGCGGTCCATTTCAGTAGTAACCCACTTAGATGTATCATGGTACCCTGGAACTAGGCAGGGTGGGGCACGATTACTGGGCTGATTGTAAGCAATCAGAACAACGGCTGAGTTGGTGCGCCAGTGTATGTTCAGGTGGACTATGGTCGTGCACGTAGTCCGGAGTTGAAAAAGAAGGCATTGGGCATCAGTAGGTTTACACTGTGCATGCTAGATTCATGTCGGTGGTTGGCACCCTAGGGCTTGATACACCCTATGGTGGACCTAGCACAGGTGACTACATTCGTGATAGGGCAGTATGACACAGAGACACATGACGAGCTAGAACTTGTAGGGAGTCGATCGATTAGTGGATCGTTCCGTTGGACCTAGTAATGGGTCATTTCATGATATTGGGCCAAGGGATCATTTCATGGTTAATATATGACATGGGTTTGGGAAACTAGTACAGTTGGTGCAGCGAATCTTGAACATGCGATGTTATACTTGATTTATCATGCTATCTTAGTCTATCTTGCCCATCTTGACAGCATCCTTATGTTTACTTTCAGTTTATACATGTCATGTTACCTTTACCTGTTTCTATACTGAAAGTCACTAGGACTTACCAGTCTTTATGACTGACCCATTTTCTTTTGTCCCCCCCCCCCTCAGGTCCTCAGGGAGGAAACTCTAGCACTTAGCTTGGATTTCGCTTTCTTTCGGTTCAGCTCATGTACGGTTTGATCTTGAGCTATACTATGGCTGCATTTCTGCTACCTTTGGGGAATTAAGCTACTTTTGTTGTTTTTAATTTTATGCTTCTTTATTTATTCAAGGCAGAACTTGTTGTAATGGAAAATGATAGTTGGTACTTTGGATGTAAAAGGTCTTGACTCTTTTTGAAAGTAATGAAATTTAGCTTTTGATTCTTCCGCTGTTTTATTTATGTTCTATCTTGTAATATTTCTGTGTTTGTTTACCTCGATAATGCTCCTCCAAAACTAGTGCATTCCCTTTGTGAGTGACCCTAGCGGAGGTGGGGTGTTACAGAAAAGGACCCTAGGGAGGACATGCATTTCTTTCTAGCTAGAAGTGGTGTTAGGGTTTTTACAAGGCCCGACATTTTTACTTATGTGGATGATGGATTGTGAGGCGGCTCGGATTTGAGTCCCTAGTGGCTCTATTTTATGCCCCATAGGGCGGGAAAACGTATTGTTCAGGCATAACTAATCCACTAACATATTTTTTGACCGGCCTTGGCGATTCCTAGTTGCGGTTGTATCCTGAGACACGGGCTAGAGTGTCTCGAATTCGGTAAGGACTATCTCTTGCTTTGGTTCATGATGGAAATCCAACTTCCAATACGACACCATGTGGTTTTGATTGTAGAGCTAATATGGTGACATAGTAGGATGGGGTATTATGTCGTCTATGATTGATACATTGTAATTGAAAATTGTTTTTGAAACATATATACACTAATAATAATATCAAATCCGTTTTATTGCGTCAAGCATATTTTAACCATTATATGGTAAAACTCTATCCTCCAGTTTGCGTTGAATTGTGTGATGGGACTTAAGTCTTATAATGGTTTCATTTTTCTAAAAAGCATAGCGTTGTTTTAACGATTTACTTTATTCATGCACTGGCAATGTAACACCCCATGATTTTAAATATTAAAATTAACAAATTAAAGAATACTTAATTCTAAATGTGAGAATTAAGTGAAACGGGTTACGCCATTGCGTTCGGCTCGGAATTTTGCTTGAGATAGAGTTTGAGTTTGCGTGAATTGGACTCCGTATGAAGAAGTTATGGCCCTCAGAACTTTCAGAAATTTATATAAAACAATTCAGAAAATTAAATACCAAGGCAGGTCGACCTACCCCAGGCCAGGCCGACCAGGGGGTCAACCTCCCTATATATAGGTCGACCTGGTGGTCGACCTACCGCCCCCCCCCCCCCGGGGGCGATCTAAAATGTGATGATGTTTTGACTCGCTACTGAGTCATTAGGGCTGAGGTGGTTATTCTATCTTGTCTGGATGGTCTTGATTTTGTAACAACCCGAAAATTCTATAACTGTGAAATTAACAAATTAAAGTATAATTAATTGGAAATCAAAGAACTAAGGGAAACGGGATACGCCATTGCGTTCGTCTCGGAAAAATACGCGAAATAGAGTCCGAGTTTTCGAAAAACGGAGTCCGTATGAAGAAGATATGGCCTTCGGAAGTTTTTGAATTAAATTTAAAATTCAAACAGAATAAAATAATTAAAAATCGGGCCCAATGGGCCAGGGCAGATAAACACCCGCCTAGGCCACCCAGGTCGACTGGGTTGTCGACCTGGGCTACCCATGTCGACAGGGCTGTCGACAGCCCTGTCGACAGGGGTGTCGACCTGGTCGAGCCCAGCCAACCTGGCTGGCCAGGTCTGTGTTTGGTCGAATTTCTGTGGTCTGCTTTGTCATTAGGGCTAGGTGGCGGGTTCTAATTGGTCTCTCTATCTAATGAATGGCTATGATCTAACCTAGCAACATCAATGGTCCTAATCAATTCCTAACCTCTATATAAACAACCCTAGACTAAACCCTAATCTATTCATTCAAAATTAAGAACATAGCCGCCATGTTGCTGAGGAATGACTAAGAGTAGCCGCCAACTAGAGAGAGAATTAGGAAGAAAGTTCTAAAGCCTAAAGCAATTCAAGCAACCTAAAGCCAATCAATTCAACAAAGGAATCATATCTCTTAATTGGAGAATTCGCCGCAACCATTGTAAGTAGAGTATTACTTTGGTATGAATAAACAACTGTATTGATTTGTATGCTTGAATTGGGATAATAAAGTAGTTCATATTTGTGCAAAATTATGTTATTCATTATAAAGAACTACATGCGGTAGTTCTATGCAAGTATACGTTTGGAATATTGCGCAAATTATGTAAGCTATGTTGAAGCTACATGTATGCAGTTGATTGAAATTCATGCAAGTTTGGGGCTTTGTTATTATGCCATCATGATGTATGTTTTTATGCATAAATCATTTTGCAAGTAATTGAAACAAGTTTGGTTGTTATAGTTCATATGAAACTATGTTGGAATTTTGACACCATAATCCATGTATTAGGTCATGCTTTTGCAAACTTATGAATATGGCTAGGCTATGAATGATTTTTGGCATATTTGAAATCCATGATTAAGTCTACCTTGTTTACAAGAATTATATGATGACATATGTGAGACATGGCTAGGTTAGACTCAAAAAATCCCTTTTTGCAAGTTTAAAGCAAACACCATGATTAGGAATATTTATGCATAAGTATATTTATACTATCGTTATGTGATTAGACTTAAATCATGATTATGTTGAACTATGCTTTTGTGTTAGTAACAAAGTATCCCCTTTGTAAACATGTAGAAACCTTATGAACATAACTTGTTTATGTTTATGCCATGTTCTTGCTAGAAGTATTTATGCCATGCTTATGTTTGACATTATGCTATGCTTATGCTAGAAATATTTATGACATGCTTATGTTTGACATTATGCCTAAATAAGAATATAGGTTCATGTTGTAGTTAAACCTATGCAAGTTCACATGCTTTGATTCATGTCACCTATGTTACCACTATGCAAGTACACCAATTTCTACTTTGTATTTCCAACGTCGTATTGCAAGTTCATGCGCTCACCTTCCCCTCTTTGTGTATGTAATCACGCTTTAAGCCTCCCCTTTTCGCATGGCTAAATTGGGCTTTAAAAGGCTAAGCCCAATATATATAAACGGACGTGTAAAACGGGGGAAAATAACGTTGGGTAAAAATTAATTAATGAATGAAAATATAAAATAGAAGGGCCCAAATTCAAGTATGGGTTGGGCCCGTGATTGGTGTAACCTTTACACCATTAACTTAATAATGGGCCGCAAATATTTACATATAAACAATAAGGAAGAATGACAAGATATGTAAATGTAGAAAATACGATGTGTTTAACCCGAGGTTGGATTGAGTTGTGATGTAAACCTGCCCGGAACCGCCCGGCTGTCCAGTAGTCACAACAATACCTATCCAATGTGGGAGGTTAAACATGGAGCCCAATAAGGACCCGAGGTTAGACTGAGTTGTGGCGTAAGACTGCCTGGAACCAACCGGCAACATGCAGCCACAACAATACCTGTCTAATGTGAGAGGTCAGGGCCTTAATAAGACAATTAAGGCTGAGTCAGGATTGTTAGGATTAAGTGAACTAAAGACTTAATCAAAATGGAACATGCTAAACTAAACGGACTGGTGGGGTTAGGTTAGGAAACACTTAACCAACTTAGCATGTTGGCTAGAGATAGAAAACCTAGTAACGGGGGACCCTTTTCAGCAGTAACCCTAAAAGGTGTATCAGGATACCCTGAAACTAGGCAGGGTGGGGCACGATTACTGGGCTGATTGTAAGAGGTCAAAGCGACGGCGGTGGTGTAGCAGTGTAGGTTCTAACGGAGTGCGGGCGTGCACACACTCCAGCCAGAAAAATAAGGCACTGGACACCAGTAGCATACCTGTGCACTCTAAGGTTGTGTCGGGTTGCCACTATGGGACTTGATACACCCCATGGTGGGACCAGCATAGGTAACTACAACATCGGGGGCCGTAAGACACATGTAACTATGCGAGTAGGAGCCGATCATCATTGAATGGATCACATCACCCTGATTATGGGGTGCAAATTGGAAACTAGTTTATATGGGTTCAGAGATCAACATGGGGTACGATAGTATATTCGACCCTAGACAACTTAACCAAGTTTATAGTGCATGCCCACTTCTTGTTTATACTTATCATACCCAGTTCTTTATTCATAGACAAAATAGTACTAGACTTACTCAGGCTTTATGTCTGACTCTACTTTTCTTTCGTCTTCTTTCTTCCGTTTCCCCCCCCCCCCAGGTCCTCAGGGAGGGAACACAGCAGCTTGACCAACCTCAACATCCAGCTTGAAGAAGAGAAATGTATTGCTTGGACTTTCCTGTTTTGAACTATGGCTTTGGACAATCCACTATGGGGCTTTTGCAGTTTACCTACGTTTTATTTATGCTTCTTTAAATTATGTACTCAAGACAGATTATGAAAATGTTATGTTATGTTTTTGGAAAGGATGTTGTTGTAACACGTATTTGACTTTGTGAAATAAAGTTTGTTGTTCTTCCGCTGTTTACAAATATGTGTTCTTATATCTGTCTTGTATATCTGTGACTTGTACTTATAAACCTCCACCAAAATTAGGGCATTCCCTTTGAGAGTGACCCTAACGGAGGTGGGGTGTTTCACTTGGTATCAGAGCATAGGTTTACCAGATAAGATAAAAAGTTTTGAAAAATTATTTTCAAAAAGGAAATTTAAAGAAGCATTTTTAAAAGAAAAATATTATTTTATTTTAAAAAGGCAAAGTCCACCACCCCAAAGCCATAGGTACTATCTCTTATCCTTCGTTTTGAATCTATCCTTTTTGTTTCAGCATGTCCCAAGAACTTAACTTGCCTGAAGGGGTGCCAATACCTGGTTGGTTTAGACGGTTCTTAGAAGCAAGGGCCACTCAGCCAGGTCCTACCGTTCCTCCTCCCCCAGCGGAAGGAAATCATCCAGCTGCAGCAGCACCTTTTCCTCCACCTCCTCCGCGGGGAAACACGTTTGCTAAGATATGTAAAGATTTTAAAGCTATGGGAGGAAGGGATTTCCATGGAACTGAGTCCTTCGTAGCAGCTAGAAATTGGCTGAAAGAAACGGAGGACCTATTCATCATCTTTGAGGTAGAGGATAGACAAAAAGTACAGTTGGCAGTGTGGCTATTAAAGGGTGAGGCTTCCTACTGGTGGGAAGTCACTAATGCTGAAAGACCAGTGGAGACATGGGAGGACTTTAGGGCAAGGTTTGAGACCAAATTTCTCTCAGATGCGGAAAGAAGTTTGCAGTTGGAAAAATTCTTATTTCTTAAGCAAGGGGACAAGACAGTCAGAGAGTATGTGAATCAGTTCGATGAGCTGGCTAGGTTTGGGCTTGACCTAGTCAACACCCCGCACAAGAAGGCTCTCCGTTTCGTCAAAGGGTTAAATGAGCCATTACACAGCTTGGCCATGACCCATATACCCATGGGAGCCACGTATGAAAGATTGGTGCAAATGGCATTGCTGAATGAAGAGGATAAGGGCAAGAAGAAAGAGGGTTTGCAGCCCAAGAAGACAGACTTTAAGAAGGGCGGGAAAGGCAACAAAGAGAAGAGGAAGTGCAATTTCTGTGGCAAAGTGGGGCACTTAGTAAAGGACTGCCGGAAAAAGAAGGCCAAGGAGAATGGTGGGTGCTTTTCTTGCGGTGAGACAGGCCATAGGGCTAAGGACTGCCCGAAGAAACGAGGACAGGGGCAGAGGGCTGGATCCACCCCAGGGGCACAGGTTCATGTGCTAGAAGCGCCACCTCTGCAACAGCGAGGTATAAATACTTCTGTAGAAAGTGTAGTTTATCTTTATGATCACCCCGTTCGCACTTTATTTGATTCTGGTGCATCACACTCCTTTATCTCGTCTGCTTTAGTAGAATCTCTGCACCTAAAAACTAGTATGGTAGAGGACCCCTTAATTGTTTCAAACCCAATTGGGGGCCCAGCTCATTTGTCTATGATCTGTGTGGGATTGAAAATTTCTATTCTAAGCGTAGAATTTCTATGTAGTGCCTTTGTTTTGGGCTTTTCGGGGTATGGTTTGATTTTGGGTATGGATTGGCTATCCAGTAATGGGGCCATCCTTGATTGTGAGAAAAGGGTTGTTAGGCTCCTAACCCAACTCGGTAATACTTTGGAAATTTCTTGTAATCCCTCGTATGCGGTTATGCTTAGTTATCTTGAATCGCTAGATGCCTCTGTTGAAAACTTGCAATCAGTTAGAGTGGTCCGGGAATATCCGGATGTCTTTGAATAGGTGAAGGGCTTGCCTCCGAAGCGGGAAATAGACTTCCGCATATATCTTGTAGATAATGCAAAGCCCGTGGCATTGCCCGTTAGACATATGGCTCCACGAGAAAGGAAAGAGCTCAGTAAACAGATTAAAGAGCTTCTAGAAAAGGGGTTCATTAGGAGGAGCATTTCAGAATGGGGCGCTTCGGTGGTGTTCGCTACAAAGGCGGATGGTTCACTCCGTCTATGTGTTGACTATAGGGAGCTCAACAAGCTAACGAAAAAGAATAAGCATCCTCTCCCTAGAATTGACGATTTATTTGACCAGCTTGTAGGAGCGTCTGTTTTCTCCCAACTCGATTTAGCAACCGGTTTTCATCAGCTAAGGGTGGCTGAGGATAGCATCGATAAAACGGCGTTCAGAACCCCAGACGGCTTCTTTGAATGGCTTGTCATGCCTTTCGGCTTGACAAATGCACCTGCTTACTTCGTGGACCTGATGAGTAGGGTATTTAGAGATTTCCTCAACAAATTCGTAGTGGTCTTCGTAGATGATATCCTTATCTTCTCAAAAAGTGAAGAGGAACATGCTCAACACTTAAGGGCAATCATGGAAACTTTGCGAGTCCATCAACTAAAAGCCAAATTCTCCAAATGCCACTTTTGGAGGGAAGAGGTAAGGTTCCTTGGGCACATAGTATCCAAACAAGGGTTAGCAGTGGACCCTGCTAAGGTAGTGGCGGTACAGGATTGGAAGACACCAAGGAATGCAACTGAGGTCCGAAGCTTCCTAGGACTAGCAGGTTTCTATCGAAAGTTCATAAGGGATTTTGCGAAAATCTCAGCTCCGCTCACGAAATTGACTAAGAAGAATCTAGTGTTTAGTTGGGATTTGGATTGCGAGTTTGCTTTCCAACGACTAAAAAGGGCTCTCACAACAGCCCCAGTTTTGACGCTGCCAGATGGGAGCAAGATGTTCACTGTTTATACGGATGCATGTGGGACAGGGCTAGGCGCCGTCTTAATGCAAGAAGGAAGGTTAGTAGCTTATGGCGGGAGACAGTTGAAGGTGCACGAAAAGAACTACCCAACCCACGATCTTGAGTTAGCCGCCATCGTCTTTGCACTCAAGTCTTGGCGACACTATCTCCTAGGTGAGAAGTTCGAACTTTACACTGACCATAAATCGTTGAAATATCTTTTCTCGCAGAAGGATCTTAACTTGAGGCAACAAAGATGGATGGAGTTCCTTGCCTCGTACGATTTCGAAATCTCCTACACGCCGGGCAAAGGCAACGTAGTGGCAGACGCGTTGAGCCGAAAGAAATTGACCCTAAGCCCGTTGTTTGTTGAAAGACAAAGCCTAGAGTTTATAGCCAGCTTCGACTTTAGGCCTTCCTCCGATTTCGTACCGGGCCTGCTAGCATCTCTCGAAGTGCGCCCAACTTTAGTGGATTCAGTAGGGACAGCACAACGCGAAGACCCTCAGCTTGTGGAAACAATAGATAGGCTAATTAGGGGTGAGACTTCAAGTCACCTCAACAGATACTCCATCGACGATAAGGGGTTGCTGAGGCGAGACGGTAGACTATGCGTCCCACAGACGAAAGATTTAATAAAGAAGGTTCTCGAGGAAGCACATCACTCCAAGATGACGATACACCCAGGCGGAGATAAAATGTACAAAGACATAAAGAGGACTTTCTTTTGGAACGGCATGAAAAAGGACGTGGCAGAATTCGTTTCTAAGTGCATGGTGTGCCAACAGGTTAAGGCGGAACAGAAAAAGCCTGGCGGACTGCTACATCCTCTGGAGGTCCCGCAGTGGAAGTGGGATAGCATCTCAATGGACTTCATCGATGGGCTGCCTAGGTCTAGGAGAGGCAACACTAGCATTTGGGTAATAGTGGATAGGCTTACTAAAAGCGCCCACTTTTTACCTGTCAAAAGTAGAAGAACTGCCTCATCCCTAGCATCACTTTACCTCAAGGAAATCGTTCGACTCCATGGAATACCATCTAGCATTGTTAGTGACCGAGACCCCATCTTCACCAGCGAGTTTTGGCGGAGTCTGCAAGAAGCAGTAGGAACGCAGTTATGCTTGAGCACAGACTATCATCCCCAAACCGACGGCCAAACAGAGAGAGTGAACAGAGTTTTGGAAGACCTTTTAAGGCTATGCGTCCTCGACTTCGGAGGGACATGGGAAGACCACCTTCCTTTGGTGGAATTTGCCTACAACAACAGCTATCAAGCAACCATCGGAATGGCGCCCTTCGAAGCTTTATATGGAAGACCGTGCCGATCGCCCACTTGTTGGTGGGAGTCCACGGATAAGCTCATACTTGGACCAGATATGATCCGAGAGACCTCAGAGAAAGTAGACTTAATACGAAGAAGGATGAAGACGGCCTAAGACAGACAAAAGTCCTACGCCGACAAAAGGAGAACCGACCTTGAATTTGAAGTTGGAGACAGAGTTTTTCTCAAGGTATCACCGCTAAGAAACGTTATTCGCTTTGGAACCACAGGAAAGCTAGCACCAAGGTTCGTAGGGCCATTCCCAATCATCGAGAAAATTGGGAAAATGGCCTATAGATTAGAGCTACCCGAGAAGTTGGCTGGAGTCCACAACGTTTTTCACGTTTCACATCTCCGAAAATGTCTACATGAGTCTGCTGAAGTGGTAGAGCCAAATATCCTCGAAGAGGCCGAAGTGGAACGCGAAGCAACCATAAGAAGAGTCCAACCCGCATCTTAGGAACGGAAGTGAAGAAGTTACGCAACCGCGAAGTCAAGCTCGTCAAAGTTCAGTGGAGCGACGCCGAGGAAGACGCGACTTGGGAAACTGAAGCTAGAATCCGTACAGCCTACCCTTTTCTGTTCGAGGGTACATCCTTGATCTTTCCTTTTCCTTAAGTTGCGCTTTTATCTATCTTTTTAGGCATATTTCCTCGACCGTATCTTTTAGGTAGAAACTCTTTGGATGGAAACATGTAATTGAAACATGTTATGTATGAATGGTTGCAAGTGGTTGCAAGTGATTGCTAGTGGTTGCTCGTGGTTGCATATACACACACAATCTAGGTTTTAGATCGGCTCAGTCACTTCATATTGCATATGCATATATGTTTGCATTCGTATGTGATTGAACTTTAATGTGTTGTCATGTGGATGCTGCATTTGTATTGAATGATTGTGCACTCATGTAGAATCAAGAATAGGAAAATTTGCATACATAATGGATTCATGGCACTTACATAATTCGCATTAAGGAGGTCAACTGAATCAGTAGACCGCCTGATTTTGCATTAGATAAGTACATGTACACACACACTTCGCATATGATCATGAAGCATTAGAAGTCTTTTAAGGACAATGGATGCTCGTGTTTGATGGATGAGTAGATGGATGATTGGATGTTAGGATATACATTCCTCCTAACTTGAAGATTTCGGGGACGAAATCCTTTTAAGTGGGGGAGAAATGTAACACCCCGAAAATTCTATAACTGTGAAATTAACAAATTAAAGTATAATTAATTGGAAATCAAAGAACTAAGGGAAACGGGATACGCCATTGCGTTCGTCTCGGAAAAATACGCGAAATAGAGTCCGAGTTTTCGAAAAACGGAGTCCGTATGAAGAAGATATGGCCTTCGGAAGTTTTTGAATTAAATTTAAAATTCAAACAGAATAAAATAATTAAAAATCGGGCCCAATGGGCCAGGGCGGATAAACACCCGCCTAGGCCACCCAGGTCGACTGGGTTGTCGACCTGGGCTACCCATGTCGACAGGGCTGTCGACAGCCCTGTCGACAGGGGTGTCGACCTGGTCGAGCCCAGCCAACCTGGCTGGCCAGGTCTGTGTTTGGTCGAATTTCTGTGGTCTGCTTTGTCATTAGGGCTAGGTGGCGGGTTCTAATTGGTCTCTCTATCTAATGAATGGCTATGATCTAACCTAGCAACATCAATGGTCCTAATCAATTCCTAACCTCTATATAAACAACCCTAGACTAAACCCTAATCTATTCATTCAAAATTAAGAACATAGCCGCCATGTTGCTGAGGAATGACTAAGAGTAGCCGCCAACTAGAGAGAGAATTAGGAAGAAAGTTCTAAAGCCTAAAGCAATTCAAGCAACCTAAAGCCAATCAATTCAACAAAGGAATCATATCTCTTAATTAGAGAATTCGCCGCAACCATTGTAAGTAGAGTATTACTTTGGTATGAATAAACAACTGTATTGATTTGTATGCTTGAATTGGGATAATAAAGTAGTTCATATTTGTGCAAAATTATGTTATTCATTATAAAGAACTACATGCGGTAGTTCTATGCAAGTATACGTTTGGAATATTGCGCAAATTATGTAAGCTATGTTGAAGCTACATGTATGCAGTTGATTGAAATTCATGCAAGTTTGGGGCTTTGTTATTATGCCATCATGATGTATGTTTTTATGCATAAATCATTTTGCAAGTAATTGAAACAAGTTTGGTTGTTATAGTTCATATGAAACTATGTTGGAATTTTGACACCATAATCCATGTATTAGGTCATGCTTTTGCAAACTTATGAATATGGCTAGGCTATGAATGATTTTTGGCATATTTGAAATCCATGATTAAGTCTACCTTGTTTACAAGAATTATATGATGACATATGTGAGACATGGCTAGGTTAGACTCAAAAAATCCCTTTTTGCAAGTTTAAAGCAAACACCATGATTAGGAATATTTATGCATAAGTATATTTATACTATCGTTATGTGATTAGACTTAAATCATGATTATGTTGAACTATGCTTTTGTGTTAGTAACAAAGTATCCCCTTTGTAAACATGTAGAAACCTTATGAACATAACTTGTTTATGTTTATGCCATGTTCTTGCTAGAAGTATTTATGCCATGCTTATGTTTGACATTATGCTATGCTTATGCTAGAAATATTTATGACATGCTTATGTTTGACATTATGCCTAAATAAGAATATAGGTTCATGTTGTAGTTAAACCTATGCAAGTTCACATGTTTTGATTCATGTCACCTATGTTACCACTATGCAAGTACACCAATTTCTACTTTGTATTTCCAACGTCGTATTGCAAGTTCATGCGCTCACCTTCCCCTCTTTGTGTATGTAATCACGCTTTAAGCCTCCCCTTTTCGCATGGCTAAATTGGGCTTTAAAAGGCTAAGCCCAATATATATAAACGGACGTGTAAAACGGGGGAAAATAACGTTGGGTAAAAATTAATTAATGAATGAAAATATAAATAGAAGGGCCCAAATTCAAGTATGGGTTGGGCCCGTGATTGGTGTAACCTTTACACCATTAACTTAATAATGGGCCGCAAATATTTACATATAAACAATAAGGAAGAATGACAAGATATGTAAATGTAGAAAATACGATGTGTTTAACCCGAGGTTGGATTGAGTTGTGATGTAAACCTGCCCGGAACCGCCCGGCTGTCCAGTAGTCACAACAATACCTATCCAATGTGGGAGGTTAAACATGGAGCCCAATAAGGACCCGAGGTTAGACTGAGTTGTGGCGTAAGACTGCCCGGAACCAACCGGCAACAGGCAGCCACAACAATACCTGTCTAATGTGAGAGGTCAGGGCCTTAATAAGACAATTAAGGCTGAGTCAGGATTGTTAGGATTAAGTGAACTAAAGACTTAATCAAAATGGAACATGCTAAACTAAACGGACTGGTGGGGTTAGGTTAGGAAACACTTAACCAACTTAGCATGTTGGCTAGAGATAGAAAACCTAGTAACGGGGGACCCTTTTCAGCAGTAACCCTAAAAGGTGTATCAGGATACCCTGAAACTAGGCAGGGTGGGGCACGATTACTGGGCTGATTGTAAGAGGTCAAAGCGACGGCGGTGGTGTAGCAGTGTAGGTTCTAACGGAGTGCGGGCGTGCACACACTCCGGCGCAGAAAAATAAGGCACTGGACACCAGTAGCATACCTGTGCACTCTAAGGTTGTGTCGGGTTGCCACTATGGGACTTGATACACCCCATGGTGGGACCAGCATAGGTAACTACAACATCGGGGGCCGTAAGACACATGTAACTATGCGAGTAGGAGCCGATCATCATTGAATGGATCACATCACCCTGATTATGGGGTGCAAATTGGAAACTAGTTTATATGGGTTCAGAGATCAACATGGGGTACGATAGTATATTCGACCCTAGACAACTTAACCAAGTTTATAGTGCATGCCCACTTCTTGTTTATACTTATCATACCCAGTTCTTTATTCATAGACAAAATAGTACTAGACTTACTCAGGCTTTATGTCTGACTCTACTTTTCTTTCGTCTTCTTTCTTCCGTTTCCCCCCCCCCCCCCCCAGCAGCTTGACCAACCTCAACATCCAGCTTGAAGAAGAGAAATGTATTGCTTGGACTTTCCTGTTTTGAACTATGGCTTTGGACAATCCACTATGGGGCTTTTGCAGTTTACCTACGTTTTATTTATGCTTCTTTAAATTATGTACTCAAGACAGATTATGAAAATGTTATGTTATGTTTTTGGAAAGGATGTTGTTGTAACACGTATTTGACTTTGTGAAATAAAGTTTGTTGTTCTTCCGCTGTTTACAAATATGTGTTCTTATATCTGTCTTGTATATCTGTGACTTGTACTTATAAACCTCCACCAAAATTAGGGCATTCCCTTTGAGAGTGACCCTAACGGAGGTGGGGTGTTTCAGATTTCTTCTAGGTTAATCTGACGGCTCTTAATTAATTAAAATTCTATATAAGCAACCTAACCCTCAACCTAAAATCACACTAATTCATACCAAGTACCATCATGCTGTCAATGGTGAACCTGGAGTAGCCGCCGTTCTCTTTCAACTCAAAAACAAGATAGAAGCAAGAGTTAAAATCAATTCTAATCTAAATTAGAATAACAATTAGTCTACATCAAAGGCAAGCAATTCAGTTTCAGAATGCAGAACCTAAAAAAACAAGATTGTTCTTTTGTTTGTGAGTATGATTTCTTTCACAAAATAATTAATAAATTAATTATGATGGGTCATGACTTGGATTATGAGAACATGTCTGTTGAATCATGTGACGTTACTTGATTTTGTTTGTGAATATATGATTGTTTTGTTAACTTATGTTTGCAGATCTAAATCATACATGAATCTTATGCAAGTTTAGGATGTTAAAGCATATGCGAATATTATGTAAGTTTGGGATGTTAAATTATATACGAATCTTATGTAAGTTTGGGATGTTAAAACATATGTGAATCTTATGCAAGTTTGTTTCTACATATGCTAATTTGTATATGAATCCTATGCAAGTTTGGGATGTTAAATCATACGCTAGTTGCATATGAATCTTATGTAAGATTGGGGATGTTAAATCATATGCTAGTTTATGAATCTTATGCAAGTTTGGGATGTTAAAACATATGTGAATCTTATGAAAGTTTAGGATGTTAAAGCATACGTGAATCTTATGTAAGTTTGGGATGTTAAATTATATATGAATCTTATGCAAGTCTGTAGGTGGATTATACACAAGTTCATATGTGAATCAAGTATATACATATGCTAGTTTATATGCAAAACATGTGACATTTATTTACATGTTTAGATCCATATGCAAGTTCACATTTTTATGTTTAGATCTATGGCAGTACATAGTTATGCAAATTTATATGCCCATTGCCTATGCTAGTTTTGTATGTGAATCATATACTAGTTTTGTATGTGAATCATATGCTAGTTTGAATGTAAGTTTGTATGAAATTCATGTGCAAGCTATAGGAAAACCATATCCGTATATGCAAGTTCACGATTACATGTTTAGATCTATATTTAGATCCATGATAGTTTATTGCAAATTTATGTTATATATATACCCATTGCCTATGCAAGTTCTTGGCTATGCAAACTTATGTTATGATCTATTTTATGTGTTATGCGAGTTGTGATGTTGCTTTTCTTTTTATAAGTTAGACTATTTTCGAGTCTAACATATATCGTATTAAAACGAATGAATAGCGTAGGGACAATAGGAAAATATTAATTTTGCAAAATTGTGAATTGGCATAAAATGGCTTTAAAGGCATATAATTAAATTGAGACTTAATTGGTATAATTTTTATGCCTAAAAAGTATGGACAGAATTTAGGTGACAATTATGGACATGGATTAAAATTGGAAGTTATTGGAAATTTGAAATAGGGATATTAATTCAAATTGGGGTTGAATAATATTAATGCATAATAAATGCCTAAGACACATGGTTAGACTCGTTTGTGGTGTAAGACTTCCCGGACCCGCACGGCAAATCTAGCAACCACAAACGGTAGTCTAATGTGAGAGGTCAAAGGCATAAATTAAATAAGTAATAAAGGCCTAAAACACGAGGTTAGACTCGTTTGTGGTATAAGACTGCCCGGACCCGCCCGACAAATCCAGCAATCACTGAAGGTAGTCTAATGTGAGAGGTCAAAGGCATAAATTAAATGATGCTTAGACACGAGGTTAAGTCTGGCTTATGGTAGAAGTCTGCCCGGAACCGCCCGGCATATCCAGCAGCCACAGGCAATCGACTTAATGTGAGAGGTCTGTGCATTAATAATTAATTAATGCTGATCAAAGACGAATATGAATGACAAACAGAAGTTTGGTTGAGTGAATAATTCTCTGAATACAAATCTGATGTTGATTTCAGTCTTTGGGGTTGATACTTAGGGAGTTATTCTCTTAACCAATGTATCAGTGAACTTATATGTACTTAATCATAAGTTAAGTAAAACATGATAAGTGGATAGAGTTAAGACCAGCTTAACCAATAAGTGGATAGGGTTAAGACAAACTTAACCAATAATATATATTGATCTTATAGGGTTAAGACAAACTTAACCAATAATATATATTGATTTGATAAGCGGATAGGGTTAGGACCAACTTAACCAATAATATAAGTGGACAGGGTTAAGACCAACTTAACCAATAATATAAGTGGATAGGGTTAAGACCAGCTTAACCATATATATATATATATATATATATATATTGATCGGATAAGCAGATAAGGTTAAGACAAGCTTAATCAATAACACATGTTGATTTGATAAGTGGGTAACATGGGTGACATGTGGGAAATAATTATAAACACTTAACCAAGTTGAAACATGTAAGAAGACATGAATAAGAGGGGGTTAAGTGGGAAATCCTAGTGTGGACCAAGCATAGGTGGAAAGCTTGTGTCAAGCGTGGGGACCCTTTTCAACCAGTAACCCATTTAGTATCTAAGTGAGCTCGATCTAGATCGAGGACGGGACACGCTTACTGGGTTTGATTGTAAGAGGTCAAAACAAGTTAGCGGTGGCAACGCAAGTCCAACGGGGTCATGTGCGTGTGTGGGCGCGGGTTGGTAGGTAAGACGTTGTTGCATCGTGTAGGTATAAGCCGTGCATCTATAGTGGTATCGGGTTGCCACTTTGGGAAGTGATGCACCCCATTGTGGGACCAGCATGGGTATCTACGAGTTAGGGAGCCGATCGAATGGGGAAGGTAGTGGGTATGACTAGCGGAGATAGGGGCAGGCGGCACATATGACAGCAGCTAGGAGTACAAGGAACTACCATATTATGAATAAATGTTGTAACTAGACTGGGGAGGATAGTGTGTACAACTAGTGGAGGTAGGAGCAGGCGACACCTAAGATATCAGCTAGGAGTACACGAAACTACTATTATTATAATTATGATTAGTAAGAGGGATCAACTTCCAGTATGGGACTAGTAATGGTGCGGTGTAATTAGTATTGGTGCAGTATAGTAATTATCTTATAGCGATTAGGAACAAGATTAACGCCAGAATATTCCTCTTGTTTGTTTTGACTTGCCCACTTGTTTCACAGTCATTCCTTGTTTTACTAGTTTATGCCTTATCCTAATTACGTTAATAATTATATTGTTAAAGTTATTATACTCGCCAGACTTTATGTCTGACCCCCTTTTCTCGCCTCTTTTCCTCCTTTCCCCCCTCTCCCCCCCCCCCCCAGGTTCTCAGGGTGGGACTAGTACTAGTGGAGCTTGATTTGGATCTCTTTCTCTCTCTTTTGGAAGTGCTTGGATTTCTGAAAGTAAAGTTCAGCTCATCTCTTTTATGGCTACTTATGTTGGGGTTGTGCTTTTTTACTTTATGTACTCTGAAAACAATTTGTCAAGATGGATATTAAGTGTACTTGGTTTATAAAGTTGTTGTAATCAAACTATTTCTCCGCTGCAATAAAAGTTGTTTTAAAATTTTCAAGTACCAGTATATGTATTTGTCTTGTTATATTCTGTTCTATACACTAATAATACTCCATGAAAGTTAATGCATTCTCTTTGAGAGTGACATTAATGGACGTGGGGTGTTACAGGCAATCCAATGGAGTAAACCCATTTCGCATTAGCTGCATGGTCCTGTGATTAGCCTTATTATTAGATAAGTGTAGTATATTTCTCATACCAGTCCCATGACCGACTCGTAGTTTGTTTCACTTTGCAAACTCGGGTGCCCTCTTTTCCACACGGGCAGCCTTGTATTCAGGTTTAGTAGACTCATTCTGGATAGCTATGGAGCTGAAGATGGATCTTATCATTTTTATTATGCTGTTCAGACTGCATTTAGTATATTATGTTTGATTCTGCTGCAGACATTTTGTATTAAGTTGAAAACTGTAATTTTGCTAAGTATGATCCTATTATGTTGTGTAACTCTAATGATATATTATTTCTAGTGTAATTTGAGTTACTTAATCTGGTGTAATGCTATATTTTTGTTCTGTTATTATTATTTATGTGTTATATTCCAATGATTATCCTTGCTTCTGTATTATGGGAGTTTGGGGTTATCACAAGGCGTTTCGGCCAAAGGGCGGTCGACCGCTCCTAGAAAGGTGTCGACCGCTTCGAGCCTGTAGTGCCCTATGACGGCCGGGTATTTTTCGTTATATTATATAATATAAATGGATGGATGTTTATTTAATCAAATCTGATGGTTCATGACCAATTCCGCTCCTATAAATAAATGGGTAAGGCCTCATTTTTTCCCACACAAGTCTATAAGCAGCAGCGAAACTCTACCATTTCCCTTTCATTTCAAATCAATTTCTTAATCAAAATATATATTCATATACAATCAATCAAATACAGATTTGAAAGGGATTAAGATTCAAATGGGAAAGGGTGTGAATTGATTTCTAAGCTAATGTTCATTAGATTCTCCCTCTCTTCCTATTTTCTTGCAAATCTATAAGTATGAAAGTATCCCCTTTTCAGAATAATTGTAGATCTATAAGAATTTGGGAATTTAAGGCCTAAAAGATTATTCAGATTTCAGATTTGGATACTTTTAGGTGAGTAGGAAATTTATATACAAAGTTATAATATCCTATTTATCTCGTTTGAATTAGATCTCAAAATATATGCCTAATGTCATTAGATTTGTTTATAATATCGTTGAATTTGAAATGACACCTATCAAATCCTCTCATATATATTGTCAAACTTGAAAGTATAGGTTTGTGGTTATGAATTAATATTATTTGTAGGTTTATTTAATTGTTTATAAATATTGCCTACAATTATGTTGGAAAATATATTATGGTTGTTGCAAAACACTACAGATCAGGAAATCGGTCCCATTAAACACCTTTTAGATGTAGTTATATTCCAGATCTCTAGTTTCAGTTTTAATTTATAAATTATATGATTTTAATTTTAAAGAAATATTCCTATTTGTATTCAATGTTGTTGGGGGTTTTGGGTTAGCTGTTGTAAACATGTTGTTTTCTTCTTTTTGAACAAACAGACATTATTTTGGACTCTCAAGTGATATGACAAAAAGATTTAAAAAGGGAAAAGTTGTGTAAACGTACGCATAAATATAAATATACATATTTGTGCGTATTTTGCATCAACTATTCCACAATATACATAAACATATATTTCTTGTGGTTTGAGGTATGTCTATTCCAATAATCAAGCATAATTTACAATAACTATGGCTAACGGCCTTTTGTAAGATTTGGAACTATACGACAAGATTAAATGCAAAAAGGAATGCTTGGATATTGGTTAAACCAAATTATTAAATTGACGATAATAATAAAAATAAGATAACTACACTATCTGCGCGAATATATATATATGTATGTATGTATGTATTATCCGTCTGAATCTACGTAAACAATGAAATATACATTGTATTGAATGTTTGAATGTTTGAACGGTAATCAATTATGGAATTATGCATGTAAACATAATCCACATTAAATTAATATATTTGTGAAGACCATTGTAGCTATTAATATGATTGGTTGCTATAAATAGAACCAAAAATAAATAAATAACCATTGTAAGCAATGTTGATTTGGGGAAAGTAAACTTAAAAAGGAAATTAAGTCAAATGGTTATAATTCCTAGGATTTGTTAGGATTAATGTTGCAAACCCTAATTAGGAAATTTAAATTGTAACTGCACTAGGACACGAGGTTAAGCTCAACTTGTGGTAGAAGTCTGCCTGGAAATTCTCGGGAAATCCATCATCCACAGGTGGTCAACTTAATGTGAGGGGTATAATGCGTAAATATAACTGTACTAAGGCACGAGGTAAAGTTCAACTTGTGGTAGAAGTCTGCCTAAAACCAACCGACAAATCCAGTAACCACAAGTGGTCAACTTAACGTGAGAGGTCTGGTGCACAAATATATATACATATAACAGACAATAAATAAATAAATAAAATTAGTAATGTCTGTTGGGGTACAACAAATAAGTATTTCAGTACTGATAAGATAAGGATATCCATTGTGAATTAACATCTTACGAAAAATTATGGACGTTAGGTTCATATATGACATTAATTATAATAAATGGAAATAAAAAGAAAATTAGAGATTTGATGGTTCCCTTAGGAAAATATGACCATTATGGTTATAAATGGTAATAAACACATGAATAGAAATAAAAGAAATAAAGAGAGGATTAATGGGTATTGGTTGTTTTTTTAAGTTACTAGGTCCAATAAGGAAAAATAATTAATCAATTATGCTAGGATAAGGAGGATATAAATTTCCTTATTTATACAAACTAATATAAAACTTATAATTGGACATGGTAGGTCAATGGTGTAAAACATTATTAACCATACGAACCCCTGACGATAAATTACCAAGTGCGTATAGTATTTCCGTGAAGAGAAACTAAACAGGAATAACTTAATAACGTGGCCCGCTTTATCCCAATAGGGAAGATCATTAACGGCTAATGTGGTACGAACTTAATAATCTTCGCGTATAGTACGCCTCCTCGGGTCTTAAGTCGCTGGAGTCGAGGAGTCCAACTGGGAGTAGGTCTTGCAGTCTAGGGGCTTAAATGGTGTATAAGGCCTACCCAAACCTGGAAATCTAAAAATGTTGATATGGCTACCTATCCTATGGGAAGTAATAAGCGACTAAGGAGGTTATCCAACAAGGTCAGCTAGATGGTATAACGAGCGATAAGATACCATCTCTCACCTTATATGGGGTAAGGGTATATGCGTCAATGACGGAAGCCTTAACTAGTAGGCTCGTAGCTAGTGCCCTCTAGTTTCAATTTTACTTGATAGGCAACAGAACCAGGAGTCTCATTTTCATTCTGTTTTGCATAATTTAAGTTTGCATTTTTTTTACCTTTTTCTTTAGAAAACAAATCCAAAAAAATTGCATTTGTTTTTACTTTTAAATAAGACATGATGGAGTTAGCATACGATTTTGGTCGTTAGATAAATATTTGAAAATTTACTTCTCTTAACGGATAACGGAAGAAAAGTTTAAATTATGAGCAAATTTGGTGTAACTAGTATATAAGGGGATTCAGAGGTGATGAGTATGAAATGTTTTTTAAATTGTAATCCGATTAATTGGATGGTTGATTTGGACTACTTACGATAACATTTTAGATCTTTTAAGTGAAGTTGTGCTAAGATATTCTCGCTTAACTCTCTCTCTCTCTTATGATAAAAAAAGGAATATGTATATATAATAATAACCCAAGGGTATCCAACATTGTTAGTAAATATAGCGCTGGTTTGCAAACTCGCCAAGCTAAGTTCCAACTCCCGCGTAAGTCGTAATGCAGTGCGTTGGTTATATCTTGGTCTCGTTTCATGAATTGGACACCTAAGGATCATGGACCCTTACGTAAATCATAATGGAGTATAGGGGTGGTATACCTAGGTGTTCGTAAATAGTAATAATAATGTAAATATTTTTCATAATAAAGAGAGAGTAAGCACTTGAAATCCAAGCACCTTCTTCACTTATTTGACCTAAATTGTTAACCAAAAGTAAATTGAGATGCCATAAGATATCAATTTTAGAATTCATTTCAATTTTCAACTGAAACAAATGGCCAAGCTGGAGGAGGTTGTAACGACAACCTATTTTTGATTTGTAGCGGACTTAAATTTCATAGTGACGACCCAAACCTGTGTTTAACTCATTCAAGTTAAATTTAAAAGTAAATTATGCATTTGTAAATCTTCTTTTGAAAACTTGCATTCATCTTGCATTTTGTAATTTTTTTTTGCATATAACGTTTGGATTTTGTGGGTAGTATCCGCTAAAAACCTCACGAGACAACACTCGTCCGACCAAGACACCAAGAAGTTTAACAGCTTGTCGGTTTGAGTTGCGAATTGTTGAGGAATTTTGGGATTTTCTGCTAGGTAGTCATGATTTTTTGGAGGTTCGTGACTCGCAATTTGGGGTTGGATGATTGCGGATGGAATTTATGTGACGAGGTGGAAGTTTGCGCAGTGTTTGTCGAATTTGAGGGTGGAGATATGCTAATGTATGATGGTAGTTGAATGAAAGAGGAGAACAGTGAGGTGGATAGTTTGCGGTGGTTAGTTTGTGAACGAATGCACAAGGACGTGCAGTTTAGCTATTGAAGTGTGTATGTGAAGGGATGCAACGAGGTTAGTGATTGTTTGTAAGTAGATGGTATGGTGTATGAAATGAGAAGCACTGGTTTTTTGCTAGGCAGTGTGTAGCTTTATGGTGAAGACCGAAGGTAGTATGTGGTTATGTAAATGTGCTGATGGAAGTTAAGTCAGAAGATGGTAGCAACATGGACGAAGTTGGACTGGGGGAGGAGTTGGAGTTCGGTTGCCCTGTGGAGGGTAGACGTGAATGAAGCAGTTTTGTTAAGGTGAATGGCGAAGGGATGTAAAAGTTTGTATTGGTCGTTGTGGTTAATTGTAATGCGACAGTGGAGATTTTGAGAGGTAGTTAATGTATTTGTGGTAGTGCTAAAACCAATGAAATTTGTTACATGCAAGGATTCGGGACAGTTTGGCAGTTGGATGGAAATGTTGAGGTGATGTGAAATGCATAATGGATTTTTAGATGAAGTAGGTTGTGAGTATGTGGTGTTGATTGATGAAGGTGAGTGGTATGTTTTGAAGAAGGGGGATTGAGTTGAAGTTGTGGCAATGCAATGGGATGGAATCAATAACTATAGGCAGAAGTTTTGATGTATGTGGTTTTGGTTTTCTTAAGCGACAAAAGTGAAGGCTTGCAGTGATCAATGGTGATGGAGCTGATGGCTTTGGTTTTATGGTTTAAGCTGTATGGTGACAATGATGTTCAAGTGAGGCTGAGGTTAATGGTGGATGTGTGTATGTGGTTGTTGTTTCTAGTTGTTTGTTTTGTGAGGCAACAGTAATGTAAACTCATATTATTGAAACAAAAGAAACAGAAATGTAATATGTTTTCTATCGAAACTGAATGCACTTTTTATTTGGAGAAAACAATGACTAAAAAGTTGGAAATGCAAACGCATAAAAACTTATGTAAACAACAACAAGGAAAACAGTGACTAAACAGTTTTTTAATAGAAGATTGGTTGTAACTCAAAAGAAAACTGAAAATGCACAAACAAGCAATGCAAAGAAATGAAACATGTCTAGGAGATTTTTATTAACAAGATAAGAGAGAAAAACTACAAAATTACAATAAACGCACATACACAAACAAACAAAAGTGAACAAAATGAACCAAAACAAACACACAAATGTTTTTTTAAAAGAACAACAAACAAACAAAAATTAATCCAAATAATAAAATAAAAATTAATTTCTCTCCCCGACAACGGTGTCAAAAACTTGTTTACAAACGAATTTTCTATCAAATTAGAAAACCGTCAAGAAAATATTGTAATAAAACCGCAAGCACATGTCGTACAATTGTTAGTATGGGAGCGAGTATGGGTCGATCCGTAGGGAAAGAAATAACTTCAATCTTACTCAATCAAATTAAAAGAAACTTTGGATTGTTTTAATTAACAAAAACTAATGAAAATTTGAAACTAAGTTGAGAGCTAAATATGAGATTGGAGAGCAGTTTAGAGGTAAATTTGCTCTCATATTTATGTAAGTTAAAAAACATACGATCTATGATCTCTATTTTCAAGATTAAGTGACATAAATGTCGCATTTATCATAAGTATAGTTTATTTATATTATTAGTTAACATAAAATAAACTATCAAACTATAACACAACAAATAAACCACTTACGATTCTCATGAAAATGGAACTAAAGAAAAAACTATTTTAAGTATGATTTATTCACTATTATCATTAGTGATATAGATCATCAAATTTTGTTCTCACTTTTATTTCAAAATCAATAACCACTTAGCAAATATTAATGTAATTT
This sequence comes from Allium sativum, assembly GCA_030737875.1. Taxonomy (NCBI): domain Eukaryota; kingdom Viridiplantae; phylum Streptophyta; class Magnoliopsida; order Asparagales; family Amaryllidaceae; genus Allium; species Allium sativum. The sequence continues at coordinate 400,155,963 of CM060922.1, read as the reverse complement.
GTGTTTACACTGAATAAGAATAGCTTATTTGCATATGCAACATAAACTATCAAACCCATTTGTATAAACTTACATCAAAATCCAGTACCATGAAAAATAAATTAGAGAGATCACAAATCATACGAATGTTGAACTTACATAAAATTAGAGAGCTTCATTACCCCTAAATAGGGACTTAGCTACTAATATGTGTTATCATATTAACACATGTAAGTTTCAACATTGGAAAAGAAAGCAAAATAAAAGAAAAACTAAATAGAACAAGAAAAGAACTAAACTAAGTGCATGTAAATAAATCTAAAATATGAACATAAAGTAGAGAGCATGTAAATAAATATAAGTTATAAACATAAAGTAGAGAGCATAGAAATTAAAGAGACATAAGATAGATATAAAAGAAAGAGGCTTGGAAGCCATTTTTATTCATTTGATCACTTACACTTTCATATCATAAAAAGAGGGATCCAAAATATAAGAAATAAAGGGGTATATATACATGATCTAAAACCCTAATCACTCTTCTTGGGAATTCCCCAAAATAACCATTCATGAAGCTTCTAATTGTCATTAGCTGCTAGTAAGTCATGTAGAATGTATGAGGCCATTTGTCTTATCCAATTAGTCTTTAATATGAAGCTGGAGAATAATGCGGATTAGTTGAAAGGTGGGTTAGTTGAAATGTGGGGGCCTCCACTATCCATAGAATGAATTAATTCTTTGCCTCCTCTCGTGTATATGCATGCTTTCCTTCATATCTTCATGTGTATATACCATTTTTGTTCTGAAATTCCTACAAAAGATAATTACAAGGAACAAGTAAATGCAAACTCAAACTAAACCACGAACATTTTATCGTTAAACCCCCAAATGAGTGATGATTTTGAAAACATTTAAAATATGGTTTGATCATATAAAATACCCAAAAAATGTTCATTCATTCAATCTAAACAAGAATAAATATGTGAATATAAACGTGTATTTTTACGTGCACATCAAATATTAAGTGACCAACAGGTCCGCTTTGGATCTTAAGTGATCAGGAGATATCCACCCTATCTATCATTTAATAGTGAGGCGTTAAATAAAAGAGGATGAGCGAGTGAATATATATATAAAGAAACTCCGTAATTAGGGTCCAACCTTGATTAAATAACCAGCCATGTTCTAGTATAAAGGCTTCATAAATATATGCGTAAACCTTCTATCTCGGTATCACATTTTTGGGTATACTACCTTGGGAAGGGTAGTATGAGTCATACGTAATCATATTTACAAGGTTAGGCTAGAATCACTAACCTTGGTAGGCATACATCTTGGGTTAAACCAAACGGGATACATCTATGTATTATAATCTGTGTTGTACATTTCCTGTTCACCAAAATCTTGATGTTCTGACCCCCTCCTTATTACAACCACCTAGGTTTTCTAGAGAAGGGCGGGTTCTCACAGGTGTTTAGGTTGGCTTTCAGTTCTCGTTCTCTGTCATGCTCGGTATTAGCAAAGTAACTTACTTTAAAAGGGTAATTACTTGAGTTAATATTAGTCTATTCGATTTTGCTTCCGTTGTAAGTTATTTTTACTGTACTCTGATTACGCTCACTCTCGTTTATTTGCAGGTACCAGATTTACACGCTCCATCCTTGGATGTGTTCGAGTTTTGATTTTTGTCGAAATTTGGGCTCATAAAAGCGTGGGATGTTACAACATGGATTTGGTTATGGATATCCTTTCGGCTGAAAATTCCGAGCAGATTTTGTCGTATGTGTTGTAACACCCCATGATTTTAAATATTAACAAATTTAAGAATACTTAATTTCAAATGAGAAAATTAAGGGAAACGGGTTATGTCATTGCATTCGCCTCAGAATTCTGCTCGAGATAGAATCCGAGTTTGCGTAAATTGGACTCCGTATGAAGAAGTTATGGCCTTCCGAAGTTTCAGAATTTAAATAAATTAAAAACAGTTCGAAATTCAAATTTAGACAGGGGAGCAGACTGGGTGGGAATTGTCCCACCCAAGGGCCAGGTCGACCAAGGGGTCGACCTACCCATACAGGTCGACCAAGGGGTCGACCCCCCCCCCCCCCGGGGCAGATCTGAAAGATGACGCTGTTTTGACTCATTGCTGAGTCATTAGGGCGGAGGTGTTATTCTATCTTGACTGAATGGTCTTGATTGCTTCTAGGTTAAATCTGACGGCTCTAAATTAATTAAAATTCTATATAAGCAACCTAACTCTCAACCTAAAATCACACTAATTCATACCAAGAGTCGCCATGCCGTCAATGGAGAACCTAGAGTAGACGTCGTTCTCTTTCAACTCAAAAACAAGATAGAAGCAAGAATCAAAATCGAATCTAATCTAAATTAGGATAACAATTAGTCTACATCAAAGGCGAGCAATTCAGTTTCAGAATATAGATCCCAGAAAAACAAGACTGTTCTTTTGTTGTGAGCATAATTTCTTTCACAAATTAATTAATTAATTTAATTGTGATAAGTTATAATTGGGATTATGAGAATATGACTTTGAAACATGTGATGTTATCATTGACAGTTTTGTTATTGTGGATCTATTTCATATGTTGAATTGTATATGTTTAACTTGATTCATCATATGCAAGTTTGGGATGTTAAATCATACGTATATGAATCTTATGCAAGTTTGGAATGTTAAATCATATGTATACGAATCTTACGCAAGTTTGGGATGTTAAATCATATGTAAATGAATCTTATGCAAGTTTGGGATGTTAAATCATATGCTAGTTTATGAATCTTATGCAAGTCTGCAGGTGGATTATACACAAGTTCATATGTAAATCATGTAGATACATATGCTAGTTTATATGTGAAAATGTGACATTAATTTACATGTTTAGATCCGTATGCAAGTTCACATCTTTGTGTTTAGACTATATTTAGATCCATGGCAGTACATAGTTATGCAAATTTATGTTCTATATGCCCATTGCGTATGCTTGTTTTGTATGTGAATCATATGCTAGTTTGAATGAAATTCATATGCAAGTTATAGGAAAACCATATCCATATATGCAAGTTCATGATTACATGTTTAGATCTATATTTAGATCCATGATAGTTTATGCAAATTTATGTATATCCATTGCCTATGCAAGTTATTGGCTATGCAAACTTATGTCATGATTCTTAGATCTATTTTATGTGTTATGCAAGTTGTGTTGTTGCTTTTCTTTTTATAAGTTAGACTATTTGCGAGTCTAACATATGTCATATTAAAACGTACGAATAGCGTGGGGACAATGGGAAAATATTAAATATACATAATTGTGAATTGGCATAAAATGGCCTTAAAGGCATACAATTAATTTGAGACATTAATTGGTATAAATTTATATACCTGAAATTATGGATATAATTTAGGTGACCATTATGGACATAAATTAATTTGGAATTTATTAACAAATTTGAATAGGGATATTAATTCAATTTGGGGTTATATAATTATGTGTAATAATTAACCGCCTAAGACACGAGGTTAGACTCGTTTGTGGTATAAGACTGCCCGGACCCGCCTGGCAAATCCAGCAACCACAAACGGTAGTCTAATGTGAGAGGTCAAAGGCACAAATTAAATGCGTAACGATTGTAAAGACACGAGATTAGGCTCGATTGCGGTATAAGACTGCCCGGACCTGCCCGGCAAATCCAGCAACCGCAAACGGTAGTCTAATGTGGGAGGTTTTTACAAGGTTACGGTTCTAATGAATTAAGTAACACTTAACCAGATAAACATGTGGTGGGACATGGGGGTTAAATGAGTGGCCTGGGTGGCATGTGAAAATACGATTAGAAACACTTAACCAAGTGAAAACGCGTAAGAAGACATGAATAAGAAGGGGTTAAGTGGGAAGTTCTAGTGGGGACCAAGCATATGTGGAAAGCTTGTGTCAAACATGGGGACCCTTTTCAAACTAGTAACCCATTAAGTATCTTTGTGAGCTCGAGTTAGATCGAGGACGGGACACACTTACTGGGTTTGATTGTAAGAGGTCAAAATGGGTTAGCGGTGGCAACACAAGTTCAGTGGGGTCATGTGCATGCGTGGGCCCGAGCTGGTAGGTAAGACATTGTTGCATCGTGTAGATATAAGCCGTACATCTTTAGTGGTATCGGGTTGCCACTTTGGGGAGTGATACACGCCACTGTCGGACCAACACGGGTATCTACGAGTTAGGGAGCCGATCGCATGGGGGTAGTGGGTACAACTAGTGGAGATAGGGGCAGGCAGCACCTACAAAGGTAACTAGGGGTACACGAAACTACCATTATCATTATTAAGTTCTGTAGGCGGGATCAACTTTTAGGGTGACTAGTAATGGTGCAGTATAGTGATTACCCTATAGTGATTAGGAACGAGATTAACGCCAGAATATTCCTCTTGTTTGCTTTGTCATGCCCACTTGTTTCACAGTCATACCTTGTTTTACCGGTTTATGCCTTATCCTAATTACTTTAATAATATTATTGTTAAAGTTATTATACTCGCCAGACTTTATGTCTGACCCCCTTGTTTTCGCCTATTTTCTTCCTTCCCCACCCCCAGGTTCTCTGGGTGGGACTAGTACTAGTGGAACTTAATCTTGGATCTCTTTCTCTCTCTTTTGGAAGTGCTTGGATTGCTGAAAGTAAATTTCAGCTCATCTCTTTTATGGCTACTTGTGTTGGGGTTATGCTTTTCATTTTATGTACTCAGAAAACAATTTGTCAAGATGGTTAATAAGTGTACTTGGTTTTTCTGTTGGTTTATGATGTTGTTGTAATCAAACTATTTCTCCGCTGCAATAAATGTTGTTTTGAAATTTTCCAAGTACCAACATATGTATCTGTCTTGTTATATTCTATTCTATTCACCAATAATACTCCATGAAAGTTAATGCACTCCCTTTGAGAGTGACATTAATGGACGTGGGGTGTTACACGTAGTATCAAAGCTAAAGGTTAACAGAACAGATAAGAGATTTTGAAAAGAAAAAAAACTGTTTTTCAACAGCGTTTTATAAAGAAATACTTTCAAAAGTATGTTTTAAGGAGAGTATTTTCAAGGGAAAAGTTTGTTTTAAAAACATAACCCCCAAGAGCCATATATCTTTCTTTCGATTTCTCCGTTTTGAATGTCTTCCTTTTTCTTTTTCAGCATGTCTGGGGAACCTGAGATACTTGAGGGCATACCAATATCAGGCTGGTTTAGAAGGTATCTGGAGGCTAGGGCCACTGCCGCAGGCCCAGCAAATGTTCCTCCTCCCCCAACTGCAGTCGCTCCTCCTCCCCCGCCTCGCGCTGATACTTTTTCGAAGATATGCAAAGATTTTCGGACAATGGGCGGGAAACCTTTTCACGAATCAGAGACGTTTGTTGAAGCCCGAAATCGGCTTAAGGAGGTGGAAGATCTATTTGGTATTTTCGAGATAGAAGATGGAAGGAAGGTCCAATTGGCCGCTTGGTTAATGAAGGACGCAGCCTCATTTTGGTGGGAGGTCACGAATGGAGAGCGTCCAGTAGAAATGTGGGTGGATTTCAGACATAGGTTTGAGATGAAATTTCTCTCACGAGCAGAAGAGAATTTATACATGAAAAGATTCTTGGCATTGAAGCAGTGGAATTTATCAGTAAAGGAGTACGTCAACAAGTTCAATCAATTGGCGAGGTTTGGCTTAGAATTGGTGAACACACCTAAAAAGAAGGCCCTGAGGTTCATTAAAGGTTTGAATGAGCCACTACATGGGTTAACTATGACCCATATTCCTACAGGGGTTGCCTTTGAGAAACTAGTTGACATGGCACTTATGCATGAAGAGGAGAAAGGCGCTAATGCTAATAAGGCACCGGAAAAGAAAGGGGATCAAAAGAAGTCACAGTGGCAACCTAAGAAAGGTGGTAAGGACAACCATAACAAGGGAAAGAAAAGGTGCTTTAATTGTGGGACACCAGGCCATCTGAGAAAGGACTGTAGGAAGAAGAAGAAGAAGACTGGTTGTTTTCGTTGTGGAGAGGCACGACATCTAATTAAAGACTGCCCGAGGAAACAGGGGCAAGGGCAAAGGACAGGGTCCACTTCTGGAGGGCAGATTCAGGCTCTCATGGCACCAGGGCCGGCAAGAGGGCAGATTCAGTCTCTCATGGCACCAGGACAGGAGAGAGGTAGAAACATTTTTGTTGAAAGTTTGGTTTTTCTGTTTGATCATCCTGTTCGTACTTTATTTGATTCTGGAACTTCACACTCGTTTGTGTCTGCTTCGTTAGTTGAAACACTGCACCTAAATACTAGTCTAGTTACGGATCCCATAGTAGACTCAAATCCTATTAGTGGTTCGGCTCATCTTTCGATGATTTGTCGGGATTTGAGAGTGTCTATTTTGAGCGTTGAGTTTGAATGCAATGCCTTCGTTCTTGGCTATACGGGCTATGGATTGATTCTAGGCATGGATTGGTTATCCATTAATGGTGTCGTCCTCGATTGTGAAAAGAGAGTGGTTAGACTTATGACTCGCCTTGGCAACACTCTCGAAATCTTTTGTAACCCCATACATTATGTTATGCTTAGTTACCTAGAATCTCTTGATGCGTTTGTTGAAAACTTGCAGTCTGTTAGAGTAGTCCGTGAATACTCAGATGTATTTGAAGAGGTAAGGGCTTACCTCCAAAGCGGGAGATAGACTTCTACATATACCTTGTTGATAATGCAAAACCCGTAGCTCTACCCGTTAGACACATGGCTCCTAGGGAGAGAAAAGAGCTCAGTAAGTAAGTCAAAGAGCTGCTCGAAAAGGGGTTTATAAGGCGGAGTATTTCTGAGTGGGGTGCTCCAGTAGTATTCGCAACCAAAGCGGATGGTTTACTTCGCCTATGCGTTGATTATAGGGAGCTAAACAAGCTGACCAAGAAGATTAGGCACCCACTTCCTAGAATAGATGACTTGTTTGATCAGCTTGTAGGTGTGTCTATTTTCTCCTAACTAGATTTGGCTACCGGGTTCCATCAGCTAAGAGTGGCTGAAGACAGCATAGATAAGACCGCGTTCAGAACCCCGGAAAGTTGCTTCGAATGGCTTGTCATGCCTTTCGGATTGACAAACGCACCCGCTTACTTCGTTGACTTGATGAGTAGGGTGCTTAGAGAATTCCTTAATAAGTTTGTGATGGTCTTCGTAGACGACATTTTGATCTTCTCGAAGAACGTAGAAGAGCATGCTTTGCATTTAAGGGAAGTCATGGATACTCTTCGTACACATCAGCTGAAGGCCAAATTCTCCAAATGCCATTTCTGGAGAGAAGAAGTGAGGTTTCTTGGACATGCAGTGTCCAAATAGGGGTTAGTCGTGGACCCCGCAAAAGTAGTTGCGGTGCAAGACTGGAAGGTTCCACGGAATGCAACCGAAGTCCAAAGCTTTCTCGGACTAGCGGGCTTTTACCGAAAATTCATTAAAGATTTGCTAAAATCTCAGCCCCACTTACAAGATTAACGAAGAAGAACCTAACTTTCGCTTGGGATTTGGATTGCGATATTGCTTTCCAACGTTTGAAAAGGGCTCTAACAACAGCCCTAGTTCTGACATTGCCAGATGGGAGCAAGATGTTTACCGTATACACGGATGCATGTGGTATGGGACTAGGTGTTGTCTTGATGCAAGAAGGGAAGGTAGCAGCTTATGGAGGCAGACAGTTGAAAGTACATGAGATAAACTACCCAAGCCAGGATCTAGATTTGGCTGCCATCGTCTTTGCGCTTAAGTCTTGGCACCATTATCTCCTAGGTGAGAAGTTTGAATTATATACTGACCATAAATCGTTGAAGTACCTTTTCTCGCAGAAAGATCTTAACTTAAGACATCAAAGGTGGATGGAATTTCTGGCCTCTTATGATTTTGAGATTTCCTATACCCCAGGCAAGGGCAATATGGTAGCGGATGCCTTAAGTAGGAAGAAGTTGACCTTGAGTCCTCTCTTTGTAGAAAGTCAAAGCTTGGAATATATAGCAAACTTTAATTTTATACCCTCCTCTGAAATTGTGCCTGGTCTGTTAGCATCACTAGAGGTGCGGCCTACTCTTTTGGACTCAATAGGAACTGCGCAACGCCTCAGCTAGTTGATGTGATGGAAAAGCTAGTTAGGGGTGAGACTTCTAGTCACCTCAGTAGATACTCCATCGATGATAGGGGTTGGTTGAGATGGAAGGTTATGCATCCCACAAGTAAGGGATTTAGTGAAGATGGTTCTCGAAGAGGCGCACCATTCCAAACTGACCATACACCCAGGCGGAGACAAGATGTATAAAGATATAAAAAGGGTTTTCTTTTGGACTGGCATGAAGAGTGATGTATCTGAGTTCGTCGCTAAGCGTTTGATATGCCAGCAAGTCAAAGCGGAGCAGAAGAAGCCTGGTGGTCTTCTTCATCCTCTTGAGGTCCCATAGTGGAAGTGGGATAGCATTTCGATGGACTTTGTTGATGGGTTGCCTAGGTCAAGAAGGGGCAATACCAGTATTTGGGTAATAGTGGACAGGCTCACTAAAAGCGCTCACTTTATACCTGTTAAAAGTAGAAGGATTGCCTCGTTCTTAACATCCATTTATCTCAAAGAAATAGTTCGACTCCATGGGATTCCCTCCACCATAGTGAGCGATCGAGATCCTATCTTTACGAGCGAGTTTTGGAAGGTTTGCAAGAGGCAGTAGGCACCCAATTATGCTTAAGCACGGCCTATCACCCCCAAAATTGATGGTCAGACGGAAAGGGTGAACATGGTATTAGAAGACCTCTTGAGATTGTGCATTCTTGACTTTGGAGGGACATGGGAGGATTATCTTCCTTTGGTGGAATTCGCCTACAACAATAGCTACCAAGCCACCATAGGAATGGCGCCCTTCGAAGCTTTGTATGGAAGACCGTGCCAATCACCAACTTGTTGGTGGGAGTCTACAAACAAGCTCGTAATTGGGCCAGACATGATTAGATAGACCTCAGAAAAGGTGGACTTGATAAGAAGACAGATGAAGGCTGCACAAGATAGACAGAAGTCCTACGCAGATAAAAGAAGGACCGACCTTGAGTTTAAGGTTGGAGATAGGGTGTTCCTTAAAGTATCTCCTTTGAGGAATGTCATTTGCTTTGGGTCCGTAGGAAAGCTAGCACCAAGATTTGTAGGTCCATTTCCTATCATTGAAAGGATTGGGACGATGGCTTATAGAGTGGAGCTACCCGAGAGACTGGCTGGAGTTCATAATGTTTTTCATGTTTCTCAACTACGAAAGTGCTTACATGAATCTGCGGAAGTGGTGGAGCTGAATATACTAGAGGAAGTAGAAGTGGAACGAGAAGCGACTGTAAGAAGAGTTCCAACTCGTTTCTTGGGTACGGAAGTCATAAAGCTACGCAACCATGAAGTCAAACTTGTTAAAGTTCAATGGAGTGATGCTGAGGAAGACACGACTTGGGAAACTGAGAGGAAAACACGTGCGGTCTACCCTTTTCTCTTTGAGGGTACCTCCTTGATCTCTTTTTCCATAAGTTTATTCATGCTTATATCTACCTTTTTGAGTATATCTCCTCAGTCCTATTCTTTATCCTTAGGTAGAAACCGATGGATGTAAAAATGTGTTTGAAACATGTTATGGTTGATGGTTGCGAGTGGTTGCTAGTGGTTGCTCGTGGATGCATGAACACACACTTTAGGCACTGGATCGGCTCAATCACTTTCATATTGCATATAAATGTGTGCGCATATTTAAATTAATGGATGTATAATGTTTGTGTTATCATATGGTTGTTGCATTAAGATGAATGGTTGTGCACACATATAGAAGTAATATGTATCATTAGGATTCTTTTGCATGCATAAGGACGCATGGCACTATCATGATTTTCATTAAGGAGGTTAACTGAATCAGTAGACCACCTGATTTTGCATTAGATAAGGAACATATACACACGCTTTTTGCATATGTTCATACAGCATTAGAAATCTTGTAAGGACAATGGATGCCTGTGTTTGATGGTTGAGTATATGGATGATTGGATGATAGGATATACATTCTCCTTAACATGGAGATTTCGGGGGCGAAATCCTTTAAGGAGGGGGGAATGTAACACCTCGTGATTTTAAATATTAACGAATTTAAGAATAATTAATTTCAAATGTGAAAATTAAGGGAAACAGATTACGCCATTGGGTTCGTCTCGGAATTCTGCTCGAGATAGAGTCCGAGTTTGCGTAAATTGGACTCCGTATGAAGAAGTTATGGCCTTTCGAAGTTTCAGAATTTAAATAAATTAAAAACAGTTCGAAATTCAAATTCAGACAGGGGAGCAGACTGGGTGTGAATTCTCCTACCTAAGGGCCAGGTCGACCAGGGGGTCGACCTACCCATACAGTTCGACCAGGGGGTCGACCTATCCCTTCCCCCTCCCCAAGAAGATCTGAAAGATGACGCTGTTTCGACTCATTACTGAGTCATTAGGGCTGAGGTGTTATTCTACCTTGACTGAATGGTCTTGATTGCTTCTAGGTTAAATCTGACGGCACTAAATTAATTAAAATTCTATATAAGCAACCTAACTCTCAACCTTAAATCACACTAATTCATACCAAGAGCCGCCATGCCGTCAATGGAGAACCTAGAGTAGCCGCCGTTCTCTTTCAACTCAAAAACAAGATAGAAGCAAGAATCAGAATCGAATCTAATCTAAATTAGGATAACAATCAGAAAAACAAGACTGTTCTTTTGTTGTGAGTATAATTTCTTTCACAAAATAATTAATTAATTTAATTGTGATAAGTTATAATTGCGATTATGAGAATATGACTTTGAATCATGTAATGTTTATCAATGACTGTTTTGTTATTATGGATCTATTTCATATGTTGAATTGTATATGTTTAACATGATTCATCATATGCAAGTTTGGGATGTTAAATCATATGTATATGAATCTTATGCAAGTTTGGGATGTTAAATCATATGTATATGAATCTTATGCAAGTTTGGGATGTTAAATCATATGCTAGTTTATGAATCTTATGCAAGTCTGTAGGTGGATTATACACAAGTTCATATGTGAATCATGTAGATACATATGCTAGTTTATATGCGAAAATGTGACATTAATTTACATGTTTAGATCCGTATGCAAGTTCACATCTTTGTGTTTAGACTATATTTAGATCCATGGCAGTACATAGTTATGCAAATTTATGTTCTATATGCCCATTGCGTATGCTTGTTTTGTATGTGAATCATATGCTAGTTTGAATGAAATTCATATGCAAGTTATAGGAAAACCATATCCATATATGCAAGTTCATGATTACATGTTTAGATCTATATTTAGATCCATGATAGTTTATGAAAATTTATGTATATCCATTGCCTATGCAAGTTATTGGCTATGCAAACTTATGTCATGATTCTTAGATCTATTTTATGTGTTATGCAAGTTGTGATGTTGCTTTTCTTTTTATAAGTTAGACTATTTGCGAGTCTAACATATGTCATATTAAAACGTACGAATAGCGTGGGGACAATGGGAAAATATTAAATATACATAATTGTGAATTGGCATAAAATGGCCTTAAAGGCATACAATTATTTTCAGACATTAATTGGTATAAATTTATATACCTGAAATTATGGATATAATTTAGGTGACCATTATGGACATAAATTAATTTGGAATTTATTGACAAATTTGAATAGGGATATTAATCCAATTTGGGGTTAAATAATTATGTGTAATAATTAACCGCCTAAGACACGAGGTTAGACTCATTTGTGGTATAAGACTGCCCGGACCCGCCCGACAAATCCAGCAACCACAAACGGTAGTCTAATGTGAAAGGTCAAAGGCACAAATTAAATGCGTAACGATTGTAAAGACACGAGGTTAAGCTAGTTTGCGGTATAAGACTGCCCGGACCCTCCCGGCAAATCCAGCAACCGCAAACGGTAGTCTAATATGGGAGGTCTTTATAAGGTTACGGTTCTAATGAATTAAGTAGCACTTAACCAGATAAACATGTTGTGGGACATAAGGGTTAAGTGAGTGGCCTGGGTGGCATGTGAAAATACGATTAGAAACACATAACCAAGTGAAAACATGTAAGAAGACATGAATAAGAAGGGGTTAAGTGGAAAGTTCTAGTGGGGACCAAGAATTGGTGGAAAGCTTGTGTCAAACATGGGGACCCTTTTCAAACCAGTAACCCATTAAGTATCTTTGTGAGCTCGAGTTAGATCGAGGACGGGACACGCTTACTGGGTTTGATTGTAAGAGGTCAAAACGGGTTAGCGGTGGCAACGCAAGTCCAACGGGGTCATGTGCGTGCGTGGGCCCGGGGTAGTAGGTAAGACGTTGTTGCATCGTGTAGATTTAAGTCGTGCATCTTTAGTGGTATCAGGTTGCCACTTTGGGGAGTCGTACACCCCACTGTGGGACCAGCACGGGTATCTACGAGTTAGAGGGCCGATCGCATGGGGGTAGTGGGTATAACTAGTGGAGATAGGGGCAGGCGACACTTATGAAGGCAACTAGGGGTACACGAAATTACCATTTTCATTATTAAGTTCTGTGGGCAGGATCAACTTTTAGGGTGACTAGTAACGGTGCAGTATAGTAATTACCTTATAGTGATTAGGATCCGAAATCCCCCTTACGGGAAATCATGGATTGAGTTGAGAACAAGCCACATCAGGACGCAAACAGAAGAACATTTCATTGTATATTACAACAATTGTATCAGATTACAAGAATATACAGAGTATTAACAAATAATATACATTATAAAATATCAGAGATTACAATACCTTACATAGCATCGGAAAATAATACTATACACAACTAGAAGTAATACACGGATACAAAGCTTTCCGAGTATCATTCCAGCTGTAAATCAGGATCCTGTGAATATAAATCTGCAAAACCAAAACTACTAGCTGCCCATGTCAAAATAAGGGCACCCAGAGTTTAGGTTAAAACAATAAACTCCAGGTCAGTCATGGGACTGGTGTGAGAACTAGAACAGTTATTAATGTTTATTCTAAAGTTAGGTAAATCGAGGGACCATGCCGTATAACACGGAACGGGTTTCCTCCCAAGAATACCAGTGCATAAAATAACAGTGCAATTCTAAATAAAGAAAAGTGAAGCTATTATAAGACCCAGGTCCCATCACACAATGCAACACAAGCCAAAGGATAGGGTTTTACCTTATAATAGCCAAAGCATGCTTGATACGCTAAATTTCATGTTTTATTATTACTATAAGTGTATAGTGTCAAAACAATTTCAATCATAAGTATCAATGATAGACGACATAAGTGCCCCATACCACTATGTCGCCATATATAGGGATACAATCAAAATCGCAAAGTCACGTATTGGAAGTTGGATTTCCATCTGTGGACCAAGGCAAAAGATAGTCCTCACCGATTCGAGAGCCTCTAGCCCGCCCCTCAGGACCCAGACTCAGGTGGGCCCTTGGATCGTCAGGGCTGGTCCACCGATGTGGATTAAAATGCCTAAACACTGCGTTTCCACACCCTTTGGGGTGTAAATGAGTCCAATGACTCCATCGGCTCCACACAGTCACCGATATATCCGAGGCACCTCGCAACCCAACAACCACATAAGTCAAACTCGTCAGGGCGTGTAAAACCACTGACGCCACTTCTAGCTAGAATGAAACGCATGCCCTCCCTAATGTCCTCCCCCGTTTCTGTTTCACAACCTGGGTGTAAGGCTCGCGAATCAACGTTACACAAAGCTATGCCACACAACCGGTGCTTTGATCATCAACCACAAGACTTTGCTTTTCAACAAAAGCCTTGATCAATCGCCACTTAGGCATGCCACACATGCAATTCACTCCATGCGATTGATATCCATCAATATATAACCCCTGAGCTCGTACGTCTCAGAGAAGGGCGTTAAGCAAGAGAATATATTCTCCGCCGCCAAACAGATATATATTTAATAGAAATCAATCAAACAGAATAAAATCCAATGTCAGACACACAGTCCATTTACAAGTTCGTTCTGGGTCTGAACGAAACCGGAGGCACCTTGTGCCTCGCATATCCATCGATCTCCAAGTACGTCTGGACGATCACCAACTGATTCCCTCCTCTTGGGTGTACAGCCCAATCAAGATCATCAGTAATCGCCCAAACGATGTGAAGACCTCCGGTCTTCAACCACCGTCTTTATCCTCGACACCACGTCGAATCAGTTATTCAGAATGGGATAAACCCGGTCTTTCTGAATAGCTCGCGTATATAATAAACAAGTGTTACACAAACACAACATACGCCTCATTCCAATTTAGAATATTCTTTTATTCAAATATTCTTATACTCTGGGAAAGGTTCTCATTAATTTTATCAAAGATAAATTCTTTAAATTTATTCTTCAATCTTCCTTTGAATATCAATTCAAATTAGTCGGGATTAGCGAACCACACTGAAGTAATCATTTATTTTATTTCCCAATCCCAACCTATTCATCCCATGAAGTAAAACTGGTCATACTTCATATCTAACACCACGGTGTTATCGGTAAATTCAATTACCATTCCACGTTCAAATTTAATTAAAGATTTAACTATCGCTTGGAGCAAAACTGGTGATACTCCATTCTCGATTATTTCAATCTAATTAAAGATTCATTAAAACTCCACTTGGTTTTAATCTTCCCAAAAATCAATATTCTTTCTTTTACTGGGTTAAAGAACCAATGTCATCTAAGACACGGTTCGCGATAAACCCAAAATCACATTCCATTAATTATCGGGTTAAAGAACAAGTGTTATTTAAAACACCGTTCACGATAAACCCAAAAATCAATTCCAACTCAATTCCAATTAAATACCATTTAATTGGTACACTTCATTAAATCTAAATAAAAGATTTAAATCTTTTTCTCAACTGCGTTTAAGGACAGTGTTAATGAAGACACCATTCACGACAAAACCAAATCACATTTGATATTAAATACAAGGCTCTGAATAGAAAATATATCGGCTTATATTCAATATCAAATTCTACGACCAACAAATATCGTATTGGAAATAACGATATAAATATATCTTTCAAATTCCCATAACAATATCTATTTCATCACGAAATCCAACATCTAAATATTCCAAAGACAATTTCAATTCAAATCCATTCCAATTCAATTATTAGAAACTCTGGTTACTTTTAAAACCATTTCAAATCCACTTTATTTATTTTAAAAATAAATAGAATTATAATTCTAGTTCAAAACTAGTTCATTTCGATAAAAAACTATTCTTATCTTTTCAAATATGGAGTTTTTCATCCCAATTCCTCACAAATCATTTCTTATGATTTTACACAAATTATTACTATTTTTAATAATTTTATCAAGGCCCGTACAGTCGATTTCCATCAACGGCCATCAAACTGCACTTACAGCGACCTTTTCCAAATCTGATTTGGACATTATTCCAAATCCAACTGTTAGATTTCAAATCTCTAATATTCGTTAGAAAGCTCTTTTCGATACGTACCCAACGGTTTCGGTTTTAGGAGAATCCGACGGTCGGATCTCCCGTAATATCCATTCATAGTCAATGGTCGAAATTCGCGAACTGCCGCGGAGCGGTGCGTTCTATTCAGGCCATTCTATATATATAATATACATTATATATATTTCGTCGATTTCCTTTCAAAGCGTATTTTATAAATCGTTTTAAATTCGTTTTCAAAACGATTTCCACTTCATATTCAATTTCTAATCAAAATTGAATATTCCGTATCATTAATCTATAAATGATAATATTTTCAAAACTTTATATTTTGAAATCACTTCCTCCTCTATATTCATTTTAAAAACGAATATAATCGATATAAATATCGTTCACGTCAAAACAGCGCATATCTAACCAACACGGCTTTATGTATTTCAATAACTTCGTTATTCTATTCAACAAATGAATATTTATTTATTATTATTTTATTATATATATAATATGGCCTGAATAGAATGCACCGCGCCGCGGCAGTTCGCGAATTTCGACCATTAACTTCAAGTGGACGTTACGGGAGATCCGACCGTCGGATTCTCCTAAAATCGGAACTGTTGGGTTCGTATCGAAAAGGGCTTTCTAATGAATATGAGAAATTAGAAATCTAACGGTTGGATTTGGAATTATGCCCAAATCAAAATTGGAAAAGGTCGCTGTAAGTGCAGTTCGATGGCCGTTGATGGAAATCGACTGTACGGGCCTTGATAAAATTATTAAAAATGGTAATAATTTGTGTAAAATCATAAGAAATGATTTGGAAAGAATTGGGATGAAAAATTCCACATTTGTAAAGATAAAAATATATTTTTATTGAAATGAACTAGTTATTAACTAGAACTATAATCCGATTATTTTTAAATAAACAAATTGGATTGAAATGGTTTTATTATAACCAGAATATTCCAATGTATGAATTGGAATGGTTTGGAATGGAAATAATATTCGGAATATTTCGATATTGGATTCCTTGATTATACGGATATTGTGATGGGAATTTGGAAGATATCGATATCGTTATTCCCAATATGATATCTGTTGGTTCAGGATTCGATGTTGAATATAAGTCGATAATATCTCTATTCAAAACCTTATATTTAATGTCAAATTGGACTGATTGATTGTTTGGATTGTGCTCGACTAGTTTATGAGCAAAATATGCTTTTACAGTTAGCACTGGGTTGCATAAGAATATCTGTGTGCTAACACCTTGTGAAACACTTCACGATTTGACGATAAGGTGTTTAGCGAGTTGTGTTCATTTCAAATTTAATGAATGATTTTGAAATGATGTTTTTCTTGAGTGAAAAGAAATATATTCCCGATTTTGGATAGAGAATGTTTTATAAAAATGTTTTATAAAACAGAAAGGATTTTTTGATCTAACCCGATGATTCTAAAATGATTTAGAAATGTATTATGGTTTTACATTGTGGTTCATCGCGTATCCGATTAGTTGCTATTGATAACATATCTGTTTGGTGGCGGAGAATTTATTTTCTTGCTTAACACCCTTCTTTGAGACGTACGAGCTCAAAGGTTATGTGATTAATAGTGACTAATCATATGTGTGAACTACTGATGCGAAGTACTATATTTTGAAAGTACTTGTGATTACTATGTTGTGAAACAATTTATTTAAAATACTAATATTTTATATAGTCTATATGTAAGGTAAAAATGTTATTTTTGGTGTTAAAAAAATTTATTTAAAATACTAATATTTATATAAGATATATATATATAATAAAAATGTGATTTTTATCTTTCAAATAATTTATTCAACACATGAACTTCATTCAACACATGAATTTCTATTCAACACCTGAATTTCTATTCAACACATGAATATAGTTTCAACACATGAAAATAATTCTAACACATGAATATTATTGAAAATTTTAGCAGCATAACGGCAGGGTAGTTAAAACCGGGACCGTCCCTAGTACGACTCCTCGCTCTACCTTAAAACCTCGCGGTTTTTGACAATGGGGATTTCAATATCTAGTTCGTACGCAGACGAATTTTCCCATATTCTAATCCTGTTGGGATTTCAATCACAATCAATCATTTCCAATCAACCATTCATGGTATTCACCAAATTTCACATCAATCAATCCAAACAATATCACAACCAATAAATATCGTCCATGGTCTGTGGATGAGGGGAGTATATATATATTCATATATAAATATATTTCAATTCATTTCAATGCATATATAGTTTTTACAACGCATATATAACTTATACATCGAACGTACAACTTATACAACACTTGTACATGCGGTGTACAACACTTATATAACTCATACATCGACTATATAATTTATACATCGTTGTTTTCCATATCGTTTATAATTTAGAAATCTCACATTGGGTTCCACTCCACCAAAAATAGCAGAAGGCTCAGAAAAATATGCGGTCTCTTCTAGAATGTAGAAGATGTCCACACAAGTCCACTGTCTCTTGTTTCACTGAATTTCGTTAACACACGATAAAGATATGATTTTTTTAACTAAAATATCGTTTGCAACGCTTAAAAGCGTTATAGCCTTTAAATAAAAACCCAACCGTATACCTTTCACTTCTTGTTCAAACTAGGGTTTCAATTTATCACCCAATCCGCGAACTTTGAAGACGATCTGACTTTACCACCCCGTCGAGCTTCGGAAGGGCTTCCTGCGCCCGGTGGTCTGGCTCAGTTCGGTGGAAGATCGGGGGAGAAAAAGGCTGCGACGCAACTCGGGTTTCCAGGCCCGATTCTCGATGAACTCGAGGTGATAGGGGGCGTGGTGGGTATTGATTTGAAGAGGGAGGAGAGAGCTTCAAAGTTTCGGTGGTGGCAGGGGCTAACGTCGACCGTGGAGGCGGGAAAATGGTCGGGAAGCGGCGAAAATGATATCCGTCGGGCAAGAGATAAGCGGGGGGGGGGGGGTTGAGCGAATTTTTTTATTTTTTATTTATGAAAGGAAAATTCCTATTGGGCGAGGCTTTATTTAATTTTTAAAATAGGGTTTCTCCACCCGGACACCAATTCAAACCCAACGACTGTAGCCACTAGCTAAATACCCCCATTCCGAACACAATGGGATATGTGTCGTAGGCCAATTCGACTATTACAGTTAGTTATTCTTCAAATTAAAATATAAAACATTCAATATTCGATTTGAACGTACATTTCAATTTGCTAGGGCCACAAACTGATTCAAAAAATTCCAAAAAAATAAATCTAGCTATGTTTTGATGCTACGGTCCCCACAAAACTAGTTTCGTCAAATTCTGAGACCGTTTGAAAAATGGCCATTTTCTGGTCGATCCAATTTAACAGAAATCAACCAAACACGTTTTCTTTTGCCACGCTCACATATTAACTTCAAAAATTATGGAATTTGAAACATAGCAATAATTTCACATCCCGGATCCAACAAAAGTGGTTTCGTCGAATTCTGAGGTCATTTGCAAAATGTCTATTTTCAAGGGCGATATATTCTCTATAGCGACCTTTCTGAAAATTCATTTGGCCATAACTTTTGATTCCAGCTATGAAACTTCGATTTTTCAGATTCGTTAGAAAGATATTCACTAACAGATTTAAATATTTTTGGTTTCACTAAAATCTATTTTTTTTTTGCACCCGGTACAGTCAGTCAAAGTTTGAATTCAAATTTTGAAACTGCCGCGCCATTTCAGGCCTTGTTTATAATTTATAATAATTATATTTATTTTCAAACATCGATTCAAACATACTTTTCATCGTCATTATTTAAAATATGTATTTTAAATATTTAAAATATGTATTTTAAATATTTAAAATATGTATTTTAAATATTTAAAATCCACTAAAATAGCCAAATTAAAAATTTTAAATTGGCTCAGATTTTCCGGGTTGTTACATTAACGCCAGAATATTCCTCTTGTTTGCTTTGTCATGCCCACTTGTTTCACGGTCATACCTTGTTTTACCAGTTTATGCATTATCCTAATTACTTTAATAATTATATTGTTAAAGTTATTATACTCGCCAGACTTTATGTCTGACCCCCTTGATTTCGCCTCTTTTCTTCCTTCCCCCCAGGTTCTCAGGGTGGGACTAGTACTAGTGGAGCTTAATCTTGGATCTCTTTTTCTCTCTTTTGGAAGTGCTTGGATTGCTGAAAGTAAAGTTCAGCTCATCTCTTTTATGGCTACTTGTGTTGGGGTTATGATTTTTATTTTATGTACTCAGAAAACAATTTGTCTAGATGGTTACTAAGTGTACTTGGTTTTTCTGTTGGTTTATGATGTTGTTGTATTCAAACTATTTCTCCGCTGTAATAAATGTTGTTTTGAAATTTTCGAAGTACCAATATATGTATCTGTCTTATTATATTTTGTTCTATTCACAATAATACTCCATGAAAGTTAATGCATTCCCTTTGAGAGTGACATTAATGGACATGGGGTGTTACATGTGTGAAGTGGGCAATGTGTGTCGATTACAATGGTTTATATATTGCTTTGATCTTAATTAGTTGGTTGGGTCATTCAGGCCAATTAATGAGTTGGCATATTTTATGGTCGATTTGTTGGAGTTTCACTTTCCATTGAGAAAAGTGGAATGCTTGGGTCACGTCATCTCGAGTAGGATGTCTCTATGAGTCGTACGAGAGTTTGGATGGATTAGAAGTTAAATTTGACCCATGGTTGTGTTGAATTTTCGTTTACAACTGGAACGAGAGGCTGGTAGTACTCACTCGGTTGTGAGGGTGGTTTAAATGCGGTTTGTTTCCGAATGGTAGGTTGTCACGTTCAGTTGATAACCAAAACCATGCAAGAAGGAGTAGCAGAATCCTGATTCGGAGTCGATGGAGATATAGTTCACTTTGGTAAGTTGGAGGCACTATTTATTAGCAAAAGGGTTATAGTCATTGGTGATGCTGCATCACGGAGATTTTTCTTCCTCGAGAAGTATCTCAACCTTGATAGCGACAACGATTTGAATTCTTGGCCTCCCACAAGTATGAATTTTTCTATACGTATGTATAGGAAATGTCGTTATCCAACTGTCTTGAGTTGGTTATGTACCAGTTTGGAAGCGATATTCCTTTAGTGAACATCGCTTGTGTTTATTACTGGTGATGTTTCCGTAACTCGTGGTAAGGTAATGCAGACTCGACCGAGGTGGTTGGTTCTGTATTGAAGAGGTATTGTTGTTTCCAGCATCATGAGAAGGAGTTGGTAACACATTTATTTTATAATAGATGCGATGTCAGCTAGCTATAGTTATATGAGATGAATCGAATAGTTTTCTACGACTATTTGAGCTTCCCAAATGGATTCAGGAATAATTGTTGATGGTTTTAATCGATTTGTTGCCATATAAATTGGGAATAGTATGATAGCACTTGAGTCATGCCTGACTTGTTGACCTGGGATACTAGTTAATATTCATTATTTCTGGAATGACAACCAACTTTTCGAGTCATATATGTATTGAATTTAATATTTAGTGTCTTATATTAGTTAGGTTAGTATCCTGCATGCTAGGACAGGTATGGACATTATTTTCTATTAATTGCTATTATTTTTCTTATTCATGTTTGATTAATGATGTTTGCATGTCTATTTTTGTTTATGTGATTGTTAGGCATGCTGGATAATTGTATTGTTGTATAGTCCTTTATTTGAGACAAAATCCATACATGACTTGACGTGCTTGTGTTAGATAAACTCTATTTATTTAACATGTTTGTTTGCCTTGTTGCTATTTCTACTATTATGTCTAATCCTTCTTGTTGAGTACATTCCCAGGTACAAAGAAGAAAGATTTGATTTGTTTGGATATTTATTTACTTTTATTTACATCTAAAAGCTAAGCTTTCTTGAAAAGATATATGTAGTTGATGTAAAGTTGTGGTTTTTGCCATTTGTTGCATTTTGGTGATTTCATGCCCTACATATGGGTAGCCACTTTTGCGCTTTTATTTTCTTTTGTTGGGATCCGCCTTGTATAGCAAGTTTTGGCTTTATCAGATCGAGCAGCGCAAAGGAGGTGTTGCCAAAATTTTCCGTGAATTTTGTCAAATTTGGAAAAAAGAAATTTAATATGCGATGTTAAGTTGAATTGTCTTCCAGCTATGAGTTATCACTCTAATTTTCCATTATCCATTTGTTTGGAAAATTAGTATACAACTTAAGTGTTTGGCTTAACCACATCAATCCCAGTTTTGATAATGGTTATACTTAGGAATGAGAATATTGACTCCATGTCAAATCCTGAGTCTATTTCCTTTGTTATGATCGCTTTCAATAGTTGGCTTTGAGAGAGTTAAGTGACAATTTATCTTATGTAGTTACTTATTTGAGAGTGTTGAGTTGTGATGTTCATTCCTTAAGGATTCCGAGGACCAATCCTTTAAGGAGGGAAGAATATAACGACCCGTATTTTAATTATTAGATATATAAATATTTTATTTAAATATTGATCGTTAATTACTCAATTATAAATTCATAAATGAATTTTTTCACAAATGATCGAAGCATTACTCGGGACTAATTCTATGGAGTCTGGAATATTCGTTACGTGAAGCATAAGTATATGAATTGCTACATCTGAGTTTATACCATTTAGTGGTCATAATGATCTCGATATATGCGTAAATTATAATCTTGGGGGTGCAGTTTCGAACTACGATGAAACTTATATTTTTGGAATTATAGTAGTGAGTTGTTGCATGCCGTCGAGTTTCGTAGCGATCAAATGTAAATAAAATGAGCATTAATTTATGTAATAAATTGACATTGTGTAATTCGAGTTTTAAAGGCTGACTTCTCTATATATCTGATTTGACCTCAAGATAAGTTCAACTATTCTCGAAAGACCTTTTACATAGATGATGACAGGAGGCAAGTGTCAAATGGAGTTTGCTGGTTTTCGGTCCTTATTTGTGAATTAGAGAATAAAATATTAAGATCTAAGCCCAAATTTATACAGTGAAACCCATCCCAAGACACTCCCCTCTAAAAAAATATGAGTTATTGCTCCATTAAGAGATAATGGAGTAATTCCCTCTTGCTTCTAAAATCAAAATACGAAGATTTCATCAATTAAAATCATGAAATAAATTTCCTTGAGCTAGTGGGGAGATTCTCCACAAACCCATATTCATTTTCACGTGCGCGATGGTTTTTGCTAAAGATGCTAGCCTTGACTCATCGTTTAGGATTCGACTTTAGGAGGCATATGATCAGAGTTCAGAGATGAGAGTAGGATCGTTGAACTCGTCATTGAAAAGTTCATCTACCTAACTTATTGAAGATAACCGGTCGAGTTAAGCAAAACACGTCACTTTAGGGGCTACGTGCACTAACAGGTCGCGTTCTGCTAAGGGGTGACGAGTCGGAAGTTAGGGTATCAAGGAGGAAGGGTTCGCATGTAGGAGTTTGTTGGAGATGACAGTGGCAGGTTTCGTTGATTAATTGACGAGAAAAGTACGGGAGAAGGTATGGGATGGAGTGAGTTTTCCCCCACAAATAATAGCCTAGAAGGATTAGTCATTTAGGGAAGAAATACTTGATGGTAAGTTGTAATTAATTAATTAGCCATAACATTTGTCTAATTAAAATCCATGAATTTATATCATGTGTAACTTTTGTTTATGAGATCGGAATTGAACAACATTCCGTTAGACTTGTATTGACGAGCTCTACGCTGTGAAGCACATTTGAGCTGATTTGTGGAGGTAAGTGATATTGTTTCTCACTGAACTGTGTATATTCATATAGTATAGTTTAGATGTTTAAAATTGATTTCAAATTATAAAATGTAATATTTAGAATAGATGAACCTAGCAAAATACAAAAAGATTAAAAAGTGACGTAATCTGATTGTCACATTTTCATCTATTTGCGCGCTATTTACCCGTTTACGCGCTATTAAGTACTATTTTGACCACATTGTTATTTCACTTTGATTGTTGTGGAAAAGTTCTATTTGATTTATTATTGCTATGATGTATGCTTGTATGTTATTATAGGAATTTGTATGACTATTGGTTGCATGGTATAATTGTTTGCTTAGTTTAGCTTAATACGCCATTCATAGAAGATTTAGTATTATAAAATCTCGTTCATTAGAGTTTGAGGAGTTTATCGATCAAATGCAGATGTCGATGATATTGATTGAAAGAAAAAGGATCATAGACTTGAACGGATGAGATAAATTCTCAAAGGATCTTCAAGCATATGGATAGATTCGACGATGGAGCAACATTGAAGCTTGGCTTTAGATTTGAAGAAGGAGCAATATTGGAGCTTGATGACGATCTAAAGATGAATGATAGACTTGGTGACGAGCTGGATTTCGTGACGAACGTTGACACTTTCCTTGGATGCATATTTAAAAATTTTGATTAAATAGGTGATCCAAATAGTCATCATTGACACCAAGAAGTGGTCGATATCGATTACATATGTGAGTATGTGTGTATACATATATGTCTATGTGTGTGTGTGTGTGATTATATATATGTATATATATATATATATATCTGTGTGCATACATATATGTATATATATTTTTGTATATGTGTATATTTATGTGTATATATACATATATGTTATGTGTGTGTGTATATGTGTATATAATATGTAACCATTTCCTTCCTCTCTCCAATGGAGAGAGAAAGGGAGATCCATCTAAAAACGAAACCGCACTAGCGGTTTCAAGCCAATTGTAACAATAATTTCGATGAAATTTTACTTTGTTCTTGGATAAGCCTCTGAAATTCCTACTGAAATCCCATCTCGCTACCCCATTCAAACCAGATCTATAAATTTTTCTAACACCGCTTTGATATACAAGGATAATTACTAGATCTAATTTCGCAGGTCTCTCCCTTCTCACCAATTCGATTGCTTGGTAGATCAGAAATGAAAATCGAATTTGCTTCGAATACAGAGGATCAAGCCACTAGGGTGCAAGGGTTCCGGTATGCTCTGGCGCAACTGAAGCTACTTCAGTTCCAAGTATCCATAACCGATCCTTCCTACTATCTCGAAATTGAGTTTGAGTTTATCTACAGCCTACATAAGACAGTGCGAATCTCCGTGACAGGGGTAATATCTACTAAAATTAGTTAATTAAACTACTAGCGAATTTGGTAAAGTAGGAGATTGGGATTCGATAAACAGCAAACGCATGAGTTATTTTATAATTCAAATATGAGGTTTTAACAATTGATTCAGTTGTCCAGAAAACATAACTGCTCTCTAGTATCATTTATGGCCCTATGTAGTAGAGATTTTTTCTAAAATTTAATGGATGCAAATCTCAGTTTTGGGAAATTTTGGTTTGCTACTGGATTTATTTACATTTCATTGTGCTTCAAAACTACAAACCTTCCTAGTTGAATTGAAGTTACATGCGGTTCTTTTTTACAATTGCAATAACATGGGTGATCATGGTTTCTAAAGTAGGCTCAATAATGCATGGAGGTCGTGGGATAAATGTACAAAGGTTTAGATGCAACGAGCGTTTTCACATAGGATTGTTTATGTGACACCCCACGTCCATTATTGTCATTCTTTATCAGAATTCATTAAGTTTTGTGAAGTGATATAGGTAAAATGACACAGAATTTTACAAGACATATATAAAATAGCAGCAGAAATTTAGAACTTTATTTTCCATCAGGAAACGTTGTAGTCTAAAAATCCAGTTACAACATAAGTCCGAAATACTAAAAACCAATTACATCAAATTAAAGTATCTGCCCTGTACTAAAACCATCAGAGTATAGAAATAAAATGCCATATTCCCCATAAGTAGACAAGAAGTCAAAACATTACATCGAAGCAAATCCAAATCCAAGTAGAAACAGAAGAGAGATTCTTTAATCAAGCTTGAGCGTTCCCACCTTGAGAACCTTGGGGGAGGAAGAAGGTGAGAAGGAAACAAAAAAGGTCAGACATAAAGTCTAGCAAGTCCAGTTACTTTTAGCATATAAATAAGTAAAAGTATCATGACAGGCATATAAACTAGATGAGAGATAACAGTATCATATAACAGGTACGAACAGGATGGACGGGATAAATAGAATAAACAGAATAGACTATGCTTGTCAAACACTTTTCTTTGCACCAATACTAGTATATCGAATTAAGTATTTTCCAATTACTTAACAGAAACAGAATGAACCCAAAAGAACATAAATGGTAGACTTAGTTGTACTTCTAGCAATGGGTTTTACCCCCAAATAGAAATAACAGGTACCTAAACAAAACTAGATGTACCCTAATTACTACCCCCAAACGGTCGGCTCCCTACCAAGTAAATACCCTGTGTCAGCCCCACAGTAGGGTGTATTACTTCCTAAAAGTGGCAACCACCAGAAAGACATAGACGTATTTACAGGTGTTATTGGTTCTTATTTTCCCAAACAGACCGGGCCCATGCACGCAAATGACCCCGTTGGAATGCGCCATCAGAACACCCCATCCCAAATGTACCACTTATAATTAGCTCAATAAGCGTGCCCTGACCCCTACCTAGTGCGAGATCTCTTTTTAATACCAAAATGGGTTACTCGATAATATGGGTCCCACACAACATATGGCACAAGTCAAACCCCTAAACTTGTGTCACCAATCAACTAGGATTTCCAAATGTTAAGTTTTACACGGATTAATAGTGTCCCTACAATCCCAACAAATTAACAAGTTTACTTAACCCCCAACATATCAAACAGATTACATAAGTGTCATACATAGTTCCATTAACATGTTCTACTTAACCTTTGAATTAAGCCTATATGCTTACATGTTCATACACCCCATATTTTAGCTATATTACACAGTATAAGTTATGCCCCAAATTTTAGTCATATTCATAGTACAGGTTATGGCCCCAAATTACCATTCCCGATTAATCCCAATTTCGTTAGTACGCATATTTCAGTGGTATTGACCTTGGATTGAAGGTAGCCTAAGCTATAAAAATAAAAAGGGAAAGAGAGAGACAAAGGAACAGAATAGGCATAAAACAAAATAAGCATATAATAACATAGATGGGCATATGATAGCAGAAATAGGCATACTCGAAATAAGCATATAAGAACTAAACAGCAGATCAGGTATACATGTAATAGCAGGATTGATTAGGTATGATTCAGATACTTAACAGACATATGTTTTAGATACATATTTATAAACATGTCAGGATTACTTTTTAAATGTTTATACCTAAAAATAACATGAACTCACTGAGGCTAGATCTAAAGAATAGAGATTAATATGTTGAAGTTGCAGAAGTGAATCTTGTATACGTATACGCTGTTGTTGAAGAAAAGTAGGCTTATTCAATCCAAGCTGGGGCAGCATCTCATTGTATCCATTGTTTTAGGTGAATAAAACAATAGAAATGTTGTCCTATATATAGCCTACTGCCAACGAATCTCGCTCAGAAACAAGTCCAGGTTCAGGAAATGAACCTGGCTGGATCTGGGGTGGGTCGACCCCGGTGTCGACCCTAGGGTCGATCCCCAATGGGTCCAAATCCCGCGTCTTCGTCCTTCTTTGATTTTGAACAATTTTCGAAATTATGGTTTTATTTTGTTTATATATATTTCTCTTATATGTATACAAACTTCAAACCTTAATATCTTCTTCATACAATGTCCGTTTTACGCAAACTCGGAGTTAATCTTAAGTAGAATTCCAAGACAAACACAATGGTACAATACATTTTGCTTAATTATTAATATTAAGTAAAATTTTGTTAAGTTTAATTATGTTCTTAAAAATTATTGGGTGTTACATTCTCCCCTACTTAAAGGATTTCGTCCTCGAAATCTCGAAGTTAAGAAGAATTTTATTATCCTAACAACCATATCCATCTACTTGTTCATCATCCACAAGAATCCATTGTCCTTAAGATTTTTCTAATGATTTTATGAACATATGCATTAGTGTGTATATGTCCTTACACTAATGCGAAAAATCAGGTAGTCGACTGATTCAGTTGACCTCCTTAATGCAATTTATGTTCGTGCCATGAAACCAAAATGTATGCAAATAATCCTAGTATAACATGTAAGTTCTATATGTGTGCATAATCATTCATCCAAATGCAACATCCATATGATGATACATCCAATTTCATCCATACAAAATATTAATGCACACACATCCATATGCAATATGTAAATGATTGAGCCGATCTAATGCCTAGTGTGTGTGTATGTGTATGCATCCACGAGCAACCACTAGCAAACACTTGCATCCACTTGCATCATCAAACATAACATTTCTCAAACACATATTTACACCCATTGGTTTTCTACCTAAAGGTCGAAGATTTGATCGCTAGGATATACTCAAATCACAGAAGTAATTATTAATAAAAGCTTGGAAAAAGAAGTTAAGAACATACCCTTGAAAAGAAAAGGGTACAAAGCGCGAATCTTGTCTTCAGAGTCCCAAGTTGCATCTTCTCGGTCTTCTCCCCATTGAACTTTCATCAATTTGACATCTTGGTTGCGAAGCTTTTTAACCTCTGATCCAAGTATACGGGTAGGAACTCGTCTAACTGTCGCCTCCCTTTCTACCTCTACCTCCTCAAGAATGCTCGGCCCAACTACCTCTGTTGTATCGTGCAGACACTTCCGCAAATGAGAAACATGGAAAACATCATGAACACCCGCCAATATCTCAGGTAGCTTTACTCTATAGGCCATTTGACCTATCCTTTCCACCATGGGAAATGGCCCTACGAACCTTGGCGCCAACTTCCATACAGATCCAATGCGATCTACATTCCTTAAAGGTGATACTTTGATGAAAACCTTGTCTCCCACCTCAGACTCAATATATGTCCTTCTTTTATCTACGTACGATTTCTGTCTGTCCTGAGCTGTCTTCATGCATCTACAAATAAGATCAATCTTTTCTGAAGTTTCTTTAATCATCTCATGTCCAAGTAGAAGCCTATCTGTAGACTCCCACCAATAAGTCGGTGATCTGCAAGGTCGTCCATATAATGCCTCGAAGGGTGCCATGCTTGTACTAGCCTGATAACTATTGTTGTAGGCGAACTTAACCAATGGAAGATGTTCCTCTCGAGTCCCTCCGAAGTCTAGGATACACAGCGTCAAAAGATCCTCAAGAATTCTAATTACCCTCTTAGTTTGCCCATCGATCGGAGGGTGATAAGTGGTGCTCAAACATAATTGTGTACCCAATGCCTCTTGCAGGCTCTACCAAAACTCACTAGTGAAGATGGGATCATGATCACTCACAATGCTAGAAGGTACTCTATGTAGACGGATTATCATGCGAAGATAAATTGATGCCAATCGTGATGTCGTTCTCTTACTCTTAACCAGAATGAAATGAGCGCTCTTAGTAAGCCTATCTATTATAGCCCAAATATTGGTGTTGCCGTTCCTCGATCTAGGCAAACCATCAATGAAAACCATAGAGACGCTCTCCCACTTCCACTGTGGGACCTCCAAAGGATGAAGCAAACCACCAAGTTTCCTCTGGTCAGCTTTTACTTGCTGGCAAACTAAACATCGAGAGACAAACTCCGCTACATCTTTCTTTATCCCAGCCCAAAAGAAAACCCTCTTCATATCTCTATACATTTTGTCGCCGCCCAGATGGATAGTCATCCTAGAATGATTGTCTTCCTCAAGGACTGTCTTCAACGGACTCCCAACTCGGGGAACACATAGCCTTCCATCCCGTCGCAGCCACCCTCTATCAGTCGTGAAATATTTACTGAGGTGACTAGAAGTCTCCCTCTACCGGGCCTATCCAAGATGTCTTCTATTTGTGGGCCCTCTCGCTACGAAGATCCTATTTGATCCATAAGAGTAGGTTGCACCTCTAAGGGTGCCAACAAATCAGTGTAAGATCTGTAGATGGCCTAAAATCAAAGGTCGGTATGTACTCCAAGCTCCGCCTTTCAACGAATAGAGGACTCAAGGTCATCCTATGCCTACTTAACATTTCTGCTACTACATTACCCTTTCCAGGGGTATAAGCAATCTCAAAGTCATAGGACGTTAGGAATTCCATCCAACTCTGCTGTCTCAAGTTGAGATCCTGTGACGGCCCGCCCCGCACCAACCGACATTTACTCCAAAAGTGCGCTGTACACATGTCCAGTTAGCACGGAACGGGTCGTCAGAAGGAAAGGGAAGAAGGAAATGAACATACAAAGAACCTGTAGAATGTCTCACAGCGCATAGGATAAAATATAATAATAACATACTTGACATAAAACAGGTGAGACAGTGCATAAGCTGAAAACCAGAACTAAACATCATAGCAGCGGAAATCCAAAATACAGCTTATTACAACTTTTCAAACTGTCTCAAAGCAAAAGCAAGATAAAAGAGGTACACTACTAATGCCCAAGTAGCGACCACCAACGACACAGGGAGAATATATATATATATCATACGTGGAAGCCTCCTGCCCGCCTCCGAATCAGCTACTCGCGCATTACCAGCTAACCTGTCTCTAGTCTGCTCGTGTGAGCACCCAGAGTAATAAGAGGAGACATAAAACTCTGGGTCAGACATAAAGCCTGGTATGAGCGATAAGCATCTAAAGTGAATAATAACAGGTAGACTAAAACATACCTGAACCTGGACCTGCAACCAAAGAGTTAGCACTACATACTGTACAACACTCTAAGGTACCATATCAAGCAGTGTAAAGATACGGAGGTGGGGGAGGTGTGCATGTCATAATGATGGCAAACAATCAAACATAGCATCCATCCTCACATCTCTCACTCAGTGCGTAAAGCATACGATATTCACTACTTCGATCACCCAACATACCTTGCTACGATCACTCTGCCCCATGAAGTCATAAATGGCTTCACTGCACTGATAACATAGCCACTGATTCCTCGCTATGTCCACTTGCCCCATGGAGTTATTCACCCCATCTGCGCTGGCTCATAGCCTTACCAATCCTTACTATGTCCACTTGCCCCATGGGGTTGTTCACCCCATCTGCGCTGGCTCATAGTCTTACTACGCATCACCTTGCCCCCCAGGTCATAATGAACCTACTGCACTGATAACGTAGTCTTGCTACCATCACCTTGCCCCTCAGGTCATAATGACCCTACTGCACTGATAAGTAGCCATCATTCATTTTTAGTGGTGAATCGAAGTTATGAACGTCGGCAACTCCTTAGCACACGTCCCGCAGCAAAGTCCAACCATAAAGTGAACTCATTGGTTCCCAACTGGATCCTGAGCTCTAACTTCCCATATTGGACTACCTTTGCATCTCGGGTTATTGGTCAATACTGGGTTGGGTCGGGTTCCTCCTCAAGCCACCGGTTCGGGTCGGGTATCCTCCATCTGTTCGGGTCGGGTCTTCTTCTGGTGCGGTTCGGGTTGGGTGTCCTCCATCAGTTCGGGTCGGGCGTTTCTCCTCGGTTCGGGTCGGGTGCCACTCCCCCTCCAGTTCATGCTTCCGCTCCGATCCGCCTCCTCATCCTTTACATGCTTCGATCCGATCCATCCTCCTCTATCCGCTCCGATCCCTACTCCCTAATACGATCCGATCCCAGTTCAGCTAGCGTGGCCTTCCTTTTTGCCACTTTTCCCAAGTGTTGGTTTCCTTTCCGATCGAATTCCTTGCTCAGTTCAACATATCCGATCCGAGCCCCATATCCGATCCGATCCCAAACCTGCACTGTTTTCTGAAACTGTTCCAGCAAGGGTTTACGCCATTCGACGGCATTTTCGACCATTCTAACTATTGAAATCAATCACAAAACATTTCATACAGTCATAGCAACATGCATAATCAACCACAAACATCAATATGATAGGTTAAAATGGATCAAATATACCCAAAATCCCACATTTCCCCTTAAGCATATTTAGGTGAAACTAATGATAGGTTAGCAAAACTTAACCAAATTAACCCAAATTCATATCAGAGGTCTAAAACATCATTTAAGAATTTATGAACATTTTCCCCTAATTTTATCATGCTTAAATTCGCTAATTAGCACTAATTACACTTAACTAGCCATAATTAGTGTAAAACTATGCAAATCACTCACCTTAGCCATAAATAAACTAAGATCTGAAATAAATCTCTGATTTGATAAGAATCCCAATGCTAAATAGCAGCTCCAATGTTGCTTTGGTGTAGATCTTCCTTGATCAGAGGTTGCTAAGCTAAATCCTTGACCAAAAGGCGATTTGGAGGTGATTTAGAGGTTGGAGGCCATTTTTAGGGTTCCTTGGTGAAAAGTGGAGGCTAGAAAACTGAAATGGGACGATTCTCTATCTCATTTTAGCCTTCCCATAACCCTAATCCCGAAATGGGTTATGGGCCTACTCACTAATCACCCGATTTGGCCCAGTTAAGCAGTTTTTCACCTTCCAAACCTTATTTCAGTCATATCTCCCAAACGGTAAGTCAGTTTAACTATTATGACCACTCTACGGAAAGGTAAACCATCAAACGAATCCAATGGAAGTGGTTTCATGTCAAAATTCCTTTCCAATCAAAAGTTATGGCCAAAACAGTACCAACTAAGGGCAAAATGGTCATTTAAAAATCGACAAAAATCATGAACATGGGAAATGACTCTAATGGATGTTTCCCAAAGTTACATGACCATATGACCTCACATGGGAAAGAAATAAATATTCTACAATCCTATGATGTGTAGAATACGGGTCATTGCACTCTCCCCCCCTTAAGAAATTTCGCCCCCGAAATTCCTTAATCAAAACACACACAAAGGTCCCGCATGCCTATCAATCATAAAACAACAATCAAACATACAACCAAGCAAAACAAGTTTACCCTAGCATGCGGAAAACTAAATTGAAAAGTAAATCTTACCAGGCAAAGAGTTCTGGATATGCCTCCCTAATGCCTTCCTCTGTCTCCCAAGTACAGTCATTCTCGTCCTCGCCCCACTGAACCTTGACTAACTTCACCGCCTTCCTTCGAAGTTGCTTTGTATCGTGCCCCACAATACGAATCGGCTTGCGGTTCCCAACCGCCTCGGGTTCTACTTCGAAGTCCTCTAACTGATCAGGTGAAATAGTCATATTTGAGTCGTGAACGAACTTCCTTAGTTGGGAAACATGAAATACATTGTGAACTCCCGCCATCTTCTCTGGTAAGCCAACTCTATACGCCAAATTCCCGACTAATTCAAGAACAGGGAATGGGCCAACAAATCTTGGTGCCAACTTGCCTCTCCTGCCAAATCGTATCACGCTCTTCAACGGAGAGATCTTGACAAACACCAAGTCACCAACGGAGAATTTCAAGTCTCTTCTCCTCTTATCAGCATAACTCTTCTGCCTATCTTGGGCAGCTTTCATTCGTTGCTGAATGATCTTAATCGTATCTGAAGTTTCTCTCACCACATCTGGTCCAAGCACAAACTTCTCGCCAGTCTCTATCCAACATGATGGTGAGTTGCACGGTCTTCCATACAAAGCTTCATATGGAGCCATACCGATACTGGATTGGTAGCTATTATTATATGCAAACTCTACTAGATGCAAATGGTCATCCCATGATCCACCAAAATGCAATATACAAGCTCTCAAGAGATCTTCCAATATACGATTCACCCTCTCCGTCTGACCGTCGGTCTGAGGATGATATGCGGTACTGAGATGTAATCCTGACCCTAGAGCCTCTTGTAAGCTCTTCCAAAACCCACTAGTGAGCAATGGGTCTCGGTCACTCACAATGCTTTTGGGTACTCCATGAAATCTCACTACCCACTTCATATACAATTCTGCCAACTTGGCTGCCGTTCTGGTCGATTTGACGGGTATAAATCTTGCACTCTTAGTCAATCGATCCACAATTACCCAAATGCTATCGTATCCCGACCTAGTCCTCGGTAAACCATCGATGAAACCCATCGAGACTTGCTCCCATTTCCATTCGGGAATTTCTAATGGTTGCAACAAACCACTAGGCTTCTTTTGCTCGTCTTTAATTAGCTGGCAATTCATGCATTTGGATATAAACTTCCCAACGTCTCTTTTCATCCCTTCCCAGTAGTAAGTCCGCTTCATGTCTCGATACATCTTATTACCACCGGGATGTATAGTTAGTTTTGAGTGATGACATTCTCTAAGCACTTCATCTCTCAAACCATTCACG
Source organism: Allium sativum (assembly GCA_030737875.1). Classification (NCBI taxonomy): domain Eukaryota; kingdom Viridiplantae; phylum Streptophyta; class Magnoliopsida; order Asparagales; family Amaryllidaceae; genus Allium; species Allium sativum. The sequence goes on along the minus strand of CM060922.1, from coordinate 400,122,219 downwards.
TTGGGCACAACTAGTCTTCCATTCTTCTGAAGCCACCCATCTTGATCAAGCCCATACATATTCATCTCCTCGCCGTCGATGTCCATCTCTAACTTGGTGATGATTTCCAATAGATTAGGATTGTCCCTCTGGCTAGAACCAATCCGCTCTATCAAAGTGGGTCTGATCGTCAAACTAGCTAGCATGACTGGATCCAATTCGCACTTTGGTCTGAAATCAAACCTCGCGATATACTCCAGTTGCTTCCATTCAAGAAACATTGCCCCTAAGCTGGCATGTATCCTACTCAAGGCATCGGCTACCGCATTACCCTTCCCAGGTGTGTATGCGATATCAAAATCATATGAAGCCAAGAACTCTAACCATCTCTGCTGACGGAGATTCAGATCTTTCTGGGAGAAGAGATACTTTAACGATTTATGATCGGTAAACAACTTGAATCTTTCTCCCAAGAGATAGTGTCTCCACATCTTCAGCGCAAACACAATCGCTGCTAATTCTAAATCATGGGTAGGATACTTCTTCTCATGCGGCTTTAGCTGTCGACTAGCATAAGCTACAACCCTACCTCCTTGCATCAATACAGCACCCAGTCCGGTACCACAAGCATCCGTGTATACCATCATCCCTTCATTCCCTTTAGGAATGACTAACACTGGCGCACGCGTCAACTTCTCCTTTAGACTCTTGAAGGCATCCTCACACACTCCGTCCCAGACGAAGGACTGATTCTTCTTAGTCAACTGAGTCAACGGTGCTGCTATCTTGGAGAAGTCCTGGATAAACTTACGATAATATCCAGCTAATCCCAAGAAACTTCTTACATCTATTGCATTCTTGGGCGTAGGCCAATCCTGTACCATAGCCACCTTCGCAGGGTCCACGGCAATACCATTCTCTGAAACAACATGGCCCAAGAATCTCACTTCCCTCCTCCAAAAATGACACTTAGAGAATTTCGCTTTCAATTGGTGTTTCCTCAACACCTCCATCACTATCCTCAAGTGTCCCTTGTGTTCCTCCTCTGTCCTCGAAAAAACAAGGATATCATCTACGAACACAAGAACAAACTTATTCAACTGATCTCTGAATACTCGATTCATAAGATCCACAAAGTAAGCTGGTGCATTGGTCAACCCAAATGGCATGACCAACCACTCAAAAAATCCAGACGGCGTCCTAAATGCCGTTTTCGGAACACTCTCATCCGCTACTCGTAGCTGATGAAACCCTGTCGCGAGGTCCAACTGGGAGAACACTCTAGCTCCTTCCAGTTGATCAAACAAATCATCAATCCGCGGTAGAGGATACTTATTCTTCCTCGTTACCTTATTCAACTTGCGATAGTCCACACACAAACGAAGGGAACCATCTGCCTTAGTGGCAAACACAACTGGTGCTCCCCACTCGGAGACACTCCTTCTAATAAATCCCTTCTTCAAAAGATTGCTGACTTGCACCCCGAGCTCTCGCTTCTCCCTTGGTGCCATACGACGAAGTGGCATCACTATCGGTCTGGCATCTTTCACTAAATCAATACGGAACTCAATCTCTCGTTGTGGTGGAAGCCTGGTCACCTCCTCGAAGACGTCCGGATATTGGCCAACCACGGGCACATCTGACAACTCATCCTGCGGGATGTTGAGGGAATTTACAAAACTAGCCATAACCCCATCACTAGGTAGACTACCAAACACTACCCTCCGCCCATCATCCGCCCTCACTGTCACCAAAAAGCCCTCACAGTCTACCACCACCCCGTATCTTTGGAGCCAATCGACTCCCAATATAATGCCATACCCAGTAAAGCCCAAAACAAAGCAATCACAAACAAACATACATCCATGACTCGATAAGACCAAATTCCTGCAAATCATACTAAGGCTAGTCGAACCACCAATCGGGTTCGTCACAACCAATGGTCTATCGACTATCTCGGGTTCCAGTCCCAACCTTTCTACTAGGTCACTAGATATGAAGGAACGGGAAGCCCCAGTATCAAACAAAACTCGAACTGGTACATCATAAATAGAAAGCATACCTTGAATAACAACATTCTTTCCTTTCTCCGCCGCAGTTGGGGCATTCGACGAAGAAGGAACAACATCAATAGCATATGCTTTCACAATCTGCTTCTCCTTAAGAGGTTGCGGACACTTATCCTTGAAATGTCCCACTTGACCACAGTTGAAGCATTTCTTATCCGTTGGCTTGGCCCGACAATCTTTAGCATAATGGCCCTTCTTACCACAGCTGAAGCACTCAACATCCTTCTTGCTCTTTTTCTGGCCACCTTTAGATTGGTCTTGCTTCCTCTTATTCTGAGAGTTATTCTTGCCTCCACCGCCTGCTTGCGGCTTTGGCCCTTCTGCAGATGCAGCCTCAGTCTTTGACTTAGGGTAAAGACTCTCTGATCTCAAAGCCTTCCCCACAATCGATTCAAAAGTCTCATCGATGTGATTAATAAGCCTTTCCCCCAAGTATCCATCCAAGCCAGTAATGAACATCTCATTCTTCTTCTCAGGAGTGTCGATAAGAGACAGTCCATATTTCGACAAAGTGTCGAACTCAGCAATATAATCAGAAACTGCCCTTCCGTTCTGCTTGAGTTCCAAGAACCTCTTAAACAACACTGACTTCTGAGCAGCTGGAATAAACTTCTCGCTAAAGCGAGCCTTGAACTGACCCCAAGTAACCTGATCTTCTGGAGTAGTTGTTCTAATGGCATTCCACCAATTCATCGCTCGCCCTTGCAGCTGACGAGACACTAGCTTTCTCTTCATCGCATCCTCAAGACCCAAGTCATCAAAGATACAGTCACAGCTATCCATCCAGTCCTGAACATCTTTGGCCGACTCCATCCCGTGGAACGGCTTCCCACCAAGATTAGTGTAATCTTTGCACAACTTGGCGAAATCGACCCTTGGCGCCTGCACTACTGGGCCAACACCAACCCCGGGATTGGGAATTGCCCCTTGCACTTCTCTAAGCATATCTCTCATGAGGTTAGTAAACATCGCCCTCATGTCAGCGGCATTCCCTTGGTTGGTCCCTCTACCAGCACCCCTCGTGTCTCGGCTCATCGTCAATCTGAAAAAGGGAACGATTAACGACCCCATAGTGGTGCTAGTGCAGTGCGACTTCATTCTTATACTACTAATAGTATATATATACATAGCTTTTGAAAACCAAAGTAATCACAAATACACACTCTCATATACGTACTATCTCTCCCTAGTGTCTTTCCCTAGGTTAACTACGCAACCTAGAGTTCTGATACCAAGTGTGACGGCCCGCCCCGCACCAACCGACATTTACTCCAAAAGTGCGCTGTACACATGTCCAGTTAGCACGGAACGGGTCGTCAAAAGGAAAGGGAAGAAGGAAATGAACATACAAAGAACCTGTAGAATGTCTCACAGCGCATAGGATAAAATATAATAATAACATACTTGACATAAAACAGGTGAGACAGTGCATAAGCTGAAAACCAGAACTAAACATCATAGCAGCGGAAATCCAAAATACAGCTTATTACAACTTTTCAAACTGTCTCAAAGCAAAAGAAAGATAAAAGAGGTACACTACTAATGCCCAAGTAGCGACCACCAACGACACAGGGAGAATATATATATATATATATATATATATATATATATATATATATATATATATATATATATATATATATATCATACGTGGAAGCCTCCTGCCCGCCTCCGAATCAGCTACTCGCGCATTACCAGTTAACCTGTTTCTAGTCTGCTCGTGTGAGCACCCAGAGTAATAAGAGGAGACATAAAACTCTGGGTCAGACATAAAGCCTGGTATGAGCGATAAGCATCTAAAGTGAATAATAATAGGTAGACTAAAACATACCTGAACCTGCAACCAAAGAGTTAGCACTACATACTGTACAACATTCTAAGGTACCATATCAAGCAGTGTAAAGATACGGAGGTGGGGGAGGTGTGCATGTCATAATGATGGCAAACAATCAAACATAGCATCCATCCTCACATCTCTCACTCAGTGCGTAAAGCATACGATATTCACCACTTCGATCACCCAACATACCTTGCTACGATCACTCTGCCCCATGAAGTCATAAATGGCTTCACTGCACTGATAACATAGCCACTGATTCCTCGCTATGTCCACTTGCCCCATGGAGTTATTCACTCCATCTGCGCTGGCTCATAGCCTTACCAATCCTTACTATGTCCACTTGCCCCATGGGGTTGTTCACCCCATCTGCGCTGGCTCATAGTCTTACTACGCATCACCTTGGCCCTTAGGTCATAATGACCCTACTGCACTGATAACGTAGTCTTGCTACCATCACCTTGCCCCTCAGGTCATAATGACCCTACTGCACTGATAAGTAGCCATCATTCATTTTTAGTGGTGAATCGAAGTTATGAACATCGACAACTCCTTAGCACACGTCCCGCAGCAAAGTCCAACCATGAAGTGAACTCATTGGTTCCCAACTGGATCCTGAGCTCTAACTTCCCATATTGGACTACCTTTGCATCTCGGGTTATTGGTCAATACTGGGTTGGGTCGGGTTCCTCCTCAAGCCATCGGTTCGGGTCGGGTATCCTCCATCTGTTCGGGTCGGGTCTTCTTCTGGTGCGGTTCGGGTTGGGTGTCCTCCATCAGTTCGGGTCGGGCGTTTCTCCTCGGTTCGGGTCGGGTGCCACTCCCCCTCCAGTTCATGCTTCCGCTCTGATCCGCCTCCTCATCCTTTACGTGCTTCGATCCGATCCATCCTCCTCTATCCGCTCCGATCCCTACTCCCTAATACGATCTGACCCTAGTTCAGCTAGCGTGGCCTTCCTTTTTGCCACTTTTCCCAAGTGTTGGGTTACGATCCGATCGAATTCCTTGCTCAGTTCAACATATCCGATCTGAGCCCCATATCCGATCCGATCCCAAACCTGCACTGTATTCTGAAACTGTTCCAGCAAGGGTTTACGCCATTCGACGGCGTTTTCGATCATTCTAACTACTGAAATCAATCACAAAACATTTCATACAGTCATAGCAACATGCATAATCAACCACAAACATCAAAACATCAATATGATAGGTTAAAATGGATCAAATATACACAAAATCCCACATTTCCCCTTAAGCATGTTTAGGCGAAACTAATGATAGGATTAGCAAAACTTAACCAAATTAACCCAAATTCATATCAGAGGTCTAAAACATCATTTAAGAATTTATGAACATTTTCCCCTAATTTTATCATGCTTAAATTCGCTAATTAGCACTAATTACCCTTAACTAGCCATAATTGGTGTAAAACTATGCAAATCACTCACCTTAGCCATAAATAAACTAAGATCTGAAATAAATCTCTGATTTGATATGAATCCCAATGCTAATCAGCAGCTCCAATGTTGCTTTGGTGTAGATCTTCCTTGATTAGAGGTTGCTAAGCTAAATCTTTGACCAAAAGGCGATTTGGAGGTGATTTAGAGGTTGGAGGCCATTTTTAGGGTTCCCTGGTGATAAGCGGAGGCTAGAAAACTGAAATGGAATGATTCTCTATCTCATTTCAGCCTTCCCATAATCCTAATCCCGAAATGGGTTATGGGCCTACTCACTAATCACCCGATTTGGCCCGGTTAAGCAGTTTTTCACCTTCCAAACCTTATTTCAGCCATATCTCCCAAACGGTAAGTCCGTTTGACTATTATGACCACTCTACGGAAAGGTAAACCATCAAACGAATCCAATGGAAGTGGTTTCAGGTCAAAATTCCTTTCCAATCAAAAGTTATGGCCAAAACAGTACCAACTAAGGGCAAAATGGTCATTTAAAAATCGACAAAAATCATGAACATGGGAAATGACTCTAATGGATGTTTCCCAAAGTAACATGACCATATGACCTCACATGTGAAAGAAATAAATATTCTACAATCCTATGATGTGTAGAATACGGGTCATTACAGATCCCTCTGCGAAAACAGATACTTGAGGTATTTATGATATGTGTACAACTCGAACCTCTCTCCAAGTAGATTATGTCGACAATTTTTCAGCACAAATACTATAGCATCCAACTCCAAATCATGGGTAGGGAGTTCTTCTCATGAACTCTCAACTGTCTACCACCATAACATACTACCCTTCCCTCTTGCATTAAGACGGCAACAAGTCCTGTACCATATGAATCAGTGTACACTATGAAAATCTTGCTCCCAACAGGCAATGTAAAAAATGAGGATGTTGTTAGTGCTCTTTTTAATCGCTGGAAAGCATCCTCACAATCAATACTCCAAGTAAAGGTTAGATTCTTCTTCATCAGTCTACTGAGCGGGGCTGATATCCTTGCGAAGTCCTTGATAAACTTCCTGTAGTAGCCTGCTAAACCAAGAAAACTTCTCACCTCCGTTGCATTCTTTGGAACTTTCCAATCTTGAACCACAACCACTTTTGCGGGATCCACTGCTATCCCTTCCTTGGAGACCACATACCCTAAAAATCTCACCTCCTTTTCCAAAAGTGGCACTTGGAGAATTTCGCCTTAAGCTGATGCGCTTGGAGAGTCCACAAAACCTCCCCTAAATGTTGGGCATGCTCTTCTTCATTCTTTGAGAAGATCAAAATGTTATCCATAAAGACCACAACAAACTTATTCAAAAACTCCTAGAACACCCTACTCATTTGATCCACAAAATACGCGGGTGTATTCATCAAACCAAAAGGCATTACTAACCACTCAAAGAAACCATCTAGAGTTCTGAAAGCGGTCTTGTCTATACTGTCCTCGGCCACCCTCAACTGATGAAACCCTGTGGCCAAGTCCAATTGAGAGAAAGAAGATGCATCAACATGCTGGTTAAACAGATCATCTATCCTCTGAAGTGGGTGTTATTTTTCTTAGTGAGCTTATTCAACTCTTTGTAATCAACACATAAGCGAAGCGAGCCATCCGCCTTAGTTGCAAAGACAACTGGAGCACCCCATTCTGATATGCTTCACCTAATAAACCCCTTCTCAAGTAGCTCCCCTACTTGCTTGCTAAGTTCCTTATTTTCCCTAGGAGCCACGTGGTGCACAGGTAATGTGACTGGCTTCGCATTATCCATTAAGTATATCTAGAAATCAATCTCATCCTTCGGAGGTAAGCCCCTAACCTCCTCAAAAACATCCGGATACTCATAGACAACTGATGTAACACCCCATAATTTTAATAACACTAAAGAGGACAAATTGAAGAATAATTATTTTAATATTCAGAATTAAGTGAAATGGACTGCGCCATTGCGTCAGTCTCGAAATTCTGGTCAAGATAGATATTTGGTTTTCATAAAACGGACATCGTATGAAGAAGTTATGAAGGTTTGAAGTTTGTTTACGCGTAAGAGAATTATATATATAATTAAATTTAGAAAATCAGAAAAATAGTTCAAAAATCAAAATTCCGTGAGCGGCAAACTTCCCTCCCCAGGGGTGTCGCCCCTAGGTCGACCCCTCAAGGGGGTGTCAACCCATGGGTCGAACCCCCTGCGCAGATCTGGGAAGATTAGGGTTTAGGGTTCGGCTATAAACATGGCTCCATTTCTCTTGTTTTCTGCACTGAAAACTAATGGAGGTCTAGATGCTGTCGGTGCCCAGACTGAATCAAACCTTTTTCCTTCATCTGCAATCAAGTGAATCAATTTATTCAGGTATAGTTCTGTGATTCAACCTCTCCTATTCTTCTTTTATCTTTCTAGACCCAATCGTTGTGAGTTTAAGTTACTTTTAGATTTAAATAATTAAAAAGTAAAACATGATATGCCTATAATTTGGATCTACACCTGTAACTGCTTGGATCATATCAGATCTGTAATAATTTGTGAACCTATGATATTCTGACAAAACTATGACTTGGATCTTAATCTTTATCATGACAGATCTACCTTGATTATAGATCTAAATTTACTATTTAGATCACCTTGTACCTATCATGTTGTTGGTTACATTGGTTCTATTACTAGTTGGACATCTAAATTATTATTTAGATCTCATCATGCCTATTATGACATCCCTACTATGTTATAAACAGTTCTGTTATCTTATGTTCGCCAGATCTATCCTTATATGCCCATCTCATCAATATGCCACTATGTGTTTATATCAATTTTGTTAGTATTATCATTTTTGTCATCTTCCCTTCATCTTTCCCTTTTTATTTGATATAGCCAGACTACTTTCGAGCCTAGGCATGCGGCTGAAATATGCGAACGTGTTAAACAGGGAACAAGGGGAAAACATTGAAATTGAGCATAACCTGTAAATGGGGAATTTGGCATAACTTGAATAATGTTTATGTGTATGAATTTAGGGCATATAATTCATTATGAACATAATTGGTGAAAAAGGGGCATGAAACCTATAACGACATAGGTAAAATTGGTTAATAATGGAACACCTAGGATTACATTAACTAGAAACTGTAACTACTCCTAGACACGAGCTTAGATTACACTTGTGGTGGAAGTCTGTCCGGAACTGCCTGGCATATCCAGCGACCACAATTTGTGAATCTAATATGAAGGGTCTAGGTGCATAAATACGAGATGTGCTATGACACGAGGTTAAACCCAACTTGTGGAAGAAGTCTGTCCGGAGCCGCCCGGCATAACCAGCATCCGCAAGTTGTAGGTTTAACCATAAATGGACATGGTAATGAATTGGAATACTTAACCTAGTTGAATCCATAGGGATTGTATGAACATGAACTTGAATAAGGGTTAAGTAAACTTAGTGGGTGGGTTAAGTAAGTCCGAGGGGGTGGGCAATATTTATATATAGGCCCACAAACTTAACCCGATGGGGTTATGTAATTAAAGACACCAATAGGTATATATAACCTGAGAAAATCCTAGTGGGGATACAAGACAAGGGGGAAAGCTTGTATCTTCTTGTGTGTGGGACCTGTTTCAGTCAGTAACCATATAACGGTATCCAACGAGTACTCCGCCCTAGGTCGGAGTCTGGACACGTTTACTCGGATGACAGTAAGAGATCCAAACGCGGAGGACAGTGTGGGCGGCGCAAACCGGCCGGGACATGTGCGTGCATGTCCGGGCTAATGGGGATAAGACGACCGTGACACCAGTAAATACGGTTGTGCACATCAACGAATGGTTTCCACTTTAGGAAGTGATACCTCCTACTATGGGGTCGGCACGGGGTATCTACGGAGTAGGGAGCCGATCGATCAGGGTAGTAGTTAGGGTACATCTAGACTCTGGTAAAAATTTTAGGAGCCTGTTAGGTTGGGCTGCCTGTGGATTGTATGGGGTTAAAAACCTCTCACCAGAAGTATGCCTAAGTCTACCATCTTATAGTTGTTGGGATCATCTCATTCTGGTTATATTAGTATCGGTGCATAGTAATCTTTAGAAGTGCAATACACTCTATCATGTTTACCATGTATTACCTACCTTTTTATGATGTTATCTCTCTTATCCAATTTATATGCCTGTCATGCTACTTTTACTTATTTACTTGCTAAAAGTAACTTGACTCACCAGACTTTATGTCTGACCCTTTTTGTTTCCTCTTCTTTCTTCTGTTCCCTTCCCCTCCCCCCCCCCCCTCCAAGGTTCTCAAGGTGGGAATACTCAAGCTTGACTAGGATTCTTCTGTCATTTTGCTGGAGCTGCTTAAATGTATTGCTCAAGCTCCTATCTTTGCTATTACGACTATGTTTTATTTGGGGATTATGCTTCTTTTATTTTGTACTCTGATGTTTAAGTGCAAGACAGAAGTTTTTATGATGTACCGGTTTTTATGTAATTCAAAAATATGACGTTTTGAACTGCGATGCTTTATGATTAACAAAGTTTGTTTTTATTCCACTGCTATTTTTATACCTGTCTTGTAATTTTTATGTTTCTGTTTACCTATAAGGCTTCACAAAACTTAATGCATTCTCTTAATGAGTAACATTAACAGACGTGGGGTGTCACACTTGGTATCAGAGCTGAAGGTTACCAGATTAGATAAAAGATTTTGAAAATTATTTTCAAAAAGGTTTTGAAAGAAAGCATTTTCTAAAGAAAATTCTGTTTTGAAAAACATATTCCCCAAAGCCATATGTATTATCTTTCGGTCCTTTATCCGAATCTCTTTCCTTTTCTTTTCAGCATGCCTAGGGAACCTAATATTCCAAAGGGCGTTATGATACCAAGCTGGTTCTGTAGGTATCTAGAGGCCACGGCGCCTGCCGGTGGTCAAGCTGGCGTTCCTCCCCTAGCTACACCAGTCGTTCCTCCTAATCCTCCTCCTCCAAGAGCAGATAATTTCACTAAGATCTGCAAAGATTTCCATGTCATGGGAGGGAAGACATTCCGTGGAGCCAAAACATTCATAGAGGCAAGGAATTGGCTCAAGGAGACCGAGGACTTGTTTGGAATTTTCAAAGTAGAAGATCGAAGGAAGATTTAGTTAGTTGTCTGGCTACTGAGAGATGAAGATTCATTCTGGTGGGAAGCTACCCAAGCTGGACGTCTGGTGGAGACATGGGATGATTTTTGAATGAGGTTTGAAATGAAGTTTCTTTCTCAAGCTGAGAAAAGAATGCAAATGGAGAGGTTCTTGGTGCTCAAACAAGGAAACATGATTGTTAAAGAATATGTGAACAAATTCAACCAGCTAACAAGGTTTGGATTGGAACTGGTAGATACTTCGCATAAGAAAGTTTTGTGGTTTGCTAAAGGGAAGAATGAACCCCTTCATAGGTTAGCTATGTCCCATATTCCAATGGGGCTACTTTTGAAAGGCTCGTTGATATGGCCTTGATGCTTGAGGAAGACAATGGAGAAAAGAAGGAAGTTAAGCTGAGGAAACGACGCAAAACAAGAAGGTATGGCCCAATAAAGGACAACGACAACGACAACAACAACAACAGAAGAAGAGCGGAAAGAATGACAAGGCTAAGGATAAGAGGAAGTGTCATAGTTGTGGTCGAGAGGGTCACTAGGTCAAGGACTGAAAAAGAAAGAAGAATACTTGCTTTAACTGTGGAGAGGTCAAACACTTTGCTAGGGAGTGCTCGAAGAAACATGGACAAGGTCAAAGGGCAGGAGCTTCTGGAGGGCAGGTGCATGCTCTCGCGACCAGTGCTCCAGATAGAGGTAGGAAAATTTCCGTGGAAGGTTTGATTTGTCTTTCCAATCATCCTATTAGAACTATTTTTGATTCTAACGCTTCACATTCATTTATATCTAGTTTTGTGGTTGAATCTCTGCACTTAAATACTAGTATGGTAGTGGATCCTTTTATTGTCTCAAACCCCATTGGTGGTTCGGCTCATTTATCCATGATTTGTTGGGGTTTGAGAATATCTGTCTTAAGCGTCGAGTTTGAGTGCGACGCATATGTGCTCGGTTTTATGGGCTACGGTTTGATTTTAGGTATGGATTGGCTTACCATGTATGGTTCCATTCTAGATTGTGAGAGGAGGTTCGTTAGGCTTCTGACTTGTCATGGGAGGACCCTCGAGGTTTCTTGTGACCCACAAGGGTCAGTCATGCTTAGTTTCCTGGAGTCTCTTGATGCATCTATCGAAGATCTACAATCTGTTTCAGTAGTCCGAGATTATCCCGATGTTTTTTATAAGGTACAAGGCTTACCTCCAAGGCATGAAATCGATTTTCGTATATATTTGGTGGACAATGCAAAGCCAGTTGTATTACCTGTGCACCATATGGCTCCAAGGGAAAGGAGGAATCTTAGCAAACAAGTAGGGGAGCTACTTGAGAAAGGATTTATTAGGTGAAGCATATATGAATGGGGTACTCCAGTTGTATTCACGACTAAGGCAGATGGTTTGCTTACTATAGGGAGTTGAATAAACTACTAAAAAGAACAGGCACCCACTCCCAAGGATAGATGACTTGTTTGACCAGCTTGTTGGTGCATCAGTATTCTCTCAGTTAGACTTGGCCATGGGGTTTCATCAGATGAGAGTGGCCGAGGACAGTATAGATAAGACCGCTTTTAGGACTCCAGATGGTCTCTTTGAATGGCTCGTTATGCCTTTTGGGTTGACGAATGCACCTGCCTATTTTGTTGATCTAATGAGTAGTGCGTTTCGGGAGTTTCTAAATAAATTTGTCGTGGTCTTTGTTGAAGAGATCTTGTTCTTCTCAAAGAGCGAAGGAGAGCATGCCCAGCATTTGAGAGAGGTTTTGGAAACTCTCCGTGCACATCAGCTTAAGGCAAAGTTCTCTAAGTTCCATTTTTAGAAAAAAGAGGTGAGATTCCTAGGGCATATGGTTTCTAAAGAAGAGATAGTAATAGATCCCACAAAGGTGGTTGCAGTTCAGGATTTGCAGATTCCAAAGAATGCAACGGAGGTGAGAAGCTTTCAGGGTTGGCAGGTTATTATCGAAAGTTCATTAAGGACTTCGCAAATATATCAGCCCCACTCACCAAGCTGACGAAGAAGAACATAACATTTTCATGGGATATAGATTGTGATGTTGCTTTCCAATGATTGAAGAGGGCTCTAAACAACAGCTCCAGTCTTGACCTTGCCCGATGGGAACAAAGTATTTACAGTATACACCAATGCATGTGGTACAGGGCTTGGTGCGGTTCTGATGCAAGAGGAGAGGGTAGTATGTTATGGAGGTAGATAGCTAAGGGCTCATGAGAAGAACTACCTTATCCACGACTTAGATCTACCTACCATTGTAATCGCGTTTAAGATGTGGCATCATTATTTTCTAGGAGAGAAGTTCAAGTTGTACGCCAATCATAAATCTCTCAAACACTTGTTCTCGCAGAAGGATCTTAATTTAAGGCAACAAAGGTGGATGGAGTTCCTAGCATAATATGACTTTGAGATTGATTATACCCCTAGCAAGGGTAATGTGGTAGCAGACGCGTTGAGTAGGCAGAGGATGGCCTTAAGTCCGTTGTTTGTGGAAAGGAAAAGCTTGGAGTTCATATCGACTTTTGACTTTAGACCATCCACCGAGTTTTTGCCTAGTTTGTTTGCATCGCTAGAGATACGACCTACTCTTATGGATCAGATGGGAGCTTCACAGCGAGATGATTCACATATTTCAGACATCTTGGATAGGCTCAGTAAAGGGGAGACTTCTAGTAACCTCAATAGACATTTCATAGATGATAAAGGGTGGTTGCAACGAGATAGAAGGCTTTGTGTTCCTCAAACTGGAAGTTTGCTAAAAACAGTCCTAGAAGAAGCCCATCATTATAAGATAACTATTCATCTAGGTGGCGATAAGATGTATAGAGATATGAAGAGGAATTTCTTTTGGGTTAGGATGAAGAAAGATGTGGCAGAGTTTGTTTCTCAATGTTTGGTTTGTCCGCAAGTCAAAGCTGAGCAAAAGAAGCCCGGTGGTTTACTTCATCCTTTGGAGGTTCCACAGTGGAAGTGGGCGAGCGTCTCTATGGATTTCATAGAGATGGTTTGCCTAGATCAAAGAAACGCAATACCAGCATTTGGGTTGTAGTGGATAGACTTACTAAGAGCGCTCATTTCATTCCAGTTAAGAGCAAGAGGATGACAGCATGGTTGGCATCAGTTTATGTTTATGAGATAGTCCGTCTTCATGGAGTACCTTCCAGCATCGTAAGTGATCGTGACCTCATTTTCACTAGTGAATTTTGGAGGAGCTTGCAAGAAGCTTTAGGTACACAGTTGTATTTGAGCACCGCATATCATCCTCAGACAGATGGGCATACGGAGAGAGTGAACAGAGTTCTAGAGGATCTTTTGAGGTTGTGCATCCTAGACTTCGGAGGGACTTAGGAAGAGCATCTTCCTTTAGTAGAGTTTGCCTACAACAACAGTTATCAAGCGAGCATTGGCATGGCACCCTTCGAAGCATTATATGGACGACCCTGTAGGTCACGGACTTGTCGGTGGGAATCTACAGAAAGGCTATTACTTGGACCAGATATGGTTAGAGAAACGTCCAAGAAGATTGATCTTATTAGACGACGAATGAAGACCTCTCAAGATAGGCAGAAATCCTACGCCAACAAGAGAAAGACTGGCATTGAATTTGAAGTAGGAGATATGGTTTCCGTTAAAGTGTCACCTTTGAGGAATGTGGTTCGCTTCGGATCTCTAGGGAAATTGGCATCAAGATTTGTAGGGCCATTTCCCATAACAGAAAGGATTGGCCAAATGGCCTATAGAGTAAAGCTACCAGAGAGACTATCCGGAGTTCATGATGTTTTCCATGTTTCTCATTTGCGGAAGTGCTTGCATGATACAGCATAAGTAGTTGAGCCGAGTATATTGGAGGAAGTAGAGGTGGAACAGGAGGCGAATAGTCAAACGAGTTCCTTCCCGTATTCTTAGATCAGAAGTTAAGAAGCTATGCAATAGAGAAGTCAAGTTGATGAAAGTTCAGTGGGGAGATAATCCAAAGGATGCAACTTGGGAGACCGAAGACAAGATTTGTGCTTCGTACCCTTTTCTTTTCGAGGGTATGTTCTTAAATCCTTTTCCAAAGTTTTTATCTATGCTTGTTTTTATCATTTGAGTATGTCCTATCGATCGAATCTTCGACCTTTAAGTAGGAATCCCATGGATGCAAACATGTTTTTGAGACATGTTATGTTTGATGGATGCAAGTGGATGCAAGTGTTTGCTAGTGGTTGCCTGTGGATGCATATACACACACATTTGGCACTAGATCGACTCAATCACTCTCATATTGCATATGGATGTGTGTGCATTTTTCTTTTTTTCCTTATGGATGAGATTGAATGTATCATCATATGGATGTTTCATTTTTACGGATGATTGTGCATCCATATAGAACTTACATGTTATAATAGGATTATTGCATACATGTTGGATTCATGGCACAAACGTACATTGCATTAAAGGGGGTCGACTGAATCAGTAGACCGCCTGATCTTCACATTAGTATTGGGACATACACACACCCCTTTGCATATGTTCATATAAGCATTAAAAGTATTTAAGGACAATGGATGCCTGTAATTGGTGGATGAGTATATGGGTGATGGATGGTAGGATATACATTCTTCTTAACTTGGAGATTTCGGGGATGAAATCCTCTGAGCAGGGGAGAATGTAACACCCCGTTATTTTAACAACACAGAAGAGGACAAATTAAAGAATAATTAATTTAATATTCATAATCAAGGGAAACAGACTATGACATTGCGTCCGTCTCCAAACTCTAGTTAAGATAGACATTTGGTTTGTTTAAAACAGACATCGTATGAAGAAGTTATGAAGGTTTGAAGTTTGTATACGCATAAGAGAATTATATATATAATTAAATTCATAAAATAAGAAAAATAGTTCAAAAATCAAAATCCCATGAGCAGCAAACTTCCCGCCCCAGGGGTGTCGACCCCTAGGTCGACCCCTAAAGGTGGGTGTCGACCCATGGGTCGACCCCATAAGGGGGGTCGACCCCCCTGCACAGATCTGGGAAATTTATGCTTTGAGGTTCGACTATAAATATGGCTCAATTTCTTTTGTTTTCTGCACTGAAAATTAATGGAGGTCTAGATGCTGTCGGTGCCCACACTGAACCAAACCTTTTTCCTTCTTCTGTAATCAAGTTATTCAAGTGTAGATCTGTGATTCAACCTCTGCCATTCTTCTTCTATCTTTCTAGATCCAAATGCTGTGAGTTTAAGTTACTTTTAGATTTAAATAATTAAAAAGTAAAACATGATATGCCTGTAATTTGGATCTATGCCTATAACTTCTTGGATCATATCAGATCTGTAATAATTTGTGAACCTATGATATTCTGACATAAATATGACTTGGATCTTAACCTTTATCATGTCAGATCTGCCTTGATTATAGATCTAAATTTACTATTTAGATCACCTTGTACCTATCATGTTGGTGATTAAATTGGATCTATTACTAGTTGGACATCTAAATTATTATTTAGATCTTATCATGCCTATTATGACATTCATACTATGTTATAAACAGTTCTATTATCTTATGTTCACCAGATCTGTCCTTATATGCCCATCTCATCAGTATGCCACTATGTGTTTATATCAATTTTGTTAGTATAATCATTTTGTCATCTTCCTCCATCTTTCCCTTTTTATTTGATATAGCCAGGTTACTTTCGAGCCTAGGCATGCCGCTGAAATATGCGAAAGCGTTAAACGGGGAATAAGGGGAAAACGTTGAAATTGAGCATAACCTGTAAATGAGGAATTTGGCATAACTTGAATGATGTTTACGTGTATGAATTTAGGACATATAATTCATTATGAACATAATTGGGGGAAAAGGGGCATGAAACCTATAATGACATAGGTAAAATTGGTTAATAATGAAATACCTAGGATTACAGTAGCTAGAAACTGTAACTGCGCCTAGACACGAGGTTTGATTACACTTGTGGGGGAAGTCTGTCCGGAACCACCAGACATATCCAGCGACCACAAGTGGTGTATCTAATGCAAGGGGTCTAGGTGCACAAATACGAGACGTGCTATGACATGAGGTTAAACCCAACTTGTGGAAGAAGTATGCCCGGAGCCGCCCGACATGACCAGCATCCGCAAGTTGTAGGTTTAATGTGGGAGGTCTGGCACATTATAACCACAAATGGACATGGTAATGAATTGAAATACTTAACCTAATTGAATCCACAAGGATTGTATGAACATGAATTTTAATAGGGGTTAAGTAAACTTGTTTGAATAGTGGGTGGGTTAAGTAAAGCTGAGGGGGTGGGCAATATTTATATATAGGCCCACAAACTTAACCCGAGGGGGTTATGTAATTAAAGACACCAATAGGTACACATAACCTGAGGAAATCCTAGTGGAGATACAAGACAAGGGGGAGAGCTTGTATCATCTTGTGTGTGTAACACCCCACCTCCGCTAGGGTCACTCACAAAGGGAATGCACTAGTTTTGGAGGAGCGTTATCGAGGTAAACAAACACAGAAATATTACAAGACAGAACATAGATAAAACAGCGGAAGAATCAAAAGATAAATTTCATTACTTTCAAAAAGAGTCAAAACCTTTTACATCAAATAGCCAAGGTCATTATTTTCCATTACAACAAATTTTGTCTTGCATAAATAAAGAAGCATAATCTTAAAACAACAAAAGTAGCTTAATTCCCCAAAGGTAGCAGAAATGCAGCCATAGCATAGCTCAAGATCAAACAATACATGAGCTGAACCAAAAGCAAGAGAAATCCAAGCTAAGTGCTAGAGTTTCCTCCCTGAGAACCTGGGGGGGAAACGAAAGGAAAAGAGGCGAAAGAAAATGGGTTAGTCATAAAGACTGGTAAGTCATAGTGACTTTCAACATAAAAACAGGTAAAGGTAACATGACATGTACAAACTGAAAGTAAACATAAGGATGATGACAAGATGGGCAAGATAGACTAAGATAACATGATAAATCAAGTATAGCATCACATATTCAAGGTTCTCTGCATCAACTGTACTAGAATCCCAATCCCATGTCTTATATTAATCATGAAATGATCCCTTGGCCCAATATCATGAAACGACCATTACTAGGTCCAATGGAATGATCCACTAATCGATCGGCTCCCTACAAGTTCTAGCTCGTTGTGTGTCTGAGTCATACGGGCCTACCACGAATGTAGTCACCTGTGCTAGGTCCACCATAGGGTGTATCAAGCCCTAGGGTGCCGACCACCGACACGAATTAAGCATGCACAGATAAACTGTAACAACCCGGAATTTTGGGGCTAATTTAAAATTTTTATTTTAAAATTTTTAATGAATTTTGAATATTTAAAATGATTTAATTTAAATAATAGGGACTAAAAATTTATGTTTTATGTCATGAATTTTTAGAATCTGAACTTTGATTCTCAATGGCTACGCATGATAATGACAATGTTTGATAATCTATGTATAATAGAATTTGAAATTTATATTGAATCAACAATATGAAATGGATTAACTAATTTTGAGATTTATTTTACATTGATAATTCTAATTTATGGAAATAATATATCCATTTGATTGTGCAATGAGATTTCAACTTGTTGTAAACGCAATTATATGCATTTACTGTAAAGACAGTCATGATTTGGTTATTTGTTTGGAAAGAAAAAGAAGAATTGAACCAAATATTATGTAAGATTTTACGTGGTCCATTGGAACTTATTAAGTTAGTATAATTAACTTGTATTGAATCCATTTATTTATTTGTTTACAACAATAAACATATAATATTTAACTAGAAGTTGTAACTAGTCATAAATTGCAAAACTTAATTTTAATGTATTGAAATAAAGAGGAAATAATTTGCAATAAAGATAATTGAAGAAATAAATTGTATTACTGAATTTAAAATAGTTACTAAAAATAAATATGATTTTATTAATGAAATTTATTGACTTCTGTTGAATGTTTGATTTCAAATAACATATATATTCTAGATAAATAAACTATAGCAACAACCAACAATGAAATTGAGAAATATATACGTATATACTAATGATTTGAAATTCACATTTAATTTCAATGAGTTAACAAATTTTATTACGTAAAGTAGTGGTTAAGCTATTGGACAGTAACTGACATTTTGTTATTAACAAATTTTGTAAATTTTTACAAATATATTTTAATTAAATGAGAAGCAGAATAATCAATGCATAAGATATATATATATATATATATGAATTAATGTGTATTTTACATTGTGTTGTAATATATATATTTGGAAATTTTGTTTGTATAAATTGTAAGACAAATGATAACATTAATTATGAATACATTGAATGTTAACTAATTTTAAAATAAGGATTGCAATAGATTAATTGACTAGTGTAGAAAATCAGTTGCTATTTAATTCATTGGTGATAAATTGGAAATAAGTTGCAATTAATACACAAAATTTATTGTCATATTGCCATGCACGTATGTAACATATTTTGTATATAGGTGTGAGACCAAACAAATGGATAGAGAGGCAACAGGTAAATAGAAATTTATGCATGCATGTATGTTCGTGTTAAAAGAAATTTTTGTCATAATATATTATTATTATTATTATTTTCTTCCCTTAGCGCTACTGAGCGTTTCATGATATATACATACACACACACACACAGATATATATATATATATATATATATATATATATATATATATATGTATGTATGTATGTATGTAAAATGAAAGATGGCAATGTTCAAAACCTGCGTATTAAAGATGGCAATGATATTAATGTTTCCTGTGCATAAACAAATAAATAAATAAACAAATAATAGCTCAATTTAAATTGTGGAAAGTTGAATTCTAGATCTAAAAAATATGCACTTTATTTCTATAATTTATATAAGTCGTAATTTGGATTAGAATTAATCTATTTATGTTAATTAGTGATGAATACTAAAAAAAAGATGGAATGTTTTCTTCATTAATTAAACCATTGAAATTTCTTGCTTATAAATTTCCATTAATTCTACCATAACTCTCCTTTGAAATTATAATTTTATGAACATTTATTTCATTTAAATCTGCTAATGTTTGAATTAAAATTCGATTGATAGTATATGAGGAGCATTAATAACGGTTAAAATTTGATTATATCATTCCTAATATAACTTAACTTCATAAAAGATGACACATCAGCTCATTATTTTGGGGATTGAGATAAATTATCAACGTTAAAAAGATAGCCATGACTTGATTTTTTTACGGTGATTTGTCTCTTTATATTGTCATTCCACGCAACTCTATTTTTTCTCTTCTTCCTCAAATTTTTTTTTCTCCCAAATCTCCGAACTAAATTCACTAAAATCTCCTCAAACAAATTGAATTACAAAGCGAAATTGATAGTACTCTTCGAGCTCGGCAACACCTACGGCCATGATCGGAAACCATCGCCTATGATGGTCGAAATTGCGGCTCAAACACGGTCGGTTGGGTGCGGATTTTGAGAAGGAGGAGGCGTGCGAGATGGACGACGATTCTAGATGCGGATGATGGGTTTGAACGGTTATAGACAAATATAGAAGAAGGATTAGTTTCAAGGTGAGATTTCTCGTTTAATTTAAAATAATTTTTTTTATATATATATGTATGTGAACTGATTTTGATTGATCTTGTTTGTGATTGTGATATTATATGCGCCGTGAAAAATCAGTTGGTTGAATTGATGGTGTTAATGATGATTTGTCGACTTATACTTTTGTTAGAATCAAATTATCAAATTTTGTCAGGATATGTTGTAAAAAGAAATAACATTCTTGTCAGAAAATGTTGTGTTGAATAAAAATAATATTTTTATTTGAAAATGGTTATTTAGATCATAAACATCATTTTATTAGAAGATGTTTATTTAGATTATAAACATCGTTTTGCTAGAAAAATGTTTAGTTAAATTAAAACATGTCATTTTATTTAGGGATGTTATATTATAATAATCATAACACTTTTATGTTACGTTAGAATTGTCGTATGATCATACCGCTTTTATGTTTAATTAGAATGGATAAATAATAAATGTCACACATGTTTAATTAGAATTGACGAATATATTTGTCATTTGTGTTAAATTAGATTTGAGTGAAACTGTAGTCATCATTTTGGCTAAGGTAGATTTGCATGATAACATAGGTGTCATTCTGTTTTAATTAGACTTGTATGAAATCAAAATTATCATTTTGATTAGAACATGCTATGTTAAAAATATCATGTTAGAATAAGGTCATGGTAAAAATGGCATTTATGCTAAGATCTTGTTATGTAAATAAACATGTCATTTATAATTGTCATGTTTTAACAGATTAGAACACATAGAAAAGTGTTACCATATAAAATATTCTTTTATATGATGTTAGGATACCTAGAAAAATAAGTTCACTTTTTATTTGTGTTCACAGCGCAAATTATAACATGAAATAAAAAGATTCCCTTTTTATTTGTGTTAACAATGCAAATATAATATAATAATAAAAGTTACATTTCTGGTTGCAATTTTAGATGCAAATAAAACTAGTAAATGAAATAGTACATTTTTATTTGCGTTCCTCAACGCAAATAAAACATATAGTAAAAGATACATTTTAATTGCATTTCTTAATGCAAATAAGACATGAGATTAAGAAGGTATATTTTTATTTACATGTTAAGAGTAAGTAAAAGAGTAGGAAAAGAATCATATTTCATTATGAAATATGATTTACATTAAAAACTCAATTTTAATGTCACATTAGAAAAGAGTAGACACTAGAAAACTATATTATTATTCAATGTAACCAAAGAGTAGAAAGTTTCACTTTTGATTGTAAATAAAAGAAAGTTTCATTTTTATCTGTTAAGTTAAAATAGGAATTTGTATATAAATAAATCATTCTCTTATTTGTTCATTGAAAGGGATTAAAACAGGTATAAACATTTTTGTCATACATAGAATGGAATTGGCATTTTGTCATACATATGTTATTAGAATGAAATTTCCTTTTATCTAGAACTGACATAATAAGATTTGTTTTTTCGAAGTGTTAGAATTGATTTAACATAAAAAAATATCTTTTTTATGTTAATATGGAAAGTTAGGAATGTTTACATGTAGAATACTCTTTTATATGATAAATGTTAACATAGAAAATATTATTTATATAATATTAGAATGCATTGAATATGTTAACATAGAAAAAGATTATTTATAGAATGTATAGAAAATGTTAACATAGAAAATATTATTTATATTAGCATGCCTAGAATATGTTAACGTAGAAATTATTCTTTTTAGATGTAAATTAAACATAGAAAAAGAATTATACTTTTTAATGTAATATTAGAAACGTGGAACAAAAATAAACATTTTGTCAAAAGAATAAAATTGGGATAAAATTCACATTTTTGTCTAAATAAATGAGTTGAAACGTTCATCTATTTGTCATGAATATATATAGAAAACATGATTAGAAAAGAGTAAACAATAGAAATTATTTTTATGGTAATGTGGACAATTAGAAAAGCGAAAAACAATAAAAATTACATTTTTTATTTATTTGTAATATAAAACAGTAGGAAAAAGAAAGACAATAGGAATTACATTTTCATATGTAATAAAGAATGAGACTTACATTGTAAATTAAAAATTTACATTTTATATGTAAATGAAAGGTAGGAATTTGCATTGTAAGTAAATGTACATTTTTATATGTAATTAAAGGGTAAGTTATAATATTTGAAATCAAGTTATTTTGGAAATATAGAATATTCCAAAAACAAGATATTTTGAAATGAGAAACATTTTAAAATAATATTTTTAGTAGAACAATTATATGATTAATTAAAATTGTACTTAGACACGAGGTTAGGTCACATTTGTGGTGGAAGTCTGCAATGTTAGGCCTAATGTGAGAGGTCCAAGTGAGCAAATACAAATTGGACCAAGACACGACGTTAAGCCCAACTTGTGGGAGAAGTCTGCCCGGAACCGACCAGCCTATCCAGCATCCACAAGTTGTAGGCCTAATGTGAGAGGTCTGGCCCATATTAAAATATAAATGGATAACTTAGAAATTGACGTTATTTTCACACCGTTATGTGTTAATATTGAAATGAATATTTTCACCTCCAAGTTTGTTATAAAAGAAAGTTACATTTTTAATAAAATAAGATAAGGATTATAAAAGTTTTACATTTTTCTTAATGTAAATATTAAAAAAAAAGGTACATTTTTCTTAATGTAAATAAAAGGAAAATAAGGAGTTACATTTTTATATGTAATTGGAGTAATATAGAAACTTACATTTTTCAATGTAAATAAGGATGAAATAGAAATTATATTTTTTTATATGCAAATAAAAAGAATTTACATTTTTCAATTTAATCAAAGGAAATAAAAGAATGATTAGGAATTTACATTTTCGAATGTAAATAGAATATGAAATAAAGGTTACATTTTCAATAATAATATATTGAAGTATAAGTTTACATTTCTCAATGTAGATAAAATAGGAATAGAAATTTACATTTTTCAATGTAAATAATAAGATTAGAAATTTACATTTCTAAGGAATGGATTTTCATTAGAAAAATAATGAAACCAAATATACATTTGGTGTAAATTGAAAAATGTAAGAGTAAAATATACATTGTTATGTTTAGGATGTGTATGTAAAGTAAAAATAGCGATAGATCGTTATAAATTATTAACAATGATATGAAATGGTTTCCAAATTTATATATGCGAGAATTATTTGGAAAGTCCGAGTTTACTCTCATTCCAAATAATGATACGACGTTCGAAGAATTGAAGACGGCGATTGAAGATCGACGATCTTCACATCGAATGGGTAACTAGTGTTGAGGCCCTTGATTGATTTGCTCCCAAGACGGGGCTAAAATGGTAGTTATCCGGACGTAGTGTTGATTAGTACGGATTTGGCTTTCGCTCAGACCCATTGCATAAGCTTATAAATGGATTGTGTGTCTGACATCGTACTCCATTAAATATCATGTTATTAATCTTCTATCGAATGTATGGATGTTTGGTGCCGGAGAATTTATTCTCTTGCTTAACACCCGTTCATATATTTCGGCAAAGGATTGGTAGTGTGATATGGAGGGATGATGTGGCATGCTAAGATGCATATGATCAAGGCTTTGTTGAAAAGCAGGCCTTGTGGGATGATCAAAGCATAGCCTGTTTAGGCATAGCTTTGTGTATAACGTAACTTCGCGAGCCTCACACACCGGCGGAGTCTAAAACGGGAGAAGGGAACGCAGGGAGAGCAGCACGTTTCTTTCTAGCTAGAAGTGGTGTTTGGGTTTTAACACGGCCCGGCATTTTACTATGTGGATGATGGAATGAGGCGCCTCAGATGATAGGTCCTATAGGACTAGGAAACATGTGTTCAGGAATTGCCAATCTGCAAAATTGTATGTGTGGACCGGCCCTGCAGGATCCAAGGGTTAACTGCGGGGAATCCTGAGACATTAGCTAGAGTGTCTCGAATCGGTAAGGAGCTCCTCCCTAGCCTTGACTCATGATGGAAACCCAATTTCCAATACGACCTCATGCGGTTTTGATTGTATTACTAGTATGGAGGCATAGTAGTATGGGATACTATTCTTCATAGGATAGATACATTATGATTGAAATTGTTTTTAAAACATATACACACTAATAATAATATCAAATCCGTTTTTATCGTACCAAGCACGTTTAATCACCATAAGGTAAAAATCTATCCTCTGGTGTGCGTCGCATTGTGTGATGGGACCTGAGTCTTATGGTGATTTCATTTTTTCAAAAGCGTTGCATTGTTTAACGATTTATTTTAAGTTATGCACGACAATCCATTGGAGTAAACCCGTTCCGCGTTAGCGGCGTGGTCCTTGGATTTGCTTTATTACTACTAGTATATTTGTTAAGGATTCTCACACCAGTCCTTGTTTAGCATGCCGGGAATAGGATGCAGCATGATGGGGGGGTTCTCGCTTCACGGTTTGGTGGCGAACGGGAGTATCTTACCCCCACATGTCCCTGTTGAGGGTTGGTTAGGCAGTGGCCGGAAGGCTCGAGAGGGTCGCCGTAAAACAAGGTGTCTGGAGTACCACTGTGAGCTACAGTGGGTTTTACCTACTGCTTTGGGGGGATGAAGGGATGGTTGCAAAGCCTACCGGATTTCGTCCGGGCTATCACAGTTGGTATCAGAGCTCTGGTTAGCTCAAATCTTTGGGGGTACAACTCGTTAGAACTGAACAAAAGACTCATCAGAGATTGGATTAGTAATATCCAATAAGAATACTCATTAGAGATAGGATCGGCAGTATCCTAGAATGAGAAAACTCATTAGAGATAGGGTTAGTAATGCACTAGAATGAGTTGAGAGTGCCAAGCTTATAATTAACGTATTTGTGATTATTTATATAATCTATTTTAGAAAATACGATTTTTGAATACATAAAAGTTATATATATTTGAAAAGTTAATCAACTAATAAAATTATTGAAATCAATAAAAGAATGAAAGATGAGTTAATTAATTAAACGCTTTTAGCTTCGTTCCTTTTCGAGGACGAAAAGTTTTTAAGTGGGGGAGACTGTAACAACCCGGAATTTTGGGGCTAATTTAAAATTTTTATTTTAAAATTTTTAATGAATTTTGAATATTTAAAATGATTTAATTTAAATAATAGGGACTAAAAATTTATGTTTTATGTCATGAATTTTTAGAATCTGAACTTTGATTCTCAATGGCTACGCATGATAATGACAATGTTTGATAATCTATGTATAATAGAATTTGAAATTTATATTGAATCAACAATATGAAATGGATTAACTAATTTTGAGATTTATTTTACATTGATAATTCTAATTTATGGAAATAATATATCCATTTGATTGTGCAATGAGATTTCAACTTGTTGTAAACGCAATTATATGCATTTACTGTAAAGACAGTCATGATTTGGTTATTTGTTTGGAAAGAAAAAGAAGAATTGAACCAAATATTATGTAAGATTTTACGTGGTCCATTGGAACTTATTAAGTTAGTATAATTAACTTGTATTGAATCCATTTATTTATTTGTTTACAACAATAAACATATAATATTTAACTAGAAGTTGTAACTAGTCATAAATTGCAAAACTTAATTTTAATGTATTGAAATAAAGAGGAAATAATTTGCAATAAAGATAATTGAAGAAATAAATTGTATTACTGAATTTAAAATAGTTACTAAAAATAAATATGATTTTATTAATGAAATTTATTGACTTCTGTTGAATGTTTGATTTCAAATAACATATATATTCTAGATAAATAAACTATAGCAACAACCAACAATGAAATTGAGAAATATATACGTATATACTAATGATTTGAAATTCACATTTAATTTCAATGAGTTAACAAATTTTATTACGTAAAGTAGTGGTTAAGCTATTGGACAGTAACTGACATTTTGTTATTAACAAATTTTGTAAATTTTTACAAATATATTTTAATTAAATGAGAAGCAGAATAATCAATGCATAGGATATATATATATACACGAATTAATGTGTATTTTACATTGTGTTGTAATATATATATATTTGGAAATTTTGTTTGTATAAATTGTAAGACAAATGATAACATTAATTATGAATACATTGAATGTTAACTAATTTTAAAATAAGGATTGCAATAGAATAATTGACTAGTGTAGAAAATCAGTTGCTATTTAATTCATTGGTGATAAATTGGAAATAAGTTGCAATTAATACACAAAATTTATTGTCATATTGCCATGCACGTATGTAACATATTTTGTATATAGGTGTGAGACCAAACAAATGGATAGAGAGGTAACAGGTAAATAGAAATTTATGCATGTATGTTCGTGTTAAAAGAAATTTTTGTCATAATATATTATTATTATTATTATCTTCCCTTAACGCTGCTGAGCGTTTCATGATATATACATACACACACACACATAGATTATTAAAGTGGTATAGGAGATTTCTTCTTCCTCGAGCATTGAAATTGAGGCTTCACCTCTTCCCAGCCGGTTGCTCAGCTCTGTTGTTGGTCGGCCGCTAAGCTTAGTTGGTTTGGAACGCGAGGCTCTTTTTCTCTCTCCCATAATCAAAAAGTTGCTCATCCCCGTTCTCCCGCTAAAGGAAGCCGATTCTACGCCTACTGCTATTTTATTTCGTGCCCCTACTTGTTGACTGGATTGGAAACATCAGCATGCACATATATATATATATATGTATGTATGTATGTATGTAAAATGAAAGATGGCAATGTTCAAAACCTGCGTATTAAAGATGGCAATGATATTAATGTTTCCTGTGCCTAAACAAATAAATAAATAAACAAATAATAGCACAATTTAAATTGTGGAAAGTTGAATTCTAGATCTACAAAATATGCACTTTATTTCTATAATTTATATAAGTCGTAATTTGGATTAGAATTAATCTATTTATGTTAATTAGTGATGAATACTAAAAAAAAGATGGAATGTTTTCTTCATTAATTAAACCATTGAAATTTCTTACCTATAAATTTCCATTAATTCTACCATAACTCTCCTTTGAAATTATAATTTTATGAACATTTATTTCATTTTAATCTGTTAATGTTTGAAATTAAATTTGATTGATAGTATATGGGGAGCATTAATAACGGTTAAAATTTGATTATATCATTCCTAATAAAACTTAACTTCATAAAAGAGCTTATGACACATCAGCTCATTATTTTGGGGATTGAGATAAATTATCAACGTTAAAAATATAGCCATGACTTGATTTTTTTACGGTGATTCGTCTCTTTATATTGTCATTCCACGCAACTCTTTTTTTCTCTTCTTCCTCAAATTTTTTTTTTCTCCCAAAGCTCCGAACTAAATCCACTAAAATCTGCTCAAACAAATTGAATTACAAAGCGAAATTGATAGTACTCTTCGAGCTCGGCAACACCTACGGCCATGATCGGAAACCATCGCCTGAGATGGTCGAAATTGCGGCTCAAACACGGTCGGTTGGGTGTGGATTTTGAGAAGGAGAAGGCGTGCGAGATGGACGACGATTCTAGATGGGGCTGATGGGTTTGAACGGTTATAGACAAATATAGAAGAAGGATTAGTTTCAAGGTGAGATTTCTCGTTTAATTTAAAATAAAAATTTATATATATATGTATGTGAACTGATTTTGATTGATCTTGTTTGTGATTGTGATATTATATGCGCTGTGAAAAATCAGTTGGTTGAATTGATGGTGTTGATGATGATTTGTCGACTTATACTTTTGTTAGAATCAAATTATCAAATTTTGTCAGGATATGTTGTAAAGAGAAATAACATTCTTGTCAGAAAATGTTGTTTTGAATAAAAATAATATTTTTATTTGAAAATGGTTATTTAGATCATAAACATCATTTTATTAGAAGATGTTTATTTAGATTATAAACATCGTTTTGCTAGAAAAATGTTTAGTTAAATTAAAACATGTCATTTTATTTAGGGATGTTATATTATAATAATCATAACACTTTTATGTTCCGTTAGAATTGTCGTGTGATCATACCGCTTTTATGTTTAATTAGAATGGATAAATATCAAATTTCACACATGTTTAATTAGAATTGACGAATATATTTGTCATTTGTGTTAAATTGGATTTGGGTGAAACTGTAGTCATCATTTTGGCTAAGGTAGATTTGCATGATAACATAGGTGTCATTCTGTTTTAATTAGACTTGTATGAAATCAAAATTATCATTTTGATTAGAACATGCTATGTTAAAAATATCATGTTAGAATAAGGTCATGGTAAAAATGGCATTTATGCTAAGATCTTGTTATGTAAATAAACATGTCATTTATAATTGTCATGTTTTAACAGATTAGAATACACAGAAAAGTGTTACCATATAAAATATTCTTTTATATGATGTTAGGATACCTAGAAAAATAAGTTCACTTTTTATTTGTGTTCACAGCGCAAATTATAACATGAAATAAAAAGATTCCCTTTTTATTTGTGTTAGCAATGCAAATATAATATAATAATAAAAGTGTAACACCCCGTATTTTCTGAGAATATTAAAAAAAAAAGCTTAATTATGAAGAAGTTATTAAGCCTTGAAGTTTATATGCATATAAGAGAAATATATATAGATATATATAAAAATTAAATAAATAAACATGCAAAAAAGGTTCAAAACAGCGAATTGGGAGGGGGAATAACCGAACCGGCCCATTTTTGAGGTCGACCCGAGTCTTGCTGGGTCGACTAGGGGTTAATCCAGGGTGTTTGGCTGTCATCCCGTGGGCCGATTCGCTCAAATGCAGATTTTGCATTTGAATGGTTCTCATGATTCAAGGTTAATCTAATGGTCCTAAATAACCTCCTACACCTATATATACATCCCTAACCTAAACCTAAATCTCATATACAATTCTCTAGCCTCCATTGCTCTCTTCCTCTCTAAAAATAAATAAACCAATGGCGTCTCTACTCTGCTGAAACCTAAGCTAGGACTTGTGCTTCTTCTTCCTCCAATTCTGATTAGGATTAAAAGAGAACAGCTACAACACCTTTTTCTTTTAGAATCCAACCAAGGCAAGTGCAGTTATTTTCCGATATAAACTTTAATTATAATTGTGACATGATTGTAAATCTGAATTTGAGATTGCGTATGTTTTGTTCTTATCTATTTTATTCTATATCTCTTTCTTCTTTCTGTTTTATAGCCAGGCTACCCCGAGCCTGCGCCAAATCTCATAAGAGATTAACGCACGAACGTTAAACTTTGGGATAAATAATGAATGATGGCATAATTGGACATGGCCAATATGTGACTAAAAGGACATAGGTTGTAAACTAGATTTAGATCTGTGCATATTCCGTTAATTGGAAGAAGAGGAACCATTGTATATTAACATGTGACTTGAGACATTGGACATAACGCATATTTTTGAATTAAAGATATGTTATAATTTAAAGTTCTAGATTGTCGGGCATATTGTTTATATAGAAATTCATGATTTGGGATAAAAAGGGAATATGACTTAGGTGTGAAGATTTATGTTAAGATTTGATACCTATTAAATGTGAATAACACCTAAGTGGGAGATTTTTGAATATATGACATGCATTGAAATCGATGGCTATATTTGGCATAATTTATATGTGAATCTTTTGTACTAGGCAAGTTTAACTAAATTTGAGACGTGTGTTATGTGGTAAATTATGACCATAATCTGTGCCATGTAAATTCAATGCAAACGTGGGGTATAGGATCATAATGTGAATCATGACAACTATTTAGGCATGCAAACTTAGGCCAAATTTATAATTAGGCAATATATGTTTATGAAACTTTAAGGAATGATTAAATCTGTTATATTGCCTAATTTGCTAGTTCTGTTATATTGCCTAATCTGCTAGATCTATTATATTGCCTAATCTGCTAGATATGTTATACTGCCTAATCTGCTAGATCTGTTATATTGCCTAATCTGCTAGATCTGTTATATTGCCTAATCTGCTAGATCTGTTATATTGCATAATCTGCTAGTTCTGTTATATTGCCTAAACTGCTAATTAGATTGATTTGCCTAATCTGCTAATTATGTTAATTTTGCCTCATCTGCTTAATCTTTTAAATCGCCTAATCTACAAGATTTGTTATCTGTTTAATCTGTTGAATGGCGTAATCTGTTGGAACTGAAATGCTGAAATTTGAAGTATGTAATCCTGTAGGCTCGATTTAAAATTGAGCAAAACTTGTTAATAGAACCTCGAATAATCTGCTGTAACTTGTAAAGAAGTTAATTTGTTAAAATCTGTGAATGAGCACATTTGTTAAACATAAAACATGGCTAACTCGAGGTTAGAATGAGTTTGCGGCGTAATCCTGCCCGGAACCGCCCGGCACATCCAGTGGCCGCAAACAATAGGTTCTAACGTGAGAAGTTAGTCATAACGTGCTTGAAACCCGAGGTTAGACTCAGTTTGCGGCAGAAATCTGCTTGGAACCAACCGGCCTAACCAGTAGCCGCAAACTGTCAGTCTAATGTGAGAGGTCTGGGAATCAATATTTAATTAATGAAAATCTGAGATAAATATAATGTCTAAAACGTGTTGGGCGGATAGGGTTAAACCCACTAGACTGATGAGTTTAATAAATCTGTTCCGTGAATCGGTAGGCCCAATTACAAAGTTAGACAAATTTGTAAATCTGTCAAATCCGTATATCTGATCCGTTAGTCTAAAACTTGTCTGATCTGTGAACTAGTTGATCTGAATTCTGTATGTCTGAACTTGTTAATCTGAAATCTGTTAGTCTGAGGACACAAGGATAGGAGGGGAATTACTTGTGTCATCTGTTGTTTGGGACCCATATTAGTCAGTAACCCTTTGTGGTATCAAAACTTTGACCCAACAGTAGGTAGGGTCCGGGAACGCTTACAGAACTAATTATAAGCGGTTCATTCTGATAATGGTGAGGGGTGTTGATGGTGCGTTCCAACCGGGTCATGTGCGTGCATGGATCCCGGTCTGCCTCTGAGGATGTAAGACGCCGTGACATCTGTAAATAGGTCTGTGTCATTCAAAGGTTGCCACTTTAGGGAATGATACACCCTTCGGTGGGGCTGGCACAAGGTATTTATGTATTAGGGAGCCGATCGCTTGGGGTAGGGTTTAAGGGTACACATAGTTCTGTCTGTTTCTGTTGGTACCGTCTATTTCTGTTGGGTGGTAACACCTGTCTGTTTCTCCGTGGTACCGTCTGTTGGGGTGGTAAAGGCCCATTACTAGTGTACACCTAATTCTACATTTTGTTTCAGTAGGGATTAATCTGTTTCTGCTTCTGTCTGTTTCCGTTCAGGTGGTAAAGGCCCATTACTAGCATTCTGTTCTGTGGAAATCATTCTGTTTCCTTTCTGTTTTAGTTAAGACATTAGGGTAACATCTAATCCCGTTATATTAGTATTAGTGCAGAGAAGTGTAAAGCAATAGCTTATATCACTCTATTCTTCTGTTATATCTGCTACATCTGTTACAGTTATCTCTCATCCAGTTTTATTTTCATGTCATGTTATTATTATCTGTTCATAACTGAAAATCACTGGACTTGCCAGACTTTTGTCTGACCCTTGTTGTTTCGCCTCCTTTTCTTCCGTCCCCCCCAGGTTTTGTAAAAGGGAATACTCTAGCTTGATCCAGATTTCTTCCGCTTGCAGTGCTTAAAGTATGGCTTGTGTTCTTCTGTGGGGATTATGATTTTAAACTATGCATTCTGAAGGCTTTTGTACAAGACTGATATTTTGTACTTGAATTCTGATATTGTGATTTGAAAGGATGTAACCAAGCTTCTGTTTGAAATAAAGTTATAATTTTTCAAGTACTGTTTATCTATCTTGTAGAATTCTGTTTCTGTTTACTAAAATGCTCCACCAAAGTTAAGGCATTCCCTTTGTGAGTGATCTTAACGGAGGTGGGGTGTTACACTTGGTATCAGAGCTGAAGGTTACCAGATTTGATAAAAAGTTTTGAAAACTATTTTCAAAAAGGATTTGAAAAGGAAGTATTTTCAAAAGTAAAGTTTATTTTTGAAAAGTAAAATAATTAATCCCCAAAAGCCATATATCTTTCTTTCGATTCTTTGTTTCGAGTTCCTTCCTCTTTCCCTTTTTTGAATCTCTTCCTCCGCGTATAGATGCTTTTTCTAAGATATGTAAGGACTTCCGTGCGATGGGCGGAAAACCGCTTTATGGGACTGAGACGTTGTCGAGGCTAGAAGTTGGCTGAACAAAGTGGAGGACTTGTTGGTACCTTTGAGATAGACGATGGGAGGAAGGTTCAACCAGCTGCTTGGTTAATGAAGGATGAAGCTTCATTTTGGTGGAAGGTCACGAATGGAGAATGTACATGGGAGATATTGATAGGACACACGATAAGAAAGTGGATCCAAAGAAGGCCGCTTGCTTCAACTGTGGTGAGATGCGACACTTCACTAAGGACTGCCCGAAGAAACGAGGGCAAGGGAAGAAGATAGGACCTACTTCTGGAGGGCAGGCGAACACTCACGAGGCTAGTGGATAGGATAAGGAAAACTTTCTGTGAGAGGTTTAATTTCTTTATCTGATTGTTGAGTTAAAACTCTTTCTGATTCTGGCATTTTGATTCTGTAATCGATACTCTGCACTTTAATACTAGTATTGTTTCTGATTCCACTGTAGACTCAAACCCATAAGGGTTATGACTCATCTGCTTGTGATAAATTGGGGTTTGAGAGATATCTGTGTTAGGCGTCAAGTAGGACGCATACATTCTGGGTTTTATCATGCTTAGTTTTCTAAGAATCATTTGGTAATCTGATATGTACTAGTAGTCTGTAAATATCTGAATATCTCTGATAAGGTTAATGTGATGGCCCCTAACTTCCACGGGTGAAAGCAAGGAGAAATCATATTTGGAATACAACATAAATACAATAAAACAGAACACAGATACAATATAGCAAAGGAGATCCATAGAGTAATAACATTATAGCAGCGGAAAAATATAATGTCATCAATCACAGAAATTCCACAGTCACAGAATCTAAGCTATTACAACAAGTTTGCAGAAAAGAAATAAGTTTGATGTCTAAAAAGAAAAGAAAAGATGCCAATAGAAACAAAAGGTCTTCAAGCTCCAAGTCATCACCTCTTCTCCCAAGCAGAATCCAAGAGAGAGAAAATAAGCAGCTTCAAAGAAAAGCTCTAAGCAAAGAATGAACCTGTCTACTTGGCTGCCCGTGTAGAAGAGAGGGCACCCAAGTTTGCAAAAAGGTGAAACAAACTATGGGTCAGTCGTGGGACTGGTGTGAGAATTCTTAAATAACTTATACTAATAAAATAAGGCAAATCCAAAAGACCACGCCGCTAACGCGGAACGGGTTTACTCTAAGGGACCACCGTGCATAATTTAAAGTGTCATAATAAATGATTAAGTAAGTCGTCAACAACGCAATGTCTTTTGAAAAATGGAACCACCATAAGACTCAGGTCCCATCACACAATGCAACGCACACCAAGAGGATAGAGTTTTACCTTATGGTGGTTAAACATGCTAAATACGCCAAATACGAAAC
Organism: Allium sativum; assembly: GCA_030737875.1. NCBI lineage: Eukaryota > Viridiplantae > Streptophyta > Magnoliopsida > Asparagales > Amaryllidaceae > Allium > Allium sativum. Next base: position 400,088,588 of record CM060922.1, on the reverse strand, counting down.
TAATACTATTATTAGGGTGTATATGAAAACATTTCAAAATAAATGTATTAATCCTAGGAAGCATAGGTACCATATATTATGCCTCCAATACTAGTAATACAAATCAAATCCGTCGGGGTCGTATTGGAAATTTGGGTTTCCATCATGAGTCCAGGCTAGGGAGGACTCCTTACCGATTCGAGACACTCTAGTTAATGCCTCAGGATTACCCGCAGTTAACCCTTGGAAATGGCAGGGCCGGTCCTCACATACAGCTTAGAGGATTAGTTATTCCTAAGTACACGTTCCCCGGTCCTATAGGACCTATCCGAGGCGCCTCATTTCATCATCCTTCAAAAGTAAAATGACTACTAACTAGAAAGAAACGTGCTACTTTCCCTGCGTTCCCTTCCCCCTTTTTAGACTCTACCGGTTTGTGAGGCTCGTGAAGTCATGTTCTTCATACCACAAGGTTCTGCTTTTCAACAAGAAACCCTGATCATTGCATCTTAGTATGCCACACCGTCACTCCATACCGTACTATTGATCTTCCGTCACTATATAAACGGGTGTTAAGTAGAGAATAAATTCTCTACCACCAATCGTTTATATATTAACTGAATATCAACAACATAATATTTTGTGGGGTACGATGTCAGACACACCATCCATTTATACCCATGCTCTAGGTCTGAACTAGGGTCAAACCCGTGAAATCAACACGTACGTTTGGGCAATTACCCCGACCCTTGAATTGGGATCAAACCAACTCAGAGTCTTGATCGTTGTCCATTCGAGGGGAGATTTACGGTCTTCATACGCCGTCTTCATACTTGAATTCTTGAAATCGTACGATCATTTGGAATGGGATTAACCCGGACTTTCCAAATAATCTCGCATTCATATATTTTGAGAAAAACATATTTCATATCGTTATTTTATTCTATAACGATTAATTCTTGCCTTAATTATTTTAATATAATTAATTCCTTATTTAACGACGCTTCAGGTCAAGGGCGACCTTGGCGCTGTTTTCAATCAATTTTGTTTTTCACTTTCGTCAAAATCTAACCGCTGGATTTTAGCGTAGCATATATCGTTGGAAAGATTTTTCCACGACGGTCCTAACGGTTTCAGTTTTGGGAAAATCCGACGGTCGGATCTTCCGGTATAATCGTTTAAAGGTTCGATTTCAAAACGCGAACTACTGCGCTCGATTCGTTATATTTTAATTATATATATATATAAATATATATAAATAATTCGTTTAACTTATCGTCCTTACATACAGCTTACATTTCTCTTATCTCCCACTTTTCTACTTACATGATAATGTAGTTTAGGATTAGACGATAATTCTTCTTTTATTTCATTATTGCTTATTTTTATATTTTATAATTTACATTTGAAAAATGTAAATTATAACATACCATTCCATTCATCTCTTTATATATTTCTACATGAACAATTCCATTATGAATAATGAACACTTTCTTATGGAGTAAATTCCCTTTTATTATGCATAAAAAAAATGAATATGTTCTTACAATGCAAATTCTCTTTTTATTTTACATTATAAATAATGTATAAACTTCCTACGGTCAAGTTCTTTAAATCTTAACGTTATAAAATAGTGTAACTATCATACGGTGAAATTTTCCTTTTATTTAACATTGTGAATGATGTTAAATTTACATACCCTTCATTTTCCTTTTTATAACATTGAAAATATATTATTAGAAAATATAGATTTCCCAATATCATTAGAAAATATAGATTTCCCAATATTATTCCTTTATCTTTTACATAAAAAAAAAAAATGTTAATTCTTTTCATACAGTTTCATTTCTTTTGCTTAACATTAAAAATAATGTTAATTCTTGCATATAGTTTCATTTCTCTTATTTAACATAAAATAAATGTTAATTCTTCCTACGGGGTGAATTCTCTCTTTATTTACATTATAAATAATGCTTATTATCTTACAATGCAAATTCTTTTTAATAAACATTATAGATAATGTATATTTACATGACATGCATTTTCTATATTGTTGACATGACAAAATATTATTTTTCATACAATGCATGTCTTATTTTAACATAACAAAAATATTCTTTTACCTACAATGCATTTATTATTTTCTAACGTAACAAAATAATAGTTTCATACAATGCATTTCTATTTCTCTAACATGACAAAATAATATTTTATGCAATGCATTTCTATTTCTCTAACATGACAAAATAATATATTCATACAATGCATTTCTATTTCTCTAACATGACAAAATATTATATTCATACAATGCATTTATCTATTTTTCTAACATGACAAAATAATATTTTATGCAATGCATTTCTATTTTTCTAACATGACAAAATATTATTTTATGCAATGCATTTATCTATTTTTCTAACATGACAAAATAATATATTCATACAATGCATTTCTATTTCTCTAACATGACAAAATATTATTTTATGCAATGCATTTCTATTTTTCTAACATGACAAAATATTATTTTATGCAATGCATTTATCTATTTTTCTAACATGACAAAATAATATATTCATACAATGCATTTCTATTTCTCTAACATGACAAAATATTATTTTATGCAATGCATTTCTATTTTTCTAACATGACAAAATAATATATTCATACAATGCATTTCTATTTCTCTAACATGACAAAATATTATATTCATACAATGCATTTCTATTTCTCTAACATGACAAAATAATATATTCATACAATGCATTTATCTATTTTTCTAACATGACAAAATAATATTTTATGCAATGCATTTCTATTTTTCTAACATGACAAAATAATATATTCATACAATGCATTTCTATTTCTCTAACATGACGAAATAATATATTATGCATACAATGTACTATATTTCTAACTTAACAAAAATAATATGCAATACATACAATGTACTATATTTTTCTCTATTTTGACAAAAATAATATGCAATACATAGAATGCATTATATTTTCTATTTGACAAAAATAATATGCTATGCATAGAATGCATTATATTTTCTATTTGACAAAAATAATATGCTATGCATAGAATGCATTATATTTTCTATTTGATAACATGACACATATGCTATTTTTATATAGTGTCATCTTCTATTTTATATAATGGTCAAAATATAGTTCATTAACATACCATGCTATTTTTATTTTTAATAATGAATAAAATATAGTTCATTAACATACGATGCTATTCTTCTTTTGATAATGAACAAAATATATTCACTTACATACGATGTTTTCTTATTTTGATAATGAACAAAATATATTCATTCAACATACGGTGCTTGCTTATTGTTACTAATGAACAAAATATTAGTTCATTACATATAGCGACTAATTCTATTTTTATTAACGAACAAAAAAAAATGGTTCGTTTCACATAGCGACAAATTTTATTTTGAATAATGACACAAAATATAATTCTTTACCATAGCGACAAATTCTATTTTGTTAATGACACAAAATATAATTCTTTAACATATAGTGCTTTCTTATTTTATAAATGAACAAAATATAATCATTCACATATAACGACCAATTCTATTTTATAAATACACAAATTTGTTCATTCAACATACGGTGCTTGTATTCTATTATAACACAAATTTGTTCATTCAACATACGGTGCTAATTTTCTTATTTTGATATTGACAAAAGTGTCAATTTACATACGGTGTTCATTTTCTTATTTTGATATTGACAAAAGTGTCAATTTACATACGGTGTTCATTTTCTTATTTTGATATTGACAAAAATGTCACTTCAACATGCATGTTTATTTTCTTATTTTGATATTGACAAAAGTGTCACTTTACATACAGTGTTCATTTTCTTATTTTGATATTGACAAAAGTGTCAATTTACATACGGTGTTCATTTTCTTATTTTGATATTGACAAAAGTGTCAATTTACATACGGTGTTCATTTTCTTATTTTGATATCGACAAAAGTGTCAATTTACATACGGTGTTCATTTTCTTATTTTGATATTGACAAAAGTGTCAATTTACATACGGTGTTCATTTTCTTATTTTGATATTGACAAAAGTGTCAATTTACATACGGTGTTCATTTTCTTATTTTGATATTGACAAAAGTGTCAATTTACATACGGTGTTCATTTTCTTATTTTGATATTGACAAAAGTGTCAATTTACAACATACATGAACAATTTCTTATTTTAATATTGACAAAAATGTCACTTTACAACATACATGAACAATTTCTTCTTTTAATATTGACAAAAATGTAACTTTACAACATACATGAACAATTTCTTCTTTTAATATTGACAAAAATGTCACTTTACAACATACATGAACAATTTCTTCTTTTAATATTGACAAAAATGTCACTTTACAACATACATGAACAATTTCTTCTTTTAATATTGACAAAAATGTCACTTTACAACATACATGAACAATTTCTTCTTTTAATATTGACAAAAATGTCACTTTTATCCTACGATGAACATTTCCAACATTTTCTATTTTTAATATATAAAAATGTTAATATAACATACAATGAACAATTTTGATATGTTAACATTTTAACATATAAACATGTCACACAACATACATGAACAATTTTAATTTTGAATTTTTATTTTGTAACATCTCAACATACAGTGGGTTTTGACATAGCATACGCATACAGATTAAGTCATAGCAGATTCACATACAGTTTATATCATAGCAGATTCACATACATATATGATTATGAATGCGAACATCCATAATTAAAACATGATTACTTAAATAAAATAAATAGGATTCTCACCTCAATTAGATTAGAGTTTGTTCCCAATTGCTCTGTATTAAAGTGGTATTCGAAGTCACGGTTCCATCGGATCTGAAATTTTCAGAATCGGTGTTTATATGAAAAAGTTATTGATGTTTTAAATCAAACAGACTTTTAACAACTGTTTCTGCCACGCTTAAAAGCGTCGCTATTTCTGAAGCATACCTCATTTCAGAAATTGTTCAAAACTTCAAATCCCGATAACTTTTGATTTACTGAACGGTTTTGGACGCCGTTTGTTGGAGAATGACCGGGAAGAAGAGATCTAGGTGCGGCAAAAAGGGGGGAACGTGCGGCTGGACGTGGTGGGGCCCACGTGGCTGCGACGGCGGCGCCTTCTCGGGCTCGGGGCGGGCGGCACAGGCGACGGAAAGGGACGGGACTTGTCGGAGATCGAAGAGCTCGGCGAGAGCTTCGAAACGTGTACTCACACGCTAATTTTCGTTGAGAAATGAAGGAGTTATGAAGGAGAGAAGTTTCGGAGCTGATGGGTTTGTGCGGCTCAGCAAAGAGGAAGAAGATGGACGTGAATAGTGTTTTTATATTAAAATATTAGGTTAAATTAATCATTATTTAATTGGCCCGCTTAAGCCCGTTTTGGTCCGAACCCCAATTCAAGCCTGCTTACTGTCGTTCATACCATTTAGCCCCCGTTCCGAACTCATCTGGATATGTTTCATCAGCCCACGAGATCGTCTTGGCCTTCGTTTTTCAGTTTTAAATATAAATCATTATTTTAAATTCAAACGTACGTAGAAATTCACCCAGGTCACCAATTAACTTCAAAAATCCTCGAAAAATATATTTAGCTATGTTTTGATGCTGTGGACCTAAGAAAATTAATTACGTTCAATTCTAAGCCCGTTTGAATTTTCAATGAATTTTTAAAGTCAAAAATTTGCCCGTTTACACTGAAAAATCAATTATAATTATATATTAATTCTAAAAATTACCAAAAAATCATTTTTAGCTTTGTTTTGATGATACGAACCCAACAAAATTTATTTCGTTCGATTCTGAGACTTTTTGAAAAATGGCTATTTTCAAGGCGAATATATTTAATATTAAAAATACATTTTAAACAAATATTTTCTGAAACTCGAAACATATAAGTGTTTACTGTTTTTCAATGCAGAAACGTCATTCTGAAACCAATGGAAGTGGTTTCAAGTTCAAATTCCTAAATATGTGAAAAGTAGCATTTTTGTCCTATGCAAATTACCCACCGACCTTTCTAAAAATTGAATTAGCCATAACTTTTGATTTCCGCTATGAAATTTCGATTTTTCGGATTCGTTGGAAAGATATTTTTAAATAGATTCTAATATTTTTGGTTTTACTAAAATCCGTTAAATTTTGCATCCTGTATGGTTAGTCAAAGTTCAAGTTTGACTTTTCAAACTACCGCGCCATTTCTAGCTCTTTTTATATTTAAAATTGATTTATTCATTCTAACTTCGATTTGAACCAAATTCGTGATCCTTATTATTTAAAATAGATTATTTTAAATATCAAAACTCATTTAAAATCACTTAAAATAAGTTTTAACTTGGCCCCAAAATTCAGGGTCGTTACAGTCTCCCCCACTTAAAAACTTTTCGTCCCCGAAAAGGAAAAAGAAAAATAGAAGAGGAAAAGAGGAAGAATAAACACAGAGAATGTTGAAACGTTTTAACAGAAATAGTACCGCCTATAACATCAGGCTTTCTACCGAAGAAGTTGGTCCTTTCGCTCCTTCGTACACATGTGCCAATTGAGCATCGCCACTTCTCTTAGTCTTCTTCGAAAGTATGATCAAGGAAAGAGTCAAAACAACAGAAAAGGTGATTCTAAAAGATCGAAGGATGAATGAAAAGATGACGATAAAGTGACTGGCTATTATGTATCTCATGAACTGTTCGCCATAGAATATAGTGATTCTACGTAAACGAATTATTATAGATATGTTGTACTCCGTTTTGCAAAACCTGGCTCTGATACCAACTGTGATGGCCCCTAACTTCCACGGGTGAAAGCAAGGAGAAATCATATTTGGAATACAACATAAATACAATAAAACAGAACACAGATACAATATAGCAAAGGAGATCCATAGAGTAATAACATTATAGCAGCGGAAAAATATAATGTCATCAATCACAGAAATTCCACAGTCACAGAATCTAAGCTATTACAACAAGTTTGCAGAAAAGAAATAAGTTTGATGTCTAAAAAGAAAAGAAAAGATGCCAATAGAAACAAAAGGTCTTCAAGCTCCAAGTCATCACCTCTTCTCCCAAGCAGAATCCAAGAGAGAGAAAATAAGCAGCTTCAAAGAAAAGCTCTAAGCAAAGAATGAACCTGTCTACTTGGCTGCCCGTGTAGAAGAGAGGGCACCCAAGTTTGTAAAAAGGTGAAACAAACTATGGGTCAGTCGTGGGACTGGTGTGAGAATTCTTAAATAACTTATACTAATAAAATAAGGCAAATCCAAAAGACCACGCCGCTAACGCGGAACGGGTTTACTCTAAGGGACCACCGTGCATAATTTAAAGTGTCATAATAAATGATTAAGTAAGTCGTCAACAACGCAATGTCTTTTGAAAAATGGAACCACCATAAGACTCAGGTCCCATCACACAATGCAACGCACACCAAGAGGATAGAGTTTTACCTTATGGTGGTTAAACATGCTAAATACGCCAAATACGAAACTAATACTATTATTAGGGTGTATATGAAAACATTTCAAAATAAATGTATTAATCCTAGGAAGCATAGGTACCATATATTATGCCTCCAATACTAGTAATACAAATCAAATCCGTCGGGGTCGTATTGGAAATTTGGGTTTCCATCATGAGTCCAGGCTAGGGAGGACTCCTTACCGATTCGAGACACTCTAGTTAATGCCTCAGGATTACCCGCAGTTAACCCTTGGAAATGGCAGGGCCGGTCCTCACATACAGCTTAGAGGATTAGTTATTCCTAAGTACACGTTCCCCGGTCCTATAGGACCTATCCGAGGCGCCTCATTTCATCATCCTTCAAAAGTAAAATGACTACTAACTAGAAAGAAACGTGCTACTTTCCCTGCGTTCCCTTCCCCCTTTTTAGACTCTACCGGTTTGTGAGGCTCGTGAAGTCATGTTCTTCATACCACAAGGTTCTGCTTTTCAACAAGAAACCCTGATCATTGCATCTTAGTATGCCACACCGTCACTCCATACCGTACTATTGATCTTCCGTCACTATATAAACGGGTGTTAAGTAGAGAATAAATTCTCTACCACCAATCGTTTATATATTAACTGAATATCAACAACATAATATTTTGTGGGGTACGATGTCAGACACACCATCCATTTATACCCATGCTCTAGGTCTGAACTAGGGTCAAACCCGTGAAATCAACACGTACGTTTGGGCAATTACCCCGACCCTTGAATTGGGATCAAACCAACTCAGAGTCTTGATCGTTGTCCATTCGAGGGGAGATTTACGGTCTTCATACGCCGTCTTCATACTTGAATTCTTGAAATCGTACGATCATTTGGAATGGGATTAACCCGGACTTTCCAAATAATCTCGCATTCATATATTTTGAGAAAAACATATTTCATATCGTTATTTTATTCTATAACGATTAATTCTTGCCTTAATTATTTTAATATAATTAATTCCTTATTTAACGACGCTTCAGGTCAAGGGCGACCTTGGCGCTGTTTTCAATCAATTTTGTTTTTCACTTTCCTCAAAATCTAACCGCGGGATTTTAGCGTAGCATATATCGTTGGAAAGATTTTTCCACGACGGTCCTAACGGTTTCAGTTTTGGGAAAATCCGACGGTCGGATCTTCCGGTATAATCGTTTAAAGGTTCGATTTCAAAACGCGAACTACTGCGCTCGATTCGTTATATTTTAATTATATATATATATATATAAATATATATAAATAATTCGTTTAACTTATCGTCCTTACATACAGCTTACATTTCTCTTATCTCCCACTTTTCTACTTACATGATAATGTAGTTTAGGATTAGACGATAATTCTTCTTTTATTTCATTATTGCTTATTTTTATATTTTATAATTTACATTTGAAAAATGTAAATTATAACATACCATTCCATTCATCTCTTTATATATTTCTACATGAACAATTCCATTATGAATAATGAACACTTTCTTATGGAGTAAATTCCCTTTTATTATGCATAAAAAAAATGAATATGTTCTTACAATGCAAATTCTCTTTTTATTTTACATTATAAATAATGTATAAACTTCCTACGGTCAAGTTCTTTAAATCTTAACGTTATAAAATAGTGTAACTATCATACGGTGAAATTTTCCTTTTATTTAACATTGTGAATGATGTTAAATTTACATACCCTTCATTTTCCTTTTTATAACATTGAAAATATATTATTAGAAAATATAGATTTCCCAATATCATTAGAAAATATAGATTTCCCAATATTATTCCTTTATCTTTTACATAAAAAAAAAAAAATGTTAATTCTTTTCATACAGTTTCATTTCTTTTGCTTAACATTAAAAATAATGTTAATTCTTGCATATAGTTTCATTTCTCTTATTTAACATAAAATAAATGTTAATTCTTCCTACGGGGTGAATTCTCTCTTTATTTACATTATAAATAATGCTTATTATCTTACAATGCAAATTCTTTTTAATAAACATTATAGATAATGTATATTTACATGACATGCATTTTCTATATTGTTGACATGACAAAATATTATTTTTCATACAATGCATGTCTTATTTTAACATAACAAAAATATTCTTTTACCTACAATGCATTTATTATTTTCTAACGTAACAAAATAATAGTTTCATACAATGCATTTCTATTTCTCTAACATGACAAAATAATATTTTATGCAATGAATTTCTATTTCTCTAACATGACAAAATAATATATTCATACAATGCATTTCTATTTCTCTAACATGACAAAATATTATATTCATACAATGCATTTATCTATTTTTCTAACATGACAAAATAATATTTTATGCAATGCATTTCTATTTTTCTAACATGACAAAATATTATTTTATGCAATGCATTTATCTATTTTTCTAACATGACAAAATAATATATTCATACAATGCATTTCTATTTCTCTAACATGACAAAATATTATTTTATGCAATGCATTTCTATTTTTCTAACATGACAAAATATTATTTTATGCAATGCATTTATCTATTTTTCTAACATGACAAAATAATATATTCATACAATGCATTTCTATTTCTCTAACATGACAAAATATTATTTTATGCAATGCATTTCTATTTTTCTAACATGACAAAATAATATATTCATACAATGCATTTCTATTTCTCTAACATGACAAAATATTATATTCATACAATGCATTTCTATTTCTCTAACATGACAAAATAATATATTCATACAATGCATTTATCTATTTTTCTAACATGACAAAATAATATTTTATGCAATGCATTTCTATTTTTCTAACATGACAAAATAATATATTCATACAATGCATTTCTATTTCTCTAACATGACGAAATAATATATTATGCATACAATGTACTATATTTCTAACTTAACAAAAATAATATGCAATACATACAATGTACTATATTTTTCTCTATTTTGACAAAAATAATATGCAATACATAGAATGCATTATATTTTCTATTTGACAAAAATAATATGCTATGCATAGAATGCATTATATTTTCTATTTGACAAAAATAATATGCTATGCATAGAATGCATTATATTTTCTATTTGATAACATGACACATATGCTATTTTTATATAGTGCCATCTTCTATTTTATATAATGGTCAAAATATAGTTCATTAACATACCATGCTATTTTTATTTTTAATAATGAATAAAATATAGTTCATTAACATACGATGCTATTCTTCTTTTGATAATGAACAAAATATATTCACTTACATACGATGTTTTCTTATTTTGATAATGAACAAAATATATTCATTCAACATACGGTGCTTGCTTATTGTTACTAATGAACAAAATATTAGTTCATTACATATAGCGACTAATTCTATTTTTATTAACGAACAAAAAAAAAATGGTTCGTTTCACATAGCGACAAATTTTATTTTGAATAATGACACAAAATATAATTCTTTACCATAGCGACAAATTCTATTTTGTTAATGACACAAAATATAATTCTTTAACATATAGTGCTTTCTTATTTTATAAATGAACAAAATATAATCATTCACATATAACGACCAATTCTATTTTATAAATACACAAATTTGTTCATTCAACATACGGTGCTTGTATTCTATTATAACACAAATTTGTTCATTCAACATACGGTGCTAATTTTCTTATTTTGATATTGACAAAAGTGTCAATTTACATACGGTGTTCATTTTCTTATTTTGATATTGACAAAAGTGTCAATTTACATACGGTGTTCATTTTCTTATTTTGATATTGACAAAAATGTCACTTCAACATGCATGTTTATTTTCTTATTTTGATATTGACAAAAGTGTCACTTTACATACAGTGTTCATTTTCTTATTTTGATATTGACAAAAGTGTCAATTTACATACGGTGTTCATTTTCTTATTTTGATATTGACAAAAGTGTCAATTTACATACGGTGTTCATTTTCTTATTTTGATATTGACAAAAGTGTCAATTTACATACGGTGTTCATTTTCTTATTTTGATATTGACAAAAGTGTCAATTTACATACGGTGTTCATTTTCTTATTTTGATATTGACAAAAGTGTCAATTTACATACGGTGTTCATTTTCTTATTTTGATATTGACAAAAGTGTCAATTTACATACGGTGTTCATTTTCTTATTTTGATATTGACAAAAGTGTCAATTTACATACGGTGTTCATTTTCTTATTTTGATATTGACAAAAGTGTCAATTTACAACATACATGAACAATTTCTTATTTTAATATTGACAAAAATGTCACTTTACAACATACATGAACAATTTCTTCTTTTAATATTGACAAAAATGTCACTTTACAACATACATGAACAATTTCTTCTTTTAATATTGACAAAAATGTCACTTTACAACATACATGAACAATTTCTTCTTTTAATATTGACAAAAATGTCACTTTACAACATACATGAACAATTTCTTCTTTTAATATTGACAAAAATGTCACTTTACAACATACATGAACAATTTCTTCTTTTAATATTGACAAAAATGTCACTTTTATCCTACGATGAACATTTCCAACATTTTCTATTTTTAATATATAAAAATGTTAATATAACATACAATGAACAATTTTGATATGTTAACATTTTAACATATAAACATGTCACACAACATACATGAACAATTTTAATTTTGAATTTTTATATTGTAACATCTCAACATACAGTGGGTTTTGACATAGCATACGCATACAGATTAAGTCATAGCAGATTCACATACAGTTTATATCATAGCAGATTCACATACATATATGATTATGAATGCGAACATCCATAATTAAAACATGATTACTTAAATAAAATAAATAGGATTCTCACCTCAATTAGATTAGAGTTTGTTCCCAATTGCTCTGTATTAAAGTGGTATTCGAAGTCACGGTTCCATCGGATCTGAAATTTTCAGAATCGGTGTTTATATGAAAAAGTTATTGATGTTTTAAATCAAACAGACTTTTAACAACTGTTTCTGCCACGCTTAAAAGCGTCGCTATTTCTGAAGCATACCTCATTTCAGAAATTGTTCAAAACTTCAAATCCCGATAACTTTTGATTTACTGAACGGTTTTGGACGCCGTTTGTTGGAGAATGACCGGGAAGAAGAGATCTAGGTGCGGCAAAAAGGGGGGAACGTGCGGCTGGACGTGGTGGGGCCCACGTGGCTGCGACGGCGGCGCCTTCTCGGGCTCGGGGCGGGCGGCACAGGCGACGGAAAGGGACGGGACTTGTCGGAGATCGAAGAGCTCGGCGAGAGCTTCGAAACGTGTACTCACACGCTAATTTTCGTTGAGAAATGAAGGAGTTATGAAGGAGAGAAGTTTCGGAGCTGATGGGTTTGTGCGGCTCAGCAAAGAGGAAGAAGATGGACGTGAATAGTGTTTTTATATTAAAATATTAGGTTAAATTAATCATTATTTAATTGGCCCGCTTAAGCCCGTTTTGGTCCGAACCCCAATTCAAGCCTGCTTACTGTCGTTCATACCATTTAGCCCCCGTTCCGAACTCATCTGGATATGTTTCATCAGCCCACGAGATCGTCTTGGCCTTCGTTTTTCAGTTTTAAATATAAATCATTATTTTAAATTCAAACGTACGTAGAAATTCACCCAGGTCACCAATTAACTTCAAAAATCCTCGAAAAATATATTTAGCTATGTTTTGATGCTGTGGACCTAAGAAAATTAATTACGTTCAATTCTGAGCCCGTTTGAATTTTTAATGAATTTTTAAAGTCAAAAATTTGCCCGTTTACACTGAAAAATCAATTATAATTATATATTAATTCTAAAAATTACCAAAAAAATCATTTTTAGCTTTGTTTTGATGATACGAACCCAACAAAATTTATTTCGTTCGATTCTGAGACTTTTTGAAAAATGGCTATTTTCAAGGCGAATATATTTAATATTAAAAATACATTTTAAACAAATATTTTCTGAAACTCGAAACATATAAGTGTTTACTGTTTTTCAATGCAGAAACGTCATTCTGAAACCAATGGAAGTGGTTTCAAGTTCAAATTCCTAAATATGTGAAAAGTAGCATTTTTGTCCTATGCAAATTACCCACCGACCTTTCTAAAAATTGAATTAGCCATAACTTTTGATTTCCGCTATGAAATTTCGATTTTTCGGATTCGTTGGAAAGATATTTTTAAATAGATTCTAATATTTTTGGTTTTACTAAAATCCGTTAAATTTTGCATCCTGTATGGTTAGTCAAAGTTCAAGTTTGACTTTTCAAACTACCGCGCCATTTCTAGCTCTTTTTATATTTAAAATTGATTTATTCATTCTAACTTCGATTTGAACCAAATTCGTGATCCTTATTATTTAAAATAGATTATTTTAAATATCAAAACTCATTTAAAATCACTTAAAATAAGTTTTAACTTGGCCCCAAAATTCAGGGTCGTTACAGTTAAGATTTCCAGTTCTGACATTGTCTAAAGAGGGTAATCCTCTGGGTGTCAATCTGATGTTGATTTCGGTCTTCGGGATTGATACTTAGGGGAATTATTTTCTCAACCAATGTCTAATGGGAACCAAGCCTTCGTTTTATTTGTACTCGCTTCCATCATTCGACTGTATCCTATCGATCGAATCTTCGAACTTTAGGTAGAAACTAATGGGTGTAAACATGTGTTTGAGACATGTTATGTTTGATGGTTGCAAGTGGATGCAAGTGGTGTCTAGTGGTTGCTCGTGGATGCAAATACACACACTAGGCACTAGATCGGCTCGAGAACACTCTCATACTGCATATGGATGTGTGAGCATTTTCAATTTTTGTGGATGCAAAATGATTGACTCAGCACATGGATGTTGCATTTGGATGAATGGTTATGCACTCATATAGAAATGATGTGTATCAAATAGGATTTCTTGCATACATATTTGGACTCATGACACTAACATGATTCGCATTAAGGAGGTCAACTGGATCAGTAGACCGCCTCATTTTGCGTTAGATAAGAAACATATACACACACTTTGCATATGTTCATACGGCATTAGAAACCTTTTAAGGACAATGGATGCCTGTGATTGAATGGTTGAGTAGATGGAAGTTGGATGTTAGGATACATTCTTCTTAACTTGAAGATTTCGGGGACGAAATCCTTTAAGGAGGGGAGAATGTAACACCCCGTATTTTCTGAGAATATTAAAAAAAATGGTTAATTATGAAGAAGTTATTAAGCCTTGAAGTTTATATGCATATGAGAGAAATATATATAGATATATATAAAAATTAAATAAATAAACATGCAAAAAAGGTTCAAAACAGCGAATTGGGAGGGGGAATAACCGAACCGGCCATTTTTGAGGTCAACCCGAGCTCTGTTGGGTCGACTAGGGGTTAATCCAGGGTGTTTGGCTGTCATCCCGTAGGCCGATTCGCTCAAATGCAGATTTTGCATTTGAATGGTTCTCATGATTCAGGGGTAATCTAATGGTCCTAAATAACTTCCTACCCCTATATATACATCCCTAACCTAAACCTAAATCTCATATACAATTCTCTAGCCTCCATTGCTCTCTTCCTCTCTAAAAATAAATAAATCAATGGCGTCTCTACTCTGCTGAAACCTAAGCTAGGACTTGTGCTTCTTCTTCCTCCAATTCTGATTCGGATTAAAAGAGAACAGCTACAACACCTTTTTCTTTTAGAATCCAACCAAGGCAAGTGCAGTTATTTTCCGATATAAACTTTAATTATAATTGTGACATGATTGTAAATCTGAATTTGAGATTGCGTATGTTCTGTTCTGATCTATTTTATTCTATATCTCTTTCTTCTTTCTGTTCTATAGCCAGGCTACCCTGAGCCTGTGCCAAATCTCATAAGAGATTAACGCACGAACGTTAAACTTTGGGATAAATAATGAATGATGGCATAATTGGACATGGCTAATCTGTGACTAAAAGGACATAGGTTGTAAACTAGATTTAGATCTGTGCATATTCTGTGAATTGGAAGAAGAGGAACCATTGTATATTAACATGTGACTTGAGATATTGGACATAACGCATATTTTTGAATTAAAGATATGTTATAATTTAAAGTTCTAGATTATCGGGCATATTATTTATATAGAAATTCATGATTGGGATAAAAAGGGAATATGACTTAGGTGTGAAGATTTATGTTAAGATTTGATAACTATTAAATGTTAATAACACCTAAGTGGGAGATTTTTGAATATATGACATGCATTGAAATCGATGGCTATATTTGGTATAATTTATATGTGAATCTTTTGTACTAGGCAAGTTTAACTAAATTTGAGACGTGTGTTATATGGTAAATTATGACCATAATCTGTGCCATGTAAATTCAATGCAAACGTGGGGTATAGGATCATAATGTGAATCATGACAACTATTTAGGCATGCAAACCTAGGCCAAATTTATAATTAGGCAAGATATGTTTATGAAACTTTAAGGAATGATTAAATCTGTTATATTGCCTAATTTGCTAGTTCTGTTATATTGCCTAATCTGCTAGATCTATTATATTGCCTAATCTGCTAGATATGTTATACTGCCTAATCTGCTAGATCTGTTATATTGCCTAATCTGCTAGATCTGTTATATTGCCTAATCTGCTAGATCTGTTATATTGCATAATCTGCTAGTTCTGTTATATTGCCTAAACTGCTAATTAGATTGATTTGCCTAATCTGCTAATTATGTTAATTTTGCCTCATCTGCTAAATCCGTTAAATCGCCTAATCTGCAAGATTTGTTATCTGTTTAATCTGTTGAATGGCGTAATCTGTTGGAACCGAAATGTTGAAATTTGAAGTATGTAATCCTATAGGCTCAATTTAAAATTGAGCAAAACTTGTTAATAGAACCTTGAATAATCTGCTGTAACTTGTAAAGAAGTTAATTTGTTAAAATCTGTGAATGAGCACATTTGTTAAACATAAAACATGGCTAACTCGAGGTTAGAATGAGTTTGCGGCGTAATCCTGCCCGGAACCGCCCGGCACATCTAGTGGCCGCAAACAATAGGTTCTAATGTGAGAAGTTAGTCATAACGTGCTTGAAACCCGAGGTTAGACTTAGTTTGCGGCAGAAATCTGCCCGGAACCAACCGGCCTAACCAGTAGCCGCAAACTGTCAGTCTAATGTGAGAGGTCTGGGCATTAATATTTAATTAATGAAAATCTGAGATAAATATAATGTCTCAAACGTGTAGGGCGGATAGGGTTAAACCCACTAGACTGATGAGTTTAATAAATCTGTTCCGTGAATCGGTAGGCCCAATTACAAAGTTAGACAAATCTGTAAATCTGTTAAATCCGTATATCTGATCCGTTAGTCTAAAACTTGTCTGATCTGTGAACTAGTTGATCTGAATTCTGTATGTCTGAACATGTTAATCTGAAATGTGTTAGTCTGGGGACACAAGGATAGGAGGGGAATTACTTGTGTCATCTGTTGTTTGGGACCCATATTAGTCAGTAACCCTTTCTAGTATCAAAACTTTGACCCAACAGTAGGTAGGGTCCGGGCACGCTTACTGAACTAATTATAAGTGGTTCATTCTGATAATGGCGAGGAGTGTTGATGGTGCGTTCCAACCGGGTCATGTGTGTGCATGGATCCCGGTCTGCCTCTGAGGATGTAAGACGCCGTGACATCTGTAAATAGGTTTGTGTCATTCAAAGGTTGCCACTTTAAGGAATGATACACCCTTCGGTGGGGCTGGCACAGGGTATTTATGTATTAGGGAGCCGATCGCTTGGGGTAGGGTTTTAGGGTACACTTAGTTCTGTCTGTTTCTGTTGGTACCGTCTGTTTCTGTTGGGTGGTAACACCTGTCTGTTTCTCCGTGGTACCGTCTGTTGGGGTGGTAAAGGCCCATTACTAGTGTACACCTAATTCTACATTCTGTTTCCGTAGGGATTAATCTGTTTCTGCTTCTGTCTGTTTCCGTTCGGGTGGTAAAGGCCCATTACTAGCATTCTTTTCTGTGGAAATCATTATGTTTCCTTTCTGTTTTAGTTAAGACATTAGATTAACACCTAATCCCGTTATATTAGTATTAGTGCAGAGAAGTGTAAAGCAATAGCTTATATCACTCTGTTCTTCTGTTATATCTGCTACATCTGTTACAGTTATCTCTCATCCAGTTTTATTTTCATGTCATGTTATTATAATCTGTTCATAACTGAAAATCACTGGACTTGCCAGACTTTTGTCTGACCCTTGTTGTTTCGCCTCCTTTTCTTCCGTTCCCCCCAGGTTTTGTAGAAGGGAACACTCTAACTTGATCCAGATTTCTTCCGCTTGCAGTGCTTAAAGTATGGCTTGTCTTCTTCTGTGGGGATTATGATTTTAAACTATGCATTCTGAAGGCTTTTGTACAAGGCTGATATTTTGTACTTGAATTCTGATATTGTGATTTGAAAGGATGTAACCAAGCTTATGTTTGAAATAAAGTTATAATTTTTCAAGTACTGTTTATCTGTCTTGTAGTATTCTGTTTCTGTTTACTAAAATGCTCCCCCAAAGTTAAGGCATTCTATTTGTGAGTGACCTTAACGGAGGTGGGGTGTTACAAAAAGTTACATTTCTGGCTGCAATTTTAGATGCAAATAAAACTAGTAAATGAAATAGTACATTTTTATTTGCGTTCCTCAACGCAAATAAAACATGTAGTAAAAGGTACATTTTAATTGCATTTCTTAATGCAAATAAGACATGAGATTAAGAAGGTATATTTTTATTTACATGGTTAAGAGTAAATAAAAGAGTAGGAAAAGAATCATATTTCATTATGAAATATGATTTACATTAAAAACTCAATTTTAATGTCACATTAGAAAAGAGTAGACACTAGAAAACTATATTATTATTCAATGTAACCAAAGAGTAGAAAGTTTCACTTTTGATTGTAAATAAAAGAAAGTTTCATTTTTATCTGTTAAGTTAAAATAGGAATTTGTATATAAATAAATCATTCTCTTATTTGTTCATTGAAGGAATTAAAACAGGTATAAACATTTTTGTCATACATAGAATGGAATTGGCATTTTTTCATACATATGTTATTAGAATGAAATTTCCTTTTATCTAGAACTGACATAATAAGATTTGTTTTGTCGAAGTGTTAGAATTGATTTAACAAAAAAAATATCCTTTTTATGTTAATATGGAAAGTTAGGAATGTTTACATGTAGAATACTCTTTTATATGATAAATGTTAACATAGAAAATATTATTTATATAATATTAGAATGCATTGAATATGTTAACATAGAAAAAGATTATTTATAGAATGTATAGAAAATGTTAATATAGAAAATATTATTTATATTAGCATGCCTAGAATATGTTAACATAGAAATTATTCTTTTTAGATGTAAATTAAACATAGAAAAAGAATTATACTTTTTAATGTAATATTAGAAACGTAGAACAAAAATAAACATTTTGTCAAAAGAATAAAATTGGGATAAAATTCACATTTTTGTCTAAATAAAAGAGTTGAAACGTTCATCTATTTGTCATGAATATATATAGAAAACATGATTAGAAAAGAGTAAACAATAGAAATTATTTTTATGGTAATGTGGACAATTAGAAAAGCGACAAAAATTAAAAATTACATTTTTTTTATTTGTAATATAAAACAGTAGGAAAGAGAAAGACAGTAGGAATTACATTTTCATATGTAATAAAGAATGAGACTTACATTGTAAATTAAAAATTTACATTTTATATGTAAATGAAAGGTAGGAATTTGCATTGTAAGTAAATGTACATTTTTATATGTAATTAAAGGGTAAGTTATAATATTTGAAATCAAGTTATTTTGGAAATATAGAATATTCCAAAAACAAGATATTTTGAAATGAGAAACATTTTAAAATAATATTTTTAGTAGAACAATTATATGATTAATTAAAATTGTACTTGGACACGAGGTTAGGTCACATTTGTGGTGGAAGTCTGCCCGGAACCGACCGGCATATCCAGCAGCCACAAATGTTAGGCTTAATGTGAGAGGTCCAAGTGCGCAAATACAAATTGGACCAAGACACGAGGTTAAGCCCAACTAGTGGGAGAAGTCTGCCCGGAACCGACCGGCCTATCCAGCATCCACAAGTTGTAGGCCTAATGTGAGAGGTCTGGCCCATATTAAAATATAAATGGATAACTTAGAAATTGACGTTATTTTCACATCGTTATGTGTTAATAAATGAAATGAATATTTTCACCTCCAAGTTTGTTATAAAAGAAAGTTACATTTTTAATAAAATAAGATAAGGATTATAAAAGTTTTACATTTTTCTTAATGTAAATATTAAAAAAAGGTACATTTTTCTTAATGTAAATAAAAGGAAAATAGGGAGTTACATTTTTATATGTAATTGGAGTAATGTAGAAACTTACATTTTTCAATGTAAATAAGGATGAAATAGATTTTTTTTTATATATGCAAATAAAAAGAATTTACATTTTTCAATGTAATCAAAGGAAATAAAAGAATGATTAGGAATTTACATTTTCCAATGTAAATAGAATATGAAATAAAGGTTATCAATATAATAATATATTGAAGTATAAGTTTACATTTCTCAATGTAGATAAAATAGGAATAGAAATTTACATTTTTCAATGTAAATAATAAGATTAAAAATTTACATTTCTAAGGAATGGATTATCATTAGAAAAATAATGAAACCAAATATACATTTGGTGTAAATTGAAAAATGGAAGAGTAAAATAGACATTGTTATGTTTAGGATGTGTATGTAAAGTAAAAATAGCGATAGATCATTATAAATTATTAACAACGATATGAAATGGTTTCCAAATTTATATATGTGAGAATTATTTGGAAAGTCCGAGTTTACTCTCATTCCAAATAATGATACGACGTTCGAAGAATTGAAGACGGCGATTGAAGATCGACGATCTTCACATCGAATGGGTAACTAGTGTTGAGGCCCTTGATTGATTTGCTCCCAAGACGGGGCTAAAATGGTAGTTATCCGGACGTAGTGTTGATTAGTACGGATTTGGCTTTCGCTCAGACCCATTGCATAAGCTTATAAATGGATTGTGTGTCTGACATCGTACTCCATTAAATATCATGTTATTAATCTTCTATCGAATGTATGGATGTTTGGTGCCGGAGAATTTATTCTCTTGCTTAACACCCGTTCATATATTTCGGCAAAGGATTGGTAGTGTGATATGGAGGGATGATGTGGCATGCTAAGATGCATATGATCAAGGCTTAGTTGAAAAGCAGGCCTTGTGGGATGATCAAAGCATGGCCTGTTTAGGCATAGATTTGTGTATAACGTGACTTCACGAGCCTCACACACCGGTGGAGTCTAAAACGGGAGAAGGGAACGCAGGGAGAGCAGCACGTTTCTTTCTAGCTAGAAGTGGTGTTTGGGTTTTAACACGGCCCGACATTTTACTTATGTGGATAATGGAATGAGGCGCCTCGGATGATAGGTCCTATAGGACTGGGAAACGTGTGTTCAGGAATTGCCAATCCGCAAAATCGTATGTGTGGATCGGCCCTGCAGGATCCAAGGGTTAACTGCGGGGAATCCTGAGACATTAGCTAGAGTGTCTCGAATCGGTAAGGAGCTCCTCCCTAGCCTTGACTCATGATGGAAACCCAATTTCCAATACGACCTCATGCGGTTTTGATTGTAATACTAGTATGGAGGCATAGTAGTATGGGATATTATTCTTCCTAGGATTGATACATTATGATTGAAATTGTTTTTAAAACATATACAGACTAATAATAATATCAAATCCGTTTTTATCGTACCAAGCATGTTTAATCACCATAAGGTAAAAATCTATCCTCTGGTGTGCGTGCCTTTGTGTGATGGGACCTGAGTCTTATGGTGATTTCATTTTTCCAAAAGCAATGCATTGTTTAACGATTTATTTTAAGTTATGCACAGCAATCCATTAGAGTAAACCCGTTCCGCGTTAGCGGCGTGGTCCTTGGATTTGCTTTATTACTACTAGTATATTTGTTAAGGATTCTCACACCAGTCTAATGACTGACTCGTAGTTTGTTTCACTTTGCAAACTCGGGTGCCCTCTTTTCCACACGGGCAGTCGAGTAGTTTGTCTACAGGTTCTTATCTCGAGCAGGATGCTGGATTGAAGCTTAAAGCTGTGTCCAGAGCATAGTTATCTTCCGCTGTATCTATTTTATTGTTTCCGCTGCAATGTATTAAATTTATTGTATTTTATCTTCCGCTGTAATTTTATTCAATATACTCTGATATTCTGTACTCTGATGTAACATTATTATGATGTTTATAAAAGTCTGATGTTTTTATTCTGATGTGTTGTATTCCCAGAGTTAACGTATGCGGATTTTGAATGGTCTTGGTCGATTTTGCGATCGATTAAGGTCGGGCGAAATGCGTGTCGTTACATAAACCTACTAATGCCCAATGCCTGCTTTTTCAACTCCGGACAACGTGCACGACCATAACCCGCCTGAACCTACACTGGCGCACCAACACAGCCGTCATTCTGTTCGCTTACAATCAACCCAGTAATCGTGCCCCACCCTACCTAGTTCCAGGTTACCGTGATACATCGAGTGGGTTACTGCTGAAATGGACCGCGTAACTAGGGTTTTCGTCCAATAGGTTAAGTGTTGCCATTTAAATTCGTGACTAAACCCTTATCAGTCTAGCATGTCAAGTTGGTTAAGTGTTGTCATTCAAGTTAGCGACTTAACCCGCCTACGAATCATGTATCAAGTTGGTTAAGTGTTGTCTTTCATGTTCATGACTTAACCCTACCATGTGGCATTAATTCATTAATGCACCCTAACCTCTCACATCAGACCTGGTTTTGTGGTCACTGGATATTCCGGGCGGTTCCAAGCAGAATTACACCATAACTCAGTCTGACCTCGGGTTTCAAGCGCGATATGACCAACTACCCACATTGGATCCTATTGTTTGCAGTAACTGGATTTGCCGGGCGGTTCCGAGCAGAATTACACTGCAAACTCAACCCAACCTCGAGTTGGCCATTTTCACGTTCATTCTAGTTTCATGTCCATGTTCAAGATTCATGTCAAGTTCGTGTCAAGTTTCATGGCGAGTTTCATGCCAAGTTTCCTATTATTACCAATTTTTCCCAACGTTACCCCGTCTAAATATTAGGCTAACAATCTTAGCCTAATTTTCCGTCCGCATGATTTTTGACATATAATATTAGGCTAAAACTTAGCCTAATTTAACATACACAAAATTTGCATAAACAAATTCATTAACATAAACATGACATAGGTGTAAACATGGCATTCTTGGCATAGTCAATATGAAGACCATAGGTGTGTATTTGCAAAATAATCAACATGAATATCATAGGTGTGATCTTGCAACGTAGACTAAATCAACATACATATATGTGAATTTGCAACATAGACTAAATCAACTTACATATATGTGAACTTGCAAATCAATCACGAGCATATGAATAAGTGTGATCTTGAAATATGACATAGGTTTAACATATACCCATAAACATGTAGATCTAACATGTGGTCACATATGTGATATGATTTTACAAACTAAAACTTGCATAACATGATAAACTACACAACTTGTCATAACAGGTTATACTCCAATATACATATGAATAGACTTATTCATTAATTCCCAATTCAACATGATAATAAAATAGAATATCATTCAATTTCACATATAACATAATAAACATTGTTCTATTATCAATTTATTTCCAAGGCATAACATAACTGAATAAATTGAGTAAAACATCACAGGCATATAGATCTGATAACATTATGAACATGAAAAGGTTTGAATAATAATCTAGGTTCAAGAACATGGATAGATCTAACTTAAATAGAAAAATCCCCAAAATCAAGATCCAACGACATATAAAGAAAATAGGTCTGAATAGAAAATCAAGCTTAGATCCAATTTCATAGTCATAATCCTAGGCAATAGCCTCATGGTCATGAATCATAGGTGATTATCCACAATTGTCCTTGTCATAGTCATAAGCAATAGTCTTATGTTCACAGTCATAGGCATAGGCATAGGCATAGTCTTATGTTCACAGTCATAGGCATAGGCATAGTCTTATGTCCAAAGTCATAGGCATAGGCATAGTCTTATGTTCACCGTCATAGTCTTAGGCCATTAACAATAGTTTCAACGTCATAGACATAATAATGTTATAGACATGAAAGAGTCTGATTTACAACATGAATAGTTTCAAACTGATTTCATAGCAATATTCCCAAAAGTCAAGATCCAAGATGAACAAAAATAGATATGAATCATACATAGATCCAATTCCAATTTATAACATGTCCATATTAAGTTTATAGTTTTTATCTAAAAGTAAATTGAACTTACAGATCGTGGTCTAAGAAATTTAGATGCAGAAGTCAAGTCTAGAAATTTGTCGTTGAATCGTTGAATCTTGCTTTGATTGTAGAAGCAAATCCCCAATAAGAAATTCCTAGCCATGGTCTTCAAGAAATAATCTTCACGATTTATTTTAATTTAATTTAGAGGAAGAAGAATAAGTCATGTCCATCAAGAATTTGTGCAGCATAAGGTTAGAGAATAATGGTGTAAAGAGAATGAGACTAGGATGCTGTTTATATAGGATTAGGCAGACGAATCTGGACAGAAAATGAGATCAGATACATCATAATGTATCAGGTTCAAAAACTGGGTTCGGGAGGCAGGTCGACCCTCAGGTCGACACTATGGTCGACCTGTTCCCTGGGAGGTCGACACTATGGTCGACCCCCAGGTTGAGCTGGTCCTGGGCCAGGAAATTTCCCACCCAACCTGTTCTGGGTTTTGAATTCGAATTTGAATTCGAATTTCCGAGCTGTTTTTGACTCTGAAAATTCCTGAAACTTCGGAGGGTCATATCTCCCTTATACGGACTCTGATTTTCAAAAACTCGGACTCGTTTCCAAGTAGAATTTTGAGACGAACGCAATGGAGAAACCCGTTTCCCTTGATTCTTGTTTTAAAAATCAATTCTGCCTTTATTTATGGTTTTAACATGTTATTAAAATACGGGTTGTTACAGTGTGGGACCCGTTTCAGTCAGTAACCCATATAATGGTATCGAACGAGT
This sequence comes from Allium sativum, assembly GCA_030737875.1. Classification (NCBI taxonomy): domain Eukaryota; kingdom Viridiplantae; phylum Streptophyta; class Magnoliopsida; order Asparagales; family Amaryllidaceae; genus Allium; species Allium sativum. The sequence goes on along the minus strand of CM060922.1, from coordinate 400,063,856 downwards.
ACTCCGCGCTAGGTCGGAGTCGGGACACACTTACTGGGTTGATTGTAAGAGATCCAAACGTGGAGGACAGTGTGGGCGGCGCAACCTGACCGGGACATGTGCGTGCATGTCCGGGCAAGGGGGGATACGACGACCGTGACACTAGTAGATATGGTTGTGCACATCAACGAAGGGTTGCCACTTTAGGAAGTGATACCTCCTACTGTGGGGCCGACACGGGGTATCTACGGAGTAGGGAGCCGATCGATTAGGGTAGTAATTAGGATACATCTAGACTCTGGTAAAAAGTTTAGGAGCCTATTAAATTTGGCTGCCTATGGATTGTATGGGGTTAAAAACCTCTCACCAGAAGTACGCCTAAATCTACCATCTTATAGTTGATGGGATCATCTCATTCTGGTTATACTAGTATCGGTGCAGAGTAATCTTTAGAAGTGCAACACACTTTATCATGTTTACCTTGTCATACCTACCTTTTTATGATGTTGTATCTCTTATCCACTTTATACGCATGTCATGCTACTTTTACTTATTTACTTGCTTAAAGTAATTGGACTCGCCAGACTTTATATATGACCTTTTTGTTTCCTCTTCTTTCTTCCGTTCCCTCCCCCCTCAGGTTCTCAGGGTGGGAATACTCAAGCTTGACCAGGATTCTGCTGTCATTTTGCTGGAGTTGCTTAGATGTATTGATCAAGCTCCTACCTTTGCTACTATGGCTTTGTTTTATTTAGGGATTATGCTTCTTTTATTTTGTACTCTGTGTTTAAGTGCAAAACAAAAGTTTCTATGATGTACTGGTTTTTATGTAATTCAGACATATGATGTTTTGAACCATGGTGCTTTATGAATAATAAAGTTTGTTTTTATTTTGCTGCTATTTTTATATTTGTCTTGTAATGTTTCTGTTTCGGTTTACCTATAACGCTTCACAAAACTTAATGCATTCTCTTAATGAGTGACATTGACAGACGTGGGGTCTCACAACAGGTACAGATCGCAAATCATCGACAAAGCATCAAGTGATTCGAGGAAACTGAGCATAACAGACCCCCTTGGGTCATAGGAAATCTCGAGAATCCTCACATGGAAAGTGAAAAGTCTAACGACCCTCCTCTCATAGTCTAGCATGGCACCATACATGGCTAGTCAATCTATCCCTAAAATCAAACTGTAGCCCATGATACCAAGCACATATGTGTCGCACTCAAACTCGATGCCCAACAGAGATATCCTCAAACCCCGAAAAATCATAGACAGATGAGCCATACCCCCAATGAGGTTTGAGACAATAATAGGATGAAAAAAATACTAGTACTAAGGTGTAGAGACTCAACCACGGAATCAGATATAAAAAAATGAGAAGCGCCAGAATCAAAAAGAGTCCTGATTGAATGAACGAAAAGAGAAATCAAACCTTCAACAGAAACTTTCCTTCATCTATCCGGTATACTGGCCTCGAGAGCATGCATTTGCCCTCCAGAAGATCTGCCCTTTGGCCCTGTCGTTGCTTCTTCGGCACTCCCTAGCATAGTGTCCGACCTCATTACACTGGAAGAAAGCATTCTTCCTTTTATGCAATCTTTGACCAAATGACCCAAGCTCCCACAACCATGACATTTCTTCTTGCCTTGAGCTTTGCTGTTCTTTCCGCCTTTCTTTTGCTGTTCTTTCTTGGTCCACACTTTCTTTTTTTGTGTCTCATCGGTCTTAGCCTCCTTTTTCTCCTCTTTTCCATCTTCGTGCGTCAATGCCATATCAACCATTCTCTTAAAAGTAGCTCCCGTAGGTATGTGAGATAATGCCAATGCTTGAAGATGTTGATTCAATCTTCTTGCAAATCTCAAAGCTTTCTTGTGCGGGGTATTTACTAGCTCCAAACCAAACCTTTCCAACTGATTGAACTTGTTGACATACTCTTTGACAGTCATGCTTCCTTGCTTAAGTGCCAAAAATCTCTCCATCTGCATACTCTCTTCTACTTGAGAAAGAAACTTCATTTCGAATCTCTATCGAAAATCATCCCAAGTTTCTATTGGACTCCCTGCTTGCGTCACTTCCCACCAAAATGAAGCCTTTCCTTCAGCTGCCATGCGGCCAACTGAATCTTCCTACGGTCGTCAACCTCGAAAATCCCAAACAAATCCTCCGTCTATTTAAGCCAATTCCTTGCTTCCACAAAGCTTTCAGTTTCACGGAATGGTTTTCCTCCCATAGTACAGAAGTCCTTGCATATCTTAGAGAAATTATCCGCTCGCGGAGGAGGAGGAACAACGGCTACAGCTGGGGGAGGGGCATTTGCTTGGCCTCCGACAGGTGCCGTAACCTCAAGTTATCTACGGAACCAAGCCGGTATCTAAACACCCTCGATAATAATCAGTTCCCAGACATGTTGAAAAGAAAAGGAAAAGGGATTCAAACAGAGAATCAAAAAATACTTTATATGGATTTGGGGAATATGTCTTTCAAAAATAGACTTTCCTTTGAAAATACTTTCTTTTTGAAACCTTTTTGAAAACAGTTTTTAAAATCTTTCATCCAGTCTTGCAACCATCAGCTCTGATGCCAAATGTGACATCTCACGTCCGTTAATGTCACTCTTTATCAGAATGCATTAAGTTTCGTGAAGCATTATAGGTAAAAAGACACAGAATTTTACAAGATAGATATAAAATAGCAGCGGAAACTTAAAACTTTATTTTCCAACTGGAAACATCATGGTCCAAAAATCCAGTTACAACATAAGTCCGAAATACTGAAAACAATTACATCAAATTAAAGTATCTTCATTGTACTAAAACCATCAGAGTACAAAAAAAAGTTGTAGTCCCCATAAGTAGACAAGAAGTCAAACCGGTACATCGAAGCAAATCCAAATCCAAGCAGAAACAAAAGAGAGAGTCTTTAACCAAGCCTGACGGTTATCACCCTGAGATTCCGGGCGGAAAAGAAGAGAGAGAAGGAAACAAAACGGGTCAGGCATAAAGTATGAAAAGTCTAGTTACTTTTAGCATATAAATAAGTAAAAGTATCATGATAGGCATATAAAGTAGATGAGAGATAACAGTATCATATAAAAGGTATGAACATGATGGGCAGGAGAAATAGAATAGACTATGTTTCTCAAATACTTTTCTCTGCACCAATACTAGGATACCGAATTAAGTGTTTTCCAATTACTTAACAGAAACAGAATGATCCCAATAGAACATAAATGGTAACTTAGGTGTACTTCTAGCAACGGGTTTTACCCTAAACAGAAATAACAGGTACCTAAACAGAAATAACGGGTGTTACCCCAACAGAAATAATAGGTAACTAAATAGAACTAGATGTACCCTAATTACTACCCCTAAATGATCGTCTCCCTACCATGTAAATATCCTATGTCCGCCCCACAGTAGGGTGTGTTACTTCTTAAAGTGACAACCACTGGAAGGACACAAACCTATTTACAGGTGTTATGGCGTCTTATTTTCCCAGACAGACCGGACCCATGCACGCACATGACCTAATTGGAACGTGAGATCACAAAACCCCATCCCAAATGAACCATTTATAATTAGCTAAGTAAGCGTGCCCTGACCCCTACCTAGTGCGAGGTCCCCTTTTAATACCAGAATGGGTAACTCACTAATATGGTTCATACACAATGGATGACACAAGTCAAACCCTTAAACTTGTGTCCCAAATCAACTAGGATTTCAATAGGTTAAGTTCTACATGGGTTAATAGTTTCCCTACAACCCCAATAGATTAACAAGTTTACTTAACCCCCAACATATCAAACAGATTACATAAGTGTCATACAGTTCCATTAACAAGTTCTACTTAACCTTTGAATTAAGCCTACATGTTTACATGTTCATACACCCTATATTTCAGCTATATTACATAGTATAAATTATGCCCCTAATTTTAGTCATATTCGTTGTACAGGTTATGCTCCCGAATTACCATTCCCGATTAATCCCAATTTCATTAGTACGCATATTTCAGCGGTATTGACCTTGGATCGAAGGTAGCCTAGGCTATTAAAATAAAAAGGGAAAGAGAGAGAGGAACAAAATAGGCATAAAAAGCATATAATAACATAGATGGGCATATGATAGCAGAAATAGGCATACCCGAAATAAGCATATAAGAACTAAACAGTAGATCAGGTATACATGTAATTGCAGGACTGATTAGGTATGATTCATATTCTTAACAGACATAAATTTTAGATCCAGATTTATAAACATGTCAGGATTACTTTTTAAATGTTTATATCTAAAAATAACATGAACTCACTGAGACTGGATCTAAAGAATAGAGAATAATATGTTGAAGTTGCAGAAGTGAATCTTGTATACATATACGATGTTGTTGAAGAAAAATAGGCTAATTCAATCCAAGTTGGGGCAGCATCTCATTGTCTCCATTGTTTTAGGTGAATAAAACAATAGAAATGTTGTCCTATATATAGCCTACTGCCAATGAATCTCGCTCCGAAACAAGTCCAGGTTCAAGAAATGTACCTAACTGGATCTGGGGTGGGTCGACCTCGGTGTCGACCCTAAGGTCGACACCTCCTTGAGTGGGTCGACCCCGTTGGGGTGTGGGTCGACCCCCAACGGGTCCAAATCCTGTGTCTTCTTATTGCTTTGATTTTGAACTATTTTCGAAATTATAGTTTTATTTTGTTCATATATATTTCTCTTATATGTATACAAACTTCAAACCTTAATATCTTCTTCATACGATGTTCGTCTTACATAGACTCAGAGTCTATCTTAAGCAGAACTCCAAGATGAACACAATGGTACGGTCTGTTTTTGCTTAATTCCCAATATTAAATTATGTTTTCTTTAGTTTATTAATGTTCTTAAAAATTACGAGGTGTTACAATTTATGTTTGCTTTGTTAATGGTGAAAATGACAAGAAGGATCAAACTGAACATCTATTCATATAGTGGGGGTGGATGAATCATTATACTGTTGAAATTGTTATGCAATAATAGGAAATATGGTTTTTGTTAAATGAATAGGAGTAGTAGATTTAGTATTTGATTACAATCAGTTTTCCTGTTGGCAAATGAAGTTAGTGGATTGTTCAGCTTCAAATATTGGTTGTTGGGTTTTGCTAAGAATCATAGCAACTTTCGATTTCATGCTGACATATTCATACCCAAATTTTGCATTCATGTTTCAATTTACTGTCTAGCCTCTTTTGATTGATGGTTTTCACATTCAGCGTACCAATTTGTGAGCTTGAAAACTAGGAGTTATAAATATGTTTAGATAGTTGAAACAGACTTGCATTAATTTTGTGCACTCTTTATTTTGATGTTATGAGAGTTGTTAGAGGTATCAGTATCAATGAAACTACTTTTGGTTTCCGGTGATTTACAATGAACAATAGATGGTTATTCTATAAGTCAAGTTCTGGTTTTATTCTTCAAATTTGATATTGATTTACATGTACTTAACTCCTGAAGAATTTCATATGCGGTAGGATTCAAAATACTGTGAACTAATAACTGACTCACAACTTCAATATCTCGAGTTGATCATAGATTCAAGATGAAGATTCTTTGTAGACAACCTCCTTTATAGGAATCACTGTTCGATTGGTGTCTATAACTGGAAGCTATAACTGATTGCACACGAAGATGGTGGATGTAATGCTCAGAGAGATGGAGCAGTACTGCATGGATATAGGCACATATGATAGTATTTTTAGGAACTTATTGGCCCTACCTTGGGTCCATCATGTACTATTTATTTTTATTTGTTCTGTTTCATGTTTTCTTTCGTTTCGTATTTCCTTATGCAGGTGATTTACTCACCTTGCTGTGCCTTTTTCTATGTATTAATAAAGCATACCCATTTTCAAAAAAAAAAAATGTATATTTATATACATATGTGCACATGAGTGTGTGTGTGTGTATATATATAAATATATATATTTAATGACATTAAGTAACGTTCTGATTCAAAATGAGTACGCGTGTATTAATTCTAGAAATGATACACATTTGAAATTAGAATTATACACGTATTGAAAATGGAAGAAATTTAATGCATAGGAAATAAAAAAGGAAATAAATATAAAGTTTAAAAAAATGTTTGAAATGTTATGTAAATGTGCATAAATAAATTTCAAACTAACACGCATATTAATTACATGTTTGAATTTGGAATTTAAACGCATAACAAAACCAGAAAAGAATATAATAAAAATATAGAAACAAATAAAAACAAGCCCTTGAGACAAATAGAAACAAGCCCTTGAGTGTGTGTATTTGGGGTATACGTTGTAATGCATTAATTTTATATGTTCTGGAATAATTGCAGGTTAATTGCAAAAATTATGGATTAATTGCACACTAGTTAAGTTTTTCAAATACTAGATATACATATGCATGTATATATATATATATATAACTTAAATGTGCATTGACTATATGTGGTTTGACAAAATAGCATATAATGTTCAAATTTTGTATTTAATGTTTCTTCTTATTAGACGTTTATGGAAAATTTCTATTTTAATATTATTTTTTTGAAAATTGGTACACTTTATTGCAATTACCAATCATATACTTTGTTTATATGCTTCATCAAAACCTTATGCTCCCGAACCTTGATGGGTGCGATATAAGGAAAAAGAGTACATATAAACTCCATATATTAACAATACAAAGAACAACAAACAACAACACTTGAATACATCACACACCACTGCTCACATAACAGCTTACATAAGCTTTCACAAAACACAAAATAAAAACAAAGATTAACCAGCATCAAACAATTGTATTCCCCATCTTCTCAACATGTCTTCTTTCATTTGAGTCCTCTTTGTTCTACTACCATTATTCTTAACCAAGTAAACCACTACTTTCTCAATCATCTTTAACCTCACTTTTTCTGAATTGCTTTGCTACTGAAAATTCTGGAATTCCTCTCCATCCATATCTGGTATATCACTGTCGTAAACGCTACACATTCTTGATCAAGAGCTTGATCTTTCTCTTTAAACACTCTTAATATCTTCTCTGCCTCATTTTCTAAAGAACCAAATTCATGCGCTGAAATCCCCAGTTTTAGTGAAACAGCACACCATATATACCCAGCATAAGCACACTCAAAGAATAGGTGATTAACAGATTCAATATGTCCCTCACACAACATATAGTAATTATTCTCAACCAATCCAAAACTATACAACCTTTCTTTTTTAGACAGTCTATCATTCAAAGCAAGAAATGAAATAAAAGACATACATCTAGCATTTTTGTTGTGCCATACAACTTCATAACACTATTTTTCCACTTGTTTTTTTCCTTATTTTATCCCGTGCTTTGTTAAATGTAAACTCCTCCTATCTCCCATTCATAAAAACCATCACATGATCTTGGATTAAACCAGTGGAGTTAACGTCATTATAAACTTCACGAGTTGCTACATGTAAAAATTCGTTAATTCTACCATTTTTAATAATAGATGAAACATATTCCTCATGTCTACCTAAATGGTAAAATATAGAGATACCAATCAAGTCAACAAGACATTTACTATTTATCCAAGGTTCAAACCATAGAAATGTAGATGTACCTGATGTTATAACCTTGTTAAACAACTGATTGCCTATCGATCTCAATCTGAGTATTTCTTTCCATGTGCATGAAGCATTGTTATCAATCTGCATATTCCAGACATGTGTCTCTTTACAATACTTCATTTGCATCCAAGAGCTCCATAATGATAATCCATCCAAATACTTCCACATAATCTCTACACTCGAACCCTTCTTTAAATCTTAGAAAGATTTCAGATCAATCCAACCTTCTACTTTAGGTAAGCATAATTTTTCGCATTTGATCTTATGAGAATACTCCCCCAAAAAAACCAGAACACATAATGTTTAATTTATCAATCACATGCTCTGGCAATTGATACATAAATAACCAGTATAACACTGTTGGAGTCAATACTGAATGAATCAATTCATCCCTTGTAGCAAAGCTAAGAAAATTAGCATCCCATGCTTGAATTTTCATTTGAATTTTATGCAGTAAAGGCTGACGATCATTATAGTGAATATAATTTGATGATATGGGGATCCCCAAATATCTTACTGGTAATTGATATGTCTGAAACCCCGGAATTGATGAGAACTCACTTGTGTTTCTTGTATGGGAGCTATAAAATATCTTAGTTTTAAGCATGCTAACTGTAAGGCCGCTATAATGTCTTAATCTATTAAATATATCATTTAGTGTCAATGGACAAATAGGTATACATTTACCAAATATCATAAGATCATCCATATACAAAAGGTGAGACACAACAGGCTCAAACTTATGAACAGGAAAAAACTTGTGTTGTAACAGAGCTTCAATCATAAGTGAAATATTCCGTCGCATTTGAAAAGCGATATGGAGATAAAGCGTCACCTTAACACATGCCTTATTTGATAATATAAATCCTTTTGGAACACCTTGAATCATTATAGAAAAGGTCGGTGTTGAAATACATTCATATACCACATTAATGAAGTGAACTGGGATTCCCATTTTCATCATGATATGAAATAAATATCCTATTCATCATATCATAAGCCTTATGTAAATCTACCTTCATACAAAATTTATTCACTCCTGCTTTCTTGAAGTCTCTTAGAAGCTCATGTGCAAGCAAAATATAGTCACCAATTTTTCGAGTGGCTATAAAAGCACATTGGTTTGGAGATATTAATGGGGCAAATACCACAAATCCTATTACACAAAAAAATTCTAATTTTTTTGTAAAAAAGAGATTACAACATGCTATTGGACGGTAATAAGCAATTTCAGATGGCCTTTCCACTTTAGGAATTAAAGTAACAAAAGTGTGGTTGATTCCTTTTGGTAATTTAGAAGAAGTAAACATGTCTTGCATTGCCGGTAATAGATCCATTTTAATGCTTTCCCAGTGTAATTTATAAAATTTAGAGTTAAATCCATCAGGATCTGGACTGGAATCCTCATATATTGAAAAAACAACAGTTTTTTACTTCTTCTAAAGTAATTGATTGCATTAATACATGTTTTCCATGAGCAATAATTTTAGCAATCGATTGGAATGAAGGGAACTCAGATTCATTTGCACCATTGAATAAGCTTGCGAAGTAACTAATAGCCTCTTCAGCTACTTCCTCTGGTTTATACAAGAGATCACCATCACTATTATTTAAAGCTTTCAGGTTATTGGTGTATCTTCTTGCAACATTTTAGAGTGAAAGAACTTTGAATTTGTATCCCCATCTTGAAGCCATGAAACCTTTTCCTTTTCCTGGTAGCTCCAATATTTGATTTGTTTTTGAAATTCTAAAGTTTGCTTGGCTTCTAACAAACTTTCGTATAAATATAAATTTTCTGGTTCTATGTAATATGCAATCTCCCTTTCTTTAAAAAATGCCTTCAGCTTCTAATAGTAAAGCATTATCTTTTGGTCTATTTTTATTCCAACTTTTCAATTCAAACTTACAAGCATTTAATTTCTATTGGGAAATATAGCTAGCAAATCCCCACCTATTAGACTATAATCCTCTTGAAACACTTTCTTCATAACCTTCTTTGAGATGCCATTCATTATAACACCTGAATGGGAACCCCTTTGATGAAGAAGAAACAATAAGCTCTAACGGTAATAGGTTATGGTCACTTGATAGTTGCGAAAATGATAACACTTTCATATATGTAAATTTCTGAAGACAAGCATGATTAACAAAGCTTTTATCTATATTACTAGCAATCCCCCTTTGTCTCCATGTATAATTAAAACCAGAAGTTTTTATCTCAATCAATCCAGATTGCATAAGGCAATTATTCAAAGCTCTAATATGCTGAATGGAACATGTATCACACCTCTTTTATCTAGATGTGAAGCAAAATTATTGAAATCACCCATAAGCACCAATTCTTCATTTATATCATCTAACTCCTGAATAAGATGTTGCCATAAAATTTTCCTTTCACTAAAACTGTTACTGGCATGTATAAATGACAATGAGATAGGGAGACACCCTACATTTTGAGCATGTACTGTGTTATGCTGATTAGACGAGAAAATGATGTTAATAGACCAAATATTAGAATTCCAAAGCAATAAAATACTACCAGAAAAAAGTAATATCATGAGGAAGAAAATCCCATCTGCTTGGTGTCAACCTGCTAAACACTTGTAAATTAGCATTATTAAGTTTATTTTCTAACAAACCAACAAATGTTGGTTTGAATTTCGTTAGAAGAGATAAAACATCTCGCATACGCTTAGATGTATTCATCCCTCTGACGTTCCACATCATTAATGTCTTTCAATAATAGAATTGCTCCTAAGAGGCCTTTTAGGCGGAGTAGTTGTGGAATCCTTGTTCTTTCCTTTCAGTTGAGCTAAATACTCTGCATTCTTTGTAATTCCATCTGATACACCATTTGATTCATCTGTTGGAGGTTCTTCAGTTAGGGTATCTGCCATAAGATTCAGGTCTTTGGGAAGTATACTATGAGGAATGTGACTCCCCACGTCCGTTAATGTCACTCATTAAAAGAATGCATTAAGTTTCGTGAAGCGTTGTAGGTAAACAGAAACAGAAACATTGCAAGACAGATATAAAATAGCAGCGAAATTTAAAATTTTATTAAGCAGAAAACATTGTAGTTCAAACCATGGTTACATCATATGTCTGAAATGCATAAAACCCAATACATCATTAAAATTTCTGTCTGGGTATGTAAAACATCAGAGTACAATAATAAAAGAAGCATAATCCCCAAAACATAGCCATAGTAGAGAGATATGAAATCAAGCAGTACATCTAAGCAGCTCCAAGAATAATGAAAGAAGAATCCTGATCAAGCTTGAGTGTTCCCACCCTGAGAACCTGGGGGGGGGGGGGAACGGAAGAGAAAGAAAAGGAAACAAAATGGGTCAGACATGAAGTCTGGCGAGTCCTACTTTAGCATATAAATAAGTAAAAGCATCATGACATGCATATAAAGTGGATAAGAGAGATAACATCATAAAAGGTAGGCATGACAAGGTAAACAGGATAAACATGATAGAATGTATTGCGCTTCTCTAGTACTTTCACTTTCTCTAATTAATACTAGTATAACCAGAATAAGATGATCCCAACAACTATAAGATGGTAGACTTAGGCGTACTTCTAGAGAGAGGTTAACCCCATACAATCAACAGGCACCCCAACATACCGGAGTTACCCTTGAGGAAAATGACAGGCTTCTAAACATACCAGAGTCTAGATGTACCCTAATTACCACCCCCAATCGATCGGATCCCTACTCCGTAGATTCCCTGTGCTGGCCCCACAGTAGGATGTATCACTTCCTAAAGTGGCAACCCTTCGTTATCAGGATGTGCACAACCATATCTACCGATGTCACGGCGTCTCAACCTCCTCTACTGGACCCATGAATGCACATAACCGCGTTGGAACGCGCCGCCCACACTACCCCTTCGTTTGGATCCCTTACAATCAGCCCAGTAAGCGTGCCCCGACTCTGACCTGGTTCGGAGTACTCGTTTGATACCTATATATGGGTTGCTGCCTGAAACGAGTCCCACACACCAGATGATACAATCTTCCACCTACTCTTCCATACCCACTAGGTTTTCCACATGTTATGCCATACTAGAGTAAAAGATTGCATAACCCCACAGGTTAAGTTTGTGGGCCTATATATAAATATTACCCACCAACCAAAGATGTACTTAACCCCCCCCCCACTGTTTCATACAATTTTGCTTAACCCCTACTCAAGTTAACATATACAATCCTTATGGATTCCACTAGGTTAAGTATTCAATTTTATTACCATATTCATTTATGGTTATAATGTACTAACCTCCCACATTAAGCCTGCAAATTGTGGATGCCGGATATGTCGGGCGGATCCGGACAGACTTCTTCCACAAGTCGGACTTAACCTCGTGTCTTGGCACGTCACGTGTTTATACACTTAAATCCCTCACATTATATTCGCCACTTGTGGTCGCTGGATATGCCGGTAGGTTCCGGGCAGACTTCCACCACAAGTGTAATCTAACCTCGTGTCTAAGTGCAGTTACAGTTTCTAATTACTGTAATTCTAGGCATTTCCATTATTAACCTATTATTCCTATGTCATTATAGGTTTTCATCCCCCTTTCCCAAGTCATGTTCATAATGAACCATATGCCCTAAATTAAGGTTTTTAATCACAATTGCGGTTTATGCCCCAAATCCACATTCATGTATTACATTCAATTTATGCCCAAATTTCCCAATACAAGTTATGCCCCAATTTTAACGTTTTCCCCTCGTTCCCAATTTTACGTGTTCGCATATTTCAACGGCATGACTAGGCTTGAAGGTAGCCTGGCTATAATAAAATAAAAGGGAAAAGAAGAAGGGAAGAGGATAGAAATGAACATAATAACAAGATTGACATATAATGGCAGAAATAGGCATAGCAATTAATAAACATACAGTGAAAAAGTTGGGCATAATGACTAGATAGGCCTATAGGAGCAGATCTAATGAACATGTGATAGTAGAACAGTATCTAACATAATAGGGACATCACAGATAGGCATGATGAGATCTAAGCAATTAATTAGATCAAGTAACAATGGAAGATCTGACATGATAAATAGGTATATGCTTAGATCAAGTTCATAGTCATGTCAGATTAACTTAAATACACAGGTTATAGCAAATCTGATATGATTCAAATAGTCGCAGGCTTAGATCCAAGTTATAGTCATGTCAAGATTAACTTTTAAGTATTTAGATCTAAAAATAATGTAGAATCACTGTGATTGGATCTATGAAATAGAAGAGTAATTGCATATGTTGAATCATAGATCTCTAAACTTGAATGACTTGATTTTTGAAGTAGAAGAAAAGGCTTAATTTAATTTGGGCAGAGGCAGCATCTAGTTCTTCATTGTTTTTGAGTGAAGAAAACAATGGGTATAGGGTCTTATTTATAGCCTAGAATAAATGAATCCGGTCAAGAAAGGAGTCTACATTCAGAAAATTGAATTCTTCCTCGGATATACAGCGGGGTTGACCTCCCCTTGGTGTGTCGACCCCAGGGTCGACACCCCCCTTATTTGGTCAACCCATGGGTCGATGCCCCCTTGATGGGGTCGACACCCATAGGTAGGAAATTTCCCGCTCCCCTTTTTCTGCTTGAGTTTGAACTGTTTTGAATTTGTGGATTATTCATATTTATTCTTTTTATGCATATACAAACTTCAAACCTTAATAACTTCTTCATACGATATCCGTTTTACGCAAACCAGGTTTTTATTTTGACTGGAATTCTGAGATGAATGCAATGGCGATGTCTATTTCACTTAATTCTGAATATTCAATTAAGTATTCTTTAATTTATTTTCTTTAGTGTTGTTAAAATTACGGGGTGTTACAAGGAAGTTCAGCATTTAAATAATCTATATCTACTTTCTCATTGTTAGAACCCTCCTCAGGGGTATTCGATTGAACATTAGCTGCTCCTGAAATACTTGTAGAAGCATTATTCTGTTTTGCAATCAAAGTAGGATCGTTAGAGGTCTCATAAACAATCGATCTATGGCCAAACTTTTGGCATTTATCACATCTAAAAGGGACAAACTCATATTCAACTGTTATTTCTTTTTGAAGACCATTATGCATCAGGATAGGTATTTTATCAACCAACTTCGATTTCATGTTAATTCCAACTAAAATTCTAGCAAACTTTGTGATTTTCTTACTGGTTATTCTTTAATCTACATGAATCAGATCTCCTATAAAGCTAGCCATCATAGGGATTGTCCACATTTCCATATCAAGTTTATAAAATTTAATCCAGATCTGAACCTTATTTGCACGAAACTTATCAAATTCATAACCAGGGTACCATTTAAAAACCACTAATAATCTTCCAAAGTAAGAGTATGTAGAGGATTTCAAAACTGATAAGAATTCTTCAGTTGCTTTAAATTAAATTGTATACTGAAACTCTAAAGTAATGTGAATCAGAAAATTATCTTTCGGATGCCAAACCTTCGAAATATGACCTTTTAGTTTAAGAACAACCAACTTAAAATCAATCGGATAAAGAACTATAGCGTTGATCCATGTATCAGCAGACTCCTTAAAGGTATCTTTAGAAAAGTGCACATTGTTCTCCAATGGCTCCACATATTCAAGAGTAAGTGAATCGGCCTCAATAGATTGAATCGGTCTATTAGTAACATCCTGATCTGAATTAGACTCCTTCAAATTTGTTACTGGAGATGAACTCTGTGATTTCTGATGTGGTTTAGGCGGAAGATTCAAAGGAGGAACCCCCAACGAGTCAACCATTTTTAGAGAGAAAAGTTTTTTTCTATTTTAATATATACGTATATATTATATTTATATTGTAAGGCACATTCTTACAATCAATTAGTATAAATTTGAATTACTATATATATGTATGTATAGAAAATACTTTAAGTACATATACCATGGAGAATTAATTACACACGTTTTGAATTAAATGATGTTGATTGACACATGGGTCAATCAATAGATTTTATAAAGACTTATTTCCTAGAATAATTAGCGGCACTGATTTTAAAGTTTTTGCAGACTTGGCACATCTCCATTGGCCTATTTTCAAACCTTGGATCTGACGTGGCTTAGTTGCTATAGATTAAAAGCATAATACCCAGTGGCTAGGGTTATTCGGCTCCAACTATAAATAAGCCTCTTGCCCTACCCCATTCCATGCAGCTTCTTTCTTAATTTATATACCTCCATTACACCATTTCTCCTCCAAATAAAATTAGGTTTTTGAATTAAATTAGTTATGCGCATATTTTGGGGAGAGGGTTATTTATATTCTGGAGACTTCTAACGGAGCCATTGGAAAAGCTAAATTTTAGTGAGATTTTCCTGATTATCTAAATTTATTAACAAGCTAAAGAAAAATATATAATAGTAGTTTGTTCGTAGTCTATTTACAAATTATTTACAGTTTGTTTTCAGATTTTGTTTGTCTCTATTTTTTTTTTTGGAATTCCTTCTATCTATTTCTACAATTTCTATTCATATTTCCCATAAATTGTTATGTGCGATCTCTTTTTATTTTTTTTCTATAGCTAGTTTTTCAGTTTATTTGGGTTAAGCCAAAATATGCATAAAAGGCATTTGAATACGACTAAATTAGGCATGAACCTATGTGCCAAATAACTTGCGATGGACTACTATTCTTTTTTATTTTACTCTACGCTTGGATTACGGGTTAAAAAATAATAATTGAAATAATCAAATTGCGGATAAATTGGATATGTTGAAAACTGCAATTAAAAAGGAGAATAATTGGATTAAATCTGATTTGAACTGTATAGATTCTTATTGAACAAATTATGACAGAAATTGGACTAAAATCAGTAAATTGCATAATTGTGATAATTTGAAATTATAATAGACACATATGGTTTGTTTGCAATTTTGATATGACTATAATTGATTGAAATAAAGAGACAGTTAAGCTTAGAATGTACATATTGATTTACTATGGTTGAGCAAATTATGAGCCTAAACATTATAGCATTAGGTTTAATATGTATATATTGATTTATGGTGGTTTGGTAAATTACGAGGCTAAAAAGAAAACTTAAATACCATAGTTAGGCCTTAATATGTACATATTGATCTACGGTGGTTGGGTAAATTACGAGCCTAAAATTTTAGCATTAGGCTTAATACGTATATATTGATTTATGGTGGTTGGGTAAATTATGGACCTAATAAAATAAAAATTGTGTAGGGGCAAATTAAGGGTTGGGGATTTAAGCTAAATTATTTGTTTGTAGGGATCCATTGCATGTAGCATACCCTTTTAATCACTTTTGGTCTCAATTAAGAGGCAAAGGCACACATCATGCTATGTTGTGGATGTAAGTTGGTCCAGGTAGAGGGTGTGGGTGCATTCCAGCGGGTCATTATGTGTGCATTGGCCCGATTTGGGAACATAAACCACTTTAACACATATGGGTAAGGTTATGTCTTTTGCCGATGGGCTAAGGCATGATAAACGCCAACTCATAGTAAGCATAGATTATTCATGATTTGTTGCAGCCAATCGATTGGGTAGTATTATGATATTTCTTCCTAATTATATTTTTTATTCCAAATTTGTAGAAGTGTAAAACAGTCATCATTACCATATCTTACGAATAAGAACTGTCAATGTAACGACCCGGGAATTCGCGATCCTGAGTAACTGACATAAACTCAATGTCGACTATTCAAGCATCGGAAATACCGGATAGTCCATGAAAGAAATTAGAGAGTGAGAATAGATAAGATATAAACTTAGAATAGAAGAAGAAGAAGAAGAACATACAACATCAGAGTAAACACGCATCTCACATCGGAACGAATAAATATATTTCATAACATAACTTTGAAATAAAACCGTATCTGTATACAATACCATTATTAGAGTATAACACTTACAACACATCGGAAATAACAATCTATATCATCCTGAAGCCTTCTGTTCCAGCTCTTCAAGTATCTGTAAAATACCAACTACTTGACTGCCCGTAAAAAATTGGGCACCCAAGAGTTTAGGGAAAACAAAACAAAATAAACTCTGGGTATGTCATTTGACTGGTGTGAGTAACTCAAATCATTTGATTTAACTTTCAAAAATCTTTTTGAACCAAAGGATAATCGTAAGACCGATCCACACATAAACACGGATGGTTTTTACCTTACGATAACCCAAATATTTTTCTAAAATGATACTTGTCTGATATTATAATAATGTCTATATCAAGTAAATAGGAATCTAGCAGAAACGCTTTCATCTCACTTTCAACATATATAATATACACTCAAAACCCAGGGCTCTTATTGGGTAATTGATTTCAAACTATGACAAGGTATGGAACCACCTTCCGATCAGTGTACTCTAGAAGCGATACACTGGAGTTCAACAAGAACATCTTGTAACTCGACTACACATGACCGGCCATTCATTTCGCTTGAAAGTTCCGAATATATTATCACCTTGCGGTTGGTATACCAACATAACCATTCCCAGGAGATACAGAAGCGAAAGAAGTAACAAATATGAATATTCTCTAGATGGTGACAATATACCCTACATGGGTGCGACCCACTTAGCCATGCTGCCTGCCCTATTTTTGTCATTTCCCAGTTAATGAAGCTTGAGGTCATAACGTATCTTTTAACAGGTCACTCCTTCATTTACTTTGAATGCCACATCGTCATACCCGTCAAATCATAAATTGATTCCCCCAAAAATACCATGGGTATAAGCTAAGAGAAATGATTCCTTCGCCACTAACGTAAATACGTTTGGAACGATCAACTTACGTGATCTACCAGATATACTCTGTCAGACATCCGTCCATACTGGTTGTCCTGGGACTGGGCAAACCAAAGGTACTATTCTGTAAATAGGACAGCCCTTGCATAACTCCTTCTTCAATTATCTTCATCATATTTGATTCGTAACGCTAATGCCATACGGAGTGGTTTTCAGATAATATATCTGATCCCGATCTCTCCGTATTGACGACGGAAATGGTCAAAAACTTTGATAGTTGGTGATTTAACTATCAAAGGAAAACATGTGTGCAAACAACGATATTATTTCCGGATGAAAATTCTATCGATCATTCATCAATCAACATTTATTCATTTCCCTATTTCTCGCTTCCATATATTCATCAAATCCTTATTTTCTACTTTTAGAAAATATACGTTATTAACTTTGGAAAATGTTTCCATTTCTGATTCTTCCCACCTCTATCAGTCTCTAACTGTAAACTAGTAAGAGAAGAACCCCCTACGTATTAACGCCGAAGGATGAAACCAACATCAGATCAATACCCAGAAAGTCATTCAATCCAACTAATTTCCAGTCAGTCCTAATTTCAACAATTCCACTTAAATTCTTAATTCAAACCCCAAATTCCTTTATAATATTTTATTTGCAAAATATTTACTTTAAATCAATATCATGTTACACCTGTGTGCGAAGCACGGGTCTAACCTTCTTAATGTAAAATTATCTTTTTATAAACTCTATTCATTTTCCAAATGTTTCCCTTTTATAATTCCATTTATTCTACATAAATCCTTTTATATAATTCTATTTATTTAACAAATAAATATTTCCTTTTATAAAATCCTTTGATTTTATAATTAATTTCTTTTCAATATACGCTTTGAAAATTCCCATTATACATTCCAATATTTCTTATGATATTTAAAATACCATATAACCATGATCAATATCATCCAAACACACATAATCAACAATAGATTATATATCACATCATATATTACAATATATGAAAAACAGTAAAATAAATGTTGAGGAATCCAGTTGGATTCCTCCGACCTGTTTCCCTGCATCCACAAATGTTAAACAATATAATAACATCGATTTCATTTCGATATGAAATATTCTGATAAACAGAATCAACATTTGATTAATGATTTATATATATATATACATATATATATATATATATATATATATATATAATTTCAACCAATGCATCAGCAATTCAACTAACCAATCAACACACAACAATCAATTATCATTTACCATTACTAGATTATATTTATAAAAATATAAACTAATAGAGTTAGCGAGTTTTACTCACATTGGTCGGTATATCGTTAAATAACAATTAACTATCTTTGATTTGATTCCGACAATTTATTTTGCTATAAATTGTAACGAGCTCCAATTCACTCCAGTCAGTTCCTTTGTGTAGCTCTCGTCCATACAATCCCAACGGATCTGACCGTTCGAAATTCTGATGCAGTATGAACGAGATATTTAATTCACAAGTTTATATAACAATTTAAACTAAAATAACTAAATTTCTTATTCAATAGGCCTCACCCATTTATCAACCGGCCCAACAACCTTCTGCACCCACATATATTTACTACCCGTCTTCCCCCAAAATAAAATTTCGCACTCCAGTTCCTCACAACAGAAAATGTCGACCACCTCCTCTCCTCGTATCCCCCGCATTTCTCATGAAATTCAAAATCCATGACCAACGCCCTTTCCCTCTTCACGAGCTCTTCCTTTCCCTCACTGCCATGACAAGCTCTTGCCACCTTCTTCCGTGCGGTCCTCAGACCAACGTACCAACCGTGAACCACATCGAAATCTATTTCCTTCGAACTCCACCATAACAGGTGTGCAAACCCCAAATCACTCCACTAGACCGAAAACCAAGTTCGTTTCACTCAATTCGATCTCTAATTCCTCAAAACCAGAAACCTAGATATAACGCTGGAAAAATTTCAATGAACCAGGTTGATGTCGAGTCTAATAAAAATTATACCAAATGGAAAAGCATCCCACTACGATTACAACTATATATATTTAAGAATTTATATATCTTGTTTTGATTTTATATGGAATTTCAAACTCCACGTTTTTGCTGAAGAACAAAAGAAAGTGACGGCGGACTATGTTTTGACCAGAAGAATGAAATTAGGTTTTAGGTGGTAGTGAGGGGTACTTATAAGATAAATATAATATTTTTATATTTATTATTTTATTTATTTTTAAGCAACTGCTACTTGTTTTGTTGTTTAAAAATTCGTGTGATCACATATGATACCCAAAAATGATGAAAATGGACAATCAACTAGAGTTCGACATTACGGACCCAACGAAACTAGTTTCATCGAATTCCAACTCCGTTTGCTCACACATCTTTTAAAGTCAAATTATCGACTGTATTTTACATTAAAATTCAGCATGGCCACATACTGACTTCAAAAATTACGGAAATTGAAATCTAGCAATAATTTAATATTACAGATCCAACAAATTTAGTTTCGTCGAAAACGGAGGTCATTTGCAAAACTGACTATTTTTAAAGCTCTAAATAACCCATTTAAATATATATATATATATTTAAAAATAATTAAATTAAATATATATAAATTTATATTATCGTATATATTCACAATAGAATATCGTACAGCTCCAGAATAAATATATTTGGGTTTACAACTCGATATTTCATCATCAGAGTTATATCGATATTCGATTTATATTTAAATCCTTTTATAAATCATTATAAATTATATAGGAATTCCATAGCGACTTTTGGAAATTTTGATTTGGGCATAAATCAAAATCTACACAATGAAATCCCGATTTTTCTCTTCCACTAGAAAAATATACTTCACCAGCTCCGAACGTTTCTTGTTTCACAGAAATCCAATTTAAAACGGATTATGTATACTCAACTGAAGTTTGAATCGCCAAATTACGAACTGCTGCGCCATTTCGAGCTCGATTATAATTATAATATAATTATACGTTCAAAATTCGTTTAAATAATATATTCGTTATTATAATTCAATTCTAAACTGAATTAAATATTATAAATAATCCAATTCACACAATATCGTCAATTCACTATTTTCGACTATTTCGGAATTAAATATATTATTCTATTTTTTTATATTAATTAAATATTCACTAATATTTAATTCAATGACCATTTCAGTCTCTCAATCCCAATTTATATAATTAAATTAATTAATTATTATACTGAAAAATACGGTATGTTACATTCTTCCCCCCTTAAAATAATTTCGTCCTCGAAATTGCTAAGGTAGAAAACAAACCCTATTAACTGGGTTAAAAATTATTTGTTTACTTCTTAACTTCAGTTTCAACTGAACCAATTTAATTTCAATTAAATTATTCTGACTAACGAAAATTTTCAAAAATTCTGAAAATATTCTAACACCCGAAATTTTCGAAAAATTTCGCTAGCACCTCCTCTGTACGGCTCAATCGATACAACTACAACTCGCCTCTCTAGGCCTTCTCCAACCCAAAAGAAAATCAAACAGCCAAGCGACTTGCCAATTAGGTTCATCAAAATCTCAAACCCATATATAATATAAACTCGTACCTTTTTGTCGGGCATATCATTATATCTTTCCCATCTGTTGCCAATTCAACATATACCAATGTTTTTTTTTAGAGCAAACGGATATGTAGCGCGGGGCTACACAGCCGGTTAATTAATAGATAATAGTATATATCCAACTGACATACCCAGTTGGTGGTCCAAAATACAACCATCACAAAGTTTAAGATACATCATACAACACACATAAAGAGTATTATGGGAACAACTACAAAAGCGATCAGATCAAACTGTAAACCATCATAATTATACAAGTACTATGCTGAGAAGTAAAGAGGCATCATCAGTCATCACATGAGTTCCATACTAGACTCTGTATCATTGCTATCAACCGAAGTAGCTGGAGAAGAGGCCGCCGGTAGTGCAAACCGGAATATATCAGCATGATTGTCTCCAGAACCTGATGAGGATGAATAAATATGAATGATACGATGACAGATAGACATGATCGAATTAGCCTTGTTATTAAAAATTCGTATATACCAATGTTATCTCAATCAAACTCAAATCACTTTTATCTCCAACCATTCGTATATCAAATACAAATTCCATTATCAATCTCAAGTACCCTTCTTGATTTTCAATTTAGTTTCACAAATTTCCATCTAATTTGTTTTAATCCAAACAATTCGTTTCTGGGAGTTTTTTAAATAGCTTTGCTTTTCAAAAATCAAATATTCATTTCGGAATAGCAAAACAACTCTTTCTCAAAACATTTCCAAAACAAAATTTTTGGTAGTAATCCGTCACTTAGAACTCAGAAATGAACACCGATAATGTCATGATCATCATCGGAATCTATTTCCAGCTATCGAAGTGAGTTCAATACTATATCACTTTAAAAACCAAATCTAAACACTTCCATTTTGAAATTCATTTCAAAATACCATTTACAATGCTTTAAAACAATTTAAAATCTCCCAGGATTTTAAATTTCTCATATATTTAATCCAGATTCATTTACAACCACTTATTCAGATTTTTGGAATTTTAATTCCAAAATTCTGATTTTAATTCAGATTTAATTCAACTGATTTCACGTATTTCACTTATATGAATTCTGATTGGCTATTTACATAACCATTTCACATTTTATAATCTTATTCGATTATAATCACAACCAACACATCCAATATACTATAGTACTTCAAATACCTATACTTTGTTTATATCAAAATATAATTTAGGTAAAATTATTTCATTTACCCTCTTTTCAAAACATACTGTGTCAGTTCAACGTATTCGAGTGTTTATAAACCCCTACCGATACAGTGGATCAAGACCAGAACCCATAAACAACTCAACCAATGCATCTCCACAATATAAAACCATTTTATATCAAATAACAAATACGTACTCATATATATGCACTCAACTCAATCTAGGGTATTACTAACCCCATCTCTACTGAGTCACGCCACAGAGCCAAGGTAATTACTTAACCTTCAGCTCTGATACCACTGTAACAACCCGGGGATTCGCGATCCTGAGTAACTGACATAAACTCAATGTCGACTATTCAAGCATCGGAAATACCGGATAGTCCATGAAAGAAATTAGAGGGTGAGAATAGATAAGATAGAAACTTAGAATAGAAGAAGAAGAACATACGACATCAGAGTAAATACACATCTCACAGCGGAACAAATAAATATATTTAATAACATAACTTTGAAATAAAACAGTATATGTATACAATACCATTATTAGAGTATAACACTTACAACACAACGGAAATAACAATCTATATAATCCTGAAGCCTCCTGCTCCAGCTCTTCAAGTATATGTAAAATCCCAACTACTTGACTGCCCATACAAAATTGGGCACCCAATAATTTAGGGAAAACAAAACAAAATAAACTCTAGGTCAATCATGTGACTGGTGTGAGTAACTCAAATCATTTGATTTAACTTTCAAAAATCTTTTTGAACCAAAGGATAATCGTAAGACCGATCCACACATAAACACGGATGGTTTTTACCTTACGATAACCCAAATATTTTTCTAAAATGATACTTGTCTGATATTATAATAATGTCTAGATCAAGTAAATAGAAATCTAGCAGAAACGCTTTCATCTCACGTTCTACATATATAATATACAATCAAAACCGCGAGCTCTTATTGGGTAATTGATTTCCAACTATGACAAGGTATGGAACAACCTTCCGATCAGTGTACTCTAGAAGCGATACAATGGAGTTCAACAAGAACATCTTGTAACTCGGCCACACATGACCGGCCATTCATTTCGCTTGAATGTTCCGAATATATTAACACCTTGCGGTTGGTATACCAACATAACCATTCCCGGGAGATACAGAAGCGAAAGAAGTAACGAATATGAATATTCTCTAGATGGTGACAATATACCCTACTTAGGGTGCGACCCACTTAGCCATGCCGCATTCCCGATTTCTGTCATTTCCCAGTTGATGAAGCTTGAGGTCATAACGTATCTTTTAACAGATCACTCCTTCATTTACTTTGAATGCCACATCGTCATACCCGTCAAATCACAAATTGATTCTACCATAAATACCACGGATATAAGCTAAGAGAAACGAATTCCTCCGCCATCAACGTAAATACTTTTGAAACGATCAACTTACGCGATCTACCAGATATGCTTTGTCAGATATTCGTCCATACTGATTGTCCTGGGACTGGACAAACCAAAGGTACTATTCTGTAAATAGAACATCCCTTTCATAACTCCTTCTTCAATTATCTTCATCATATTTGATTCGCAACGCTAATGCCATACAGAGTGGTTTTCAGATAATATATCTGATCCCGGTCTCTACGTATTGACGATGAAATTGGTCAAAAACTTTGATAGTCGGTGATTTAACTATCAAAGGAAAACATGTGTGCAAACAACGATATTATTTCCAGATGGAAACTCTATCGACCAATCATCAATCAACATTTATTCATTTCCCCATTTCTCGCTTCCATATATTCATCTAATCCATATTTTCTAATTTTAGAAAATATACATTATTAACTTTGGAAAACGTTTCCATTTCTGATTCACGCATCAATATCTTCCCACCTCTATCTGTCTCTAACTGAAAACAAGTAAGAGAACAACCCCTTACGTATTAGCCCCGAAGGCCGAAACCAACATCAGATCGATACCCAGAAAGTCATTTAATCCAACTAATTTCCAGTCAGTTCTAATTTCAATAATTCCATTTAAATTCCTAATTAAAACCCCAAATTCCTTTATAATATTTTATTTGCAAAATATTTACTTTAAATCAATATCATGTTACACCCGTGTGCAAATCACGGGTCTAAACCTACTTAATGTAAAATTCTCTTTTTATAAACTCTATTCATTTTCCAAATGTTTCCCTCTTATAATTCCATTTATTCCATATAAATCCTTTTATATAATTCTATTTATTTAACAAATAAATATTTCCTTTTATAAAATCCTTTGATTTTATAATTAATTTATTTTCAATATACACTTTGAAAATTCCCATTATACATTCCAGTAATTCTTATGATATTTAAAATACCATATAACCATGATCAACATCATCCAAACACACATAATCAGCAATAGATTATATATCACATCATATATTACAATATATGAAAAACAGTAAAATAAATGTTGAGGAATCCAGTTGGATTCCTCTGACCTGTTTCCCTGCATCCACATATGTTAAACAATATAATAACATCGATTTCATTTCGATATGAAATATTCTGATAAACAGAATCAACATTTGATTAACGATTTATATATATATATATATATATATCCTTATCTATAATTTCAATTAATACATCAGCCATTCAACCAACCAACCAACACACAGCAATCAATTATCATTTATCATTACTAAATTATATTTATAAAAATATAAACTGATAGAGTTAGTGAGTTTTACTCACATTGGTCG
Organism: Allium sativum; assembly: GCA_030737875.1. NCBI lineage: Eukaryota > Viridiplantae > Streptophyta > Magnoliopsida > Asparagales > Amaryllidaceae > Allium > Allium sativum. Next base: position 400,038,898 of record CM060922.1, on the reverse strand, counting down.
GTATATCGTTAAATAACGATTAACTATCTTTGATTTGATTCCGAAAATTTATTTCGCTGTAAATTGTAACGAGCTCCAATTCACTCCCAGTCAATTCCATTGTGTGGCTCTCGTCCATACGATCCCAATGGATCTGACCGTTCGAAATTCTAATGTAGTATGAACGAGATATTTAATTTACAAGTTTATAGAATGATTTAAACTAAAATAATTAAATATCTTATTCAATGGGTCTCACCCATATATCAACCGGCCCAACAACCTTCTGCACCCGCATCCATTTACTACCCGTCTTCCCCAAAAATAAATTTCCGCACTCCAGTTCCTCATAACAGAAAATGTTGACCTCCTCCTCTCCTTGTATCCCCCTCATTTCTCATGAAATTCAAAATCCAAGACCAACGCCCTTTTCCTCTTCACGAGCTCTTCCTTTCCCTCACTGCCATGACAAGCTCGCGCCACATTCTTTTATGCGGTCCTCAGACCAGCGTACCAACCGTGAACCACATCGACATCTATTTCCTCCGTACTCCACCATAATAAGCGTGCAAACCCCAAATCACTCCACTAGATTGAAAACCAAGTTCGTTTCACTCGATTCGATCTCTAATTCCTCAAAACCAGAAACCGAGATATAACGCTGGAAAAATTTCAGCGAACCAGATTGATGTCGAGTCTAATAAAAATTATATCAAATGGAAAAGCATCCCACTACGATCACAACTATATATATTTAAGAATTTATATATCTTGTTTTGATTTTATATGGAATTTCAAACTCCACGTTTTTGCTGAAGAACAAAAGAAAGTGACGGCGGACTTTGTTTTGACCAGAAGAATGAAATTAGGTTTTAGGTGGTAGTGAGGGGTACTTATAAGATAAATATAATATTTTTATATTTATTATTTTATTTATTTTTAAGCAACTACTACTTGTTTTGTAGTTTAAAAATTCGTGTGATTACATACGATACCCAAAAATCATGAAAATGGACATACAACTAGAGTTCGACATTACGGACCCAACAAAACTGGTTTCGTCGAATTCCGACTCTGATTGCTCACACATCGTTTTTTAAAGTCAAATTATCGACTGTATTTTACATTAAAATTCGGCACGGGCACATACTGACTTCAAAAATTACGGAAATTGAAATCTAGCAATAATTTAATATTACGGATCCAACAAAATTAGTTTTGTCGAAAACGGAGGTCGTTTGCAAACCTGGCTATTTTTATAGCTTTAAATAACCTATTTAAATATATATATATTTATTTAAAAATAATTAAATTAAATATAAATAAATTTATATTATTGTGTATATTCACAATAGAATATCATACAGCTCCAGAATAAATATATATGGGTTTACAACTCGATATTTCATCATCAAAGTTATATCGATATTCGATTTATATTTGAATCCTTTTATAAATCGTTATAAATTTTAAAGGAATTCCATAGCGACTTTTCGAAAATTTGATTTGGGCATAAATCAAAATCTACACAATGAAATCCCGATTTCTATTCCACTAGAAAAATATACTTCACCAGCTCCGAACGTTTCTTGTTTCACAGAAATCCAATTTAAAACGGATTTTGTATATTCAATTGAAGTTCGAATCGCCAAATTACGAACTACAGCGCCATTTCGAGCTCGATTATAATTATAATATAATTATACGTTCAAACTTCGTTTAAATAATATATTCGTTATTATAATTCAATTCTAAACTGAATTAAATATTATAAATAATCCAATTCACACAATATCGTCAATTCACTATTTCCGAATATTTTGGAATTAAATATATTATTCTATTTTTTTATATTAATTAAATATTCACTATTATTTAATTCAACGACCATTTCAATCTCTCAATCCCTATTTATATAATTAAATTAATTAATTATTATACCGTAAAATACGGGACGTTATAGTCAATCTTTTATGTCATTCTCTATTCTATTTGTTCAGTTTTAGGTGTACACAGACACTTACCCTCTTCTGACACTAGAACCACTATTTTATCTATTTTTCATTTGCTTATCAACCGTGCTTGTAATCACAACAGCTCATCAGACTTTTTGTCGGACCTATTTTCTCCTTTCCTTAATTCCTTTCCCCGCGACCCTTAGGGAGGAAGTGCATAGTTGGATTTCTTAGATGATTCTTTCTTAGAGATTCTTACTGAAGATGTATTGTTTTATTCTTTTTCATTTCCAATATTTTGTTTTTTCTTTAGCTATTTGGGGAATTTCAATAAATATGTACTCTGATGTTATTTCTTTTCTGGCTAAGATTTGAGACGTGATAATTTGAGACAATTTGGTTATGTTGAAATAAATGGTTTTTATTATTTAATGTAAATTGTTTTCTTCTTCCACTATAAATTTTATTTTATTATGTCCTGTGAATCTTAGTTTCTTTGTCGTATCCATGTCTTTATACCTATAACACTCCACATTTCTTAATGGGATTCTACATTAGGATAATTTTAAGGGGTGTGGGGTGTTATAATTGGTATCAGAGCCTAAGGTTACAAGATCACTAAAATTTTGTTTTAAAATAAAACTTTTTGAAAGAAAATATATTTTCAAAAGCCAAAATTTATTTTTGAAATCCCCTCTACTCAATTACAACATTCCTAATTCTAAACCTTTATCCTTTCTTTGGTGAGTTATCTACAAGGAGACCTATTTAAGATTTTGTAAGTATGGAAACTTCAAATCATTATAGGTTAAAGTTTGGACTTGTGGATAAAACCGTTTAACTCAATATTTGGAAAAAATCAAATTTAGAAAGAAATTTTCTAGTTGACAAATACTATGTAAAGCTAGCTATATATGGGACAACATTAAAGAACAAAGATGGAGAGGCAACGTAAAAATATCACTGTGGAGTTTCATAAAGACAATGTTAACCTAGAGATTAACATTTAGTTAGGGAGTTAGGAATAGCCTAGATTGGTTGGTTAAGAAAAAAGATATATTTCCATAGTTTAGTTTGTAATTAATATAGAAAACGTAATCGCAAGAATAAAATAAGAATGGACTAGTGCGAAATTGGGATTTAGCCGTATCGCGCACTATTCAACAACCTAGAAATAATCAAGAGGACTGTCTTACAATTATGAATGTCTATTAATTAGATTATATTATGGAAATAGATTTTTGTACATTTTTGGTAACCAATTAATTAGGAATGAGAAAAACCTCCTGAAAGGTAAACTTACAAGGAATGCAAGTGAAAGACTAACATAAACATGTTAATGTCGAAAAGGTTATAGGGGAAGTGTTAATCAAAAGGATCGAGAAATGGAAACAGGTAAAGGTTGGTGTTTTCTATCTTTAGTTCTTTCTAGTTCTCCTATTTTATCCGATTTAGGATTATTATGTCACTTTTATCTTTGATTCACTGGTAGAGTGGCTACATGGGACCATAACCACACTGATATGGGATAAGCCATGTAGGGCATCTCTATTGTAGACCTAATGAAGCTATCATTTACAGATATGGTAAATCCCTGAGCGTGTAGTGATAACAATAGTTGACTGTTTGCACTTAGGTACTTTTCTAGACCCAGTAGTAGTTTCTTAACCCCGTAGGGAGATCGGCATGATTATTTATGGTAATTCAGGGTTGAAACTAGAAATCTTGATTTTGGAGCTCGTTATGGAATTTTCGGGTATGAGTTGATTTTGGGTCTAATAGTTTAACCATATAATTTGTTTTCTTATATTTTGACACTTGCGGTAGAGTTTAATTGGGATGCTTATATTTTAAGGTTTTTGGAATAGGAAAATTTTGAAGGATGGATTAGTTAGCAAAGTACAGGGTAATCTCGATTGCAAGAAGAGGATTATCAGGCTAGGATATGCGGTGGAATAACTCTTGAGATTTCTTGCGACTATAGGGGTCATTCATGTTGGTTTTCCTACTTTTTCTTAGTGCATCTCTAGGTGATTTCGATTTAAGTCTCGTTGTGCTTTATTTTTTGAATATTGAAAGAGGTTAAAAGGTTATCTCCTAAAAGAGAAAATGATTTTAGATCTATGTTTATGATAATGCTAAACTTGCATTATTGGTAAAGCACATAGTTTTATGGGAAAAAAAGAGTTGAGTTTCATACATATGACTATAATATTTTCTAGATATGGGTGGATGCTTACAACATTACTAGATATAGATTGATTTGGAATTCAAACAGGTTAGCTATATGAGGAGAAATCTTAGATGTTGACAAGAGGATAGTTACTTCATGTTACACATAGTAGACACACCTTAGTGTTGACCTGTGAAGAATCAGTTGAAATGAATTATTTTACTTAGACCAATCTTTTGGTTAATTCAGTGGATACCTATGATAGGAATTTTCGGCATGAGTTTTGAGGAAGCCATTGAACTTCGATGATAAAAAAAATTGTCACTATCCAATTGTCACGTCAAGAAGTGTTACCAATTTGAACTATAATCAAAATTAACAACAGCAAAAGGCGTGACCAGATTTGCAATAGCGCAGAAGCGATGCAAAGCAAACAGAAGAGGAAAGTATCTGTTAATAACGTCCGAGTCTAGAGTAAATCTGTTTCCTTGAAACAACATTGCTCCCTCTATGGCGCTGAAGGTTATTGAGCAATTGTCTCCCAAGATAAAACGGACCGGTTTTTGCAATTTGAAGCGCTATCAAGTGCAGAGCAATTTCGAACGCAAGAGAGTAGTATTTAAGAACAATTTCGCAGAGAAAGAAGATGGGAATTTCTGGTAATATTTCTTGTTCTGTCATGAAGTTCTTATATAGTGGCCAGGGGATGTTTTCTGGGCAGAGGCGACTATCCGTATGGACGCGGGCGCGTCGACTAAGCCCGAAAGGAAATGGGCGCACCTATTCGCTGCGCAAGCCCAAGAGCCGAAAGGAAACGGGCACATCCGCTCTGTCCCATTTCAACAAGGTCGAGCGGGTTAGCGTCCCACGAAAATCAGGAGACCCCAAGAGCCCCAAGGCCTAAGGCCCTGTCTATGACATTTTAATATTTATTATGAAGGCCTAAAGCCTACATAGCCCCATTCACTCAATGCTTCATGTGCTCATTTCTTTTGTTTTGAAATAGCATATTGGGCTTTGGTATATATGGAGATATATTCACAAATCACACACAATGTGGGACTTATATTTCTCCAATACCACTCATCCTCTTCTTCCCAATCTTCTCATTTATTTCCAACATTTATTCTATATCGCATGGTTGGACTTAAACCAATCGATTTCTTCGTCCTATCACTTTGCATATGTGTTCAAACTTCTCCGTGAAGCATTAAAAAGAAAGTTGGTGGTGGTCAAACAGTGCGGCAAATTTTGTCTCCATTTGAAAGTGAAAATCTATATGCCATCATCTTCTCTCCACGTGTTCAGCTTGCCTATAATTCTCTCAACCGCACATGAAAGAAAACCCTTTGTTTTATACCATAGCAAACCACTTTGCGTAAAAGTTTGTTGCGTGGTCAACAGACCTAATTTCAGCCTCCACAAAACCATGGACGAACCATATTCTCTGAATTAATTCTTCCTTAATCTCCCAATCCGCGTATTCTTACGCGATGTGTTCAACTACAAAAGTGTTTAGCTCAACGTGATCTAAGATCTGAGTGATTATGATCAGAAGTTGTGAACTATGGTGGTTGGTTATTAACTCGAAACAATGGCAGGTTCGAGCGAGTTCACCGGTGATTGAGGAGGTCTTATGAGGCCATGTTTGGGGTGTTGGATGAGAAGGCATAGGCGGTCATTTTGGGGGCGTCAGATCAGTCGCTGGTGGAAGGAGCGAGGCGCGGTAGCGTGGAAAATGAGGTTGGCAGCGGGACTTTGTTTTTGGGAGCATAGTTCTATAACAATGAAGTAGCGGTTTGGGTGAGGTAAAATGTAACAACCCAGCGTTTTCCATCCCAAAAATCGACATAAAACGTTACCATATCTCATGCCGATCCTCCACAACACCGAGAACACTGGAACGTTTATGGAAAGAAGTTAGAGGGTGAGATAAGAAAGAAAGAAATATAAGAATAGAAGAAGAAGAAGAAGAAGAACACAACACAGAGTCTCACATCGCAGCGGAACAAAATATGATATAGAAGTAAATCTTTACTGAGAGCTTTACATAAAACTTACAATATCAGAGTACATGAACACATCTAGACAGTTATAATAATCTTCCCTTATATACAACACAACGGAATATCATACGTCTGAACTCTTCCAGTCCCTCTCTTCACAGCATTCGATAACCTAAACCTGTACACTCCGGGCTAACCCGAGCATTTACAAAACACCGGGTCAGTCTAGTGAACCAGAGTGAGATAAACTCGCACAGTATTAAGGGTAAATCATCCAATCATGATTTTAAAGTTTGAAATCTTTTCAAAAGAAAAGGATAATCGTAAGACCAAATCCACACATAAACACGAACGGTTTTTACCTTACGATAACCCAAAACAGTTTTGAAACTAATATCTTTTCTGATATTATAATAATGTCTAAATACAAGTAAATAACAATCTAGTGGAACGCTTGCATCTCACGCTCCACATATATAGTATACAATCAAAACTGCAGGCGCTTATTGGAGATTGGATTCCAACTTTGACAAGGTATGGGACCACCTGCCGATCGTGTATCTCTAGAGACGGATACACTGGGTTCAACAAGAACGTCTTGCAACCCGGCCCACACATGACCGACCACTCATTTCGCTTGAGTGTATTGAATGTATATCACCGACAGTTGGGATCAGCAACTGCCTCCCGAAAAGGGATAGCATCGAATATAGATTAAAGAAGCAAATGGGCTTTCTCTAGATAGGTGATCATACACCCTAATGGGAGCGACCCACATAGCCATGCAGCCTGCCCGATTTTTGTCATTTCCCGATTGATGAGGCTTGAGGCCAGAACTTAACTTCAAAACATCTGGTCATCATTTACTTTGAATGCCACATCGTCAGATCCGCTAGATCACACTGATTGACATCCACAAAAATACTCTAGTTTATTTGGCTAGAGAATAACCATTTCTCTACCAACAACTATGGTACGTTCGGAGGAATCAACGCATGTAATTCCTTTGAAAATACTCTGTCACACATCCGTCCATACAAGTCATCCAGGAATAGGATGAACCGAAGGTACCCTCCTACCGCATCCAATATAGGAATCACCCAATGGATCAGTATCGAGTAGTCCTTGCAAATCGTAGATTTCACTCACGACAGAATCACTGTCGAGATATCTCCAGCCGCTAAACCAGAGAAATCCAATCAGTAGTTCTTCCGCTCATGAAGATCGACATTCTTCAATTTCTCCATCTTCAATAATCTCCTTTCACGTATTCGCTGGTTGGAATGGTTTTCGAATATAAATTCGATCCCGGTCTTTCCGTGCCAACGATCGTATGGGTCAGATTTTGATAGTCGGTGATTTAACTATCAAATAAATAATTGTGAGAATAACATGAGTTTACCAGTTCAGTACCAACACTACATTGCCTCTTTAATTCAAAACGATTACCGATAGTTAATCTTAAATTCTTAAATATCTCAACATTTCAAATATAACTCATTTGACGTAAGGTTATTATTTCAACTATTTCGCTTTCATATTTAAGAAAAATATTCTATAATCATATTCAATTCTTTATTCTACCATCGTTTCAAACCCATTTACTATTTATTTCTTATTAATCATCTTGGAAAAACAACTCATCTCATTTCAAGTAAAACAACGTTATGAAATCTCCTTTATTTTACCACTTGAATATAATAACCATCTATTATACATTTAGTATAAACCATTCGCAAAACTTAAAGTTTCAATTTCCTTTTATCCCCAAAAAAACCATTTTAACTTCCCACCATTTCCTTTTCATTTATTTCACTTTGGACATATATATATATATATGTGTGCGTGTGTGTGTGTGTGTGTGTGTGTGCCAAATCCTCCTACTTCCATTACTCGGGAAAAATCTCATTATATATTCTCGACTCCTTTTATTGACATTCCATTAATATTTCTCATATGGAAATAATAAATTATATTTTTTTATCCACCTTCCCATTACAACTAAGATCATCCTCAGATAATCTCGAAGTCGTTCAAGTTGGGGTATTTATTTACCTCTCAGACATTGATCAACAACGTTCCTATCTTTAGGTGGACATTAGATGTAATTCAAAACCGAACTTTATTCTAATACCAAACACACCTCATTTAACTATTTATTTTACTTTATAAACTCCTAGCTTTTGAAATTCTTATTCTCGATGATAAATAATATTCCTTAATCCCTTGATCACGAATTTACTCACTAAATATTCCATCTCCCTTTTTCTTCTTAAAATGATACATTCATTGCTCGGATTTTTGTCAAACCAAAACATGACTATCATATTAACAAACTCCAAATAATTCTTTATTTAAATCAATTAACAATATAATTAACTTAAATAATTTCTTTTAAATTATCTCTCAAATGATTATTCAAAATTATATCGTTAAGTTAATTTCTACTTATTCGCTCATAAATCTGATAGATATCAGAAATTTCCTTTATAAAATCAATTATAAGCTCGATTAATAAATAATAAATATTTTTCCTTTTTACAAACTTTAATTCAAAATAATAGATTTAAAAATCTATTTCAGTTATAAAATTTCTTTAATTTTATCACGTCGATTTACCTGACGATAGATCGATATTTATTTATAGGTCATGTACTGCCAACCACTCAACCAATAGTACCCATTGGTTTAAACCAAACAATATTGAATTTCAGGACAATATTCAATAACCAAATGAACCATCCAATCAAACAATTTAACTTAAATAGATAATGGTCTTATAACGGTCAATACTGATATGTTAATATCAACAAAATTTATTTCACACAATCATGGCAGTTCAAACAATCCATTTAAATGAATCACGTTTATTTTATTAACGTGTCCAGTAAAGTGAATTACCTCGACAGGGACCCGTCGTTAAAAATAACGATTTGGATTTTTACTGAAATTAAACGACGTTTAATTTCATTAGTTTAAACAATATATGAATATATATAATCAACCAGTCAATCATTAGCAATCATAGCACACAAGAATAAAAACCTAACTTATAAAATATAAGTGGGGAGAAACTGAGTGAGTTTAACTCACTTTGCTTTGATTTCGTCATTAAATCAGCTTGTTTCAGTCAAATTAAACGGCGTTTAATTTAACTGAAAATCCAGCTGTTGTCTGCCCTGCTCATTTCCCTTCCATCACGTAGTACTCGCCTTCACGGTTCTGGTGTTTTTCGTTTCGTCGAATTCTGACCACGTGAGCTTCCGAAATAAATATTTGAAGTTTATAAAATTTTAAACCAAATAAACTTTTAATTAAACAAAATTGGGCCTTACCTTTTTTCCAGCCCATCTCCATTTTAAACAAACCCGCACCCACTAGTTAACCCTCAAAACCCTCGGCCCTTTCCTTTTCCTCAAATCGTAGCCGCCACACAACATTCCAGAGAAAAAGGAAAACCCTCCATGGCCGATGTCTAGACTCCTTTCCTCCCTTCTTTCTTCAGTTAAACTCGAAACTAGTTTCAACGCAACACCCCTTCACAACCATGCGCCAGTCTTGCCCTTCGCCTTCCACCTTTTGTCGCTCCGTCCTCCTTCAATTCGATTCAACCCCAGGCCGAGGCCTCCATCCCAAAAGCTAAGTATTTTGAGATAAAATTTCAGTTTTTATTTTCTTCTGTTTTATTTTCTTTGTGGATTTAATTCGGTTTCCTCTTACTACTGGTTTTGTTCTGTCTGAACCCTAGACATCACGCGTATATATACTTGTAGAATCGATGTCAAAATCGATTGTAATCTCATAGGTTTATACTATTTCTATGCTTAGATTATAGGTGTTATTACTTTTCACATCAGTTTCCTATGTGATTTCCGATGGTACTGGTGATGGAAAACTTGATGTATGCATGATACTTAGCAGATTTGTGTTCGATTTTACCATGTGCAATCCTACTTAGATATATATTCCACCGAATTGTTTATGATGGACTTGGTTTGCATGTGGTATTTAATAGTGAAGGCTACGGATTTTGTGATGGATTTCATGTACTTGTTTGCTTAGATCCATGAACTATTTATACATAGATTTGGTGAACTGTGTAGTATTAGTTCATATTGTCAATTCAGCTATTAAAATTTCAGATTTCTTTTCTGTTTGAAATCTTGGTTCAGTTTTATAGATTTGAGGCATAAGGGCTATATATACTTAGTTATAGCTATTCCTTAGCTGATTTGAATTATGCTATGTGCCTATAGCAGAACAGCTTTTATTTTCTGAATATATAAAGATATATCATCTGTTTCGATTCTGTAAATTTATAGTATAATTTATAGCTGTTCCTATTACTGATTTCTAGCTATAGTTTTACTGTTTCAATGGAGACATTATGTACTGTCATCCTATTTAGCTTCTATAGTTGTTGTATCTTACTGTTTCATGTGGTATCCTCCTGTTTTGGAAATCTTTCAATCTTTAAATATATCTATACCTATATTTTCTAGCTACTCATAGTTGTGCTTCTTTTTTCTCTTTTCAGGTTGATTTGGTGGTGATGGAAGACATGACACCATGAGGAGATTTTGTCTCAAATTTTTCCTGCTATTGGATTTGTTTTCTTCATTTCATTTGAAAAGTTGAAATGTGCTATGTACATCCTCTGTTTATTGTATGGCTGTTGTAGGAATTTGTACAAAAGATTTCAACTGTAAAAAGATATTTGGTTGGTACGTTTTCTGTATGACTCGGTGGTGTAAATATATGCATATAAATATATTGTTTTTCTTCAGCTGTTGATTTTCTTTTGGTTTTCTCCTCCTTTTTGTTTATATGAGGTAAAAAGTGGACTTTAGCAAGGTGAAATATTTTTGGACTTTGTTATACTTAGTTAAACTTAAACACTGTCGGGATATTGTATCAACACCTTTGTCAACTTCTTGTAATTATTGTAATAATAGAACAACAAAGAACAAAAACCTGGGGCTGAAAGGTAGTGAACATTTTAAGGTGTGATAGCTTCCCTGTTTTATTGTGTTTGCTGCACTTTTTTTTTTTTTTTTTTTTTATTTCTATATTTTTGCTGAGTATGAAATTGAATTTGAAGTGTTACACTGGTTGTCCCCTTAATTAACCAGGACACTATGTTATGTTCACTATCTTAAAAGCCAGAAACAGAACTTTTGATATTCCGACTGTAAATCGATATTATCGAATATATTCAAAACGAAAACTTTGAATAAGACTAAAATAAATTTTCAAACTCAACATTCACAAATTTGGTTAAACAATATCAAATATATAAAATTTCTTATTTAATTTATTAATTAACATTATCGTTTATAACGATTTTCATACTGACTATTTCAAAATTTGAACTGGACATAACTAACAAATTATAACACGAAATCTCGATTTTTCTCTTTCATACGAAAAATATAATCAAATCGATTCCAACGTTTCTGGTTTCACAGAATTTCGACCTAAAACGAATTCTGTATACTCAGTTGAAGTTTAGAACGAAATTTACGATCTAACGCGCCATTTCTAGTTCGTTTATAATATAATTATAAATTAAACGTTCCGACGTCGTTTTAATAAAGAATATATTTATATAATTCAATATAAGCCATATTTAAACCACTTTAAATCGCTCGTTCACATTATACAGCAAATTCATCATTTTCCCAATATCCCGAAAATAAAATATTATTATATTATCAATATAATTTAAATATTCAAATTAACATGGTCAAATCCCATTATTTAAATTCAAATCAATATTTTAAATAAATAATATATCTTAAATAAATGATCAGAAAATACAGGACATTACATTCTTCCCCCCTTAAAATAATTTCGTCCTCGAAATTGCCAAGGTAAGAAAAAGGTTGCAAATTCCATAAAATTTAAAAATATATTTTATTTCAAAGCAAAACCAATTTATCATGGTAAAACAAAATTTCCAAGAATATCGAAAATATTCTAACATTTTAAATTCTCAAAAAATTCTGCAGAGTCCTCCTCTGCACCGAGGAACTTTTGCGATATTGTAGGAACAAATAATATCGACCCACATGGTCGGAAAAACAAAAATCAAAATCAAAATTCTTATTTTCACGTAGGCGTACCTTTTTCGAGCGCTATAGAGTCTACTACTCAATTTACGTGCAATTTTCGCAATCAACACAATCCTCATAATCATTTGGCACCTATACTTAACTCAATCCATAATGAAATATTTAATTCATTTTTTTTCTGGATTTCAGTTTATTTAACTCTTCATCAAACCATGGATGAATTTTATTCAGCCAATCTAACAAGTAGAGAACAATCAATCAACAACCAGGTTACAACAACTCAATCAAATCAACTGAATCCACATTCAATCTTACTATTTAATTTAATTCAACATATTCAAATATCAACCAATTAATATTCGATTGATTTCGATTTAATTATTGTCTATTAAATCCCCAAATTTATTTTAATTTATTTCAGTATCATCTTAATTTAATTTAACATAAGTTCCACTTCAAATCCTTATTCCAATTTGAATTTATTCAAAATCGACTAACACACCATATCTAAATAATTTGAGAAAATTATTTCTTTTCTATACAAAAATAAATTTCGGGTAAAATTATTTCATTTACCCTCTTTACAAAACAATATTGTGTCCATTACCAGTTCAACGCTTTTCAACACTTGAACCGATCAAACAACACAATACAAAATATTTGTATATAAAATTTACAAATACGCTCTCATATATATACATTCAAACTCAATCTAGGGTGTTACTAACCCCATCTCTATCGAGTTACGCCACAGAGCCAAGATTATTACTAAATCAATAGCTCTGATACCACTGTAACAACCCAGGGTTTTCCGTCCTGAAAATCGACATAAATACGTTACCATATCTCATGTCGATCCTCCACAATACCGAGAACACTGGAATGTTTATGGAAAGAAGTTAGAGGGTGAGATAAGAAAGAAAGAAATATAAGAATAGAAGAAGAACACAACACAGAGTCTCACATCGCAGCGGAACAAAATATGATATAGAAATAAATCTTTGCTGAGAGCTTTACATAAAACTTACAATATCAGAGTACATGAACACATCTGGACAGTTATAATAATCTGCCCTTATATACAACACAGCGGAATATCATACGTCTGAACTCTTCCAGTCCTTCTCTTCACAGCATTCGATAACCTGAACCTGTACACTCCGGGCTAACCCGAGCATTTACAAAACACCGGGTCAGTCTGGTGAACCAGAGTGAGATAAACTCGCATAGTATTAAGGGTAAATCATCCAATCATGATTTTAAAGTTTGAAATCTTTTCAAAAGAAAAGGATAATCGTAAGACCAAATACACACATAAACACGGACGGTTTTTACCTTACGATAACCCAAAACAGTTTTGAAACTAATATCTTTTTTGATATTATAATAATGTCTAAATACAAGTAAATAACAATCTAGCGGAACGCTTGCATCTCACGCTCCACATATATAGTATACAATCAAAACCGCAGGCGCTTATTGGAGATTGGATTCCAAATTTGACAAGGTATGGGACCAACTGCCGATCGCATATCTCTAGAGACGAATACACTGGGTTCAACAAGAACGTCTGGCAACCCGGCCACACATGACCGACCACTCATTTTGCTTGAGTGTATCAAATGTATATCACCGACGGTTGGGATTAGCAACCGCCTCCCGAAAAGGGACAGCATCGAATATAGATTAAAGAAGCAAATGGACTTTCTCTAGATAGGTGATCATACACCCTAATGGGAGCGAACCGCATAGCCATGCTGCCTTCCCGATTTTTGTCATTTCCCGGTTGATGAGGCTTGAGGCCAGAACTTAACTTCAAAACATCTGGTCGTCATTTACTTTGAATGCCACATCGTCAGATCCGCCAGATCACACTGATTGACATCCACAAAAATACTCTAGTTTATTTGGATAGAGAATAACCATTTCTCCGCCATCAACTATGGTACGTTCGGAGGAATCAACGCATGTAATTCCTTTGGAAATACTCTGTCACACATCCGTCCATACAAGTCATCCAGGAACAGGATGAACTGAAGGTACCCTCCTACCACATCCAATATAGGAATCACCCCATGGATCAGTAGCGAGTAGTCCTTGCAAACTATAGATTTCACTCACGACAGAATCATTGTTAAGATATCTCCGGCTGCTAAACCAGAGAAATCCAATCAGTAGTTCTTCCTCTCATGAAGATCAACGGTCTTCAGTTTCTCTATCTTCAATAACTTCCTTCCACGTATTCACTGGTTGGAATGGTTTTCGAATATAAATTCTATCCTTGTCTTTCCGTGCCAATGATCGTATGGGTCAGATTTTGATAGTCGGTGATTTAACTATCAAATAAATAATTGTGAGAATAACATGAGTTTACCAGTTCAGTACCAACACTACATGGCCTCTTTAATTCAAAACGATTACCGATAGTTAATCTTAAATTCTTAAATATCTCAACATTTCAAATATAACTCATTTGACATAAGGTTATTATTTCAACTATTTCGCTTTCATATTTAAGAAAAATATTCTATAATCATATACAATTCTTTATTCTACCACCGTTTCAAACCCATTTACTATTTATTTCTTATTAACCATCTTGGAAAAACAACTCATCTCATTGCAAGTAAAACAACGTTATGAAATATCCTTTATTTTACCACTTGAATATAATAACCATCTATTATACTTTTAGTATAAACCATTCGCAAAACTTAACGTTTCAATTTCCTTTTATCCCAAAAAAAAACCATTTTAACTTCCCACCATTTCCTTTTCATTTATTTCACTTTGGACATTTATATATATATATATATATATATATATATATGCCAAATCCTCCCACTTCCATTATTCAGGAAAAATCTCATTATATATTCTCGACTCCTTTTATTGACATTCCATTATTATTTCTCTTATGGAAATAATAAATTATATTTTTTTATCCACCTTCCCATTACAACTAAGATCATCCTCAGATAATCCTGAAGTCATTCAAGTTGGGGTATTTATTTACCTCTCAGACCTTGATCAACAACGTTTCTATCTTTAGGTGGACATTAGATGTAATTCAAAACTGAACTTTATTCTAATACCAAACACACCTCATTTAACTATTTATTTTACTTTATAAACTCCTACCTTTTGAAATTTTTATTCTCGATGATAAATAATATTCCTTAATCCCTTGATCACGAATTTACTCACTAAATATTCCACCTCCCTTTTTCTTCTTAAAATGATACACTCATTGCTTGGATTTTTGTCAACCCAAAAAATGACTATCATATTAACAAACTCCAAATAATTCTTTATTTAAATCAATTAACAATATAATTAACTTAAATAATTTCTTTTAAATTATCTCTCAAACGATTATTCAAATTTATATTGTTAAGTTAATTTCTACTTATTCGCTCATAAATCTGATAGATATCAGAAATTTCCTTTATAAAATCAATTATAAGCTCGATTAATAAATAATAAATATTTTTCCTTTTTACAAACTTTAATTCAAAATAATAGATTTAAAAATCTATTTCAGTTATAAAATTTCTTTAACTTTGTCACGTCGATTTACCTAATGATAGATCGATATTTATTCATAGGCCATGTACTGCCAACCACTCAACCAATAGTACCCATTAGTTTAAACCAAACAAATATTGAATTTTAGGTCAATATTCAATAACCAAATGAACCATCCAATCAAACAATTTAACTTAAATAGATAATGGTCTTATAACGGTCAATACTGATATGTTAATATCAACCAAATTTATTTCACACAATCATGGAAGTTCAAACAATCCATTTAAATGAATCACGTTTATTTTATAAACGTGTCCAGTAAGGTGAATTACCTCGATAGGGACCCGTCGTTAAAAATAACGATTTGGGTTTTTACTGAAATTAAACGACGTTTAATTTCATCAGTTTAAACAATATATGAATATATATCATCAACCAGTCAATCATTAGCAATCATAGCACACAAGAATAAAAACCTAACTTATAAAATATAAGCGGGGAGAAACTAAGTGAGTTTAACTCACTTTGATTTGATTTCGTCATTAAATCAGCTTGTTTCAGTCAAATTAAACGGCGTTTAATTTAACTGAAAAATCCAGCTGCTATCTGCCTTGCTCATTTCCCTTCCATCACGTAGTACTCGTCTTCACGGTTTTGGTATTTTTCGTTTTGTCGAATTCTGACCACGTGAGCTTCCGAAATAAATATTTGAAGTTTATAAAATTTTAAACCAAATAAACTTTTAATTAAACAAAATTGGGCCTTACCTTTCTTTCCAGCCCATCTCCATTTTAAACAAACCCGTACCCACTAGTTAACCCTCAAAACCCTCGCCCCCTTCCCTTTCCTCAAACCGTAGCCGCCACACAACATTCCAAAGAAAAAGGAAAACCCTCCATGGTCGACGTCCAGACTCCTTTCCTCCCTTCTTTCTTCAGTTAAACTCGAAACTAGTTTCAACGCAACACCCCTTCACAACCATGCGCCAGTCATGCCCTTCGCCTTCCACCTTTTGTCGCTCCGTCCTCCTTCAATTCGATTCAACCCCAGGCCGAGGCCTCCATCCCAAAAGCTAAGTATTTTGAGATAAAATTTCAGTTTTTATTTTCTTCTGTTTTATTTTCTTTGTGGATTTAATTCGGTTTCCTCTTGCTACTGGTTTTGTTCTGTCTGAACCCTAGACATCATGCGTATATATACTTGTAGAATCGAAGTCAAAATCGATTGTAATCTTATAGGTTTATACTATTTCTGTGCTTAGATTATAGGTGTTATTACTTTTCACATCAGTTTCCTGTGTGATTTCCGATGGTACTGGTGATGGAAAACTTGATGTATGCATGATACTTAGCAGATTTGTGTTCGATTTTACCATGTGCAATCTTACTTGGATATATACCACCGAATTGTTTATGATGGACTTGGTTTGCGTGTGGTATTTAATAGTGAAGGCTACGGATTTTGTGATGGATTTCATGTACTTGTTTGCTTAGATCCATGAATTGTCTATACATAGATTTGGTGAACTGTGTAGTATTATTTCGTATTGTCAATTCAGCTATTAAAATTTCAGATTTCTTTTCTGTTTGAAATATTGGTTCAGTTTTATAGATTTGAGGCATAAGGGCTATATATACTTAGTTGTAGCTATTCCTTAGCTGATTTGAATTATGCTACGTGCCTATAGCAGAACAGCTTTTATTTTCTGAATATATAAAGATATATCATCTGTTTCGATTTTGTAAATTTATATTATAATTTATAGTTGTTCCTATTACTGATTTCTAGCTATAGTTTTACTGTTTCAATGGAGACATTGTGTACTGTCATCCTATTTAGCTTCTATAGCTGTTGTATCTTACTGTTTCATGTGGTATCCTCCTGTTTTGGAAATCTTTCAATCTTTAAATATATCTATACCTATATTTTCTAGCTACTCATAACTGTGCTTCTTTTTTCTCTTTTCAGGTTGATTTGGTGGTGATGGAAGACATGACACTGTGAGGAGATTTTGTCTCAAATTTTTCCTGCTATTGGATTTGTTTTCTTCATTTCATTTGAAAAGTTGAAATGTGCCATGTACATCCTCTATTTATTGTATGGCTGTTGTAGGGATTTGTACAAAAGATTTCAACTGTAAAAAGATATTTGGTTAGTATGTTTTCTGTATGACTCGGTGGTGTAAATATATGCATATAAATATATTGTTTTTCTTCAGCTGTTGATTTTATTTTGGTTTTCTCCTCCTTTTTGTTTATATGAGGTAAAAAGTGGACTATAGCAAGGTGAAATATTTTTGGACTTTGTCATCCTTAGTTAAACTTAAACACTGTCGGGGTATTGTATCAACACCTTTGTCAACTTCTTGTAATTATTGTAATAATAGAACAACAATGAACAAAGAACAAAAACCTGGGGCTGAAAGGTAGTGAACATTTTAAGGTGTGATAGCTTCCCTGTTTTATTGTGTTTGCTGCACGTTTTTTTCTTTGTCTTTTTTTTTTATTTCTATCTATTTGCTGAGTATGAAATTGAATTTGAAGTGTTACACTGGTTGTCCCCTTAATTAACCAGGACACTATGTTATGTTCACTATCTTAAAAGCCTAAAACAAAACTTTTAATATTCCGACTTTAAATCGATATTATCGAATATATTCAAAACGAAAACTTCGAATAAGACTAAAATAAATTTTCAAACTCAACATTCACAAATTTGGTTGAACGATATCAAATATATAAAATTTCTTATTTAATTTATTACTTAACGTTATCGTTTATAACGATTTCCGTAGCAACTATTTCAAAATTTGAACTGGACATAACTAACAAATTATAACACGAAATCTCGATTTTTCTCTTTCATACGAAAAATATAATCAAATCGATTCCAACGTTTCTAGTTTCACAGAATTTCGACCTAAAACGAATTATTTATACTCAGTTGAAGTTTAGAACGAAATTTATGAGCTAACACGCCATTTCTAGTTCGTTTATAATATAATTATAAATTAAACGTTTCGACGTCATTTTAATAACGAATATATTTATATAATTCAATATAAACCATATTTAAACCACTTTAAATCGCTCGTTCACATTATACAGCAAATTCATTACTTTCCCAATATCCCGAAAATAAAATATTATTATATTATCAATATAATTTAAATATTCAAATTAAAATGGTCAAAAACCATTATTTAAATTTAAATCAACATTTTAAATAAATAAAATATCTTAAATAAATGGTCAGAAAATACGGGACATTACATAAAATAGCAGTGTAAGCCTGTAGATTTCGAACAGAAGAGAGGGGACGAGTGTACGCATTTTGCATGGGAAAATTATACTGGAGCTTCAGGCATTTTCTTTGATGAGGAAGTACGTTCAAAAGTAGTGGGGAGAATGGTTTAGCAGCTCCATTGGGAAGAAAAGGGACTGTCAATTTGTCAGGTTAAAAAACGTGGATGGGCTCAAACAGATGAAGCTACAGTAGGTAGCATAATCGGCTGTTCCTTTATTTGCAATAAAAACAAAATATAGCAGCATTTCGAAGAGAAGGCAACGAGATATTATGCCAGTAACCGTGAAGCAAAGGGAAGGGTCTCAGCTGAAATCATATAGGAGAAAGGTCAGCCAATTTAATAAGAAGGAAATTGGGTATTTAAGTAACTGGAACAAAACAGTTTCGAATTGGAATGGAAACAGGACGGTAGTTTGAAATGAATGGAGAACGGAAGAGAACAATGCGGAATACAAAACCGTCAGCCTAATTCCTTTTAAATGTAATTAGTTTAATGTTACACTATAATTAAGAAAATAGTTAATTATATTCTAATTTATTTAAAATTTTAATCATGACAGGTTTTGAAGTATAAAGATCGACCTAGTTTAAATTCAAAAGGGACTGTTGGGTCTGGGTTTGCAAAAGCGATCAACCGGGTGTGTTATAACACAAGTAATTAACATGAACCCTAATTTGAGTAATTAGCCTAATGAAAATTATATATACAAGTTATTTATTAATTTAAAAATCATGTATGCTTATGACAGTGTAACATTTTGCTATGTTATCAGAATTCGATGAAGTAAGTTGCAACAGAGTCGTGGTAACGAGTACAACATCCTGGTACTATTCCGATCAGATTTTGGAACCAACTGGATTTTTAATTAAATTAAACACTCGTTTAATTTAATTAAAATCAACTATTTAAACAATGGAATCAAATCAAGATGAGTTAAACTCACTCAGTTTTCCCGCTTATATTTTTTATAAGTTGGGTTTATTTGTTTGTGTGTTATGGATGATTATTGGATTATATATTCAAATATTGACTGAAAATTTAAGTTAAACGTTCGTTTAACTTAATTAAAATAAAATCATTATTTCTAACGATCGAATCCAATTGAGGTAACTTACCTCAGTGGTTACATTTATAATAATACAAACGTTATAAATAAATAATTGGATGCCTGAATTGTTGTTATTTGCTGATTATTGACTGGTACCATCCATTATTGACTGTTATTATTAATTCATTTCATCAATTTAGATGCAAAATGATTATGAATTAGCCATATTGAACTTCATGATTCAAATACAGATAACCCATTGTTTTGCAGGAAATAACAGGTCACTGATATTGATAATGTTTATCAATATGATTTGTTGTGATTATTTAGATGTTATATGGTTTAATATTTCACGGTTCGGTACTATAGTAGCCACTTGCATCTGTAGTGCCGTCAAATAAAGAAAAGATTTTTGAAATCAATACTAATCGATTTCAAACTATTTTAAAGATATAAATATACTTATATATATGGATCTGAAATACAGTTTCAATTGTAAAGATAATTTATCAAAGTTTAATTTGCTGTTTTATAATTTTTTTTTTAATTATAACTAATCGAGATATAAGATATTATTAAATGAATATTTAAACGATATAAACTTATCATATTTGTTTTTAAATGTGTGAAATGATATGTAAAGGCCTTAACGACCGTAAAAGGAAGTTTAGATTGGTTTCAAAACATTGAAATGGAATAATTGAATCAGGGATTTACGAGAATATATAAAAGAGATCAAAGAGTGATATTTTTGTAATAAAGGATCGATTAAAACAAATGTTGTTTTAAATTATATGAAATGTGATTAAATAACATTTCGTAAATAAGATTAGCAAATCAACGAAATTGAAAATGAGTATTGACTTGGGAAGGGGATTTTAGGCTTTTACATGAAATCAGAATTAAAAATATGAATATGGATTTATAAATGGAATTGAGATTTATAAATAGGATTTGGGTTGAAATGACAAATAGAGTTTATAATTGGATTTAAACCCGATTGATCGAATAGATTGTTAAATCAAGATTTTCTAAATATAGTACAACTGAATATGAATATGAGTTGATTTATACGAGTAAGGGTGGTAAAATAAATTCCATGTATAACGGAATTGGATAAGTATAAATTGAGAAGTGGAGAAATGATGTGAAATGGCTAGGTTAAGTTTTATTCCAAAGTTCGGAATGTTGCATTCCGAAGTTCGAAATATTTATTGAGTTGAGGTTTATTCTGAAGTTTGGAATGAGATATTCCGAAGTTCAGAATGTTATTCAAAGGTGAGAGTTGGGAAATGAAATTGAATTATAAGCTATAGCTAATGAATTGAAAAATGGAATTTTGTAAATGAAGTTTAAGTTTGGAAAGGAAATTGTAATAATTGTTGCAAATGATAAATTGTACTATTTTTTTAAGGATCATTATATTATTTTTAGACAACAAATAAGTTGTTGGGAATGAATTGAAAGGGTTTGATAAATGGAAGTAAAAGGATTGGAAAAATAATCTATACAAAAGTTAAGTTAAATTATTTTGAATTATAAAATATAAGTTCTGTAAATGATCGTAAACTAAGATTTAAAAGGATATTTATATAAAATTTGGAAAGAATGTTTATATTCAATCTTAAATCAATAAATAGTGATTATTGCGAATGTTGGTAAAATATATTTATAAAGAGATATTCAAGAAATTTATAAAGGATTCGAATTATAATTGAATCGAGATTAGCGTATTATGCTGTAAAGTTTCCTTATGTAATATAGAGAGTTTAAATAAGAGTTCACTTAATCCATTAAGTAAATGTGGTTGAGATTTCAAATAGAGTTTTTAAAAGGAAAATGGATGTGTGTATAAACTTATATCTATTCTGAAGATATGAATGTTATTGGTCAAGGTCTGAGAGGTAAATAGAATACTCCAACTTGAACGACTTCATGATTATCCAAGGATGGTATTAGTTTATAAACGAGAGGAGTTGAGGGAAATATAAGTTTTGATTTCTGTGAATGATTTTATAAACTGTATTAGAAAAGTTTATAAGTTGAATAAATGGTTTTAAGAATATTCTTATTCGATAATAATAAGTAAAAGCTATATTAAAATTTTTGGAAGATTTATAAGAATATAATTAACAGACGGTTAAATTAAGAGGCTAAATGATGCTGGGTATTGAATCAGTGAATTCATTTTTATGGATGTATGGTTGTTTATTTTAGTTTATTTGATAGTTAAATAACCGACTATCAAATCTGGCCTATACGCTTGTTGGTACGAAAAGACCGGATCGAATTTATATTCGAAACCCATCCTGACCAACAAATACGTGAAGATATCAGAAGATGAGCGAGATGGAGTATTGAAGACCTTGGATCTTCATAAATGGAAGAACCACTAATATTATTTGCCTTGCAAGTAGAGATAAACTGTGATTCTGTCGTGAGTGGAACCTACGGATTGCAAGGGCTTCTCACTACTGATCCATGCGGTGATCCCTATATTAGATGCAGTAGGAGAGTGCCTTTGGTTCATCCTGTTCCTGGATGACTTGTATGGACGAATGTCTGACAGAGTATTTCCAATGGGGTCACGTAAATTGATTTCTTCAAACGTACATAGTTGGTTAGCTCCCAACTAGGGTATTTTTGTGGACATCAATTAGTGATATCCGACAGATCTGATGATGTGGCATTCAAAGTGAGTAATGACCAGTTGTTTTAAAGATTATGACCTCTAGCCTCATCAACTGGGAATGGCATAAAATTGGGTAGGTCGCATGGCTATGTGGGTCGCACCCATCAAAAGGGTATATCATTACCTGATCTGAAGGAATCAAATGCCTTAGGTTGCCTCTTTTTATTTTTGCATGTATGTTATCGGTTCGGTTGGCTGGCCCCCAACCGTGGTAATGATATATTCGGTACTCTCAAGCGAAGTGAGAGGTCGGTTATGTTTAGCCGAGATTGCAAGATGTTCTTGTGAATCCCCAATGTATTCATCTCCAGAGGTACATTGTTGGGAAGGTGGTCCCATACCTTGCCAGAAAATCCATCCTCCAATAAGAGCTCGCGGTTTTGATTTTATACTATATATATGGGGCGTGAGATGTAAGCATTCCGCTAGATTGATATTTATTTTTATTTAGACACTATCATAATATCAGAAAAATATTGGTTTCAAAAATGTTTTGGGTTATCGTAAGATAAAAACCGTCCGTATTTATGTATGGATTCGGTCTTAAGATTATCCTTTTCTTTCGAAAAGATTTTGACTTTAAAATCAAGTTGTGTGTTCCCCTTAAACTTAGTGTATTTTTCTCACTCTAGTTTACCAGACTGAACCGGTGTTTGTAATGCTCGGGTTAGATCGGGTTGTACAGGTTCAGGTTATCCAATTCTGTGAAGAGACGAGTTGGAGGAGTCCAGACGTAAGATATTATTTTTCCGCTGTGTATTGTGTATGAGGACAGATTATTATAATTGTCCAGATGTGTGATGTACTCTGATGATTGTAAGTATTTTTAAAGCTCTCAGTAAAAGATTTATTTCTATATTATATTTTTTTCTGCTGCGATGTGAGATTGTGTTCTGTTCTTCTTCTTCTGTTCTAATATTTCTTTCTTTCTTATCTCACCCTCTAATTTCTTTCTAATAACGTTCCTGTGTTTTCGGTGCTTGGAAGGTCGGCAGGTTATACGGTAAATGTATTTATGTTGATTTTTGGGGTCGAAAATCTCGTGGGCCGTTACAAATCATTTCGTGAGGGAGGAAGAGATGGAAGGTGAACAGTATAACATTCGAGAAGTATAAAGAGGGGATTATGCCAGTGTTTGTAAGTGGGAAACGAGGAAAAACATCAACATGGTTAGAAGAGAAGCACAGTATTAACTTTTTGTTAGGCCAGTATCATGTAAATATTATAATATAATTAAATCGTTAATTATTAATTTATAATCATATAAACCATAATGTTAATAAATTTTTATTGTGTAACCAGAATTGGACAAAATGAATTGCATTGGAACCATATTGCCGAGATTTACATTCTGAAGTCAGTTTGGACAGAATCGGAGATAACTAGAAATGAACCGCTTAAGCGACAAATGAGACCTAGTGAGTTAAACTCACTCAGTTGTCTCACTTATATATTTATATAAGTCGGGTTTTATAAGTGTGTGCTATGGTTGCTAATGATTGACTGTTTGCTAAATATATATGCATATATTGATTGAACCAATGAAATTAAACATTGTTTAATTTCAGTGAACACCAAATCGTTATTTTAACGATTGGAACCAATTGAGGTAACTTACCTTATTGGTCATGTTTATAATATAAACGTGTTTAATTTAATCTGTGTGAATTTTTTTGTTAAATAAATTAGTTGATGTTAAAGTTACCGTTATAGAAATTATTAGTTTAAAATTTAATAAATTCTTATTGAATGATTTTATTTGAGGTAACCTATTTGGATGTAGGGAAAAACAGGTTGGAGGGATCCAACTAGATTCCTCACCTGTAGTTGTTAAATTTTATTGTTTAACTATAATATATGTTGAAATATGAAATTATGATGCAGGGATTGATAGGTTGGAGGAATCCAACATTATTCCCTACTAATATTGATAATGTTTATCAATAGCATTTGTTGTATTCATTTGGACGTGAAATTGGTTTATATTTCATGGTTTGGTACTTTAGCAGATATTTACCTCTTTAGTACCGTTGATTAAATGGAAGGTTTTGGAATCAGTATTAAATCGATTCTGAACGTTTTCAAAGTTATTTTTTATAAGGATTTGAAATACAATATTTATTTTAAAAATAATAATGGCAAAGTTTCATTTATGTTTTTATAACTATTTAAATTATTTTAAATTAATGGAATTAACAAGATATTAACAAATAAATGTTTAAGTTGTATGGAAATGTTAAAATGGTTTCGAAGAAGGGATTAAGTGGCATAAATGGAATCTTAAACGATTTTAAAACATTGAAATGGATTAATGGAATTGGAAGTGTACGGGAATTTATTTAAAATAATTGAAAGGTGATTTTTCATAACAAATGAATGTTTTTACAAACGTTGATTATAAATATATGAAATGTTATTAAATGAGTTTTCGTGAATGAGATTAGAAAGTAAATGGAATCGAAAATAAAATAAGAATATTAGCATATAATTGGAATTGAGATAAATGTCAAATAAATGGTATTTTAATGCAAGATTTACCGAAAGGAATTATAAATGGAAATATATATATAAATTTAGTATATGAGAAGAATTGAAAAAAATTTATAGATAAAAAATAGAATTTTTAAATGAAAAGTTAATGATTTTGTAAATGAAAGGTGAACGGGTTTTGAAATGGATCGATAACATTTATTTACCGAGGTTAAATTGAATTATTTTGATTAATTGTACGAAATGATATTTAAATTAAGTTTGAAATGATTAGTGAGATTATAAAGGGATATAATCGGTTTAAAAATGGTAAAAAGGGATGATGTTGTGTTTTTCTAAGAAATTGGAACTTGTTGTACGTTGGTTGAGTTGAGTAACTTTCGAGGTATCAATCTGATGTTGGTTTCGTCTTTTGAGGTTGATACTGAGAGATTTATTCACTTACTAATTTACAATAAGGAGCCAATGCGTAGAAGTGGAATAATTGAATATTCTTATATTAAAATAAGAAAGGGAAATGTTTTGCGAATTAGAAGGTTTAATAATTAATTAACGACTAGTTAATTAAAGAGGCTAAATGATTTTGGGTATTGAATCAGTGAATTTATTTTCTTTTTATGGATGAATGGTTGATTATTTGATAGTTAAATAACCGACTATCAAATCTAGCTTATACGACTGTTGGTACGGAAAGCCGGGATCAAATTTATATTTGAAAACCATTCTGAACCATCAAATACGTAAACATGGAAGATGCTGATTGAAGATGGAGCAATTGAAGACCGGTGATCTACATGAGCGGAAGAACTACTCATTAAGTTTCTCAGGTTTTGGGTGCCAGAGATATTTTAGTGGTAATTCTATCGTGATTGGAATCTTCGGATTGCAAGGAATACTCGCTACTGATCCTTGAGGTGATTCCTATATAAGGATGTGGTAGGAGGGTGCCTTCGGTTCATCCTGTTCCTGGATGACTTGTATGGACGAATGTCTGACAGAATATTTCCAAAAGATCACATATATCGATTTCTATAAATGTACTTCTATTTGTGGACGTCAATTAGTGATTTGGCGGATCTGACGATGTAGCATTCAAGGTGAACGGTGACTAGATGTTTTGAAAGTTAATTATAACCTCAAACCTCACAACCGGGAAATGACAAAAATCGGACAGGCAGCATGGCTAACTAGGTCGCTCCCAATTAGGGTGTATTGTCACCATCTAGAGAATATTCATATTTGTTACTTCTTTTCATTTCTGTATCTCCTGGGAAAATGGTAGCTGCATAGCCGTAAGGTGACAATATATTCGATACACTCAAGAGAAATGAGTGGTCGGTCATGTATGGCTGATTTACAAGATGTTCTTATTGAACTCCAGTGTATCACCTCTAAGGTACACTGATCGGAAGGTGATTCCATACCTTGCCATAGTGGGAAATCCAATCTTTATTAAGCGCCAGTTGTTTTTGATTGTATACTATGTATGTAGAGCGTGAGATGCAAGCGTTTTGCTAGATTGTTATTTATTTGATTTAATAGTATTATAATATCAGAAAAAATACGATTTTCAAAATGTTTTGGGTTATCGTAGGGTAAAAACTGTCTGTATTTATGTGCGGATTTGGTCTTACGATTATCCTTTTCTTTCAAAAAGATTTTGACTTTAAAATCAAGTTAGATGATACCTTTAAACTTAGTGAGTTTTCTCATGTTGGTTCACCAGACTGATCCTGGTGTTTGCAATGCTCGGTTCCAAGTTTACAGGTTCAGGTTATCAGATGTTGCGAAGTCCAGAGACGAGCTGGAAGAGTTTAGACGTATGATATCCAGTATGTACTCCACTAAGTGATTGATATAAGGACAGGTTGTTATAACTGTCCAGATGTGTTGATGTACTCTGATGATTGTAAGTTTTATTTCAAGCTCTCAATAACGATTTATTTCAATATTATATTTTGTTCCGCTGCGATGCGAGACTCTGTGTTGTTTTGGTTCTTCTTCTTCTTCTATTCTAATATTTTTTTCATTCTTTTCTCACCCTCTAATTTCTTTCTATTAACTATCTGGTGTTCTCGATACTTGAGTTTTGGCAAGTAATACGAGTTTATGTATTATTGTCGGAATACGGCGTCAAATTCCTGCCGGGTCGTTACACATTGATTGGTTAAGATTGCATGATTAAAAATTCTGTCAGTAAAACTAAAAAGGATTTTTATAAGCGCACATGCATATAACTTATTTAATGTTGATGATCATGAAACACATAGGAGTTTCCCGTAGTACATGTAAATAAAGGAAAAGGAATTTGGTTGATCCAAGGAGTGTAATGTCAAATATTTAGTGAACTCTTATAGTAGGCAATTCATGTCTGGCCCTTTTACTTTAATGTATTCGGGTGTCTCATTTCACAATGGGGTAGTCACCAATATTTGCAGGCAGTAGGAAAGCTGTTTGGAAGTGAGACGAATTGCCTGAAAAGATGATATATATATATACCATAATATCTTGACAGTTGAAATGTGCTAGAATGCTGGTTAAGGATGATAAACTATGATGTATTATGATGTTGTTTGTCATGTATTGAGTTCTGATTATTTGTTGAAATAATAAGTATGTAAAATATGAAGTGTTTAATTGATAATTTCTAAAGTGAACTGACAATATAAAGAATGTTGTCAAGATAGGGAAAAATATGAATATTTTTAGGACATATGATCTCCATTATGAAACTTATATAGTTGAATTTTATAGTAATATATATGCGAAATGCAAGATGTATACTGAGTTTGGAGATAACAAGGTATGTAAGCTGGTTTGGTTATGAAAGGGATATCTCCAAACTTATATTCATCTTAAAAATAAGAAATGATTATACTGCTACAAGTTAAATAATCAGTACAAGAGCAAGGTGTTTTATAAAGCAGGAATATACTAGTTTATTTAGGTCATATACATTTGCATGATTCCATGTACAGTGTACAAATTTTATGTAGCCATACTTAAATATATAGGATGTTAGTTGCTGTTTGAAGTACAAATTAAAAGGAATAAGAACTATGGAAAACCAAATACTTTGCATGATCTGGGAATAATTAAAAAAGGGTATGAACTAAGCCAAAAGATTATTTCTTTGGGTATAATTTATAAGCCGATATTTTGTCTTGTCTTGGAAAATACACCAAACTGGTTTACAAAGAAAAGAAAAGATATTAAAAGACAGATTATTAGATGTTGAAATGAGTAGATAGGATTAAAATGTTGAGTTACATATATTCACTGATTTTCGATTAAAAAAATCTTGAAACTGAAAGATCTGAGAACTATGTTAAATAACCAATGTTACTTAGTAGCTGAATAGTAATATTTTGACAACCTGGATATACACTTATAAGCACTGGCTAAAGAACATGGTTATGTAGGCATATAAGTATATTTATGTAAGAAGATATCTGCTTATACCATACCTTTGCAAGACGTATATTTCAGTAAAATGTGCTAAGGCAACGACTTGTTTACACAATCGAAAATGTATGCTTTATATAAGGAACAATGTATTAAAGGTACCTAAACATTATGCTATGTTCTGAGTTGTAAGAGTGTTAACTAGTTTTTTGGGCCGGTTCTGAAAAGTACACAAGGCACGCTTGACTCAACATATCTTGTGACAATAATGTATGTAGTGTCGCCAAAGAGCCAAGAGAACAAGCTTGGAATAGGGGATGCGAACGATAAGCTCACAAAACCTCAAAGTCGTGCTCAAACCACATCCTCGTACCCCTCTATTTCGAACCCCTAAGGTTTGAACCCCTTGTATATACAAAACCTCGGATCCCCTCAGCTCGTATTCCTCGACTCCCTGTATTTCATGTCCCTCGCCATGCAACCATTCGAGCCTCTTCGGATTGTACCCCTTCATCCAGAAGCACACTTCGAGTCCTTCGAAGCATGTACCTAGGATCCCATCTTTGGACCTCTCCAGACGCACATTTCGATCCCCCCTTAACCTCGTTCCCGAAATCCTCATGCTCCTCAAAATTATACCCCTCACCATGCAGCAGTTCGAGCCATTCAGCTCGACCCCCTCAACTTCGTACCCCTTGCCTTCGTACCCCGAGATAACCTCGGCTCCCTCAGCTCCACAAAGTCATGAAACCCATGCTTCGGGTCCCTTAACAAACAGACGTCTTTAATGTATCCCGCGGGTACGAGTTTCATACCCTATGGGGTACGAAATTCGTATAGGTGGGTTACGAGTCTTCATGATACGACAAGAGGGGTCCGAGTTTTGGCATATGTGGCTCCATAGGGTACGAAAACGAGGTTAATGGTCCCCTACTCCTACCTACGCCCACCTAACCACTCCACTATAAATACCCCCAAGTCCACACTTCAAAAGGGTTGGAATTTGATTAATTGGACACCTCTTGAGAGCTCCAAGTGACATATTCAATGGAATCTTTGCTTTGAGGACGAAGAAGGACAAAAGTGACTTTTTTCAATATTCACATAAGATAACTATGACTCCAGATTACATGAAAATGCTTGTAATTAAATGCCTATAAGAGAACTACTGCTTGTAACTCATTATTGTGAATAGATCCAAACAACTATTCCAAAGTGGACGTAGGCCTCTCACAGGACCGAACCACTATAAATCTCCTGTGTTAATTACTGCTTTTCTGCATTTATTTTCCGTACATGAAACCATATTCTTAAGAAATTAAGAATCTTGGGTGTTGGGGAAATTTTTTGGTGTCAACATTATGGTGCTTTCACTGAGAGCTGAGACTCGCTTCTTTGTTGCACATCACCATCTCGACTCTGGCGTGCTTTAGGTTCCTTCTCTAACCTGCTACTAAGTCTGCTTACGATGGTTAAGCAAACAAAGAAGACACAGATTGGCTCCTCTATTGCAGCTGAAGTCTAAACATCTCAGCAACTCTAGACGGTGGATATCCTAGCCAAAATGTATGTACTTCCTCCTACGGATCTCGCAGCCCCTATACCCAAGCGCAGATCCACGCGCTCCCCAAGAGACCTGAAAATACGGCTCTCGAACTCAACCAAGCGTTGAAAGCCAACATCGACCTTATGCGTCAGCTTCAAGAGAGTCAACGCATAGTCGCCCAACTCTAACTAGATCGGAACAATCCCCGAGTGAGGAGTAATGTCTCGGAAACTTCTTCCTGTGAGTCTCGGGGCACTCATCAACGAAGGAAGTTTAGCCTTAACAACAATTACCGATGTCCGCTCTAATACTCACACTAATGGTTACAATAACGACAACGTCAACGGAAATGGGAACCGTGATAGAACCACAGTCAAATATAGTGGGGGCACGCATCACCGTGATCGATCCCGATTGGTCATCAATGACGAACTAGGTCCAAGTAATCGCCCCTTCTTCAGCAAAACCCAACTTTCATTGCTCAAAACTTAGTGCCCATGCTCCCAACAGCTCAGCATGCCTAAGTCTCTCAAGATCAGAATGAATGTCAGCCTACCTAGCCTCGCCAACCATACCAAAATTAGGCAATCGATGTCGACGAAATGGAAGAGGATGATCCTGGCATTCACCACAGAAGGCGTCCACGGAACAGAATTCCTGAAGTTCGCCGAAAATGGATTCCACCAGAGGATGTTCATACTACAGATCTCCCTAACATGATCCGAAAGATCATGAGAGATATGGGGGAAACGCCAATGACCCGTGGGAGACCCAATGAGGCGTTACCCCTTTACCAGACCTGTCTACGAAGCTGAGTGGCCTCGATGCTTTAAAATACCACAATTGACGCTATATGACGACATGACCGATCCCTGCTCTTTCCTGAACCGCTACAAATGGAAGATGTACTCCAGCCGAGCCACCGACGCCGTCAAGTGCAAATGCTTCCTAGTTGCCTTGGCAAGCACAACTTTGCTTTGGTTCTCTCGTCTTCCACTCCATTCCTTCAATATCTTTGGCTAGCTAGCCACGGAATTGGTCAAATAGTTCAAGATGCACATTCCAACTCCAAAGAATGCACTTTGTCCAACTTATACCAGGGTCCTGCAGAATCCCTTAAAAGCTACCTCAAGCGATTCAACACCGCCCTCACCAAGGTCAATGATCCTGAAACCCACACTGTGCTCTTCCAACTAGCCAAATGCGTCCTTCCAACATCCGGATTTGGAGCTTGGAGAAATAAAAAACAACCCAAGAATTTAGAGACCTTTTACGATAAAGCAGGGCAGTTCTTGTGCCAAGAAGAAGCTAGGCGTAACAGAGCTTCATGAGTCAACCACTCCAACAACCCACACGCAAGCACTGTCTACGACTGTGTCAAGGGAATACATGTCGGGGACTCCTCTGACAAGGGTAAATGAGCAACTCCTACAAGTCAAAGCCGAACGCCGGCAAACAAGGCGGTCGCAACAACAACTAGACTCCGCCGGATTCCAAGAAGCACGACCGCTATCAAAATTACAAAAAATACACTCCATTGAATCGAGACATAAAGACCATTTACATGGAAACCTGCAACACTCTCCAATACAAGAATACCAACACAAGGGAATCCAATGACCGTGAGAAGAAATCTTGTAGGTATTGCAGGTTCCACGACATGTACAAACATAATACTAATGATTTTGCCGCCATATCAAAGACACAACCAAAAAACTCATCGGTGAGAAACACCTAGAGCAGTATGTTCAGGATCCTTCCCCTCCCAAGGTGGCTACAAACCCTCCAATTCCCGCACTACCATCTCCTACTAATGCGGCTCCAGGGTTGTCCAACCAACGGTCACATGGCATCGTGATCAACACTATATGTGGCGGGCCTCACCCCACGCATGACAGCTTCCACAAAATGGAGGAATACGCCAACTCCATAAAGCACGCCATATATGAAGCTTGTTCTACCCTAGACTAGTCAGTTCCCACAAAACTTCAGAAGATAATGCAGGACAATATTGTCTTCTGTGAAAGGGAGTCCACGGGAATTGAGATCCCAACCATAAACTCTCTCATCATCTCTGCTCAAATCGTCCCAGCTTTCGTCTGAAGGATCCTTATTAACTCAGGAAGCTCAGTAAATATCATATTCAAGGCGGCCTACGACCAAATGAAATTGGAGGCCAAAGACTTATGACCCTGGCCTACAACGATCCACGACTTTAATGGATCCACCAATCACCAAGTAATTAAGATTTACCATCCCGTAAAACTTGGAAAATGGGATCGAAACCGAGTTTTCATCCTCAACTTTGTGCTCATTGACGTCATCTCTCCATACAACGCTTTCTTGGGATGACCTTTCCTTGCAGAATTCATGGTCTGCCTATCACCATGGTCTCTACTAATGAAATTCCCGGCAGAGAATGGAATCGGTACTGTTAAAGGCGATCAAGCCACAGCTAGAGATTGTTACCTCATAAAGTGGAGAAACACGCGCAATAAGGATAAGGGAAAGAACATGCCTCCACCTTCTTGTGCCAAGACTATCTCTATATAGCAATCAAGGGCGTCTAAGCCCTGGATCTGGCGAAACTGCCGTCTTTCCGACGATATCGATCCAAGGAAGGACGAAGAGCATGATTTTGAAAGGGATACCCTAAAAGAACCAATGGTAGATATTCCGATCAGCCCCGACGACCCGACGAAGGTCTTGAAAGTTGGATCGCAACTCCACCCATAATAAAGGAAGAGATCGTGGATTTCTTAAGGGCCAACATCGACGTGTTCACTTGGAAACACTCTGACATGTGTGGCATCGACCCAGAAGTCGCTTGTTATAGGCTTGCCATCAATCCCTTGCAACTTCCAATCAAACAGAAGTGTCGAATCCTGGAAACTGACAGGTCGACAACACTCAGGGAAGAGGTTGATAGGGTACTCAACAACGGTTTTATTCGAGAAGACCCTGAATGGGTCACTAATTCAATCTTGGTCAAGAAGGCGAATGGAAAGTGGCAAACGTGTGTGGATTTCTCCTTTTTGAACAAAGCATGACCGAAAGTCAGTTAAACACTTCCAAAAATTGACCATCTTGTCGATTCAACTGCAAGTTACCAGCTCTTATCCTTAATGGATGCCTACTCTGGCTATATTCAGATTTCGATGTATCTCCCCGACTAGGATCATACTTCTTTCATAACTAACCTCGGACTTTATTGTTATCTAGTCATGCCTTTTGGCCTCAAGAACGCTGGAGCCACCTACCAACAACTAGTCAACTTCATTTTCAAGGACCAGATTGGGAAATCCATGGAGGTAAACGTGGACGACTGCTTGTAAAATCGAGAAGATCGAACGACCACGTCCGGGACCTCACCAAAATGTTCGATTTCCTCCACAAATATGGCATGAAACTCAACCCCTTGAAATACTAGTTCAGCGTTGCATCAGGAAAATTCTTTGGTTTCATAGTCAATTTGCGGGTTATTGAAGCCAATCCTGATAAGATCAAAGTTATCTGGGACATCCATACTCCCCAGAGTATCATAGATGTTCAAAGTTTAAACGGGAAGGTCGCCGCTCTAAGTTGGTTCATCTCAAAGGCCACCAACAAATGCATTCCCTTGTTCGACCTGCTCAGGAAGGGGAAGCGCAACTTCTCATGGACACTGGAATGCGTTGCCGCACTCCAAGACCTCCTGAATCACTTAGAGCGACCACCCATCCTTTCCAAACTCGTGGATCATGATGACTTATATGTTTATTTGGCTATTTCTGCGCAGGAAATCATCTCAGCACTCGTATACATCGAAGAACGTATCCAACGACCTGCTTACTACATCAGCAAAAGGCTATCAGGGGTAGAGAAGAACTATCTTAAGCTCAAAAAGTTGG
The DNA here is from genome assembly GCA_030737875.1 of Allium sativum. Lineage (NCBI taxonomy): Eukaryota > Viridiplantae > Streptophyta > Magnoliopsida > Asparagales > Amaryllidaceae > Allium > Allium sativum. The sequence continues at coordinate 400,004,802 of CM060922.1, read as the reverse complement.
TCTACTGTTTGGTAATCCCTTCCCGGAAGCTATGACCTTACTTCCAATCTCATCCCATCAAGGTCTACACGGATCAGCCCTTGCGATAGGTTCTTCAACGGCCTGAAGCATCCAGGCGACTCCTTAAGTGGAACATAGAGCTTAACCAATTTGAGATCACTTTCATTCCTCGGCAAGCCATCCTCAGACAAGCCCTCGCATACTTTATAGTAGAGTTCATCGCCTTGAAAAAGCCTCCTCCCAAGGATACCGTAAACTCCTGAATTCCATGCAAACTTTTCATAGATGGATCCTCTAACGATCAGGGTTTCGGCTCTGGAGTTGTGCTTATCATTCATAAAGAACAGCCGATATGCTATGCTCTAAAGCTCAACTTCCCTACTACCAATAATGACGCCAAGTATGAAGCCATGATAGCTAGACTCAAAATTGCAATTGAACTTAACATCAAGGCAATCCAAATCTTCTCAGACTCACTTCTCGTCGTACAACAGGTATTCGAAGAATATCAAGCCAAGTAGGCACGAATTATTCCCTAGCTCGCTTGGGTTCGTGATATCCTCACCAACTTTGACCATTACCTCATCACGCACATTCCTCGAGGACAAAACGAAAAGGTTGACTCCTTGTTCAAATTGGAAAGCTTCAAGGATGCGCAACTTATAGGTCTTGCCCTCATCGAATTACTCGACTCTCCGAGCAACGATCAGATGCAAACTGATTCATTAGCAACGATGGAGACCAAGTCCAAGCCTAAGTCATGGATGGCGCTAATAAGAAACTATTTGCAGCATGGAAACCTCCCCAAGCGCCGCAAAGACAAAAGAGCTCTCACCCGAAAGTCATCCTGGTAAGTCATTCTGGATGGGGTGCTCTACCGAAGGGGCTTCTCTATGTCATTACTCCGGTGTGTACCCCACTATGATGCCAAGCGCGTGTTGCTAGACATACATGAAGGAGAATGTGGAGATCACACCGGGGGGAAAATTATAGCAAAGAAAGTCCTCAGACACGTTTATTTCTGGTCGACACTCGATCAGGAAGCAACAGACTATGCCAGCAAGTGCGATAAATGCCGGAGATTTTCAAAGATTCCAAGAGCCTCGCCTGACGAGCTAACACAAATGGTCAGTCCCTGGCTATTCACCATGTAGGGGAATAGACATCACTGGGACTCTCCCAATAGCCAGAGGGGGAACGTCATGCCATCATCGCAGTCGATTACTTTATCAAATGGGCAGTGGCCGAGGACGTCGACACAATTACCATCAAGAAGGTTGTCAACTTCGTCACAATTTTATCACTCGGTATGGATTCCCCCAAGACATCGTCTCTGACAACAGGACCTAGTTCGAAAGCTTGGAGTTCAAAAACTTTTACCGATTGCAGAAGATCGAGAACAGATACTCTGCGGTGGCCAACCCTCAATCCAACGGGCAAGTCGAGGCTGTCAACAAAGTAATCAATTCCATCATCAAGAAGCGTATGGAAAAGGACGGAGGCTTGTGGGCTAAAGAACTCCCTTTGGGCCTATGGTCCTACCGGACCACCCATAAGTCAACAACCGATTACATCCTTTTTGCTCTTGCCTACGGATCTGAAGTCGTCATTCCCATTGAGCTGAAGCTCTAGTCCTATCGAGTTACCGACTACGATCCGAAGACCAACCAACACCTCCTCTTGGAGTCGCTTGACTTTCTCGAAGAGAAAAGGAACGAAGCCGAGCTCAAAGCTACCGCTCAACGTCAACGAGTTTCCCGATACCTTAACTCCAGAGTCCATCCCAAAGATCTCAATGTTGGTGATCTCATACTGAAGTGGATCTTTCCTCCATCGACTAGCCTTAGTCCTCGATGTGAGGGTCCATACATCATATAACGAAGGCTCGGGGACGAAATCTTCAAACTAGCGACCGTCAATGGTGCCGAGCTCCCAAGGGCATGGAACATAGAACACATTTGCCGCTACTTCACCTAACTGATTGTACAATTTTACCACTTTCCACCAATTTTTTATTTTCTTTCAATTTAAGGCATTGTAAAGGATGTCACTGCCAAAGTCGTTTGTAAATATCATGATCGGTTATTCCGGTATTATTAACATGTTTACATTCTATGTAGTAAGCTGGAACAACTACGAAAAATTACTTGCCCGCACAGACACTCAACATTGGGTCGGCACCCCGAAGACGGGTGCAGCACCGCCATGCAGGTTTTGAATGAATAACGAGACCAAGTACGAACAACTATGGATTAGCACTCTAAGCACGGGAAACGGTACCACCACTTGAGTCTCGAATCAACGACGAGATCGAGCATAAATAACACCACTCGAGTCTCAAATCAACGACGAGACTGAGTATAAATAACATTACTTGAGTCTCGAATCAACGACGAGACAGAGTATAAATAACACCACTTGAGTCTCAAATCGATGACGAGACTTAATATAAATAACACCACTCAGGTCTTGAATCAACGACGGGACCGAGTATAAATAACACCACTTGGTCTCGAATCAACGACGACACCAAGTTCAAATTGTTCTACCACCCAGTCTCTAGACTTGAGGCAACCCATTAGCCAAGTTAGTGTGAAATCGGCCACTCCTGGAGCTCCATCCGACCCTTAGGGTCTGGATCCAGTTACCGCTCAAACCTCGTCCAAGTGCCAAGACCGAGTATAAATCGTTTCTCTCCTAAGTCTCCAGACTTAGAGGCTGCCCCTCAACCATAATTCGACCCACCGGGTTTGGATCCGGGCACCCTTTAGCGAATAAACAACACCCTCTTGCTTTAATCCCAAAGGAACGACGGGAGAGCCAAAAGTGGGACAAATCGCAACGTCCACGCCTCCTCACGACTTAAGATCAACGACCGCCGGGAGGTCCAAGATAAGGCACCCGACCTGGATTCCGTGCGACTCGGGACTCTTGAGTAACAGAGGGCCCGAGAGCAGAACCAGGTCATAACCTCTGCACGATCGGGGGAACCCCTCGGTGCACAGTCTCCAATCACATTCGGTTGAATGTAACAACAAGTACGCTTATGTAAGTACAGGACGGTGGAAAGCATAAGATAAACATTTGAACACTTAACGTAAATGCGATGTAAGAAAGACTAGCTACTTCTTTCATTTGCATAACTAAAGCAAACTACATATTTCTAAATATAATTTCCTTTTGAATGACGAGATGTACATGAAAACCACACCACGTCCTTAAAACCCCAAAAGCGAGGGTCGTACTCGTATGTACTATCGGCCTACATAACCAAAATACCCATAACATCTATGACAACCATTAAGACTAATCATCTTTCTTCTTCTTTCTCTCTTTCTTCTTAACAGATTCGGCACTAGGCAGGTCACTGCCACCGGTTATGAACCTCTACCTTCCCAAGCTACACCCGCCTTTTCCTCCTCTACCTTCTACCGGAGTGACAGACTTGTGCGATATCGATGTACGCTTCCTAATATCATCTTCGCCACTGGTTATCTCTGTAATCTCCATGGAAGGAATAATTTGCAGTGGCTTGGGAGCGATATCCGAAGCAAGATCCACCACAGCCTCGGTTCCACCTCATGATTTCTGGACCTCAAGCGACACCTTCTTCAGTAGCCTTCCGATCGGCTACCTTCTTGGCTCTGAGCTTCGCAGTGTCACCTGCCTTAAGCTTCTCATAGGTCTTTTCAGCCCATTGCTTGGTTTCATTAGGAATCCTCTTCTTCTCCACCTCATCAGCGGCCTTCGTCGTTGCTACTGCGGTTGCGTGTTTCTCTTCAGCCTTCTGCCTGGCCTTCTCCTAGGCCTCATGAAGAGCGGTCTCATCCTGGTTTCTCTTCTCCTCTACCTCCTCAGACCTGGCTATCATTTGGGCTTGTTGAATCAATACCAATTCATGCATCATCTGCACATTGGCCTCCATCGCACTCGTGACCTAAACACTCTGGCCATTCGGCACCTCCCCCTCCTCTAAGATATCCTTATAAACACTAGAGGCCAAATCCATATCCGAGAACGTATCCATATGACCACTTTCCTCTCTAAAGTTTATTCCCTGCAATCCTATCCTAGGCTCAGACGGTCGAGGGATCGCGGGGGCAAAGCCCGATGTTGCTTCCATTCCAAGGGAGGAAGCATAGCAAAAATGCAACTAGTTAGTTTTTGAGGACTTAGCACTCTCATCCCCTTCAAGTATCTATGGCAATGAGAGCTTACCTCCGGTAGCATGTGGTGCAATCATGATGGGAATAGTGGTCACTGTCGTAATAGAAGTCGATCCCACCGGCCCATAGTCGGGATGCTTAGGATGTTACTTGGTTGAAACATGAACTGGGACCGTAGGATAGCTTGTTGTAGCAGATACCGGGGTCGCAGGTGACAGGTACTCCCTTCTTCAAACTCTTGAGCAATTATCATGCTCTCAGTCACTATAACCTTCCCCATCTCAACGACACTCTTCGCTAGTGTTTCCTTCTCAACGTCCTCCTCTAGCAGTCTCCTCCCTTCCTCCAGTTTCTTACGCTCATCCTTAGTCAAGAGATCCTCTATGAGTTTGCTCTCATCTAATGACTCCGCTCCTACTTGTCGTAACTAAGCCTCATATGGTACCAGCTTCCCTCATGTCCAAGCCAGCTCCTGGGAGTAATCATCAAGCCATGAGATCCGGTGGAATTTCAAAGTCTTGACAAGCATGCCTTGAATGGCTTCCTCCAGCGATTCTTCCACCCTGTCCTCGGTGTCCACTATCTTCTGTTTTAGTTCCTCCACCTCTCTTTAGTGCTCGGCTTTCATCCCATCGACTGAACCCAGTACTTCCCTATTGGAGGCCTCATCCTTCTCTTTTTCACTCCTCTCCGCCCTCAGCTGTCTCCTCGGCTCCTCGTTCTCTTTCTACAACCTCCAGACCCCTTCGTTCTCAGTCTTTTACCTCTCATTCTCCAATATCAAGTTTTCATTATCCTTCTTAATATGGAACACTTTTCTCGTTCTCCATCATCAAACGAGCATTCTCCATAGCCAACTCCTCATAATCCTTCGTAAGCTTAGCATTCTCAGTTGACACCAAGAACACTGTGTCCTTATAGGTTGATGCAGTGTCCTCTGCATCCTTCATTAGCTTCTCATACTCCCTCTTCAGCTCGCCTGTTACAAAAATAGACGGCGCATAAGTGTGTTGCTCGGACACATAGATAACAACGTTACAAAAACCAAAACTTGTGTATATAGCTTACTCAAAGACTACTCCGTGTTCCGGACGGCCAGTTGCTCATCCTTTATGAAACACCCCACGACCGTTAATGTCACTCACTAAGGGAATGCATTAAATTCCGTAAAGCGTTATAGGTAATCATACACAGAATAATTACAAGACAGATACAAATAAGATAGCAACGGAAATTTAAAAACTTTTATTAATCATAAAGCATGGTTACACCATATGTCTGAAAATACATAAACTCGGTATATCATTAAAACTTCTATCTTGTACTTTAAATATCAGAGTACAATAACAAAGAAAGCATAATCCCCAAATCATGAGCCATAATAGCAAAGATAGAAGCTTGAGCAAAACATCTAGAAGATCCAAGAAAGACGATAGCAGAATCCTGACTAAGCCTAAGAATTCCCTCCCTTGAGAATCGGGGGGGGGGGGGGAAACGGAAGAAAGAAGGAGAAACAAAAAGGGTCAGACATAAACTCTGGCGAGTCTAGATACTTTTAGTCAGTAAATAAATAAAAGTAACATGACAGGCATACAAAGTGGATAAGAGAGATCACTACATAAATGGCAGATATGACAAGGTAAATAGGACAACAGGATAGAATAGATAGCGCTTCTTAATACTTTCCTTGCTCTGCACCAATACTAGTATAACTGATATGTAATAGGATTACAAACTCCCCAATTGCTTAACAAAAACAGGATGATCCCAAGAGAAACATAATGGTAGTTTTAGGTGTACTCTAGTAACAGGTTTTAACCTAAACAGAACTTGTACCTAAACAGAAATAACGGGTGTTAGCCCAGACAGAAACACAGGTACCCCACAGAAACAGACAGGACTAGATGTACCCTATTTACTACCCCCAATCGATCAGCACCCTATTCCATAGATACTCTGTGCTGGCCCCACAATAGGGTGTATCACTCCCTAAAGTGGCAACCCTTTATTTTCCGGATGTGCACAACCATATCTACTGAGGTCACAACGTCTTATCTTCCCCAGCAGGCGGAGTCATGCACGCACATGACCCTGTTGGAACGCGCCATCAACACCGCCTCCACGTTTGGATCTCTTACAATCAGCTCATTAAGCGTGCCCCACTCTAACCTAGTTCGGAGGACCCGTTGATACCTAATTAAGGGTTACTGACAGAAATGGGTCCCACACAAGATGATGCAAGCCCTCCCCTTTGTCTTGCACCCCCACTACTAGGTTTTCAACTGGTTATGTTTACCTAAAGGGTGTCTTTAATTACATAACCTTATCAGGTTAAGTTTGTGGTCCTATATATACCAATATTACCCACCTACCCAAGATTTACTTAACCCTCCCACTGATTCAAGTATGTTTATTTAACGGTTAAGTTTGTGGGCATATATATACTAATATTACCCACCTACCCAAGATTTACTTAACCCTCCAACTGATTCGAGCATGTTTATTTAATGGTTAAGTTTATGGGCCTATATATACTAATATTACCCACCTACCCAAGATTTACTTAACCCTACCACAGATTCAAGCATGTTTATTTAACGGTGAAGTTTGTGGGCCTATATATACTAATATTACCCACATACCCAAGATTTACTTAACCCTTCCCTTTTATTCATCCAAGTTTACTTTACCCCCATCTTAAATTTAAGTTCATACAATCCTTACGGATTAATTTAGGTTAAGTAGTCCAATTCATTACCATGTCCATTTATGGTTATAATGGGCTAGACCTCCCACATTAGGCCTACAACATGTGGATGTTGGATATGCCGGTCGGGTCCGCGCAGTCTTATTCCACATTTAGGCCTAACCTCGTGTCTTAGCCCGATTCATATTTACGTACTTAGACCTCCCACATTACGTTCAACATTAGTGGCTGCTATATACGTCGGTCGGGTCCGCGCAGACTTCCACCAGTAATGTAACCTAACCTCGTTGTAACAACCCGTATTTTCAATAACCTGTTATAACATAAATGGAGGCAGAATTAAACTGTAAAATCTGAATCAAGGGAAATGGGCTATGCCATTGCGTTCGTCTCGGAAAAATACGCGAAATAGAGTCTGAGTTTTCGAAAATCGGAGTCCGTATGACCAAGATATGGCCTCGCGAAGTTTCACGAAAAATTCCCAAATTAAAGTATACTTAATTAAGTGAAATGGGTTGCGCAGAGAAATATATATATATTGATATATATATATAATTGAAAATTTAATAAATAAATATGCAAAAATGTTCAAAACGGCGAATTGGGAGAGGGGAATAACCGAACCGGCCGATTTTTGAGGTCGACCCGAGCCCGCTGGGTCGACTAGGGGTTAATCCAGGGTGTTTGGCTGTCAACCCGTGGGCCGATTCGCTCAAATGCAGATTTTGCATTTGGATGGTTCTCATGGTTCATCTTTAATCTAAAGGCCCTAGATGGTTCCTACACTTGACTTCTTCCCCAAGACATGCTTTGATGGCTTGGATTGAATCTAGGTTTAATCCTATGGCCTAAAACACTTGCCTAATCTATAAATAAGACCCTAACCTATCCTAAACCCTCATTATTCACTCATGTAACTAAACTATGGCCAAATTTCTACTCTCATGGCCTCCACTTAACTATCCTAGCCTCCACTTCATTTCTATGAGAGGTTTCATGATCATGAGAGTGTTAGAGAGTCCCTATGTTAGTATGAGAGCTTCTCAAGTTGATTTCAAGGCAAAAGCTATGATCTTTGTTCATAAAGATGGTGTTTTTAGTGATTTGGTGCATCCATCTTTGGGTTTTTGGGTGATGGCATGCATAGGCTTCATCATAAGCTTTGGTTTAATCGATTTAGGCCTTCATAGCAAGGTAAGCCCTTCTCCTACTATTAGATATGAACTTTAAACTTAATATGACATGTTGTAAGTGGGTTTAAACATTAGTATGTAGCATGCTATCATCTTATGCAAGCTTATAAAGTCATTACCTTGGTCTTGTGGTCATAAAGCTTTGACCTTTATGTTGAAATGTTGCATTATGCAACATGAGAACCCTTATAACCTTCATGTCAACTTGCATATGAAGCCATAACCCTTATGTGAGGTCATATGCGAGTTACTTGTCATCATTCCATGTTGTTTATCACCATGATTCGCTTATGTGCCAAGTTTGGGTTTATGCATGTTTTTGAGGCTTAACAATGGTATATGCAAGCTAATGAACACATTTGTGCCTCATTCGCCACCATGATTAATTTGTGGCTTAATATCCATCTTTGTCATGCTTTTGCCAAGTCTCTTCTTTTAATCCATTACGTTGTTGCGAACGTATATGCGAGTTTAAAAGCGTTGGGTTATGTTATGGGTAATTTCTAATGGCATGAAAATACAACTTGAAAACATGACTTGAAATATAACATGAAAGTTGACATGTAAGTATGCATAAAAACATGAGCTTGGGAATTTACCTATTAAGTTAGGTCTACCCTATGGGAATTTACCTATTAAGTTAGGTCTACCCAAATGCTTGAAAACTTGTAACATGTTTTGGAAACATGATGAACTTAGATAATATAAGTATGGCCAACTCGAGGTTGGGTTGAGTTTGCAACGTAAAACTACCCGGAACCGACCGGCCTAACTAGTAGTTGCAAACAATAGGACCCAATGTGAGAAGTTGGTCATGTCGCGCTTAAGACCCGAGGTTAGACTAGGTTGTGGTATAAATCTACCCGGACCCGCCCGGCTTAACTAGTAACCACAACAAGGTCTAATGTGAGAGGTTGAGGGTGCATTAATTAAATTAATGCCACATAATAGGGTTAAGTTAATTTGATTAATGAGGCTTAACCAAATATGATATGGACAAATGGGTTAAGTAATTTGATTAGGCTAATGATACTTAACAAAACATGATAAGCTTGGGTAGGTTAAGTAACTTGATTTGCCTAATGACACTTGACCATTTTTATACGACTAGTGGACGGGATTAAGTTAACCAACACTTAATCAATCCAACACGATAACGTGATAAGGTTAAGTAAATTTTCTTAATGACACTTAACCGTATAATACAGTTAATGGATGGGGTTAAGATTAGGCTTAACTAATCTAAACATGGTAATCGGATGGGGTTAAGTTAGCCTAGACTTAATTAATCCAACTTGGTAATTTAATGGGGTTAAGTTAAACACTTAACTAATTTAACACGATGATTTGATGAGGTTAAGTGACCTATACTTAACCAATCTAACTTGTTAATTTGATGAGGTTAAGTTAATCTATACTTAACCAATCCAACGTGAAAACATGATAAGGCTAAGTCACGAATCACTTGAATACGCTTGACCGATTTGATGACAAGGTCAAGTTAAATTATATAATTAACCAATCTAAAATGATAATTAGACGAGGTTAAGTCATGGATTCCTTGATATACTTAACCAACTTGACACATGGTTTGTAGGGTTAAGTCTTGGACTTGTATACTTAGCCAATTTTGACATGGTTTGTAGACGGGCTAAGTTATGAACTTAAGTGACACTTAACCCATTAGATAAACCCTAATTCGGAGGATTAGGTAAATAACCATAGTTAACAAGGATTATGGAAATAAGGCTAAGTGGTAAACCTTAGTTAAGGGAAACTAAGTAATAATTCTTAGTCAAGGAAATTTGGACCATTTCTTAGATAAATTAGTAACCCGATACGTTAGGTCAACGTTTAAGAATGCGTGTAGGAGCAGGCTATCTGATTTAGATAAAGGCTCCAACGAACTGGGTAACGAAGCAGCGGCTTCGGGGAACGTGAGGATATTCTTGGGATCCCTCTGTGAGCTGCCAGGTCATTATACTAGGCTCACGAGAGGTTGAGGTCTGCGGTAGAAGAACCAAGAATATGCCTTGGTTGCTATGCGAGCGACCTAAAGACTGGGGTGGATAGCAGTGAGTCGACGAATACATAAGGTGCCCGAGATAGCAAGTTCGTCGATCATCTACCATCTTGAGTCAGGCGTGTACGTACGGAAAGGCAGGGAACACCCAACAGACCATAATTGCTATCTAATTATGGGTGAGGTAGGCCGTAGGATGTGGGCTGGCCGGAGTGTAGTTCTCATGCAAGATTTTCTCTTGTGTTGCCTTTCACTAGTTGAGGGAGGGGTCTCGTGGGACCATAGCCACGTGTAGAAAAGCAGACCTTAGTATCTACATCGGCAGATAAATCTAAAGCTCCCGACCGAGTCCTGTATTTCTTGGTTTGCCCTGTGATAGGACTCGGATGGCACGATGTGATACATGTGCATACAGTTATAGAAAAACGATTCACGATGAATGCGTGGGAAAAAGGGCGCGGTTGAGGGTTAGCGTAATCCCTAGTGGCCTAGGTGGTTTAACCCAAACCGAAATACGAAAGCGTGCAATAGGTAAGCGTAATCCCTAGTGGTGCTAGGTGGCGTAAGTCCTAGTAGTTCAAACGATGATTCATATGGAAGAGCCTAGCTAGAACAAGGGTGACAGTCAAAACGATTTCAAGGATAATACGACATGAGGAAGCCCGTACGAGGTACGGCAAAGGACTGAACTTATATACATGGAAAGAAACATATGATTTGAGTAACCTATATATGCGATATGTTAGGTTGACATGGACCATTACACGATTTTGAGTAAGGGACATTCATGGTTAACACATAACAAGGCTGGGATACTAGTACGGAGGGTGCAGAGCAAATATACATGTTAGAACCAGGAAGAATATACGGAATAGATACCGTGGGATGTTAGACGGGGTAGATACCTTGGGATAGTATACTTGATAGAAGTCTGACGATATGATACCTTGATTTATCATGACACCGTAGTTTATCATGATACCTTAGTTCAGTAGTTATCCTGTTATTCTGATTTAGCTTATCTATCTTGTTATCATGCTTATGTTCATCTCAGTTCCTCATGCCAGTTAACTTTACTAGTTTATATGCTGATAGTAGACAGGGCTTACCAGTCTTTATGACTGACCCCGTTTTCTTTCGCTTCTTGTCTTCCGTTTCCCCCCAGGTTACAGGGAGGAAATACTGTTGTTTAGTTCAGACTTCTTCTGCTTGAAGGTCATCATGGATGGCTTGGACTTTTCTTGGCTATGGCTACTTTACTGTTTTATTTGGGGAATAATTTATGGAAAAGTCTTAATGCTTCTTTATTATTGCAAGACAGGTTTTGATGTACTCTGATGTAAAAGGCTTTAGACCTTAATTATTAATGTTTATGAAAGTTCGATTTTACTTCCGCTATTTTATATGTTCTGTCTTGTGATATTTCTGTGCATGTTTACCAATAATGCCCCTCTAAAGCTAGTGCATTCCTTTGCGAGTGACCCTAGCGGAGGCGGGGTGTTACACTCGTGTCATAAGTACAATAACAATTCCTAATTGTAATTACTAAACATTCCATTTTTAATAAATTAATTTATTAATTAATCCTTTCCTTTTATAGGTGTCAATACCTATTTGACTGATAATTCGAATTACATATCAATTCATTTAAAGATTACATGCCAATTTTAAATCGCTTTTCCCCCGTTTCTTTCACTAACATATTCGCACGTATTTTGGCGACATCTAGGCTAATAAGTAGTCTAGCCATAACAATGATAAGGGGAATATGATAGAGGTGATAGTTTCAACATATATTGGCATAAACATACTAGCATGATAACAAAGTGAATGGACATGTAATTAATATCATATCAAGGTGAACATACATATTATCATGAACATGTAATCGTCATCATAACGGGATCTAACATAAATATTGCTTTAGATCTACAGGTTTATAAATAGATCTACCCAAATCCACATCATAGAGGTTACAATTAAGATAAAGGTGTGAACGCAATCCTAATCAATTCAAGGTGGCATATGTTCATGGTTCACATAAATGATTTGATCTATCCAAATGGAACAAAAATAACATAATAGAACAATCACAATTGAATTGGATCTCGAGAGATAGATCTATCATAGCATAAGGTATGATCATAAAATGGATCTAGCATAAAACATGATAGTGGTATGTTTAGATCTAAACATGTCCAACTTACAACATATCTAGGTTGATCGCAACATGAAAGGTGATTTACATACAAAATTAGATCTAACTAATGTTGCAACTGTCAAGATTAATAGATTTACATTTACCACAACGTAGTTACAAATCAAGATCCATAAAGGCAACATCATAGTATAGCCACAATTGCATCAGATCTAGAGAATTAGATCTATCATTATCTACATCGTATAAGATTTAATACAGGTATAGATTCATACTTTACAACATATCCAATTCATTATCTATCAAAGCATACTTTTATTTATCTAAACCTAAAAGTAATCTAGAAACTCACAGAGTTAGGTTTAGAAAATTGAGAGAGAGTAGATACGAATTCTGAATTTGATTAGCTAAACTGTTGTTGTAGAATTTGTTCTTCTAATTTGACTTGATGGAGAAGAAAGGCTTATTTTAATTTAGATTAGAGCAGCATGGAGGCGCCATGGATGATAACAATGAGAATAGGGTTAGTTTTAGGTGTTTATTTATAGATGTATTAGGTGAATTAGGACCTTTAGATTAGATTAGGAACCATCTGAATCATTAGACCAGAAATACACGTCATCCAGTCAATCCCTGAAAGACACATTATCATGGAACTCTCCAGAATTCTGCAGATCAGGCTCGGCCTGGGCGCACTTCCCAGGTGCACCGGTGCATTTTTGTTCTGGCGCACTTCACAAGTGCGCCAGTTGTTCTGACCCATTTTCTGATTGTTCTGCCTAACTTCCATCATCCATAACTCCTTCATTCTGTATCCGCTTTACGCAAACTCGGAATCCATCTCAAGCAGAATTCCGAGATGAATGCAATGGCGTAACCCGTTTCACTTAATTCTTCTTCTAAAAATTAATTATTCTTTTATTATCCCTTATGTCATGTTTTAAAATTATGGGGTGTTACATTCCCCCTACTTAAAGTATTTTGTCCTTGAAATCTTAAAGCTGAAAGGAATGTTTGTCATACCATCCATCATCCATCAATCACGGGCGTCCATTCTCCTTAAAAGATTTCTAATGCTTTCATGAACATATGCAAAGTGTGTGTCTATGTCCTTATCCTAATGCAAAATTAGGCGGTCTACTGATTCAGTTAACCTCCTCAATGCAAAACATGATAGCGCCATGCGTCCATTATGTATGCAAATAATCATATTATAACATGTAAGTTTTATATGTGTGCACGCCCATTCGTCCAAGTGCAACATCGATATGCTAGCTCATCCATTTTCATCCATAAAAGAAAAGAAAATGCACACGCATCCATATGTAGTATGAGAGAGTGATTGAGCCGATCTAATGCCTAATGTGTGTATATGCATCCACAGGCAACCACTAGCAAACACTTGCATCCATCAAACATAACATGTCTCAAACACATGTTTATAATCATGGGATTTCCTACCTAAAGATCGAAGATTCGATCGATAGGATATACTCAGATGATAGAAGCAAATGCGAATAAAAGCTTTTGGAAGAGAAGTTAAGAACATTCCCTTGAAAAGGAAAGGGTACGAAGCGTAAAAATCTTGTCTTCGGTCTCCCAAGTTGCATCTTCTTGGTTGTCTCCCCACTGGACCTTCACCAACTCGACTTCTCGTTTGTGTAGGTTCTTAACCTCCGATCCAAGTATGCAAGTCGGAACTCTTTCGTTCATTGCTTCCTTCTTTATTTTCACCTCCTTTCGCAAGTTTGGTCCCACTACCTCGAACTCTATAAAATTCATCGCCACTTGGATGAATAGTCATCTTGGAATGATGAGCTTCCTCAAGGACTTTCTTTAATAGGTTTGGTATGATTCACCTATCAAACTTTCTTCTCAAGTAGCCCCGCACTTTCTTATCAAGTTCCCTCTTCTCTTTCAGGAGCCATATAGCGCACAGGTAATGCAATTGGCTTTGCATTGTCCACCCGGTATATACGGAAATCAATCTCGCACCTCGAGGGTAAACCCCTAACCTCATCTAAGACACCAGGATACTCACGGACTACTGGTGTCGATCGCAGATCATCGATAGACGCCTCAAGAGACTCTAGGAGACAAAGCATGACAGACCCTTGTGGGTCACAAGAAATTTCGAGGGTGCTTAACGACCCTCCTCTCACCACCCAGAATGGCACCATATGTGGTAAGCCAACGCATCCTTAGAATCAAACCGTATCTTATGAAATCAAGAACATATGCATTGCAATCAAACTCGACGCCTAACACAGAGATTCTCAAACCTCGACAAATCATCGATAAAAAAGCCATACCTCAAATGGGGTTTGAGGCAGTAATGGGATCCAAAACCATACTAGTATCTTGGTGCAGAGACTCAACTCAACTAAAGGATCATATATAAAAGAATACGAAGCGCCAAAAAAAGAATCCTAATAGGATGATCAGGAATAGAAATCATTCCTTTGACGGAAACTTTCCTACCCCTATCCTCTCCACCAGCTATGAGAGCATTAGCTTGCCTCCTAGAAGTTCCTGCCCTCTGGCCTTGTCTCTTTGGGCACTCCTTAATAAGGTGTCCTGCCTTACCAAAGTGGTAACAAACGTCTTACCTCTTTCTGTAATCCTTTTTCAGATGACCCACCGTTCCGAAGTTACGGTACTTCCTCTTTTCTTTTTTTTTTACCTATATTCCCTTCTTAAGCCACCATTTTCTTTCATCTTTGGGTTGTGTTCCTAAGCCCCAATTCCCTTATTCTCCTTTTTACCATCCTTGTGCAACATGCTAACTAGTCTCTTGAAACCTGCCTCCATCGCCCGGAAATCCTTACGGGGTTCGAAAGAAAATAAGACGCAGGTGAAACCACTGCAGCTAAAGATGGAGGTTGGGCACTTCTTTGCCCTTCGACATGTACCATAGTTTTAACATGCCTACGGAACCATGACGAGATAGGGATACCCTTTCGGGAAGAAACGACTCCCCGAACAAAAGGAAAAGGAATCAAGTGGAGAATCAAGAAGATATTTATGGCTTTTTGAGGAATATTTTCAAAATAGACTTTTCTTTTTAAAAATACTTTCTTTTAAAACTCATTTTGAAAATATTTTTCAAAAACTCTTATCTAATCTGGTAACCTTCAGCTCTAATACCAAGTGAAACACCCCACGTCCGTTAATGTCACTCACTAAGAGAATGCATTAAGTTCCATGAAGCGTTATAGGAAATCAGACACAAAATAATTACAAGACAAATATAAATAAGATAGCAGTGGAAATTTAAAAACTTTTATTAATCATAAAGCATGGTTACACCATATGTCTGAAAATACATAAACTCGGTATATCATTAAAACTTCTGTCTTGTACTTTAAATATCAGAGTACAATAATAAAGAAAGCATAATCCCCAAATCATGAGCCATAGTAGCAAAGATAGAAGCTTGAGCAATACATCTAGAAGCTCTAAGCAAGACGATAGTTGAATCCTGACTAAGCCTGAGAATTTCCTCCCTTGAGAACCTGGAGGAGGGGGGAACAGAAGAAAGAAGGAGAAACAAAAAGGGTCAGACATAAAGTCAAGCAAGTCTAGTTACTTTTTGCCAGTAAATAAATAAAAGTAACATGATAGGCATACAAAGTGGATAAGAGAGATCACTACATAAATGGCAGGTATGACAAGGTAAACACGACAACAGGATAGAATAGATAGCGCTTCTTGATACTTTCCTTGCTCTGGACCAATTCTAGTACAACAGATATGTAATAGGATTACATACTCCCCAATTGCTCAACAAAAACAGGATGATCCCAACATAAACATAATGGTAGTTTTAGGTGTACTCTAGTAACGGGTTTTATCCTAAACGGAACTAGTACCTAAACAAAAATAATGGGTGTTAGCCCTGACAGAAACACATGTACCCCAAAGAAATAGACAGGACTAGATATACCCTATTTACTACCACCAATCGTTCGGCTCCCTATTCCATAAATACCCTGGGCTGGCCCCACAGTAGGGTGTATCACCCCCTAAAGTGGCAACCCTTTATTTTCTGGATGTGCAAACCCATATCTATTGATTTCACAACGTCTTATCTTCCCCAGCAGGAGGAATCATGCACGCACATGACCCTGTTGGAACGTGCCGTCAACACCGCCTCCACTTTTGGATCTCTTACAATCAGCTCAGTAAGCTTGCCCCACTCCGACCTAGTTCGGAATACCCGTTTGATACCTAATTAAGGGTTACTAACTGAAATGCGTCCCACACAAGATGATGCAAGCGCTCCCATTTGTCTTGCATCCCTACTACTAGGTTTTCAAGTAGTTATGTTTACATAAAAGGTGTCTTTAATTACATAACCTTATTAGGTTAAGATTGTGGGCCTATATATACCAATATTACCCACCTATCCAAGATTTACTTAACTCTCCCATTGATTCAAGCACGTTTATTTAACGGTTATGTTTGTGGGCCTATATGTACTAATATTACCCACCTACCTAAGATTTACTTAACCCTTCCACTGATTCAAGCATGTTTATTTAACGGTTAAGTTTGTGGGCCTATATATACTAATATTACCCACCTACCCAAGATTTACTTAACCCTCCCACTAATTCGAGCATGTTTATTTAATGGTTAAGTTTGTGGGCCTATATATACTAATATTACCCACCTACCCAAGATTCACTTAACTCTCCCACTGATTCAAGCATGTTTATTTAACGGTTAAGTTTGTGGGCCTATATATACTAATATTACCCACCTACCCAAGATTTACTTAACCCTTCCCTTTTTTTCAGCCAAGTTTACTTAACCCCCATCTTAAATTTAAGTTCATACAATCCCTATGGATTAATTTAGGTTAAGTAGTCCAATTCATTACCATGTCCATTTATGGTTATAATGGGCTAGACCTCCCACATTAGGTCTACAACATGTGAATGCTGGATATGCCGGTCGGGTCCGGGTAGTCTTATTCCACAGTTGGGCCTAACCTCGTGTCTTAGCCCGATTCGTATTTATATACTTAGACCTCTCACATTAGGTTCAACATTAGTGGTTGCTGGATATGCCGGTCAGGTTCGGGCAGACTTCCACGGCTAATGTAACCTAACCTCGTGCCATAAGTACAATTACAATTCCTAATTGTAATTACTAAACATTCCATTTTTAATAAATTAATTTATTAATTAATCCTTTCCTTTTATAGGTGTCAATACCTATTTTACTGATAATTCGAATTACATATCAACTCATTTAAAGATTACATGCCAATTATAAACGCCTTTTCCCCCGTTTCTTTCAATAACATATTCGCATGTATTTTGGCGGCATCTAGGCTAATAAGTAGTCTAGACATAACAATAAAAAGGGGAATATGATAGAGGTGATAGTTTCAAAATATATTGGCATAAACATACTAGCATGATAACAAAGTGAATGGACATGTAATTAATATCATATCAAGGTGAACATACATATTGTCATGAACATGTAATCGTAATCGTAACGAGATCTAGCATAAATATTACTTTAGATCTACAGGTTTATAAATAGATCTACCCAAATACACATCATAGAGGTTACAATTAAGATAAAGGTGTGAACCCAATCCTAATTAATTCAAGTGGCATATGTTCATAGTTCACATAAATGATTTGATTTATCCAAATGAAACAAAAATAACATACTAGAACAATCACAATTGAATTGGACCTCGAGAGATAGATCTATCATAGCATAAGATATGGTCATAAAATGGATCTATCATAAAACATGATAGTGGTATGTTTAGATCTAAACATTTCCAACTTACAACATATCTAGGTTGATCGCAATATGAAAGGTGATTTACATACCAAATTAGATTTAACTAATGTTTCAACTATCAAGATTAATAGATTTATATTTACTGCAACGTAGTTTCAAATCAAGATCCATAAAGGCAACATCATAGTATGGCCACAATTGCATCAGATCTAGAGAATTAGATCTATCATGATCTACATTGTATAAGATTTAATACTGGCATAGATTCATACTTTACAACATATCCAATTCATTGTCTATCAAAGTGTTAACCCTCTTTTTGGCAAGAGCTTTAACGAGCCAGATCGAAACCCAAATGCACAACTGGAATTATGTCGCGCTTCAGGAAGCCCAGCAGATGTATGATCTGAAACAGTAACATATCGGCCCAAGTCCAGCTTCATCCGTCGACAGCTCACTCCGGAAGAATCGCTCGACCGAGTATCATGCTTCCATATAAAGCGTATCGGCCAAATATCTCGGGCCAGCGTGGAAATCTTCAATAGAGCTATTCCACTATATATCCCGACTTTCAAGGCAATAAAAGTGGTCAACCATATCTGGATAGAGCTTTACTTTTAATATACCTCACATTGGATGCCACGTCAGCCGCAACTTCTGAGGGTACTATTTATGAATAGTGGAATCAGTCTTACAGTCGCTATTCTAACCAAGAAATGGACTCCACGTGTTCGAGCTTTCCCGGAATGGCCGGACCACATCACAACAGCCCAAGCTGCTATCTCCACCTATAAATACCTCTAAGCTTAAAGAGAAAAGGAATGGAGAACTGGACCTTCTTCCGACTCCTTTACACTTCGTTTCTAGAGTTCACCTCTCTCAATCTCTCCCAAAAAAAGAGGAGTTAGCTGCCTTCTTTCTATTCTTCAAATAGAAAAAACAATTGTATTTGTAATCCAAAAAAGTGAAATAATATATAAAGTGGACGTAGGCACAGTCTTCGCCGAACCACTATAAAAATTCTGTGTGTGCTCCCTATTCTTTTTACCTTTTTCTGCATTTTATAATCATTATTCATGTGTTCATCACACGATTGGGGATTGACTGTCACTAGTGACCAACTTTTGACGTCAACACTTTGGCGTGCCAGGAAGGGGGAGCGCACCGATATTCTGTTAGAGCCTCAGCTCACTTCTGATTATGGCGAACAACCGAAAGAAAGATGCAACATCCTCTCGCCCTACTGCTGCCGATGCTAGCAATAACAACGCCACAAAAGTAAGTCTCGAAGCCTCCTCTCACGAAGATGTATCTGGACATGTTACCCAAGATGACATGGATAAAATCATGGTCGAGTTCAGAGAACAAATGGCATCTCAGGGAAAACTCCTCGAACGACAACAACAGTTGATGGATCACCTTCTCAGTCGACTGGAGATGGGATTGAACGCTTCAACATCAATTCCTCCACCGGCCGAAGCTGGGGAAAACAACTTATCTTCAACTTCCTCAGAATCAGGCTACTGATCAGACTACACCTTTATTTCATCCTGGTTTGGTCCTATCAACCGATCGACCCCAACCTGGAGTATCACTTCCAGCAACCAATGCAGCTGCAGCAGCAGAACCTCAGGAGGTTCACGATCAAGATCTAGGTCGGTCGAATACTTTTCCCCCACTCTTGGGAGTAGCTCGACCTATCGAGCCAGTCGAGCAGCCACCGGGTCCCTCAGAATCAATGCCATTCCCGTTACAACCCGGAATCTTACCACATACCAGTCTAATCGCTCTTCCCCTCCAATGAAGTGCGGCTTTCCTTCGAACCAGGGAAGCCACCCCACTATTCCGGTCCTCACAGCGGTAGAAGAGAATGCTACCGTAGACCCTACTAACCTTGCTCCAAACGGGGGCAACCCCGAGCTCCTAACATCACATGCTACGCTGGATCGTCCTAGGCCCTCTGTTACGGGTACGGCTCGACCCGCTACTCATCAGGTTCAAGAGGGGCCATTCTACCCAGAACCACCTACCAGATCTCACCTTCCCTCACACTTTCACTCGACTCTCGTAGGTCGAGACCAGTCAACGGTCGCCATTCCGAGCATGCTTTTGCCAGATCCTCACACTAAAGCTACCCCGGATACCGAGCTAAATTCATGGCAACGACTCCTCGGAGATGGGATCCAGCTGGCAAGCATTATCCGACGCTTCACTTGGGGCACTTCCTCACAACAAGACATAGATAATGTCAATCACAACCCCTTCACCAGAGAAATCAGAAACTCCTGAAACCCTCCGAACTTCAAGTTCCCAGCTATCGAACCATAAAATGGTCGCACTGACCCGACCATCCACCTCATGCGATACATGCGACCTATGGAAGTACTTGGCGCATCAACTAATGTCATGGATAAGTGTTTCCCCCTCTTTCTCATAGATATAGCTGGCATGTTGTTTCGACAGCCGACAACGGAGTCGATCGACAGTTGGAACATTTTGGTCACCCGCTTCATCGAGCAGTTCCGAGTACATATCTCTCAACCAAAAAATATTATGTTCCTATCTACCATCAAGCAGCGGTCTGAAGAGACGCTCAGATCTTTCCTTGAAAGATTCAACGCGGCTGTAGCTTCTGTCGATCGGCCTGAGCCATCAATGGTGCTAATAGCCGCCATCGCAGCGGTTCAAAATCAATCAGAATTTTCAATCTCTCTAACCAGAGATCCTCCCAAGGATATAGGCAACTTTTACTTCGAGGCCGAACGATTCCTCCGACAAGAGGATGCCAGCCTTGAAATAGAGAGCCTCGAGGTTTTAGTAGCCAAACAACAAGATCCATTCAACGGCAACGGCCAGAATAAAGGAAGAGGAAAGGCCCTGGAGAAGAACGAGCGCAATGTGCGACATCGAAAAGAAAATAAGTACGACCAGTACAACGAGCTCAATTCCTCTTTGCTCGATATCTATCTTGACATAGGAGGGTCCTTGCCCACTCCAAGACCGCCTCGAGGAGAACCAACCCAGATGGAACTCGATTCCGACAAGCATTGTATATTCCACAACGTAGCTGGACATAACACAAATGAATGCCGACATCTGCGCGATCTCATCGAAGGACGAGTCAGAAAAGGAGAGCTTCCCGAATATGTCAAAAGTCACGCCCCGGCCATGCCTCCGCAACCTTCTGCTCAAGCTCCTCAGGTTGGTCCTCGAGCTCCTAGAAACGAAAGGACTCTGAGACTAGCACTCGCGGCATTATCATTAATTAGATTTTTATCTTTCCTTTTGATGTATTTCTTTCAATAAGGACACCTTGATGTACACATGTATGGATTTATGATTTAGCTCCTAGGCATGCTCTGGAATTGACTGTTGTCCCCTTAGAATTTCTTTTCTTTGTAGTAATTATTTAGCAGTTATAATTTTTCTTTTGCAAACATGGATAATGTGTGAAAACCTCTAAGCCGAGCGTGGATAATGCTCGCCCTCCTATTTTATGTGGTCAGCGCGAAAGCCCACCACCATTTTTAAACACCTACTCCTTTAGCCGAGTGGGGTCATGTTTTCTAAAAACGAGTATGGATTATACTCTCTCTTTTCTTTTTACACCACGAGCATTCATAGCTCGTTGGACAAACTAACTTAGCATGAGTCGAGCATAAAAAACATTTGCCCTAAGCCGAGTATGGTTGATACTCTCTACCTCTCTAAGCCGAACATGGTTAATGTTCGCCACTAAGCCGAGTATGGTTAATGCTCGCCACCAATCCGAACATGGTTAATGTTCGCCACTAAGCTGAACATGGTTAATGTTCGCCACTAAGCCGAGTATGGTTAATGCTCGCCACCCTCCAAACCAAGTGTAATAAAATGCTCGACCCATCAACATTCTCCAAAAACGAGAATGGTTTATTTCTTATTTGCAGGAACCAACTCTCAAATAGGTAGCAATCATCATCTCAGCCTTAATGTGGTTACCGATAGTTGTCGGTTTTCCGGCCATGATACGACCTAGTATGGTCGTCGGTTTTCTGGCCTTAATACAACATCGGGACCGTCGGTTTTCTGGCCCTAATATGGTCTGGCGTGACCATAGCTGCTCGAGCGTTTGTGCTTCGGTTCAAATTTCAGAACATACCTCCCTCTATCGACGAAGATGCATTCTGAGAGGCTAAGTGTTAACCCTCTTCTTGGCAAGAGATTCAATGAGCCAGATCGAATCCCAAACGCACAACTGGAATTATGCCGCGCTTTAGGAAGCCCGGCAGATGTACGGTCCGAAACAGTAACTTATCAGCCCAAGTCCGGCCTCATCCATTGACAACTCACTTCGGAAGAATCACTCGACCGAGTATCATACTTCCATATAAAGTGTATCGACCAAATATCTCGGGCCAACGTGGAAATCTTCAATAGAGATATTCCACTGTATATCCCAACTTTCAAGGCAATAAAAGTGGTCAACCATATCCGGACAAAGCTCTACTTTTGATAACCTCACAGTGGATGCCACGTCAGCCGCAACTTCCGAGGATACTATTTATGAATAGTGGAATCAGTCTTCCAGCCGCTATTCTAACCAAGAAATGGACTCCACGTGTCCAGGCTTTCCCAAAATGGTCGGACCACATCACAACAGCCCAAGCTGCTATCTCCACCTATAGATACCTCTAAGCTTAAAGAGAAAAGGAACGGAGAACTGGAACTTCTTCCGACTCCTTTACACTTCATTTCTGGAGTTCACCTCTCTCAATCTCTCCCAAAAGGAAGAGGAGTTAGCTGCCATCTTTCTCTTCTTCAAATAAAAAAAGCAATTGTATTTGTAATCCAAAAAAGAGAAATAATATATAAAGTGGATGTAGGCACAGTCTTTGCCGAACCACTATAAAAATTATGTGTGTGCTCCCTGTTCTTTTTACCTTTTTCTGCATTTTATAATCATTATTCGTGTTTTCATCACACGATTAGGGGTTGATTGTCACTAGTGACCAACTTTTGACGTCAACACAAAGCGTACTTTTATTTATCTAAACCTAAAAGTAACCTAGAAATTCACAGCGTTAGGTTTAGAGAATTGAGAGAGAGTATATCTGAATTCTGAATTCTAAATTTGATTAGCCAAACCGTTGTTGTAGAATTTGATCTTCTAATTTGACTTGATAGAGAAGAAAGGCTTATTTTAATTTAGATTAGAGCAGCATGGAGGTGCCATGGATGATAACAATGAGATTAGGTTAGGTTTAAGTGTTTATTTATAGATGTATTAGGTGAATTAGGACCTTTAGATTAGATTAGGAACCTTCTGAATCATCCAGATCAGAAAAACACGTCATCCAGCCAAACCCTGAAAGACACATCATCATGGAACTCTCTAGAATTCTGTAGATCTGGCTCAGCCTGGGCGCACTTCCCAGGTGCGCCAGTGTATTTTTGTTCTGGCGCACTTCACAAGTGCGCCAGTTGTTCTGACCCATTTTCTAATTGTTCTGCCTAACTTCCATCGTCCATAACTCCTTCATTCTACATCCG
Organism: Allium sativum; assembly: GCA_030737875.1. NCBI lineage: Eukaryota > Viridiplantae > Streptophyta > Magnoliopsida > Asparagales > Amaryllidaceae > Allium > Allium sativum. The sequence goes on along the minus strand of CM060922.1, from coordinate 399,981,254 downwards.
TTTTACGCAAACTCGGACTCTATCTCAAGCAGAATTTCGAGACGAATGCAATGGCGTAACCCATTTCACTTAATTCTTCTTTTAAAAATTAATTATTCTTTAATTATTGTAACACCCCGCATTTTTAATGAAATTAAAAATGTGGAACTATGTATATATTGTATCTATAGATATATTTAAGTGGAAAATTAAATATTGCAGCAAAACATGAAAAAGTGGAATGAGAAAAAAATTGGGTTGTAATCATATAATTAATTTTGGACATAACAAGTTATGTTTTATGCAAGTTATGCTCTATGCAAGTTATGATCTATGCAAGTTTTGATCTATGCAAGTTTATATGCTAGTTATGTTTTGATCTATGCAAGTTTATATGCAGGTTATGTTTTGATCTAAGCAAGTTTATATGCAAGTTATGTTTTGATCTATGCAAGTTTATATGCAAGTTATGTTTTGATCTATGCAAATTTATATGCAAGTTATGTTTTGATGTATGCAAGTTTATATGCAAGTTATGTTTTTATCTATGCAAGTTTATATGCAAGTTATGTTTTTATCTATGCAAGTTTATATGCAAGTTATGTTTTAATCTATGCAAGTTTATATGCAAGTTATGTTTTGATCTATGCAAGTTTATATGCAAGTTATGTTTTGATCTATGCAAGTTTATATGCAAGTTATGTTTTGATCTATACAAGTTATGCAAGTTTATATGCAAGTAATGTTTTGGTCTATGCAAGTTTATATGCAAGTTATGTTTTGATCTATGCAAGTTTATATCCAAGTTATGTTTTGATCTATGCAAGTTATGCAAGTTTATATGCAAGTTATTTTTTTGATCTATGCAAGATATGTTTTGATATATGCAAGTTATGCAAGTTTATATGCAAGTTATGCTTTGATCTATGCAAGTTTATACGTAGGTTATGTTTTGATCTATGCAAGTTTATATGTAAGTTATGTTTTGATCTATGCATGTTATGCAAGTTTATATGCAAGTTATGTTCATATATGCATGTTTATGCTTATACGTTTAGATTATGCCAGTTCATATGTTTAGATCTATGTCAGTTCACATTGCATATGTTAATTGGACCTATCTTATATGCTAGTTCACATTTATATGTTTAATTAGAATTATGTTGTTCTATCCCAAGTTTATGTTACACATGCTTAATTAGATCTATATTGTTTTATGCCAGTTTGAATGTCATATGTCTCTTTCCTTTCCTTTTTCTTATGAGTGAGGCTAACAGCGAGCCTAACGTATTATGTGAACTATACGTACGAACAATGTGGGGATGTTGGGGAATAGTTTGTGAAAACATTAATATTGGATATTATGTAATTGGCATAAAATGGTTAGTAACCATGTAATTAACTTGAGACATAAATTGGTATAGTTTATATACATGGAAATTATGGACATAATTTAGATGATAATTATGAACATAACTTGAATTTACTACACTTGTGGATAATTGACATATAAACTTGGACATGAATGGTAAATATGTAAATTGGCTAAAAGATGAACATGCCTAACCGGAGGTTAGATTGAGTTGCGGTGTAAGACTGCCCAGAACCGCCCGGCACATCCAGCAACCGCAACAACAGGTCTAATGTGAGAGGTTAGCGCATCAAGCCCAAAACCCGAGGTTAGAATGAGTTTGTGGTAGAAGTCTGCCCGGAACTGCCCGGCACATCTAGCAACCGCAAACAATAGTTCTAATGTGAGAGGTTTGTGCATTAATAAATCAATTAATGCCAACTAATAGACATGCTAAGAATGGAAAGGTTAAGTAAAATATGAATAGGCGACACTTAATCAAATACAACATGTTAATTAAACAAATGAGTGGGTTAGGTTAATTTGAGAACACTTAACTGTTATAACATGTTGATTAGGAAACCCTAGTAACAGGGGCCCATTTTAGCAGTAACCCACACAGATGTATCATGGTACCCTGAACTAGGCAGGGTGGGGCACGATTACTGGGCTGATTATAAACGGTCAAAATAGCAGCGGGTGGTGCTTCAGTGTAGGTTCCGACGGAGTACGGGCGTGCACGTGCACGTGCTCTGGAGTAGAAAAATCAGGCACTGTGCATCAGTAGTTATACACTATGCATCTTGAATTGTGCCAGGTTGCCATCATAGGGATTGATACACCCTATGGTGGAACTAGCACAGGTATCTACAAACAAGCAGGGTCGAATGACACAGGTAATAAATAGATACGAGTTAGGGAGCCGATCGCATGGGGAGGGTAGTGGGTACAACTAGTGGAGATAGGAGCAGGCGGCACCTATGACAGCAGCTAGGGGTACACGAAACTACCAATATTATTATAATTATGATTAGTAAGAGGGATCAACTTTCAGTATGGGACTGGTAATGGTGCGGTGTATTTAGCATTGGTCAGTGTACTAATTATCCTATAGTGATTAGAAGCGTAATCAACGTTTTTCTTATTCATCTTGCTTACCTTTCCATACATGCTTATGTTACAGTCGTTTCTTACTTTCCAGTTTATGTTCTTATCCTATTACTTTAATGATTATATTGTTAAAGTTACTGGACTCGCCATACTTTATGTCTGACCTCGTTTGTTTTGCCCCTTTTCTTTCTGTTCCCCCCTGGTTCTCAGGGTGGGCCTAGTGGAGCTTGATTTGGATCTCTTTCTCTCTCTTTCGGAAGTGCTTGGATTGCTGAAAGTAAAGTTCAGCTTATCTCTTTTTATGGCTATTTATGTTGTGGTCATGCTCTTTGTTTTATGTACTCAGAAAAAATTGGTCAAGATGGATATTAAGTGTACTTGGTTTTATTGTTGGTTTTCGGTGTTGTAACCAAACTATTTTTCCGTTGCAATGAAGTTGCTTTAAAATTTTAAAATACCAATATATGTATATGTCTTGTTATATTCTGTTCTATACACTTATAATACTCCACGAAAGTTAATGCATTCCCTTTGTGAGTGACATTAATAGACATGGGGTGTTACACATGGTATCAGAGCTGAAGATTACCAGAACAGATAAAAGTTTTTGAAAACCATTTTCAAAAGCATTTATATAAAGAAGTATTTTCAAAAACATGTTTTAAAGTGAGTATTTTTTTTAGAGAAATGTTTATTATGGAAAAACATAATCCCCAAAAGCCATATATCTTTCTTTCGATTCTTTGTTTCGAATCTCTTCCGTTTTCCTTCTTGAGTCTCTTTCCCTGCGTGTAGATGCTTTTTCTAAGATATGTAAAGACTTTCGTGTGATGGGAGGAAAACTGTTTCATAGGACTGAGACGTTTGTCGCAGCTAGAATTGGCTCAAGGAAGTGGAGGACTCGTTTGGTATCTTTGAGATAGATGATGGAAGGAAGGTTTAGCTAACTGCTTGGTCGATGAGGGAGTCTAGGCTAAGGAGCACAACCCAAGGATGGGGAATTTGTTGATATGGCTTTAATCCACGAAGAATGTAAAAGAGAAAGTGGAAAGAATAATTAATCCCGTAACAAAAGAAAGGCAGTAAGGATAACAAGGGCCAAAAGAAAAGGAAGTGACATAATTGTGGAATACCTGACCACTTAAAGAAAGACTTTAGAAAGAAGAAGAAGACTGGTTGTTACCATTGCGGTGAGGCAGGACATTTGATTTAGGATTACCCGAGGAGGCAAGGGCAAGGACAGAGGGCAGGATCTTCAGGAGGGCAGGTTGTGTTCCTGTGGTCAGTATATCGGAAAGAGATAGGAAGTTTCGGTTGAAGCTTTGATTTCTTTTTCTTAAGACTCTTTTCAACTCCTGCGCTTCGCATTCGTTTATATCTACTTCGTTAGTTGAAACACTGCACCTAAATACTAGTTTAGTTATGGATCCCATTGTAGTCTCAAATCCTATTAGTGGTTCGACTCATTTATCCATGATCTTTCGGGATTTGAGAGTGTCTATCTTGGGCGTTGGGTTTGAATGCAATGCCTACATTCTTGGTTTCATGGGCTACGGCTTGATTCTAGGCATGGATTGGCTAGCCAGGTATGGTGCCATCCTAGACTGTGGAAGGAGGGTAGTTAGATTGTTTACTCGCTGTGGAAGAACCCTTGATATTTCTTGTGACCCTAGAGGTCCGGTGATGCTTAGCAACCTAGAATATCTTGACGCATCCGTCAATGATTTGGAATTTGTTCGTGTAGTCCATGAGTATGGTGACGTCTTTGATGAGGTTCGAGGTTTACCCCCGAGGCATGAGATAGACCTCCGTATATACTTAGTAGATAATGCAAAACCAATTGCATTACCAGTGCGCCATATGGCTCCGAGAGAGAAGAGGGAACTTGATAGGCAAGTGGGGGAGCTACTTGGAAAGAGGTTTGATAGGTGAATCATATCAGGATGGAAAACCTATTAAAGACAGTCCTTGAGGAAGCCCATCAATCTAAGATGACTATTCATCCAAGTGGCAGTAAAATGTATAGAGTTCGAGGAAGTGGGGCCAAACTTGCGGAAGGAAGTAAAAGTAGAGAAGACAGCGAGAATGCGACTTGGGAGACTGAAAATAATGATCACGCTTCATACCCTTTCCTTTAGGACTATGTTCTTAACTTCTTTTTCCAAAGCTTTTTATTCGTATTTGTTTCTATCTTTATCCATAGCATTTTTTGATCTTTAGATAGGAAAATCCTATGGTTGTAAACATATTTTTGAGGCATGTTATGTTTGGTGGATGCAAGTGTTTGATCGTGGATGCATTTACACACACATTAGGCACTAGATCGGCTCAATCACTTTCATATTGCATATGAATGAGTGTGAATATTTAAATTAATGGATGTATATTGAATGTGTTATCATATGGATGTTGCATTTGAATGAATGGTTGTGCACTCATATAAAAATAAAATGTATCATTAGGATTTCTTTGCATACATGTTGGACTCATGGCACTGACATAATTTGCATTAAGGAGGACAACTGAATCAGTAGACCGCCTGATCTTTGCATTAGATAAGGAACATATACACACCCTTTGCATATGTTCATATAGCATTAGAAATCTTTTAAGGACAATGGATGCTTGTGGATGATGGATGATGGATGGTAGAATATATTCTTCTTAACTTGAAGATTTCGGGGACGAAATCCTTTGAGTGGGGGAGAATGTAACACCCCGCATTTTTAATGAAATGAAAAATGTGGAAAAATGTATATATATATATATTATATACATAGATATATTTAAGAGAAAAATTACATATTGCAGCAAAAAATGAAAAAGAGGAATGAGAAAAAAATTGGGTTGTAATCATATAATTAATTTTGGACATAACAAGTTATGTTTTATGCAAGTTATGATCCATGCAAGTTATGATCTATGCAAGTTTTGATCTATGCAGGTTCTGCAAGTTTATATACAAGTTATGTTTTGATCTATGCAAGTTTATATGCAAGTTATGTTTTGATCTATGAAAGTTTATATGCAACTTATGTTTTGATCTTCTCAAGTTAAGCAAGTTTATATGCAAGTTATGTTTGGATCTATGCAAGTTTATATGCAAATAATGTTTTGATCTATGCAAGTTTATATGCAAGTTATGTTTTGATCTATGCAAATTTATATGCAAGTTATGTTTTGATCTATGCAAGTTATGTTTTGATCTATGCAAGTTTATATGCAGGTTATGTTTTGATCTATGCAAGTTTATATGCAGGTTATGTTTTGATCTATGCAAGTTTATATACAAGTTATGTTTTGATCTATGCAAGTTATGTTTTGATATATGCAAGTTTATATGTAGGTTATGTTTAGATCTGTGCAAGTTTATATGCAAGTTATGTTTTGATCTATGCAAGTTATGTTTTGATCTATGCAAGCTATGCAAGTTTATATGCAAGTTATGTTTTGATCTATGCAAGTTTATATGCAATTTATGTTTTGATCTATACAAGTTTATATGCAAGTTTTGTTTTGTTCTATGCAAGTTTATATGCAAGTTATGTTTTGATCTATGCAAGTTTATATGCAAGTTATGTTTTGATCTATGCAAGTTTATATGAAAGTTATGTTTTGATCTATGCAAGTTATGCAAGTTTATATGCAAGTTATGTTTTGACCTATGCAAGTTTATATGTAGGTTATGTTTTGATCTATGCAAGTTATGTTTTGATCTATGCAAGTTTATATGCAAGTTATGTTTTGATCTATGCAAGTTATGCAAGATTTTATGCAAGTTATGTTCATCTATGAAAGTTCATATGCAAGTTATGTTCATCTATGAAAGTTTATGCTTATATGTTTGGATCTGTGCCAGTTCATATGTAAGATCTATGTCAGTTCACATTGCATATGTTAATTGGACCTATCTTATATGCTAGTTAACGTTTATATGTTTAATTAGAATTATGTTTTTCTAAGCCAAGTTTGTGTTACACATGCTTAATTAGATCTATATTGTTTTATGCCAGTTTGAATGTCATATGCCTCTTTCCTTTCCTTTTTCTTATGAGTTAGGCTAACAGCGAGCCTAACGTATTATGTGAATTATACGTACGAACAACGTGAGGATGTTGGGAAATAGTTTGGGAAAACAGTAATATTGGATATTATGTAATTGGCATAAAATGGTTAGTAACCATGCAATTAACTTGAGACATAAATTGGTATAGTTTATATACATGGAAATAATGGACATAATTTAGATGATAATTATGAACATAACTTGAATTGACTACACTTGTGGATAATTGACATATAAACTTGGACATGAATGGTAAATATGTAAATTGGCTAAAAGATGAACATGCTTAACCCGAGGTTAGATTGATTTGTGGTGTAAGACTGCCCGGAACTGTCCGGCACATCCAGCAACCGCAAACAACAGGTCTAATGTGAGAGGTTAGCACATCAAGCCTAAAACCCGAAGCCAGAATGAGTTTTCGGTAGAAGTCTGCTCGGAACCACCTGGCACATCCAACAACCGTAAACAACAGTTATAATGTGAGAGATTAGTGCATTAATAAATCAATTAATCTAATGAATAGACATACTAAGAATGACAAGGTTAAGTAACATATGAATAGGCGACACTTAACCAAATACAACATGTTAATTAAACAAATGAGTGGGGTTAGGTTAAATTGAGAACACTTAACTGTTATAACATGTTGATTAGGAAACCCTAGTAACGTGGGCCATTTCAGTAGTAACCCACGTAGATGTATCGTGGTACCCTGAACTAGGTAGGGTGGGGCACGATTACTGGGCTGATTATAAGCGGTCTAAATAGCGACGGGTGGTGCGTCAGTGTAGGTTCTAACTGAGTATGGGCGTGCACGTGCTCCGGAGTGGAAAAATCAGGCACTAGGCATCAGTAGTTATACACTGTGCATCTTGAATTGTGTCGGGTTGTCATCATAGGGATTGATACACCTCATGGTGGAACCAGCATAGGCATCTACAAATAAGCGGGGCCGAATGACACAAGTAATAAATATATACGAGTTAGGGAGCCGATCGCATGGGGAGGGTAGTGGGTACAACTAGTGGAGATAGGAGCAGGCGGCACCTATGACAGCAGCTAAAGGTACATGAAACTACCATCATTATTATTATTATTATTATCATTATGATTAGTAAGAGGGATCAAATTTCAGTATGGGACTGGTAATGGTGCAGTGTATTTTGTATTGGTGCAGTGTAGTAATTTCCTATAGTGATTAGAAGCGCAATCAACGTTTATCTTATTCATCTTGCTTGCCTTGCCATACATGCTTATGTTACAGTCGTTTCTTACTGTTTATGTTCTTATCCTATTACTTTAATGATTATATTGTTAAAGTTACTGGACTCGCAAGACTTTATGTCTGACCACGTTTGTTTCGCCCCTTTTCTTTCTGTTTCCCCCCCAGGTTCTCAGGGTGGGCCTATTGGAGCTTGATTTGGATCTCTTTCTCTCTCTTTCGGAAGTGCTTGGATTGCTGAAAGTAAAGTTCAGCTTATCTCTTTTTATGGCTATTTATGTTTGGGTTATGCTCTTTGTTTTATGTACTCAGAAAAAATTGGTCAAGATGGATATTAAGTGTACTTGGTTTTATTGTTGGTTTTCTGTGTTGTAACCAAACTATTTTTCTGTTGTAATGAAGTTGCTTTAAATTTTTAAAGTACCAATATATGTGTCTGTCTTGTTATATTCTGTTCTATACACTTATAATACTCCATGAAAGTTAATGCATTCCCTTTGTGAGTGACGTTAATGGACATGGGGTGTTTCAATTATCCCTTATGTCATGTTTTAAAATTATGGGGGATTACACTTCACCTTCTGCTTCAAGTTAGCAATCTCCACATTCTTATTCTTAATGTGATCCGAGAGATGCCCCGAGTACTTATAGTACTCATTGCATTGATAATAGGTGCAGTACACATTTTGCCACACTATTTCTCTATCCTCCCGAGGGATCGGACTGATGTCTGAAAGCCACATAAGTTCGTCGAAATAGTGTCTTGGCATTTCTCTTTCAGCAGGGCTTTCCTATCATCTACACTGAGTTCTGGGGCTTGGGGTGGCACGGGTATTAGTCCTTTCTGCTTCGAGCCCGTGTTCTTCTTTTTGCTAGGATAAAGTAATTCTCTCTCCTTGGACGAAGCAACGGGTGGAGCAGGTGGAATATATTGGGCAATTTTCGTAGAGGGACGCCCGACACCAATAGAAACATTCTCTGTACCCATCCCTGATGACCAATTAATTGAAGGAGGGGATTCAGAATGCTTGGGCCGCTCCCTACGATGATGCTCACTGCTATGGTCATGAGGAGATGGAGGATCAGGAACCAAGCTAGAGCTCCTCCTAAAATTCGACATAAAGCCGCTCCTAGATGGTCGGCGACTGCCGTAACCATAACTGCGACCTCCTCCCCCACGAGTCATGTCACCTGAAAAAGAAACAAATTCAAGATTAGACTCGAAAGCCTGACGAACTCGATTAAATGCTATGTAATATATTGCCTATGAATGTGTATGTCCTAAGTGTCCTTTCAATAGACCAGACAATAGCCCGCTCGAAGGAACGACTTCCTCCACATCCAGAGCTAACTCTTCTATACAAGTGACACTAGGCAAGGGAAACGTAACAAGCGGGTGTTTGTTCAAGCCATCAAATTGACCCTCTCTCTCAACCGAGACGACGGTCTTAGAGGGAGCTCTGGGAGACTATGGTCCGGCCTGACCCTCGTCCCCAGCAGCTGCCTCCTCACTCCCGGTATCGGCTCCATTGATTTCCTCTTGAATCCTTGCAGCCTTGCTTGGCTAGGACCCAACAGGAGATGCTTTCCTTTTTCGACTCGAGGACCCCTTTTCCTGCCTAGCGTCTTTTTCCTTCCACCTCTGGCGATGGTCGGTCTGAGTATCGATCGATTATCAGGAAGCAGTCCCACGCCACAGAGCATGTCCTAGTCTAGGATGTTATTCATAGAGCTAGCCTCAACCGGAATGGCCAGCAAAGACTCAAGTCGTTGTTGATATATGATATCCGTAGGCGCCTCAGGATTTCCTGCTACACATAAATGAAGTTGGAGTTTAGCTACCGAACCAACAAATGTCATCTTGAAGTGAAGGGAAACACTCACTTACGACCATCTCCTCGCAAATCCAGGAGGACAACACACGAAGAACCAATCATACTTGTACATCAGATATCCTCCCCAGTGGGCTCCAAGTCCAGGTACTCCCTGTAGAGAACGCAGGTACCCAAGAGGGAAGCATACACATTCGGGTGGAGTTGCGAGGTCGCAATATTTAAATAGTTCAATATATCCCGAATAAAGTTGTTTCCCGGGGGCACGCACCCAGTAACGCACACCTGCTTATTCCAAGCAGTACACCCTTCTGGTGGTGCGTGAGCTCTATCGCCCCTCCCAGGAGCACAAACATCTTGTAACACCCCGCATTTTTAACTCAAGATAATAAAATAAGGATGAATTAATTAAATATTCAGAATTAAGTTAAATGGACTATGCCATTACGCCCGTCTCGAAATTCTGATCAAGATAGACACCTGTTTTGCGTAAATTGGACACCATATGAGGAAGTTATGAGTGTTAGAAGTTTTTATACATATAAGGAGCTTATATGTATATATATATTAAATAAATATATCCAGAACATTCGAAAACCAGTTCAAAATTCAAAATTCGCAAGGCGGGAAGTTGAGCGGGAATTTTGTCTGTTGGGGGTCGGCCCATGGGTCGAGCCACCAACAGGGGAGTCGACCCACCCGTGGATCTGGAAAGTTCTTTTTTGACGTAGACAATTCTGATGTTTTTAAATTAAATCTGAGGGTCCTGGTTCCTCCGTACACCTATAAATAATACCTTAGACCTAACCCTAAACCTCATAATTTGGCGGCTACGCTGGAGCTCTGCCATTACTCTCTCTCTTCTCTAATCTATTCTGAAAATTAAAATATTAGCCTAGGAAAATTATGAATCCAGATCTGGAAGAGAGAATTGACAGTAATAAAAAGATTATCCAAAATCATGAAAGCAAGGAAATTTTTTAGATCCAGTCCATTCTAATTCTTACTCTTCCTTTCCCTTCTCTCTTTTAATGAAAATAATAAATCCATGGTCGTTAGGTTGTGAATCCAATTAAAGGGGAAAAACCATGGATGTTAAAACTGTATCAGATCCAGAATTGGGGAAAGCATAAAAGGTGAGTGGGTTTAAGCTATAGCCTTTAGATAATATTTTGATTATCGATTAGCATTCCCCTTTAATAGATTGTGAAATTGCCAGATTAATTATAAATTATTGTTATAACAAGTTGAGATGTTAATATGAATAGTTTATACGTTGAATCAGTTAAAGTATTAGAATGATTACATGTTGAGTAAACTTATTAGAATATAGGCAATGATTACTGTTGTTATAATTATATGATTCACTTGGGGCATATTATTGATTGAACGACATGTTTAACTTGTTGGGTTTAAATAATTACCCGATTGAATGTTTACATGTCAAAATAGAATTAAACATATGTTGAAAAGGACATGCGACAAAATGTTGGCAAAAATTGGATGGCATGTCAATTAGATTACAGTATAATGGATTATATGCCTAAAATTTTCATGAAATTGGAATAATTGTTAAAAAACGAACATGCCTAGATTCACAATAATTTGACACTGTAATACTCTTAGACACGAGGTTAGATTGCATTTGTGATAGAATTCTGCCCGAAACCGCCGGCATATCCAACATTCACAAGTGATAAATCTAATATGAGGGGTCTGAGTGCAAAATTAAAAACATGTAATGATGCTAAGACACGAGGTTAAGTCAACTTGTGGTAGAAGTTTGCCCGGACCCGCCCGACAAATCCAACGTCCACAAGTGTAGGCTTAATGTGAGAGGTCTAATGCTTATATATATATATATATGTATGTATATAATAATATATGAATAAATCAAAATAATGGTAATTAAATGTATAACTCAGAAAATAAGAAAGGAAGGGATGTAATGAACTGAGTTAGTGTGATGAGAAGGAAAAGTGACGAATTTCCCTAAATGACCTATTTCTGAGAACGTTGTTGCAAGTAAGCCACAACAAATAAAGAAAAGTAAAGAAATTACTTGCTACCACGGATTTAGATGGGGATCGTTATAAAAATAAATCATCAATTCCTTATATTAAACTGATAAGGTGCATGAAGTGTTTTCCTTAATATAATAAGGAATATATATTACGGTGAATGAAGAATAATGGTTTACATCAATAAATGGGTTAAAAAGGGGAATGATAATAACCTATTATAAATAAATAACATTAATGAAAATGTTGTACAATAGGTAGACTTGTCGTAAGGACAAGTGAATATTATAACTTAGGTTATAATAAACTAGTAAGGGAATGGGATAACTGATGAAATGAGTTAAGCGACACTTAATTGTAAATTAAGTAATCAGTAAAGGGGAAAACCTGAAACCGGTTTAGAAAAGGGGAAAATATATTGTACTTAATTACAAATTAAGTAATCCGTAAACTTGGAGGTCTGAAACCCGCTGATAAGAATAACATATTTAGACTTATCCTAGGGACGAGGGGAAATTATAACACAGGTTATAATAAATGGGTAGAGAAACTTATTAATGGGCCTTAGTTAATAAAACTAAGTTAATAAGTAAACAACAATAAGTTGTATTGACGATGTAAAGTGGAATTATGATTAAATGAGAAAGGATGAGGAAAACTTATAAAATGAAATAAGTTATATTTAATCGTAAATGGTAAGTGACATGTTAATTGGAAAACATGTGAATTGAGATATACTTAATTAATATTAAGTAAAATATGTTAGTGTAAAGATGAAATCAAACAAGAATATAAAAGAAATTGTGGATTACAGATCTTGGGCCACAATCTGGATAATAACATGTTGTGGGCTTATTAATAAACTTAAATAGGTTAAGTTATAACTGAAATTAATAAGCAAGAGGAACTCGGTAACTGACAAAGAATTTAATGTGAATGGGAATAACAAAGTTAAAAGGAAACTTGGTAAGGAAAAGCAAGCGCGTAAAAGAATGTTTAGACATAGGGTTTAACAACATGTTAAAGTGAGGCGCTTGGACCAGTCCATACGTTTGAGGGTGAATAGCCCAACAGGGTAGATCATCGGGGTGTTATAAGGCACGAGGGGAGTGCACATTCATCTAATTGTTCTGACGGCTCCAAAGGGCTGGAAGGGGAAGCACGCATCTTAATGAGGTACGTAAGGTGCTCCTAGTAGTCCTCTGTGCGGTGACAGATGACTTAGGCTTTGCTCGCAGAGGTCAGGTTTGCGCATAACTACTAGGTGGGTGGGCCTTGACTGCAGAAGTATCTATGCAGTCAGAATGCTGTGATGCGGTGACACCAGGGTGATTCGGCGGTTGTCTCAACGGGGAGGCGGAGGATCACGACCAACAAGGATAGTAGATCATCGATACCCGTCATCGACATCCAGTGGGATGCGAAAAGACTAGAGCAAAACCCAAGATATCATTCATCCTTCACTATCGGGGTAAGGATTTGAGGGGAGATGCCAAATGGATGTTTAGATAGTTTGTTATTAGGGGAATGTCGCTTAGCTCTTGTAGTCTTTACTAGTTGAGGGAGGGGACGGGGTAGGGCCATAGCCACTGTGAAAATGGACCCTATGTATATATGTATATATAGGCTCTTTAAAGACGGGCCTATACAGATATGGAAAAGCTCCCGACCGAGTTCCGTGTTTCTTGTATCGCCCTGCCATGGAACTCGGTGCACATTAGAGGTTGTGCGATTGAGACATCGAGCTACAATTGAAGATATGCATAGTGGACAGTCTAGATACATGCATGTCGGCTCTGGGTGGTGTATCATAGACTTGAGGGCATTACTCTGGTATGAATTCTAGTTCGAACAAAGGTGGCAGTCCGTACGTTTGCGTAGCATAGTAATGACAGATATATGCGGAATGTAATACTGTTATCCGTACGTCACTATGGTGTAGGATGAGGGACTGCGTATATTTCGATGGTGTTACGGTGGAGACCATGCATGTGGGGTACCATGGGGTGTACCTCAATATTGGGGGTAGCTACATATATACTATATCAGGTTAATCCACTGGGAAGTAAATGGGTACGACGTGTGTGTAAGCCTTGAGTGTTGATAAGCCAATTAACCTAAGAAATAAGATAATATGATTGAATGGTATATATAGGATTATCAAAAATGTATAGTTTAAATCCAATCATCAGAACTAGTGTTCTGACCCCCTCCTCATAACATACTCGCAGGTTAGATTTATGGCGGAGACATGATAGCTTTGGATACTGGTTAGGCAGTATTAATAATACGGTAAGGCTATGTTCTGATTATACTATATTTTATCCATTCCGCTATGAGATATTTTTTGAGCTCTGACATATTTTATGTCTCTATCTTTTCTACAAGATACTAGAGCAAACCAACCGAGTTTCGATAGATTGGAATTTTGAAAAAAAAAATCGGTTTGTCGGAATTCGGGTTGTCAAATCTAGTACCAGAGCTTAGGTTTAGGATCCCTATATAAATACTGAGTGAACGTATTTGTATTTTTTTAAATATAAATATATTATATATATACACCTAGATGTAGGGCTATTAATTTCCTACACGACCCGTGACCCGACCCGAAACCCGCACGAAAATTAGCAGGTCAACCCAACCCGTTTAGTTAGCGGATCATTTCCGAGTCAACCCGAGTTTGACCCGTTTATAAATGGGTGGGTTTAGGGTTGACCCGCTAACCTGAAATTGACCCACTAAACCCATTTAACATATTAAAAAAAGGGGAAATGTTAAATTATTTTGTGTACTTGTAGCAAGTAGCAACTAACACGTAACCGTTGAAATTACATTTACATTAAAAACGTTGAAATTACATTTACATAAAACATAATACTTTAGTTCTCTAGCAGCATCTGAGAAATGTAGCATATTGTTTTTAATACATTGATGCTAAACGGAAGAGAGCAAACTTTTCAACTTAAGACTAAAAAGAACTGTACCAAACAAAAAAAAATTGATAGCACAAACTAGAAACTGATCTTTTCTGTCACTTAAATGTTGCAATTTCATAAGGAACTATAAAAGGACGCATACAATTTACGTTACAAAGCATATTCCCTCGTTTAGTACAGTATGAAATATCCGAATTTTATGAATGAAATCAAGTACAGACGAAATTAAAAAAGGGCAGACAAGAGCGAACTTCAAACTTATATGTTGTGCTGCTTGGTGATTTTATATTGTAATTGGTAGGTTTACGTCAGTCATGTTATAACATATACTGGTAATTTTTGGCTTTGTTTCTTTGAATGTTTATATTATTGAATAATAGTAACGGTTCAAATGGGTCAACCTGACCCGACCCGTTTATTTAAACGGGTTACACGGGTCGGGTCGGGTCAACCCGTTTATAAACGGGTCGGGTTAGGGTTGGGAAAAAATGACCCATTTAATAAACGGGTTGACCCGACCCGTTTATAAATCAACCCGAACCCGACTTGAGCCGAACCCGACCCGACACGACCCATTGACAGCCCTACCTAGATCCATAGAGAAACCCACTAAACAGAAAGAGTATAATATGGTAAGAAATGGGATGTTTATTTTGTACACTAAAGGAATGAATATAGAAATCTAAGACCCTTAGGTAATTTGGGGGGAGAGTGTACAATGTACTTTGTATGGAAGGAAAGTGAATCCCATATGATTAGTATTTTGGGTTAGTGGGTTTGAAAACCTTATAAATTGGAAAAAGTTGAAAAGGAAAAATGGATTAGGAATATATATAGTTGAGAGAACTGACCTTGGGGAGTTTCTTTGAAAGCCTAGAAGAATTGGAAACCCGCTTTGAGTCTAACCCCATTATTGACTTTTAAGAACTTGAAATTATAAAAGTTTTGGGGAAATGGTTTACGGTATTTTCAAGTTTTAATTTTAAAAGTTATAGCTTTAAATATGTAAAGTATACATATTGGGTTTTTAAGTAAAATGGGGTATATTTTGCAAACAGTGATGTCTTGCGAAATTTTTATCTAAAATAAAATTCTCTCAGTAAAATGTGCATATTATAGAGCATGTATAGCTTGCTAGTTTTCTTGTTACATTTCATACAAGAATTTTTAATAAAGAAAGATTTGAAATCTCTATGCTTATTTTTTGATAAATTATTTAAAGATAATTTTGTGGGTGGAAAAAATAAGTTGTATAAAATAAGAGTAGAGTGGATGTTGGCACCTTGTATAAGAGACATAACTGACCTTATAGGTAAGAACAAGTCATAAACCCGATTGAGAAATAGTTGTCCGTATCTACTCCAGTTTTGTGATTTGAAAAAAAAGATAATTTACATTTTAAGATGACATGTTTTTATGGTTTGGCAAAAGAAAGTATTCATGAGGAAAACAAAGTTTTGGCACTTTTAATTTTTAGAAGAAAATTTAAATGAAAAAAGCCAAACCATGTTATAAAAAGTATGGAGTAGGTAAGGATTAGTGCCTAGGAAAGACGGGAAAAGTTTTTGAAGCTATAAAGTAAATGGAGAGAATTATCTTGGAATAATAGTGAGTTCCCGTGGAATGCGTAAGCATTGAAAAGCCTAGGGTGTTGCTTTAAATAATTATCGATACACTGCAAGGACTAGTGGTGACTACTAGATAGTAAAAAAGGGCAAGTAAATGTTTAGATCCAGTTACTAATTTTCATGATAGGGGTAAAACCCGTTACTACATTTCGGTTGGGATCGTTCCATTATATTGTTCATGTCGGGAAGTTAGGTTAACACCTAAACTTGTCATGGATCCTATAGTTTGGACTTTTCTCTCTGAGGGGGACATAGTCCTGAGATTCTTGGCCCTTAGTAGTAGCTGTGTAAGATGTATGTTTTCCTATTTTAGTTGAAAGACTAGAAGGCTTATTTAAATTTAAACTAAGATCAAATGATTAAATAAGCCAAGAAAAGATAAAGGTAGAACTAAGAAGGAAACAACAAATTCAGTAAATTAACAAACATGATAAATTATGAGAAAATATGGATAAAGAAAAAAAATCTTATGTGGGTTGTGCTTAGATAGGAAAATAGGAGAATGTTCATAATAGTTTCACAAAATCCAAGTACGGTGGGAAAAAGGTATATAAAAGAAAAAAAGAAGATGTGAATTTTTTTGTTTTCCACCTTTTTGTACATAAGAAATCGAATTTAGAAAATTAGATTTTTCTGAAATTCGAAAAATAAATTTTGTTGGTAGGATTATGGATGCAACAATTGGATGAATTACGCTCTTACTTAGTAAGAGCGTGGGAAAAATTGGATGAAATAAGTATTTCGATTTCCAAAATAGTGCATTTATGTAGAACTACCAGTATATTTAGGATGTGAGCATCATATTTTAAAAGGATTTTTGAAAAGTTTGTATACACATAGGAGGTACCAATTAGGCATACATGCATTATTATGTTGTACTTCACTTTGCACAAGCGCACAATGTTTGCAAAAATTGGATGCACACATGTTGGATGTACATTATGCGAGTGGTTAGTTGATTTTACCCTTATCAAATTTCGGGGACGAAATTTCCTAAGGATAGGAGAATGTAACACCGCGCATTTTTAACTCAAGATAATAAAATAAGTATAACCTAATTAAATATTTAGAATTAAGTAAAATGAACTGTGTCATTGCGTCCATCTTGAAATTCTGGTCAAGATAGACACCTGATTTGCGTAAATCAGACACCATATAAGGAAATTATGAGCGTTAGAAGTTCGTATACATACAAGGAGCTTATAGGTATATATATATATATATAAATAAATATATATCTAAAAAATTCAAAAATCAGTTCAAAAATCAAAATTCACAAGACGGGAAGTTGAGCGGAAATTTTGCCCGTTGGGGGTCGGCCCATGGGTCAACCCACCAACAGGGGGTCGACCTACCCACGAATCAGGAAAGTTCTTTTCTGATGTGGACGATTCAGATGTTTTTAAATTAAATCTGAGGGTCCTGGTTCCTTCGCTACACCTATAAATAATACCTTAGACCTAACCCTAAACCTCATAATTTGGCGGCTACGCTGGAGCTCTGCCATTACTCTCTCTCTTCTCAAATCTATTCTGAAAATTAAAATATTAGCCTAGGAAAATTATGAATCCAGATCTGGAAGAGAGAATTGACGGTAATAAAACGATTATCCAGAATAATGAAAGGTAAAATTCTGGATCCAATCCATTCTAATTCTTACTCTTCCTTTCCCTTCTCTCTTTTAATGAAAATAATAAATCCATAGTCATTAGGTTGTGAATCCAATTAAAGGGGAAAAACCATGGATGTTAAAACTGGATCAGATACAGAATTGGGGATAAAAGGTGAATGGGTTTAAGCTATAGCCTTTAGATAATATTATGATTATCGTTTAGCATTCCCCTTTTTATAAATTGTGAAATTGCCAAACTAATTATAAATTATTGTTATAACAAGTTGAGATGTTAATATGAATAGTTCATACATTGAATCAGTTAAAGTATTGGAATGATTACATGTTGAGTAAACTTGTTAGAATATGGGCAATGATTACAGTTGTTATAATTATATGATTCACTTGGGGGCATATTATTGACTGAACGACATGTTTAACTTGTTGGATTCAAATAATTACCCGATTGAATGTTTAACATATGTTGAAAAGGACATGCGACAAAATATAGGAAAAAATTGGATATGTAAATTAGATTACTATAAACTAGATTACAATAAAAAGGATAATATGCCTAAAATTTTCATGAAATGGGAATAATTGTTAAAGAACGAACATGCTTAGATTCACAGTAATTTAACACTGTAATACTCTTAGACACGAGGTTAGATTGCACTTGTGATAGAAGTCTGCCCGGAACCGCCCAGCATACCCAGCATTCACAAGTGGTAAATCTAATATGAGGGGTCTAAGTGCAAAATTAAAAACATGTAATGGTGCTAAGACATGAGGTTAAGTCAACTTGTGTTAGAAGTCTGCCTGGACCCACCCCGCAAATCCAGTGTCCACATGTGTAGGCTTAATGTGAGAGGTCTAGTGCTTATATATATATATATATATATGTATGTATATAATAAGATATGAATAAATGGCAATGATGATAATTAAATGTCTAACTCAGAAAATAAGAAAGGAAGGGATGTAATGAACCGAGTTAGTGTGATAAGAAGGAAAAGTGATGTATTTCCCAAAATGACCTATTTCTGAGAACGTTGTTGCAAGTAAGCCATAGTAAATAAAGAAAAGTAAAGAAATTACTTGCTACCACGGATTAAGATGGGGATACGTTACGAAAATAAATCATCGATTCCTTCTATCAAACTGATAAGGTGCATGAAGTGTTTTCCTTAATATAATAAGGAATATATATTACGGTGAATGAAGAATAATGGTTTACATCAGTAAATGGGTTAAAAGGGGGAATGATAATAACCTATTATAAATAAATAACATTAATGAAAATGTTGTATAATAGGTAGACTTGTCCTAGGGACAAGTGAATATTATAACTTAGGTTATAATAAACTAGTAAGGGAATGGGATAACTGATGAAATGAGTTAAGCGACACTTAATTGTAAATTAAGTAATCAGTAAAGGGGAAAACTTGAAACCAGTCAAGAAAAGGGGGAAGATATATTGTACTTAATTATAAATTAAGTAATCCGTAAACTTGGAGGTCTGAAACCTGCTGATAAAAATAACATGTTCAGACTTGTCCTGGGGACAAGGGGAAATTATAACATAGGTTATAATAAATGGGTAGAGAAACTTATTAATGGGCCTTAGTTAATAGAACTAAGTTAATAAGTAAACAACGTTAAGTTGTATTAATGATGTAAAGTGGAATTATGATTAAATGAGAAAGGATGAGGAAAACTTATGAAATGAAATAAGTTATGTTTAAGCATAAATGGTAAGTGACATGTTAATTGGAAAACATGTGAATTGAGATATACCTAATTACATGTTAAGTAAAACATGTTAGTGTAAAGATGAAATCAAACAAGAATATAAAAGAGATTGTGGATTACAGATCTTGGGCCACAATCGGGAGAATAACATGTTGTGGGCTTATCGATAAACTTAAATGGGTTAAATTATAACTGAAATTAATAAGCAAGAGGAACGTGGTAACTGACAAAGAATTCAATGTGAATGCGAATAACCAAGTTAAAAGGAAACCTGGTAAGGAAAAGCAAGCACGTAAAAGAATGTTTAGACATAGGGTCCAAGAACATATTAAAGTGAGGTGCTTGGACCAGTCCGTACGTTTGAGGGTGAATAACCCAACGGGGTAGATCATCGGGGTGTTATAAGGCATGAGGGGAGCGCACACATCTGATTGTTCTGATGGCTCCAAAAGACTGGAAGGGGAAACACACGGCTTCCTGAGGTATGTAAGGTGCTCCTAGTAGTCCTCTATGCCGTGACAGATGACTTAGGTTGTGCTCGCAGAGGTCGGGTTTGCGCGTAACTACTCGGTGGTGGGCCTTGACTGCAAAAGTGGCTATGCAGTCAGAATGTTGTGATGTGGTGACACCAGGGTGATTCGGTGGTTGCCTCAACGAGAGGCGGAGGGTCACGACCAACAAGGATAGTAAATCGTCGGATACCCGTCATCGACAGCCAGTGGGATGCGAGAAGACTAGAGCTAAACACATGACACCATTCCCCTTTCACTATCGGGGTAAAGGGTTGAAGGGAGACGCCAAATGGATGTTTAGATTGTTTGTTATTAGGGGCATGTCGCTTAGCTCTTGTAGTCTTTACTAGTTGAGGG
Organism: Allium sativum; assembly: GCA_030737875.1. Lineage (NCBI taxonomy): Eukaryota > Viridiplantae > Streptophyta > Magnoliopsida > Asparagales > Amaryllidaceae > Allium > Allium sativum. Next base: position 399,960,876 of record CM060922.1, on the reverse strand, counting down.
AGGGTTCGGGGTAGGGCCATAGCCACCATGAAAACATACCCTAGGTATATCTGTATATAGAGGCTCTTTAAAGACGGGCCTGTACAGATATGGAAAAGCTCCCGATCGAGTTCCGTGTTTCTTGTATCGCCCTTCCATGTAACTCGGTGCACATTAGATGGCGTGCGCTTGAGGCATTGAGCTACAATTGAAGATACGTATAGTGGACGGTCTAGATACATGCATGTCGGCTCTGGGTGGTGTATCGTAGACTTGAGGGCATTACTACGGTATGAATTATGATTCGAACAAAGGTGGCAGTCTGTACGTTTGCGTAGCATAGTAATGACAGATATATGCAGAACATAATATTGTTATCCGTACGTCACTATGGTGTAGGATGAGGGACTGCGTATATTTCGATGGTGCTACGGTGCAGACCATGCGAGTGGGGTACCATGGGATGTACCTCAATATTGGGGGTAGCTACATATATTCTATATTAGGTTAATCCACTGAGAAGAGAATAGGTACGACGTGTGTGTAAGCCTTGAGTGCTGATAGAAAAGTAACCTAATAAATAAGATAATATGATTGAACGGTATATGTAGGATTATCCAAAGTGTATAGTTTTAATCCAGTCACCAGAACTTGTATTCTGACCCCCTCCTCATAACATACTCGTGGGTTAGATTTGTGGCAGAGACATGATAGCTTTTGATAGTGGTTAGGCTGTATTAATAATATGGTAAGGCTATGTTTTGATTATACTATATTTTATCCATTCCGCTGTGAGATATTTTCTGAGCTCTGACATATTTTATGTCTGTCTTTTCTGCAGGATACAAGAGTAAACCAATTCGAGTTTCAATAGACTAGAATTTTGAGAAAAAAAATCGATTTGTCGGAATTCGGGTTGTCACACATCTTTTTGGGGAATACTGAACTTAATCGCCATGCGCCCCACCACCCAATCATCCATGTATGATGGCATAGAATCAGGTGGGTTCTCGAGAATAACCGCGCCCGCCACCATGTCCAGTGCCACCAACGTGCTTCCCTCAACGATATCCACGTGCTCTACCTCCTCATGTTCGACCAATAGTTGTTGCTCTCCGGGCCACTCCGCGCGATCAGACGCTTTTTGCGAACCTATTATCTGAGAGGGTGTGGATTCCCTGGAAATCTCAAGCTCACTTCCCTTTGAGCTAGCATCACTAGTTGGGTCGGATGTGGACGATGAATGTTGTGAAGCTGCGACTTCTGAGATTTGTCATGTCTTAGATCTTGTATCTATTCGTTTAACTATACTTTCAAGGTACTGGCGTTAGACATTGTATTGCACAAACCAAACCCCTTATGCTAGTGTGAACTAATATGAATGTGTGGTGCTGTGCAATGCCATGCTAATACTGTTATAGCACAAAAAGTCTGGGACACGATGACGATCACAAGTCCTCTGAAATAAAACCATCGTCGTCAACCGATGCTACCAGATTCGCGTTGCTTCACAACTACATTACAACTAGGGCCGAGGAAATATATCCGATTGTTCAACAGTTCAGTCATAGTTCGAATATGTTCCCTAAACCTATGTGCAAGGCTGAGTCGTCAGACTAAGTGATAGTTAGCATGTGCTATAGTTCATTCGTGTAAACATCGGGTGACAACGTGAATCCCTGGTTAGAGAGTCAAAAAACTCGAAACCTTGAAAAACAAACAGTGCGAGTTGCAAGAAAGGGCCCGAGATTCTTTTATCCACAAAATACCTTGTATCCCCACTCGGGACATGAGAACTCGTATCCCTAATGGGATTTGAGATCTCGTATCCCCAATATGATGTACGAGAATCGCCTCCTCGGACCACAGAACTTCGGCTACCCATTAACTCGCCTCTCATCAACGTTTCGAATTCTCGACTCTTATAACCTTCTCCTCCCTAAACTCTCACCTCCCACCGACTTCTCTTCTTCATAACAATGTCGAGCCCCTGACCAAGGTTGGCCTTAAAGCCTGACCTCGTTCTCAACTCGATGGAGTTCACATTCTCTCTCAATGAGAGACGTGAATGCACTCAAGTGGCATCGAGGTCTGCACCATAGCCGAGCTCATCACGAGACACCATCGCCATGATTTGGGTCTAAACCCACCTGCCCAATTCAAGTCCTTTGGGTTTCTAAGGTTCGGGTTCAAATACATGCAAGAAAGAAGAATTAGAGAAGGGAGGGGAGACGGTTAGAATTTATAGAGGGGGAGTAGTTAGGCTTTGGCCCAACAGGCATCTCGTATCCCGTAGAGAGATACGAGTTTTCATATTCTCTATGGGACACACGATTCTCGTATCCCGTAGATGGATACGGGTTTTTGTGTCCTACATGGGACACGCAATTCTCGTATCCCCAAGAGGGGCACCAGGATTTCACCCCCAATAAAGGAATACAAGCCTAATATATATATATATATATATATATATATGTACAACGTGTTAAAGCACGTGATACACACATGCATTTACGACGCGCCATCATGTACGTATACACTATTTTAAGTGGGCAGCGTATACCCAGAGGCATGAACACGTGTTTGTGAGCATCCTCACTTTCATACTAGCATGTTACTTTTTTTCTGTTTCCTTCCAGTCACAATGCACGTAATCACATAAAAACGTGCTAGCGTGTATGCGACCTAGCCTCGACAACAAGTCGTTTATGTTACAATGTAAACGAGAGTCGATAACTAACTTTTACATTCATAAGTTTACAGGGATTCAACAAAATATTTCTACCAAGTTAAAGCACATCATGTCAAGACAAGAAATAATTTGGGGGGAAATGTTAACTGGTTTTTTGCTCCGGTTTCTAAAAGTACACAAGGCACGCTCGACTCAACATATCGCTTGATAGTGAAGTCCATAGTGTCGCCAAAGAGCCAAGAGAATAAGCTTGGAATAGGGGATGCACACGAGAACCTCGCAACTCCTCAAAGCCATTCTTAAACCACATCCTCGTACCCTTTCGTTTCGAACCCGTAAGGTTCGAACCTCTCGTATATACAAAACCTCGGATCCCCTTAGCTCGTGTCCTTTGAGTCCCTGTATTTCATGTCCCTCGCCATGCAATCATTTGAGCCTCTTCAGCTCGTACCCCTTCCTCCAGAAGCATGCTTTGAATCCTTCGAAGCATGTACCTCAGATCCCTCGACACGTGCAATAGCTTCAGACCTCTCCAGACACACATTTCGAGCCACCCTTAACCTCGTACCCGAAATCCTCGTGCTCCTCAAAATCGTACTCCTTACCATGTAGCAGTTCGAGCCATTCAGCTCGACCCCCTCAACTTTTTACCCCTCGCCTTCGTACCCCGAGATAACCTCGGCTACCTCAGCTCCACAAAGTCCTGAAACCCATGGTTCAGGTCCCTTCACAATACATGCATCTTCAACGTATCCCATGGGTATGAGTTTCGTACCTTTTGGGGTACGAAATTCACATCCCCAAGATGGTATACGAGTCTTCATGATACGGTAAGAGGTGTTTGGGTTATTGCATACGTGCCTCCACGGGGTACGAAAACGAGGCAGCGGTCCCCTACTCCCACATAATCCCACCTAACCACTCTGCTATAAAACCCCTAAGTCTACACTTCAAAGGGGTTGGAATTTGATTGATTGGACACCTCTTGAGAGCTCCAAGTGACCTCTTTAATGGCATCTTTGTTTTGAGGAAGAAGAAGGACAAAAGTGACTTTTTCATTATTCATATAAGATGACTATTACTCCCAAATTACGTGAAAATGCTCGTAATCAAATGCTTAGAAGAGAACTACTGCTTGTAACTCATTGTTGTGAATAAAATCCAAACAACTATTCCAAAGTGGACATAGGCCCCTCATGGGACCGAACCACTATAAATCTCCTGTGTCAATTACTGCTTTTCTGCTTTTATTTTCCATACTTAAAACCGTATTCTTAAGTAATTAAGAATCTTGGATATTGGCGACATTTTCTGGTGTCAACAAAGAGGATCTAAAAGGACAAATGATTATATATTTTAATAGAGATATAGAACTAGAATGATGTAAGAATTGGGTTAAATATTCAATAATTACTTTGTACCTGGAAGATAATATTTTAATAAATTGGCTAAACCTAGGAGCACTATCTAGATAAGGTTGTAAGGAAGACAAACATTTGTATTTAAGAAAGAAGGAATCTGGGAATAACCAGACCTTGGCAAAGAAATATATTTTGAATACAAATGTGTTAAAATGATATCCTTTTTTAGGTAACCAAGGAAAACATATATGTACCGATCAGGTATAGAGTATAAATTGTTAGAGAACATCTAGACACTATGTTATTCCATAGGATATGAAATAATAAAAAGGAAAATATAAATTTTATTTATATTTAAAGTTAATAGCAACCCCGTAGTAAACAAACTGGAACATTTGACTGAATTGTTTAAGCTAGATAAAAGCCCACCGGCACATACCAATATATATTACTGGTATGGATTATCTATTGCCCAGGAAAGGAAGAAATAAGAGCTTGAATGATGCTAACAAGATTTGAAATAATCTGAGCATGCATAAGAGCTTGAATGATGCTAACAAGATTTGAAATAAGTCCAGGAAAGGCAAAAATGCTAAATGTCAACATTACTTAATAATATAACCAGGATAGTTTAGAGTTATAAATCTTGAGAGAATGATTTAATAAGGAGTAATAGGATAATTTATCCTTGTTTATGTTGTGTAGAGATTAATTTCTCATAAATTATTCTAAAAGTTTTTGTTGTTCAATTATACTCTGATTTAAGCAAAAGGAAACATGTATATCGTCTAATATATAAGTTAAAATTTGAACTATACTATTATATCTATATTGGTGATGAGGGATCTTGAAATTGAAGGGTTAGGAGAGGATAACCTTTGAGAAGAGGACCCATGATAGTTGTAATTTATAATTAAATAAATGAAAAAAAATTTGAAAATTTTGGGGTCTTCTCAAGTTATCTCTGATATATCTTTTCCTCATCCATCTAACCTACAAACCCTAAGAATTAATAATCCTCCAGCCCAATTTTGCTGCAGAAGTCCCTTATGGCTCTAAGATTTCTCAAATCAACACCCCCTTCTTTCTTTGGTTTGCATAAGTCCGAATATTTGATCTTTTGAAGCCCCATTTTCCATAGAAATCGGCACCAATACTATAAATTTTGCTGATAGTGGCATCTGGTAACTGGAAAGTTTGTAGTCAGAAATAAATTTTCTCTTGAACTACAGTATGAACTAATTCAACTCTTCAAACAAATGATAGAAGTATAGAGCTCCAACCTTGAAGTCTATCCCTAATGCCATAAATAAGAGTAGCACACTCTCTATCATTAATTTTTTTCTAAGGATATCATTCATACTAGAACAATACAAATTGAAGTAGAATTTTGATTTTTTTCCATTAACTTTCGATCTGACATATATACCTAATCTATTAAAAATGTCCTTCACTTTATTAGTTGCTTCACAATTTGATTTTGTGCAAATATAAGATCATCATCATAAACCAAATGACTAATTTTTGGGGGGGAATTGTGGATAGTCTGAATTCGCTTATTGTGGATGGCTAACTCCAACTGGAGGGAGAAATATTCCATCGCAACTGCAAACAAATAAGGAGAAAGGGGGTCAACTTGTATGGTCCCTCGGTTGCTTGAAATAAATCCATTCGGAACTCCATTGATCAGGACAGAGAAGGTAGGCATGGTAATACATTCTTTAATTAGATCAACAAACTTATCTAGAAACTTCGTGCATCTTAGCATATGAATAATGAAATGTCTACTAATTTTATCATAAGCTTTTTGAAGGTCAAATTTCAGGAAAAACTTGTCTACACCTTTCTTATTAAAGTTTCTTATCAATTCACGAGCCAGAAGAGAGTTTTAAGAAATGTTCCTACCTTTAATAAAAGAACTTTGACACTCAGCAATCAAATCTGGTAGCACCTTTTTTATTCTATTACAGATTGCTTTACTCAAAATCTTGTAAAAAACATTGCAATAAGCGATTGGGTAGTAGTCTGTAATACAAGAAGGTTTATATTTTTTCAGAATGAGGCAGAGAAAAGTATGATTAATTTTTTTCAAAATTTTACCATATCTGAACGGTTTTGTATTACTAAAACAACATAATTCTACAGGTCCCTCCAGTGGTTCAAGAAGAAAGCGGACCCGAAGCCATCGGGTCTAGGGCAGATTCCAAGTGAATCGATCTCAGACCCTCTCACTGGAAACATTAGAGACCATCATCCTCTTCCAATTAGAATTCATGAGCTATGGGGGAAGTAATGTTGGGTGAGCTTTCATCAAGAATGTCTCCATTATATAATTCATTGATATATATATGTATATATATATATATATATGTGTGTGTGTGTGTGTGTTTTTTTTTTTTTTTTTGAAAATTGGTACTCTTTATTTCATTTCAAATAGAAACATACAACTTACAAAACAAAACACAAGAAAAGCACCAATCAAACAAAATAAAGCCCACTTCACACAGCCCATAGACGGCCTGTAATCACTACCTCCCAAATACACTGGTAACCTGGATTAGCCGGTATCCAGTAAGTCAACACCCCATCGATCTAAAATCTATGAATTCCTCAAGTTCCTCTCAGATTTACTTCCATTATTTTGAACCAGAAATTTAATTTCTTTTTCAATATGACACAATATAACTGAAGCAGTGGATTTCTTATTCTGGAAGACGCGAAGATTTCTTTCTTCCCAGATGAAATATATGGCAGAAGTGAAAGCACCACAAGCAATGTCTCGGATTTGATCAGAAGCTTTGAAAGCAGAATGAATAACCCTAGCTTCGTCCATCAAATTATCTTCAATCACCGAAAGAAGAGAAAGCTTCAATCTTAAATCCAACCAGATGAAGGAAGAGAAATTACACTAAAAAAACAGGTGATTATTTGATTCAGGGGAATTATCACATAATACACACACATTATTTGTAATATTACCGTAGCGGATGATTCTATCCATAGTGTTGAGACGATTCATAATAGCTAGATAAGAAATAAAAGCCATTTTCTTGCAATTTTCCTTATGCCAAATCACTTCAAAAGCAGAATCTTTTGCTTCATGAACTCGAACATATTCCTAAGCTTTATGAAAAGAGAATTTTTCACCATTTTCCCATTCATAAGAGTCACTTTTATCATTTGTGTGAAGATTGACAAAACTGATCTCGTTAATCAATTCTCTTGTTGCGGGATGAATGTTAGGGACCAGTTCTTCATTACTAATGATAGCACTAACTTTCTGATTAGAATGACCCAGAAGATGTAGTCTATCAAAACCCAATAAGTCAACAAGGCATTGTTAATTTATCCAAGGTTCATGCCAGAGGTATGTATCTTCACCATTTGCAATTCTTTTATTAAAAAGTTGTTTTGATCGTGAACGAAGTCTCAACATACATTTCCAAGTAGAGGATGCATTGTTATCTCTAGCAATAGTGTAACGACCCGGTTTTTAGCGATCTTGGTTATCCGATATACAACACATATCGAACATCCAGGGATCGAAAATAACCGAATTGTTAATGAAAGAAGTTAGAGGGTGAGGATAGATAAGATAGAACTATTAGAATAGAAGAAGAAGAAGAAGAACATCATCATCAGAGTAACCACGAATCTCACAGCGGAATGAATAAAATATAACATAACTTTTGAAATACAAACAGTATATGTATACAATAACATTTCAGAGTACAACACTTACAACAACAGTGGAAATAATAATAGCTATAGAATCTTGAAGCCTCCTGCTCCAAGCTCTCCAAGTGTATCTATAAAATCCTGAACTACTTGACTGCTCGTACAAATTTAGGCACCCAAGAGTTTAGGTAGAACAAAACAAAGTAAAACTCCGGGTCAGTCATGGGACTGGTATGAGTAAAACAGTTTAAAACAATTTGAACAAGTAAACGATATCTCATAAGACCACACCGTATAACGGAACGGGTTTTTCCCTTATGAGAATCCAAAATATCTTTACATCAAAAACCCTTTTGATATTATAATAATGTCTATCAACCACAACTATAATAATCATCTAGCAGAAACGCTTTCATCTCACGTTCTACATATATAGTATACAATCAAAACCGCAAGCACGTATTGGGTAATGGATTTCCAACTATGACAAGGTATGGAACCACCTTCCGATCAGTGTACTCTAGGAACGATACACTGGAGTTCAACAAGAACATCTTGCAACTCAGCCACACATGACCGACCACTCATTTCGCTTGAGTGTATCGATATGTACATCACCAACGGTTGGGATCAACAACCGTTTCCCGTATATATATATGGGACAACATTGATAGATTAAAGATGCAAATGGATATTCTCTAGATAGGTGATTATACACCCTACTTCGGTGCGACCGACTTAGCCATGTTGCCTGCCCGATTTTTGTCATTTACCGGTTGTTGAGGCCAGAGGTTACGATTACTTTCCATTCCTTGATAACACGATCACTTTGAATGCCACATTATCAAATCCGTTAATCATTAATTGGTTTACACAAATATTCTGGATGTTATGCTAAGGGAATAAATCCGTTGCAACCATATATATTTACACAGACCAACCCATTCGATCATTGGAAATATTCTATCAGACACTCGTCCATATACGTTCGTTCTGGGACTGAACGAAACCAAAGGCATACAACAACCCTTGCACTTTACTTCGTCTTCAATATATTCAGCATATATGATTCGTAACACTTATGCCAATACAGAGTGGTTCTTTGGATAAGAATCCAACCGGTCTCTCCATATTAACAACGTTAAAATGGTCAAAACTTTGATAGTCGGTGATTTAACTATCAAATGAAAACATGTCGGTGTTCACACAACGATCTTAATTCCAAATGGAATTATCGATCAAATCATCAAACATATAAATATATATATATATATATATATATTCATACTTCCTTATTTTCTCTGATTAGAAAATATACGTTATTAACATTGGAAAACATTTCCAATCCTCATTCACGCATCACTATCATTCCACAACTATTAGTCATCAACTGTAAACTAGTAAGAGAACAATTCTCTAAGTATAAACCCTAAAGGCCGAAACCAACATCAGATCAACACTCAGAAAACCATCCGACTTAACTAATCTCTAGTCAGTTTCTAATCTTGTTTTAACTCTATTTGATTAACTATATTTGAAACTCTAGTTCGATTAACTCTAACTGATTAACTCTACTGATTAACTCTAATTCGAATAACCAATATTCGATTTACACCTTTAAATAACGTTTATCCATTTATAAAGATTTACTTTTAGTAACGGTTCTTCACTTTAAAAATGTCCTTTTTATAACGTTTCTCCACTTATAAAGATTTCCTTATAACAGCGTTTAATTACTTATAATGATTTCCTATAACAGCGTTTAATCACTAATAATGATTTCCTTATAACAACATTTAATCACTTATAATGATTTCCTTTCTAATCCTATTTATTTTCCAAATAAATATTGCTTTATCACTTCACTTCTATTCATTAGATCCTCATTATCATTTGATAAGTGAATAAACTTCTCAGTGTTAATCCCGAAGGCCGAAACCAACATCAGATCAACACTTCGAAATTTACTCAACTTAATCGAACGTATAACAAGTTCCAATTATTCAAGACCCATACCCTATCCTATTTAACATTTTTTTATCGATTCTATTTATTTTCTAATGCATATTCCTTTTATAAAATCCCTTGATTTTATAAATATTTCATTTTCAAGATACGTTTTGAAAATTCCCTTTTTACTTTCCAGTATTCATTCTGGTATTTAAAATACTGTATAACCATGATTTAAAACCATCCACACATATAAAATCAATAATCGATTTTATATCACAGCATATATCACAATATATGATAACATTAAAATAAATGTTGAGGAATCCAGTTGGATTCCTCCAACCTGTATCCCTGCATCCACAGATGTAAATCAATATATATAACATCACTTCAGATTAGTACGAATTATTCTGATAAACAGAATCAATATATATATATATATAACGGTTTATATATATATATAATTTCAACTAACTGACTAGCAGTTCAATCAACCAAATCAACACACAGCAATCAACAAATAATTAACAGTTCTAAAAAAATACGTTATAAAAATATAACTGTTCAGAGTTGGTGAGTTTTACTCACATTGGCGGTTTATCGCTAAATACGATAACCGTCGTTGATTAAATAATATATTCATTATTTAAATAATTAAATAAGTTAATTATTACACCGTCAAAAATCCGGGTCATTACATTCTTCCCCCCTTAAAATAATTTCGTCCTCGAAATTGCTAAGCTAGAAGACGACCCTGTCTTCTGGGTAAATATTTATCGGTCTACCCCTTAACTTCAGTTTCAACTGAACCAATTAATATCGACTAAAATATTAATTTATTCCGAATAACTAAAATTTTCAAAATTCTGAAAATTTTCTAACGCCTAAATTTTTCGGAAAATTTTGCCATAACCTCCTTTGTATAGTCCTATCGGTAAAACCACAACTCACCTCTCTAGGCCTTCTCCAACCAAAAGAAAGTCAAACAGCCAAGCGGCTTGCCAAATCGGCTCATAAATCACCAAACTCATATGAAATATAAACTTGTACCTTTTTGTCGGGTATATCATTATATCTTTCCCTTTCGTTACCAACAATTCAGCATATACCAATGCACTCCAATCAATCTCTAATCGATTTTTATCTCCAACACAAACATTCGCTTATATCCAAGCCAAATTCCATTCAAACTCCAATATCCAATTTCAAACTTTAACTCATCAATCTCAATCCCATTTCAGATTATTTTCAACTTTATCTAAGTTAAATTCAATTTTATTTATTCACCTTTACTATCTCCATCTATTTAACTTCACAAGTTAAATTTTAATTCTAGAATTTAAATTCCTGGGTTCATTTCAAATCAAATTTTGAAATAATAACACCAATTCAAAACCTTTGAATTTCAAAACAATTTGTTTTATCACAACAAAATCTTTGGTAGTAATCCATCACTTTGAAACTCGAAAATCACACTGATGATGTGTACACCATCATCAGAATTATTTCCCAGCGATCGAAGTGAGTTCAATACTATATTTCTCTTTCAATTTGAAAACAAATTTCAAACTCTCCCAGGAACTTAAAATTTCCTTATTATAATTCCAAATCTGATTTAAATTCAGATTTACTTCATCTTATTTGACATACTTTACTAATATGAATTCTGATTAGTTATTTATAACTATTTCACCTTTTTATAATCTCTTTGATCATACTAACAACCAATACACCCAATTATACTATGTTAATTTCAAAACATATCACGTTGGTTCATCGTATTCGAGTGTTTAGAAACCCCTATCGATATTGTCGTGCCCCACTATCGACCAGAATTCATAAGCCACTCAACCAATAAAGCTCTACAATATAAAACAAATTTTTATATCAAATAACAAATACGTTCACTCGTATATATACACTCAAACTCAATCTAGGGTATTACTAACCCTATCTCTACCGAGTCACGCCACAGAGCCAAGGTAATTCTTAACTTAAGCTCTGATACCAACTGTAACGACCCGGTTTTTAGCGATCTTGGTTATCCGATATACAACACATATCGAACATCCAAGGATCGAAAATAACCGAATTGTTAATGAAAGAAGTTAGAGGGTGAGGATAGATAAGATAGAACTATTAGAATAGAAGAAGAAGAACATCATCATCAGAGTAACCACGAATCTCACAGCGGAATGAATAAAATATAACATAACTTTTGAAATACAAATAGTATATGTATACAATAACATTTCAGAGTACAACACTTACAACAACAGCGGAAATAATAATAGCTATAGAATCTTGAAGCCTCCTGCTCCAAGCTCTCCAAGTGTATCTGTAAAATCCTGAACTACTTGAATGCCCATACAAATTTAGGCACCCAAGAGTTTAGGTAGAACAAAACAAAGTAAAACTCCGGGTCAGTCATGGGACTGGTATGAGTAAAACAGTTTAAAACAATTTGAACAAGTAAACGATATCTCATAAGACCATGCCGTATAACGGAACGGGTTTTTCCCTTATGAGAATCCAAAATATCTTTACATCAAAAACCCTTTTGATATTATAATAATGTCTATCAACCATAACTATAATAATCATCTAGCAGAAACGCTTTCATCTCACGTTCTACATATATAGTATACAATCAAAACCGCAAGCACGTATTGGGTAATGGATTTCCAACTATGACATGGTATGGAACCACCTTCCGATCAGTGTACTCTAGGAACGATACACTGGAGTTCAACAAGAACATCTTGCAACTCAGCCACACATGACCGACCACTCATTTCGCTTGAGTGTATCGAATGTACATCACCAACGGTTGGGATCAGCAACCGTTTCCCGTATATATATATAGGACAGCATTGATAGATTAAAGAAGCAAATGGATATTCTCTAGATAAGTGATTATACACCCTACTTCGGTGCGACCGACTTAGCCATGTTGCCTGCCCGATTTTTGTCATTTACCGGTTGTTGAGGCCAGGGGTTACGATTACTTTCCATTCCTTGATAACACGATCACTTTGAATGCCACATTATCAAATCCGTTAATCATTTATTGGTTTACACAAATATTCTGGATGTTATGCTAAGAGAATAAATCCGTTGCAACCATATATATTTACACAGACCAACCCATTCGATCATTGGAAATATTCTGTCAGACGCTCATCCATATACATTCATTCTGGGACTGAACGAAACCGAAGGCATACAACAGCCCTTGCACTTTACTTCGTCTTCAATATATTCAGCATATATGATTCGTAACGCTTATTCCAATACGGAGTGGTTCTTTGGATAAGAATCCAACCGGTCTCTCCATATTAACAACGTTAAAATGGTCAAAACTTTGATAGTCGGTGATTTAACTATCAAATGAAAACATGTCGGTGTTCACACAACGATCTTAATTCCAAATGGAATTATCGATCAAATCATCAAACATATAAATATATATATATATATATATTCATATTTCCTTATTTTCTCTGATTAGAAAATATATGTTATTAACATTGGAAAACATTTTCAATTCTCATTCACGCATCACTATCATTCCACAACTATTAGTCCTCAACTGTAAACTAGTAAGAGAACAATTCTCTAAGTATAAACCCCGAAGGCCGAAACCAACATCAGATCAACACTCAGAAAACCATCCGACTTAACTAATCTCTAGTCAGTTTCTAATCTTGTTTTAACTCTATTTGATTAACTATATTTGAAACTCTAGTTCGATTAACTCTATCTGATTAACTCTAACTGATTAACTCTAATTCGAATAACCTATATTCGATTTACTCCTTTAAATAACGTTTATCCATTTATAAAGATTTACTTTTAGTAACGGTACTTCACTTTAAAAATGTCCTTTTTATAACGTTTCTCCACTTATAAAGATTTCCTTATAACAGCGTTTAATTACTTATAATGATTTCCTATAACAGCGTTTAATCAATTATAATGATTTCCTTATAACAGCGTTTAATCACTTATAATGATTTCCTTTTTAATCCTATTTATTTTCCAAATAAATATTGCTTTATCACTTCACTTCTATTCATTAGATCCTCATTATCATTTGATAAGTGAATAAACTTCTCAGTGTTAATCCCGAAGACCGAAACCAACATCAGATCAACACTTCGAAATTTACTCAACTTAATCGAACGTATAACAAGTTCCAATTATTCAAGACCCATAACCTATCCTATTTAACATTTTTTTATCGATTCTATTTATTTTCTAATGCATATTCCTTTTATAAAATCCCTTGATTTTATAAATATTTCATTTTCAAGATACGTTTTGAAAATTCCCTTTTTACTTTCCAGTATTCATTCTGGTATTTAAAATACTGTATAACCATGATTTAAAATCATCCACACATATAAAATCAATAATCGATTTTATATCACAGCATATATCATAATATATGATAACAGTAAAATAAATGTTGAGGAATCCAGTCGGATTCCTCCAACCTGTATCCCTGCATCCACAGATGTAAATCAACATATATAACATCACTTCAGTTCAGTACGAATTATTCTGATAAACAGAATCAATATATATATAACGGTTTATATATATATATATATATATATATATAATTTCAACTAACTGACTAGCAGTTCAATCAACCAAATCAACACACAGCAATCAACAAATAATTAACAGTTCTAAAAAAATACGTTATAAAAATATAACTGTTCAGAGTTGGTGAGTTTTACTCACATTGGCGGTTTATCGCTAAATACGATAACCGTCATTGATTAAATAATATATTCGTTATATAATAATTAAATAACTAATTATTACACCGTCAAAAATCCGGGTCATTACAAATAGTCCAAAAGGATTTCTCCTTACAATATTTGTTACTCATCCACTTACTCCATAAAGAATCATTTGACAAATATTTCCACATTAGTTTGATACAAGCAGCTCTTTTAAGATCAGAAAAGTTTTTTAAACCAACACCACCTTCACACTTTGGTTTACATAGAGAATTCCATGCAACCTTATGAACAGAATCCCCCCAGAAAAAGTCAGCACACATAGACTTTAATTTTTCCAAAGTAAATTCAGGAATTTGATAAATGAAGAGCCAATATAGAATAATGGGAGTAATAATCCCATTAATCAATTCAGCTCTACCAGCAAAAGATAATAGTTTGGACTCCCAACCTTGAATTTTGCCTTGCACTCTCTGGATTAATGAATTACATTCAGCATAGTGTAAGTAGTTAGGGGATAATGGCACCCCTAAATACTTAATAGGCAGCAACCCCCTTTCAAAGCCAAGAATACTCAACACTTCATCTGGATTTCTCAATGAAGAACTGAAAAAAAACTTTTGTTTTATCAGCATTAACCTTAAGACCTGCATGCACCTTTAGGTTATGAAATATTTGCTTTAGAATTCTAGCATTTTGCAAAGAGGATTTTCCATAAATCATTAGGTCATCCGCATATAAAAGATGAGACACAATTGGCAGAACAGAACTGCTAGGCTGAAAACTTATAGAATAAGTAGCTTCATCCATGTGATATGTAAAATATTGCATGGCAATGGCAAAAAGATAAGGAGACAATGGATCTCCTTGTCGAATTCCTCTAGAAGACTTGATAAAACCCCTTGGAACACCTTGAATTAGAATAGAGAAAGTAGCAGTAGTCATACATTCATAAATCAGATTTATGAAATGAACAGGAAATTTCATTAAGCTCATTATTTGACAAATACATTCTCTGCTAACTTTGTCATATGCCTTTTGAAGATCTACTTTAACACAAAACTTTGGCACACCTCCTTTTTTAAAGTCTCTAAGCAATTCATGAGCTAGAAGAATATTATCTCCAATATATCTTCCTTTAATAAATGCACTTTGATTTTCAGAAATTAAAAATGGAAGAAAATGTTTTAATCTATTGCATAGGATTTTAGCAAAGATTTTATAGTAGACATTACAACAGGATATTGGTCTATAATGGGAAATTGCAGTGGGTTTATCATTTTTTGGCACCAATGTAATGAAAGTATGATTCATAGACTTTGGCAGTTTACCAGAGGAGAAAATATTAGAAATAGCATTGAAAAGAGCACCTTTTAACTCATCCCAGTGATGTTTCATAAATTTTGAGTTAAGACCATCAGGTCCAGGACTTGTATCATCCCTAATTGAAAACAAAGCTTCTTGAATTTCTTCCAGTGACACATTCTTCATTAGAAAATTCCGGCCTTGTGAATTGACTGTTGCAATGGGTTGAAAATTGATAATGGGAGTAGTGCAAACACCATTGAACAAATCATTAAAATAGCTAAGAGCTTCTGCCTCAATCTCAACATGATTATATAAAAGATTCCCACCCTGATCAATCAAAGCTCTTATATGATTAAAAAATCTTCTATTAGACTTTCTTGCATAAAAGAACTTTGAATTTGTATCACTATGTTGTAGCCAAGTCACTTTAGATTGCTGTTTAAACCCATCCAAATGAATTTTATGTAATCTTTGATATTCTTGTTTAACCTCTAGGTAATTATCATATAGGAGAAGATCCTCAGGAGATTGATCAACTGCTAGTTCAAGATTATATAAATCCTCCTCAGCAGTTTTCAGGTTTGAATTATTTCTCTCTCAAAATTTATTCCAGTTTTTAAGCTCAGACTTACAACTTTGAAGCTTTTGAAGAAACTGATAGCTTTGAAAACCCCATGTAACACAGCTTAAACCCTTTGAAATTGCTTCATTATAACCAGAAAAATTTGGCCATTCATTTTTGAACCTGAATGGAAATCCCTTCACTGAAACGGTAGGAATAAGGTCCAAAAGTATAGGATTGTGATCACTGGAATTTTGAGAGAGTGATAATGCTTTTAAACCTAAAAATTGGTTTAAACAGCAATTATTTACCAGTATTTTATCAATATGAGTAGCTATGCCTTTTCTTCTCCAAGTAAATTGAAATCCAAAAGGCTTAACTTCATTCAGATCAGATTGCAAATTGAATTTTTGAAACTCTCTGATATGTTGATAAGGTACTGGAAGTCCACCACATTTATCAGTAGGAGATAACACATTATAGAAATCACCCATTAAAATCCAAGCATTATTAGCTAAATTTGAATCCCCAATCAAAGACTGCCATAAAATGACTCTGTCATTAAAAAAATTACTGGCATAGACTACAGTAAGAATCATATTAAAACCTCCCTTATTTAGAGCAGAAAAGGACAAATGTTGAAAGGAAGTAGCTACACAATTCAAATCCCAGAAATTAGAATCCCAAATCACAAGAATATGCCCTCTTGAACTATCAGAATTATTAGTAGTATATTTCCAGTTGTTAGGAAGCATAGAGATGAACAAGGCTAAATTTAAATCTGACAATTTATTTTCAACCAACCCAACAATTGTTCGTTTGGCAAGAGTTAGGAGTTTGAATATCTCTTTCATACGTAAAAGAGAATTCATACCCCTAACATTCCAGACTATAATTGTCATTTAATTGAACTTGAACCCCTTGTTGATCTTCTAGGAGGGGGGATTTTTGGAGAATCATCACTGCCATTATTCTGCAAATAGTTTGGATCTTTATCCACAAAACCTGATACATCAATTTGTTTGCCTTTCTCTTTATTAAACAGGTTACTATCATCAGGAATTGCTTCAGCTACATTCTGGATATCATCAGGAATAATTTCAGAAGGAAGCTTATCATGCATATTCAGATCATCCAAAGAAATTGATGAGACTCTATCAGAATCAATTGCAACTTCAGGCATTTTCTCATTAATTTCTGATATTTTCTCACCATCATTTAAATGATCACCATCTAAAGATCATCATCCAACCCAGCTGATGAAGTACTTGCAATATTTTCAGAAGAATTCCATCTAGATTCCTTAGATTCATCATGGATGCTACTGTCATGCCCAAATACTTTGCATTGAGAACATTTTACAGGTACAAATTCATATTCAACTGTAATTTCAGATTTCTGACCATTATGCATTTGAATAGGCACTGAAAATCTGAGATCCACCTGAGTATTAATCGAAATTAAAACTCTAGCATATTTAGTGAATTTCCTCTCAAAAGTATTCTCACCATTTGAATTGCATCAATAGTCCATAATTCCATTGGAAGATCATGAAGACGAATCCAGATCTGAACTTCATCACTTCGAATATTATTAAAATCAAACCCAGGAAAACATGCTTTAACCAATAGTAATCGACCAAAATAAGAATAGGTTGAGCATTCAATAATTCTTGCAAAATCAGACTGATTCTCAAACTGAACAGAGAAATTATATGTCGAGTTCACATGAATATTGAAATTACCTGAAGGCCTCCAAACTTTGGTTATATAATCCTTCAATTTAACTGTCGATAGCCTAAAATATATTGGAATAAGAGCTACTATATGGATCTAAGCTGATTCTGATTTGTTATATGTTTCTTCAGGGATGAAGACAAAATCTGCAGAAGGCTTAATATATTTCAAGAGACGATTACTCAAATCAACAACTCGAGCAGCATTTGGATCTGGAATCTCAGGCTGATTTACATGAATCGAGGATGAAGAAGTAGTATTCACAGTAGGATTAGCTTTAGATCTGAGATTGTAATTTGAATTTCGAGGATTTGGAATTTTAGCAGGATCCGCCATTGATTTGTAAAACAGAAGGAATATTTCTCTCTTTAACTAGTATGAATATATATATATATATATATATATATATTTTTGAAAATTAGTATGAATATATATATATATATATACACATATACATATATATATATTGTAAGTCACATTCTTGCAATTAGCTAGTATGAATTTGAATTGCCCTAAATATGTATATATAGAGAAGTCATTAAGTACATATACTATAGAGAATTAATTACACACATTAGGAATTAACTGGGTGTCGATTGACATAGTTCAATCAATAGATTTATTAGAGACTTATTTCCTACAATAATTAGTAGCGCTAATTTTAAAAGTTTTTGCTGACTTGACGCATCTCATCGGCCTACTTTCAAACCTTAGATTTGACATGGCTTGGTTGGTATGGATTAAAAACCTAATATCCAATGGCCAAAGCTATTCTGCTCAAACTATAAATAAGTCTATGGCCCTCCCTCATTCCACATAACTTCTTCATTTTTATGCCTCCACTACATCATATCTCCTCCAAATAAAAAAGGGTCTTTGAATAAAATTAGTTGTGCACATATTTTGGGGAGAGGATTATTTATAGGGGATTTCTAAATGGACTCCATTTTTTGTTAAGGGAAGGATAAATTTAAGGGTACTCCATCTTATTTTTTATTTGTTAAGGGGGGTTTGGAATTTTAAAAATAAAATAAAATATAGACTAAAGTATGTGAAAACCCGTAACTTCCCCGTAAAGGAAAGCGACGGATAGTTCGAGAACAAGCCACAGCAGAACACATACAGAAGAACATTTCACTATATATTACAACAGTGCATCAGATTACAAGAATATACAGAGTATGAATAAATATTTCACAGAAATATCAGAGATTTAAATTACATTTAAATCCATAGCAGCGGAAAATAATACAATACACAACTAGAAGTAGATATACGGATACAAAGCTTTCCGGATATCGTTCCAGCTGTAAACCAGGATCCTGTGAATATAAATCTGCAAAACCGAAACTACTAGCTGCCCGTGTCAAAAATAGGGGCACCCAGAGTTTAGGTTAAAACAATAAACTCCAGGTCAGTCATGTGACTGGTGTGAGAACTAAAACAGTTAATCTTTATTTTAAAGTTAGATAAATCAAGGGACCACGCCGTATAACACGGAACGGGTTTCCTCCCAAGAATACCAGTGCGTAAAACAAACAGCGCAATGCTAAATAAAGAAAAATAAAGCTGTTATAAGACCCAGGTCCCATCACACAATGCAACGCAGCCGAGGATAGGGTTTTCCCTTATAACAGCCAAAGAATGCTTGATACGTTTAAAACAAATCATTTGATACTATTATAAGTGCATAGTGTATAAAACAACTTCAAATCATAAGTATCAATCATAGGCGGCATGAATGGCCCATAACACTATGTCGCCATATATAAGTTTACAATCAAAACCGCAAATGTCGTATTGGAAGTTGGGTTATCATTTATGGTATGAACCGAGGCTAGGGGCAAGATCCTCAACCGATTCGAGACGCTCTAGTCCGCCCCTCAGGATCAGAGCTCGAGTGACCCTTGGATCGTCAGGGCCGGTCCACCGATGTGGATTAAAATGCCTGAACATGCGTCTCCCCACCCTTTGGGGCGTAAGCCTGGCCCGTCAGCCGACCAGAAGCATCGGCCGAAACCGATATCACGAGGCGCCTCGCTTTTCAGCAAGTAATAATAAGTAACATCCACATGAATCAAACTCGTCAGCCAGTTCAAGCACTGACGCCACTCATAACTAGAAAGAAACGCATGCCCTCCCTGAGGTCCGTCTCCCGTTTTTGATTCATACCGGGTGTGATACTCGCGAATCAACGTTACACAAAGCTACGCCACAAAGGCCGTGCTTCGATCATCAACCACAAGACTTTGCTTTTCAACAGAAGCCTTGATCATTTGCATCTTAGCATGCCACACAGGCAATTCACTCCATGCGATTGGTATCCATCAATATATAACCCCTGAGCTCGTACGTCTCAGAGAAGGGCGTTAAGCAAGAGAATAAATTCTCCGCCGCCAAACAGATATATATTTAATAGAGATCAATCACACGGACTAAAATCCAATGTCAGACACACAGTCCATTTACAAGTCCGTTCTGGGTCTGAACGAAACCGGAGGCACCTAGTACCCCGCATATCCATCGATCTCCAAGTACGTCTGGACGATCACTAACTGTTTCCATCTTCTTGGGTGTACAGCCCAATCAAGATCATCAGTAATTACCCAAACGACGTGAAGACCTCCGGTCTTCGACTATCGTCTTCATCTTCGACTTATCGTCGTATCAGTTATTCAGAATGGGATAAACCCGGTCTTTCCGAATAACTCGCGTATATTTTAAATAAGTGTTACACAAACACAACATACGCCTCATTCCAATTTATCAGTCACTAACCATAAATTAATCAAGAGAATAATTTCCCAAATATTAACCCCGAAGGCCGAAACCAACATCAGATCAATATCCAGAAAACCATTCTACTTGGCTAACCGACAGTTAGTTCCTAAATTTCACATTCGTGGGAAAGGTTCCCATTAATTTTATCCAAGATAAATTCCTTGAATTTATTCTTTATTCTATTTTTGAATCTAAATTCAAACTAGTCGGGATTAACGAAACTTACCGAAGTAATCATTTGTTTTAATTTCCCAATCCCAACCTATTAATCCCTTGAAGTAAAACTGGTAATACTTCATATCTAACACCACAGTGTTATCGGTAAATTCAATTACCATTTCACGTTCAAATCTAATTAAAGATTTAACTATCGCCTGGAGTAAAACTGGTGATACTCCATTTCGATTATTTCAATCTAATTAAAGATTCATTAAAACTCCACTTAGTTTTAATCTTTGACTGGGTTAAAGAATCAGTGTCATTTAAAACACGGTTCACGATAAACCCAAAATCACATTCATCAATTATCGGGTTAAAGAACAAGTGTTATTTAAAACACTGTTCACGATAAACCCAAAAATCAATATCAATTCAATTCCAATTAAATATTATTTAATTGGTACCCTTCATTAAATCTAAATAAAAAGATTTAATCTTTTCTCAACTGGGTTCAAGAACAGTGTTAGTGAAGACACCATTCACGACAAACCCAAATCACATTCGATATTCAATACAAGGCTCTGAATAGAAAATATATCGGCTTATATTCAATATCGAATTCTACGACTAACAAATGTCGTATTGGAAATAACGATATAAATATATATCTTTCAAATTTCCATAACAGCACCTGTATAATCACGAATTCCAACATCGAAATATTCCGAAGACAATTTCGATTCAATTCCACCCCAATGCAATCATTGGATATTCTGGTTATATTTAAAACCCCTTTTTAAATTCAATTTATTTATTTAAAAATAAATGGAATTATAATTCTAGTTCAAAACCAGTTCATTTCGATAAAAATCTATTTTTATCTTTTCAAATATGGAGTTTTTCATCCCAAATCTTCACAAATCATTTCTTATGATTTTACACAAATTATTACTATTTTTAATAATTTTATCAAGGCCCGTACAGTCGATTTCCATCAATGGCCATCGAACTGCACTTACAGCGACCTTTTTCGAATTTGATTTGGACATAATTCCAAATCCAACCGTTAGATTTCTAATTTCTAATATTCGTTAGAAAGCTCTTTTCGATACGAACCCAACGGTTCCGGTTTTAGGAGAATCCGACGGTCGGATCTCCCGTAATGTCCGTTTGAAATAAATGGTCGAAATTCGCGAACTGCCGCGGCGCGGCGCGTTCTATTCAGGCCATTATATTATATATATAATATATATAATATATACTTCGTCGATTTCTATTTAAAACGAATTATATAAACAGTTTTAAATTCGTTTCAACAGCAATTTCAACTTCCATTTCAATTCAAATCAAAAGTGAATTCATCTTTATAAATTCGTTTTAAAATTCATTTCTATTCAATTCAAATTTCAATTCAATTTGAATTCATTTCAATTCGCTTTCAATTCAATTTGAATTCGTTTTCAATTCAATTCATTTCGAAATCGTTTTCAATTCAATTCATTTCGAAATCGTTTTAAAATCGATATAAATATCGTTCACGTCTAAATGGCGTCAATCTAATCAACACGGCTTCATAAATTTCTATTTTCAAAATAGTTGTTATTATCAAAATATTTCGTTCAACACATGACCAATCTCAATGAATGAGTACTGTCAACACATGAACTTTTATTTTATATCGATAAAGGTGCAAATTTTATTACTAAAATATTTCGTTCAACACATGACCAATCTCAATGAATGAGTACTGTCAACACATGAACTTTTATTTTATATCGATAAAGGTGCAAATTTTATTACTAAAATATTTCGTTCAACACATGACCAATCTCAATGAATGAGTACTGTCAACACATGAACTTTTATTTTATAATATTCTTTATTTTCTAAATTGGAATGAGACCCAATCAATTACCATATAAAATAAATTATATGGATTTCCATACAACACATGTATATAATAGCATTGAAAATAATCAACCATCAACCAAAGTGCACTACACTGTATAAGCATCAAATATAGATATTCAACGCTTATAACAGCCTGTCAATCAATCGATCGACATATTTAATCAATCAGGACGAGTGAACTTCAAATTTCATCCCAACACCCGTGTGGGGTTTCAAAAAATCAGACGCACATTTTATTTGTGCAGTTGGGCGATGTGTAAAATTTATCGTCCCAATCAATGTCATTCAAATAAGTGTACATAAACAAACCGTCTGGTTTGTAAATGAATATTTATTTACTCACATTCACGTTAAAAATTATATTTTTAACGACAAAACATTTTATTTCAACCTATGAATTTCTATTCAATTCATTTACACAATAAAATGATATTTTTATTTTCTAACACATTTTAGAAAATTTCGGCGGCATAACGGCACGATACTAGAAACGGGACGAGGCCTAGCCTTATCCCTGGTCTAGTGAAGGCCCACGCCATTCACACATCAATCAAATCAATTTCATTATGCAAACCACAAAATTTGGAGTAAGAGTCTAACCTAGCCTTACTCCTTCGCCTTATAACGGCGCACGTCTAATCCTAACCAATTTATCGATTCGATTTTTCACACCACAAACCACATTTAAACCAATATCGCAATCAATCACCAAACAGTCAAACAAACAAGTCCATGGTCTGTGGACGATTGTGTCGGGTGCTACTAAGCACCGTCTGCATCCTAGTATATATATATAACTAGAAAATAAATTGAAAGGTGAGAAATTCTCACCGATAGCTATCCTAGCTCCACGGCACTTCATTGATAGAAATCTTCATCGCTATCGCATCTTCGTCAGCTTCGTTGCTGTAGCCACTACATATAAAAATCATATTTTTATTTCGAAGTTCAATATATAAAAATCATATCTTTACCCTTTTTTTTTATAACGCCATTTTCAATATAAAGATTATATATTTTTTTTTCCTTTTCTATAACATAAAAATTATATTTTTATTATCTATAACTATAAATAAAAATCGTTTCTTTATCTACCAAAAATCAAATCTTTTTATATTTAAAAATATAATCTTTTCTAAACTAAAGACCAAATCCTTTTCATATCAAATATCGAACCTTTTTCATAGTAAAGATCAAATCTTTTCTTTTACTTTTTAAGTTTAAATCTTTTCTATTTTAAAGTTTCAAATCTTCTTCCCTTTAAAATTTTAAAATAAAAATCAGTTTTCAAACTTTAAAATATAAATCAGTTTTTAACTTTAAAATATAAATCAGTTTTTAACTTTAAAATATAAAACAGTTTTTAACTTTAAAATATAAAACAGTTTTTAACTTTATAAAATTCAGTTTTTAACCTAAATAAAATTCAGTTTTTAGTTTTCATAAAAAAATATCGAAATTAGTTTTAAACTCTAAAATAAAAATAAAAGTAAAACTTACATTTCTCGTCAGCAGGGGTGGAGGGCGTCAGATGCTCGACGCAGGGGAAGGGGCCCTACAGCGGCGGTCTCAGGCGAGGCGGTGGGTTGCGGGCGTCTCCAGCGAGCTTCAGGGTGGTCGGAGTGCCGCGTTGGCCGCTGGTGGGTCGGGGTGGGTCGTGGTTCGAGGTGGGGGTCGGTCATCGGGGTGGGGTCGCCGTGCGCAGGCGGCGCGATGTACGGGGGGGGGGGGGGGCTGTCGATCTCGATTCGTTTCTTTTTTTTTATTTCTGAAATTATAAGGGGGGGGCATCGGTTAAAAGGGGGAGAAGATATTATATTTTTTTTATTATTATTATTTAATTATTAAAAAGTTGACTTTTACATATGACCTCGAAACGAGGCCCACTGCCTGTCGTCCATAGCGTATTACCCCCATTCCGAACACAATGGGATATGTATCGCAAGCTGATTCGATTGTTACAATCAGTTTCCTTTTGAATTTTCACTTAAATCTCTATATTGAATTTTAAACGTACATTTCAAATTACCGGGGCCACATACGAACACGAAAAATCCCAGAAAAATATTTTCTAGCTTCGTATTGACGATACGGTCCTAACAAAACTAGTTTCGTCGAATTCTGAGACCGTTAGAAAAATGGCCAATCTCCAGTCGATTAAAATCAACTGAAATGGTCAAAACACGTTTTCCTTTGCCACGCTCACATATTGATTCGAAAAATTACGAAATTTGGAATCTAGCAATAACTTAACATCACGGACCCAACAAAACTGGTTTCGTCGAAATCCGAGGTCATTTGCAAAATGTCCATTTTTAAGGGCCTGAATTCCATAGCGACTATTCAGAATTTTCAACTGGACATATCTTTTGATTCCCGATATGAAATCTTGATTTTTCGGATTCGTTGGAAAGATATTCACTATTAGATTCCATTATTTTTGGTTTCACTAAAATCCGGATTGTTTTGCACCCGGTACATTCAATTGAAGTTTGAAATCGAATTATCGAACTACCGCGCCATTTTCAATTCTATTTATAATTATATATAAATATTTATATTCTAACGACGACGTATATAATATATACGTTCGAATTCCATTCAAAATAAATTTCTCGACGATATTATTTAAAATAACTCATTTTAAATAATTAAAATTCGATAAAATTGCCAAAATAAAAATTTTAAACTGGCCCAGATTTTACGGGTTGTTACAAAGTACCCCTAGCTCATCATCCCTTAACCCTATCGATCAAAATTCAATCTCAGTTCAATCCAAACACGTCGCGAGGTTTAAAAAAAAAGAAAATTTTCAAATGTTGATAAATCCCTTTTTTGAAATTTTAGATTTTGTTGAAAACGATGAATAAAATTTGCAGGAAGCGGATGAATTTTGTTCATTTACGTGAATGATGAATATAGTTCATCATGGAAAGTTTGGATTTTGTTCGAGGGTGAATACAGTGTGTTATGGTTTAGATCTTACAGTTTGGTAAGAAAAACAACCTCGCTATGAGATGATTTGTCAAAAGTAATTATATTAAAACAGTGTACATATTCCAACAATAAAACAAATGTTTGTTAAGTGAATTTATGCTTATGTTCATGCTGTGTTAAGCGTATTTGTATCTTGTTACTTTTTTTTTCATTTGTGGCTAATGTGTTTTGTATGTGTTTATTTGTTGTTATTGTGTTCCATGCTTACTTTCATAGTGAAAACTAAAGTAAATAATGCTTGAATATGTTATTTTCATGTTTGCAGAACGTTTATGTTTCATGTATTATTATTTTTCTATGTGTAGAATTCAATTAGAGTTTATGTTTTAAGGTTGAATTAATAAAAAATATAGGGTTAGTATTGGAAATTTTATTAATATGTTTAAGGGGAGGCTAATTTATTTTAGCCCCCTCTTAACAATTTTAAAATAAACTGAAAATGGTACTCCCCTTAACCAAAAGTGGAGTCCCTTTAACAATATTCTGGAGATTTCTACCAGGGCCATTGGAAAAGCTAAATTTTGGTGAGAATTTCGTGATTGTCTAGTTTTTTGACAAGTTAAAGAAAAATATGTATAATATTAGTGTTAGATATTCTTAGATCTGAATTGTTCATTGTCTATTTACAGATTATTTACAGTTTTTTTAGATTTAGTTTGTCTCTATTTTCTTTTTGAATTCCTTCTGTCTATTTATACAATTTCTATTCAGATTTTCAGTAAACTGTTATGTCCGATCTCCTTTCCCATTTCCTATTTCTAGTCATTGTAGTTTGTTAGGGTTATGCCAAAATATGCCTAAAAGGCATATGAATACGATTAAATCAATCATGAATTTGCATGCCCAATAACTTGCGATAGACTACTATTCTATCTTCTTTCATTCTAAGCTTGGATTTTTGGTAAAACAAAGTTGAATTAAAATAATCAAATTGAGGCTAAGTTGGATATCCTGAAAACTACAATTAAAAACGGGAATAATTGGATTAAATCTGATTTAGAATGTGTAAATGACTATTGAATGTATTACGATAGAAATTGAGCTGTAATCAGTAAATTGCATAAATGTGATAATTTGAAATCAGAATAAACACGTATGCTTTATTTGCAATTTTGATATGATTATAATTGGTTGAAAAAAGGAGATAGTCAGGCTTAATATGTACATATTGATTTACAGTGGTTGGATAAATTATGAGCCTAAAAATTAAAGCATTAGTTTGTAGTATGTGTATATTGATTTACGGTGGTTGGGTAAATTACGAGCCTAAAATATTAGCATTACGCTTTAATATGTATATATTGATTTACAGTGGTTAGGTAAATTACGGGCTTAATAAAATAGAAATTTTGTGGAGGCCTAATCAAGCACTTCAACAAAAATATCTTTCTACAACTGCCAAAAACAGTTGTAGTGGACCTATTACAACTGTCATCCAATCTTTATATCCCAAGTTGTATAAACTAGATTTTTTACAACTGTCTATGGCAGTTGCAAATAAATCTTCTACAATTGCTTTAAGCAGTTGTACAAAACTTCTTATAACTTTCAAAGTCAGTTGTGAAAACGAATTCTATTACAACTTGGGATTTAACGACTGGTAATCGACAATTGTATTAAACCGATTACAAGTGTTTTTGCCCATTGTTAAACGTACTGCAAATTTAAAAAAAAGAATTCTAAACAAAATTCCAAATATTCTACTTAAAAGAAATCCATTTAAAAAACCAAAACATCAAACTACATATGACAAATCGACAGATTCAACAAAAAAACATTACTACAGAATTTAGTACATCCCAATGTTTCAAAAAAAACGTAAGAAAATTTCTGCAATTATGTGTAGTCAGGCTGAAACTCCATCCAAAATGAATCATCGTTTGAAAAAGGGAAACATGACACAGCTACATGGCAAACTAAAAATTGTAATCAGAATCAAACCAATTCTTCTATTTTGTTTCAGCTTTCACAGCTCTTAATCTCCAACCAACTCTCTTGGCAATTGTAATGACCAAATTGAAATTAATACAAATAATGATGTAAACACAACTGATGGTCAAAATCAAAAACTAGTTGAATTCTTAAGGACCTGTTTAAAACCAACATTTTATTTTGTGTTACATTAAAAATACATAATTGATGTTTGCACTACATTTCCACCTAAATATGAAGTTGATAGTTCATGTATTGCGCTGCAATAGGTTATAGCAATTTCAAATGAAAATAAGATAGTTGAATATACAACATTCAACATAAAAAACCTCAAAATATACCCTTTTTTTGAGTTTAGACGTACCATTACGATGGGCGAGTTCATGTTTGAAAAATTATTTACAACTGAACAAGGAGATATGCATCATCTGTTCATTATTCTAGCCCCAAAGTATCTTAAAATCAATGGAGACTATTTCTGCATTTCATATAATCCAATATCTAAAACTGTAGCAGCAGCAATCTGGATTATCAATAGTCATACCTGAAGGTTTATTTACAATAAACTCAACCAATGTTCGTCCACATCAGATACCAAATTAATATAATTCAACGCATATCGAGTCAAAGGATAAACTGTACCTCGTAGGACCTGCAATGTAAAAGGTCTTATTAAGAACTGCATTCTCAAACTCAGATAAAATTTCGCAAACTGAATGTCATTCTTTTTTTTTCTAGATCCCCATAAAAAGTAGAGGACAAATACGAACTTACACTGTTATGATTTCTCGCTTATTTGAATTCTACAATAACACTTCTTACGCAAATGAAAATACTTTTAATTAGGCAATAGTAGCAAATCCTACACTTTATGATGCGAGAAAAAAATGTTAATGGTTAAATTAATATCTTACTATAGTTGTAAGTTACCTTTACGTTGTCATTTTCTGGAATGGGACTCTGTGACATCACAACTTTCCAATTATAAACGTTCCCAGATACTTTCCAACTATTGTTCCATACATCCCAGTACCTCGTACATAACCTGCAATTCAAGAACATAGTATTGAAGAATAGTTTGGAGTAGGCATGCACAAGAGCCTGAATATTTTTAAATAACCAAAGACTAAGAACATAGATTTTACTATTAGAAACACGGTAAGAAGTGTTTGGCTCTCCAATTATAATTAAGCATGAACCAACCTGCAAGTGAAATAATTAAGTATGGTATTAATGAGATTCATTTATGTATTGCTGAAGTGTATTATATATAATATATACATGTGACATCATTGCTTTCAGGCATGAACCAACCCCTCTCAGTGTAAAATATGCAACGTTTTCAAGCATTCAAAAAATCAATCCTATGCTAAGAATTTTGTGTTGCTTCCCAAGGAGGCTTCTAGTCCTGCTAGAGTGAAAGGGGCGGAGCCACATGTATGCTACCTTCCCAAATCATTCACTTAATATTTGCTTTACTGCAACTCAGTTGCCTTGCCTCATTTTTTTCCCACCATTAGCATTGATAGCTTCCGAAAGTATGTTATATTCAACCATAAATAACCAATCTATTCATCTTTATTTCCTGAATGCCTAAGCATTAAATACAATTTACTAGAATTAAGAAGACCAAGCCTCAAAGTCAAGTTACCTTTGATTAATAATACATTCCAACGAAAGGGTATTTTTGACATTATTTGCACAATATTCAACCTAATCATTTCAACAGAATACTTAGTTCTGTCATCGCACTAAGGACTCTCCTCCAAACATATGGAAAGCAATTAAAGTTACTTGTATGCTAAATTTTTGCAAACTACCAAATTGAATAAAGTATATATCATGAAAATAATACCATGTTATCAATTTAATATGAGTAACCAAATACCAAAATCTAGTTTACTGTAATAATACTGCATATGTACAAATACTATCAAAAATTACTAAACAGCAAATGGTGTCTGGGACAGTAACCGTGGGAATAAAAAAATTAGTGTTAAAATAGAACCAGCTTAGGCCAAAGAAAAGTCGAGTCCAATTCAGGTAAAAAAGATTTACGGTGAACGAAACAAACTGGATAAATTTGCTAAAAATTTCACCGAGGGTTAACATCATTACACCGAAGGATAGCATCATTTCGTCAATGAAAAAAAACGTTAAATAATAAAAATACCAACAGGACGAGCACTGTCACCATTCTAATCACAAACAAGAAAGCCAAATTCACCAGTCTTTATCAATGCACATATAACATCAACCATGGCCTCCAGGTCTCCCGTGCACTTACGATTGGTTGATCTTGCCACATTCTCCGCCCCAGACGTCGCCTCCTCTGCCTTCATCACCAGAACCACTAGTTGCGCCTTCACTGATAAGAAGCTGATTGCTGCCGCCTTTGATGGAAAATAAAACCCTTGTTTTGATTTTTAAATACGGAAATGGACAGTAAATCACCTCCGAACCTAAAGAGGAAGCATCGTCTCCTCTTCAAAAAAAAATCATGATGAGGCCAGATTTTTGGTACCAGGTTCAGACTTGGATAATTTTAGCAATTCTCGGTTTTAGATAATTTTAGGGGGGAAGGGTTAGGTCTTGGAAGAATACGCATGGAGGCTAGAGATTAAATTTATATGGTTAGCGGGAGAAGAAGCGGTACAACAAATTTTTGGTTTGGAGCCAAACAAATTTTTTGTTGGAGCCAACGAAACTCGTGTACCATCACGTTACGTAAGACACCACATTTATAATACGACGCATTGCTGTAGTTTTAACTTGTAACTACTTACATAAAAATTTATTATTAAATATTAATACTAGTATTTGATAATAACGAATTATATGCTAATTTTCAAATATATATTTAATAGTTTATTGATAATTAGTATATTACTTATTAATTATTAACTACTACAATTGTTAACTACTAGTAGTTAATAAGAATTATTTTGTTTTTCAAATTAACTATTACATTTTATTATTCAATAATAGTTATTAATTATTATATAATATATATTTATTATTATTTAATTATTACTTATTATATCTAATTATTATTTAATTATTACTTATTCATTTTATAAAATTAATTCCTGTTTACATATTAGTAATTATTTAATAATATTTATTATTTATTTCTCATTAAATATTATATTAATTATTAGTTATTTTAATATCAATTTTTAATATTAATTATTTCATATTTTCAAATTAATATTATTTAATAGTGATTATTAATAATTAATTTTTTATAAATTAACATTATGACTGGCAAATGAAAAAGTTTGGAATAGGCGCATGTTACAATTGACCAAGAAAAAATGTTGTTAAAAAGATGCATTGTCGCAACTGAACAAAATGAAAAGTTGTAATATGCATCTATTACAACTGGAAAAATAAAAGAGTTGTTGAAAACAAGTTTATTACAACTATCTAGTAAAAAGAGTTGTAAAACGTTTCTATTACAACTGTATTTTTGTAGCAGTTGTAATAAGGTCTTTTTGTTGTAGTGAAGGGTTGAGGATTTAAGCCGAATTATTTGTTTGTTGGGATCCATTGCATGTAGGATACCCTTTTTGTTGCTTTCGGTCTCAATTAAGAGGCAAGGGCACGCACCATGCTATGTTGTGGATGTACATTGATCCAAGTAGAGGGTGTGGTGCATTTCGGCGGGTCATTGTGCATTCATTGGTCCGATTTGGGAACAATGGAGACTTTAACACTTATGGATAAGGTTATGTCTTTTGCTGATGGGATAGGGCCTGATAAACCCAAACCCATAGTAGGCATAGATTACTCATAATTTGTTGTAGCCGATCGATTGGGTAGTATTAGGATATTTCTTCCTAATTATATTTATTGTTCCAAATTTGTAGAAGAGCAAAACAGTCATCTGTATCATATCTTGCGAATGAGAACAGTCGATCTTTTATGTTATTCTTTATTCTATTTGTTTACTTTTAGGTTTACACATACACTTACCCTTTTATGACACTAGAATCACTATTTTATCTATTTTTTCTTTGCTTATCAATCGTGCTAGTAATCACTATATCTCACTGGACTTTTTGTTTGATATATTTTCTTCTTTCCTTCTTTCCATTTTTTTTCCCTAGGCCCTCAGAGAGGAAGTGTGTAGTTGGATTGCTTAGCTGGTTCTTTCTTGGAGATTCTTACTGAAGATGTATTGTTTTATTCTTTTTCATTTCCATGGTTTTGTTGTTTCTTTGGCTATTTGGATAATTTTAATATGTACTCTGATGTTACTTCTTTTTTGGATAAGATTTGAGACATGGTAATATGAGATAATTTTGTTATGTTGGAATAAACTATTTTTATTATTTAATGTAAATTTTCTTCTTCTTCCACTGTAAAATTTATTTTCTTATGTCTTGTGAAATCTTAGTCTCTGTGATGTATTTACGTCTTTATACCTACAACGCTCCACATTTCTTAATGTAATTCTATATTAGGATAACGTTAAGGGGTGTGTGGTGTTATAGGACGCTACTAGAGAGTGTTGGGAATGATTGATTTGGCTTGATGACAAGTTAGTTGTCTATACTTAGCC
Source organism: Allium sativum (assembly GCA_030737875.1). NCBI lineage: Eukaryota > Viridiplantae > Streptophyta > Magnoliopsida > Asparagales > Amaryllidaceae > Allium > Allium sativum. The sequence goes on along the minus strand of CM060922.1, from coordinate 399,928,506 downwards.
CCAACCTAGGAGACTCCAAGTTGGGGGTCGTGAGAGTAGCTCCGCAGACTGACTCTGCAACGAATGACATGTGCAAAGGGATTATCGATACATGTGGTTTTAGCAATTACTCGAGAAGAAGGGGTAGTGGTTGTGATGTCCATTTGGACCAATGTGTAACAACCCGCTATTTTTAACGATTTAAATTTCGATTTAAATCGATAATTTTATTTTGAAAATATTCTATGGTTTTTCCTAATGGGAATTCGAAATCGGAAATACGTGTAGTGAGATATAACAGCTGTGAAGATATCGTCGGAAAATTTGAAAGTTTGTCGATCGTGCAATTTTCAGTGCAAAGCTGCGCATAACAGTTCAAATTTTATCGATTTTAAAATCTCTCCAAATCTAGTTCAAACAAACATGAAAAATATTCTATTCGTTGTCAGTAATTCAACGGCGGAATTCGTTTCGCGAAAAATGGACGTTTTGACATCCGCTTTCCATCCGCATTTTTACGTTTAAGGGGTCCGTAACGCGTTTTTGAACGGAGCATCCTGACACTTCAAATTTTATACCGTTGTGTCCGTCTTGTCGTGCTGATTACCACAATATATTCATTTGTCAGTTCCGGTGCTCGGTTCGCGATAAAATTGCAAAAAGGCTTACGCAGTTCATTTTTGAAGTAGAGCCATTTGAGTTCGACATGTCCCTTTTAGGATCTTACATATTTGTCTGGTCATTTTGGGTCTGCAAAACCTATCTTTCTATTTTATTATGCCACCCATTTTTTTTTCTTAGGCTTGTATGGACACATTTATATATATAAATGCATGCATGTCCATTTGCAGTTCAAATTAAAACCAACGTTTTAGCCCAAAATTCAAGTATGTCGTCCCTTTTCTTCGAATTTCAAAGGACACATTAAGGGAAAAATGCATGCAAACAACGCATGCATGGATCTTCCTTTCAAGTGCTTGTTTACTTCCTGGAAGACTAAATGGGCACATTTCATGCAAGAAGTGTTGTGTAGTTGTATACACGTTCTAACTTCAAACATTGAAGTATTTAAACAAAAAAAGAAAACTAAAGTTTCATTCCCATTCTATTCTCATAAGTATTTTTCCAATGCCAATGGTTTTTTTCCATTTTCCAATCTAATACCTTTCTGAACTGTTCAAATTTCAAATTGCCAAACGTTTGTTCCTCTTTTACCTTTCTAAAGTTAATTTTCGTTTTTTTTTTCTTTCAAAAAGACACTTCATTAGTGGAATGCTTCATTCTCTAGTCAGTTTCCACGCTGCATGATTCAAATTTTAAACCCAAACGTGGGTACAATCTTTGATTTTTGTGTGGCATTTTAATCGTTCATTCCATTCTGATAAACCTGCTCCTTCCCACTTTATCTTCATGAAACAAAAGGGAGTACCGTTACTTCATTCCCCATCATAACTGCTATTCCTTGATATTCCTTCCCTACCATTTTCATTTCTCGTATGAAATAAATGGCAGAAGCTATGTTCCCAAAGCCTTGTACTAGCTTTCCTTCCCTTGCCAACTTCGACCGCCTTCTTCCTTCGTTCGCCCAGGCCCGTTGTCCTCTGACCGACAGTGCCAACATTTCCAGCACTACTCGCCTGAGCCGAACCCCGCTGAGGAGCCGCCAAGTCAAGCCAAGCCACCGAACCCCTACCAGCGTCGTCCCTCCGACTGCCCTCCACCTAGCCAAAGCCAAAGCCAAAACCCCTCGCTGCCTCCCCTGCAATTCATCTGTTGCCATGCCTTTTCCCTCGCTGAACCCTTTGCGTGTGAGAGTGCTAGTGCTTGTGTGAATGAAGTTGTATATGCATTAGTTTAAAAAAGGGTCTTGGTCTTGCTTTTGTTTTTTGATTAAAAGCTTTACTTTTTTTAATTTATTTGTGTGTGTTTTTTCTATGTGCGTGAGTATGTTTTGTGTATGTATGAGTATATTTTAATTGTACGTGCATGAGTTTTTGTATTTTTAAGCCTCCTGTGTGTATTACAGTGTAATCTATGTGCATGTGTACATCTGTGTTTGTGATTTGGGGTGCGTGAGTCATTGTGTGGAGTTGTGTATACATTAACATGTGTATTTTGTGTCTATAGTGTGCGTTGTTTATATATGTGTGTATTTTAAAATTATAAATACATATATTTTCTGTGTGTATAATTTATAATATTATATAGTTTTCCGGTGGGTTGAAAAATAAAATTATGCAATATTTTTATACAAATTTATGGTGTTTATTTTTTAGTCGGGTTGGTACTGAGTTCGAAACTGTTCCAAAACCCAATAGCCATACCTTTCCAAAACCCCATGACTGTACCGATCCTTCGTGAAATTCCCTAACCCCTTCCTATTAAAATAAAATATAATATTGAGCGGTTACCAAGTTGAACCCATCCAGAATCGTGCCAGGATATCGTCTTTCTAATTCTATGTCTATCTGTTTGCCGTTTCTATTCCGGACTACCAAAGGTGAGTTTATCTCACACCTAACACACATTATTTCATGGATGTTAGATCAACTATTTGAACTGTTATGAAATGTATAGAACTGCTAATAGAAATTGATTGATTAATATGTACACTTTCATATGTGACACGATATTCATATGACCAGTATGTGCACTGATTATATATGAATATAATGTGATTGATGATATGTGATGATTTGTTATGTTGTAGATACCCCTAGTTTAGGAAAAATCACTAAGGGTTGAAATGATACATACCCGAACGGACATTAGATTAGGGAAAAATCGTTATGGGTTGAAATGATAGACCTAAACGACTTTACTGAAATTGGGATTGCGTGTTGAAATGATAGACCTGTTGAAATTTATAAACTGCGGGTTGAAATGATAAATATCCGTATCAATTGACCATAGGGTAGAAATTTAAATACGGACATCATTGGTCATGTTTTCGTAATAAATTAATTTGGAAATTTTGAGTTTAAATAATAATTTAAGATTGTTTATATTTTTTTAGAATTTTAAACTTAAGTTTTGTAAATTTTAAATTATATGTTTTAAAAATGATTTTGAGTAAAAATGGTTTAAATACTTATTTAAGATTTACCTATAATTTTATTTATTTTAAACCGTATAATTTAATCATATATGTAATTTAAACTTTTATATATTATTATTTTCATTAAACCTATTTTATATTATTTTAAATTTATATATGTTTATAATCTATTTTCTAATTATTATTAGAATTCTATAAACTTATGTATATATATTTATTTTCAAAATTAAATTATCTTTACATATAATTTGCAAACTTTAAAACTCAAAGTTGGTTTAAGTAAGATTTTGTGACTTAAGTCGAGGTTTGAATTTGTAATAACGATATTTGATTTTTAGCATTGAACTCATATGAGATATGGATTTGAATTCAAATTGAATTGAACTTAGCGTGACTAAATGTGATTTAGAATATATATATAGTTTTATATACAGAATTGATTTTTTAATCGTTAGTTGAATTATGAAATTTGTGAAATCGAATTTATAAAATGGTATTGAAATGTATGATTTGAATATTTTTTTCAATATGGAATTGTATGACTTGAGTAAGTAAGAAATTATTTGTCAAATTTAAAATATAAGAGTTTGATTCGAATTTTTAATAATAAATTTGAATTTATGATTTGAGTAATAAGTATGATACGATTTGTTTTGAATTATATAAGCGAAATATGAGATTTTGATTTAAAGTGTGTGTATTGAAGTTGAACCGAAATATTTGATTTGATAAATCGATTTAAATGATATCTTATAATGGTAAACATGAAATAATTGAATTGTTGAACTTGAGTTTTGATAAATACAAACCAAACCGAAATATTATCGAAGTAAATATTTTATATAGATTTAAGTGGAAATTGCGATCATTATGATATGATTTGAAATAAATCGTTTACGGATTTGAAATCGTTATGTAATAATTTTAGAAAATCATATAAAACCGAAGTTAAATAATATAGCATTAGTTTATACTATATTTTGAAATCTTTATGTTATGGTTTTGTAATCGATTTGATTAAAGCGATATAAATGAGTTGTTTTCAAAATTGAACATATTCGAAGTTAGATATTTAATTTTGAATTCAAATTCGAATATGAACTTTCGTATAAATTATTTTATAAAATGATTTATAAAATAATGGGCACGGTGTGAAAAATATAAACGTTTGGTTGTTAAAGAAACCGGGATCGGCTATTGTCATACTCTCTGCCAATACCGAAAACCACTTTAACAACTGTGTACGCTGTGGAGTTCCAGAATGAAGGGGATGATTTGGCGAACGATTCCATTTTATTTTATTTCATATTAATTACGAGACCCCGACTACCTTGAGTCAGCATGATGTGGCTAAAACAGGATCTATGCACGGACCAAGTGAGGTCATACCTCTTATCGAGCACAATTCTTCGATATTATTCTATTACTGTTGAGATTCGATTTGGGCCCTTCTGATTATGGCAGTGTGTAACGAGGTGGGCGGTAGTAGTTACTTTGCATTACCACCAGTTTGGCTCTGCAAACGGTGAATCTACCCTGACATTCCTTGCGTGCCTTGTCACATGCCTTTTACGATTCCACTACGATTTTGTTTTGTACCGTTTTATATGGAATGCCCTCTGATCAACCTCCAGTTTTAGGAGGAATTACGGTACCGTATATACTATGGGAATATATTAATGTTGTAAGTGTAATCATGGTAATACCGCTTACGCTATTTTGACATTTTACTTTACTGATAGACACTATTTTATATAGCGTATTATACTATATAGCCCAAACATCCTTTAAGTTACTGATTGCAATCGAATATTTCATTTGAGTTGATTTAGCTCCATGAGAATGTCAGTCCTGATCCGAGTTGTTTTGTTTTCATTATTGCTCGGGTCAGATCGAGTATTCCAGTTTTCGAGATTCATCCTTGGAGTTGAAGTTTATATCGGGATTTGCTCACCTGTATCTACCTGTTTAGTTATTCCAGTTCGATTGTTCTTGTCAATTCTGTTTCAAACTGTTATCATTTAATTATTGTTTAAGTCTTCCGCTATATTATTTATGTAAACTCTGATGTAAATTTTATTTAGTAGCTTCATGAATTACTATTGTTTTTTGTAATTTCCGCTGCGAGATATTTTATTGCTCTGTATATGCTTCTGTGATATATGATTCTGTGATTTATTCTGTTCACCCCAGAAGTTAATAACAATCTGTTGTTTTGGATGTTTTGAGTTGACAAGTTTTGTTGATTCGGCATGGTCAAAATAGCGGGTTGTTACATGTGGTATCAGAGCTTTGGTTTATCAAAGCTTTAGCCTATGGGGTAAAAGCTCATTAAAGATAGGGTAGAGATACCCTAGACTGAGTCGAATCAGTCACAGAATCCTTCTTGAGAGAGAGCGTATTTTAAAAGTATAAATAGATTTCAAAATGGTTTTAAAATATTAAAAAAAACAAGTATTTTCGTATATAAAATTTTGTTATTACTTAAATCTTTGAAATTCTCTTTCCTTTTGAATCCTTCCTCCTTCGTAGATCCTCTTTAATTAGGATCTTCTGTTCGTTCAGCTTTTAACTCAAATTCTATAATTTACCCTTGTCCACAACAAGGTAAGAAGTAGAAGGAGAGTGTAAACCTTCCAGTGAGTCCATTTATCTAAATATTTGTTTGAAATAAGTATTATAATTCTCTTGATATGATATTGAAATCCTGATATATATTTTTTGGAGGATATAAATTTGAAAATAATATTTTTCTTTGGAAATACCCATATTTTGAAAGGATTTGTTGTTTATTTTTTATTTTTTTATATAACATTTAAATATGTAGATTTCGTAAGAAAATTATTTTATCCTGGTTGAAATCTATAATAGTATTATATATAAATGTATATATGTGTATATATAGGAATTTATAGAATTTAAATTGGTTTATATAGATTTTATTTTGTGATGTATATATATGTTAAACTTATGGAATTAAACTAGTTTTATAACATTGATAACTTGGACTTGAAATTTTTTTGGTATAGTATAGAATAATATTGTTATATATATTTGATTTAGTAATATTATTGCATATTATTAAGGATTGAGTTTAAAATTTTAATAAATAAATGAGCGTGGGAGAGATATAATTTCCCTACTTTAAATTTTAATGATTTGAAATATATTGTTTATAATATATGATTTGAAATTAGGTATATATTCTGTTTAATTATATAAAAGGTTCTGAGTACTTGCTTGATGTTAAAGTTGGCCTATTGAATACTTAATGATTTGGGTATACGTCTGACCAACGTATATGTTAAATACTATAAGTATTAGATAGATATAGTCACACTCTAGTCGCTTGAAAATGATTTTGTTGATGACTGCAGCATCATCGATATCTATTTTCGGGTTTCGAAAGTGGGAAAGATATATATATATAGCCAATCGACACGTCAAATGAATACTTGAAATTGTTTTGAAATGTTTGAAAATATTTTAACTTTTGATTTATATATATTTCAAATTATATATGTATGAGAATAAATATGAACCATTGGTTTAAAATTATTAGTTATTTAATTTCTATTTCTCTGCGTTGCTCCTTTTCGAAGATGAAAAGTTTTGAGTGGGGGAGACTGTAACAACCCGCTATTTTTAACAATTTAAATTTCGATTTAAATCGATATTTTTATTTTGAAAATATTCTATGGTTTTTCCTAATGGAAATTTGAAATCTGAAATACGTGTAGTGAGATATAACAGCTGTGAAGATTTCGTCAGAAAATTTGAAAGTTTGTCGATCGCGCAATTTTCAGTGCAAAGCTGCGCATACCAGTTCAAATTTTATCGATTTTAAAATCTCTCCGAATCTAGTTCGGACAAACATGAAAAATATTCTATTCGTTGTCACTAATCCAATGGCGGAATTCGTTTCGCGAAAAACGGACATTTTGACATCCGTTTTCCATCTACATTTTTATGTTTAAGGGGTCCGTAACGCGTTTTTGAACGGAGCATCCTGGCACTGCAAATTTTATACCGTTGTGTCAGTCTTGTCGCTCTGATTACCGCAATATATTCATTTGTCAGTTTTGGTGCTCGTTCGCGATAAAATTGCAAAAAGGCTTGCGCACTTCAGTTTTGAAGTAGAGCCATTTGAGTTTGACATGTCCCTTTTAGGGTCTTACATATTTGTCTGGCCATTTTGGGTCTGCAAAACCTATCTTTCTATTTTATTATGCCACCCATTTTTTTTATTTTTTTATTTAATTTTCTTAGGCTTGTATGGACACACATATATATATATATATATATATATATATATATATATATGCATGCATGTCCATTTGCAGTTAAAATTAAAGCCAATGCTTTAGCCCAAAATTCATGTATGTCGTCCTTTTCTTTGAATTTCAAAGGACACGTTAGGGGGAAAATGCATGCAAACAACGCACGCATGGCTCTTCCTTTCAAGTGCTTATTTACTTCCTGGAAGACTAAATGGGCACATTTAATGCAAGAAGTGTTGTGTAGTTGTACACACGTTCTAACTTCAAACATTGAAGTATTTAAACAAAAAAAAAGAAAACTAAAGCTTCGTACCCATTCTATTCTCATAAGTCTTTTGCCAATGCAAATGGTTGTTTTCCATTTTCCAGTATACTACCTTTCTGAACTGTTCAAATTTCAAATTGCCAAACGTTCGTTCCTCTTTTACCATTCTAAAGTTAATTTTCGTTTTTTTTTCTTTCAAAAAGCTACTTCATTAGTGGAATGCTTCATTCTCTGGTTAGTTTCCATGCTGCATGATTCAAATTTTAAACCTAAACATGGGTACAATCTTTGATTTCTGTGTGGATTTTTAATCGTTCCTTCCATTCCGATAAACCTTCTCCTCCCCACTTTATCTTCTTGAAACAAAAAGGAGTACCATTACTTCGTTCCCCATTATAACTGCTATTCCTTGATATTCCTTCCCTACCATTTTCATTTCTCACATGAAATAAATGGTAGAAGCCATGTTCCCAAAGCCTCGCACTAGCTTTCCTTCCCTTGCCAACTTCGACCGCCTTCTTCCTCCGTTCGCCCAGGCCCGTTATCCTCTGACCGACTGTGCCAACATTTTTGGCACAACTCGCCTGAGCCGAACCCTGCTGAGGAGCCGCCAAGCCAAGCTAAGCCACCGAACCCCTACCGGGGTCGACCCTCCGACTACCCTCCACATCGCCAAAGCCAAAACCCCTCGCTGCCTCCCCTGCAGTCCGCCCGTTGCCATGCCTTTTCCCTCGCCGAACCCCTTGCATGTGAGAGTACTAGTGCTTGTGTGAATGGAGTTGTATATGCGTTAGTTTAGAAAAGAGTCTTGCTTTTGTTTTGTTGATTAAAAGCTTTACTGGTTTTTTTTTTTTTTTTTTGATTTCTTTGTGAGTGTTTTTCCTATGTGCGTGAGTATGTTTTGTGTATGTATGTGTATATTTTAAATGTACTTGCATGAGTTTTAGTATTTTAAGCCTCCTGTGTGTATTACAGTGTAATCTATGCGCGTGTGTACATTTGTGTTTGTGAGTTGGGGTGCGTGAGTCATTGTGTGGAGTTGTGTATGCATTAACATGTGTATTTTGTGTCTACAGTGTGCGTTGTTTATATATGTGTGTATTTTAAAATTATAAATATATATATTTTCTATGTGTATAACTCGTAATATTATATAGTTTTCGGGTGGGTTGAAAAATAAAATTATGTAATATTTTTATACAAATTTATGGTGTTTATTTTTTTAGTCGGGTTGGCATTGAGTTCGAAACTATTCTGAAACCCAATAGCCATACCTTTCCAAAACCCCATGACCGTACCGATCCGTTGTGAAATTTCCTAACCCCTTCCTATTAAAATTGTAACGACCCGCCATTTTAATCGTGCCGATTGACAGAACATGTCAACTCGAAACGTCCAAACCAACAGATTGTTATTAGCTTCTGGGGTAAAATAGAATAAATCACAGAACATAGACATAGATACAGAGCAATATAATACCTCGCAGCGGAAAAATACAAAATACAATAGTAGTTCATGAAGCTACTAATTAAAAATTTACATCAGAGCTTACAAAAATAATACAGCGGAAGTCTAATACAATAAATAACTGATAACAATCTGAAACAGAATGACAAAGATAACTGAACAGGTAGATATAAATGAGAAAGCCCAATAATCTTCAAACTCCAAGAGTGGATCTCGAAAGCTGTGATAATCGATCTGACCCGAGCAATAATGCAAAACAAAACAACTCGGATCAGGACTAACATTCTCATGGAAGTAAATCAATTCAAATGAAATGTTCGATAAAATGCAAACAGTAACTTAGAGGATGTTTGGGATCACCATCCTCTAAGGATCCGTCAAACTAATACTATATAGTATAATACGCTATATACAATAGTGTCTATCAGTAAAGTAAAATATCAAAATAGCGTAAGCGGGATTACCATGATTACCCTTACACCGTTTATATATTCCCATAGTATATGCAGTACCGTAATTCCTCCGTAAACTGGAGGTTGATCAGAGGGCACTCCATATAAAACAGTACAAAACAAAATCGTAGTGGGCTCGTATAAGGCATGTGACAAGGCACGCAAGGAATGCCAGGGTGGATTCACCGTTTGAAGAGCCGGACTGGTGGTAACGCATAGTAGCTACTACCGCCCACCTCGATACACACTCCCATAATCAAAAGGGACCAAATCGAATCTCAACAGTAATAGAATAATATCGAAGAAGTGTGCTCGATAAGAGGTATGACCTCACTTGGTCCGTGCATAGCTCCTGTTTTAGCCACATCAAGCTGACTCAAGGTAGTCAGGGTCTCGTAACTAATATGAAATACAAACATAGAGTCATTCACCAAATCATCCCCTTCATTTTGGAACTCCACCGCGTACACAGTTGTCAAAGTGGGTTTTGGTATTGGAAGAGAGTATGACAATAGCCGATTCCGGTCTCTTTAACAACCAATCGTTTACATTTTTCACACCGTGGTCATTATTTTATAAATCACTTTATAAAATAGTTTATACGAATTCTCATATTCGAATTTTGAATTCAAAATTTAATATCTAACTTCGAACATATTCAAATTTTGGGAACAAATCAAATCGATTTAGAACCATATCGAAAAGATTTCAGAATATAGTATAAGCAAATACTATACTATTTAACTTCGATTTTATATAAGTTTCCGACAAAAATCTCATAACAACTTTCAAATCCCAAATCGACTTATATTTAAGTTATACCTTAAATATCCCAATTTCCATTTAAATCGATATCAAAACCTTCAACTTCGATTATAATTTTGGTTTGGCTTATATTCGCAAAAATTCAAGTTCGAAACCATTCAAATGATTCAAAATTTTCCTTTATAAGAAATTGTTTCAAGTCGATTCATTTGAATCCAACACTTTTTTTCGAAATTCGAAATATGATATTCAATTCAAAACTTACACTTTAATTTAAACAAAACATATCGAGTTATGTAATTCAAGTCATATAACTCGAAATCATTATTCATAAATATAACCATTCATATAATTTGGTTTACCCCCTTAAAGCATTCATTTTAGTCGATTAATGAAATTCAACACTTAGGTTCAAGTTTCCTTTTATATAATTCAAAACGAAATCTTAAACTTCAATATAAACCAAATCGTCTTATAACTTATAATTCAAGACATATAGTTCACGACTGTTACTTCTACACTTCAAATCAAAATCTTATATTTCCATTCAACCAAATTATGATTTAAAACCATACTTATACATTGATTTAACAAATTCTTAGTTCAAACCAAATGATATAAAAATCAATTCCGCATATAGCATCTATATATTCCAATTCATAATTAATCACTTAAAATTGAATTTAATTCTTATCGATTATAAATTCAAAATAAATATATTTACCCAATTCACATTCATTTCTTATCAAGGTTCATAATTTAAACCAAATCAAATTCAGTTTCTTACTTTTACCCAATTCAAGTTCATCTCTACAAAAATTCGTATCGTTCCCAATTCATAACTTAATATGAGTTCATTCGTTATTCAAATATCGTTATATAAATTTACGTCTTTAAACTTCGAATTTAAATCGCGAAATATAACCTATCCATCTTGACTTTATTAAAGTTTATAAAATATATATATATAAGGAAATTAACTTTGAAAATAGATATGTATATATATATATATACAAGTTAATAAAATTCTAAAATAAATTAGAAATAGATTATAAACATATATAAGTTTAAAATAATATAAAAATAGATTTAAAGAAGTATTTATAATAATATAAAAAGGTTAAAATACTTATAGGAATAAATTATATGGTTTAAAATAAATAAATTTATACGTAAAATCTTAAATAAACATTTAAATCCCTATTTACAAATAAATCATTTTAAAACACATAATTTAAAATATACAAAATAATTTAAATTTAAATAAAATGTAAATATATAAAGTCTTAAGTAAATATTTTAAAATAAAACTCATTTTACTTCGAAAACATGACCGACGGAGTCCGTATATAGTATTCTACCCTATGGTCAAGTGATACGGATATTTATCATTTCAACCCGCAATTTATAAAATTTCTACGGGTCTATCATTTCAACCCGCTATCCCAAATTCAATAAAAATCGTTCAGATCTATCATTTCAACCCATAACAATTTTTTTCCTTATTCTAATGTTCGTTCGGGTATGTATCATTTCAACCCTTAGTGATTTTCCTAAAACTAGGGTATCAACAATCACAACAACAATCACATAGTATCAATCACAACATATATATCATCAGTGCAACTACGTGTCATATGAATATATCGTGTCGCATATGAAATGTGCGTACATATCAAATCAAACAATTTCTACTAGCAACCTATACATTTCGTATAACAGTTCATTATTGATCTAACATCCATGAAAAATGTAAGTCAGGTGTGAGATAAACTCACCTTTCGTGGCATAGAAATGAAGATGACAGACGGACTGACGCAGCATTGAGACGATGATTTCCAGGCACGAATCGGAATGAATTCAACTTGATGGCCAGTCAATGATTTATTTAGAGGAGGTCAGAGAAATTTCAATGGATCGGTCGGCTATCGGTTTTGGGATGGGTTTCGGAACTCAACACCACACAAAACACAACACTTATTTTTATATAATATTACATATTTTGAAATTTCGAACGCACACTAAACATATGTAACATATATATATATATATATATATATATACACACATACAACTACACACATAAATGTGTGCACACATCACACGCATACACCAAAATCATTTATATATATATATATAAGCACACCAAAACCATTATAATATTTTTTATATATATAAATACAAAGATAAATCATTAACACAAACACATGCGGCTCACACCAAAAAGACACTAATGCACCTTACCAAATATAACACACACTGCACCCAAACGAAATTAAAACTCACGCATGCAAAAAATAACACAACAACCCATACACACACATGCATATCTGGCGCAACACACTCACATAAGCAGGGAGGCTCGGCTCAGGCGAGAGGTTGAGCTGCGACTTTAGGTGGGTTTTGGTGATGCAAAGAGGGATCAACACAAGTTTCTAGGTGGACTGGAAGGAGGCTCGATCATCGGCGGGGGAAGGAAGATTGGTAGAGGTGGCATTCATAGAAGGCGGCGTGGGTGAGATTTGAGACCAAGGTGGTAGGAGCATGGATTGCATGGAAAGGATGGTGACAAGATAAACAACAGTCTCCTAAACATGAAGCTACAGCACGCATGATTCATATATTTGTAGACGTACGTTGCTCCTTTCTTTCCATTCTTTTGTCTTGGTCTCTTCTCTCTTTTTTTTCCTTTCCTTTTTTTTATGAGAATGAGAGCTTCAGAAATAGGAAGGGTGCGTTAGTTTGTAAGTAGAGGAAGAGAAGAAATAGAAAAGTGGGAAGGGAAAAGATGCGTGAGTTTACAACCGGAAAAATTGATACTGACCGACTCCTTTGGGAATGAACGGTATGGGAATGAAAGCTTCTTGGGTACTAACGCTTCTTGGGGAAATGAACGGATTTCTCTTTATATACATATAAATAGCCGAAAGGTGCATGATCGACGCTAGTCTATGAATTAGAAAAGTGCGACATTTAAATTAAATTCTACAAGCATACAGGTGTGTAGCATACAGGTCGAACACAAGGAGGTGAATTAAATCAAATTATTTATCTAATCTCTTGGGCGAGTTAGACAAAACTTTGGAGGTTGATTTTGAAAATTAAACAAAACAAAATTAAAACTATAATTTGATTCAGAACAGATCTAACTGAACCGACGATCAAATCACAATTTCAATGGAAAAGCAATGAAACTATGAATCAGATTCAAATCTAATCAAATCCAATTTAACCTATGAACGCGATTAAAATACAGAAAATAAAAGTGCAGAATATAAATAACAACAGGAAATAAAATTAGGGTTACCGCTGAATCTAATCAGACGGTCAATCACTAATGAAAAGAAATGCAAAATACAAATAGTGTTCTACCGAATCTAATCGTGTAGACAACACTAATTGCTAAGAAATAGAAAATTGCATAAGATAAAAAGAAAAATGAGTTTTATTAATGAAGAAAAGAATAGAATGAGATATATGATAGGATGGTGGCTACAATGCTATTACAAGGGTATACATAGGGTAGATAGCCAAACCCTAACCCTAACCCTAATGATAACTGGGCCTGGTCATTACATCACTAATTAGTTTACAATGAGAAACATAAATGGGCCTTAGATAAATAAAGCAAATTTAGGCCTTTTCTCTTTTCCTCTTGCTTCCTTGACACTTCTTCATTGATTTATGATGTGCAAAGCCTTGTTATCAATCCTTTTCTTGTCCAACAGCAACTAGATGTGATATCTTCATCTACAATTCTTCAAAATGCAAATACACAGCAAATTGAACTCTATTTCTCTACATTTCTGGTTGCATGCGGGCTGGGTTGGAATATCTGTAAAAGCAACAAAACAATACCCAAGTAATATTTATTTATATACAAAAGATAAGATATAAGAGCATAAAATAAACACATTTCTATGTCAATAAAATACCCACACACTTATCTTTTACTCGTCCTCGAGTGAAAAGAAAATGGAACACTAACTAGATAGGTCACACTTTCGTAGGAAACACGATTGCATTGAGCGCATGCAACAAGTCGTTAAACCTCTAGGTGTCCCTAGTAGGACGAGTGGTGTCTCGTGAGGGTTTTCAGTGGATACTACCCACAAAATCCAAATGCAGTATGCTATGATTCGAATGAAACTACATGAATGCAATGGACATATGCAAAAATAAAAACGAAAAATGACAACATGACTTATTTCAAGAAAGTGGTACAACAAATTAAGTTAATAATTTCTAACCAGTTGATTTTATTTTAGATACCTCGACTTGTCACAAATTTTCAATATAAATCAAGTTTTCAAATGTTAAAATCCAGTTTGGCCAGTTAGTTCGGTCGATAACATAGTGCAGCCATGAAATAAATTCTTAGTTTGCTTGGCACAGTTTGCAAAGTGGTATTCTAATTTTCTCATGTATGGCTAGTCAAATCAATAAGGTCAAGAAGTGTTTGGGTATCATCGCTTATTCTTTATTCTATAAAATTTTAAGATTTATGATTAAGTACATACACCTAACTAAAAAGACCAAGGTTTACCACCCATGCACTGCCTCGCGGACTAACGGAGAGTAGGTAAAGAGCTTGGCGGATTGTGCAAGCCGACTTTGACTTTGTCAACAACGTGTCGGTAATCCTTAGGTGTCCAATCTCATAAAATGAGACCAAGATATTCCAACGCTGACTTTGTCAACAACGTGTCGGATAGAGCTTGGCGGGTTTGCACACCAACGCTCGATATACAAGCAATGTTGGATACCCTTGGATTACTATTATTATTATTCAAATTATAAGCACAAAAGAGAGTTACGCGAATTCAACTTAACACAACTTAGTTTTAAAGATTTGACAAGCCATTATAAGTACTTTAAGTCCTCCACTTGTTTCAACAACGTCTACAATATAGAATAGATTTCATGGCCATCACCTAAGAATCTCCCTATGTACCGGTTACACTATTATCCCTCAAAATTAAACTTTTCATTATATTTCCTATTCGATCTAAGTTGAGAGAGAAAAATACTATCAACTGGCTAAAAATTGTAAACTTATTTTGTTGTATCAATTGAAAATGAGTCGTATTTTCCAAAAAAAAAAAAATTTATGGTATGTTCGTACAATCTAGAATGCATGATGGTCCTATTTAAATGGCTGAAAATAAAAAGAAATAAAGACAAATAAAAATGAAAATGGATGAAATGCAGACTCCCCCCCACACTTGAACTAAACAGTGTCCACACTGTAATTTTTTTCTATATTTGAAAGATAGTACCCAAAGGTGTGTCAAATGCAAAATAATTTGAAGAATGAAATGTAGTTTAGCTATATGTAGGGATGGATCATATGTACAATGATATATGTGTTTGCGGTGCACGCGATGCAAAGAATTCCACCAACTGTTCCCCCCACACTTGGTTCTAGCCCTATGGGTCCCATTCCCACTGTATCTAGACATGTTTTCCAACAAGCAAGAGTTTTTGAAGATCGTCTCATCTTTATACCTCGATTTCTAGTCCAGGAGATATAAATCTAGGGTCGTCCTAACCTGAAGTTTTTCAACAAAACTAACATTCCAAAAATAGTTCATGTATTCAACAAATTTGTCAGTGTAATTTTTCAAAAATTTGTGATCGTATGTAAATTCAGTGAAATTTGACATCTGAGTGGTGTTCAAGAGTATGTGATCACATTTCTCAAAGTTGTTCAAGACACTGACAATTTCAATCCCATTTGAAATTTTCTCAAAGTTAAAATTTTCGAACTCGTGACACGAATCCCCTTCTTCCTCGTTTGGCAATTCATCCTCGTACAAATCAAGAAATTCATGTTCATTAAAATCCATTTCCACTTCTGGGTTTTTGAAAAATTCAACATTTTCATTTGGTTCAATTTCAAAAATTTCAAGTTTCTCACGGTCTGAAAGAGGAAGGTCAAAATCCAAGCTTAAATCTTTTTTAAAAGAATCGAAATCCAAATCATTTATTGAATTTTGAACAACTTCATTTAGATCATCATTCTCAATTTCGAAAGTTGTTGTTTGAAAATTTTCAATGTCAGTAAAGAATGGACTATTTTCTGATTCATCACATGCTTGAATTTGATTTTGTTGCTCTCGCTGTTCTTTCGAAGTTGTCATTAAACAAAGAAGTTCATCCATTTTTCTATCTTTTTCATTAAGCTGTCTATCTAGCCTTTCTACCCTCTCTCTAAAAACGTTAAGATGGTATTCTTCAAAATCGTTGATTTGCGAGCTCTCGTTTTGGATTTCTTGAGTTTCAAAACTATAGTCCATATCAATTTCACAATCAAAATTACTTCCAATGTGGTGGTTGTTTGAATTTTCGTTTTGATATTGGAAATCATTTTGATCATAAAAATTATGTTTGTAACCAAAACTGTTAAAATTCGAGGGAAAATTGCAATCTTGGTTGTATTCAAGTTGTGGATATGGGCTATAATTTTGAAAATTTTGATCGATTTGAAAATCATTTTCAAAATTATTTTCGAATTGGTTTCCAACCCCATATCGATGTTGATCAAAGGTATGTTGCGATTCAAAGCCGTTTTGATGTGGGTGTGGCCCATAATCAAAATTATTGAAATTTGAATTGAAGTCGTCGTTTCGATCATAACTTTGAAAATGTTGGCCATTTTGAAAATTTTGAAAAGTGTTGACATTGGGCTCACGAAATTTTGGAAAATCTTGTTTTATGAGTTGCAATTCATACTCATACTCTTCAAGAGGCCGTCTACTTCGATTATTATCCCACATTTCTCTCAATGATTTTTTTGAATTAGACATTTGAAATGAAATCACGGCAAGACAGAAATTATTCTCAATTCAAAATAATATAAAATAATGAGTTGTGCTCTATTAATTGACTGACTCAATTGGAAGGGGGAAGAGGGTCTTATGGTCGTTCACGTATAGTATAAATACTAAGGGATACGACCAATGTTTTACGGGTAGTATGCAACCTCTTTTGCTAGAAGTTCAATAAATTGAACTAATATATATCCGCGATCCAGTTGTACGAGACAGTCAACTTCACAAAGTACCACTTTTCAATTATATTATTTTGAAAATCAAAATCACGTGTTAAAATTGAAAATCGACGAGAGTGATTAGTTATGGAAAATCGTTCCTCACCACCAATTCAGAAATATCAACAACACAAAAGTCACAGAATAATCACCGAACAGAACCGTCACAGAACAGAATGGTCAAAGAACAGAAAATTAAAATATTTTACAAGCAAGCCGCTGCCCCTGCAGAAGATTTTTACAACAATTTCTATATTTTCAAAACAGCTTTAGCACCTGTAGAGTTTAGAAAAATATTACCGTGGGGTATGGCAGTCCATCCAGTGCAATTGAGTAGCGTTGATGATTCAAATTAACTGTTTGTAAACCGGTTGACCTCCGAAATTCTTCTTTGCTGCTTGAACACCCTGATTTGTTTGTTTGAATTCTCTTGTTCACTTCAGGCTTTGATACTTTCTCTTTATTTTTTTCTTTCCTTTTTTTTTTATTTTTTAGAAAACAAAACTAACTAACGACTTTGAAACCAAGAAGGCGAACAAACAAAACAACTGAATGGACTCAACAAACCAAAATAAATCTAAGTCAATACAGGCCGGCCGAAATACTCAACACCAATACCCTTCTCTAAACATATCAAGGCATCAGTTAACACGAAAATAGGTAGTCGTGTAAATCAATTATTTAATACCAAAACCATGCCCACTCATGCACTCAACAAAGTAACCCACCGCAATTCAAACACCAAAAATAACAGCACTAAGGTAAAAATACCCTACCCAGTTCAAACCAAAAAAAGTAAAGAACGAATACTCCCTTTTTTTATATATATCAAAGACGATACAATCAAAACCCTTGGAATTCGACTCGAATTTCGGGTTCAAATCAAGTCCGATTGAAGTTCGATTTGGGGTGTGATGAGGTGGATGGGGTTTCTAGAAGTGGTGCTGTGGCAACGTTGGTTTGTGGCGGATTCTGATGGTGATACGGGTTGGAGGGGTTGCGGTGTTTGGGTGCGAGGCTGTGATGACTTCAGGAGGTTCAGATCTGCACGGGGAAGATGGTACGGGGTGGTAAGGGGGTGCGTGAGTAAGGACTGAGGAAGATGCAGTTGGATTTGTGGTTGGGTGATGGGGCTTTTGACTTGCGTTTGTAGGCGGATCGGTTGTGCTATTTGGTCCGAACGTTGGTATGAAGGGGTTTGCTGAGGTGATTTGGTTATTGCGAGAAGAAGGGGGATGGGTTGAACTTGTGAGGCAGAAGGGTTTTGACTGGTGATTGTTTGATGGTTCTGTGAAGGTGGGGCTTGCTCGATTGTGAAGTCTGATCGGTTTTTGTGGGTGGATGTTGAGATTTGTAGACTGGTTGGGTTTTGACCAGGGGATGGGCGGCCTGTGATTGAAAGGGGGTGACGTTTGTTTGCAAAGGAGTTTGCTGGTCCAGTTGCTGTTCGTCGGAGATGTGTTTGAGGCGCTTGTGGACAGAGGATGATTTGTGGTGTTTAGGAAGCAGGGTGGTATGACTTTTGGGACGTGGGTATTGAAAATTGCGGTTTGTTTTTGGATTTGCTTTTGGGTTTTTGGAGGGTGGTTTTGTGCGAACGTGGATTTGAGGTCGGGGATGTGAAGGTTTGTTGGAGTTTGAAGGAGTATGTCTGTTGAACGGGAGGAATGTTAGTGACGAGGTTGTGGGACTGAACAGTGTCAAGGAAGATGGTAAGGGTTGTGAGTGGAACTGTATGACAGTTTGTTTTTATTTTTACTTTTGTGGTAAGAGTTGGGTTTGTGTATTGAGGGATGAGGCAGGATGGCAGGTAGAAGACGAGAGGAAGAATAAAAGCAAAGAGAATAAAGGGAAACTGTTTTTATTTGTAAAGCTTGTAATCAAAAAGAAATTGTAAAAGGGAAAGACATCTGAGTTTTTTTTTTATTTTTTTTATTTTTTTATATATATATATCTAGAGAGAATATGAAAGAGTTAAATGAAAGTAATGGAAAGAGATTGAGGGAAAAGAAGAAAGAAATAAAGACAAAACTAGCAAGAATTTTTTTTTCTCTTGTATAGCTGATTACGCTGTCAACAAATAACACCAAATCAACTAATCAGGAATTTTATCTATATATACAAGAACAAAACAGGAACAGAAAAAAAAAACTAACACGAATCAGAAATGAAATAAATAATAAAATTTAATCGTTACCTCCCCGGCAACGGCGCCAAAAACTTGATCGACGCTAGTCTATGAATTAGAAAAGCGCGACATTTAAATTAAATTCTGCAAGCATACAGGTGTGTAGCATACAGGTCGAACACAGGGAGGTGAATTAAATCAAATTATTTATCTAATCTCTTGGGCGAGTTAGAAAAAACTTTGGAGGTTGATTTTGAAAATTAAACAAAACAAAATTAAAACTGTAATTTGATTCAGAACAGATCTAACTGAACCGACGATCAAATCACAATTTCAATGGAAAAGCAATGAAACTATGAATCAGATTCAAATCTAATCAAATCCAGTTTAACCTATGAACGCGATTGAAATACAGAAAATAAAAGTGCAGAATATAAATAACAACAGGAAATAAAATTAGGGTTACCGCTGAATCTAATCAGACGGTCAATCACTAATGAAAAGAAATGCAAAATACAAATAGTGTTCTACCGAATCTAATCGTGTAGACAACACTAATTGCTAAGAAATAGAAAATTGCATAAGATAAAAAGAAAATTGAGTTTTATTAATGAAGAAAAGAATAGAATGAGATATATGATAGGATGATGGCTACAATGCCATTACAAGGGTATACATAGGGTAGATAGCCAAACCCTAACCCTAACCCTAATGATAACTGGGCCTGGTCATTACATCACTAATTAGTTTACAATGAGAAACATAAATGGGCCTTAGATAAATAAAGCAAATTTAGGCCTTTTCTCTTTTCCTCTTGCTTCCTTGACACTTCTTCATTGATTTGTGATGTGCAAAGCCTTGTTATCAATCCTTTTCTTGTCCAACAGCAACTAGATATGATATCTTCATCTACAATTCTTCAAAATGCAAATACACAGCAAATTGAACTCTATTTCTCTACATTTCTGGTTGCATGCGAGCTGGGTTGGAATATCTGTAAAAGCAACAAAACAATACCCAAGTAATATTTATTTATATACAAAAGATAAGATATAAGAGCATAAAATAAACACATTTCTATGTCAATCAGTGCATGAAAACAGAAAGGTTTGGGAAAGAAAAAATGCATGGCATACTTAAAATGGTAATTGAAAGTGGAGAATTTCATGCATTGGATATTAAATTAAAGTGGCTTGAATGCATGGAAACATTAATCATAAATTTGCACATATAAGACACTAACGTATGTGCATGGAAATAAATGGGACACATAGCATGTATGTTGGAAATGAGGATGTAACATTAACGCATGGAAAGAAAATACAAGGTGCAAATTGCTTTTAAAACAAATGGAAACGTGCATGCATGAACATGCCATTTGGAAGATATAATGTGTCCATACTAAGCTTCCCAAAAAATAAAAAAAATAAACGGGTACCTTACTAAAATAAAAGGACGGGTTTTGCAGACCCAAAATATCTAGAAAAGTATGTAAGATCGAAAAAGGGACACATCGAACTCAAATGGCTCTGTTTCAAAAATGAACTGTGCAATCATTTTCACAATTTCAGCATGAACCGAACACCGAAACCGACAAATGAATATATTGCGGAAATCAACGCGACGAGACGGACACAACGGTATAAAATTTGCAGTGTCAGGATGCTCCGTTCAAAAGCGCGTTACGGACCCCTTTGACGTAAAAATGCGGACGGAAAACGGAGGTCAAAACGTCCGATTTTCGCGAAACGAATTTCGCCGTCGGATTCGTGAAAACGAATAGAATTTTTTTTGTGTTTGTCCGAACTGGTTTTGGAGAAATTTTAAAATCGCTAAGATTTGATCTGTTATGCGCAGCTTTGCACTGAAAATTGCACGACCGACAACAGTCAAATTTTCCGATGAAATTTTTATAGTTGCTACATCTCACTGTACGTATTACAAATTTCGAATTCCCGTTATGAAAAACCATAGAATAATTTCAAAATAAAATTTTGATTTAAATCGGAATCTAAATCATTAAAAATTACGGGATGTTACAATCTCCCCCACTCAAACCTTTTCGTCCCCGAAAAAGAACGAGGTAGGGAAATAGTAATTAAATAATTAATATATTTAAACCAATGGTTCATATTTATCCCTATACATATATAATTTTAAATATATATAAATCAAAAGATAAAATATTTCCAAACATTTCAAGTATTCATTCGACGTTACGATTAGCTATATATATTTATCCCACTTCCGAAACCCGAAAATAGATATCGATGATGCCGCGGTCATCACCAGAATCATTTTCAAGCGACTAGGGTGTGACTCTATATCTATCTAATACGTATAGGATTTAACATATACGTTGATCAGACGTATACACCAAGTCACTAAGTATTCAATGGGCCAATTTTAGCGTCAAATAAGTACTCAAAACATCTTTTTATATTTAAATAGAATATATACCACACTCTAAATCATATATTATAAATAATATATTTCAAATCATTAAAATTTCAAGTAGGGAAAATGTATCTCTCCCCCACCCATTTATTTGTTAAAATTCGACTACAATTCTTAATAAATATACAACAATATTATTATTAAATCAAATATATAACAAAATCATTCTATACCATATCTAAATATTTTCAAATTCATGTTATCAATATTTAAACTTATAACACTTAATTAATTCTCTAAGTTAACATATGAATACATTACACATAAAATCTTTACAAACCATTGGTATTACCAAATTATTTACAAATATCAAATTAAATATTACATTAAGAAGATCTTATATAATAATATCCTTCAAAATAAAATTTTCAAACCAATATTTAATAAAGACAGAATGGCTAGAAGACTTATACTCTTCTTCTACTTCTTACCTTGAAATGGACAAGTATAAATTATAGAATTCGAGGTAAAAGCTGAAAGAACAAAAGAACCTAATCAAAGAGGATCTACGAAGGAAGATAGATTCAAATGGAAAGGAAACTCAGAAGAAGATTTAAATATTAAACAGAATTTTATATTCGAAATATTTATTTAAAAACATTTTAAAACCATTTTGAAAACTATTTTTACTTTAAAAATACGCTCTCTCAAGAAGGATTCTGCAACTGATTCCACTCATTCTAGGGTATCACTACCCTATCTCTAATGAGCTTTTACCCCATTGGCTAAAGCTCTGAAAAACCAAAGCTCTGATAACAAATGTAACGACCCGCCATTTTGATCGTGCCGATTGACAGAACATGTCAACTCGAAACGTCCAAAACAACATATTGTTATTAGCTTCTGGGGTAAAATAGAATAAATCACAGAACATAGACATAGATATAGAGCAATATAATACCTCGCAGCGGAAAAATACAAAATACAATAGTAGTTCATGAAGCTACTAATTAAAAATTTACATCAGAGTTTACAAAAATAATACAGCGGAAGTCTAATACAATAAATAACTGATAACAATCTGAAACAGAATGACAAAGATAACTGAACAGGTAGATATAAATGAGAAAACCCAATAATCTTCAAACTCCAAGAGTAGATCTCGAAAGCTGTGATAATCGATCTGACCCGAGCAATAATGCAAAATAAAACAACTCGGATCAGGACTAACATTCTCATGGAAGTAAATCAATTCAAATGAAATGTTCGATGAAATGCAAACAGTAACTTAGAGGATGTTTGGGATCACCATCCTCTAAGGATCCGTCAAACTAATACTATATAGTATAATACGCTATATACAATAGTGTCTATCAGTAAAGTAAAATATCAAAATAGCGTAAGCGGGATTACCATGATTACCCTTACATCGTTTATATATTCCCATAGTATATGCAGTACCGTAATTCCTCCATAAACTGGAGGTTGATCAGAGGGCACTCCATATAAAACAGTACAAAACAAAATCGTAGTGGGCTCGTATAAGGCATGTGACAAGGCACGCAAGAAATGCCAGGGTGGATTCACCGTTTGCAGACCCGGACTGGTGGTAACGCATAGTAGCTACTACCGCCCACCTCGATACACACTCCCATAATCAAAAGGGCCCAAATCGAATCTCAACAGTAATAGAATAATATCGAAGAAGTGTGCTCGATAAGAGGTATGACCTCACTTGGTCCGTGCATAGCTCATGTTTTAGCCACATCAAGCTGACTCAAGGTAGTCAGGGTCTCGTAACTAATATGAAATACAAAAATAGAGTCATTCACCAAATCATCCCCTTCATTTTGGAACTCCACCGCGTACACAGTTGTCAAAGTGGGTTTCGGTATTGGCAGAGAGTATGACAATAGCCGATTTCGATCTCTTTAACAACCAATCGTTTACATTTTTCACACCGTGGTCATTATTTTATAAATCACTTTATAAAATAGTGTATAGGAATTCTCATATTCGAATTTTGAATTCAAAATTTAATATCTAACTTCGAACATATTAAAATTTTGGAAACAACTCAAATCGATTTAGAACTATATCGAAAAGATTTCAGAATATAGTATAAGCAAATACTATACTATTTAACTTCGATTTTATATAAGTTTCCGACAAAAATCTCATAACAACTTTCAAATCCCAAATCGACTTATATTTAAGTTATACCTTAAATATCCCAATTTCCATTTAAATCGATATCAAAACCTTCAACTTCGATTATAATTTTGGTTCGGCTTATATTCACAAAAATTCAAGTTCGAAACCATTCAAATTGTAACGACCCGCAAATCCGTGCTATCTGAATTGACTAATAACACCACACGTCCAACTCAAATTGCACAGAAATACGACTCATTATTAGAAAGAAGTTAGAGGATGAGAAATAGAAAGAAAGAAATATTAGAATAGAAGAAAACGAAGATCACAACTCACAGCGGAACGAATAAAATTATATAACATAAGCTTTGAAATACAGATCTGTTCTGTACATATATACATACCATCATCAGAGTACACATAACATTTGATCCAGCGGAAGTAACTCTAAATAACTAACGTTGAAGCCTCCTGCTTCAAGCTCCTCCAAGTGTATCTGTAAAAGCCTGAAACACTTGACTGCCCGTACAAATTTGGGCACCCAAGAGTTTAGGGAAAACAAAACAAAATAAACTCTGGGTCAGTCATGGGACTGGTGTGAGTAAATTCCAACCACTTGTTTAACTTTAAAAATCCTTTCGAAAGAAAAGATAATAGTAAGACCAGCCCACACATAAACATGGACGGTTTTTACCTTACTATAACCCAAAACACTTTGATATCAAATCCAGTGATATTATAGTAATGTCTACATCAAATAAATAACCAAATAGCAGAACGCTTGCATCTCACGTTCCACATATATAGTATAAAATCAAAAAAACCGCATGGCTCTTATTGGAGATTGGATTTCCAACATGACAAGGTATGGGACCACCTTCCGATGATGTATCTCTAGAGGCGAATACACCTGGGTTCAACAAGAACATCTTGCAACCCGGCCCACACATGACCGACCACTCATTTCGCTTGAGTGTATCGAATGTATATCACCAACGGTTGGACTCAAACCACCGTTCCCGAATGGGCAGAATCGATAGATTTAGAAACAAAAGGAATTTCTCTAGATAGGTGATTATACACCCTAATGGGTGCGACCCACATAGCCATGCTGCCTGCCCGATTTTTGTCCTCTCCCGGTTGTTGAGGCCTGAGGCTACGCATACTTACCATTCCTTGATAACACAATCACTTTGAATGCCACATTGTCAGATCTGTTAATCACTAGTTGAGTTTGCACAAATATTCTGGATGTTATGCTAAGGGATAAATCCGTTGCAACCATATATATTCATACAGACCAACCCATTTGATCATTGGAAATACTCTGTCAGACATTCGTCCATTTACGTTCGTTCTAGGACTGAACGAAACCGAAGGCACTATTTCTATAAATAGAAAAGCCCTTGCACTTTACTCCGTCTTCAATATATTCAGCATACTTGGTTCGCAACGCTTATGCCGATACGGAGTGGTTCTCGGATAATAATCCAACCGGTCTCTCCATATTGACAACGATGGTCAAAACTTCGATAGTCTGTGATTTAACTATCGAATAAAACAAGTGTTCAATCAACATACCAAACAAATCACTGGGCCCTTTAATTAATATTTCATTAATTAAATCACTTTTTTCCATTTCCTCTATCAATATTTGTTAACCCAAATATTTCAATAATCATCTTGCCTCTTATGCCATTTGGAAAATGTTTCCAAATATTAACTTCTTTTATTTTCTATATATTAGAAAAATTTCTATTTGCAATTGGAAACAATTCCAATAATTTATCTCTATCCCTTTTTGTTTACAACATTCGATTTTTATATTCACTTTACTATCGAATTCAATACGTCGATACAATGATTTCAAATTATCAAAATATCTTAAAAATATTCTAACTCCTTAAATTTCCGGAAAATTTCGCCATAACCTCCCCTGTATCGGGAGCATCGGGAAATTTCAAATAGCTTCCCGGTATCTTCCTCAATCAAAAAGGAAAAGGAAAAGCCAAGCGGCTTGCCGATACGGCGCATAAAACCCATATATGAATTTAAAACGTACCTTTTTGTCGAGCACATAAATTATATACTTTATATACTTCATTCCATACCTGTCCAACACCTGTTCACCTGTTTTCAATGCAATTCAATACCATCTAATCGTTTGAATTCAGTTTCGCCCATTTATTCTTTAAATCGGCCATTTTGCCTATTTCACTTCTTTGTTGAACATAACATGTTCAAACAAAATATTTAACTCGTTCATAATCAAATTGAATTTCAATTTCAATTCTAGTTTCCTTTTCTATTTCGAATATAAATTTTCAATCCGAATTTACTTATTTAAAGCTCAATATTCATTCGAAATCTCATTAACTAATTTCTGTTCAATTTAGTTAATTCTATTCAATAAATCAAAATCTGGTTTCTGTTTCAAAAATCATATTCATTTACACAACTTGAATTCGCATATATTTTACAACTCAACTCTGAAATTTTCTAAATAGAAACTTCGGATTTTATTTGCTCAAAAATCCTTTTATAAAGTGGAATAAACCGTTATGGTTTTTAAATGGTTTTGGCGCTGTTTTTCTGAAAATTTGATTTTGACATAACTCAAAATCTATACGACGAAATTCATATTTTTCTCCTTCATTAGAAAGCTATTATCAAACTGGTCCTGACGTTTCTTGTTTCGAAGAATTTCGACTTCAATCGAGTTCTATATATTCAATTGAAGTTCGAATCGCAAATTTACGAACTGCAGCGCTGCGGCGAGTTCGTTTTAATTATATTTATATATATAAACCTTTAAACTTCTTAAAATGAATTCAATTCCATCTTTAACTCTATTTGAATTCCTTGATTCAAATTCCAATCTCACTTTTGAATTCTATATTTCAAATCCCAATTCCTTCTCTATTGGATATTCAAATTCAATACTTTAATTTCCATTTCAAATCCCTATTCAAATTTCATATTTGAATTCCATTTGAAATCTCTATTCATTTACTATTTCAATTCCCTTTGAATAATATATTCAACTCTATTTCGAATATATTTGAAGTTTATATTCAATTCCATTTCGATTATATTTGAAGTTTATATCCAATTCTTCTTTGAATTCTAAATTCAAAACCATATTCAATTCTCTTGAATTCAATATTTCAAATTTCATTACAATTCTACCTTGCAATTCTATATTCAAATTCATTTATTCAAATTCTATTTGAATTGCTATATTCAAATCCCATATTTAAATTCTATTTGAAATTCAAATATTCAAACTCCAGTTAAATTCTATTTGAAATTCTAAATGTTTCAAATTCCATTTTCTCTTATTTGAAATTCCCAAAATTTCAAATTACATTCTTCTCTTATTTGAAATTCCATTTTCAATTTCCTTTATTCCAATCCCATTTGAATTCCTTCACTCAAATCCATTTGAATTCCCTTGGATCCAAATTCCATTCCAAAACCATTTGGATTTCCTATTTTGAAATCCTATTTGAAATTCTATTTCCGATTCTACTTTGAAAATCTTATTTCAAACTTTATTTCAAATTCTATTTTGAAATCTCATATTCGAATTTCTACTTGAATTTCTGTATTCAATTCCATGTTCAATTCAACACTTGAATTTTCCATATTTCAAATTCAATTCAATTTTTCTTTGAAATTCTATTTTCAAAGTCTATTTCAAATTCTTTTGAAAATTCTATTTTGAAGTTCTATTTCAAATTCTATTTGGAAATTCTATTTCAAATTCTCTATATTCAAATTTCCTTTTGAATCATATTTTCAAAATACTTGTATTTCTATTTCTGAATTATCAAATGATAATTCTTTTCACTTCATTTATAACTTCGTTATAAAAGAATTATTTATAAACTTCGTTTAAAAAAGAAACTACTTGTTTTATTTTTCAAAAACAATTTTATATTTTTATTTCCATTTAAAAATCCAAATTCTATTTAAAAATAGAATTTTTCCTTTTTTTAAAATCTCAAATATCCTTCCATGATATTTATATAAATTAAACTTCAGCCCAGTGATAATTTAAACAACCAAATCAATTCAATTTCCAATTATTTGATTTTAACACATCACATATGAATATGTATGAAATCAAACAGAACAAACAAACAAATAGATAATATATTTTTGAGGAATCCAGTTGGATTCCTCCAACCTGTTTTCCTGCATCCACAGATGTTAGCACATAAATAATACCCATTCTGCTTCGTGGCAGAATATCGCGGTATAGAAGGTCATCCACTAATCATAGCGTGGGGCGTATAGGGTAATCATCCGCTATGAAACTGCGGGCATCCGCTAATGAGACTGCGGGAATCCAACCAATCAATCAACCCAATATATATATATATAGCCTAAATAACTAATATATATAAAACAACCAGAAAGCATGCACACAAGCAACAAACAATTATTTTTAATGAAATAAAAATAATTCTAAAGGTGAGTGAGATTTACTCACCAGGGTTTTTCCTTTGACGAAACATCCAGTAAATCCCAAATTAAATGACTACGAGTTGCCTCGACCGAATCCATTCAGCATCTACGATTATTAAATTTTATTCAACGATTAATCGATTTCTTATTTAAATTAACCTATCGGATAAATAAATGAATTTATGTATTTTTAAACATTAACCTTTTGTACATTTAAAGCTTGCTTAATAAAATAACAGATGTTAATTGCCTTTTAAACATTTTTTAAAATAAAATAATATATCTTAATTCCATACTCAAATGATTCGCTTACAAATTAACTACAACACTAACTAACTACTTATGTTCACACCATTTAAATCAGTTGCTAATTTATATAAACTATTTTATAGTCGAACGACTAATTGAAACAGTAGCTAACGGGTTTGGCGAGCTGATGGAAACAGAAAGCATCGGGCGATTTCCATTGAGTAATTAAATTAGGCTTAATTAAATTATTTAATTAACTAAGGAGTTTTGCTAAGTAAATCATTGTGGAAATATGCAGGAAACGCGGTGAAGACTAATTGAAACAGTAGCTTGGAACGATGGATTGTTTTGGAATCAAAGTTAGTTTGGCCGACAATTATGAACTGGAAGATTTCTATAGTAATCATAAAGTAATTACCTAAGTAAATAATGTACCTTAATTTAAGTTTTTAAGGCTTGCTCAACCCTTCTTCTTCGAACCTTGATTTCCTGTACTCAATAAAGAGCTTCCCTTCACCTCTACCAACGCAGTCCCCAAAACATTGGATCGAACTCCTCCCTCCCACCAGAACCGCTACTGTCGAGCTCGTCCCTTTTGAGTCCTTCGTCGTCCTCGACCTCTAATCAGAACCGCGGTCTTCCAATAGCAACAGAAATGAATCCCGTACCTCATCGAACTCCAGTTTACCCTTGATAAACCGAAAACCACAAAATACAGTCATCCCCACATACGAAATCGCGAGCGCTTCTAGGTTGTCGTCGAGTCTTTCGGGGACATGTGATTTCAAATCGCGATAACTGATTTCGATGTTCTTCCTCTTTTTTTTTTTTTTTTTTTTTTTTTACAGTGGAGCGATTTGATTTTGGACTGGAAAGAAGTAAATGAAAGGGAACGACTTGAATTCTTTTCGTTGGTTTTGGGATAGAAAGAATACAAGGCATGGCTATATATAGATGCGAACAAAACAGAGAGTACGCCATTATCATCTTGTCTCCTTGATATCGAAGTAGGCAGACATTTTAAACAGCTCGAGGAAGGAAGTAGGTCTGCGCTGTCAATGGATATAGGTCGGCCCATTAAAATTTTTGAAAAGATCTGAAATGAATTAATTAATTTAATAATCAAGATATCTCGCGGTCTTTAAGTTGAAAACCTGAACCGCTATTTTACATAATGACTGATGTTTTCAGATTTTTACGTTATTCTAAACTTAACTGAGCATATTCTGAAACTTTAATTCGTTTGCTTATACAGACTATCAATATCAAATAAACGATTAAAGTCATTGAAAATAACTCGTCTATATTCAACTAGAATTATATTGATCGACTGAATCATTTCGAATCAGTTTTTAACTGCAAATTATTATCGTTTCGTATTACGATACCCAATATATTTGATATAAATTCGCATATCGATTATTCATTCGATAAATTCAATATAAAATTCATTTATATTATGAATTCAATATTTAAAACCATACTAAATATTTAAAATAAACTGTTCAAAAAATCTGGGTCGTTACACAAATGATTCAAAATTTTCCTTTATAAGAAATTGTTTCAAGTCGATTCATTTGAATCCAACACTTTTGTTCGAAATTCGAAATATGAGATTCAATTCAAAAATTACATTTTAATTTAAACAAAACATATCGAGTTATGTAATTCAAGTCATATAATTCGAAATCATTATTCATAAATATAACCATTCATATAATTTGGTTTACCCCCTTAAAGCATTCATTTTAGTCGATTAATGAAATTCAACACTTAGGTTCAATTTTCCTTTTATATAATTCAAAACGAAATCTTAAACTTCAATATAAACCAAATCGTCTTATAACTTATAATTCAAGACATATAGTTCACGACTGTTACTTCTACACTTCAAATCAAAATCTTATATTTCTATTCAACCAAATTATGATTTAAAACCATACTTATACATTGATTTAACAAATTATTAATTCAAACCAAATGATATAAAAATCAATTCCGCATATAGCATCTATATATTCCAATTCATAATTAATCACTTAAAATTGAATTTAATTCTTATTGATTATAAATTCAAAATAAATAAATTTACCCAATTCACATTCATTTCTTATCAAGGTTCATAATTTAAACCAAATCAAATTCAGTTTCTTACTTTTACCCAATTCAAGTTCATCTCTACATAAATTCGTATCGATTCCAATTCATAACTTAATATGAGTTCATTCGTTATTCAAGTATCGTTATATAAATTTACATCTTTAAACTTCGAATTTAAATCGCGAAATATAACCTATCCATCTTGACTTTATTAAAGTTTATAAAATATATATATAAGAAAATTAACTTTGAAAATAGATATGTATATATATATATAAGTTTATAAAATTCTAAAATAAATTAGAAAAAGATTATAAACTTATATAAGTTTAAAATAATATAAAAATAGATTTAAAGAAATA
Organism: Allium sativum; assembly: GCA_030737875.1. Classification (NCBI taxonomy): domain Eukaryota; kingdom Viridiplantae; phylum Streptophyta; class Magnoliopsida; order Asparagales; family Amaryllidaceae; genus Allium; species Allium sativum. The sequence continues at coordinate 399,897,326 of CM060922.1, read as the reverse complement.
TTTATAATAATATAAAAAGGTTAAAATACTTATAGGAATAAATTATATGGTTTAAAATAAATAAATTTATAAGTAAAATCTTAAATAAACATTTAAATCCCTATTTACAAATAAATCATTTTAAAACAAATAATTTAAAATATACAAAATAATTTAAATTTAAATAAAATATAAATATATAAAGTCTTAAGTAAATATTTTAAAATAAAACTCATTTTACTTCGAAAACATGACCGACGGTGTCCGTATATAGTTTTCTACCCTATGGTCAAGTGATACGGATATTTATCATTTCAACCTGCAATTTATAAAATTTCTACGGGTCTATCATTTCAACCCGCAATCCCAAATTCAATAAAAATCGTTTAGATCTATCATTTCAACCCATAACGATTTTTTTCCCTATTCTAATGTTCGTTCGGGTATGTATCATTTCAACCCTTAGTGATTTTCCTAAAACTAGGGTATCAACAATCACAACAGCAATCACATAGTATCAATCACAACATATATATCATCAGTGCAACTACGTGTCATATGAATATATCGTGTCACATATGAAATGTGCGTACATATCAAATCAAAAAATTCTACTAGCAACCTATACATTTCATATAACAGTTCATTATTGATCTAACATCCATGAAAAATGTAAGTCGGGTGTGAGATAAACTCACCTTTCGTGGCATAGAAATGAAGATAACAGACGGACTGACGCAGCATTGAGACGATGATTTTCAGGAACGAATCGGAATGAATTCAACTTGATGGCCAGTCAATAATTTATTTAGAGGAGGTCAGAGAAATTTCAATGGATCGGTCGGCTATCGGTTTTGGGATGGGTTTCGGAACTCAACACCACACAAAACACAACACTTATTTTTATATAATATTACATATTTTGAAATTTCGAACGCACACTAAACATTTGTAACATATATATATATATATATATATATATATATATATACACACACACAACTACACACATAAATGTGTGCACACATCACATGCATACACCAAAATCATATACATATACATATATATATATAAGCACACCAAAACCATTATAATATTTTTTTTATATATAAACACAAAGATAAATCATTAACACAAACACATGCGGCTCACACCAAAAAGACACTAATGCACCTTACCAAATATAACACACACTGCACCCAAACGAAATTAAAACTCACGCATGCAAACAAATAACACAACAACCCATACACACACATGCATATCTGGCGCAACACACTTACATAAGTAGGGAGGCTAGGCTCAGGCGAGAGGTTGAGCTGCGACTTTGGGTGGATTTTGGTGATGCAAAGAGGGATCAACACAAGTTTCTAGGTGGACTAGAAGGAGGCTCGGTCATCGGCGGGGGAAGGAAGATTGGTAGAGGTGGCATTCATAGAAGGCGGCGTGGGTGAGATTTGAGACCAACGTGGTAGGAGCATGGATTGCATGGAAAGGATGGTGACAAGATAAACCACAGGCTCCTAAACATGAAGCTACAGCACGCATGATTCATATATTTGTAGACGTATGTTGCTCCTTTCTTTCCATTCTTTTGTCTTGGTCTCCTCTCTTTTTTTTCCTTTCCTTTTTTTTATGAGAATGAGAGCTTCAGAAATAGGAAGGGTGCGTTAGTTTGCAAGTAGAGGAAGAGAAGAAATAGAAAAGTGGGAAGGGAAAAGATGCGTGAGTTTACAACCGGAAAAATTGGATACTGACCGACTCCTTTGGGAATGAACGGTATGGGAATGAAAGCTTCTTGGGTACTAACGCTTCTTGGGGAAATGAACAGATTTCTCTTTATATACATATAAATAACTGAAAGGTGCATGAAAACAGAAAGGTTTGGGAAAGAAAAAATGCATGGCATACTTAAAATGGTAATTGAAAGTGGAGAATTTCATGCATTGGATATTAAATTAAAGTGGCTTGAATGCATGGAAACATTAATCATAAATTTGCACATATAAGACACTAACGTATGTGCATGGAAATAAATGGGACACATAGCATGTATGTTGGAAATGAGGATGTAACATTAACGCATGGAAAGAAAATACAAGGTGCAAATTGCTTTTAAAACAAATGGAAATGTGCATGCATGAACATGCCATTTGGAAGATATAATGTGTCCATACTAAGCTTCCCAAAAAATAAAAAAAATAAACGGGTACCTTACTAAAATAAAAGGACGGGTTTTGCAGACCCAAAATGTCTAGAAAAATATGTAAGATCGAAAAAGGGACACATCGAACTCAAATGACTCTGTTTCAAAAATGAACTGTGCAATCATTTTCACAATTTCAGCGCGAACCGAACACTGAAACTGACAAATGAATATATTGCGGAAATCAGCGCGACGAGACGGACACAACGGTATTAAATTTGCAGTGTCAGGATGCTTCGTTCAAAAGCGCGTTACGGACCCCTTTGACGTAAAAATGCGGACGGAAAACGGAGGTCAAAACGTCCGATTTTCGCGAAACTAATTTCGCCGTCGGATTCGTGACAACGAATAGAAAATTTTTCGTGTTTGTCCGAACTGGTTTTGGAGAAATTTTAAAATCGCTAAGATTTGATCTGTTATGCGCAGCTTTGCACTGAAAATTGCACGACCGTCAACAGTCAAATTTTCCGATGAAATTTTTACATTTGCTACATCTCACTGTACGTATTACAAATTTCGAATTCCCGTTATGAAAAACCATAGAATAATTTCAAAATAAAATTATGATTTAAATCGGAATCTAAATCGTTAAAAATTACGGGATGTTACAAAAATAAAATATAGTATTGAGCGGTTAGCGAGTTGAACCCATCCAGAATCGTGCCAGGATATCGTCTTTCCAATTCTTTGTCTTTCTATTTGCCGTCTCCATTCCGTACTACCAAAGGTGAGTTTATCTCACACCTAACTCACATTATTTCATGGATGTTAGATCAACTATTTGAACTGTTATGAAATGTATAGAACTGCTAATAGAAATTGTTTGATTAATATGTACACTTTCATATGTGACACGATATTCATATGACCTGTATGTGCACTAATTATATATGAATATAATATGATTGATAACATGTGATGATTTGTTATGTTGTAGATACCCCTAGTTTAGGAAAAATCACTAAGGATTGAAATGGTACATACCCGAACAGACATTATATTACGAAAAAATCGTTATGGGTTGAAATAATAGACCTAAACGATTTTACTGAATTTGGATTTGCGGGTTGAAATGATAGACCCGTAGAAATTTATTAACTGCGGGTTGAAATGATAAATATCCGTATCACTTGACCATATGGTACAAATTTAAATACGGACATCGTTGGTCATGTTTTCATAATAAAGTAATTTGGAAATTTTGAGTTTAAATAATAATTTACGATTGTTTATATTTTTTTAGAATTTTAAACTTAAGTTTTGTAAATTTTAAATTGTATGTTTTAAAAACGATTTTGAGTAAAAATGGCTTAAATACTTATTTGAGATTAACCTATAATTTTATTTATTTTAAACCATATAATTTAATCATATATGTAATTTAAACTTTTATATATTAATATTTTCTTTAAACCTATTTTATATTATTTCAAATTTATATATGTTTATAATCTATTTTCTAATTATTATTAGAATTCTATAAACTTATGTATATATATATATATATTTGTTTTCAAAATTAAATTATCTTTATATATAATTTGCAAACTTTAAAACTCAAAGTTGGTTTAAGTAAGATTTTGTGACTTAAGTTGAGGTTTGAATTTGTAATAACGATATTTGATTTTTAGCATTGAAATCATATGAGATATGGATTTAAATTCGAATTGAATTGAACTTAGCGTAATTAAATGTGATTTAGAATATATGTAGTTTTATATACGAAATTGATTTTTTAATCGTTAGTTTAATTATGAAATTTGTGAAATCGAATTTATAAAATGGTATTGAAATGTATGATTTGGATATTTTTTCAATATGGAATTGTACGAATTGATTAAATAAGATATGATTTGTCGAATTTGAAATATAAGAGTTTGATTTGAATTTTTAATAATGAATTTGAATTTATGATTCGAGTTATAAGTATGATACAATTTGTTTTGAATTATATAAGCGAAATATGAGATTTTGATTTAAAGTGTGTGTATTGAAGTTGAACCAAAATATTGGATTTGATAAATCGATTTAAATGATATCTTATAATGGTAAATGTGAAGCAATTGAATTGTTGAACTTGAGTTTTGATGAATACAAACCAAACCGAAATATTATCGAAGTAAATATTTTATATCGATTTATGTGGAAATTGCGATTGTTATGATATGATTTGAAATAAGTCGTTTACGGATTTGAAATCGTTATGTAATAATTTTAGAAAATCATATAAAACCGAAGTTAAATAATATAGCATTAGTTTATACTATATTTTGAAATCTTTATGTTATGGTTCTGTAATCGATTTGATTAAAGCGATATAAATGAGTTGTTTTCAAAATTGAATATATTTGAAGTTAGATATTTAATTTTGAATTCAAATCGAATATGAGCTTTCGTATAAATGATTTTATAAAATGATTTATAAAATAATGGCCACGGTGTGAAAAATGTAAACGTTTGGTTGTTAAAGAGAACGGGATCGGCTATTGTCATACTCTCTGCCAATACCAAAAACCACTTTAACAACAGTGTACGCTGTGGAGTTCCAGAATCAACGGGATGATTCGGTGAACTACACCATTTTATTTTATTTCATATTAATTACGAGACCCTGACAACCTTGAGTCAACATGATGTGGCTAAAATAGGAGCTATGCACGGACCAAGTGAGGTCATACCTCTTATCGAGCACACTCCTTCGATATTATTCAATTATTGTTGAGATTCGATTTGGGCCCTTTTGATTATGGGAGTGTGTATCAAGGTGGACGGTAGTAGCTACTATGCGTTACCACCAGTCCGGCTCTGCAAACGGTGAATCCACCTTGGTATTCCTTGTGTGCCTTGTCACATGCCTTATACGATTCCACTACGACTTCGTTTTGTACCGTTTTATATGGAATGCCCTCTGATCAACCTACAGTTTATAAAGGAATTACGGTATTGTATATACTATGGGAATATATAAATGGTGTAAGGGTAATCATGGTAATCCCACTTACGCTATTTTGATATTTTACTTTACTGATAGACACTATTTTATATAGCGTATTATACTATATAGTATTAGTTTGACGGATCCTTAGAGGATGGTGATCCCAAAACATCCTTTAAGTTACTGATTGCATTTCATCGAACATTTCATTTGAGTTGATTTAGTTCCATGAGAATGTCAATCCTGATCCAAGTTGTTTTGTTTGCATTATTACTCGGATCAGATCGATTATTCCAGTTTTCAAGATTCATCCTTGGAGTTGAAGTTTATATCGGGATTTGCTCACCTGTATCTACCTATTCAGTTATTCCAGTTCAGTTGTTCTTGTCATTTCTGTTTCAAACTGTTATCATTTATTTATTGTTTAAGTCTTCCGCTGTATTATTTATGTAAACTCTGATGTAAATTTTATTTAGTAGCTTCATGAACTACTATTGTATTTTATGATTTCCGCTGCAAGATATTTTATTGCTCTGTATCTATGTCTGTGACATATGATTCTGTGATTTATTCTGTTCACCCCGAAAGTTAATAACAATCTGTTGTTTTGGACGTTTCGAGTTGACAAGTTTTGTCGATTCGGCACGGTCAAAATAGCAGGTCGTTACAAGTTGGGTCCTCTTTGTTCCCGTCGATGGGAGACTAATAGCATTCACTTGGACCAAGTGGTTCCTTACTTTGGGGCATGCATGTGGGTGCAACCGAAGTCCTAGCCGGTTGAGTGGCATGGATTCGAATATTATGGAAACCAAGCGTTATCATAAATCCAACGCGCTGAGTGAGCAAATGTGAGGACGATTAGTGAATGCTATGCATGTTTACTTATTTATCATCATTTAGCACCTAGACATCTATCACACCTTCTTTGATTTATGTTTATCATAGTGTAGCATATATCGCTTGTTATGTGCTAACTATGTGGATGTAGGAGCAGGATATGTATGATTTCTCCATTCCATATACACTATTGTGACATTTACAGTACTTTGAGATTTGTTATCGCTCACACCAGACTATTGTTTGACCCAAGATTTTATTTCCCTCTTATTACCTTGGGTGCTCATCGATGATGCTGATGAGCAAGACATGTGATTGGTACAGGTATTAGTTGGAGCTACAAAAGTGGATTAACAAAAGGCAACATTTTACATATTTATGCTTGTATCCTAATTCTTTATTCCGATGTGTAACATTGTGGAGCTTTGACCATGTTATGCATTCTGTTAGAGACAGATTATTAGTTAGGCTTATTTATCTCTGGTAGAAACTCTATTACTATTCTGCATGACTGTATGAGCACGTATACTCTGATTATGTGGTTTGTATAGTTATTACTATGTCGTTTGTTATATGTATGGTTGTTATTATTACATCATTGTGAGATATATGATAGGCTCTGTTATTGTGTTTATGTTATGTTCCCTTCTTTCAACTTTCTCTTCTATTTTCTTCTTTTCTTTCCCTTTTCTCTTTTTTTCTACTATTCGTTTCTCTTGATGATCGCTTTACATCGATACAGTGCTTAGTGTAGGATCGAAATTACCCTAGAGGGAGGGTGAATAGGGTTTAGTTAATTTTTGCGGAAAGTAAAATAATTATCACAACTAACAGTGGAATAAATAAGTGCAAAAAAGAAACAACACAAATTAAATACCAGCTTCAGCAAACCCTAAGAAAAGATTACAAAAATAAAACTAGACTTAAAGATTAAAACCCCTAATTTTAAAATTAACAAGCCACTAATAAAAATTATGTTCGACCCCATTTGTTGTGTGCTCAGTCTCTTGTAATAGGCTTGGCTTCCTTTTTTCCCCTTTAATGGCCACTGATCAAAGCTAGGGTTTCCTCCAGAATCGATTATGCCACCATTAGATTGATTGACTTCTCATTGTCGTCCGGTTGCTCTAATAATCTTTGATTTTGGTATGGTGATTCAAGATGAAAGTTTTCTCTGAAAACAGTATGTGATTTTTCCCTTTTACTTTAATTATTTTCTTCGAATTTCCACACCTTTCCTGTGATGATGCTTGGGTTTATATAGGGTTTCGAAACCCTAATATCTCTTATTCTCGATTCTTCTTGTGATTTGAATTGTTGATCCTTGATGTAAATACTTGGTTGTGATTTCTGGAGAATTTTTCTTCTGCTTGAATTTTCTGAAAATAATCCTTGTTTCCGAATATAACCATTTGCAGCTTTCTGGAAGCTTTGAATTATTCTTCTTGCCAAAAATATTCGGTTGCCTTTTATAATTTGCCAAAAAATAAAATTGAAACCTTATGCCTGATTTATTGACTGGTTCAAAAAGTATTTAGAGAAAATATTTCTCTGATTTGTTTCCTTATTTCTACATAATTTTGAACCAGAAATTCTGTTCGAACTTCAACACATTTTCTTCTGGCTTTGTATACTGAGAATATTGTTCGAATAAAAACACTGCCATTTGCACATGATTTTTTTGACAACCTAACTAATTTGAGAAGACGTTGTATATGCTTTGCATAGCTGATTCGAATAGATGCTACACTTGCACACTGCACTTGTTCAACAGATGTTGCACTAACTTTGTTCACTTGTTCACCCCTGTTGCTCTTGTCACTTGACACTGTTTGTTGGTCTTATTTCATTTTGTTGTAGCATCTACGTTGATTACATTTTGTACTCTTCCACATCTCTTTGCAATTGTTGTGACACTTTCTTGTCAGTTCTTGAATATTTGGCATGTTTTCTTCATTACGTTGGGTTGTGCACTTTTGCTTGTGCTGGTTTGCTTGAACTTAAAGCCTGAAACACTGTTTGTTGACCATTTTCACATGCTTGCTCTTGAGACCTTTACCTATTACACATATTGCACTTGTAATACTCTTGAGTGTGTCACCTTGTTGTTTTTTCTGTACTCGATAACTTGTGTGGTTATTGCACTTGTAGAACTTTGTCTTTGATCATGTTGCTCCAAGCTTGAATTTTGTACAGTTGTTACACTGTGGCATTCAAAACTATTTGGCTTGAACCTGAATGTTTTGGCATTTTATATTTTTGGTGTTGGCTTGACTTTGATTGTTGTAGCCATTTTTCCAGTATCACTCCCATGTTGTTATTCCGTGTACATTTTCATACATGTTTTCACTTTATATTGAAGCTGCTTCTTACTGTTGCATTTGTATACACTCTCTACCTAGCTGTTTTCGCTTTGCTGATGCTGATGCCATTGTGTACTTTCACATTGATCATTTGACCTGACATGCTGCACTTTGTTATAGTTTGAGTTGTTCTGGTCTGTTTGATAATACTTGACCCTTGGTCTTGTGCACCATTCTGCCTATCTGGTTTATACTTAAAATTAAATTTTATATTAGCATATTAAATTGTTTCTTTTCTGTTTTACTGCTGTTTTCTAATTTGACAGGTACAACGGACGACTGGATAGAAATTTGAACAACACTGAAGATCAAGAATATAAGAATGAGTGATAGAGTGACTGCATATGTATATGAATAAATGTGTGTGTTTGTCTTATATATGTAATGTAGAATAGTACAATTACAAACACATTTATATAATAGTATGTATGTTTGTTATCATCAAACAAAAAACGTATTGATATACTCAACACCTATACAACACAGTTTTTGTGCACCGGTGGTGTATTGCGGTTCGTCATAAGGGGGTGTTTAGTGAATTATAGGAATCTTTTTAAAATCTTTTGAATTAAACACATAACGATGCAATTCACAGACATAAATAATCATAGATTTAGACACAAATGCAAGTATTAAATAAAAAGTTGCAAAGGAAAGAATGCATCAGAATTTTTATATTGGTTTGGAGTTACCCGACATCCAGTTTCAAACATTTTTTATGCAGATTTATTTCTAAATATAATGTCGAGATTATAACCTTGATTTCAAGGCCATAAGGTACACCCCTCCTATTTCGAGTACAGTGAGACTCGATTGATTTACCGGGTTACAGCCGCACCCGTTAGATTTATTGGGTTGCAATCACATGCAACCGATTTACCAGCCACAGTCACATCGTTTTAAGTTTCTTTGATGGTTAGGGAGAATCAACATACTCCTGCTGATTACAAATGATCTTAGAGCTCTGAAAAACACTAATATCTTTCAAAAATAGTGGCTAGAATCAAACTAGAGACGATTCAGGTTTTATTCACTTAGGATTTTGGCAGGGTTTTGTTAAGAATGATTAGAAAATAAGAGTGGAGAAGATAAAGTGAAAAAACAATGAAAAAATAAATTAAAATTCATTCATAACTATTGGTATTTATAGGAAACTAACAACCATGTCCATTCGCGAAGAGATAGGCGAAAACACACTTCTTTTGAAATTTGAATTTTAAATTAAATGGCCACCATGTCGACATGGAGGGTAGGAAGATGTTGGCATGCCTATGATAATTTTGAAACTTTATTTTGTTTTAAAACGATTTTTTTTGCAAAGCCGACCGGTTATATAGTGGCTGCACCACCATGTATATATATATATAAAAAAAAACAAGTGTTATGTACATGCACAGAACAACTATACTGAGTTTAGGGTGTCCAGCCCACAAAAATTTAGTTTGAAGTTCCAGCACACTGTACAAATAAAAGCTCGAGAGAAGCAGAATGCTTCTGCTACTAGAATGGACCTAGGGTTCCACCACCTCAGTAGAGCAAGCACCTAGCACAATAGTGGAAGGCGTCATATACTCAATAAAATCGTTAAAAAGTCGAGCCAGACCCGGCTCTCAATCTATTGAGTCCTTATCGCATAAGAGTTTCCTATACCACGAAGGATCTATCAAAAGCGAATCATTTGCATTACCTGTTATATCCTCAGTGCATTATACTAAGTAATTACCCTTAGGGCGATAATAAAATTTATTACTAATTTTACTTCCACCAACAAACTTGTAGTAGCATCTATCAAGGTTACATCTCATATCTGTTCCCAAATGCGACCAAGCTCTATCATAATCTCTCTAAATAAAAGCTGGTTTACCGACCTCTACCTCAACAACAATATCAATTAGGGAATCAAGATGATCCTGAGAATGAGAATTAGCATTTGAAATACTATCTGTATTATCCAAATGGACGTTAGGAGGAACCACAACGGCTAGGTTTTGGGGACCCAAATCATAGGAAGGGACCGCGGAAGTGGAGTCTTCTCAATTAAAATGCTATCACTCAAGATAGTGCAATTCTCCGAAGTGTGACCAAAGGATTTGCACGAGATGCAAATCTCCGGTTTCCACTTATAAGTCACATCTATAATAAAAAAATGATCTCCAACGCATACCTTCAGCTTCGAGGGAAGAGAATTGTCAAGAGTCAACGCTCTCGCAAACATCCTTCTGCCTATCGTGTTCGAATCAAAACATTTGAGCTTGCCAATGTGGCACGCTAGCCAGAAAAATTGATTTTTATTTTAAAGATTGTCAATAATAATTCTAAGACTTGTAAATCATTTTGGATATATTTTAAATGGTAAAATTTATTAAAATCTTTAGAGAATGAACTTTAAAATATCAAATATACAAGCATAAATATATATATATATATCAAAATATGAAATATTATAAAAAATATTATAATATAATTTTGAGATTAAGGATAAAACATTGAAATCAAAAGATGATTAAAACATAGTTTTTGAAATCGAGGATAAAATATTTAAATCACGAGATGATTTGAAAATAGTTTTGAACTGAGATTAAAAAAATTAAATCAAGAGAGACATTTTTAAAAGCTAGTTTTGAAAAAACAGCTTAAAATTGAAAAGATGTTATTTTAAAAGTTCATGGAATCAATTCCACTAGAGAAGGTCGTGGGTTTCATCTTATGACACCCCACGTCCATTAATGTCACTCTTTAATACAATGCATTAAGTTCTGTGAAGCGTTATAGGTAAACAAAAAAGAATCTCACAAGACAGACATATTAAATAGCAGCGGAAATTTAAAACTTTATTTTTCCAACAGAAAACATCGTGGTCTCAAAAACCAGGTCTAACATCAGATTGAAATACTGGAAAAAATACATTAAATAAAAACATCTGCTTGCGCTAAAAACCATCAAAGTACAGAAGTAAAAAGCCATAGACCCCATAAGTAGCCATAAACAAGTAGATAAGAAGTCAAAGCGGTACATCTAAGAAAATCCAAATCCAAGCAGAAAACAGAAGAGATTCCTAATCAAGCCTGAGCGCTCCCACCCTGAGAACCTTGGGGGAAAAGGAAGAGAGAGAAAAGGAAACAAAACAGGTCAGACATAAAGTCTAGCGAGTCTAGTGACTTTTAGCATATAAATAAATAAAAGTATCATGACAGACATATAATCTGGATGAGAGATAACAATATCATATAACAGGTATGAACAGGCTGAACAGAATAAACAGAATAGATTGTGCTTCTCAAATTCATTTCTCTGCACCAATACTAGTATACCGCATTAAGTGTTTTCCAATTACTTAACAGAAGCAGAATGATCCCCAATAGAAACATAAATGGTAGACTTAGGTGTACTACTAGTAATGGGTTTTACCCCAAACAGAAATAACAGGTACATAAACAGGAATAATGGGTGTTACCCCAAACAGAAATAATAGGTACCAAAACAGGACTAGATGTACCCTAATTACTACCCCCAGCGGTTGGCTCCCTACCACATAATACCATATGTCGACCCCACAATAGGGTGTATTACTTCCTAAATTGGCAACCACCAGAAGGACACAAATCTATTTACAAGTGTTATAATGACTTATTTTCCCAAGAAATTCGGACCCATGCACGCACATGACTCCATTGGAACGCGCCATCAGAACACCTCTCCCCAAATGAACCTCTTATAATTATCTCATTAAGCATGCCCTAACCCCTACCAAGTGCGGGGTCCCCTTTTAATACCAAAATGGGTTACTGACTAATACGGGTCCCACACAACAGATGACACAAGCCACCACTTAGGTTTGTATCCTGAACCAAGTAGAATTTCCACAGGTTAAGTTTAACGGGTTTATATAACCCCTCCTCCCCTACATATTAAACAGATTTACTTAACCCCACAGATTCAACATGTTTACTTAAACCCACCCATAGATTGAACAAGCCACAAATAAAAAGGTTTATAAGTATATAACCCCCACAGATTTAACAGGTTAGGTATTATAGGTTAACAGGTATGCATAACCCCCAACATGTTTCACAGATTACTTATAATTTCCATTACACGTTCTGTTTAATCTTAAATTAAGCCTACAGGTTTATATGCCCCAAACCGTAAGTCATAATTCACAGTCTAAGATATGCCCCAAATTTTAGTTATATTTCACAGTATAATTTATGCCCCCCAAATCTCAGTCATGATTCATGGTACAGGTTATGCCCCCAAAATATCATTCCCAATTTAACCAAATTTCGGTCGTACGCATATTTCAGCGGTATCGGCCTAGGCTCGAAGGCAGCATACGCTATAAAAATAGAAAGGGAATGAGGGAAGAAGAAGAACAGAAATAGGCATAATAACAGAATAGGCATATGATAACAGAAATAGGCGTATAAAAACTGAATGGCAGATCAGGTTTACATGTGCTAGCAGGACTGATTAGATATAATCAGATTCTTAACATCCAGATTTATAAACATGCCAGAATTACTTGTTAAATGTTTATATCTAAAAACAACATGAACTCATAGAGACTAGATCTAAAGAACAGGGAATAATTAGGCTGAAGCTGTAGAAGAAGAAATTCTTGTATGCGTATAAGCTGTTATTGAAGAAAATAGGCTAATTCAATCCAAGCTGGGGCAGCATCCCATTGTCTCCGTTGTTTTGTATGTGATAAAACAATAGAAATGAGGTCCTATATATAGCCTAAATCCAACGAGCTTGGTCAACAAATCAGTCCCGATTCAAAGAAACGCACTACACCAGATCCACATTGGGTCGACCCACCCTCACATGGGTCGACCCATAGGTCGACCCAGCCCAGGTGTGGGTTAGAACCAACGGATCACTTTCCTGCTTGGCTCTCCCACCCAATTTATTTGATTTTTTTTGAATTTTATGAGTTGATTTATATATATATATATATAATTCTCTTATACGTATACAAACTTCTAAGCCTGATAACTTTCTCATACGATGTCCGTCTTACGCAAACTCAGAGTCTATCTTAAGCAGAATTCCAAGAAGAATGCAATGGTACAGTCCGTTTTACTTAGTTCCCAATATTTAATTAAGTATCTTTTAGTTTATCTTTATAATGTCCTTTAAAATTACCGGGTGTTACATTCTCCCCTACTTAAAGGATTTCGTCCTCGAGATCTCTAATTTAAGAAGAATGTTTATCCTAACATCCATCAACCATCTACTCATCCATCAATCACAGGCATCCATTGTCCTTAAAAGAATTCTAATGCTTATATGAACATATGAAAAGGTGAGTGCATATGTGCCTACGCTAATGCAAAAAATCAGGCGGTCTACTAATCCGGTTGACCTCCTTATGCAATGTATGTTAGTGCCATTAATCCAACATGTATGCAAATAGTCCTAGTATATCATATAAACGCTATATGTGTGCCCAACCATCCACCCAAATGCAACATCCATATGATGATACCATCATTTCGATCCATAAAAAATTAAAATGCACACACATCCATATGCAATATGTAAGTGATTGAGCCGATCTAGTGCCTAATGTGTGTGTATATGCATCCACGAGCAACCACTAGCAAACACTTGCATCCATCAAAATAACATGTTTCATACACATTATACATCCATTGGTTTTCCTACCTAAGGGTCGAAGATTCGATCGATAGGACATACTCAAATGACAGAAGCAAGTATGAGTAAACGCTTGGAAAAAGAAGTTAACCCTTGAAAAGAAAAGGGTACAAAGCATGAATCTTGTCTTCTGTCTCCCAAGTTGCATCTTCGCGGTCAGAAAAAATGATTTTTATTTTAAAGCTTGTCAATAATAATTCTAAGAATTGTAAATCATTTTGGATATATTTTAAATGGTAAAATTTATTAAAGTCTTTAGAGAATGAACTTTAGAATATCAAATATACATTTGTATATATATATATATATATATATATATATTAGAATATGAAAGATTATAAAAAAAACTAAAAATATAATTTTGAGATTAAGGATAAAACATTGAAATCAAAAGATGATTAAAACATAGTTTTTGAAATCGAGGATAAAATATTTAAATCACGAGATGATTTGAAAATAGTTTTGACCTGAGATTAAAATAACTAAATCAAGAGAGACATTTTTAAAATATAGTTTTGAAAAAATAGTTTAAAATCCAAAAGATGTTATTTTAAAAGTTCATGGAATCAATTCCACTAGAGAAGGTCGTTGGTTCCATCCTATGACACCCCACGTCCATTAATGTCACTCTTTAATAGAATGCATTAAGTTCCATGAAGCGTTATAGGTAAACAGAATAGAATCTCACAAGACAGCCATATAAAATAGCAGTGGAAATTTAAAACTTTATTTTTCCAATAGAAAACATCGTGGTCTCAAAATCCAGTTGCAACATCAGACTGAAATACTGGAATAAAATGCATTAAATACAAATATCTATATTGCGCTAAAAACCATCAAAGTACAGATGTAAAAAGTCATAGTCCCTATAAGTAGCCATAAACAAATAGACAAGAAGTCAAAGCGGTACATCTAAGCATAACCAAATCCATGCAGAAAACAAAAAGGAGTCCTAATCAAGCCTGAGCGTTCCCACCCTGAGAACCTAGTGGGAAAGAAGAGAGAGAAAAGGAAACAAAACGGGTCAAATATAAAGTCTGGCGAGTCCAGTAACTTTTAACATATAAATAAATAAAAGTATAATGGCAGGCATATAAATTGGATGAGAGATAACAGTATCATATAACAGGTATGAACAAGATGAACAGAATAGATTGTGCTTCTCAAATTCCTTTCTCTGCACCAATACTAGTATACCGCATTAAGTGTTTTCCAATTACTTAACAAAAACAGAATGATTCCCAATAGAAACATAAATGGTAGACTTAGGTGTACTTCTAATAACGGGTTTTACCCCAAACAGAAATAACGGGTGTTACCCCAAATAGAAATAATAGGTACCTAAATAGGACTAGATGTACCCTAATTACTACCCCCAGCGATCGGCTCCCTACCACGTAAATACCATATGTCGGACCAACAGTAGGGTGTATTACTTCCTAAATTGGCAACCACCAGAGGGACACAAACCCGTTTACATGTGTTATAGCAGCTTATTTTCCCAAGCAAGCCGGACCCATGCACGCACATGACTCCATTGGAACGTGCAATCAGAACACATCTCCCCAAATGAACCTCTTATAATTAGCTCATTAAGCATGCCCTGACCCCTACCTAGTGCGGGGTCCCTTTTTAATACCAAAATGGATTATTGACTAATACAGGTCCCACACAATAGATGACACGAGCCACCCCTTAGGGTTGTATCCCCAACCAACTAGGACTTCGACTGGTTAAGCTTAACGGGTTTATATAACCCCCCTACATATTAAACATATTTACTTAACCCCGCCGATTCAACATGTTTACTTAACCCCACCCATAGATTAAATAATCCACAGATAAACAAGTTTATATGTACATAACCCCCACAGATTTAATAGGTGAAGTATTACAGGTTAACAGGTATGCATAGCCCCCAACATGTTTCATAGGCTACTTACAGTTTCATTTACACGTTCCGCTTAATCTTAAATTAAGCCTACAGGTTTATATGCCCCAAACCGCAAGTCATAATTCACGGTCTAAGATATGCCCCAAATTTTAGTCATATTTCACAATATAGTTTATGCCCCCTAAATTTCAGTCATGATTCATAGTACAAGTTATGCCCCCGAACTATCATTCCCAATTCAACCCAATTTCGTTCGTGCGTATATTTCAGCGGTAAGTTAGCCTACGCTATATAAAATAGAAAGGGAATGAGGAAGGAAGAAGAATAGAAATATGCATAATAACATAATAGGCATAATAACAGAATAGGCATATGATAATAGAAATAGGCATATCAGAAATAGGTATATTATAAATGTACAGCAGATCATGTGTACATGTACTAGTAGGACTGATTAGGTATAAACCAGATTCTTAACAAGTATATTTTTAGGTCTAGATTTATAAACATGCCAGGATTACTTGTTAAATGTTTATATCTAAAAATAACATGAACTCACAGAGATTGGACCAAAAGAACATGGAATAATTAGGCTGATGCTATAAAAGAAATTCTTGTATGTGTATAAGTCGTTGTTGAAGAAAATAGGCTAATTCAATCCAAGCTGGGGCAGCATCACATTGTCTCCATTGTTTTTAATGTGTAAAAACAATAGAAAGGAGGTCCTATATATAGGCTAAAGCCAACTAACTTGGCCAACAATTCAGTCCCGATTCAAAGAAATGCACTGCGCCAGATCCACATTGGGTCAACCCACCCTTACGTGGGTCGACCCATAGGTCGACCCAGCCTAGGTATGGGTTAGATCCAACAGGTCACTTTCCCGCTTGGTTCTCCCTCCCAACTTATTTGATTTTGTTTGAATTTTTTGAGTTAATGCATATATAATGCAACACCTCGTGTTTTCGTAAAACCTTAAAGTAAGGAATTAAAGAATAATTAATTCTAAATGTGAGAATTAACGGAAACGGGATACGCTGTTGCATTCATCTCGGAATTCTGGTTGAGATAGAGTCCGAGTTTGCGTGAATTGGACTTCGTATGAAGAAGTTATGGCCTTCGGAAATTTCAAAAATTTCAAAATTCAAACTTAAACTCAGAAGAGGGCTGGGCAGGAAATTCCTGCCCAGACCAGGTCGACCAGGAGGTCGACCCTAGTGTCGACCTACCCTACAGGTCAACCTGGGGGTCAACCTACTCTCCCGGGGCAGATCTGAAAGGATGACAATTTCTGCCTCCCTGCTGAGTCATTAAGGCTGAGGTGTTATCCTATCTTGACTGGATGGTCTGGATTATTTCTAGGGTTAATCTGACGGCTCTAAATTAATTAAACCTCTATAAAAGCAGCCTAACTCTCAACCCTAAATCACAAATATTCATACCAAGAGCCGTCATGCCGTCAATGGTGAACCTAGAATAGTCGTCATCTCTTTCAACTCAAAGGCAAGATTGAAGCTACGTCAAAATTAAATCTAATCTAATTCAACTAAGAAAATTCAATGATATACATCAAAGGCGAGCAATTCAATTTCAGAATAAAGATCCCAGAACTCAAGAATTCCTTTTTGTTTGTAAGTGTAGTTATCTTTCAGATGCGAATGAATTAAAGACATGGTTTGTAATGAATTGTAAAATAGAATTATATCAAATTGTATGTGATGCTGATTTATGTTTATTCATGTTTATTCTATCGTATATGCCTATGAATTATTGTGTTCTATCATGTTATGTGGAAATTGGTGAATAAACCTATGATGTTATGAAATTATCATATGTAAGTTTGGTGATATTATACAAGTTTTAGGCTAAGTCACGTAGTTTATGCCAAACTGTTTAGATCCATTATGCATACATGTTTAGATCTACGACCTTGTATAACTTGGTGATTATATATATGTTGTATGACAATTTAGAAATTATGCCATGCATGTTTATGCAAGTTGAGTGATGCTATCTTGTTATGAATACATGCAAGTTTATAGGTTAAAATCATGACTATGTAAACCTATATGTTTAGATCTACAACTTTATATGTTAGAACCATATGCCTTTATGTTAGATCAACATTAGCATGATTCAATCCCTATGCAAGTTCACCACTACATGTTTAATTAGATTTTTGTAGTTCTTTGTAAAACTATTATTTTCTGACTTATGTTACATAGATCTAGTTGCAAGTTCATAATTAAAAGTATATTATGCCAAGTCCATGTGACACATCTGTAGTTAGATCTATATTTTTGTATGATGTTGGAATGTTGCAAGTTCCTCTTTTCCCTTTTTAGTTTATTAGTTAGGCTAAAATGTCGAGCCTAACATCTTATGTAATTTTGCGAACGTACAATGGAGGTAACGTTGGGGAAAACATGAAATTATACATAATTAACATATTTGGCTCATAACCATGTAAATGGTATGGCATTGAAATGATATAATTTACATATAAAAAATTATGAATTTGATTTAGAAAGAAAGTGGGCCATGACAAATAAATTGTTGACAAATTTACATATAAGCATAAAAGGAAATATATATATATATAAATTTAGAAAAGACGAATATGCCTAACCCGAGGTTAGACTGAGTTGTGGTGTAAAACTGCCCGGAACCGACCGGCACATCCAGTGACCACAACAATACCTGTCTAATGTGGGTGCTTAGTGCATTGAGCCCAAAAGGACCCGAGGTTAAACTGAGTTGTGGTGTAAAACTGCCCGGAACCGACCGGCATATCCAGTGACCACAACAATACCTGTCTAATGTAGTGGTTGGTGCTATAATAAAGCTAAGTCAATAGTGGTAAGGTTAAGTCAATTTAGGAAACACTTAACCAATTCAACATGTTAGCTAAACTGATGGGTGGGGTTAGGTAAATTTGGACACTTAACCAATTTAACATGTTGACTGGAAAACCCTAGTAACGGGGACCCATTTCAGCAGTAACCCACGTAGATGTATCATGGGACCCTGAACTAGGCAGGGTAGGGCACGATTACTGGGCTGATTATAAGCGGTCAAAAACATCGGTGGTGTTGCATTAGTGTAGGTTCCGACGGAGTATCGGGCGTGCACGTACTCCGTAGTGGAAAAAGCAGGCACTGGGCATCAGTAGTCATACACTGTGCATCTTGAATCATGTCGGGTTGCCACCATAGGATTTGATACACCCCGTGTGGGACCAGCACAGGTATCTACAGTCAAACGGGGGATGAAGGACACATGAGATAAATGTATGCGAGTAGGAGCTGATCGATATAAGGGAATCAATTCACCATGAACATGTGGTGCTAGTTGGACAAGTATAAGTAGGTGCAGAGAATTAAACATAGATGCGATGTATATTCGGTTATCCTACCTTATATAGTTTTATGTTAGTTTGTTGTTCTGGTACTGTCCTATTTTCAGTTTATTCCTATCATAACCTTTTTCTTGTTCACACTGAAAAGTCACTAGGCTTACTCAGACTTATGTCTGACCCATTTTTCTTTCCTCTTCTTTTCTTCCGTCCCCCCCCCCCCCCTCAAGTAGCTAGGGAGGGAATAGCTCAGCTTAATTTGGATCGTTCATCTTTCCAAGCTTGAAGACTCTGTGATGTACGGCTTGGAATCTCTTATTTTTGTCTATGGCTTTGGACACACTAGACTTGGGGATTTATGCAGTTTTATTTATGTTATGTGCTTCTTTATGTTTCAATCAAGACAGAGAGTATGATGAAATGTTTTGGAAGTTATTTTGAGACAATGTACTGAAATTGTTTTTGTATTGAACCATGTTTGAAATAAAGTTAATTTTATTTTCCGCTGCTTATATATACATCTGTCTTGTAAATTATCTGTGTCGTTTACCTATAATGCTCCATCGAAGTTAAGGCATTCCCTTTGTGAGTGACCTTAACGGAGTTGGGGTGTTTCACTTGGTATCAGAGCAAAGGTTTACTAGATCAGATAAAAGTTTTTGAAAACTATTTTCAAAAAGAAGCATTTTTCAAGAAAAAGTGTTATTTTATTTTAAAAAGGCATAATCCCCCAAAGCCATATGTATTATCTTTCTATCCTTTGTCTTGAATCTTTCCTTTTTCGTTTCATCATGTCTGGGAATCTTAACCTTCTAGAGGGTGTACTGATACCCGGCTGGTTCAGGTGGTACCTAGAGGCTAGGGCCAACAACGCAGGCCCAGCAGACATTCCTCCTCCCCCAGCTACAGCGGTTCCTCCTCCTCCTCATGCAAATCCTGTCTCAAAAATATGTAGGGACTTTTGAGCCATGGGTGGAAAGAACTTTAATGGAAATGAATCCTTCGTGGAAGCAAGAAACTGGCTCAAAGAAACTGAGGATTTGTTTGAGATTTTCGAAGTGGATGATAGGCAGAAGATACAGTTGGCGGTATGGTTGTTCAAAGACGAAGCTTCCTATTGGTGAGAAGTCACTAACGCTGAAAGACTAATTGAAACTTGGATGTATTTTAGGATGAGGTTTGAAATGAAATTCCTCTCACAAGCTGAACGAAGCCTACAGATGGAGAAGTTCTTAGCTCTCAGACAGTGAAGTATGTCGGTCAAGGAATACATTAACCAATTTAATCAGCTGGCTAGGTTCGGATTGGAGTTAGTGAACACTCCACATAGGAAGGCTCTCTGCTTTATTAAAGGATTGAATGAGCCACTACATAGCGTAGCTATGTCCCATATACCTATGGGTGCGACTTATGAAAGACTGGTGGTGTAACGACCCGGAATTTTAGGGCCAATTTAAAAATTTTATTTTAGAAATTTTAAGGGAATTTTAATATTTAAAATAATTTACTTTAAATAAGATCGACTAAAAATTTATTTTAAAACGAATAAATTCAATTTAATTATAAAAGGAGTTTAAAACAGCGCTGCAGTTTGAAAATTTGGATTTGAACTTTGACTGACTGTACAGGATTTATTTTAAATCAGAATTGAGCGAAACAAGAAATATTTAAATCTGTTTAATCGTATCTTTCTAACGAATCTAAAAAAAAACTGAAATTTCACTTTAAAAATTGAAAGTTATGTCCAGTTTAAAATTTTGAAAAGTCGCTGTAGAATTTATATATATTTTAATATAATATATTGGCCTTAAAAATAGCCATTTTACAAACGACCTCGGTTTTCGACGAAACCACTTTTGTTGGAACCGGAATGTCATTTTATTGCTAGGTTTCAACTTGCATAATTTTTCGACTTAATATGTGAGCGTGGCAAATGAAAACGTGTTTTGTCAGTTTCGGTCAGATTTAATCGACTTGAAAATGACCATTTTTCAAACAGTCTCAGAATTCAACGAAATTAGTCTCGTTAGAACCGTATCGTTAAAACAAAGCTAGAAATAATTTTTCGGTAATTTTTAGAGGTCGTATGTGGCCCCAGTAATTTAAAATGTATGCTTGAATTTAATAATTAAATGATTTATTACTTAATTTAAAGAAAAACATATCGTAATAGCCAAATTGGGTTACGAGGCGTATCCCATTGTGTCCGGAATGGGGGTATTACGCTAGGGGC
The DNA here is from genome assembly GCA_030737875.1 of Allium sativum. NCBI lineage: Eukaryota > Viridiplantae > Streptophyta > Magnoliopsida > Asparagales > Amaryllidaceae > Allium > Allium sativum. The sequence goes on along the minus strand of CM060922.1, from coordinate 399,875,863 downwards.
GACAGTCGTTGTGTTGGAATTGGAGTTCGTATAAACAAAGCGAGTATTTTTGTAATTAATAGAATTTAATATTTTAATATTTAAATATATATAAAGGCACAACTCCCTAGGAAAATCTAATTCTCCACTAACAAATGCCAGCCGCCGTTCCTCTTTGAATGGCAGAAACGCGCCGAATTTCATCCCTTAATTCCTCTCCAATTACTTTGAAATAAACCTTCGTTCTAAAATGAAAGCTCTCTCCAAGGTCTCTATATTGGTACGGTTATGATCAATTTTAATATCCTAAAACCCTCGGATTATGCTCCCAAACCCTCGACAGTCGCACGCCTTCCTAGGGCGGAGGAGGTGGTCGAATTGGCCATGGGTTTGGCAGTAGGTGGAGTGGAGGTAGGCGAGCAGCGTGGTGCTAGTTGATCGGACTCTAGATGCTTGTGGGTGGCGCGATTTTCGAAGAAGGAGGCCGACTTTGGGTTACGGTTTGCTCCAGTAAACAGATGAAGGAGGAAGATGGTTTAGCGGTAGATAATGAACGTAATTAAGAAGTAATTATATATTTAATTAATCTTTAATGTAATTAAACATTTAAATGATCATATCTTGACCATACGAACACAGAAATGGACGAGATCAGAAGCGTTGGGTTCGTAGAGAGGAGATCTAGATGATAAAACAGATCGGGACTGGAACTGAGCACTTTGAAATTTCAGACACAATTCAATGTGAGAATTCTATTTTAAATTAAAACTAATTATTTATTTTATTTCTGAAATTTATATTCATTCTGTGGTGTGTGTATATATTCATTGAGATGTTGAGTTTGTTGTATTGCGACGGATCACTGAATGAAATTGTGTGCGATGTATAAGATCAGATATGTTTGTTTAGTAATGAGTCAATTCATGTTAGAGAACATGTTAGTATAAAAATTTCATTTTTAGTTATAATTGTCATATCTGTACAAAATCATATTTTGTTATAATTGTTCATTTAGATTAAAACATCGCATTTAGTTAAAATGTTCATTTAGAATATAAAATCACCGTTTTGTTAAAATGTTCATTTAGATTAGCAAACATCGTTTTGTCTAAATGTTAACATTAAAATAAAAACATCGTTTTAGTTAGAAATGTTAACATTAGACTAAAAAAATTAAAAATGTTTACATTAGAACATTTTGATTAGAAAATGCCCATTTGATTAAAAAGTACTTTTTGTTTAGAAATGTTAACATTAGATTATAAACATTAGAAATGTTAACATTAGATTTAAAAATGACATTTTGATTTGGAAATGTTCATTTGGTTAGAAATCCATACTTTGATTACATAAAAAGGATTTGAACAAAATTCATACTTTGATTACAAAAGAAGGATTAGACAACAAAATCCTCATTTTGTTGCATTAGAAATTTATAAACAAAATCCTCATTTTGTTGCATTAGAAATTTATAAACAAAATCCTCATTTTGTTGCATTAGAAATTTATAAACAAAAACCTCATTTTGTTGCATTAGAAATTTATAAACAAAATCCTCATTTTGTTGCATTAGAAATTTATAAACAAAATTCTCATTTTGTTGCATTAGAAGTTTATAAACAAGATCATCATATTTGTTTACATTAAAAAGAATGGATTTGAAAATGTATATTTTATACATTAAAAAGAATAAAATAAAAATGGACGTTTTTATATATTAAAAGTGAATTAGACAAAAAGGACATTTTTGTATATTAAAGGTGAGTCAACATCAGAATTCACATTTTTAATGCAAATGAATCAGTAGAAAGGATTCATTGTTTGATAAATTATGTTAACATGAGAACTTACATTGTTCATCATTATATATATATGTTTATGATGCTGAAATGTTACACTTCCATTTACGAGTCGTCCGACTTGTTTATGTGATTGGGTCGATAATTTTTACACATCACCCAAGTACACAAATAATTTATTATTTGTTTGTTGGATGAAACCGCACATGGGTGTTGGGATGATATTTGACCTACACTAGTCCCAATATTTAGTGTAGAACCCACTCTGGTTGTATTTGGGTGTTTGATAAATATTTATCATTGATTACATATAGTATATGGTTGTTGATTGAGTCACATTCCAATAAAAGATATTCTAGAAAAAGAATATTTTAGAAGAATATTTTAGAAAAAGGATATATTTTAGGAAAATATATTTTATTGAAATGAACTAGTTATTAACTAAACTTAATCATTAAATTTAGATTTAATGAAGTTTTCCCTATTTGTTAATATTTAATTGAAATTAAATAAATTGGATTTTGGGTTTGTCGTGAATAGTGTTTTAAATAACACTGTTCTTGAACCCCGTATGAAGAGAATAAATCTTTTAATTAAGATTGTTAAAGTTTTCAATTATATTTAATAATTGGAATAAGAAGAAATGTGAGTTGGGTTTATTGCGAACTGTGTTTTTAAGCGATATTTGTTCTTTAACCCAACTGACAGTGAAAATATGATTTGGAACTTATAAATCTTTTATTAAAATTTAAATGGAATTTTTCCAAAATTAAAGTTTTCCAATTTAATATATTAAATTGGAGTTGAATGGAATTCGAATGAATAATAATTGAGATAAGTTTCTGTAAAAGAAAACCGATACTACATATGGAATTTAAGAGGCTCTGCCGTTATTCCATTTATATTATTGGTCGGATACAGAAATTTATAACGATTATATCTTGATTTGATTTCTATGAAACTTCCATATTTTATGGAAGATGATTTTGGTTTTACCGTGAACTACGTTTTAAATGACGTTAGTTCTTTAACCCAGTTAAGAATAAGATTAATTTCTTAAATTTAAATAATCATTGAATAATGATTTTTGATATTTAAAACCAAATTGGGGTCATAATAAATCTTTAAAAGAAAGATTTAAGGATAAAGATAAAGAATTTATCTTTGATAAGAATAATTTGAATATTTTATTTATAATAATATTATGAAGTGGAATGTGGCGTTGGATGTGTTTTTATAGTACTTAATTATAAAAATACGTGAGTTATTTGGGAAGACCGGGTTTAACCCATTTCGAATAATTACTGCGGCGATGAAGAGCCGAAGATGAAGACGGTGTTTGAAGACCGACGATCTTCACATCGAATGGATGTGTTGCTACTGAGACCCTTGATGGGAGTAGCTACCTTGAAGGGGCTTCAGTGGTGGCCGTCCGGACTATTGTTGATTGTTCGGATTTGGTTTTCGCTCAGACCCAGAGCATAAGCTAGTAAATGGATGCGTGTCTGATATTGGATTTCGTTCCGTGTGAATTAAATCGATTTCTGTTAATGTATGTCTGTTTGGTGGTGGAGGATTTATTCTCTACTTAACACCCTGGTATATATTAATGGTGATTGATCGCATGGCGTGAATTGTCAATGTGGCACGCCAAGATGCAAATGATCAAGGCTTTTGTTGAAAAGTAGGGCCTTGTGGGATGATCAAAGCATAGCCTATTACGGCATAGCTTTGTGTATATCGTAACTTCACGAGCCTCACACCCCGGTATGAGTCAAAAACGGGATATGGACTGCAGGGAGTGCACATGTTTCTTTCTAGCTAGTGGTAGTGTCAGTGCTTTAACACGGCCTGACATTTTACTTATGTGGATGATGGATTTTGAGGTGCCTCGGATTTTTATAGGCCGATAGTGGTCATATTATAGGTTCAAAGGAACCGGGAAGCGTGTGTTCAGGCATAATTAATCCACTACCCTTAGGTAGGGACCGGCCCTGAAGATCCAAGGGTTGCCCATAGGTGTGATCCTGAGGCATTTGCTAGAGTGTCTCGAATCGGAGAGGAGCTTGCTCCTAGCCTCGACTCATGATGGAAATCCAATTTCCAATACGACCTTGCGGTTTTGATTGTAGAACTAGTATGGCGACATGATATATGGTACCCATGCCATCTAGGATTGATACATTATGATTGAAATGTTTTTATTAAACATATACACACTAATATTAAATCTGTTTTATCGTATCAAGCATCTTTTGACCATTATAAGGTAAAACCCTATCCTCCGGTTTGCATTGTATTATGTGATGGGACTTGGGTCTTATAGTGGTTTCATTTTTTCTAAAAAGCATTGCGTTGTTTAACGATTTACTTTAGTTTATGCACTGGCAATCAAAATGGAGTAAACCCATTCCGCGTTAGCGGCGTGGTCCTGTGATTAGCCATATTAATTAGATAAGTTAAGTTAGATTTCTCATACCAGTCCCATGACTGACCTGTAGTTTGTTTCACTGGCAAACTCGGGTGCCCAAATTTTCCACACGGGCAGTCGAGTAGCTTTTTGCAGATATATTTACAGGGTCCTGGTTTACAGCTGAAGCGGTATTCGGAAAGCTCTGTATCCGTGTATTCCTTCCAGTTGTATATTTGTATTATTTTTCCGCTGCTATTTAAATGTAATTTAAAACTCTGATATTATTGTATTTCTATTTCTGTAATAAGTATTCATACTCTGTTACATTCTTGTACTCTAATGTAATTGTTGTAATCAGCAATAAAATGTTCTTCAGTTGTGTTCTGATGTGTGTTGTTCTCAAAGCAATCCATGCTTTCCTTGACTGGGAAGTTTGGGTCGTCACAGGTGGGCATGGCACTGTTACAAGAAGAAGATAAGGTTGGCAAGAAGGAGACAAAGGTGGAAGCAACTCAAGACAAGAAAGGGGAAGGATCACAGAGCAAGAAGACAGACTCCGATAAAGGCGGGAAAAACAACAAAACCCGTGACAAGAGGAAGTGTAATTTTTGTGGCATTCCCGGACATCTGGTTAAGGACTGCAGGAAGAAGAAAAGGAAGATAGGTGGCTGTTTCCATTGCGGCGAGGGAGGACACATGGCTAGGGACTGCCCAAGAAAGCAAGGGCAAGGGCAGAGAGTTGGATCTGCTTCTGGAGGGCAGGTTCATGCTCTCATGGCACCTCCGCGAGAACAAGGTAGAAATGTTTCTGTTGAAAGTTTAGTTTATCTTTTTTATCATCCTGTTCGTACACTCTTTGATTCTGGCGCATCGCACTCTTTTATATCTACTGCTTTAGTTGAATCTATGCACCTAGACACCATTCTAGTAGAGGATCCCTTGGTTGTTTCAAATTCAATTGGGGGCTCAACTTATTTGTCAATGATTTGTTTGGATTTGGAAATTTCGATATTAAGTGTGGGGTTTAGATGCAATGCCTATGTTTTGGGTTTCACGGGCTAAGGGTTGATTCTAGGCATAGATTGGCTATCCAATAATGGTGCCATCCTCGACTGTGAAAAGAGAGTGGTTAGACTCATGACTCGCCTTGGTAACACTCTCGAAATTTCTTGTAATCCCATTAACTCTAATATGCTTAGCTATCTAGAATCTCTTGATGCGTCTATTAAGGATTTACAGTCTGCTAGAGTAGTCCATGAATACTCGGATGTCTTTGAAGAGGTTAAAGGGTTACCTCCGAAACGGGAGATAGACTTCCGCATATACCTCGTTGATAACGCAAAACCCGTCGCTCTACCCGTTAGACACATGGCTCCAAGGGAGAGGAAAGAACTCGGCAAGCAAGTTAAAGTGCTGCTTGAGAAGAGGTTTATAAGGCGGAGTATTTCTGAATGGGGTGTTCTAGTAGTGTTCGCAACTAAAGCAGACGGTTCGCTTTTCCGATGCATTGATTATAGGGAGCTAAACAAGCTGACCAAGAAGAATAGGCACCCACTCCCAAGAATAGATGACTTGTTCGATCAGCTTGTAGGTGCATCGGTTTTCTCCCAACTAGATTTAGCTATCGGGTTTCATCAGCTGAGAGTGGCTGAAGACAGCATTGACAAGACCACGTTCAGAACTCCGGATGGTTTCTTCGAGTGGCTTGTCATGCCCTTTGGCCTAAAAAACGCACCCGCTTACTTTGTCAATTTGATGAGCAGGTTGTTCAGGGAGTTCCTCAATAAGTTTGTGGTGGTCTTCGTAGATGAAATTTTGATTTCTCGAACAGTGAGGAAGAGCATGCTCGGCATCTAAAGGAAGTCATGGACACTCTTCGTGCACACCAGTTAAAAGCCAAATGTCACTTATGGAGGGAAGAAGTAAGGTTTCTTGGACATGTGGTATCCAAAGAGGGATTAGCTGTGGACCCCGCAAAAGTAGTTGCGGTGCAAGATTAGAAGGTCCCACGGAATGCAACCGAAGTCTGAAGTTTCCTCGGGCTAGCGGGCTTTTACCGGAAGTTCATCAAAGATTTTGCGAAAATCTCAACTCCACTTACAAAGTTGACAAAAAAGAACTTAACTTTCACTTGGGACTTGGATTGTGATATTGCTTTCCAACGCTTAAAAAGAGCTCTAACAACAGCCCCAGTTCTGACATTACCGGATGGGAGCAAGATGTTTACCGTATACACGGATGCTTGTGGTACGGGATTAGGAGCTTTCTTGATGCAAGAAGGAAAGGTAGTAGCTTATGGAGGCCGACAGTTGAAAATACATGAGAAAAACTACCCAACCCACGACCTAGAGTTGGCTGCCATCGTCTTTGCGCTTAAGTCTTGGCGCCATTATCTCCTAGGTGAGAAGTTTGAATTATATACTGACCATAAATCGTTGATGTACATTTTCTCGTAGGAAGATCTTAACTTGAGGCAACAAAGGTGGATGGAATTCTTGGCATCCTATGATTTCGAGATTTCTTATACCCTTGGCAAGGGCAATGTAGTAGCAGACGCCTTGAGTAGAAAGAAGCTGACTTTAAGCCCTCTCTTTGTTGAAAGGCAGAGCTTGGAGTATATAGCCAACTTTGATTTTAGACCCTCTGTCGATCATGTGACTGGTTTGTTAGCATCGCTAGAGGTGCGACCTACTCTTTTGGACTCAATAGGGACCGCACAACTTGAAGACCCTCAGCTAGTTGATGTGATAGATAAGTTGAGTAGGGGTGAGACTTCTAGTCACCTCAATAGATACTCCATCAATGATAAGGGTTGGTTGAGGTGGGATGGAAGGATATGCGTCCCACAAGCAAGGGATTTGGTAAAGAAAGTTCTTAAAGAAGCAAACCATTCCAAGTTGACCATACACCCCGGTGGAGACAAAATGTACAAAGACATCAAAAGGGTTTTCTTTTGGGATGGCACGAAGAGGGATGTAGCTGAATTCGTCTCGAAGTGCTTAGTATGCCAGCAAGTCAACGCGGAACAAAAGAAGCCTGGTGGTTTGCTTCATCCTCTAGAGGTCCCACAGTGGAAATGGGATAGCATCTCGATGGATTTTATTGATGGGTTGCCTAGGTCAAGAAGAGGCAATACCAGTATTTGGGTAATAGTGGACAGGCTCACAAAAAGCACTCACTTCATACCCATTAAGAGAATAAGGACTGCCTCATCTCTAGCATCCATATATCTTATAGAGATAGTCCAACTCCATGGGATACCCTCCAGCATTGTTAGCGACCGAGATCCTATCTTTATGAGCGAGTTTTGGAGGAGCTTGCAAGAAGCGGTAGGCACACAGTTATGCTTAAGCACGGTTTATCACCCCCAAATCGATGGTCAGACGGAAAGAGTGAACAGAGTATTAGAAGACCTCTTGAGATTATGCATTCTTGACTTCGAAGGAACAATGGAGGATCATCTTCCTTTGGTGGAGTTTGCCTACAACAATAGCTACCAAGCCACCATAGGTATGGCACCCTTCGAAGCTTTATATGGAAGACTGTGCCGATCACCAACTTGTTGGTGGGAGTCTACAGATAAGCTCATACTTGGACCAGATATGATAGAGAGACTTCAGAGAAAGTGGACTTGATACGAAAAAGAATGAAGACTGCCCAAGATAGACAGAAGTCCTACGCAGATAAGAGAAGGACCGACCTTGAGTTTGAGGTTGGGGACAGGGTTTTCCTTAAAGTATCTCCTTTGAGGAACGTCGTTCGCTTCGGATCCGCAGGAAAGTTGGCACCAAGATTTGTAAGGCCGTTTCCTATCATTGAAAGGATTGGGAAGACGGCTTACAGAGTAGAGCTGCCCGAAAGATTGGCTGGAGTTCATAATGTCTTTCACGTTTCTCACTTACGAAAGTGCTTACATGAGTCTGCGGAAGTGGTAGAACCAAGCATATTAGAGGACATAGAAGTAGAATGAGAGGCGACTGCGACTCGTATCTTGGGTACAGAAGTCAAAAAGCTACGCAACCGCGAAGTCAAACTTGTCAAAGTTCAATGGAGTAACGCTGAGGAAGACGCGACTTGGGAGACTAAGGCCAAAATACGCGCAGCCTAACCTTTTCTTTTTGAGGTGTGATGACCCGCATTCTACGCATCGGAGGATCGTAGAATATTTATTTCTTTCCCGTATGAAGTCGTATGGTCATGTAACTTTGGGAAACATCCATTAGAGTCATTTCCCATGCTTATGATTTTTGTCGATTTTTAAATGACCATTTTGCCCCTAGTTGATTTTGTTTTGGCCATAACTTTTGATTGGAAAGGAATTCTGACGTAAAACCACTTCCATTAGATTCATTTGATGGTTTACCTTTCCGTAGAGTGATCATAATAGCCAAACGGACTTACCGTTTGGGAGATATGGCTGAAATAAGGTTTAGAAGGTGAAAAACTGCTTAACCGGGCCAAATCGGGTGATTAGTGGATAGGCCCATAACCCATTTCGGGATTAGGGTTATGGGAAGGCTGAAATGAGATAGAGGATTATTCCATTTCAGTTTTCTAGCCTCCACTTATCACCAAGGAACCCTAAAAATGGCCTCCAACCTCTAAATCACCTCCAAATCACCTTTTGGTCAAGGATTTGGCTTAGCAACCTCTAATCAAGGAAGATCTACACCAAAGCAACAAGGGAGCTGCTGTTCAGCATGAGATTCACATCAAATCAGAGATTTATTTCAGATCTTAGTTTATTTGTGGCTAAGGTGAGTGATTTGCATAGTTTTACACTAATTATGGCTAGTTAAGGGTAATTAGTGTTAATTAGCGAATTTAAGCATGATAAAATTCGGGGAAAATGTTCATAAATTCCTAAATGATGTTTTAGACCTCTGATATGAATTTGGGTTAATTTGGTTAAGTTTTTCTAATCCTATCATTAGTTTCACCTAAACATGCTTAAGGGGAAATATGGGATTTTGGGTATGTTTGATCCGCTTCTACCTATCATATTGATGTTTTGATGTTTGTGGTTGATTATGCATGTTGCTATGACTGTATGAAATGTTTTGTGATTGATTTCAACAGTTAGAATGGTCGAAAACGCCGTCGAATGGCATAAACACTTGCTGGAACAGTTTCAGAAAACAGTGCAGGTTTCGGATCGGATCGGATATGGGGCTCGGATCGGATATGTTGAACTGAGCAAGGAATTCGATCGGATCGGAACCCAACAAAAGTGGCAAAAAGGAAGGCCACGCTAGCTGAATTGGGATCGGATCAGATTAGGGAGTAGGGATCGGAGCGGATAGAGGAGGATGGATCGGATCGAAGCACGTAAAGGATAAGGAGGCGGATCGGAGCGGAAGCATGAACTGGAGGGGGAGTGGCACCCGACCCAAACCGAGGAGAAACGCCCGACCCGAACCGATGGAGGACACCCGAACCGCACCAGAAGAAGACCCGACCCGAACAGATGGAGGATACCCGACCTGAACCGATGGCTTGAGGAGGAACCCGACCCGACCCAGTATTGACCAATAACCCGAGATGCAAAGGTAGTCCAATATGGGAAGTTAGAGCTCACGATCCAGTTGGGAACCAATGAGTTCACTTCATGGATGCTATGCTTGATTGTTTGCCATCATTATGACATGCACACCTCCCCCACCTCCGTATCTTTACACCGTTTGATATGGTACCTTAGAGTGTTGTACAGTATGTAGTGCTAACTCTTTGGTTGCAGGTCCAGGTTCAGGTATGTTTTAGTCTACATGTTATTGTTCACTTTAGATGCTTATCGCTCATACCAGGCTTTATGTCTGACCCAGAGTTTTATGTCTCCTCTTATTACTCTGGGTGCTCACACGAGCAGACTAGAGACAGGTTAGCTGGTGATGCGCGAGTAGCTGATTCGGAGGCGGGCAGGAGGCTTCCACGTATGATATATATACACATTCTCCCTGTGTCGTTGGTGGTCGCTACTTGGGCATTAGTAGTGTACCTCCTTTATCTTGCTTTTGCTTTGAGACAGTTTAAAAGTTGTAATAAGCTGTATTTTGGATTTCCGCTGCTATGATGTTTAGTTCTGGTTTTCAGCTTATGCACTGTCTCACCTGTTTTATGTCAAGTATGTTATTATTATATTTTATTCTATGCGCTGTGAGACATTCTACAGGTTCTTTATATGTTCATTTCCTTCTTCCTTTTCCTTCTGACGACCCGTTCCGTGCTAACTAGACATGTGTACAGCGCACTTTTGGAGTAAATGTCGGTTGGTGCGGGGCGGGCCGTCACACTTGGTATCAGAGCTCTAGGTTGCGTAGTTAACCTAGGGAAAGACACTAAGGAGAGATAGTATGTATATGAGAGCGCTTATTTGTGATTACTTTGGTTTACAAAAGCTATGTATATATATACTATTAGTAGTATAAAGAATGAAGTCGCACTGCACTAGCACCACTACGGGGTCGTTAATCGTTTCCTTTTTCAGATTGACGATGAGCCGAGACACGAGGGGTGCTGGTAGAGGGACCAACCAAGGGACTGCCGCTGACATGAGGGCAATGTTTACTAACCTCATGAGAGACATGCTTAGAGAAGTGCAAGGGGCAGTTCCCAATCCCGGAGTTGGTGTTGGCCCAGTAGTGCAGGCGCCTAGGGTCGATTTCGCCAAGTTGTGCAAAGATTACACTAATCTTGGTGGAAAACCGTTCCACGGAACGGAGTCGGCCACAGATGTTCAAGATTGGATGGATAGCTGTGACTGTATCTTTGATGACTTAGGTCTTGAGGATGCGATGAAGAGAAGGCTAGCGTCTCGTCAGCTGCAAGGACGAGCGATGAATTGGTGGAATGCCATTAGAACAGCTACTCCAGAGGATCAGGTTACTTGGGATCAGTTCAAGGCTCGCTTTAGCGAGAAGTTTATTCCAGCTGCCCAGAAGTCAGTGTTGTTCAAGAGGTTCTTGGAACTCAAGCAGAATGGAAGGGCAGTTTCTGACTATATTGCTGAGTTCGACACTTTGTCGAAGTATGGACTATCTCTTATCGACACTCCTGAGAAGAAGAATGAGAATTTCATTACTGGTTTGGATGGATACTTGGGGGAGAGGCTTATCAACCACATCGATGAGACTTTTGAATTGATCGTGGGGAAAGCTTTGAGATCAGAGAGTCTTTACCCTAAGTCAAAGACTGAGACTGCATCTGCAGAAGGGCCAAAGCCGCAAGCAGGCGGTGGAGGCAAGAATAGCTCTCAGAATAAGAGGAAGCAGGACCAATCTAAGGGTGGCCAGAAGAAGAGAAAGAAGGATGTTGAGTGCTTCAGCTGTGGTAAGAAGGGCCATTATGCTAAAGAATGTCGGGCCAAGCCAGCGGAAAGGAAGTGCTACAACTGTGGTCAAGTGGGACACCATAAGGATAAGTGTCTGCAACCTCTTAAGGAGAAGCAGATCGTGAAAGCATATGCTATTGATGTTGTTCCTTCTTCGTCGAATGCCGCAACTGCGGCGGAGAAAGGAAAGAATGTTGTTATTCAAGGTATGCTTTCTATTTATGATGTACCAGTTCGAGTTTTGTTTGATACTGGGGCTTCCCGTTCCTTCATATCTAGTGACCTGGTAGATAGGTTGGGACTGGAGCCCGAGATAGTCGATAGACCATTGGTTGTGACGAACCCGATTGGTGGTTCGACTAGCCTTAGTATGATTGCAGGAATTTGGTCTTATCGAGTCATGGATGCATGTTTGTTTGTGATTGCTTTGTTTTGGGCTTTACTGGGTGTGGCATTATATTGGGAGTCGATTGGCTCCAAAGATACGGGGTGGTGGTAGACTGTGAGGGCTTTTTGGTGACAGTGAGGGCGGATGATGGGCGGAGGGTAGTGTTTGGTAGTCTACCTAGTGATGGGGTTATGACTAGTTTTGTAAATTCCCTCGACATCCCGCAGGATGAGTTGTCAGATGTGCCCGTGGTTGGCCAGTATCCGGACGTCTTCGAGGAGTTGATCGGGCTTCCACCACACCGAGAGATTGAGTTCCGTATTGATTTAGTGAAAGATGCCAGACCTATAGTGATGCCACTTCGTCGTATGGCACCAAGGGAGCAGCGAGAGCTCGGGGTGCAAGTCAGCAATCTTTTGAAGAAGGGATTTATTAGAAGGAGTGTCTCCGAGTGGGGAGCACCAGTTGTGTTTGCCACTAAGGCAGATGGTTCCCTTCGTTTGTGTGTGGACTATCGCGAGTTGAATAAGGTAACGAGGAAGAATAAGTATCCTCTACCGCGGATTGATGATTTGTTTGATCAGCTGGAAGGAGCTAGAGTGTTCTCCCAGTTGGACCTCGCGACAGGATTTCATCGGCTACGAGTAGCGGATGAGAGTGTTCCGAAAACGGCATTTAGGACGCCATCTGGATTTTATGAGTGGTTGGTCATGCCATTTGGGTGGACCAATGCACCACCCTATTTTGTGGATCTTATGAATCGGGTATTCAGAGATAAGTTGAATAAGTTTGCCCTTGTGTTCATGGATGATATCCTTATTTACTCAAGGACAGAGGAGGAACACAAGGGACACTTGAGGATAGTGATGGAGGTGTTAAGGAAACACCAATTGAAAGTGAAATTCTCTAAGTCTCATTTTTGGAGAAGGGAAGTAAGATTCTTAGGTCATGTTGTTTCAGAGAGTGGTATTGCCGTGGACCCTGCGAAGGTGGCTACGGTACAGGATTGGCCTACGCCCAAGAATGCAACCGATGTAAGAAGTTTCTTGGGATTAGCTGGATATTACCGTAAGTTAATCCAGGACTTCTCCAAGATAGCAGCACCGTTGACTCAATTGATTAAGAAGAATCAGTCCTTCGTCTGGGACGGAGTGTGTGAGGATGCCTTCAAGAGTCTAAAAGAGAGGTTGACGCGTGCGCCAGTGTTAGTCATTCCTAAAGGGAATGAAGAGATGACGGTATACACGGATGCTTGTGGTACCGGACTGGGTGCAGTATTGATGCAAAGAGGTAGGGTTGTAGCTTATGCTAGTCGACAGCTAAAGCCGCATGAGAAGAAGTATCCTACCCATGACTTGGAATTAGCAGCGATTGTGTTTGCGCTGAAGATGTGGAGACACTATCTCTTGGGAGAAAGATTCGAGTTGTTTACCGATCATAAATCGTTAAAGTATCTCTTCTCCCAGAAAGATCTGAATCTCCGTCAGCAGAGATGGTTAGAGTTTTTGGCTTCGTATGATTTTGATATCGCATACACACCTGGGAAAGGTAATGCGGTAGCCGATGCCTTGAGTAGGAGACATGTCAGCTTAGGGGAAATGTTTCTTGAATGGAAGCAACTGGAGTATATCGCGGGGTTTGATTTCAGACCAAGGTGCGAATTGGATCCGGTTATGCTAGCTAGTTTGGCGATCAGACCCACTTTGATAGAGCGGATTAGTTCCAGCCAGAGGGACGATCCTAACCTATTGGAAATCATCTCCAAGTTAGAGATGGGTATCGATGAGGAGATGAATGTATATGGGCTTGATCGAGATGGATGGCTTCGGAAGAATGGAAGATTAGTTGTGCCCAACGTGAATGGTTTGAGAGATGAAGTGCTTAGAGAATGTCATCACTCAAAACTGACTATACATCCCGGTGGTAATAAGATGTATCGAGACATGAAGCAGACTTACTACTGGGAAGGGAATGAAAAGAGACGTTGGGAAGTTTATATCCAAATGCATGAATTGCCAAATAGTTAAAGCCGAGCAAAAGAAGCCTAGTGGGTTGTTGCAACCATTAGAAATTCCCGAGTGGAAATGGGAGCAAGTCTCGATGGATTTCATCGATGGTTTACCAAGGACTAGATCGGGACATGATAGCATTTGGGTAATTGTGGATCGATTAACTAAGAGTGCAAGATTTATACCGGTCAGATCGACCAGAACGGCAGCCAAGTTGGCAGAATTGTATATGAAGTGGGTAGTGAGATTTCATGGAGTACCCAAAAGCATTGTGAGTGACCGAGACCTGTTGTTCACTAGTGGGTTTTGGAAGAGCTTACAGGAGGCTCTAGGGTCAGGATTACATCTCAGTACCGCATATCATCCTCAGACCAACGGTCAGACGGAGAGGGTGAATCGTATATTGGAAGATCTCTTGAGAGCTTGTATATTGGATTTTGGTGGATCATGGGATGACCATTTGCATCTAGTAGAGTTTGCATATAATAATAGCTACCAATCCAGTATCGGTATGGCTCCATATGAAGCTTTGTACGGAAGACCATGCAACTCACCATCATGTTTGATAGAGACTGGCGAGAAATTTGTGCTTGGACCAGATGTGGTGAGGGAAACTTCCGATAAGATTAAGATCATTCAACAACGAATGAAAGCTGCCCAAGATAGGCAGAAGAGTTATACTGATAAGAGGAGAAGAGACTTGAAATTCTCCGTTGGTGACTTGGTGTTCGTCAAGATCTCTCCGTTAAAGAGCGTGATTCGATTTGGCAGGAGAGGCAAGTTGGCACCAAGATTTGTTGGCCCATTCACTGTTCTTGAACTAGTCAGGAATTTGGCATATAGAGTTGGCTTACCAGAGAAAATGGCGGGAGTTCACGATGTATTTCATGTTTCCCAACTAAGGAAGTTCGTCCACGACTCAAATGTGACTATTTCACCTGATCAGTTAGAGGACTTCGAAGTAGAACCCAAGGCGGTTGGGAACCGCAAGCCGATTTGTATTGTGGGGCACGATACGAAGCAACTTCAAAGGAAGGCGGTGAAGCTAGTCAAGGTTCAGTGGGGCGAGGACGAGAATGATTGTACTTGGGAGACAGAGGAGGGCATTAGGGAGGCATATCCAGAACTCTTTGCCTGGTAAGATTTACTTTGTAATTTAGTTTTCCGCATGCTAGGGTAGACTTGTTTTGCTTGTTTGCATGTTTGATTGTTGTTTTATGATTGATAGGCATGCGGGATCTTTGTGTATGTTTTGATTAAGGAATTTCGGGGGCGAATTTTCTTAAGGGGGGAGAGTGTAATGACCCGCATTCTACGCATCGGGGGATCGTAGAATATTTATTTCTTTCCCGTATGAAGTCGTATGGTCATGTAACTTTGGGAAACATCCATTAGAGTCATTTCCCATGCTTATGATTTTTGTCGATTTTTAAATGACCATTTTGCCCCTAGTTGATCTTGTTTTGGCCATAACTTTTGATTGGAAAGGAACTCTAACCTGAAACCACATCCATTAGATTCGTTTGATGGTTTACCTTTCCGTAGAGTGGTCATAATAGCCAAACGGACTTATCGTTTGGGAGATATGGCTGAAATAAGGTTTGGAAGGTGAAAAACTGCTTAACCGGGCCAAATCGGGTGATTAGTGGATAGGCCCATAACCCATTTCGGGATTAGGGTTATGGGAAGGCTGAAATGAGATAGAGGATTATTCCATTTCAGTTTTCTAGCCTCCACTTATCACCAAGGAACCCTAAAAATGGCCTCCAACCTCTAAATCACCTCCAAATCACCTTTTGGTCAAGGATTTGGCTTAGCAACCTCTAATCAAGGAAGATCTACACCAAAGCAACAAGGGAGCTGCTGTTTAGCATTGAGATTCACATCAAATCAGAGATTTATTTCAGATGTTAGTTTATTTGTGGCTAAGGTGAGTGATTTGCATAGTTTTACACTAATTATGGCTAGTTAAGGGTAATTAGTGTTAATTAGCGAATTTAAGCATGATAAAATTCGGGAAAAATGTTCATAAATTCCTAAATGATGTTTTAGACCTCTGATATGAATTTGGGTTAATTTGGTTAAGTTTTGCTAATCCTATCATTAGTTTCACCTAAACATGCTTAAGGGGAAATATGGGATTTTGGGTATGTTTGATCCGCTTCTACCTATCATATTGATGTTTTGATGTTTGTGGTTGATTATGCATGTTGCTATGACTGTATGAAATGTTTTGTGATTGATTTCAATAGTTAGAATGGTCGAAAACGCCGTCGAATGGCGTAAACACTTGCTGGAACAGTTTCAGAAAACAGTGCAGGTTTCAGATCGGATCGGATATGGGGCTCGGATCGGATATGTTGAATTGAGCAAGGAATTCGATCGGATCGGAACCCAACAAAAGTGGCAAAAAGGAAGGCCATGCTAGCTAAACTGGGATCGGATCGGATTAGGGAATAGGGATCGGAGCGGATAGAGGAGGATGGATCGGATCGAAGCACGTAAAGGATGAGGAGGCGGATCGGAGCGGAAGCATGAACTGGAGGGGGAGTGGCACCCGACCCGACCCGAACCGATGGAGGACACCCGACCCGAACCGCACCAGAAGAAGACCCGACCCGAACAGATGGAGGATACCCGACCCGAACCGATGGCTTGAGGAGGAACCCGACCCGACCCAGTATTGACCAATAACCCGAGATGCAAAGGTAGTCCAATATGGGAAGTTAGAGCTCAGGATCCAGTTGGGAACCAATGAGTTCACTTCATGGTTGGACTTTGCTGCGGGACGTGTGCTAAGGAGTTGTCGACGTTCATAACTTCGATTCACCACTAAAAATGAATGATGGCTACTTATCAGTGCAGTAGGGTCATTATGACCTGAGGGGCATGGTGATGGTAGCAAGACTACGTTATCAGTGCAGTAGGGTCATTATGATCTGAGGGGCAAGGTGATGCGTAGTAAGACTATGAGCCAGCGCAGATGGGGTGAACAACTCCATGGGGCAAGTGGACATAGTAAGGATTGGTAAGGCTATGAGCCAGCGCAGATGGGGTGAATAACTCCATGGGGCAAGTGGACATAGCGAGGAATTAGTGGCTACGTTATCAGTGCAGTGTAGCCATTTATGACTTCATGGGGTAGAGTGATCGTAGCAAGGTATGTTGGGTGATCGAAGTGGTGAATATTGTATGCTTTACGCACTGAGTGAGAGATGTGAGGTGGATGCTATGCTTGATTGTTTGCCATCATTATGACATGCACACCTCCCCCACCTCCGTATCTTTACACCGTTTGATATGGTACCTTAGAGTGTTGTACAGTATGTAGTGCTAACTCTTTGGTTGCAGGTCCAGGTTCAGGTATGTTTTAGTATACCTGTTATTGTTCACTTTAGATGCTTATCGCTCATACCAGGCTTTATGTCTGACCCAGAGTTTTATGTCTCCTCTTATTACTCTGGGATCTCACACGAGCAGACTAGAGACAGGTTAGCTGGTGATGCGCGAGTAGCTGATTCGGAGGCGGGCAGGAGGCTTCCACGTATGATATATATACACACATTCTCCCTGTGTCGTTGGTGGTCGCTACTTGGGCATTAGTAGTGTACCTCCTTTATCTTGCTTTTGCTTTGAGACAGTTTAAAAGTTGTAATAAGCTGCATTTTGGATTTCCGTTGCTATGATGTTTAGTTCTGGTTTTCAGCTTATGCACTGTCTCACCTGTTTTATGTCAAGTATGTTATTATTATATTTTATTCTATGCGCTGTGAGACATTCTACAGGTTCTTTATATGTTCATTTCCTTCTTCCTTTTCCTTCTGACGACCCGTTCCATGCTAACTAGACATGCGTACAGCGCACTTTTGGAGTAAAATGTCGGTTGGTGCGGGGCGGGCCGTCACATGAGGGTACATCTTTGATCTCTTTTTCCTTAAGTTTGTTCATACTCGTATCTATCTTTTTAGTATTTTCCTCAGTGTCGTTCTCGATCCTTAGGTAGAAACCAATGGATGTAAACATGTATTTGAAACATATTATGATTGATGGTTGCAAGTGGTTGCAAGTGATTGCTAGTGGTTGCTCGTGGATGCATATACACACACTTTAGGTATTAGATCGACTCAATCACTTTCATATTGCATATGCATATATGTACTTATAAATGATTGAAACTTGATGTGTTATCATGTGGATGTTGCATTTGTATGAATGATTGTGCACTCATGTAGAAAGTATGATTAGGGAAGATTGCATACATTATGAACGCATGACACCGACATGACCTGCATTAAGGAGGTCAACTGAATCAGTAGACCGCCTGATTTTGCATTAGATAAGGACATATACACACACTATGCATATGATCATGAAGCATTAGAATTCTTTTAAGGACAATGGACGCCTGTTTTGATGGTTGAGTAGATGGACGATTGGATGGTAGGATATACGTTCTTTTTTACTTGAAGATTTCGGGGACGAAATCCTTTAAGGAGGGGAGAATGTAACACCTCGTGTTTTCATAAAACCTTAAAGTAACGAATTAAAGAATAATTAATTCTAAATGTGAGAATTTAGGGAAATGGGATACGCCGTTGCGTTCGTCTCGGAATTCTGGTTGAGATAGAGTCCAAGTTTGCATGAATTGGACTTCGTATGAAGAAGTTATGGCCTTTGGAAATTTCAAAATTCAAATTTAAACTCAGAAGAGGGCAGTGCAGGAAATTCCTGCCCAGACCAGGTCGACCAGGAGGTCGACCCTAGTGTCGACCTACCCTACAGGTCGACCTAGGGGTCGACCTACTCCCTTCCTCGGGCAGATCTGAAAGGATGACGATTTCTGATTCCCTGCTGAGTCATTAGGGCTGAGGTGTTATCCTATCTTGACTGGATGGTCTGGATTATTTCTAGGGTTAATCTGACGGCTCTAAATTAATTAAACCTCTATAAAAGCAACCTAACTCTCAACCCTAAATCACAAATATTCATACCAAGAGTCTCCATGCCGTCAATGGTGAACCTAGAATAGCCGTCATCTCTTTCAACTCAAACACAAGATTGAAGCTACGTCAAAATTAAATCTAATCTAATTCAACTAAGAAAATTCAACGATCTACATCAAAGACAAGCAATTCAATTTCAGAATACAGATCCCAGAACTCAAGAATTCCTTTTTGTTTGTAAGTGTAGTTATCTTTCAGATGCGAATGAATTAAAGACATGGTTTGTAATGAATTGTAAAATAGAATTGTATCAAGTTGTATGTGATGCTGATTTATGTTTATTCATGTCTATTCTATCGTATGTGCCTATGAATAATTGTGGTCTATCATGTTATGTGGAAATTGGTGAATAAACCTATGATGTTATGAAATTATCATATGTAAGTTTGGTGATATTATACAAGTTTTAGGCTAAGTCACGTAGTTTACGCCTAACAGTTTAGATCCATTATGCATACATGTTTAGATCTACGACTTTGTATAATTTGGTGATTATATATATATATATATATATATATATATATATGTTGTATGTCAATTTAGAAATTATGCCATGTTTATGCAAGTTGAGTGATGCTATCATGTTATGAATACATGCAAGTTTATAGGTTAAAAACTTGACTATGTAAACCTATATGTTTAGATCTACAACTTTATATG
Organism: Allium sativum; assembly: GCA_030737875.1. NCBI lineage: Eukaryota > Viridiplantae > Streptophyta > Magnoliopsida > Asparagales > Amaryllidaceae > Allium > Allium sativum. The sequence goes on along the minus strand of CM060922.1, from coordinate 399,856,285 downwards.
TTAGAACCATATGCCTTCATGTTAGATCAATATTAGCATGATTCAATCCCTATGCAAGTTCACCACTACATGTTTAATTAGATTTTGGTAGTTCTTTGTTAAACTACTATTTTATGACTCATGTTGCATAAATCTAGTTGCAAGTTCATAATTAAAAGTATATTATGCCAAGTTCATGTGACACATCTGTAGTTAGATCTATATTTTTGTATGATGTTGGAATGTTGCAAGTTCCTCTTTTTCCCTTTTTAGGTTATTAGTTAGGCTAAAATGTCGAGCCTAACATCTTATGTAATTTTGCGAACGTACAACGGGGGTAACGTTGGGGAAAACATGAAATTATACATAATTAACATATTTGGCTCATAACCATGTAAATGGTATGGCATTGAAATGATATAATTTACATATCAAAAATTATGAATTTGATTTAGAAAGAAAGTGGGCCATGACAAATAAATTGTAACACCCCACACCCGCTACGGTCACTCACTAAGGGAATGCCATAACATCGGTGGAGTATTTTAAGTGAATATAGAACAGAAAAATTACAACAAGACAGATATAAGTAATACTTGAGAATTTAAAACATCATTTCATTGCGGCGGAAAGTAAAACATGTTTGGTTACACCAAAACCATAAACAAGAGTCAAGTACATAATATCCATCCTCGTAAAACAAAAGTACATAATCCCACTACATAACTTAATAGCCATAATGGAAAAGTCAAACTGAGCTTTACATCCACGGTCCAAGCTCCAAAAGATAGATAAAGCAGTCTGATCAAAGCCCACTAGTGCTAGACCCACTCTGATAACCTGAGGGTTGGGAAAAAGATAAAAACAACGGGGTCAGACATAAGTCTGAGCGAGTCCTATAACTTTAACAATACAATCATTAAAGTAACCAGAGTAAGACGTAAGCTTGATATACGGTAACGACTGGGGATAAATGGCTACACTAAGCAGCCAACTAGACTTAGGATGAACTAAGATAACCGTAAAGACGCGCCTATCCACCCAAGGATAATTACTATATTGCACCACCCCAGATCTACCCACCCAAGGGTAATTCCTACACTGCACCACACCAGTTCTACCCACCAAGGGTAATTCCTACTTAAAGGTTGATCCCACTAAGCGTACTTAGTAATTTTACCCAGTAGTTTCGTGTTCCCCTAGCTGACTACATAGGTGCCGTCTGCCCCTATCTCCACTAGGTGTACCCACTACTCCCAAGCGATCGGCTCCCTACCGTAGATACCCGTGCTGGCCCCACAATGGGGTGTATCACTCCCCAAAGTGGCAACCCGATACAACAAATGGTGCACGGCTTATATCTACATGATGCAACAACGTCTTACCTACCAGCCCGGGTCCACACACGCATATGAAACCCGTTGGACTCGCGTTGCCACCGCTACCCCGTTTTGGCCTCTTATAGTCAAGCCCAATATGCGTGTCCCGTCCTCGACTTGGGTCGAGCCCACAAAGATACGTTTGGGACATTGGTTGAAATGGGCCCCCACAAGCTACCCACCTAAGCTTGTCATTTCTAGTGAATCCCACTTAACCCTTTAACCATGTCCACTTACATGTTATAAATTTTGGTTAAGTCATTTAATCATACTTTAATTGCCACACAAGGCACCCACTAGATTTCCACATGCCACCCAAGGCACTTACTTGATTCCCACATGCCACCCAAGGCACTTACTTAACCCTTTTATCATGTTTAATTCCATGTTCCACTTTGGTTAAGTATTCTAATCATATTTTCTATTGCCACCCAAGGCAACCCACTAGTTTCCTCATGCCACCCAAGGCACCCCCACTAGTTACTACATGCCACCCAAGGCACTCACTTAACCCCTCATGCCCTACTACATGCTAATTTGGTTAAGTGTTTCTTAATTAATTAAGATCGTAACCTTTGTAAAGACCTCTCACATTAGACTGTCTTTTATGGCAGCTGGATATGCCGGTTGGTTCCGGGCAGCCTCACACCATAACAGAGTCTAACCTCGTGTCTTTACACTTGTCACGTATTTAGTTTATGACTAAGACCTCTCACATTGGGCCAATCATTTGTAGCCGCTGGATTTGCCGGTCGGTTCCGGGCAGTCTTATGCTACAAAAAGGGTCCAACCTCGTGTCTTAGTAGATTAATTACACCTAATTAATCACCCCCATAATTTGTATTAATTATCCCTAATTAATTACAAATATTTAAGAATATGGGTAGACCTAACTTAATAGGTAAATTCCCAATTCCATAATATGGGTAGACCTAACTTAATAGGTAAATTCCCAATTATGTCCATCCACTTTATGGTATGTTTAATCATACCCACTTCACACAATTTTATGTGTTCATTAATTTTTACCCCATCGTCCCCACGTAAATACGTTAACATGACATGCTTCAAAAGAGAAGATTTATCATACACACAATGGGTTCAACTTAGCATATCATTAGCATTATCATGGGTTTAAAAGGTGTCAACTTGCATATATGACCATAAACCCAACTTGCATAAATAACCAACCCAAACTTGCATGAATCACATATGTCATAAAGATGGTAATTTGCTTAAATGTTCATGTCATAGACCTATCATAAAAGTGTCAACTTGCATACATGTCATAGGTCTAAAAGGGATGAACTTGCACATGTACTTATGTCATACATAGAGGCAAACTTGCATATATTATGCATATCATAAAAAGAGACAAACTTGCATATGAACTTGCATCATAACTTGCATATGAACTTGCATCATAACTTGCATATGAACTTGCATCATAACTTGCATATGAACTTGCATAACATGCCATACTTAGAGGCAAACTTGCATATATTATGCATATCATAAAAAGAGACAAACTTGCATAGATTATGCATATTATAGATCCAAACTCATAGGTTAAACTTGCATGCCATGTCACTTATTTCACACATGATTCTAGCATAAAACCAAGCATTTAACTTGCATAAAACCAAACACTTAGCATGCATAAAACCGAATACTTAGCATGCATAAAATCGAATACTTAGCATGCATAAAACCGAATACTTAGCATGCATAAAACCCACCACTTAACATGCATAAACCCAAACACTTAACTTGCATAAACATAGTGTCATCATGAATAAGTGTTAAACATAGTGATTAGCAAACTAGCATCATAACATATGACCTAAAACCCATTGATCCGCAAGCAAAACCATATAATCTCATCACATCTCATCTACTTAGTTTAGCAATTGGTTATTAAAGTGATAGAAACTCACAAACTCCAAGATTAGCTCCTTAGATAGTTGCTAGAGTTGAAGTAGAGGTGGATTAGTAGTTGATTATCTTGCAATCCTCTTCTCTAATTAGTGGAGGCTCCTTCTAAGTTGCATTTTGGCGGCATGATGGCATAAATTCTATTTTTAGTATGGATTAGGGTAGTCTTAGGGTGTATTTATAGGATTAGGTTGTGTTTTAGACCCTTAGATTAACCCTAGGTTAGTTTAGGTCCGTCAGATTTCGTCCCAAGCCCTCCAACCCAGCCCAAAACTCAACCAGGTGCACCCAGGCCAGAATCAGCCGACAAGGCAAGTCGACAGCCCTGTCGACTGCCAAGTCGATAGGCATGTCGATAGGCAAGTCGACAGCCAAGTCGACTTGGCTGGGCGGGAATTTTCCCGCTTGGCCCCCATTTCTGCATGTTTAGAAATTCAAATTTCCCGAAAACTTCTTTAGGCCTTAACCGGGTCATACGGACTCCGATTTACAAAATTTCGGACTCTATTTCGCGTATTTTTCCGAGACGAACACAATGACGTAACCCGTTTCCCCTGATTCTCACATCTGAGATTATTAATTCTATAATTAGTGAATATCAGTGTTAATTGAAATTCGGGGTGTTACATTCTCACCTCCTTAAAGGATTTCGTCCCCGAAATCTCCAAGTTAAGGAGAATGCATATCCTACCATCCAAACAACCATCTACTCAATCCATCAAACACGGGCATCCATTGTCCTTAAAACAATTTCTACTGATGTATGAGCATATGCAAAAAGTGTGTGTATATGTTCCCTATCTAATGTATGAACATATGCAAACCGTGATAGTGCCATGCATCCAATATGTATGCGAAAGAACCCTATCGACACATACTATATCTACATGAGTGCACAATCATTCACCAAAATGCATCATCCATCTGATAACACAACCATTATACATCCATAAATATAGCTACCTACACACAATTATATGCAATATGCAATATGAAGTGATTGAGCCGATCTAGTGTCTAGAGTGTGTGTATATGCATCCACGAGCAACCACTAGCAAACACTTGCATCCACATGCATCCATCAATCATAACATGTCTCAAACACATGTTTCAACCATAGGTTTACCCTATTTAAAGGTCAAAGGCACTAACAAGAGGACATACTAAAGATAAGATAAGTACTAGACAAACGATAAAGGAGAAGTTAAAAGACATATCCTCGAAAAGGAATGGGTATAATGAACGCATTTTCGCTTCCGTCTCCCAAGTAGCATTGCTCTTTTCTTCTCCCCATTGCACTTTGACTAGTTGAACCTCCCTGTTTCTCAACCTCTTAATTTATGACCCAAGGATGCGTGTAGGAGCTCGTCGAATAGTCGCATCACGCTCTATCTCTACTTCTCTAAGCAAGCTCGGCTCTACCACCTCTGCGGTCTCATGTAGGCACTTCCTCAAATGTGACACATGGAATACATCATGTACACCACTAAGTCTGTCGGGCAACTCCACTCTATAGGCCATCTGTCCAACCCTTTCCTTAATAGGAAACAGTCCAACAAACCTTGGTGCTAACTTCCCAATAGATCCAAAGCGAACCACATTCCGTAACGGAGATACTTTGACAAAGACCATGTCCCCAACATCAAACTCAAGCTCTGTTCTCTCCTTGTCCGCATAAGATTTCTGTCTGTCTTGCGCCGCTTTCATCCTTCTTCAAATCAAATCAATCTTTTCCGAAGTCTTCCTAACCATATCGGGCCCAAGCAAGATCTTATCCATAGATTCCCACCAACATGTAGGTGATCGACAAGGCCTTCCATAAAAAGCTTCGAAAGGAGCCATGCCAATACTAGACTAGAAGCTGTTATTATATGCGAACTCCACCAATGGAAGATACTCTTCTCATGTACCTCCAAAATCTAAGATACATAGCCTCAAAAGGTCTTCTAAAATGCGATTCACCCTCCCGGTCTGGCCGTCCGTCTGAGGATGATTTGCGGTGCTCAAACACAACTGAGTCCCTACCGCCTCTTTCAAACTCTTCCGAAACTCGCTAGTGAAGATAGGATCTCGATCACTCACTATGCTGGAAGGTACACCATGCAATCTAACAATCTCTCGAATGTAGATTGAAGCTAGCCATTGAGCAGTCCTCTTACTCTTCACGGGTATAAAATGGGCACTCTTAGTAAGTTTGTCTACCCCAACCCAAATTCCCGTATTACCCTTCCTCGATCTTGATAATCCATTGACGAAGTCCATCGAGACACTATCCCACTTCCATAGCGGAACCTCCAATGGGTGAAGCAACCCACCGGGTTTCTTTTGCTCCGCTTTTACTTGTTGGCACACCAAGCATCTAGCGACATACTCGGCCGCGTCTTTCTTCCTACCGGCCCAAAAGAAAACTCGCTTCATGTCTTGGTACATCTTGTCCCTACCGGGATGAATGGTCATCTTCGAACGATGTGCATCATCAAGTATAGCCTTCCTCAAACCCTCGTCTTGCGGTACACAAAGTCTACCGTCTCTACGCAACCACCCCTTACCACCTAGGGTGTACCTACTCAAATGGCTGGACGACTCCCCCTCCTCATGAGCTTCTCTACTAACTCAACCAACTGTGGGTCGTCTCGCTGTGCTCCGCCCCAAAAGAGTAGGCCTAACCTCCAAGGAGGCTAGCAAACCGGGTACAAAGTCAACGGAAGGTCTAAAGTCAAACATAGAAATAAACTCTAAGTTCCGTCGTTCAACGAACAATGGACTCAAGGACAACCTTTTTCTACTTAAGGCGTCCGCTACCACGTTACCTTTGCCATGGGTATACGCTATCTCAAACTCATAGGATGCTAAGAATCCCATCCAAAATCATCACAACTGTCCATCTCTCACGCCGACCACCCTAGTCGAACTCGACATCCCCCAAATGCAAGCCCCAAAGGCCTAAACCAATATCAGACAAACACCCAAGGGATACCTCCTTCGAATTCAGACGACCTACGTTAGATGATACTAGTAAAAACGGCTAAATAATTAAGCCCTTGTCCAACTCTGGATGTCCTTGCCAGTCTCGCTCCAAAACCACCGTTTATAACTGGCTTTGCTCAACCTATTGAGCACATACGAAAACTTATTTCGCTCCTAGAAAAGACCATCACGAACTTATTTAGGTACTCCCTAAACACCCTTCTCATCAAATCAATAAAGTATGCGGGGGCGTTCGTCAAACCAAATGGCATCACCAGCCACTCATAAAAAAAAATCATCCGGAGTCCTAAAGGCAGTCTTCTCTATACTATCCTCAGCCACTCTCAACTGACGAAACCCCGTGGCTAAGTCCAACTGCGAAAATACTGAGGCGCCAACTAACTGATCAAAGAGATCATCAATCCTCGGCAATGGGTGTCTATTCTTCTTTGTGAGTTTATTTAGTTTTCTTTAGCCTACACAAAGTCTGAGGGACCCATCCGCCTTCGTGGAAAAAACTACTGGAGCACCCCACTCCGATATACTTCGTCTTATGAACCCCTTCTCAAGCAAATCGCCTACTTGCTTATGGAGTTCCCTCCTCCCACGAGGAGCCATGTGGCACACTGGCCAAGATACTGGTTTGGCATTGTCTACCAGATATATTCGGAAGTCAATCTCCCGCTCCGGAGGTACGCCCTTCACCCCCTCAAACACATCCGAGTATTCCCGGACCACTCTAACAGATCACAAACTCTCGACCGACGTGTCAAGCGATTCTAGATAACTTAGCATAACAGATTCCATGGGATTACAAGAGATCTCGAGAGTGTTACCCAAGCGGGTCATAAGCCTAACAACTCTCCCTTCAAAATCAAGAACGGCACCCCTACTGGATAACCAGTCCATGCCCAAAACTAACCCATAGCCCATGAAGCCCAAAAAGCATCACATCTAATACTCAACGCTAAGTATAGAAACTTTCAAACCCAAACACATCATGGAGCCCCAATTGGGTTTGAAACAACTAAGGGATCATCTACTAAACTGGTGTCTAAGTGCAGTGACTCAACTAACAATGATGAGATAAACGAACTCGATGCGTCAGAATCAAATAAAGTTCGAACCGGATAATAAAGAAATCCAAATTCCAACCTAGACGGTCCTATCCCCATCTGGTACACTAGCCGTGAGGGAATACAACTACCCTCCAGGAGATTCCGTACCTTGCCCTTGCCCCTTTGGACAACCCTAATAAGGTGTCCTATTCCTCCAAAAAGGATAACTACTCGCCTTCTTCTTCCCATTCTCCACTCGTAACCTCCCACCAATGAGGTTTCATCCTTCATTAACCAAACAACTATTTGAGCCTTCCTCCCATCGTCTATCCAATAGGTACCTACCAGTCCTCCTCCTTCTTGAACTAACTTCTAATCCGACTAACGTCTAAGTCCCTTGAAGTGGTTTTCCATTCTTATCTATCTTAGAAAGATCATCCATACACGGAGGGGAAACTCAAAACGAGAGAGGAAGAGATTCAAAACGGAGAATTCGAAAGATAAAGATATGGCTATCGGGGATTATGATTTTCTTTCAAAAACTTTTCTCTTAAAAGACATGTTTTTGAAAATACTCCTTTCAAAAATATTCTTAGAAAATAGTTTTTCTAAAAAAAATTATCTGTTCTGGTAACCTTAAGCTCTGATACCACGTGTAACACCTCACACCCGCTACGGTCACTCACTAAGGGAATGCCATAACATCGGTGGAGTATTTTAAGTGAATATAGAACAGAAAAATTACAACAAGACAGATATAAGTAATACTTGAGAATTTAAAACATCATTTCATTGCGGCGGAAAGTAAAACATGTTTGGTTACACCAAAACCATAAACAAGAGTCAAGTACATAATATCCATCCTCGTAAAACAAAAGTACATAATCTCACTACATAACTTAATAGCCATAATGGAAAAGATAAACTGAGCTTTACATCCACGGTCCAAGCTCCAAAAGATAGATAAAGCAGTCTGATCAAAGCCCACTAGTGCTAGGCCCACTCTGATAACCTGAGGGTTGGGAAAAAGATAAAAACAACGGGGTCAGACATAAGTCTGAGCGAGTCCTATAACTTTAACAATACAATCATTAAAGTAACCAGAGTAAGACGTAAGCTTGATATACGGTAACGACTGGGGATAAATGGTTACACTAAGCAGCCAACTAAACTTAGGATGAACTAAGATAACCGTAAAGACGCGCCTATCCACCCAAGGATAATGACTATATTGCACCACCCCAGATCTACCCACCCAAGGGTAATTCCTACACTGCACCACACCAGTTCTACCCACCAAGAGTAATTCCTACTTAAAGGTTGATCCCACTAAGCGTACTTAGTAATTTTACCCAGTAGTTTCGTGTACCCCTAGCTGACTACATAGGTGCCGTCTGCCCCTATCTCCACTAGGTGTACCCACTACTCCCAAGCGATCGGCTCCCTACCGTAGATACCCGTGCTGGCCCCACAATGGGGTGTATCACTCCCCAAAGTGGCAACTCGATACAACAAATGGTGCACGGCTTATATCTACACGATGCAACAACGTCTTACCTACCAGCCCGGGTCCACACACGCATATGAAACCCGTTGGACTCGCGTTGCCACCGCTACCCCGTTTTGGCCTCTTATAGTCAAGCCCAATATGCGTGTCCCGTCCTCGACTTGGGTCGAGCCCACAAAGATACGTTTGGGACATTGGTTGAAATGGGCCCCCACAAGCTACCCACCTAAGCTTGTCATTTCTAGTGAATCCCACTTAACCCTTTAACCATGTCCACTTACATGTTATAAATTTTGGTTAAGTCATTTAATCATACTTTAATTGCCACACAAGGCACCCACTAGATTTCCACATGCCACCCAAGGCACTTACTTGATTCCCACATGCCACCCAAGGCACTTACTTAACCCTTTTATCATGTTTAATTCCATGTTCCACTTTGGTTAAGTATTCTAATCGTATTTTCTATTGCCACCCAAGGCAACCCACTAGTTTCCTCATGCCACCCAAGGCACCCCCACTAGTTACTACATGCCACCCAAGGCACTCACTTAACCCCTCATGCCCTACTACATGCTAATTTGGTTAAGTGTTTCTTAATTAATTAAGATCGTAACCTTTGTAAAGACCTCTCACATTAGACTGTCTTTTATGGCAGCTGGATATGCCGGTTGGTTCCGGGCAGCCTCACACCATAACAGAGTCTAACCTCGTGTCTTTACACTTGTCACGTATTTAGTTTATGACTAAGACCTCTCACATTGGGCCAATCATTTGTAGCCGCTGGATTTGCCGGTCGGTTCCGGGCAGTCTTATGCTACAAAAAGGGTCCAACCTCGTGTCTTAGTAGATTAATTACACCTAATTAATCACCCCCATAATTTGTATTAATTATCCCTAATTAATTACAAATATTTAAGAATATGGGTAGACCTAACTTAATAGGTAAATTCCCAATTCCATAATATGGGTAGACCTAACTTAATAGGTAAATTCCCAATTATGTCCATCCACTTTATGGTATGTTTAATCATACCCACTTCACACAATTTTATGTGTTCATTAATTTTTACCCCATCGTCCCCACGTAAATACGTTAACATGACATGCTTCAAAAGAGAAGATTTATCATACACACAATGGGTTCAACTTAGCATATCATTAGCATTATCATGGGTTTAAAAGGTGTCAACTTGCATATATGACCATAAACCCAACTTGCATAAATAACCAACCCAAACTTGCATGAATCACATATGTCATAAAGATGGTAACTTGCTTAAATGTTCATGTCATAGACCTATCATAAAAGTGTCAACTTGCATACATGTCATAGGTCTAAAAGGGATGAACTTGCACATGTACTTATGTCATACATAGAGGCAAACTTGCATATATTATGCATATCATAAAAAGAGACAAACTTGCATATGAACTTGCATCATAACTTGCATATGAACTTGCATCATAACTTGCATATGAACTTGCATCATAACTTGCATATGAACTTGCATAACATGCCATACTTAGAGGCAAACTTGCATATATTATGCATATCATAAAAAGAGACAAACTTGCATAGATTATGCATATTATAGATCCAAACTCATAGGTTAAACTTGCATGTCATGTCACTTATTTCACACATGATTCTAGCATAAAACCAAGCATTTAACTTGCATAAAACCAAACACTTAGCATGCATAAAACCGAATACTTAGCATGCATAAAACCGAATACTTAGCATGCATAAAACCCACCACTTAACATGCATAAACCCAAACACTTAACTTGCATAAACATAGTGTCATCACGAATAAGTGTTAAACATAGTGATTAGCAAACTAGCATCATAACATATGACCTAAAACCCATTGATCCGCAAGCAAAACCATATAATCTCATCACATCTCATCTACTTAGTTTAGCAATTGGTTATTAAAGTGATAGAAACTCGCAAACTCCAAGATTAGCTCCTTAGATAGTTGCTAGAGTTGAAGTAGAGGTGGATTAGTAGTTGATTATCTTGCAATCCTCTTCTCTAATTAGTGGAGGCTCCTTCTAAGTTGCATTTTGGCGGCATGATGGCATAAATTCTATTTTTAGTATGGATTAGGTTAGTCTTAGGGTGTATTTATAGGATTAGGTTGTGTTTTAGACCCTTAGATTAACCCTAGGTTAGTTTAGGTCCGTCAGATTTCGTCCCAAGCCCTCCAACCCAGCCCAAAACTCAACCAGGTGCACCCAGGCCAGAATCAGCCGACAGGGCAAGTCGACAGCCCTGTCGACTGCCAAGCCGACAGGCATGTCGACAGGCAAGTCGACAGCCCTGTCGACGGCCAAGTCGACTTGGCTGGGCGGGAATTTTCCCGCCTGGCCCCCATTTCTGCATGTTTCGAAATTCAAATTTCCCGAAAACTTCTTTGGGCCTTAACCGGGTCATACGGACTCCGATTTACAAAATTTTGGACTCTATTTCGCGTATTTTTCCGAGACGAACACAATGACGTAACCCGTTTCCCCTGATTCTCACATCTGAGATTATTAATTCTGTAATTAGTGAATATCAGTGTTAACTGAAATTCGGGGTGTTACATAAATTGTTGACAAATTTATATATAAGCATAAAAGGAAATATATATAAATTTAGAAAAGACGAATATGCCTAACCCGAGGTTAGGCTGAGCTGTAGTGTAAAACTGCCCGGAACCGACCGGCACATCTAGTGACCACAACAATACCTGTCTAATGTGGGTGGTTAGTGCATTGAGCCCAAAAGGACCCGAGGTTAGACTGAGTTGTGGTGTAAAACTGCCGGAACCGACCGACATATCCAGTGACCACAACAATACCTGTCTAATGTGAGTGGTTGGTGCTCTAATAAAGCTAAGTCAAGAGTGGTAGGGTTAAGTCAATTTAGGAAACACTTAACCAATTCAACATCTTAGCTAAACTGATGGGTGGGGTTAGGTAAATTTGGACACTTAACCAATTTAACATGTTGACTGGAAAACCCTAGTAACGGGGACCCATTTCAGCAGTAACCCACGTAGATGTATCATGGGACCCTGAACTAGGCAGGGTAGGGCACGATTACTGGGCTGATTATAAGCGGTCAAAAACATCGGCGGTGGTGCATCAGTGTAGGTTCCGGCGGAGTATCGGGTGTGCACGTACTCCGGAGTGGAAAAAGCAGGCACTGGGCATCAGTAGCATACACTGTGCATCTTGAATCATGTCGGGTTACCACCATAGGATTTGATACACTCTGTGGTGGGACCAACACAGGTATCTACAGTCAAGCGGGGGCCGAAGGACACACGAGATAAATGTATGCGAGTAGGAGTTGATCGATATAAGGGAATCAATTCACCATGAACACGTGGTGCTAGTTGGACAAGTATAAGTAGGTACAGAGAATTAAACATGGGTGCGATGTATATTCGATTATCCTACCTTATATAGTTTTATGTTAGTTTGTTGTTCTGGTACTGTCCTATTTTCAGTTTATTCCTATCATGACCTTTTTCCTATTCACACACTAAAAAGTCACTAGGCTTACTCAGACTTATGTCTAACCCATTTTTCTTTCGTCTTCTTTTCTTCCGTTTCCCCCCCTCAGGTAGCCAGTGAGGGAATAACTCAGCTTAATTTGGACCGTTCATCTTTCCAAGCTTGAAGACTCTGTGATGTACGGCTTGGAATCTCTTATTTTTGGCTATGGCTTTGGACACACTAGACTTGGGGATTTATGCAGTTTTATTTATGTTATATGCTTCTTTATGTTTTAATCAAGACAGAGAGTATGATGAAATGTTTTAGAAGTTATTTTGAGACAATGTACTGAAATGGTTTTTGTATTGAACCATGTTTGAAATAAAGTTAATTTTATTTTCCGCTGCTTATATATACATCTGTCTTGTAAATTATCTGTGTCTTTTACTTATAATGCTCCATCGAAGTTAAGGCATTCCCTTTGTGAGTGACCTTAACAGAGGTGGGGTGTTTCATATATATATATATATATATAAAATTCTCTTAGACGTATACAAACTTCTAAGCTTAATAACTTTCTCATACGATGTCCGCACGCAAACTCAGAGTCTATCTTAAGCAGAATTCTGAGACGAACGCAATGGTACAGTCCATTTTACTTAATCCCCAATATTTAATTAAGCATCTTTTAGTTTATCTTTATGATGTCCTTTAAAATTATGGTGTGTTACACATCCCACTATGGGTTCCATCTTATTATCAAAGCGAGAAGGTGGTTCCATCCATAATTAAAATCGAAATAAATATTTTAGTGATATTATGGAGTTTTAACATAAATCTAGAATCTATTACTTATCTTGATGTATTGAATTCTTGATCGCTTGAAATCTTGAAATTCATGCGTCTCCAGTCTTGGTTTCTTTAATCTTGAATTCATCAGTCTTGAATATTTATACTATACAATATTCATTCTTTAGTACCTGCATATATATATATATAGACAAGAATGTTAGTGTTTATATTTTATAACAAGGTCTAATGTAGTTGTCATCAAAATCATCATTTCAGAAACTAACATAAAATATTGGAGAATTGGATAGAAAAGACAATATAATTCCTACGTAAATACGATTGTTATGAGACTTTGATGATTTAGATTTGTATTAATTTATGGAACTTCTATTACTCATCGTACTTTAGTGTGTTTAATGAATAGGTTTTACAGGTTATGAAAATTCCATCGACTTTCGATGAAATTTTTGGACCTTTCCCCTTACCTCGTGACTGGATAGGAAGGAACAACTAATTCAGACATTACTTCAAGAAAATTTGGACCAAAAAGATAGCTTGAAGTTATAGATCACAATTGACATGGCGTTTTGCAATGGTACATATAAGAGAGTGTAGTTGGTACCAGTACTAAGGGCAATGTTGCACTACAACCCCTACTAGTTCTCCGATCTTTTTGTGCATGATTTTTATGCAGGACTTCATGGCTCTGGAGAAGCAGATGCTTCATTTCAGGCCATAGACTTACCATGATGTGATCCAGAAGGAGAGGACCTAGACCGTCTGCTGTTGTTACTGGTTCATCCTCCAACGCCAGGCAAAATTCAAAATTAAAAGTTATATATTCATACCCTACTTCTTTCCTCGGCCATTAGTCTTCAAATGACTTGCAGCTTATTCAGAATGTTATTACTCTATGTTCTATTATTTGCAGATCTTTACATTTGGTAGATTGAAAAATTCCACTCATTTTATCATCATTTGGATCGTTGATGTGGTTTTGTATCTAATTTGATCATTTGGATTGTTGATGTGTTTTTGTATCTAACTTGTTCATACTTTGACATTTGTGTTCTATAACCATTTACATGCTCTGCTCTTAATATTATTTAATGTTCTCTAACTTATGTTGTGATATATTTTATATTTGACAATATTCCCTTTTGGGTGACAAAGAGGGGAAAATTCATATGCACATATCCACGGGGAGTATTAACATATACAAATTGTGCATACGGTTAGGGGTAGCATTACATTCGTATCATTTGTTTTAAATACCTACTTGAATATGCATGTAAATTGTCATCATTAGAAAGGGTTATGATAAAAAATGATGGCACTAGCTATGCCATGAATTTTGGGTTGTATTCTAAATGTAAAGATCGGCTAAACATTAAGTGGTCTATGTTTAATTTCATGGGAAAAAATGAATGGACTTAGTCGATCTATCCATATGTTGTCATAGGCTTTCTTTGGTTGATGCAGATGGCCAGTAAAATGCATAAAGCCATATTTTTTAAGAGCTACGATTCTCGATTTTGATGATGACAATTCCATACTAAAGATTCAAATTCACTAGCTAAAGAATTTTTATTATTGCTTCAAAAAAGGAGAAAAGAAATTGTGCTAAAGCGTCAAAGATAGTCGAATGGAAGCTATCGGAAGAGCACTTGAAGATTGAATTGTATTATCTTAATTATATTATGTTTAAACTCATAAGAATGTTACAAAAATTGCTTCACGTTTCCAAAGGTCAACAATAAAAAATTCAAATTTAAAAAGCTTCTAGAAAATGAACTAGAAGTGCCCACCAATGGATCGGTGGGAGCCTATCGGTGGCAACTACGGGTATTTCGTCCAAAACTAAATTTTCAACATATTTCACTCCAAACGAACGAAACTCTTCTTCGTCCTTTAGCTAGAACCTTGTTCAAGAGAGGGATATCATTTCTTTTGATCAAATCCTTGTTAGGTGTGGCTCGCATTGGAATGAAGTGGGTGCGTGGATTGAACGGGTGAAATGTCCCATATCGCGGAATATTAAGAAAGATCGTCGTATATATATGACATTGGTGGCATGTAACATTGGGGATTTCCTTTGTTACAATAAGTACTTGCCAATACCAGATTATATGCCTGATGGGTGGCGATGGGAGATGTTCAATCGGGACACCGACATAGGAGACTTCGACCGTTGACGTCAACTAGACACGGTGAAGCGCGTATGAGTGGAAGGTACGCAGGGAATGCCGAAACTTAACATGGTATCAGAGCTCCATGGTTCGAGGGGACCGGTATATGCAGCATGACCGAAGCATGGCTCCAACGGGGCTTGAGCATGGGATGCTCGTCAAGGTGGAGATACGGTTATAAGCAGTCTGCCTCCACCGCTGCTTATGAGAACTCGGGGTAGCAGCCTGACCAACTATGAAGAGGACTCATGGTGTAACTCCAAAGGTGACTTGAGCAATGCTCGCCAAGGTGGAGATTGTTAGGTGTGGCTCGTATTAGAATGGAGTGGGTGCATGGATTGAATGGGTGAAATGTCCCACAACGTGGAATATTAAGAAAGATCGTGGCATATATATGACATTGGTGGCATGTAACATTGGGGATTCCTTTTGTTACAATAAGTGCTTGCCAATACCAGGTTATATACTCCATGGGGGATGTTCAATCGGGACGCCGGCATAGGAGACTTCGACCGTTGATGCCAACTAGACACGGTGAAGCGCGTATGAGCGGAAGGTATGCAAGGAATGCCGAAACTTAACAATCTCTTCAATCGTATAAATAACTATGTTTTTAATAAGTCCAATCACCAATCCACTCTCTGGGGTATATCCTAATTTCTTGGAACCTCAATTTATTTTACATTCTCAAATCAGTAATCATTTCTTGTTTATATTCAATTATCTGATTTTATTTCCTTGTAAACTCTTGTTTACTCAATTGTAAATAAATTGGTATGAGTTATAAGAGTTTGTACTGTATTAGGAAAATCAATATATCAAAGACACAACTACCATCAAAAATTATATTTTACTAAGATGGTGTAGAAATACCCAATAAATAGCTCAGGTAAGCACTGGGCAACACAAGAGTGTAATAAAAGGGAGACTAAGAAATTCGCCGATTAGAAGTAGGACAGTGATCCAAACCAATATAAAAAGTTTGGTAAGCTAATTTTTACTTTGTTTTATTTGATAGTTACTTATAACACTGCTTATATCCTATTATATATAGTTTAGCCATACACAATCTTACAAACTTTCACTATTTCCATTGCGGTACTTTCAATGGTGGATGTATAGCATTGGGTTCCTAGTGTTTAACTTTTGCTAAAAGACATGTTGTAGATCTCCTTACATAATTACTAACGTATTTTTTCATTCATCCTAAAAGAAAAATCGCTTCATATCTATTCACATATGCTTCAGTGTGAATAAATTAAATAAGGTATCCAGCGACTCTTGTTTATCACTACTTTGAGAAGATTTGCAGCTTAGGAACGTATATTCTGCATGACCTATGTAGTTAAAACGCTTAACAGATTTATAGTGATGGAGGTGCAAAAGAATTATAGAGTAAATAAAATAGGAATGTATCTAAAAATAATGGAGGTGTAAAAAAATTTAGTAGAGATGAAATCATATCTCTAAAGTTGACTTATTCTTATTCTCATATTATTTGTGCAAAAGAATGAAACATTGTTCACTTCATGTAATAAAAATGAAGAATATCATGATCCACGAAGTTTAGAGTCGGTGAATAGAGTAGAGTATCAATATATGTTGAGCGTTTAGGACTTGAACTTAGTCACATACCCTAAATTTGTTGATCTTATTTATAGTAAAATTGGTTGGATTAAAAAATATGTGTTAAAATTGCTATAAAAAAGGCTAAAAAACACCTAACTATATGGCATAATGGAAAATAGCATGGCTATACGTGAATCTACTATTTAGTTGCGCTTAACTGAAAAGCATAGCAGAAGAAATGCACTAAGTGCTTTAGCAGGCCATCAATGGGACTTTTGCTAGGCTGTAACTGCATAGGACCAACATTCGCAATCCAGCCCAAAACCCTTTACATCATATGATTCACCATTCTACAATCTATGCATGGAAATAAAACATATATGAGTCTTCCTTTAAATAATCAGAAACTAGATCAATGAGACACGACTGTACTTAAATACTCTAGCTAATATCATGTAAAACTACTAGTGGAACTATATCTAGAATGTCACAAGTGGAAATATCTCGGGATCACGCCACGCAACCAACATTATAAAAATAACAACTTGATGTTTGAGATTGAACGCATCAATAACACTATTCCCTTTACCTAATGTATATTAAATCTCAAATAACAGGCTGTTAGAAAGTCCAACGTCATTGTCGTTGAATGTTTAGCTCATTGTGTGAAAACAGATACTCGAGAGATTTATGACATCCATGTAGGGTAAATTGCTCCCTATATAAGTAAAGACATTGAAATTTTAAGGAAAAGATAACCGTAGCAAACTCGAGATCATGAGTGGCATATCATACTTCGTAGTGGTCATAATTGCCTAAAAGCACAAGTCAGGACTTGTCTTCATAAATACAACATTAAGGCCTTAACCGCAAACATTGGTATGAACGAAAAGATTGTGATTGTCATCAGGAACTACAATCACTAATGCATTTATAAGTAGTCGTATCAGTCTAAAAAATATACTTCTTCACACTTGTCCAACTATTCTTACTTAACTTTTTTTACAATCTAGTTGGAAGAGTTGTAACTTGAAGAAATCAAGAATAAAACGTTGATCAACTGTTAAAAGAGTTTCACAAATTATCTCAATTTGTTGCCTATGGGGGTGGCAACCCATTAGGTGAAGGTGTTGGGCAATGCCCATATTGACGGTGATCTACCTTGTTGATTAGACCGCGGGTCCATAAGACGGTGTCCTACAATGAAAATGAGATATCTAGGATTATTTTTTTTTTTTTTTTTTTTTTTTTTTTTTTGAATTTTAAGTTCAAAAGGCTAACAATTTGAGTGTTGAAACCAAAGGTGTATATTTATTTTAATGGTCATCACCAGCGAAAACATTCTCCCTACATAAACTCGATGACACTTCGTTATCGTAACATAACTTATTTTTTGCTTTCATGAATCAAGAAATTATATACGCGTCATCTGACCATTACATGAGTTCTTCTGATTCATGCAAATGATCACAACTTGAACAAACTTACTCTGCTGTATCAAAAAAAAAGAAAAAAAAAAAAAAAAAAAAAAAAAAAAAAGAGGAAGATTTTTGACAACCTTCTATGATTTGAAATATGAGAAAACATTCTTTAAGAAGAGTGCTTCAACAAAGTGATACACTTACACTATTTTACAATAATCATATCCAACTAGCCTCAAGAAACTACAAATCTTAGTATCAGCCTCAATCTTAGTAGGATCCATATAACTATCGGCTCCTGACAAATGTCGGAGAACTTAGGTAGTGTTTAGCTTGCGAAAAGAATGTTGTGTATTGCATTTCAACATGTATTTTTGGTTGGGAAGAAAGAAAGAGATTGTAAAATTCTAGCTATTTCACCAAAGCAAAGGAGGAAAATGAGACTATTTCACACATCCCAAAAAGCCAGGGAGAAAAATCATTTTCTCTTTCATTTGCTATTTTCAAATATAGCTTTTCAACTCAACGTCTCTAATGCATTTTAAAATAAAAGTTGAACGACAAAACTCATTTTCAAACCGGATGTTTCTACTTTTCATATGACATTTCAATTCCAACTTATGTACTTATAAAGTCTTCAATGAGTTTTGCTACTACGACAAAAACAAATTTTTATCAAAATGTCAAAATAATGTAATTTAGAATGATTAGAGAAGGAAGGTAATATGATAATTTTACGTGTGATCCCTTCTAAAATCATGTATCTGATGTGTTATCTGACACAAAATCTTTTTTTAATCATAGTAACATTTTTGATCTTCAATACGATCCTTATACGGGTTTCGTGCTCAGCCATCTTAGTATACAAAAAAATCGTTATCGAGATAGACCAATCCTTGGATTAATTTGATTATCAATTCCACCAACTTTTTCCCCCTTTTTTGTTTCCATTCTTGGATTAATTTGATTATCAATTCCACCAAGTTTTCCCCCTTTTCTGTTTCCATTAAGTTAATAATGATAATAAAAAGGTGCAATTTCGAACCTTACATCACAGATCTTAAACAAATTTGACCTTCCAATTTTCCAACATTCAAACGTATAAATGGCGAATCTTACTTTTATCGTGTCTAATTTAATACTTGCTTAACGCTGCTTAAAAACGTGCTGATTCATCTGTGGTGTCTACAAACGGACCTTTGATGAATTACAAATACAATAATAATTCTCCCAGATATTGATTCACATTCACCAAAACTAAAAATGAAACTAATGTGAATCAAATGATGAAATATGAATTTCTATCCTATATCAACGGATAACACTCTGCAAGGTTTTATTCAGAACAATGACCCACAACACACGCAAAATACAAGCAAGTTACCATTAATAAGAGTAACTTTTAACATGCATCATTTCATTCAAGCTATGACATCCAAATCAAACAAATGAAACAGTAAACCTTATGACAAAATAATTACACTCTGCAGGAAGTTAACTGTTTGAATAGAAGCCTCAAGTGAGATCATCCTCATCTAATTCTTCTTCGTTGCTATTATTCCCTTCTCTTTTTATATTACTCAAATCCCCTGTTGGTAGCTTCCTTGCCAGCCTGATGATCTACATTAATTCCACGATACTAAGTTATACAAGTCCGAATTTTGTACTCTCCACACACACACACACATGTATGTATGTGTGTGTGTGTACACACACACATACATACATACATATACATACATACATACATACATACATACATACATATATATATATATATATATATATTTGTTAATTCCATTATTTAAAGATGAAGATGTGAAAGAAATCAAGGGGCAACTGGGGTGTTGCATTGTTTGGGGTGTCATCGAAGGCTCTTATATGTGCGTAAAAATGATTCTGCTAACTAAACTAGGGCAAAGGGATCAACTAACTAAACTAGGGTTAAAAAAAGCATGGTACAGTGGAATATACCGAATGATCAAGATGAGAAACAGTGCTTGATTGAGCAATGCGTTTGATTTCATCGATGTCACCTTCTTCGTAAGCAGAAAGCAATTTTCTTGCACAATGGCTCTGATCACTATTAAGGAAGCCTGCAATTCTGAGTAGAGAATTTGAGTTTATTAAGTCAGTTCAGTTATCAAAATATACATCTTCACGAATACATGAGGGTGAAAAATTACTATATTGTAACAAGTAACTGAATTTATGCGATAACTCACTGTGAACAATCGTAGTAGCATTTCTGAGCTTGTTGAAAATCATGTGCATAAAGGTAGATGAGGATTGCACTAAGATAAGCCTGCACAAAAACAAAATAAACCGATGAAAAAATAATAGTAACATAAAGTGATTACAATTAGGCTAGGGAACATAATTTGTCATATTACACAACCTAGTTTTCATCCAAGAAAATATACTATGACATGGTAAATAAAAATACAGCCTCTTCTAGAAGATTCTTTATCGTTTCAAATGAAGGTAATAAAAAGAATGCAAAGAACAAACACACCAAAATTAAACATTATTGTGTAAAATATAGAGCACCTTGCATTGGCTATTGACAGCATTGCATTTATCAGCAGCTAGCCCCAGTCTCAACATATATGCAGCTGCATCCACATACCTGTTATGAGATTTAGCATGATATTATGCCAAAACAAATTACAAACGAGAATTTGTACAAACTGAACTAGCAAGCCTTTCCACAACAGTTAAATTTTATTCACGTTCGCATTATTCAAAATTTTGGGTATATACAATGTCAAGATAATATGTGAACTCACAACTTTTCTGTGATATTGAGACAAATAGGAATGTTTGTTCGGTCTTGAAAATGGTGTGTATGTGTAGAACCTTTCTGCTATAATTAACTTTATGATACAGGAGATTAGAATTCTATGGCATTAATACTTTCAGTAGACAAATGTTGATTCCTAATATAATATAGCATATTATTTGAACTTGGAGTGCACTTAACAAACTTGTTCAAAAGTGGAAACATGATTCAACCTAAATTATATACGTGGCTAAATGAATTGATGTATCATCTATATGAATTGTTTTTTATACGGACAACCAATATACTTCCCATTTTTATAACCCTTAGTCGCATAAAGATTCAGCCTACGCCAAAATTAACAAAAGTGTGTTAACCATGTTTGATTACTTGTTCAACTTCAATGGCCCACCCATCAATAGCATGGTGGAATGCAATTTTACATTAAAAAAAACCGAAAAATAAAAAATTCAAACTATTCCTTTGATTCTAAGATTAAGGAGCAGATCATACTTCTCAATTTTAATGTAAACGCTAGTGGCAGCACGGTATAAATCAAAAGCCATCTGCTCCTTTCCATCTTCTTCCAAAATAGCACATGCATCGGCATAGAACTGAACAGCTTGTTCAGGCTCAGCATCTTCTAGAGCACTGTAATGCATGCATTCAAAACAACAAATATCAGTTTCATTACCATTTTCCATGTGCATTAACTGCAGATAACCTCCTACAAAAAACAAACAAACAAAATCATAACAAGGGATTGAATAATAGTAACTTTTGCTAAAATTTTGACATGGTCAACAAAATCAGTATTTGTGTTGAAATGATTGAACTTTGTTAAGGAGGCACAAGGACATATATCATCCAAGTTGAAGAGCCATATTCAATTTAGTATCATTATGAATGAAATTTAAGAATTTCTACCGTGCAGCTTTAGCAAGAGCATCAGATGCAGGTTGTGATCTACCACATTCGCTATAAAGTTCAGATGCTCTTCTAAAATGGTCGGCGACTTCATTCCATCTCCCAAGTTCTTTCGCTAAAGTAGCAGCTGACTCCATGTGTTTAGCAGCATCCCAAGGACTATACAGTGTTAAAAAAAGAAACGCAAGCTCAGTTAGTTACATCGAATGCACATTATAGCGGACAAATTTGATCAAATTGAGCGAAAGAGCTAACGATTGTATCATCTCTTGTCCTTTCGAAGCCATCTCAAATGCTGTTTTGGCTTTTTCATTGTTGTGCATAACTCTGTAATTGATTGCTTAAATGGAGAAAAAAGGTATTACTAAAATGAGCTGTAATGGGAGTGAAGTCATTCGAACAAACTACTAACCAGCTTGCTCATAGAGAATTGTAGCAGCCTTCCAATCAGCCGACCATCTAGTAAAGCTGAGTTTTGTTCTAATGGAGTAAAAAAAAAAAAAAAAAAAAAAAAATGAGTATGCACTGTTACCAAAAATCTTAAAATATTGCATTAAAACCTCATTTCAAATCGACTCTCTTCAATTGCGATCTGATTTTCAAATGACAAGAAATTAAAACAATAATTAAGAAAACCCATCTAATCCACGCAAACAATTAAAAAGAAAAAAAAATAAGTTTTAGGTTTAGATGTAAAAGCTTGAGTACCAAAATCAACTTATGGAATCAAGGATGAGTTGGAGTTTCTGCATACTTAGTAATGTCATTTGATGACGTAAATAGAGCTAAATCTCTAGCCTACAAGAATGTATGTACATATAAGAAAGTGGAAACTAGGCATAAGGACAAAATTTGGAAAAAAAATAGTTGGATGGACATCAAGTTTTATTTTTAGGCCGGAGGACAAACTTTTAAAAAAAAATTAGGTTGAAGGACAATGCTAAATATAATTAGCATTTTCTGCAGTCTAAAACAGAATAATGCTAGTTAAAACTAGCATTTTCGTGTAGTGTAAAAAACTGAATATAATGCTAATTACATTTAGCATTTTCCTTCAGCTTAATTTTGGTTCAAAGTTTGTCCTTCAGACTAAAAATAAAACTTGGTTTCCTTCAGCCTAATTTTTGGGTAAAGTTTGTCCTTCTCCCTAATTATCTCTATAAGAAAACAGCACACAAGAGTGCACAAAAAAGTTGTATGCCTAGAATAGTTAGTGAAAATAGCAAGAAAATAATTGTATGCTGGCAATCATATTTTTACTGTGGGTGCACCCACATGTGAATGCAAATGCAACTCAAATCAGTGTAGAAAGTTTTGAAAATCAGTTTACCATGTTAACAATGTTTGAGCCCAAACCTCCAAGGCATATGTATTCCCACTCCCAACTTATTAGAAGTAAAACTAAAAAAACTTATTTTCATATTTATTGTCTGTGAGAATTGTTTCATTTCCAAACTACCTGAGAAAAAACATTATTTTACTAGTATTTACTGATAACAGCAAACTTAAAAGAAAAGCATAATATCAAAGCATCCACAGTTACATGTGATCTAGTCATGTATTGTGCCTCACTGCCTCTGTCCACATTTTGTAGTCGTAGATGGGCCAATGAGTACCAAATCAAAGATCAAGATGTCAAACACAAACACACTAATCTTAGTAATGACTGGGATAGGTGGAGATAAAATGGTGCCAGTAAGAATCAACAGCATATACAAAATGGAATTTTTACAAAGCACCTTTTTTTTTTTTTTAAGTTTTGAAATACACGGCTGTCCCTCTTCAAACACCTACTATTAAAAAAAAAGAAAAAACCTATGCTTTTGCTTTCAGACAAATTGCAAATATTTGCAGTGAAGCATATTTGCAGCTTTGCAACGAAAAAGAGAAAAAATTCAAGAAAATAAAAAAGGTCATAGAAACCAGTGATTAAGTGCAGATTTGACTTTGGAAAAAAAAGACAGAAAGTTATAGAAAATGATTTTAGACCTGTGATTTAAAACATACTTTTGAGGTGGTTTTTTCGGTGTATCAAACTTAAAATAATGGCTGGATCAAAATTTCCACTACGAAAAATGGTGGCCTGATTGTCAATAGTATATAACCATCTCCTATTGTTCGAATAATTCATACTAACTTTCCAAATTACGTTAGCAATATCAAATTCAGTTTTCACGTTATGTACGTAAATCGATCTTTCAAAAAACAAAGGTGTACACAAGGCAAGACATAAGCCTGACAGTACTGAGGCATAAGTTTTGTGGGTTTAATATACACAGACGCATCAAAAATTATTTATATACATATAAATACAAATATATATACATACATACATAAATCCATGATCAATAGTCCCTTTATTTAGCATCATTTCGTAGCCCCCGATATGAACCACGATTTTCTATTCAAATATTTGTTTTACTCTCCTTCCTGTCACATAGACTAAAAACTAGTGACTAATATCAAAAGATTATAAATGATGCTAAATAAAGAAGACTATTAATCCTAGCTCTCTCTCTCTCTCTCTCACACACACACAATATATATATATATATATATATATATATATATATATATATATATATACACACACAATAAACACACATACACACACCCCTCCATATATAAAAGGTAAACGTAGAACGGTAGAATAAGAAACAGTTTTAAAAGCAAAATATTAGTACACACAATCAATTGCATTTATTATTATAATTCATCGTTTGGAAATGCATTGAAGAATAATGTTCAGTGACAAAAATTAGGGTTCTGGTTGATAGACCTCATTTCAAGAGAATGCCTGTAGTGGTAATTTAGGAAAACATCATATGTTTATGTCGAAATTTTGTTACCAAGTCTTTATTCTTTAATAACTAGATCCTTCATCTAATCATCCACTTATAATTTCCAATTGCTTTATCAACCTTTTACCACACTCTCAACATTTTCGATAGCGCAATGTTGGAAGTCGCATTAATTAAATACCATATAAGTAGGAATATTTTACAGTATAACCCAATACTACTATGATCAGGGTTGATTTTTGTAAACAACTTGATGAATTTTATTGGCTTGGTCAACATTTTAGAAAGACACATTAACGATTTGCCCACCCTACAGCTGCATTGTTTCAATTTAGAGCAAGTTTGGTAATGTTTAGCTTAAAATAGCTTATAACATACCACAGCTTTGGATTAGATTCAAAGAACTCCAAGGATGTTTTCGAAAAACACAGTCATCACAAATTCGATTGTATGAATCATAAAAAGTAAAGAAAGAAACCAAAGTCAAAATCTCAACCCTCGGCCAGTATATCAATTGGAAAATAAAAGTAACACGTTATTTTCTTGAAATAACATAGTTGCAATCGAAAAAGTTGTTCTTGTGCAATTATTTGAAAGAATTGTTTAAAAGTCAAACTTAAATTAAAATACCTGAGCCTGAGTTCATGGACACTGACTTTCGATTGCTTTTCACATGTGATTTGTTTACTTCGATATGAAGCTTATGTACAAGCTCAAATATGTGGTCCTATCGGTCTTCAATGGTAGATAATTACCATTGTGTTTTGTAGAATTCACATCGAATGTAAGCTACGTTAGATATAGCGTAAGCTGCATCAGATGTACACTAGAAAAACTAATTATAAATTAGTGAATATTAGACTTAGGTCCTTAAAATCAAACGTAATACACAAAAACTCCTTCACAAAAAAGAATGTAAATTAGGCGTCTAGAATTTAATTACTGAATAATTGCACAAGATTATGCAATTATTCAATGAATAACTACAGACATTTATACAATTATATCAAAAATTACGGATATTTTTTTGGTGAATACTTGCGGAAATTTCCGCAACTTTCTAAAAAAATCGAAGAAATTCCCGCAATTTTTTTGTGAATAATTGCAGAAATTTCCGCAAATTTTCATTGAATAATTGCGGAAATTTCTGCAAATTTCGGATATAATTGCATAAATGTCGGTAGCTATTTACTGAATAATTACATAAATTTATACAATTATTAGTTAACTTAATTTTATGGACCTAATATACTTTTTGTTTTTTTGAAAAGAATGTTTTGACTATTTTGAAACTTAATAGGGACTTTAGCCGAACTGTCCTTATAAATTAACACCCTTCACATGCTCTTCATCTTCAACATATTCTTTGTAAATGACAGGCAATTCTGATTCTTCTTGTAAAAATGATGATGACCTTAAAATTATTTGTGAAATAATACTAGGTAAGCATGAAATTTGAATCATGTTCCACGACATACAATATACGAATGTTCCATGACATACAATATACAGCATGGGTTAGAGGACAAATTGGTATATGCGTTATGCAGCTTTTTGGCATCTAGACTAATAGCTATAACTCAAGTTACACTAATGATATGTTTATAAACGAAATTGTAGGAATGTTAGTTTGCACAATTTGTTACGAAATTTCCAACAGTATTAAAACAACATTTTAATCATTCAGGTGGTACGATATCAATTCCATGAGCAACGTTAGCCTTGCAACTAGCGAAAAAAATGATATCATTACAACAACAAAGTTAGATATTTTATCCGATCAAATAAGATACGACGATTGCCCATCTCTTGTTCATGTTGCCCAATTTTCTTTCATTAAAGGCCGATAACTTGATATTATTAGCTGAAATTAGGGAGTAGGTTAAAAGAAGCGAACATGGTGTGTTTTTTTCCAAGTAAATGAAGTAAACAGGATGTGAAAGGAGAAACGTGGAAGGCTAACAATTATAACCCAAATTAATAACTCCATTTCCTAAAAAAAGTTCCAACCATTTCAAATGCGTTTTAAAAAAAATACTTCTCTTTCCTTTTCCAATCTCTTTGAATGCTCCTTTCGCGTACTCTTTTTGTTTCGCAAAGACCAAACCAAACTACACATATAACATCCTTACAACATTACCAAAGGGAAAAGGATTTTAGGTAAGTGAGGGAACAAAGATATATTTTCTTAATCATCTTTTTTTAATTTATTAAGTGGTGAATCAAATTGTTGAGTTCCCTTTGTGAAAGGAAAATACAACCATTAATTTGACGACCTTCCATGATTATTCATTTCCCCTTCTGTAACAATCCGGAAAATCAGAACCAATTTAAAAATTTTATTTTGGCAATTTTAATGAATTTTGAATATTTAAATGAATTATTTTAAATAATAACAAGAAATTTATTTTGAATAGAATTAGAACGTACATATTTATTTGAATCGATGTTGGAATATAAATATTTATTTTAATTTTAAAAAGGAGTTGGAAATAGCGCGGCAGTTTGAAAATTTGAATTCGAACTTTGACTGACTGTACAGGATGCAAAATAAAACGGATTTTAGTGAAACCAAAAATATTTAAATCTGTTTAAGAATATCTTTCTAACGAATCTGAAAAATCGAAATTTCATAGCGGGAATCAAAAGTTATGGTCAAATGAATTTTCAGAAAGGTCGCTACGGAATAAATATAGCCCATAAAAATAGACATTTTGCAAACGACCTCCGTTTTCGACGAAACCACTTTGGTTGGATCCGGGATGTCAATTTATTGCTAGGTTTAAAATTCCATAATTTTTGAAATCAATATGTGAGCGTGGCAAAAGAAAACGTGTAGTCAAATTGGATCGACCAGAAAATGCCCATTTTTCAAGCGGTCTTCAAATTCGACCAAATCAGTTTTGTTGGGACCATATCGTCCAGACATGGCTAAATTTATTTTTCTGGAATTTTTGGAATCAGTATGTGGCCCAGGCAAATTAAAATGTATGTTCAAATCTAAAATTGAATGTTTTATATTTTAATTTGAAAAATAACTGACTGAAACAGTCGAATGGGCTTACGAAACATATTCCATTGTGTTCGAAATGGGGGTATTTAGCTAGGGACGACAGTCGTTGGGTTTGGATTGGAGTTCGTATGGACTGAGGGGTATTTTCCGTGAACTTTTTGTAGATCTCGTCGAGGGCTACAAATTCATACCTGCTGTGTATATTTTCGTGGAGTATTTTATCGAAATCGAGCTCCCGAAGTTTCAACCTTTCAACCGCCGCCGGCAACGCATGGAGCCACAAAAGTGGACCCCACCACAGTGCGCGAGAAGACTGTTCCTCCCTCTTCGATGTTGCATAGTCTGATCGACGCAATGCTTCGCGGATTGGAAGATAAATGGAAACCTAAGTTTCGAACCTTTCAAAGAGGTATACGGCTTGGTTATTTTAAACTGAATATAACACTTAAAAGCGTTGCAAAATACAATTAACTTATAAAAATCGTATCTTTTTCATGTGTGGTCGAAATCCAGTGAAACAAGAGACACCGGGACCGTAAGGACGTCTTCTACATTCTAGAAGAGACCGGAGAATTTTTGGAGCTTCCTACAATTTTTGAAGGAGTGGAACCCAATGTGAGATTTCTAAATCTAAATTTGAATGGAATAGCGATGTATAAATTATATGATCGACGTATAAGTTATGTAAGCGTTATACACCTCAAGTATAAGCGTTATATAAATTATATGTGTGATGTATAAGTTATATATACATTGTAAAAATCATATGTGCGTTGAATGGAGTTGAAATTGAAATGAAATGAAATTGGAATGAAATGGAAGTGTGTGTGTGTGTGTGTATATATATATATATATATATATATATATATATATATACACACTCTCCCATCGTCCACAAACCATGAACGATATATATTGGTTGTGATTGTTTCGATTGTGGTTGGTGTGAAATTTGGATTGATATTGCGAATAGTTGACAATGGTTGTTTATGGTTGAAACAAAATTGAAACTGTTTGTGGAAAAATTCATTGTGATATGAAAATGATTGAAATAATTAGATCATTAGGATAAGCCCCTTAGGGAACGCCGCAAGGCCTAAGGTAGTGCGAGGAGCCGTACCCGGGACGGTGCCGGTTTTAAACCCCCTACCGTTATGTTGCCAAAATTTTCTGAAATATTCATGTGTTTGAATTATATTCATGTGTCAATAATTTATTCATGATTGAAATAAATTGTTTAGACAATAAAAATCACACTTTTATCATGTATATGAATTGTTAAAAATATTCACGTATTGAATAAATTCTTTGAATGATAAAAACATCATTTTTATCAAGTATATGAAGTGTTAAAAATATTCATAGGTTGAATAAATGGTTTGAACAATAAAATTAACATTTTTATTGTATGGATAAGTCGCTAAAAATATTCATGTATTGAAACAAATATGTGTGAGTTAAAAATATTATTTTTTAACCCGTATATGAAGTGAAAATGGTTTGGAAATCGAAAAACGGATTATATATATATATATAATTAATTAAATAATACGAATAACGACGATGCAGTTCGTGTTTTGGAATCGTGATTTTAAACGATTATACCGAGAAATCCGATCATCGGATTTCCCCGAAACCGAAACCGTTGGGTTCGCTTTAAAAATATCTTTCCAACGATATCAAATTTGTAAAAATCCAACGGTTAGATTGTGTGAAATTTTTAATTCAAATCTAAGGAAAAACAGCGCCAGAATGGATTATATTTATTTATATATATATAATTAAAATAAAACGAATAACGACGCTGCAGTTCGTGTTTTGAAATCGTAACTTTAAACGATTGTACCGAGAGATCAGACCGTCAGATTTTCCCAAAACTGGAACCGTTGGGTCCGCTTTGAAAAGATCTTTCCAACGATATAAAATTTGTAAAGATCCAACGGTTAGATTTTCATATATGTGTAAATCAAATCTGAAGAAAAACAGTGTCATGGCCGCGTTATCGCCCGAAGCGTCATTTAAATAAATGGGCTATTTTTAAATAAATAAAAATAGCGATAAATCGTTATAAAATAATATAAATGGTTTGAAATGGAAATAAACCAAATTTACTAGGTTTCTTGGATATTTGATGGTTGAATGTGTTTGACATGAAAATTATATTAATGAACTGAATTATGGATGTCAAATAATTTAACCATGAAAATGAATCGATTTGAATTCTAAATATACTTGAATTATTTGAAAAGGCCGAGTTAAATCTCATTTCAAATAATTGGTCGACGATTAGAAGTCGAAGATATGAAGACGGTGCAAGACCGATGATCTTCACATCGAATGGATGGCTACTGATGCCTTTGATGGGAGTTGATGTCCTGAAGGGGTTACAGTGGTGGTTGTCCGGACGTACCTGTTGATCGTTCGGATGTGCGAGGGCCTCTCTCCTGTATTGGACATATAGGACGAGGAATAAGGTGCCTCCGATTTTGTTCAAACCCAGAACGGACTTGTAAATGGTTGTGTGTCTGACGTTGTAGATTGACAACGTGACATGCAGAGATGCAGTGATCAAGACTTTTGTTGAAAAACAGAGCCTTGTGGTTGATGATGAAAGCAAGGCTTTAATATAGCTAGCTTTGTGTATAACGTTGATTCGTGGGCCTCACACGCCGGTATGAACCAGAAACGGCAGAGGACTTAGGAAGGACATGTGTTTCCTTCTAGCTAGGAGTGGTGTCTGGGTTTTACACGCCCAGACGTTTTACTTATGTGGATGATGGACAGCGAGGCGCCTCGGTTATTTCGGTCTCTTCGGAGCCGATGGTTTGGTCGGGATATGACCAGTTTACGCCCCATATGGCGGGGAAACGCAGTGTTCAAGCATTTTAATCCACTCCGTGTGGACCGGCCCTGACGATCCAAAGTGCAGTTGCGGCTGTTCCTGAGACATGGGCTAGATTGTCTCGAAGCGGTAAGGACAATCCCTTGCCTTGGTTCATGACGGAAATCCAATTTCCAAATACAACATGTGCGGTTTTGATTGTAAACCTATATATGGCGACATGATATATGGTACCCATACCGTCTATGATTGATACTTATGATTTAAATTGTTTTTGAAACATATAAACACTAGTAATAATATCAAATGCTTTTGTTTTATACATATCAAGCATATTTTGGCCATTATAAGGTAAAACTTTATCCTTCGGTTTGTGTTGCATTGTGTGATGGGACCTGAGTCTTATAATGACTTCATTTTTATAAAAAGCATTGCGATGTTTAAATGATTTGCTTGTTTTAAGCACTGGCAATCCGATGGAGTAAACCCGTTCCGCGTTAGCGGCGTGGTCCTGTGATTGGCCTTATTATAAAATAAGTTAAGTAGATTTCTCATACCAGTCCCATGACTGACTCGTAGTTTGTTTCACTTGCAAACTCGGGTGCCCTATTTTCTACACGGCCAGTCTTGTATTCAGGTTTTAGCAGGCTCTCTCTGGACGGCTATGGAGCTGAAGATGGATTATATCACTTCTTTTATGTTGTTCAGCCCCTGTTATGTATATTATGTTTGATTCCGCTGTAGACATTTTATATAAAGCTGAAACTGTATGTTGTACTAAGTGTGATCCTGTATACTGTGTAACTCTGATGATTTTTATTTGATGTACATTATCTGGTGTAATTATATATTTATGTTCTGATGTGACTGTTTATGTGTTATATTCCAAAGATTACCCTTGCCACCATGGAATGGGGGTTTGGGGTCATCACACCTTCTTTCATGTATTGTTCTGATCATCCCAAAACTATTCTTTGTGACTGTTAATCTCGAAATCTCATCTCTCTAATTAAAAATAAATAATCAAAAGAATGTTGTCAATTGAAGTTTATAGTGGAGAACTTGTCTCAATTTTCATCTTAATCACCATCTAAATCTTCATTTAGTCCTCCATTAATACAATACTACATGGGTAGCAGGAACTGTAATACCCGATAAAATTAACCATGATTAAATAAGTAAATTAAAAGAACTTGAATTAATATTTAAATAACGTAAGGATAAAAACAGAAATTTCATTGAAGTCGTAATTTGGCTATTAAAGTTGTATCATTGCATTTATGTTGAAATTCTGATCAATTTTCCTATATAATATTTGTTGGAAATGGCGCTAAAACAAGAAAATCATGAGCATTTGAAGTTTTAAGGTTTAATTTAATTTAATTTGAATTCAAATAAATAACTAAATTTAAATTTTGAAAATTAATTAAGGTAAGATTTGAGGGCTAGAATTGCTAATGTTGGAAAATTAAAAAGAAAAAAAAATAAACAAATAAAACAAACGGCGATTTCATTTCCAAAATAGAAGGGGGTCGACCCACCGAACCAAACCGATTGACCCCCTAGCGGTCAATCGGTCCACTAGGAGCAGTTGATTGCCCTTCTGATGGCAGGTAACGTTATTTTTTATGTTTGAAGGCTTATATTTGTCTCATTTTAAACTAGTTTCATTATACGGCCTAGTGCGTTTCAATATCCATAAATAGAATCCTACCCCTCCACCTTTATTTATACAAATTGATTGAAAATTCAACGAACATCTATTATTTCTTTCATCAAGTTAGATTTGAAAATTAAAGAAGGAATTCTTGTTAGGATTATAATCTTTATCAATTCTTTTGATCTATTCTATTCTCTTCCATTTTTCTAAATCTAACACACACACACACACACACACACACATATATATATATATATATATATATATATATATATATATATATATATATATATATATATATATATTGGAGATAGCTATTTGATGACAAAATAAAACACAAATTGTGACATAAAAGATCTGTATATTAGAAGATGAAATTCAAGGGGAAATCCAATGGTGTAGATCCATTGTGTCACCAATTATGTCACCATTTCGGATCGATATAGACTTTAGTAGGGTTATATATTGGACAGGACGGTCCGTTGTCCGGCTCGGTCCGAGGCTATATATAGTGTCTGATCCGTGTCCGTACGATTCTCTTATAGGACATGACTAAGACACATCAGTGTTTGATCTGATCCAAATTGTTCGATGTTTCTCTATTATCCAAGGCTATATCGGACAGGACGGTCCGTTGTTCGACTCTGTCCGAGGCTATATGGTGTCTGGTCCGTGTCCATCTGAATCCCATATTGGACAGGACTAGGACACATCATCGTCCGGTCCGGTCCGATCCGTTTACACCTCTAGACTTTATATATATATATCAATTCCTTGCTATGTGTATGTGTGTGTGTGTATATATATATCAAAAGAAGATCTGTGGAAACAATAATTTCAAGCATTGCAAATCCTTATAGGAAAAGCTAACATAGTCCATAAGAGAAAATCTTAGTATTATTATTCAAGTGTATTTATGATTTTGTATGTGCCTAAAGTTTTAGAATTTACAAAATCAAAACAAAATAAAATCTACTAAAATTCATATTGTGTGAAATGTCGATTCTTGTTGGAAATCTCAATTTGGTCACCTTGAATTAGTTGGAATAATATAGTTTTTGCAATCTCTTTTGTTATTTCAAATTTTGTACTTTTTAGTCTGCATAAAAACTAAAACAAATATCACATTTAAAAAATTATCAAATTTTGTTATTGGGTAAAGGTGTTAAATAAAAGTTGAAATAATGATTGCGATTTTTATAATTTTAGATTATTTTTAATAATTTAGTGTAATATTCTGAGTGGAATTATTACATACAAGTCTATTATTGAATCCTTATTTGAATATTAAAATCCATAATTCTGAATATTAGAAAACATAATAATAATGATGATGATGATGCTTTTATGGAGAAAAATGAACGATTTACTATATTTGGGTAATTATGGTAGTTAAAAGAACTGACATTTCACGTTAATCATATTAATTACGTAATAAAATCGGAATTAAATTTCCATTAAAAACTCCATTATGAAGTAATTGATATTTAAGGCGTAATAAGTAAGATTTTTTTATAAGGCCTTAATTTAAGTTGGTGAGATGAGTATTATATTTACTGAGTGATTTGATTTATTGCTAAGTCATGATGATATAAGGTCAGTCAAAGAATATATAGAAGCATGTTTAACTAATCTAGCTAGCAGCGATGTGATCTTGAGACTAATGTGCGATATCACCTATGGTAAGTAGCACGAGAACGCGAGATTAGTCCCAGATCTATAGGGTAAATTTGCTTAAAGAATTTGAGTATCAGTTTCTACAAATGGTCGAACTAATACGAGACTAAGGTATTAAGTAATTGTTTGAGGACTCGCCTCTCTCGAAGTATTAAATGGTCAGGAGTTATCTATCGAGGACGGTAATATGGCTTCGTTGTAAGGCCCACTTCGTGATAATGTATTAAGTCGACATTCCAAATAAAGAAATACTAAGTGATAAGCATAATTTGTGCAATATCATCTAGATAGTCATCTGGAAGGTTCCTCCTTGGAGATAGGTGATGTAGGGTCTGCCTTAACTAAGGTATTGAATGGTAAAAGTCTACATACTTGTCTTTTAAGGCTTCAAGTAATTTGCTTGCACATATGCACAAATTTTCGCTCCCACATCTGCACCCGCAACAAACCTAGCAATGCAGCACCTCATCATGTAGACTTTCATAAATTATGCAAAGACTTTCTCAGCATAGAAGGAACGATATACTCTAGACTAGGTAATATATAAAAACTAAGGCGTTGTTTAAAGATTGTGAGAGGGTCTTCTAGAAGCTTGGTTGAAGACAAACAAAATGAATGATGACCACTTGGTATCCAAAAGGAGAAGGTATGGAATGGTGGAATTTGCTCACTAAAGAGAATGCTAGTAAGATTTTCACCTGTAGAAAATTTAAGAATACATCTGAAGCAATGTTCATGTTTATAACAGTAGTAGGTTTACAATTAGAAAATTCATACAACTTAGGCAAGTGGACTCCTCTTCGAAGGAGTATATCAGTAAGCTTACAGAGCTGGATTTTTTTCTAAATGAGCTTGATAGACATCCCAAGGAAAAAGGCCATGAAATTCGTAATGAACCTAAACTCCCCTCTAAGAGAGATGTTGATTAATGCTTACGCAAGTTCTCATGGACGCTACATATAAAGCATTCGTGCAAACTGCTATATTGCAGATAGGGAATTCAGAAAATAAGGAAACATAAAAGAAGAATGCTACACTAGCCCAAAAACAAGAAGGGACTAAAGGGAGCTTTTGGAAAAAGAATAAAGATTTTTTTTTCAAAAACAGACGATGTTATGTTATGCAAAAGGTGCAAAAAAGAGCCATAAGGCCAAAGACAGCAACGTGGATATGGCTAAAGAAGCTTCAAAGGAAGTGTGATTATTGTCATGAAGGAAATCTCATAAATCAGTGCCCTAAACCGGTCAGGGAAGGATAGAATAAACAAGTTTATGTTATATAAGTTATATTTATTGTGAGTAGATCAACTGGATATCAAGGGAAAACAACTTTGGAAGGTATAACTTTTATTCATGAGATTACTATACGGACTCTGTCTTATTCGGGAGCATCACATTCCTTTATAGCTATAAATATAGTAAATTTCTTAATTCTTTAAACCCTGATTGTCGTCTGTCCAACAAAGCTCCGTAATCCTATTAGGCGATCGACACATCTACATCTACTCTGCAAAGACCTAGTCGTGAATATATGCGATGTTGATTTCATATGTAATGTGCACATTCTATATTTTAAGGGATACGAACTCATACAGGGGATGAATTGGTTAACATATTACGGAGCTATGCTTGACTGTGTTAGGAAAGTTGTGCAATTAAGAGTAGTAAATGACATAACATATAAATCCTTTGAACACCCAAAAACTTAGTCAAATCAATCAAATTATTCCCTCTAGGCTTATCTTGTTGTGTGCTTTCATACGTAATTGTAATCTGTTAATTTTTTGATAACTTTGATGAAGTCTCTAGTTTTCCACCGCATCAGTAGATTGAGTTCTGAACTGACTTGGAGAATGACTCAAATCCATCGCTCTACCATTAAGATACATAGGCCCTAAAAAGAGACAAGAGTTAGATAAGAACTATGAGCTATTGCGAAAATGATTCATCCTTGGAAGCACCTTGAAGTAGGAAGTCGATGTTGTCTTCGACATCAAGACAAGTGTATCGCTAGAACTCTATGTCCATTATAAACAATTAAACAAGTTAAGAAGTAAAGATAGGGTCCATCTAACTAAGATAGATAACTTATTCGACCAACCCGTAGGAGCCAATGCCTTTTTTCAATTAAACTTAGCAACCATATTCCATCAGCTGAAGATTGCATAAGAAAGAATGTCTAAAAATGCATTCCTCACACCAGATGAACTCTACAAGAGAAAAGTTATATCTTTAGGGCTAACACACATGCATGCTTAGTTGACTTGATGAATACAGTATTCAGAGGGCAGCACGATAAATTCATAGTGGCATTCATGGATGATATTTTGGTATTCTCAATGAACAATAAAGACCGTGAAAATCACTTAAGAGAAACACTAGTAACCTTAAGGAATCAACGACTTAAGGCTAAAATTGTTGATTGTCATTTCTACGGAGAGGAAGTAAGGGTGCGTTTGGTTTTCCGTTTTCATACCATTTTCAGTTTTAGTTTTGAAAAATGATGAAAACTCGTTTGTTTTACCATTTTGAAAAACTCATTTTGAAAAATTATTATTTTGAAAAATTATTATTTTTGAAAAACTCATTTTCAGTTGTCCTAATTCATCAAATTCTGAAGTACGCATATGCACTTATTTATTCAAATATTGCACTTATTTTTGATGCTCGACATTTCAGACCAAATAATATTGCACTTATTTTGATTCTAACTGCACAATCCATGGGTATCCTTTTTATTTGGGTTGTTACCAATAGTTATGAATAATTTTAGTTAGTAGGGACTTATTTATACTGTAAAATACACTGCTTATGGTTAAGCTCCTGCATTTGAGAATACATGTCGACCCAGTTGGATTATTACAATTAAACATGTGATACATTATTGATTTGAGCACTTGTGTTTCTTTGTTGTTTGTGTGTGTTGATGTGTGTAACTGCACCTTACTTTGTGCTTTGAAACCAGTTTGTGTGTGTTGATCTGTGTTTTAGGCTTGTTGAGTTGCTGCATGGTGCATACCTTGGTTTGTGTCCTTGTTGTTTTAGGGAAAAGTATGAAGTGTGTGGTTGTTTAGTGTGTATGCATTAGCACTATATGTTTGTGACAAACAATTAAGTAAAATTAGATTAGTAAACCTGCTAGTTATAGGCAGAAATATCATTCAATTTCAAAATTCATTCCGTCTTTATTTCAGTAACATATTTTTATTTACTTTTATATTGTGATTCGGTAGATGCCTTACTTTCGTACTACCATTTGCAGATGTGACTCGGAAGACATCAGAAGTGCGTCGCTTACATAATTTGTGGCTGATATAAATGTCATATTGTTATGAAAGATGCTTAAATTGTTCTCTTTCAACTTTCTTTTTATCTAGCTGATCTCTTATATTATATATTTGAAACCATGTTATGAACCTTTTTATTGTAATTTTATTCCTGTACAATTCGGCCTCATGTAGTTTAAAATATTGTATTCTCTTTAATGTTCAATCATTATGTTTATAATTCAGCATATTATCTTTTATCTATTATCAATTTTTTATTAGCAGCTTGATATATTCACAGTTGTTTTTATTCAACTTCTTTATGTTTGAATTTTTCGTTTTATTTTTTTATTTGATTTACAACATGTAGTATGTTCATGCAAACATGAAAACTGAATAGTATATACTATTAGGGGCGACTATTTAAACACAAAATTAGATATAATTAGTGACAAAAGTGATCTAGGCCGTTGAATTGTTTTGACTTTATATGCAAGTGTGGAATTTGTGGGGTGATCGAATGATGGATATTTGTTGTGTCATCAATTATGTTTATATTTTGTTTCTAAATAGACTTTACCATATTATATATTACGTATTAGACTTTAAACATAAAATTTGTTTGAATTGCCGAAATGAAAACTCAAATTTTTTAAATTTGAAAACAAAATTTCAAACCAAACACATTTTTCAAAATTTAATTTTGAAAACTTGTTTTCGAAAAAAGGATACCCAAACGCATTTTGAGAAATAGTGAAAATATTCAAAATGAAAAATTGAAAACAACCATGAAAACTCAAAATTGAAAACTCAAAATGTAAACCAAACGCACCCTAAGATTTTTGGGAAATACTATTTTTGAGCAGAAATTGGTTGTGGATCAGCTAAAGTGGAAGTCGTTCGATGATAGAGTTTCTAGGAATGCATCACA
This sequence comes from Allium sativum, assembly GCA_030737875.1. NCBI lineage: Eukaryota > Viridiplantae > Streptophyta > Magnoliopsida > Asparagales > Amaryllidaceae > Allium > Allium sativum. The sequence goes on along the minus strand of CM060922.1, from coordinate 399,818,096 downwards.
AGGTAGAAGTTTTCTAGGGTTGGTAGACTACTACACAAAATTCACAAAGAACTTTGCAAGAATGTCAATTTATACTTATTTGACTAGGAACCTAGTCTTTTCTTAAAATGATGAATACATTAAGCCATTCAATAAGCTTAAGGGGTTATTGACTAGTGCACAAGTGTTCACTATATTGCGGATGAAACCAAATCATTCATGGTTTTCACATATGCTTGTGACATAGGATTATGAGCAATTCTTGTGCAACAAAAGGAAGTGGTTACATTGTGTTACGAGACAACTGAAGGATGACGAGAAAAGATATCTAGTGCATGAGTTGCAACTGACAGCCATTGTCTTTGCCATGAAAATGTGAAGGTACTATATTTTAGGGGAAAAAATTAGGGTTATTCTCTTATCACAAATCATTCAAACACATTTTTCCAGAAAGTTTGAACCTTACGCAACAGAGATGAATGAAACATATGTCATCCTTTGACTTTTGGAAATAATATATCCCTTAAAAAGCGAGCGTTATCCCTAAGGCACGCTACTCTTATTGTCATAATATGAATGGAGACAGTTGGAGTTTCTATCAAATTTCAACTTCCAACTACCAACAGAACTCATCCAAAAAAAATTTAGCAGCCAGCTATATTGGATTGCATTGGACATGAGCAGATGAGAGATAAGATAATGAAGATTTTGGAAAAGTTAAGAAAATGGGTGAGGTTTTCGCATGTAAATAGATATTTTATTGATGAGAAAAGGTGGTTAAGAAAGGATGGAGGATTTTGTGCCCCATAAAACTATAGCATTTGGGAAAAAGTACTCATGAAACGTCACCACTCTAAAATGATTATATACCCCGAAGGAGAAAAATGTATAAGGAAATGAAGATGTATTTCTTTTGCCTGGAATGAAGAAAAAAGTGGAAGAATTTGTTTCGAAACGTTGACTTGTCACTTGTTAGAGGATTGAAGTTAAAAAGGAAAACATGTTGGGTTGTTGCTACTTATAAAAATCCCAACTTGAAATGGGAACACATTTCAATGGACTTCATAGAATGATTAACTAGGAGTCGAAAGCATAACGAAGCTAATCAGGTTATTGTTGCCTATTTTATTAGAGTTAGGAGCAATAGAACCACAACATCTCTCGCACAGTTTTGCATCAAAGAGAGTTTAGTTACACGGAATACCCATTAGCATTGTTAGAGATAGGGACTCGTTATTTATCAGTGGGTTTATGAAGAGTTTATAACCAGCTTTAGATACTCTATTAAATTATAACATTGTTTACCATCCACAGACGGACGGTCGAACTGAAAAGATGAATATGATTTTGTAGGACTTACCAAGAACATGTATCTTGAACTTCGGAGGAGACCGAAAGTGGTATATACCATTAGATGAGTTCATGCACAATAATAACTACCAAGTGACAATTCATCGCCCCTTTTGAAGTCATTTATAGATCATTTAAACTGCCTAGTTGTTGGAACCACTGGAAAAACTTTACTCGAATCCAAATCAATCCATGGTACCATGGAGAAAGCCGAGCTTATCAAGCAAAGAATGAAAGCAGCTCAAGATCGACAAAGTCGTATGCAGATAAGAGAAGGAAAGATATGGAATTTGAGGTTAAGATATGGTGTTTATTAAAGTTCTCCCTTAAGAAGGATGGTTAGATTTGGCATGTCCAGGCAATTATCACCTAGATTGATAGGGATAGTTCGAGTTTTAAAAGGATAGTACAGCTTGATTAGCGCGTGGAGCTTCCAAATCGGTAAGCAGGAATCCACGATGTTTTTCATGTTTCTCATCATAGTAAATGCATTCGTGATACTAACAATATAGTAGAGCATGATCAATTAGGTGATAGGGAGATAAAGTCATAACCTCCCATCGCATGCCACCGCATGCATTGTAGAGAATGGGATTAAGAGACTTTGAAACAAAGAAATTAGACTAGTCTGAGTCCAATGAGGAGATAACCCAGCGTCAAGCATGTGTGAAACTACGATAGAGATAAGAACCGCTTATCTGGAGCTTTTCACTGCTAAACTTCTCCAAAATTGTGGTTGCTAGATTGGATGGTGGGAAATGGTTGACAAGCTTTTTCACTATCCCTGTGCACTGATGTAAAAAATCGTATACATGTTTAGGATGTTCGCATACATATTTGCATGACAGAATAACACACTTGGTCTAAGATTGAGCTCATAGCATGTATGCGGTATATAATCACATTACAATATTGGTTAACTAATGGATGTATAAACACATTGGTCGTATAACGTGTCACATTGTTAGCCCCCTAAGCGATTTAAGTGACAAAATCTTTCTAAAAGAGAGGAGAATGTAACAATTCGTAAAATTAGCCCTGATTAAATAAGTAAATAAAGAGAAACTGAATTAATAAAAGGGATAACAATGGAAATTTTATAGAAGACAATTGACCACGAAAGTTGTATCATTGCTTCCATAATGAAATTTTGATCGATTTTCATGTATATTATGTTGAAAATGTGGCTCAGACAAGAAAGTTATGAGCATTTAAAGTTTGAGGTTTAAATTAATTTAATTCGAAATCAAATTCAAATAAATAACTAAATATAAAATTTGAATTTTGAAAAAGTAATTAAGTTAAGACTTACGGGTGAAGAAATTACTAATGTTAAGAATTAATGTAAGAAGGTTAAAAAGGAAAATAATTAAACAAATAAAACATATAACAATTTCATTTCCAGGATGGAAGGGGGAGCGCGACCCACCGGTCGACTCCTAGTGGTTGATCAGTGTACAAGGGGCGATCTACTGCTCTTCTAATGGCCATTAAACTTAATTTTAACGTTTGAAGGTCTAGATTTATCCGTGAGAATTCAATGATCCTCTGTCATTTCTCTCTTCAAGTTAGATTCAAATATTGAAGTACAAATTCAGTTTATGATTCTGATACTTTTCTATTAACATTTTTTCTATTTTCTTCTCTACTCTTTCAAATCCTTTAATCTAACAAATATATACATACATATGTATAAATTTTGTGTTGTGTCTATATACTAAAAGAAGAAGATCCGAGGAAAAAATTGTTTTGAGGTGTTACAAATCCGTACAGAAAGAACTAAGGATAACATATGAGTGGAAACCTTAATATTTTTATTCTATAAATAATTTGGTATTTTTATGGAATTGAATATGCCATAGAAGTTAGGGATTTGCAAAAACAATTTTTTTGTTGAAAATCTCAATTTGGTTACACTGAATCGGTTGGGGTAATATAGTTTTTACAATCTCTTTTGTTATTTCAAATTACTATAGTTTTTACAATCTCTTTTGTAATTTCAAATTTTATTCTATTCCTTTTCCACTTTGATTTGGCTATGAAATTCCTATTAAGGAATAGTGTAATGTACTAATTTATTCATGGTCCGCACTTCTTATTACGCATTAAAAATTATAATATTCCAGTGAACTAAGGAGATGTTGAAACAAAGGCTGTGATTTCTATATAATTTTAGATCATTTAATGTAATATGTTGAGTTGAATCATTATATACGGGTCTGTTATTGAATCCTAATTTTATATTGGGATTTCTAATTTTGAATATTAGGAAACTTGATATTGTTGATTTTATGGAGAGAGAGAGAAAAAGACCTGTATCACTTTTGGATAATTATGGTGGTTGGAAATTTTACATTTGATGTTAACTAAGGACATAAATCACGTGCATTTAGAATTTTTAGTTAGAAGCATTTATATGCATGTGTGTGTCTGTGTGTGTGAAATATGTAAAATTATGACATTTTATTGCGAACTAAACTAGAAATTAATTTTCATAATTTAAGTTGGTGAGATAAGTATTATATTTATTAAGTGACTTGAATTATGGCTAAGTCATGATGATACGAGGCCACTCAAAGGACCCATAGAAGTCTGCCTAGCTAATTTGGCTATCAACAGTGTGACTTTCGGATTAATGTGAGGTATCATTTATGATAAATAGCACGAGAACGCAAAGTTAATCCTAATTTTATAGGGTAAATCTACCAAGCTAAATCTGGCTACCGATTTCTACAAATGGTCGAAATAATATAAGATGTCATTGTATTACGGGTCATGGTTTAATGAACATGTTTCAAGAGTTGTTAAGGTATTAAGTGGTTGTTTGAGAACCAGCCCTCTCGAAGTATTAAATAATCAGGGGTTATTTATCAAATACGATACGATGGTTTCCCTGTAAGTTTGCTTTAGGATAAGATATTAAGTAACTAACTCAGGGCCTGGTCCGCCTCCATAATAAAAAAGAATGTTATGTGGTCGAAAGATTCTATGTAATATCAACTACATGATTATCTAAAACGGTCTGTCTCGGAGATAGGTGATGTGAGGTCTGCCTCAGTTAAGGTATTAAATGATGAAAGTCTACATATCTTCCTTTTGAAGGTATTACATAGTTTGGATGTTATTTCTTGCAGTGTTAGATATTTGTGACGTTAAGACTAAAGGAATAGGAAATCTGCTTCCGAAATGATGTACAAGGTAAAGGTAGCAGTTAAATATTGTGATAGCTTGTTTATAACAGTTATTATTATTATCATTTGATGTTTCTATTCATACTAATGATACACTTTTGAACAAATGTTCTAACTGTGATTGCTACGATGTTTTGTGAAATTTTGATATTTGAAAATGATTTTAAATAAATAGGTATAATATGCTATTATACTTTATTCCCTTCCGTCGAGATATCTGAAAGTATAATTATTGCTATGTACTGCTATTTTACCAACCGACAACCAGCTTTGAAATGCGTCTAAGTTTTGATGCTCATTCACTGGATCAAAATTTTAACGTATTTCGGAGCGTGTTGCTACAAAAACTGTTCTTTCATTCAAAATTACAACTTTACTTGTTCAAAGCACATTTTAAATTAAATTAGGAATATTTAATAAGATGTTTGAGGAAATTAACATTTTGATGATGAGTACGAACCAATGTTTGGTGGTAGCTAAATGATATCAAAGTCACACTTATGAAACGCGCGGCGCAACGTTCGCACATTTCTTCCTTATGGCATGGCGCACAGGATAAGACGCAGCGAATGACGCGTTTTTTCATTACATTAATGTTTCTTTTCTTTTTTGTTTTTGTTTTTTCTGTTATACAATCCAAGTTGCATAGAAACTAATATTCATCGTATTATAAAGCAATAAAAAATAAGGTAAGACATCCTTAACATTATTGATTCAGTATCCTTAAAGGATATTGTTGTGATATATGATTAACTAAAAATATGGATGATGCATTTGATGTTGAAGATGACATTGTATTGATGATGATAGAGATGACTTGATTTGGGATATTGCTACTAGCTACTCGAGCAGCAGGAGTAGAGGAAGCTAAATATCCGAATAAAAGAGCATACACATCGAAAGATTTTTCAGCACGGGTTTCGCTCCTTTACATCTTTATAAAGAAGAAACGAATCTGAATGAGATGATGATGAATATGTTGAAGCTTATGAATCTGACGATTCAGACATTGATTTGAAAATTGTAATTGCTGAATCATATTCAAATTTATAGTCTATAAGTAGTATTTATAATTACATTAGACATTAGATTTTGGCTTTAGAAAATTATCATGCTTGAAATTTTTGTTTATGATACTATATTTGATGATGTTTTTTATTCTAAATGCATGCAGTAAATTTTAAAAGCACACATTATTTGTCCGCCTTGCTCCAAGGATTCAAAAAGACTTTATGTCTTTTCGCATCGTGCGCCGATTAATAACTACGATCAAAGCTGGAAGATTGCGACTAGGCACAGTGGGAGATTGGAAGATTGCCAGTAGCAGAAATGGAAGTTTGTGGTGGCAGATGCGAAAACCGGTGGCTGTGTTAAGAAAAAGGAGATACAGTGGCCTGATTTTTAGAAGAGATGGGGAAGATGAGAAGAGTATTTTTGAAAGAGGATGTAATTCCTTTGTATATAAAATGGGTACACATTAAACACTTCTCCCCTTATACATTTCTCTTGTTAAAATTTCCTCCTCATCCGACTTCCAATCCATAATAATTTACTGTCGTCGTATGCAATTTCCCATTTGATTTTATAGAAAATTACATCTAAACAGAATCAAACTACACAAAACGAAACAGCAAACATGATCATGATTTTTCGAGAAGAAATAAATTCCAAAGGCGCATACTTTCACCAAAATCATAACAAAAATGGGGAATTCCTGAAGATTAAGTTCGTATAAAAATCCCGATTCCCATTTGCTTTTTTAGCAGTCTAACTATGTTAGAGATTTTAGCGTTAACATCTGAACTACACAATAATGATTGAATGAAACGAAAAAAAAAAGAAACTTGAATATATGAAATTAACTCACAGTTTATCGGCTTTGGCCATCAGCTTATCGGGATCTGCCTTGGACATCGCTAGAATTCGCTCACTTTTTCCCCGTGTGCTGTGATCTTCTTTTTAACTTTAGATGCTTGGTGGGTGTGCTAAATTCGTTAGTGATGGACTTTATCTCCCAAAAGTGACTAGATATTTTTTAAATCAAGCCCCGTTATTGTGGACATGGTAACCAGTTACCTTAACATTATGATTATTAAAAAAAAAACATTAAACCTACCTTAAAATTCCTAATCAGACGTAACGTTTGTGTTTCTTCAAAAGAAATTGAATTTTGGACTCAAACTTTGTTTTAAACTTAACCTTATTTCAAATCTAAACTGGATTGAATTCTAATTTTTTTTTTTTTTTTTTTTTTGAAATTTCGATTGAATTCTATATTGTAAGTAAAAAGATCTTCAGTAGGGCAAATTCTATTTCAACCCAGCAATGTGCTGAGTAGCCCCCAAAAGTTGAAAAAACCGATATACCCCCAATTTTGCTGAGTAGCCCCCTGCTAATTTTTAAAAAAGTCAAAAATACCCTTCCACGTAAGGTGACTACGTGGTTTTCGTGTGTACCTCGTAGCAGTCCTACGTAATTTCTTTGTGTACCTCGTAGTTGCTCTACGGGGTACACTAAGAAACCACGTAGGACTACTACGAGGTAAACAAAGAAACCACGTAGGGCTACTATGTGGTGTGCAAAAAACTGGAAAAAAAATATAACAAAGAAAGAGTATTTTCGTCCTCGTATTTTTTGGATAAAATGGGGGGCTATTCAGCATTTTTTTGGGTTGAAATAGAATTAGCCCTTCAGTAGAGTTACAAAATTAAGTTTTCAAAACAAATTTACTCAAAAGTCTATTTAATAGACATTTGAACACGGACATCTATTATAATGCATCTAGCTTTTGAACATTCTTTTGGGCACACGTGTGTGTGTGTTAGATAAGCACTCACATTGTATTGTTTATAATAGTCGTTGAAAAACATCATTTCCTTTATCTTCGTGACTATATTATTTGTCATACTCAATTGAAATGGACAAGGTAAAGTCTATGCCATGGAGGATTTTCACATCAAGCCGTTGCATTTACTACTAGATGTTGGTTTAACCATTATGCATGTGCATGTCCTACTAATGAGTTGTTCCTATTGGTGTGATTCAACCATAATGTTGTCTTAGGTATATTTTTTGTTAATTTCATTAGATAAACACCGATATGGAAATATTTATTGTTTCAATTATTTTAACAGTAATTGTTAAATACATTTGTAATATATGTAACACCCCGTAAATTTATGTAATTAACTGAATTAAAAAGGGTAAACTATATTTCTACTTAAAAGGAAAATTAGTAAATTTTTAAAAGAGATGAAATCATGTTTCAAAACATATCCTATTGCATTGCTATTGTTGTTTATGTTGGAAATGAATGAGTAAGAGAAAGAGGAATTTTGGAAGAGAACCAAAGTCCCACATTATAAATATGAATACCCACTTCTCTATAGGCTTATATAAATAAAGGAGGAGGGCTTATAAACATAGTGTGCCTAAGTCATGACACAATATTATATTAGTGTCAAAAATTCGGACTAGTGACTTGTGATTCTTAGGGTCCATGACACAATACTATATTAGTGTCAAAAATTAGGCCTTGTGCCTTTGGGGTCTAGTGGTTAAATAGGCCGCTGATTGCAGCTTGGGCCTGTTGTGTGACACCCCACGTCCGTTAATGTCACTCACTAAGGGAATGCATTAAGTTTCGTGACACGTTATAGATAAACAGAAACAGAAATATTACAAGACAGATATAAAAACAATAGCGGAATTTAAAAACTTTATTTATCATAAGATACCGTGGTTCAAAAACAGCACATGTCTGAAATACACATAAACCATTACATCATAAAAACTATTGTTTTGTACTTTAAAACATCATAGTACATAAAAAGCATAGTTCCCCAAATAAAGCATAGCCATAGTAGTAAGGATAAAAGCTTGAGTCATACGTCTAAGCAACTCCAGCAAAATGAAAGCATAATCACGGTCAAGCCTAACTATTCTCGCCCTGAGAACCTTGGGGGGGGGGGGGGAGGGACGGAAGAAAGAAGAGGAAACAAAAAGGGTCAGACATAAGGTCTGGCGAGTCTGGTTATTTTTAGCAAGTAAATAAATAAAAGTAGCATGACAGGCATATAAAGTGGATAAGAGAGATTACTACATAAAAGACAGGTATGACAAGGTAAACAGGACAATAGGATAGAATAGATAGTGCTTCTTAATACTTTCCTTGCTCTACACCAATACTAGTATAACAGATATGTAATAGGATTACATACTCCCCAATTGCTTAACAGAAACATGATGATCCCAATAGAAACATAATGGTAGTTTTAGGTGTACTTTAGTAATGGGTTTTAACCCAAACAGAACTGGTACCTAAACAGAAATAACGGGTGTTAGCCCAGATAGAAACATAGGTACCCCACAGAAACAGACAGGACTAGATGTACGCTATTTACTACCCCCCAATCGATCGGCTCCCTATTCCGTAGATACACTATGCTAGCCCCACAGTAGGGTGCATCACTCCTTCAAGTGGCAACCCTTCATTTTTCAGATGTGCACAACCATATATACTGATGTCACAGCGTCTTATTTTCCCTAGCAGGCTGAGTCATGCACGCACATGACCCCGATGGAATGCGCCGTCATGACACCGTCCTCCACATTTGGATCTCTTATATTCAACTCAGTAAGTGTGCCCCACTCCGACCTAGTTCGGAGTACCCGTTTGATACCTATTTAAGGGAAACTGAATAAAATGGGTCCCACACAAGATGATGCAAGCTCTCCCCTGTGTTTTGCATCCCTACTACCAGGTTTTCTACTGGTTATGTTTACCTAACGGTGTTTTAATTACATAACCCCAACGGGTTAAGTTTGTGGGCCTATATATACAAATATTACCCACCAACCCAAGATGTACTTAACCCTCCCACAGACTCAAGCATGTTTATTTAACGGTTAAGTTTGTGGGCCTATATATAATAATATTACCCACCTACCCAAGATTTACTTAACTCTCCCACTGATTTAAGCATGTTTATTTAACGGTTAAGTTTGTGGGCCTATATATAATAATATTTTTCTCATATGCATACAAACTTCAAGGCTTAATAACTTCTTTATACATTGTCCGTTTTACGCAAACCAAATGTCTATCTTGACAAAAATTTCGAGACGAACGTAATGGTACAGTCTGTTTTACTTAATTCGCAGTTTTTAATTAAGTTATCACATTATATTCATTATATAATGTAGTTAAAATGCATAAGATTTTCGGGGTGTTATATTCTCGCCTACTCAAAGGATTTTGTCCCCGAAATCTCCAAGTTAAGAAGAATGTATGTAACACCCCATAATTTTAAAACATAACATAAGAGATAACTAAAGAATACTTAATTTCTATAAGAAGAACTAAGGAAAACGGGCTGCACCATTTCGTTCGTCTCGGAATTCTACTTGGAATAGAGTCTGAGTTTGTGTAAATCGGATATCATATGAAGAAGTTATGAAGCTTAGATGATTTCAGTTTAAAGCAAAATTTATTCCGATAATAATTAAATAACAAAAAAAAATTCAAAAATCAAAATTTAGACAAAGCGGGCTGGGCGGGAAATTTCCCACTCGTGGGTGTTGACCCCTCCAGGGATTGTCGACATGGGTGTCGACCCCCCACATGGGGTGTCGATCCCCCTATAGGGGTGTCGACCCCATCGGTCCAGATCTGGCCTGACGTATTCTGTGGTGGATCTGATGACATGTTCTTCTAGGATTGGCGGGATGACTTGTTTTTCAGGTCTGGATGGTTCAGATGGAACATAATCTAATCTAAGGGTCCTAATTCACCTAGAGCATCTATAAAATACCCCTAAACCTAATCCTAATCTCATTGTTTTCATCCATGGCGCCTCCATGCTGCTCTAATCTAAATCAAATCTAGCCTCTCTTCTCCACCAAAGCAAATCAGAATAGGCGTATTTAAATTAGAAGATCAGATCTACAAATAATCAAAGTAGAGATTATTCAAGATCAGATTTACTACAACAACGCCTAATTCTCTTCTAAGAATCCTATCGCTGTGAGTCTTTGTTGCTTTCACATTTAATTAAATTAAAAAAAGTAATTGTGATAGGATTGTAAATTGGATCTAATGTATATGCCTATGACTGAAATGAATCTTATCAAGCATGTAAATCACTATCTTTCAGATTCATACCTATAAATCTATCATATGCCTTTCTGATTCATTTTATCGTTATATGCCTGTTTATATTTCATATGCATGTTCTTATGTTTATGCCAGTTTTGATGTTTTGATTCTCTTCCCTTCTTCTTTTCCTTTTTCTTTATGTGATTAGGTTAACTTCGAGCCTAACATATTGCGTTGAGATTTACGTATGAATAACGTTGGAACAATTGGGAAAAAGTTTGGGAAATATGCAATGAAATGAAATTTGGCATAAATTGTTGATGAATATGGAAAATTGTTTTGGGCATAATTAAGTATGACTTGTATACATGAGATTTGGCATAAATTATTAATAACTATGAAGATGGGTTTGGGCATAATTTGGCACATGAGAGTATAAACATAATTTAGATTGGAAATTATGGGTAAATAGGGACTTGAATCATGAAGGTGATAATGAACGCCTAAGACACGAGGTTAGAATCAGATTGCGGTATAAGCCTGCCCGGAACCGCCCGGCATATCCAGCAACCGTAGTTTGGTAATCTAATGTGAGAGGTCAAAGGCAGAAATTAGATGTGTAATAATGCAAAGACACGAGGTTAGATTCGGATTGTGGTATAAGCCTACCCGGAACCGCCCAGCAAATCCAGCAACCGCAAAACGGTAATCTAATGTGGGAGATCTTGCAAGATTACGGCTATAATGAATTAATGAAAACTTATCCAAGATAAGACATGTGATTAGACATGGGGATAATAAAGGATTAAGTGGGTAACATGGGTAGCATGTGAAACATAATAAAAGCACTTAACCAAGATGAGACATGTGATTAGACATGGGGATAAAGAGGGGTTAAGTGGGAATTCCTAGTGGGGACCAAGCTTAGGAAGGAAGCTTGTGTCAAGTGGGTGGACCCTTTTCAACCAGTAACCCATTTTAGTATCTATATGAGCTCGAACTAGGTCGAGGACAGGGACACGCTTACTAGGGTTGATTGTAAGAGGTCAATAAAGAGTTAGCGATGACAATGCAAGTCCAACGAAGTCATGTGCGTGCGTAGGTCCGGGCTGGTGGGTAAGACGATGTTGCATCGTGTAGGTATAAGCTGTGCATTTCAGTAGTATCGGGGTTGCCACCTTAGGGAGTGATACACCCTATTGTGGGACCCGCACAAGTATCTACGAGGTTAGAGAGCCGATCGAATGGGGAGGGTAGTGGGTACAACTAGTGGTGGTAGGAGCAAGTGGGCAACTACGAGAGTAGCTAGGAGTACATGAAGCTACCATTATTATGATTAGTATAAAGGAATCATCTTAAAGTATGTAACTAGTATGTGGTGCAGAGCATATCTTATAGTGATTAGGAGCGCATCCGATGTTCTATCTTATTTACCTTGTTTACCTTGTCATATCTGCTTATGTTGCAGTCATCTCTTATATCTAGTTTATGTTCTTATCATGTTACTTTACTGATTATATTGTTAAAGTCACTAGACTTGCCAGACTTATGTCTGACCCCTTTTTGTTTCGCCTCTTTTCTTTCTCCTCCCCCCTCCCCCGCCCAAAGGTCCTCAGGGTGGGATTAGTGAAGCTTGACTTGGATTCCTTTCTTCTTGAAGTGCTTGGATGTGTTGAAAGTAATGTTCAGCTTTATCTCTTTTCCATTATGGCTATTTGGAGTGGGATTATGGTTTTACTTTTATGTACTATGATAATAATTTTGTACAAGATGGATATTTGTGTACTTGGCTTTAGTATATGGTTTTGATGTTGTAACCAGACATGTTTTGCTTTTCCGCTACAATGAATAAATTTTGAAATTTCTTAAGTACCATTTTATATATCTGTATTGTGATATTCTGTTCTATACTCTTATAATACTCCATGAAAGTTAATGCATTCCCTTAGTGAGTGACATCAATGGACGTGGGGTGTTACTCGTGGTATCAGAGCTGAAGGTTACCACAGATAAAAGATTTTGAAAACCGTTTTCAAAAGCATTTTTAGAAAGAAGTATTTTCAAAAACATGTTTTAAAAAGGGTATTTTCAAGAGAAAAGTTTATTACAAAAAACATAATCCCCAAAAAGCCATATATCTATCTTTCGATTCTCTGTTTTGAATCTCTTCCTTTTCCTTTCAGCATGTCTGGGGAACCCGTTATACCCAAGGGCGTTCAAATACCAGGCTGATTTAGAAGGTAACTGGAGGCTATGGCTACTGCCGCAGGCCCAGTAGACGTTCCTCCTCCCCCAGCTGCAACCGCTCCTCCTCCTCCTCCCCGTGTAGACGCTTTTTCTATGATATGCAAAGACTTCCGTGCGATGGGAGGAAAACCGTTTTATGGAACTGAGACGTTTGTTGAGGCTCGGAATTGGCTCAAGGAAGTGGAGTATTTGTTTGGTTTCTTTGAGATAGACGAGGGAAGGAAGGTTCAGCTAGCTGCTTGGTTAATGAAGGATGAAGCTTCCTTTTGGTGGGAAGTAACAAATGGAGGACGTGCAGTGGAGGCGTGGATGAATTTTAGGAAAAGGTTCGAGTTGAAATTTCTTTCACAAGCGGAGGAGAGTTTATACATGTAGAGGTTCTTGGCTTTGAAACAAGGGAGTTTGTCTGTGAAGGAGTACGTTAACAAGTTTAACCAGTTAGCGAGACTTGGTATGGAATTAGTTAATACACCGCACAAGAAGGCCTTGAGATTTGCCAAGGGTCTGAATGAACCTTTACACGAGTTAGCTATGTCCCACATTCCTATGGGGGCTACTTTCGAGAATCTTGTTGATATGGCGTTGATACAAGAAGAGGAGAAAAGTGCTAATGTAGATAAGGCACAGGATAAGAAAGGGGATCCAAAGAAGGCACAACAACAACAAAAGAAGGGCGGCAAGGATAACAAAGGTTCAAAGAAAAGGAAGTGTCATAATTGTGGAATACCTGGCCATTTGAAGAAGGACTGTTGGAAGAAGAAGAAGACGGGTTGCTTCCAATGTGGTGAGGCAGGACATATGATTAAAGACTGCCCAAGGAGGCAAGGATAGAGAACAAGATCTACTTCTGGAAGGCAGGTTCATGCTCTCATGGCACCTAGACAAGAGAGAGGTAGAAACATTTCTGTTGAAAGTTTAATTTTCCTTTTCGATCATCCTGTACGTACTTTGTTTAATTCTGGTGCTTCACATTCAATTATATCTGCTTCTGTTGTTGAGTCTCTGCACCTAGATACTAGTATAGTAGTCAATCTTGTTGTTGTCTCAAATCCTATTGGGGGTACGACTCATCTTTCTATGTTATGTCGGGATTTGAGAAAATATGTATATGGCGTTGAGTTCGAATGCAACGCTTATATGCTTGGCTTCATGGGTTATGGGTTGATTCTAGGTATGGTGTCATTCTCGACTGTGAAAAGAGGGTAGTTAGACTGTTAACTAGTTTGGGTAATACTCTCGATATCTCATGCGATCCTAAGGGTTCTGTTATGCTTAGCTACCTAGAATCTCTTGACACATCTATTGATGATTTGCAATTTGTTGGAGTAGTCCGTGAGTATGCAGATGTCTTTGAGGAGGTTAGGGGCTTACCTCCAAAATGCGAGATAAATTTCCGCATGTATTTGGTGGACAATGCAAAGCCTGTTGCATTGCCTGTGTGCCATATGGCTCCAAGAGAAAGGAGGGAGCTTAGTAAACAAGTTAAAGAGTTTCTTGAGAAAGGGTTCATAAGAAGAAGTATCTTGGAGTGGGGTGCTCCTATTGTTTTTGCTACAAAGGTTGATGGTTCACTTAGATTGTGTATGGACTATAGGGAGCTGAATAAGCTTACGAAGAAGAACAGACACCCATTGCCGAGGATAGATTATTTGTTCGATCAGTTGGTTGGTGCTTCGGTTTTCTCGCAGTTGGACTTAGCTATAGGATTTCATCAGTTGAGGGTAGCTGAGGATGCTTTTAGGACTCCCGATGGTTTCTTCGAATGGCTCGTCATGCCTTTTGATTTGATGAATGCACCCGCCTATTTCAGAGATTTGATGAGTAAGGTGTTTAGGGAGTTTCTAAACAAGTTCGTGGTGGTCTTTGTGGTTGATATCTTGATATTCTCTAGAAGCGAGGAAGAACATGCCCTACATCTTAGGGAAGTCTTAGAGACCCTTCGAGCACATCAACTCAAAGCTAAGTCCTCCAAATGTCATTTTTGGAGAAAGGAAGTGAGGTTCTTAGGGCACGTGGTCTCTAAGGAAGGGATGGCAGTGGATCCCGCGAAGGTGGTAGCAATCCAAGATTGGAAGATTCCTAGGAACGCAACGGAAGTAAGAAGTTTTCTTGGTTTGGCGGGCTATTACAGAAAGTTCATCAAGGACTTTGTAAAGATATCAGCCCCACTTACACGGTTGATGAAAAATAATTTGACCTTTTCTTGGCATGTTGACTGTGACGATGCTTTTCAACGATTGAAGAGGGCATTGACGACAACGCCAGTTTTAGTTTTGTCGGATGGGAGTAATCTGTTCATAGTGTATACCGATGCTTGCGGGATAGGGCTTGGCGCAGTTTTGATGCAAGAGGGAAGGGTGATATGCTATGGTGGAAGGCAGTTAAAGGTCCATGAGAAGAATTACCCTACCCACGACTTAGAGTTAGCTGCCATAGTTTTTGCGCTTAAGCCTTGGCGTCATTATTTTCTTGGAGAGAGGTTTGAGTTGTATACAGACCAGAAGTCACTAAAATACTTTTTCTCCCAAAAAGATCTAAACTTAAGGCAACAGAGGTGGATGGAGTTCTTAGCATCCTACGATTTTGAGATTGCATATACCCCTGGCAAGGGTAACGTTGTAGCTGACGAATTGACTAGAAAGAGGTTGACTTTGAGTCCTTTGTTTGTCGAGCGGCAGATTTTAGAGTATATCTCTACCTTTGACTTTAGACCCTCTATCGATTATGTACCCGGTTTGTTGGCATCGTTAGAGGTACGACCTACGCTTTTGGGACAGATAGGTAAGGCACAGCGAGATGACCCACAGTTGATAGAGATAGTAGACAAGCTCATAAGAGGGGAGCTTCGAGCCATCTTAGCATGTATACTATAGATGACAAAGGTTGGTTGCGTAGAGATGGGAGACTTTGCGTATCATGAGACGAGGGTTTGAGGAGGACAATCCTTGAAGAAGCGCATCGTTCTAAGATGACCATACATCCCGGTAGTGACAAGATGTATAGGGACATGAAGCGAGTTTTCTTTTTGGCCGGAATGAAGAAGGATGTGGCTGAGTTCGTTTCTAAATGCTTAGTGTGCCAGCAAGTCAAGGCTGAGAAAAAGAAGCCTGGTGGTTTGCTTCACCCTTTAGAGGTTCCACAGTGGAAATGGGAAAGTGTTTCCATGGATTTCGTTGACGGGTTGCCGAGGTCAAGGAAGGGTAATACGAGGATTTGGGTAGTTGTAGATAGACTTACCAAGAGCGCCCATTTCATTCCCGTTAAGAGTAAAAGAGCAGCGGCATGGTTAGCATCTGTTTATCTCCGGGAGATAGTTTGTCTACACGACATACCTTCTAGTATCATAAGCGATCGAGATCCCATTTTCACTAGTGAGTTTTGGAAGAGCTTGCAAGAGGCGGTAGGAACGCAATTGTGTTTGAGCACTGCTTATCACCCTCAGACGGACGACCAAACAGAAAGAGTGAATCAGGTTCTAGAAGATCTTTTGAGATTATGCATCTTGGAATTTGGAGGGACATGGGAGGAATATATTCCATTAGTAGAGTTCGCCTACAACAACAACTATCAGACTAGTATTGGCATGGAACCTTTTGAAGCTCTATATGGACGACCTTGTCGATCCCCGACTTGTTGGTGGGAGTCTACGGATAAGATTTTTCTTGGGCCCGAAATGGTTAGGGAAACTTCAGAGAAGATAGGCTTGATTCGAAGACGCATGAAGACAGCACAAGACCGGCAAAAGTTATACGCTGATAAGAGACGAACCGATCATGAGTTCGATGTTGGAGACATGGTTTTTATTAAAGTGTCACCATTGAGGAATGTAGTTCGTTTTGGATCTGTAGGGAAATTGGCACTAAGGTTTGTAGGGCCATTCCCCATCACAGAAAGAATTGGACAGATGGCCTACAGAGTGAAGTTGCCTGAGAAGCTTAGTGGTGTTCATGATGTATTTCACATGTCGCATTTGAGGAAGTGTTTACACGATACTGCGGAAGTAGTAGAGCCGAGCATGCTTAGAGAAGTGGAAGTAGAGCGAGATGCCACGGTTAGGCGAGTTCCTACATGCATCCTTGGATCAGAGGTCAAGAAATTACGCAACCGAGAGGTCAAGTTGGTTAAAGTCTAGTGGGGAAATGATTAAGGAGACGCGACTTGGGAGACTGAAGATAAGATACACGCGTCGTACCCTTTCCTTTTTGAGGGTATGTTCTTAACTTCTCCTTTTTCTACCACTTCGTCTATACTTGTTCTATCGTTTAGTGTATCCTCTCAACTATATCTTCGACCTTTTGGTAGAAAATCCTATGGTTGTATATATGTGTTTGAGGCATGGTATGTTTGGTGGATGCAAGTGGATGTAAGTGTTTGCTAGTGGTTGCTCGTGGATACATTTACACACACATTAGGCACTAGATCGGCTCAATCATTTTCATATTGCATATGAATGAGTGTGCATATTTAAGTTAATGGATGTATATTGAATGTGTTATCATATGGATGCTGCATTTGAATGAATGTTTGTGCACTCATATAGAAATGATATGTATCATTAGGATTCTTTTGCATACATAATGGACGCATGGCACTATCATGTTTTGCATTAAGGAGGCCAACTGAATCAGTAGACCGCCTGATCTTTGCATTAGATAAGGGACATATAAAGACACTTTTGCATATGTTCATATAACATTAGAAATCTTTTAAGGACAATTTATGCTTGTGGATGATGGATGAGCAGATGGATGATGGATGGTAGGATACATTCTACTTAACTTGAAGATTTCGGGGACGAAATCCTTTAAGGAGGGGAGAACGTAACACCCCGTAATTTTAAAACATGACATAAGAGATAATTAAAGAATACTTGATTTTTATAAGAAGAATTAAGGGAAACAGGCTGCGTCATTTCGTTCGTCTCGGAATTCTGCTTGGAATAGAATCCGAGTTTACGTAAATCGGATATCGTATGAAGAAGTTATGAAGCTTAGAAGATTTCAGTTTAAAGCATAATTTATTTAAATAATAATTAAATAACAAAAACTGTTCAAAAATCAAAATTTAGACAAAGCGAGCTGGGCGGGAAATTTCCTGCTCGTGGGTGTCGACCCCCCCAGGGGCGTCGACATGGGTGTCGATCCCCCACATGGGGTGTCGACCCCCCACATGGGGTGTCGACAGGGGTGTCGACCCCATCGGCCCAGATCTGGCCTGACGTCTTCTGTGGTGGATCTGATGACGTGTTCTTCTGGGATTGGCGGGATGACGTGTTTTTCTTGTCTGGATGGTTCAGATGGATCCTAATCTAATCTAAGGGTCCTAATTCACCTAGAACATCTATAAAATACCCCTAAACCTAACCCTAATCTCATTGTTTTCATCCATGGCGCCTCCATGCTGCCCTAATCTAAATCAAATCTAGCCTCTCTTCTCCACCAAAGCAAATCAGAATAGGAGTATTCAAATTAGAAGATCAGATCTACAAACAATCAAAGTAGAGATTATTCAAGATCATATTTACTACAACAATGCCTAATTCTCTTTTAAGAATCCTATCGCTGTGAGTCTATGTTGCTTTCACATATAATTAAATTAAAAAAGTAATTGTGATAGGATTGTAAATTGGATTTAATGTATATGCCTGTGACTGAAATGAATCTTACCAAGCTTGTAAATCATTATCTTTCAGATTCATACTTATAAATCTATCATATGCCTTTCTAATCCATTTTATTGTTATATGCCTATTTATATTTCACATGCATGTTCTTATGTTTATGCCAGTTTTGATGTTTTGATTCTCTTCCCTTCTTCTTTCCCTTTTTCTTTATGAGATTAGGTTAACTTCGAACCTAACATATTGCGTTGAGATTCACGTATGAATAACTTTGGAACAATTGGGAAAAAGTTTGGGAAATATGCAATGAAATGAAATTTGGCATAAATTGTTGATGAATATGGAAAATTGTTTTGGGCATAATTGAGTATGACTTGTATACATGAGATTTGGCGTAAATTATTAATAACTATGAAGATGGGTTTGGGCATAATTTGGCACACGAGAGTATAAACATAATTTAGATTGGAAATTATGGGTAAATAGGGACTTGAATCAAGAAGGTGATAATGAACGCCTAAGGCACGAGGTTAGATTCAGATTGCGGTATAAGCCTGCCCGAAACTGCCCGGCATATCCAGCAACCGCAGTTTGGTAATCTAATGTGAGAGGTCAAAGGCAAAAATTAGATGCGTAATAATGCAAAGACACGAGGTTAGATTCGGATTGCGGTATAAGCCTACCCGGAACCGCCCAGCAAATCCAGCAACCGCAAAACGGTAATCTAATGTGGGAGATCTTGCAAGATTACGGCTATAATGAATTAATGAACGCTTAACCAAGATAAGACATGTGATTAGACATGGGGATAATAAAGGATTAAGTGGGTAACATGGGTAGCATGTGAAACATAATAAAAGCACTTAACCAAGATGAGACATGTGATTAGACATGGGGATAAAGTGGGGTTAAGCGGGAATTCCTTGTGGGGACCAAGCTTAGGAAGGAAGCTTGTGTCAAGTGGGTGGACCCTTTTCAACCAGTAACCCATTTTAGTATCTATATGAGCTCGAACTAGGTCGAGGACAGGGACACGCTTACTAGGGTTGATTGTAAGAGGTC
This sequence comes from Allium sativum, assembly GCA_030737875.1. Lineage (NCBI taxonomy): Eukaryota > Viridiplantae > Streptophyta > Magnoliopsida > Asparagales > Amaryllidaceae > Allium > Allium sativum. Next base: position 399,798,550 of record CM060922.1, on the reverse strand, counting down.
AATAAAGAGTTAGCGATGACAATGCAAGTCCAACGGAGTCATGTGCGTGCGTGGGTCCGGGATGGTGGGTAAGACGATGTTGCATCGTGTAGTTATAAGCTATGCATTTCAGTAGTATCGGGGTTGCCACCTTAGGGAGTAATACACCCTATTGTGGGACCAACACAGGTATCTACGAGGTTAGGGAGCCGATCGAATGGGGAGGGTGGTGGGTACAACTAGTGGTTGTAGGAGCAAGTGGGAAACTACGAGAGTAGCTAGGAGTACACGAAGCTACCATTATTATGATTTGTAGAGAGGGATCATCTTTAAGTATGTAACTAGTATGTGGTGCAGAGCATATCTTATAGTGGTTAGGAGCGCATTCGATGTTCTATCTTACTTACCTTGTTTACCTTGTCATATCTTCTTATGTTGCAGTCATCTCTTATATCCAGTTTATGTTCTTATCATGTTACTTTACTGATTATATTGTTAAAGTCACTAGACTCGCTAGACTTATGTCTGACCCCTTTTTGTTTCGCCTCTTTTCTTTCTTGGATTAGTGAAGCTTGACTTGGATTCCTTTCTTCTTGAAGTGCTTGAAAGTGTTGAAAGTAATGCTCAGCTTTATCTCTTTTCCATTATGGCTATTTGGAGTGGGATTATGGTTTTACTTTTATGTACTCTGATAATAATCTTGTATAAGATGGATATTTGTGTACTTGGCTTTAGTATATGATTTTGATGTTGTAACCAGACATGTTTTGCTTTTCCGCTGCAATGAATAAATTTTGAATTTTCTTAAGTACCAATTTATATATCTGTCTTATGATATTCTGTTCTATACTCTTGTAATACTCCATGAAAGTTAATGCATTCCTTTATTAGTGACATAAATGGACGTGGGGTGTTATAGTGTATCCTACTATCCATCATCCATCTACTCATCCACCAATCACAGGCATCCATTGTCCTTGAAATTTTCTAATATGTGTATATTCCCCAACACTAATGCGAAAGATCAGGCGGTCCACTAATTCATTCATCATCCTTAATTCAATGTATGTTAGTGCCATGAATCCAACGTGTATACAGATAATCCTATTATAACATGTAAGTTCTATATGTGTGCACAATCATCCATCCAAATGCAACATCCATATGATGATACATCCATTTTCACCCATTGAAGAGAAAAAAATGCATACACATCCATATGCAGTATGAGAATGATTGAGCCGATCTAGTGCCTAATGTGTGTGTATATGAATCCACATGCAACCACTAGCAAACACTTGCATCCATCAACCATAACATGTCTCAAACACATGTTTACATCCATGGGTTACCTACCTAAAGGTCGAAGATTCGATCGATAGGATATGTACGAATGATAGAAACAAGTACGAATAAAAAGCTTTGGAAAAAGAAGTAAAGATCATAGTCCCAAAAAGGAAAGGGTATGAAACGTGATCTTTATCTTCAGTCTCCTAAGTCGCATCCTTGGTGTCTTCTCACTATTGCACTTTTGTTAACCTAACCTCTCTGTTGCGCAGTTTCTTAACCTCTGATCCAAGTATGCAAGTCGGAACTCATCCAATCATTGCTTCCTTCTCTACTTTCACTTCCTTTCGCAAGTTTGGCTCCACTACCTCGAACTATATACATTTTATCGCCGCTTGGATGAATAGTCATCTTAGAATGATGGGCTTCCTCAAGGACTGTCTTCAATAGGTTTCCCATCCTGATATGATTCACCTATCAAACCTCTTCTCAAGTAGCTCCCCCACATGCTTATCAAGTTCCCTCTTTTCTTTTAGGAGCCATATAGCACACACGTAATGCAACTGGCTTTGCTTTGTCCACCAGGTATATACGGAAATCAATCTCGCGCCTCGGGGGTAAACCCCGAACCTCATCAAAGGTATCAGGATACTCACAGACTACTGGTACCGATCGCAGATCATCGATAGACGCCTCAAGAGACTCTAGGAAACTAAGCATGACAGACCCTTGTGGGTCACAAGAAATTTCGAGGGTCCTCCCATGACAAATTAGAAGCTTAACGATCCTCTTCTCACAATCTAGAATGGCACCATATGTAGTAAGCCAATCCATCCTTAGAATCAACCCATAGCCCATAAACCCGAGCACATATGCGTCGCATTCAAATTCGATGCCTAACACGAATATTCTCAAACCCCTACAAATCATAGATAAATGAGTCGAACCACCAATGGGGTTTGACACAAATACGGGATCCACTACCATACTAGTAATTAAGTGCAAAGATTCAGCCACAGAACTAGATATAAATGAATGTGAAGCGCCAGAATCAAAAAGTGTTCTAAGAGAAATTAAAACTTCCACAGAAATTTTTCTACCTCTATCAGGAGCACTGATCGCGAGAGCATGCACCTGCCCTCCAGAAGTTCCTGCGCTTTGACCTTTTCCCTGTTTCTTCGGGCAATCCTTAATAAGATGCCCGACCTCTCCACAAGCGAAGCAAGCGTTCTTCCTTTTCCTGCAGTCCTTGGCTAAGTGACCCTCTTCCCCACAACTATGGCACTTCCTCTTATCTTTAACCTTGTCATTCTTTTCGCCTTTCTTCTTCTGTTGTTGTTGTTGTTGTTGTTGTTGTTGCTGTTGTCCCTTCTTGGGCCACACCTTCTCATTTTGCGTTGCTACCTCGGCCTTTCCTTCCTTCTTTTCTCCTTTGTCTTCCTCATGCATTAAGGCCATATCAACAAACTTTTCAAAAGTGGCTCCTATTAGGATATGGGACATGGCTAACCCATGAAGGGATTCATTTAGCCCTTTAGCAAACCGCAAAGCCTTCTTATGCGGCGTATCCACCAATTCTAACCCAAACCTTGCTAGTTGGTTGAATTTGTTCACATACTCTTTCACCGTCAAGTTCCCTTGTTTGAGTGCTAAGAACCTCTCCATCTATATGGTTCTCTCCGCTTGGGAAAGAAATTTCATTTCAAATCTTTACCTAAAATCTTCCCAAGTTTCCACCGGACGTCCAGCTTGAGTAACTTCCCACCAGAATGAGGCTTCGTCTTTCAGTAGCCAAGCATCTAACTGAATCTTCCTTCTATCCTCTACTTCAAAGATTACGAACAAGTTCTTGGTCTCCTTGAGCCAATTCCGCGCTTCCACGAATGTCTCGTTCCCATGGAATGGCTTCCCTCCAATAGCAGGGAAGTCTTTGTAGATCTTGGCGAAATTATCTACTCTTGGAGGAGGAGGAACAACGGGTGCAGCTAGGGAAGGAACGTTTCCTTGGCCTTCGGCAGGCGCCGTGGCCTCCAGATACCTACGGAACCATCCGAGTATCGTAACACCCTCTGCGATATTAGGAATGTTTGGTTCTCCATACATGCTTAAAAGAAAAAGGAAGAGATTCAGACAAAGGATCTAAGATATTACATAAGGCTTTTTGGGGAATGTTTTTCAAAATAGACTTTTCTTTTTGAAAATGCTTTCTTTTAAAACCTTTTTGAAAAATAATTTTCAAAAACTTTTATCTAATCTGGTAACCTTCAGCTCTGATACCAAGTGTGACACCCCACGTTCGTTAATGTCACTCACTAAGGGAATGCATTAAGTTTTGTGAAGCGTTATAGGTAAACAGAAACAAAAATATTACAATACAGATATAAAAGCAACAGTAGAATTTAAAAACTTTATTTATCATAAGATACCATGGTTAAAAAACAACACATGTCTGAAATACACATAAACCATTACATCATAAAAACTACTGTCTTGTACTTTAAAACATCAGAGTACATAAAAAACATAATTCCCCAAATAAAGCATAGCCATAGTAGCAAGAATAAAAGCTTGAGCCATACGTCTAAGCAGCTCCAGCAAAATGAAGCAGAATCACGGTCAACCCTGAATGTTCCTGCCCTGAAAACCTGGGGGAAGGGAGGGGGAACGGAAGAAAGAAGAAGAAACAAAAAGGGTCAGACATAAGGTCTGGCGAGTCTGGTTACTTTTAGCAAGTAATTAAATAAAAGTAGCATGACAGCCATATAAAGTGGATAAAAGAGATTACTACATAAAAGGCAGGTATGACAAGGTAAACATGACAACATGATATAATAGATAGCGCTTCTTCATACTTTCCTTGCTCTACACCAATACTAGTATAACATATATGTAATAGGATTACATACTCCGCAATTGCTTAACAGAAACAGGATGATCCCAATAGAAACATAATGGTAGTTTTAGGTGTACTCTAGTAACGGATTTTAACACAAACAGAACTAGTACCTAAACAGAAATAATGGGTGTTAGCCCAGACAGAAACACCGATACCCCACAGAAACATAGAGGACTAGATGTATCCTAATTACTACCCCTAATTGATCGTCTCCCCCTACCCCGTAGATACCCTGTGCTGGCCCCACAACAGGATGTATCACTCCCTAAAGTGGCAACCCTTTATTTTCCGGATGTGCCCAACCATATCTACTGATGTCATAGCGTCTTATTTTACCGAGCAGGCAGAGTCATGCACGCACATGACCCCGATGGAACACGCCGTCATGACACTGTCCTCCACGTTTGGATCTCTTATATTCAGCTCAGTAAGCGTGCCCCACTCCAACCTAGTTCAGAGTACCCGTTTGATACCTATTTAAGGGTTATTGAATGAAATGGGTCCCACATAAGATGATGCAAGCTCTCCCCTGTCTCTTGCATCCCCACTATTAGGTTTTCCACTGGTTATGTTTACCTAACAGTGTCTTTAATTACATAACCCCAACAGGTTAAGTTTGTGGGCCTATATATACAAATATTACCCACCAACCCAAGATGTACTTAACCCTCCTACTGATTCAAGCATGTTTATTTAACAGTTAAGTTTGTGGGCCTATATATAATAATATTACCCACCTACCTAAGATTTACTTAACCCTCCCACTGATTCAAGCATGTTTATTTAACGGTTAAGTTTGTGGGCCTATATATAATATATTTTTCTCATATGCATACAAACTTCAAGGCTTAATAACTTCTTCATATGATGTCCATTTTACGCAAACCAAATGTCTATCTTGACCAAAATTTCGAGACGAACATAATGGTACAGTCTGTTTTACTTAATTCGAAATTTTTAATTAAGTTATCACATTATATTCATTATATAATGTAGTTAAAATGTATAAAATTTTCGGGGTGTTACATGTTGTGTTGAAACGAGTTATTTTTGATCATTTTTGGTTTGGCATGTCCGTTTAATTGAATGAATGCAACCGTTTCATTTTAAATGCGTACGCACATGCATGCATCGCTTGGTTAATGGGTCGCAACCTTTTTAAGGGTCATTAATGTACAGATAGACACATTCTCCAATTCAACTAATTTAAAAAGGTTGCGACCCTTTGACCAAGTGTGCATGAAGTGCGTACGCAATTAAAATTAAACGGTTGCATCCATTCAATTGAACGGACATACTAGATCAAAAATGATTAAAAATAACTCGTTTCAGCGCAACAGTCCAAACTGTAATCAGTGGCGTATTTAACCACAAGACCCCAAGAGTCCGAAGGCACAAGGCCCAATTTTTGACACTAATATAATATTGTGTCATGAACCCCAAAAGTCCTAAGGCACTGGGCCCAATTTTTGAAACTAATATAATATTGTGTCTTGGCTTAGCCACACTGTGTTTACAAGCCCTCTTCTCCTTTATTTATATAAGCCTATAGAGAAGTGAGTATTTATATTTCATAATGTGGGACTTTGGTTCTCTTCTTCCAAAATTCCTCTTTCTCTTGCTCATTCATTTCCAACAATCCCCCACATGAGTTAATTGTTGTGATTGTCGATTTCGTAGTACAACTTGTTACTTCTTTCTAACAGTTTATAGTCAGAAAACATATATAATTTATTGAATTCTATTTAACACGCTAAAAAATAAAATAATCCAAAATCAATGGAATTTTCATAGTACGTTAATTTCGAGATATTAAACTGAAATATTTTCATAATACGTTAACTTCGAGATTTTTAAAAATAAAGTCAGCCTTATTTTCTATTCCTAATTTAGTTTGAATAATTTACCCTTGATCTTTATCATATCCTAAGCAAATTCAAAATAAACTATTGTTTGATAAAATGTTTTATTTCTTCTTCTTCCCTCTTCTCCACCAAATTTCAAAATTTCATAACTCCTCTATTCTTAATGGATTTCAACAAAACAAGCAATAGATCCATGGATGTGAAGAATGTTGTGGTATCATGTCAGTTTAGAGGCATGATTCATTAGATCGGAGGCGTAGCAAACTCAGACAACGAAGAATAATGATGAGATCTCGTAGGTTATCTCGTCCTTCTATATCAAACTTCAAAATGGCATATTTCTCTCGTTTCTTATTTGATGATCTACCAATTCAATTGATTGCAAATATGAATGCTACGATTAATAATAGAATATTAACGAGTTTTTGGAGTTTTCAATTAAAAAGGCATTGGACAAATGGAGATAATGTTTAATCGTTCTCCACTTCAGAGTTTTGGTGAATGGGATTCGTCCAACTTCTACTTGTGTGTGTAGATTGAGAAAATGTGGTATTTATTCCTTTATGACATTAAATAAGACTGTACATGATAAAAAATACCTTTTTAATTTATAAAGGATCAGAATATTACATGGTAGGATTAGATAATTAAAAAAGCCATTTTTTGTTGTAAATAATCAAAGTTTGATCTCTCCCTAAATAGTGTAAAATAAAATAAAAAGTACTCCAAATTGGACAAATTATACACCAAAATTGTATTTGTCAATGATACAAACCATTATTGGTGTCAGGCCGATGATATGAAATAAAATTATTTAATTAAATTATTCGGTAAATTCTGAAAATGCCTATAACTCTCGCGTACGATCTTTATTTCATGCACGTTTCATGACATGAGACCGTGGTGAAACGAGAGACCGTGGTGAAACGAGGAACATTTTGGTATATTAGTTGTTGTGTTTTGAGATACTTTAGAAATACGCCTTATTAATTTGTAAATTAATGTTCATGGAGGAAGCTTTTTGCTCCTCGGTAAGTCATTTATGACTAGGCGGTACTCGGTTGAGGCATCGCTTTCCTTTATAGCAAATTGTTTATGATTTGATGATGATGGGCTAGAACATGTTGTTTTTTGGCGGCGAGTCACTTATGATTTAACAATAGTGGTCTAAGATGTATATTTACTCAGTGACGAGTCGTTTATGATAGACCAATAGCGGACTAAGACACATAATTCCTCAATAGTAAGTAAATTTCAATCTAATGATAGTTGATTGAGACACATAATTCCTTGATAGTGAATCTCTTGCAATTTGGCGATGGTGGACTGATACATAGTTCCTCAGCAACAAGTCACATAAGATAATGTTGATAACTAGTTAGAACTTTGGGTTTAATCGTTTTGTGGTTGGTCTTTGGTAAGTAAGTGGAACATTGGATTGATAGTATTATAGGTATGTCCCATGGGCAATCAAGTAATATAATACATATATTTTGCTCCATAATCGATACTATTTGAAATGAAATGTGTTTTTTCTATCATGTGTTTGATATAATATGCTATACTGATTAATTAACTTGATTAAAAGTGTGAATTTCATATAAAATCCATAAAGGTTATGTTTGTGATGGTAGTTGTGTTATGTTATAACAACACGAAATGTGGCGTTAGTTAAATTTGTTATTTTATTAGGTTTCAAAAATGAAATTTTAAGAAAACAATGAAAATTAGTCACAAAACCTACATTATTGCGTTGGTGACAGAATTCTGATTAACATTTATGTTTGGAGTTTCGCGAAAGGATTCCGTTTGAAAAAGTTACGGACGAAAACGAGTTTGAACGGAAAAAATATATTATAACTAAATATGTCATTTATTTCTTGAACTCAAAAGAGCCAAGTCAACTAAGGCGGTCGACTGGACGATCCACCTGTTTGGTCGTCCTAATTTGTGGTGGTTAGTGTAACGACCGGGAATTCCACTCGATCCGAATCAGTCGTTAAACCGATCAAGAGCGTTCGAAACGCCTGATTGTTTTGAGAACATGACAAATTAGAACGTAGACGGAAGAACATTTAATTGTATATTACAACAATTCATCAGATTACAAGAATATACAGAGTATAAATCAATATTACACATTCGATAAATATCAGAGATTACAATACATTACATAGCAGCGGAAAATAATACAATACACAACTAGAAGTAATACGCGGATACAAAGCTTTCCGAGTATTGTTCCAGCTGTAAATCAGGATCCTGTGAATATAAATCTGCAAAACCAAAACTACTAGCTGCCCGTGTCAAAATAAGGGCACCCAGAGTTTAGGTTAAAACAATAAACTCCAGGTCAGTCATGGGACTGGTGTGAGAACTAAAACAGTTATTAATCTTTATTTTAAAGTTCGGTAAATCAAGGGACCACGCCGTATAACACGGAACGGGTTTCCTCCCAAGAACACCAGTGCATAAAACAACGGCGCAATGCTAAATAAAGAACAATGAAGCTATTATAAGACCCAGGTCCCATCACATAATGCAACGCAAGCCGGAGGATAGGGTTTTTAACTTATAATAGCCAAGATTGCTTGATACATTTAAAACAAATCATTTGATACTATTATAAGTGCATAGTGTATAAAACAACTTCACATCATAAGTATCAATCATAGACGGCATAAGCGCCCCATCCCACTATGTCGCCATACTAGGCTCTACAAATAAAACCGCAAATCACGTATTGGAAGTTGGATTTCCATCTGTGAACCGAGGCAAAAGATAGTCCTCACCGACTTCGAGACTCTCTAGCCCGAGCCTCAGGGTCAGAGCGCATCGACCCTTGGATCCTCAGGGCCATCCACCGATGTGGATTAAACTTAAATCCTGAACATGCGTTTCCCCGCCCTATGGGGCGTAAATGAGCCAACGAACGACTCCATCGGACCTGGATCGTCCGATCAAACCGAGGCGCCTCGCAACAGCAACAACCATATAAGTCAAACTCGTCAGGGCGTGTAAAACCACTGACGCCACTTCTTGCTAGAAAGAAACGCATGCCCTCCCTGACGTCCTCTCTCGTTTCTGGTCCACAACCGGGGTGTGAGGCTCGCGAATTCACGTTACATAAAGCTATGCCACACAGGCCGTGCTTTGATCATCAACCACAAGACTTTGCTTTTCAACAGAAGCCTTGATCAATTGCCACTTAGGCATGCCACACAGGCAATTCACTCCATGCGTTTGATATCCATCAATATATAACCTCTGAGCTCGTACGTCTCAGAGAAGGGTGTTAAGCAAGAGAATAAATTCTCCGCCGCCAAATAGATATATATTTAATAGAAATCAATCACACAGAATATAATCCAATGTCAGACACACAGTCCATTTACAAGTCCATTCTGGGTCTGAACGAAACCGGAGGTACCTAGTACCCCGCATATCCATCGATCTCCAAGTACGTCTGGACGATCACTAACTGATTCCCTCCTCTTGGGTGTACGGCCCAATCAAGATCATCAATAATCACCCAAACGACGTGAAGACCTCTGGTCTTCGACCACCGTCTTCATCTTTGACACCACGTCGAATCAGTTATTCAGAATGGGATAAACCCGGTCTCTCCGAATAACTCGCGTATATAATAAACGAGTGTTACACAAACCCAACATACGCCTCATTCCAATTCAAAATATTCTTTTATTCAAATATTCCTACACTTTGGGAAAGGTTCGCATTAATTTTATCAAAGATAAATTCTTTAAATTTATTCTTTAATCTTCTTTGAATATCAATTCAAACTAGTCGGGATTAGCGAACCACACCGAAGTAATTATTTATTTTATTTCCCAATCCCAACCTATTTATCCCATGAAGTAAAACTGGTAATACTTCATATCTAACACCACGGTGTTATCGGTAAATTCAATTACCATTTCACGTTCAAATCTAATTAAAGATTTAACTATCGCCTGGAGCAAAACTGGTGATACTCCATTCTCGATCTTTTCAATCTAATTAAAGATTCATTAAAACTCCACTTAGTTTTAATCTTTAACTGGATTAAAGAACCAGTGTCATTTAAAACACGGTTCACGATAAACCCAAAATCACATTCCATTAATTATCAGGTTAAAGAACAAGTGTTATTTAAAACACTGTTCATGATAAACCCAAAAATCAATACCAATTCAATTCCAATTAAATATTATTTAATTGGTACACTTCATTAAATCTAAATAAAAAGATTTAATCTTTTTCTCAACTGGGCTTAAGAACAGTGTTAATGAAGACACCATTCACGACAAACCCAAATAACATTTGATATTAAATACAAGGCTCTGAATAGAAAATGTATCGGCTTATATTCAACATCAAATTCTACGACTAACAAATATCGTATTGGAAATAACGATATAAATATATCTTTCAAATTCTCATAACAATACCTGTATCATCACGAAATTCAACATCGAAATATTCCACAGACAATTTCGATTCAAATCCATTCCAATTCAATTATTGGAAATTCTGGATATTTTCAAAACCATTTCAAATCCAATTTATTTATTTTAAAAATAAATAAATTATTATTCTTGTTCAAAACTAGTTCGTTTCGATAAAAATCTATTTTTATCTTTTCAAATATGGAGTTTTTCATCCCAATTCTTCACAAATCATTTCTTATGATTTTACACAAATTATTACTATCTTTAATAATTTTATCAAGGCCCGTACAGTCGATTTCCATCAACGGCCATCGAACTGCACTTACAGCGACCTTTTACAAATTTGATTTGGACATAATTCCAAATCCAACAGTTAGATTTCTAATTTCCAATATTCATTAGAAAGCTTTTTTCGATACGAATCCAACGGTTCCAGTTTTAGGAGAATCCGACGGTCGGATCTCCCGCAATGGCCATTCCAAGTCAATGGTCGAAATTCACGAACGGCCGCGGCGCGTTCTATTCAGGCCATTCTATATATATAATATATATATTATGTATATTTCATCGATTTCCTTTTTAAAACGTATTTTATAAATTGTTTTAAATTCGTTTTCATAATGGTTTCAACTTCCCTTTCAAATTCTAATCAAAATTGAATTTTTCAATATAAATTCGTTTTAATTTCATTTCAAATCGATTTCAATTCAATTTCAATTTAATTCAAATTTCAATTCATTTCAATTTAATTTGAATTTCAATTCATTTCAATTTAATTCGAATTTCAATTCATTTCAATTTAATTCGAATTTCGAAATCACTTTCAATATTCATTGAAAAATGAATAAAGTCGATATAAATATCGTTCACGTCAAAATGGCGTCAATCTAATCAACACGGCTTCATATATTTCTATTTTCAAATATTCGATTTCAAATATTTATTTTTCAAATATTTCTATTCAAATATTTCTATTTCAAATATTTCTATTCAAATATTTCCTTTTCAAAACTGGAATGAGGCCCAATCAATTACCATAGATTTTACTTCTATGGATTTACATACAACGCATGTATACATCGACAATGACAAATAATCAACCATCATCCAAAATGCATTCTACACTGTATAAGCATCAAATATAAATATTTAACGCTTATAACAGTCTGTCAATCAATCGATCGACATACAACTGATTATTGGGATTAGTGTATGTCATATATCATCGCAATACCCGTATGGGGTTTCAAATAATCAAACACAGATTTTATTTGTGTAGTTGGGCGATGTGCAAAATTTATCGTCCCAATCAATATCAGTCAAATGTGTGGATATAAACAAATCGTTCGATTTGTTTATATTAATTTATTTTATTTCATATACACGTTAAAAATTCTATTTTTAACTATATAATATTTTCCACTATAAAATATTTTATTTTGTTTCACATCACACAATCAACTACACATCAAAATCAAACAAACAAGCATACAAGCCGTCCATGGTCTGTGGACGACGGGTGTCGGGTGCTACTAAACACCGTCTGCATCCTAGTATATATTTTAACTAGAAAATTAAATTAAAGGGAGGAGTTCTCACCCAAGCTAAACCACACGCCACAACTCTTCATATGTAGGAAATCCTCGTCATGTTTTCTTTTGTCACTTTCGTTGCCCGCATCCACTACAAATATAAAAATCACATTTTTATATTGTTTCTATGTATATAAAAATCACATTTTTACCACGTTTCTTTCTATATAAAAATTATATTTTTAACCTTCTACAATATAAAAGATTATATTTTTATACTTCTACAATATAAAAGATTATATTTTTATACTTCTACAATATAAAAGATTATATTTTTATACTTCTACAATATAAAAGATTATATTTTTATATCGCTACTCATATAAAAATCACATCTTTGCTTCTTCTACATAATAAAAATCATATTTTTATTCTTTCAATAATATGAAAATTATATTTTTATTCTTTCAAAAATCACTTCCTTTTCTTTAGGAAAAATCAAAGCTTTATACTCCTAAAAATTAAATCTTTCTATGTTATTCATATCATAAAAGTGAAAAGAAAAATAAAATAAAGGCTTACTGTTTTTTTCTAGCGAGAGGAGGGTTTGCTTGCTGGCATCAGGTCGGGGTTGCTGTTCGTCGGACGGGGCATTGGGAGGTCGGCGTAGGTGGTTGCCTTGGTGGTAGGAGGCTGCGGTAGGAGGAGGGGAAGGCGGGGTGGCTGTCGCGCAGAGGGAAAAAGGGGGGGGGGTTGCGTCGATCTTCGATCAGGGGAGGGGGGTTTCACGGTTGGCCACCACGAGGTGAGGGGGAGGTGTCGATCTGCGGCGGGGCAGGTAGGGGGGCGACGACCGATTAGAGAATTTTTTTCTTTTCCGATATACTGAAAGGGGGAAGGAGAAATTAGAGGGGGGGTTTATATAAATAATATATATTTTAAAATTTCCTAAAAGCAACTTTTTATTACGACCTCCAAACGAGGCCCACCGCCTGTCCTCCCTAGCTAATTACCCCCATTCCGAACACAATGGGATATGTATCGTAGGCCAATTTGACTGTTTGAATCAGTTTCCGTTGAATTTAAAGTATAATTCTTTATATATTCAATTTAAACGCACATTTCAAATTACCGGGGCCACACATGAACTCTAAAAATTCCAGAAAAATATTTTCTAGCTTCGTATTGACGATACGGTCCTCACAAAACTAGTTTCGTCGAATTCTGAGACCGTTTGAAAAATGACCATTTTCCAGTCGATTTAAATCAACTAAAACTGGTCAAACGCATTTTCCTTTACCACGCTCACATATTGATTCGAAAAATTATGAAAATTGAAACCTAGCAATAACTTGACATCACGGATCCAACAAAAGTGGTTTCATCGAAATCCGAGGTCGTTTGCAAAATGGCTATTTTTAAGGGCCAGAATTCCATAGCGACTATTCTGAAAATTCATTTGGCCATATCTTTTGATTCCCGCTATGAAATTTCGATTTTTCGGATTCGTTGGAAAGATATTCTCAAATAGATTCTAATATTTTTGGTTTTGCTAAATTCCAGTTTATTTTGAATCCTGTACATTCATTTAAAGTTTGAAATCGAATTATAGAACTACCGCGCCATTTTCAATTCCTTTTATAATTTAAAATAAATATTTATATTCTAACGACGCTCTATATAAATATATACGTTCTAATTATATACAAAATAAATTTTCGTCATTAATATTTAAAATAATTCATTTTAAATATTCAAAATTCATCAAAATTGCCAAAATAAAAATTTTAAATTAGCTCGGATTTCCGGGTTATTACAGTTTGGCTATTTATGAGATAAAATTTATTTGAGTAGGCGGATTTTTATCGTTTTAAATCTAACAGAACAAAAAAATTTCTACGTTTATAAATAAAGGACAACACCTCTATCTTTTCTCATACTTTCTGGAGGCAGCAACAAAGCTCCACCATCTTCGCTTTCTCCAATATCCTTTAAATTTCTTAAAATAAATAAATTTCAACTCTATTTACATGAACTAGAAAAAGGAACCCAAGTATGCAAGAAAAAGATGGATTTTGCACATAGGTAAATTTTTTTAGGTTTCCAATTTTATTTACTTTTCCTATTTCAATTCTTTTTGTAGATCTACAATTTTTGAATATGTATATCTCTCCTTTTTAAACACACACACACACACACACACATATATGGAAGGATTAGAAATGAAACCTAAAGCTCCAGTTTAGATCTGAGATTTGAGAAAGCTTTATAAGGTGAGTGAGAAGTGTGTGTGTGTGTGTACATACATACATACATACATACACACACACACATATATATATATATATATATATATATATATTGTTTACGATGTCAAAAAAGATCATTGGTGTAGTACTAATTTGTATATCGAAATTTGAATAATTGGAATTGTAGGCTTTTCGCTAAAAACATCTAAAACTTACCTATATTTTTTTGTAAGTTTTGATTATTACATCTAGATATGGGAAATCAATCTCTAAAGATATTAATTTCATATTTTTGCACCTATGCTCCAGATCTGTAAAGTATGCGTAAAAGTAGGATATGTGGAATTGTCCATTTTAATTTATATCTTTTTATGTTTTGATTTGTGTAAGGATATTTGTTTAATTTCAAACAATTAGCCTATTCTCCTTTTTGTACAAAAAGACGATGCCTGAAATTATAAGGAATATGCACAAATAAAAAGAAAGAGACGTGTACATTTATTTTCATAGTTTACCCTGTCTATTCTAGATAAAAGATTACTCATTCCTTGTTAGATACGTCAATATTCTTTTTTGGTGTTCGGTTAATTCAAGGAAATTATAGCAAAAGACTTTTTTTATGAGATTTGGAATCCATCAAATGAGAACATATAAAGATTTGTTTTAGTTAATATCTTTTGACTAAAAATAAATTTTAAAATAAGAAATTGATATTATACACAATTGTCGTGCTAATAAATATCTTATATAAGTAATTCTACGTAATTAACATAGGTTAGGTTTGAAATTTGAAATGTTCTCCATTTATAGGTATTAACTAGTTGCTACTTGCAATAAATAGAGAATTAACAATTGTAATATTGGATATTTTGAGTATTGAACGTGGTAATAAATTGTAGAATTTAAAAAGGTCACAAGTAGAGAAAATGTGAATTAAACGTTACAACTTAAATTTATCGGCAATCACTATTATAACGAATATGGAGATAACTAAATAGTTACAATTAATAGAAATCAATGAGAATGATTGTAACACCCCGCCTCCGCCAGGGTGTCTCTTGCAAGCACTCTGACTTTGGAGGGGCGTTTGAATCGGGTAAACATGCATAATGATATATCAAGGCAGAACAAGAACATATGTATATATGTAAACAGAGTAAATAAGATAAGTAAAACAGCGGAAGATTTCAAACTATTTCAAAACAAGTCTGGTACAACATAACTTTCCAAATAAACAAGTCTAGATAAAAACAACATCAACTGAAAAACTGAAATACATAAGTACTATCCCCAAAATAAGTGGTAACCATAGCTAGCTTCATGTCGAAACCGTACATGAGCTGAAATCCCACCAGCAAGCAATCAGAAATCCAAGCTAAGCTCCAACGTTCCCACCCTGAGAACCTGGGGGGGGGGGGGGAACGGAAGAAAAGAGGCAAAAGAAAACAGGTCAGTCAAAAAGACTGAGTAAGCCCTACTACAATCAATGTAAACTGATAAAGTTAACTGACATGAGAAGCAGGGATGAACATAAGGATAACAACATACTAGCATGATGATTAACTAACAAGGTAGATAAAGGTGTCATCGCATAATCAGGTTTAAGGTTTTTGCAGCACAGGTGTACTAGCAAGCTACAAGTATTGATCCCTTGGCTCAAGCTTTGGCCCAATAACAAGAAATGACCCTAATACGAGGTCCAACCAAACGGTCTAATCGATCGGCTCCTTAAGCCTAACTCGTCACGTGTTGGTGTCAATACGGCCCAAACATAATTGTAGTCGGACTGTGCTGGGTCTCCCGTCGGGTGTATCAAGCCCTAGGGTGTCAACCCCTGGACACCATAAACATAAGTGCACAGTCTCGATCTACTAGTACCCATGCTTGACTTCTCCAAATACGGACTACGTGCACGACCATAGTCCGTCCGGAACTACATCGGCGTACCACTCGACCATCGTTTTGGTCACTTATACCAGTCCAGTAATCGTGCCCCCACCCTAGCCTAGTCCCTAGGGTCTTAATGATACAAACTTGGGATTACTGCTGGAGTGGACCCCCATTGCTAGGATTTTCTATTGGGTTAAGTACGGTTTAACCCTTTTACTAATCATGGATTAACTTGGTTAAGTGTAACGATGAGTTCACGACTTAACCCTGATTAATCTACCAAGCCCAAATTGGTTAAGTATTAAGTGGACCATGACTTAACCCTAATCATGAGGCATTAATTAATTTACTGTGCCTTAACCTCTCACATTAGACCTTGTTGTGGTTACTAGTTAAGCCGGGCGGGTCCGGGTAGCTTTACACCACAACTTGGTCTAACCTAGGGTTCAAGGTACAACATGACCAACTTCTCACATTGGGTCCTATTGTTTGTAGCAACTAGTAAACCGGTCGGTTCCGGGTAGTTTTACGCTACAAACTCAACCCAACCTCGAGTTGGTCACACTTATATTTTCTAAGTGTCATGTCCATCATGTTTCCAAAACATATTACAAGTTTTCAAGAATTTGGGTAGACCTAACTTAATAGGTAAATTCCCAATGGGTAGACCTAACTTAATAGGTAAATTCCCAATCTTATGTTTTCATGTCTTTTAAGTTTACCCAACCCCAAACGCAATCCCATCGCTTACATAATCGCAATAGCGCATAAAGGATAGAAAGAGGGAACTTGGCATAAATATGACAAATGGTGTTGAAGCCACAAGTTTAACATGGTGGCATATGAAATGTACATATGTTCATATACTTGCATATTGCATCATTAGGCCTCAAAAGTATGCATAAAACCAAACTTAGCATATAAGTGATACATGGTGATAAATGACATGTAGAAGTTGCCATAAGTTCGCATTTAGCCTCACATGCAAGTTATCATAAGGGATATGATAACTTACATGTTGCCAAAATGCAACCTTTAGCATAAAGCTTGAAGCTTTAAACTCATAAACCCAAGATAAGCTTGCATAACATGATAACAAGAGAAAAATGATCAACCATAACATAACTTGCATATCATATGGCAAACTTGCATATCATAACATAGCAAACTTGCATAACATAACATGATAAACTTGCATATCATAACATGGAAAACTTGCATAACATAACATGATAAACTTGCATATCATAACATGGCATACTTGCATAGCATAACATGATAAACTTGCATATCATAACATGACATACTTGCATAACATAACATGATAAACTTGCATATCACAATGATCAAACACAACTTGCATCATTCATTAACTTTAGAGTTTAAATATGAAAGTAGAAAAGGGCTTACAAATTCTTATGAAGACACAAATATATTAATAGATTGAGACAAGCCCTTATGAAATCAAATAAACCCAATATGCAAGCTCCAATAGAAAAACCCTTGAGCCAAAATGATCAAAACCCTTGCTTTATGATGTAAATATGGAAACTTGACTTGAATGCAAGCTAATGACACTCATACAAGCTTGAAAACACTTGTATGCATGGAAAATCTCTCATAGAAATAACTTAGAATTTTATGAAGAGAGTGGAGGCCATGAGAGGAATGATTTTGCCATAGTTTAGTTACTTGAATGAATAATGATGATTTAGGGTTAGGTTAGGGGCATATTTATAGAGATTAGGATTAGTTTCAACCTTAGGATTAAACCCTAATTCCAATCTCAGCCCTTAAAACCGAATCTGGCCCCAAAACCTAACCAAAACCCCAAAATGGTGCACCAGGCAAAACTGCCCGGCTGAACCAAGTCGACAGGGCTGTCGACTTGGGTCCAACCAAGTCGACTGCCAAGTCGACTTGGTTGGCTTGGCGGGAAATTTCCCGCCTAGCCTTCCAGGTCCGAAATCCGAAATTCGAACTTGAAATTCAAATCTGTTTTGAACTTGAAATTTTCTGAAAACTTCATTGGGCCTTAATCGGGTCATACGGACTCCGATTTTCGAAAACTCGGACTCTATTTCATGTATTTTTCCGAGACGAACGCAATGGCATAGCCCTTTCCCTTGATTCAGACTTATAAATTAAATTCTGCCTCGATTTACGTTATAACAGGTTATTGAAAATACAGGTTGTTACATTCTCCCCTCCTTAAAGGATTTCGTCCCCGAAATCTTCAAGTTAGGAAGAACGTATCCTACCATCCAACATCCATCTACTCAAAACATCATCCATGAGCAATCATTGTCCTTACAAGATTCTAAATGTTGTATGAACATATGCAAAGGTGTGTGTATATGTACTTATCTAATGCAAATATCATCAATGCAAATTATGTTAGTGAAATGAATCCATATGTATGCAATTCCTAACATAATGTATAACATCTATATGTGTGCACATAACATACATCCATATGCAACATCCATGTGATAACACAAAAATTTTCATCCATGAATAAGCATAAACACTCATGCATATGCAATATGAGGAGTGTGTGAGCCGATCTAGTGCCTAACGTGTATAATGCATCCACGAGTAACCACTTGCAAACACTTGCAACCACTTGCAAACATCAAGCATAACATGTTTCAAACACATGTTTCATCCAAAGGGTTTCTACCTAAGGTTCTCATGACAAGATTAACACGATATAGATAGCGAAAGAAAGATATGCTACAAAGAGATCGGGAAGATAAGCAAGATATACTCCTTTTGGATTACAAGAAATCCCTTCCTAACCCAACCCATATTCTATAAAAGCCCAAAAGGTTTAGTCAACCTAACGGACCCCTTCAAACCTTGACATGTATTACTAACCGATGAGTCATACCCCCTTATGGAGTTTACAACAAAAATGGGATCGAGAACGGGACCGAGAGGATATATGTAAAAGATAACATGCGAGTAAGTTCCACCGGAAAACAAGAATCAAGGATATGCTCTTAAAAAGAGATATGATGCGCGTATCTAGCCTTCAGTCTTCTAAGTCACGTTTCCTTGAGCTTAACTCCACTGTGATTTGACCGTCTTTTACCTCATGATTTCTTAGCTTCTTAACTCTTATTTCCAAATATGAGTTGGAACCCATTTCATTGTCGCCTCTCGTCTTCCTCTTTCACTTACCCTTCTATCATTCTTGGCTTAAACATAACTATGACCTCATGGTTTCATGCAAGCTCTCCAAAATTCATCAGTGAATCCTGGATCTCATTTACTTACTATAAAGTATTCCACGCAGCAGAACTTTTCTTGAAAATACCAATCCACGTTGCCAATTGCTCTTACTAACGTGATTTTCTATAACTCATGCTTGAACAAAATGAACCATCCACCTGTGAATGATAGGCCGTACTTAGATTCAGTCGCTTGCCCATGACTTCCCGTAGACTATCCCAAAACTGGCTAGTGAAGATTGAGTCATGGTTACTAACTATACTTTAGGGAACCTCGTGCAACCGCTTTATTTCTTGAAAGTAAACTGTCGCTAGCTATGATGCAGTCCTTTCGCTCTTTACCTGAGTGAAATGAGCACTCTTCGTGAGTCTACCTACTATGACCCACATGCTCGTATTCTCTTTCCTTGACCTAGGCAGTCCATCCATGAAATCCTTCGTGACGCTTTACTACTTCCATTGCGGGGACCTCCAATGGATGTAATAGCCCACCGGGCTTTTTATGACTCGGCCTTAATCTGTTGGCACAACATACACCTTAGGACAAACTCGGCCACCTCCTCGAGTGATGTGCATCTTCAAGAACCTTCTTTCTCTCATCGCGTCTTAGCCATCCCTTGTCATCTATAGCGAGGTGACTTATCATCTCGCCTCGAATCAACTTGTCCATGATCTCGACTAACCGCGGGTCTTCCTTCTGTGAAGTCCCTACTTGATCCAGAAGGGTAGGTCTAAGCTCAAGGGACGCTAACTAACTAATTAAACTGAGAGAACTTCTTACTTCAATTGTCCTCGTCGGAGTTTTTCGGTTTTGAACCGCGACCACTTTAGCAGGATCCACCACTAAGCCTTGCTTAGAAACTATGTGCCCAAGAAATCTATCTCCTTTTTCTCCAAAATGACATTTGGAGGACTTGGCTTTCAACTGATGCGCTCTAAGCGTATCCATCACCTCCTTGAGATGTCTAGCATGTTCTTCCTCGTTCTTTAAGAAAGTCAGGATATCTTCTACAAAGATTACCACAAACTTGTTCAGGAACTCCCTAGGCACCCTACTCATCAAGTCCACGAAGTAGGCGGGTGCATTAGTCAAACCGAATGGCATGACCAGCCATTCTAAGAATCCATCTGGAGTTCTGAACGCAGTTTTGTCTATACTATCCTCAGCTACACTGAGCTGATGGAATCCAGTAGCAAGATCAAGAGAAAGCAGATGTTCCTACAAGCTGATCAAACAAATCATCGATCCTTGATAATGGTTGTCTATTCTCCTTGTTCTACTCATGATAATCAACACACGGGCGAAGCGAACTGTCCACATTAGTAGCGAATACTACTAGAGCACCTTCCTCAGAAATGCTTCATCGTATGAAGTTCTTCTCAAGCAACTCCTTGACTTGCTTTCTTAACTCTCATCTCGCGGGACCATGTGCCTAGCCGGCCACGTAACTGGCTTGGCATTATCAACAAGATAAATGCGGAAATCAATCTCTCGCTTAGGGGTAACCCCCCTTCACTTCACCCAAGATATCAGGATATTCTCGGACCACCCTCACCGATTGCAAACTATCGATAGACGAGTTGAGGGATTCAAGATAACACAACATGACGGGACCCATAGGGTTACAAGAAATTTTTAGGGTATTACCGAGGCGAGTCATGAGCCTCACAACCCTATGCTCAAAAATCAAGGATGGCTCCAAAACTGGACAACCCATCCATGCCCAAAAATCAACCCATACCCCATGAAACCGAGAATATAAGCATCACACGAGAATTCTACACTCAAGATAGAAATTTTCAAATCCACGCAGATCATAGACAAATGGGCGGAACCCCTAATTGGATTTGAAACACACACGGGATCATTAACTAGACTAGTACTTAGGTGCAAACTTTCAACTAGATCAGATGAAATAAACTATGCGATGCGCCAGAATCAAACAAAGTACGAACAGGAAAATTAGAAATGTAAACAGGACTTTTGACAGAAACACTACCTCGATCATGAGCTGGAAGAACGGTGTTGAGGGGATGAATTCACCCTCCAGATGGTCTTGCACACTGAGTCTGACCTTGCCCTTGCTTCTTCGGGCAATCTTTGCTGAAATGTCCAAACTCACCACAATGAAAGCATTCACCACTCTTCCTTTTTCTCTTCCTACAATCCTTAATAAGATGCCCAACTGAACTGCAATAATGGCACTTCCTCTTGTCGTTATTGCCCTTGCTATTGTTCCCCTTGTTGCCTTGACTCTTGTTCTTGTTCTTGCGGTTTTTGGAGTTCTTGCCTTGCTTCCCGGAATTCACCGTTCGTTCCGACGTAGGCCCTCCCTTCTTCGGGCAGTCCCTAGTGAAGTGTCCCATTTCTCCACAGTCAAAGCAAGTGCCCTTCCTCTTTCTGCAATCCTTGTTTAGATGAGTCAAGCTTCCACAAGTAAAGCACTTCTTTTCCTCCTTATCTTCAGACTTCTCCTCCTTCTTGTCACTCCTATTCTCTTCATTGAGTAGGGCCATATTCACCAAACTCTCGAAAGTTGCCCCCAAGGGTATATGAGACATGGCTAAACCATGTAATGGCTCGTTTAATCCTAGAGCAAAGTATAGGGCCTTCTTCTGAGCTGTGTTAACCAAGTCTAAACCGACCCGAGCCAGTTGATTAAACTTATCTATGTATTCCCTAATAGTCATGTCCCCTTGTTTCAGTGATAGGAACCTTAGTCCAAAACTTCCCCGAAAGTCATCCCAAGTCTCAATTGGCCTAGTAGCGGTGGTGACCACCCACCAACGTGCAGCTTCTTCCTTTAGCAACCACACTGCCAATAAAACCTTCCTACGGTCATCTATATCAAAGAAGGCAAAAAGATCTTCGGTTTCTTTCAACCAATTCCTGGCCTCTACAAAAGTCTCAGTGCCTTGAAAGTTCTTGCCACCCATCGTCTTAAAGTTCTTACAAGTTTCCGCAAAATCCGCTTGTGGAGGCTGAGGGGGAAGAGAATCATCAGCTATGGGAGAAGGAGGAGAAACATTAACCACCGGAGGAGGAGGAGGAGGAACATCTGCGGGGCCGACTTCGGTCGCCCTAGCCTCCAAAAGTCTCCTATACCAAACAGGTACGTGTACTCCCTCCGGAATGGCAAAGTTATTGGCCATACTGAAAACGAAGAAAAAGATAGATTCAGAATGGAGAAAAACGAAGGAATTTTTTCTAATGGCTTTTTGGGGAATAGCCTTTGAAATAAGCTAGACTTTTCTTTTGGAAAATACTTTATACTTGGTTTTGAAAATAGTTTTCCAAAAGTTTTCTAAAAACCTTTTTGTTCCTTCTCGTAAACCGTATGCTCTGATACCAAATGTAACACCCCGCCTCCGCCAGGGTGTCTCTTGCAAGCACACTGACTTTGGAGGGGCGTTTGAATCGGGTAAACATGCATAATGATATATCAAGGCAGAACAAGAACATATGTATATATGTAAACAGAGTAAATAAGATAAGTAAAACAGCGGAAGATTTCAAACTATTTCAAAATAAGTCTGGTACAACATAACTTTCCAAATAAACAAGTCTAGATAAAAACAACATCAATTGAAAAACTGAAATACATAAGTACTATCCCCAAAATAAGTGGTAACCATAGCTAGCTTCATGTCGAAACCGTACATGAGCTGAAATCCCACCAGCAAGCAATCAGAAATCCAAGTTAAGCTCCAACGTTCCCACCCTGAGAACCTAGGGGGGGGGGGACGGAAGAAAAGAGGCGAAAGAAAACAGGTCAGTCAAAAAGACTGAGTAAGCCCTACTACAATCAATGTAAACTGATAAAGTTAACTGACATGAGAAGCAGGGATGAACATAAGGATAACAACATACTAGCATGATGATTAACTAACAAGGTAGATAAAGGTGTCATCGCATAATCAGGTTTAAGGTTTTTGCACCACAGGTGTACTAGCAAGCTAACATGACTTAAATAACCAAGTATTGATCCCTTGGCCCAAGCTTTGGCCCAATAACATGAAATGACCCTAATACGAGGTCCAACCAAACGGTCTAATCGATCAGCTCCCTAAGCCTAACTCGTCACGTGTTGGTGTCAATACGGCCCAAACATAATTGTAGTCGGACTGTGTTGGGTCTCCCGTCGGGTGTATCAAGCCCTAGGGTGTCAACCCCTGGACACCATAAACATAAGTGCACAGTCTCGATCTACTGGTACCCATGCTTGACTTCTCCAAATACGGACTACGTGCACGACCATAGTCCGTCCGGAACTACATCGGCGTACCACTCGACCGTCGTTTTGGTCACTTATACCAGTCCAGTAATCGTGCCCCCACCCTAGCCTAGTCCCTAGGGTCTTAATGATACAAACTTGGGATTACTGCTGGAGTGGACCCCCATTGCTAGGATTTTCTAGTGGGTTAAGTACGGTTTAACCCTTTTACTAATCATGGATTAACTTGGTTAAGTGTAACGATGAGTTCACGACTTAACCCTGATTAATCTACCAAGCCCAAATTGGTTAAGTATTAAGTGGACCATGACTTAACCCTAATCATGAGGCATTAATTAATTTACTGTGCCTTAACCTCTCACATTAGACCTTGTTGTGGTTACTAGTTAAGCCGGGCGGGTCCGGGTAGCTTTACACCACAACTTGGTCTAACCTCGGGTTCAAGGTACAACATGACCAACTTCTCACATTGGGTCCTATTGTTTGTAGCAACTAGTTAAGCCGGTCGGTTCCGGGTAGTTTTACGCTACAAACTCAACCCAACCTCGAGTTGGTCACACTTATATTTTCTAAGTGTCATGTCCATCATGTTTCCAAAACATATTACAAGTTTTCAAGAATTTGGGTAGACCTAACTTAATAGGTAAATTCCCAATGGGTAGACCTAACTTAATAGGTAAATTCCCAATCTTATGTTTTCATGTCTTTTAAGTTTACCCAACCCCAAACGCAATCCCATCGCTTACATAATCGCAATAGCGCATAAAGGATAGAAAGAGGGAACTTGGCATAAATATGACAAATGGTGTTGAAGCCACAAGTTTAACATGGTGGCATATGAAATGTACATATGTTCATATACTTGCATATTGCATCATTAGGCCTCAAAAGTATGCATAAAACCAAACTTAGCATATAAGTGATACATGGTGATAAATGACATGTAGAAGTTGCCATAAGTTCGCATTTAGCCTCACATGCAAGTTATCATAAGGGATATGATAACTTACATGTTGCCAAAATGCAACCTTTAGCATAAAGCTTGAAGCTTTAAAGTCATAAACCCAAGATAAGCTTGCATAACATGATAACATGAGCAAAATGATCAACCATAACATAACTTGCATATCATATGGCAAACTTGCATATCATAACATAGCAAACTTGCATAACATAACATGATAAACTTGCATATCATAACATGGCAAACTTGCATAACATAACATGATAAACTTGCATATCATAACATGGCATACTTGCATAGCATAACATGATAAACTTGCATATCATAACATGACATACTTGCATAACATAACATGATAAACTTGCATATCACAATGATCAAACACAACTTGCATCATTCATTAACTTTAGAGTTTAAATATGAAAGTAGAAAAGGGCTTACAAATTCTTATGAAGACACAAATATATTAATAGATTGAGACAAGCCCTTATGAAATCAAATAAACCCAATATGCAAGCTCCAATAGAAAAACCCTTGAGCCAAAATGATCAAAACCCTTGCTTTATGATGTAAATATGGAAACTTGACTTGAATGCAAGCTAATGACACTCATACAAGCTTGAAAACACTTGTATGCATGGAAAATCTCTCATAGAAATAACTTAGAATTTTATGAAGAGAGTGGAGGCCATGAGAGGAATGATTTTGCCATAGTTTAGTTACTTGAATGAATAATGATGATTTAGGGTTAGGTTAGGGGCTTATTTATAGAGATTAGGATTAGTTTCAACCTTAGGATTAAACCCTAATTCCAATCTCAGCCCTTAAAACCGAATCTGGCCCCAAAACCTAACCAAAACCCCAAAATGGTGCACCAGGCAAAACTGCCCGGCTAAACCAAGTCGACAGCCAAGTCGACAGGGCTGTCGACTTGGGTCCAACAAAGTCGACAGGCCTGTCGACTTGGTTGGCTTGGCGGGAAATTTCCCGCCTAGCCTTCCAGGCCCGAAATCCGAAATTTGAACTTGAAATTCAAATTTGTTTTGAACTTGAAATTTTCTGAAAACTTCATTGGGCCTTAATCGGGTCATACGGACCCGATTTTCGAAAACTCGGACTCTATTTCGCGTATTTTTCCGAGACGAACGCAATGGCATAGCCCGTTTCCCTTGATTCAGATTTATAAATTAAATTCTGCCTCGATTTACGTTATAACAGGTTATTGAAAATACGGGTTGTTACAATGATATTAATGGCATTTATTACAATGTATATTTCCTTGGGAAGGGACCGTTATGTTTACTAATAGCATGTGGCAGTTATGGTAATAATTTAAAATTAGAGAATTTGGGTAAGATTACCATAATTACACCAAGTCCAATAAATTACTTTAGAACTATCTACCTCATCTTATAATTAATTTAAATCTAAGAATAATATTCAAATTAAAAATAGGGGATTGGACTTAGCATGTTGATGATGCATGGTCGGTTGGATCATTTGACATAAGCATGCACTTTCCAGTAGTTGGATGTACGTACAACTAATGTAAGATATCAGCGATCGTGGGAAACTATGAAATTTGTTGGAACATGGTAAAGAGTGTTCCTAATGGTTTATTTCAAGCGTTGAGGTATTAAGTGGTCGTAGGTCCGCCTCCATACCGAAAGAAGAAACCTAAAGGCCATTGAGTGTCAGATAGCCTGCTTCAGGATTAAGGTATTAAATAATTAGATCCACCATATGAATTATTAGGTGATTATGACTCACCCAATTCCTTATGGATTTATTGCGACGACCACCCCATACCTCCTGCACCAAATGATAAAGGAGATGCACTAAAAGTCCTGCCAAGTCGATAAGGGGCGATCGTCAAGGAAAATAATAACTAAATAATACTCGTCATATATCTCACAATGCGTGGATGATATATAATAAAAAATATACAACATAATAGTAGTGAAGCATGATAAAGTAGAAATCCCATCTCAACATAAACTATAATACAACATTGTTATAGGATCTGGTACAAAATGTCAAAATATCTATGTACATCCATATCTCACCACAGATTCACCCAGAGTGTGTCAGCTAGTACAACGAAAAACAATCAGAATGTAAAAAATAACACGCTAGCCTCCAGCTGATCGTTAATCAACATCCTCATCACCATCCTGCTACTCAGTTTACTCAACAACATCCTGAATGAGCATCCCTTGGAAATAGGAGGAAACATATAACATTGAGTCAGACAATATTTTGGTGCAAGCGACAAATAACAATCAACAGCCGTATTACATAATATGATACTAAACAATTTAAGTCTCACCTGACATGTCCCTACAACTAAAGAGTTAGCACATAATAACTAAATAAAATATGCTATTCTAATAGTAACATAAACATATATTGCATGGAATAGGAAAGAACAATCTAAGTAGTCTCTTTCAGCACTTTACTCCCCAAATCCACACTTCGCTTCAATATTCTATAGGAGATAGCCTACCAAGAGAAGGAAAAGAGAAAATGTCCATAGCAACCATAGCATTCATCAAACAATATCTTACTGTCACCTTCTAATGCTTTGAATACATTGATTACCCATATGACCATCCTCGCTTATGCCAAGGACTAATGGAAAACCTCGAATCTAGTTGGATTGTCGTACTTCCCAAGTATGTTTTCCTTCTAAAGACAATAGACCGTTTCCTAAGTAATCTAGGGTACACAACCATCGTCACCAGTCCTAATGGGCATCCCCGTGATAACCCTGCTTCGAACCCATACAATCTTAGAACGTTATGAGAGATCAATGATTTCTTGACACTCCTAAGCACAAGAGCCGTCACAACTCCATATTAAGGTCCGAGTCCCATACAAATCAGTCCATTATCTACAGCCTCGATCCATCCTAAGCTGACTGTCACCTATTCCTTTGACCACTCCCATCCGAGTTCACAATCGAAGATCTATAGGCTCATCAGGCCATAACTTTCACCTCGTAGAAGCAATCAATGAACTACAAGTTCCTGCAAGCTCCTAAAGAAGTCCTTTATCACCACCCTGAATCGCACCCTCATCCTCTGCGCCATGATGGATTGGTACCGATTCACCCTATGGGTCAGCACTTATCCATTATTTTCTTAGCCAAATTTGACTAAGTCACTCAATGGATTACTTCATGCTTCTATCCAGCGCATGTTGATCAAATCGCTTCCATTTGCACTCAATCTTGGCCTTATGTTCCTCTTCTATCTGATCCATCGAATTCTAGCTGCTTAGCTTATCCTTTATTCATCGAACTTTCAAAGTAGATTTGATAGGATCCTACCAAGCTACTAGAGAATCCACATCACCCATTACCCTTTTACATGAATCGATGTCAATTCATACTCTATGGATAGGTATTGATCCATGCATGTGACGACCCCAAAACCCGTACTAACGGTGTTAAGGGTAATCTTTGGAATATAACACATAAACAGATAATAGCAGAACAGAAATAAATAAATACACCAGATAATGAATAAATGATACACTGGATAAACATAATCATCAGAGTTACACAGTATACAGGATCATACTTAGTACAAATACAGTTCACCTATACATAAATGTCTACAGCAGAAAACTAAACATAATGTACAATAGGAGCTGAACAGCATAAAAAGATATAAATGATAGAATCCATCTTCAGCTCCAGCTATCCAGAAAAAGCCTGCTAAACCTGAACACAAGGCTGCCCGTATAGAAAAAGGGGCACCCGAGTTTGAAAGTGAAACAAACTACGAGTCAGTCATGGGACTGGTATGAGAAATCTACTTAACACATTTATAATATGGCTAATCACAGGACCACGCCACTTTCGCGGAACGAGTTCACTCCATTGGATTGCCAGTGCTTTAAAACAAACAATTCTTTTAAACATCGCAATGCTTTTTATAAAAATGAAGCCATTGTAAGACTCAGTTCCCATCACACAATGCAACACAAACCGGAGGATAGAGTTTTTACCTTATAATGGCCAAAATATGCTTGATACGAATAAAACAAAAGCATTTGATATTATAACTAGTGTTTATATGTTTCAAAAACAATTTCAAATCATAAGTATCAATCATAGACGACATTAATGCCCCATACCACTATGTCGCCATATATAGGTATACAATCAAAACCGCACAGTCACGTATTTGGAAATTGGATTTCCGTCATGAACCAAGGCAAAAGATAGTCCTTACCGACTTCGAGACTCTCTAGCCCGAGCCTCAGGACCCAGACTCAGGTGGGCCCTTGGAGCGACAGGGCCGGTCCACCGATGTGGATTAAAATTCCTGAACACTACGTTTCCCCTCCCTTTGGGGCATAAACGAGCCAACGAATGACTCCATCGGTCCCAGATCGACCGATATATTCGAGGCGCCTCGCAACAATTGCAACCACATAGGTGAAAATAATATAAATGCCAGCCAGTTTAAGCACCGACACCACCTCTAACTAGAAAGAAACGCATGTCCTCCCTGAGATCCTCTCCCGTTTCTGGTTCATACCGGGGTGTGAGGTTCGCGAATTCACGTTATACACAAAGCTACGCCACACAGGCGGTGCTTTGATCATCAACCACAAGACTTTGCTTTTCAACAGAAGCCCTGATCACTGCATCTTAGCATGCCACACAGGCAATTCACGCCATGTAACTGATGGCTATCAATCACACAGAATGAATTCCAATGTCAGACACACAGTCCATTTGCAAGTCCGTTCTGGGTCTGAACGAAACCGGAGGAACTATATACCTCGCAAACCCATCGATCTCCACGTACGCCTGGACGATCACCACTCATTATCCATATTTCGGGATGCCTCCCAATCAGGACATCAGTTACCATCCAAACAAGGTGAAGATCTCCGGTCTTCGACCACCGTCTTCATCTTCGATTTCTTATTGTCGATTCAGTTATTCGGAATGGGATAGACTCGGTCTTTCTGAGCAACTCGCGTATATAATAAACAAGTGATACACAAACACAACATACGCATCATTTCAGTTCATTAGTCACTAACCGTAAATTAGTAAGAGAACGGTTTCCCAAATATTAACCCCGAAGGCCGAAACCAACATCAGATCAAAACCCAGGAAACCATTCGACTTAGCTAACATTCAGTTAATTTCTAAATCTCACATTCCATATCGTTTATAATATTTTATAACGATCTATCGCTATTTTTATTTATTTTAAAATAGACAATTTATTCAAACGACGCTTCGGGCCATAACGCGGCCGTGGCGCTGTTTTTCTTCAGATTTGATTTACACATATCTGAAAATCTAACCGTTGGATCTTCACAAAATTTATATCATTAGAAAGATGTGACGGCAAGGAATTTCGCTCGGTCCGAACCAGTCGCTAAACCGACCCAGGCCGTTCGAAACGCCCTATCGTTTGAGAACAGGACAAAACAGAACGCATACAGAAGAACATTTCATTGTATATTACAACAATGCATCAGATTACAAGAATATACAGAGTATAAACAAATAAATATTACACAGAAATATCAGAGATTTAAATTACATTTAAATACATCGCAGCGGAAAATAATACAATACACAACTTAGAATGAGATATACGGATACAAAGCTTTCCGGATATCGTTCCAGCTGTGAACCAGGATCCTGTGAATAAAATCTGCAAAACCGAAACTACTAGCTGCCCGTGTCAAAATAAGGGCACCCAGAGTTTAGGTTAAAACAATAAACTCCAGGTCAGTCATGTGACTGGTGTGAGAACTAAAACAGTTATTAATCTTTATTTTAAATCATTAGGTAAATCAAGGGACCACGCCGTATAACACGGAACGGGTTTCCTTCCAAGAATACCAGTGCATAAAACAAACAGCGCAATGCTAAATAAAGAAAAATGAAGCTGTTATAAGACCCAGGTCCTATCACACAATGCAACGCAAGCCGGGGGATAGGGTTTTCCCTTATAACAGCCAAAGAATGCTTGATACGTTTTAAAACAAATCATTTGATACTATTATAAGTGCATAGTGTATAAAACAACTTCAAATCATAAGTATCAATCATAGGCGGCATGGGTACCATATATCATGTCGCCATATATAGGTTTACAATCAAAACCGCAAATGTCGTATTTGGAAATTGGATTTCCATCTATGAACCGAGGCAAAAGATAGTCCTCAACCGATTCGAGACGCTCTAGTCCGTGTCTCAGGACCCAGACACAGGTGGGCCCTTGGATCGTCAGGGCCGGTCCACCGATGTGGATTAAAATGCCTGAACACTACGTTTCCCCACCCTATGGGGTGTAAGTCTGGTCCGTCAGCCGACCAGAATGCATCGGCCGAAACCGATATAACCGAGGCGCCTCGCAACAGCAACAACCACATAAGTCAAACTCGTCAGGGCGTGTAAAACCACTGACGCCACTTCTAACTAGAAAGAAACGCAAGTCCTCCCTGATGTCCGTCTCCCGTTTTTGGTTCATACCTGGTGTGAAACACGCGAGGTAAACGTTACACAAAGCTACGCCACAAAGGCCGTGCTTTGATCATCACCACAAGACTTTGCTTTTCAACAGAAGCCTTGATCATTTGCATCTTAGCATGCCACACAGGCAAACCATCCTATGCAACCGATATCAGTCACACAGAATGAAATCCGATGTCGGACACACAGTCCATTTACAAGTCCGTTCTGGGCCTGAACGAAACCGGAGGCACCTAGTACCCCGCATATCCATCGATCTCCAAGTACGTCTGGACGATCACTAACTGTTTCCATCTTCTTGGGTGTACAGCCCAATCAAGATCATCAGTTATCACCCAAACGACGTGAAGACCTCCGGTCTTCCACCATCGTCTTCATCTTCGACTTATCGTCGTATCAGTTATTCAGAATGGGATAAACCCGGTCTTTCCGAATAACTCGCGTATATATTATAAAAGTGTTACACAAACACAACATACGCCTCATTCCAACTCATTAGTCATTAACCGTAAATTAATCAAGAGAATAATTCCCCAAATATTAACCCCGAAGGCCGAAACCAACATCAGATCAATATCCAGAAAACCATTCTACTTAGCTAACCGACAGTTAGTTTCTAAATTTCACGTTCAAATCTAATTAAAGATTTAACTATCGCCTGGAGCAAAACTGGTGATACTCCATTCTCGATCTTTTCAATCTAATTAAAGATTCATTAAAACTCCACTTAGTTTTAATCTGTGACTGGGTTAAAGAATCAGTGTTATTTAAAACACGGTTCACGATAAACCCAAAGTCACATCCCATTAATTATCGGGTTAAAGAACAAGTGTTATTTAAAACACTGTTCACGATAAACCCAAAAATCAATATCCATTCAATTCCAATTAAATATTATTTAATTGGTACACTTCATTAAATCTAAATAAAAAGATTTAATCTTTTCTCAACTGGGTTCAAGAACAGTGTTAGTGAAGACACCATTCACGACAAACCCAAATCACATTCATTAATTATCGGGTTAAAGAACAAGTGTTATTTAAAGCACTGTTCACGATAAACCCAAAAATCAATATCAATTCAATTCCAATTAAATATTATTTAATTGGTACACTTCATTAAATCTAAATAAAAAGATTTAATCATTTCTCAACTGGGTTCAAGAACAGTGTTAGTGAAGACACCATTCACGACAAACCCAAATCACATTCGATATTCAATACAAGGCTCTGAATAGAAAATATATCGGCTTATATTCAATATCAAATTCTACGACTAACAAATGTCGTATTGGAAATAACGATATAAATATATATATCTTTCAAATTTCCATAACAACACCTGTATAATCACGAATTCCAACATCGAAATATTCCGAAGACAATTTCGATTCAAATCCACTCCAATGCAATCATTGGAAATTTTGGTTATTTTCAAAACCCTTTTCGAATTCAATTTATTTATTTAAAAAAAAATAGAATTATAATTCTAGTTCAAAACTAGTTCATTTCGATAAAAATCTATTTTTATCTTTTCAAATATGGAGTTTTTCATCCCAATTCTTTCTAAATCATTTCTTATGATTTTACACAAATTATTACTATTTTTAATAATTTTATCAAGGCCCGTACAGTCGATTTCCATCAATGGCCCTCGAACTGCACTTACAGCGACCTTTTTCGAATTTGATTTGGACATAATTCCAAATCCAACCGTTAGATTTCAAATTTCTAACATTCATTAGAAAGCTCTTTTCGATACGAACCCAACGGTTCCGGTTTTAGGAGAATCCGACGGTCGGATCTCCCGTAATGTCCGTTTGAAATAAATGGTCGAAATTCGCGAACTGCCGCGGCGCGGCGCGTTCTATTCAGGCCATTATATTATATATATAATATATATAATATATACTTCGTCGATTTCTATTCAAAACGAATTATATAAATAGTTTTAAAATCGTTTCAAAACCTATTTCAACTTCCATTTCAATTCAAAGCAAAATTGAATTCTTCCTCATAAATTCGTTTTAAAATTCATTTCTATTCAATTCAAATTTCAATTCAATTCAAATTTCAATTCAATTTGAATTCATTTTCAATTTAATTCACTTTGAATTCGTTTTCAATTCAATTCACTTTGAATTCGTTTTCAATTTAATTCACTTTGAATTCGTTTTCAATTCAATTCACTTTGAATTCGTTTTCAATTCAATTCATTTCGAAATCGTTTTCAATTCAATTCATTTCGAAATCGTTTTCAATTCAATTCATTTCGAAATCGTTTTCAATTCAATTCATTTCGAAATCGTTTTCAATTCAATTCATTTCGAAATCGTTTTCAATTCAATTCTAAATGAATAAAATCGATATAAATATCGTTCACGTCAAAATGGCGTCAAACTAATCAACACGGCTTCATAAATTTCTATTTTCAAATATTTTATTTCAAATATTTCTTATTATCAAAATATTCTTTATTTTCACGATTGGAATGAGGCCCAATCAATTACCATATAAAGTTAACTATATGGATTTTCATACAACACATGTATATAATAGCATTGAAAATAATCAACCATCAACCAAAGTGCATTACACTGTAAAAGCATCAAATATAGATATTCAACGCTTATAACAGCCTGTCAATCAACCGATCGACATATTTAATAAATCAGGATGAGTGAACTTCAAATTTCATCCCAACACCCGTGAGGGGTTTCAAACAATCAAACACATATTTTATTTGTGCTGTTGGGCGATGTGTAAAATTTATCGTCCCAATCAATGTCATTCAAATAGGTGTACATAAACAAACCGTCCGGTTTATAAATGAATATTTTATTTTATTCACTTCACGTTAAAAATTATATTTTTAACGATAAAACATTTTATTTCAACCTATGAATTTCTATTCAATTCATTTATTCAATAAAATGATATTTTTATTTTTCTAACATATTTTAGAAAATTTCGGCGGCATAACGGCACGATACTAGAAACGGGACAAGGCCTAGCCTAATCCCCGGTCTAGTGAAGGCCCACGCCATTCACCCATCAATCAAATCAATTTTATTATGCAAACCACAAAATTTGGAGTAAGTGTCTAACCTAGCCTTACTCCTTCGCCTTATAACGGCGCACGTCTAATCCTAACCAATTTATCGATTCGATTATTCACACCACAAACCACATTCAAACCAATATCGCAATCAATAACCAAACAACCAAACAAACAAGTCCATGGTCTGTGGACGATTGTGTCGGGTGCTACTAAGCACCGTCTGCATCCTAGTATATATATATATATATAACTAGAAAAAATTAAATTGAAAGGTGAGAAGTTCTCACTTTATAGCTATCCTAGCTCCACGGCTCTTCATTGATAGAAATCTTCATCGCTATCGCATCTTCGTCGTCTTCGTTGCCCATAGCCACTACATATGTAAAAATCACGTTTTTACTTCGCTATTCAATATATAAAAATCGAATTTTTACTTCGATGTTCAATATATAAAAATTCTATTTTTCTATCGAAGTTCAATATATAAAAATCATATTTTTAATTCGAAGTTCAACATATAAAAATTCTATTTTTCTATCGAAGTTCAATATATAAAAATTCTATTTTTCTATCGAAGTTCAATATATAAAAATTCCATTTTTCTATCGAAGTTCAATATATAAAAATTCTATTTTTCTATCGAAGTTCAATATATAAAAATTCCATTTTTCTATCGAAGTTCAATATATAAAAATTGAATTTTTATTTCAAAGTCCAAACCTTTTTCTCTTTTTTTTTTTATTTTAAGTTCTAATCTTTTCTTATTAAAAATTCAAATCCCTTTTTTCCTTTTAACTTAAAATCAGTTTAAAAATGCTTTATAAAAATTCCTGTTCTTATCTTATAAAAATTCTGTTTTTAACTTATAAAAAAAAATCAGTTTTTAAAATATCAGAAAAATCAGTTTTCAATACTTTTTTTAAAAATACAGTTTATATATTTAAAAAAAAAAAAAAAACAGTTTTTAAAACCTTTTAAAAAAAAACAGTTTTTAAAACCCTAAAACAATCAGTTTTTAATATTTAAAAATATCAGTTTTTTTTTTAAAAACTAAAATTACCTTCGTTCTGGGGGGGGAGAGAAGCTGCCGCACCATCGTTGAGGGGGGGGGGGGGAAAGAGTCTTCGCGAGGCGCGTCGGTTCCTCGATGGGTGTGCGGTGGAGTGCAGTCGCCCGAGGGGAGGGCGATGGAGGAAGTGGAGGGCGGTTGCGGTCGATTCAGTTAGGGGTTAGGGTTCGGGTTGGGGATTCATGAGGTCGAGGGGGAAGAGGGAGAGGCGAAGGGGAAGCGCCCTGGTGGCCGACCGACGGTGGGGGGAATGGGCGATGGGCGGTGGTCTGCCATTTTTTTTTTTTTTTTTTTTATAATCGATCTGAAAAGTAATTTAGGGGGGGGGGGCAGAACCAATAAAGGGGAGGGAATATTATTTTTTATTATTTTTTTTATTTAATTTTTATTTAATTTCTCTCTCCAAGTTGACTTTTCATACGCTCTCGAAATCGAACCCACCGCCTGTCGTCCATAGCGTTTCACCCCCATTCTGAACACAATGGGATATGTATCGCAAGCTGATTTGATTGTTACAATCACTTTCCGTTAAATTTACATTTAAATCACTTTATTGAATTTTACGCGTACATTTCAAATTACCGGGGTCACATACTAACTTTAAAAATTCTAGAAAAATATTTTCTAGCTTCGTATTGACGATACGGTCCTAACAAAACTAGTTTCGTTGAATTCTGAGACCGTTAGAAAAATGGCCAATTTCCAGTCGATTAAAATCAACTGAAACTGGTCAAACGCGTTTTCCTTTGCCACGCTCACATATTGATTCGAAAAATTATGAAATTTGAAACCTAGCAATAATTTGACAACACGGACCTAACAAAACTGGTTTCGCCGAAATCCGAGGTCATTTGCAAAATGTCCATTTTTAAGGGCCTGAATTCCATAGCGACTATTCAGAATTTTCAACTGGACATATCTTTTGATTCCCGCTACGAAATCTTGATTTTTCCGATTCGTTGGAAATATATCATCAATTAGATCCTAATGTTTTTGGTTTCACTAAAATCCGGATTGTTTTGCACCCGGTATATTCAATTGAAGTTTGAAATCGAATTATCGAACTACCGCGCCATTTTCAATTCTATTTATAATTATATATAATTATTTATATTCTAACGACGACGCGTATAATATATACGTTCGAATTATATTCAAAATAAATTTCTCGTCGATATTATTTATAATAATTCATTTTAAACAATCAAAATTCGATAAAATTGCCAAAATAAAAATTTTAAACTGGCCCAGATTTTCGGGTTGTTACAATCTCCCCCACTTAAAACTTTTCGTCCCCGAAAAGGAACAAAGTCGAAAGTGGTTTGATTAATCAGCTCTACGATCTATCAGGCTTCCATTCTCCAACTCTTTAGTTTCTGAGAATTTCTAAAATTTCAAAAATTTGGCTAACACCCTAAATTTTTGAAAAATTTCGCCATAACCTCCCCTTCACCGGGAGCATCGGGGAATTTCAAATAGCTTCCCCGGTCCTTCAGATCTCAAAAAGAAAAAGAAAAAGCCAAGCGGCTAGCCAATAGGCTCACAAAATCATCATCACCCAAACAAAACAGGAAATTATGTAGTAAACATGTACCTATTTGTCGGGCAAACAAATTTTATTCTTCGGCTCTAGCCTCCTTGCTATGACCTGTTCAATGATATATATGTATATGCAAGCAAACGCAACCAATCTTCGATATAATTCAATATTTGGTTCTGTTAGGCTAAATGGCTAAAAATTAGCAAACAAATAAACAAACAACACAAACATCAATCCATTAGTGAATTAGAGTTTCAAATCCTTAATTTTGATACATATACAAAAAATCTTGTTTTGATGCCAATTCACAACAATAAAGCTATCTATATTAGTTTTGGTTCTCACACCAGTCTAATGGAAATATATAGAAATCCCACCTTCGAAACACGAACATAAGTTCTGATGATGATCGATCAATCATCAGAAACATCTCCGGGTGTCTAGAGCGTAATCCTATATCTATCCAGTATATTAAAATTTCAAATACACGTGGATCAGACGTATACGCAAAATTTATATATACTGGATTGTCCACATCAATATAAATAAATAATCAAATACGAATAATTGATTTTAAATTTTCAAAACAAATTTGACTTTCATTTTAAAAATATACTCTTCACACTCGTTCTAGGATACTACTGATCCTATCTCTAACGAGTCATTCTAATTGGATATTACTAATCCAATATCTGATGAATTCTTTCGTATGTTTCTAATGTGCCTTGTTCTCTGCTTTGTAAACCAAAGCTCTGATACCAAATGTGACGGCAAGGAATTTCGCTCGGTCCGAACCAGTCGCTAAACCGACCCAGGCCGTTCGAAACGCCCTATCGTTTGAGAACAGGACAAAACAGAACGCATACAGAAGAACATTTCATTGTATATTACAACAATGCATCAGATTACAAGAATATACAGAGTATAAACAAATAAATATTACACAGAAATATCAGAGATTTAAATTACATTTAAATACATCGCAGCGGAAAATAATACAATACACAACTTAGAATGAGATATACGGATACAAAGCTTTCCGGATATCGTTCCAGCTGTGAACCAGGATCCTGTGAATAAAATCTGCAAAACCGAAACTACTAGCTGCCCGTGTCAAAATAAGGGCACCCAGAGTTTAGGTTAAAACAATAAACTCCAGGTCAGTCATGTGACTGGTGTCAGAACTAAAACAGTTATTAATCTTTATTTTAAATCATTAGGTAAATCAAGGGACCACGCCGTATAACACGGAACGGGTTTCCTTCCAAGAATACCAGTGCATAAAACAAACAGCGCAATGCTAAATAAAGAAAAATGAAGCTGTTATAAGACCCAGGTCCTATCACACAATGCAACGCAAGCCGGGGGATAGGGTTTTCCCTTATAACAGCCAAAGAATGCTTGATACGTTTTAAAACAAATCATTTGATACTATTATAAGTGCATAGTGTATAAAACAACTTCAAATCATAAGTATCAATCATAGGCGGCATGGGTACCATATATCATGTCGCCATATATAGGTTTACAATCAAAACCGCAAATGTCGTATTTGGAAATTGGATTTCCATCTATGAACCGAGGCAAAAGATAGTCCTCAACCGATTCGAGACGCTCTAGTCCGTGTCTCAGGACCCAGACACAGGTGGGCCCTTGGATCGTCAGGGCCGGTCCACCGATGTGGATTAAAATGCCTGAACACTACGTTTCCCCACCCTATGGGGTGTAAGTCTGGTCCGTCAGCCGACCAGAATGCATCGGCCGAAACCGATATAACCGAGGCGCCTCGCAACAGCAACAACCACATAAGTCAAACTCGTCAGGGCGTGTAAAACCACTGACGCCACTTCTAACTAGAAAGAAACGCAAGTCCTCCCTGATGTCCGTCTCCCGTTTTTGGTTCATACCTGGTGTGAAACACGCGAGGTAAACGTTACACAAAGCTACGCCACAAAGGCCGTGCTTTGATCATCACCACAAGACTTTGCTTTTCAACAGAAGCCTTGATCATTTGCATCTTAGCATGCCACACAGGCAAACCATCCTATGCAACCGATATCAGTCACACAGAATGAAATCCGATGTCGGACACACAGTCCATTTACAAGTCCGTTCTGGGCCTGAACGAAACCGGAGGCACCTAGTACCCCGCATATCCATCGATCTCCAAGTACGTCTGGACGATCACTAACTGTTTCCATCTTCTTGGGTGTACAGCCCAATCAAGATCATCAGTTATCACCCAAACGACGTGAAGACCTCCGGTCTTCCACCATCGTCTTCATCTTCGACTTATCGTCGTATCAGTTATTCAGAATGGGATAAACCCGGTCTTTCCGAATAACTCGCGTATATATTATAAAAGTGTTACACAAACACAACATACGCCTCATTCCAACTCATTAGTCATTAACCGTAAATTAATCAAGAGAATAATTTCCCAAATATTAACCCCGAAGGCCGAAACCAACATCAGATCAATATCCAGAAAACCATTCTACTTAGCTAACCGACAGTTAGTTTCTAAATTTCACGTTCAAATCTAATTAAAGATTTAACTATCGCCTGGAGCAAAACTGGTGATACTCCATTCTCGATCTTTTCAATCTAATTAAAGATTCATTAAAACTCCACTTAGTTTTAATCTGTGACTGGGTTAAAGAATCAGTGTTATTTAAAACACGGTTCACGATAAACCCAAAGTCACATCCCATTAATTATCGGGTTAAAGAACAAGTGTTATTTAAAACACTGTTCACGATAAACCCAAAAATCAATATCCATTCAATTCCAATTAAATATTATTTAATTGGTACACTTCATTAAATCTAAATAAAAAGATTTAATCTTTTCTCAACTGGGTTCAAGAACAGTGTTAGTGAAGACACCATTCACGACAAACCCAAATCACATTCATTAATTATCGGGTTAAAGAACAAGTGTTATTTAAAGCACTGTTCACGATAAACCCAAAAATCAATATCAATTCAATTCCAATTAAATATTATTTAATTGGTACACTTCATTAAATCTAAATAAAAAGATTTAATCATTTCTCAACTGGGTTCAAGAACAGTGTTAGTGAAGACACCATTCACGACAAACCCAAATCACATTCGATATTCAATACAAGGCTCTGAATAGAAAATATATCGGCTTATATTCAATATCAAATTCTACGACTAACAAATGTCGTATTGGAAATAACGATATAAATATATATATCTTTCAAATTTCCATAACAACACCTGTATAATCACGAATTCCAACATCGAAATATTCCGAAGACAATTTCGATTCAAATCCACTCCAATGCAATCATTGGAAATTTTGGTTATTTTCAAAACCCTTTTCGAATTCAATTTATTTATTTAAAAATAAATAGAATTATAATTCTAGTTCAAAACTAGTTCATTTCGATAAAAATCTATTTTTATCTTTTCAAATATGGAGTTTTTCATCCCAATTCTTTCTAAATCATTTCTTATGATTTTACACAAATTATTACTATTTTTAATAATTTTATCAAGGCCCGTACAGTCGATTTCCATCAATGGCCCTCGAACTGCACTTACAGCGACCTTTTTCGAATTTGATTTGGACATAATTCCAAATCCAACCGTTAGATTTCAAATTTCTAACATTCATTAGAAAGCTCTTTTCGATACGAACCCAACGGTTCCGGTTTTAGGAGAATCCGACGGTCGGATCTCCCGTAATGTCCGTTTGAAATAAATGGTCGAAATTCGCGAACTGCCGCGGCGCGGCGCGTTCTATTCAGGCCATTATATTATATATATAATATATATAATATATACTTCGTCGATTTCTATTCAAAACGAATTATATAAATAGTTTTAAAATCGTTTCAAAACCTATTTCAACTTCCATTTCAATTCAAAGCAAAATTGAATTCTTCCTCATAAATTCGTTTTAAAATTCATTTCTATTCAATTCAAATTTCAATTCAATTCAAATTTCAATTCAATTTGAATTCATTTTCAATTTAATTCACTTTGAATTCGTTTTCAATTCAATTCACTTTGAATTCGTTTTCAATTTAATTCACTTTGAATTCGTTTTCAATTCAATTCACTTTGAATTCGTTTTCAATTCAATTCATTTCGAAATCGTTTTCAATTCAATTCATTTCGAAATCGTTTTCAATTCAATTCATTTCGAAATCGTTTTCAATTCAATTCATTTCGAAATCGTTTTCAATTCAATTCATTTCGAAATCGTTTTCAATTCAATTCTAAATGAATAAAATCGATATAAATATCGTTCACGTCAAAATGGCGTCAAACTAATCAACACGGCTTCATAAATTTCTATTTTCAAATATTTTATTTCAAATATTTCTTATTATCAAAATATTCTTTATTTTCACGATTGGAATGAGGCCCAATCAATTACCATATAAAGTTAACTATATGGATTTTCATACAACACATGTATATAATAGCATTGAAAATAATCAACCATCAACCAAAGTGCATTACACTGTAAAAGCATCAAATATAGATATTCAACGCTTATAACAGCCTGTCAATCAACCGATCGACATATTTAATAAATCAGGATGAGTGAACTTCAAATTTCATCCCAACACCCGTGAGGGGTTTCAAACAATCAAACACATATTTTATTTGTGCTGTTGGGCGATGTGTAAAATTTATCGTCCCAATCAATGTCATTCAAATAGGTGTACATAAACAAACCGTCCGGTTTATAAATGAATATTTTATTTTATTCACTTCACGTTAAAAATTATATTTTTAACGATAAAACATTTTATTTCAACCTATGAATTTCTATTCAATTCATTTATTCAATAAAATGATATTTTTATTTTTCTAACATATTTTAGAAAATTTCGGCGGCATAACGGCACGATACTAGAAACGGGACAAGGCCTAGCCTAATCCCCGGTCTAGTGAAGGCCCACGCCATTCACCCATCAATCAAATCAATTTTATTATGCAAACCACAAAATTTGGAGTAAGTGTCTAACCTAGCCTTACTCCTTCGCCTTATAACGGCGCACGTCTAATCCTAACCAATTTATCGATTCGATTATTCACACCACAAACCACATTCAAACCAATATCGCAATCAATAACCAAACAGCCAAACAAACAAGTCCATGGTCTGTGGACGATTGTGTCGGGTGATACTAAGCACCGTCTGCATCCTAGTATAT
The DNA here is from genome assembly GCA_030737875.1 of Allium sativum. Taxonomy (NCBI): domain Eukaryota; kingdom Viridiplantae; phylum Streptophyta; class Magnoliopsida; order Asparagales; family Amaryllidaceae; genus Allium; species Allium sativum. The sequence goes on along the minus strand of CM060922.1, from coordinate 399,756,580 downwards.
ATATATATATAACTAGAAAAATTAAATTGAAAGGTGAGAAGTTCTCACTTTATAGCTATCCTAGCTCCACGGCTCTTCATTGATAGAAATCTTCATCGCTATCGCATCTTCGTCGTCTTCGTTGCCCATAGCCACTACATATGTAAAAATCACGTTTTTACTTCGCTATTCAATATATAAAAATCGAATTTTTACTTCGATGTTCAATATATAAAAATTCTATTTTTCTATCGAAGTTCAATATATAAAAATCATATTTTTAATTCGAAGTTCAACATATAAAAATTCTATTTTTCTATCGAAGTTCAATATATAAAAATTCTATTTTTCTATCGAAGTTCAATATATAAAAATTCTATTTTTCTATCGAAGTTCAATATATAAAAATTCCATTTTTCTATCGAAGTTCAATATATAAAAATTGAATTTTTATTTCAAAGTTCAAACCTTTTTCTCTTTTTTTTTTTATTTTAAGTTCTAATCTTTTCTTATTAAAAATTCAAATCCCTTTTTTCCTTTTAACTTAAAATCAGTTTAAAAATGCTTTATAAAAATTCCTGTTCTTATCTTATAAAAATTCTGTTTTTAACTTATAAAAAAAAAATCAGTTTTTAAAATATCAGAAAAATCAGTTTTCAATACTTTTTTTAAAAATACAGTTTATATATTTAAAAAAAAAAAAAAAAAAACAGTTTTTAAAACCTTTTAAAAAAAAACAGTTTTTAAAACCCTAAAACAATCAGTTTTTAATATTTAAAAATATCAGTTTTTTTTTTAAAAACTAAAATTACCTTCGTTCTGGGGGGGGAGAGAAGCTGCCGCACCATCGTTGAGGGGGGGGGGGAAAGAGTCTTCGCGAGGCGCGTCGGTTCCTCGATGGGTGTGCGGTGGAGTGCAGTCGCCCGAGGGGAGGGCGATGGAGGAAGTGGAGGGCGGTTGCGGTCGATTCAGTTAGGGGTTAGGGTTCGGGTTGGGGATTCATGAGGTCGAGGGGGAAGAGGGAGAGGCGAAGGGGAAGCGCCCTGGTGGCCGACCGACGGTGGGGGGAATGGGCGATGGGCGGTGGTCTGCCATTTTTTTTTTTTTTTTTTTTTATAATCGATCTGAAAAGTAATTTAGGGGGGGGGGCCAGAACCAATAAAGGGGAGGGAATATTATTTTTTTTTACTTAATTTTTATTTAATTTCTCTCTCCAAGTTGACTTTTCATACGCTCTCGAAATCGAACCCACCGCCTGTCGTCCATAGCGTTTCACCCCCATTCTGAACACAATGGGATATGTATCGCAAGCTGATTTGATTGTTACAATCACTTTCTGTTAAATTTACATTTAAATCACTTTATTGAATTTTACGCGTACATTTCAAATTACCGGGGTCACATACTAACTTTAAAAATTCTAGAAAAATATTTTCTAGCTTCGTATTGACGATACGGTCCTAACAAAACTAGTTTCGTTGAATTCTGAGACCGTTAGAAAAATGGCCAATTTCCAGTCGATTAAAATCAACTGAAACTGGTCAAACGCGTTTTCCTTTGCCACGCTCACATATTGATTCGAAAAATTATGAAATTTGAAACCTAGCAATAATTTGACAACACGGACCTAACAAAACTGGTTTCGCCGAAATCCGAGGTCATTTGCAAAATGTCCATTTTTAAGGGCCTGAATTCCATAGCGACTATTCAGAATTTTCAACTGGACATATCTTTTGATTCCCGCTACGAAATCTTGATTTTTCCGATTCGTTGGAAAGATATCATCAATTAGATCCTAATGTTTTTGGTTTCACTAAAATCCGGATTGTTTTGCACCCGGTATATTCAATTGAAGTTTGAAATCGAATTATCGAACTACCGCGCCATTTTCAATTCTATTTATAATTATATATAATTATTTATATTCTAACGACGACGCGTATAATATATACGTTCGAATTATATTCAAAATAAATTTCTCGTCGATATTATTTATAATAATTCATTTTAAACAATCAAAATTCGATAAAATTGCCAAAATAAAAATTTTAAACTGGCCCAGATTTTCGGGTTGTTACAAAAGATCTTTTCAAAACGAATCCAACGGTTCGAGTTCTGGGAAAATCCGACGGTCGGATCTCCCGGTACAATCGTTCGAAGTTTCGATTTCAAATTACGAACTGCAGCGTCGTTATTCGATTTAATTTAATTATATTTATATATATATATATATAAATATAATTGATTCTGGCGCTGTTTTTCTTCAAATTTGAATTAAACATTCCAGACAATCCAACCGTTGGATCTTTACAAAGTTGGAGTCGTTGGAAAGATATTTCCAAAGCGAACCCAACGGTTTCGGTTTCAGGAAAATCCGATGGTCGGATCTCCCGTTTCTAATCGTTTGAAATCACTTTTTTAAAATACGAACTGCAGCTTCGTTATTCGATATATTTCAATTCTATTTATATATATATATATATATATATATATATATATATATATATATCGATTCTTCGATTTCAAAACTATATTCTTTTCATACATTTGGTAAAAATGATATTTTTATCCAACCGACAATTATTTCAACACATCGCTATTTTTAACTATTCATGTATGTAGTAAAAATGTGATTTTTATTGTAAAACAATTTATTTCAAAACACGATTATTTTATATAGTTCATATAGGTGATAAAAATATGATTTTTATATAAAACAATTTATTTCAAAACACGAATACCATTCAACACATGAATTTCTATTCAACGAATGAATTTCTATTCAACACACGAATATAGTTTCAACACATGAAAATAATTCTAACACATGAATATTATTCAAAATTTCGGCAGCATAACGGCAGGGTAGTTAAAACCGGGGTCGTCCCTAATACGGCTCCTCGCTCTACCTTAAAGCCTCGCAGCTTTTGACAATGGGGATTCATGCATCTAGTTCGCACGTAGGCGACATGTATATTTTTTTTTCATTTCCACAAACTAATCCTATGTGGTTTCAACCAAATATTTCTCAACCACAAACGCGTATTTTTCAACCACAATCAATCAATTTCAGCCACAAACAATTCTAATCAACCATTCGTAATCAACCAATTTTCACACCAATCACAACCAATAAATATCGTACATGGTTTGTGGACGAGGGTCGTATATATATATATATATATATATATATTTATATATAAGCATTTCACTTCTATTTCAACACATATATAATTTTTACAACGCATATATAACTTATATATCGAACGTACAACTTATACAACGCTTATACAAGAGGTGTACAATGCTTATATAACCCATACATCGACTATATAATTTATACATCGTCGTTTTCCATATCGTTTATAAATTAGAAATCTCACATTGGGTTCCACTCCACCAAAAATAGAAGAAGGCTCAGAAAAATATGCGGTCTCTTATAGAATGTAGAAGGCGTCCTCACAGTCCCGGTGTCTCTTGTTTCACTGAATTTCGACAACAAACGAGAAAGATATCATTTTTTTTAAACAAACTGAATTAGCGACACTTTTAAAATGTTGTTAATAGTTTAATTTACAAAACCCGTTACCTTCTGAGTTGGGTTCAAATTAGGGTTCGGGTTTAGCTTCAAATCCGTTGAACTGGATGACGATCAGGGGGTCACACGTCGACGAGGGGAGCAGGGCGCGTCGGCGGCCAGTGGAAGCATCCAGATCGACGCTGGGAGGAAGGAGATCGGCGGTGATGAACGAAGGAACTTTCAGGCGCTGGATCTCGAGGAACACCACAAGAACGAGGGCGTAACGAGCATGGATTTGAAGAGCTCGACTTTCTCTACAAAAACCCCCACAGGAACCTTGAATTTTATTGTGAAATCATAGAGAAAAAGAGGAGAGAAGGTGGAAGGTTCGTTCGCCGTTCGTTCCAGGTCGGGGAGAGAGAATGTCGGGGGAGGGGGGGAGCGAAGCTGATGTGGACCAATCCCCCTTTTTTATTTGTAAAGTTTTAAAAATCCGAAAATACCCCTTGTCTCCTGCGAACCCCAATCCAAACCCAACGAATGTCGTCCCTAGCGTTTTACCCCCATTCCGTACCCAATGGGATATGTTTCGTAGGCCCATTCGACTGTTTCAGTGAGTTTTCCTTCAATTTAAAATATATAACATTCAATATTTAATTTGAACGTACGTTTCGATTTGCCAGGGCCACAAAATGATTCTGAAAATTCCCGAAAAATAAATCTAGCTATGTTTTGACGGTACGATCCCAACAAAACTAGTTTCGTCGAATTCTGAGACTGTTTGAAAAATGGCCCATTTCTGGTCGATCCAATTTAACTGTAATTGACCAAAACACGTTTTCCTTTGCCACGCTCACATATTAGCTTCAAAAATTACGAAATTTGAAACCTAGCAATAACTTCACATCCCGGATCCAACAAAAGTGGTTTCGTCGAATTCCGAGGTCGTTTGCAAAATGTCTATTTTCCCGGGCTATATAAACTCCATAGCGACCTTTCAGAAAATTCATTTGGCCACAACTTTTGCTTTCCCCTATGAAACTTCAATTTTTCAGATTCGTTAGAAAGATATTCACTAACAGATTTAAATATTTTTGGTTTCACTCAAATCCGTTTGGTTTTGCACCCGGTACAGTCAGTCAAAGTTTGAATTCAATTTTTGAAACTGCAGCGCCATTTCAGGCCTTGTTTATAATTAGAATTAATTATATTCATTTTCAAATGTCGATTCAAACTTACTTTTCATCGTTATTATTTAAAATATTTATTTTAAATATTTTAAAATCCACTAAAATAGCCAATTTAAAATTTTTAAATTGGTTCATATTTTCCGGGTCGTTACAGTGCACTTAGAATATTTTTGCTCTAAAATTATTATACGCGTTCTCTTCATCCTCTAGAGTTTATCCTCCAAGTTTCGCGTGATTCGGACCAACCTTGATCCTAATATGCTCTGATCTTCGTCCTAAGTCCTAATTTAAGAATATACTAACAACCAAATCAAGCATTGCATCCAGTTCAACCAATCAAACAACAATTACATCCAATTTCAAGCATATTCAAACATATATTTACACACAAACATGAATCAATAAATAACAATAATAGATTTAGCATAAGTTAAGTGTAACAACACAAATCTCAACACACCTTTTTTTTTCAAAAATCCCAATCCACCGAAGCTCGAGTCGGCTTGTCTAGTATCATGCAGAAAAGACAGAGATAATAAATATATCAGAGCTCAGTAAACATCTCACAGCGGAATGGATAAAATATAATTAATCAAATGTAGCCTTACCGAAATAATAATACTATCTAACCAGCTATCATATCTCTACTACAATTCTAACCTGTGAGTGTGTTATGAGGAGGGGATTAGAACACAAAGTTCTGGTGACTGGATAAATTATACATTCTGAAATAACCCTACATACCATTCATTTATGTTTTCTTATTTATTAGGTTGTTTGGGTTAACAACACGCAAGGGTCTATACTCACGTTGTATCCATCTACTTCCCAATATATTAACCTAATATAGTATATATATAGCTACCCAAACATATGTAGGTGCTCCTCAAGTACCCTCCTCGCACACTCTCCATCATTATGCCACGGAAGCGTATCCTACGCCGAACGACATATGGAAATCCAAATCATTATACCACATTACCGCACAGAACCATCATTGCTATGCCACGCCAGCGTACAGTCGTCATATCCAAACTCCTTGGTCGAATCAAGCCTCAACACGGAGTAATGCCCTCTCATCTACGATACAGCATGTACCAAGGATCTTACACGAACGTACTGCCTACTGTGCACCGAGTCCCGTAATAGGGTTGCATCTGAATGCATGGAACTCGGTCGGGAGCTTTACATATCTATGAAGGTCCGCCCAAAAAGGCCTACAATCCAGATATCCAGAGTATGACCCCTCCTTCAACTAGTGGAAGACTACATCAAGAGATAAGTGACGTTCCCCTAGCAAGCAATCTAATAGTCTAATTTGGCGTGTCCCTCAACCAATGTCTCGATAGTGAAAGATAGATGGTCTCTTGGTTTAGCTCTAGTCTTTCTACATTCCACTGATTGCCGATGAAAAGTACATGACGATTACTATCCCGTATTGGTCCGGACCCAGCCTCTTCCCGAGTTAAACCCCGAGTCACCCAACGCAATCCACCACAGCCTTCTGACTGCCAAATCTGAAGTTGCAGTCAAGGTATGCTCATTAGGTGGTACCGCGTAGACCCAACCTCTGCGAGTACAGGCTTCCCTCCAGTCCCACAAAGAAATCAAGTAGAATAATCAGATGGACGTGCTCCTCTCGTGTCTCCAAACACCAAGAAATCTACCATGTTGGGTTCTTCACCTTCGTACGTGCGGACTGGTCCAAGAGCATCATGCAAACGTGTTATTAGACCTTATATCTAATCTTTTAATCAAGCGCTTACTTTATATTATCAAATTATGATTAACTTGATTATCCAGTAGTTCCCTTTTTATTCAAGTTATAAGGTTTTCCTAAGCTCCTAATATCCCTGAGGAATGGACCCTTCTCGCTTATTAATCGCATAGGTTTAACTTAATCATGTTTTAAGTTCATTAGTAAGCCTATAACATGTCATTCCCTAAATTGTAATTAACGAAAGTAATCTACAATCTTTTTACATTATTACCTTTCCATTTACTATCCAATTACATGTTTACAAGTTCAATAACATGTTTTACTTAATGTATAATTAAGTATATCTTTTCTCAGTTCTCATATTTTCTTATGACATGTATACTTAATATACAATTAAGTGCAACTTATTTCATTTCATAAGTCTACTTTATTCCTTCTTATTTAATCATGACTTTTGTTAGGGAATGCAGAATGGATCGTTATAGCAAAATTAACACTAGAGGGGGGTGAATAGTGTATTTAAGGAAATTAAGAAAATCTAAAACTCATATAATCTATATATGAATCACATACCACAGATATAATCATAAACACAAAATGAAACACAAATACAGAAATAAACAGAAAATAAAATGCAGAAAAGGAAAGAACACACTGGATTTTATACTGGTTCGGATTACTTCTACCTCCAGTCCCACGCAACGCTAGATTGCGTAGAGTTTTATTACTATATCAATACCCAAGTACAACACCCTTGATTAAATGGCTACAAGGTTACCACCGTTTCTACCACCCTTTATTTCCCCGGCTACATGGTTAACACCGTTTCCACCACCCTTGATTTCCCCGGCTACAAGGTTAACACTGTTTCCTTGATTTTGCAGCTACAAGGAACACACCATTTCCAAGACTATCACAAAACAATCTCAAATGATTAGAACAACCCTATAACTCTTCAATAGCACTTTTATTCAAAGAGTAATGAGTAGAGAGTGAGAAGAGAAGAAGTTCTATATAATTAGACTTGAAATCAATAGAGTATAAGTGTAGAAATCATAAAAATATGATATAATAACGGTGTAATGATAGAAGATGAAGAAGAAGAATGATGAAAAATTCGAAATCAGCCCCTGTTTATAAGATTTGAAAGGTTGCAACGCTTCTGGAACGTTACAAATAGTGAAAAGACACTTCCTATCAAAATTGAAAATGTGAAAGTTATATGTCGACATGGCTAACTATGTATGTCGACATATGTAGTTAAAAAATTGAAATTTGAGTATTTTCCAAGTGTTTTGATATATATATATATATATAATTCTGGAAATTATTGAATTAAAACATAGTGATGTTAAAGTAAGAAATCATATGAAATCATAAATATAAATTATGTAATCATATTCATAAAAATATAAAGTTTAAAACTATATAAATATAAAGTATATAAAAGTATATAACTACATAAATATATATATAAACTTATTAACTTTAAAACTTGAGTTTAAAATCAAAAGTAAAATCAAAAAACTTAATTAGAATAGAATTTGAAAATAGAATTTGAATTTGAATTTGAACCTAGAGAGTTATTGAGAGTCTTACATAAACTAGACTCTATTACTATATTTATCTTGAACTCTTGATTTCTTGATTACTCATGAGTCTTGAATCTTCTCTGAATTTTGAATCTCTTGAATCTCTAAAACTCTAAAACTGTACAGTATTCGGTATTAATTCCTGTATACAAACCCTGCGTATATATGTGTGTGTATATATATTATAGAAAGAGAAGTTAGTGTATATTTTATAATCAATTAATATTGAAATAAGGTTGTTTTCATCAAAACTCCAATCTACAACAATCTTCCCATTTTTGATGATGACAACCGTAGTTATAAAATATCATACCCGTACATATATGACAACCCACGTCCGTTAATGTCATTCTTCATTAGAATGCATTAAGTTTCGTGAAGCGTTATAGGTAAACGAAAACAGAAACATCACAAGACAAATATAAAATAACATCGGAATTTAAAATTTTATTTAATACAGAAAACATCATGGTCCAAAACCCAGTTACATCATAAGTCTGAAATACAGAAAACCCATTACAATTTCTCTCTTATACTAAAATCATCAGAGTACAGTAATATATAAAAAGCATAATCCCCAAAATATAGCCATATTAGAGAAGATAGGAAATCAAAGCGATACATCTAAGCAACTCCAAGAAGAATGAGAAAAAGAATCCTAATCAAGCCCGAGTATTCCCACCCTAAGAACCTTAGGAGGAGGGGGAAAGGAAGAGAGAAAAGGAAACAAAACGGGTCAGACATAAAGTCTGGCGAGTCCAGTTACTTTTAGCATATAAATAAGTAAAAGCATCATGGCAGGCATATAAACTAGATGAAAGATAAAAATAAGACAGGTGTAGCAAACTGAGCAGGATAAACACAATAAACATGATATAATGTATTGCGCTTCTTAAGTACTTTTCTCCGCACCTATACTAGTATAATAATAACAGAATGATCCCAAAAAGAACAAGATGGTAGACTTAGGTGTACTTCTAGTGACGGGTTTTACCCCCAACAATAATAACAGGTAGCCCAACAGAAATGACAGGTGTTACCCAAACAATAATATGTTCCCAAACAAGTAAGACAAGCAAGACTAGATGTACCCTAATTACTACCCCCAATCGATCGTCTCCCCACCTCGTAGGTACCCTCTGCTGGCCCCATAGTGGGATGTATGTGACGATCCCAAAATCCATGTGACGGTATTAAGGATAATCATTGGAATATAACACATCAATCATCATAGCAGAGTACAGATAATAGCAAAAACAATAAATAGAATAATTTTACATAGATATGACAGCGGAATCATAACATGCAACAACATCAGAATAGCACAACATAGGGTATAACTTAGTAAATAAAAGGGGGAAATGATCAGTCACCATCGCCATAGGCGGAATATATACATACAGTGAGACATAATAAGGGTACCAGTCTACATCGCCGAAGGCGGTACATATACATACGATAATAAGTACTGGAAGTAAAGCAGTCTGCATCGCCCGTGGAGGAATTATAATATAAATACAATAATGGCGGAAAATGTCAAAGTCATCTTGGTGAAGTCAGCCTCGCCATGAGCCAAAAGTGCACTCCATACTACAGTGCTGAGCCAACACAACCTTTCACCTATGAACTAGGCTACTCGTGTGAAAATAAGGGCACCCGCGTTTGCAAAGTGAAACAAACAACGAGTCAGTCATGGGGACTGGTGTGAGAAATATACTTAACAGTTTAAACAACAATAATAAGCAAATCATAGGACCACGCCACTTTCGCGGAACAGGTTTACTCCAGTGATTGCTGGTGCATTTAAAACAAAGTAAATTCTTTAAAACAACGCAATGCTTTTAAAAAGAATGCAGCCATTATAAGACTCAAGTCCCATCGTACAATGCAACGCAAACCAGAGGATAGAGTTTTACCTTATAATGGCAAAATATGCTTAATACGTGTAAAGCAAAATCATTTGATATTATTACTAGTGCATATATGTTTCAAAAACGAATAGCATCATAAATATTAATCATAGACGACATGAGCGTCCCATGCCACTATGTCGCCATACTAGTTCTACAATCGAATCCGTTATTTCATATTGGAAATTGGATTTCCGTCATGAGTCGAGGCAAGGGGCAAGCTCCTCTCCGCTTCGAGACACTCTAGCAAATGCCTCAGGACTACGCACTGTGGTTAACCCTTGGGTCGGCTGGGCCGGTCCTCTCTTACGTTTGAGGATTGGCAATTCCTAAACACACATTTCCTGGTCCTTACAGACCTAAAATCGAGGCGCCTCGCATTCCAACAACCACAAAGGTGAAAAGTAGATATAAATGTCAGGACTGGTAGGTCACTGACATCACCATAGCTAGAAAGAAACGTTGTGCCCTCCCAGCGGTCCATATCCCGTTTTTAACTCATACCGAGGTGTGAGGCTCGCGAATCCACGCTATACACAAAGCCAGGCCACGTAGGCCGTGCTTTGATCATCAAACACAAGACTTTGCTTTGCAACAGAATCCTTGATCACAGCATCTTGGCATGCCACACAGGCAATCCACTCCATACGACTGATTTCTATCGATATATAATCTCTGAGCTCGTACGTCTCAGAGAAGTGCGTTAAGCAAAAGAATAAATTCTCTGCCGCCAAACAGATATACATTTAACAGGGATCAATCCGCATAGAACAAAATCCAATGTCAGACACACAGTCCATTTACAAGTTCGTTCTGGGTCTGAACGAAACCGGAGGCACCAAATTCCTCGTATATCCGTACAATCGACACATACGTTCAGACGACTACTACTTCCGTTTATTCACGGTAGCTACTCCAATCAGGAACCTCAGCAGCGCCCATCCAACCGATACGAAGATCGTCGGTCTTGAATCGTCTTTGTATTTTCTCCTTCGAATCGTTCGATCAATTATTTGAAATGAGGGTTAGCTCGACCTTTTCAAATAATTCACGTAATTAGAATTCAAATCGATTATTTCCATGGTTATATTATTCGACATTCATATTTCAGTTCTTTAGTATAATTTTCGTGTCAAACACATACAACCATCAAATATCAAGCAGATCAAGCCAAATTGGTTTATTTCCAATCCATGTTGCTTATAATATTTTATAACGATTTTTCGCCATTTTTATTTATTTAAAAATGGCTATATTTAATTAAACGACGTTTCAGGTCGCGCTGTGGCACTGGCGCTGTTTTTCCCCTAATTTGTTTTACACATATCGGAAAATCTAACCGTTGGATTTCTACAAAGTCTATACCACTGGGAAGATATTCCCAAAGCGAACCCAACGGTTCCAGTTTCGTGAAAATCCGACGGTCGGATCTTCCACACTAGTCATTTGAAGTTACGGTTTCAAAATTCGAACTACAGCGTCGTTATTCGATTTAATTTAATTATATTTATATTTATATATAAATATAAACGATTCTGGCGCTGTTTTTCTTCAGATTTGAATTAAACATTCCAGACAATCCAATCGTTGGATTTTTACAAGGTTGGTGCCGTTGGAAAGATATTTCCAAGGCGAACCCAGCGGTTGCGGTTTCGGGAAAATCCGGTGGTCGTATTTCTCATACTAATCGATTCAAATTACGATTTCAAAACACGAACTGCATGGCTTCGATTCCTTTCTACTCTATTTATATTTATATATATAAATATAGTTCATTCTTTAAATTCCATATCATTTTCACTTCAAATATTTCACTAACGCCTTAATATTTCGAAAAATTTCGCCATAACCTCCTTTGTACGGGAAGGGGTTTGGAAATTAATTGGGCCGTGTTAGGTACCCAATAAATCCTATAAATCATCCACATATTTATAGTGATATATTCTGGTGTTTACATAGGAGCGTGTATAGATAATAACTCCAGAGAATATATTCTCGTCGCCCTGTCAAGCCTGAGGGAGCATGTATTTTTAATTACTCCAGAGGATAAATCCTCGTCACCTCGTCCCGTGTGGGAATAAATAGTCCATGTGCCGTATCTAATGCCTAGATAAACGTGATTATTTTCAACTCCAGACCCGTGTGGGGTTTTTATTAATCTGGCAATTTATCATTATATTTTATATAGTCCATATCAGTCATCAGTTTAACCTGTAGTATATAATCATCGCCATACAAGCCTCTCGCTCGTATGGTAAATCTTCCACCTCGTCACACAAGCTCCAAATGCTTGTGTGGAATATGATGAAGTATGCCTATCATCAAGAAGTATGCCATGTGGTGTAGTTCAAAATTAATTGTTACTATCCTATGGCGATGTTTATTATTTCACACAGAATAACCAGCACTCCGCATCCAATGGCATTCACAGGAGTTGATATAAAAATAAAATTGCGCAGCCAACTCATCAAGGCTTACCTATTTGTCGGGCACGCAAATAATTTCTTTACTCTACAGCTAATCCATTTTCCCTGTTCGATACATGTATATATATGCAGAACAAAGCTAATAATAATATTTCTATCAAACTAATATTTATTTCAACATGTGTGTATTTTTATCAAAGTGTATATATGATAAAAGTAATATTTTTATCATCAAAAACATTTATTCAACACGTGAATGTTTTTAACACTTCATATTCACAATAAAATATAATTTTTATTGTCTATTAAATTTATTTTAAAATACTAATAATATTCAACACATGAATTTCAATTCAACGAATGAATTTCAATTCAACGAATGAATTTCAATTCAACACATGAATATTCTGTATAGTTTGTATATATATAAAAATGTGATTTTTATCATTAAATCTATTTATTTAAAATTCGAATAATATTCAACACATGAATTTCGATTCAACGAATGAATTTCAATTCAACACATGAATATTCTCTATAGTTTGTATATATATAAAAATGTGATTTTTATCGTTAAATCTATTTATTTAAAATTCGAATAATATTCAACACATGAATTTCGATTCAACGAATGAATTTCAATTCAACACATGAATATTCTCTATAGTTTGTATGTATATAAAAATGTGATTTTTATCGTTAAATCTATTTATTTAAAATTCGAATAATATTCAACACATGAATTTCGATTCAACGAATGAATTTCAATTCAACACATGAATATTCTTTATAGTTTGTATATATATAAAAATGTGATTTTTATCGTTAAATCTATTTATTTAGAATTCGAATAATATTCAACACATGAATTTCGATTCAACGAATGAATTTCAATTCAACACACGAATATTCTCTATAGTTTGTATATATATAAAAATGTGATTTTTATCATTAAATCTATTTATTTAAAATTCGAATAATATTCAACACATGAATTTCGATTCAACGAATGAATTTCAATTCAACACATGAATATTCTCTATAGTTTGTATATATATAAAAATGTGATTTTTATCGTTAAATCTATTTATTTAAAATTTGAATAATATTCAACACATGAATCTCGATTCAACGAATGAATTTCAACTCAACACATGAATATTGGTTTCAACATATGTAATTAATTTCAACAAATGAAAATTATTCTAACACATGAATATTTCAGAAAATTTTGGCAGCATAATGGTAGGGTAGTTAAAACCGGGACCGTCCCTAGTACGGCTCCTCGCTCTACCTTAAAACCTCGCGGTTTTTGACAATGGGGATCATGCATCTAGTTCGCACGCAGGCGACATGTTTTATTTTCATTTCCACAATCCTATTCTAATTTGTTTCAACCACAAGAGGGTATTTTTCAACCACAAAGGTATTTTTCAACCACAATATCAACCACAAACAATTATTTCCAACCATTCGTCATACTATATAATTTCACGCCAATCACAAGCAATAAATATCGTCCATGGTCTGTGGACGAGGGGAGTATATATATATATATATTATTTCTATAATTCACTTGCATTTCATCACAATTCAAAGCATATATGTTTCATACAACGCTTGTATAATTTATGCATCGCTAATATAACTTATACAACACATGTACATGAGGTATACAATGCGTATATAATTTACACTTCGTATGTAGATCAGAAAAATCTGCGGCTTCTGCTAGATGGTAGAGAGCCTCCCTGCGGTCCCAATGTTTCCTGTTTCATCGAATTTCGTTAACACACTAAAAAGATATGATTTTTCAAAGTTTTGCAACACTTAAAAGTGTTATTTTCAATTCAGAAATTTCAAGCAGACATGTTTTTCAAACCTTCGAAACTAGGTTTTAAATTCACGATCAATCCGTGCAGTTTCATCACGATCGGTTGCTGCAACGTCGAAGAGCTTTGAACAGGCTTTCCAGCGCCTGTGGTGGCAGCGAACTCGACGGTCCCTACGTGGCTCGGCGGCGCTCCAAAGGTGGAGACTTACTCGCTGGAATTCGGCGCAAATATTAGATGGTTTCCGTCGAGGCTTGGGTTGATTGAAAGAAGGGGGAAAGGCGATCGGAAAAGCCAACTGAGGGGGTGGCGAAAATGCCTGTGGCGGCGGCGATCAGTCCTGGAAGTTTTGAAGGGGTTTCGCCGTTCGTTCGATATGGTTTGACCGACTTTTTAGATGAGAGAGAAAATGAAGGATATCTCCTATTATATTTAAATTTTAAATTCCCAAAATATCCCTTTGAACAAACGTACACCAATTTCAACCCAACGACTATCGCCCGTAGCTAAATACCCCCATTCCGGACACAATGGGATATGTTTCGTTGGCCAATTCGACTGTTACAGTCAGTTATTTTTCAAATTAAAGTATAAAACATTTAATATTCAATTTGAACGTACATTTCAATTTTCCAGGGCCACAAACTGAATCGAAAAATTCCAGAAAAATAAATCTAGCTTTGTTTTGACGATACGGTCCCAACAAAACCAGTTTCGTCGAATTCTGAGATCGTATGCAAAATATCTATTTTCAAGGGCTATATATTCTATATAGCGACCTCTCTGAAAATTCATTTGGCCATAACTTTTGATTCCCGCTATGAAACTTCGATTTTTCAGATTCGTTAGAAAGGGATTCATAAACAGATTTAAATATTTTTGGTTTCACTAAAATCTGTTATATTTTCCACCCGGTACAGTCAGACAAAGTTTGTATTCAAATTTTCAAACTGCCTCACTATTTCCAATTCATTACTTTATTGAAATATGCTATTTCAATTGTTTAAATTCTTTGACAATAACCAATTATAAAAATCTTAAATTGGTTCACATTTTCCGGGTTATTACAATGTATCACTTCCTAAAGTGGAAACCCCATTATTTTCAAGATGCACAGCTATATCTACTGATGTCACAACGTCTTATCTTTCCTAGAAAACGGAGCCATGCATGCACATGACTCCGTTGGAATGCACCATTAACACCCTCACTCAACTGACCTCTTCTAATAATCTCAGTAAGCATGCCCAGACCCTGACCTAGTTCGGGGTTCCCCGTTTGATACCAAGATGGGTTACTGACTGAAAAGGGTCCCACACAACAGATGATACAAGCTTCCCCCAGTCTTGCATCCCCACTACTAGAAATTTGATAGGTTATGCCTAACGGTTTAACAAGGTTGCATAACCCCTACATGTAAAACAAGTTAAGTTTGTCGGGTTTATATATATGCACCTTACCCCCATGGAGTTAACAAGATTAACTTAATCTCTACTGATTCAAGCAAGTTTACTTAACCCCTACTCAATTTGATAGGTCCATGTAACCCCCACAGATTTAACAGGTTAAGTATTATAGGTTAACAAGTTATTATCAGTCATCCATTTATGGCTGCTAGTGGACTAGACCTCTCACATTAAGTCTACTTACTTGTGGATGCTTGATATGCTGGGAGATTCTGGGCATAGTTCTACCAAAAGTGGACTTAACCTCGTGTCTTAGAACCGTTACGTGTACATTTATGCACTCAACCCCTCACATTAGATTAACCACTTGTGGATGCTGGATTTGCCGGCCAGTTCTGGGAAGACTTCTACCATAAGTGTAATCTAAGCTCGTGTCTAAGTGCAGTTACAGTTTCTAATTACTGAAAATCTAGGCATGTTCATTATTAACCAATTTTTCATGTTTAACCAAGATTATGCCCCAAATCCCAGTCAGATTCGGAATACAAGTTACGCCCTAAATTAAAGTTTTAGATCAAGGTATAAATTATTCCCAAATCCCAATCATGTTTTTATAAGTTACCCCCCAAATTTATCCTTTCTAACCGTTCCCAATTTTGTGCGCTTACATATTTCAGCGATAGGCCTAGGCTCGAAGGTAGCCTAGGCTTCTAGCTATAAAAATAAAAAGGGAAAGAGGGAGAGAAGAGAACAAGAACATGCATAGTAACATGACATGCATATGATGACAGAAATAAGCATACTAATAGGAAAGGCATATGGTGACATGATTAGGCATGTTAGCAGAATAAGCATAATAAAGATAGGCATGCAAGAACTAAGCAGAGGATCAAGTGTACAAGTAATGGAAGATCTGTTTAGTTATGATTCTAGTTATTAACAGGCACAGGTTTAGATCCAACTTATAAACATGTCATGATTACTATTAATTGTTTATATCTTAACATAACATGAACTCACTGTGATAGGATCTAAAGAACAGAGAATTGATTGTTGGTGTTGTAGCAGAGATACTTGAATATATATAAGTTGTTGTTGAAGAAGAATAGGATATTTTAATCTGAGTTGGGGCAGCACCTCATTGTCTCCGTTGTTTTTGGTGAATAAAACAATGAGAATAAGGTCCTATTTATAGCCTAAGGTCAACGAATCTTGCTCAGAAATGTGTCCAGGTGCAGGGGATTAATTTGCCCAGATCACCATGGGGTCGACCCCGGGGTCGACACCCCCATTATGGGGTCGACCCATAGGTCGACACCCATGGGGAAGGAGTCGACCCTTAACGGGCCGATTTCCGCCTCCCTTTCCTGCTTCGCAGATTTGAATTATTTTGATTTGTTTGTATACATATAATCCTCTTATGCATATATAAACTTCTTCCTACAATGTCCGTTTAACGTAAACATGGGGTTTATCTTAAGCAGAATTCTGAGACGAAACCAATGGCGCAATATGTTTTACTTAATTCCAAATATTTAATTAAGTATTATTTAGTTTATCGTTATACTATTCTTGCAAATTACAAGCTGTTACATTCTCTCCTACTTAAAGGATTTCGTCCCCGAAATCTCTAAGTTAAGAAGAATGTATATCCTAACATCCATCATCCATCCACTCATCCACCAATCATAGGCATCCATTGTCCTTAAAATATTTCTAATGCTTATATGAACATATGCAAAGTTGTGTGTATATGTCCCTATACTAATGCGAAAGATCAGCCGGTCTACTAATTTAGTTGACCTCCTTAATGCAATGTATGTTAGTGCTATGAATCCCACATGTATGCAAATAATCTTATATATATATATATATCATATAATGGCTATATGCGTGCACAATCATACATTCAAATGGAACATCCATGTGATGATATACCCATTTTCATCCATAAAAGAAGAAAAATATGCACATACACACATCCATATGCAGTATGAGAGTGATTGAGCCGATCTAGTGCCTAATGTGTGTGTATATGCATCAACGAGCAATCACTAGCAAACACTTGCATCCACCTGCATCTATCAAACATAACATGTTTCAAACACATGTTTACATCCACGGGTTCCTTGCTTAAAGGTCGAAGAATCAATCGATAGGATATACTTAAATGGCAGAAGCAAGTACATATAAAAAACTTTGAAAAAGAAGTTAAGAACATACATTTGAAAAGAAAAGGGTACAAAGTGCGAATCTTGTCTCCAGTCTCCCAAGTTGCATTCTCGGGGTCTTCCCCCCATTTAACTTTCATTAACTTGACCTCTTGTTTGCGGAGCTTCTTAATCTCTGATCCAAGAATACGGGTAGGAACTCGTCCAACCGTCGCCTCCTGTTCCACCTCTACTTCCTCAAGTACACTCGGCTCAACTACTTCTACGGTATCATGCAAGCACTTTCGTAAATGAGAAACGTAGAAAACATTATGAACACGAGCCAATCTCTGGTAACTTCAATTTATAAGCCATTTGACCAATCCTTTCTGTTATGGGAAAGGTCCCTACAAATCTTGGGGCCAATTTCCCTACAGATCCAGAACGAACCACATTCCTCAAAGGTGATACCTTGATGAAAACCATGTCTCCGACTTCAGACTTAATATCGGTCCTTCTCTTATCTACTTAGGACTTTTACCTGTCCTGAGCTATCTTCATGCACCTTCGAATAAGATCAATCTTTTTTGAAGTCTTTCTAATCATCTCAGGTCTAAGTAGAAGCCTTTCTGTAGACTCCCACCAACAAGTCGGTGATCTACAGGGTCGTTCGTACAATGCCTCGAATGGTGCCATGCCAATACTAGCCTGATAACTACTGTTGTAGGAGAACTCTACCAAAGGAAGTTGCTCTTCCCAAGTCCTTCCAAAATATAGGATACAAAGTCTTAAAAGATCCTCAAGAACTCTATTCAACCTCTCCGTCTGTCCATCGGTCTGTGGATGATAAAATGTGCTCAAACACAACTGTGTACCTAATGCCTGTTGTAAGGTCCTCCAAAACTCACTAGTGAAAATGGGGTCACGATCACTCATAATACCGGAACGTACACCATGTAGATGGACTATCTCACGAAGATAAACTGCTGCTAACCATGTTGCCGTCCTCTTACTCTTAACAGAAATGAAATGAATGCTCTTAGTAAACCTATCAACTATAACCCAAATACTGGTGTTGCCTTTCCTTGATCTAGGCAAACCATCAATGAAATCCATAGACACGCTCTCACACTTCCATTGTGGAACCTCCAAAGGATGGAGTAAACCACCGGGCTTCCTTTTCTCAGCCTTAACTTGCTGGAAGATCAAACATCGAGAAACAAACCCCGCCACATCTTTCTTCATCTTGGCCTAAAAGAAAACCATCTTCATATCTTTATACATCTTATCACCGCCTGGATGAATAGTCATCCTAGAATGATGGGCTTCCTCAAGGACTGTCTTTGGCAAACTTCCAACTCGGGGAACACAAAGGCTTCCATCTCGTCGCGACCACCCTCTATCATCGATGGAATATCTACTGAGGTGATAATCCAGGATGTCTGCTATCTGTGGGTCCTCTCGCTGCGAAGTCCCTATTTGATCCAATAGAGTAGGTCGCGCCTCTAATAATTCCAATAAACCGGGTGTGAACTCGGTGGAGGGTCTAAAATCAAAAGTTGATATAAAATCCAAGCTCTGGCTCTCTACAAATAGATGAATCAAGGTCATCCTTTGCTTACTCAGTGCATCGGCTACCACATTACCCTTGCCAGGGGTATAAGCAATCTCAAAGTCATAGGATGCTAGGAACTCCTTCCATCTTTGTTGCCTCAAATTGAGATCCTTCTGCGAGAACAAGTACTTGAGAGATTTATGATCGGTGTACAACTCGAACTTCTCTCTAAGTAGATAATGGCACCATGTCTTAAGTGCGAATACTATGGCGACTAACTCTAAGTCATGGGTAGGGTAGTTCTTCTCATGGACTCTTAACTATCTACCTCCATAACATACTTCCCTTCCGTCTTGCACAAGGACCGCACCAAGCCCTGTACCACATGCATCAGTGTATACTGTGAACACCTTGTTCCCATAAGGAAAAGTCAAGACTAGGGCTGTTGTCAGAGCCCTCTTCAATCGTTGAAAAGCATTGTTATAGTCTATACCCCAAGAAAATGTCAGATTCTTCTTCGTTGGCTTAGTGAGTGGGGCTGATATCTTTGCAAAGTCCTTAATAAACTTCCTATAATTGCCCGCTAAACCGAGAAAACTCCTCACCTCTGTTGCATTCTTTGGACTCCGCCAATCCTGAACTGCAACTACTTTCGTGGGATCCACTACTATCCCCTCCTTAGAGACCACATGCCCTATAAATCTCTCTTCTTCTCTCCAAAAATGACATTTGGAAAATTTTGCTTTTAGCTGATGAGCTCGGAGAGTCTTCAAACCTCCCTCAAATATAGGGAATGCTCTTCCTCGCTCTTCGAGAAAATCAAGATGCCATCAACAAAGACAACAACAAACTTATTTAGGAACTCCCGAAACACCCTACTCATCAGATCCACAAAATAGGTGGGTGCATTCTTCAACCCAAAAGGCATGACGAGCCACTCGAAGAAACCATCTGGAGTTCTAAAAGCAGTCTTGTCTATACTGTCCTCGGCCACCCTCAATTGATAAAATCCCGTGGCCAAGTCTAATTGGGAGAAAACATATGTACCAAAAAGTTGGTCAAACAAATCATCTATCCTCGGAAGTGGATGCCTGTTTTTTTAGTGAGTTTATTCAATTCCTTGTAATCCATTCATAAGCGAACCGAACCATCTGCCTAGTTGCGAATACCACCAGAGCACCCCATTCAGATATGCTTTGCTTAATAAATCCTTTATCAAGTAGCTCCCCTACTTGCTTGCTAAGCTCCCTCCTTTCTCTCGGAGCCATATGGCGCACATGCATTGCAACTGGCTTTGCATTGTCCACCAAGTATATACGGAAATCAATCTCTCGCCTCGGAGGTAAGCCCCAAACCTCCTCAAAAACATCAAAATACCCACAGACTACCTGTACAAATCATAAATCATCGATAAATGCATCAAGTGACTCTAGGAAACTAAGCATGAAAGACCCCTTCGGGTCATAAGAAATCTCTAGGGTCCTCCCATGGCAAGTCAAAAATCTAACGACCCTCCTTTCACAATCCAGAATGGCATCATACATGGCTAGCCAATCCATCCCTAGAGTTAAACCATAGCCCATGAAACCAAGCACATATGCATCGCACTCAAACTCGACGCCCAACACAGATATTCTCAAACCCCGACAAATCATAGACAAATGAACCGTACCCCCAACGGGGTTTGAGACAGCAATGAGATCCAAAACTATACAAGTACTAAGGTGTAGAGACTCAACCATAGAATCAAATATAAAAGAATGCAAAGCTCCAGAATAAAAAAGAGTTCTAATAGGATGATTGGAAAGAGAAATCAAACCTTCAATAGAAACTTTCCTACCTCTATCCGGTACACTGGTCACGAGAGCATGCATCTGTCCTCCAGAAGATTTTGCGCTTTGGCCTTGTCCTTGCTTCTTCGGGTAATACTTGATAAGGTGTCCGACCTCTCCACAATGGAAACAAGCATTCTTCTTTCTTTTGCAATCTTTGACAAAATGACCCCCGCATCCACAATTATGACATTTCCTCTATCTCGGGCTTTGTCGTTCTTTCCGCCCTTATTTTGCTATTGTTGTTGTTCTTTCCTAGGCCTTACTTTCTTGTTTTATGTTTCATCAATCTTAGCCTCTTTCTTTCCACCTTTATCTTCTTCGTGCTTCAATGCCATATCAACAAGTTTCTCAAAAGTTGCTCCCATCGGAATATGAGACATAGCCAACCCATGAAGGGGTTCATTCAATCCTCTAGAAAACCTCAAAGCTTTCTTTTATGGGGGTATTCACTAGCTCTAAACCAAACCTAGTCAGTTGATTGAACTTATTAACATACTCTTTGATAGGCATGCCACCTTGCTTAAGTGCCAAAAATCTTTCCACTTGCATACTTTGCTCGGCTTGAGAAAGAAACTTCATTTTGAATCTCTGTCGGAAATCATCCCAAGTCTCAACTGGACGCTCTGCTTGCGTCACTTCCCCACCAGAAAGAAGCCTCATTTTCAGCTGCCAAACGGCTAACTAAATCTTCCTACGGTCATTAACCTCAAAAATTCCGAATAAAGCCTCCGTCTCTTTAAGCTAATACCTTGCTTTTACAAAAGTCTCAGTTCCTCGGAATGGCTTCCCTCCCATAACACAGAAGTCCTTGCATATCTTGGAGAAATTATGCGCTCGTGGAAGAGGAGGAACAACGGTTGTAGCTAGGGGTGGGGCGTCTGCTTGGCCTCCGGCAGGCACCGTAGCCTCAAGATAGCCATGGAACCAAGCCGGTATCGTAACACCCTCGGGAAGAACCGGTTTCCCAGACATGCTGAAAAAGGAAAGAAAAGGGATTCAAATAGAGGATCGAAATATATTTCATATGGCTTTAGGGAATATGTTTTTCAAACAGAGTTTTCTTTTTAAAATGATTTATTTTAAAACCTTTTTGAAAACAATTTTCAAAACCTTTTATCCAATCACGTAACCTTTAGCTCTGATACCAAATGTGACACCCCACGTCCGTTAATGTCACTCTTTATCAGAACGCATTAAGTTTCATGAAGCGTTATAGGTAAACAGAAACATCACAAGACATATATAAAATAACAGCGGAATTTAAAACTTTATTTAATACAGAAAACATCGTGGTCCAAAACCCAGTTACATCATAAGTCCGAGATACAGAAAACCCATTACATTTTTTGTCTTGTACTAAAATCATCGATGTACAGTAATCTATAAAATGCATAATCCCCAAAATATAACCATATTAGAGAAGACAGGAAACCAAAGCGGTACATCTAAGTAGCTGCAAGTAGAATGAAAGAGATAATCCTAATTAAGCCAAAGTATTCCCACCCTGGGAACCTTAGAGGAAAAGGAAGAGAGAGAAAAGGAAACCAAACGGGTCATACATAAAGTCTTGCGAGTCCAATTACTTTTAGCATAAAAATAAGTAAAAGCATCATGGCAAGCATATAAACTGGATGGAAGATAACAATAAGACAGGTGTAGCAAACTGAGCAGGATAAATAGAATAAACATGACAGAATGTATTGTGCTTCTTAAGTACTTCTCTCTGCACCAATACTAGTATAACAAGAACAGAATGATCCCAATAAGAACAAGATGGTAGACTTAGGTGTATTTCTAGTGACGAGTTTTACCACTAACAATAATAATAGGTAGCCCAACATGAATGATAGGTGTTACCCCCAACAATAATAATAGGCTCCCAAACAAGCAAGACAAGCAAGACTAGATGTACCCTAATTACTATCCCCAATTGATCGGCTCCCTACCCCGTGAATACCCTGTGCTGGCCCCACAATAGGATGTATCACTTCCTAAAGTGGAAACCCCGTTATTTTCAAGATGGACAACCATATCTACTGATGTCACAACGTCTTATCTTCTCTAGCAAGCGGACCCATGCACGCACATGAATCTGTTGGAACGCTCTGTCAACACCCTCACTCAAGTGACCTCTTATAATCAGCTCAGTAAGCATGTCCAGACCCCGACCTAGTTCGGGGTTCCCCGTTTGATACCAACATGGGTTACTAACTGAAACGGGTGCCATACAACAGATGATACAAGCTTTCCCCTAGGCTTGCATCCCCACTATTAGGAATTTGAAAGGTTATGCCTAACAATTTAACAAGGTTACATAACCCCTACATGTAAAATAGGTTAAATATGTCGGGTTTATATATATGTACCCTGCCCCCACGGATTTAACAAGAATGACTTAACCCTGTAACACCCCGTATTTTCTATGAGTATTAAATTTGGCGAAATGAAGAATAATTAATTTTTAGAAGAAGAATTAAGTAAAACAGTCTATGCCATTGTGTTCATCTCAAAATTCTGGTCAAGATGGGCCCAAAGTTTGTGTTAAACAAATAATGTATGAGAAAGTTATGGGCCTTGGAAGTTTGTATACATATAAAGGAAATGTATGTATATATATAAACTAATAAAATAAAATCAGTCTAAAATTCAAGAAAAAATTGAAAACAGCGGAAGCAGGAAGGCAAAACGCCGAACCGACCAATTTTTTGACCTGCTGGGTTGACCCGGGGTCGACTCAGGGTGTTTGGAGTCGGTCCCATCGGCCCAGAATGGGCTGTGACGAATTCTTGTGTTTTAGGGCATACGTGGCGTTCTATGATTGGCCTGATGATGCATTTTCTTGGACTAGATGGTTTGGATGGATCCTATGCCGATCTAAAGGCTCTAATTAATCCTACACATCTATAAATACATATCTAAACTTAACCCTAACCTCATAACCCTATTCTATGATGCTACCATTCTGTCCATCTCTAAACTAGCCTAGCCTCCTTCTTCTTCTCCAAATTAGAAATCAAATTGGAGAGCTTCAAATTAAAGTAAAGGTTTTCTGCTCCAATCAACAAAGAGAGATTAGAATTGCTACAACGTCAAATAATTATCTTTTTCTAAACCTATTGCTATAAGTTCAGTTATTATTCAGATTTGAACACATAATAGGAATCATGACTGTAATGAATCGAATCTAGAAATATGCCTAATTGTAATGATAACCAATTGTGATTCATTCTTATTCTTTATGTCAAATATGAGATTACCTATGCCTGTGAGACTGTTACTAGTGATATGATTGAATCTATCTTGTTGTACATCAAATTGGTGATTCTTTTATGTTCAGTTCTATCGAATCTTTGTGCCTATGATGTAACTTGCTCAGTTTGCTCATGTTTATTGTTAATGTACAAAAAATCTATTGGAACCATGATTCTTGTGTTTGGTACACCTTTACATGGTTATTCTCTTATGTCAATTCTTGCGTTTCTTTTCTATTCCCCTTTTTGTTTTATTTTATTTTATGAATACTAGGTTCAATTGGAAACCTAGTTTGAATCTTGTTGTACGTACGATTGTAACGCGGGGAATTGGGTATAAGTTATTGGAGTAATTTTGGATATAACAAGTCAATGAGACATAACTTGAATTGACTACAATTGTGGATAATTGGCATACAAAAATCTAGACTTAGACATGTATGATAAATATGTAAATTGGCTAAAAGATGAACATGCCTAACCCGAGGTTAGATTGAGTTACATTGTAAGGCTGACCAGAACCACCCGGCACATCCAACGACCGCAACAACAGATCTAATGTGAGAGGTTAGCGCATTAAGCCCAAAAACCCGAGGTTAAAATGAGTTTGCGGTAGAAGTCTGCCCGGAACCGCGTGGCACATCCAGCAACCGCAAACAACAGTTCTAATGTGAGAGGTTGGTGCATTAATGAATGAATTAATGGTAAGGTTAAGTAACATATGAATAGGCGACACTTAACCAATACAACATGTTAATTAAACAAATGGGTAGGGTTAGGTTAAATTGAGAACAGTTAACCATTGTAACATGTTTATTAGGAAACTCTAGTAACGGGGACCCACTTTAGCAGTAACCCACATAGATGTATCATGGTACCCTGAACTAGGTAAGGTGGGGTACGATTACTGGGTTGATTATAAGCGATCAAAATAGTGGCAGGTGGTGCTTCAGTGTAGGTTCCGACGGAGTACAGGCGTGCACGTACTCCGGAGTGGAAAAATCAGGCACTAGCATCAGTAGTTATACACTGTGCATCTTGAATTGTGTCGGGTTGCTGTCGTATGGATTGATACACCCCATGGTGGGACCAGCACAGGTATCTACAAACAAGCGGGGACGAATGACACAAGTAATAAATACATGCGAGTAGAAGCCGATCGATAAAGGGATCATTTTATTATGAACACATAAGGCTAGTTGAAACAATTGTTAGTAGGTGTAGAGAAACAGAAATGAGTGCGATAACTTATTCAGTTTATCTTAACTTACCTTGTCTTACGTTATCTTGTTATTATAGTATTGTCTTATATTCAGTTTATTCATGTCATGATCCTTTTTCATGTTTACATGCTGAAAATCACTGGGCTTACCAGGCTTATGTTTAACCCGTTTTCTTTCGTCTTCTTTTCTTCCACCCCCCCGGTCCGTAGGGAGGGAATACTCCAGC
This sequence comes from Allium sativum, assembly GCA_030737875.1. Classification (NCBI taxonomy): domain Eukaryota; kingdom Viridiplantae; phylum Streptophyta; class Magnoliopsida; order Asparagales; family Amaryllidaceae; genus Allium; species Allium sativum. The sequence continues at coordinate 399,730,765 of CM060922.1, read as the reverse complement.
TTAGTTCAGACCTTTTCTAGCTTGAAGAGAGTAGATGTATTGCTTGGATTCTCTTTTCTTGGGCTATGGCCGTGGTTACACTTTTATTGCGGATTTATGCCGCTTGCTACTGTTTTATGCTTCTTTATGTATTTGGAGTTTTTTAATCAAGACATAGGTTTTATTGTAATGACTTGGAAGTTGGGTTTTGAGACAATGGTTGTAATTTTTTGACTAAACCACACTGCTTATGAAATAATTCCAATTTTTCCCGCTGTTTGTATGTCTATCTTGTAAATTATCTGTATCTTTTACCTATAATGCTTCACCGAAGTTAATGCATTCCCTTTGTGAGTGACCTTAACGGAGGTGGGGTGTTTCAAACCCCTACCGATTCAAGCAAGTTTACTTAACCCCTAATCAATTTGACAGGTCCATGTAACCCCCACAGATTTAATAGGTTAAGTATTACAGGTTAACAAGTTATTATCATTCATCCATTTACGACTGTTAATGGTCTAGACCTCTTACATTAAGTCTACTTACTTGTGGATGCTGGATATGCCAGGCAGTTCCGGGCAGACTTCTATCACAAATCGGACTTAACCTCGTGTCTTAGCACCGTTACGTGTACATTTATGCACTTGAACCCTCACATTAGATTAACCACTTGTGGATGCGGATTTGCCAGGCGGTTCCGGGAAGACTTCTATCACAAGTGCAATCTAACCTCGTGTCTAAGTACAGTTACAGTTTCTAATTACTGAAACCTAGGTATGTTCATTATTAACCAATTATTCATGTTTAACAAAGATTATGCCCCAAATCCCAGTCTGATTCGCAATTCAATTTATTCCCCAAATTAAAGTTTTAGATCAATGTACAAATTATTCCCAAATCCCAATCATGTTTTAATATAAGTTATCCCCCAAATTTATCCTTCCCAACCGTTCCCAATTTCGTGCACTCGCATATTTCAGCGATAGGCCTAGGCTCGAAGGTAGCCCATCTGTAAAAATAAAAAGGGAAAGAAGGAGAGAAGAGAACAAGAACAAGAACATGCATAGTAACAAGACATGCATATGATGACAGAAATAAGCATACTAATAGGATAGGCATATGTTGACATGATTAGGCATTTAACAAAATAATCATAATAAAGATAGGCATGCAAGAACTAAGCAAAGGATCAGGTGTACAAGTAATGGCAGATCTGTTTAGTTATGATTTAGATTATTAACAGGAACAGGTTTAAATCCAACTTATAAACATGTCAAGATTACTATTAATTGTTTATTTCTAAAAATAACATGAACTCACTGTGACTAGATCTAAAGAACAGAAAACTAATTGTTGGTGGTGTAGATGAGATTCTTGAATACGTATAAGTTGTTGTTGCAGAAGAATAGGCTATTTTAATCTGAGTTGGGACATCACCTCGTTGTCCCCATTGTTTTTGATGAATAAAACAATGAGAATGAGGTCCTATTTATAACTGAAGGTCAACAAATCTTGCTCAAAAATGTGTCTAGGTGCGGGAGAATAGTATGCCCAGATCTCGATGGGGTCAACCCCGGGGCCGATACAGTGGTCGACACCCCTGTTATGTGTTCGACCCATGGGTCGACACCCATGGGGAAGGGGTCGACCCCTAACGGGTCGGTCTTCCCCTTCTTTTCCCACTTCGTAGATTTGAATTATTTTGAATATTTTGATTTGCTTGTATATATATAACTCTTTTGTGCGTATACAAACTAATAACTTCTTCATACGATGTCCTTTTTATGCAAACTTGGGTTCTAACTTAAGCAGAATTCTGAGACAAACGTAATGGCGTAGTCTGTTTTACTTAATTCCAAATATTTAATTAAGTATTCTTTAATTTATCATTATAGTATTCTTGGATATTACGGGGTGTTACAACATACTTGTTGATGTTGATCCTTCTAATACTCCCTCTGTCAATATGAATCCTATATATTCTACTTAAACTAAGTCTATATTTTATAATTTCTCCCCCTTTGGCATTATCAAAAGGAAATTCTAAAAATATTCCCTCTAAATCCTATAACTATATAAATAATTCCTATACTAAAGTAAAGTACTCCCCCTGAATCCTAAATATATAATCATAAAATACTCCCCCTAAATTTATAATTATACAATAATCAATACTAAGTATACGAACTAATCCAAATATCATAATTACATATGTTTTAAGTCATGCAAATTAATCCAAGCACACCAATCTAAGTATCAATTTACATATGTTTTAATATACATGTTTTTAGTCAAGTAATACATATCAATCGTAAATTCAAACAAATTCAAATAAATCGTACCAAACAATTAAACGTTTCTTGGGACTTTTTCCCAACCGTCTTCTCCAAAGACAGGATCCTTCTTGATGACCTCCCAATGTTCGCCTTCTTTTGTTGGTGATTCCTTAGCGAGATTGTTATCTTCATCTCTGAAAAGAGATGAGATTAGCTAATGAATGGCATCAAAATGCTTCTCTATCATTATGAAGATAACCTTTGATGGTTTTGGTTAACTTCAATTTCTGATGAACTTGAGGAAGCTATTGTTGGTTTGAAGAGTATAGATATGAAAATTATGGTTTGAATTGTGAATGATAAGTAGGGAGAATAAATGTATATATAGAAATTGAATGGATATGAATTGAATAGGCACAACCTTTCAGAAATCAATGACACCTTTTCAGACCTTGGGAGTTGGTGAAAAGTTGGAGGGAAGCTTGAAAATTTAAACCTTTGAAATTCAAGTTTTGAATTTCAAATTACAGGCTGGTATTTCGACAAATAGACATATATATATATATATATATATATATATGTTGACATAAATGTTCTATTCCAAAGGACATTTGGTTTTTATGACTTTTGGTTTTAAATTATCGATTTATATTTCAGGTTTAATTATTCCCTGAAATAATTCTAATCCTAGCAAACATCCAAAATTTATTTTATTATTTTATTAATTATTATTTTATTATTATTATTTTATTATTATTATTTTGAGTTTCAAAATTCAAATTTAAATTTTAAATTTCATGTTTGGATTTTAAAGTTTAAATTTCAAAAACAAAGCAAACAAAATGTCCATTCAACTAAGAATTTAAAATTTTATTAAAGCGTACCTGGTTTGTAGATCCTTTTCTTCGAATTTTTTTGAATTCTGAATTGTTGTAAAGCACATATTTGAATTTCCGGTTTTTGGCTCTTCATCACTTGACGATGAGTCTGAATCATCTAAAGTTGTTGCGTATGCTCTCTTTCTCTTCTTTGATGAATTGCTATTGTCCGTTTGTTGAATTGATTTATCTGGATATGGACACATTCTCTTCATATGACCTGGTCTATTGTAGTTACAACATCGACCATCATTCCTTCCTGAACTTCCTTGGTTATTATTTTGAAAATTATTTTTCCTTTTGTATCTCGGAAATTTTCTGAAATGTCTTGTCATTAAGGCTGTTTCTTCATTGTCTTCACTGATCGAGTCAGAATCATTTGTTGTTGCTTTAGATGTTATGGATTTCTTTTCAGTTGGCTTGTTTTCCTTTCTTTTTTGTAATTGGACTTCAAAAGACATCAGATTTCCGATTAACTCCTCAATGCTTATTTCACTGACATTATGGGCTTCTTCAATCGCCAATGTTTTCTAATCCCATTTTGAGGTGAATGAACTCAATATTTTTTGACTTGGTCTTCTTCAGAATAAGTTTTTCCAAGTGCTGTTAGTGAATGCACTATCTCTTGAAATCTGCAATACATATTGGAGATAGATTCATTCTCGTTCATATTGAATAACTCAAATTGATTAACTAACATTGATATCTTTGTTTGTTCAACTTTACTAGTTCCTTCATGAGTAACTTGTAAAGTTCTCCAAATTTCATGAGCATTTTTACATACTGACACTCTGTTAAACTCATTCCTATCTAATGAACAGAAAAACATATTCATGGCTTTAGAATTGCTTTGTGCAGCAGCCTTTTGTTCATTAGTCCATTGTGCAAAACTAGTTGTGGGTTCTACATATTCAGTTTGTGTGGTATTCCATGTGTCTAATCCTATTAATTATAAATAAGTTTTCATTCTACATGCCCAATATAAATAAATACTACCATTAAACATTGGTGGTCTAACAGTGGGTTGACCTCTACAAATGAACTAGTATTACCAGTGTTGGTTGCCATCTAATAATTTCAAAAATCAAATTATGAACTTTTTGAAAGACCAGGCTCTGATACCAATTGTTAGGGAATGTGAAGTGGATCGTTAAGGCAAAACTAACAGTAGAGGGGGGGGGGGGTGGTTTAATAGTGTTTTTAAGGATTTAAGAAAATCTAAAACTTATATGATTTACTATATGAATCATACACCACATATATAACCATAGACACAAAATCAAACACAAACACATAAATAAACAGAAAATAAAGTGCAGAAAAGAAAGAACACACCGGATTTTATACTGGTTCGGATTACTCCTACGTCCAGTCCCACATAACGCTGGATTGCGTAGAGTTTTATTACTATATCAATATCCAAGTACAACACCCTTGATTTCATGGCTACAAGGTCACCACCGTTTCCACCACCCTTGATTTCCCCAGCTACAAGGTTAACACCTTTTCCACCACCCTTGATTTCCCCAACTACAATGTTATCACCGTTTCCTTCCTCGATTTCACGTCTACAAGGAACATGCAAGACTATCCCTAAACAATACCAAATGATTACAACAGCCCTATAACTCTTCAATAACACTTTGATTCAGAGAGTAATGAGTAAAGAGTGAGAAGATAAGAAGTTTTATATAATTAGACTTGAAATCGGCACAGTATAAGTTTAGAAATCATGAATATACGATATAATAATGGTGTAATGAAAGAAGATGAAGATGGAGAAGAAGAATGATGAAAAAAATTCGAAATCAGCCCCTATTTATAAGATTTGAAAGGTAGCAACGCTTCTGGAACGTTACAAATAGTGAAAAGACACTTTCTTTCAAAATTGGAAATGTGACATATATGTCGACATGGCTAACTATGTATGTCGACATATGTAGTTTAAAAATTAAAACTTGAGTATTTTCCAAGTGTTATATATATATATAATTCTGGAAATTCTTGAATTAAAACATAGTGATGTAAATAAGTATTATAAAATAGGAAATCATAAATATAGATTATATAATCATATTTATACAATTATAAAGTTTAAAAATATATAAATATAAAGTATATTAAAGTATATAACTATATAATTATATATAAACTTATTAACTTATTAACTTGAGTTTAAAGTCAAAAATAAAATAGAAAAACTTAATTAAAATAGAATTTGAAAATAGAATTTAAATTTGAACCTAGAGTGCCATTCAGAGTCTTACATAAACTAGACTCTATTACTATATTTATCTTGAACTCTTGATTTCTTGATTACACATAAGTCTTGAATCTTCTCTGAATTCTGAATCTCTAAAACTGTACAGTTTTCAGTATTAATTCTTGTATACAAATCCTGCATATATGTATGTATATATATTCTAGATAGATATGTTAGTATATATTTTATAATCAATTAATATTGAAATAAGGTTGTTGTCGTCAAAACTCCATTCTCCAATAACTTTGTTTTACACTATCATCGCAACTTGTTGTTTACTTATTAACTTAATTCTCTTAACTAAGATTTATTAATAAGTTTTCTTTTTCATTAATCATAACCCATGTTATAATTCCACTCATCCCTAGGACAAGCATACCTATTATATTACATTCTAGTTCATATAATTAATTATAATAGGTTATATTCTTCGTTCATCACAATTTCCTTGCTTCTTTAACATTAACCAAACTTTTACTGTTGTAACATCTATTTATTTACTATCTTGTATATTTTCATTGTTTCAGGAAAATATTTCATACACTTCATTAGATTGATTAGTGGAAAAATATAAACATTCATTTTCATAATGCACATAAATCAAGATCCGTAGTTTCAAGCTATTCTTTTACTTTCGTTGTGGATTGATTAGTGTGCAATACGGTAAAAGAATCCCTATTTTACACTACTCCTTTTCCCCTTTTTTGTTCTTGCAACTACGTTCTTAGTAATTTTTCCGTTACGGAAATGTATTATTTTTTCCTAAATCCATCTAACTCGGTCCACTACAAATTTTCCCTTTTTATTTTTTGAATCAATTGTTATTTACAATTTCCAAATCACTGTAAATTTTCCATACAAATTAGGCACATCTATTCTTTTTTCATTATTCCCAATCTCACTGTAATTTGATTTACAATATATCTATTTTGTCATTAAACAACAATTATAGTAACATTTTCACGTTTATTGTAAATTCCAAAATTTTCAGTATTACAGTAGTTCTTAATCCAATTAGCAGATTCATAGAATAGATCTGTACAACAGTAATATTCTTAACATAGCTGAAAATAAATTATATCGCAATTACCACAATTTACGGTTAATTAACATGTTAAGAATAATGGTGAACATAAATGGTAAATATACCATTATCCAAAAGGTATAATTCAAAATCCACTCACCTAAAAGCATTCCAATCCTTGAATATGATTCATATCCGCGATTCCGTGATCTTCCTAACTGAATCTAGTATCAAAACAACCACGGATTTGCAAATCTGATACTAAAAGAAGAGGGAAAGAACCTAAATAAATCAGATTTGCAGGACTTACCTCATGTTGATCAGAAATCTGAACACCTATGTTGTAGATTTACATTCTTTATCTTCAAATCTTGAATCAGAATCTCCTAAAACTAATTTTATAATTTTTGAAAAATTTAGAGAGAAAAGAAAATGGAAGAGGCTTGGCATTGTCTTAGAAATATGAATTCAAGGCTAGGCCCTGCTAGTCTATTTATAGGTGTACAAGAATTTTTGGTCCATCAGATTTGATAAAATAAAATCTGAACCGTTTAAAATCAGAAAACATGTCACAAACAAAACAAATCTGGCCCGGGTGGGTCAACCCCTGTGTCGACCCACTTTAGAGGTGGGTCGACCCATGTGAAGCCTTGGTGACCCATCTCCAGGGTCCTTAACATGTTTTCTGCTGAGATAATTTCTGGTTAACGTTAATTTTTGACGTTTAGTTTATTTATTCGTATAACACACCTGAATTATTATTTTCTAATTATAACACATCTTTATATTTAAATTTCGAATATGCACGCATCTATATACATACATTCTTTTAATTATTAATTCGTTAATAACTTTCCCATACGAGCTCTGTTTTGGGCATGTCATATATCAAAATGAATCAGAAAATTGCCATGAACACAATGGTACATGTTTCGGGGATAAATTCTAAAACTATAAATTATTGATATTTTCATTTAACATTCATATAAAATACGGGGTGTTACATTAAGGCTTATTACTCACTAATTATATTAGACCTAACAAATTAATTGACTTGTATCATAATTAGGGTATACTAGTGGTTTCTAAATTTAAATTAACATATATAGCATATTTTAGGTTAAATTAACATGTATGGTGATTAAAACGCTTAATTAAAACATATAATACAATATAGACATGGGAGGGAGCACTATCACATACCAAAACCTTCTAACAAATGAATTTGAATGTAGATCTAACTAGGATAGTGATGAAAATGCAGGATTCAAAAAATGAATGATGTGATATAATCTTCCTAATGTAGAACGAGCCTATGGATGATGAATAGAGAAGATTTGATGCAAAATTGAGATTGATTTGAGAGAACTAGGGTGAACTATAATAGATTTGCAACAACGCCCTCCCCTTGGAATGGGTCTAAATCATAACCCAAAAAAGGCCCATTGGAACTTAGAACATTCTAAATGGATCGCTGGTTCCGATAAGGAAATACTAAAAATAGTTATAATAGAGAAATATAAACGTAATTAGAGTCTCACACAACGAAAGGGATAAAATATAATATCTCAAAAATATTGTACCATAGAATTAAAACACCATAAATGTCAAATACATGAGTCTCAACAAGATAAGTTACATAATACAGCTAGTAATGAATACAGGATATAACATAAGATAAGCTGATTACCTATCTGCTACCGACATGATTTGCACTAACTACTATCTAAACTATAAACAAACTCCACAGAGGAAGAGATTAGTTATGTTAGAACGAAATTTGGTAGTAACACCCAGTTGCAAGGCAAAGTCCTCACAACCACAATTCACAGATCACAGAATGTAGAAAACAATAAATAAATGGAGACACACGAGGCTTTTATAGTGGTTCGGCTTAAATCAAGCCTATGTCCACTTTATCTCTTCTTAAATCCTAAGAAGTTACACTACAATTCTCTCAGATTTATACACGAAGTCCTCGTGTTTACAATGAAAAGGAGTAATAAATTAGAGGATTATACACGATATCATCGTGTTATAATGTGGAATTTGGTTTCTATCTTGTGCAATAGCCTTGCAGGGAACAATGGTGGAAGCCTGAGGAGTTAGAGCCAAAAGATCCCTTCATTTGCCTTCGAGTGGTGTATTTATAGCTGATTTCTGGGTTCGGTTCGGGTGCCACGTGGCATGCCCAAAGAAAATCTTGGAAAGTAGTGGAAAACGTGGAGAAGGCCTCTGCAGTTCATGCTCTGCCATGTGGCATTTGATCCATGTATATGGGAGGTTGTTGTCCCTTAAGAATAGGTCAAAACACATGTGGAGAAGCAGTTCCAAGCGGGTCGGTTTGGGTCCGAACCGAACCGAAGATGTGATGTGCCCTTCTGTTCAATGTGCAAGGCGGGTCGGGTCCGGATGGTCCGATCCGATTCGAAGCGAGGTAGAGTCCAAGTCTGAGCGTCTTCGAGGTGTGGGGTCGGAGCGGGTCCGATCCGATCCGGGGCTTTGCCCATGCCAAAATCCAAGCTTTCAAGTTATTCCAGTTTTGTACGCGTTCATGGAAACAGGCTTAACTTCCAAACTGTAAGTCCGTTTTAGCCAAGCGAAAGATCTATTTAAAGCTAATTCAGAGGGCTACAAGAGTTACGGAGCATGATGTTTTTCGGCCCAAAAGAAGTCATCCGTTAGGACTTTCGGGCTATTCTTTGTTTGTGATGCGACTTCAACCAAATCGCTCTCTGTCTTCTGATGATGTTCCCAATACTTGAGCGTATTGTTAACCGGTGATTTCACGTGTGACTGCTTTGACCAAAAAGCGGGGACAACAAGTTACATTGTACAGTTAGTGGCATATCAATAATACATTACATAACACATTTAGTTAAATTATGGAGCTGGCTGCTAAGCAGCCAATGTATGAAATACTGGAAGAATCAAAACATCATCAAAGCTATGTTCAACAATAGGATACAACATTCATATCTAAGGAGCAGAGAATTGAGATAACTCAACAGCGTCATAAACCCAACACTAAACACGACTCAAATTTTAGGTACTTATAGTAGCAAAATAAGAAGGCTCAAACCACAAGAACAATATCAATAAGACGGGAATGCCAAGATGGAAATTTGCAGGGAAGGGATGCAAAACAATAGAACCAAGGAGCAGAGCAAAGAAGTGTAGATGCAGAAAGTTGAAAGGAGGCTCGGTTCACGGCTAAGCCAGATAAAGGAATAGCAGCAAAAAACTCAAATAAAACCCATAGCCCATACCAGACAAAACCTAAGATCAAGCTCTAATACCGAGAACATACTTTGAAGTAGAAGATTGAAACAACATGCCAACTAGAAAATAGGTAGATCAGATGGCTCTACTATAAGTACATCAATACCAGATCTAGGATAAAACCACAATAACAAATAGCCATAATAAGCCAAAGCAATAAGATCACAATCTAAAACACATATATAAACTGAGGCGACACACATAGTATATCTCAACTACTCTCAGGAACCTAGATAAACAGCTTTGACCAAGACTCAACGCTACAAAGCCAACTAAGCAGAAAACCCAAAAGCCATGCCACTAACAACACCGGTAATCTATCAACCTATCATGAGCAATAGGGCCAATCTGAAGGGGATGAGAAATAACCAAAGGAGAAAAAAGTGTTGAACACAATCTCCTGCAAGAATGAAACTAGCACCGACTCGAGCCTGCTAGGGAAACAACTAAAGGTGAAACTATCTATACGGGTACGACTGAAGGAAATGAGCTAGGGAAGTCACAAAATGGAGTTAAGGGATACTGCATCTATGGTTAAGGGGAAGTAAAAGAAAGGAAAACAGCGAGTAGGCTGTCAGAAAAGCAAAGATCTGGGGAGCGTGAGGTAGAAGGAAATAACAAGGATAGGGAATTGATATGGAAGCACGGGGCTAATACCTAGATCAGGCGGTAGAGCGCCTATACCACATGAACGAAAGCTAGGAGAAGGAGGTATAAGGTGAGCAGAGTACGATCTGGAGAAGAAAATTAAGGCTGAGAAGAAAGGGGAATGAAAAAGCTGCTACCCTAGTCGCTATGAGAGATAGAGGCAATGTTATCATGACCGGACCGTCAATCGAACCGTGATGTCCCAAGGCTTAAGGTTTTCAAGGTCTGGCCGGTCGAACCGTCAGAACCGTGCATGTTATTTTTTTGATAAAGATTGAAAATTAAAAGATGTATATTTCATGTACATTTCACCTTAACCAAATAAGACCACGAATGATATATACATAATTATTAAACATGTATATTTCAGCTGAACCCAAAAACAGAAAATATGTACTACATTATTAAATAATAAACAAATTGCACATCAATGTAGCACTGGGTATTTATGTTCAAAACAAGCGAAAAAACCAAACTTTACTACAAAGCTCACTATATAATAAAAGATTGCATTATTCCCACAGTATCCTATTTATCAGTAAACCCATATCTCCATTCATACGAAGCTACAGTACGTCTTCAACCTACAGCTGCCCCCAAGCGAACCGCATTTTGTAAAAGCCAAAGCCCAGACATTCAAATCAACGCAAAGTGATTGTAATCCCAGATCTAATCCCTCTCCACCAAATAGTTGATGCAGAACGGCGTCCGACTCTTAGCAATCTACTGAGTCTCCACAAATGCCTCTTCAACGATGATGTCAATTTAGATATTAGGGTTTTTTTATATTTGGGGATAGCAAAAATCTGGTGAGGCAAATCCGACTAAAACGGCTTCCACGATTTGAAATCATGGTCCGATCTCGGTTATGCGGTTCAATCGGCGGTCGGTGCATGGAGGAGGTCCAATTGAACTCCGGGCCGTGGTGGTGAACGGTCCACGGTTAATGACGGTCCGACCGAGGTCGGGTCCGGTCATGATAACTATGGATAGAGGTCATTACGTTTTTTCATTTTTTATTAGAAGGTTCATTAGTAGGAAATGAAGTATAAGGTACATCAATAATTGTCCCCAATACAAAAGAAAACAATAATGCTGCCATAAAAAACTAAGCCTCCATTGTAGGGCTCCACCTCCAAGCATCACTAATCATCACTGATCCAAGTGTCCTCACCTATTAGCTTGTTTATGTTAAGAGGATGGAGGTCATAACATAAAATTCTAGTGAATGAAAAACATATAAGTTTAGGAATGACTATTTCCTATATTTGGCGGTGTAAATTATTCATGTTATGTCTACGTAAACAAACATACACAATTAGACATATGAGGTAGAAATCCTTATAGTTACTTAAGGCCTATATGTTGATCTAAGGGCAGGCATCCTTATAGTCACTTAATACGCTGCAAAGCAGGATATACATAGTCACTTAAGGCCATTACCTAATTTATGAAGGGAGGACATCCTTATAATCACTTAATATCCTATGGCGGACCCCTATCTACTTAAGACCTCATCCCTACCGTCAACGTTATCAAAAATATACACTCTCCTTGTAGGTCGAGAAATAATAACGACCACTTAATATCGGTTTAGGTAGGAACACAATTTCATTTAAGAACTTCCTAATGGACCATCTTGTTGCTATCTAGCTGTCCCTATGGGTTAAATCCTAGCACTTATTACTTCCTTTAGATGATGGTTCCTTTAGGCATTATACAAACCATCCCTAGGTTAACACTCACTATGCCCCTAAATAAGAAGAGGACATTACTTGTTGAACTACCTCACTCATACGCTATCGATTATTAGGACCATTTAATACCTTATAAGAGAAAGGCGGACACAATGACCACTTAATACCTAGAAGGGTGGGTCCCATGACTTTGGTCCAGAATCTCAGAGTGAACCTTAGGAACGGACCTTGTCCTAACCACTTAATACCCAATGAGAGGCAAGTCAGCCACTTAAATACCTTTTCCAAGGCATGCCTATTCACATACAAGTGTGTGTGTGTATGTATATAATACACACTGGACATTTCACATTAAACCGACCACTTGTAGATGTTGGATTTGCCGGGTGGTTCTGGGCAGGCTTCCACCACAAGTTGGGCTTAACCTCGCATCTTAGTGTACTAATTATAATGGCCCATGACATCTAGACCTCTCCCATTAACCAGTCTTACTTGTAGATGCTGGATATGCCGGTCGGTTCCGCGCAGGCTTCTACTACAAGTAATGGTTAACCTCGTGTCTATATGTTGTCAAGCCACTAAATCACACATATGCATACAAATTCCTTTAGGGACGTTCAAATTCTATTTCCTAATTTAAACATTAGTACGCACTTAACACACATTAGTATTATGTTTAATTATTCTATAATTATACATAAATAAATAGGCGTGAATCAAGCGCACATGGGTAATGACCTAATCACATTTGAAATATCAATCCTAACAATCACAATTAAGGTATACAAGTTAATTTCTCTATCAATTAACATGGTCCAAAATGCATACTCACAATTAATGATAAAAAGTGAAATAACAACACATACAGAATTAGAAATATAATCAAGGTGCAATAAATCCAAGTACATACGCAAAAATCTTGATTTTGGTGCTGCTTCACTCTTTAATATTTATTGCATACAAAAACTTAAGATTTTAATATATTGTACATAATACGTTCGAACAATCCATTTAAAATGGACGTTTAAACATATTAATTTATAATACACAAATCTTACGCTTTTTGCACACAAACATATGTAAATAATAAAGGAAGAATTAAGTGAATTAGAATGAACAAATAAGTGTTTCATAACACCCTAAGCCTAACTTCTATTATTCAAATAACGCAAACCTAAATATAATATTTTTGATTGACCAAGTAAGCGATAAACAAAATATAGGATTTGGATGATTTATAGTATTTTATTTTTTGTTTAATCCAAATCCCATATAGGTGTAATATTCCATATCTGAACTACAAAAGATAGGAAATAAAACTTATAGGGTTTCCACTCACAATGATTTGGGAATAAAGAATATCAATATAGGTGTAGAATCAGATTTGGATCTAGCCTTCGCAATCGTGCTCCAATCGTTCTATTATATATATATAAGAATCAAGAGAATCAGAATCTTATATATATAAACTAAATTCCAGAACTTGAATCTATATAAATCAAGAAAAAAGGGAGTACAACTGAGGTTAGATGAAAATCCTAACCTTATTTTCTGGAATTAGCAATGGCAGAAGGGCAGTATGGAGGCGTAGAGAGAAATGAAAGTAGAGTTTGGAGTGAGGCTAGAAAGTCATATTTATTGTTGCAAGTGTACGTAGGATTATTTCGATTTAATGTGGATGGTATAGCTTATGCAAATTATATAAATCTCTCTAACAAAACACACATCCACCACCACTCCACCTAGGAGGGCGGACCCAGGTCGACCCCCTTTCTGGGGTCGAGACAGAATATTTAATTCTCCTGTAACGTCATTATCTATTAATTCTGAATTGACTGCTTTTATTTATTTCCTTATGTTGATTATCTTTGTCTCCCTTGCATATGAATATATACACACAAATTCAAATTTTGTTGGACTATTCATTTATGCCAATCTATAATTAAATATATTCTAAATTTATATTTATTCTATTTTAATTTCGAACCTTGTGTGTTAATATTTATGCATAACTTATTTTATTAGTATCTTTTCATATGGACTCCGTTTTCAGTAAATAAAATATAAAAACGGATCGGAATCTCACCACGAACGGAATAACAATGCTTTCGTGGCCTAATTCCCAATGATTCAAAATTCTATTTTCCAGCCATTAACTTATATTATTGATTATTGTTATTTATTTTAGATTAAATTATCTTATGTCTATTTTAGTCTTATTTTACGGGGTGTTATAGTCTCCTCTTCCCTTATAAGAGATTTCATCCTGAAATCTTTTGAAAGGGCGAAGATCACAACTCGCTCTAAACAACCATGTTATTTTATAAGCATCTATAAACATCCATGACTCATAGTGTTTATGAACTGAAGACTTGCTAAAGTTAGCTCAATTCTAGCATGTATGTGTAGTAAGTGATGCTATTATGCAAAACACCCTAATATGCATATAATTCTATATGAGTGCACAATGCGCTTTTGTTACAACCTTATACTACCATCCAATCTAATAACCACAATGTAACCATAAAACAGAATTTTGAGAGGAAATAATTACCCGAGAAAAGCTCTGGATGAGTTTGCCTAATCTTCTCCTCAATTTCCCAAGTGCTGCAGGGTTATCTCCCCATCATACTCAGACTAGGCGAATGGATTTGTTGTAGAGTGTTTTGATTCCGTGCTCCACGACCCTTGCGGTGGAACAGGGTACCCTAGACTCACCCTCGAAGCTCTCTACGTCCCCAATATCATCTAGCTCGAGTCTGACAGCCGAATCATGAAGGCATTTTCGAAGATGAAAGACATAGAAAACGTTATGGATCCTCGATAAGCGCTTGGGAAGATCCACACAATAAGCCAGTTTCCCAATCCTATCCACGATATTAAATGGCCTAATAAATCTGGGAGAAACTTCTCAGTCTTTCCAAACCAGACTATCTTTTCGAGAGGGGAAACATCCACAAATATCAATCTCCAAACGCTAAATTCAAGTTTCTTCCTCCTTCTATCCTCATGTGACTTCTACCGATCCTAGACAGCCTTTATTATCGGTCGAAACAAAAGAATAAACTTCGTAACTCACGGATGAGGTCTAGTCCGAGTAGAATCTTGTTGGTAGTTTCCTATCAATAAGTAGGCGATTTGCATGGCCGCCTGTATAATGCCTCGTATGGGTCCACACCAATCGTCTCTTGGTTACAATTATTATACAAAAACTCTACCAAAGTCAAGTACTGCTTCCAAGCTCCTCTGAAGTGATGATGCAGGATCTAAGCTGATCCTTTAGAACTTTGTTTACTCTCTCCATCTGACTGTCGGTTTGCAGATGATAGGCTGTACTCAAACTCACCGTCATTCCCATGGCTTCTCGCAAGCTCCTCCAAAATTCATTAGTCAACAATGGGTCTTTATCACTAACTATACTAGTCGGAATCCCATGCAGTTTAATAATTTCCTTGGCATACAACTGAGCTAATAAAGTGGCGGTCCTATTCTTCTTTATTAGAATAAAATGGGTGCTCTTTGTTAATCGATCCACAACGACCGAAATTGCTTCATTTCCCTTCCACTCCTTGGAAGCCCATCAATAAAATCCATAGAAATGTGTTCCCATTTCCAAGTGGGAATCTCTAAGGGTAACAATAGTCCTCCAGGCTTTCCTTGCTTCGACTTGACTTTCTGACAAGTCAAACATCTAGCAACAAACTGTGCAACATCCTTTTTCATTCCTTCCCCATATAAGCTTCTTCGCATATCCCTAAACATTTTATCTCCTCCAAGGTGTATGGTCATCCTCGACCGATGACACTCCTCAACAATTTCCTCTTGAAGGACACTATGCATAGGGACGCAAAATCTACTATCTCTCCTCAAACTACTATTACTATCCTTAGAATATCTATCCGAATGAGAAAAATATTCTCCCTTAGAAATCTTTTCCTTTAATAACCTTAACTCACCATCACTGCTCACTCTTAATCATTTCTATTAAAACTGGTCTTACCTCCCATAAATCCAAGAAATCCTTGAGTTGCCTCAAATAGTGGCTGTAAATTGAAAGTAGAAAAAAATTCTAACTGCTTCCACTTAGTGATCACACTAAGGGTACCACGTTCAGACTCAAAGAGTCGGCCACGACATTACCCTTCCCAAGGGTATATTGAATGGTGAAATCAAGCGATGCTAAATATTCCATCTATAGCTTCTATCTAAGGTTTAGATCTAGTTGGGAAAAAAAAATATCTAAGAGACTTATGGTCGATGAAGAGTTCAAACTTTTCTCCTAAAAGGTAATGTCTCCACATCGTTAGGAAAAAACCACAGGAGCTAACTCTAAGTCATGGACGGGGTTCCTCTTCTCATGGTCCTTATGTTATCTACTCGCATAGGCAACTAAAATACCCTCCTGCATGAGTACCGCTCCTAAACCAGTCTCACAAGCATCAGTGAAAACAGTAAACATCTTCGTTCCATCAGGAATAATAAAAATAGGTGCACTTGTGAGAGATTCCTTTAACCTCTCAAAGGCAATACCACACTTCTCACTCCACACAAACTCATGATTATTTTAATCAATTAGGTTAGAGGGGTTGTGATCCTCGCGAGGTCCTTAATAAATTTTCTATAGTAGCCTTCTAACCTAAGAAAATTCCTAATCTCTGTCGTATTGCGGGGTATCCTCCACTCTTGGACAACTTCTGCCTTAGCGCGGTTTATGGCTAATCCTTTTCCTGAAACAATTTGTCCTAAAAACTTGACTTCTCTATTCCAAAAGTGTCATTTTGAAAACTCAGCTTTAAGTTGGTTTTCCCTTATGATCCCTAAGATTTTTCTCAAATGATCCTCATTCTCTCGAACGTCCTTGGAAAAAATAAGAATGTCGTCTACGAACACAACCTCTATCCTGTTGAGTATGCCCCTAAATACCCTACTCATAAGATCTACAAAGAATGTAGGGATATTTGTCAAACCGAAAGTCATAACTCCTCACTCAAGTAATCCATCTGGTGTCCTAAATGCTGTCTTAGGCTTAATCTCATCCGAAATCCTCAACTGGAGAAATCTGGTACCCAGATCTAACTGAGCAAATATTTAGGCACCTCCAAAATGGTCAGATAGATCATCTATTCTTGGTAAGGTCATATATTCATCTTAGTCATCTTGTTAAGCTCCCTAAAATCCACACACAGTCTTCATGATCTATCAGATTTTATGGAAAACAATACTGGTTCACCACACTCAGACGTACTCCTTTGAATAAGCCCTTTGTGCAATAGCTCAGATATTTGTCTATCTAGCTCTCTCCTTCCCTTCAGACCCATGTGCATTGATGGCAATGCTACTGGCCTCGCATCCTTCTCGAGGCCTATCACTAAATAAGATTTCTCTGTGGGATGGGAGTCCTACAACCTCCTCGAAGATATCTGAAAAATTCACATACAATCGGCACTAAAGATGGCCCTTTTAAATTAGATGATAAAAGTATAATAAGGCTGAATCCCTATTCCCATCCCTATAAGGGATCTTTATGCTACGACCTCCATGGATTCTAAATCAAACGACTTTTTTGTCACAGTTAAGCATGGCCCCATAAATTGATAGCCAGTCCAATCCTAAAATGAGACCATACACCTCAAATTCAAGTACATACGCATAGCAAAAGAAATCAACATCATTGATTTATAATCTAGGTTTTTACACAAAAGCGAAAGTTGAATGGCCCCTCTGATAGGTTTAAACACCCCTATCAGATGGCTAGCAAAGGATAAGGGAAGATTATGGAATCAACAATCTTTTTAGCCATAAAGGAGTGGGTCGCTCTCGAGCCAAAAAGGTTACTCAAAGAAATTCCTAGGATAAAAATTATACCTTTCAACGCTAATTGTCCTTCATATCTAGGAGGTTGACTTCAAATCAGCGCTACCTCCTAGGCATAGTTTAATCCACTCTGCACTACACTTGTTTTAAGAAAGTTCCTTGCCAAATTCCCATCCTTATGACAATTAAAGCATTTTGCTCTTAATTCTGGCTTTTCTACGTTCACCCTGCAGTCCTTGGCCTTATGGCCTTTCCTGTGGCACCTCGAATACACCTTGACCTCATTAAATTTTTCTCCTTTCTTATTCTTAAGTCAAAAAAATTTCTTTTGTTCTTCCCAAAAATAGAGGCATCTTCTCCTTTATCATTCTTAACTCCCTTAATTTCTTCAACCATATGCAAGATAGCTGTCTCAATACGGGATTTGAACATAACTCCAAATGTCACATGAGCCAATAACATTTCCCTCAATGGAGAATTTAGTCCCTTAATAAACCTGAAGGCTTTATTCATAGGGGTGTGCACCAACCCTCTCCTAAATTTGGATAACTCCATAAATCTTTCTACATACTCTCTCATACTTATCCCCCTTACTTCAACTGAATAAAATTTTCAATTTGTAGGCTCATTTCAGCATTAGGTAAGAACTTAGTCTCAAAGTGGTTCCTAAACTCCTCCCAAGTAAACACTCTACCCATATTCTATTCCGAAATCATGTTCCACCACTCTAGGGCTTCTCCCTTTGAATGCCAAGCTACTACCCTACGCTTAAGCTAGTCGTCCTATCTGGTATCCTCGAAGACTCGTTCACTCTTGGTTATCCATGCTTTAGCTTCTAAGAAGCTTTCATTACCCAAAAATGGTTTGCCTCCCAAAATCTTGAAATCTTTTCAAAGACGAGGAAAGTTGAAGACCCCTTCAGTGAGTTGAGTTGCTGGTTCCATTGGGGTAGGATTAGCAGTAGGGACCTGTACCACAATCCTAAGGTATTGTTGGAACAACTCAGGCAAGTACTGAGGCCTTGCCAGGTTCCCCTGCTCGAGCTGGTTATTAGCCATTTGTACTATCCAAAAAAGGAAAAATCCTTCAGTGGACTTCCTAAGATAATATCAAGGTCCAAAAAGAAAGAAAGATAAGGTTGCCTATTATTTGCGTATGTTTTTGCGGTATAGTACATACAAACATATATAATTTTGGAAACCTTTTCAAATAACAAATACGTCTCTCTTATGTATATTTCCTCGTAATCGGGTAACCTATGCTCTAATACAAAATGTAACAATCCACCCTGATTGAGCCTAAATCTTGACCCATAAAAGGCCCATCGGAACTTAGAACTATTCCAAATGGATCATTGGTTCCTATAAGGAAATACTAAAAATAGATATAAGGGAGCAATCTAAACATAATCAGAGTCTCACACAATGAAAGGGATAAAATATAGTATCTCAAAAATAGATGTACCATAAAATTAAAACACCATAAATGTCAAATACACAAGTCTCAACAAGATAATAAGATACATCAATAATTATATTCAATACATAAAGATAACAATAAAAATAATACCATCATAAATAATTAATTCTCCATCGTAGGGCTCTACCTCCAAGCATCACTAATCATTGTTGATCTAAGCGTCCTCACCTACTAGCCTGTTTATGTTAAGAGGTGGGAGGTCAGAACATAAAGTTCTGGTGAATGAAAAATTATATAAGTTTAGGAATGACTATTTCCTATATTTGGCAGTCTAAATTCTTCATGTTATGTCTATGGAAACAAACATACACAACTAAACATATGAGGCGGACATCCTTATAGTCATCTAAGGCCTACATGTTGATCTAAGGGTGGACATCCTTACAATCACTTAATACCCCATGAGACGGGATATACCTAGTCATTTAAGTCCATTACCTAATTTATTAAGGGTGGACAACCTTACAGTCACTTAATACCCCATGGCGGACCCCTAGACACTTAAGAACTTGTCCCTAACATCACCGTTATTAAAGATATATTCTCTCCTTGTAGGTTAAGAAATAGTAATGGCCACTTAATACCAGGTTTAGGTAGGGATATAATTTCATTTAGGTCCTTCCTGGTGGACCATGTTGTTAATATCTAGCTGTCCATATGGGTGAACTCCTAACCACTTAATACTTCCCTTAGACGATGGTTCCTTTAGGTCTTTTAAACAAACCGTTCCTAGGTCAGCCCTCACTTAACCCCTAGATAAAAAGCGGACATTACTTGGAGAACTACCCCACTCATACGATATCAATTTTTTTTAGCAAAGCCAACCAATTTTTAAGGTGACCGCAAACACCTTTTATTATTACCAATAATAAAATACATGAAGTACAGGTGATTGTGGTTTGCAATCAGCTAGTGGTTTTTAAGGTGGGCCAACCACCGAATACATATATAAGGAAAACATGAACCAATCTAGTTTGCCTAGTCTACTATGCGCTGTCAGAGTACTAGCCTCCGACAACATCGCTTGGAGTAACATTATGCACAGCCTCAGCAAAGTGAGTAGCCAGATCATACGGATAACTTGGAGAGCTCTTAGAATATATAAGTCGTCTGTCCGATACAGTGTCATTGAGAATTTGCTCGTTGTTATTACCATCATCACTATCCTTTGCTAAAATAAGCCCTTCACTTTCCACTTTATACATTAACTACCTTGTTACATCTGACTTGTCTACATGAATATAAAATGTACCTTCATTCAAGTTATGTTTCATACCTGTATTACCGTGTGACAAAATTCTTTCCGGCTTATTCCAATCAAAAGTTTGACCTACAGTCGGAACCTTATCACCATCAACACTAGTAGTTGAGACAGTAACAGTCTTGGTTTTGGGTACCCAAATCATCAGAGGTGCATGTGGCAGTGGCACTTTTACAGTCTGAATATTATCAATCGTCGTAGTGCATTTCTCTTTGACATGTCCAAAAGATTTGCACAAACAACATATATCAGGAATCCATTTGTACGTAACATCAATAAAATATGAGTGATCTTCAATGCATACCTTTAACTTGGTTGGAAGGGGCTTATCTGGAGTAACTTCAATTAGTGCTCTCGCAAATACTAGATTCCCCCTCGTTACAGTGTTGGAATCAAAACATTTGAGCTTGCCAAAAAGACATGGTAGCCAGTTCATCCCAATAAGAGGTTGTAGAGCTGAAGGAACATTGTTAAACTGAGCCCATACATGAATAAATAGAACCTAGTCTCTAGCTCTATCCACGGAAGGATACCAGGGTGTGACTGTGAACGGTTTACCTCTAATTATAGCTGGAGTCGCTTCCAAAACCCCTTGCTTTTCTTCGTTAGATGAGAATTTCATATAGTACATTCCATTGACTTGAGTAAACCGTAGCTGCCCATGAATCCACCAAACTACATGATACTCAGCAAGCATATCAAAATTTGGAAGTTTGGAGTCCAAGAAGAACCCAATAACATGATTTTTCCAAAAGGTCTTAGCTTCATTTAGAATCTCAGGAGGAGGAGCCTCTCCAGATTGCACTTCAGCTATATCGAATTGTATTGGATTATAAACTCCAGCTATATTTGGAAGAGAGCCAAAGAGGGATGTCCAGGGAATAGTATTCAGCTTAGCAAAAGGTCGAGCACATTGAGTGCTACCAGGATCTATCGATATAGTATTTGCAGGCAAGTCTGGCGAGCTCAATCCCACCATCGGCATCACCTTATTACAACCCAAACTAACATCAGTGATTACTTTGTTTGTTTCACTTTCATCACTATCAGCAATGTCACCCAAATCTAAACATTTAAGAGAATAATCTTGATCGACAGACAAATATGGAGTAGCTGCTGAAATCATCGAGGTAAGCGGCGATGGGCCTAACACGACTGGAGCAGCTGAATCCATATGAGATGCTCGCGAGATGTTTAAGAGTGAGGCCATCGAATCTGGATTGGGGACTTCAATGGGTATGGCAGATTCAGTCATGATCGAAGGGATAACATGCTCTGACAAGTCAGAGTCGGAAAACTCCAGCTCGAAGTCGAACAGTGATGAGGAAATCTGGTTGTAGCGGCGGCCAGATCTTTTGCAGGACTTAGGTGAACGGTTTCCAGAGTTTAACTGCGCTTTCTGGCATTTGCTCTTGACCATCAACGAGGAGGTGGTGGGAGAGAAAGGCGAAGGGCAGAGATGATTTAGATGGGGCGAGTTGATCATTGGAGCAGGTCGTTGAAGAGATCTGTCGCCGCCATTGATGTTTCGTTTAAAGAGGTCCCAAATAAAAGGGTTTTAACAACATCACGATATCAATTATTAGGACCATTTAATACCTTATAAGAGAAAGGCGGACCCAATGACCACTTAAAACCTAGAAGGGAGGGTCTCATGATTTTGGTCCGGAACCAAGGAGCGAAAAATAGGAACATACCAAGTCCTAGCCACTTAATACCCAAAGAGAGGTAGGTTAGCAACTTAAAACCTTACCCAATGCAGGCCTATTCACACACAAATAAATAAATAAATATACACGCACACACTAGACATCTCACATTAAATCGACCACTTGTAGATGCTGGATTTGCTAGGCGGTTCCGGGTAGGCTTCTACTACAAGTTAGGCTTAATCTCGCATCATAATGTACTAATTATAATGGCCTATGACACCTAAACCTCTCACATAAACTAGTCTTACTTGTAGATGTTGGATATGTCATTTGGTTCTGGGAAGGCTTCTACAAGTAATGGTTAACCTCGTGTCTATGTGTCATTAATTACAATTAAAGCCATTAGCTCACACACATGCATACAAATTCCTATGGGGACGTTCAAATTCTATTTCCTAATTTAAACGAATTTAGTACACACTTAATACACATTAATATTACGTTTAATTATGTATAATCATACATAAATAAATAGCTTCGAATTAAGCGCAAGAAAATAACGACCTAATCCCGTTTGAAACGTCAATCATAACAATCACATTAAGGTATACAAGTTAACTTCCTTATCAATTGACATGGTCCAACATGCATATTTACAAGTAATGATAAAAAAGGAAATAACAACACATATTGCAACCTAGGCTTGAATAGTTATTTAAATAACAAAAATGTAAGCAAGGTGCAATAAAATCTGCTACATATGCAAAACCTTTCTTTTGACGCTGCTTCACTTTTTAATATGTATTGTGTACAAAAACATAAGTTTTTAATATATTGTATATAATACATTCGTAAAATCCATTTAAATGGACGTTTAAACCTATTAATTTACAATACACAAATCTTAACCTTTTTGGACATAAACGTATGTAAATAATAAAAGAAGAATTAAGTGATTTAGAACAAAAAACTAGAGTTTCACATCACCCTAAGCCTAACTTATACTATTCAAATAACACAAACCAAAATGTAATACGTTTGATTGACCATTTTAGCGATAAACAAAATATAGGATTTGAAGGGTTTATAGCATTTTTTTTAATCCAAATCTTATATAGGCATGAAATTCCAAATCTAGACTACAAAAGACAGAAAATGGAACTTATTGGGTTTCCACTCATAGTGATTTGGGAATGAAGAATATTAAGATAGATATAGAATTAGATTTGGACCTAGCTTTCGCAATCGTGCTCCAATCCTTGTATTAATATATATATATATATAAACACACGCACATATGCACACACACACACATACATATGAATATATATTTAAGAATCAAGTGAATCAAAACCATATATATTTGTATAATTTAAATTCCATAACTTGAATCAATATACATCTAGAATATAGAGTATAGAGTTGATGTTATAGGAATGAAAGAAAACCCTAACCTTATTCTTTGGAATTAGCAATGGAAGAAGGGCGGTGTAGAGGTGCAGAGAGGAATGAAAGTAGGGTTTGGAGTGAGGTTAGGGAGTCATATCTATAGTTTCAAGTGTAAGTATAGACCATTGGATTATTTATATTTAATCTGGATAGTCTAACTGATGCAAATTATATAAATCTCCCTGATAAAACACACATCCACCACCACTCCACCTAGGAGGGAGGTCGACCCCCAGGTCGACACCCTTCTGTGGTTGAGCCAGGTGATTTAATTCTCCTATAACGTCATTCCCTATTAATTCTGAATTGATTGCTTTGATTTATTTCCTTACGTTGATTTTCTTTGTCCCAATTGCATATGAATATATACATGCAAATTCAAATTCTCTTGGAATATTCTTTCATGCCAATCTATAATTATATATTTTCTAGATTTATTTATTCTATTCGACATTCAAACCGTATTTGTTAATATTTACGAATAACTTATTTTATTAATATATTTTTCATACGGGCTCCGTTTTCAGTGAATAAAATATGACAATGGATTAGAATCTCGCCACGAACGCAATAGCAATACTTTCATGGCCTAATTCAAAATTATTCAAAATTCCATTTTTTAGTCCATTAGTTTATTATTGATTATTATTATTTATTTTAAATTAAATTACCTTATCTCTAATTTAGGTTTATTCTATGGGGTGTTACAAGATCGTTGTGCTAATCTAATTAAAGAATGAGGGAGAAATCTTCTAATATCTTCCTGCCATCTATATTTATATTTAAAGGTAATTAGAATAATGGCGCTTGCTAGTCTCATAGCCTATTATCATTACTTTAATTCTACCAAATAGTATTAATTACTTGAAATTGCAATTTATCTCAATCATTGAACCAATTTCTTGATATGAAAACTTTACGAAATGACCAGTCACCATCTCAAAGCAATGAGACCGTTTAGAGCACTTAACTTGATTTATACTAAAAGTTATGGCCAAAATAATCTCAATGGTTAAAACGGTCATAAAAAGATTTGGTAGAAATCATGGACATGTGACACATCCCCATGAATCACATATCAAAACATCAGAATTATACAACCACCTGCGAGTTAAAGAAAATTATTTTTCAATCCTCCGATATGTAAAATACGGTTCGTTACATCCTCCTTCCGCCCTTTGTTTGGGGCTTTATCCCCAAAATCCCAAACAAACACAAGCAAACATTGCATCCCTCATGCATGACGTCCACGTGCGACCAACTTGTCATCTAATCTAGCATCCAAACATCCATGAAAGTAAATCCCTATCCTAGCATGCATAATTCTAATAATACAAGAGAGAATGGAAGAAGTAGATGCAACATATGGGACATACCACTCAAAGAGTCCTGCATAGGCTATCTTCACATTCTCCATTGTCTCTCATGTACAATCACTATCATCCTCGGTTCATTGTATCTTAACTAGCCTAACTATCTTTGTAACAACCTGCCTTTTTGACCGCTTCAAGTCGATAATTAAACCAACTCGAACATTCAAAACGACAGATTTTTATAACTATATGGTTTAATAAGAATCGAATCACAAAATAAAACAAAGAAATAATACAACATATCATAGTGAAACAAATTTATGTAATGTATTAGAGTTTACATAAATAAATACAACAAAAATTTAATATATTTGGTTTCTAATACATTCGAGGTTAACAAAAGTAGAGATTAAATAGATGAGTCTTTAGGAAATCTCCAGCTCTCAAAGTTGAGATCTCAAAGTTGTAATACTCGGTCTGACCCATGCATTATGCAAAAATACTCGAGTCAGGACTAAAATTCTCTTATAAGTGATCAACTCAAGCAAAATGCCAAGTGAAACACATCAATAACTTAGAGGGTGCTTGGGATTTTCGTCCTAAGGACTTGGAATTAGATACATATAATATAATATGCAACTATACTAGCATCTATTCAGTAAAGTAAATATATTAAAATAGCGTAAGCGAGATTACATTTTTACCCTTACACTATTTATATGCATTATAATATATATACAGTAACGTAAATTCAATGTACTGGTGTTTTCAGAGGGCAATCCAAAGGAAAAAAATGCCAAATCAAAGTCGTAGGAGGCTCGATCAGGATAACATGAACCGAGGCGATACCCAACGGTAGGATTTTACTGGACTACAGACCTAGGCTGGTGGTAGTGCATAGCTGCAATTACCACTCACCTCGAACAACGCTCCTATAAATCACGAGTGGCCACTAATCAATCAAAAAGTAAGAGATGTAATACCAAAAAAGCATGCCCGATCAGAGGTGCGACCTCACTTGGTATGGGTATGACACCTGTTTTAGTCATTTTAATTATGACTCGAAGGTCAAGGCCATCCATTATCGTTCACTTACTTCATTCCAGTGGCATTCGCCAAACCATCCTACTTGATTCTGAATTCTCCACCACGTGAACATTTGTTAAAGTGGTATCGGTATTAGCAGAGAGTATGACAATACCGACTATGGTCTCTTTAATAACCAAATGTTTATATTTCCACACTTTAGCCTTTACATTTGAGATCATATTCCAATATCGAAAATCAAATAACGTCATGTATTGATTTATTATCAAATTTAACATTAGAGTTTTGATTACACGTCACAAATAACGTTATTCGATGGAACCTTTCTATTCAGTCGTTTCAAACTTAAATTGCATGGCTTGAACATATATACCTTTATTTAATATACTTAAGTTAAAAATAGTTCTAAGTAAAGTAGTTAGTTTGATACTGACTAGTTTGAATAAAATAGATAAGTTGGCATACAATTGTTAAATTATATAGATAGGTTTAATATAAAGTAGTTTAAATAAAATAATGAAGTTTGATATAAAATAGTTTGAATAAGATGGATAAGTTTAATATAAATTGTTGAAATAAAGTATCTTATAAGATCACGATAAAATACATATTAGTTGTAACTAAAGTAATACTAGTTCAAGAAGTAATCCAATCCAAATCAAGTGTCCATAATTTCAAAGTTTGACTTAATGCTAATTCATGTTCCGACGTTCAATTTTGGTTAACTTAAAACTCAAAGGTATAAATTCCAAATTTAAACCAAGCATTAAGTGATATTATAACCTGGATTCAAATTTTAAGCCATTAACTTAATTTTGATTTGAAAATAAGTTCCTAGGTCATTTCATTTATTCTATTTAAATTAACATTTAGATTTCAAGAATCAAATTTTCATACTTAATCAAAAAAATTCAAAAGTTCAAAATTTTCATTTAAAATAATTAACCCATTAAAAGATTAATAAGCTCTTATGCAATTTGATTAAAAACCTTCCATTTAAACCAATTTGAATTTTTAAACCTTTAAAACATGAACAAGTTTCATATATTAATGTGAAGACCCATTTTTTGGCTGATTCAATTCGATCGTCAAACCAACTTGAATAGATCAACACGACGTATCGCTTGGGATTCCGACTAATAAGTACACAACAAAACAACTTTTTCATTATCATTACAATAACTTTTACATCAGAGTATAGCTTACATCAGAGTACAAAATAAACATATTGAACAACAAAAATATTAAACTCAGTGGAAGAAATAAAATGCTCTGGACATAGCTTTAGCTTCAATCCAACACCTGCTCTGTAAAATATACGCAAACTAAAACTACAAGACTGCCTATGTGGAATATATAGGCACCCATAATTTAGGTGGGAAACAATAAACTCTGAGTCAGTCATGGGACTGGTGTGAGAACTAAAACAGTTATTAACTTTATTTTGAAGTTGGATAAATCACAGGATCGCGCCATATAATTCTCCACATGAATACCAATCATAAACTACTTACAATGTTTTTTCGAAAAAGAAGCTATTATAAGACTCACGTCCCATCACACAATGCAACACAAACTGGAGGAAAGTGTTTTACCTTATAATAACCAAATATGCTTGATACACGGAAAACAAATATTATTGATATTATTACTAGTGCATAGTGTGGAAATCACTTTTGAATGCAAATGTAAAAATCTTAGCTTGCATAATCCCCCATCCTATTATGTTGGCTATTAGGTTACAACTGAAAATGCAAAGCTCGTATTGGAAGTTGGATTCCAACAATGGCCAAGGAAAAGGATCTTCCTTAACTGTTCGAAACATTCTAATAAATTTACCAGGACTCACACACATGTGATCCTTTGGAGCGGTAGAGCTGGTCAGTATTAATGGGCTGATTATAATCTTTCCTTAACATAGCGTTCCCTATGGTCATATTTGACCGTAATCCTGGTTGTATTTTACCATCATCCGAGGTGCCATGATCCATCATCCACATAAGTAAACTTGCATGAGCTCCATACCATGGCATCACATTTTAGCTAGATATAGAAATGTTAGTCCTTATCTCTACGGTCCATCATACTTGGCCATTCACGGGTTGTGAGGCTCTACAGTCATGTTTCAACACAAAGTGTAACGACCCAGGGATTTCCGACCCCAAAAATCGACACAAAATACCATTTCGACTATTCAAGCACCGAAAACACTGGACCGTTATTAGAAAGAAATTAGAGAATGAGATAAGAAAGAAAGAAATATTAGAATAAAAGAAGAAGAACTAAAAACACAGCATAGAGTCTCACATCGCAACTGAACAAAATATAATATAGAAATATATCTTTATTGAGAGATTGAAAATATACTTACAATCATCAAAGTACATCACACATCTGGACAACTATAATAATCTGTCCTTATATACAATCACATGTGGAATATATAATATCATACGTCTGAACACATCCAGCTCGTCATTGAACTTTGCAACATCCGATAACTTGAACCTGTACACCTCGGTCTAACCCGAGCATTACAAATACTGGGTCAGTCTGGTGAACTAGAGTGAGAAAAACACACTAAGTTTAAAGGCACCTCACAACTTGATTTTAATGTCAAAATCTTTTCGAAAGAAAAGGATAATCGTAAGACCGAATCCACACATAAATACAGACATTTTTTACCTTACGATAACCCAAAACAAATTTTGAAATCAATATTAGAGTGATAGTATAATAGTTTCTAATTACAAATAAATATCAATCTAGCGGAACACTTTCATCTCTCGCTCCACATATATAGTATATAATCAAAACTGCGGGAACTTATTGGAGAATGGATTTCCTGGCAAGGTATGGAACCACCTTTCCGACAATGTACCTCTGAAGATGAATACATTGGGGGTTCAATAACATTGGGGGTTCAATAAGAACATCTTGCAACCCAGGCTAAACATGACCGACCCCTCACTTTCTCTTGAGAGTGCCGAACATATCACTACCATGGTTGGGGGCTAGCCCACCGAATCGAGCATACACATAAAAATAATAGGGACAACCGAAGGCATTTGATTTTTCCAGATAAGGTAATGATATACCCTTTTGATGGGTGCGACCCACATAGCCATACGACCTACCCAATTTTATGCCAATCCCAGTTGATGAGGCTTGAGGTCATAATCTTTAGAACATCTAG
The DNA here is from genome assembly GCA_030737875.1 of Allium sativum. NCBI lineage: Eukaryota > Viridiplantae > Streptophyta > Magnoliopsida > Asparagales > Amaryllidaceae > Allium > Allium sativum. The sequence goes on along the minus strand of CM060922.1, from coordinate 399,701,507 downwards.
TCACAACTAAATTTGAATGTCACATCATCAGATCCATTAGGAAATCACTAATTGATGTCCATAAAAATACCCTGGTTAGGAGCGACCCATCTATGGTACATTTGGAGAAATCAATGTACGTGGTTTAGTTGTAAATACTCTGTCAGACATTAGTCCATACAAGTCATCCAAGAATAGGATGAACCGAAGACACCCTCCTACCACATCCTAGGAACCACCATATATATTAGTAGCGAGAAGTCCTTGCAATCCATAAATTTCAACCACGATAGAACCACAGTTTATCCCTAGTCGCTAAACCAAAGATTATTAGTAGTTCTTCCATTTATGAAGATCTACGGTCTTCAAAGCTCTATCTCAATTATCTTCTGATATTTTCACGTATTTGTTGGTCGGAATGGTTTTCGAATATAAATTCGATCCCGGTTTTTCCGTACCAACAAGCGTATATGCCAGATTTGATAGTCGGTTATTTAACTATCAAATAACCTTAAAATAAAAAACCATTCATCCATAAAATAAAAAAAATTCATTGATTCAGTACCGAACATCATTTAGCCTCTTTAATTAACCGTCTGTTAATTAAATTCTTAATATCTTCCAATATTTAAAACATAGCTTTTATTTCTTATTTTCGAATAAGAATATTCTCAAACCCATTAGCTCGACTTATAAACTTTTCTAATACAGTTTATAAAATCATTCACGGAAATCATAGCTTATATTTCCCACAACTCCTCTCGTTTATAAACTAATACCATCCTTGGATAATCGTGAAGTCCCTCAAATTGGGGTATTCTATTTACCTCTCAGATCTTGACCAACAACATTCATATCTTGAGAATAGATATAGGTTTATTAACACATCCGTTTTCCCCTTTAATACTCTATTTAAAATCTCAAGCACGTTTACTTAATTGATTGAGTAAACTCTTATTTATAAATCTCTTTAATACTTTAAAAATCCTTTATAATGTAATAGACGAGTCTCGATATACCATTATAATTCGAACCCTTTATAAATTTCTTCAAAAACTCTTTATGGTTATATTTTACAAATCATTTCAACAATTATTATTAATTTTTATTAAGCAAAATAATTTAACTTAACTTTTGTATCAATCGTTACAGATTATATTTCCAAATCCTTTACTTCCATTTATCAAACCTTTTTCAATTCATTACCGACATCTTATTTGTTCTCTAAAAATCACATGACCATTCTTTAAAAAGATCTTCATTATATTAATAAAATAGTTCAATTTATCGTTTTTAACAAATATTACAAATTCCCTTTCTAAAACTTAATCTTCATTTACAAATTCCATTTGCAATTTAATAGTGATGACTTATAATTTGATTTCATTTCTCGACTCTCACCTTCGATTTACATTCCAAACTTCGGAATATCACATTGCAAACTTCGGAATATAACTTATATTAGCCATTTCCCGTTATTTTCCAACTTCTCAATGTATACTTATCCTTTCCGTTATACTTGAAATTTATTTTATCACTCTTTCACGTATAAATCAATTCATATTCGTATATCCAGTTATACTATGTTTGGAAAATCTTGATTTAATAATCTATTCCAGCTATCGGGTTTATATCCAAATATAAATCCCTATTTGTCGTTTCAAACCAAATTCTATTTATAAATCTCAATCCTATTTATCAATCCATATTCATACTTTCAAATCCGATTTCATTTAAAACCCTGAAATCCCATTTCCCAAATCAATACTCATTTCCAATTCTGTTGATTCGTTAACCTTATTTACGAAATATTTTTCAATAACATTTTGTATATTTTAAAACAACCATTTATTACAAAAATATCACTTCTCAATCTCTTTTATACCTTCTCGTATATCTATTATTCATTTATTTAAATATTTTGAAATCAGTTTAAATTTCCTTTATGGCTGTTAAGGCCTTTTCATAGCATTTTACACATTTTTATAACAAATACGATAAGTTTATATCGTTTAACTATTCATTTAATAATATCTTATTTCTCTACTAATTATAAATTCAAATAATTATAAAACCAATAAATTAAACTTGGATATTTATTTTTATAATCAAACCATATTTCCAATTTCATATATAAGTATATTTATCTCTTTGAAATCGTTTGAAACCGATTTGATACCAATTTCAAAAATCATTTCTTTTTCCGATGGTACCTAAAAGGAAAATGTTTACCATGGTACCAAACCCGTGAAATATTAAACCATTTCACATTCAAATAAACAAAACAAATCATATTGATAAACATTATCAATATCAGTGACCTATTATTTCCTACAAAATAATAGGTTATCTATGTTTGAATCATTAATTTCAATATGGCTGATTAATAATCATTTTCCATCTGAACAGATTAAATAAACAATTTAATAATAATAGTCAATAATGGACGGTAACAGTCAAAAATCAACAAATAACAATAATTCAAACACCCAATCATTTATTTATAACATTTATATTATTATAAACGTAACCACTAATGTAAGTTACCTCAATTGGATTCAATCATAAGAAATCACGATTTTATTTTACTTAAGTTAAACGAACATTTAACTTAATTGTTCAACCAATATATGAATGTATAATTCAATTAATCGTCCAAATAAAATCATCTATAACACATAAACAAATAAACCCAACTTATATAAAATATAAGTGGGAAGAACTAAGTGAATTTTACTCACCATGATTTGATTCCATTGTTTAGTCGGCTCGTTTCAGTTAAATTAAACTGATTTTAATTTAACAATAAATTCCAACAGCCTCCAGCTCTATCCAAGTGGTTCAACAATGTACAATTCAACAATATGGTCCCAACATAATTAGTTCCATCCAACTTTGATCAACCAAATAAAAGTTAATTACATTTTTAATTCATAATTTTAATTAACTTAACAAAATTCTAAATTATATAATCAGTTTACTAATTACTTGTTTTAGCGATAAACTGGTCCAACATTATCTTGTTTTCAGTCCGTTTATTTCGTAAGCTGCTTCCCATTCTGCATGGTAAACCACCGTCTTAATTATACAATTAAATACATCGAAGTATCCTTAAAGTATAAAATTAACGGTTTAATTTACTTTGGTTAAGGAAAATTTGAAATGTACAGGCTGATACTTCGAATAAGAACCCCGGGCGACTTCTGTCTATTTCTTCCAGATCCATCTTCCTGCTCCCATCTTTTTGCTTTGAAACCCATCTCGCTGGCCTCATTTCCAGACAATATAATCCCACAAACCTTTTACATCACGTCTCCTTCCAAGATCCACTCGCTTCTGTTCAAACTTGGTACCACGCACGCCCAAAATAGCTACTCCAACCCTAAACCCCACAGTCGCCTTACACCCATCCTTCCATCACTGTACTGCCACGTGTTGCTTTGCACCTGCATGCGCCCACTGCTCTGTTCCGACGGCTCCGATCACCTATTAAACTCAAACAACCCAGTCCACATTGAAGAACCCATACTCCATGCCAACCTCGTTGCTGTCACATCTTCTCCGTTCGACAGAATGCTAATGCTCAAAGTTGCCACCCACTGCTGCGTCCACCCGAAACCAGTCCCCTCCTTCACTGCAGTGCCATGTCCCATATCAGGAAAGAACCCAACTCCTATCGCGACCGAACTCCATAACACCCAGGAATTTTAATGACACTAAAGGTGATGAATTAAAGAATAATTAGTGTGAAATACACTATTAACAATTTATTAAGGAAAAATTAATTTAATATTCAGAATTGAATAAAATGGACTTTGCCATTGCGTCCGTCTCGGAATTCTGGTCAAAATAGACACCTGGTTCGCGTAAATCGGACATCGTATGAAGAAGTTATTAAGGTTTAAAGTTTGAATATGCACAAGAATATATATATATATATATATATATAATAGGTTCAGAAATTCAAAAATGGGTCCAGAAATTCGAAATTCGGTTCAAAATTTGAAATTTGGGAAGGCGGCAGATTTCCCGCCTAGGTGGATCTACCCACTCAAAGGGCGATCAACCCATAGGTCGACCCACTCAAAGGGGGGTCGACCCACCCCTGACAGATTTGGGCGAAATACTTCATTTTGTATTTGGACACCTTTCTGAGCAAGATTCACTGAACCCTAGGATATATAAAGGACCCTAGACCTAGGTTTTATTCATCTAAAAATAATGTTGACAGCGAAGCTCTGTTGCAACAAAATTAAAATGGCCTTTCTTCTTCTAAATCAATTCAAAGAAGATTAAACATATTTGAATATTGCTACAACAAATTCAGCGATGGCTACAACAGCTTATTCAACATGTCCTTTGTAGTAATTTGGATCCATTTCCTTAGATCTATTTACTGCGAGTTCATGTTATTTTTAGATCTAAATATTTAAATAGTAATCTTGATATGTATGCAAAAACTGGATCTTGAATCGGTGCCTAATCAGTTCTATTATGACATAATTATCAGATCTGCTTTTATATGTTCATATCACCACCATGTTAAATCTTGTCATAATATGCCTATTCAGTTTACGCCTATTTTTATCAGTTTTTTATTGATTCGTTATTATGCCTATTCTTGATTCTCTTCTCTCCCTCTTTTTCCCTTTTTACTTTTATAGCCAGGCTACCTTCGAGCCAAGGACTAACGTTGAAAAATGCGAACACACGAAATTGGGAACGATTGGGAAAGACATAATTTAGGGCATAATTGATATTGTAAAATATGTATCTAAATTTGGGTATAAATTTGGAAATATATGAATATGGGTTTGGGGGCATATGTCTTGTTGGATAATACGAATTTAGGCATACGTTGGAAAATATAATTTAAGCATAAATTGGGACATGTGTAAGTATTGATTTGGGACATAAATTGGGATGTATGTAAATATGAATTTTAGGCATATAGTGGAAAATATGCGAATATGGACTAGGGACATAAATTGGAAAAATATGTAGATTTTGTTTTGTGCATTATATATATATATATATATATGTATATGCCTTGACTTATAACTTGGGAAAAAGAGCATATGGTGCATAAATAAAAAGGTGAATTGAAAAAGGTTGTAAAAGTCTATGATTTGAATAGTGAATTGGGCAAATAATTAAATATGGGGAAAAAAGGAGAAATAATCACCTATAATGACATAGGTAGAATTGGATAAAAATGGAATGTCTAGTAATTACAATTAGGAATTGTAATTGCACTTGTGACACGAGGTTGGATTGCATTAGTGGTGGAAGTCTGCCGGAACCTACTAGCATATCCAGGAGCCATTAATGTTGAGCCTAATGTGAGAGGTCTAAGTGTGCAAATACGAATCGGGCTAAGACACGAGGTTAGACCCAACTGTGGAATAAGACTGCCCGGACCCGACCGACATATCCATCATCCACACATAGTAGGCCTAATGTGGGAGGTCTAGCCCAGTATAACCATAATTGGACATGGCAATGAATTGGACTACTTAACCTAATTTAATCCATAAGGATTGTATGATTATGAACTTAAATTAGGGTTAAGTAAAATTGGATGGGTAGTGGGTGGTTAAGTAAAATAGAGGGGGTGGGTACTATTTACATTTAGGCCCATAAACTTAACTAAATAAGGTTATGTAGTGGTATACATGACTGGTGGAAAATATAATAAAATTATGTAATTAAAGACACCCTTGTAGGGTAAGCATAACTTGTAGAAATGATAGAATTAGATATGCGTAATAATCTGCTAAGCAAACAACGATAAGTTGTAGTGACGGTGTAAATTGAATTTATGATTAAATGAGAAAGAATGAGGAAAACTTGTAAAATTAATAAGTTATATTTAATCATAAATGGTAAGTGACATGTTAATTAGGAAACATGTGAATTGAGATATACTAAGGAGAACATGTTATTGTAATGATGTAACCAAGCATGAATATAAAATAGATTGAGGATTACAGACCTTGGGCCACAATCTAGAAATTAACATGTTGTGGGCTTATTAATAAACTTAAATGGATTAAGTTATATGACTGAAATTAATAAGCAAGAGAAACTTGGTAATTTGAATAAGAATTCAATATGAACAGGAATAACCAAGTAAATGGGAACATGGTGAGGTAAGGCAAGCGCGTAAAAGAACGTTTAGACATAGGGTCTAACAACATATTATAGAAAGGCACGTGGACCAGTTCGTACGTTTGAGCATGAATAACCCAACGCGGTATATCATCGAGGTGTTATAAGACACGAGGGGAGCGCACAATCATTTGATTGTTATGATGGCTCCACAGGACTGGAAGGGGAAGCTCGCGGCTTCTTGAAGTACGTAAGGTGCTCTTGGTAGTCCTCTGTGCGATGACAGATGCCTTAGGCTGTACTCGCAGAGGTTGGGTCTGCGCTTAACTACTAGGTGGGTGGGCCTTGACTGCATATGTAGCTATGCAGCCAGAATGCTGTGACGAGGTGACACCAGGGTGATTCGACGGTTGCCTCACGAGGAGGAGAGAGGGTCACGACCAACAAGGATAGTAGACCGTCGGATATCCATCATCGACAACCAGCGGGATGCGGAAAGACTGGAGCTAAACCCAAGATATCATTTCACCTTTCACAATCGAGGTACGGGGTTGAGGGTAGACGCCACATGGATGTTTAGATTGGTTGTATTAGGGGCGGTCGCTTAGCTATTGTAGTCTTTACTAGTTGAGGGATGGGACGAGGTGGGGCCATAGCCACCATGGAAAACAGACCCAAGGAATATCTGTATTTGTAGGCACTTAAAGGTGGCCTGTAAAGATATGGAAAAGCTCCCGACCGAGTTTTGTGTTTCTTTTATCGCCCTACCGCGGAACTCGGTGCACATTAGAGGACGTGCGATTGAAGCATTGAGCTACAATTACAGTACATACGTGGGACAGTCTAGATACATGCATATCTGCTCTAATTGGTGTATCATAAACTAGTGGGCTTTATTCCGATAAGGAATCTGATTCGATCGATAGTGGCAGTCCATACGCTTACGTAGCATAGTAATCATAGATATATGCGGAATGTAACATTTTATATAGAAATCCGTACGTCACTCTGGCGTAGGATGTGGGACTGCGTTCATTACGGTGGAGACCGTGCAAGTGGGCTACCATGGGGTGTATCTCAATATTGAGAGATAGCTACATATATTGTATTAGGTGAATCCATGGGAAAGTAAATGGGTACGATGCGCGAATAAGTCTTGAGTGCTATTAACCCAAGTAACCTAATAATCAAGAAAATGTAATGGAACGATATTATTAGGGATCATTCTACTTCTGATATACTAGTATCTGCGCGGTGCAAAGAAATGTATTTAAGAAGCGCAATATATCCTGTTCATCTTATCTTGCTCAGTTCACACTTGTTATTGTTACTGTTATCTTGTTCTTCCTGTTTTATATATACCTGCCATGATACTTTCATTTGTTTATATTTAAAAGCAACTGGACTTGCCAGACTTTATGTCTGACCCTTTTTGTTTCCTCTTCTCTCTCTTCCGTTCTCCCTAGGTTCTCAGGGTGGAAGTTCTTAGAGTTGATTTGGATTCTTTCAACTTAGTTTGGATTTTTGGATATAGATGTATCGCTTTGACTTCTGGTCAATTCTCTTATGGCTTCATAGGGAAATACAGTTTTATGCTTTTGTACTCTGATATTTCTGGAAAGAAAGATTATTAATGTAATTAGTTACTTATGATGTAAACTCAGTATTTGGGGCCATGATGTTTTGATTTAAATAAAGTTTTTAATTCTGCTGCTATTTTACATGTCTGTCTTCTGCTATTATGTTCTTATTTACCTATAATGCTTCACGAAACTTAATGCATTCCCTTAGTGAGTGAAATTAACAGACGTGGGGTGTCACATTTGGTAATAGAGCATATGGATATAAGATCAGATAAAGTATTTTGAAAATGGTTTTCAAAAAGGTTTCAGAAACAAAGTATTTTAAAATAAAAAGTCTGTTTTGAAAAGAATATTTCCCAAAGCCATATATATCTTCTCGATTCTCTACTTGATTTCTTTTCCTTTTTGATCGGAAAACCGTTTCCTCTCGAAAGGGTATCCCTATTTCGACATGGTTCCGTAGGCATGTTAAAACCCCTGTACATGTCAAAGGGCAAAGAAGTGCCCAACCTCCATCTTTAACCACAGTGGTTTCACCTGTGTATTATTTTCTCTCAAGCCTTGTAAGAATTTCCGTGCGATGGAGGCAACTTTCAAGAGACTTTTTAGCATGTTTCACAAGGATGGTAAAAAGGAGAATAAGGGAATTGAGGCTAAGGTGCACAACCCAAAGATGAAAGAAAATGGTGGCTTAATAAGTGAATATAGATAAAAGAAGAAAAGATGAAATACTATAGCTTCGGAACGGTGGGTCATCTGGAAAAGGATTGTAGAAAGAGGAAAAGCATTTGTTACCACTTTGGTAAGGCATGACACCTCATTAAGGAGTGCCCGAAGAGACAAAGACAAGGCCAGAGGGTAGGAACTTCTTGGGGGCAAGCTAATGTTCTCATAGCTGGTGGACATGATAGGGGTAGGAAAGTTTCCATCGAAGGATTGATTTCTATTTCTGATCATCCTATTAGGATTCTTTTCCTGGCGCTTCGCATTCTTTTATATCCGATCCTTTAGTTGTGTCTCTGCACCTAGAAACTAGTATGGTTTGGGATCCCGTTAGTGTCTCAAACCCATTAGAGGTACTACTCATTTATCGAGGATCTGTCGGGGATTGAGAATCTCTGCGTTAGGCGTCGAGTTTGGTTACGATGCATATGTTCTTGATTTGATATGACACGGTATGGTTCTAGGGATGGATTAGTTAACTACATATATGGAGCCATTCTAAATTGTGAGAGGAGAGTCGTTAGACTTCTGACTTGCCATAGAAAGACTGTTGAGATTTCTTATGACCCCAAATGGGTCTGTCATGCTTAGTCTCCTAGAACCTCTTGATATATCTATCGATGATTTGCGACATATGACTCCTAAAAGAAAAGAGGGAACTTGATAAGCAAGTAGGGGAGCTACTTGAGAAGAGGTTTGATAGGTGAGTCATATCAGGATGGGAAACCTATTGAAGACAGTCCTTGAGGAAGCCCGTCATTCTAAGACGACTATTCATTCAAGAGGCAAAGAAATGTATAGAGTTCGAGGTAATGAAGCCAAACTTGCGAGAATAAGTGAGAGTGGAGAAGGAAGCAATGATTGGACGAGTTCCGAATTGCATACTTGGATCGGAGGTTACGAAATTGTGCAAAAAAGAAGCAAAGCTAGTAAGAGTGCAATAGGGAAAAGGCCGCAAGAACGCTACTTGGGAGGTTGAAGACAAGATTCGTGCTGCATATCCGTTCATTTTTGAGAATATATTCTTGACTTCTTTTCCCAAGCTACAAATTAATTTTTGTATCTATCAATTGAATATCTCCTATCGATCGAGTCTTTAGGTAGAAAACTAATGAATGTAACATGTATTTGAGACATGCTTTGTTTAATGGATGCAAGTGGTTGCTAGTGATTGCTCGTGGATGCATATACACACATAATAGGCATTAGATCGGCTCAATCACTTACATATTTCATATTGATGTGCGTACATTTTATTTTTTTATGGATTATCGTTACATTGATGTTGCATTTGGATGGATGATTGTGCACACATATAGAACTTACATGGATTAGGATGATTTGCATACATTTTGGTTGCATGGCACAAACATATATTGCATTAAGGAGGTCAACTGAATCAATAGACCGCCTGATCTTTCGCATTAGTTTACGGACATATACGCACACTATTGCGTATGTTCATAAAAGCATTAGAAATTCCTTAAGGACAATGGATGCCTGTGATTGCTAGATGGGTGTATGACTATTGGATGTTAGGATATACATTCTTCTTAAATTAGAGATTTCGGGGACGAAATCTTTTAAGTAGAGGAGAATGTAGCACCCTGGAATTTTATCGACACTAAAGATGATGAATTAAAAAATAATTAGTGTGAAAAACACTGTTAACAATTAATTAAGGAAAACTTAATTTAATATTTAGAATTAAGTAAAACGGATTGCGCCATTGCATCCATCTCGGAATTCTGGTCAAAATAGACACTGGTTTGCGTAAATTGGACATCGTATAAAGAAGTTATTAAGGTTTTAATATGTATACGCACAAGAAGAATATATATATATAATAGGTTCAGAAATTCAAAAATGGGCCCAGAAATTCGAAATTCGGTTCAAAATTTGAAATTTGGGAAGGCGGCTGATTTCCCGCCCAGGTGGGTCTACCCACCCAAAGGTGGGGTTTACCCATAGGTCGACCTACCCAAAGGGGGGTCGACCCACTCAAAGGGGGGTCGACCCATCCCTGACAGATTTGGGCGAAATACTTCATTTTGTATTTGGACACCTTTCTAAGCAAGATTCATAGAAACCTAAGCTATATAAAGGACCTTAGACCTAGGTTTTATTCGTATAAAAATAATGCTGACGGCGAAGCTCTACTGCAACAAAAAATAAAATGGCCTTTCTTCTTCTAAATCAATTCAAAGAAGATTATACATATTCAAAGATTGCTACAACAAATTCAGTGATGGCTACAACAACTTATTCAACATGTTCTTCGCAGTAATTTGGATCCATTTCCTTAGATCTATTCAGTGTGAGTTCATGTTATTTTTAGATCTAAATATTTAAATAGTAATCTTGATATGTATGCAAAAACTGGATCTTGAATCGGTGCCTAATCAGTTCTATTACGACATAATTTTCAAATCTGCTTTTATATGTTCATATCGCCACCATGTTAAATCTTGTTATAATGTGCCTATTCAGTTTATGCCTATTTCTATCAATTTATTATTGATTCATTGTTATGCCTATTCTTGATTCTCTTCTCTCCCTCTTTTTCCCTTTTTATTTTTATGGCCAGGCTACCTTCAAGCCTTGGCCTAACGTTGAAAAATTCGAACATGCCAAATTGGGAACGATTGGGAAAGACATAATTTGGGGCATAATTGATATTGGAAAATATGGATCTAAATTTGGGTATATATTTGGAAATATATGAATATGGGTTTGGAGGCATATGTCTTGTTGGATAATATGAATTTAGTCATACATTGGAAAATATAATTTGAGCATAAATTGGGACATGTGTAAGTTCTGGTTTGGGACATAAATTGGGACCTATATGAATATGAATTTTAGGCATACATTGGAAAATATGGGAATATGGACTAGGGACATAAATTGGAAAAATATGTAGATTTTGGTTTGTGCATTATATATATAAATATATATTTGTATATGCCTTGACTTATAACTTGGGAAAAAGAGCATATGGTGCATAAATAAAAAAGGTGAATTGAAAAGGGATGTAAAAGTCTATGATTTGAATAGTGAATTGGGCATATAATTAAATATGGGGAAAAAAGAGAAATAATCACCTATAATGACATAGGTAGATTTGGATAAAAATGGAATGTCTATTAATTACAATTAGGAATTGTAATTGCATTAATGACACGAGCTTAGGATGCATTAGTGGTGGAAGTCTGCCCAGACACTACCAGCATATCCAGGAGCCATTAATGTTGAGCCTAATGTGAGAGGTCTAAGTGTGCAAATACGAATCGGGCTAAGACACGAGATTAGACCCAATTGTGGAATAAGACTGCCCGGCCCCGACCGGCATATCCAGCATCCACACGTTGTAAGCCTAATATGGGAGGTCTAGCCCAGTATAACCATGATTGGACATGGTAATGAATTGGACTACTTAACCTAATTTAATATATAAGGATTGTATGATTATGAACTTAAGTTAGGGTTAAGTAAAATTGGATGGGCAGTGGGTGGGTTAAGTAAAATAGAGGGGGCGGGTAATATTTACATTTAGGCACATAAACTTAACACAGTAAGGTTATGTAATTAAAGACACCTAGTGGTATACATAACCGGTGGAAAATATAATAAAGTTATGTAATTAAAGACACCCTTGTAGGGTAAGCATAACTTGTAGAAATGATAGAATTAGATATGCGTAATAATCTGCTAAGTAAACAACAATAAGTTGTAGTGACAGTGTAAATTGAATTTATGATTAACTGAGAAAGAATGAGGAAAACTTGTTAAATAAATAAGTTATATTTAATCATAAATGGTAAGTGACATGTTAATTAGGAAACATGATAATTGAGATATACTAAGGAGAACATGTTATTGTAATGATGTAACCAAGCAAGAATATAAAATAGATTGAGGATTACAGACCTTGGGCCACAATCTAGAAATTAACATGTTGTAGGCTTATTAATAAAACTTAAATGGATTAAGTTATATGACTGAAATTAATAAGCAAGAGAAACTTGGTAATTTGAATAAGAATTCAATATAAATAGGAATAACCAAGTAAATGGGAACCTAGTGAGGTAAGGCAAGCGCATAAAAGAACATTTAGACATAGGGTCTAACAACATATTATAGAAAGGCACTTGGACCAGTCCGTACGTTTGAGCGTGAATAACCCAACGCATTATATCATCGAGGTGTTATAAGACACAAGGGGAGCGCACATTCATTTTATTTTTATGACGACTCCACAGGACTGGAAGGGGAAGCTCTCGGCTTCCTGAAGTACGTAAGGTGCTCCTAGTAGTCCTCTGTGCGGTGACAGATGTCTTAGGCTATACTCGCAGAGGTTGGGTCTGCGCGTAACTACTAGGTGGGTGGGCCTTGATTGCAGATGTAGTTATGCAGTCAGAATGCTGTGATGAGGTGACACCAAGGTGATTCAACGGTTGCTTCATGAGGTGGTAGAGAGGGTCACGACCAACAAGGATAGTAGACCGTCGGATATCCGTCATCGACAACCAGCGAGATGCGAAGAGCCTTGAGCTAAACCCAAGATATCATTTCACCTTTCACTATCGAGGTACAGGGTATAGTGTAGACGCTACATGGATGTTTAGGTTGGTTGTATTAGGGGCGGTCGCTTAGCTCTTGAAGTCTTTACTAGTTGAGGAGGGGCCGAGGTGGGGCCATAGCCACCACGGAAAATAGACCTGAGGAATATTTGTATTTGAAGCACTTAAAGCTGGCCTGTAAAGATATGGAAAAGCTCCCGACGGAGTTCCGTGTTTATTGTATCGCCCTGCCGCGGAACTCGGTGCACATTAGAGGACGTGCGATTGAGGCATCGATCTAGAATTACAGTACATACATGGGACAGTCTAGATACATGCATATCTGCTCTGGGTGGTGTATCGTAGACTAGTGGGCATTATTCCAATAAGGAATCTGATTCGATCGATGGTGGCAGTCCATACGCTTACGTAGCATAGTAATGATAGATATATGTGAAACGTAACATTTTATATAGAAATCCGTACATCACTCCGGCGTGGGATGAAGAACTGCATTCATTACGGTGGAGACCGTGCGAGTGGGGTACCATGGGTTGTAACTCAATATTGAGAGATAGCTATAAATATTGTATTAGGTGAATCCATGGGAAAGTAAATAGGTATGATGCGCGCATAAGTCTTGAGTGCTATTAACCCAAGTAACCTAATAATCAAGAAAATGTAATGGAACGGTATTAGTAGGGATCATTCTACTTCTGATATACTAGTATTAGCGCGATGTAGAGAATTGTATTTAAGAAGCGCAATATATCCTATTCATCTTATCTTGCTCAGTTCACACTTGTTATTGTTACTGTTATCTTGTTCTTCCAGTTTTATATATACCTGCCATGATACTTTCATTTATTTATATTTAAAAGTAATTGGACTATCCAGACTTTATGACTGACCCTTTTTGTTTCCTCTTCTCTCCCTTCCGTTGCCCCCAGGTTCTCAGGGTGGAAGTGTTTAGAGTTGATATGGATTCTTTCAGCTTAGCTTGGATCTTTGGATATAGATGTATCGCTTTGACTTCTGGTCAACTTTCTTATGGCTTCACAGGGAAAGATATTATGCTTTTGTACTCTTATATTTTTGGCAAGACATATTATTAATGTAATTAGTTACTTATGATGTAAACTCAGTATTTGAGACCGTGATGTTTTGATTTAAATAAAGTTTTTAATTTCGCTGCTATTTTACATGTCTATCTTGTGCTGTTATGTTCTTATTTACCTATAACGCTTCATGAAACTTAATGCATTCCCTTAGTAAGTGACATTAACCGACGTGGGGTGTCACAAAAACAGTACCATACGCGATAGTTGATGCATGCATGACTTCTTTTTGGAACTCGCATCTTTAAATCAACTGAGGGAGGAAGTAAAACAACAACTAACATGAGGTGGCGGAAGAGCTTCTGCTCTTGAATGTGAATGGGAACTTAGCATGTTCTTCATTTAAGCAAGGAGGAGCATTTCCTTTTATGAAGCTTGCGTTTTGGAAGGAGGAATTTCAGTTCGCACTTGGAAGAAAAAGAATGGAGATCGAGTTTGATTATAAATGTTTCCGCAAACGAAGTATCACACGAAGTAGTTGATGAATATAAATAGTGGAGATGCATGATGGATAGGAACAACGTCTTTCGGAGCTACGACGTAATTTCATAGCTGTGGAAAAATAAGGTAACTTGCTTAGTCCCAATACTTAGGCTGTGTTGAATATGCTTGTCAATAGACTACGTAGATTTGATATGGTAGGTATAGATTGTTTTAGGGTATGTGCGCCACTTTGAAAATGCCACGCAGTGATAGGACATAGCTGCAACAACTACTTAGGGTGTGCGTTGGTGTATATAATGAAGAATGGATCAAATTATATATTATTTTATTATACCTAGCTCATGTCGTGGGCTTTTCACGAAAAATCATTTTATACGACCTCCATTTTTTACAAACAAATGTAATCCTAACATAAAAAATTATTACGGACCCAATGGGACAGGTTTCGTTGAATTCCGAGGTCGTTTGTGAAAAGTCCTTTATAGTTATTGATGAAAAATCAAGCGTTTAAAATTCCTATAATTACAAAAAAAATCAAAAAAATTTGAAACCTTGACATTCTACTAGACCTTTTCCCGTCGAATCCAATGAATCTTGTTTCGTTAAAATCGGAGTTCGTTTGGCCAGTCGTTTGTTCGTTTAAAGTTACCCCTATTTAAATTGACCAAAATAATACAAATGATTTAGGCGTTTATTGTTGCCACAATCAAACACTAAGTCCGATTGACACAAAATTTGATTTTCTTACAATAGTTTATCAATACAAATCCAACGGCACAAGTATCGTCGCATTCCGAGACTGTTTCCCGGTACGCTATTTTTATACGCACCACAATGCTATTTTGGATACCAAATTACCCTATCTCCAAAAATAACAAATTATATACCTACCTTGACTCTAATCGATGATACAAATTCAATGGAACTGGTTTCATAGCTTAATTCGATCGTCTGCTCAAGTTATACAAAAATATCCCTTTAATAAATTAATTTTATTTAATTGCATGCTATAGAAAATGACCAGGCGTTTATGGATAATGTTGTCACATACGACATCGGTTTGTAAATTTTAATACCGTACAATAATTTAATGATACGGTTCAAATGAAACTAATTTCATCAAAAACGGAGTCCGTTTGCAAAAATCTCTATTCTAAGGCTTATATAATATAAATAAAATAATATATAAATTCCAAAATAATCAAATAAAATAATAATAAATATTATAATCATAAATACCTACTAGAAATATCGTATTTAACTTCAAATATAAATTATACAATTCAATATCATCAATTTTGAGTCAAGGCAGTTCACAAATTATATAAAAACCTTTTTATTTTAATTAAAAACGTTATATTTAAATAACGATTTCCATAGCAATTATTTTAAAATTTGATTTGGACATAACTGACAACCTGTAACATGAAATCTGGATTTTTCTCTTCCATATGAAAATTATAATCAACAAGAATCCAACGTTTCTTGTTTCACAGAAATCCGACTTAAAACGGATTCTGTATATTCAATTGAAGTTGAAAACTCAATGTTACAAACTACCGCACCATTTCGAACTCGATTTATATTATATATAAATTTAATGTTCAACTTTGTTTTTAATAACGAATTCCATATTAAAATCCATTAATAATTAAAATTAGATATTTAAAACAAATTAAATATTCAAATTAAAATGACTGAAAAATCCGGATAGTTACATTCTTCCCCACTTATAAGAATTTCATCCCCGAAATTACTAAGGTAAGAAAAATGTTACAAACCCATTCACCTTTAAAAATCCACTTTATTTTAAACTAAGAACTAACTTATTATCATCAATATAATTTTTTTTTAAAAATATCGAAAATTTTCTAACATTTTAAGTTCTCGGAAAAATTCGGTAGAGTCCCCCCTATACGCAGTGACATATGCGATATCGCAGGAACAAATAATATATATACATCGACCCACACGGTCGGGAAACAAAATATCGAAAATCCAAAATTTATATTTTCGCATAGGCGTACCTTTTACAAGCGCTATTGAGCATAATTGCTCAATATATGTACGATTTACTCAACCAAATCAATCTACCTAGCCATCTGGCACATGCACTTAACTTAGTTCACCATATAAGTAACAGATATATGAGACTCTTAATTAATATTTCATAAACCAACAAATATGACTACATCAATTCCAAAATCAAACATAAAGCATCAATTTGTTTTCAAATACAGGGTTAAAATCATTAATTTCAATTCACATACAGTTTCATTCCAGCTAACTATTCTGAAATTTATTTTTCAATTTATTCAACTCTATATTAATTTGTTAATGAATTATATTCAACCCATCTAACACACAATCAATACAAATCAGTATCCAATGCACAACCATCTCAATTAAATCAATTTAATTTACCTTTAATTGAATATTCACTTTAGTTTCCCATACTCTAACAACAATCAATTTATATTCGATTGATTTATATTCATTATTATTCACTAAATTCCAAATTCCAAATCTATTTTAATTTAATTCCAATATATAATTTCACTTTACCAGGTTACGTTCCAATTCAAATTTTTAATCTAATTTGAATTCCATTCAAATCAACCAAACACACAAATCAATATCTCAATAATTTGATAAAATTCTTTTCTTTTCTATACAAAAATATATTTTGGGTAAAATTATTTCATTTACCCACTTTACAAAACAATATTGTATCCCTTGTCAGTCCAACGCTTTTCAACACTTAAACCAATCAAAGAACACAATATAAAACATTTGTATATATAAAATTTACAAATGCGCTCTCTCATTATACACTCAAATCAAGCTAGGGTATTACTAACCCAATCTCTATCGAGTTACACCATATAGCCAAGGTTATTATTAAACTAATAGGTCTAGTACCACTGTAACGGCCCATGGATTTTCGACCCCGAAAATCGACATAAAATACCATGTCGACTATTCAAGCACCGAAAACACTGGATCATTATTAGAAAGAAATTAGAGGATGAGATTAGAAAGAAAGAAATATTAGAATAAAAGAGGAAGAACTAACAACACAGCACGGAGTCTCACATCGCAGCGGAACAAAATATAATATAAAAATATATCTTTATTGAGAGCTTGAAACTATACTTACAATCATCAAAGTACATCACACATGTGGACAGTTATAATAATCTGTCCACATATACAATCACACAGCGGAATATAGAATATCATACGTCTAAACACATCCAGCTTGTCTCTGGACTTCGCAATATCCGATAACCTGGACCTGTACACCTCGGTCTAACCCAAGCATTACAAATACCGGGTCAGTCTGGTGAACCAGAGTGAGAAAACACAGTAAGTTTAAAGGCACCACACAACTTTATTTTAACGTCAAAATCTTTTTGAAAGAAAAGGATAATCGTAAGACCGAATCCACACATAAATACGGACGGTTTTTACCTTACGATAACCTAAAACAATTTTTGAAATCAATATTAGTCTGATTGTATGATAGTGTCTAAATACAAATAAATATCAATCAAGCGGAACACTTTCATCTTGCGCTCCATATATATAGTATAGAATCAAAACCGCGGGCTCTTATTAGAGAATGGATTTCCTGGCAAGGTATGGGACCACGTTTCTGACAATGTACCGCTGGAGATGAATACACTGGATTTCAACAATAACATCTTAAAACCCATGCTAAACATGACTGGCCCCTCACTTTCTCTTGAGAGTACTAAATATATCATTACCATGGTTGGGGCCAGCCAACCAAACTGAGCATACACATAAAAATAATAGGGACAACCGAAGGCATTTGATTTTTCCAGATTAGGTAATATGGGTGCGACCCACATAGCCATGCGACCTACCAAATTTTATGCCAATCCCAGTTGATGAGGCTTGAGGTCATAATTTTTTGAACATCTGGTCATAACTAACTTTGAATGTCACATCGTCAGATCCATTAGGAAATCACTAATTGACGTCCACAAAAATACCCTGGTTGGGAGCGACCCAACTATGGTACGTTTGGAGAATTCAATGTACACGATTTTGTTGGAAATACTCTGTCATACATTCGTCCATACAAGTCATCCAAGAACAGGATGAACCGAAGGCACCCTCCTACCACATCCTAGGAACCACCCTATATATCAGTAGCGAGAAGTCCAATCCGTAAATTTCAACCACGATAGAACCATAGTTTATCTCTGGCCGCTAAACCAAAGATTATTAGTAGTTCTTCCATTCATGAAGATTTACGGTCTTCAAAGCTCTATCTCGATTATCTTCTGATATTTTCACATATTTGTTGGTTAGAATGGTTTTTGAATATAAATTTGATCCTGGTCTTTCCGTACCAACAAGCGTATAGGCCAGATTTGATAGTCGGTTATTTAACTATCAAATAAACTTAAAATAAACAACCATTCATCCATAAAATAAAAATGAATTCACTGATTCAGTACCTAACATCATTTAGCCTCTTTAATTAACCGTCCGTTAATTAAATTCTTAATATCTTCCAATATTTAAAACATAGCTTTTATTTCTTATTTTCAAATAAGAATATTATCAAATCCATTCATTCGACTTATAAACTTTTCTAATACAGTTTATAAAATCATTTACGGAAATCATAGCTTATATTTCCCTCAACTCCTCTCGTTTATAAACTAATACCATCCTTGGATAATCGTGAAGTCCCTCAAGTTGGGGTATTCTATTTACCTCTCAGACCTTGACCAACAACATTCATATCTTCAGAATAGATATAGGTTTATTAACACATCCGTTTTCCCTTTTTAAACTCGATTTAAAATCTCAAACACGTTTACTTAAATGTTTAAGTAACCTCTTATTTATAAATCTCTTTAATACTTTAAAAATCCTTTATAATGTAATATACGAGTCTCTATATACCATTATAATTCGAACCCTTTATAAATTTCTTCAATAACTCTTTATGGTTATATTTTACAAATCATTTCAACAATTATTATTAATTTTTATTAATCAAAATAATTTAACTTAACTTCTGTATCAATCGTTCTAGATTATATTTCCAAGTCCTTTTACTTCCATTTATCAAACCCTTTTCAATTCATTACCAACATCTTATTTGTTCTCTAAAAATCATATGACCATTCTTTTAAAAGATCTTCATTATATTAATCAAATAGTTCAATTTATCGTTTTTAACAAATGTTACAAATTCCCTTTCTAAAATTTAAACCTCATTTAGAAATTCCATTTGAAATTCATTAGTGATGACTTAAAATTCGATTTCATTTCTCAGCTCTCACCTTCGATTTACATTCCGAACTTCGGAATATCACATTCCAAACTTCAGAATAAAACTTATATTAGACATTTCCCATTATTTTACAACTTCTCAACTTATACTTATCCTTTCCGTTATAATTGAGATTTATTTTATCACTCTTTCACGTATAAATCAATTCTTATTCGTGTATCCAGTTATACTATATTTGGAAAATCTTGATTTGATAATCTATTCCAGCTATCGGGTTTATATCCAATTAAAAATACCTATTTGTCGTTTCAAACCAAATTCTATTTATAAATCTCAATCCTATTTGTCAATCCATATTCATACTTTCAAATTTGATTTTATTTAAAAACCTAAAATCCCATTTCCCAAATCAATACTCATTTCCAATTCTGTTGATTTGTTAATCTTATTCACGAAATGTTATTCAATCACATTTTATATATTTTAAAACAACGTTTGTTTAAAACAACCATTTATTACAAAAATATCGCTTCTCAGTCTCTTTTATACCTTCTCGTATATCTATGATTCATTTATTTCAATATTTTGAAATCAATTTAAATTTCATTTATGGCCGTTAAGGTCTTTACATAGCATTTTGCACATTTTAATAACATATACGATAAGTTTATATCGTTTAACTATTCATTTAATAATATCTTATTTCTTTACTAATTATAAATTCAAATAATTATAAAACCAATAAATTAAACTTGGATATTTATTTTTACAATCAAACCATATTTCCAATTTCATATATAATTATATTTATCTCTTTGAAATCATTTGAAATCGATTTGGTATCAATTTCAAAGATCATTTTTTTTCCGATGGTACCTAAGAGGCAAATGTTTACTATGGTACCAAACCTATGAAATATTAAACCATGTCACATTCAAATAAACACAACAAATCATATTGTTAAACATTATCATTATCGATGACTTGTTATTTCCTGCAAAATAATAGGTTATCTTTGTTTGAATTATCCAGTTCAATATGGCTAATTAATAATCATTTTCCATCTAAACAGATGAAATAAATAGTTTAATAATAACAGTCATTAATGGACGGTAACAGTCAAAAATCAGCAATTCAAACACCCAATCATTTATTTATAACGTTTATATTATTGTAGACATAACCACTGAGGTAAGTTACCTCAGTTGGATTCAATCGTTAGAAATAACGATTTTATTTTAATTAAGTTGAACGAACGTTTAACTTTATTGTTCAGTCAATATATGAATGTATAATTCAATAATCATCCAAATAAAATCATCCATAACACATAAACAAATAAACCCAACTTGTATAAAATATAAGTGGGAAGAACTGAGTGAGTTTAACTCACCTTGATTTGATTTCGTTGCTTAATTGGCTCGTTTCAGTTAAACAAAACTGAGTTTAATTTAACAATAAATTCCAGCAACCTCCAGCTCTGTCCTAGTGGTTCAACAATGTACAATTCAACGATATGGTCCCAACATAATTAGTTCCATCCAATTTTGATCCACCAAATAAAAGTTAATTACATTTTTAATTCATAATTTTAATTAACTTAACAAATTTCTAAATTATATAATTAGTTTACTAATTACTTGTTTCAGCAATAAACTGGTCTGACATTATCTTGTTTTCAGTTCGTTTGTTCCGTAAACCGCTTCCCATTCTGCATGGTAAACCACCGTCTTAATTATATAATTAAATAAATCGAAGTATCCTTAAAGTATAAAATTAACGGTTTAATTTACTTTGGTTAAGGCAAGTTTGAAATGTACAGGCAGATACCTTGAATAAGAACCCCGACACGACTTCTGTCTATTTCTTCCAAATCAATCTTCTAGATTTTATCATTTTGCTTTGAAACCCGTATCGCTGGCCTCATTTCCAGATGATATAATCTCGCAAACCCTTCTACATCACGTCTCCTACCAAGATCCACTCGCTCCTGTTCAAACTTGGTACGACTCTCGCCAATAGATGTTGTTCCAAACCTAAACCCCATCGTCGCTTTACACCCGTCCTTCCATCACCGTACTGCCACGTGTTGCTTTGCACCTGCATGCACCTACTGCTCTGCTCCAAGGGCTCTGATCACCTGTTGAACTCAAACAGCCCAGTCCACTTCGAAGCACCCATACTCCATGCCAACCTCGTCACTGTTACATCTTCTCCGTTTAACAGAACGCTAATGCTCAAAGTTGCCACCCACTACTGCGTCCACATGAAACCAGTCCCCTCCTTGACTGCAGCGCCATGTCTCATATCAGGAAAGAACCCAGCTCCTACTATGACCGAACCCGGTACCATACGCGACAGTTGATGCTTGCATGACTTCTTTTTGGAACTTGCGTCTTTAGATCAGCTGAGGGAG
Source organism: Allium sativum (assembly GCA_030737875.1). Taxonomy (NCBI): domain Eukaryota; kingdom Viridiplantae; phylum Streptophyta; class Magnoliopsida; order Asparagales; family Amaryllidaceae; genus Allium; species Allium sativum. The sequence goes on along the minus strand of CM060922.1, from coordinate 399,679,290 downwards.
GAAGTAAAACAACGACTAACGTGAGGTGGCGGAAGAGCTTATGCTCTTGAATGTGAATGGGAACTAAGTGTGTTTTTCATTTAAGCAAGGAGGAGCATTTCCTTTTATGAATCTTACATTTTGGAAGGAGGAATTTCAGTTTGTATTTGGAAGAAAAAGAATGGAAATCGAGTTTGATTTTAAATGTTTACGGAAATGAAGTATCACACGAAGTAGTTGATGAATATAAATAATGGAGATGCATGACGGATAGGAACAATGTTTTTCGGAGCTACATCGTAATTTCATAGCTATGGAAAAATAAGGTAGCTTGCTTAGTACCAATACTTAGGCTCTGTTGAATATGCTTGTCAATAGACTGTGTAGATTTGATATGGTAGGCGTGGATTGTTTTAGGGTATGTGCACCACTTAGAAAATGCCACGCAGTGATAGCTGTAACGGCCCGACTTTAGATGACCTTGGAAGTCGTGTCGTTAATAAAGAAATTGAAATAGATAGAGAAAAGAACTAACAAGAACATCAGAATCTCACAGCGGAATTTAAAAAAATATAAAATCACTTAATATGTTACATATTAGAGTCTGTTACATCATAGAATACTTCATCATAATACATTATACATGATATGGGCCCAATACAACGTACAACCTTGATACTTAGATATAGATATAACTAGTAAGTTGACTCCATGATTTCCCGTTCAAAATGCTCCAACAGATTTCCATTGACTATCTGGATCACTTGTCTACTCATAACAATTGTTATGAGTACCCAAGAGTTTAGGAAAAACATAGAAAAATAAACTCTAGATCAGTCAGGGGACTGGTGTGAGTAAATGTTACACCCCGTGTATTCTATAACAGTGAAATCCACAAAATAAAGTATAACTAATTTCAAATCAAAGAATTAAGGGAAACGGGATACGCCATTGCGTTCGTCTCAGAATTCTGCTTGAAATAGAGTCCGAGTTTGCGTAAAACGGACTCCGTATGAGTGAGATATGGCCTCCAGAAGTTTCAGAATTTAGTTTAAAATTCAAACAGACAAAAACAGTTCAAAAAACAAATTCAAATTTCAAAAATCGGGCCGGATTGGCCAGGGCGGGAATTTTCCCGCCCAAGGCACCCAGGTCGACTGGGTAGTCGACCTGGGCTACCCAGGTCGACTGGGTAGTCGACCTGGGGCACCCAGGTCGACTATGTAGTCGACCTGGGGGTCGACTGGGTAGTCGACCTGGCCCTTGAGCCAGGTCGAACCCAGCCCCTCCTGGCTGGCCTGGTCAGTGCTTGGCCGAATTTCTGAGTCTTGCCTTGTCACTAGGGCTAGGTGTCAGCTCCTGATTGGTCTCTCCTTCAAACGAACGGCTAATATACATCCAAGCTCCATCGACGGTCCTAATCAATTCACAAACTCTATAAAAAGGACCTAAGACTCCACCTAATTCATACAAATAAAAATGAGAATGAGACCGTCATGCTGCTGAGGCGAGACTAGGAGTAGCCGTCAAAATTGAGAGACGATTAGGAGACAATTCAAAAGCTTAAAGCAACGACAACTAAATCAAAACAACGCCTACAACAAAGTATAGCATCTCCAAATTCAGAATTCAGATTCCTGAATTAAAGATTCGTCATACGTTGTAAGTAGAGTGCTATTCCGATGTGAATGAATAATTGTGTTTTGATTTGTGTAAAATGAGAAAGCGAATTGTACTTCATTTGTGGTGATAATAATTCATAATTGTACGTTGCTATGATTCTAATTACGAATCGATTTGGGATATTTGCAAGTATGTGATTCATGTTGAAAGTTAATAACTATATGTTTGTGGTAGTTTATTTCAACACCTATTGGATAATTGCAAGTATATGATTCATGTTAACGACTATATGTTTGCGGTAGTTTATTTGAGATTCATGCAAGTATATGATTCGCTATTATGCCAACATGATGTATATTTTTATGATCACTTTTAGTGTGTAGTTGGACTCAATTAAGTATTATGGTTTTATGTTGGAATTAGCATCATGATTCAAGTGTAAAACCATACTTTTGTATTAGAGACGAAAGTAAGCATCTTTGTGAACTTGTATTAATTCTATAAACATGACTAAACTATGTTTGTTGTTATGCCTAGTTGAAAAACATGTTTTAGGCCTATGTTGTTATCAAAATAATATGATAATATATGTGACACATAATTAAGTTAGATTTACATTCCACTTGCAAGTTTACATGAATAGATTAAAAACCATGATTCATGTTTAGGTATGTTTATGCCATGATTCTATGAATAGATTAAAAACCATGATTCATGTTTAGGTATGTTTATGCCATGATTATATGCTATTACAATGCAAGTTCACAAGTGCCTAATTTATGTTAATTAGTTCGCTATGTTGCAAGTTCATGCGTTCACACTCCCCTTTTTGATGTTACTTAGAATATATAAACACCATGTTCTAAGCCTCCCCTTTTTCATGTGGCTAAGTTGGGTTTAAATGTTAAACCCAACATATGTTATATTGTAGCGAACATATAAAACGGGGGTAATGACGTTTGGGTTAAAATATAAAACATATGTGTTGGCATGTTTGACGCATGCCAACGACCTTGGAAAACAATTAAGTGGTATAAATTAATTTTACCCAATAAAGATGAATTTGAATAATGGGCCGCATATATTTACATATAAAAAGAAAAGAGACAAAATATGTAAATTTAGAAAATACGATGTGTTTAACCCGAGGTTGGATTGAGTTGTGATGTAAACCTGCCCGGAACCGCCCGGCTGTCCAGTAGTCACAACAATACCTATCCAATGTGGGTGGTTAAACACGGAGCCCAATAAAGACCCGAGGTTGGACTGAGTTGTGGCATAAGACTGCCCGGACCCAACCGGCAACAGGCAACCACAACAATATCTGTCTAATGTGAGAGGTCGAGGCTTTAATAAGACAATTAAGGCTGAGTCAGGATTGATAGGATTAAGTAAATAGAATTAATACTTAATCAAATGGAACATGCTAAACTATACAGACTGATTGGGGGTTAGGTTTACAAAACACTTAACCAACTTAGCATGTTGGCTAGAAATAGAAAACCTAGTAGCGGGGGACCCTTTTCAGCAGTAACCCTACAAGGTGTATCAGGATACCCTGAACTAGGCAGGGTGGGGCACGATTACTGGGCTGACTGTAAGAGGTCAAATCGACGGCGGTGTTGCAGAAGTGTAGGTTCTAACGGGGTGCGGGCGTGCACACACTCCGACGCAGAAAAGTAAGGCACTGGGCACCAGTAGTATACTGGTGCATTCTAGAATTGTGTCGGGCCGCCACCATGGGACTTGATACACCCCATGGTGGGACCAGCATAGGTAACTACAACAACGGGGGCCGTAAGACACATGTAACTATGCGAGTAGGAGCCGATCATTAGAAATGGATCACTTCACCCTGATTATGGGGTGCCTGTTGGGAACTAGTTTATATGGATGCAGAGATTAATATGGGGTACGATAGTATATTCGACTCTAGACAACTTAACTTAGTTTATGGTGCTTTCCCATTTCCAGTTTATACTTTTCATGCCCAGTTCTTTATTCATAGATCGAATAGTCCTAGACTTACTCAGGCTTTATGTCTGACTCTACTTTTCTTTCGTCTTCTTTTCTTTCGTTTCCCCCCCAGGTCCACAGGGAGGGAATACCGCAGCTTGACCAGTTTTCACATCCAGCTTGAAGAGAAAGAATGTATTACTTGGATCTTTTTCATTTTGGACTATGGCTTTGGACAACAATTATGGGACTTATGCAGTTTACTTATGTTTTTTTTATGCTTCTTTGAATAATGAAATCAAGACAGTTATGAAGATGTAATGCTTTTGGAAGTATTGTAAGACAATTATGGCATGGTTTGTGTAACACGTATTTTAATGAAATAAAAGTTGCTGTTGTTTTCCGCTGTTCAAAAATATGTATTCTTATATCTGTCTTGTGTATCCGTGACTTATACTTATAAACCTCCACCAAAATTAGGGCATTCCCTTTTAGAGTGACCCTAACGGAGGTGGGGTGTTTCACTTGGTATTAGAGCATAGGTTTACCAGATAAGATAAAAAGTTTTGAAATTTTATTTTCAAAAGGAAATTTAAAGAAGCATTTTTAAAGATAAAATATTATTTTATTTTAAAAAGGCATAGTCCCCCAAAGCCATAGGTACTATCTTTTATCCTTCATTTGAATCTACCCTTTTTGTTTCAGCATGTCCGAAGAACTTAACTTGCCAGAGGGTATACCAATACCTGGTTGGTTTAGACGATTCTTAGAAGCAAGGGCCACTCAGCCAGGTCCTACCGTTCCTCCTCCCCCAGCTGCAGGAAATCATCCAGCTGCAGCAGCACCTCTTCCTCCACCTCCTCCGCGGGGAAATACTTTTGCTAAGATATGTAAAGATTTTAAAGCTATGGGAGGAAAGGACTTTCATGGAACCGAGTCCTTCGTGGTAGCCAGGAATTGGCTGAAGGAAACCGAGGACTTATTCGTCATCTTTGAGGTAGAGATAAGCAGAAGGTACAACTGTCAGTATGGCTACTTAAAGGCGAGGCTTCCTACTGGTAGGAAGTCACCAATGCAGAAAGACCAGTGGAAACATGGGAGGACTTTAGGGCAAGGTTTGAGGCTAAATTTCTCTCAGAAGCTGAAAGGAGTCTTCAGTTGGAAAAATTCTTATTTCTTAAGCAAGGGAATATGACAGTCAAAGAGTATGTTATCAGTTCGATGAGCTGGCTAGGTTCGGACTGGACCTAGTCAACACCCCGCACAAGAAGGCTCTCCGCTTTGTCAAGGGGTTGAATGATCCATTACACAGTTTGGCCATGACCCATATACCCATGGGAGCTACATATGAAAGGTTGGTGCAGATGGCATTGCTGAACGAAGAGGATAAGGGCAAGAAGGAGACAAAGGCAGAAATCTCTCAAGGGAAGAAAGAGGGTTTACAGCCTAAGAAGACAGACTTCAAGAAGGGCGGGAAAGACAAGAAAGAGAAGAGGAAGTGTAATTTCTGTGGCAAAGTGGGGCACTTAGTGAAAGATTGCCGGAAAAAGAAGGCCAAGATGAATGGTGGGTGCTTTTCTTGCGTTGAGACAGGCCACCTGGCTAAGGATTGCCCAAAGAAGCGAGGGCAGGGGCAGAGGGCTGGATCCACCTCAGGGGCACAAGTTCATGCGCTAGAAGCGCCACCTCTGCAGCAGCGAGGTATAAATACTTCTGTAGAAAGTGTAGTTTATCTTTATAATCACCCAGTTCGCACTTTATTTGATTCTGGCGCATCACACTCCTTTATCTCATCTGCTTTAGTAGAATCTCTGCACCTAGAAACTAGTATGGTAGAGGACCCCTTAATTGTTTCAAATCCAATTGGGGGCCCAACTCATTTATCTATTATCTGTGTGGGATTGAAAATTTCTATTCTAAGCATAGAATTTAAATGTAGTGCCTTTGTTTTGGGCTTTTCGGGATATGGTTTGATTTTGGGCATGGATTGGCTATCCAGTAATGGTGCCATCCTGGATTGTGAGAAAAGGGTGGTTAGGCTTCTGACCCAACTCGGTAACACTCTGGAAATTACTTGTAATCCCTCGTACGCGGTTATGCTTAGTTATCTTGAATCGCTAGATGCTTCTGTTGAGAGTTTGCAATCGGTTTAAGTGGTCCGTGAATATCCGGATGTCTTCGAAGAGGTGAAGGGCTTACCTCCGAAGCGGGAGATAGACTTCCGCATATATCTTGTAGACAATGCAAAGCCCGTTGCGTTGCCCGTTAGACACATGGCTCCATGGGAAAGGAAAGATCTCAGTAAACAGATTAAAGGGCTTCTAGAAAAGGGGTTCATTAGAAGGAGCATTTCAGAATGGGGTGCTCCAGTGGTGTTCTCTACAAAGGCGGATGGTTCACTCCGTATGTGTGTTGACTATAGGGAGCTCAACAAGCTAACGAAAAAGAATAGGCACCCTCTCCCCAGAATTGACGATCTGTTTGATCAGCTTGTAGGAGCGTCTGTTTTCTCCCAACTCGATTTGGCGACCGGTTTTCATCAGCTAAGGGTGGCTGAAGATAGCATCGATAAAACGGCATTCAGAACCCCAAACAGATTCTTTGAATGGCTTGTCATGCCTTTTGGCCTGACAAACGCACTCTCTTACTTCGTGGACCTGATGAGTAGGGTGTTCAGAGAATTCCTCAACAAGTTCGTAGTGGTTTTCGTAGACGATATCTTGATCTTCTCAAAGAGTGAAGAAGAGCATGCTCAACACCTAAGGGCAATCATGGAAACTCTGCGAGCCCATCAACTAAAAGCCAAATTCTCCAAATGCCACTTTTGGAGAGAGGAATTAAGATTTCTTGGGCATATAGTATCCAAAAATGGGTTAGCTGTGGACCCTGCTAAAGTAGTAGCAGTGCAGGACTGGAAGACACCAAGAAACGCAACTGAGGTCCGAAGTTTTCTAGGGCTAGCAGGTTTCTACCGAAAATTCATAAGGGATTTTGCGAAAATATCAGCTCTGCACGCAAGGCTGACAAAGAAGAATCTAGTGTTCAATTGGGACTTGGATTGCGAATTTGCTTTCCAACGACTGAAAAGGGCTCTTACAACAGCCCCAGTTTTGATGTTGCCAGATGGAAGCAAGATGTTCACAGTTTATACAGATGCATGTAGGACAGGGCTAGGCACTGTCTTGATGCAAGAAGGGAGGGTAGTAGCTTATGGTGGAAGGCAATTGAAAGTTCATGAAAAGAACTACCCGACCCACGATCTTGAGTTAGCCGCCATCGTCTTTGCACTCAAGTCTTGGCGACACTATCTCCTAGGTGAGAAGTTTGAACTTTACATTGACCATAAATCGTTGAAATATCTTTTCTCGCAGAAAGATCTTAACTTGAGACAATAGAGATGGATGGAGTTTCTTGCCTCGTACTATTTCGAGATCTCCTACACTCCGGGCAAGGGCAACGTAGTGGCAGATGCGTTGAGCTGAAAGAAACTGACCCTAAGCCCGCTGTTTGTTGAAAGACAAAGCCTAGAGTTTATAGCCAGCTTTGACTTTAGGCCCTCCTCCGATTTTGTACCGGACTTGCTAGCATCTCTCGAAGTATGCCCGACTTTAGTGGACTCAATAGGGACAGCACAACGCGAAGACCCTCAGCTTGTGGAGACGATTGATAGGCTCATTAGGGGTGAGACTTCAAGTCACCTCAGCAGATACTCCATCGACGACAAGGGTTGGCTAAGGCGAGACGGAAGACTATGCGTCCCACAGATAAGGGATTTAGTAAAGAAGGTTCTCGAGGAAGCACATCACTCCAAGGTTACGATACATCCAGGCGGAGATAAAATGTACAAGGACATAAAGAGAACTTTCTTTTGGAACGGCATGAAGAAGGACGTGGCAGATTTCGTTTCTAAGTGTATGGTGTGCCAACAGGTTAAGGCGGAACAGAAAAAGCCTGGCGGTCTGCTCCATCCTCTAGAGGTCCCGCAGTGGAAGTGGGATAACATCTCAATGGACTTCATTGATGGGCTGCCTAGGTCTAGAAGAGGCAACACTAGCATTTGGGTAATAGTGGATAGGCTTACTAAAAGTGCCCACTTTTTACCTGTCAAAATTAAAAGAACTGCCTCATCCCTAGCATCTCTTTACCTTAAGGAAATTGTTCGACTCCATGGAATACCAACCAGTATTGTTAGTGACCGAGACCCTATCTTCACAAGTGAGTTTTGGCGGAGTCTGCAAGAAGCGGTAGGCACACAGTTATGCCTGAGCACAACCTATCATCCCCAAACCGACGGCCAGACAGAAAGAGTGAACAGAGTTTTGGAGGACCTTTTAAGACTGTGCATCCTTGACTTCGGAGGGACGTGGGAAGACCATCTTCCTTTGATGGAATTTGCCTACAACAACAGTTACCAAGCCACCATCGGAATGGCGCCCTTCGAAGCTTTATATGGAAGACCGTGCCGATCGCCCACTTGTTGGTGGGAGTCTACTGACAAGCTCATACTTGGACCAGATATGATCCGAGAGACTTCAGAAAAAGTAGACTTAATACGGAGAAGAATGAAGATAGCCCAAGACAGACAAAAATCCTATGCCGACAAGAGGAGGACCGACCTTGAATTTGAGGTTGGGGACAGAGTTTTTCTTAAGGTATCTCCGCTAAGGAACGTTGTTCTTTTGGGAACCACAGGAAAGCTAGCACCAAGGTTCGTAGGACCGTTTCCTATTATTGAGAAAATTGGGAAAATGGCCTATAGATTAGAGCTACCCGAAAAGCTGGCCGGAGTTCACAACGTCTTTCACGTTTCGCACCTCCGAAAATGTCTACATGAATCAACTGAAGTGGTAGAGCCAAATATCCTAGAAGAAGCTGAAGTGGAACGCGAAGCAACCGGGAGGAAAGTTCCAACCCGCATATTAGGAACGGAAATGAAAAAGCTACGCAACTGCGAAGTCAAGCTCGTCAAAGTTCAGTGGAGCGACGCCGAGGAAGACGCAACTTGGGAAACTGAAGCTAGAATACGCGCAGCATACCCTTTTCTTTTCGAGGGTACATCTTTGATCTTTCTTTTTCCTTAAGTTGCGTTTTATCTATCTTTTTTAGGTATATCTCCTCGACCTTATTTTTTTTAGTAGAAACCCTTTGGATGAAAACATGTAATTGAAACATGTTATGGATGATGGTTGCAAGTGGTTGCAAGTGATTGCTAGTGGTTGTTCGTGGTTGCATATACACACACAATTTAGGTTTTAGATCGGCTCAGTCACTTCATATTGCATATGCATATATGTATTTATATTCGTATATGGTTGAAGTTTAATGTGTTGTCATATGGATGTTGCATTTATATGAATGATTGTGAACTCATGTAGAATCATGAATAGGAAAATTTGCATACATAATGGATTCATGGCACTTACATAATTCGCATTAAGGAGGTCAACTGAATCAGTAGACCGCCTGATTTTGCATTAAATAAGTACATGTACACACACTTCGCATATGATCATGAAGCATTAGGAGTCTTTTAAGGACAATGGATGCTCGTGTTTGATGGATGAGTAGATGGATGTTTGGATGTTAGGACGTACATTCTTCCTGAACTTGAAGATTTCGGGGATGAAATCCTTTTAAGTGGGGGAGAATGTAACACCCCGTGTATTCTATAACAGTGAAATTCACAAAATAAAGTATAACTAATTTCAAATCAAAGAATTATGGGAAACGGGATATGCCATTGCGTTCCTCTCAGAATTCTGCTTGAAATAGAGTCCGAGTTTGCGTAAAACGGACTCCGTATGAGGGAGACATGGCCTCCGGAAGTTTCAGAATTCAGTTTAAAAATTCAAACAGACAAAAACAATTCAGAAAACAAATTCAAATTTCAAAAATCGGGCCGGATTGCCAGGGCGGGAATTTTCCCGCCCAAGGCACCCAGGTTGACTGGGTAGTCGACCTGGGCTACCCAGGTCGACTGGGTAGTCGACCTGGGGCACCCAGGTCGACTATGTAGTTGACCTGGGGGTCGACTGGGTAGTCGACCTGGCCCCAGAGCCAGGTCGAACCCAGTCCCTCCTGGCTGGCCTGGTCTGTGCTTGGCCGAATTTCTGAGTCTTGCCTTGTCACTAGGGCTAGGTGTCAGCTCCTGATTGGTCTCTCCATCAAACAAATGACTAATATACATCCAAGCTCCATCGACGATCCTAATCAATTCACAAACTCTATAAAAAGGACCTAAGACTCCACCTAATTCATACAAATAAAAATGAGAATGAGACCGTCATGCTGCTGAGGCGAGATTAGGAGTAGCCGTCAAAATTGAGAGACGATTAGGAGACAATTCAAAAGCTTAAAGCAACGACAACTAAATCAAAACAACGCCTACAACAAAGGATAGCATCTCCAAATTCAGAATTCAGATTCCTGAATTGAAGATTCGTCATACGTTGTAAGTAGAGTGCTATTCCGATGTGAATGAATAATTGTGTTTAGATTTGTGTAAAATGAGAAAGGGAATTGTACTTAATTTGTGGTGATAATAATTCATAATTGTACGTTGCTATGATTCTAATTACGAATCGATTTGGGATATTTGCAAGTATGTGATTCATGTTGAAAGTTAACAACTATATGTTTGTGGTAGTTTATTTCAACACCTATTGGATAATTGCAAGTATATGATTCATGTTAACGACTATATGTTTGCGGTAGTTTATTTGAGATTCATGCAAGTATATGATTCACTATTATGCCAACATGATGTATATTTTTAAGATCACTTTTAGTGTGTAGTTGGACTCAATTAAGTATTATGGTTTTATGTTGGAATTAGCATCATGATTCAAGTGTAAAACCATACTTTTGTATTAGAGACGAAAGTAAGCATCTTTGTGAACTTGTATTAATTCTATAAACATGATTAAACTATGTTTGTTGTTATGCCTAGTTGAAAAACATGTTTTAGGCCTATGTTGTTATCAAAATCATATGATAATATATGTGACACATAATTAAGTTAGATTTACATTCCACTTGCAAGTTTACATGAATAGATTAAAAACCATGATTCATGTTTAGGTATGTTTATGCCATGATTCTATGAATAGATTAAAAACCATGATTCATGTTTAGGTATGTTTATGCCATGATTATATGCTATTACAATGCAAGTTCACAAGTGCCTAATTTATGTTAATTAGTTCGCTATGTTGCAAGTTCATGCGTTCACACTCCCCTTTTTGATGTTACTTAGAATATATAAACACCATGTTCCAAGCCTCCCCTTTTTCATGTGGCTAAGTTGGGTTTAAATGATAAACCCAACATATGTTATATTGTAGCGAACATATAAAACGGGGGTAATGATGTTTGGGTTAAAATATGAAACATATGTGTTGGCATGTTTGACGCATGCCAACGACCTTGGAAAACAATTAAGTGGTATAAATTAATTTTACCCAATAAAGATGAATTTGAATAATGGGCCGCAAATATTTACATATAAAAAGAAAAGAGACAAAATATGTAAATTTGGAAAATACGATGTGTTTAACCCGAGGTTGGATTGAGTTGTGATGTAAACCTGCCCGGAACCGCCCGACTGTCCAGTAGTCACAACAATACCTATCCAATGTGGGTGGTTAAACACGGAGCCTAATAAAGACCCGAGGTTAGACTGAGTTGTGGCGTAAGACTGCCCGGACCCAACCGACAACAGGCAACCACAACAATATCTGTCTAATGTGAGCGGTCGAGGCTTTAATAAGACAATTAAGGCTGAGTCAGGATTGATAGGATTAAGTAAATTGAATTAATACTTAATCAAATGGAACATGCTAAACTATACAGACTGATTGGGGGTTAGGTTTACAAAACACTTAACCAACTTAGCATGTTGGCTAGAAATAGAAAACCTAGTAGCGGGGGACGCTTTTCAGCAGTAACCCTACAAGGTGTATCAGGATACACTGAACTAGGCAGGGTGGGGCACGATTACTGGGCTGATTGTAAGAGGTCAAATCGATGGCGGTGGTGCAGCAGTGTAGGTTCTAACAGGGTGCGGGCGTGCAAAGACTCCGGCGCAGAAAAGTAAGGCACTGGGCACCAGTAGTATACCTCTGCATTCTAGAATTGTGTCGGGCCGCCACCATGGGACTTGATACACCCCATGGTGGGACCAACATAGGTAACTACAACAACGGGGGCCGTAAGACACATGTAACTATGCGAGTAGGAGCCGATCATTAGAAATGGATCACTTCACCCTGATTATGGGGTGCCTGTTGGGAACTAGTTTATATGGATGCAGAGATTAATATGGGATACGATAGTATATTCGACTCTAGACAACTTAACTTAGTTTATGGTGCTTTCCCATTTCCAGTTTATACTTATCATGCCCAGTTCTTTATTCATAGACTGAATAGTCCTAGACTTACTCAGGCTTTATGTCTGACTCTACTTTTCTTTCGTCTTCTTTTCTTTCGTTCCCCCCAGGTCCACAGGGAGGGAATACCGCAGCTTGACCAGTTTTCACATCCAGCTTGAAGAGAAAGAATGTATTGCTTGGATCTTTTTCGTTTTGGACTATGGCTTTGGACATCAATTATGGGACTTATGCAGTTTACTTATGTTTTTTTTATGCTTCTTTGAATAATGAAATCAAGACAGTTATGAAGATGTAATGCCTTTGGAAGTATTGTAAGACAATTATGGCATGGTTTGTGTAACACGTATTTTAATGAAATAAAAGTTGCTGTTGTTTTCTGCTGTTCAAAAATATGTGTTCTTATATCTGTCTTGTGTATCTGTGACTTATACTTATAAGCCTCCACCAAAATTAGGGCATTCCCTTTTAGAGTGACCCTAACGGAGGTGGGGTGTTTCAGTAAACGATTTAAAACAATTTGAAAACAAGAAAATAATGGAACAAGGTTTTTTCTTATGAGAACAGATTTATATAACTTTAGAAAACATTCAAAAGGAAAGATAATAGTAAGACCAATCCACACATAAATATGGACAGTTTTACCTTACTATAATCAAAACATTTTTGATATCAAAATCATCTGGTATTATGATAGTTTTTATCAAATAAATAACCATCTAGCGGAACGCTTGCATCTCACGCTCCACATATATAATATAAAATCAAAAACCGCAGGTGCTTATTGGAGATTGGATTCCAACTATGACAAGGTATGTGACCACCTACCGATCAGTGTACTCTAGAGGGGATACACTGGGGTTCAACAAGAACGTCTTGCAACCCGGCCACACATGACCACCCACTTATTTAGCTTGAGTGCAGCGAATATATTACCACCCCACGATTGTGATCGACAACCGCTACCGAATGCTGCAACAGAGAAATGTAGATGAGAAGACAAAAAGGAATTTCTCTAGATAGTGGTAATACATCCTGCTTAGGAATGACCCATCAAGCCATGCTGCCTGCCCGATTTCAGTCATTTCCCGGTTGTGAGGCTTGAGGCTACGTAAACTTCTAGAACACATGCCCATCGTTCACTTTGAATGCCACATTGTCAAATCCATAATCACATATTGATTATACAAATACACACTGGGTGTAAAATAAAGAGAAGTTACCTTCCCCCCACCAACTTGGTATATTCTAAAAATCAACGGGCATGACCATTGGAAATACTCTGTCAGACATTCGTCCATACAAGTTGTCCTGGTACTGGAAAAACCGAAGGCACTATTTTACAAACAAAATAGCCTTTGCATATCTCCATCTTCAATTATCTTCAATAATCTATGATACGTGATGTATAAATGGAATCAAAGTGGAATATAAATTCCAGACTCTTCGAAACTATCAGCATATGTCTTTTAAAGTCAGACAATACTTAAGGAACTAATTCCAATATTCATTTGATCTCAAACAATTCTTTAAAGAAATAGTTATCAATTTAAATTGAACTGGATTAAGTATAATTCATTTTATATACCCTTTATTTTATGAGTTTTGACCAAACAAAATGGTATACGCCTGCATTGTTTAAATCCAGACCGTTGACTATTTTTTGATAAATGAACAACTAAGGCACGTGCTTCGCACATGGTACTTCATTCAAAAATGTCAGGTTGCTTATATGACAATTATTTGCAATTCATACCTTTTTTTCTTACTTGTAAATTGTCTCCTTAGTTCTAAACAAACACTAATAATTTAATTTATACTAATTTCTATTTTATTATTTCATTTTTGTTTTATTTTCAAACTTTTTGAAAAACCCTTTTAAGCCAAGTTACTACAGTCTATTTCCTCTTCTAATGTCTTTCCTTCCACTGGCCTAAGATATTTGGTTTCTTTTTAATTCTATTAAGTTTAAAAACCTCTTCTTTTTATTTATGTTTCCTCTTTTATTTTATGTTTTCCCATTTTTATTTAAAAACTTGTTTTATTTACAAAAACTCAGCCAAACATTTAAGTCCGTTTTCCCCTTCCTCCTACATTTTGTCGGACCATGATTTCTCATGCAAAATCTATTTCCACACACACTGATCCCCTTCACATCCATTTGCCCGATCCCCTTGCCAAGTACCAAATCCTCATTTGCCAAAGTACCACTTCTCCTTTGCCAAATACCACTTGCCAAGTACCACCTTCTCCTTTGCCAAACACCACTTTCTTCTTCTTGCTAATCTTCTGTCATTTCCCTAGTGCACAACGTGCATATGTGCATGTGTACAACAGCTACCTTGGCTCGAGCTCCGCTCCGATCATCCACGCAAGTTTCTCGTCACATCCTGACCTCGTTCCTCATCTTACCCTCCAACTCTGATCATCCAAGCCTAATCTGGGTATTCAACTGATATACATGGTAAATACATATCCACCTACGCCATCACCTTCGATCCAAGAAAACCTATACTGCCACCTCCTCCCATAACTAGGGTACATCAGAATTGACTTACTCTAAGTTGACGACCTCCAGCTCTGATTCCCCCCAGCGTGCACTCCCTAAATACCGCCGTTTCGATGCAGTTTCACGATAAACTCTGCGATATCGAATTCCTAAAAACACACTACTTTCACTTCAATATCTTAAACTACCTAGTATAAAATTATCTAGTATTTTTCCTATGATCTGTTACCTTACACGGTGCTCCCCTCCTCACGGCATGGATTCCGGCTGCTTCGATCGCCAGATATTGCCTAGAAGTTGATTTTCCGTCCATCCCCGTTTCCCATTTAATTTCGCAACTAAAAATCACCATTTTACCCCTAAAAATCATGATTCCTTATTCCTAATGTTCCTTTCACCCTAAATCATTAATTAAACAACTTTAAACTTTGGTCATCTATGCTTTAATTACTGTGTATTATAAATATATATACACGGGAAACTTGATATACATTGGAAATATCTTTACAATAACCTATAGATGTAAACAATTACCTTCATACAGAAATCCAATCTTATACCTTACTGAAACTTTGGTTAGGGATTTTTAGAAGATAAAGGGGTCAGAATCTTCATCATTTAAGAACATACAGTGATCATTTATAGAAAAATCGGTGATCCACCTCAACATAAATCAAAATGTTGTATCCAGAGTGTTTTTAATACTTCTGTATACATATAGAGGCACAATTGCATCATCCAATACAATCATCCTGGAATAGCTTAAATGCAAGATAACAAGGGAGTTTACTCGCTTTATTTATCACTAGTTTTCCTGTTTTCATTCCAGATTTTGTGACGACCCAAATTTCCGGTACCTTTTGAGTTTGTCAAACAACACCAATCCAACCCAAATTGTACTGGAAACCCAGATGCCAATAGAAAGAATTTAGTGGGTGAGATAAGAAAGAAAGAAATATTAGAATAGAAGAAATAAGAAGAAGAAAACACAACACAATCAGAGTCTCACATCACAGCGGAACAAAATATAATACAGAAATAATCTTTATTGAGAGCTTGAAAATATACTTACAAATATCAGAGTACATCAATTCACTTGGACAGTTATAACAACCTATCCTCATATACCTTATATAGCGGAATATACTTGATAAAATCATACGTCTGAACTCCTCCAGCACGTCTTCTGAACTTCGTAATGTCCAATAACTTGAACCTGTACAACCCGGTCTAACCCGAGCATTACAAACACCGGGTCAGTCTGGTGAACCAGAGTGAGAAACCCACTAAGTTTATATAACATCCATACTGATTTTAAAGTTAAAATCCTTTTGAAAGAAAAAGGTAATAGTAAGACCAGCCCACACATAAACATGCAGTTTTTACCTTACTATAACCCAAACCAGTTTTGGAAATCATATATCTCTTTTGGTATTATAATAGTGTCTAAATACAAGTGATAGCAATCTAGCGGAACGCTTGCATCTCACGCTCCACATATACAGTATAAAATCAAAACCGCGGGCGCTTATTGGATATTGGATTCTGACTATGACAAGGTATGGAACCACCTTGCGATAGTGTATCTCTAGAGTGGAATACACTGGATTAAACAAGAACATCTTGTAACCCGGCCACACATGACCGACCACTCATTTCGCTTGAGTGTATCGAATGTGTATCACCAATGGTTGGGATCAGCAACCGTTTCCCGAAAAGGGACAGCATCGATAGATTAAATAAGGAAAAGGATTTTCTTTAGATAGGTGATTATACATCCTAATGGGAGCGACCCACATAGCTATGTTGTTTGCCCGATTTTTTTCATTTCCCGGTTGTGAGGCTTGAGGTTATAATCGACTTTTGGGACATCTGGCCATTACATCGTCCTTACACGTCATCCAGGAACATGATGAACCAAAGGCACTCTCCTACTACATCTAAAAGGACCAGTAGAGAGAAGTCCTTGCAACCCGCAAAATCCCAACCATGACCGAATCACGGTATAAAAACCTCTGGTAGCTAGCCAGAGAAATTCAACAGTAATCCTTTCACTTATGAAGATCCACAGTCTTCAATGCTCCATCTCGACCATCTTCTGATATCTTCAACGTTTACGTGTTTGCTGGTCAGAATGGTTTTCGAATATAAATTCGATTCTGGTCTTTCCGCACCAACAATCGATTTGGCTAAATTTTTATAATCGATGATTTAACTATCAAAATAAACAATCATCATCCATATAAAAATAAAATAAAGTGGATTCATTAGTTCAGTATACAGCGTCACTTGGGATCTTTAGTTAAAAAATTGTAAATTACATTTCTAAATCTTCCAATCATTTTGAATATCGTTTTTTTCAATTCTTATTCCCAATTCAATTTATTTAATTTATAATTCTTCAAATTATAGTTTATAATATACTTCACAGAAACATTATTTAATTTCCTCAACTACCCTCGTTTCTAAACTAATATCGTCCTTGGATAATCATGAAGTCGCTCAAGTTTGGGTATTCTATTTACCTCTGAGACCTTGAGTTGACAACATTCTCATCTTCGGAATAAATAAGAGTTTGTAAATGAATCTGAATTCCAATAACAATCCCAAGGTTCCATTTTCCATAAAAATCCCTTTTCATAGTCCCGTATCTTAGTTTTGTTTTAAATAACTCCATTTCACACTTAAAATATTCATCTTGTCTTATTTTCACTTTAGAACCAAGTTCAATCCACTAAAGTTTCCGTTCGAATTCAATCCACATCAATCTTGTTTAAAGCTTTCCTTCTTTTATAATTTCTTTGCGGGGATAAATAAAAAATCTAACTCATATCAATATGAGTAAACTTGAAAATAAAAAATCCTTTTAAATCATAAACAAGGTTTTACTCAACTAATCTCTTAATCACCATTGCTATTTCAACCTAGTTCCTTTCAAATATTATTCACTTTCAAAGTCAACATTTTCCTTTTTACACGATCGAGACTCGATATATCAAAACAACTTGGTTTCATTTTAAAACTCTATTATATATTCAAATCTTGTCCATCGAGTCACTTTATGAATTCCTATTCATGCCATACTTCAAAAATCTCGTTAATAGGTCAACTTCCCGTTAATTGCCTAACATCCCTTACGTCAAATAGTTTACTACATTGTAAATAAAATGATTAATCTTTCTAAAAAGGTTACTCTAAAATGATATTTAATTCAATAATAATTAGCAATGTAATAATAGTTTTTAATAATCAAATCTTATGAAAGTAGTCGACTTGCCATTTCGAACAAGGTTGCTATGTTAACCTTTCCACTTGGTTGTTTCTTTTTAAATTAATAAATAAAATTAATTTAAATAAATCTCATCTGATTTAATTAACAATATAATTAAATTAAATAATCTTGTTTAATTGTTTTATTAAAAACAATTTATTCGACTCTTACCCATTTTGTTTAATTGCTGCTCATTTGCTTACAAATCTAGCTTTATGCACTCATTTATAATTACAAGAGAAATATAATTATTTATTCCCTTTATTTACTTTATTTAATATAATCTATATAAAATAGATTTCAAAATTTGTCTTTAGTTATAAAAGAAACTTTATAACTTCATTTCCATTGATTTACCTGACAGTAAATCAATCTCTATAAAACGGTTCGTTTACAGGTCATCTTCTGGTAATTACTCAACTAATATCTCGTATTGGTTTTTATCAGACAAGTGTTGAATTTGGTACCAACAATCAACAATTAACAGTTTATATAAACAAGAATATTTGAGGAATCCGGTTGAATTCCTCCAACCTGTCCTTCCCTGCATCAAATAGATTACCTCATTTTTTACACAACAATACATTTCAACCAATAACAGTCAACGTACAATTTATAACATTCAATCAAGCATTCATTTATGTATTTAATACGTTTATATAATTATAAACGTAACCAACAATGTAAGTTACCATGTTTGAAATCTAATCGTTAAAATAACGATTTAATTTGATTAAATTAAACAAACTCTTAATTTAATCCATGAATATCAAATAATATTCAACATACAAACAAACAATAATTCAATCATCAACCATTAGCAAACAGTGCACTCAAAATAAAAACCTAGCTTTATATAAAATATAAACGGGGTAAACTGAGTGAGTTAAACTCACCTTGATTTTCCATTCGTTGTCAGAACGGTTCTTTTACACGCTTCGACTGCATTTACTCCGTCCGTTCCTATTCCAAAACCTTACGTCCACTGATATGGTTTTGCTTCTCCGTATTCGTCTAGTTCTGTATACGTATAACACAGTTAAAATTTTAATACGGTACTCGGGTTTTAAATTAATATTATTTATAACTAAACAATGTTTATATTCCTAATCCAAATAATGTTAACTTCTGTATAGCCCGTGCTACGCACACGGGCAGTTATACAGTTAAATGTCCGAACTGTATGTTTACACATATTCTTTTTTTATTATTATTAAAATTTAACAAAAAAATTAATCTAATCATTAATTAACGGTAATCACTTAATTGGGCATGTTTAGTTAGGCATAAATAATATTATCAATTGGGTATATAAATAACTTCTTAAGCATGTTTGAAAATACCCAGGCACACTGCTGTATATACTAACTTCTTAACCAACACCATAGAGATTTGGATTAGACCGTTAATAACGTACGGTGGCCTTCTTATTAACCATAACGGTCACGCAATGTTTAATTCCTATAACTCTAAAATATATACTACATATGAGCGAACATTGTAAATAATACTGTTCAGTGTATAAGTGGTATATTTATAACTACCCGCGTCAGTTATTAAATCTTGATTTTCGAAATAGATTAGGCCAAATAAAGAAAATTAGGCATATTAAAAAGTGATTAGACACAATTGAACTTCTTCCTCACCTATATGCCCCATGCGTTCCTGCCATGCTTCACATTGTACCACCTCCAGTTCACCACTGAAGCCCATGCACACGTTCTAGTAGTCCTCCACTCCTCCATCCTATTCTACGATCATACACAGCCCAAACCCGATCCTCTTTCTCACTTCCATTTCTTCCCCACTGTTATGCGCTGCCCCTTCACTTTCTAACTACCCAACCCCCCATGCATGACTCCATCACGCAGTCCTTCTCCTTCCAATACAAAAGTTGTTGTTCCTACTTTCTTCCAGCATAATACAAGTGCTACACGCAACTTCCCATTCGGCTGTGTGTGTCTACCCCCACGTCTTTTCTCCTTTCCCCATTTATTTTATATTTCGTATTTTTTTTTTCAAATCTCGAAGCCCAACAAGAAAGCCCATGCCCTTTTTGCAACAAAACCAACCTATGCTGCTTCATCTTCTCCGTTATGTGTTCGAACCGGATGAAAAACAACAGCAACGGTTTCATACTCCTCCCCTATATTTACTTCTCCTCTACTCATGTATTACTGTTCGAACCCATCCTTACTTCCGGTTTGTTTCTCTTTCTCCACCATTATTTCAAGACCTGCTGTGCGAACCCGAGGATATCAGCTTTGCCACCCTGTGTTGATCACCGCCTACTCTGTTCCTACATTCCCACTCACGCACCATGCATTGGCTCCGCCCACTCCTCCCTGATGCTCACATCCGCACATTCCCAAACCCCAAGCTCCACTATCCTTTCACGATTTCATGATCCGAGAACCGAGATCACCGAACTCTGCCACTTTGGCACCATTTTCCGCAGCTGGCACCTCCGCCTTGCTGTTGCATACACTTCTCCTGTCACCACCACGTCTACCACTTAGTTTCCAGTTAACACAAAACGTATGCTTTCATTCCACCATTTCATGCAATAGTCTTTTTTTCTTTTTCCCTCCGCATGTTTCAGCATCCGCCTTCCAGCCTTCACTGTTGTACCTTCCACACAGTAGCCCTTCGCCATTAAAGACACCTACCTACATTCATGCTTTCATTCTACTGTATCCAACTTCCACGTGGAATCTGCATCTCCACTTTTCAGTGCACATCAACCTTCCCCACATCACGGCGGCACACTTTCCGACCATCTGAGCGCGGCCAGTCGCCAGACAGTCACCCTGCCAACCCCCTTCCATCTGTCCTGACCTTGACTCACCCGTATATACATACTTCGATTTTTCCTTTTGCAAGAAATTGTTTTTTCATTACGGTGGCTTACGTCGTTTTCAGAAACAAAGATGAGAAGAAAAGAAAATGAAGGAGAAACACTGTTTTGGGTTTGGTTCGGAAGAGCTGTGGTATTTATAGAAGAGGAATACGTGGGAAGCACGGTGTAAAAATCATTTTTAATTGGGGTAGCTTGGTGAGCACGGCGAGAAGGTTTGGCCTCCAAGAAAAAATGAACGTGGCTCGCAAGGAATTAACAGTGGCAGATTTTTACCTATTGAAATATATATGTTATTGTAGTCTCTGCGGTGCATTGTACTAGTGAGGGTACGTTTATTCAATTTAGAGATTGGATGCGTTGTATCAGTTAGGGAATGTTATTCAATTTCGTTATTTTCTTCTTCTTTTTTATAGGAGATGGCGTGCGCATCTCTAATATAGAAGGTAGATGACATATTTCTATTTGTACAATATTTTATTTTCTTAGTTATATTGGTTGAAGCTTAGATCCACGTTTTGCAATGATATCAGTTTTAATTAGATCCATTTTATTATTTCCCATACTCGATTATTTTATTTACCGCTAAATATCGTTATTTATGTTGGGTGTTATATACTCGTATCGTCACAAATAATATCCAATCGCAATGGAAACAAACATACCGTTATATCTTGAAGTTCCAGTCCCAACGATACTAACTTCGTTAAAAACAGTCTCCGTTTGTAAAAAGACGCTATTTAGATCTCAATTAAACCATCGGTTCATGCTTAAATTTCGCGTACTGACAAAACAACTCTGTTTGACTTCAAATCAGGAATATAGTAATAATTAACTACACGCATTCCAATAAATCTCGTTTCGTCGAAAACGGTGGCCGTTTGAAAATAAAACTATTTTTATCGCCTATATACGGTTGGTAAAATATAATTAAATTCAAAACAAATTCAATTTAACGATAATAACTTTATATTATCGTAAATATATTTAAACGGTATTTTATATAGCTTTAAACCCGGTCCATATAGTCTTTAAAACTCAGTATTCAGAAATTCGGGTTAAACGGTGCCCAAACATATAGAAATTCCTTTTTATATATTAAATAAATCGTTATAATTTATTAACGATTCCACAACGACTATTTGGAATTTTAATCTGGACATAACTTGCCATTTTTGCGATGAAATCTCGATTCTTCTCTTCCGTTAGAAAGACATAATCAAATCGGTCCAAGTGGTTCTTGTTTCACAGAAATCCGACTTATATCAGATAATGTATATTCAATTGAATTTCAAAACGTAAATTACGAACTGCCGCGTCGTTTCGAGCTCGTTTTTAATTATATTATAAACTATATAGATTTGAACTCCATTTCATAAAATAAATTTGATATAAATCCATTATATTTTCAATATAATATATAAAGCAGATTTAAATATTCCAATTTAAATGGCAGAAAAATACGGGACGTTACATTCTTCCCCCCTTAAAAGAATTTCGTCCCTGAGATTACAAGGTAAGAAGAATGCTTCGAACACAATTATTTTAAAATAATTATTCTTAAATTATCATCAAAACAAATTCAGACACATTAAAATTATCGATGTTTCGCCAGCACCTCCTCTGTAAGGCTCGATCACAACAACTACAAACGCCACTATAGGCCTCAACTTCTCCAAAATAAAACCAAAAGCCAAATTGCTAACCCAGCTCAGGGTATAAAATCAATCACTCCAATCAATATATCAAGGTTTACCTATTTTTCGGGCAAATCAATTCCAATTCCGCAGCAAATCAACTAACTGCTCTTCGTCTTCCAACCTGTATCTCAATCTCTGTAACCAAATCAACTCCATAGCCCTTTTGGAATCTGCACTTAACTTAATTTATAATGCGAGTAACAATCCATGGTTAAACACTTCAATTTACATTTATAACCGATATTTATTACCAACTCAATATACTGGGATTTAGTTTCAAATCACTCAAATTCTCATTAGCTTGTTGTTCAATTTAATTCAACCAACAACCAAATGATTTGAATTCAATACTGATACTGACCGGTCTGCATTCTCTTTGATTTAACATACATTAATATCAATCGATCAATATCGAAATTTATTTCTATTATTATCCATTCGATTTTCAAATCTTAATTCATTTAATTTCAATTTCATTTCTTAAATTAATTCTATTTGGCCATGTTAAGCTTCATTTCATGTCCAATTCAATTGACCCATTGGTTTTCCAAATATTAGTCCAATTTTATTTCCCAATTCAATTCGAATTCCAAATCAAATCAAACAAAACAACCAAACAACCAATGTTGCTATAATATAGAAAATTATTTCCTTTTTCTACAAAATATATATTTTTGGCAAAATTATTTCATTTACCCTTTTTATAAAACAATATTATGTCAATGGTCAGTTCAATATAATTTTCCAATATTTGAACCGATCAATTAACACAATACAAAACATTTTATATAAAATTTTCAAATACTCTCTCTCGTATATATACACTCAAAATCAATCTGGGGTATTACAAATCCCATCTCTATCGCGTTATGCCACAGAGCCAAGGTTACTAGTCAACCAATAGCTCTGATATCAAATGTGACGACCCAAATTTCTGGTACCTTTTGAGCTAGTCAAACAACACCAATCCAACCCAAATTGTACTGGAAACCCAGATGTTAATAGAAAGAATTTAGAGGGTGAGATAAGAAAGAAATATTAGAATAGAAGAAATAAGAAGAAGAAAACACAACACAATCAGAGTCTCACATCGCAGCGGAACAAAATATAATACAGAAATAATCTTTATTGAGAGCTTGAAAATATACTTACAAATATCAAAGTACATCAATTCACTTGGACAGTTATAACAACCTGTCCTCATATACCTCACACAGCGGAATATACTAGATAAAATAATATGCCTGAACTCCTCCAGCACGTCTTCTGAACTTCGTAATGTCCAATAACTTGAACCTGTACAACCCGGTCTAACCCGAGCATTACAAACACCGGGTCAGTCTGGTGAACCAGATTGAGAAACCCACTAAGTTTATATAACATCCATATTTAATTTAAAGTTAAAATCCTTTTGAAAGAAAAAGGTAATAGTAAGAACAACCCACACATAAACAGGGACAATTTTTACCTTACTATAACCCAAACCAGTTTTGAATATCATATATCTCTTCTGGTATTATAATAGTGTCTAAATACAAGTGATAGCAATCTAGCGGAACACTTGCATTTCACGCTCCACATATATAGTATAAATGCCAAACCGCGGGAGCTTATTAGATATTGGATTCTGATTATGACAAGATATGGAACCACCTTCCGATAGTGTATCTCTAGTGGGGAATACACTGGATTCAACAAGAACGTCTTGTAACCCGACCACTCATTTCGCTTGAGTGTATCGAATGTATATCACCAACGGTTGGGATCAGCAACCGTTTCCCGAAAAGGGACAGCATCGATAGATTAAAGAAGGAAAAGAATTTTCTCTAGATAGGTGATTATACATCCTAATGGGAGCGACCCACATAGCCATGCTGCCTGCCCGATTTTTGTCATTTCCCGGTTGTGAGACTTGAGGTTATAATCGACTTTTGGGACATCTGGTCATTACATCGTCCTTAACGTCATCCAGGAACAGGATGAACCTAAGGCACCCTCCTACTACATCCAAAGGGATTAGTAGCGAGAAGTCCTTGCAACCCACAAAATCCCAACCACGACCGAATCACGGTTTAATAACCTCTGGTAGCTAGCCAGAGTAATTCAACAGTAATTGTTCCGCTTATGAAGATCCACAGTCTTCAATGCTCCATCTCGACCATCTTCTGATATCTTCAACGTTTACGTATTTGTTGGTCGGAATGGTTTTCGAATATAAATTTGTTTCCGGTCTTTCCGCACCAACAATCCATTTGGCTAGATTTTGATAGTCGGTGATTTAACTATCAAAACAAACAATCATCATCCATAGAAAAATAAAATAAAGTGGATTCATTGGTTCAGTATACAGCGTCACTTGGCATCTTTAGTTAAACAATTGTTAATTACATTTCTAAATCTTCCAATCATTTTGAATATCGTTTTTTTGAATTCTTATTCCTAATTCAATTTATTTAATTTATAATTATTCAAATTATAGTTTATAATATACTTCACAGAAACATTATTTAATTTCCTCAACTACCCTCGTTTCTAAACTAATGTCGTCCTTGGATAATCATGAAATCGCTCAAGTTGGGGTATTCTATTTACCTCTCAGACCTTGAGTCGACGACATTCTCATCTTTGGAATTGATAAGAGTTTGTAAACGAATCTGAATTCTAATAACAATCCCAAGGTTCCATTTTCCATAAAAATCCCTTTTCATAGTCCCTTATCTTATTTTTGTTTTACATAACTCCATTTCACACTTAAAATATTTATCTCGTTAGATTTTCACTTTAGAACCAAGTTCAATCCACCAAAGTTTCCGTTCGAATTTAATCCACATCAGTCTTGTTTAAAGCTTTCCTTCTTTAATAATTTCTTTGCGGGAATAAATAAAAAACCTAACTCATATCAATAGGAGTAAACTTGGAAAAAAATCCTTTTAAATCATAAACAGGTTTTACTCAACTAATCCCTTAATCACCATTGCTATTTCTACCTATTTCCTTTCAAACATTATTCACTTTCAAAGTCAACATTTTCCTTTTCACACGATCGAGACTCGATATATCAAAACAACTTGGTTTCATTTTAAAACTCTATTATATATTCAAATCTTGTCCATCGAGTCACTTTATGAATTCCTATTCATGCCGTACTTCAAAAATCTCGTTAATAGGTCAACTTCCCGTTAATTGCCTAACATCCCTTACGTCAAATAGTTTACTACATTATAAATAAAATGATTAATCTTTCTAAAAAGGTTACTCTGAAATGATATTTAATTCAATAATAATTATCAATGTAATAATAGTTTTTAATAATCAAATCTTATGAAAGTAGTCGACTTGTCATTTCGAACTAGGTTGTTATGTTAACCATTTCCACTTGGTTGTTTCTTTTTAAATTAATAAATAAAATTAATTTAAATAAATCTCATTTGATTTAATTAACAATCTAATTAAATTAAATAATCTCGTTTAATTGTTTTATTAAAAACAATTTATTTGACTCTTACCCATTTTGTTTAATTGCTGCTCATTTGCTTACAAATCTAGCTTTATGCACTCATTTAAAATTACAAGATAAATATAATTATTTATTCCCTTTATTTACTTTATTTAAAATAATCTATATAAAATAGATTTAAAAATTTGTCTTTAGTTATAAAACAAACTTTATAACTTCATTTCCATTGATTTACCTGACGGTAAATCAATCTCTATAAAATGGTTCGTTTACAGGTCATCTGCTGGTAATTACTCAACCAATATCTCCCATTGGTTTTTATCAAACAAGCGTTGAATTTGGTACCAACAATCAACAATTAACAGTTGATATAAACAACAATATTTGAGGAATCCGGTTGAATTCCTCCAACCTGTCCTTCCCTGCATCAAATAGGTTACCTCATTTTAACACAACAATACAGTTCAACCAATAACAGTCAACGCACAATTTATAACAATCAATCAATCAATTATGTATTTAATACGTTTATATTATCATAAATGTAACCAACAATGTAAGTTACCATGTTTGAAATCTAATCGTTAAAATAATGATTTAATTTGATTAAATTAAACAAACGCTTAATTTAATCCATGAATATCAAATAATATTCAACATACAAACAAACAATAATTCAATCACCAACCATTAGAAAACAGTGCACACAAAATAAAAACCCAGCTTTATATAAAATATAAACGGGGTAAACTGAGTGAGTTAAACTCACCTTGATTTTCCATTCGTGGTCGGAACAGTTCTTTTACACGCTTCCACTGCATTTACTCTGTCCGTTCCTATTCCAAAACCTTACGTCCACTGATATGGTTTCGCATCTCCGTATTCGTCTGGTTCTGTGTACGTTTAACACAGTTAAAATTTTAATACGGTACTTGGGTTTTAAATTAATATTATTTATAACTAAACAATGTTTATATTCCTAATCCTCATAATGTTAACTACTGTACAGCCCGTGCTACGCACACGGCCGGTTATACAGTTAAATGTCCGAACGGTATGTGTACACATATTCTCTTTTTTATTATAATAAAAATTTAACAAAAACAATTAATCTAATATTTAATTAACGGTAATCACTTTATTGGGCATGTTTAGTTAGGCATAAATAATATTATCAATTGGGTATATGAATAACTTCTTAAGCATGTTTGAAAATACCCAGGCACACTGCTGAATATACTAACTTCTTAACCAACACCATAGTGATTTGGATTAAACCGTTAATGTAACGACCCAGGGAAAAACTTGACACTCGAGTTTTCGACAACAATACATAAACCCGTATTACTTGCCCAAAAATCCAAGTATCGAACCCCAGATTGTCAAGAGAAAGAATTTAGAGGGTGAGAATAGAAAGAAAGAATATTAGAATAGAAGAAAGAAGAAGAACACATCAGAATCTCACAGCGGAACGAATAAAATATAATGTCAAAATCTTTATACAAAAGAATTGTATATACATACCAATCATCAGAGTACAACATATATCAGACACAGCGGAAAATAACTTTATATAACTAGCGGTGAAGCCTCCTGCTTCTAGCTCCTGAAACTCCAAGCGAAACCTAACCTGGAACATACTCGGTTTGACCCGAGCACATTTGAAGCAAAGAAAAATACACCGGGTTAGTCTGGAATACCATCAGTGATGAATTCATAGAACACACAACTTGTTTAACTTTGGAAAATCCTTTCTGAAATCAAAAGATAATAGTAAGACCAGCCCACACATAAACATGAACGGTTTTTACCTTACTATAACCCAAAACGTTTTTGAAATCATAACTTGCTCTGATATTATCATAATGTCTAAATACAAATAAATAACAATCAAGAGTAACACTTGCATCTCACGCTCCCCATATATAGTATACAAACCAAAAACCGCGGGCGCTTGTTGGATATTGTATTCCAACCTTGACAAGGTATGGGATCACCTGCCGATAGTGTATCTCTAGAGGCGAATACACTGGATTCAACAAGAATGTCTTGCAACCCGGCCCACACATGACCGGCCACTCATTTCGCTTGAGTGTATCAAATGTATATCACCGATGGTTGGGATCAGCAACCGCCTCCCGAAAAGGGACAACATCGAAATATATATTAAAGAAGCAAATGGAATTTCTCTAGATAGGTGCTTATACACCCTAATGGGAGCGACCCTCATAGTCATGCTGCCTGCCCGATTTTCGTCATTTCCCGGTTGATGAGGCTTGAGGCTAGAAAACATCTGGTCATCATACACTTTGAATGCCATGTTGTTAGATCCGCCAAATCACTAATTGACGTCTACAAAAATATTCTGGTCATTAAGCTAGAGAAGTGCCCCTCTCCGCCACTAACAGAAATACGTTTGTAAAAATCAACGTACGTGACCCTTAAGAAATACTCTGTCAGACATTCGTCCATTCAAGTCATCCAGGAACAGGATGAACTGAAGGCACCCTCCTACCGCATCCAATATAGGAATCACCCCATGGATCAGTAGCGAGCAGTCCTTGCAATCCGTAGATTCAACCACGACAGAATCACAAATCAAATAACCCTGGTTGCAAGCCAGAGAAATTCGACAAGCAGTCCTTCCGCTTATGAAGATCCACGGTCTTCACTTGCTCCATCTTGAATTGACGTCTTCACGTATTTGTTGGTCAGAATGGTTTTCGAATATAGATTCGATCCCAGACTTTCCGTACCAACAAGCGGATTGGTCTGGTTTGATAGTCGGTGATTTAACTATCAAATAACAAATGTGTCAATGAGTTTGCTGATTAAGTACTTGGCACTACCTGGCCTATTAAAATATATATATATATATACTTGACCAAATGGTTAATCAACTTTAAAATCTTCTAATATATTTTAAACATTATCTTTATTCTTAATTTTATTATAGCAAAACTATTTGATATGCTACGAGTTGGTATATACATATATGCCAAACTTTCCATTTCCTTTACTATAGGAAATATCATTATATTTACCAAAACTTTTATTTACATTTCTTAAATTCGACATCTCGATATATACATATGTATATATATATATATATTACTTAATGTTTTTAAACTAAATTACCGATTCCGATAAAGCAAAACAAGTGTCGAATTATAATTTAAAACAAAATACTCTTATTTGCATTGTAACTAACATTGTAGTCTATTTATCTTCCAAAATCTCACCCTTATGTTTCACAATTCTCGTATGGGATATTACACCAGTTTCAACACTTTTCCTCGTTTCAAACCAATACCATTCCTCGATAATAATGAAGCCGTTCAAGTTGGGGTATTTTATTTACCTCTCATACATTTATCGACAACGTTCTTACCTTAGAATAATATTAGTTCGTCACTTAACCATTGATATTAAATATCACTTGCACTTTGATTTCAAATTTGGTTTTGTACAACCGTTCGTTCTATTTGAAATCCTCGTTCAAAGTCTTTTTACTTAATCCCTTTATTTAGGTAGAACATCCACTAAAACACCACTTTAACTTCAAGTATTCTTTCACTTATAACCTTTGGATTTACAAATAAAACCACTTGTCAAATAATCTAATCCCTTCCCTTCGACCATTACTTATAATACATTTTATCTTGGATTATATAATTAAAATCCGTTTATCCTCCTTCTTCCCGATAAGGTCTTGTTACTTTGGATTTTATTTTCAAATTCCATTTACCAAATTTTGACCCAAAAATACTATATCTATTCCCCTTTGCTTTTGAAATCCTTATTCCAATTTCAATGCTTCACTTAATGCAATCCATTAACATTCAAAGTAATTGTTGGGTTTAAAATCTTTTTTTTAAACCTGGCTTGGATTCTTCCACATTTCCTATTTAAACTTGTTTAACATCTCATAACCACTTATCTTAGAATTAGTCTATTACCATATTTCAGTTTATAATTATTTCCCATAAAAAGTTCATTCCAATTCAATCCACCTTACTTAATTTAATACTTAAGTAAAATCTTATCTAAAACCTTGCATCTACTTACAAATCACTTTTACAAATCTCGATTGGAACCCTGGGATGATAAATCCCTTTATGAACTCCTATTTCCCCTTTGATCAAAACTTATCGTTAATTAATCATTTGTTAAAAGAATTCTAATTTATCAATTTCGTTTGAACTTGTATTTATAAATCCCCTTATAACAATCTTAATTGACTTTAAATTTAATTTATCGCCACTCCGCTCCATCTAATTGGATTCTAATTAAAAGTCGTCTCTTTCTTTATAATTGATAAAGTAATAAATTAACTTTAACATAACTTTATTAAAATACTTATTTATAAATTTCTAATTTAATTAATTATATAAAATGACTGAAAAGTTCAGTTCCGTTATAAAATAACTTATAACTTTAAAACTGCGTCGATTCACCAAACAGTAGAACAACGTTTGAAAACTATACATTTTAGGCCATTCACTGCCAATTACCCAATCAACACTGTCGGTTGATTTTAAAGACAACACAGGTGAATATTTATTCAACCATGATGTTCAAACAGGTTTTTCTACCATATGGGGTTCAATCAGTTCATATATCAACGATATAAAACAAACAAATAACATGTATAATATTTGAGGAATCCAATGGATCCCTCCAACCTGTTCTTCCCTGCATCACAACTCGTTATACATTTCATAATAATATATGAAATAAATTTCAACTATTTAAAACGATGAATTATAAATAACAGCAACCATTCAACCAATAATCAGCCAATAGCAACCAATCAACAAATTTTTACTTTTAACGGTAAATTATATTTTTATATGAATTTACCACATCACAGGATTCCAGAAGGTGTGAGAATTAACTCACCAGTTCATTCGGTCGACGGTTGACGCGTTTGTTCTTGAACGGACGTTCAAAATTGACTGAAATTTCAACGGTGTCAGATCAGTGCCTAGTCAGTGCCATTACCTAGGTCTCGTCCCTGCGATCCCAACGGATCTAGTTTCGTTAAATTTCGTTAATGTATGACGAAGTTACATTAGTTTAAAGTTTGTAAAATTTATACGATTATTAAATAAAACTAAATTATTAATTAAATCACTAACTACCTTAATTAACACTAACATACCTGCCACGTCATCATCCCTTTATTTGTTCATGCGTTTTCTTTCTTGGGGACTCAAAACCCCGACTCTCCCCTTTCAAAAAAACACGAACCCTCCCATCGATCACCGGCACCGCCTCAGACAACCTGGGACCCACTCTGACCTCGCCGCCGTCTCGCCCATCAGCCGGCCACCCTACGCCTCGGAGCTCCGCCGCCAAACACCTCCGGCTCGCCAAAAAAACGCAGATGAACGGAAAAGACTTCCGGCCAAAATTCTCCACCTACACAGCACCGGAACCCATAATACCAGCGCTGATCGAAAGATCTCGCCACCACCTTCGACTTCGTTTCAGACCCGAACCCCTCGACCACCAGATCCGCCGGAAAAACCCAAAACCACTTCACCACTTTTGAAAACAGCCCCAAAACGAACCCCTTCCGTTCAACTCTGATTTCTCTCACCACAGACCACCGTAAGACTCGACACACCACCAAATCGAAGCCTCCCCTCTACAAAACCCCCAAGGTCCCGGCCTCTCAAATCGACCCAATCCTTGTAATTTGGGCCAAAAACGAAAATTGTTCTTCGCTGTTCATCGCGAATTCCGTCCACCACAGTCGCCCGATCACACCCAACTTTTCTCCGTAGGTAGATAACAACCCGATCTACCACTTTCGTTCAGATTTCCTTCACCGATTCATTTCAGATTGAGAGATAAAATTGATTTTGTAAATGAGGGCTTTATTGCAAAATGTATGAATAATTTCAGAAATTGATGAAATAGGGTTTTGTATTGGGGTATTTATAATGTGAAAATAATATAATTTAAGTTGATTTGACGAACGATGTTGACTAACGATTTTTATTTCGTACCTATCGCTATTTTAAACATCGTTTATTCGCTGTTGCGCTCACATACAAACCCCGTTCAAGATGCGAATTGACGGCGTAGTATAATTTGACGATACGGTCCTAATGAAACTTGTTTCATCGAATTCCGAGTTTGTTTGCTCGAATGGCCCTCGTTCACGTTCAAATGGTCGTTTTTATTTACATTTTATTTTGCCACGCTCAAAAATTAACCCCGATTGACGCGCCACTTGAAATCTAGCAATAATTTGCCGTTGCGGCCCCAATAAAATTTGTTTCATCGAAATCTGAGGTCGTTTGAATAAAGGCCCTTTATAACTGCCCAATTCAAATAAAATAAACTAATTTTAAAGTACCTCAATATAATAATATTAAAATATTGAAATTGGCCATACATGACTAGAATATCGTATATTACCAAGATAAAATAGCCCGGGTTGAGTTTGAAGTCAAATCGATATTATAAAAATTTAAAAACCCCTTTATTTAATATAAGTAACGTTATAATATATAAAGGAAATTCCATTGCGACCTTTTCAAAATTTAATTTGGACATAAAACAAAATCTACAACACGAAAACTCGATTTTTCTCTTTCATTAGAAAGATATTATCCAACAGATTCCGACGTTTCTTGTTTCGAGAAAATCTGACTCAAATTGGGCCCTATACGACCGTTTAAAGTTCAAAACGCCAAATTACGAACTACCGCGCCGTTGCAGCTCGTTTTATAATTAAATTATAAATTCAACGTTCAAATCGTCGTTTTAAAATGTAATCGCCACTAAAATTTCAATACAAACCATATTTAACCATTTTAAGTTGTCCGCTCACTCTATACTGCGAATTCAACAATTTTCAATATTTCAGAAATTAAAATATTATTATTAATATAATTTAAATATTTAATTTAAAATGGTCAAAATCGATTATTTAAATTCAAACCAATATTTTAAATAAATAAAATATTTCAATAAAATGGCAAGAAAAATACGGGATATTACATTCCTTCCCCCTTAAAATAATTTCGTCCTCGAAATTTCTAAGGTAGAAAGAACGCCACAACCCATTATCTTTAAAATAATATTTAATTAAAAATCGATTTTATTTCCAAAGTAAATCTAATTGCTTTTAAAACCAATTTATTTTAAATAAAAGAATTTCCGAAAAATCTTCAAAAAAAATTTCTAACACCTTAAATTTTTAAAAAATTTCGGTAGAGTCTCCCCTGTACGGAGGACATCTGCAATATTGCAGGTTCAAAAAATATGTATACATCGACTCTCATGGTCGGAAAAATCCAAAATCCAAACACAAAATCCAAATAAAAACCAAAAATTTCATATTTTCGTAGGCATACCTTTTTGCGAGAGTTATTACGCGATAAGCGATATATTATATGCGAGATTGCTTAGTTATTATGCAGCTCTATCCAAACTGGATTCAATTAACTCTAGAATTTTCTCTTGGATGGATTTTAAAGCTGAATTGGCACTTCTGCATCTGTTTTCAACTCAAATAAATTCATTAGTCCCCAAACAAATTTCAGTTATGTTCAAAACACCCATATCATCCATATCAACCAATTCACACACAATTCAATCCACATGAGATTATAATTGTTAATAACCAAGTTTTAGCAATCCATTTATCTCTTTAATTATCCATTCAAATTTATTTATCTGGATTGATTTATTTGAATTATTTTTTTCACACTGGTTTTAACCAAGCCGATTCATGTTCAGGTTCATATCCAAGCAATCGAGCACACCATCCAAACATATCATTTAATCAACATTAATAAATTCAAAATGATTGCCCCTAATATAATAATTTGAAAAATCATTACTTTCATTATTTATAAAATAAACTGGGCAAAAATAGTTTCAAAAACAATTTTATATCAAATTACAAATACGCGCTCTCGTATATATACACAAACTCAATCTGGGGTATTGCTAACCCCATCTCTATTGAGTCACGCCACAGAGCCAAGGTTATCACTAAACCAATAGCTCTGATACCACTGTAACGACCCGGGGAAAAACTCGACACTCGAGTTTTCGACAACAATACATAAACCCGTATTACTTGCCCAAAAATCCAAGTATCGAACACCAGATTGTCATGATAAAGAATTTAGAGGGTAAGAATAGAAAGAAAGAATATTAGAATAGAAGAAAGAAGAAGAACACATAATCTCACAGCGGAACAAATAAAATATAATATCAAAATCTTTATACAAAAGAACTGTATATACATACCAATCATCAGAGTACAACATATATCAAAAACAGCGGAAAATAACTTTATATAACTAGCGGTGAAGCCTCCTGCTTCTAGCTCCTGAAACTCCAAGCGAAACCTAACTTGGAACATACTCGGTCTGACCCGAGCACATTTGAAGCAAAGCAAAATACACCGGGTCAGTCTTGAATACTATCAGTGATGAATTCACAGAACACACAACTTGTTTAACTTTGGAAAATCCGTTTTGAAATCAAAAGATAATAGTAAGACCAGCCCACATATAAACATAGACGGTTTTTACCTTACTATAACCCAAAACGTTTTTGAAATCATAACTTGCTCTGATATTATTATAATGTCTAAATACAAATAAATAACAATCTAGAGGAACGCTTGCATCTCACGCTCCCCTTATATAGTATACAAACCAAAAACCGCGGGCGCTTATTGGATATTGGATTCCAACCTTGACAAGGTATGGGATCAACTACCGATAGTGTATGTCTAGAGGCGAATACACTGGGTTCAACAAGAACGTCTTGCAACCCGGCCCAAACATGACCGACCACTCATTTCGCTTGAGTGTATCGAATGTATATCACCGACGGTTGGGATCAATAACCACCTCCCGAAAAGGGATAGCATCGAAATATAGATTAACGAAGCAAATGGAATTTCTCTAGATATGTGCTTATACACCCTAATGGGAGTGACCTACATAGCCATGCTGCCTGCCCGATTTTCGTCATTTCTCGGTTGATGAGGCTTGAGGCTAGAAAACATCTGGTCATCATACACTTTGAATGCCACATTGTCAGATCCGCCAAATCACTAATTGACGTCCACAAAAATATCCTGGTCGTTAAGCTAGAGAAGTGCCCCTCTCCGACACTAACTGAAATACGTTTGTAAAATTCAACGTACGTGACCCTTAAGAAATACTCTGTCAGACATTCGTCCATACAAGTCATCCAGGAACAGGATGAAATGAAGGCACCCTCCTACTGCATCCAATATAGGAATCACCCCATGGATCAGTAGCGAGCAGTCCTTGCAATCCGTAGATTCAACCACGACAGAATCTGTAATGACCCGCATTCTACGCATCGAAGGATCGTAGAATATTTATTTCTTTCTCATATGAAGTTGTATGGTCATGTAACTTTGGGAAACATCTACTAGAGTCATTTCCCATGCTTATGATTTTCGTCGATTTTTAAATGACCATTTTGCCCCTAGTTGATCTTGTTTTGGCCATAACTTTTGATTGGAAAGGAATTTTGACCTGAAACCACTTCCATTAGATTCGTTTGATGGTTTACCTTTCTGTAGAGTGGTCATAATAGCCAAACCGACTTACCGTTTGGGAGATATGGCTGAAATAAGGTTTGGAGGGTGAAAAACTGCTTAACCGGGCCAAATCGGGTGATTAGTGAGTAGGCCCATAACCCATTTCAGGATTAGGGTTATGGGAAGGCTGAAATGAGATAGAGGATCATTCCATTTCAGTTTTCTAGCCTCCACTTATCACCAAGGAACTCTAAAAATGGCCTCCAACCTCTAAATCACCTCCAAATCACCTTTTGGTCAAGGATTAAGCTTAACAACCTCTAATCAAGGAAGATCTACACCAAAGCAACATAGGACCTGCTGTTTAGCATTGAGATTCACATCAAATCAGAGATTTATTTCAGATCTTAGTTTATTTGTGGCTAAGGTGAGTGATTTGCATAGTTTTACACTAATTATGGCTAGTTGAGGGTAATTAGTGTTAATTAGCGGATTTAAGCATGATAAAATTCTGGAAAAATGTTCATAAATTTCTAAATGATGTTTTAGACCTTTGATATGAATTTGGGTTAATTTGGTTAAGTTTTGCTAATCCTATCATTAGTCTCACCTAAACATGCTTAAGGGGAAATATGGGATTTTTGGTATGTTTGATCCATTTTAACCTATCATATTGATGTTTTGATGTTTGTGGTTGATTATGCATGTTGCTATGACTGTATGATATGCTTTGTGATTGATTTCAATAGTTAGAATGGTCGAAAACATCGTTGAATGGCGTAAACACTTGCTGGAACAATTTCAGAAAACAGTGCAGGTTTCGGATCGGATCGGATATGGGGCTCGGATCGGATATGTTGAACTGGGCAAGGGATTCGATCGAATCGGAACCTGACACTTGGGAAAATTGGCAAAAAGGAAGGCCACGCTAACTGGACTGGGATCGGATCGGATTAAGGAGGACGGATCGGAGCGAAAGCATGAAGATGGATCGGATAGGAGCATGTGAAGGATGAGGAGGCGGATTGGAGCGGAAGCATGAAGATGGATCGAATAGGAGCATGTGAAGGATGAGGAGGCGGATCGGAGCGGAAGCACGAACTGGAGGTGGATGGCACCCAACCCGAACCGATGGAGGACACCCGACCCGAATCGCACCAGAAGAAGACCCGACCCGAACAGATGGAGGACACCCGACCCGAATCGCACCAGAAGAAGACCCGACCCGAACAGATGGAGGATACCCGACCTGAACCAATGGCTTGAGAAGGATCCCGACCCGACCCAGTATTGACCAATAACCCGAGATGCAAAGGTAGTCCAATATGGGAAATTAGAGCTCAGGATCCAGTTAGGAACCAATGAGTTCACTTCATGGTTGGACTTTGCTGCGGGACATGTGCTAAGGAGTTGTCGACGTTCATAACTTCGATTCACCACTAAAAATGAATGATGGCTACTTATCAGTGCAGTAGGGTTATTATGACCTGAGGGGCAAGGTGATGGTAGCAAGACTACGTTATCAGTGCAGTAAGGTCATTATGACCTGAGGGGCAAGGTGATGCGTAGTAAGACTATGAGCCAGCGCAGATGGGGTGAACAACTCCATGGGGCAAGTGGACATAGTAAGGATTGGTAAGGCTATGAGCCAGTGCAGTGGGGTCCTTGTGACTCCATGGGGCAAAGTGGACATGGCGAAGGATTTGTGGCTACGTTATCATTGCAGTGAAGCCATTTATGACTTCATGGGGGCAAAGCGATCGTAGCAAGGTATGTTGGGTGATTGAAGTGGTGAATATCGTATGCTTTATGCACTGAGTGAGAGATGTGAGGATGGATGCTATGTTTGATTGTTTGCCATCATTATGACATGCACACCTCCCCCACCTCCGTATCTTTACACCGTTGATATGGTACCTTATAGTGTTGTACAGTATGTAGTGCTAACTCTTTGGTTGCAGGTCCAGGTTCATGTATGTTTCTAGTCTACCTGTTATTGTTCACTTTAGATGCTTATCGCTCATACCAGGCTTTATGTCTGACCCAGAGTTTTATGTCTCCTCTTATTACTCTGGGTGCTCACACGAGCAGACTAGAGACAGGTTAGCTGGTGGTGCACGAGTAGCTGATTCAGAGGCAGGCAGGAGGCTTCCACGTATGATATATATATATATATACACACATTATCCCTGTGTCGTTGGTGGTCTCTACTTGGGCATTAGTAGTGTACCTCCTTTATCTTACTTTTGCTTTGAGACAGTTTGAAAAGTTGTAATAAGCTGTATTTTGGATTTCCGCTGCTATGATGTTTAGTTCTGGTTTTCAGCTTATGCACTGTCTCTCCTGTTTTATGTCAGCATGTTATTATTATATTTTATTCTGTGCGCTGTGAGACATTCTACAGGTTCTTTGTATGTTCATTTCCTTCTTCCCTTTCCTTCTGACGACCCGTTCCGTGCTAACTGGACATGTGTACAATGCACTTTTGGAGTAAATGTCGGTTGGTGCGGGGCGGGCCGTCACACTTGGTATCAGAGCTCTAGGTTGCGTAGTTAACCTAGGGAAAGACACCAGGGAGAGATAGTACGTATATGAGAGTGCGTATTTGTGATTACTTTGGGTTTTCAAAAGCTATATATATATACTGTTAGTAGTATAAGAATGAAGTCGCACTGCACTAGCACCACTATGGGGTCGTTAATCATTTCCTTTTTTCAGATTGACGATGAGCCGAGACACGAGGGGTGCTGGTAGAGGGACCAACCAGGGGAATGCCGCTGATATGAGGGCAATGTTTACTAACCTCATGAGAGATATGCTTAGAGAAGTGCAAGGGGCAGTTCCCAATCCCGGAGTTGGTGTTGGCCCAGTAGTGCAGGCGCCTAGGGTCGATTTCGCCAAGTTGTGCAAAGATTACACTAATCTTGGTGGGAAGCCGTTCCACGGGACGGAGTCAGCCACAGATGTTCAAGATTGGATGGATAGCTGTGATCGTATCTTCGATGACTTGGGTCTTGAGGATGCGATGAAGAGAAGGCTAGCGTCTCGTCAGCTGCAAGGGCGAGCAATGAACTGGTGGAATGCCATTAGAATAGCTACTCCAGAGGACCAGGTTACTTGGGTTCAGTTCAAGGCTCGCTTTAGCGAGAAGTTTATTCCAGCTGCCCAGAAGTCAGTGTTGTTCAAGAGGTTCTTGGAACTCAAGCAGAACGGAAGGGCAGTTTCTGATTATATTGCTGAGTTCGACACTTTGTCGAAGTATGGACTATCTCTTATCGATACTCCTGAGAAGAAGAATGAGAAGTTCATTACTGGCTTAGATGGATACTTGGGGGAAAGGCTTATCAACCACATCGATGAGACTTTTGAATCGATTGTGGGGAAGGCTTTGAGATCAGAGAGTCTTTACCCTAAGTCAAAGACTGAGGCTGCATCTGCAGAAGGGCCGAAGCCGCAAGCAGGCGGTGGAGGCAAGAATAACTCTCAGAATAAGAGGAAGCAGGACCAATCTAAAGGTGGCCAGAAAAAGAGCAAGAAGGATGTTGAGTGCTTCAGCTGTGGTAAGAAGGGCCATTATGCTAAAGATTGTCGGGCCAAGCCAGCGGATAAGAAGTGCTTCAACTGTGGTCAAGTGGGACATTTCAAGGATAAGTGTCCGCAACCTCTTAAGGAGAAGCAGATTGTGAAAGCATATGCTATTGATGCTGTTCCTTCTTTGTCGAATGCCCCAACTGCGGCGGAGAAAGGAAAGAATGTTGTTATTCAAGGTATGCTTTCTATTTATGATGTACCAGTTCGAGTTTTGTTTGATACTGGGGCTTCCCGTTCCTTCATATCTAGTGACCTGGTAGATAGGTTGGGACTGGAACCCGAGATAGTCGATAGACCATTGGTTGTGACGAACCCGATTGGTGGTTCGGCTAGCCTTAGTATGATTTGCAGGAATTTGGTCTTATCGAGTCATGGATGTATGTTTGTTTGTGATTGCTTTGTTTTGGGCTTTACTGGGTATGGCATTATATTGGGAGTCGATTGGCTCTAAAGATACGGGGTGGTGGTAGACTGTGAGGGGTTTTTGGTGACAGTGAGGGCGGATGATGGGCGGAGGGTAGTGTTTGGTAGTCTACCTTGTGATGGGGTTATGGCTAGTTTTGTAAATTCCCTCGACATCCCGCAGGATGAGTTGTCAGATGTGCCCGTGGTTGGCCAGTATCCGGACGTCTTCGAGGAGGTGACCGGGCTTCCACCACACCGAGAGATTGAGTTCCGTATTGATTTAGTGAAAGATGACAGACCTATAGTGATGCCACTTCGTCGTATGGCACCAAGGGAGCAGCGAGAGCTCGGGGTGCAAGTCAGCAATCTTTTGAAGAAGGGATTTATTAGAAGGAGTGTCTCCGAGTGGGGAGCACCAGTTGTGTTTGCCACTAAGGTAGATAGTTCCCTTCGTTTGTGTGTGGACTATCGCGAGTTGAATAAGGTGACGAGGAAGAATAAGTATCCTCTACCACGGATAGATGATTTGTTTGATCAGCTGGAAGAAGCTAGAGTGTTCTCCCAGTTGGACCTCGCGACAGGATTTCATCAGCTACGAGTAGCGGATGAGAGTGTTCCGAAAACGGCATTTAGGACGTCGTCTGGGTTTTATGAGTGGTTGGTCATGCCATTTGGATTGACCAATGCACCAGCTTACTTTGTGGATCTTATGAATCGAGTATTCAGAGATCAGTTGAATAAGTTTGTTCTTGTGTTCGTGGATGATATCCTTGTTTACTTAAGGACAGAGGAGGAACACGAGGGACACTTGAGGATAGTGATGGAGGTGTTGAGGAAACACCAATTGAAAGCAAAATTCTCTAAGTGTCATTTTTGGAGAAGGGAAGTGAGATTCTTGGGTCATGTTGTTTCAGAGAGTGGTATTGCCGTGGACCCTGCGAAGGTGGCTACGGTACAGGATTGGCCTACGCCCAAGAATGCAACAGATGTAAGAAGTTTCTTGGGATTAGCTGGATATTACCGTAAGTTTATCCAGAACTTCTCCAAGATAGCAGCACCGTTGACTCAGTTGACTAAGAAGAATCAGTCCTTCGTCTAGGACGGAGTGTGTGAGGATGCCTTCAAGAGTCTAAAGGAGAAGTTGACGCATGCGCCAGTGTTAGTCATTCCTAAAGGGAATGAAGAGATGACGGTATACACGGATGCTTGTGGTACCGGACTGGGTGCCGTGTTGATGTAAGGAGGTAGGGTTGTAGCTTATGCTAGTCGACAGCTAAAGCCGCATGAGAAGAAGTATCCTACCCATGATTTGGAATTGGCAGCGATTGTGTTTGTGTTGAAGATGTGGAGACACTATCTCTTGGGAGAAAGATTCGAGTTGTTTACTGATCATAAATCGTTAAAGTATCTCTTCTCCCAGAAAGATCTGAATCTCCGTCAGCAGAGATGGTTAGAGTTCTTGGCTTCGTATGATTTTGATATCGCATACACACCTGGGAAGGGTAATGCGGTAGCCGATGCCTTGAGTAGGAGACATGCCAGCTTAGGGGCAATGTTTCTTGAATGGAAGCAACTGGAGTATATCGCGGGGTTTGATTTCAGACCAAGGTGCGAATTGGATCCAGTTATGCTAGCTAGTTTGGCGATCAGATCCACTTTGATAGAGCGGATTGGTTCCATCCAGAGGGACGATCCTAACCTATTGGAAATCATCTCCAAGTTAGAGATGAACATCGACGGTGAGGAGATGAGTGCGTATGGGCTTGATCGAGATGGATGGCTTCGAAAGAATGGAAGACTAGCTGTGCCCAACGTAAATGGTTTGAGAGATGAAGTGCTTAGAGAATGTCATCACTCAAAACTGACTATACATCCCGGTGGTAATAAAATGTATCGAGACATGAAGCAAACTACTACTGGGATGGGATGAAAAGAGACGTTGGGAAGTTTATATCCAAATGCATGAATTGCCAGCTAGTTAAAGCCGAGCAAAAGAAGCCTAGTGGTTTGTTGCAACCATTAGAAATTACCGAATGGAAATGGGAGCAAGTCTCGATGGATTTCATCGATGGTTTACCAAGGACTGGGTCGGGATACGATAGAATTTGGGTAATTGTGGACCGATTGACTAAGAGCGCAAGATTTATACCAGTCAAATCGACCAGAACGGCAGCCAAGTTGGCAGAATTGTATATGAAGTGGGTAGTGAGATTTCATGGAGTACCCAAAAGCATTGTGAGTGACCGAGACCCGTTGTTTACTAGTGGGTTTTGGAAGAGCTTACAAGAGGCTCTAGGGTCAGGATTACATCTCAGTACCGCATATCATCCTCAGACCGACGGTCAGACGGAGAGGGTGAATCGTATATTGGAAGATCTCTTGAGAGCTTGTATATTGGATTTTGGTGGATCATGGGATGACCATTTGCATCTAGTAGAGTTTGCATATAATAATAGCTACCAATTCAGTATCGGTATGGCTCCATATGAAGCTTTGTACGGAAGACCGTGCAACTCACCATCATGTTGGATAGAGATTGGCGAGAAGTTTGTGCTTGGACCAGATGTGGTGAGGGAAACTTCAGATAAGATTAAGGTCATTCAACAACGAATGAAGGCTGCCCAAGATAGGCAGAAGAGCTATGCTGATAAGAGGAGAAGAGACTTGAAATTCTCCGTTGGTGACTTGGTGTTTGTCAATATCTCTCCGTTAAAGAGCGTGATTCGATTTGGCCGGAGTGGCAAGTTGGCACCAAGATTTGTTGGTCCA
This sequence comes from Allium sativum, assembly GCA_030737875.1. Lineage (NCBI taxonomy): Eukaryota > Viridiplantae > Streptophyta > Magnoliopsida > Asparagales > Amaryllidaceae > Allium > Allium sativum. The sequence goes on along the minus strand of CM060922.1, from coordinate 399,637,231 downwards.
TTCCCTGTTCTTGAACTAGTCGGGAATTTGGCATATAGAGTTGGCTTACCAGAGAAAATGGCGGGAGTTCACAATGTATTTCATGTTTCCCAACTAAGGAAGTTCGTTCACGACTCAGATATGACTATTTCACCTGATCAGTTAGAGGACTTCGAAGTAGAACCCGAGGTGGTTGGGAACCGCAAGCCGATTCGTATTGTGGGGCACGATACGAAGCAACTTCGAAGAAAGGTGGTGAAGCTAGTCAAGGTTCAGTGGGGCGAGGACGAGAATGATTGTACTTGGGAGACAGAGGAGAGCATTAGGAAGGCATATCCAGAACTCTTTGTCTGGTAAGATTTACTTTGCAATTTAATTTTCCGCATGCTAGGGTAGACTTGTTTTGCTTGTTTGCATGTTTGATTATTGTTTTATGATTGATAGGCATGCGGGACATTTGTGTGTGTTTTGATTATGGAATTTCGGGGGTGAAATTTCTTAAGGGGGGGAGAGTGTAATGACCCGCATTCTACGCATCGAAGGATCGTAGAATATTTATTTCTTTCTCATATGAAGTCGTATCATCATGTAACTTTGGGAAACATCTACTAGAGTCATTTCCCATGCTTATGATTTTCGTCGATTTTTAAATGACCATTTTGCCCCTATTTGATCTTGTTTTGGCCATAACTTTTGATTAGAAAGGAATTTTGACCTAAAACCACTTCCATTGTATTCGTTTGATGGTTTACCTTTCCGTAGAGTGGTCATAGTAGCCAAACGGACTTACCGTTTGGGAGATATGGCTGAAATAAGGTTTGGAGGGTGAAAAACTGCTTAACCGGGCAAAATCGGGTGATTAGTGAGTAGGCCCATAACCCATTTCAGGATTAGGGTTATGGGAAGGCTGAAATGAGATAGAGGATCATTCCATTTCAGTTTTCTAGCCTCCACTTATCACCAAGGAACTCTAAAAATGGCCTCCAACCTCTAAATCACCTCCAAAACACCTTTTGGTCAAGGATTAAGCTTAACAACCTCTAATCAAGGAAGATCTAAACCAAAGCAACATAGGAGCTGCTGTTTAGCATTGAGATTCACATCAAATCAGAGATTTATTTCAGATCTTAGTTTATTTGTGGCTAAGGTGAGTAATTTGCATAGTTTTACACTAATTATGGCTAGTTGAGGGTAATTAGTGTTAATTAGCGGATTTAAGCATGATAAAATTCTGGAAAAATGTTCATAAATTTCTAAATGATGTTTTAGACCTATGATATGAATTTGGGTTAATTTGGTTAAGTTTTGCTAATCCTATCATTAGTCTCACCTAAACATGCTTAAGGGGAAATATGGGATTTTGGGTATGTTTGATCAATTTTTAACCTATCATGTTGATGTTTTGATGTTTGTGGTTGATTATTCATGTTGCTATGACTGTATGATATGCTTTGTGATTGATTTCAATATTTAGAATGGTCGAAAACGTCGTCGAATGGCATAAACACTTGCTGGAACAGTTTCAGAAAACAGTGCAGGTTTCGGATCGGATCGGATATGGGGCTCGGATCGGATATGTTGAACTGGGCAAGGGATTCGATCGGATCGGAACCTGACACTTGGGAAAATTGGCAAAGAGGAAGGCCACGCTAACTGGACTGGGATCGGATCGGATTAAGGAGGACGGACCGGAGCGAAAGCAAGAAGATGGATCAGATAGGAGCATGTGAAGGATGAGGAGGCGGATCGGAGCGGAAGCATGAAGATGGATCGGATAGGAGCATGTGAAGGATGAGGAGGCGGATAGGAGCGGAAGCACGAACTGGAGGGGGATGGCACCTGACCCGAACCGATGGAGGACACCCGACCCGAACCGCACCAGAAGAAGACCCGACCCGAACAGATGGATGATACCCGACCCGAACCGATGGCTTGAGAAGGAACCCGACTCGACCCAGTATTGACCAATAACCCGAGATGCAAAGGTAGTCCAATATGTGAAGTTAGAGCTCAGGATCCAGTTGGGAACCAATGAGTTCACTTCATGGTTGGACTTTGCTGCGGGACGTGTGCTAAGGAGTTGTCGACGTTCATAACTTCGATTCACCACTAAAAATGAATGATGGCTACTTATCAGTGCAGTAGGGTCATTATGACCTGAGGGGCAAGGTGATGGAAGCAAGACTACGTTATCAGTGCAGTAGGGTCATTATGACCTGAGGGGCAAGGTGATGCGTAGTAAGACCATGAGCCAGCGCAGATAGGGTGAACAACTCCATGGGGCAAGTGGACATAGTAAGGATTGGTAAGGGTATGAGCCAGTGCAGTGGGGTCCTTGTGACTCCATGGGGCAAAGTGCACATAGCGAAGGATTTGTGGCTACGTTATCAGTGCAGTGAAGCCATTTATGACTTCATGGGGCAAAGTGATCGTAGCAAGGTATGTTGGGTGATCGAAGTGGTGAATATCGTATGCTTTACGCACTGAGTGAGAGATGTGAGGATGGATGCTATGTTTGATTGTTTGCCATCATTATGACATGCACACCTCCCCCACCTCCGTATCTTTACACCGTTGATATGGTACCTTAGAGTGTTGTATAGTATGTAGTGCTAACTCTTTGGTTGCAGGTCCAGGTTCAGGTATGTTTCTAGTCTACCTGTTATTGTTCACTTTAGATGCTTATCGTTCATACCAGGCTTTATGTCTGACCCAGAGTTTTATGTCTCCTCTTATTACTCTGGGTGCTCACACGAGCAGACTAGAGACAGGTTAGCTGGTGGTGCGCGAGTAGCTGATTCGGAGGTGGGCAGGAGGCTTCCACGTATGATATATATATATATACACACACACACATTCTCCCTGTGTCGTTGGTGGTCGCTACTTGGGCATTAGTAGCGTACCTCCTTTATCTTACTTTTGCTTTGAGACAGTTTGAAAAGTTGTAATAAGCTGTATTTTGGATTTCCGCTGCTATGATGTTTAGTTCTGGTTTTCAGCTTATGCACTGTCTCTCCTGTTTTATGTCAGTATGTTATTATTATATTTTATTCTGTGCACTGTGAGACATTCTACAGGTTCTTTGTATGTTCATTTCCTTCTTCCCTTTCCTTCTGACGACCCGTTACGTGCTAAATGGACATGTGTACAGCGCACTTTTGGAGTAAATGTCGGTTGGTGCGGGGCGGGCCGTCACAGAATCACAAATAAAATAACACTGGTGGCAAGCCAGAGAAATTCGACAAGCAGTCCTTCCGCTTATAAAGATCCACTGTCTTCACTTGCTCCATCTTGAATCGACGTCTTCACGTATTTGTTGGTCGGAATGGTTTTCTAATATAGATTCGATCCCGGACTTTCCGTACCAACAAGCGGATTGGTCTGGTTTGATAGTCGGTGATTTAACTATCAAATAACAAACGTGTCAATGAGTTTGCTGATTTAGTACTTGGCACTACCTGGCCTATTAAAATATATATATACTTAACCAAATGGTTAATCAACTTTTAAATCTTCTAATATATTTTAAACATTATCTTTATTCTTAATTTTATTATAACAAAACTATTTGACATGCTACGAGTTGGTATATACATATATGCCAAACTTTCCATTTCCTTTACTATACGAAATATCATTATATTTACCAAAACTCTTATTTACATTTCTTAAATTCGACATCTTGATATATACGTATGTATATATATATATATATATATATATTACTTAATGTTTTTAAACCAAATTACCGATTCCGATAAAGAAAAACAAGTGTCGAATTATAATTTAAAACCAAATACTCTTATTTGCCTTTTAACTAACATTGTAGTCTTATTTATCTTCCAAAATCTCGCCCTTATGTTTCACAATTCTCGTATGGAATATTACACCAGTTTCAACACTTTTCCTCGTTTCAAACCAATACCATTAATCGATAATAATGAAGCCGTTCAAGTTGGGGTATTTTATTTACCTCTCAGACCTTGATCGACAACGTTCTTACCTTAGAATAATATTAGTTCATCACTTAACCACTGATATTAAATCTCACTTGCCCTTTGATTTCAAATCTGGTTTTGTACAACCGTTCATTCTATTTGAAATCCTCGTTCAAAGTCTTTTTACTTAATCCCTTTATTTAGGTAGAACATCCACTAAAACACCACTTTAACTTCAAGTATTCTTTCACTTATAACCTTTGGATTTAAAAATAAAACTATTTGTCAAATAATCTAATCCCTTACCTTGACCATTACTTATAATACTTTTTATCTTGGATTATATAATTAAAATTCGTTTATCCTCCTTCTTCCCGATAAGGTCTTGTTACTTTGGATTTTATTTTCAAATTCCATTTACCAAATTTTGACCCAAAAACACTATATCTATTCCCCTTTGCTTTTGAAATCCTTATTCCAATTTCAATGCTTCACTTAATTCAATCCATTAACATTCAAAGTAATTGTTGGGTTTAAAATCTTTTTTTTAAACCTGGCTTGGATTCTTCCACATTTCCTATTCAAACTTGTTTAACATCTCATAACCACTTATCTTAGAATTAATCTATTACCGTATTTCAGTTTATAATCATTTCCCACAAAAAGTTCGTTCCAATTCAATCCACCTTACTTAATTTAATACTTAAGTAAAATCTTTTCTAAAACCTTGCATCTACTTACAAATCACTTTTACAAATCTCGATTGGAACCCTGGGATGATAAATCCCTTTATGAACTCCTATTTCCCCTTTGATCAAAACTTATCGTTAATTAATCATTTGTTAAATGAATTCTAATTTATCGATTTCGTTTGAACTTGTTTTTATAAATCCCTTTATAACAATCTTAATTGACTTTAAATTTAATTTATCACCACTCTGCCCCTTCTAATTGGATTCTAATTAAAAGTCGTCTCTTTCTGTATAATTGATAAAGTAATAAATTAACTTTAACATAACTTTATTAAAATACTTATTTATAAATTTCTAATTTAATTAATTATATAAAATGACTGAAAAGTTTCAGTTCCGTTATAAAATAACTTATAACTTTAACAATACGCCGATTCACCAAACGGTAGAACGACGTTTGAAAACTATACATTTTTGGCCATTCACTGCCAATTACCCAATCAACACTGTCGGTTGATTTTAAACACAACACAGGTGAATATTTATTCAACCATCATGTTCAAACAGGTTTTTCTACCATATGGGGTTCAATCAGTTCGTATATCAACGATATAAAACAAACAAATAACATGTATAATTTTTGAGGAATCCGGTCGGATCCCTCCAACTTGTTCTTCCCTGCATCACAGCTCGTTATACATTTCATAATAATATATGAAATAAATTTCAACCATTTAAAACGATGAATTATAAATAACAGCAACCATTCAACCAATAATCAGCCAATAGCAACCAATCAACAAATTTTTACTTTTAACGGTAAATTATATTTTTATATTAATTTACCAAATCACAGGATTCCAAAAGGCGTGAGAATTAACTCACCAGTTCATTCGGTCGACGGTTGACGCGTTTGTTCTTGAACGGACGTTCAAAATTGACTGAAATTTCAATGGTGTCAGATCAATGCCTAGTCAGTGCCATTACCTAGGTCTCGTCCCTGCGATTTGAACGGATCCAGTTTTGTTAAATTTCGTTAATGTATGATGAAGTTACGTTAGTTTAAAGTTTGTAAAATTTATACGATTATTAAATAAAATTAAATTATTAATTAAATCACTAACTACCTTAATTAACGCTGACATACCTGCCACGTCATCATCACTTTATTTTTTCACGCGTTTTCTTTCCTGGGGACTCAAAAACACGACTCTCCCCTTTCAAAAAAACACGACCCCTCCCATCGATCACCGGCGCCGCCTCAGACGACCTGGGACCCACTCTGACCTCGCCGCCGTCTCGCCCATCAGCCGGCCACCCTACGCCTCGGAGCTCCGTCACCAAACACCTCCGGCTCGCCAGAAAAACGCAGATGAACGGAAAAGACTTCCGGCCAAAATTCTCCACCTACACAGCGCCGGAACCCATAATACCAGCGCTGATCAAAAGATCTTTCCACCACCTTCGACTTCGTTTCAGACCTGAACGCCTCGACCACCAGATCCGCCGGAAAAACCCAAAACCACTTCGCCACTTTTGAAAACAGCCCCAAAACGGACTCCTTCCATTCAACTCCGATTTCTCTCACCACAGACCACCGTAAGACTCGAGACCACCACCAAATCGAATCCTTGCCTCCCCTCTACAAAACCCCCAAGGTCCCGGCCTCTCAAATCGACCCAATCCTTGTAATTTGGGCCAAAAACGAAAACTGCCCAATTCAAATAAAATAAACCCATTTTAAAGTACCTCAATATAATAATATTAAAATATTGAAATTGGCCATACATGACTAGAATATCGTATATTACCAAGATAAAATAGCCCGGGTTGAGTTTGAAGTCAAATAGATATTATAAAAATTTAAAAACCCCTTTATTTAATATAAATAACATTATAATATATAAAGGAAATTCCATAGCAACCTTTTCAAAATTTGATTTGGACATAAAATAAAATCTACAACACGAAAACTCAAATTTTCTCTTTCATTAGAAAGATATTATCCAACAGATTCCGACGTTTCTTGTTTCGAGAAAATCCGACTCAAATTGGGCCCTGTACGGCCGTTTAAAGTTCAAAATGCCAAATTACGAACTGCCGCGCCACTGCAGCTCATTTTATAATTAAATTATAAATTCAACGTTCAAATCGTCATTTTAAAATGAAATCTCCACTAAAATTTCAATACAAACCATATTTAACCATTTTAAGTTGTCCGCTCACTTTATACTGCGAATTCAACAATTTCCAATATTTCAGAAATTAAAATTTTATTATTAATATAATTTGAATATTTAAATTAAAATGGTCAAAATTGATTATTTAAATTCAAACCAATATTTTAAATAAATAAAATATTTCAATAAAATGGCAAGAAAAATACAGGACATTACAGTTAATAATGTACGGTGGCCTTCTCATTAACCATAACGGTAACGCAATGTTTAATTCCTATAACTCTAAAATATATACTACATATGAGCGAACATTGTAAATAATACTGTTCAGTGTATAAGTGGTATATTTATAACTACCCGCATCAGTTATTAAATCTTGATTTTCGAAATAGATTAGGCCAAATAAACAGAATTAGGTATATTAAAAAGTGTTAGACATAATTGAACATCTTCCTCACTTGTATACCCCATGCGTTCCTGCCATGCTTCATGTTGTACCACCTCCAGTTCACCATTGAATCCCATGCACACGTTCCAGTAGTCCTCCACTCCTCCGTCCTATTCTACGATCATACACAGCCCAAACCCGATTCTCTTTCTCACTTCCATTTCTTCCCCACTGTTATGCGTTGCCCCTTCACTTTCTAACTAACCAGCCCCCCATGCATGACTCCATCATGATGTCCTTCTCCTTCCAATACAAAAGTTGTTGTTCCCACTTTCTTCCAGCATAATACAAGTGCTACACGCAACTTCCCATTTGGCTGTGTGTGTCTACCTCCACGTCTCTTCTCCTTTCCCATTTTATTTTCTAGTTTTGTATTTTTTTTCAAAGCTCGAAGCCCAACAAGAAAGCCCATGCCCTTTTTGCAACAAAACCAACCTATGTTGCTTCATCTTCTCCGTTATGCGTTCGAGCCGGATGAAAAACAACAACAGCTGTAGCGACCCAGGGATTTTTGGCCCCGAGAATCGACATAAATACCTTTACCGTAACTCATGCCGACCTTCCAAACAGCGAAAACACTGGATAGTTATGAGAAAGAATTTAGAAGGTGAGATTAGAAAGAAAGAAATATTAGAATAGAAGAAGAAGAAGAACCAACACAGAGTCTCACATCGCAGCTGAACAATATATAATACAGAAATAATCTTTATTGAGAGCTTTTGAAAATACTTACAATATCAGAGTACAACACACATCTGGACAGTTTTGATAATCTGTCCTCATATATATAATCACACAACAGAATATCATTCGTCTGAACATCTTCAGCTCGTCTCCGGACTTCGCAGTACCTGATGCCCTGAACCTGTACACTCCGGGCTAACCCGAGCATTTACAAAACACCGGGTCAGTCTGGTGGACCAAAGTGAGAAAAACTCGCACAACATTTAGGGTATCACATAACTTGATTTTAAATTTAAAATCCTTTCGAAAGAAAAAAGTAATCGTAAGACCAATCCATACATAAACACAAACGGTTTTTACCTTACGATAACCCAAACCAGTTTTGAAATCCATATCTATTTTGATATTATCATAGTGTCTAAATACAAGTAAATAACAATCTAGTGGAATGCTTGCATCTCACGCTCCACGTATATATATACAAATCAAAACCGCGGGCGCTTATTGGAAATTGGATTCCGACTTTGACAAGGTATGGGACGACCTGCTGATCGTGTATCTTTAGAGGCGAGTACACTGGGTTCAACAAGAACGTCTTGCAACCCGGCCCTCACATGACCGACCACTCATTTCGCTTGAGTGTATCGAGTGTATATCACCAACGGTTGGACTCAAACCACCGCTTCCCGATGAGGGACAACATTGAACATAGATTCAAGAATGAAATGGATTTTCTCTAGATAGGTGATTATACACCCTAATGGGAGCGACCCACATAACCATGCTGCCTGCCCGATTTTTGTCATCTCCTGGTTGATGAGGCTTGAGGTCAGAACATATCTAGTCATCATACACTTTGAATGCCACATCGTCAGATCCGCCAGATCACACTTGATTTACGTCCACAAAAATACTCTAGTTATTTGGCTAGAGAATAACCATTTCTCCGCCATCAACTATGGTACGTTTGGAGAAATCAACTCATGTAATTCCTTTGGAAATACTCCGTCAGACATCCGTCCATACAAGTCATCCAGGGACAGGATGAACCGAAGGTACTCTCCTACTGCATCCAGAATAGGAATCACCCCATGGATCAGTAGCGATAGTCCTTGCAATCCACAGATTTCAACCACGACAGAACCCCAGTATATCTCCGGCACGAATCAGAGATTGTAAGTGGTCCTTCCGCTTTATGAAGATCTATGGTCTTCAAATGCTCCATCTCGATCGTCGCTTGATCCCTTCTATATATTTCGTATTTGTTGGTTGGAATGGTTTTCGAATACCCATTCGATCCCGGTCTTTCCATACCAACAATCGTAAAGGTCAGACTTGATAGTCGGTTATTTAACTATCAAGTAAACATCCATGAAATCATAAAAATAGATTCACTGGTCTGGTACTCAACATCACTTGGCTTTTAAAATTTATCGCCCAATTTCCTTTTAATTCTGTTACTAAGGAAAATATCATCTCGTATCATTTCCGTTACTTTGGAAATCTTATCACACACTCTCGCCATTACCAACTAGTATCATTCTTGGATAGTCCCGAAACCGTTCAAGTTGGGGTATTTTAATTACCTCTCAGACCTTGATCAACCACGTTCTTATCTTCAGGTAAATACGAGTTGTAATTCAAAAACCCGATATTTTTATTTCAATTCCTATTTCCAACTTCGTTTACCAAGCTCAAAATCAAACCCCTTTTTACCCATTTCCCTTTTCTTTCAGAAAACCCCTTTTTAAATCCATTGGTTCAACTTAATATCATTATTAAGCGTTTTCAATTTAAAACAACGCTTTAATTCATATTCCATTTGTAAACCTTGTTTATAAATTTAATATAAACTCTTTCACCTCCCTTAACTCAAATGTTAAGTAAAACTTTTCACTTAAGTTATATATTCGTTTAAACCTCTTATTTGCTTTATTATAAAACTCGAGCTCAAATAATAAAACTCATCACTAGCCTCTTTTCAACATTCGATTTCATTTCTTTTCAAACTTGGTCACTTAAATGTATCACATTTATGAACAGATTATCTACCTTGACATTAATCATTGCAAATTAATTAACTCCTTTATATACTAGAAAAATAAATCTCCTTTTTAAACTCTTATTAAGCTTAACCACTTATTCATTAAGTTATTTTACTAATTTAAGGTCTAACTTAGTTTAAGTGATCGACACAAACATGGTTACTCTTTTAACCAACTCTATTTAATTCCTCTTTAAATTAATTAAAATAAAATTGATTTAAATAACCTTATTTAATCGTTCACTATCAAAATACCTAACTGCTAGGGTATCTCATTTGTTTATAATTCTTATCAACATAAGAATTTAGTTTATAAAACATTTCATAATTTCTTATAAACTTTACTAAATAAATAATTAATATTTATTCCCCTTTTAAAATAACTTTCAAAACCTAATTTTGTTGAAAAAATATATTTATAACTTTAATACGGTTGATTTACAGTTGATAAAAGCCGTGTTCAAAAATCGATTGATTTCTAGGCCAGGTGATGCCAATTACCAACCCATACCATCCATTGGTTAACGTCAGAATAAATGTTGAAATATAGTTCAACAATCAACAATAATCAATCATTTCTTGACTGATAATTTCTATAACAATAATCAATCAATCAACAGCCAATTCAAACAATTCACACAATTTCAAACACGTTTATAAACGTGACCAATCAAGGAAAATTTCTTTATTTGAGTCAAATCAACATGATTGGTGTTCTACTGAAATTAAACGACCATTAAATTTCAGAAATTAAATCAACGATAAATATATATATCACTAGAAAACAGTCAATCATTAACAACCAGAACATGCAAAACAAAAACCCAATTTATATAAAATATAAATAGGAAGAGCTGAGTGAGTTTAACTCACCTTGATTTGAATTTGACGATAAACAATCTGGTTTAATCAAATTAAACTGACGTTTAATTCGAATAAAAAATCCAGTTACTTCAAATCCGGACTAGACTCGCTCCATCTCGAAGTACTCGTTTCCACGGTCCCAACGCAACTGACCGCGCTTGAATCTGACAACGTATGTTCGAGAAATCATATTACGAAGGTTATAAACTAATTAAATTATTTAAACATGGATTTCTTTGAATTCAAAATTGGGCTTACCTTATAATTATCCGGCCCACACCCATTTCCCTTGTTAAAAACCTAATCCACTGATCCCTTTTCTTCATTATTTCAGCCGCCTCACAAATTGATCAAAACCCCGAAAACCCTAATCCCCCAATTCCTTCAGCCATCTCGAGATACACGGCGTCGCTCCATTCCTCCTGTCTTCGCTTCTCCTCCTTTAGTTGGTCGGTCCGCTAACCGTACCTCCGATCCGTCTGCTCTTCAAACAACGACTTCAATAACCCCCCACGGCTTCGCCAGTCAACCCCTGACCCCCCCTCCCCCAGAACGAAGCGGCTTCCTCTACAGACTCTCGGCACCCTAGGACTTCGATTTCCGAATCATTTCATCAGAAACCAGTACACGTGCTCTAATTACAGATAAGTCTTTTAACTCGTTTTTTCTCCTTTCTTCTTACTGTAATTTTGCTTGAATTTTTCTGGTGGTTCCGAACCATTTCTGGTTTACTATGTTGGTTCGGTTATGTTTGAGATAATGAAATGCTTTGTGTGATAGCGTATTTATAGTGGTGGGTGATCGGATAGAATCACTGTCAAAATCGTATTGTTATTTCAATCACGATTTGAATCTATCGGTTAGATTTTGGTTCAGGTTTAGTATTTGATTTTCCCATCACTCGTTGATCTGTTCGAAATTGATTGTGGCTATGAATTGTGCAAATACAGATCCGAAAGTGTATTGTCGATTCAGGTTGGGTTTTCAATGTATGTTAACGGTGGTTCTGTACATGAGATTTTCTGTATATATACTAGCTGTTCATCTCAATACCTTAGCTGTCTTGATAGGAATAAATACTATTCTAACCATATTTTTCTCTTTTCCCTTTCCTTCATTTTCAGATCAGACTGATCGAGATGATGGATCACTGGTTTCTTGAAAGAGCTGCAGATATTAAGAAGATGAAATTCTTTTTGGTTGTTTCATTGTTTTGCATTGTTTTGTCTTGTCAGATTTTAAAATCTAAAATTAACTGTACATGGATATATAAATACAGTTCTGTAATTTGTTGAAATGGGTATATATATTTGTATCGATCCGATGTATCAATACTTATAGCTTAGCTTAGCTGTTCTCTGTGTTCTCTTTAGCTGGTTCATTCAAAGAGATTTGATGTATGAACCCTTTTCTTTTTGGTTGTCTGTATTTATGTACATGTTTTATTCTTATTTTTATTTCTTTTCATTAGCTATTCAAATGTAGCTTTCCCAGCTATTTTATCTAGCTGTTCAAGTATAACTTTTACTGTTCATATATGGTAGCTGTTTTTATTTGTTGAGTCATTGTTGTTACTACAAATAACAAGACATCTTTGCTGTTCTTTGAATTTGAATTAAGTTGCTCATGGTCATTTAAAATTCTTATAAAATATCGAATAAGTACAAATAGATTTCCAAATAATTTAAATAAATTATTATAAATGTAAATATCCACATTGGAATATTCTATATCCCTAAATATAAATCAATATGGATTATATGGCTCAAAATCAACACTCTCGAGTTAAATAAAGACCAAAATATATTAAAACCCTTATTGAATTATTAAACAAACGTTATAAATTAAATAATGATTTCCATAGCGACTATTTTAAAATTTGAATTGGTCGTAACTTGAAATCTATAAGCTGGAATTTCGATTTTTCTCTTCCATTAGAAAAATATAATCGAATCGGTTCAAACGTTTCTTGTTTTACAGAAATCTGACTTATATCGGATTTTGTATATCCAATCAAAGTATAACTCGAAAATTTCGAACTACCGCGACGTTTCGAGCTCGTTTTAATTAATATATAAGTATATATATTCGAACTCCATTTAAATAAATAAATCCTATTAAAAATCTATTATATTTCAAATATAATATATAAACAAATTTAAATATTCGAATTTAAAATGCCGAAAAATCTGGGACGTTACATTCTTCCCCCCTTAAAATAATTTCGTCCTCGAAATTATAAAGTAAGAAGAATATTTTGAACCATATTATTTTTAAAATCATTACTTTTTGAATTATCATCAAAGTAAATTCAGATTCTAAATTTTTTCGAGGATTTCGCCAACACCTCCTCTGCATGACTTAATCGATACGACTACAACTGCTATTCTAGGCCTCAACTTCTTCGAAAAGAAAATTCAAATTCCAAATGGCAATCCACTTTATTTGAATCCCAATTTTTTATCCAATAAATTTTTAAATCCCAAATCATTTAAGTCCATCTCATTCGAAGTCATCCTTAAATTGATTTTTCTTAACCAGATTCAGTTTCGCTTCCATATTCGATTCAATTGACGAATTGATTTTCTAATTAGTTCAACTTTATTTCAAAATTCAAATTTGATTTCAAATCAAATCAATCAGAACAAACAAACAATCCACATTAAAATAATTTCTCTTTTCTATAAAAATATAATTTGGGTAAAGTTATTCCATTTACCTGCTTTTCAAAATAATATTGTATCCATTCGCTAGTTCAATTCTTCTCAACACTTGAACCAGTCAAATAACACAATACAAAACATCTTTATATAAAATTTTACAAATACGCTCTCATATATATATACACTCAAACTCAATCTAGGGTGTTACTAACCCCATCTCTATTGAGTTATGCCACAGAGCCAAGGTTACTACTCAACCAATAGCTCTGATACCACTGTAGCGACCCAGGGATTTCCGGCCCCTATAATTGGCATAAATACCTTTACCGTAACTCATGCCGACCTTCCAAACACCGAAAACACTGGATAGTTGTTAGAAAGAATTTAGAGGGTGAGATTAGAAAGAAAGAAATATTAGAAAAGAAGAAGAAGAAGAAGAACCAACACAGAGTCTCACATCGCAGCGGAACAATATATAATACAGAAACGATATTTATTGAGAGCTTTTGAAAATACTTACAATATCAGAGTACAACACACATCTGGACAATTTTGATAATCTGTCCTCATATATATAATCACACAGCGGAATATCATTAGTCTCAACATCTTCAGCTTGTCTCCAGACTTCGTAGTACCTGATGCCCTGAACCTGTACACTCCGGGCTAACCCGAGCATTTACAAAACACCAGGTCAGTCTAGTGGACCAGAGTGAGAAAAACTCGCACAACATTTAGGATATCAAACAACTTGATTTAAATTTAAAATCCTTTCGAAAGAAAAAAGTAGTCGTAAGACCGATCCATACATAAACACAGACGGTTTTTACCTTACGATAACCCAAACCAGTTTTGAAATCCATATCTATTCTGATATTATCATAGTGTCTAAATACAAGTAAATAACAATCTAGTGGAACGCTTGCATCTCACGCTCCACGTATATATATACAAATCAAAACCACGGGCGCTTATTGGAAATTGGATTCTGACTTTGACAAGGTATGGGACCACCTGCCGATCGTGTATCTCTAGAGGCGAATACACTGGGTTCAACAAGAATGTCTTGCAACCCGACCCTCACATGACCGACCACTCATTTCTCTTGAGTGTATCGAGTGTATATCACCAACGGTTGGACTCAAACCACCATTTCCCGATAAGGGACTGCATTGAACATAGATTCAAGAATGAAATGGATTTTCTCTAGATAGGTGATTATACACCCTAATGGGAGTGACCCACATAGCCATGCTGCCTGCCCGATTTTTGTCATCTCCTGGTTGATGAGGCTTGAGGTCAGAACATATCTAGTCATCATACACTTTGAATGCCACATCGTCAGATCCGCCAGATCACACTTGATTGACGTCCACCAAAAATACTCTAGTTATTTGGCTAGAGAATAAACATTTCTCCGCCATCAACTATGGTACGTTTGGAGAAATCAACTCATGTAATTCCTTTGGAAATACTCCGTCAGACATCCGTCCATACAAGTCATCCAGGGACAGGATGAACCGAAGGTACTCTCCTACTGCATCCAGAATAGGAATCACCCCATGGATTAGTAGCGATAGTCCTTGCAATCCACAGATTTCAACCACGACAGAACCCCAGTATATCTCCGGCGCGAATCAGAGATTGTAAGTGGTCCTTCCGCTTTATGAAGATCTATGGTCTTCAAATGCTCCATCTCGATCGTCGCTTGATCCCTTCTATATATTTCGTATTTGTTGGTTGGAATGGTTTTCGAATACCCATTCGATCCCGGTCTTTCCATACCAACAATCGTAAAGGTCAGACTTGATAGTCGGTTATTTAACTATCAAGTAAACATCCATGAAATCATAAAAATAGATTCACTGGTCTGGTACTCAACATCACTTGGCTTTTAAAATTTATCGCCCAATTTCCTTTTAATTCTGTTACTAAGGAAAATATCATCTCGTATCATTTCCATTACTTTGGAAATCTTATCACTTACTCTCGCCATTATCAACTAGTATCATTCTTGGATAGTCCCGAAGCCGTTCAAGTTGGGGTATTTTAATTACCTCTCAGACCTTGATCAACCACGTTCTTATCTTCAAGTAAATACGAGTTATAATTCAAAAACCGATATTTTTATTTCAATTCCTATTTCCAACTTCGTTTACCAAGATCAAAATCAAACCCCTTTTTACCTATTTCCCTTTTCTTTCAGAAAACCCCTTTTTAAATCCATTGGTTCAACTTAATATCATTATTAAGTGTTTTCAATTTAAAACAACGCTTTAATTCATATTCCATCTGTAAACCTTGTTTATAAATTTAATATAAACCCTTTCACCTCCCTTAACTCAAACGTTAAGTAAAACTTTTCACTTAAGTTATATATTTGTTTAAACCTCTTATTTGCTTTATTATTAAACTCGAGCTCAAATAATAAAACTCATCACTAGCCTCTTTTCAACATTCGATTTCATTTCTTTTCAAAATTGGTCACTTAAATGTATCACATTTAAGAACAGATTACCTACCTTGACATTAATCATTGCAAATTAATTAACTCCTTTATATACTAGAAAAATAAATATCCTTTTTAAACTCTTACTAAGCTTAACCACTTATTCATTATGTTATTTTACTAATTTAAGGTCTAACTTAGTTTAAGTGGTCGACACAAACATGGTTACTATTTTAACCAACTCTATCTAATTCCTCTTTAAATTAATTAAAATAAAATTAATTTAAATAACCTTATTTAATCGTTCACGATCAAAATACCTAACTGCTAGGTTATCTCATTTGTTTATAATTCTTATCAACATAAGAATTTAGTTTATAAAACATTTCATAATTTCTTATAAACTTTACTAAATGAATAATTAATATTTATTCCCATTTTAAAATAACTTTCAAAACCTAATTTTGTTGAAAAAATATATTTATAACTTTAATACGGTTGATTTACAGTTGATAAAAGCCGTGTTCAAAAATCGATTGATTTCTAGGCCAGGTGATGCCAATTACCAACCCATACCATCCATTGGTTAATGTCAGAATAAATGTTGAAATATAGTTCAACAATCAACAATAATTAATCATTTCTTGACTGATAATTTCTATAACAATCATCAATCAATCAACAGCCAATTCAAACAATTCACACAATTTCAAACACGTTTATAAACGTGACCAATCAAGGAAAATTTCTTTATTTGAGTGAAATCAACACGATTGGTGTTCTACTGAAATTAAACGACCGTTAAATTTCAAAAATTAAATCAATGATAAATATATATCACTAGAAAACAGTCAATCATTAACAACTAGAACACGCAAAACAAAAACCCAATTTATATAAAATATAAATGGGAAGAGCTGAGTGAGTTTAACTCACCTTGATTTGAATCTGACGATAAACAATCTGGTTTAATCAAATTAAACTGACGTTTAATTCGAATAAAAATTCCAGTTACTTCAATTCCGGACTAGACTCACTCCATCTCGAAGTACTCGTTTCCACGGTCCCAACGCAACTGACCGCGCTTGAATCTGACAACGTATTTTCGAGAAATCATATTACAAAGGTTATAAACTAATTAAATTATTTAAACATGGATTTCTTTGAATTCAAAATTGGTCTTACCTTATAATTATCCGGCCCACACTCGTTTCCCTTGTTAAAAACCTAATCCACCGATCCCTTTTCTTCATTAGTTTAGCCGCCTCACAAATTGATCAAAAACCCGAAAACCCTAATCCCCCAATTCCTTCAGCCATCTTGAGATACACGGCGTCGCTCCACTCCTCCTGTCTTCGCTTCTCCTCCTTTAGTTGGTTGGTCCGCTAACCGTACCTCCGATCCGTCTGCTCCCCAAACAACGACTTCAACAACCCCCCACGGCTTCGCCAGTCAACCCCTGACCCCCCTAGAACGAAGCGGCTTCCTCTACAGGCTCTCGGTACACTAGGACTTCAATTTCCGAATCATTTCATAAGAAACCAGTACACGCGCTCTAATTACAGATAAGTCTTTTAACTCGTATTTTTCTCCTTTCTTCTTACTGTAATTTTGCTTGAATTTTTCTGGTGGTTCCGAACCATTTCTGGTGGTTCCGAACCATTTCTGGTTTACTATGTTGGTTCGGTTATGTTTGAGATAATGAAATGCTTTGTGTGATAGCGTATTTATAGTGGTGGGTGATCGGATAGAATCATTGTCAAAATCGTATTGTTATTTCAATCACGATTTGAATCTATCGGTTAGATTTTGGTTCAGGTTTAGTATTTGATTTTCCCATCACTCGTTGATCTGTTCGAAATTGATTGTGGCTATGAATTGTGCAAATACAGATCCGAAAGTGTATTGTCGATTCAGGTTGGGTTTTCAATGTATGTTAACGGTGGTTCTGTACATGAGATTTTCTGTATATATACTAGCTGTTCATCTCAATACCTTAGCTGTCTTTATAGGAATAAATACCATTCTAACCATATTTTTCTCTTTTCCCTTTCCTTCATTTTCAGATCAGACTGATCGAGATGATGGATCACTGGTTTCTTGAAAGAGCTGCAGATATTAAGAAGATGAAATTCTTTTTGGTTGTTTCATTGTTTTGCATTGTTTTGTCTTGTCAGATTTTAAAATCTAAAATTAACTGTACATGGATATATAAATACAGTTCTGTAATTTGTTGAAATGGGTATATATATTTGTATCGATCCGATGTATCAATACTTATAGCTTAGCTTAGCTGTTCTCTGCATTCTCTTTAGCTGGTTCATTCAAAGAGATTTGATGTATGAACCCTTTTCTTTTTGGTTGTCTGTATTTATGTACATGTTTTATTCTTATTTTTATTTCTTTTCATTAGCTGTTCAAATGTAGCTTTCCCAGCTATTTTATCTAGCTGTTCAAGTATAACTTTTACTGTTTTTATTTGTTGAGTCATTGTTGTTACTACAAATAACAAGACATCTTTGCTGTTCTTTGAATTTGAATTGAGTTGTTTGTGGTCATTTAAAATTCTTATAAAATATCGAATAAGTACAAATAGATTTCCAAATAATTTAAATAAATTATTATAAATGTAAATATCCACATTGGAATATCCTATATCCCTAAATATAGATCAATATGGATTATATGGCTCAAAATCAACACTCTCGAGTTAAATGAAGACCAAAATATATTAAAACCCTTATTGAATTATTAAACAATCGTTATAAATTAAATAATGATTTCCATGGCGACTATTTAAAAATTTGAATTGGACGTAACTTGAAATCTATAAGCTGGAATTTCGATTTTTCTCTTTCATTAGAAAAATATAATTGAATCGGTTCAAACGTTTCTTGTTTTACAGAAATCTGACTTATATCGGATTTTGTATATCCAATCAAAGTTCAACTCGAAAATTTCGAACTACCGCGACGTTTCGAGCTCGTTTTAATTAATATATATATATATATATATATATTCGAACTCCATTTAAATAAATAAATCCTATCAAAATCTATTATATTTCAAATATAATATGTAAACAAATTTAAATATTCGAATTTAAAATGCAGAAAAATCTGGGATGTTACAACAGCGGCTTTATACTCCTCCCCTATATTTACTTCTCCTCTAGTTATGTATTACTTTTCGAACCCATCCTTACTTCTGGTTTGTTTCTCTTTCTCAACCATTATTTCGAGACATGTTGTGCGAACCCGAGGATATCAGCTCCGCCACCCTGCATTGATCACCGCCTGCACTGTTCCTACATTCCCACTCACGCACCATGCATCGGCTCCGCCCACTCCTCCCTGATGCTCACATCCGCACATTCCCAGACCCCAAACTCCACTATACTTTCACGATTTCATGATCCGAGAACCGAGATCACCGAACTCTGCCACTTTGGCACCATTTTCTGTAGCTGGCACCTCCCTCCGCCTTGCTGTTGCATGCACTTATCCTGCCACCACCACGTCTACCACTTCGTTTCCAGTTAACACAATACGCATGCTTTCATTCCACCATTTCATGCAACAGTCATTTTTTTCTTTTTCCCTCCCCATGTTTTAGCATCCGCCATCCAGCTTTCACTGCTGTACCTTCCACACAGCAGCCCTTCGCCATTAAAGACACCTACCCACATTCATGCTTTCATTCTACTGTAGACAACTTCCACGTGGAATACGCATCTCCATTTTTCAATGCATATCAACCTTCCCCACATCACGGCGGCACACTTTCCGACCATCTGAGCGCGGCCAGTCGCCGGACAGTCACCTTGCCAACCCCGTTCCATCTGTTCTGACCTCGACTCACATGTATATACATACTTCGATTTTTCCTTTTTCCAGAAATTGTTTTTTTATTACGGTGGCTTGCGTCGTTTTCAGAAACAAAGATGAGAAGAAAAGAAAATGAAGGAGAAACACTGTTTTGGGTTTGGTTCAGAAGAGTTGTGGTATTTATAGAAGAGGAATATGTGGGTAGCACGGTGTAAAAATCATTTTTAATTGGGGTAGCTTGGTGAGAACGGCGAGAAGGTTTGGCCTCCAAGAAAAAAAGATCGTGGCTCGCAAGGAATTAACAGTGGCAGATTTTTACCTATTGAAATATATATGTTATTGTAGTCTCTGCGGTGCATTATACTAGTGAGGGTACGTTTATTCAATTTAGAGATTGGATGCATTGTATTAGTTTGGGAATGTTATTCAATTTCGTTATTTTCTTCTTCTTTTTATAGGAGATAGCGTGCGCGTCTCTAATATAGAAGGTAGATGACATATTTCTATTTATATAATAATTTATTTTCTTAGTTATATTGGTTGAAGCTTAGATCCACGTTTTGCAATGATATCGGTTTTAATTAGATCCATTTTATTATTTCCCATACTCGATTATTTTATTTACCGCTAAATATCGTTATTTACGTTGGGTGTTATATACCGTATCATTACAAATAATATCCAATCGCAATGGAAACAAACATACCGTTATATCTTGACGTTCCGGTCCTAACGATACTAACTTCGTTGAAAACAGTCTCCGTTTGTAAAAAGGCGCTATTTAGATCTCAATTAAGCCATCGGTTCATCCTTAAATTTCGCGTACCGACAAAACAACTCTGTTTGACTTCAAAACAGGAATATAGTAATAATTAACTATACGTATTGCAATTAATCTCGTTTTGTCAAAAACGGTGGCCGTTTGAAAATAAAACTATTTTTATCGCCTATATACGGTCGGTAAAATATAATTAAATTCAAAACAAATTCAATTTAACGATAATAACTTTATATTATCGTAAATTTATTTAAACGGGATTTTATACAGCTTTAAACCCGATCCATACAGTCTTTAAAACTCAGTATTCAGAAATTCAGGTTAAAAGGTGCCCAAATATGTAGAAATTCCTTTTTATATATTAATTAAGTCGTTATAATTTATTAACGATTCTACAGCGACTATTTGGAATTTTAATCTGGACATAACCTGCAATTTTTGCGATGAAATCTCGATTCTTCTCTTCCGTTAGAAAGACATAATCAAATCGGTCCGAACGGTTCTTGTTTCACAGAAATCCGACTTTTATTAGATCCTGTATATTCAATTGAATTTCAAAACGTAAATTACGAACTGTCGCGTCGTTTCGAGCTTGTTTTTAATTATATTATAAACTATATATATATTTGAACTCCATTTCATAAAATAAATTTGGTATAAATCCATTATATTTCCAATATAATATATAAAGCAGATTTAAATATTCCAATTTAAACGGTAGAAATATCCGGGACATTACAGATTTGTTCTTTTATGTTGGTCAGTATGATCAATTCATTTAACCAAATTAGTACATGTATAGACGCATATATATATATATACATATATATATATATGTATGTATGTATGTATTTACAAACTGGTGAAGAATGGGAAAGTTACTCATACTATTTTAGCATTTACAGATCATACCCATTACCATGTTTAGTCAACAGAAAATCAACATATATAGGCCACAATCAAACATACTTGCATCATTTAGTTTTAGCTAAAGAAAGGTCTAAATAGAGATTTAATGAAACGAGTTTACTCACAGTTATTTTTATTATCCTATACTAATTTTTAAATCTTAGCATGTTAGCAATATGGTACTCAATTCTAAAATTCATAATACCAATACTTGTATGAACTTATAAATGGAAACAGAAATTATAAAATAAGGATTGTTCAAATTTAGTTTACTCACTGTGTTAGCTTTCCTCTGTTCTTAGATCTTCAGCTTTGTTTATGATCTTCACTTGGTTTTATTGTTTGCCTGTGGAGTGTACTGGTTTATAGTGTATTTATAGGCAAGTTTTAAGTATAAAATATTTGCTTTCATTAAATGGTTGCAGGAGTTTCCCCCTACAGATAAAACATTTGATGTTACAACATATTTTAGGCTTAGACTCTCTGTTCGATTAGGTTTCAGAAATCACATGCATAGCTTGCATATATGTATACCATATTTTGTACAATACGTACTTTGCTCAATTTTCTAGAAGTATGGTATCGTTTCTAAGGCCATATCAATTAAATGTATTTTGTCGAATTGTTTCAAGTTTTGCTTAAAATAAAAATGGGTTAGTTGTTTTATATATTTTAGCTGCAGCCTTAAGAACTCCAACTAGATTTGGTAGCATGATTTGTAAAGAGATCTGCAATACACATCACATTAAAAATATGTACTGTTGTGTTTAGAAAATGGTTTACATGTTTCGGCCAAACTCTGTTTCTTGATTTGCTGTATATTTCAAAAGCTTAATCACATTATTGTTTTGACTTTTGGTTTGTTTTAATATGAGCATCCCTTTTTGTTCTATTTTTTGAGGCATTTTGTCATATGATTTGTGTTCATCATTTAAATGTTTATGATATATGTTGCGGTAAGGCTTCTTGCATGTGTTATCAATTCCATTGTCTACACGGCTCCTTGTCTGCATCTCTTAAATGATTAAAACCAACATTATCAATACATACATTACGCTACGCATGCTTGTATATATAACTCAAATGTATATGGATTTTAGTTCCAGGATTTTGTTATGTTTTAGATGTTAAGCCTTAACCCAAATATATGCATCTCTTTATATAAATACATTTGTATATCTATATATATCTTTACACATATATTTATAGTTGTTTATGTTTTGTTTACTAAATCCATTTCATTTATATTTTCTAAATTAATAAATGTCATATTAACATCTTATGTTATAAGTGTAAGTGCATGTTTCTATTATTTAAGGTTTTAGTTGCAAGCTTTTATTATGTATTTCGTGTCAAATCATAAATCTACGTATATTGATATTTTCATATACGCACATTTGTATATTCATATATCTTCATGAGTATGCTTAAACAAATTTTAAGTTTGTTTATTATTATAAATTAATTCCATTTTAATTTAATTAACTCATTATGACCAATGTTTAGTATTTAAACAAGGTCGAAAAAACGGGACATTACAATCCATCCCACTTAAAAGAATACCCTTATTAACCCATATTACTTCATAATTTCAATATCCTTAATAACATTTGGAAAATAAATTATAATACTTATTTATTTTATCTATTTGAATCACCCTATTCAAACATATTTATTCGCTTCTAATTCTCTTTTCAAATTTAAATCCATATTCAACTCTTCAATCTAATTCACTTAACTACGTTAAGTTCTATCCACCATCCTTATTAACTAATTAATTCTTAAATTAGTTATCTTCATTTAGGAACTCAAAAATTTGATTTTATTCAAAAATTACTCTTTCAATTTTCATGAGTTCATATCCAGTTCATATCTTAAGTCTAAACTTAATTTAGTGGAAAAACAAATTTTATTCAATTTATAACTCCAACTTTATTTCTCATATAATATAATTAAATATTATTCTAATTCAATTAAACCCTATTCAACTTATTCTAAGTCCGACCCTAATAAATTTGATTCCTTCTAAGTATAATTTATATAATAATACAAAATTACAAATACGCTCTCTCAATACCCACCCAAAGCCTAGGTATTCGGTAAACCTTAAGCTCTGATAATTGCTGTAATGGCCCGACTTTCGATGACCTCGGAAGTCGTGTCGTTGATAAAGAAATAGATAGAGAAAAGAACTAACAAGAACATCAGAATCACACAGCGGAATTTAACAGAATATAATATCACTTAATATATTACATATCTGAGTCTGTTACATTATAGAATGCTTCATCATAATATATTATACATGATACAGGCCCAATACAACGTACAACCTTGATACTTAGGTATAGATATAACTAGTAAGCTGACTCCATGATTTCCAGTCCAAAATACTCCAACAGATTTCCATTGACTACCTGGATCACTTGTCTACTCATAACAATTGTTATGAGTACCCAAGAGTTTAGGAAAAACACAGAAAAATAAACTCTGGGTCAGTCAGGGGATTGGTGTGAGTAAATAATTTAAAACAGTTTGAAAACAAGCAAATAATGGAATAGGTTTTTTCTCTTATGAGAACAGATTTATATAACTTTAGAAAACATTCAAAAGAAAAGATAATAGTAAGACCAGCCCACACATAAACATGGACGGTTTTTACCTTACTATAATCAAAACATTTTTGATATCAAAATCATTTGATATTATGATAGTTTTTATCAAATAAATAACCATCGAGCGGAACGCTTGCATCTCACGCTCCACATATATAATATAAAATAAAAACCGCGGGCACTTATTGGAGATTGGATTCCAACTATGACAAGGTATGGGACCACCTGCCGATCAGTTTACTCCAAAGGGGATACATTGGGGTTCAACAAGAACGTCTTGCAACCCGGCCACACATGACCGCCCACTCATTTAACTTGAGTGTAGTGAATATATTACCACCCCACGGTTGTGACCAGCAACCGCTACCGAATGCTGCAGTAGAGAAATATAGATGAGAAGACAAAAAGGAATTTCTCTAGATAGTGGTAATACACCCTGCTTGGGAATGACCTACCTAGCCATGCTACCTGCCCGATTTCTGTCATTTCCCAGTTGTGAGGCTTGAGGTTACGTTATCTTCTAGAACACCTGTCCATCGTTCACTTTGAATGCCACATTGTCAAATCTGTAATCACATATTGATTCTGCAAATACAAACTGGGTGTAAAATAAAGAGAAGTTACCTTCTCCCTACCAACTTGGTATATTCGTAAAAATCAACGGGCGTGACCGTTGGAAATACTCTGTCAGACATTCGTCCATACAAGTTGTCCTGGGACTCGACAAACTGAAGGCACTATTTTATAAACAAAATAGCCCTTGCATATCTCCGTCTTCAATTATCTTCAATAATCTTTGATACACAGCGTATAAATCGAATCGAAGTGGAATATAAATTCCGGACTCTTCAAAATGATTAGCGTATATCTTTTAAAGTCAGATGATACTTATGGAACTGATTCCAATATTCATTTGATCTCAAACATTTCTTTAAAGAAATAGTTATCAGCTGAAATTGAACTGGATTAAGTATAATTCATTTTATATACCCTTTATTTTATGAGTTTCGACCAAACAGAATGGAATATGCCTGCATTGTTTAAATCCAGATCTTTGACTATTTTTTTATAAACGAACAACTAAGGCGTGTGCTTCGCACATGGTACTTAATTCAAAAATGTCTGGCTGCTTATATGACAATTATTTGCAATTTATACCTTTTTGTCTTACTTGTAAATTGTCTCCTTAGTTCTTAACAAACATTGATAATTTAATTTATACTAATTTCTATTTTATTATTTCCTTTTTGTTTTATTTTCAAACTTGTTGAAAAAACTCTCTTAAGCCAAGCTACTATGGTCTATTTCCTCTTCTAATGACTTTCCTTCCACCGGCCCAAGATATTTGGTTTCTTTTTAATTCTATTAAGTTTAAAAACCTCTTCGTTTTATTTTACTTTTCCTCTTTTATTTTATGTTTTCCCCTTTTTATTTAAAAACTTATTTTATTTACAAAAACTTGGCCCAAACACTAAAGCCCATTTTTCCCTTCCTCCTTCATTTTGTCGGACCATGATTTCTCACGCAAAATCTATTGCCATACACGCTGATCCCCTCACATCCATTTGCCCGATCCCCTTGCCAAGTACCAAATCTTCATTTACCAAAGTACCAATTCTCCTTTGCCAAATACCACTTGCCAAGTACCACCTTCTCCTTTGCCAAACACCACTTTCTTCTTCTTGCTATTCTTCTATCATTTCCCTAGTGCACAATGTGCATATGTGCATGTGTACAACAACTACCTTGGCTCAAGCTCCGCTTCGATCATCCACGCAAGTTTCTCTTCACATCCTGACCTCGTTCCCTACCTTACCCTCCAACTCTGATCATCCAAGCCTGATCTGGGTATTCAACTGAAATATACGGTAAATACATATCCACCTACGCCATCACCTTTAATCCATGAAAACCTCTACTGCCACCTCCTCCCACAACTAGGGTACATAAAAATTGACCTACTCTAAGTCGACGACCTCCAGCTCCTATTCCCCTCAGCGCGCACTCCCCAATTACCGCCCTGTCGATGCAGTTTCACGATGAACTCAGTGATATCGAAATCCCAAAAAAAAAACCCTACTTTCACTTCAATCTCTTAAACTACCTAGTATAGAAATTATCTAGTATTTTTTCTCTGATCTCCTGCCTTACACGCCGCTCCACTCCTCACGCCATGGATTCTGGTTGCTACGATCGCCGGATATTGCCCAGAAGTTGATTTTCCGTCCATCCCCGTTTCCCATTTAATTTCGCAACTAAAAATTACCATTTTACCCCAAAAAATCATGATACCTTAATCCTAATGTTCCTATCACCCTGAATCATGAATTAAACGACTTTGAATTTTGTTCATCTATGCCTTAATTACTGTGTATTCTAAATATATACATGGGAAACTTGATATATGTTGGAAATATTTTTACAATAAACTACAGATGTAAACAATTACCTTCATACAGAAATCCAATCTTATACCTTACTGAAATTTTGTTTACGGATTTTTAGAAGTTGAAGGGGTCGGAATCTTCATCAGTTTAGAACATACAGTGATAATTTATAGAAAAATCAGTGATCAACCTCAACATAAATCAAAATGTTATATCCAGAGTGTTTTTAATACTTTCTTATACATATAGAGGAACAGTTACATCATCCAATAAAATCATCATGGAATAGCTTAAATTCAAGAAAACACGGGAGTTTACTCGCTTTATTTATCACTAGTTTGCCTAAATTCATTCCAGATTTGTTCTTTTGTGTTGATCAGTATGATCAATTCATTTAACCAAATTAGTACACGTATAGATGCATATATATGTATTTACAAACTAGTCAAGAATAGGAAAATTACTCATACTGCTTTTGCATTTACAGATCATACCCATTACCATGTTTAGTAACCAGCAGATCAACATATATAGGCCACAATCAAACATACTTGCATCATTTAGTTTTAGCCAAAGAAAGGTCTAAACAGAGATTTAAAGAAACGAGTTTATTCACAATTATTTTTATTATCCTATACTGATTTTTAAATCTTAGCATGTTAGCAATATGATACTCAGTTCTAAAACTCATAATACCAATACTCGCATGAACTTATAAATGGAAACAAAAATTCTAAAAAAAGGATTGTTCAAATTTAGTTTACTCACTATTTTAGCTTTCCTTTGTTCTTAGATCTTCAGCTTTGTTTATGATCTTCACTTGGTTTTATTGTTTGCCTGTGGAGTGCATTGGTTTATGGTGTATTTATAGGCAACTTTTAAGTATAAAATATTTTCTTTCATTAAATGGTTGTAGGAGTTTCCCCCTACAGATAAAACATTTGATGTTACAACATATTTTAGGCTTAGACTCTCTATTCGATTGGGTTTCAAAAATCACATGCATAGATTGCATATATGTATACCATATTTTTGTACAATATGTACTTTACTCAATTTTCTAAAAGTATGGTATCTTTTCTAAGGCCATATCAATTAAATGTATGTTGCCGAATTATTTCCAGTTTTGCTTAAAATAAAAACGGGTTAGTTGTTTTATGTATTTTTGCTCCAGCCTTAAGAACTCCATCTAGATTAGGTAGCATGATCTGTAAAGAGATTTGCAATACACATCACATTAAAAATATGTACTGTTGTGATTAGGAAATGGTTTACATGTTTCGGCCAAACTCTGTTTCTTGATTTGCATATATTTCAAAATCTTAATCGCATTAATGTTTTGACTTTTGGTTTTTTGTAATATGAGCATCCCTTTTTGTTTTATCTGTTGGGGCTTTTTGTCATATGATTTGTATTCATCATTTAAATGTTTATGATATGTGTTGCTGTAAGGTTTCTTGCTTGTGTTATCAACTCCATTGTCTACACAGCTATTTGTCTGCATCTCTTAAATGATTAAAACCCACATTATCAATACATACACTATGATACACATGCTTGTATATATAACTCAAATGTATATGGATTTTAGTTCCAGGATTTTGTCATGTTTTAGATGTTAAGCCTTAACCCAAATATATGCATCTCTTTATATAAATACATTTGTATATCTATATATATATATATCTTTACACATATATTTATAGTTGTTTAAGTTTTGTTTGCTAAACCCATTTCATTTATATTTTCTAAATTACTAAATGTCATATTAACATCTTATGTTATAAGTGTAAGTGCATATTTCTATTATTTAAGGTTTTAGTTGCAAGCTTTTATTATGTATTTCATGTTAAATCATAAATCTATGTATATTCATATTTTCATATACACATTTGTATATTCATATATCTTCATGAGTATGCTTACACAAATTTTAAGTTTGTTTATTATTATAAATTAATTCCATTTTAATTTAATTAACTCATTATGACCAATGTTTAGTATTTAAACAAGGTCGGGAAAAAACGGGACATTATTGTGAAGAATGGACCAAATTATATATTATTTTATTATACCTAGCTCATACCATGATCTTTTCACAAAAAAATCATTTTATACAACCTCCATTTTTACAAACAAATGTAATCCTAACATAAAAAATTATTCCAGACCCAATGGGACAGGTTTCGCCGAATTCCGAGGTCGTTTGTGAAAAGTCCTTTATAATTAACGATGACAAATCAAGCGTTCAAAATTCGTATAATTACAAAAAAAAACAAAAAAATATTAAACCTTGACATTCTACTAGACCTTTTCCTAACGGATCTAATGAAACTTGTTTCGTTGAAATCGAAGTTCGTTTGGCCAGTCGTTTGTTCGTATAAAGTTACCCCTGTCTAAATAGACCAAAATAATATAAATGTTTAAGGTGTTTATCGTTGCTACAAAGAAACGGTAAGTCCGATTGACAGAAATTTGATTTTATTACAATAATTTACTAATAAGAATCCAACGACACAAGTTTTGTCGCATTCTGAGACTGTCTCCCGGTACGCTATTTTATACGCACCACAATGCTATTTTGGGCACCAAATTACCCGGTCTCCAAAAATAACGAATTATATACCTATTTTGACTCTAATCGACGATAAAAATTCAACGGAACTAGTTTTATAGCTTATTTCGATCGTTTGCTCAAGTTATACAAAAATATCTCTTTATTATATTAAATTAATTTAATTGCGCGCTATAGAAAAATGACTAGGCGTTTATGGATAGTGTTGTCACATACAACATCGGTTTGTCACGAATTTTAATACCATATAATAATTTAATGATACGGTTCAAATGAAACTAATTTCATCGAAAACGAAGTCCGTTTGCAAAAATCGCTATCTTAAGGCTTATATAATATAAATAAAATATTATATAAATTCCAAAATAATAATAAATTATTATAATCATAAATACCCACTAGAAATATCGTATAACTTCAAATATAAATTATACAATTCAATATCATCAATTTTGAGTCAAGGCGGTTCACAAATTATATGAAAACCTTTTTATTTTAATTAATAAACGTTATATTTAAATAACAATTTCCATAGCGATTATTTTAAAATTTGATTTGGACATAACTGACAATGTATAACACGAAATCTGAATTTTTTTCTTCCATATGAAAATTATAATCAACAAGAATCCAACGTTTCTTGTTTCACGGAAATCCGACTTAAAACGGATTCTGTATATTCAGTTAAAGTTGAAAACTCAATATTACGGACTATCGCGCCGTTTAGAACTCGATTAATATTACATATATAAATTTAACGTTCAACTTTGTTTTTAATAACGAATTCCATATTAAAATCCATTAATAATTCAAATTTAATATTTAAAACAAATTAAATATTCAAACTAAAATGACCGAAAAATCCGGGTTGTTACACAAAGTTATGCTATATCAGCCATGCTTTGATCATCATCCACAAAGATATGTTTTTCAACAAAAAGCTTTGATCGGCTCAGCACTTAGCATGCCACATGTTAATTCACAATATTTAATCACTATCTATTAATATATAGCCCTCTGATTACATAAGTCTCAAAGGAGGGTGTTAAGCTAAGAGAATAAATTCTCCTCCACCAACTAATATAATTTCAATAAAAGCCAATTGGTTATGCTGTAAATACAACGTCAGACACACATCCATTTACAAGTTCATTCTGGGTTTTAAAGAAACCGAAGGGACCTTATTCCTTATCCAATAAAGGAGAGGGTCCCTTACAAATCAGGACAATCTCCAAGTACGTCTGGACAACTGCCACTTATAACCTTGTCTTGGGTGTAACGCCCAATCAAGACATCAGCAATAATCCAAATGATGTGAAGATCTCATGTCGTTAACCACCATCTTTAGTGTTTTCAAAACTCATCGTATAGTTATTCAGAATGGGTTGAAACCCAGTTTTTCCAAATAACTAGCGTAACTTTACAATCCATTGATATATAAACATATCATGAGTCTCATTTAATTTTGAAATATTTGTTTACTCAAATCATTCTTCACATTGGGAATTACTCCCTTAAATCTTATCAAAGATTTACATTACTTAAACTCTTGTTTAAATCTTTCCTCAATCATATTTCTCGCCCGAAATCGTACCTACGATTTCTTATTCTTAACAAAGTTCAAATTTGAAAACATGTTAAATCCAAAATCCATTTCTTTAAATCTTTCTATTAAAGAAAACTCATTAATCCTCAAACGATCTTTAAAATTGGTTGCCATTATCATTTTTTAGGGAATTTTTTTCATTCAATCTTTATATTCAAATTTAATACAGATTTCTTTTCAACTAATCTTGATAAATCATCTTCTACTATTACTGGGTTAAAGAACAAATGTTAATTAAAACATCGCTCACGATAAACCCAAAAATCAAACATCCATTCAATTTCAATTTAATTTATTAATTGGAAAACTTCACTTTGGAAATCTTCATTAAATCTCAATTAATAGATTTATTCCATAAACTTCATTTTCAACTAGGTTTAAAACAGTGTTATTGAAGACACCATTCAAGACAAACCCTAACCCAATTGATATCAAATATAAGATTTAAACAGAATTTACATCAAACCATTTTCAATACCCGTAATCAACAAATACCATAAGTAGAATAACGATGTAAAACATCTTTCAAATTCCTTAAATAGTAAACGTCTACTCAACGGTAATCAATATCGAGTATCCAAAGATCATTTCTATCCAAATCCACATTCCAATTAATCTTAGTTAAAATATTTATTAAAACTCATCTTTCAAATCCAATAAACCAATATTTGGAAATTTTAAGTTTATTTAACTTAAATTCACAAAACGTCATTTTACCGTTTTCAGTCAATTGGGCTGAAAACACAAATATCCAAAATATAGTTCGAAAATTCATATTTCTTTTCCAAATCATTTTTAAATCAATTATCATGATTTATAATAATTTTTTCATATTTTTAATAATTTTTATACGGCCATTTCGATCAATTTCCACTTACGGTCATCGAACTCCATTTACAACGACTTTTCAATAATAGATTTAAATATAACTTGAAATATATAAGTTGAAATTCCAAAATTCTTCTTTCATTTGAAAGATCTTATCAATATAAAACAAAAGTTTCCAGTTTTGGGGAAATCCGGTTTAAATTTCATTAGTTATGGCCGTTTGAAGTTCATGGTTGAAATTTGCGAAATATCGCTGCGCGACAGTCCTATTCAAACGTATTGTTATTTAAAATAAAATTCGTCAATTCAGTTCAAACGTATTTTATAAAATGTTTATAAAATCGTTTAAAATGATTCAAACTTCAAATTCAATTATATATCAAAATTGAATATTTTATATTATTATAATATCAAATTAATAATATTTTTCAAAATATAACATTTTGAAATCCAAACTTTTCTGAAATCCATTATAAAAATAATTAAGATCATCGGAACAATCCGTTCGAGTTAAATGCATCGTTTATATACCTAACTCGAATTCACTTTTTGAGTATACTATTAAAATTCTAATTTGAATTGAAACAAGCCATTTTTTATTCAAATCTCTTTCAAAATCATTTTAGCCTTTTCAATAGTTGTTTGAAATCATATTAACTTCATTTTTGAATCGTTTCGGATATAAAAACCCAATTTCCATTTTTACGCCTTAATTTATTTAAATGAATATAATATTCGTTTAAAATTGCATTGGAACTCGGCCCGATCAATTTCCAAATAATTTCATATTCGTTGTGTCAATTGTGTGCATACTAATAATAACAACCACAACATTCAACATCCATCAAATGACAGTCATAAGATAAGCGTTTAAAATTTTTAACGCTTAAATGTACTTAAACAGTATATAATAACTATAATAAACATCCGTCATCCATGAAGCAATCACTGCAACCACAAGCAATCAATACATAATCAGATAAGATTATAATAACTTTTAGAATTAGTTCAGGGAGTTCTTACATTGATTTTTGATCGTTATAATAACAATCGCTTTTGGATTAAATTAAACATGGGTTTAATTTAACCCAAAATTCCAACTTGCTCTAAATTCAACCAAATTAGTTTTGTTGCGAATCTCTTGGCTCCACGATTCCAGCGTTTCTTGTTTTGTTTAATTCTGAGTTCATACGAGCGAATTACAAACGTTTGAACTTTGAATACAATTAAATAATTTGATTTTTTTTATATCACCTCCTTGTTCCATCGTTTTACAACAACTGCCCACCTCTCTCCACCATGCGCCGTCGTAGAAGGCCACCAAAGGTTGACCGCCGCTGCCTGGCACGTCGATCCCGAATAGATTGCGATCGTAACTCGACGTCGACGTTGCCAAAAAGACCCTTAACCCATAACCACGTTGAACACCAGTATGACCACCACACAAGACCATATGCTACCAAAATTGACCAGTAGCACCCCTTCACAATGATGAACCATTTCTTAGTTGGCCATCTTGACTTAATCGGCTTTGGTTTGCTGAAAATTGCAAAAGTCCATTAGTTGTACCCAAAAACGCCTCGTTGCTGATCGTATAGAAATTACGGCTACATGACCACATCTAGATAAAACTTCCAACTACAAAGTTGTAGCCCTGTCTCCCGTCTCTATCTTCTTAGTTAGCCACTTCGTCTAACTCTCAATGGTTTGCGCTCTACACCGCAAAATCCAAAAGAAATATGTTCATGGTCGATCTGAGATTCTGGAGAACTCAGTCACCCGTTCACCACCAAATTTTTACCGCAAGTAACCTTCACCGAGTACCTCAACTTTCATGTTGGAGACCTCCTCCAATTCCTCACTATTTGGAAGATAAAAATTAAAATTAAAATAAAGAGGAGGACTTATTTGCAAAATGTGGAGGAGGAAATGGGCTATGGATTGGAGGGAGTAGGGGTGTACTTATAGTGTAGAGGGTAGCTTACAGTTTATAAGTTTTTATTGTAATGCTACCTGTATTCGTTGTTTAAAAATTTGCATGAGTACATACGAGCTCCATTCGTGGTGAAAATTGACACACACTTATGGTTTGTCATTACGGTCCTAATGAAACTTGTTTCATCGAATCCTGAATCTTTTGCTCAAATAGCGCTAGTTCAAGCTTAAATCATCGATCGATTATTTACATTGAACGTCTATATCTCGCAAGGCCACATACTAACTCCGATTGGCCCGAAATTTGGAATCTTACAATAATTTACTATTATGGATCCAATAAAATTAGTTTCGCCGAAAGCGGAGGTCATTTGCAAAATATCTATTTTTTGGCAAAGCCAATCGGTTTTTTAGGTTGCTGCAAACACCTTTTATTATAAATAATAATAAAATATAATAAAGTACAGGTATCTGTTAGTTGACAATCAGCTACATCGGTTTTTAAGGTGGACCGTCCACCGCGTAAACAATTTATAGTGTTTCGTTCACTCACCCTAATCTAGCTTACGACACTGGAGCTAGCAAATATACTAGACTACAAAAACAAAGAAAGAACTGGAGCTTGACAAAGACGCTAAGTCTACAAAGTGCTAACAGGGAAGCTATTCCCCATTAGCGTCACCTGGTGGAATACCCTGCATAGCCTCAGTAAAATGTGTGGCCGGATCTACAACAAAGTGCGGAGATTTCACGGAATATAGGTAACGTCTGTCCCATGTTGTATCATTCAGCAGTTGCACATTTCTAATACCATCCTCTCCTAGTTTGGCTGGTACGAGTCCTTCACTTATAACTTGATAAAGTAGCTTTCTAGTTTCACCCTCTTCACCTATAAATATAGAATACCTCTCTACACTCGGTTTTGTGTCTCATTTCAAATTTGGAAAGAATCAAAATTTCCTCATCAACATTCCTAATGAAGACCTCACCATCGTCAAATTCATTAATTTGCAGAATGTCTTAGGTAGCTTCAACCAATGGTTCAGTTGCAACAAGTGCAGCAGGTGCAGCACAAGGCTGGGGAACCCTATGTAGGTTCGGCATGCATAGCGGAAATTTGGCATAATTCACAGAGGTAGCCACACATGAATCCGTAGGATGACCAAAGGATTGACATTTGGTGCAAATGATCGGGAAACAACTATAACGTACATCTACATCAACGCCTTCCACAAATGCCACGTGCAGCTTTTTTGGTAGAGGCCTCAAGGGTGAAATTTCTATTAGCGCTCTAACATAATTAAGACTTTTCCCAGCCATCGTATTCGAGTCGCATCATCTTAATTTTCCAGCCAGACTTGCCAACCAATCCAATCAAAGGCTAAAGAATCGACAGTATATTAGTGAATGTTGCCAAAATTGGGATGGATAAGATTTGTTCTCTAGCTTGACCAACAGTAACACTCCAAGAAGTAATTATGAAAGGCTGTCCTTCAATAATAAGTGGATCCCTCTCAAGTACACTAAATTTAACATTTGGAGTACTGAATTTTAGATAAAACACTGAGTCAAAAAACTGTACATGCAATCTGCCTTTCAATCTCCAATATTTGTTGCATTGTTCACGAACCAGGTGATATGCTGGAGATGAACCAAGGAAAAATATGACAAGATGATCAGACCAGTACTCATCTCCGACACGACACACTTCAGATGACATTACACTACGCCCATTAATAGCAATAGTTTCAAAGTTCTCTTGTGGTGTGTATTCCCCCACAACCTTGGGAGGATAAGAGAAAAGTGATGTCCATCTTGGTAACATAGTATGTGCTTCAGCGAGCGGCACATCACTTTGAGATGGATAGGCATCTGGTGAGTTTTATTTTTTCTTGGCATTGTGTCGAACAGAAAGCATGCATTGTTCCTTTCTAGCAGTCTTCGCTTTATCCATAGCCACTACTTTCGACCCAAGTCTATCACCGACTACACCAACCACATTAGGTGGTGGATCAACCTCATGTGTACCAATACGTGGCAGAACCGAAGATGGGTTCTTCCATCTGTTTTCAACTGAAGCAGCTAATCATGGGGACAAGGGGGTTCATCTGAAGTGCACAAGAGAGATCGGAAAGTGGAAGCACAACAATAGTTCTGATAGCCTCAAGACCCGTGATGGGGTTAACCACACAAGGATGTAATGTGATAATAGTTGGATTTGAGTTGAAAGTTTGTCTAGATCACATACGAGAGCTAGGGCTTAGAGGTTTGGATTGCGGGGAAGTGGAGCAGCATAGCATGGTGAAGAAGGGGAGCGATGGTGAAAAAAGAATCAGTGTTAAGCGATTTCAATTAAATCGCGTGTTGAGAGTGGCCATTGATCGAAGAAGTAAATCGAACATGATGAAAATCATTAAATGGCTATTTTAAGGCCTATGTATTATTATTATATTATTTAATTTCAAAACTATTCAAATTTAATAATAAACTAATTATTATCATACATATCCAAATTAAACTTCTTACAACTCAAAAATAGACATACTTGGGTTTATAACTTGATATTTTATTTTTAAGCCAAATTGATATTCAATATATACGAAAATCCTTTTATTTTATTATATAAATCGTTATGGTTTATTAACGATTCCATAGTAACTATTTGGAAATTTGATTTGGACATAAGCTACAATTTATACGACGAAGTCTCAACTTTTCACATTTGTTAGAAAGATATAGTTAAAAAGATTCTAAAGTTTCTTGTTTCAACAAATTTTGACTTATATTGAATCTTGTACATTCATTCAAAGTTCAAAACATAATATTATGAACTACCGCGCCACTTCTAGTTCGTTTTTAATTATATTATAAATTATACGTTAAAACTCGTTTTGATTCAAGTTATATAAATTTTAAGTCATTTATTATTAAAATAAATCATTTTAAATATTTAAATTTATTTAAATATTTCTTAGTAAAATCTGTATCGTTACAATTTGCTTCAAAAGACAAATCAAGGTTTTAGAATTTGTTAAAACCTTTTATTAATCACATAGGTTTTAACTTCTGAATTCAAGTTTGAATATTGAATACGTTAATTCAAACTTAAATTATAACTCAATATCAAATTCATTTTGTGAATCAAACTCATTTTATAATATTTTTGAACAAAATATTATCTTCAAATAACAAATTCAATTCAGAAAAATTCATATTAGATCTTTCATTAAGTCAATTTTTACTCAAATTCATGAACTCAAGTTAAGAATATCTCAAATCTTCATTTTTTTTTTTAAATATTCAAATCAAATTTCATCGATACGTACTTCTAAAATAAAATAAATTTATTGACCATGGTGTCCTATATAATTTTCTATCCTATGGTCAAGTGATATAGATATCTATCATTTCAATCCATGTAAAACATTCGAATCCCGAGTATATATCATTTTAACTCGCATCCCAAATCGATAAGAATTTATCTCATAAATCTATACTATCGTTTGGATATGTATCATTTTAACCCATAATGATTTTTTCTAAATCCAAGGGAACTTGCAGTGTGAGAACAATATAAAATAAATACAACATCACAATTATCACACAACAATCAGAACATAACAACCAAGCACGTGGCAATTATAACGTGTCATTTACGTTAATTGTATGCGTGTCACATGTGCATAAGCCATATAGCAACAATCGTAAATTTTCTAATGCATCCTAACGTTCCATATATCATTTCAAAGGATTTAATTCACTTAATAAAAATGTTGGTCATGAGTGAGTAAACTCACCTTGATTTGAGGTTTGTCGAAGAGATTGGATTTAAACTAAAACCAAGCAATGTTTGATTTTAGCCTAAATTCCAACAAGCTCCTATAATATCCAATTGTATTCCACGATGTAGCAAACATCAATACGAGTTCAACGGATCCAACAATGTTTGATTTTGATCTAATACGGGTTATAAATTGCATTTATAAGTTTTCAGTTTCACTTGATTATTATATTAATTAATTAATAACTAAATTTTAATTAACAAACTACCATCTTTCCAGTCCATTGCTATTGCTCACTGATTTAAGGCTTCCAGGGTCACGATGTTCAACAGCCATCAACTAGCACCCATAAATCCGTAAACCACCTCATACCTGCCATTTCGCATCTTTCATCATAGCTAAACTCAACCCCAAAAGCCTATAACCTCCAGAAGTTCACCATTTCAATTTCTCGTTCCTTCCCTCAGCGACAACTGCAGCTGTTCACCCTCCAACACCACTGACCGCTACTCTAAACTGAAATCGCCAACTACTGCAAAATTACTGGGTCATGCTCCTCCCATCCATGTTATACCACTTCATTACCTACCCAGCCTCAATGCAAAATATGCAACAACACGCCACAACCAACTTGCTGCTCCTTTATTGCATCAACAATCCACAACCACTCTCTCTTTTTTATAAGAAGATTTATGGAAAATGACCAAAAACGAAATATAGGTATCAGATTTTAGTTTTGGGCTTAATAGGGTTTGGCGAGTGGGTCTGGATTCGTATGGTGGAGGTGCAATTGAGGAAGGTGAAGGCATAGGGATGCCGAAGTTTGTGGGAAAATGGTGTGGGATGGCAATCGGTAGAAAATGGGGAGGAATGGCGCATGGAGGTTGCGCAACCTAGGGCGGAGGGGTGGTAGTCACCATGGCTGAGCATCTTAAAAGTTGATTTTGGGGAGAATATAGAAAAGGATTGGGATTTTTTTCTTGAATCTGAACTCGGCCAAAATAAGAAGAAGAGAGGATGGAAATAGAAAGGGAGGAGGGTGAAATTGAAAAGAAGGGAACACGTATGAGCTTACCGTTCTGACTATAGAAACACGTGTGTTTGTCTCTTTTGTTCTATTTTTTTAGTTTATGCTAGGTTTTATTTACAAATATATACACTTAATTTTCGATTGACATTCAAACTCGTACCACCACATATATGATCTGATCGATACAAAACTCGACAATGCATAATAATTCATAATTCCGAATCCAATGAAATTGGTTCCATCGGATTCCGATATTATTTGCAAAAGTGATATTTTTTGTATTAAAATATTAATCGATATACTATTTGAATAACAATCAAATTTCGAACTACTTATTATCGTCTATGAATTCACTAAAAATTAAGAATTGGTAATAATTTACTAAATGGAATTAATTAAGATAAATGTAACAGTTTTACGTTAATATTTAATTGCCAATTAAATTTTAAAGCTACATCTTAGTTAATTATATTAATTTTTGAACATTTAAATTTACGAGTTGTTACACTCTCGCACACTCAAAACTTTTCGCCCTCGGAAAGGAAACGTCATATAGAGTTGTACTTAAGTATATTTTGTATAAAATACTTTAACCTATAAAACCTATAAATGGTTATTACACTTATAAGGAAAATATCAGTTATGGAATTTTAATGGTTCGAAAGTTTTCCCACACTGGAAATTACAGAAAATTTCGATAGCCTACTTTGTATGGGTCGATTGGAAAATTTTCACAATACAATATATATTAATATGCATCTCGTCCATATGAAAAGACATCCAAAACAAAGGTGAAACAACAATGTATAAACCCAAATGCGATATTTGATCTGGAATACATACCTTATTTAGCGTTTTAAGCATGTTTGCATATTTTTAATGAAATAGCGCAAAATCGAGATCTAGATTGAAGCGCATGTCATTACAACCTACTAAAATACTCAACAAACAAACAAGAATCAAGTATATATATAAGTTAAACTTATATGAATAAATAATAACATAACAAGCATAACATGTGTAGCGCCCCGCCTCTATACCCACTATCGTCTAGTTAATTTAAGAGAAATGTCGTAAACCATAACGGAGAATGAGGTTTGTGAAGAGCGACCGATTGTAAAATTTCGACATGACTATTCGGCACATAGGGAAACTACACAACGGCTATAAATAATCCGGAAAGCAGTATAAAATAGACAACAACAACAATATATATCACAGCCAGACACTGAATAATCATATCACAAAGGCGGAATAGATATGAATAAACCGAGAATGTGTATAACAAGCTAGTGGTCAACAAAGATCCACTAATACCAAAAGAATATGTACACAACGATAGATAATGTCATAGGTATAAAAGTACATAAAGCTGCAGAGACAGAGTAGCAAGCTAAAGGCAGAAGATCAATCCTGCGATGAGACCCAGAGCAGTACCAACAATGACTCAGTCTAACCCGAGTATTATTTATAAAAATAAATAATAAACGAGGCAGTCAAGCTATACTTACCAAATAAACTGAGGCAAAAAGATATATAACACAGGATGACTTGATTCTAATAATAATATCTAATCATAAATAAATATGAAACATGGCATGTCAACACAATCAGGAAATGACAACGGAATGTCAACACACAATTATCTCTAAATAATCTCCAAGCTAATGTAGAATGCAACATTCAAATAATATCACACAATAAGAAATGACAGAGGGACTAAATCTCATGACAAGAAAAGAGCATATAACAATAAGGATTGACAAATAAATGCCAAACATAAATCCAATTGACGCCCATCGCATCAAAGTAACCAAGAATTAGAAATCACTTATCAAATTGACGCGCATCACATCAAAGTAAGCAAGAATCAGAAATCACTTAGAAATTCAGAAAACATCATAAAAAGTGGCATGTTCATAGAAGGTGAGATACGATCTCTAGGTAGTGAACCCATTATTTGAGTCGAAGCTCCCCACGGAGCCGGGTCGTGACCCCGGTAGAGTGAAAACATATAAATCATAGAAAATCCTAGAAATTTGGACCGAAGTCCCATGGATGAAGGTCACAAATCGTAAATTCCCACTCGGGCAATCGTGAACCAAACAACTATGTCATGGAGCGGATACCATCGATCCGGGCGAATCGAAATTATTCCGAGCTAATTAATATAAGAAAATAGAAACATGTCCCATAACCACATACTGTTCTCGAATATTTACTCACTCGTAATTGGTTTCTATTCAAAACAGAGAAAATCACAGCATATGTTCAAACGAATGAGTCCGGTAATTATTTGCCAAAATAAACATATAAGGGGTCATAGTCCTCAGTTTTATTAAGGTGAATAAACTAAATTTCTCATCCTATCGATAGGATAAGGAATCGTATATAGATCAATGGTATTGGAATCGGGTTTAGAAATCAAATTTATTTTAAAAGAATTTGAATTTAAAAACCGATTTAGCGCTGGTTCGATGCCCATTGACAATATAAAACCCCGTTATCCAGTGTGGTTCAAATATTCATAAAAATCATAAAACATAAACCCACATGCAATTGTAGTTCAATTATTCATAAAAACCGTCGCCATAGCGAATGGAACACAAAAATCATAAGACATAAAGTCACATTGCAACAACATACAGGAAATCATAGGGATAACGGTTGTAATTTCGATCAACGAACGAATCGAAATCGCAAACTAGAACCCGAAGGTTTTAAACTATATCAGGATAGACTCAAAGGATATTGAGTCGATAATCCACGTTTTAGAGTCATGAATCATAATCGAACTAATATCGAGGGTCAAACCCGAATTAACGAGTAAATAGATTCATAAAATAGAGTGCATAGGCTCAAGAACGATTTCTTAGCGTAAATTACTCCAAAATTAGTTTCATTTTGAAACTCTAGTCGAGACGTTTCCAACGCATCTTGTTTCGCTGAATTCCGAGTTCGTACGAAAAAGTTATGATCGTTTTAAAGTAAATTAATTATTTCACCCTTTATTTTTCACTATTCGGTTATTTTCATTGGATGTTTTCCTCCACCAAAAATTATCATGAACTCCAAATCATTCCAAATTACTTTCGTCGAGACGGTTCCAACGCACCTGATTTCGCTCAATTCCGAGTTTGTATGAAAAAGTTATGGCCGTTAAGAGATTGAATAATATTTTTTTTAGTGTTCGGCCATTAATGGCCGAACTGAAGGCATTTGCTCGGCTGTTAATGGCCGAACGGCTGTTAAACCCACAAAAATTTAATTTTTTTCCTACCAAACATCTCCAAAATGATACCGGCCAATGCCCGAAGGCCTTTGATGTTAAATACATGCAAATGAGGCATCTATAACTTACCGAAGCAACTCATAACAGCAAATTCACATGCAAAAATATTCACACAAGAGATTTGCAATGATTTTTGATCATAAATTCCAAAATGGGCAAATTTTCTAACCAATGCAAACAAATGCGATATAAGCGAATTGTAAAGATGTAGAACTTTGCCGGGCAGCAACGGAGCTTCCCAATATCACCAAATGGACTAGTAATTTATGAATTAGATTGTATGAACAATTCTTATCATAATTTTCAACTCAATGAAACATAAATACATGAAATTGGCTAAGTTACACTAACCTAACCAATTCACAAGCACATGCAAACTCGTATGAACACTAAATTACAATTGTACAAGCCAATGGCTTGTGGCATAGATGTGAGTTCATGAAGAACTCACCTTTGCTTTCTAGAAGTAAGAAATCAATCCAAAGCTTTGCCAAATCAACCTCTCTTCCAATATAGCTTGTTAATCTCCAACCTAAACTCAAACAAATGAATTTTCTAAAACTTAGGTCATAGGAATTCTCAAAAAAAAAAAAAAAAGGAGATAAGCTAGAAATGATGGAGAAGATGAAGAGGAGACTTACCAAAGCTTTTATGCTTGATTTCCTCAAGAATTGGAGCTCCAAGGATTAAGCTAGGTTTAGGAATTTTAATTTCCCATTCCTTTTCCCCATTTTCTATTTTCTTTGAAATGTTAGAGTGAATGGGAGAGAAGGGGGCTGATTTGGTTATAAGGAGTGGGCTAGGTTTAGCTAAACCAAGACCCAACCAAAGTGCCAATTTTCACGAACTCGAAACATATCGATGCTTATAGTCAAAATGGTTGAAAAGACGATCCAAACTCAATAGAAGCGGTCCCGAATCCTAATTTTATCGTTTGTGAAAAACGACATTTTGAGTGACACATAAGATACGATGATATATTTAAATAAA
This sequence comes from Allium sativum, assembly GCA_030737875.1. NCBI lineage: Eukaryota > Viridiplantae > Streptophyta > Magnoliopsida > Asparagales > Amaryllidaceae > Allium > Allium sativum. The sequence continues at coordinate 399,594,736 of CM060922.1, read as the reverse complement.
ATATTTAAATCTAAAATCATCGAATGAGTGGGTTGTTAAAGCATGCTAATGACAACAAAGTTTATGAAACCAAACAATACACAAAATCATGTGTTAATATTCAAATGCTTGTTCTATTAATTTACGTTCAATTTATTTGTTGTTCAAGTTACATAAATTCAATTTACTTTGATTTATATTTAAATCTTTGTACTTATTCATTTCGTTACATTTATTTATATTAAACATACTCAAATTTAATTAAGCTGATTTATATACAATTCATTAGATTTTGATTTATTCCTATTTCAATTATCAACATTCAATGCTTACATTCAACTTGCAATTTATTACATTCATTTTAGAGTAGCATTTGATTGCTTCATTTTAAATCTATATACACATCCATTCTTATTATCATTCGTGCATTTATTTTAATTTGCTTTCTTCCAACGTCCAATTTTTAATTCGTGTCCATTTATGTTTCACGCAATTTATACAATCCATTTAATTTCATTCATACATAACTAATTGACTTATTTTCAATTATTCGCATTCTTTATTTTACATTCACTCTTCTTTTAATTTAAATCCAATTCACTTTTGGTTTATTCAATTCATAATTTTGTTAACAATATTAATTTTATTCATTCCATTTTGGTTTACTTTCATTTCACTTTTATTGTTCAATTTCAGTTTACTCAATCCATAGATTTTTGCTAACTCGTTTCATTATTTTATTTCTTTCATTTACTTTTCCACGAGTTACTATGAATTCAAAAAAAAAAAAAAATCATTTTGCTCATTTTTTTGTTAAGGAAAATTTGTTAAAATTCAACTTTCTTAATGATTCAATAAATTTATATTCACTGAAATCAATTTCTTTTCCATCTAGTTATTTATATAAATTTTCGACTTCGGTTTATTTTTATTCCAACTCTATTTCATTTTAATTTAATTCATTCTAATCTAATGAAGATATAACTTTATCTTTAATTCATTTACTCCTTTCTTCTTTCTTCTTTTTTTAAGTCCATATTTATTTAACAAAATTAGTATTCCTATGTATGTATATTCCATTTTACATTTCAAATATTTATAAAATAGTTTTAAGTATCAACTCAACATCTTAACCATAATTATATATTTACCTCACTTTTGACACCTGAATATGGATACTGGTGATGTCACGATCATCCCTAGAATTATTTTCAAGCGACTAAATTGTGATTTTATATCTATCCAGCACATGTAAGATTTAGTATATACATTAGCAAAACATATATCCAAAACCTTTACGTACTCGATAGTCGAATCCTAGTGTCAAATAAATACTTAAGACTCTTTTTTTTAAATCCAAGATATATGCTCATTTCCAAAATGTATGTATCAAAATAATATATTTCAAACATTTCTATTATAAGATTTCAAATAAGGATAATTTATATCTATCCCACTTGTTTATTTGTTGTATTTTAATCCAATTCATTTCCAAATATACATGCTTATAACTTAACAATGAAACTCATATAAATTTATATTTTTCAAAACATATATTTATATATAATTTCCAAATCTGATAAATATTTTACTCAGATTCGATTTTTAAATTTTTCAGTCCATTCTTATAATTCATATCTTAACTTATTTTAAAGCTTTTATACTCAAATTGACCTTTAATAAGTTTAGAGTCTTATTAACCATTACATATAAAAGTTAGATCCATCTTTAATTCAATCCTGATAAACCAGGTTCAGTTCTCACTTATTTTGTAACGACCCGGAAAATCTGAACCAATTTAAATTTTTTTAATTGGCTAAAATAGTGAATTTTAAGTATTTAAAATAAATATTTTAAATAATAATGATGAAAAGTAAGTTTGAATCGAAGTTGAAAATAAATATAATTACTTTGAACTATAAACAAGGCCTGAAATGGCGCGGCAGTTTCATATTTTCATTTCAAACTTTGACTGACTGTACCGGGTGCAAATTAAAACGGATTTTAACGAAATCAAAAATATTTAAATCTGTTAGTGAATATCTTTCTAATGAATCTAAAAAATCTAAGTTTCATAGCGGGAAGCAAAAGTTATGGCCAAATGAATTTTCTGAAAAGTCGCTATGGAGTTTATATAGCCCGTGAAAATGGCCATTTTGTAAACGACCTCGGATTTCGACGAAACCACTTTTGTTGGATCCAGGATGTTAAACTATTGCTAGGTTTCAAATTTCATAATTTTTGAAGCTAGTATGTGAGCGTGGTAAAGGAAAATGTGTTTGGTCGATTTCTATAAAATTAGATCGACCAGAAAAGAGCCATTTTTCAAACGGTCTCAGAATTCGACGAAACTAGTTTTGTTGGGACCGTATCGTCAAAACATAGCTAGATTTATTTTTCGGTAATTTTTAGAATCAGTATGTGGCCCCGACAAATTAAAATGTATGTTCGAATCGATATTTGAATGTTTTATATTTTAATTTGAAGAAAAACTAACTAAAACAGTCGAATTGGCCTACGAAACATATTCCATTATGTCCAGGATGGGGGTAATTAGCTAGGGACGACAGTCGTTGGGTTTGATTTGGAGTCCGGGAGCGAAAACACTGTTTGTGGAATTTATAAATATATTCCGGCCAATCAGAATTAAAGAAAAAAATATTAACGTGCCCCCCATTTTCTCTCTCCCCAACGCGATCGAAAGGCGGAAATCGTTCCACCCTTCCCAGCCACTTTCCGGCCGCCACCGTCCACGCCAGACCCCGCCACCATCCAAAATCGAAAGCCCTCCTCCTCCCCTTCAAATCCGACCAACCCCTGCCCTCTCTCTCCTCGCCAGCGTCGAGAACGACGCCCAGGAAGTCGATGACTTAGGAGCGCCGCCGCCGCTTCCACAGGCCATCGATCTGGCCAAAACCCCCGGCGCCGTGAAGCCCTCTCCTCCCTCTTCCACGCTGTGCCGCCCGATCGTCACCTCGTGCTATGGATAACGAGAAATCTTCAAACCTAGTTTTGAAGAAAATAGAGAGGTATACTGCCTATTTTAAATAAACTATATTATAGCACTTTAAAGCGCTACGGTTTTTGATTTCACTGTAAAAATCATATCTTTTTCGTTTCTTGACGAAATTCAGTGAAACAAGAGATAGTGGACTCGTGTGGACGTCTTCTACATTCCAGAAGAGACCGCATATTTTTCTAAGCCTTCTGCTATTTTTGGTGGAGTGGAACCCAATGTGAGATTTCTAAATTATAAACGATATGGAAAACGACGATGTATAAATTATATAGTCGATGTATGAGTTATATAAGCGTTGTACACCTCTTGTATAAGCGTTGTATAAGTCGTACGTTCGATATATAAGTTATATATGCGTTGTAAAAATTATATATGTGTTGAAATAGAAGTGAAATGCTTATATATATATATATATATGTGTGTGTGTGTGTGTGTGTGTGTGCCCCTCGTCCACAAACCATGGACGATATTTATTGGTTGTGATTGGTGTGAAAATTGGTTGATAGTGAATGGTTGATTTGAATTGTTTGTGGTTGAAACTGATTGATTGTGGTTGAAAAATACCCGTTTGTGGTTGAGAATTATTTGGTTGAAACCACATAGGATTAGTTTGTGGAAAAGAAAAAATATACATGCCGCCTGCGTGCGAACTAGACGCATGAAATCCCTATTGTCAAAAGCTGCGAGGCTTTAAGGTAGAGCGAGGAGCCGTACTAGGGACGACCCCGGTTTTAACTACCCTGCCGTTATGCTGCCGAAATTTTGAATAATATTCATGTGTTAGAATTATTTTCATGTGTTGAAACTATATTCGTGTGTTGAATATAAATTCATGTGTTGAACGACATTCGTGTTTTGAAATAAATTGTTTCATAATAAAAATCTTATTTTTATCATCTATATGAATGATATTAAATAGTCATGTTTTGAAATAAATTGTTTTGCAATAAAAATCACCTTTTTATTGTATATATATAAACTATAGAAAACATTCATGTGTTGAATAGAAATTCATTCGTTGAATAGAAATTCATGTGTTGAATGGTATTCGTGTTTTAAATAAATTGTTTTAAATATAAAAATCACCTTTTAATGTATATATATATAAACTATAGAAAACATTCATGTGTTGAATAGAAATTCATTCGTTGAATAGAAATTCATGTGTTGAATGGTATTCTTGTTTTAAATAAATTGTTTTAAATATAAAAATCACCTTTTTAATGTATATATATAAACTATAGAAAACATTCATGTGTTGAATAGAAATTCATTCGTTGAATAAAAATTCATGTGTTGAATGGTATTCGTGTTTTAAATAAATTGTTTTAAATATAAAAATCACCTTTTTATTGTATATATACGAAATATAGAAAACATTCATGTGTTGAATAGAAATTCATTCGTTGAATAGAAATTCATGTGTTGAATAGTATTCGTGTTTTGAAATAAATTGTTTTATAATAAAAATCATATTTTTATCATCTATATGAACTATATAAAATAGTCGTGTTTTGAAATAAATTGTTTTACAATAAAAATCACTTTTTTATCATATACATGAATTGTTAAAAATAGTGAAGTGTTGAAATAAATGTCGATTGGATAAAAATATCATTTGTATCAAAGGTCTGAAAAGAATATGGTTTTGAAATCGAAGAATAGATTATATTTATATATATAAATATAATTTAAACGAATCGAATAACGAAGCTGCAGTTCGTGTTTTGAAACCGTGATTTCAAACGATTAGTGCGGGAGATCCGACCATCGGATTTTCCCGAAACCGAAACTATTGGGTTCGCTTTGGAAATATCTTTCCAACGACACCAACTTTGTAAAGATCCAACGGTTGGATTGTCTGGAATGTTTAATTCAAATCTGAAGAGAAACAACGCCAGAATCGATTATATTTATATATATATATATAAATATAATTAAAATAAATCGAATAACGACACTGTAGTTCGTATTTTGAAATCGAAACTTCAAACAATTGTACCAGGAGATCCGACCGTCGGATTTTCCCAAAACTAGAACCGTTGGATTCGTTTTGAAAAAATCTTTCTAATGATATAAATTTTGTGAAGATCCAATAGTGAGATTTTCAGATATATGTAAATCTAATCTGAAGAAAAACAGCGCCACGACCGCGTTATGGTCTGAAGCGTCGTTTGAATAAATTGGTTATTTTTAAATAAATAAAAATAGCGATAAATCGTTATAAAATATTATAAATGATATGGAATGTGAAATTTTGAAACTAACTGAAGGTTAGCCAAGTCGAATGGTTTCCTGGGTTTTGATCTGATGTTGGTTTCGGCCTTCGCGGTTAATATTTGGGAAATCGTTCTCTTACTGATTTACGGTTTGTGATTAATGAATTGGAATGATGCTAATGTTGTGTTTGTGTAGAACTTGTTTATTATATACGCGAGTTGCTTAGAAAGACCGGGTTTATCCCATTCTGAATAACTAAATCGACGATAAGAAGTCGAAGATGAAGACGGTAGTCGAAGACCGGAGATCTTCACCTCGTTTGGATGGTAACTGATGTCCTGATTGGGAGGCATCCCAAAATATGGATAATGAGTGGTGATCGTCCAGACGTACGTGGAGATCGATGGGTATGCGAGGTATATAGTGCCTTCGGTTTCGTTCAGACCCGGAATGGACTTGCAAATGGACTGTGTGTCTGACATTGGAATTCATTCTGTGTGATTGATAGCCATCAGTTGCATGGTGTGAATTGCCTGTGTGACATGCTAAGATGCAGTGATCAGGGCTTCTGTTGAAAAGCAAAGTCTTGTGGTTGATGATCAAAGCACAGTCTGTGTGGCGTAACTTTGTGTATAACGTGAATTCGCGAACCTCACACCCCGGTATGAACCAGAAACGGGAGAGGACCTCAGGGAGGACATGCATCTCTTTTTAGCTAGAGGTGGTGTCAGTGCTTGAACTGGCTGACATTTATATTATATTCACCTGTGTGGTTGTTGCTGTTGCGAGGCGCCTAAGTTTTATCGGTCGATACGGAACCGATGGAGTCATTCGTTGGCTCATTTGCGCCCCATAGGGAGGGGAAACGTATTGTTCAGGCATAATAATCCACATCGGTGGACCGACCCTGACGATCCAAGGGTCACTCGAGCTATGATCCTAAGACATGGTAGGCTAGATTGTCTCAAATTCGGTAAGGACTATCTTTTGCCTTGGTTCATGACGGAAATCCAATTTCCAAATACGACACCGTGCGGTTTTGATTGTATATATATATATATATATATATATATATATATATATATATATGGCGACATGATATATGGTACCCATGCCGTCTATGATTGATAGTTATGATTGAAATTGTTTTTGAAACCTATAAACACTAGTAATAGTATCAAATTCTTTTGTTTTATTCGTATCAAGCATATTTTGGCCATTATAAGGTAAAACTCTATCCTTCGGTTTGCGTTGCATTGTGTGATGGGAACTAAGTCTTATAATGGCTTCATTTTTATAAAAAGCATTGCGATGTTTAAAAGAATTATTTGTTTTAAAACACTGGCAATCCAATGGAGTAAACCCGTTCCGCGAAAGTGGCGTGGTCCTGTGATTAGCCATATTATATAATGTGTTAAGTTGATTTCTCATACCAGTCCTTGTTGCAGTCATGATGGGGGGTTCTCACCATGTGGTTTGGTGGTGAAAAGTGGGCTCTTACCTCCACATGTCCGTTGCGGGGTTTGGTTAGGCTGTGGCCGGGAGGCTCGAGAGGGTCGCCGTAAAACAAGTGACTGGGGGACCAGTATGAGGCACGGTAGGTTTTACCTGCTGTACTGGAGGATGAAGGGATGGTTGCAAAGCCTACCGGATTTCGCGGTATCGTCACAACGTGGTATCAGAGCGTTGGTTAAGCTTAGTGCTGGAATATAACATATGAACGAACTCGTCAGAAATAGAACTAGTAGTGTTCTAGGACGAATAACTCATTACAGATAGGATCAGTAATATCCTAGTATGAGTAAAGCAGAATGAAATACACCCCAGTAGACACATTTACATTCAAGTATTTGTCTCTATATTTTGAAATATCTTTTCTGTTGACCTGACACTTTGTCTGCTAATTGCAGATGCACTAGAAAATGAGTGACAGGAACAGAAGAAATAATCTTATGACTCGTCAAGCTAATGAGCCAGTTGTGCTCCCACAGCAAGAATTAGATATAGAAGTTCTATTCAAGAGATTTCGAAATCTGGGTGGATCACCATTCTTAGGCAAAGAATCCATTATGGAAACACAAGCTTGGATTCGTTCTACAGAGAAAATCTTTGAAGATTTAAAGCTGAGAGATGACCAGAAAAGATTACTGGCGTCTTGGGCACTCAAAGAAGAAGCTATGTTCTGGTGGGATTCGATTATTAAAGATAATCCAGAAGGTGATATCACCTGGGATATATTCAAAGTGATTTTCCTGGAAAGATTTACTTCTCCAGAAGCGACTGAGCGGTTATGTGATGAATTCTCTTATCTGATACAAGGAGATATGACCATTCCAGAATATCACAAGAGATTCAATGAACTCTCTCATTTTTCCCCTCATCTGATTCAAGATCCAAAGAGGAAGAATCTGAGGTTTATTCATGGCCTGCAGAGAAAATATCAGAATAGTGTAATGAGGAATGTGAAGCTTCCTTTTAATGAAATGATATACATGGCTTACCAATATGAGGATCTCGACAAGAAAGGTATGTTGCGCTACGAAGAGGAAGTCAGTTCTAGTAATAAAGGTGAGTCTGAAACTGATCGTCCTGAGGCCAGTACGATGTCTGAGGTCAGTAAGAAGCCTAAAGTCAATCGGAAAAGGGCTAGATCTGGGAAAGAACCAGTGACAACGGCCACCTGCTCTAACTTTAATAAGCAAGGGCATTTAACTAGGAATTGTAAAACCTCGAAGAAACGAAAGAATGGGTTTAAACTCGATAACCAATTTCGAGAGAACAGAAAATGCAGTCAATGCCATCGGACTGGTCATCTTGAAAAGGATTGCTGGCCTTTAGGAAATCCAAAGCTCAGGTAAATGAAGTGGCAGAAACCTCAGCACCCTCAACTATTCAGGAAAGGCCATATGTTTTAGAAGGCACGCTAACTATCAAAGATATTCCAGTTAAAGTACTGTTTGACACCGGCGCGTCGCGAAGCTTTGTTGCAAAGAATGCGGTTAAGAAACTGGATTTGAATTTGAAGAAGCTCAAAGAACCAATGACTGTCCATAATCCGGTTGGGGGTTCCCTCGATCTTAGTTGGGTTTGTGGGGTGCCGGTTTCTTTTTCTCGTTATCGGTTCCCTACCATCGCGGTCATCATGAATTTTACAGAATTTGATCTTATCTTGGGGTTAGACTGGTTGACCAAATATGAAGCTGAGGTTAAATGCGCCGACAGAGTCATAAAGGCGAAGATTAAATCAGGTGATTATATAACCATTCCCTGTGAAGGTCAGAATTCTAATAGAAAACACTTCTGGGCAGCTTTGGATGTTTCTCCTGCTCAAATAGAAAATATCCCTGAAGTCACAGAGAATGTTCCTGACCTCATCAAAGATATTCCTGTCATGAAGAATTATGCCGATGTGTTCGAAGAAGTTGTCAGCTTACCTCCGCAGAGAGAAATTGATTTCAAGATCGCTTTAATTCCGAACACAAGGCCAGTAGTGCACGCTATTCGAAGAATGACTCTAAAGGAGAAAGAAGAACTAGACAATCAAACTCGAAAGCTTGTATGGAAGGGTCTGATCAGGCCTAGTTTCTCTGACTGGGGAGCAGCGGTGGTGTTTTTCCCAAAGTCTGACGGTACTCTACGACTATGTGTGGATTATCGTGACTTGAATAAGCAGACAATAAAGAATAAATATCAATTGCCGCGAATCGATGATTTATTGGATCGTCTGAATGGAGCACAAGTATTTTCAAGGATGGACCTAGCTATAGGCTTCCATCAGCTTCGTATTGCCGAAGAGTGTGTTCCTATGACAACATTCAGAGGTCTAGACTTATTCTACGAGTGGTTAGTAATGACGTTCGGCTTATGTAACGCTCTAGCTTACTTCGTCGATTTAATGAATAGAGTGTTCAGAGGGGCCCTGAATAAGTTTTTTCTCGTTTTTATTGACGATATTCTAATCTTCTCTAAGTCAAAGGCCGAACATGAAAAACATTTGGATCAAGTTCTAGAAATTCTGAGAAGGAATGTATTAAAAGCCAAACTATCCAAATGTATATTCTGGCAAGACGAAGTGAAGTTTCTGGGCCACGTCGTATCAAAAGAAGGAATTGTTGTGGATCCAAGTAAAATCACAACTATTCAAAACTGGAAACAGCTTAGTACTCCTACAGAAGTCCGAAGTTTTATTGGATTGGCTAGTTATTTCTCGAAGTTCGTTAAAGATTTTTCGAAGATATCTAGTCACTTAACGAAGCTTATAAAGAAGCACATAAAATTCAAGTGGACTCCAGAATGTGAGGAGGCTTTTGAGGAGCTAAATTTAAGATTAACAACGGCTCCAGTGTTAACGATTATCGACAGCAATCAGGATTTAAAAGTATGGACAGATGCCTCTAGAGAAGGCCTTGGAGCCATATTAATGCAAAGGGGGTCAAGTGGTTGCTTATGGTAGCCGCCAGCTGAAGCCACATGAAAAGAACTACGTTACTCATGATCTTGAGTTGTTGGCTATCGTATTCGCTTTGAAAATCTGGAGGCACTATATTCTGGGTGAGAAATTCGAACTATTTACAGATCACCAGTCGTTAAAGTATCTGTTCACCCAGAAAGACTTGAATCTGAGGAAGCAACGTTGGCTAGAGTTCCTTGCAGCATACGATTTTGAGATTCTATACACTCCAGGGAAAGCCAATGTCGTGGCCGATGCGTTAAGCCGAAAGAATGTAATGATCGCCAGTTTTATTATTACGACTTCATTGATTGATAAAATATCTGCTCTTCAGAAGGATGATCACTTCATTCAGAAGTTCAGAGAGATAATTCATAAAGGCGAGCCCTCGAGTTTTTAGGTTGATAATGATGGGATTCTAAGGCTAAAAGGTCGAATTTGTGTTCCTAACATTTCTGAGCTCCGAAAGGAAATCCTGGATGAGTGCCACAAGTCAAAACTTAGTATCCATCCAGGAGTAAGCAAAATGTATAATGACATCAAACGCACTTTCTGGCGGAGATCGATGAAGAGAGACATTTCTTTATATGTTAGCCGATGCCCTACTTGCCAACTAGTCGAAAGCGACCAACAGAAACTTGCTGGATTATTGCAACCTCTGGACGTTCCAGGTTAGAAGTGGGAACATATTTTCATGGACTTCATAGATGGTTTGCCCAGAACCAGAAAAGGAAATGACAGTATTTGGGTGATCATAGATCGCTTCATGAAGATCGCCCATTTCATACCTGTCAGATCGAACAGAACTGCTCAGAGTCTGGCGCAGATATATTTCAAGGAAATTGTTAGGCTACACGGAGTGCCAATCAGTATAGTTAGTGATAGAGATCCAATATTTACTAGCAAATTCTGGGAGGCATTTCAAGTAGAACTGGGAACGAAGCTGAACTTGAGCACCGCTTATCATCCTCCGATAGATGGTCAGACTGAGAGGGTGAATCGTATACTAGAAGATTTATTGCGGGCTTGGGTTCTAGATTTTGGTGGATCATGGGAAGACCATTTACATTTGGCTGAGTTCTCATATAACAACAGCTACCAAGCGAGCCTAACAATGTCACCATTGGAAGCATTGTATGGTAGACCGTGCCGATCTCCTGCTTGTTGGGTCGAACCTGGTAATAGGCTTGTATTGGGACCTGATATGATCCGAGAAGCTGCCGACAAAGTCGATTTCATTAAGAAACGATTACTCGCCGCTCAAAGCCGACAGAAGAGCTATGCTGATAAGAGAAGAAGAGATATATCATTTGCTGTTGGCGACTATGTATATTTGAAAGTATCTCCGATGAAAGGAGTTATCCGGTTCGGTAAAACTGGGAAGTTGGCGCCCAAATTCATTGGTCCGTTTCCTATTCTTGAACGGATTGGAACTCTCGCTTATAGGGTTCAATTGCCTGATTGGTTGCCTGGAGTGCATGATGTATTTTACATATCTCAACTTCGAAAGCACTTTCATGATCCAGACTTGATCGTGGAAGAAGCAGCGCAACAGGATATTGAAATTACTCCAGAGTTGGTTGTGGGAAGAGAGCCGCTAAAGATTATCGGCAAAGAAACCAAAGAGCTGAGGAACAAGAAGGTTCACTTAGTCAAAGTGCAATGGAGTGGAGATCCGCGAGATTGTACTTGGGAAACTGAGGAAAGCATTCAGAAAGCCTATCCTAAGTGTTGAGTGGATATCTCTGATTGACTCTGGTGCAAGGTACATCTACCATATTTTGCATTTCCATTCTGTTCTTTACTTTGCTGTTGTTTTCTTTGCATTGATGTAAACCTTTTAATTATATAGTCTTATTAATTTAAAAGAGTATATAAATTAATTAGTATGATTTTGAAAAGTTAAAAATAAAATTGATTAATGTTTGTGTTGTGTGATAGTGGATTTGATTAATTAAATTATTAGAACAATAGTTAATTTGATCAATAAGAGAATGAATGGTAGAATTTATTCAATTAAATCACACATTGAACTGATTAGAGAATAGACAAAAATATATACATGTGCATTATATATGTTTGAACAGGTAAATGGATTAGCTGTTGAGTAAAGAATTTATTTGCGTGCCCGACAAATAGGTAAACCTTAATGAGTTGGATGCGCAATTTTATAATTATATCAACTCCTGTGAATGCCATTGGATGCGGAGTGCTGGTTGTTCTGTGTGTAATAATAAACGTCGCTATAGGATAGTAACAATTAATTTTGAACTACACTACATGGCATACTTCTTGAAGATAGGCATACTTCATCATATACCACATAAGCATTTGGAGCTTGTGTGACAAGGTGGAAGATTTACCATACGAACGAGAGGCTTGTATGGCGATGACTATATATTACAGGTTGAACTGATGACTGATATGGACCATATAAGATTGTAACGATAAATTGCAAGATTAATAAAAAACCCACACGAGTCTGGAGTTGACAATATTCACGTCTCTCTAGTTATTAGATACGACACATAGATTATTTATTTCCCACACGGGACGAGGTGATGAGAATTTATTCTCTGGAGTAATAAAAAATACACACTCCCTCGGGCTTAGACAAGGTGACGAGAATTTATTCTCTGGAGTTATTATCTATACACGCTCCTCTGTAAACACCAGAATATATCACTATAAATATGTGTATGCTTTATAGGATTTATTGGGTACCTAATACGGCCCAATAAATTTCCAAACCCCTCCCCGTACAAAGGAGGTTATGGCGAAATTTTTCGAAAATTCCGGGTGTTAGCCAAATTTTTGAAGAATTTGAAAATTCTCAAAAACTGAAAAGTTGGAGAATGGAAGCCAGATCGGAAGTAGAGTTGATTAATCAAACCACTTTCGACTTTGTTCCTTTTCGGGGATGAAAAGTTTTAAGTGGGGGAGATTGTAACGACCCGGAAAATCTGAACCAATTTAAAATTTTTAAATTGGCTAAAATAGTGAAGTATTTAAAATTAATATTTTAAATAATAATGATGAAAAGTAAGTTTGAATCGAAGTTGAAAATAAATATAATTACTTTGAACTATAAACAAGGCCTGAAATGGCGCGACAGTTTCAAATTTTCATTTCAAACTTTGATTGACTGTACCGGGTGCAAATTAAAACGGATTTTAACGAAACTAAAAATATTTAAATCTGTCAGTGAATATCTTTCTAACGAATCTGAAAAATCGAAGTTTCATAGCGGGAAGCAAAAGTTATGGCCAAATGAATTTTCTGAAAGGTCGCTATGGAGTTTATATAGCCCGTGAAAATGGCCATTTTGCAAACGAACTCGGAATTCGACGAAACCACTTTTGTTGGATCCGGGATGTTAAACTATTGCTAGGTTTCAAATTTCATAATTTTTGAAGCTAGTATGTGAGCATGGCAAAGGAAAATGTGTTTGGTCGATTTCTATAAAATAAGACCGACCAGAAAAGGGCCATTTTTCAAACGGTCTCAGAATTCGACGAAACTAGTTTTGTTGGGACCGTATCGTCAAAACATAGCTAGATTTATTTTTTGGGAATCTTTAGAATCAGTATGTGGCCCCGACAAATTAAAATGTACGTTCGAATCGATATTTGAATGTTTTATATTTTAATTTGAAAAAAAACTGACTGAAACAGTCGAACTGGCCTACAAAACATATTCCATTGTGTCCGGGATGTGGGTAATTAGCTAGGAACGACAGTTGTTGGGTTTGATTTGGAGTCCGGGAGCGAAAACACTATTTGTGGTAGTTATAAATATATTCCGGCCAATCAGAATTAAAGAAAAAATATATATTAACACGCCCCCCATTTTCTCTCTCCCCTACGCGATCGAAAGGCGGAAATCGTTCCACCCTTCCCAACCACTTTCCGGCTGCCACCGTCCACGCCAGACCCCGCCACCACCCAAAATCGAAAGCCCTCCTCCTGCCCTTCAAATCCAACCAACCCCTGCCCTCTCTCTCCTCGCCAGCGTCGAGAACGACGCCCAGGAAGTCGACGACTTAGGAGCGCCGCCGCCGCTTCCACAGGCCATTGATCTGGCCAAAAACCCCGGCGCCGCGAAGCCCTCTCCTCCCTCTTCCACGCTGTGCCGCCCAATCGTCACCTCGTGCTACGGATAACGAGAAATCTTCAAACCTAGTTTTGAAGAAAATAGAGAGGTATACGGCCTATTTTAAATAAACTATATTATAGCACTTTAAAGCGCTACGGTTTTTGATTTCACTGTAAAAATCATATTTTTTTTCGTTTCTTGACGAAATTCAGTGAAACAAGAGACAGTGGACTCGTGTGGACGTCTTCTACATTCCAGAAGAGACCGCATATTTTTCTGAGCCTTCTGCTATTTTTGGTGGAGTGGAACCCAATGTGAGATTTCTAAATTATAAACGATATGGAAAACGACGATGAATAAGTTATATAGTCGATGTATGAGTTATATAAGCGTTGTACACCTCTTGTATAAGTTGTACGTTTGATATATAAGTTATATATGCGTTGTAAAAATTATATATGTGTTGAAATAGAAGTGAAATGCTTATATAAATATATTTATGTATATATATACGCCCCTCGTCCACAAACCATGGACGATATTTATTGGTTGTGATTGGTGTGAAAATTGGTTGATAGCGAATGGTTGATTTGAATTGTTTGTGGTTGAAATTGATTGCTTGTGGTTGAAAAATACCCGTTTGTGGTTGAGAATTATTTGGTTGAAACCACATAGGATTAGTTTGTGGAAAAAAAATATACATGCCGCCTGCGTGCAAACTAGATGCATGAAATCCCCATTGTCAAAAGCTGCGAGGCTTTAAGGTAGAGCGAGGACCCGTACTAGGGACGGCCCCGGTTTTAACTACCCTGCCGTTATGCTGCCGAAATTTTGAATAATATTCGTGTGTTAGAATTATTTTCATGTGTTGAAACTATATTCGTGTGTTGAATTGAACGACATTCGTGTTTTGAAATAAACTGTTTCATAATAAAGATCATATTTTTATCATCTATATGAACGATATAAAATAGTCGTGTTTTGAAATAAATTGTTTTGCAATAAAAATCACCTTTTTATTGTATATATATAAACTATAGAAAAAAATTCATGTGTTGAATAGAAATTCATTCGTTGAATAGAAATTCATGTGTTGAATGGTATTCGTGTTTTAAATAAATTGTTTTAAATATAAAAATCACCTTTTTATTGTATATATATAAACTATAGAAAACATTCATGTGTTGAATAGAAATTCATTCGTTGAATAGAAATTCATGTGTTGAATGGTATTCGTGTTTTAAATAAATTGTTTTAAATATAAAAATCACCTTTTTATTGTATATATATAAACTATAGAAAACATTCATGTGTTGAATAGAAATTCATTCGTTGAATAGAAATTCATGTGTTGAATGGTATTCGTGTTTTAAATAAATTGTTTTAAATATAAAAATCACCTTTTTATTGTATATATACGAAATATAGAAAACATTCTTGTGTTGAATAGAAATTCATTCGTTGAATAGAAATTCATATGTTGAATGGTATTCGTGTTTTGAAATAAATTGTTTTATAATAAAAATCATATTTTTATCATCTATATGAACTATATAAAATAGTCGTGTTTTGAAATAAATTGTTTTACAATAAAAATCACATTTTTATCATATACATGAATTGTTAAAAATAGTGAAGTGTTGAAATAAATGTCGGTTGGATAAAAATATCATTTTTGTCAAAGGAATGAAAAGAATATGGCTTTGAAATCGAAGAATTGATTATATTTATATATATATAAAAATATAATTTAAACGAATCGAATAACGAAGCCGTAGTTCGTGTTTTGAAACCGTGATTTCAAACGATTAGTGCGGGAGATCCGACCATCGGATTTTCCCGAAACCGAAACCGTTGGGTTCGCTTTGGAAATATCTTTCCAACGACACCAACTTTGTAAAGATCCAACGGTTGGATTGTCTGGAATGTTTAATTCAAATCTAACGAAAAACAGCGCCAGAATCGATTATATATATATATATATAATTAAAATAAATTGAATAATGACGCTGCAGTTCGTATTTTGAAATCGAAACTTCAAACGATTGTACCGGGAGATCCGACCGTCGGATTTTCCCAAAACTGGAACCGTTGGATTCGTTTTGAAAAGATTTTTCTAATGATATAAATTTTGTGAAGATCCAACGGTTAGATTTTCAGATATGTGTAAATCAAATCCGAAGAAAAACAGCGCCACGGCCGCGTTATGGCCTGAAGCGTCGTTTGAATAAATTGGCTATTTTTAAATAAATAAAAATAGCGATAAATCATTATAAAATATTATAAACGATATGGAACGTGAAATTTAGAAACTAACTGAAGGTTAGCCAAGTCGAATGGTTTCCTGGGTTTTGATCTGATGTTGCTTTCGGCCTTCGGGGTTAATATTTGGGAAATCGTTCTCTTACTGATTTACGATTTGTGACTGATTAATTGGAATGATGTGTATGTTGTGTTTGTGTAGCACTTGTTTATTATATACGCGAGTTGCTCAGAAAGACCGGGTTTATCCCATTCTGAATAACTAAATCGACGATAAGAAGTCGAAGATGAAGACGGTGGTCGTAGACCAGAGATCTTCACCTCGTTTGGATGGTAACTGATGTCCTGATTGGGAGGCATCCCGAAATATGGATAATGAGTGGTGATCGTCTAGACGTACATGGAGATCGATGGGTATGCGAGGTATATAGTGCCTCCGGTTTAGTTCAGACCCGGAACGGACTTGCAAATGGACTGTGTGTCTGACATTGGAATTCATTCTGTGTGATTGATAGCCATCAGTTGCATGGTGTGAATTGCCTGTGTGGCATGCTAAGATGCAGTGATCAGGGCTTTTATTGAAAAGCAAAGTCTTGTGGTTGATGATCAAAGCACCGCCTGTGTGGCGTAGCTTTGTGTATAACGTGAATTCGCGAACCTCACACCCCGGTATGAACCAGAAACGGGAGAGGACCTCTGGGAGGACATGCGTCTCTTTCTAGCTAGAGGTGGTGTCAGTGCTTGAACTGGCTGACATTTATATTATATTCACCTGTGTGGTTGTTGCTGTTTCGAGGCGCCTCGGTTTTATCGGTCGATACGGGACAGAAGGAGTCATTCGTTGGCTCATTTGCGCCCCATAGGGCGGGGAGACGTATTGTTCAGGCATAATAATCCACATCGGTGGACCGGCCCTGACGATCCAAGGGTCACTCGAGCTCTGATCCTGAGACATGGTAGGCTAGATTGTCTCAAATTCGGTAAGCACTATCTTTTGCCTTGGTTCATGACGGAAATCCAATTTCCAAATACGACACCGTGCGATTTTGATTGTATATATATGTATATATGGCAACATGATATATGGTACCCATGCCGTCTATGATTGATAGTTATGATTGAAATTGTTTTTGAAACCTATAAACACTAGTAATAGTACCAAATTCTTTTGTTTTATTCGTATCAAGCATATTTTGGCCATTATAAGGTAAAACTCTATCCTCCGGTTTGCGTTGCATTGTGTGATGGGAACTGAGTCTTATAATGGCTTCATTTTTATAAAAAGCATTGCGATGTTTAAAAGAATTATTTGTTTTAAAGCACTGGAAATCCAATGGAGTAAACCCGTTCCGAGAAAGAGGCGTGGTCCTGTGATTAGCCATATTATATAATGTGTTAAGTAAATTTCTCATACCAGTCCCATAACTGACTCGTAGTTTGTTTCGCTTGCAAACTCGGGTGCCCCTTTTTCTACACGGGCAGCCTTGTATTCAGGTTAGCAGGCTCTTTCTTGATGGCTGGAGCAGAAGATGGATTCTATCATTTTTCTCTTTTTATGCTGTTTAGCTCCTATTGTACATATTATGTTTGTTTTCCGCTGTAGACATTTATGTATAGCTGAACTGTATTTGTACTAAGTATGATTCTGTATGCTGTGTAACTCTGATGATTCGTTTATCCAGTGTATTCTATGTTGCATTATTTGGTGTATTTATTTATTTCTGTTCTGCTATTATCTGTTTATGTGTTATATTCCAAAGATTACCCTTAACACCATCAGTACGGGGTTTTAGGGTCGTCGCATATTATTATTATTATGTTTCATTCTTAATATTACTATATTTTAGATTCATCTTGAATATTTATTCTTAACTACAAAATACCCATTCTCAATTTTAAAAGGATACTAATCATTTTTATTCACTTTAACGAACATGATATAGAATTCTACGTTTTCCTAAAATATACTTAAGGATATATTTGATTAAGTTTCCATTTGTATATACGTCACATACCAATTTAGTTTATATTCAATTCAGTCTTATTAACTTAGATTTATAACCATGTTATATATATATATATATATATAAATACTATACTAATTTGTTATCCAAGCTTAGAATTATTTTTAGATAACAAAATCTTATCATTAATGAACTATAAGCGGTATATTGTCTTCAAGTTACCGTTACCCGATCCATATCAAACTATTTCACTTCATGAGTTTGATTTACTTATATACTAAGTCATTATTCATTTATGAATTCATAAGCATTCCACTTAAAATCAAATTAATATATATATATATATATATATATTAATTCAAGAGTCTTCCTTATATTTCACACCAATTTCATTCATTTAAAAACCAAATTAATATTTCATACCCACTTAACCAAGGATGTAACGTCCCTCCCTCTCGGTCGATCCAAATCGATCATTAAACCAACTTAAATCGAACCAAAAAGGTGGATACGCTAACTTTGGGCGCACAACACACAAGAACAAACAATAAAAGACTTTTATAAACATCATAATAATGTTACATCAGAGTACATAATATTAGAGTAACGAAAATAATATACAGCGGAAAATAAATTTACAATAAATGTAATACAATGCAGCGGAAACAAATAAACTAACACAACGGAAGACTATCAATGCTCAGGACACAGCTTTAAGCTTCGATCCAGAATCCTGCTAAATGAAATAATCTTCAAAACCAAAACTGCTGTCTGCCCATGTGGAAAATATGGGCACCTAGAGTTTAGGTGGAAACAATAAACTCCGATTTAGTCATGAGACCGATGTGAGAACTTAAAACAGTTATTAAACTTTTACTTTAAAATAGGGTAAATCACGGGACCACGCCGCATGTCACGGAACGAGTTTACCCCTATGAATATCAGCGCATAAAAAACAAACAATAATAGATATATGAATCTACAATGCATCATATAACATGCAATTTTCCAATCTACCTATTTAGGCTTAATCTCCAATTTAGATAATTTTTGAAATCCAACACACTTTACAAAAATTATTTCTTTGGATTTTATTCCCGAATTCTTATTTCAAACCATTTGCAATACAAAACTAACTTTTATATCAAAGTATATTTCACTTCGGGATCTCAAACCAAAATCTTTGGAAATATAAATTCCAAAATATCACAATGCATACAAACAAGTATGCAACCAAATATCAGGTACGACCCCTAAACAAGGCTGTACGCAACTCTCCAACTTGATATATATATATATATGCAGCTCCCACGATGGAGCAGTCCACACTGATGATGCATCTCCCACGCCCTCGGAGAAAATCCACCGCCCTCACACATTTAGTCATCCAGGGTTACCGGAATCTTTAGCCACGTACCAAATCATTTCATATCCTAAAGTAGGGATAAATCATTTCACAACATAATAACCACAAGTACTTTCCAAAATATAGTACTTTACATTATCAATTCACACATATGATCAATCACTATTAATCACATAACCTTTGAGCTCGAACGTCTCAAAGAAGGGTGTTAAGCTGAGAATAAATTGGAAAACTTTACTTTGGAAAATACCATTAATCTTCTTTAAATGATTATAAATTCCAAATCATATTTTCACTGTTAATTGGATTAAAGAATGACTATTTTTTAAAATATTGTTCTCTATAAACCCCAAAATCCAATTTGATATTAAGTACAAGGCTTTGAATAGAAATAATACCGGCTTATATTCAACATCAAATTCTGAAACCAACGGATATCGTATTGGGAATAACGGTATCTGTATCTTCCAAATTCCTCAACAATATCCGTATAATCATGAAATCCAATATCGAAATATTCCGAAGATTATTTCCATTCAAACCCATTCCAATTTATTCATTGGAAAATTCTAGTTATTCTAAAACCTCTTTTTCAATCCAATTTATTTATTTAAAAACATTGGATTATTATTCTAGTTGATAACTAGTTCATTTCGATAAAAATATATTTTTATCTTTCCAAACATGGAAATTTTCATCCAAAATCTTTCCAAATCATTTATTATGATTTTACATAATTTTTCCATATTTTTAATAATTTTATTAAGGCCCTTACAGTTGGTTTCCAATATCGGCCACCGAACTGCATCCATAGCGACCTTTTCTGAAATTGATTTGGACATAATTCCAAATCTAACCATTAGATTTCAAATCTCTTATATTCATTGGAAATATCTTTTCGATACGAACCCAACGGTTCCGATTTTAGAGAATCCGATGGTTGGATCTCCCGTTACGTCCATTTGAAGTTAATGGTCGAAATTCGTGAACGGTCGCTGCGCGGTGCGTTTTATTCAGGCCATTATACATACATATATATATATATATACATATATATAATATCATCGATTTCCATTTAAAACGTATTTTATAAATCGTTTTAAATTCGATTCCAACTTCCGTTTCAATTTTAAATCAAAATTGAATATTCCATTACATGGCAATTTTATTCACTCCATATATACGCTAAAATTATATTTTTAATGATCCAATAATTATTTCACCCCATGATAATTTTATATAGTCCATATATATATATTTTATGCAATGCATATGTATATTATTTATACAACGCATATATATATATATATTATACAATGCATATATACGCTAAAAGTTATATTTTTAACCAACCAATAATTATTTCATTACATGACAATTTTATATAATGTATATACAAGTTAAAAATACTATTTTTAACAAACAAACATATATTCCATATCATGACCATTTTACATATCACACATACATGTTAAAAAATATATTTTTAACGAGAAAACATTTAAAATATGGGTTCGGATCGGAAGAGTGTACAGGAGGGGTTCGGATCGGGGTACCCGATCCGATCCGGTTTTGTCCTAAGGCTAAGTCTCCGTTCTCTTTCACTCCGTTCCGATCTGTCTTTGTAGCAAGTAGCCCTCCGCTCCAACTGGCAGTAGGTTGCTCTCCGTTCCCAACAGCTGTACCTCTCTGATTCCAACAGTAATAATTCACCGATCCGAACAACAAAATTTATCCGATCCGACCCGCTTCAGTGCTTCGATCCGACCCGCTTCAGTGCTTTCCAAGTTCTTCAATGTTTCACATCTTGACTTTGTGTTGCCCAGTTCACAAAGTGGGCTAACATTTTTCCCCCTCAAAGGATGCTTCTGTTGGAGACGGAGCATGCTTTGACTATCATTGCACAGCGTTCTTCGAGGTAATTTTTCTTTTGATTTTCCTTGTGTTTTCATCTTCTTCTTCAAATTTCAATTTAATTCGTTGCTGAGCTAAAGAATTCGGTTCGGTTCGGATTCCGATCCGAACAGACCTCTTCTTCTCTCTATTTTTCATTGGACTATTGGGCCAAGCTTTGCTTCTGGACTGTTGATCCGATCCGAATGGGGAGACGAATAGACACTCTACTTCTCTATATAAACCAAGTCTTCTTCCTTCTCTCAGTTCCCTTTATCATTTTATTCTTGTTGTTTCGGAAGTCTAGAATCTCGAGAAATAGAAATAATAACTCTTCACCATTCTTGCGTAAACTTCCAATTTACATACTCTGGTAGGTTTCAATCCTTGATTGATTTAGCAATAACAAGTTTTAACTGTACTGATGGTCAATTCGACTGACCTGAACATGATTTCCACACCGCGGTCTCCTCTTCTTTCGTTATCGTCGTTGGTGGCCTCGCTGCTACTTTGAGACGTTGGAAGAGGGAGTTATGGTTTGAGGAAAAAAGAAAAGGAGGAGGAAGAAGATAGCAGGGAGTCGGTTCGGGCGGTGGAACATGGAAGGTGACAAAAGGGGAAAAGAAAAGAAGTTCAGGAAGTCGGATCGGGTCGGGGCAAGTAAAGGAAAGGAAAAAGAAAGGAAAGAAGTTCAGAAGATCGGATCGAATCGGGGAAAGTAGTCAAAGAAAGGAGGGAAGGGAGCTCACCTAACCGGATCGGATCGGACTGTAAGATAAAGGAAGGGAAGCATGACTACGTGATCCGATCCGAACCGTTAGGGGTCTTTACCTCCGAGCCGATCCGATTTTGATTTCTGAGTTTCAAAATTTATCCGAGCCCAAGATAAGGCCACGCCCCCGATCCGACCCCAATGAATGCACCCGAACCGAACCGAACCGAAGGGCAGTCCATCTTAATGCATAAAAACTCGTTTAACTGGCCCAATCAACTTTTGGCACAATCTTCAACTTAATGGACAGTTAGGATAGTGCCCTGCGAACGTAACTGGACATCAGGATCTACTTCAATCCTTCATACTTTGCCAAAATATTGCGTCGCACTTTTAAACATTTACTTTACACTTTCCGCATACACTGTTTACACTTTAGTTTGCACACATGCACGGGGGGATACAGGCTAATTTACTCTAATTTGTGCTATTGCTTCTTCAATAGTTTTATGATCATGAGACCCAGACGCTCTTCTAGACTAGTTGAGAAAAAAGAGACCCCGGAAACCTCCAACAAAATTACTCTCGAGGATATATCTTCTCCGTCAGATCCAGAATGGGATAATGAGGGTTCAGACTACGAGGTCGGAAATCGTGAAAGTGACGATGTGTCTTCGGAGAATGAAGTTTCTCTAGGTTTTGAAGAGGAAGGAGGGATTGGTGACGACCGGGCTCCTGATGAGTTTGAATCGGCTGTCATATTGGAATCACCCCAAGATTCTGTTGAATCAACAATCGACAACGACCGACTTATCCGAATTTGTTTAAAATACGGGATAATGAAAAATGACACTCTAGTGCCTTCGAGATCTGACCGTCCCCACAACCCTCAGAAGGATATATGGCGATCACTCGGTTGATGTGCATGGTCGGTGCTATCCCTCCATTTTCTCCCTTCATCGTTGATTTTCTAAGACAAATGCGGGTTGCCCCCATGTAGCTGCATCCCAATTCTTATGCCTACTTACACACTTTATATATAGCATACCGCGAGATCTTAGGCATAGAGCTCACTTTCGATGACGTTCATTTCTTCTACAACTTCAAGCATCGGACTCGAGAAACTCCTTCTTTCTGCTATTTTGATTCTGTCCCTAAGAAGAAGATAATTTCAACGCCATTCAGTAGTAAAGCTGGAGATTCCAGACTGGAATGGTTTTATGTGAAGCGGCAACCTGGGTGTGCCAGGAGATGGACGAAATCAAGTAAAGCACTGATTATCTACATCTTGGCTCTATACATTCAAGTCATCGCCTTAACTCGTTTTTCTTTTTGTTTGCAGTCGACAATCCAAAACAAATATCAGACCAGGTGTTCTTTGACCGGATGCACCAGCTCCTCAATGGCGATCAAAAGTTCCTGACTATTGATGAAGTCCTTAAGGACGAATATCTTCATTTTCATGGGCTGCTATCCGTTTTTCGTAGTATTGGTCATGGGACGGCTCCATACGTATATATTCCTCCAGTGGATGTAGTCCCGGAAACAAGAGAAGGTTCGGGAGCTCCTACAGTGCCTCTTCAAACGTCACCTTCTCCATCTTCCACTCAAGACGACGAACTGGCTAACTTGGCCGAAAAGCATCGTGAAGGGTATACTGCTCCTGAGGATACCATTTCTCCAGAAAAGTCAACGTCTTCTAAAGAGTCGCCAATTGATGCTTCCGAGGGAGACGTCCCTAGTACTGATGACCCATTATTTCAGGGTTTGGGGAATCTCCCTTTACCTGAAACTATATACACCTCAGAGGATTTTAGGAAGGATCCTTTAGTCTTCACCTCTTCTGAAGAGACCACTCCTGCTAAGGCCAAAGAGCCTGCCCGTACTAGTCTAGCTTCGGACTCGGGTTGGTTGGGGGGAAACACACCACATAGGACACACTTTATACAATAGCATTAGCATTCATTGCACCTCTTTCTCTGTGAAACTATTGATTCTGAATTTCATTTGTCTTATTGTGCAGGCACGGTGTCCCGATCTTACTATGATATCAGGAAGCTCCGCCGCAGCATGTCTAATCCACCTCAGGATATCGAGTATGATCGCCGCGATGATCGCGGTAGGGAGGAGAGAAGGCCTTATGAACCCTATCGCTCTCGAACCTCACGTTCTCGCTCTCCCGTTCGGTCGGACCAAGAGAAATATAAAGGTTATCAAAGTCGTAGGGAAGAGGACAGGCCACAATCGAAAGACTCCACCTCTTCCCACGAAAAGCGCAGCAGAGAGAGAAGTCCTCCGAAAGATACTGAGTCACGAAGTAAACGCAAGGTCCCTGCTACTAAACGGCCTAGGACAAATAAAGAAACTATTGAATCCTCTACACACAGGGACACTGAATTGACGATCCCCGCTCCTCCACCACTAGATGCGGAAACTGCAATCAAGCGGGCGTATTTGGAGGAGCAATTTCCCGAACATTACTTCGAGACTTTGACTTTTTTACCTTCCCTCGAACCTATTTCTTCCAGGTGGGCAGACGAGGCCAAAGCAAAGATAGACGCGGTTGAAAAACAGTATTCTGAAATGTTCAAATATTCACGCAACCTTTCCAGAATTATCCGTACTCTAATCACGAATGCTGATTCAATACAAAAAACCGCGGAAGAAGATGCAAAGGCCTTAAAGAATTTAGGAAAAGATTTAGAGGACACACAGGCTTAGCTCGTTGTTGCTCAAAGGGACGCTTCTAATTTCAAACAACAATTTGAAGATATGCAAAAACGCTATCATGATTTGCTTGGATCTCACACTCAAGAGCGTTCTGAGTTAAAAAAGCAAGCTGATGATGCTAAGTCAGATGCCGCTAAGACGCGCCTTGCTTACACTGATCTTGAACGGAAAAATGCCGAGTTGGCAAGGAGGAATGCTGAGCTAGAAAAGAAAAATGCTGACTTGGCTTCAAAGCTATTGGAAGCGGAGAACAGAGCTGCCCTGGCGGAGGGCAATGTTGAGTGTGCTATCAAATCTGCGGAGGAGGCCCGCAAACAATTGTCAGAGGCAGAGGCAGAGATTCAGGGTTTCGGCGAATTAATGATTGAATTCTATGCACATATCATCCGTCGTCGGAACATTTCTTGGATTGAGGATTATCCATCTACTCTAGTCCAAGTATGGAGTCAGATCGTTGAG
Organism: Allium sativum; assembly: GCA_030737875.1. Lineage (NCBI taxonomy): Eukaryota > Viridiplantae > Streptophyta > Magnoliopsida > Asparagales > Amaryllidaceae > Allium > Allium sativum. The sequence continues at coordinate 399,569,587 of CM060922.1, read as the reverse complement.
TGGGAAAAAGAGGAGCTCAAGGTTGATTCCATCGATGAGGACAAGCTGATGGAGAAATACTTAAGGGATGATGAGCCAGAACGCCTAGCTGAAGGGCGCCGCCTCATTGCTGATGCTATGGAAGAAGAGAGGCGGAGGACTAAACAGAAGAACGTTCCCGAGGCTGGTTCCTCTTCTACTGCCCCCGCAACTTCTGAAGTAGAGGGGTATGATCCTGAAAATCCGGGAATCCCTCGAACAACTCTGCTATCCCCTATTCCTGAAACGGCATCAGAGACAGTAGTTACCCCTGCCGAGAGGTCTTCAGAAGGTATCCCTACCTTTTCTCCTCAATTCGTCAAGGCTATTTCTACCTTTCACCACGTGATTGAGCAATCGATGAAAAACACATTATTTTCTCCTGAGTTGATAACTGTTGCTTCCCACTCTGTAGGTATTGAGCCATCCGAAAAGACAGATGTGACTCAGGGAGCCGCCTCTGGGGCGGAGCCTACGGAAAAGGCAAAAGGAGGGAAGGACAAGGCTGCTCCTATAGACTTGGGAGAAGGAAGCGAGCCGTCTAAGGCTGACACTCCCCATGATGAAGAAATGATAGCAGCCTTAAAGGATGATGGCGGTGATGGAGAACATGAGGAAGATCCAGAGGTGGCAATAGTCGGGGAGTCGAAAAGTGCAGATGATGTTACTTTGGCTGTAATGAAAGCTGATCAAGATAAACACTTGTAGTTAAAAGCCGAAGACTTAGACCCTGAAGCCCTCAAGCCTCTCGCAGTTGTGGATGCGGGATCAAGGTTAGTTGTTAAGCTCTCAACTAGATCTATTACAGAGGAACTCGCTAAAAAATCTTCTCTTGATTCCAGCGCTCCACCCTCCGGGAAGAAGTCAACCGATTCCAGCGCCGCATCTTTGGGAAAGAAAAAATCAAAGCGCATCTTGACGGAGGCCGAGAAAGAGGCAAAGGATGCGGGGAAAGCCGCCAAGAAGTCCAAACCTCACTCGAAATCTAAATAGTGGGTTGCCTTGCGTTGTTTTAGTATTTGGTAGATCAATAATTGCTGCTGTAAGGGTGGCTCTTGCACCTTCTTTTTGGCTGTTTTCCCGTACAAATTCATTCGTAAATAAAAAATAATTCGTTTTCTGCAATGTTTGTTTGTCAGTAGTTCTGCACTTATGTAAAAATGCTTGTCTTACTATAGTTATGAAATGAAGTTACGGAGGTAGGAAATATGTGTACACATATATGCCCCCAGTCAATCTCAGAAAACTATTTAAGGCTTAATCAAGTAATCTGAATGCTCCCGATTTTCTGATGGGATGGCATTTTCTGTGTCGTCAATGCCTGTCGTTTTTTCTGGCATTTCTTTTATACTCTCCTGTCTTATACTCAGGTGAGAGTTCGAGCTCAGCAATTTATTCACTCCACGATCCTTCAGCGGGGAAGGATCTCTTTCTCAGCGCTCGGTCGGAGATGCTTTTATACTCTCTCTCTCTGGAGAGTTAGAGTTCGAGCTCAGCAATTTATTCACTCCCCGATCCTTCAGCGGGGAAGGACCTCTTTCTCAGCGCTCAGTCGGAGACGCTTTTATACTCTATCTCCCTCTGGAGAGTTAGAGTTAAGAATGTCGTTTTTATTCACTCCCCGATCCTTCAACGGGGAAGGATCTTTTTCTCAGCGCTCAGTCGGAGACGCTTTTATACTCTCTCTCCCTCTGGAGAGTTAGAGTTAAGAACGTCGTTTTCTCATTCTTTTATGTCTTGTCGCACAAATTGTCATTGTGCTTTTTCTTACGTTTAAACTGTCTTCAACCTTTCAGGTTTTGAATCATCTTGTATTCCATAATCACAACAGAATAGTCGATGAATGTATATATATAATGCATAAAATTAAATAACACACGATATTTTTATAGTGGTTCGGCTAAGTCGTAGCCTACATCCACTTTATAGTCCTTTATTCATATCATCAGATTTTCCTAAGGCAAGTCGTGCCTTATTACATAGTTCATAAGAGAAATAACAAAGAGTACAACATTTGTAATCCAAATATCGCATCAAGTGTTGGGCATTCCATGCCCTAGGGACTTCTTCGCCATCTACGGTCGTTAACTTGAAGGTTCCTTTTTCAAGTTTCCGTTGGATGACAAAGGGTCCTTCCCACTTTGGGCCGAGGTGAGGAAGGGATGGAAAGACTCTCTTTAGCACTAAGTCTCCTGGTTCAAAAGTCCTAAGGCGAACTTTTTTGTCGTAATAGCGTGCCATCTGACGTCGATGTCTTGCCGCACGCAAATCCGCTTCGTCCCTTTTTTCTTCGATTTCATCAAGAGACTCGAGTAAGAGTGCCCGATTCGTCATCGGGTCATAATACGTCACCCGGTGGGAAGGGACTTCAAGCTCTACTGGGATTACTGCTTCTGAGCCAAAAGAGAGAGAGAAAGGGGTATGACCAGTAGCCATCTTAAATGTTGTCCGATATGCCCACAAAGCTAAGGGCAATTCGTCAACCCATTTTGCCTTTGCCCGCTCTAACCGTTTCTTGAGGATGGATTTTATTACTTTGTTTATTGCTTCAACTTGCCCGTTCAACTGCGGATAAGCAACCGTAGTGTATCGCTTGTCGATTTTATACTTCTGGCAGAAATTTCTGAATTCAGTACCATCGAACTGGGTTCCGTTGTCAGTTATAATGGTCCTTGGGATCCCGAATCGGCATATAATATTTCTAACCACGAAACTTATCACCTTTCTCGCCGTGATTTTGGTTAAGGGCTCAGCTTCCACCCACTTCGTAAAATAGTCCACAGTGACTATTGCATATTTCGCTCCTCCTTTAGAAATCGGTAGAACTCCAATGATATCAATTCCCCATGTGGCAAATGGCCAAGGACTCACCATTGATTTGAGTTGGGTCGACGGTGCTCTGGGGATTTTGGCGAATCTCTGGCACTTATCGCAGCGTCGTGAATAATCAGCTGCATCTTTATTGATTGTGGGCCAGAAGTATCCATATCACAATATCTTTTTCGCTAAAGTCTGACCTCCTGTATGATCTCCACACTCACCTTCGTGCACTTCTCTTAGTACACGTTTGATGTCGTCGTGTGCTATACATCGTAACAGGGGCATAGAAAATCCTTGCCTATAAAGAGTATCATCTTGTAGGACATATCTGGTAGCCTTGCGAACTATAGCCCTTTTCTCACTCTTCTTTGATGGGAGTGTCCCATTCTTAAGGAAGTTCTTAATTGGGGTCACCCACGACTCCTTCTCCGGTTCCGCTTCGAAAGCGAACTCAATTTCCATCGACTCAAAGCTTGGCGATTCCAACGTTTCAATTGGAATTATTTCAGTCTCTTCTGGATTGTCGGAACTAGCTAGCTTTGCCAGCCTGTCCGCCTTCTGGTTTTCGGCTCTTGGGATATGTGTTATACTGTACCGCTCCAGGTTGCTCAATAGCTCTCTCACTTTCCCGAGGTAGGCGATAAGTCGAGGTCCCCGAGCCACAAATTCCTCTCGCACTTGGCAAACAACGATTTTGGAGTCACAGAATATGTCCAACATTTTTATTCTGAGGTCTTTAGCAAGCTTCATCCCGACAATCAGGGCTTCATATTCAGAGTCATTGTTAGTCGCCGAAAATTCTAATCGTAGAGCGTAATATAACGACCGTCCTTCAGGAGTGACTAAGACGATTCCAGCTCCAGACCTTCGGTCGTTCTTGGCTCCATCTGTGTATAGCTTCCATGGATCTATCTTTAACTCATCTTCGGACTTGACTACTTTGTCGTTGATCACTTCCTCCTCTGGGATAGTGAACTCTGCTATAAAGTCTGCCAGAGCTTGCCCCCTTATCGACCTTCGTGGCTGAAAATTTAAATCAAACTGACTTAATTCTATATTCCATTTGATCAACCTTCCCGATGCTTCGGGTCTCTGCAACACCTGCCTCAGGGGCTGGTCAGTGTATATGGTTATTGGATGAGCTTGGAAATAGTGACGAAGTTTTCGGGATGCGATTAGGAGGCTGTAAGCGAGCTTCTCAATCTTTGGGTAGTTGCGCTCTGCCGCTGCTAATTTCTTGCTTATATAATATACTGGCATTTGCACTTTGTCTTCTTCTCGAACCAAGGTTGTGCTAACGGCGTGAGCCGAGACTGCCAAGTAAACAAACAATTCTTCATGATCCACTGGCTTTGACAAAATCGGCGGTTTTTCTAGTAGTTCCAATAAATTTTGAAAGGCCTCAACACAGTCCGGAGTCCACTCGAAGTTCTTCTTTCCCCTTTTAATCAAATAAAAAAACGGGACGCATTTGTCTGTGGCTTTGGAGATAAATCTACTCAACGCGGCTACTTTCCCTCCAAGACTTTGGACATCTTTAATTCTTCTCGGGTCTTCAATGTTTCTAATCGCTGCTATTTGGCTGGGATTGATTTCAATTCCTCGGGAGCTTACTATGAAGCCTAGAAACTTTCCCGATGCCACTCCAAATGAGCATTTCAAAGGATTCAACTTCATCCGATACTTTCACAGGATACCAAACATTTCTGCCAAGTCCTGCGTATGGCTGGAGGACTGTTTCGATTTGACAAGCATATCATACACATAAACTTCCATAGTCTTCCCTATTTGATTATAAACATTTTGTTCACCAGGCGCTGATAAGTGGCTCTGGCGTTTTTCAATCCGAATGGCATTACTACATAACAATATAGCCCCAAATTTGTAATGAAGCTCGTATGCTCTTGATCTGGCACGTGCATAGGAATTTGATTATATCCGGAATATGCATCCATGAAAGAGAGAAGTTCATGACCCGCTGTCGAATCTACAAGCTGGTCAATCCTGGAAAGTGGGAAACTATCTTTCGGGCAAGCTTTGTTCAAATCTGAAAAATCAATGCAAGTCCGCCACTTTCCATTCGGCTTCTTTACTAAGACGGGATTCGATATCCAGTCGGGATATGTCGAATCTCGAATAAATCCGTTCTGTTTCAGCTTCTCCACTTCTTCTTTCAGAGCAGCCGACCTCTCTGGGCCCAACATACGTCTCTTTTGCTTCACAGGCGGATGTTTCGGGTTTACATTTAGTGTGTGACTTATGATGGATGGCGATATCCCATACATGCCAGCGTGGGTCCAGGCAAACACGTCCAAGTTCGCCTTCAAGAAGTCCGTTAGTTCTTTGGCCCGACGTGGATCCAATTGAGATCCAATCTTCAAAACTCTTGTTGGATCAGCTTCATCAATGGGAATTTCCACTGTCGCTTCATTAGGAGTTGCATTTATAGTCTCTGGTTCCTCATCTTTTCTGGGATCCAGGTCTTCAGGCGTTCCTTTAGGCAACTCCTTCGGGGTCGATCTCTCTAATTGCTACGCCGAGCCCCCCTTTGGGGGAGGCGAGGCATCTTTACTCTCGATGTTAAGTCCTTTCATCAACATCTTTAATTCGGCAACATAGCAGGCCCGTCCGGAAACTTGATCCCCTCTCATTACTCCAGTTCCGGCTTCAGTTGGGAACTTAAGCAATAAACACCAAGGGGCGATGCAAGCCCTGAATTCAGCAAGGTCAGGCCTTCCCAAAAATGCATTATAAGGCGAATCTATGTCCAACACTACGAACTGAAGCATCCGCACTCTTCGGCGTTCTCCTTGCCCCAAGGTTACGGGCAATTCTATGTACCCCATGGGGGCTGTTGACGCCCCGTTAAAGCCACTGATCCATCCATCACATGGCTTCAAATCTTCAGATTCAAGCATCATCTGATCGAATGACTTTTTAAGTAAAATATTAACAGAACTTCCGTTGTCTACTAACACCTTATGAACCAAGGCCGGCCCAATGGTGGTAGTAATGACCAACGGATCATCAGTGGGTGATTGGATCCCAGTATTATCTCTGCTGCGAAATACCACGTCATCAAACATTGTCTTCTGTTGTTTTATGGGGGCGATATCTTCCAAATCATCACCTTCATTCACATCTATGTGCTTGGCAGCATTTACATATTGATCCATTGCTCTAAAACTACGGATTGCTGGGTGAGGTCCACCTACTATGGAGTTGATAACAATTCCCTTGCCTTTCTGCTGCGCTGTAGGCTTGGGAGCAGATTGAATCTATTTTGGAGCCTGCTCTCCTTGCCCCCTGTCCCTCGGGGCAACCTTATATTCATCCAGTTTCCCTTCGCGCAGCAGCTTCTCAATCACATCTCTCAAATGCCGACATTCATTGGTTGAATGCCCATGAGTTCCATGAAACAAACAAAACTTTCCAGTTGCCATTTCTTTCTCTGTTGAGTCGCGAGGTGGCGGTCTTTTATATTGCAAAACATTGTATGTGTCCAAGTAAATGTTCTCCAGAGTATCGTTCAACGGTGTATAATTCTCATAAGTCTGGAATCGGGGTCTTTTGTTAGAATCACTTCCCCTATTTCTATTCCTTCTGTTACCGTTCGCGTTACGGTTATTGTTGTTGCCCCCGTTTCCAGCATTGTTGTTTCCACCCTTGTTTCCCACATTTACTTCGACTTTTCCGGAACTTTCCCTAGACTGCTTCACGGCGACGTTACTCTGCACATTTTCTTTTGAAGCCGCTTCAGATTTTCTCTTTCGGTTTGCCCTGGCCTCCTCTCGTCTTAAATAAATATCGGCCTTTTCATAGAATATCTCTCTCGTGGAGGGTGTCTTCCCAGAAAGGTAATCTCCAAATTCGGATTCAGGATCGAATCCTTCCTTTAATGCCATCAAAATGGTGGGCTCATGCGGGTCACTAACTTCAGTCACATCTAAGTTAAAACGGTCAAGATATGACCTCAAAGACTCTCCTGGCGCCTGCTTAATTCTTGATAATTCAATAACACTTTTGGACTTTCGGGTATGGAGGCGGAACTGATTCATAAAACGTTCGCTCAATTCCCTATAATTCGAAACCGAACGAGGGGGAAGTCGGGTAAACCAGAACAGCGCCACATCTTCTAAATAGATCGGGAATGCTTTACACTTCACTTCATCAGGAGCAGCAGCAGCATTCATAAGCCACGAGTATCGCATCAAATGCTGTCCCGGGTCAGTTCTCCCATTGTATTTGTCCATCTGCGGCAGGTTAAAACGTCGGGGAAATTGAAAATTGAGGATGTCGTCCGTAAAAGGAGTATGGCTTCGCTCAATGCCATAATCTTCATTGGTATAGTTCCGGCTCTCGGACATAATCTGGCGTACCATTGCCTGTACATCAGCATTAGTTAGGGGCCGTTCAGGCTCCATGGCCCTGGTATCCGGGTTCCTTCTGGGCTCTTGTTCAGGAGATGCCCTCCTTCTTTGAGCTGCTTCTGCTCTACTTCGTTCCCTACGCTCCCGGTCGTGCTCGGGAGGAGGGGGCTGGAGCCTTTGCCCCTGAGTGGGATCGTTGTTTCCTAATGCTCGTGCAATATCCTCGCGGGACCCCAAAGATCCGAACGTCAGCTGCTCCAAATTCTGTGGTCGTTCGAGTGGCCTTCGTTCACGGGCCCGCTCTTCCTCGGAAGATGAAGACTGATCCATTGGTGTGTGGCGAACCGGGGATGGGGTTCTCTGCCTACGGAGTTCACTAATCTCCCTGCTCATGAGTCTCATATTTTCCTGCATCATGAGATTGGTGCGCTCGTGGATTTTCATAGCCTCCCTAGTACTCTCAAGCATGTCAAGTAGGCGCGAGAAATCTCCTTGAGTAATGGGCGCGGATGGATTGACCTGATCATTGACCCTGGTGGCTGGAATCGGAGCATTTGTAGGGGCTCGAGTAGAGGTTCCAACATCACCAAGTGACGGGTCGGTTCGGAGATGGGAAATCGGGTCGGTTCGGAGCTGGGGAGCCTGTTCGGGTCGGAGTTGGGATGCCAGGTCGGTTCGGTACATGGCAAGCTGCTCGGGTCGGTTCAGGTTGGGGGAATGCACTGCTTCAGAATCTCCTACCCGGATCGGATCAGAGCTCTCCCCCTGAAGGCGGTTCGGGTTTCCTGTATCGGTTCGTCCTGCTGCTGAGCTCTGACCACGAGACCTTGCCACGACCACATTTTGCTGATTTTCGCCAACTCCATTTCCTCGACTAGATTGAACTTCTTTGCCTTTTCCTTTGGCCATGGTTCTTCAACAATCAATTCAACAAACATCCAAGAGCGTCGAAACTTGAGGATTAACTTCTTTGAACTCAACGGTCCAAAAAGTAGAACGATAATCCCAAAAAACGGAGAATTCAAATGATTCTCAGTGAAAGCACCAAAATGTTAGACCAAAAAGTGGTTCTAACACCCAAATTGACTAAAAACAGAATGAAATAAGATCAAAAGTAAAATAGAGACACATAATTTATAGTGGTTCGGCAAAGAAAAGCCTACGTCCACTTGTTAATCACTATTCTCAATGATATTGTTGCAGTTACAATGAGATATTCACTCAATTTCTCTCACAACTCACATACATTCACTCAATTGTCTAAAAACAAATGTTGAAAGACGATTTGGATTATCCGGGAGTGCTGGAATTCGAGTTATGAAAGTGGTTGAACTCTCAAAAATGCCAAAAAGAATATCCTTTTCATTGTCTCCAGACAGGGTATTTATAGGTGAAAATTCGCTCAGAACCCGATCCGGATCGGAGCCACGTGTCATCCATCCCATTAGCCTCGGGTTAGGATGGATTTCTGTGTTGACAACGCATCAGAGCAGTGGACGTTGTGGGTAGGAATTGGTCATAGCCGCTCTGAATAAACAGGCGATCATGCAGGAGAATGACGTGGAAGATGGGTTCGGATCGGAAGAGTGTACAGGAGGGGTTCGGATCGGGGTACCCGATCCGATCCGGTTTTGTCCCAAGGCTAAGTCTTCGTTCTCTTTCACTCCGTTCCGATCTGTCTTTGTAGCAAGTAGCTCTCCGCTCCAACTGGCAGTAGGTTGCTCTCCGATCCGAACAGCTATACCTCTCTGATTCCAACAGTAATAATTCACCGATCCGAACAGCAAAATTTATCTGATCCGACCCGCTTCAGTGCTTCGATCCGACCCGCTTCAGTGCTTTCCAAGTTCTTCAATGTTTCACATCTTGACTTTGTGTTGCCCAGTTCACAAAGTGGGCTAACAAATACAATGCATATATATATATTTATAATTTTCCCAACTCATATATATATAATTTTCACAACGCATATATATATATATTATTCCATTTCACATCACAATCACAATACAATACAATACAATCAATTAAATCGTCCATGGTCTATGGACGAGGGAGGTGAGCTAACAGGCACTATATACAATTTATAGTAATTAAAAACAAATAAAAATAAATACTGGCAGTTCATATATGTAGTTATAAAATAAATAACCGTGCAAAAAGAATACAGTGAGAAGTTCTCACTTTGGTTTCCACTCCGTCAATCTTTATTTCTGTTCTGGTCAGTTCTATAATGTAGAGATCGCGAAGATGATTCCAACGCACTTTGAATTGTCAAATTATGATTCTGTATGAATAAGATATGAGCATTTAAACTGTAACACATTATTATAATAATGATTGTAATTAATTTAACCTAATTCTTTTTAATTAAAGTTAATTAAGGATTAGACCACCTCTTCCCTAATTATCCATCATTCTCTTCCTGGAAAAATTAAACCCATTGCTACCATCATCATTCTTCACGCCGCACTCACCCTGGACCGCTTGAACCACATCTGAACTTGCTGTTGACACGCTTTTTGTTGAAGCTGTCACATGTCAAGTATTTGGTGAGTGACGCGCTCAAGCGTCAAAAAACACAAATCCGTTGGGTCGAAGTTGGGTCGCAAACGCAAGGAGACCCGAATCCTCTATCGGATGGCCTCTGTCGGGCCACATGAACTTTTAGTCAAGTCGTCATCCGAGCTGAAGGCGATCCGTGCTCTGAGCCGGAGGCAAGCCATCAAGCGGGTCCAGGCACAGCGCCGATGGGGGTCCAGGGTCCCGGTGGCTATTGACCTAGCCGGTTAGGTCGAACCAGTGGGCACCGCCCGATTCATCCGATTTTCTCCATGTCGGAAGCTCAGGTTCCTTCTCTTCGGACCAGCAAAACCACGGATTCCCTTACTTCGCATCCAGTAACTTCGACTCCTACGGTAACATGATTTCCGCCTCACCCTCCATCAATTTCGCACCCCTCTAGGGGGTTCCAAATTTCGTACCTCCTGATGGGGTCGAAATTTCGACCCCCCTGGTGGGTTCGAATTTTTGAACCCCACAGTGGGTTCAAAATTTTGACGCCCCCCCGGAGGGGTGCGAAATTTTAAACCCCGCATTAGGGGGTGCGAATTTTCTGAATAAGTCCTTGTTTTGGGTGCGAAAATTGTCTTCTGTGGGTCCCGCTGCTCATGTAACGACCCGCATTCTACGCATCAAAGGATCATAGAATATTTATTTCATTTTCATACGAGGTTGTATAGTCGTGTAACTTTGGGAAACGACTATTGGGGTCATTTCCAATGTTCATGATTTTTGCCAATTTTTAAATGACCGTTTTGCCCCTAGCGAATCTTGTTTCACCTATAACTTTTGATTGGTAAGGAGTTTTGACCTGAAATCACTTCCATTGGATTCAGATGATGGTTTACCTGTCCATAGAATGGTCACATTAGCCAAACGGACTTTCCATTCGGGAGATATGGCTGAAATAAGGTTTGGAAGGTAAAAACAACTTAACCAGGCCTAATTAGGGTGATTAGCAGCTAGGCCCACAACCCATTTCGGGATTATGGTTATGGGGATGCTGAAATCTGTTAGAAAACGATTTATTTTTCATTTTCTCAATCGCCACTTACCTCTCTTCAACCCTAACAATGGCCTCCACCTTCTAATCACCCCCAAATCACCGTTTAAGCATATATCAGCCTAATCAACATCAAATCAAGGCAAATGAACACCAAATCAGAGTTGGAGCTACTGTGTTGCATAGGAAGTCGACCAAAACAGTAGATAAGTTCAGATCTATAATTCATTTGTGGCTAAGGTGAGTGATTTGCATTGTTTTCACTATATACAGCTAATTATGGGTGATTAGTGATAATTAGCGAAATTATACATCACAAAAATCTGGAAAATTATGCATAAATTCTTAAATATTATTTTATATTACTAGTCAAAAATTTGATTAATTTGGATTAAGTTTGCTAATCCTATTGTTAAAACACGGTTAAGGGGATTAAGGGGAAAATCATGCTTTTTGGGTATGTTTGATCTAAAATAACCTATATGCTTGATGTTTTGACCTTGTTGATAGATCCTATATGTTACTACTACTTTTTGGAATGTTTTATGATTGATTAGTAAAGTTAGAATGGTTGAAAAACGCCATCGTATGGCGAGAATGGACGAAAATTAGCTTGTTGGAAATGCTACAGAGATTTGGGTCGGATCGGATAGGGGGATTGGATCGGCTACCGAACTGAACCGGAACTTGGCATCTTCTAGAGCGTACAAATGAAAGAGGCAACAAGGAAGGCCAGATCAGCTCGGATTGGAGTAGGGTTGGAGTTTGAATGGAGCACTGAGCTGGAGTAGAACCGAACCGAACCGCCTCAGGAGCACCGAACCGAACCAAGTGAGAGGCCCGAACCGAACCGATGATGACTGGAGCACTATGCATATTCGAACAAAACCAAGGCATGGGCTATGAGCACCGAACCGAACTGGGTATGGAGTACCTAACCGAACTGGATGTATACTCTTACTTCTACGCGATGACTCTTTTAAAGACCAATTCCAATTCGACTAAAACCCGAGATGCAAAGGAAGTCCAAATGGGAGGTTATTACTCAGGATTCCAATAGGGATCAACGAGTTAACTTCATGAGCTGGACTTTGCTGCGGGACGTGTGCAAAGGGGTCATCGATGTATATAGCTTTGACTCACCACTGAGAGACATATATTGGCTATGGATCAGTGCAGTGGAGTTGTCATAACTTCATGAAGTGATCGTAGCAGGGCTATGAGCCAGTGCATTGGAGTTGTCATGACTCCATGGGGGCAGAATGGACATAACAAAGTATTAGTGGTTACGGATCAGTGCAGTGGAGCCGCTATGACTCCATGGGGGCAGGGTGATCGTGACAAAGTAATGGGTAATCAAAGTGGTAGATATTGTATAATTTACACACTGGGTGAGAGATGTGAGGATGATTGCTATGCTTGATGTCTGCTATCACCATGCCATGCACACCCCTTCCACATTAATTTCACACCATGTGTTAGTGTCACCTAGAGTTTTGTACGTCCTGTTGTGCTAACTCTTTGGTTGCAGGTTCAGGTATGGTTATGTATACCTGTTATTGTTCTGTTTTTGCTGCTTATCGCTCATACCAGACTTTTGTCTGACCCAGAGTTTTATGTCTCTTCTTATTACTCTGGGTGCTCCTAAACGAGCAGAGTAGAGACAGGTTAGCTGGTTATGCACGAGTAGCTGTCCGGAGACGAGCATGAGGCTTACATGTATTATTCCCATGTATTCTCCCTATCTTGTTGCTAGTCACTACTTTGGGCATTAGTAGTGTACCTTCCTGTTTTTCTTTAGAGACAGTTTTAAAAGTTGTAATAATGATGGTTTAGATCATAAGCTGTATTTTGAATCTTTCCGTTGCTATGATGGTTTAGTTTTCATCTTATGCACTGTCTCGCCTGTTTTATATCAAGTTATGTTATTATTATATTTTGTTCCATGCACTGTGAGATATACTATAGGTTCATTAGTGATTCATCATCTTCTTTCTTTTCCTTTGACGACCGTCCCATGCTGGTTAGGCATTGGCAAAACCCGTTTTATTGGAAACGTCGGCTGGTGCAGGCGGGCCGTCACAGCTCACCTCTCCCACCTAACATCCCTTCTATAAATACCCCAAGCCTTGGCCTTCATTTGGGGCCTTCGCCCTTGGAATTTTTGGACTTGATAGCTCCAAACACTCATTAATGGCTTCCAACACCTCCATCATGGCCATGGGAGCTCGCATGGATAATTAAAACATGGCATGCAGGTTTTCCACTAACACTTGAACATTAACAAGGATTGCTATGCTACTTTTGGACTTCATGGACATGAACAATAAACTTGGATACTGTTGACCAAGTCAATGCCTCTCAAAGAAGGAGAAGAAGGGCAATTTAGTTAAAGTGTAGAAAAAACATATATTTTGTTATTCTATTGTAACACTTTGAACTTAGCTATTGTCCTAACTTGTACAACTTTGTAATCGATCAAGGATATAATGAATGAGAATCATAAAGTGGACGTAGCGTTAGTGACGAACTACTATAAAAGCTGTGTTTCCCCGTACTTTCATTATTTACTGCTTATTTGGATAATTGTTCACACACACATTGGATGTTGGCGTGCGACCATTTTGCCCGTCAACATTTTGGCACGCCAGGAAGGGTGGCGCACAGTTTCGACCTTTGCATCGGATTAATTATTCGGATTTACCTTCAAACCTCGTCTTCGACTTCAAATTTACTCAATTTACGCCATGGTTAAGCGCAAAAAGCTCCCAGCTATCACTGAAGCCCATGAGGCAACGAGAGATGAAGAAAGTCATGAACTTTCTTCAACTGAAGTTCCATCGAACTATGTCACTCGAGAAGACATCGATGGAATGATCAAGAACCTCTCCACGGATTTGAATGATCGACTCGAGCTATAAGAAGAAGCTTTCAATACCTTCCTCGCTCGTATTCAAAAAAGGATAAGGAACACTTCAAGGCTGACTGACCAGGCAGATATTATTGGAACTAGTACCAATGTTCCTCCAACTGCGACTCGGGACTTGGAGGGCAGCCCCACAAACTAATCAGCAGGCCGACGCCGCTCCTCCTAACGGTGTCGGTCCTGCCACACTCGGGGGCACCCCAAACCCCAACGTCGCTCCAGCCCACAACACTTTGGTCGGACCAGTCGCAGGCTCCGCTGTTGGTAACGTTGCTCAAGCGCCAGTGCGCGCAACTTTGGATGGTAGTGCTCCTACGGTTCTGGGAATCCGGACTTCCCCCGACGTGGCCCCCAAGTTGGAATCCAACCGAACTTTAACCTCGATCAACCGATTCCCAACTTGAACTTGAACGCTGGGAGCATCAGTGATGCTTTGAATAGTTTAAATCAGTTGCTCGCTTCTGGAAATGGGTCGGAGATCGCAGATGTCCTCCGTCGATTCGCTCGAGGCGGTGCTTTCTCTATGGAGATGGATTGCGTGACTTGCAGTCCGCTTTCTTTGGATATCAGGAGCTCTCGGAACCCATCTGATTTCAAGATAGCTGAAACGACGCAAACTTCCCCATAAAGAAAAGCCCGGATTGAGTTGAGAACACGACAAATCAGAACACAAACAGAAGAACATTTCATTGCTTATTACAACAATTTACGTCAGAGTACAAGAATATAACAGAGTATGGATAAATATTATACATTTGATAAATATCATAGATTTACAAATTACAACGCAGTGGAAAATAATATAAAACACAACTGAAAGAAATACATGGATACAGAGCGTTCTGAATATAGCTCCAGCTGTAAACCAGGATCCTGTGAATATAATATCTGTAAAACCAAAACTACTAGCTGCCCGTGTGGAAAATAGGGGCACCCAGAGTTTAGGTTAAAACAATAAACTCTAAGTCAGTCATGTGACTGGTATGAGAACTAAAACAGTTATTTAAAACTTTACTTTAGGAATAAAGTAAATTGAGGGACCACGCCGTATAACACGGAACGGGTTTTCTCCCAAGAATAACAGTGCATAAAATAGTTTATAAACAACGCAATGCTTTTAAAAAAATGAAGCTATTATAAGACTCATGTCCCATCACACAATGCAACGCAAGCCGGAGGATAGAGTTTTACCATATAATAGCCAGACATGCTTGGTACGTTTAAAACAAATCATTTTGATACTATTATAAGTGTATAGTGTATAAAACAGCTTCAAATATAAATGTATCAATCATAGACGGCATGGGTACCATATATCATGTCGCCATACTAGTTCTACATTTAAAACCGCACAATGTCGTATTGGAAGTTGGATTGCCATCTGTGAACCAAGGCAAGGGATCGTCCTTACCGCTTCGAGACTCTCTAGCCCGAGCCTTAGGGTCAGAGCTCGAGTGACCCTTGGATCGTCAGGGCCAATCCACACGGAGTGGATTAATATGCCTGAACAATACGTTTCCCCGCCCTACGGGGCGTAAAACTGGTCAGTATATCGACCAAACCATCCATCGGCCCCGTAGTGACCGATATAACCGAGGCTCCTCGATTTCCATCATCCACATAAGTAAAAATGTCTGGGCTCCATACCATGACACCATCCTAGCTAGAAGGAAATACATGTCCTCCCCGAAGTCCTCTCTCATTTTTGGTTCACACCGGGGTGTGAGGCTCGCGAATTAACGTTATACACAAAGTTATGCTATATTAAAGCCGTGTTTTGATCATCAACCACAAGACCCTGCTTTTCAACAGAAGCCTTGATCATTTGCATCTCAGCATGCCACATAAGCAATTCACACCATGCGACTGATGTCTATCGATATACAACCTCTGAGCTCGTACGTCTCAAAGAAGGGTGTTAAGCAAGAGAACAAATTCTCCGCCACCAAACAGATATATATTTAATAGAGATCAATCAACAAGGAATGAAATCCAATGTTAGACACACACATCCATTTACAAGTTCATTTTGGGTCTGAACGAAACCAGAGGCACCTTATTCCTCGTCCTATATGTCCAATACAGGAGAGAGGTCCTCGCATATTCGGTCGATCTCCAAGAACGTCTGGACGATCACCACTTATTACCTCGTTTTGGGTGTACAGCCCAATCAAGACATTAGTAATCATCCAAACGATGTGAAGACCTCCGGTCTTCATCCATCGTCTTCATCATCGACTTATCGTCGATTCAGTTATTCAGAATGGGATAAACCTGGTCTTTCTAAATAACTCGCGTATCTTATAAACAAGTGCTATAAAAACACAACATACGCCTCATTCCAATTCTGAATATTCTTTTATTTAAATATTCATATCCTTTGGGAAAGGTTCCCATTAATTTTATCAAAGATAAATTCTTTAAATTTATTCTTTAATCTTCCATTGGATATCAATTTAAACCAAATTAAGGTTTATCCAAACTAGTCAGGATTAGCACACCTTACCGAAGTAATCATTTGTTATATTTCCCAATCCCAACCTATTCATCCCATGGAGAAAAACTGGCGATACTCCATTCTTGCCCATTTCATGAATTCGATAAATTTACTTATCCCATTCACATTCCAATATAATTAAAGATTCATTAAAACTCTAATTCAGATTTAATCTCAAAAATCATTACCTCATGATTATTCAAAGTCAAGAAATTAATCTTATCTTTAACTAGGTTAAAGAACTAGTGTCATTTAAAACACAGTTCACGATAAACCCAAATCACATTCCATTAATTATGGAATTTTCACGGAAAACAGATCAATATATAATCGATGTCAATTTCCGTGTCCGACTAATAATTTAAATGGAATAATGAAAAAGCCTTTTAAATTCCATATATATATTAACAGTCTTCCTCCACAGAAGCTCACTTCGATTATTATCCAATCGAATTCCATTCCATTCCAATTTATTGTATTAAATTGGAAAACTTTACTTTGGAAATTTTCCTTTAAATCTTAATAAAAAGATTTATAAATTCCAAATCACATTTAACTGTAAATCAGGTTAAAGAATGAATGTCGTTAAAAAGACAGTTCACGATAAACACGATTCACATTCCATTTTTTTCCAATTACCAAATGTAACCGGAAATTCTAATAATCTTAATTAAAAGATTTATTCTTTTCAAATGGAGTTTAAGGACAGTATTGCTGAAGACACCGTTCATGACAAACCCAAAATCCAGTTCTTTTATTCAATTCCAATTAAATATTAATTAGTTGGAAAATTTCACTTAATCTTAATAAAAAGATTTATTCTTTCCTCAATTGGGTTTAAGAATAGTGTTATTTAAGACACTATTCACGACAAACCAAAAATCCCATTTGATATCTCTAAATAGAAATTATATCAGCTTATGTTCAATGTCAAATTCTGAAACCAACAAATATCGTGTTGGAAATAACAATATAAATATATCTTTCAAGTTTCCATAACAATATATGTATAATCACGAAATCCAACATCGAAATATTCCGAAGATGATTTCCATTTAAATTCACTCCAATTCATATATTAGACATTCTGGTTATATTAAAACCCATTCTCAATCCAATTTATTTATTTAAAATAATTGGATTATAATTCCAGTTAATAACTAGTTCATTTTGATAAAAAAAAATAATTTCTTTTCAAATATGTAATTTTTCATCCCAATTCCTTCCAAATCATTTATTGTGATTTTACACAAATTATCAATATTTTTAATAATTTTATTAAGGCTCTTTCAGTCAATTTCCATAAACGGTCATCAAACTGCACTTACAACGACCTTGTCCAAATTTGATTTGGACATAATTCCAAATCCAATCGTTATATTTCAAATCTCTTATATTTTTTGTAAAAATCTTTTCGATATGAACCCAACGCTTCTAGTCTTAGGAGAATCCGACGGTCAGATCTCCCGTAATGTCAATTCGAAGTCAATGGTTGAAATTCGCGAACTGCCGCGGCGCGGCGCGTTCTATTCAGGCCATTAAATATATATAATATATATTGCATCGATTTCCATTCAAAACGTATTTTATAAATTTGTTTTAATACGATTCTAACTTCATTTTCAATTTTAAATCAAAATTGAATTCTCCTTATCATTATAATATATAAATGATAATATTTTCAAAATATCAGATTTTGAAATCATTTCCTTTTCGATATTCATTATAAAAATGAATTAAATCGGTATAAATATCGTTCGCGTCAAAATGACATTAATCTAATCAACACGGCTTCATATATTTCAATATTTTCATGTCCATCCCAAATCGGACATCAAAATCATATTTTGATCCATTACTAAATATTATTTTAAAATATTCGTTGTTATAAATATTCGTTATTTTAAAATATTCATTATTTCTGAATTGGAATCAGACACAGTCATTTACCATATAATTTTATTTATATGGATTTCATACCCGCATGTACACAACAATCATGATACACAATCAACCAACATCCAGAGTGCAATTTACAACTGTATAAGCGTTAAAAATAAATAAATAACGCTCATTACAGCCTGCCAACCCATCGATTGACATATAACTAAACATTGGGATTAGTGTATGTCAAATATCATCCCATACCCATGTTGGGTTTCAAACGACACATACTGAACATTATTTGTGCAGTTGGGCGATGTGTACAATTTATTGTCCCAATCCATATCAGTTAAATGAGTGTACATAAACAAATCGTCCAATTTGTAAATGAATATTTATTTTCAACACATGACCATTTTATATGGTTCATATATTCAATAAAACCTATATTTTTATTTTTCAAATATTTTATTCCATACATGACTATTTTATATATTTTATTCATTCAATAAAAATGATACTTTTATTGTTCAAATATTTTATTCCATACATGAATATTTTATATATTTTATTCATTCAACAAAAATGATATTTTTATTGTTCAAATATTTTATTCCATACATGAATATTTTATATATTTTATTCGTTCAATAAAAATGATACTTTTATTGTTCAAATATTTTATTCCGTACATGAATATTTTATATATTTTGTTCATTTAATAAAAATGATAATTTTATTGTTCAAATATTTTATTCCATACATGAATATTATATATGTTTTGCTCATTCAATAAAAATTATATTTTTATTGTTTAAATATTTTATTCCATACATGAATATTTTATATACTTTATTCCATCAATAAAAACAACATAGTCAATTAATCCAAACAAACAATCATGGTTTGTACAATCAATGGTGTCCGGTGCTGCTAAGCACCGTCTGCATCCTAGTATATATTTAGCTGTAAATAAATTAGGTGAGGAAGAGTTCTCACTTTGGGATCCACTCCGCCAATTTTATTTCTGAATTTCTATTTTGATTCTGTTCGCGTTTAATTTTTCCTGAAATTCCAACGTGCTCCAAATTGGACCGGTTTAGTCCTGTTGTGAAGCTCTCGTCTCCACGATCGCAATAGATCTAGTTTCTCACGATTTGGACCTCATATGTAAAAGTTACGGGCTTACAAACATTTGATTTCTATTTATATAATTAAATAATTATTAATTTAAATAATTACTCTTTCTTCCTCGTTTACAATCAGGTCGATCTTCAGAAAACTGCTTGTAACTAGGTCTGGAAATTGCAAGCATCTCGAGGTCTTTGGAGCGGATTGGAGTAGCTCACGACGTAAGGCATCACATGTAACACCCCGTATTTTCTATAAACCTTAAAGTAACGAATTAAAGAATAATTAATTTTAAATGTGAGAATTAAGGAAAACGGGATATGCCATTGCATTCGTCTCGGAATTCTGGTTAAGATAGAGTCCGAATTTGCGTAAATTGGATTTCGTATGAAGAAGTTATGGCCTTTGGAAGTTTCAAAAATTCAAATTTAAACACAGAAGAGGGCTGTAACGGCTCGGATTTCGCCCGACCCGATCGATCGCAAAATCGACTAAGACCGTTCAAAACCTGAGTACGTTAACTCTGGGAATATAACAATGTTATCTTCTGTTCTTTATCTCATTACACAACAAAAATGAAAATTTTGATCTTTATTTTATCACACCCAAAAATGAACTTCTTATTAACAAAGTTGTTTCTTTTCATTAACAAAGTTACCACTTTTCATTAACAAAGTTAATACTTTTCATTAACAAAGTTAATACTTTTAATTATACACAAAACAAGTTTCAATCTTTTATTGTACACAAACAAGTTTCAATCTTTTATTAAAAACAAAAGTTCCAATTTTTTTATTTAAAAACAACAGTTAACCTCTTTCATATAAAGACAAAAGGTGAAATCTTTATTTAACCACAAAAGGTAAAATCTCTTATTCGACAAAGAAAAGTAAATTCTTTTAATTTGCAAACAAAAGTTAATTATTTTCATTTACAACAAAAGTTAAAAAAAATTCTTTTTTTTTATAAACAAAAGTAAATTCTCTTTACTAACAAACAAACGTGAATTCTATTTGTTAACCAACAAAAGTTAAATCTTTTTAATTAACAAACAAGGTTATATATTTTTAATTTATTATTGACATCAATTCAAAAAAAAAAATCAGATCTATCACTCAGATTCAAACAATGGAAATTTTTGGTTATACAAGACCAGATCTATTACATACAAACAATACAATCAGTCACCAACAAAAAACAGTAAAATTTAGTTACAACAATCATAGATTTGATTTTATAAACATGTGTATATGCAATTCAAACAAGGAGTAAAATATATTTTCAAAAATAGAAATCTCACATCGTTATTGGGTTCTGCGCTGTTCAGATCCAAAATTTGTCAAAAATTCAACTTCCTCAGAATCAGGTCTAGTCAGTTTCATTGCGAAGATCTCGGTCTCATGGTCATGGCGCACTTGAAATCGTTCGAATCCGAGTTCGTACGAACAAGATATGGTTTAATTAAGATCGGTCAAAAATTAATTTGTTTGGTCAAAGTTCAAAAAGTCAACTCACCCTCCTTCTTCCTCTTCCAACGTTCAAGGCCTTAGAAGAACCCATAGTGTTCAAAATTAGGTTTCCATTTATCTCGGGATTGGTGAAGCTTGAAGACGACCGGAAGGTGGCATATTGGAGAGGGGAGGGAGGGGTTTGTGCACCGGGAGTATGGGTGACCGCGGTGGGCCCGCTGGGCGCGGTGGGGGCTGTTTGGCCGCAGGTAGGGGGAATTCTGGGCCAAAATACTTCATTAAATCTTATCATGTCCGTATCAAATCGAAGAGGAAGAAGAGTTCTATAATAAGTTCTAAAGGAGGGAGTGATTTCATTGAATGGATTGCGAGATTTTAATGGAAGAAAATCGGGCATTTCTGGCCATGGAGAAATAGGGTGGCGGCTGAGTTGTTTAGGGGATTAGGGTTGGGGTTCTAATTTGTCTTAATATTTATATTATTATATTCACAGATTACCCAATTAAGGCACGTTTATCAACTTTTTTGATTTCAGCCCAACGACTATCGTTCCTACCCATTAACCCCTATTTCGGACTCATCTAGCTATGTCCCGCAGGCCCAAACAACTGTCTTGACCCAGTTTTCTTTATTTTAAAATATTTACTTTTATTTTTTAATTCAACCGTACGAATAAATTCACCGGGGCCACAAATTAACTTCGAAAAATTCCAAAAAATATATTTAGCTATGTTTTAATGCTGCGGACCTAGGAAAATTAATTTCGTTCAATTCTGAGCCCATTAGAAAAATGGCCTTTTTAAAGTCGATTAAAATTGACTGAAATTGACCAAACTGAAATCTTTTTGCCACGGTAACAAATTAATTCTAAAAATTATGAAAAATTAAACTTAGCAATAATTTGACATTCCGAATCCAACAAAAGTGGTTTCGTCGAAAACAGAGGTCGTTTGAAAAATGGCTATTTTTAATATTAAAAAATATATATAAATCCTACAGCAACTATTCTGAAATTTAAACTGGGCATAACTTTTGATTACCGCTATAAAATTTCGATTTTTCGGATTCGTTGGAAAGATATTTTAAAAGAGATTCTAATATTTTTGGTTTCACTAAAATCCGTTAAATTTTGCATCCTGTACGGTCAGTCAAAGTTCAAGTTTGACTTTTCAAACTACCGCGCTATTTCTTACTCCTTTTATAATTAAAATTAAATTATTCGTTTTAACTTCAATTTAAATAAATTTTTAATCGTTATTATTTTAAATATCAAAACCCATTAAAATTAGTTAAAATAAATTTTTAAATTTACCCCAAAATTCAGGGTTGTTACAAGGGCAGGGCAGGAAAATTCCCGCCCCAGGCCAGGTCGACCAGGGGGTCGACCTACCCCCCCAGGCAGATCTGAAAAGATGACGAATTCTCACTCCCCACTGAGTCATTAGGGCTGAGGTGTTGTCCTATCTTGACTGGATGGTCTTGATTACTTCTAGGGTTAATCTGACGGCTCTAAATTAATTAAACCTCTATAAAAGCAACGTATCTCTCAACCCTAAATCACAAATATTCATACCAAGAGCTGCCATGCCATCAATGGTGAACCTAGAATAGCCGTCATCTCTTTCAACTCAAAGGCTAGATAGAAGCTACATCAAAATCAAATCTAATCTAGTTCAACTAAGAGAAGTCAACGATCTACATCAAAGGCGAGCAATTCAGTTTCAGAATACAGATCCCAAAACTCAAGAATTCCTTTTTGGTTGTAAGTGTAGTTATCTTTCAAATGTGAATAAATTAAAGACATGGTTTGTAGTGAATTATAAAATAGAATTGTATCAATATGTATGTGATGCTGATTCATGTTTATTCATGTCTATTCTATCATATATTCCTATGAACTATTGTGGTCTATCAAACCTATCATGTTATCTATAAATTGGTGAATAAACCTATGATATTGTATAGGAATTTGGGAATGAAATTATCATATGTACGTTTGGTGATATTATGATACATACAAGTTTTAGGCTAAGTCATGTCGTTTATGCCTAATTGTTTAGATCCATTGTGCATACATGTTTAGATCTACGACCTTGTATAATTTGGTGATGACATCTATATGTTGTATGTCAATTTGGAAATTATGCCATGTTTATGCAAGTTAGGTGATGCTATCATGTTATGAACACATGCAAGTTTATAGCTTAAAAACATGATTATGTAAACCTATATGTTTAGATCTACAACTTTATATGTTAGATCCATATGCCTCTATGTTAGATCCATGATAGCATGATTCAACCCCTATGCAAGTTCACCACTACATGTCTAATTAAGTTTTGGTAGTTCTATGTAAAACTATTATTTTATGACTCATGTTGCATAGATCTAGTTTGCAAGTTCATAATCGAAAGTATATTATGCCAAGTTCATGTGACACATCTGTAGTTAGATCCATATTTTTGTATGATGTTGGAATATTGCAAGCTCCTCTTTTTCCCCTTTTTGTTTTATAAGTTAGGCTAAAACGTCGAGCCTAACATCCTATGAAACTTTGCGAACGTACAACGGGGGTAACGTTGGGGGAAAACATGAAACTACATGTAATTGACATATTTGGCTCATAACCATATAAATGGTATGGCATTGAAATGGTATAATTTACTTACCAAAAATTATGAATTTGATTTAGAAGGAAAGTGGGCCATGACAATAAATTGTCGACAAATTTACATATAAGCATAAAAGGATAAATATGTAAATTTAGAAAAGACGAATATGCCTAACTCGAGGATAGACCGAGTTGTGGTGTAAAACTGCCCGGAACCGACCGGCACATCCAGTGACCACAACAATACCTGTCTAATGTGGGTGGTTAGTGCATTGAGCCCAAAAAGGACCTGAGGATAGACTGAGTTGTGGTGTAAAACTGCCCGGAACCGACCGGCATATCCAGTGACCACAACAATACATGTCTAATGTGAGTGGTTGGTGCTTTAATAAAGCTAATTCAAGATTGGTAGAGTTAAGTCAATTAAGGAAACACTTAACCAATTCAACATGTTAACTAAACTGATGGGTGGGGTTAGGACACTTAACCAATTTAACATGTTGGCTGGAAAACCCTAGTAACGGGGACCCATTTCAGTAGTAACCCACATAGATGTATCATGGGACCCTGAACTAGGCAGGGTAGGGCACGATTACTGGACTGATTATAAGCGATCAAAAACGTCGGCGGGTGGTGCGTCAGCGTAGGTTCCGATGGAGTACGAGCGTGCACATACTCCGAAGTGGAAAAACCATGCACTGGGCATCAGAAGTCTTACACTGTGCATCTTGAATCGTGTCGGGTTGCCACCATAGGATTTGATACACCCCGTGTTGGGACCAACACATGTATCTACAGTCAAGCGGGGGCCGAATGACACATGTGATAAATGCATGCGAGTAGGAGCCGATCGATATAAGGTGATCATTCCACCTTGTATATCGGGTGCCAGTTGGGACAAGTATAAATAGGTGCAGAGAATTAGTCATGGGTGCGATAGTAAAATAGGTTTAAACTCCCTTACCTTGGTTTATGTTAGTTAGTTATTATGGTATGGTCCTATGTTTCAGCTTATTCCTATAATGACCCTTTTCCTTATTCACACACTGAAAAGTCACTAGACTTACTCAGACTTATGTCTGACCCATTTTTCTTCGTCTTCTTTTCTTCTGTTTCCCCCCCCCCCTCAGGTAGCCAGGGAGGGAATAGCTCAGCTTAATTTGGACCGTTCATCTTTCCAAGCTTGAAGACTCTGTGATGTACGGCTTGGAATCTCTTATCTTTGGCTATGGCTTTGGACACAATAGACTTGGGGATTTATGCAGCTTTATTTATGTTTTATGCTTCTTTATGTTTTAATCAAGACAGAGATTATGATGTCATGATTTGGAAGTTATTTTGAGACAATTTACTGAAATGCTTTTTGTATTGAACCACGTGTGAAATAAATGTTTATTTTCCGTTGGTTATATTTCTATCTTGTAAATTTTCTATGTCTTTTACCTATAATACTCCACCAAAGTTAAGGCATTCCCTTTGTGAGTGACCTTAACGGAGGTGGGGTGTTTCACTTGGTATTAGAGCAAAGGTTTACTAGATCAGATAAAAGTTTTTGAAAATTATTTTCAAAAAGAAGCATTTTTCAAGAAAAAAGTGTTATTTTACTTTAAAAGGCATAATCCCCCAAAGCCATATGCACTATCTTTCTATCCTTTGTTTTGAATCTTTCCTTTTTCGTTTCAGCATGTTCGGGAATCTTAACCTTCCAGAGGGTGTACCGGTACCTGCCCGGTTCAGGAGGTACCTAGAGGCCAAGGCCAACGACGCAGGCCCAACAGACATTCCTCCTACCCCAGCTACAGTGGTTCCTCCTCCTCGTGCAAATGCTTTCTCAAAAATATGTGGGGACTTTCGAGCCATAGGTGGAAAGAACTTCAATGGAAATGAATCCTTCGTTGAAGCAATAAACTGGCTCAAAGAAACTGAGGACTTGTTTGATATCTTCGAAGTGGATGATAGGCAGAAGATACAGTTGGCGGTATAGTTGCTCAAAGACGAAGCTTCCTATTGGTGGGAAGTCACTAACGTTGAAAGACTAATTGAAACTTGGATGGATTTTAGGATGAGGTTTGAAATGAAATTCCTCTCACAAGCTGAACGAAGCCTACAAATGGAGAAGTTCTTAGCTCTCAAACAGGGAAGTATGTCGGTCAAAGAATACATTAACCAATTTAACCAGCTAGCTAGGTTCGGATTGGAGTTAGTGAACACTCCATACAAGAAGGCTCTCCACTTTGTTAAAGGATTGAATGAGCCCCTACACAGCGTAGCTATGTCCCATATACCTATGGGTGCGACTTATGAGAGACTGGTGGACATGGCACCGTTACAAGAAGAAGATAAGGTTGGCAAGAAGGAGATAAAGGTGGAAGCATCTCAAGATAAGAAAGGGGAAGGATCACAGAGCAAGAAGACAGACTCCAAGAAAGGCGGGAAGAACAACAAAACCGGTGACAAGAGGAAGTGTAATTTTTGTGGCATACCTGGACATCTAGTTAAGGACTGCAGGAAGAAGAAAAGGAAGATGGGTGGCTGTTTCCATTGCGGCGAGGCAGGACACATGGCTAGGGACTGCCCAAGAAAACAAGGGCAAGGGCAGAGAGTTGGATCTACTTCTGGAGGGCAGGTTCACGCTCTCATGGCACCTCCGCAAGAACGAGGTAGAAATGTCTCTATTGATAGTTTAGTTTATCTTTTTGATCATCCTGTTCGTACACTCTTTGATTCTGGCGCATCGCACTCATTTATATCTACTGCATTAGTTGAATTTCTACACCTAGACACCAGTTTAGTAGAGGATCCCTTGGTTGTTTCAAATCCAATTGGGGGCTCAACTTATTTTTCAATGATTTGTTTGGATTTGGAAATCTCTATATTAAGTGTGGGGTTTAGATGTAATGCCTATGTTTTGGGCTTCACGGGCTATGGGTTGATTCTAGGCATGGATTGGCTATCCAGTAATGGTGCCATCCTCGACTGTGAAAAGAGAGTGGTTAGACTCATGACTCACCTCGGTAACACTCTCAAAATTTCTTATATTCTCATGAACTTTGTTATGCTTAGCAATCTAGAATCTCTTAATGCATCTATTGAGAATTTGCAGTCTGTTAGAGTAGTCCGTGAATACTCGGATGTCTTTGAAGAGGTTAAAGGTTTACCTCCAAAGCGGGAGATAGACTTCCGCATATACCTCATTGATAATGAAAAACCCGTCACTCTGCCTGTTAGACACATGGCTCCAAGGGAGAGGAAAGAACTCAGTAAGCAAGTTAAAGGGTTGCTTGAGAAGGGGTTTATAAGGCGGAGTATTTCTGAATGGGGTGCTCCAGTAGTGTTCGCAACTAAAGCGGACGGTTCGCTTCGCCTATGCGTTGATTATAGGGAGCTAAAAAAGCTGACCAAGAAGAATAGGCACCCACTTCCAAGAATAGATGACTTGTTCGATCAGCTTGTAGGTGCATCGGTTTTCTCCCAACTAGATTTAGCTAAAGGGTTTCATCAGCTGAGAGTGGCTGAAGACAACATTGATAAGACCACGTTCAGAACTCTGGATGGTTTCTTCGAGTGGCTTGTCATGCCTTTTGGCCTGACAAACGCACCCGTTTACTTCGTGGATTTGATGAGCAGGGTGTTCAGTGAGTTCCTCAATAAGTTTGTGGTGGTCTTCGTAGATGACATTTTAATTTTCTCAAAGAGTGAGGAAGAGCGTGCTCAACATTTAACAGAAGTCATGGATACTCTTCGAGCACATCAGTTGAAAGCCAAATTCTCCAAATGCCACTTTTGGAGAGAGGAAGTAAGATTTCTGGGACATGTGGTATCTAAGGAAGGGTTAGTCATGGACCCTGCAAAAGTAGTTGCGATGCAAGATTGGAAGGTCCCACGGAATGCAACCGAAGTCCGAAGCTTTCTCGGGCTAGTGGGCTTTTACCGGAAGTTCATCAAAGATTTTGCGAAAATCTCAGCTCCACTTACAAAGTTGACAAATAAGAACTTAACTTTCACTTGGGATTTGGATTGCGATATTGCTTTCCAACTTTTAAAAAGAGCTCTAACAACAACCCCAGTTCTGACATTGCCGGATGGGAGCAAGATGTTTACCGTATACACGGATGCATGTGGTACGGAACTAGGTGTTTCTTAATGCAAGAATGGAAGGTAGTAGCTTATGGAGGCCGACAGCTAAAATCACATGAGAAAAACTACCCAACCCACGACCTAGAGTTGGCTGCCAATGTCTTTGTGCTTAAGTCTTGGCGCCATTATCTCCTAGGTGAGAAGTTTGAATTATATACTGACCATAAATCGTTGAAGTACCTTTTCTCGCAGAAAGATCTTAACTTGAGGCAACAAAGGTGGATGGAATTCTTGGCATCCTACGATTTCGAGATTTCCTATACCCCTGGTAAGGGCAATGTAGTAGCGGATGCCTTGAGTAGAAGGAAGCTGACCTTAAGCCCTCTCTTTGTTGAAAGGCAGAGCTTGGAGTACATAGCCAACTTTGATTTTAGATCCTCTGTCGATCATGTGACTGGTTTGTTAGCATCGCTAGAGGTGCGGCCTACTCTTTTGGACTCAATAGGGACCGCACAGCGTGAAGACCCTCAGCTAGTTGATGTGATAGATAAGTTGAGTAGGGGTGAGACTTCTAGTCACCTCAATAGATACTCCATCGATGATAAGGGTTGGTTGAGACGGGATGGAAGGCTATGCGTGAAACACCCCACCTCCGTTAAGGTCACTCACAAAGGGAATGCCTTAACTTTGATGGAGTATTATAGGCAAAAGACACAGAAAATTTACAAGATAGAAATATAAACAGCGGAAAACAAACATTTATTTCATATGTGGTTCAATACAAAAACCATTTCAGTAAATTGTCTCAAAATAACTTCCAAAACATTACATCATAATCTGTGTTGATTAAAACATAAATTAAACTGCATAAATCACCAAGTCTAGTGTGTCCAAAGCCATGGCCAAAGATAAGAGATTCCAAGCCGTACATCACAGAGTCTTCGAGCTTGGAAAGATGAACGGTCCAAATTAAGCCGAGTTATTCCCTCCCTGGTTACCTGAGGGGGGGGATGAAAGAAAAGAAAACGAAAGAAAATGGGTCAGACATAAGTCTAAGTAAGTCCAGTGACTTTTCAGTGTGTGAATAAGGAAAAGGTCATGATAGGAATAAACTGAAAATAGGACAGTACCAAAACAACAAACTAACATAAAACTATATAAGGCCAGATAAACCGAATATACATCGCACCCATGTTTAATTCTCTGCACCTACTTATACTTGTCCAACTAGCACCATGTGTTTATGGTGAGATGATCCCCTTATATCGATCAGCTCCTACTCGCATGTATTTATAACGTGTGTCATTTGGCCCCCGCTTGACCATAGATACCTGTGCTGGTCCCAACACGGGGTGTATCAAATCCTATGGTGGCAACACGACACGATTCAAGATGCACAGTGTATGACTACTGATGCCCAGTGCCTGCTTTTTCCACTCCGGAGTACGTGAACGCCCTTACTCCATCGGAACCTACACTGACGCACCACCCGCCGATGTTTTGACCGCTTACAATTCAGCCCAGTAATCGTGCCCCACCCCGCCTAGCTCAGGGTGCCATGATACATCTATGTGGGTTACTGCTGAAATGGGTCCCCGATACTTGGGTTTCCAACCAACATGTTAATTGGTTAAGTGTCCAAATTTACCTAACCCCACCCATCAGTTTAACTAACATGTTGAATTGGTTAAGTGTTTCCTTAATTGACTTAACCCTACTACTCTTGACTTAGCTTTATTAGAGCACCAACCACTCACATTAGACAGTATTGTTGTGGTCACTGGATATGTCGGTCGGTTTCGGGTAGTTTTACACCACAACTCATTCTAACCTCGGGTCCTTTTTGGGCTCAATGCACTAACCACCCACATTAGACAGGTATTGTTGTGGTCACTGGATGTGCCGGTCGGTTCCGGGCAGTTTTACAGCACAACTCACTCTAACCTCGGGTTAGGCATATTCGTCTTTTCTAAATTTACATATTTATCCTTTTATGCTTATATGTAAATTAGTCAACAATTTATTGTCATAGCCCACTTTCCTTCTAAATCAAATTCATAATTTTTGGTAAGCAAATTATATCATTTCAATGCCATACCATTTATATGGTTATGAGCCAAATATGCCAATTACATGTAGTTTCATGTTTCCCCTCAACGTTACCCCCGTTGTACATTCGCAAAGTTTCATAGGATGTTAGGCTCGACGTTTTAGCCTAACTTATAAAACAAAAAAGATAAAAAGAGAAACTTGCAACATTCCAACATCATACAAAAATATGGATCTAACTACAGATGTGTCACATGAACTTGGCATAATGTACTTTCAATTTGGAACTTGCAAACTAGATCTATGCAACATGAATCATAAAATAATAGTATTACATACAACTACCAAAATTTAATTAGACATGTAGTGGTGAACTTGCATAGGGGTTGAATCATGCTAACATGGATCTAACATAGAGGCATATGGATCTAACATATAAAGTTGTAGATCTGAACATATAGGTTTACATAATCATGTTTTTAACCTAAAAACTTGCATGTGTTCATAACATGATAGCATCACCTAACTTGCATAAACATGGCATAATTTCCAAATTGACATACATCATATAAATGTCATCACCAAATTATACAAGGTCGTAGATCTAAACTTGTATGCACAATGGATCAAAACAATTAGGCATAAATGACATGACTTAGCCTAAAACTTGTATGTATCATAATATCACCAAACGTATATATGATAATTTCATTCCCAAATTCCTATACAATATCATAGGTTTATTCACCAATTTACACATAACATGATAGGTTTGATAAACCACAATAGTTCATAGGCATATATGATAGAATAGACATGAATAAACATGAATCAGCATCACATACAACTTGATACAATTCTATTTTACAATTCATTACAAACCATGTCTTTAATTTATTCGCATTTGAAAGATAACTACACTTACAACCAAAAAGGAATTCTTGAGTTCTTGGATCTGTATTCTGAAACTCAATTGCTCGCCTTTGATGTAGATCATTGAATTCTCTTAGTTGAATTAGATTAGATTTGATTTGATTTTGATGTAGCTTCTATCTTGCCTTTGAGTTGAAAGAGATGACGGCTATTCTAGGTTCACCATTGATGGCATGGCGGCTCTTGGTATGAATATTTGTGATTTAGGGTTGAGATTTAGGTTGATTTTATAGAGATTTAATTAATTTAGAGCCATCAGATTATCCCCAGAAGCAATCAAGACCATCCAGTCAAGATAGGATAACACCTTAGCCCTAATGACTCAGTAGGGAGTCAGTATTCGTCATCTTTTCAGATCTTCCCCCAGGGGGGGTAGGTCGACCCCCAGGTCGACCTGTAGGGTAGGTAGACACTAGGGTCGACCCCCTGGTCGACCTGGCCTAGGGTGAGAATTTTCCTGCCCTGCCCTCTTCTGTGTTTAAATTTGAATTTTGAATTTTTGAATCTTCTAAAGGCCATGACTTCTTCATACGAAGTCCAATTCATGGAAACTCGGACTCTATCTCAACCAGAATTCCAAGATGAATGCAATGGCGTAACCCGTTTCCCTTAATTCTCAAATTTAAAATTAATTATTCTTTAATTCGTTACTTTAATGTTTACAGAATATACGGGGTGATACAATGCGTCCCACAAGCAAGGGATTTGGTGAAAAAGGTTCTCGAAGAGGCGCACCATTCCAAGTTGACCATACACCTAGGTGGAGACAAGATGTATAAAGATGTAAAAAGGGTTTTCATTTGGGATGGCATGAAGAGGGATGTAGCTGAATTCGTCTCGAAGTGCTTAGTATGCCAGCAAGTCAAAGCGGAGCAAAAGAAGCCTGGTGGTTTGCTTCATCCTCTAGAAGTCCCGCAGTGGAAATGGGATAGCATCTTAATGGACTTTATTGATGGGCTGCCTATGTCAAGAAGAAGCAATACCAGTATTTGGGTAATAGTGGACAGGCTCACAAAGAGCGCTCACTTTATACCCGTTAAAAGTAGGAGGATTGCCTCATCTTTAGCATCCATTTACCTTAAAGAGATATTTGACTCCATGGGATACCCTCCAGCATTGTTAGCGATCGAGTTCCTATCTTTACGAGCGAGTTTTGGAAGAGCTTGCAAGAGGCTGTAGGCACACAGCTATGTTTAAGCACGGCATATCACCCCCAAACCGATGGTCAGACGGAAAGAGTGAACAGAGTGTTAGAATACCTCTTGAGATTATGCATTATTGACTTCGGAGGAACATGGGAGGATCATCTTCCTTTGGTGGAGTTTGCTTACAACAATAGCTACCAAGCCACCATAGGCATGGCACCCTTCGAAGCTTTATATGGAAGACCGTGCCAATCACCAACTTGTTGGTGGGAGTCTACAGATAAGCTCATACTTGGACCAGATATGATTAGAGAAACTTCAGAGAAAGTGGACTTGATACGTAAAAGAATGAAGACTGCCCAAGATAGACAAAAGTCCTACGCAGATAAGAGAAGGACCGACCTTGAGTTTGAGGTTGGGGACAACGTTTTCCTTAAAGTATCTCCTTTAAGGAACGTCGTTTGCTTCGGATCCGCAGGAAAGTTGGCACCAAGATTTGTAGGGTCGTTTCCTATCATTGAGAAGATTAGGAAGATGGCTTATAGATTAGAGCTGCCTGAAAGATTGGCTAGAGTTCATAATGTCTTTCACGTTTCTCACTTACGAAAGTGCTTACATGAGTCTGCGGAAGTGGTGGAACCAAGCATATTAGAGGAAGTAGAAGTAGAACGAGAAGCGACTGTGAGAAGAGCTCCAACTCGTATCTTGGGTACAGAAGTCAAAAAGCTACGGAACCGCGAAGTCAAACTTGTAAAAGTTCAATGGAGTGACGTTGAGGAAGACGTGACTTGGGAGACTGAGGCCAAAATACGTGCAGCCTAGCCTTTTCTTTTTGAGGGTACACCTTTGATCTCTTTTTCCTTAAGTTTTTTCATGCTCGTATCTGTCTTTTTAGTATTTTCCTCGATGATGTTCTCGATCCTTAGGTAGAAACCAATGGATGTAAACATGTATTTGAAACATGTTATGATTGATGGTTGCAAGTGGTTGCTCGTGGATGCATATACACACACTTTAGGTATTATATCAACTCAGTCACTTTCATATTGCATATGCATATATGTACTTGTATATGATTGAAAATTGATATGTTATCATATGGATGTTGCATTTGTATGAATGATTGTGCACTCATGTAGAAAGCATGATTAGGGGTGATTGCATACATTATGGACGCATGACACCGACATGACTTGCATTAAGGAGGTCAACTGAATCAGTAGACCACCTGATTTTGCATTAGATAGGGACATATACACACAATGTGCATATGATCATGATGCATTAGAAGTCTCTTAAGGACAATGGACACCTGTGTTTGATGGTTGAGTAGATGGACGATTGGATGGTAGGATATACGTTCTTCTTGACTTGAAGATTTCGGGGACAAAATCCTTTAAGGAGGGAAGAATGTAACACCCCGTATTTTCTGTAAACCTTAAAGTAACGAATTAAAGAATAATTAATTTTAAATGTGAGAATTAAGGGAAACGGGTTACACCATTGCATTCGTCTCAGAATTCTGGTTGAGATAGAGTCCGAGTTTGCGTAAATTGGACTTTGTATGAAGAAGTTATGGCCTTTGGAAGTTTCAAAAATTCAAAATTCAAATTTAAACACAGAAGAGGGTAGGGCAGAAAAATTCCCACCCTAGGCCAGGTCGACCAGAGGGTCGACCCTAGTGTCGACCTACCCTACAGGTCGACCTACCCCCCCCCCTCCCGGGAAGATCTGAAAAGATGAAGAATTCTGACTCCCTGCTGAGTCTTTAGGACTGAGGTGTTATCCTATGTTGACTGGATGGTCTTGATTACTTCTAGAGTTAATCTGACGGCTCTAAATTAATTAAACCTCTATAAAAGCAACCTAACTCTCAACCCTAAATCACATATATTCAATCCAAGAGCCGCCATGCCGTCAATGGTGAACCTAGAATAGCCGTCATCTCTTTCAACTCAAAGGCAAGATAGAAGATACATCAAAACCAAAACAAATTTACTCTAATTCAACTAAGAGAATTCAACGATCTACATCAAAGGCGAACAATTCAGTTTCAGAATACAAATCCCAGAACTCAAGAATTCCTTTTTGGTTGTAAGTGTAGTTATCTTTCAGATGTGAATAAATTAAAGACATGCATGGTTTGTAATGAATTGTAAAATAGAATTGTATCAAGTTGTATGAGATGCTGATTCATGTTTATTCATGTCTATTCTATCATATATGCCTATGAACTATTGTGGTCTATCAAACCTATTATGTTATGTGGAAATTGGTGAATAAACCTATGGTGTTGTATAGGAATTTGGGAATGAAATTATCATATGTACATTTGGTGATATTATGATACATACAAGTTTTAGGCTAAGTCATGTCGTTTATGCCTAATTGTTTAGATCCATTGTGCATACATGTTTAGATCTACGACCTTGTATAATTTGGTGATGACATCTATATGCTGTATGTCAATTTGGAAATTATGCCATATTCATGCAAGTTAGGTGATGCTATCATGTTATGAACACATACAAGTTTATAGGTTAAAAACATGATTATGTAAACCTATATGTTTATATCTACAACTTTATATGTTAGATCCATATGCCTCTATGTTAGATCCATGTTAGCATGATTCAGGCCCTATGCAAGTTCACCACTACATGTCTAATTAAGTTTTGGTAGTTCTATGTAAAACTATTATTTTATGACTCATGTTGCATAGATCTAGTTTGCAAGTTCATAATTGAAAATATATTATGCCAAGTTCATGTGACACATCTGTAGTTAGATCCATATTTTTGTATGATGTTGGAATGTTGCAAGTTGCTCTTATTCCCCTTTTTGTTTTATAAGTTAGGCTAAAATGTCGAGCCTAACATTCTATGAAACTTTGCAAACGTACAACGGGGGTAACGTTGGGGGAGAACATGAAACTACATGTAATTGACATATTGGGCTCATAACCATATAAATGGTATGGCATTGAAATGGTATAATTTACTTACCAAAAATTATGAATTTGATTTTGAAGGAAAGTGGGCCATGACAATAAATTGTCGACAAATTTACATATAAGCATAAAAGGATAAATATATAAATTTAGAAAAGACGAATATGCCTAACGCGAGGATAGACTGAGTTGTGGTGTAAAACTGCCCGGAACCGACCGGCACATCCAATGACCACAACAATACCTGTCTAATGTGGGTCGTTAGTGCATTGAGCCCAAAAAGAACCCGAGGTTAGACTGAGTTGTGGTGTAAAACTGCCCGGAACCGACCAGCACATCCATTGACCACAACAATACCTGTCTAATGTGAGTGGTTGGTGCTTTAATAAAGCTAAGTCAAGATTGGTAGGGTTAAGTCAATTAAGGAAACACTTAACCAATTCAACATGTTAACTAAACTGATGGGTAGGGTTAGGTCACTTAACCAATTTAACACGTTGGCTGGAAAACCCTAGTAACGGGGACCCATTTCAGCAGTAACCCACATAGATGTATCATGGGACCCTGAACTAGGCAGGGTGGGGCACGATTACTGGGCTGATTATAAGCGGTCAAAAACGTCGGCGGGTGGTGCATCAGTGTAGGTTCCGATGGAGTACGGGCGTGCACATACTCCAAAGTGGAAAAAGCAGGCACTGGGCATCAGTATTCCTACACTGCATCTTGAATCGTGTCGGGTTGCCACCATAGGATTTGATACACCCCATGGTGGGACCAACACAGGTATCTACAGTCAAGCGGGGGCCGAGTGATACACGTGATAAATGCATGCAAGTAGGAGCCGATCGATATAAGTGGATCATTTCACCATGTATATGGGGTGCCAGTTGGGACAAGTATAAATAGGTGCAGAGAATTAGACATGGGTGCGATAGTAAATTCGGTTTAAACTCCCTTATCTTGGTTTATGTTAGTTAGTTATTCTGGTATGGTCCTATTTTTCAGTTTATTCCTATCATGACCCTTTTCCTTATTCACATACTGAAAAGTCACTAGACTTACTCAGATTTATGTCTGACCCATTTTTCTTTCGTCTTCTTTTCTTCTGTTTCCCCTACCCCCCCCCCCCCCTCAGGTAGCTAGGGAGGGAATAGCTCAGCTTAATTTGGACCGTTCATCTTTCCAAGCTTGAAGACTCTATGATGTACGGCTTGGAATCTCTTATCTTTGGCTATGGCATTGGACACACTAGACTTGGGGATTTATGCAGTTTTATTTATGTTTTATGCTTATTTATGTTTTAATCAAGAAAGAGATTATGATGTAATGTTTTTGAAGTTATTTTGAGACAATTTACTGAAATGGTTTTTGTATTGAACCACGTATGAAATAAATGTTTGTTTTCCACTGCTTATATTTCTGTCTTGTAAATATTCTGTGTCTTTTAGCTATAATACTCCACCAAAGTTAAGGCATTCCCTTTGTGAGTGACCTTAACGGAGGAGGGGTGTTTCATCACACCTCCTCTCTTCTCCTCTAATCGCGTGCAGTTCGGTGGTCATATCCCCTCCCTAATCGAACCTGATGTCAGCCACTTTAAGGCTAAAAATCTCGCCACCCACCATGCGATAATCAATCGCCTCCATACCATTGGAAAGCTCTTTCAATCCTCTACCAAGTTTGCTTTAGATCGATCCCCTAATTCACGATGGAATGGAAGTAATTTCACGATTTATTTTAGAACGTTTTCCACCGTTGAAAACTAGTGGTGGCTGGCCTTAGGGTTTTTTGAGAGAGAGAGAGAGTAGGGGTATTTATAATATATATTTTATTATATTTAATTCTTTTATTTTCAAAAATCCAGGTTTTCTAATTTGAACTCCAAATCAAACCCAATGACTATCTCCCCTAGCTAAATACCCCTACTCCGAACACAATGGTGTATGTTTCATAAGCCAATTCGGCTGTTTCGATCGGTTTTTATCAAATTCAAAATATAAATCAGTATATATTGAATTTTAACGTACATTTTAATTTACTAGGGCCACACAATTACTCCAAAAATTTCAGAAAATAAATATAGCTATGTTTTGATGATAGGGTCCTAACAAAACTAATTTCGTTGAATTTGGAGACCGTTTGAAAAATGGTCACTTTTGGGTCGATCCAATTCAAATTTAAATTACCAAACACATTTAAATTTACTGCGCTCACATATTAATTCCAAAATTTTTGGAAATTGGAATCTAGCAATAATTTGACATTCCGAATCCAACAAAAGCGGTTTCGTCGAAAACGGAGGTCATTTGCAAAATGGCTATTTTTAAGGGCCATATATTATATTAATTCCATAGCGCCTATTCCGAATTTTCAAATGGACATAACTTTTTATTCCTGTTATGAAATCTAAATTTTTCACATTCGTTGGAAAGACATTTTCAAACAAATTCAAATATTTCTAGTTTTACTGAAATCCGATTTGTTTTGAATCCTGTACATTCATTTGAAATTTGAAATCGAATTTTCAAACTACTGTGCCATTTCAGACTCGTTATATAATTAAAATAAACATTTACGTTCTAATTCTGATTTAAATAAATTTCTAGTCGTTATTATTTAAAATAAATCATTTTAAATATTCAAAATTCATTAAAATAAACAAAATAAAATTTTAAATTGGTTCTGATTTTTTGTGTTGTTACAATCTCCCCCACTTTAAATCTTTTCGTCCTCAAAAAAGGAATGGAGCTGAAAGTTATTTAACTAACCAACTCAACTTTCATTCTGGTTTTCGTTCTTCAACTTTTCAGTTTCTAAGAATTTTCTAATTTCTCAAAAATTTGGCAAACACCCAAAATTTTTGAATTTTTTTGCCATAACCTCCTTTGTACGGGGAGACATTAAAACCACAACTAGCCACGCAGGACCCTCACCATCCAAAAAAAAAAGCCAAGCATCTAGACAATCGGCTCATAAAATCATCCAAACCCAAGAAAATAGTAAACATGTACCTATTTGTCAGGCAAACAATTTTATTCCTCCTCTCTAGCCTCCTTGATATGACATGTTCAATGTATATACATGTACATGCATGCAATTTCAATCTATTTTCAATTCGGTTCAATATTTGACTTGATTGACTA
This sequence comes from Allium sativum, assembly GCA_030737875.1. Lineage (NCBI taxonomy): Eukaryota > Viridiplantae > Streptophyta > Magnoliopsida > Asparagales > Amaryllidaceae > Allium > Allium sativum. The sequence goes on along the minus strand of CM060922.1, from coordinate 399,531,999 downwards.
AATTTACTATTCATTGTCATATTAGTTTGATCAAAATAATTAGTTAACTTATAATCAAACAACACAACCAGCAATCAATTAGTTGATTAAATTTTCAAATTCATAACTTTGATATATATAGTCAAAATCATGTTTTTGATGCCAATTCAAAACAAACAAACCCTATCTAGTTTCGTTTCTCACACCAATCAATTGGAAATATATAGATATCACACTTTCGAAACTTGAACATAGATGTTGATGATGGTATACCGATCATTAGAATCATCTCCGGGTGATTAGAGTGCGATTTTATATCTATCCAGTACACATGGATCAGACGTATGTTCAAAATCTTGATATACCTGATATTCTAAACCAATTTAAAATAAAATATACAAATACGTATAATATGATATAATTTTCAAATCTAAGTTTGTTTTCAATTTTACTTCAAAAGAACACTCTTCACACTCGTTCTAGGATACTATTGATCTTATCTTTAACGAGTCATTCTTATTGGATATTTCTATTCTAATCTCTGATGAATTCTTTCTTTTGGTTCTAATGTGTCTTGTTCTCGAGCTCTGTAAACCAAAGCTCTGATACCAAGCTGAAATGATCTAAACTTCCCCGTGAAGGAAAACCCAAATTGGGTTGAGAACATGACAAATCAGAACACAAGCAGAAGAACATTTCATTGCTTATTACAACAATTTACATCAGAGTACAATAATATAACAGAGTATGAACAAATATTATACATTTGATAAATATCAAAGATTTACAAATTACAATGCAGCGGAAAATAATAAAAACACAACTGAAAGAAATACACGGATACAGAGCGTTCCAAATATAGCTCCAGCTGTAAACCAGGATCCTGTGAATATAATATCTACAAAACCAAAACTTCTAGCTGCCCGTGTGGAAAATAGGGGCACCCAGAGTTTAGGTTAAAACATAAACTCCAGGTCTGTCATGTGACTGGTGTGAGAACTAAAACAGTTATTTAAAACTTTACTTTAGGAATAAAGTAAATCAAGGGACCACGCCATATAACACGGAACGAGTTTTCTCCCAAGAATACTAGTGCATAAAACAGTTTATAAATAGTGCAATGCTTTTAGAAAAATGAAGCTATTATAAGACTCGGGTCCCATCACATAATGCAACGCAAGCCAGAGGATAGAGTTTTACCTTATAATAGCCAAACGTACGTGGTACGTTTAAAACGAATCATTTTGATACTATTATAAGTTATATAGCGTATAAAATAGCTTCAAATATAAATGTATCAATCATAGACGACATGGGTACCATATATCATGTCTCCATGCTAGTTCTACATTTAAAACCGCACAATGTCGTATTGGAAGTTGGATTTCCATCTGTGAACCAAGGCAAGGGATCTTCCTTACCGCTTCGAGACTCTCTAGCCCGAGCCTCAGGGTCAGAGCTCGAGTGACCCTTGGATCGTCAGGGCCGGTCCACACGAAGTGGATTAAAATGCCTGAATAATACGTTTCCCCGCCCTTTGGGGCGTAAAACTGGTCAGTATATCGACCAAACCATCCATCGGCCCCGTAGTGACTGGTATAACCGAGGCGCCTCACTTTCCATCATCCGTATAAGTAAAAATATCTGGGCTCCATACCATGACACCACTCCTAGCTAGAAGGAAACGCATGTCTTCCCCAAAGTCCTCTCCCGTTTCTGGTTCACACCAAGGTGTGAGGCTCGCGAATTAACGCTATACACAAAGCTATGCTATATTGAAGCCGTGCTTTGATCATCAACCACAAGACTCTGGTTTTCAACAGAAGCCTTGATCATTTGCATCTCAGCATGCCACATAGGCAATTCATGCCATGCGACTGATGTCTATCGATATAACCCCTGAGCCCGTACGTATCAGAGAAGGGTGTTAAGCAAGAGAATAAATTTTCTGGCACCAAACAAATATATATTTAATAGAGATCAATCAACAAGGAATGAAATCCAATGTCAGACACACATCCGTTTACAAGTTCGTTTTGGGTATGAATGAAACCGGAGGCATCTTACTCCTCGTCCGATATGTCCAATATAGGAGAGAGGTCCTCGCATATCCGGTCGATCTCCAAGTACGTCTGGACGATCACCACTTATTACCTCGTCTTGGGTGTAGAGCCCAATCATGACATCAGTAATCATCCAAACGATGTGAAGACCTCCGGTCTTCAACCACCGTCTTCATTGTTGACTTATCGTCGATTCAGTTATTCAGAATGGGATAAACCCGGTCTTTCTGAATAAATCGCGTATCTTATAAACAAGTGCTATAAGAACACAACATACGCGTCGTTCTAATTATGAATATTCTTTTATTTAAATATTCATATCCTTTGGGAAAGGTTCGCATTAATTTTATCAAAGATAAATTCTTTAAATTTATTCTTTAATCTTCCATTGAATATCAATTCAAACCAAATTAAGGATTATCCGAACAAATCGGGATTAGCGCACCTTACCGAAGTAATCATTTATTATATTTCCCAATCCCAACCTATTCATCCCATGGAGCAAAACTGGCAATATTCCATATTTAACACCACGGTGTTATCGGTAAATTTAATTACCATTTCACGTTCAAATCTATTTAAAGATTTAACTATCGCTTGGAGCAAAACTGGTGATACTCCATTCTCGCCCATTTCATGAATTTGATAAATTTACTTATACCATTCACATACCAATCTAATTAAAGATTCATTAAAAATCTAATTCAGTTTTAATCTCAAAAATCATTACCTAATGATTATTTAATGTTAAGAAATTAATCTTATCTTTAACTGGGTTAAAGAACTAATGTCATTTAAAACACAGTTCACAATAAACCCAAATCACATTCCATTAAATATGGAATTTTCACGAAAAGCAGATCAATATATAATCGATATCAATTTCCGTGTCCAACTAATAATATAAATGGAATAACGACAAAGCCTTTTAAATTTCACATATATTAACAGTCTTCCTCCGTAAAAGCTCACTTCGATTATTATCCAATCGAATTCCATTCCATTCCAATTTATTGTCTTAAATTGGAAAACTTTACTTTGGAAAATTTCCTTTAAATCTTAATAAAAAGATTTATAAATTCCAAATCACATTTCATTGTAAATCGGGTTAAAGAAAGAATGTGTTAAAAACACAGTTCATGATAAACCCGATTCACATTCCATTTTATTCCAATTACTAAATGTAGCTAGAAACTCTAATAATTTTAATTAAAAGATTTATTCTTTTCAAATGGGGTTTAGGAACAGTGTTACTGAAGACACCGTTCACGACAAACCCAAAATCCAATTCTTTTATTCAATTCCAATTAAATATTAATTAATTGGAAAATTTTACTAAGTCTTAATAAAAAGATTTATTCTTTCCTTAACTGGGTTTAAGAACAGTGTTATTTAAGACACCATTCACGGCACACCCAAATCCCATTTTATATTAAATACAAGGTTCTGAATAGAAAATATATCGACTTATATTCAATATCAAATTCTAAAACCAAAAAATATCATATTGGAAATAACGATACAAATATATCTTTCAAATTTCCATAACAATATCTGTATAATCATGAAATCCAACATCGAACTATTCTGCAGATTATTTCCATTCAAATCTACTCCAATTCATATATACGACATTCTGGTTATATTAAAACCCATTCTCAATCCAATTTATTTATTTAAAAATAATTGGATTATAATTATAGTTAATAACTAGTTCATTTTGATAAAAATATATTTTTATCTGTTCAAATATCGAATTTTTCATCCTAATTCTTTCCAAATCAAATATTGTTATTTTACACAAATTATCAATATTTTTAATATTTTTACACAAATTATCAAATAACTGTACTTACAATGACCTTTTCCAAATTTAATTTGGACATAATTCCAAAATCCAACCGCTGGATTTCAAATCTCTTATATTCGTTGGAAAGCACTTTTCGATACGAACCCAATGGTTCTAGTTTCAGGAGAATCCAACAGTCGGATCACCCGTAATGTCAATTCGAAGTCAATGCTCGAAATTCGCGAACTACCGTGGTGCGACGCGTTATAACTTCATTTAAAACGTATTTTATAAATTCTTTTTAAAATGATTCTAACTTCATTTTCAATTTTAAATCAAAATTGAATTCTCCTTATCATTATAATGTATAAATGATAATATTTTCAAAATATCAGATTTTGAAATCATTTCCTTTTCGATATTCATTATAAAAATGAATTAAATCGATATAAATATCGTTCACGTCAAAATGGCGTTAATCTAATCGACACGGCTTCACATATTTCAATATTTTCATGTGTATCCCAAATCGGACATCAAAATCATATTTTGATCCATTACTGGATATTATTTTAAAATATTCGTTATTCTAAAATATACGTTATTTTAAAATATTCGTTATTTTTGAATTGGAATCAGACACAGTCAATTATCATATAATTTTATTTATATGGATTTCATACCCACATGTACACAACAATCATGATACATAATCAACCATCATCCAAAGTGCAATTTACAACTTTATAAGCGTTAAAAATAAATAATTAACACTCACTACGGTCTGTCAACCCATCGATTGAGATATAACTAAACATTGGGATTAGTGTATGTCAAATATCATCCCAATACCCGTGTGGGGTTTCAGACGACACATACTGAACATTATTTGTGCAGTTGGGCGATGTGTAAAATTTATCGTCCCAATCAATATCAGTTAAATGGGTGTACATAAACAAGTCGTCCGATTTGTAAATGAATATTTATTTTCAACACATGACCATTTTATATGGTTCATATATTCAATAAAAATTATATTTTTATTTTTCAAATATTTTATTCCATACATGAATATTTTATATATTTTATTCATTCAATAAAAATGATATTTTTATTGTTGAAATATTTTATTCCATACATGAATATTTTATATATTTTATTCATTCAATAAAAATGATATTTTTATTGTTAAAATATTATATTCCAAACATGAATATTTTATATATTTTATTCATTCAATAAAAATGATATTTTTCTTATTCAAATATTTTATTCCATACATGAATATTTTATATATTTTATACATTCAATAAAAATGATATTTTTATTGTTCAAATATTTTATTCCATACATGAATATTTTATATATTTTGTTCATTCAATAAAAATGATATTTTTATTGTTCAAATATTTTATTCCATACATGAATATTTTATATATTTTATTCCATCAATAAATACAACACAGTTAATTCAATCCAAACAAACAATCACGGTTTGTATAATCAATGGTGTTGGGTGCTGCTAAGCACCGTTTGTATTCTAGAATATATTTAGCTGTAAATAAATTGAGTGAGAAAGAGTTCTCATTTTGGGATCCACTCCGCCATTTTTATTTCTGAAATTTTGTTTTGATTCTGTTCGCGTTCAAATTTTCCTGAAATTCCAACGTGCTCCAAATTGGACCTAGTTAGTCTTGTTGTGAAGCTCTCGTCCCTCCGATCGCAACGGATCCAATTTTGCATGATTGGACCTCATATGTAAAAGTTACGGGGTTATAAACATTTGATTTCAATTTATATAATTAAATAATTGTTAATTTAAATAATTACTCTTTCTTCCTCATTTAGAATCAGGCCGATCTTCAGAAAATTGCTCGCAACTAGGTCTGGAAATTACACGCATATCGAGGTCATTGGAGAGGATCGGAGTAGCTCACGACGTAGGGCATCACACCTCCTCCCTCCTCCTCGAATCGCGTGCAGTTCGGTGGTCATCTCCCCTCCCTAATCGAACCCGACGAAAGCCACTTTGAGGCTAAAAATCTCGCAACCCACCATGCAATAATCGATCACCTCCATACCATTGGAAATCTCTTTCAATCCTTTACCAAGTTTGCATCAGATCGATCCTCTAATTCACGATGGAATGGAAGTAATTTCGCTATTTATTTTAGAACGTTTTCCACCGTTGAAAACTAGTGGTGGCTGGCCTTAGGGTTTTTAGAGAGAAAGTAAGGGGTATTTATAATATATATTTTTATTATATTTAATTCTTTTATTTTCAAAAATCCATGTTTTCTAATTTGAACTCCAAATCAAACCCAACAACAGTTGCCCCTAGCTAAATACCCCCATTCCGAACACAATGGGATATGTTTCGTAAGCAATTTGGCTGCGATCAATTTTTATCAAATTCAAGATATTAATCAGTATATATTGAATTTTAATATAGATTTTAATTTACCAGGGCCACATACTGACTCGAAAAATTCCATAAAAATAAATCTAGTTATGTTTTGCCGTTACGGTCCTAACAAAACTAATTTTGTCAAATTTGGAGACTGTTTGAAATATGGTCACTTTCTGGTCGATCTAATTCAAATTTAAATTACCAAACACATTTAAATTTACTACGCTCACATATTAATTCCAAAAATTATGGAAATTGGAATCTAGCAATAATTTGATATTCTGGATCCAACAAAAGTGGTTTCGTCGAAAACGAAGGTCGTTTGCAAAATGGCTATTTTTAAGGGTTATATATTATATTAATTCCATAGCGACTACTCTAAATTTTCAACTGGACATAACTTTTTATTCCCGTTATGAAATCTGGACTTTTCACATTCGTTGGAAAGATATTTTCAAATAGATTCAAATATTTCTGGTTTTACTGAAATCCGATTTGTTTTGAATCCTGTGCATTCATTTGAAATTTGAAATCGAATTTTCAAACTACCGCACCATTTCAGGCTCATTATATAATTAAAATAAATATATACATTCTAATTCTGATTTAAATAAATTTCTAGTTGTTATTATTTAAAATAAATTATTTTAAATATTCAAAATTCATTAAAATAACCAAAATAAAATTTTAAAATGGTTCTGATTTTACATATGGAAGTTCTCTCAGCATATGACATATGGAAGTTCTCTCAGCATCGGAAAATGTCATGGCCAAGTGTTTCTCGCTCTTCTTAACAGACGTTGCTGCGATGTGGTATAGGCAGCTGGAGCCCGACTCGATTATTTCTTGGAACGCCTGGATTACTCGATTTGTGGAATGGTTTAGATTCAACATAGCTCGCCCGAAAAGATTCATGACTCTCAATAGCATTAAGCAGAAGCCCGGCGAGGCTCTGTGGAAGTTTTTGAAACGATTCAATGCTGCGGTCGCTTCGGTCGAGAAACCTGACCCCTCCATGATCTTAATGGCCGCAGTATTTGGTGTTCTAAATAAGTCTGAATTCAAGACTAGACTGCATGGGGACCCGCCAAGGGACCTTGGCGAGTTCTATTTCGAGGATGGGAGATTCCTTCAGGAAGAGGATGCGAAGGCCGATAACAAAAAAGCCCTCGACGTTAATGCGACTATTGACGGGAAACCGTCCGACTCTATAAAGGCAAAGATTCCCGTTATCACTAAGGAACCCCCATTGGGAGGCAATCCCAAAAGAACTCGGGGGCAACCCAAGTTCTCTTCTTACTCAAAGCTCACTCAAACCCTCCAAGAGATCTTTCAAGAGGTTCATCCTAGTCATCCTTTTAGGCTGCCTCCTTTCAGGGACCTAACTCCAAAAGAATGGAATCTGATTAGTATTGCGAGTTTCACGGCTTCCCCGACCATCATATGAATGATTGTCGGCATCTCAGGGACATGATAGAAGAGTATATTAAGCATGGACTTCTAGTGCAGTTTGTTCGGAAGAAGGTTGGGCATCAGGATACGCCCAGTACCAGTAATTGTCGCAAGGGCATTATTATCAATTGATCCTTCACTGTCTCTGATGCTTGGGATGCAAGTCTCCATGGCATCCGTATCTTGTGACTTGCGGCTTTGGATTTTCTAGCAATATGGATTTTGTTCTCCTGGCTACCTGGGTTCGAATCTTGGTTCTCCGGCCTTCTATGCTTAGGTTGTGGTTATGTTCTTCTTTGGTTTTCTTGGCTTTAGGATATTATAGTTTTCAAATAAGGTGCTCATCACTTATGGCTTTCTCAATCTGGCTCTCTAGGCTCGGTTATTTGCGCTTCAGCCCATGGTTTTGGCTTTAAGAGATTTTTCTCTTCGGATGTATCCTTCTTTTTGGTTATTTAGGTTATTATGGTTGTAAGATGGTTGAGTCGGTATACCCATGTATGGGAGTTGTTATAATCCCAAGGAATGCTCTTTGCCGACGATACACCATCACCCCCTTAGTTATTAATGAAAAGTTTACTTTTCTGGCTTTGAATTGTGATGGTTATGTTTTTTTACCCATGTATTAGGGACCGACGAGATCCTAGGCATGCTCTTCACGAACAATAAACTATTCTCTTTCTTTTGCGAATGAACTTGAAATCAAAAAAACAACCAAGTCCGCTTACCCATGTGCAGGGCAGGCCAGCTCCCTAGGTAGGCTCTTTACAGATAGCGAGCCAATGGGTTTTCCTTTGGCTTTACTAAAAAATCCCTAACTTATATAACTTTAATAAAATTACTTCTCAAAGTGAGGACACTTACTCACGAAGTATTGAATCGATAATGGGATTGCAAACTCTAATAAGTGTCTGGCTATCTTGGCTTCTCGTCCTACTTCGACAAAATCGCCTTGACTCGTGGCAAGCATCGGATCGTGCACAATCCGGCTTGTTTGGATTAGTGGGTCGTCTTGTCAACGATCTTGGATTACGTCGGGTGGACTTGTTCATGACACGACAAGAATATCTACTCATGGATTAGTAGCGAGTGTCGGATTGTACATGATCCTGCTCGTTTGGATTAGTGGGTCACCCTGTCAACGACCTTGGATTACAGCGGGTGGACTTTTAAGTGGCATGACAAGAATATCCGCTCGCGGATTGGTGGCGAGTTTCGGTTCTCGTACGATCCTTCTCGTTTGGATTAGTGGGTCGCCTTGTCAACGACCTTGGATTATGTCGGGTGGACTTGTCCGTGACACGACAAGAATATCCACTCATGGATTAGTGACGAGTTTCAGATCTCATATGATCCTTCTCGTTTGGATTAGTGAGTCGCCTTGTCAACAACCTTGGATTACATCGGGTGGGTTTGTCCGTTACATGAAAATAATATCCATACGTCACTACCTTAGCCTCTTGCCTTACCTCGATAAGGTTGCTGCAACTCATGGCGAGTCTAGAGTCCTGGACTTTAGGTCAACAGATCCAGCTCCTTTGGTTATTGGATCATCATCACCTGACGGTTCATATGGTTCTCTGGCTATGTGGTTATCTTGGCTATCTCTCAAAACGATCTAAAGTGATCATCAGATTTCTATCCTTAATACGATCTCAAGCGATCGTAGGATTTCTCTCTTAATATGATACCAACCGATCATCGGATTTCTCTCCTTAATACGATCCCAAGCAATCGTGGTCTTCCACTAGTATGTTCCGAAGAGATCACGGATTTCTGGTTTATCGGTTTTGGATTTCTGGATAATACGATCCGTCGTGGTCGTGGCTCTTCCACCATAAATGGAGAAGTTCGCTCCAGACTTTTCCTAGATTTGGTCTCTGAATTTCTCTTCTCCTTGCAAAATACACCTTCCTTGGACCAAGCAAGATATTTTTTGGGGGGAAAATGTTGACATGCTTTTTTATCGAAGCTATCACACGTCAAGTATTTGGTGATCGACGCGGTCAAGAGCCAAAAAAAAAAAACAGTTGGGACGAAGTCATGCCACAAACGCAAAGAGGCCCGAAACCTCTATCGGATGGCCTCTGTCAGGCTCCATGAACTTTTAGTCAAGCCGTCATCCGAGCCGAAGGCGAGCCATCAAGGGGCCCAGGCGCAGCGTGGTGGGGGTCCAGGGCCCTACACCCCGATGGCGATTGACCTAGCCAGTTAGGTCGAACCAATGGACACCGCCCGATTCATCTGATTTTCTCCATGCTGGAAGCTCAGATTCCTTCACTTAGGACCAGCAAAACCACTGATTCCCTTACTTCGCATCCAGGAACTTCGACTCCCACGACAACATGATTTCCGCCTCACCCTTCATCAATTTCGCACCCCTCTAGGGGGGTTCGAAATTTCGTACCCCTCTAGGGGGTTCGAAATTTCGTACCCCCTGGTGCGGTCGAAATTTCACACCCCTCCAAGGGGTTCGAAATTACGACCCCCCTCGGAGGGGTGCAAAATTTCGAACCCTGCACCAGGGGGTGCGAATTTTCTGAATAAGGCCTTGTTTTGGGTGCGAAAATTGGCTTCTGTGGGTCTCGCTGCTCACCTACTCCCACCTAACCTCCCTCCTATAAATATCCCAAGCCTTGGCCTTCATTTGTGGCCTTATCCCTTGGAATTTTTGGACCTTAAGACCTCCAAACACTCATTAATGGCTTCCAACACCTCCACATGGCCATGGGAGCTCGCATGGATAATTAAAACATGGAATGCAAGTTTTCCACTAACACTTGAACATTAACAAGGGTTGCTATGCTACATTTGGACTTCATGGACATGAACACTAAACTTGGATATTTTTGACCAAGTCAATGCCTCTCAACGAAGGAGAAGAAGGGCAATTTAGTCAAAGTGTAGAACAAACATATGTTTTGTCATTCTATTGTAACACTTTGAACTTAGCTATTGTCCTAACTTGTACAATTTTGTAATTGATCAAAGATATAATGAATGAGAATCATAAAGTGGATGTAGCGTTAGTGCCGAATCACTATAAAAGTTGTGTTTCCCCGTACTTTCACTATTTACTGCTTATTTGGATAATTGTTCGAACATACACATTGGGTGTCGGCGTGCGATAATTTTTCCCGTTAACACTCGCCATGCTCATCCCCTTCGACTTATCATCCCACACCAGCAACGATGTCGCACTCGGCAGCCTTAGGCACCACAAAATTAAACCCAATGACGGCGGGTTTCAATACCAAATTCGAACAAACCAAGCAATTTTATTTAATCACATCCATAAAGGCCTCCTAAAGATCTATGATTTTCGTGTAGAAAACCTGATTTAAATCGAATTTTGTTAGGAGAATTTTGAGGGAGAAAATCGCGAATTTCTGATCGTTCGTGAGTTAAGAGGCTGCTAGGGATTGTATTGACCACGCAGATGGGTTGATTAGGGTTTGACCTTATATTATTATAAATTATATTTTTTTTATGGAAATTAGGGTTATGCGATCTTTTTGATTGGGCCATGTATTTATATTATAATTATTTAATTCTTTAAATTCTAAAAATATCAGTTTTCACATCTGGACTCCAAATCAAACCCAATGACTATCATTATTAGCTAAATACCCCCATTCCGGACATAATGGGATAGGTTTCGTAAGCCAATTCGACTGTTTTGATCAGTTTTTCTTTAAATTAAAATATAAATCAATATAACGGTCAATATTGAATTTCAACGTACATTTTAATTTACCAGGGATACATGTTGACTCCAAAAATTACAAAAAAATTATATCTAGCTATGTTTTGACGATAAGGTCCTAACAAAACTAGTTTCGTCAAATTTGGATGTGACGGCCGGGAATTTCGCTCGATCCGAATCAGTCGTTAAACCAATCTAGACAGTTCGAAACCCCTGATCGTTTGAGAACAGGACAAAATATAACGCAGACGGAAGAACATTTCATTGTTATTACAACAATCCCATCAGATACAAGAATATACAGAGTATAAATGAATAAATTACATTCGATAAATATCAGAGATTACAATAAATTACATAGCAGCGGAAAATAATACAAAGCACAACTGAAGGTGATATACGGATACAGAGCTTTCCGGATATCATTCCAGCTGTAAACCAGGATCCTGTGAATATAAATCTGTAAAACCAAAACTACTAGCTGCCCGTGCGGAAAATAGGGGCACCCAGAGTTTAGGTTAAAACAATAAACTCCAGGTCAGTCATGTGACTGGTGTGAGAACTAAAACAGTTATTTAAACTTTCCTTTAAAAGAGAGTAATTCAAGGGACCACGCCGTATAACACGGAACGGGTTTCCTCCCAAGAATGCTAGTGCATAGAATAAACAGCGCAATGATTTTTCGAAAAATGAAGCTATTATAAGACCCAGGTCCCATCGCACAATGCAACGCAAGCCGGAGGATAGGGTTTTACCTTATAACAGCCAAACATGCTTGGTACGTTTAAAACAAATCATTTGATACTATAATAAGTGTATAGTGTCAAAACATTTCAATCATAAATATAAATCATAGACGGCATGAGTGCCCCATCCCACTATGTCGCCATACTAGTTCTACAATTAAAGCCGAAATACACGTATTGGAAATTGGATTTCCGTCATGAGTCGAGGTAAGGGGCAAGCTCCACTCCGCGTTCGAGACACTCTAGCAAATGTCCCAGGGCTACGCACTCTGGGCAACCCTTGGATGCTTCAGGGCCGGTCCTCACTTACGTTAGAGGATTGGCAATTCCTGAACACACGTTTCCCGGTCCTTACAGACCTATAATCGAGGCGCCTCATCCAACAACCACAAAGGTGAAAAGTATATAAATGTCAGGGCTGGTAAGTCACTGACACCACCAAAGCTAGAAAGAAACGTCGTGCTCTCCCTGCAGTCCGTATCCCCTTTTTAACTCATACCGAGGTGTGAGGCTCGCGAATTCACGTTATACACAAAGCTGCCACGTAGGCGTGCTTTGATCATCAACCACAAGACTTTGCTTTTCAACAGAAGCCTTGATCATTGCATCTTAGCGTGCCACACAGGCAGTTCATGCCATGCGACTGATGTCCATCGATATAAAACCTCTGAGCTCGTACGTCTCAGAGAAGGGCGTTAAGAAAAAGAATAAATTCTCCGCCGCCAAACAGATGTATATTTAATAGAAATCAATCAACACAGAATAAAATCCAATGTCAGACACACAATCCATTTACAAGTCCGTTCTGGGTCTGAACGAAACCGGAGGCACTTTCCTCGCATATCCATCCATCTCCAGGTACGTCTGGACGACCACCAACTATTTCCGTCCTCTTGGGTGTACAGCCTGATCAGGATCGTCAGTTCAAATTGGTTTTCTATTCGATTCAATTCAAATTGGTTTTCTATTCGATTCAATTCAAATTGGTTTTCTATTCGATTCAATTCAAATTGGTTTTCTATTCGATTCAATTCAAATTGGTTTTCTATTCGATTCAATTCAAATTGGTTTTCTATTCGATTCAATTCAAATTGGTTTTCTATTCGATTCAATTCAAATTGGTTTTCTATTCGATTCAATTCAAATTAGTTTTCTATTCGATTCAATTCAAATTGGTTTTCTATTCGATTCAAATTCGTTTTCTATTCGATTCAATTCAAATTGGTTTTCTATTCGATTCAATTCAAATTGGTTTTCTATTCGATTCAATTCAAATTGGTTTTCTATTCGATTCAATTCAAATTGGTTTTCTATTCGATTCAATTCAAATTGGTTTTCTATTCGATTCAAATTCGTTTTCTATTCGATTCAATTCAAATTGGTTTTCTATTCGATTCAATTCAAATTGGTTTTCTATTCGATTCAATTCAAATTGGTTTTCTATTCGATTCAATTCAAATTGGTTTTCTATTCGATTCATTTCAAATTGGTTTTCTATTCAATTCATTTCGAAATCGTTTTTTATTCAATTCATTTCGAAATCGTTTTATATTCAATTCATTTCGAAATCGTTTTATATTCAATTCATTTCGAAATCTTTTTATATTCAAGTCATTTCGAAATCGTTTTATATTCAATTCATTTCGAAATCGTTTTATATTCAATTCATTTCGAAATCGTTTTATATTCAATTCATTTCGAAATCGTTTTCTATTCAATTCAATTCAAATTTCATTTCAAAATATTCGATTTCAATATCACTTTTCAATATTCATTTTGAAATCACTTTTCAATATTCATTTTGAAATGAATAAATCGGTATAAATATCGTTCGCGTCAAAATGGCGTCAATCTAATCAACACGGCTTCATATATTTCTATTTTCAAATATTCTATTTTCAACAAATGAGTATTTATTTTTGTCAACACACGACTAATCTCAACAAATGAGTACTGTCCACGTGTGACTATTTTTGTTAAATTATTTCGTTCAACACATGACTAATCTCAACGGATGAGTACAGTCAACACATGAACCTTTATTTTATAGTGATAAAGATATAAATTTTATTGTTAAAATATTTCGTTCAACACATGACTAATCTCACGAATGAGTACAGTCAACACATGAACCTTTATTTTATAGTGATAAAGATATAAATTTTATTGTTAAAATATTTCGTTCAACACATGACTAATCTCATGAATGAGTACAGTCAACACATGAACCTTTATTTTATAGTGATAAAGATATAAATTTTATTGTTAAAATATTTCGTTCAACACATGACTAATCTCACGAATGAGTACAGTCAACACATGAACCTTTATTTTATAATATTCTTTATCTTCTAAATTGGAATAAGGCCCAATCAATCACCATACAATGTTAATTATATGGATTTTCATACATCACACGTATATAATAGCATTGAAAAATAATCAACCATCAACCAAGGTGCACCACACTGTATAAGCATCAAATATAAATATCTAACGCTTATAACAGCCTGTCAATCAATCGATCGACATATTTAATCAATCAGGATGAGTGAACTTCAAATTTCATCCCAACACCCGTGTGGGGTTTCAAATCAACAAACACAGATTTTTATTTGTGCAGTTGGGCGACGTGTAAAATTTATTGACCCAATCAATGTCCTTCAAATAGGTGTACATAAACAAACCGTCCGGCTTGTAAATGAATATTTATTTATTCACATTCACGTTAAAAATTATATTTTTAACGACAAAACATTTTATTTTAACTTATGAATTTCTATTCAGTTCATTCTTTAAATAAAATGATATTTTTATTTTTCTAAATTATTTTAGAAAATTTTGGCGGCATAACGGCACGATACTAGAAACGGGACGAGGCCTAGCCTTATCCCCGGTCTAGTGAAGGCCCACGCCATTCACACATCAATCAATCCATTCCAGTTCACCAAACAACTCAAATTTCAATCAAATAATCTAACTAATTTTTGCAATCAAACAAACAAGTCCATGGTCTGTGGACGATTGTGTCGGGTGCTACTAAGCACTGTCTGAATCCTAGTATATATATATATAACTAGAAAAAAAATTGAAGAGTGAGTAGTTCTCACCAATAGCTATCCAATACCACGACTCTTCACTGATAGAAATCTTCATCGTCCACGCCTTTTTGTCATCTTCGTTGCCCGTATTCTCTACATATGTAAAAATCGAATTTTTACTTCGCTATTCAATATATAAAAATCGAATTTTTATTTCGCTATTCTATATATAAAAATGGAATTTTTATTATGCTATTCTATATATAAAAATCTCGTCTTTTCACATTTAAAGATTTTCCCTTTTCAAATATATAAATTTGCCTTTCTATAATATAAAAAATATATTTTCACAACGATGTTATATAGATAAAAATTATATTTTTATCACGTTATTTTTCATATAAAGATTTCGCCTTTTTACATATAAAGATCACGCCTTTTTACATATAAAGATCTCGCCTTTTTACATATAAAGATCTCGCCTTTTAAAAAATCCAAGCTTTTCGTAATGAAAATACAACCTTTTCATTATTAAAAATATAATCTTTTCATAAGGAAAAATCATATTTTTATACCACCTTTCAATACTAAAAATCGTATAATTACCGGAATAAAAATCGCATTTCCTTTACGAAGTTATACATATGAAGAGCAAGCTATTTACTTCAATAAAAATCAAATTTTTAAATGAATTAAGCTGAACAATTAAAGTAAAACTTACATTGGGCGTTGACGAGGCGAAGTGGTGGTCCGGGATGGTCGGAGGGTGCTCGCAGGGGGGGGGGGTGCTCTGACGTGGCGGATGAGGGGGGGAGGGGGTTCGGTGCTCTATTTCCGAGGGGGGGTGCTGCGGTGGAGGATTGGGGGCCTCACGCGTTTCAGGAGGGGGAAGAGGAGGAAGGGAAGAAGGAAGGAGGAAGAAGAGGAGGGGGGTGCGCCAGCCTCCGGCGCGGCGGTGGCCTCCTGGAGGCGCCGCGTCGGCTAGGGCGCGATGCCCTTTTTTTTTTTTTTTGTTCTGATTCGATTTTTCTGAAGGAGGCGGGGAGAAGGAGAATAAAAGGAAGGGTAGGGGTTTAAGGGTAAATACATATTAATATTTTATTTATTTTAATTCGTTTAAAGTCAAAATCCTCACGAACTCTAAATCGAACCCAGCGACTGTCGTCCCTAGCTAATTACCCCCATTCCGAACACAATGGGATAGGTATCGCAAGCTGATTTGATCGTTACAACCAATTTTCGTTGAATTTACATTTAAATCACTATATTGAATTTTAAACGTACATTTCAAATTACCGGGGTCACATACTAACTAGAAAAATTCCAGAAAAATATTTTCTAGCCTCGTATTGACGTTACGGTCCTAACAAAACTAGTTTCGTTGAATTCCGAGACCGTTGGAAAAAATGGCCATTTTCCAATCGATTAAAATCAACTAAAACTGGTCAAACGCGTTTTTCTTTGCCACGCTCACATATTGATTCGAAAAATTATGAAATTTGGAATCTAGAAATAACTTGACGTCACGGTCCCAACAAAAGTGGTTTCATCGAAATCCGAGGTCGTTTGCAAAATTTCCATTTTTAAGGGCCTGAATTCCATAGCGACTATTCAGAATTTTCAACTGGACATATCTTTTGATTCCCGTTATGAAATCTCAATTTTTCGGATTCGTTGGAAAGATATTCGCAATTAGATCCTAATGTTTTTGGTTTCACTATAATCCGGATTGTTTTGCACCCGGTACATTCAATTGAAGTTTGAAATCGAATTATCGAACTACCGCGTCATTTTCAATTCTATTTATAATTATATATAATTATTTATATTCTAACGACGGCGTATATAATATAAACGTTCGAATTATATTCAAAATAAATTTCTCGTCGATTTTATTTAAAATAATCTATTTTAAATATTCAAAATTCGCTAAAATTGCCAAAATAAAAATTTTAAACTGGCTCAGATTTTCGGTTTATTACAATCTCCCCCACTTAAAACTTTTCATCCCCGAAAAGGAACAAAGTCGAAAGTGGTTTGATTAATCAACTCTACGTTCGATCTGGCTTCTATTCTCCAACTTTTCAGTTTCTGAGAATTTTCAAATTTTCAAAAATTTGGCTAACACCCTAAATTTTCGAAAAATTTCGCCATAACCTCCCCTGCACCGGGAGCCACGGGAAAATCCCGAAATTGCCATATAGGCCTTCTGATCTCAAAAAGAAAAAGAAAAGGCTAAGCGGCTAGCCAATAGGCTCATAAAATCATCATCACCCAAACAAAACAGTAAATTATGTAGTAAACATGTACCTATTTGTCGGGCAACCAAATTTTATTCTCTGCTCTAGCCTCCTTGCTATGACTTGTTCAATGTAAGTATATGTATATGCAAGCAAATGCAACCAATTCTCAATACAGTTCAATATTTGATTCAATTAGGCTAAATGGTTCAAAATTATCAAACAAATAAACAAACAACACAATCATCAATCAATTAGTGAATTAGAGTTTTCAAATTCATAATTTTGATACATATACAGAAAATCTTGTTTTTGATGCCAATTCACACAATGTTTTCTATCTATATAAGTTTTGGTTCTCACACCAGTCTAATGGAAATATATAGATATCACACCTTCGAAACTCGAACACACACTACTGATGCTATATAGTCATCAGTAGAATCATCTCCGGGCGACTAGAGTGTGACTCTATATCTATCTAATATATTAAAACTTCGAATATACGTTCATGACGCGTATATGCAAAACCTTTATATACTCGATTGTCCAAATTCTAAATAAATAAATAATCAAATACGTATAAAGTGATTTAAATTTTAAAACAAAATTGTTTTCATTTGAAAAATATACTCTTCACACTCGTTCTAGGATACTACTGATCCTATCTCTAACGAGTCATTCTAATTGGATATTGCTAATCCAATATCTGATGAATTCTTTCGTATGGTTCTAATGTGTCTTGTTCTCGAGCTCTGTAAACCAAAGCTCTGATACCAAATGTGACGGTCGGGAATTTCGCTCGATCCGAATCAGTCGTTAAACCGATCTAGACCGTTCGAAACCCCTGATCGTTTGAGAACAGGACAAAATATAACGCAGACGGAAGAACATTTCATTGTTATTGCAACAATCCCATCAGATACAAGAATATACAGAGTATAAATGAATAAATTATATTCGATAAATATCAGAGATTACAATAAATTACATAGCAGCGGAAAATAATACAAAGCACAACTGAAGGTGATATACGGATACAGAGCTTTCCGGATATCATTCCAGCTGTAAACCAGGATCCTGTGAATATAAATCTGCAAAACCAAAACTACTAGCTGCCCGTGCGGAAAATAGGGGCACCCAAAGTTTAGGTTAAAACAATAAACTCCAGGTCAGTCATGTGACTGGTGTGAGAACTAAAACAGTTATTTAAACTTTCCTTTAAAAGAGAGTAATTCAAGGGACCACGCCGTATAACACGGAACGGGTTTCCTCCCAAGAATACTAGTGCATAAAATAAACAGCGCAATGCTTTTTCGAAAAATGAAGCTATTATAAGACCCAGGTCCCATCACACAATGCAACGCAAGCCGGAGGATAGGGTTTTACCTTATAACAGCCAAACATGCTTGGTATGTTTAAAACAAATCATTTGATACTATAATAAGTGTATAGTGTCAAAGCATTTCAATCATAAATATAAATCATAGACGGCATGAGTGCAACATCCCACTATGTCGCCATACTAGTTCTACAATTAAAGCCGAAATACACGTATTGGAATTTGGATTTCCGTCATGAGTCGAGGCAAGGGGAAAGCTCCTCTCCGCGTTCGAGACAATCTAGCAAATGTCCCAGGGCTACGCACTCTGGGCAACCCTTGGATGCTTCAGGGCCGGTCCTCACTTACGTTAGAGGATTGGCAATTCCTGAACACACGTTTCCCGGTCCTTACAGACCTATAATCGAGGCGCCTCATTCAACAACCAAAAAGGTGAAAAGTGTATAAATGTCAGGGCTGGTAAGTCACTGACACCACCAAAGCTAGAAAGAAACGTCATGCTCTCCCTGCAGTCCGTATCCCGTTTTTAACTCACACCGAGGTGTGAGGCTCGCGAATTCACGTTATACACAAAGCTGCCACGTAGGCGTGATTTGATCATCAACCACAAGACTTTGCTTTTCAACAGAAGCCTTGATCATTGCATCTTAGCGTGCCACACAGGCAGTTCATGCCATGCGACTGATGTCTATCGATATACAACCTCTGAGCTCGTACGTCTCAGAGAAGGGCGTTAAGCAAAAGAATAAATTCTCTGCCGCCAAACAGATGTATATTTAATAGAAATCAATCAACACAGAATAAAATCCAATGTCAGACACACAATCCATTTACAAGTCCGTTCTGGGTCTGAACGAAACCGGAGGCACTTTCCTCGCATATCCATCCATCTCCAGGTACGTCTGGACGACCACCAACTATTTCCATCCTCTTGGGTGTACAGCCCAATCAGGATCGTCAGTAATAATCCAAACGATGTGAAGACTTCCGGTCTTCAACCACCGTCTTCATCTTCGACATATCGTCGAATCGGTTATTCAGAATAGGTATAAACCCGGCCTTTCCGAACAACCCGTGTATATTAAAAACAAATGTTACACAAACACAACATACGCCTCATTCCAATTCATATTTTCAGGGAAAGGTTCCCATTAATTTTATCCAAGATAAATTCTTTAAAATTTATCCTTTAATCTTCCTTTGGATGTCGTTTCAACCCGAAATTATGGTTTTCCAAACTAGTCAAGATTAGCGAACCACAACGAAGTAATTATTTATTTTATTCCCCAATCCCAACCTATTCATCCCATGGAGCAAAACTGGTAATACTCCATATCTAACACCACGGTGTTATCGGTAAAATTAATTACCATTTCACGTTCAAATCTAATTAAAGATTTAACTATCGCTTTGGAGCAAAACTGGTGATACTCCATTCTCGCTCATTTACCAAATTTGATAATTTAAATTACAAATTTACATTTCAATCTAATTGCGGATTCGTTAAAACTCCTTTTACTTGGTTAAAGAACTAGTGTTATTTAAAACATAGTTCACGACAAACCCAAATCACATTCTATTTATCATCGGGTTAAAGAACTAGTGTTGTTTAAAACATAGTTCACGATAAACCCATTTCATATTCAATCAAATACATTAGAAATTCCGATTATTTAAAACCCCTTTTTAAATCTAATTTATTTATTTAAAAATAATTGGGTTTTAAATTTGGTTCAAAACTAGTTCATTTCGATAAAAATCTATTTCTATCTTTTCAAATATGGAGTTTTTCATCCCAATTTTTCCCAAATCATTTCTTATGATTTTACACAAATTATTGATATTTTTAATAATTTTATCAAGGCACGTACAGTCGATTTCCATCAACGGCCATCGAACTGCACTTACAGCGACCTTTTCCAAATTTGATTTGGACGTATCTCCAAATCCAACCGTTAGATTTTGAATTTCTAATATTCGTTAGAAAGCTCTTTTCGATACGAACCCAACGGTTCCGATTTTAGGAGAATCCGACGGGCGGATCTCCCGTAATGTCCGTTTGAAATAAATGGTCGAAATTCACGAACTGCCGCGGCACGGCCCGTTCTATTCAGGCCATCATATTATATATATAATATATATAATATATACTTCGTCGATTTCTATTTAAAACGAATTTTATAAATAGTTTTGAATTCGTTTCAAAAACAATTTCAACCTTTATTTCAAATTCAAATCAAAATTGAATTTTCTATTCTAAATCCTTTTTATTTTCATTTCTATTTGATTTAGATTCAAATCGATTTTAATTCGATTCGAATTCATTTCCTTTTTAATTCAATTCGATTCGAATTCGTTATCTTTTCAATTCAATTCAAATTGGTTTTCTATTCGATTCAAATTCGTTTTCTATTCGATTCAATTCAAATTGGTTTTCTATTCGATTCAATTCAAATTGGTTTTCTATTCGATTCAATTCAAATTGGTTTTCTATTCGATTCAAATTCGTTTTCTATTCGATTCAATTCAAATTGGTTTTCTATTCGATTCAATTCAAATTGGTTGTCTATTCGATTCAATTCAAATTGGTTTTCTATTCGATTCAATTCAAATTGGTTTTATATTCGATTCAATTCAAATTGGTTTTCTATTCGATTCAATTCAAATTGGTTTTCTATTCGATTCAATTCAAATTGGTTTTCTTTTGGATTCAATTCAAATTGGTTTTCTATTCGATTCAATTCAAATTGGTTTTCTATTCGATTCAATTCAAATTGGTTTTCTATTCGATTCAATTCAATTTGGTTTTCTATTCGATTCAATTCAAATTGGTTTTCTATTCGATTCAAATTCGTTTTCTATTCGATTCAATTCAAATTGGTTTTCTATTCGATTCAATTCAAATTGGTTTTCTATTCGATTCAATTCAAATTGGTTTTCTATTCGATTCAATTCAAATTGGTTTTCTATTCGATTCAATTCAAATTGGTTTTCTATTCGATTCAATTCAAATTGGTTTTCTATTCGATTCAATTCAAATTGGTTTTATATTCGATTCAATTCAAACTGGTTTTCTATTCGATTCAATTCAAACTGGTTTTCTATTCGATTCAAATTCGTTTTCTATTCGATTCAATTCAAATTGGTTTTCTATTCGATTCAATTCAAATTGGTTTTCTATTCGATTCAATTCAAATTGGTTTTCTATTCGATTCAATTCAAATTCGTTTTCTATTCGATTCATTTCGAAATCGTTTTCTATTCAATTCATTTCGAAATCGTTTTCTATTCAATTCATTTCGAAATCGTTTTATATTCAATTCATTTCGAAATTGTTTTATATTCAATTCATTTCGAAATCGTTTTATATTCAATTCATTTCGAAATCGTTTTATATTCAATTCATTTCGAAATCGTTTTCTATTCAATTCATTTCAAAATCGTTTTATATTCAATTCATTTCGAAATCGTTTTCTATTCAATTCAATTCAAATTTCATTTCAAAATATTCGATTTCAATATCACTTTTCAATATTCATTTTGAAATCACTTTTCAATATTCATTTTGAAATGAATAAATCGATATAAATATCGTTCGCGTCAATGGCGTCAATCTAATCAACACGACTTCATATATTTCTATTTTCAAATATTCTATTTTCAACAAATGAGTATTTATTTTTGTCAACACACGACTAATCTCAACAAATGAGTACTGTCCACGTGTGACTATTTTTGTTAAATTATTTCGTTCAACACATGACTAATCTCAATGGATGAGTACAATCAACACATGAACCTTTATTTTATAGTGATAAAGATATAAATTTTATTGTTAAAATATTTCGTTCAACACATGATTAATCTCACGAATGAGTACAGTCAACACATGAACCTTTATTTTATAGTGATAAAGATATAAATTTTATTGTTAAATTATTTCGTTCAACACATGACTAATCTCACGAATGAGTACAGTCAACACATGAACCTTTATTTTATAGTGATAAAGATATAAATTTTATTGTTAAAATATTTCGTTCAACACATGACTAATTTCACGAATGAGTAGAGTCAACACATGAACCTTTATTTTATAATATTCTTTATCTTCTAAATTGGAATGAGGCCCAATCAATCACCATACAATGTTAATTATATGGATTTTCATACATCACACGTATATAATAGCATTGAAAAATAATCAACCATCAACCAAGGTGCACCACACTGTATAAGCATCAAATATAAATATCTAACGCTTATAACAGCCTGTCAATCAATCGATCGACATATTTAATCAATCAGGATGAGTGAACTTCAAATTTCATCCCAACACCCGTGTGGGGTTTCAAATCAACAAACACAGATTTTTATTTGTGCAGTTGGGCGACGTGTAAAATTTATCGACCCAATAAATGTCCTTCAAATAGGTGTACATAAACAAACCGTCCGGCTTGTAAATGAATATTTATTTATTCACATTCACGTTAAAAATTATATTTTTAACGACAAAACATTTTATTTTAACTTATGAATTTCTATTCAGTTCATTCTTTAAATAAAATGATATTTTTATTTTTCTAAATTATTTTAGAAAATTTTGGCGGCATAACGGCACGATACTAGAAACGGGACGAGGCCTAGCTTTATCCCCGGTCTAGTGAAGGCCCATGCCATTCACACATCAATCAATCCATTCCATTTCACCAAACAACTCACATTTCAATCAAATAATCTAACTAATTTTTGTAATCAAACAAACAAGTCCATGGTCTGTGGACGATTGTGTCGGGTGCTACTAAGCACCGTCTGCATCCTAGTATATATACATAACTAGAAAAGAAATTGAAGAGTGAGTAGTTCTCACCAATAGCTATCCAATACCACGACTCTTCACTGATAGAAATCTTCATCGTCCACGTCTTTTTGTCATCTTCGTTGCACGGGCTCTCTACATATGTAAAAATCAAATTTTTACTTCGCTATTCAATATAAAAAAATCGAATTTTTATTTCGCTATTCTATATATAAAAATGGAATTTTTATTATGCTATTCTATATATAAAAATCTCGTCTTTTCACATTTAAAGATTTTCCCTTTTCAAATATATAAATTTGCCTTTCTATAATATAAAAATTATATTTTCACAACGATGTTATATATATATAAATTATATTTTTATCACGCTATTTTTCATATAAAGATTTCGCCTTTTTACATATAAAGATCTCGCCTTTTTACATATAAAGATCTCGCCTTTTTACATATAAAGATCTCGCCTTTTAAAAAATCTAAGCTTTTCATAATGAAAATACAACCTTTTCATTATTAAAAATATAATCTTTTCATAAGGAAAAATCATATTTTTATACCACCTTTCAATACTAGAAACCGTATAATTACCAGAATAAAAATCGCATTTCCTTTACGAAGTTGTACATATGAAGAGCAAGTTATTTACTTCAATAAAAATCAAATTTTTAAATGAATTAAGCTGAACAATTAAAGTAAAACTTACATTGGGCGTTGACGAGGCGAAGTGGTGGTCCGGGATGGTCGGAGGGTGCTCGTAGGGGGGGGTGCTCGGACGTGGCGGATGAGGGGGGGAGGGGGTTCGGTGCTCGATTTCCGAGGGGGGGGGGTGCTGCGGTGGAGGATTGGGGGCCTCACGCGTTTCAGGAGGGGGAAGAGGAGGAAGGGAAGAAGGAAGGAGGAAGAAGAGGAGGGGGTGCGCCAGCCTCCGGCGCGGCGGTGGCCTCCTGGAGGCGCCGCGCCGGCTAGGGCGCGATGCCCTTTTTTTTTGTTCTGATTCGATTTTTCTTAAGGAGGCGGGGAGAAGGAGAATAAAAGGAAGGGTAGGGGTTTATGGGTAAATACATATTATTATTTTATTTGTTTTAATTCGGTTAAAGTCAAAATCCTCACGAACTCTAAATCGAACCCAGCGACTGTCGTCCCTAGATAATTGCCCCCATTCCGAACACAATGGGATAGGTATCGCAAGCTGATTTGATCGTTACAATCAGTTTTCGTTGAATTTACATTTAAATCACTATATTGAATTTAAACGTACATTTCAAATTACCGGGGTCACATACTAACTAGAAAAATTCCAGAAAAATATTTTCTAGCCTCGTATTGACGATACGGTCCTAACAAAACTAGTTTCGTTGAATTCCGAGACCGTTGGAAAAATGGCCATTTTCCAGTCGATTAAAATCAACTAAAACTGGTCAAACGCGTTTTTCTTTGCCACGCTCACATATTGATTCGAAAAATTATGAAATTTGGAATCTATCAATAACTTGACGTTACAGTCCCAACAAAAGTGGTTTCGTCGAAATCCGAGGTCGTTTGCAAAATTTCCAATTTTAAGGGCCTGAATTCCATAGCGACTATTCAGAATTTTCAACTGGACATATCTTTTGATTCCCGTTATGAAATCTCAATTTTTCGGATTTGTTGGAAAGATATTCCCAATTAGATCCTAATGTTTTTGGTTTCACTAAAATCCGGATTGTTTTGCACCCGGTACATTCAATTGAAGTTTGAAATCGAATTATCGAACTACCGCGTCATTTTCAATTCTATTTATAATTATATATAATTATTTATATTCTAACGACGGCGTATATAATATAAACGTTCGAATTATATTCAAAATAAATTTCTCGTCGATTTTATTTAAAATAATCTATTTTAAATATTCAAAATTCGCTAAAATTGCCAAAATAAAAATTTTAAACTGGCTCAGATTTTCGGGTTATTACATTGGAGGACGTTTGAAAAATGGCCATTTTCTAGTCAACTAAATTCAAACTGAATTGACAAAACACGTTTAAATTCACCACGCCCACATATTAATTCCAAAAATTATGAAATTTGAAACCTAATAATAATTTGACATTCCAGATCCAATAAAAGTGGGTTCATCGAAAATGGAGGTCGTTTGCAAAATGGATATTTTTAAGGGCTATATATTATATTAAAAAATATGTAAATTCCATAGAGACTATTTTAAATTTTAACTTGGGCATAACTTTCAATTTATATAGTGAAATCTCAGTTTCTTTCATTCATTAGATAAATATTATTAAACATATTCAAATGTTTCTGCTTTTACTGAAATCTGATTTATTTTGAGTTTTGTACATTCATTTGAAATTTAAAATCGAATTTTCAAACTACCGTGCCATTTCTAGTTCGTTTTATTTATATTTTAAATTTATATGTTCTAAATTCGATTTAAAATAAATTTTTAGTCGTTACTATTTAAAATAAATCATTTGAAATATTCAAAATCCATTAAAATAGCTAAAAAAATTAAATTGGTTTAGAAATTCCAGGTTGTTACAAAGGATTTCCCTATTTCCATAAGGTTGCTTATGGAATATAATTAGTATTAAGCTTATTCGCCTTCAGATTTTATAAATCCATTTATTTTCATTTTATGATTTTATAGGTCTCGTCTGCCTCATTTTACTCTGTATAATATATTTAAAGTCTAAACCCAAAATCCTTTCCCAAATATTTTGAAATTCATTTATGGATGTTACAATTTCATTTTAGGTCAATTTTACTATGTTAATTTCAATAAAAATGTTTTGATTCCAATAGATGATAAACTAAGTTATTAATTCATTATAACTTTATATTTAAATTTCATTGATCAATCTTGGAAAACTTAAAGCTGGACTAGAACAAGCTCAGACTAAAGAAAATATTAATCAAAGATAAACCTGTCAGGGAAGGTAGGTTCAATAGAGTTAGGATTTCGAAAGGATTTTAAAATTTAAAACAATTTATATTTTCAAAATACGCTCTCGGGAGTGATTCTAATGATGATTCTACTCATTTTAGGGTATTACTACCCCATCTCTAATGAATTTGAACCCCATAAGCTAAGATTTTTATTAAACTAAAGCTTAGATACCACACTGTAATGACCAGATTTTTTGACCGCTTCAATTTGGTAATTAAACTAACTCGAACCATTCAAAATGATAGATTATTATTTCTATGGAGTTTAATTAGAATCAAAACACGAAATCAGACATAGAAATAGTACAACATATCACAGCGAAATAAATTTATACAATATATCAGAGTTTACACGAATAAATAAAAATGAAATTTAATTCTTTTGGTTTCTAATACATTCGGGATTAACAAAAGTAGAGATAAAATAGATGAATCTTCAGGAAATCTCCAACTCCAAAAGATGAGATCATAAAGCTGTAATACTCGGTCTGACCTGAGAATTATGAAAAAACATAAAATTCTCGAGTCAGGACTAACATTCTCATATAAGGGAATCAACTCAAGTAAAATGCCAAATGAAATACATCAATAACTTAGAGGGTGTTTTGGATTTTCATCCTCTAAGGATCCATGGAAGTAGATACATATAATATAACACGCTATTATAATAGTGTCTATTCGATAAAGTAAATATATTAAAATAACATAAGTGGGATTACTTTTTTCCCTTACACCGTTTATAAGCATTGTAGTCTATACAATATAGTAAATTCAACATGCTGGTGTTATCAGAGGGCACTAAATAGAAAATAACGCCAAATATAAGTAGTAGGGGGTTCGATCAGGATAATATGACAAGACACCAAGATGATACCCAATGGTAGGATTCTACTGGATTACGTACCTAGGCTGGTGGTGTAACGAATCGACTAATTTTCGATCCTGATCTTTGACACAAAATACCATGTCGACTGACCAAGCATCAGAAATTAGCGGATCATTAACAGAAAGAAGTCAGAAGATGAGAAATAGAAAGAAAAAGAAGTTAGAATAGAAGAAAACGAAGAACACAAACCTTACAGCAGAACGAATAAAATATATTAGATAACATAAGTCTTGAAATACAATTCTGTTTTTTATATACATACCATTATCAGAGTACAACATAATACAGCACGAAGAAAATAAATATTAGTTATCTAATGCTATAGCCTCCAGCTACAAACTCTTCCAGGTATATCTGTAAAATCCCGACTTCTTGACTGCCTGTATGAATTTGGGCCCCCAAGAGTTTAGGGTAAAACAAAAAAAAATAAACTCTGACTCAGTCACGAGAATAGTGTGAGTAAACTCCAACCAATTGATTTAATTTTCAAAAAATTTGTCAAAAGAAATGATAATCGTAGGACCGATCCACACATAAACACGGATGATTTTTACCTTACGATAACCCAAAATATTTTTGATATCAAAACTAGTGATATTATAATAGTGTCTAAATCAAATAAATAGAAATCTAGCAGAACGCTTGCATCTCACGCTCCACATACATAATATAAAATCAAAAACCGTAGGGCGCTTATTGGAGAAGGGATTTCCAACTATAAACAGTGGTTTCAACAAGAACATCTTGCAACCTTACCACACATGACCGACCACTTATTTAACTTTAGTGTACCGAGAATATTATCACCCACGATTGTCAACCGTTACCGAAAGCATACAGCAAAAAATAAAATAAAAAGCAAATGAATTTTCTCTATATCAGTTGGTAATACCCCTAATGGGAATGACCCACTTAGCCAAGCTGCCTGCCCAATTTCTGTCGTTGCCCGATTGATGAGGCTTGAGGTCATTTACCTTTTTAGAACATCTTGCTATCATTTACTTTCAGTGCCACATCGTCAGGTCTATCAAATCACTAATTGATGTCCATAAATACATTCTGGGTGTTAAGCTAAGAAAAGTTCCTTCTCCGCCACCAAACTTGGTATATTTGAACAAAATCAATGTACGTGACCGTCTTGATATACTCTGTCAGACATTCATCCATATACGTTGTCCTGGGGTTGGACAAACCGAAGGCACCATTCTATTAATCCATCTTAGGAAATTTCTACATAGGATTAATGAAACAACCCTTTCACTTTACTCTGTGTTCAATCATTTTCAGCATAAGTTGATTCGTAACGCTTATAACACAACCCGAAACCCATGCTCGGCCTAGATCGAAATACAAAACAATAGAATATTTTGTTGCTATTACAACAATTTACATCGGAAACCAAGAATATCAGAATGCGTAAAATAATATACATGGCAGAAATACAATTACCAGAGAATAAATAAATTACATAGCAGCGGAAAATGTGATAGCTGAACATGTACAATGCAACTGAAAACATCAACTAACACAGCTGAAAGCAATAACTGGATACAGAGGTTTCCGAATATAACTCCATCCGTAATCTAGGATCTTGTTAACGAAAGGAATCTGCAAAACCAAAACTACCGACTTGCCCATGTGGGAAAATATGAGCACCCAGAGTTCAGGTGAAAAACAATAAACTCCAGGTCCGTTATGGGACTAGTATGAGAGCTAAAACAATTATTATTCTTACTTAAAAAGTGAGGAAATCATGGGACCATGTCGTATGACCTGGAACAAGTTCAATCCACATGAATATATTTTAGAAGTAAAATAACGCAATGCTTTTTGTAAAAAATGGAGCTGTTATAATACTCAGGTCGTATCACATAATGCAATGCATGCCAGAGGATAGAGTTTTACCTTATAATAGCCAAACATGCTTGGTACATTATAAAAACAAATAACTTTGATATTGCTATAAGTGCATAGTGTAGAAAGCAACTTCAAATATAAATCTATCAATCATAGATGGCATAGTACCCCATCCTACTATGTTGCCATATAGATTTACAAACTAAACCGAAAAAGTCGTATATTGGAAGTTGGATTCCATCTATGAGTCGAGGCAAGGGATCTACCTCACCGGTTTCTAGACACTCTAGTGATGTCATAGGATCACACCATAGGTAACCCTTGGTTCTTCAGGGCCGGTCCACTCTTACTTTTATGGATTAGTTATTCCTGAACAATATGTTTCCCAGACCTATTGGACCTGCCACCTAGTCAGTATGTCGACCAATCATATCTGAGGGCCCTCGCATCCATCACCCGCATAAGTAAAATGTCTAGGCTCCATACCATGACATCACCTCTAGCTAGAAAGAAAAGCATGCATTCCCTGCAGTCACTATCTCGTTTTTGACTCATACCGGGTTGTAAGGCTCGCAAATGAACACTATACATAAAGCTACGCTACTTAAAGCTGTTCTTTGATCATCATCCACAAGGCCCTGCTTTTCAACAAAATGCCTCGAACATTGCATCTTCGCATGCCATATTGTCAATCCGTACCATATCATTGTTTTCCACCAATATATAACCTCTGAGCTCGTACGTCTCAGAGAAGGGTGTTAAGCAAGAGAATAAATTGTCCGCCACCAAACAGTACATATTTAGCAGAGATCAACAAGTACAACGTTAGACATACAATCCAATTTCAAGTCTGTTCCGGGTTTGAACGAAACAGAAGGTACCTTATTCCTCATCCCATTTTCCTAATATAAGAGAGAGGCCCTCGCATGTCCAGTTGATTTCCAAGTATGTTTTAGACTACCACCACTTATTACCTTGTTTTGGGTGTACGGCCCAATCAAGACATCAGCGATAGCCCAAACGATGTGAAGGTCTCCGGTCTTCAACCACTGTCTTCATCTCTGACTTTTAGTCGTCGTAATAGTTATTCAGAATGGGTTAAACCTGGTCTTTCCGAATATCTAGCGCGCCTTTATAATTATATGCCAAACACACAAAATAACACTCATTTCATTCTAATCCAGAATATTTTTCTATTCAGGTATTCGTTACCTTTAGAAAAGGTTCTCATTAATTTTATCGAAGGTAAATTCTTTTAATCTCAAAAATCATATCTCAATGATTATCCCAATATTTTTAGAAATTAATCTCGTCTTAATTGGGTTAAAGAACAATCGCCATCTAAAAGTCATGTTCACTATAAGCCTAGAATATCATTCTCAATTTAATTATGGAATCTTCACAAAAGTCCAAATTATTCATAATTGATATAAACTTTTGTATTAGGCTAATACTATAACGGGAATAACGACGAAGTCTTTTAAATTCCATCAATAGTAGAGCCCTAATATACTGAAGTTCATTTTGATTATTATTAATCGAATTCCATTCCATTCCAATTTAATTAAATAAATTGGGAAAAACTCATTAAATCTTACTTAAAAGATTTATCCTTTTCATAGTTGGGTTCCAGAACAATATTATTAAAGATATTGTTCACAACGGACCACAAATTAGTTTATTACTTTCATATAATAGATCTTCCTGTAGCTGCAAAATAACAAATTTAGATAAAAATAATATTTATCTTTAAAATCATGAAATAATTTAGCCAAACTCTTTCCAAATCACTTATTATGATTTATCATAATTTATTTATATTTTTAATAATTTTATTAAATCCCTTACAGTAGGTTTCCAATATCGGCCACCGAATTGCATCCATAGCGACCTTTTTCAAAACTGATTTGGACATATTTTAATATCTAACTTTTCAAATTTAAACCACTTGTGCTCAGTGGAAAGATCTTTTCAGTATCGAACTCAACGGTCCTGTCTTTAGGAGAACTCGACGGTCGGATCTCCTGCTACGTTAGTTCAAAGTTACAGCTGACGTTCACGAACTGTCACTGCGAGACGTGTTCTATTCAACCCCAAATCGATTTTAAAATTTATAAATAAATTGAAACATTTATAAACTTCCTTCATCAATTATATAATATTTATATAATCACTTTAGAAAATTGTTTCAGTCATTCAGCTTCATAATCAAATATTTCCTTATTTAGCCAAATTTTATATTATTCTAATGAATAAAATAATATTATTTTTCGAAAGCTGTTAAGTAACCTCAAAATTTCCTTACAGTTGTAATAAAATAAATGAGAAACTTTCAAAAGAAAACTTCTTTTCCAACGTCTGCTACATTTTTATTCATCCAAATATTATTTTTATCCTTTTCGTAGTTGGGTTCTACATTTTCATATGCTCCAAAACATGAAAAGGAGCTTCCTTTAAGGAAATGTTGATGTAAGAAAAAGGCAGAATTTTTTTTTTGAAAATGGGCCTTTCTTGACCAAATTCATTGATTCTAGGCTATAAATAGGACCCTAGACCCATTGTATTATTCATCCAATTTAATGGTGAAGACAAGGTGCTGCTCCAACGTAGTTTGATCTAGGCTTTTTCTTCTTCAACAATCAAGAGTTAGACTGATTTAGAGATCTATGATTCGACCTCTGCAATTACTCTTCTATTTCTTAGATCCAATCAAAGTAAGGTAAACTTCTAGATCCAATCTATTCGATTTATTCCTCTTTTAATTCCCTTCTCTTTTAATGAAAATAATAAATCCATGGTCGTTAGGTTGTGAATCTGATTAAGAGGAAAATCCATGAATGCTAAAACTGGATCAGATCTAGAATTGAGAAAGCGTACGAGGTGAGCGGGTTTAAGCTATAGCGTTTAAATAATAATATGTTATCGTTTAGCATTCCCCTTTTTATTAATTATGGAATTGCCAGATTGATTATAAATTATTGTTATAACAAGTTGAGATGGCAGTATGAATAATTCATATGTTGAATCAGTTAAAGTGTTGGAATGATTACATGTTGAATAAACTTGTTAGAATATGGGCAATGACTATTATTGTTACAGTTATATGATTCACTTGTGGCATATTATTTAGTAAACAACATGTTTAACTTGTTGGATTTGAATAATTACCCGATTGAATGTTTACATGTCAAAATAGAATTAAACATATGTAAAGAAGGACATGCGACAAAATATATGCATAATTGGATGACAAGTAAATTAGATTACTGTAAACTAAATTTCAATAAAAAGGATAATATTCCTAAATTTACATGAAATAGGAATAATTGTTAAAGAACGAACATGCCTATAATCACAGTAATTTGACACTGTAACGCTCTTAGACACGAGGTTAGATTGCACTTGTGATAGAAGTCTTCTCGGAACCGCCCGACATATCCAGCATTCACAAGTGGTAAATCTAATGTGAGGGGTGTAAGTGCATAATTAAAACATGCAATGGTACAAAGACACGAGGTTAAGTCCACTTGTGGTAGAAGTCTGCCCGGACCCGCCCGGGAAATCCAACATCCACAAGTATAGACTTAATGTGAGAGGTCTGGTGCATAAATATATATATATATATATATGTAAAAAGATATATTTTTATAACCAGATATGAATAAATGGTAATGATGGTAATCAAATGTTCAACTCATAAAATAAGAAAGGAAGGTATGTAATAGACCGAGTTAGGGTGATGCGAAGGAAAAGTGATGTATTTCCCTAAATGACCTATTTCTAAGAACGTGGTTGCAAGTAAGCCACAGTGAATACAGTAAGAAAAAAAGAAA
The DNA here is from genome assembly GCA_030737875.1 of Allium sativum. NCBI lineage: Eukaryota > Viridiplantae > Streptophyta > Magnoliopsida > Asparagales > Amaryllidaceae > Allium > Allium sativum. Next base: position 399,498,890 of record CM060922.1, on the reverse strand, counting down.
GAAATTACTTACCACCACGGATTTAGATGGGAATACATTATGAAAATAAGTCACTGATTCCTTTTATACATCGAACTGATAAGGTGCATGAAGTGTTTTCCTTAGTTAAAATAAGGAACATATATTACAGTGAATGAAGAATACTGGAATACAACAGTAAAAGAAATGGTTTAAATGGGGAATAATAATCACCTATTATAAATAATTAACATTAATGAAAATGTTGTATAATAGGTAGACTTGTCCTAGGGACAAGTGAAGATTATAACTTAGGTTATATTAAACTAGCGAGGAAATGGGATAACTGGTGAAATGATGTAAGGGACACTTAATTGTAAATTAAGTAATCAGTAAATGGGGAAAGCCTGAAACCAGTTGAGAAAAGGGAGAAAATTTATGAAATATAAGAAGTTGTACTTAATTATAAATTAAGTAATCTGTAAACTTGGAGGTCTGAAACCCACTGATAAGAATAACATGTTTGGACATGTCCTAGGGACAAGAGGAAATTATAACATAGGTTATAATAAGTAGAGAAACTAATTAATGGACCTTAGTTAAGAGAACCAAGTTAATAAGTAAGCAATGATAAGATGTAGTGGTGGTGTAAATTGAATTTATGACTAAATGAGAAAGAATGAGGAAAAACTATGAAATGAAATAAGTTATATTTAATCATAAATGGTAAGTGACATGTTAATTAGAAAACATGTGAATTGAGATATACTTAATAATATATTAAGTAGAACATGTTATTGTAACCATGAAATCAAACAAGAATGTGATAGGGATTGTGGATTACAGACCTTGGACCACAATCTAGATAATAACATATTGTGGGCTTATTAATAAACTTAAATGGGTTAAGTTATATAACCGAAATTAATAATCAAGAGGGACTTGGTAACTTGATTAAGAATTCTATATGAATGGGAATAACCAAGTTAATTGGAAACCTGATGAGGTAAGGCAAGCGCGTAAAAGAGTGTTTAGACATAGGGCCTAACAACACACTAAAGGGAGGTGTTTGGACCAGTCCGCACGTTTGAGGGCGAATAACCCAACGGGTTAGATCATCATGGTGTTATAAGGCACGAGGCGAGCGCACATTCATCTGATTGTTCTGATGGCTCCAAAGGACTGGAAGGGGAAGCATGCAACTTCCTGAGGTACGTAAGGTGCTCCTAGTAGTCCTATATGCGGTGGCAGATGCTTAGGCTGTGCTTGCAGGGGTTGGGTCTGCGCGTAACTACTAGGTGGGTGGGCCTTGACTGCAAAAGTAGCTATGCATTCAGAATGTGTGACGCGGTGACACTAGGGTGATTCGACGGTTGCCTCAATGTGGAGGCGAAGGGTCACGACCAACAAGGATAGTAGATCGTCAGATACCGTCATCGGCAGCCAGTGGGATGCGGAAAGACTAGAGCTAAAACCAATAGACCATTCACCTTTCACTATCGGGGTACGGTGGTTGAGGGACGACGCCAAATAGATGTTTAGATTGTTATTTTAGGGGAAATCGTTTAGCTCTTGCAGTCTTTACTAGTTGAGGGAGGGGCCGGGGTGGGGCCATAGCCACCGTGAAAACAGACCCTAGGTATATCTGTATATAGAGGCTCTTAAAGACGAGCCTGTACAGATATGGAAAAGCTCCTGACCGAGTTCCGTGTTTCTTGTATCGCCCTGCCACGGGACTCGGTGCACATTAAGGGATGTGCGGTTAAGGCATCGAGCTACAATTGATGATACATATATGGGACAGTCTAGATACATGCATGTCGGCTCTGGGTGGTGTATCGTAGACTTGAGGGCATTATTCCGATATGGAATCTGATTTGATCGATGATTGCAGTCTGTATGATTACGTAGCGTATTAATGAAAATATATGTGGAACATAACATCGTTATGTAGAGATCCGTATGTCACTCCGGCGTAGGATGAGAGACTGCGTTCCTTTCTGTGGCATTACAGTGGAGATTGTGCGAGTGGGATACCACGAGGTGTACCTTAGTATCGAGGGGTAGCAACATATATACTATATTAGGTTAATCCACTGGGAAGTAAATAGGTACGACGTGTGTGTAAGCCTTGAGTGTTGTTAACCCAAGTAACCTAATAAATAAGAAAATATGATTGAATGGTATATGTAGTGTTATCCAAATTGTATAATATAAATCCAATCACCAGAACTTATGTACTGACCCCCTCCTCATAACATACTCGTAGGTTAGATTTGTGGCAGAGACATGATTGCCTTAGGTACTAGTTAGGCAGTATAGTTAATGCGGGAAGGCTATTTTTTGATTATATTATATTTTGTCCATTCCGCTATGAAATATTTTCTGAGCTCTGATATGTTTTATGTCTCTGTCTTTTCTGAAGTACACCAGAGCACAACAACTTGAGTCTCCTCAAATTGAATAGCCGACCTGACCTACCTATTTTCTAATTACAGCTCACCCATGTGCAAACTGAAAATGAATGGCTATTCTGAACAAGGCTAAGAAAATATCTCTGCCAATTGAAAATGACATTCTTTCCCCTTTTCTATATATATATATACACACACACACAAACCAGGTATACTTCTTCTCATATGAAAATCAACCTCCATTCTCTACCCTCTTAAACTGTCGATCCTTGTATAAAAAAAACGTTGCCTTCCTCTTTTAGAGACAACAGTATATAAAAACATCAAACGCATGACCTCCATTTCCCCAAATAAGATCAAAGTCGATCTCTTCCATGAGGCAGCAATGGCCGAAGAGTTCTGAAGCAAAAAGGGTCCGTCATGGCAAGGATGATCTATGGTTGGAGGCTCGACCTCTCCGACTCGACAGGGTGGTCAAGGTGTAACAACCCAGAAAATCTGAACCAATTTAAAAATTTTATTTTAAATAATTTGGTTGAAAAATTTGCCAGAAATTAAAAATTTTCATTTTTAAATAATATTAAAGCCAGTGAAAATAGTCAATTTTCAAATGACCTCTGTTTTCGACGAAACCACTTTTGTTGGAACCGGAATGTCAAATTATTGCTAGGTTTCAATTTCTAGAATTTTCTGAATTATTATGTGAGCGTGGCGAGGGAAAATGTGTTTTATTCAATTCAGTCAAATTTAATCGACTGAAAAATAGCCATTTTTCAAACGGTCTCAGAATTTGACGAAATTAATTTTGTTAGGACTGTATCATCATAACAAAGCCAAATATATTTTTTCTGGATTTTTCTGAGTCCGTATGTGGCCTCGGTGAATTTATTTATGCGACCGAATTAATTTAATAAAGAACTTAATTATTAAATTAAATAATTCAGGCCACAGACAGCCGTTTGGGTAGACGGAACCTGGCCCATTGGATCTGGAACAGGGGCTATTTGCTAGGGACTCCTTCTGCTGGACTAGAATTGGATCTGTTAAAAAGATACGGATTTATTTGTAAAATAGCAATTTTATATTATAAATATTAGAATTTAAAACCCTAGAAACACTGTTCATCGTTTAACTCAGCCGCCACCATCTCATATCCATGGCTGAAATGCTTCCTAACTTCATCCACTAAAAACCATCGATCCATTCAGTAAAAAGCACCTCCTCCTTTGACATTATCGAAGGGAAATCTTCCAGCTTTCAATCCATACGGATTGATCTCAAAACCATCGCCTGTAGCCCAAGTTCCAGCACCCTAAACCCGACGGTTTAGAGCCGCCGCCGTGCTCACCTAAAGCCACCGAGCTTCACTGCACTAGGACGCCCGGTGCGCCTCCCGAAGTCGTTCGCCGTGACATAATCTGATTGCCCTCCCCTGTCTTGTGCTGATCGCAAATCAGTGCCCTAGGATCGAACCAATTATAGTAAACGACGGCCTTCATCTGATTTGGGGAAGAAAGGTTTATTTTCTAATTAATTAATTAAAATAAATTATTATCTAACTTGATTTAATCATAACTCATTCGTTCAAACTTGAAATTTGAAGATTTCAAGACCGTCGGGATCGTAATTCAAAGAGCTATTTTTCTAGATAGATTAGAATCAATTCCAAGCAAGTCTAATTTTTGGCCAAATTCAAAGAGAATCAATACTTCTGTGAGATTTCTTTGTTTAAAATAATTAACTAATTAAATTAATTTGTTTGCTATGTAATGATCACATATTTATGATTCAGATCTATTTGTTTGACATGTTTGATGATGGTTGATCTGTGTTTGTGATGGATAGTTATAGATCTATATGTACTAGTCAAGTAGTATGTTATCACTTTTATTTTATTTTATTCATTTATGTTATCACTTTTATTTTATTTTATTGAATTGATCTAATTTATCAATTCATTATAAAAATAAGATTTGTCACTTTTTATGTTATCACTTTTATTTTATTTGTATGGAATTGATTTAGTTTATCAATTCAACATCAAAATAAAATTGTTATTTGTATTGAATTGATTTAGTTTATCAATTCCACTTCACAAAAATTGACGATGTGGTAAATAGAGAAAATGGTTAGACAAAAACCATTGTATTTTAATTATCATATGTTTGACACAAAAATTGACGATGTGGTAAATAGAGAAAATGGTTAGACAAAAACCATTGTACTTTAATTATCATATGTTTTGTGACGGCCCGCCCCGCACCAGCCTGCATTTCCTCCGAAAGTGCGCTGTACACAAGCCCGACTAGCACGGGACGGTCGTCGGAAGAAAGAAAAGAAGAGAATGAACTAAACGAGGAACCTGTAGAATGTCTCCCAGCGCATGGGATAAAATATAATAATAACATACGTGACATAAAACAGGCGAGACAGTGCATAAGCTGATAACTAATAATCAATGACAACATCAGAGCAGCGGAAATCCAAATACAGCTTATTACAACTTTCCAAATTTACTGTCTCTAAACAAAAGAAAGATGAAGTAGAAGATACACCAACAATGCCCAAGCAGTGATCTTCGACAACACAGGGAGAATACTATATATATTACGTGGAAGCCTCCTGCTCGTCTCCGGATCATCTACCCGTGCATCACCAGCTAACCTGTCTCTAGTCTGCTCGTGTGAGCACCCAGAGTAATAAGAGGAGACATAAAACTCTGGGTCAGACATAAAGCCTGGTATGAGCGATAAGCATCTAAACAGAATGATAACAGGTATACTAAACCATACCTGAACCTGGACCTGCAACCAAAGAGTTAGTACCACATACCGTACAATGCTCTAAGGTGCCATAATGAATAGTGTAAGAATACGGGGGTGGGGTGTGTATGTCAACAATCAAGCATAGCAACCATCCTCACGTCTCTCACTCAGTGCGTGAAGTATACGATATCTACCACTTTGGAACACTAGACAAAATGAGGTAACGACGAATCCCGACTTGTAGAAACCCTGCTGTGACCAAGCCAAACACTTGGAGTCATGACCAAACATTTCAATGACCCACTTCATTGGTCGTAGCCCTTGGTTCTACCGATGCCATAATGGCCCTGAATCCGCCTTCGTACCTCCTACCATAGTGGTCCAAAGCTATAGACGTCGATAACTCCTTGGCACGCGTCCCGCAGCAAAGCGCAACCATGAAGCGAACTCGTTGATTCCCATCTAAATCTTGAGCTCTAACTTCTCATTTGGACTTCCTTTGCATCTCGGGTTTTGATCGAATTGGAGTGGGTCTTCAGAAAAGTTGACGTGCAGTAACAGTCCTAGAACTCGGTTCGGTTCGGTAGCGTCGGTTCGGGTCGGTCCTCCATCCTTGTCATCTTCCATTCGATTCGGGTCGGGTGCTTCACTCCGGGTCGGGTCGGTGTCCTCCTCCGGGTCGGGTCGGGGTGCTGTCCTCCTCCAGCTGATGCTCCTTCTCCAATCAGCTCCCTCGTTCCCATCTACTCCGATCCGATCCGATCACTTCGCCTTACTCTAGTCGTAGCCTTCCATTCTTGAGCCGATCCGATCTGACTTCCATTTCCCTTCCGATCCGATCCCCTTGTCCACTCCAACTCTAAGGAAACGGCCTTCCTTTTTGCCAAGTCTTCTATGTGCCAAACTCCGGTTCGGGTCGGATTTCCTTGCCCAATTCACATATCCGATCCGAGCCCTCATCCGATCCGATCCGAAGCTCTGCACAGCTTTCTGCAACTTTTTCCAGCAACTTGTTTACGCCATTTGACGACGTTTTTGACAAATCTAACTATTGGAATCAATCACAAAGCATACCAAAGGGTCATAGCAACATATAACAGCAACCACAAGCAACAAACAACAATTTAAATGAATCAAAATGGATCAAAAGTGGCCAAAACCTCACATTTTCCTATAATCCCTCTTAATCATGTTTTAAGCATACGATTAGCAAAACACATCGAAATTAACCCAAATTTCTAACAGAGCCTTAAAACATTATTTAAGAATTTTAAGAATTTTTCCAGAATTTATTTACGTATAAATTCGCTAATCTTCACTAATTACCCTTAATTAACTGTAATTAGTGTCAAAACGATGCTATCACTCACCTTTGCCACAACTAGAACCCCAAAACTGAAATATTCTCTGATTTGGCGCTGTTCCCAATCTTACACAGCAGCTCTACCTCGGTTCTCGTGCTAATACTCCTTGGTTTGATGTTTGCTATGCCTAATCTCCAATTAGAAAGTGATTTTTGGGTGTTTTAGAGAGATTTAGAGAGTGGAGGCCATGGCTAGGTCAAGAGAAATGAAAGTGGCGGCTGGAAAATGTCTAAAGAAATGTTTTCTAACCCTAATCAGCACCTATTTACCCCTAAACCCGAAATTCCTCTTGGGCCTAGCTGCTAATCACCCGTTTAAGCCCAATTAAGCTGTTTTTCACCATCTGAAACTTGTTTCAGCCATATCTCCCAAACGGTAAGTCCGTTTGGCTAATGTAACCACTCTACGGAAAGAGAAACCATCATCCGGAGCCAATGGAAGTGGTTTCAGGTCAAAATTCCTTTCCAGTCAAAAGTTATGGACAAAACAGTGCCAACTAGGGGTAAAATGGTCATTTAAAAATCGGGAAAAATCATGAATATGGGAAATGACCCCAATAGTCGTCTCCCAAAGTTACATGACCATACGACTTTGCATGTGAAAGAAACAAATATTCTACGATCCTATGATGCGTAGAGTACGGGTCGTTACACTCTCCCCCCCTTAAGAAATTTCGCCCCCGAAATTCCTTAACCCAAAACATACAAGGGATCCCGCATGCCTAACAACCATATACAACAATCAAATATGCAAAACAAGCAAACAAGCCTATCCTAGCATGCGGAAAAACTAAATCGAAGTCAAAATCTTACCAGACAAAGAGTTCTGGATACTTCTTCCTTATGTCCTCCTCTGTTTCCCAAGTACAATCACTCTCGTCCTCGCTCCACTGTACCTTGACTAGCTTCACCGCCTTCCTTCGAAGTTGCTTCATGTCGTACTCGACAATACGGGCCGGCTTGCGGTTCCCAACCGCCTCGGGTTCTACTTCGAAGTCCTCTAACTGATCAGGTGAAATAGTCATGTCTAAGTCGTGAACGAACTTCCTTAGTTGGGAAACATGAAATACGTTGTGAACTCCCGCCATCTTCTCCGGTAAGTCAATTCTATATGCCAAATTCCCGACTAGTTCAAGAACAGGGAATGGGCCAACGAATCTTGGTGCCAACTTGCCTCTCCTGCCAAATCGTATTACGCTCTTCAACGGAGAAATCTTGACAAACACCAAGTCGCCAACGGAGAATTTTAAGTCTCTTCTCCTCTTATCAGCATAACTCTTCTGTCTATCTTGGGCAGCCTTCATTCGTTGTTGAATGGTCTTGATTTTATCTGAAGTTTCCCTCACCACATCTGGTCCAAGCATAAACTTCTCGCCAGTCTCTATCCAACATGATGGTGAGTTGCACGGTCTTCCATACAAAGCTTCAAACGGAGCCATACCGATACTGGATTGGTAGCTATTATTATATGCAAACTCTACTAGATGCAAATGGTCATCCCATGATCCACCAAAATCCAATATACATGCTCTCAAGAGATCTTCCAAAATACGATTCACCCTTTCCGTATGACCGTCGGTCTGAGGATGATATGCGGTACTGAGATGTAACTCTGACCCTAGAGCCTCTTGTAAGCTCTTCCAAAACCCACTAGTGAACAACGGGTCTCGGTCGCTCACAATGCTTTTAGGTACTCCATGAAATCTCACTACCCACTTCATATACAATTCTGCTAACTTAGCTGCCGTTCTGGTCGATTTGACTGGTATAAACCTTGCACTTTTAGTCAGTCGATCTACAATTACCCAAATGCTGTCATATCCCGATCTAGCCCTTGGTAAACCATCGATGAAATCCATCGAGACTTGCTCCCATTTCCATTCGGGAATTTCTAAGGGCTGTAACAACCCACTAGGCTTCTTTTGTTCGGCTTTAACTAGCTGGCAATTCATGCACTTGGATATAAACTTCCCAACGTCTCGTTTCATTCCTTCCCAGTAGTAGGTCTGCTTCATATCTCGATACATCTTATTACCACCGGGGTGTATAGTCAGCTTTGAGTGATGACATTCTCTAAGCACTTCATCTCTCAGTCCATTGACATTGGGTACAACAAGCTTTCCCTTCTTTCTAAGCCATCCATCTCGATCAAGCCCATACTTGTTCATCTCCTCATCGATACCCATCTCTAACTTGGAGATGATTTCCAATAGGTTAGGATCGTCCCTCTGACTAGAGCCGATCCGTTCAATCAAAGTGGGTCTGATCGTCAAACTTGCTAACATTTCTGGATCCAATTCGCACTTTTGTCTGAAATCAAACCCCGCGATAAACTCCAGTTGCTTCCATTCAAGGAACATAGCCCCTAAGCTGGCATGTCTTCTACTCAATGCATCAGCCACCGCATTGCCCTTTCCTGGTGTGTATGCGATGTCAAAATCATAGGAAGCTAAGAACTCTAACCATCTCTGCTGACGGAGGTTCAGATCTTTCTGAGAGAAGAGATACTTTAACGACTTATGATCTGTAAACAGCTCAAATCTTTCTCCCAAGAGATAGTGTCTCCACATCTTTAACGCGAACACGATCGCTGCCAACTCTAAATCATGGGTAGGGTATTTTCTCTCGTGCGGTTTCAATTGCCGACTTGCATAAGCTACAACCCTACCGCCTTGCATCAATACAGCACCCAGTCCGGTACCACAGGCATCCGTGTATACCGTCATCTCTTCATCCCACTTAGGAATGACTAACACTGGTGCGCTTGTCAACTTATCCTTTAGACTTTTGAATGCATTCTCGCACCTTTCATCCCAGACAAAAGCTTGATTCTTCTTGGTCAACTGGGTCAATGGTGCTTCTATCTTGGAGAAACCTTGGATAAACTTACGATAATATCCCGCTAACCCCAAGAAACTTCTTACATCTGTTGCGTTCTTGGGCGTAGGCCAATCCTGTACCATAGCCACCTTTGCCGGGTCCACGGCAATACCATTCTCTGATACAACATGGCCCAAGAACCTCACTTCCCTCTTCCAGAAGTGACACTTAGAAAACTTGGCTTTCAATTGGTGTTTTCTCAACACCTCCATCGCTACTCTTAGATGTTCCTTGTGTTCTTCCTCTGTCCTCGAATAGACCAAAATATCATCAACGAACACAAGGACAAACTTATTCAACTGATCTCTGAATACCCTATTCATAAGATCCACAAAATATGCTGGGGCATTGGTCAGCCCGAATGGCATGACCAACCACTCATAAAACCCAGACGGCGTCCGAAATGCCGTTTTAGCTATACTCTCAGCTTCCACTCTAAGCTGATGAAAACCTGTCGTGAGATCCAACTGAGAAAATACTCTCGCGCCACTCAACTGATCGAACAAATCATCTATCCGCGGTAGAGGATACTTGTTCTTCCTCGTCACTTTATTCAACTCGCGGTAGTCTACACACAAACGAAGGGAACCATCCACCTTGGTAGCAAACACAACTGGTGCTCCCCATTCATAAACACTCCTTCTGATAAATCCCTTCTTCAAAAGATCGCTGACTTGCACCTCGAGCTCTCGCTGCTCTCTTGGTGCCATACGACGAAGTGGCATCACTATAGGTCTGGCATCTTTTACCAAATCAATACGGAACTCAATCTCTCGGTGTGGTGGAAGTCCGGTCACTTCTTCGAAAACATCCGGATACTGGCCAACCACGGGCAAACCTGACAACTCACTATGCGGAATGTCGAGGGAGTTTAGAAAACTAGCCAATACCCCCTTACTGGGTAGACCACCAAACACTATCCTCCGCCCATCATCCGCTCTAGCTGTCACCAACAAGCCCTCACAGTCTACCACCACCCCGTATCTTTGGAGCCAATCTACTCCCAAAATAATGCCAAACCCGGTAAAGCCCAAAACAAAGCAATCACAAACAAACATGCATCCATGACTCGATAAGACCACATTGCGACAAATCATGCTAAGGCTAGTCGAACCACCAATCGGGTTCGTCACTACTAAAGGTCTATCGACAATCTCGGGCTCCAATCCCAACCTATCTACCAGGTCACTAGATATGAAAGAACAGGAAGCTCCGGTATCAAACAAAACTCTAACAGGAACATCATAAACAGAAAGCATACCTTGAATGACGACATTCTTTCCCTTCTCCGCCGCAGTTGGGGCATTCGACGAAGAAGGAATAGCATTAAGGGCATATGCTTTCACCATTTTCTTTTCCTTAGGGGGCTGTGGACACTTGTCCTTATGATGTCCCATTTGGCCACAGTTGAAGCACTTCCTATCCGCTGGCTTGGCCCGACAATTACTAGCATAATGGCCCTTCTTACCACAGCTGAAGCACTCCACATCCTGCTTATTCTTTTTCTTCTGGCCATCCTTAGCCTGATTCTGCTTTCTCTTATTCTGGGAACCACCTTTGCCTCCACCACTTGCTTGTGGCTTTGGCTCATCTGCGGATGCAACCTCAGTCTTCGGCTTAGGGTAGAGACTTTCCGATCTTAACGCTTTCCCCACAATCGATTCAAACGTCTCATCGATGTGGTTAATAAGTTTTTCCCCCAAGTACTGATCCAAACCAGTTATGAATTTCTCATTCTTTTTCTCGGCAGTATCAATAAGAGATAACCCATATTTTGACAAAGTGTCAAATTCAGCAATATACTCCGAGACAGCTCTTCCATTCTGCTTGAGCTCCAAGAACTTCTTAAACAACATTGACTTCTGAGCAGCTGGAATGAACTTCTCACTAAAGCGAGCCTTAAACTGCTCCCAAGTAATCTGATCTTCGGGAGTAGCTGCCTTTATAGCATTCCACCAATTCATTGCCCGCCCTTGCAGCTGACGGGACGCTAGCTTTCTCTTCATCGCATCTTCGATACCCAAATCCTCGAAGATACGTTCACAACTATCCAACCAATCTTGAACATCCGTGGCCGACTCCATTCCGTGAAACGGCTTCCCACCAAGGCTAGTATAATCCTTATTCAACTTGGCGAAGTCGACCCTCGGCGCCTGCACTATTGGACCACCACCATTTCCACCATTGGGAGCTGCCCTCTGTACATCTCTAAGCATCTCTCTCATGAGGTCAGTAAACATCGTCCTCATGTCAGCAGCGTCCCCATTATTGGCTCCCCTACCAGCACCTCTAGTATATCGGCTCATCGTCAATCTGAAAAAGGAAACGATTAACGACTCCCTAGTGGTGCTAGTGCAGTACGACTTCATTCTTATACTAGTAATAGTATATATATATATAGCTTTTAAAAACCAAAGTAATCACAAATACGCTCTCTCGTATACGTATAATATCTCTCCCTGATAATTTCCCTAGGTTAACTACGCAACCTAGAGCTCTGATACCAAGTGTGACGGCCCGCCCCGCACCAGCCTGCATTTCCTCCGAAAGTGCGCTGTACACAAGCCCGACTAGCACGGGACGGTCGTCGGAAGAAAGAAAAGAAGAGAATGAACTAAACGAGGAACCTGTAGAATGTCTCCCAGCGCATGGGATAAAATATAATAATAACATACTTGACATAAAACAGGCGAGACAGTGCATAAGCTGATAACTAATAATCAATGACAACATCAGAGCAGCGGAAATCCAAATACAGCTTATTACAACTTTCCAAATTTACTGTCTCTAAACAAAAGAAAGATGAAGTAGAAGATACACCAACAATGCCCAAGCAATGATCTTCGACAACACAGGGAGAATACTATATATATTACGTGGAAGCCTCCTGCTCGTCTCCGGATCATCTACCCGTGCATCACCAGCTAACCTGTCTCTAGTCTGCTCGTGTGAGCACCCAGAGTAATAAGAGGAGACATAAAACTCTGGGTCAGACATAAAGCCTGGTATGAGCGATAAGCATCTAAACAGAATGATAACAGGTATACTAAACCATACCTGAACCTGGACCTGCAACCAAAGAGTTAGTACCACATACCGTACAATGCTCTAAGGTGCCATAATGAATAGTGTAAGAATACGGGGGTGGGGTGTGTATGTCAACAATCAAGCATAGCAACCATCCTCACGTCTCTCACTCAGTGCGTGAAGTATACGATATCTACCACTTTGGAACACTAGACAAAATGAGGTAACGACGAATCCCGACTTGTAGAAACCCTGCTGTGACCAAGCCAAACACTTGGAGTCATGACCAAACATTTCAATGACCCACTTCATTGGTCGTAGCCCTTGGTTCTACCGATGCCATAATGGCCCTGAATCCTCCTTCGTACCTCCTACCATAGTGGTCCAAAGCTATAGACGTCGATAACTCCTTGGCACGCGTCCCGCAGCAAAGCGCAACCATGAAGCGAACTCGTTGATTCCCATCTAAATCTTGAGCTCTAACTTCTCATTTGGACTTCCTTTGCATCTCGGGTTTTGATCGAATTGGAGTGGGTCTTCAGAAAAGTTGACGTGCAGTAACAGTCCTAGAACTCGGTTCGGTTCGGTAGCGTCGGTTCGGGTCGGTCCTCCATCCTTGTCATCTTCCATTCGATTCGGGTCGGGTGCTTCACTCCGGGTCGGGTCGGTGTCCTCCTCCGGGTCGGGTCGGGGTGCTGTCCTCCTCCAGCTGATGCTCCTTCTCCAATCAGCTCCCTCATTCCCATCTACTCCGATCCGATCCGATCACTTCGCCTTACTCTAGTCGTAGCCTTCCATTCTTGAGCCGATCCGATCTGACTTCCATTTCCCTTCCGATCCGATCCCCTTGTCCACTCCAACTCTAAGGAAACGGCCTTCCTTTTTGCCAAGTCTTCTATGTGCCAAACTCCGGTTCGGGTCGGATTTCCTTGCCCAATTCACATATCCGATCCGAGCCCTCATCCGATCCGATCCGAAGCTCTGCACAGCTTTCTGCAACTTTTTCCAGCAACTTGTTTACGCCATTCGACGACGTTTTTGACAAATCTAACTATTGGAATCAATCACAAAGCATACCAAAGGGTCATAGCAACATATAACAGCAACCACAAGCAACAAACAACAATTTAAATGAATCAAAATGGATCAAAAGTGGCCAAAACCTCACATTTTCCTATAATCCCTCTTAATCATGTTTTAAGCATATGATTAGCAAAACACATCGAAATTAACCCAAATTTCTAACAGAGCCTTAAAACATTATTTAAGAATTTTAAGAATTTTTCCAGAATTTATTTACGTATAAATTCGCTAATCTTCACTAATTACCCTTAATTAACTGTAATTAGTGTCAAAACGATGCTATCACTCACCTTTGCCACAACTAGAACCCCAAAACTGAAATATTCTCTGATTTGGCGATGTTCCCAATCTTACACAGCAGCTCTACCTCGGTTCTCGTGCTAATACTCCTTGGTTTGATGTTTGCTATGCCTAATCTCCAATTAGAAAGTGATTTTTGGGTGTTTTAGAGAGATTTAGAGAGTGGAGGCCATGGCTAGGTCAAGAGAAATGAAAGTGGCGGCTGGAAAATGTCTAAAGAAATGTTTTCTAACCCTAATCAGCACCTATTTACCCCTAAACCCGAAATTCCTCTTGGGCCTAGCTGCTAATCACCCGTTTAAGCCCAATTAAGCTGTTTTTCACCATCTGAAACTTGTTTCAGCCATATCTCCCAAACGGTAAGTCCGTTTGGCTAATGTAACCACTCTACGGAAATAGAAACCATCATCCGGAGCCAATGGAAGTGGTTTCAGGTCAAAATTCCTTTCCAGTCAAAAGTTATGGCCAAAACAGTGCCAACTAGGGGTAAAATGGTCATTTAAAAATCGGGAAAAATCATGAATATGGGAAATGACCCCAATAGTCGTCTCCCAAAGTTACATGACCATACGACTTTGCATGTGAAAGAAACAAATATTCTACGATCCTATGATGCGTAGAGTACGGGTCGTTACATGTTTGACACAAAAATTGACGATGTGGTAAATAGAGAAAATGGTTAGACAAAAACCATTGTATTTTAATTATCATATGTTTGACACAAAAATTGACGATGTGGTAAATAGAGAAAATGGTTAGACAAAAACCATTGTATTTTAATTATCATATGTTTGACACAAAAATTAACGGCGTGGTAAATAGAGGAAATGGTTAGACAAAAACAATTGTATTTTAATTATCATATGTTTGACACAAAAATTGATGATGTGGTAAACAGAGAAAATGGTTAGGCAAAAACCATTGTAATTTGATTGTCATATGTTTGACACAAAAATTGATGATGTGGTAAATAAAGAAAATGGTTAGACAAAAACCATTGTATTTTAATTGTCATATGTTTGACACAAAAATTGACGATGTGGTAAATAAAGAAAATGGTTAGATAAAAACCATTGTATTTTAATTATCATATGTTTGACACAAAAATTGACGTTGTGGTAAATAGGAAAATGGTTAACCAAAAACATTATTTTAATTGACAAATTTCGATGAACACATTTTTAGCGTTATGTCATTTTAGAGAAAATGAACACATATTTGGCATTACGTCATTTTAATAAAATGAATATCTTTATAGTGGAAACTTTATTTACATTTTCTATGTAAATAAATCGAACATATTTATAGTGAACACCCTTATTTACATTTCTTTGTAAATAAAAAAAACAAAACATGAGAGAACTTTATTTACATTTCTTGGTAAATAAAAAGAGCAAAACATATATAGAAAAAGTAAACTTATTTACATTTAGTGTAAATAAATATGAAAAAGTAAAAGATACGTTTATTTACATTTAGTGTAAATAAATAAGAAAAAGTAAAAGATACATTTATTTACATTTAGTGTAAATAAATAAGAAAAAGTAAAAGATTACATTTATGTACATTTAGTGGAAAAAATATATATTTTATTTACATTTAGTGTAAATAAAACATGACATAGAAAAAAGGGGACATCTTATTTACATTTAGTGTAAATAAAAATATGACAAAGAAAGGATTACGTACTTTGTTTGCATTTTTAGATGCAAACAAACTATAGAAAAAGATTAACATTTTTGTTTATATTTTTTTTATGTAAACAAAATATAGAAAAAAGGGATTACATATTTTGCTTCATTGTTATATGCAAATAAACCATAGAAAAAGGAATTATACTTTTTATTTGCATTTTTAGATGCAAATAATCCATAGAAAGGAATTATATTTTTTTGCAAATTAGTTGCAAATAAAATACATGAATATGTAAAGCACATTTTTATCACTTTTTAGATGGGAATAAAATATGAAAATAAAAAGTACATTTTTGTTTGCATTTCATATGTAAATAAAAACACCGTTTTTAAAAAGTGAATTTTTATTTGCAAACTAGTTGCAAGTAAAAACATGAATTTAAGGAAGTATATTTTTATTTGCAAACTAGTTGCAAATAAAACATGAAATTTAGAAAGTACATTTTTATTTGTAATTCAGTTACAAATAAAGATATGACATTGAAAATGTATTTTTATTCACATTTTAGATGTGAATAAAAACATGAGATTAAAAAGGAGTATTTTATTCACCTTTTAGATGTGAATAATAACATGATTCTTTTTTTTAAAAAAAGTGTATTTATTTATAATTTAGATATAAATGAAAAACAGAGAAATAAAAGTGATATTTTTATCGTCATTTTAGATGCGATAAAAAGAATGGATTTTTATAGTTGAAATCGCCAAACGATTTATTTTGTTTATATATAAATATAAAATTTAACGAAACGTGCACGGCAGTTCGCATTTCGACAATCGTACCTTTAAACGATTATACCGAAAGATCCGACCGTCGGATTTTCCCAAAACTGGAACCATTAGGACCGCTTTGGGAAGAGCTTTCCAACGATATGAATTTCGTAAAAATCCGAACCCTAGATTTCAAGATATATGTAAATTAAAATTTGGTAAAAACAACGCCAGGGCCACCCACTGACCCGAAGCGTCGTTTATTTGTTTTGAGCTATTTTCAAATAAATAAAAATAGCGATAAATCGTTATAAATAGATGTTAACAATATGAAATGATTTAAAAGATAATTATGCGAATAATTATTTGAAAAGAGCGAGTTCAACTCATTTCAAATAATTACACGACGATTAAGTCGAAGATATAGAAGACGGCGATTGAAGACCGGAAATCTTCACGGCGAATGGATGGCGACTGATGCCCTCGACTGACTTGCTCCCAGGAAAGGGTTAAACCGTGGTAATCGTCCGGACGTACGTGTTGATTGTCCGGATAGGCGAGAACCTCTCAGGTGTCTCCGGTTTCGTTCAGACCCAGAACGGACTTGCAAATGGATGCGTGTCTGACATTGGAATTCATTTCATGTAATTAAATCGATTTTTTTAATGTATATCTGATTGGTGGTGGAGAATTTATTCTCTGCTTAACACCCTGGTATATATTAATAGTTATCGATAGCATGGCGTAGATTGTCAATGTGGCACGCCAAGATGCAGATGATCAAGGCTTTTGTTGAAAAGCAGGGCCTTGTGGTAGATGATCAAAGCATAGCCTATATAGGTATAGCTTTGTGTACAACGTGACTTCACGAGCCTCACACCCCGGTATAAGTCAAAAACAGGATAAGGACCGTAGGGAGTGCACATGTTTCTTTCTAGCTAGAGTGATGTCAGGGACCTACCATCGTTGACATTTTACTTATGTGGATGATGGATTTTGAGGTACCTCGGATTTATAGGTTATTAGTGGCTATATGGAGGTTCAAAGGAACCGGGAAATGTGTGTTCAGGAATTGCCAATCCACTTTCGACAAGTGTGGATCGTCCCTACCGCTCCAAGGGTTCACTGCGGGGGATCCTGAGGCATTTGCTAGAGTGTCTCGAATCGGAGAGGACGATCCCTAGCCTCGATTTCATGATGGAAAGAAAATCTCCAATGCGACATTTCGGTCTTGATTGTAAACTTATATATGGCGACATAGTAGGATGGGGTACTATGCCGTCTAGGATTGATACATTTACTTTGAAGTATTTTAAACTGCTTAGACACCAATAATAATATTAAAATATTATTTTATACATATTAAGCATATTTGATCATTATAAGGTAAAACTCTATCCTCTGGTTTGCGTTGCATTGTGTGATGGAACTTGAGTCTTATAATGATTTCATTTTTCAAAAGTCATTGCGTTATTTTGTATCAACTTTATTTAATTATGCACTGGCAAACCGATGGAGTAAACCCGTTCCGCGTTAGCGGCGTGGTCCTGTGGTTCACCATATTGTTAGTCAGTATAGGAAAATTTCTCATACCAGTCCCATGACTGACTCGAAGTTTGTTTCACATTGCAAACTCGGGTGCCCTCTCTTTACACAGGCAGCCGAGTGACAGGTTTTGAGAAGTGTCTGGATTGAAGACTGCTGAGGAGGAAGACGAAGGCTTCTCTTTTATCTTTGCTTTTGTTTTAGTGACTTTATTCCATCTTGTATTTTGATGTATGTTTGGAGTTGAGACTTATGTCCTTTGATTCAGACTTTTATTTTGCTAAGTTGTATCCTATAAACTGCGTACTCTGTGGTTCAGTTGATGTGATGTTTATGACTTTTATCTTTCCGCTGCAATAATTATGTGTTATGATATTATTTGAGTTCTGTTATTGTTGTAAATCTGTTGTATTCCAAATGATTATTCCTTGTTTTTGAACCACGGAAGTTTGGGTTATCACAGTTGGTATCAGAGCTAGGTTAACCTTAGCATCGGAATATAACATATTTAGAACAATTCGTCTAGATAGAATCTACGTTATTCTAAGGCGAGTAACTCATTAGAGATAGGACTAGTAATGTCCAAGAATGAGCACAGCAGCATAGCACATATTTATCAGTCATTACATCATCATCTCTCCATTTTGTCCTTACCTTACCTTTCTTTAAAAATTATCATTTTGTTGGTCTGACTCTTTCCTTGATGGTACAAACTGATTTAAATTGGACATCAGAGCAAGAACAGCTCGAGGCAGAGCCCGAGGTGGGGCCCGAGGTGGAGCTAGAGGGCCAGCCAGAGACGAGACCCCCATTACTCAAGAACAGCCTTCTTCTGAGGTCGTAACACCACCACCTCCACCCCCACAGCCCTTCGACTTGGAAAGGATGTCAAAGAAATTCAGAAATTTAGGAGGTGTACCCTTCATTGGATGAGAGACTACGGTTGAAGCAGAGTCATGGCTAAAGGATTGTGAAAAGATCTTGGAGGGCTTAGAATTAGAGGATCAGCGCAAGTGTTTTCTGGCGGTATGGCAATTGAAAGATGAAGCTGGACATTAGTGGGACATGGTCAAGATTTGCAATGATGTGGCCAACATGTCTTGGGCCAAATTTAAAGAACTCTTCAATGACAAGTATGTTCCTCCACAAGCAAGAGAGCGCCTTCGCGAGTAGTTCGTCAACTTACAGCAAGGGAGTATGTCTGTTTCTGAGTATGTGAGGAAGTTTGATGAGCTCTCACGTTATGCTCCTGGATTGATTCAAGATCCAGTCAAGAAGAATAAAAAATTCATCAAGGGCCTTTCAAAGAAATATTTGAATAGAGTTACCGCCCATATTAGGCTCCCATTCAATGAAGTAATCGAGATGGTCTGTCGTTACGAAGAGAATGACGAGTCTGCACAGCAAGATAGAGTGAAAAATCAAAGCAACAACAAGAAGGAGCAAGCAGACAAGAAATCGGAGTCAAGCAATTCTTCTGCTGCTAAGCCCCAAGGGAAGAAGAGGGACAGGAGCAAGTTGACATGCTTTAATTGCGGCAAGACTGGGCATTTTGAATCCGAGTGCAAAGCTCCTAAAAGGATCAAAAGGAACGAATCAGGACCTAGCCAAAATCGTGGCCAGAACTCTCAGAACCGTGGCCAGAATTATCACAACAACAAGGAATGCTACAATTGTCATCAGAAGGGGCACATCAAGCCAAATTGCCCGTTGCTGAAGAATTCTCAGGTGGCACATGTCTATGAAGTAGCGGCTGCACCAGCTTCTGCCAGGGAGCAGGTAAACCCAATGTCTGAGGAAGTACTCTTAATATTAAGAACATTCCTATTATTGCATTGTTTGACACTGGTGCATTATCTCTAATGACACAATTCAAAAGTTAGAACTAAAACCAAGAAAACTTAAAGAGTTGATTAGAGCCCATAGTCTGATAGGAGGTTCTCTTATTCTTGACCAGTATTGTAGAGTACCTGTTTCTTATTCTCGCTACCAGTTTCCCTTTGACTTGATCATTATGAGTTTTTCTGGTTATGATGTTATTCTTGGGATGGACTGGTTAGCAAAGTATGAGGCTGAGTTACTATGCGTTGAAAGAATAGTTAAAATCAAACCCAAATTTGGAGATACTATATCTATACCATGCCACGGCTCAGCCTGACAGAAAAGAATTTTGGTCTTCTTTAGAAGTCACCCCTACTTCTATTGAGGATATCCATATAGTCAAAGATTACGCAGATGTATTCAAGGAAGTTGAAGGCTTACCTCCGCGTAGAGAAATCAACTTCAGAATTGACTTAGCTCTGAATGCAAGGCCTGTCGTACATCCCATTAGGAGAATGTCGCCAAAAGAAAAAGAGGAGCTGAAAAATTAAACTAAGCAGCTTTTGTGGAAGGGTCTGATCAGACCTAGCTTCTCAGAATGGGGCGCAGTAGTGGTATTTGTCCCAAAGTCAGACGGTACCCTCAGGCTATGTGTGGACTACCGCGACCTCGATAAGCAAACGCTGAAAAACAAATATCTACTGCCACGAATTGATGATCTATTAGACCGATTGCATGGAGCACGAGTATTTTCTAGGATGGACCTGGCCACGGAATTCCATCAACCGCGCATCGTAGAGGAGTGTGTGCCTTTAACTGCTTTCAGAGGGCCTGGTATATTTTATGAATGGCTACAAATGCCCTTCGGTGAGTATTCCGAGATGTTTTAAATATATTCGTGCTGGTATTCATCGATGACATCCTCATCTTTTCTAAATCCACTGCTGAGCACGAACAGCATATGAGAGAAGTCTTGGAGATTTTGCGAAGAAATGTGCTGAAAGACAAATTCTCCAAATTCATATTCTGGCAAGAAGAGGTGAAATTCCTCGGCCATGTTGTATCAAAAGAAGGCATCTCAGTTGATCCAGGGAAGGTCTCAGCCATCCAAGATTGGAAGCAGCCTAGGACTCCCACAGTGGTCAGAAGTTTCTTTGGACTGGCTGGCTATTATCGGAAATTTGTCAAAGATTTTTCGAAGATAGCTTGTCCATTGACAAACTTGACCAAGAAGCATATAAAATTCATTTGGACACCCAAATGTGAGGCAGATTTCCAAGATCTAAAAAGGAGGTTGACCAATGCTCCTATTTTGACCATTATAGATGGCAATCAGGATTTGAAAGTCTGGACCGACGCTTCTAAACAAGGTTGTTTCTTTTATATAAATCATCATGTTAGAGATAACATTTTCTTTTAATGTCAAATATCATTTTAACATGTTTTCCCTTATCTATTTAAGGTATTGGTGCGGTGCTGATGCAAAGAGACAAAGTAGTCGCATATGCTAGCCGCCAATTGAAACCGCATGAGAAGAATTATGCCGCTCATGATCTTGAGCTAATGGCCATCGTATTTGCTCTAAAGATATGGAGGCACTATCTCTTGGGTGAGAAGTTCGAAATATACACGGATCACAAATCCTTGAAGCATCTATTTACCCAAAGAGATTTGAATATGAGGCAGCAACGCTAGGTTGAATTTCTTGCAGCCTATGACCTGGATATCCTATATACTCCAGAGAAAGCCAACGTTGTAGCCGATGCACTTAGTAGAAAGAATGCAGATAGCAACAATCTCACCCTCGCCAATCTCATTATCACTCCTACTCTGATTGATAAAATTTCTGCTCTTCAGAAGAATGATAAATTTATCTAGATGCTTAGCGAGCGAGTTCGAAAGGGTGAAGCCTCAAGCTTCCAAATTGACAGTAAAGGGACCCTTAGATTGCAAGGGCGAATTTGTGTGCCAGACATTGCTGATCTAAAAAGAGAATTTATGGATGAGTGCCATAAATCTAAGCTCAACATCCATCCAGGAGTAAGCAAGATGTACCGTGATCTTAAGCGCACCTTTTGGTGGAAGGCGATGAAGAGAGATATTTCTATTTACGTTGCTAGATGTCCCACTTGTCAGCAAGTTAAAAGTGATCAACAGAAGCTGGCAGGGTTGTTGCAACCGCTAGGAGTTCCAGGTTGGAAGCGGGAGGAAATTTCTATGGACTTTATTGATGGCTTGCCCCGAAGCAGAAAAGGGAATGATAGCATATGGGTGATTGTAGACCGCTTAACAAAATCTGCCCATTTCATCCCTGTCAAGTCCAATAGAATAGCTCGAAGTTTGGCACAGCTTTATTTTAAAGAGATTGTCAGACTACATGGAGTCCCTAAAAGAATTGTTAGTGATCGGGATCTAATATTTACGACCAAATTCTGGGAAGCTTTCCAAGAGGAGCTAGGGACCAAGTTGAATCTGAGCACTGCTTATCACCCTCAGACAGATGGCCAGACTGAGAGGGTGAGCCGTATTTTAGAAGAATTGTTGCGAGCGTGCATTCTTGATTTTGGCGGTTCATGGGAGGATCACTTGCACTTGGTTGAGTTCCATTATAATAACAGCTACCAAGCAAGCTTGAAGATGTCACTGTTTGAACTATTATATGGCAGACCATGCAGATCTCCGGCATGTTTGGTAGAGACAGGCAATCGATTAGTCTTGGGCCCCGACATGGTTCGTAAAGCATCAGATAAGGTTGATTTGATTAAGAAGCGCCTATTGACTGCTCAGAGCCGACAGAAGAGCTATGTAGACCAGCGAAGAAGAGATTTAGAATTCTATGTTGGAGACTATGTGTACTTGAGGGTTTCCCCACTGAGAGGTGTAATTCGATTTGGGAAGACTGGAAAGTTGGCACCGAGGTTCATTGGTCCATTCCCTATTCTCGAAAGGATTGGAACTCTCGCTTATAGAGTGCAGCTGCCTGAATGGTTGCCTGGGGGGCATGATGTATTTCATGTGTCTCAACTCCGCAAACATGTTCATGACCCAGACTTAGTTGTGGAGGAAGCAGCACAACAAGAATTAGAAATTACACCGAGCTTAACAGTTAATAGGGAGCCGTGGAAAATCGTTGGCAAAGAAACCCGAGTGCTGAGGAATAAGAGGATCCACCTAGTCAAGGTGCAGTGGAGCGGGGATCCTAGAGACTGTACTTGGGAGACAGAGGATAACATCAAAAAGGATTACCCCAAGTGCAGAGTGGACATCTCCGAGTAACTCTTGTGTTAAGGTACATTTATAATAATTTACATTTTCCGTCTTGTTTCCTACTTTACTTTGTTTCCTTTTCGGGTACGAAAAGCTTTTAAGTGGGGGAGATTGTAACAACCTGGAAAATCTGAACCAATTTAAAAAATTTATTTTAAATAATTTTGTTGAAAAATGTGCCAGAAATTAAAAAACTTCATTTTTAAATAATATTAAAGCCAGTGAAAATAGTCAATTTTCAAATGACCTCTGTTTTCGACGAAACCAATTTTGTTGGAACCGGAGTGTCAAATTATTGTTAGGTTTCAATTTCTAGAATTTTCCGAATTAGTATGTGAGCGTGGCGAGGGAAAATGTGTTTTGTTCAATTTAGTCAAATTTAATCGACTGAAAAATAGCCATTTTTTAAACGGTCTCAGAATTCGACGAAATTAATTTTGTTAGGACCGTATCGTCATAACAATGCCAAATATATTTTTTTTGGATTTTTCTGAGTCCGTATGTGGCCTCGGTGAATTTATTTATGCAAACGAATTAATTTAATAAAGGATTTAATTATTAAATTATATAATTCAGGCCACAGACAGCCGTTTGGGCTGACGGGACCTGGCCCGTTGGATCCGGAACAGGGGCTATTTGCTAGGAACACCTTCTGCTGGACTAGAATTGGACCTGTTAAAAAGATAAGGATTTATTTGTAAAATAGCAATTTTATATTATAAATATTAGAATTTAAAACCCTAGAAACATTGTTCATCGTTTAACTCAGCCGCCACCATCTCATATCCATGGCCGAAATGCTTCCTAACTTCGTCCACTAAAAACCATCGATCCATTCAGTAAAAAGCACCTCCTCCTTTGACTTTATCGAAGAGAAATCTTCTAGCTTTCAATCTATACGGGTTGATCTCAAAACCGTCGCATGTAGCCCGAGTTCCAGCACCCTAAACCCGACGGTTTAGAGCCGTCGCCGTGCTCGCCTGAAGCCACCGAGCTTCACCGCGCTGGGACCCCCGGTGCGCCTCCCGAAGCCGGTGTCGTGGCATAGTCTGATTGCCCTCCCCTGTCCTGTGTTGATCGCAAATCAGTGCTTTAGGATCGAACCAATTATAGTAAACGACGGCCTTTATCTGATTTGGGGAAGAAAGGTTTATTTTCTAATTAATTAATTAAAATAAATTATTATCTAACTTGATTTAATCATAACTCATTCGTTCGAACTCGAAATTTGACGATTTCAGGACCATCGGGATCGTAATTCAAAGAGCTATTTTTCTAGACGGATTAGAATCAATTCCGAGCAAGTCTAATTTTTGGCCAAATTCAAAGAGAATCAATACTTCTGTGAGATTTCTTTGTTTAAAATAATTAATTAATTAAATTAATTTGTTTGCTATGTAATGATCACATGTTTACGATTCAGATCTATTTGTTTGACATGTTTGATGATGGTTGATCTGTGTTTGTGATGGATAGTTATAGATCTATATGTACTAGTCAAGTAGTATGTTATCACTTTTATTTTATTTAATTCATTTATGTTATCACTTTTATTTTATTTTATTGAATTGATCTAATTTATCAATTCATTATAAAAATAAGATTTGTCACTTTTTATGTTATCACTTTTATTTTATTTGTATGGAATTGATTTAGTTTATCAATTCAACATCAAAATAAATTTGTTATTTGTATTGAATTGATTTAGTTTATCAATTCAACTTCACAAAAATTGACGATGTGGTAAATAGAGAAAATGGTTAGACAAAAACCATTGTATTTCAATTATCATATGTTTGACACAAAAATTGACGATGTGGCAAACAGAGAAAATGGTTAGACAAAAACCATTGTATTTTAATTATCATATGTTTGACACAAAAATTGACGATGTGGTAAATAGAGAAAATGGTTAAACAAAAACCATTGTATTTTAATTATCATATGTTTGACACAAAAATTGACGATGTGGTAAATAGAGAAAATGGTTAGACAAAAACCATTGTATTTTAATTATCATATGTCTGACACAAAAATTAACGATGTGGTAAATAGTGAAAATGGTTAGACAAAAACCATTGTATTTTAATTATCATATGTTTGGCACAAAAATTGACGATGTAGTAAATAGAGAAAATGGACAGACAAAAACCATTGTATTTTAATTATCATATGTTTGACACAAAAACTGACGATGTGGTAAATAGAGAAAATGGTTAGACAAAAACCATTGTATTTTAATTATCATATGTTTGACACAAAAATTGACGATGTGGTAAATAAAGAAAATGGTTGGACAAAAACCATAGTATTTTAATTATCATATGTTTGACACAAAAATTGACGATGTGGTAAATAGAGAAAATGGTTAGACAAAAACCATTATATTTTAATTATCATATGTTTGACACAAAAATTGACGTTGTGGTAAATAGGAAAATGGTTAACCAAAACCATTATTTTAATTGACAAATTTCGATGAACACATTTTTAGCGTTATGTCATTTTAGAGAAAATGAACACATATTTGGCGTTACGTCATTTTAATAAAATGAACATCTTTATAGTGGAAACTTTATTTACATTTTCTATGTAAATAAATTGAACATATTTATAGTGAACACCCTTATTAACATTTCTTTGTAAATAAAAAAAACAAAACATGAGAGAACTTTATTTACATTTCTTTGTAAATAAAAAGAGCAAAACATATATAGAAAAAGTAAACTTATTTACATATATAGAAAAAGTAGACTTATTTACATTTAGTGTAAATAAATATGAAAAAGTAAAAGGTACATTTATTTACATTTAGTGTAAATAAATAAGAAAAAGTAAAAGATACATTTATTTACATTTAGTGTAAATAAATAAGAAAAAGTAAAAGATTACATTTATGTACATTTAGTGGGAAAAAATATATTTTATTTACATTTAGTGTAAACAAAACATGGCATAGAAAAAAAGGGACATCTTATTTACATTCAGTGTAAATAAAAATATGACAAAGAAAGGATTACATACTTTGTTTGCATTTTTAGATGCAAACAAACTATAGAAAAAGATTAACATTTTTGTTTATATTTTTTTTATGTAAACAAAACATAGAAAAAAGGGATTACATATTTTGCTGCATTATTATATGCAAATAAACCATAGAAAAAGGAATTATACTTTTTATTTGCATTTTTAGATGCAAATAATCCATAGAAAGGAATTATACTTTTTTGCAAATTAGTTGCAAATAAAATACATGAATATGTAAAGCACATTTTTATTCACTTTTTAGATGGGAATAAAATATGAAAATAAAAAGTATATTTTTGTTTGCATTTCATATGTAAATAAAAACACCGTTTTTAAAAAGTGAATTTTTATTTGCAAACTAGTTGCAAGTAAAAACATGAATTTATGGAAGTATATTTTTATTTGCAAACTAGTTGCAAATAAAACATGAAATTTAGAAAGTACATTTTTATTTGTAATTCAGTTACAAATAAAGATATGACATTGAAAATGTATTTTTATTCACATTTTAGATGTGATTAAAAACATGAGATTAAAAGGATGATTTTATTCACCTTTTTGATGTGAATAATAACATGATATTTTAAAAAAAAATGTATTTATTTGTAGTTTAGATATAAATAATAAACAGAGAAATAAATGTGATATTTTTATCGTCATTTTAGATGCGATAAAATGAATGGATTTTATTAGTTGAAATCGCCAAACGATTTATTTATTTATATATAAATATAAAATTTAACAAAACGTGCACGGCAGTTCGCGTTTCGACAATCGTACCTTTAAACGATTATAACGATAGATCCGACCGTCGGATTTTCCCAAAATTGGAACCGTTAGGACCGCTTTGGAAAGAGTTTTCCAACGATATGAATTTCTTCAAAATCCGATGGCTAGATTTCAAGATATGTGTAAATTAAAATTTGGTAAAAACAGCGCCAGGGCCACCCATTGACCCGAAGCGTCGTTTATTTGTTTTGAGCTATTTTCAAATAAATAAAAATAGCGATAAATCGTTATAAATAGATGTTAACAATATGAAATGATTTAAAAGATAATTATGCGAATAATTATTTGAAAAGACCGAGTTCAACTCATTTCAAATAATTACACGACGATTAAGTTGAAGATATAGAAGACGACGATTGAAGACCGGAAATCTTCACGGCGAATGGATGGCGACTGACTTGCTTAACACCCAGAGTATATTTGTGGGAATTAATTACTGATTTTACGGATCTGACGATGTGGCATTCCCAGACAATGAGATGTTCTTTGAAAGGTAAAACGTGACCTTGAGCCTCAGCAACTAGGAAATGACAAAAATCGGGCAGGCAATATGGCTAGGTGGGTCCTACCCAAGCAGGGTGTATTATCACCAATCTAGAGAAATTCCTTATCTATTCTTCTTTCGCTTCTCTATCTTTGCGGATGTGCGGTGGGCCCTTAAAACCACAGGGGGATAATACTTTCACTACACTCAAGCTAAATGAGTGGGCAATCATGTGTGGCCGAGTTGCAAGATGTTCTTGTTGAACCCCAATGTATCCCATCAAGAGTACACTAATCGGAATGTGCTCCCATACCTTGTCATAGTTGGAATCTATTCTCCAATAAGAGCCATGCGGTTTTTGATTGTATAATAAATATGTAGAGCTCGAGATGCAATTGTTCTACTAGATGGTTATTTATTTGTGATTTGATAGACATTACTATAATATCACTTGATTTTGATATATCAAAAATGTTTTAGGTTATAGTAAGGTAAAAACTATCTGTGTTTATGTGAAAGCTGGTCTTACTATTAACCTTTCTTTCAAAATGGTTTTCTAAAGTTAAGCAAATTGTTTGCCATGTGAATTTATCACTAAACGTATTCCAGACTAATCCGAGTGAATTTTTCTTTACTTCAAATTTGCTCGGGTCAGACCGAGTATGTTTCCAGGTTAGGTTTCACTTGGAACTTCAGAAGAGGAGCTATATGTTGTGTGTTGTGTGTTGTATTGAAATGTATGTATACCATGATGTTGTAATTTACAGTTTCTTTTTATGTAAAGCATTCGATATATTATATTATATTCGTTCCGTTGTGAGATTTTGATCTTTTTATTCTTCTGTTCTAATATTTATTTCTTTCTATTATCTTTATAGGTTTCGATACTTGAGTTTTGATATAGGGTGTATAAGTGTCTGAATTCGAGAGTCGAATTTCCAGGGACGTTATAGGTGATATCAAAGCATAAGGTTATGGAATAACCTTGGCTCTGTGGCGTAACTCAATAGAGATAGGACTAGTAATATCCTAGGTCGAGTTTGACTGTACATGAGAGCACGTATTTGTAATTTGAAATAAAAATTATTTAAATTATTTTTGCCAGTATATTTTATTATGGAGTAAAAAAATTATAATTTTCTTAAATTACTGTAATATAGGCGAATTAATGAATTTGAATGGATTGTTTTGATTTGATGGTTGATTTAGTTTGTTGTGAAATTGAAGGGATTAACTAAGAAAGTATTTCAATTTTGGATCAGAATTTAACTTGAATAATGAGATAAAAATTGACATAGGTCAATAGAATATATATGAAAATCAATAAATTTAAATTAGATGTTTAACTGTATGGTTGATTGCATAAATATAATTTTGAATATGAATATAGATTTAAACTTAAATGAAACCAATGTGAAATGAATAAGTCGAACTTATTTGATTGAATTCAAATGTAATGAATTCAAGTAGAATATTTAAAGAAATTGCTAAGACTTGGTTATAATTGAATCCATGAGAATTGGATAATATATAGAATTGATTGGAGTAGATGATATGGATGTTTGAATCTGATTGGCTTTGTATTGAAAGTAATGAACTTTATTAGAGTTGAGAACAGGTGCAACAAAGCTATTTCAGCATTAAGAACTTGCTGATAGAGTTCTAGAGTTAATTAAATCCAGTTAGCCTGTTAATTGGGCAAGCTCGAGTATAGTTTATCATTTATCGAATAATAACGCTCGCAAAAAGGTGTGCCTATGCAAAATATAAATTTTTGGATTTTTGATTTGGATTTTGATTTTTTTTTCCGATCGTGTGGGTCGATAGATTTGTTTTTGTACCTGCAATATTGCAAAAGTCCCTCCGTATATGGGAGACTCTGCCAAAAAAATTATAAATTTAAAATGTTAGAAAAATTTCTAATCTTTTTGGGTATTTTTGGAATTTGTTTTCTATAGAAATTAATTTGTTTTTATATTAAAACTAATTGGATTAATTTGGAAAGTGGAACTGAAGATATTAGTTTTAATATATTTTGGGTTTGTAGCATTTTTCCTACCTTAGTAATTTCGGGGACTAAATTCTTTTAAGAGGGAAGGACTGTAACAACCTAGATTTTAACTATTTATTTTAATATTCAAAAATAATTTTGATTGTCAATTTGAATTATATATAACTTTGAATTCCTTTATTTTGGATATTATATTAATATGAATAATAATGTAAATAATTTGTTCTGATATAGCCGGAATATATCAGATTTGCAGTTTTATATAATTTGGTAATATAAAGGAGATTTAATTCAGTTAGAATTTAATTAATTAAATAAGTTGTTTATTTAACGATGTTAAAACATATAATTTATAATTCAACTATAAAACGACCTATAGCGGCGTAGTAGTTGGTAATATAATGTTTTGAACTTTAATTGATTGTACATAATCCATTTTAAGTCAGAATTTTTTGAAATAAGAATTCTCTGAATCTATTTGATTATAATTTTCTAATGAAAGAGAAAAATCGAGTTTTCATATTGTAGATTTTGTTTTATGTCCAAGTCAAAATTTCAAATAGTCGCTATGGAGTTTGTTATTAAAATATAACAATTTTTATAATAAATAAAAATGGATTTTAATATACTGAATATCTTTTGGACTTAGAATTTAAAAATGTCGAATTTAAAAATTTATTTATTGTGTAATTTCAAGTTTCATTTCAACCGGAGTTTTTATGGGTTTGTACGAACAGCAAACGTCCAACGTTGTACACCGAAAATATCGTCAGTCACATTCATAAAATATCGTTGGTCATTCATGTTAAAATCCTTAGTTCCTTCAACTAAAAATATTTAGTCTCCTCAAATTAAATAGCTGACCTAACCTACTTATTTTCTAATTACAGCTCACCTATTGCAAACTGAAAACGAATGGCCTTTCTGTATAAAGCTAAGAAAATATCTCTGCCAATTGAAAATGACTTTCTTTCCGCTTTTCCTATATATATACACACATACACCGGGTAAACTTCTTCTTCTCATACGAAAATCAACCACCGTTCTCTACCCTCTTAAACAGTCGATCCTTGTATAAAAAAAAACGTTGCCTCCCTCTATCAGAAACAACAGTATATAAATACATCAAACGCACAGCCTCCATTTCCCTAGCTAAGATCAACGCCAATCTCTTCCATGAGGCAGCAATGGCCAGAGACTTCTGAAGCAAAAAGGGTCCGTCATGGCAAGGATGATCTATGGTCGGAGGCGCGAGCCCTCCGACTCGACAGAGTGGCCAAGATCTCTTGTGAAACTCATGTTGTTTTGGGACTTTTTAGGGATAAGCAACATGATAGGAAGCATGCTCGGTCGGGGAGTCTAACTCACTGAAATGGTTCACGAAGGACTGTGGTACATCAGAGAAGATTCCTGATCGTAAGCGCCGGCGGTTTGTTGGGTTCTTGGAGAGAACGTGTGTGGCTGGGTGGCAAATTATTTTGAGCGGTAGTCGGCAAGTGTCAGGCGCTTGCGCCAGTTGTAGTGGGACAACGTCAGGCTAAAGGCAGGGATTACAGTAGGGGTTTGTTGGTGAAGAACGTGATGGTGGAAAGGGGAGCTGTGATGTTTCTATGGTGTTTCATGGAAAGGGGAGCTGTGATGTTTGTACGGTGTTTCATGGACTGGCGTGTGAGGGAGGGAGCTTGAAATCTCTGACATGGCATGTGCATTTTACTGGAATAGTTTGTAACAGGTGGAGAAAGCCTACTGAAAGTAGTGGCTTTTATCAGAATGGAAGAAGTATTTGCGGGTGAAGAAGAAAGTGGCATGTGGAGAGGAACCCACGTGGAATGGTATCTGTATGGGGAAGGATGAATTTTCATATTAGGCTTTGGGGCTTTTTACTGGAAAAAAAGTAAATAAAATAAATGGAAATAGTGGTGGGCGAAGTGAGCTTGGCCACACTTCCGGAAAAAAAAATGAAAGGAGAGTTTTAACGAGAAGGGAAATTGGGTTAACACGATAGTGATGGTTGGGGTAGGCGTTGCTCTCAACAGTTGTTCCGGCGGCGTCAATAACGACCAATCTGTTGATCTTTGGACTGCAGCAGCAAGGCGCGGTGAGGTCGTGTGTTTTGCTCAAGGAAATGGGGTCGAAGTTATCAAGTTTGTAATTGATGAAGGAGAGAAATCGTGGTGGTCAACATATTGTAATGACGTGGACCGTTAATTAAGATAAGGGCGGTTTTATAGTTAATTAAATTTTAAAAGTTATATTAGCAAGTTATAATATTCTAGATTAAAGTTAAAGGTGTAATAACCATAGTTCATTCACCATTTTTTAGAATCATGCGAAATTGGATTTGTTGGAATCATAAGGGTGAATACTACACTATTAAGCTAGTTCAGGATGATTCGGACGCTGCGGGATTTTTATATAATTTCAAACCTACGTTCGAAATTGTGTAAATCGGCCAGAACCATCGAATCGAAAATAAATGGTGAGTTAACTCTCACACTTTTCTGGAATACTATGATATGTTAAATTCATATAAAAATATAATTTATCGTTGATGCTGATAATTGGATGATTATATGCTTTGGTTGCTTATTGGTTGTTTAATGATTATCAATATTTATATTATATCATATTGGATAATTTGTTTTAAATATTATTCATATATTATCATCAAATATTATAATGAGTTGTGGTGTAGGGAAGAACAGGTTGGAGGGGTCCAACCGGACTCATGTGTTGTTTTTTTATATTATTTATATATGAACTGTTTGAACCGCATTGACATTGAAAATCTATTTGGATGTGGACATTGAATTAAAATTCAATGTTGTTGTTATTTTGGATCAATAAACAGTATTAATTGAGGGATTGGCAACAAATGGCCTGAAATCCACTTTTTGTTAGAACATTGATTTGTCGTCAGGCGAATCAACATATTTTAAGTTATAAAATTATTTTATAACTAAGTTGAAGTTTTAGATTTATATTTTTATATAAATGGAGAAGCTTTTGAAATAAAACAATACTTGCAAATTTGTTTTTATAAAAGAAAATGTTAAATAATTTTGGTAGCTAGAATCAATTTTTAATTTTAATTAGATTTCTTAAACGTAATATGTATTTAGTTCACGTAATTAGTTATGGTTTTAAAAGTGATTAACTAATTTACTTTATTTACTAAAGAAGTAAACTATTTTACTTTGGTAAACGATGAACTTCATTATTATTTTAACTTAATATTAATTAATGAGATTGTTGCTTAAATGGAATTCATTAAGAACTAAGCTGGTAACGAAATTTATTCGGATATCCGGGAAGGTTTTGTAATGGAAAAAAGTCAAATTCTTATGAAGAATTGTTATAAGAATTAAAGTGGTAACTTATGGAGATGTTGTATTTATAAATTGAATCATGCTAATTGACCTGACTCAAAAGAGAAATGTTGTAAGAGCAAAGGCGTATGACGTAAATGGTTTTTGATAAAGAAATTAATAAATGGATTTTGGTCATAAAAATCCAAAAATTTAGCTTTAAAATATGATGTGAAAAAGGGTTTTGGTTCAATTATGCAATAATGGGTTGTTGTAATATAATTCCAGTAATAAATGGAATATGTATAACGAAGTTAAAATTAGAGATAAATATTAAGTAAAAACGGTCGTGATCGATCGAGTTTTCCCAAAGTAAGATTATGGTTTATCAAAATTGTAGTCTAAAGAAAACAGTAAATAAAGATTTGTTTGAGTCTATAAGTGATAAGAGTTTTGAGTTTTGAGTTATGAACTTATATTTGTTCTGAGATAAGAATGTTGTCGGTCAAGGTCTGAGAGGTAAATAAAATACCCTAACTTGTACGACTTCACTATTATCGAAGGATGGTATTAGTTTGTAACAGTAAGAAGGTTGAAATGAATTTATTATTTTCATAAGAAAAATATTGCAATGTATTTGCAAGTTTGAAATGAAATTGAACTACTTGGTTTTTAATTAACCAAGATATAAATTTACATGGTTTGGCCAAGATAAAAGCGAATTATATATGTACAACACTGTTTCTAAATAATGGAAATAGTTGGTTTTATGTACACTTATTTCGAATAATAAGTGAATAGTGATATTTTTTTCCGAATAAATGGAAAGTGTTATTAAAATCGAAATGATAACAAATAGTTGAATTCAATTATATTCCAAAGGAAAAGATATAGAGAGGGGTGGTAAAATTAAAATAAAATTTTTGGGAGTAAAGTAGTACAAAGGAGGACTTGTGAAATACAATTGTTTTAAAAGAAATGTGTTATGGTAATGTTTCTGAGGAAATGGGAACCGAAGTTTTGGTTGAGTATAGAGAATGATTTTTAAGAATCGATTAAGAGTTCCAAATAAATGATTTATAAATGGAAAGACCTAAGCTGCCAACGTACTTGATCGTTCTGTTTATCCAATTTGAGTAGATGATTGTTTTGGTTGAAATTTTCGAGATTGATAGTTAAAACACCGACTATCAAAAAAATATTATTGGGCCTTTTTGATATGTTGTTTCGAAGAGACCGGGATGGGAACTAGGCCCAAAACCACTTCGAATCAACATTGTGCTCTAAGCTGACCTGCAGGAAATGAAGATGGAGCAATTGAAGACCATAGATTTTTACAAAACGGAAGGAGCACTTATAATCTCTGACTTGCAACCAGAGATACACTATGGTCTTGTCGTGGTTGAAATCTATAGGTTGCAAGGACGACTTGCTACTGATCTGTAGGGTGATTCCTAAGGTGTGGTAGGAGGGTGCCCTTGGTTCATCCTGTTTCTGGATGACTTGTATGGATGAATGTATGATAGAGTATTTCCAGATGATCACGTACGATTGATTTTTACAAATGTACCAAGTTTGGTGGTAGAGAAATTCTCTTGCTTAACACCCAGAGTATATTTTAGACGTTAATTAGTGATTTGACGGATCCAACGATGTGGCATTCAAAGATAAAGATATGTTCTTTGAAAGGTAAAACGTGACCTCAAGCCTCATCAATCGGGAAATGACAAAAATCGGGCAGGCAGCATGGCTAGGTGGGTCATACCCAAGCAGGGTGTATTATCAACAATCTAGAGAAATTCCTTATTTATTCTTCTTTTGCTTCTCTATCTCCATGGATGTGCGGTGGGCCCTTAAAACCATGGGGGGATAGCACATTCGCTATACTCAAGCTAAATGAGTGGGCGGTCATGTGTGGCCAGGTTGAAAGATGTTCTTGTTGAATCCCAGTGTATCCCCTCTAGAGTACACTGATCGGAAGGTGCTCCCATACCTTATTATAGTTGGAATCCATTCTCCAATAAGAGCCATGCGGTTTTTGATTGTATAATAAATATGTAGAGCACGAGATGCAAGCATTCCACTAGATGGTTATTTATTTCTGATTTGATAGACACTATTATAATATCACTTGACTTTTATATATCAAAATTGTTTTGGGTTATAGTAAGGTAAAAACTGTTCGTGTTTATGTGTGGGCTGGTCTTACTATTATCCTTTCTTTCAAAATGGTTTTCTAAAGTGAAGAAAGTTGTTTAACATGTGAATTTATCACTGAAAGTATTCCAAACTAATTAGGGTGAATTTTTCTTTGCTTTAAATGTGCTCGGGTCAGACCAAATATATTTCCAGGTTAGGTTTCGCTTGGAACTTCAGAAGAGGAGCTGGAGTCGATACGTATATCCATATTTTCTAGTACTAGTTATTCCGTTGTGTGTTGTATTGAAATGTATGTATGCTATGATGTTGTAATATACAGTTTCATTTTATATAAAGCATTTGATATATTATATTTTTTTCGTTCCGCTGTGAGATTCTGATCTTCTCATTCTTCTATTCTAATATTTCTTTCTATCTCATCCTCTAATTTATTTCTATTAGCTTTCCGAGTTTCGATAATTGAGTTTGGATACAGGGTGTATTATATCTGAATTCGAGAGTCGAACTTCCCAGGATGCTACAGTTTCAGTCATTTAGCTTCAAAATCAAATATTTCACTATTTGGTCAAATTTTATATTATTCTAATGAATAAAATAATACTATTTTTCGAAAGTCATCAATTTACACTCAAAATTTCCTTACAGTCATAATAAAAATAAATGAGAAACTTTCGAAAGAAAACTTCTTTTCCAACATCTGCTATATATCTTAATTGAACTTCACTTTGAAATGTTATTATTTATTAAAAATTCAAATACTTTAACCAACCATAAGTATATTAAAAATACTTCAAAATCATTCTTCACAATTACAAATAATCATCGATATTTCGATATAAATGTGTCCATCCAAAATTGGACATCGAATTTTAATTCAGTTTTCACTTCATATTTGTATTATTCAAATATTCATCTTTATTCTGGATTGAAATAAAATCCAACCAAATATCATGCAATTCCATTCATATGAATCCAATACATCCAACAATAGTTGCGAACAACTATTTAACATCCAAAGGCATCCAATGTGCATTTATTTTCAGAAAGGCTTCAAAATAATTTATTGAAGCTTATCTTGCCTTGTTAATCAATCGATTAACATGAAAACTACAAACTAGGGAGATGTGTAAATCAAAAATCATCCTAAGACCCGTGTGGGGGTTTCAACCATTAAACAAATATTCAATTAATTATTTATTCCATCTAATTGATTTTATATAAATATGTGAACATAAACAAGCCGTTCGACTTGTAAATGTATTTTTAGTCCAATTTCAACTACTACAATTAACTGAACATTATTTTCAACATGTTAATTATTTTAAATTCACATCCACATTATAACATAAAAAATCTTCCATTGCCATTTAATGAGACACAAAGTATCCATCCACATTGTCTTAAATAAGAGTGTCGTATATTCAAACAACGCTTCTAATAATAAAAAAAACTTTAGTGAATAGTTCATGTGTTGAACTCAAGGGATATCGCATGTAATAGATAAAATATTTGTACAAAATATTTTAATGTCATTCGAATTGTGACATAAACTATTTTCTAACTTGCAACTTACTTAACTTTGTTGCATTAACTTATAATTTAAAACAATTAACTTTTCATAATTAATTAAGCTACTTAAACACACTAGTTAAATTAAGAATCTCTCACCCCAACCATCAGATAAAAACGCACTGCAATGCCGGACTTTTCGGCGCTCGCTACCAATTAAAAATGTCGCCTTTTTAGCTCGGAGTGGCTCCAAACTTTCCGGTAACCCTTGTACATGTCTACGCTAGTGAATGGAACAAGGAAGTGATGATCTTTGATGAAATGGAGGCCTCTGGAGCATGGCGCTTAGTTTTCTAGGGAAGGAGAAGGGCTTAGCGGGCTCCACAAGGTGACATGTGGCACGTAGGGTCCACAAATGAGTAGCTAGGGTAGTATGAGTGGTAGGAACCCTTAAAGGATGCTCCTTTTCATGTTTTGGAGCAAATGGAAGAAGAAAAGAGGAGAGAGGAAGGGAAGAGGCCATCAGCCTAATGTGGGGGAGGGGGAGGGGAGGTACCGTCGACGTGACAGGTGGAGGAGCAACGATTGTGGGGCCCACTAGGCAGCAGAAGGAGGAGAAAGGGGAAGAGTGGTTTCCATTTTCAAGTTTCTAAAACCTATTTTGCAAAATGAATGATAACTTAGCATTAACTAAGCTCAATTAGCCTAAAACACTCTCATGTAGGCACCAAATGAGGAGAGAAAGCCATGTGGAGGAGGGAGAAGGCTAGGTGACTAATTATCATTGGCTTAACACTATTCATCAAATGACCAAAAGTTGAGATGTACTTATTACTACATGCAAACTTCGTTCCACTCTCACGGCCACACGCTAACTCCAAAAATTACGAAATTTGGAATCTCGTTATGTTATGGAATTACGGTTCAAACGAATCTATCCACATCATATTTGGAGACCGTCTGAAAAATGGCTTCTTCTTGAGTTAGATTTGAATTCAAATTGATTTTCGAGGTACATTCATAGATCATTCTTCTACATATGAACTCTGTTGATCTTGAAAATTTAAATCCTGAATTATTTCGACATTCCGGATCTAACAAAAGTGGTTTTGTCGAATCCCGAGACTGTCAGAAAAATGGTCTTTTTATAAGCGATCGATATAGCTTTAAAATATCGATATTCAAATTCCAAGCTTATAAATGGATTTAAATATCTTATTAATCATGTTTTAAGTCAAATAAAATATAAAAACTAATTTTAAAATTATTCTCAAATTTTATCGAGCAAAAATAACCAATTTATATTCAAAACCATTAGAATATATTAAATTAAAATTTTAAATTGGTTCTAAAATTCTGGATTGTTACAGCTTATGCCCATACAGAGTGGTTTTCAGATAATAAACTGATCCCAGTCTCTCCGTATTGACAAGGTAAGTATTAAATAAACTAAAACCTAATAATTGGTTATTTAACTATCAAAGGAAACATCCATACCACCAACAATGCTATTTCCAAATGGGATTTCTATCAATCAACCATCAAACAACATTGGCCCCTTTTAAATCAATTTATTATTAAATTATCATTTCGAATTTTCTTATCTTTCCCCAGATATTTCTCAAAACACGATTGTGTCTCTCGATTGTTGGAAAAAACATTTCCAATATCATAATTTCTTTATTTTCTATATTCTAGAAAGTATCTCTTATTCCAGTTGGAAAGCATTTCCATATATTCAAAATTTCTTATTTTCAATAATTAGAAAATATACATTATTAACATCAGAAAACATTTCCAATTTCCATTCTTAACTTCTTATTAACCGAATCATTCATTTTTTAAGTTTAGAAAACATTCCTGATTTTATTTGGAAAACTTTTCTGAATTTCATTTATATAGGTTTAAATGAATGTTGTATAAACACCTTTACGACAACTCAACTTATTAATTACTCATTAACTAACTGAATTTCTAACCAATCTTCTTCATCAAACCTTGAACATTCCTCGGTCAATCATGATGTCAATCAAGTTGGGCTATAATTACCTCTCCGACCTTAACTGAACAACATTCTTAACTTCGAAATAGACAAAGCCCACAACTTCAAATATCAACTAAACATCGCTTAAACGACCCTCAGATTCAACATAATAATTCACTTCTTGTAATAAAAACATTGATTATAATGATAGAGTTATAATCATGTTTCCAAAATATTTAATTTTAAGATATAACTTTTATTCATTAAATTTAAATAATAAATAACATAATTAATAGATAAATAAATAATTAAATCTTGTTTAAAAACGGAAAGTAAAAAAAAATCTTTCTTGAATTCAATATAGTCGAATTTCAATAAATAACTCTCTTTTTCGAATAATCTATGTTCGAGTAATATTCCGAATTTCGAAACAAATTTACCACTTCAGGTTAACTCATATTGCCTTGTAATTATTTCCATTCGCAAAACATTTGCTTTGAACCATTATAGACTTCAATCACGAATAATATTTCTTTCATATATAATCCAATCCGTTTGATTTAAACTTGTAAATAACCTCTCCAATCTAAATTTCATTTATAACTTCTATTTAGAATTACTCATAGAAAATCTCATTTTTATTTAAAACATTTATAATCTCGTTTATAATTTCCTTTATAATCGCTAAGCTCAAATCCAATTACAAATATCGGTTTCAAAACCGATTTTAACCTTTCTATATAAATTCAGACTTGAATTTATATTTCAATTTATCCCAAGCTAAATATTTTAATAAATTTAAACACGTCGTTCATAATCAGCTTCTTGTTTATTTATTAAAACAAGTTCCTATTTTCTAGTCCATTCGAAATTAAATTTCTATTTTAAAAAAGATTACCTTCTTAACTCTCAGATTCCTTTTCTACATTTGAAAATATTTTATGGTATTTAAATACAAAAATTATAGGACTAGTGGAATTCAAACCCAACATAATCAATCACAAATTTTATGTTAACCATTTATCAGATAAATGAAAAAAATAGTAATATAAATGTTGAGGAGTCCTGTTGGATCCCTCCAACCCGTTTCCCTGCATCCACAAATGTTAATCAACGCAAATATCATCACTTTCATTTCAATATGAAATATCATGGTAAATAGAATCAATATTCAATCAACGATTTAATATATATATATATATATATATAACTGCTCAATCATTTCAACCAATTGTCAACAATTCATCCATTACACAACGCCCAATTATCATTTAAAATACGATATAAAATTATAGTTGGGAAGAGCTAGTGAGTTTACTCAAATAGTTTTGCATTTGATGATTCTGCTTTTGTTTCGTTTTAAAATCAAACAATGTTTGATTTTATCATGAAATTCCTACAACTCTATTTTCAGCCACGTTAGTTCCACAGCGTAGACTTTGTTGCTACGAATCCAACATGACCTGGTTTTCGTTAAATTCTATTAACATATGAAATAATTATCAACTTTATAAGGTTTAATTGATTTTAAAATAATAATTAAGTAATTATTATATAATGTTTTTCTTATTTATCCTAAACATATAATTAGCCGTATTTAACTCTTATTCCTCCAGTTCGAAATATACTACCTCGTTGAAGCTCTCCCTTACCCACTGCCGTGATTTCATTTCACCTTCCCACCTCTACATTCATCAACCTCCTCACTTTTGTCTCTAGTCAAATACTTGAACCCATCATACGAAATTCTTTTGAAAAATATCAACTTTTATTTATTTTTCCAGCCAACACTCTATCGATACTCTTCTCCTAAACAAATAGCAAGAACATCACCAACCTTTCAAATGCTTCCTTTTTTACTGGAAGACCTTCCCAATCCATCAAGGAAAAGCTCAACAATATGATGCAGAAAACCATTAGCCACAGCTCATCTTCCGCGAAAACAACTTCTTCTCTAGTATATTCACAAAACTATCAATTGACTTAACATTTCAATCCTTCTTCACTGTCGGCGGCTACACTCCCATATTCCAAGCTAGACACTCATATTTTATCACTAACCCATAGCTTCGTTATCATCTCTTGTAAAAAACTGGTCTAATAGATCATACTTGATCGAACTATTTAAATCGTGCCTCTTTACAATTTTAGCATTTCACATTTCTACTGCCAACCCATAATCACAATTGGCTTCTTCCCAAGACACCCAACTGTTTATACCATCAGACTCTCTTCGTTCCAATCCACGTAAAAAGCCATCTCCTATCATCATATTCAGCTTCTTCTTTTGCTGAAATGATTCAAAATGATGCTCCACCTTTAATTCAAATTTTTTAACTCAAAGCTGACCCAAAATCATCACCAGTCTTCATCTCATCTCGACTCCATGGTCTCCTCACCATCTTACGCAGTTGTCATCCTCCAAATCACCGGATTCCTATTCGACTCTATGAAAAAAATCCTAATTTACTACAACCCATGACTCCTACTTGAACATAAACTGCATCGTTCTAGGTTTGGAGCAGATGAGGTTCTCACCCAATCGGACCCAAAGACACTAGTTTTAAGATTTAAGGATTTTGTTTATTTTTATTTTTGATTTCGAATGCTCACGTTTTTAGTAAGAGAATAAGTAGTATCACACTGTTTATTGTAACGGTAAGGAATTTTGCTCGATCTGAATCGATTGTTAAACCGACCAAGACCGTTCAAAACCCCTGATTGTTTGGAGAACATGACAAATCAGAACGCAAACAGAAGAACATTTCATTGTTTATTACAACAATTCCATCAGAATACAAGAATATACAGAGTATGAATAAATATTACACATTCGATAAATATCAAAGATTACAATAAATTACATAGCAACGGAAAAACAATACAAAACACAAAAGAAAGTAATACACGGATACAGAGCTTTCCGAGCATCATTCCAGTTGTAAATCAGTATTCTGTGAATATAGATCTGCAAAACCCAACTACTAGCTGCCCGTGTCGAAAATAGGG
The DNA here is from genome assembly GCA_030737875.1 of Allium sativum. Lineage (NCBI taxonomy): Eukaryota > Viridiplantae > Streptophyta > Magnoliopsida > Asparagales > Amaryllidaceae > Allium > Allium sativum. The sequence continues at coordinate 399,457,781 of CM060922.1, read as the reverse complement.
GCACCCAGAGTTTAGGTTAAAATTATAAACTCCAGGTCAGTCATGTGACTGGTGTGAGAACTAAAACAGTTATTATCCTTTATTTTTAAAGTTAGGTAAATCAAGTGACCACGCCGTATAACACGGAACGGGTTCCCTCCCAAGAACACCAGTGCACAAAACAACAGCGCAATGATAAATAAAGAAAAATGAAGCTATTATAAGACCCAGGTCCCATCACACAACGCAACTCAAGCCGGAGGATAGGGTTTTACCTTATATTAGCCAAAGAATGCTTGATACGTTCAAAAACAGATTATTTTGATATTACTATAAGTGTATAGTTTCAAAACAATTTCAATCATAAGTATCAATCATAGATGGCGTAAGTGTCCCATACCACTATGTCACCATACTAGGCTCTATAAATAAAACCGAAATATCACGTATTGGAAATTGGATTCCATCATGAGACGAGGCAAGGGGCAAGCTCCTCTCCGTTCGAGACACTCTAGCAAATGTCTCAGGACCACACACAATGATCCTTGAATCTTCAGGGTCGGTCCTCTCTTACTTTTGAGGATTGGAAATTCCTGAACACACGTTTCCTGGTCCTATAGGACCTATATAATGGTCTGTACGTCGGCTCACATAGTGCCAGTTATCGACCATATATTCGAGGCGCCTCGCATTCCAACAACCACACAGGTGAAAAGTATATAAATGTCAGCCAGTTTAAGCAATGACACCACCACTAGCTAGAAAGAAACGTCGTGCTCTCCCTGCAGTCACTATCCCGTTTTTGACTCATACCGAGGTGTGAGGCTCGCGAATTAATGCTATACACAAAGCTGCGCCACACAGGTCGTGCTTTGATCATCAACCACAAGACTTTGCTTTTCAACAGAAGCCTTGATCATTTGCCACTTAGGCATTCCACACAGGCAATTCACTCCATGCGATTGATGTCCATCGATATACAACCTCTGAGCTCGTACGTCTCAGAGAAGGGCGTTAAGCAAGAGAACAAATTCTCCCCTGCCAAACAAATGTATATTTAATAGAGATCAATCAACACAGAATAAAATCCAATGTCAGACCCATAGTCCATTTACAAGTTCGTTCTGGGTCTGAACGAAACCGGAGGCACTTTCCTCGCATATCCATCGATCTCCATGTATGTTTGGATGATCACCAACTGATTCCCTCCTCTTGGGTGTACAGCCCAATCAAGATCATCAATAATCATCCAAACGATGTAAAGACTTCCGGTCTTCAACCACCGTCTTCATCTTCGACTTATCGCCGAATCGGTTATTCAGAATGGGTATAAACCCGGCCTTTCCGAATAACCCGCGTATATAATAGGCAAATGTTACACAAACACAACCTACGCCTCATTCCAATTCAGAATATTCTTTGATTCAAATTTTCACATTCTTAGGGAAAGGTTCCCATTGATTTTATCAAAGATAAATTCCTCTAAATTTATTCTTTAATCGTCCTTTGGATATCATTTCAAGCCATGTTAAGGTTTTCCAAACTAGTCGGGATTAGCGAACCAAACCGAAGTAATTATTTATTTTATTTCCCAATCCAAACTTATTCATCCCATGGAGCAAAACTGGAAATATTCCATATCTAACACCACGGTGTTATCGGTAAAATTAATTACCATTTCACGTTCAAATCTAATTAAAGATTTCATTATCGCTCGGAGCAAAACTGGTGGTACTCCATTCTCGATCACTTCAATCTAATTAAGGATTCATTAAAACTCCACTTAGTTTTAATCTTTCCACAAATCAATATCCTCTCTTTAACTGAGTTAAAGAAAAAACGTCATCTAAAACACGGTTCATGATAAACCAAAAATCACATTCAAATTCAATTCCAATTAAATATTATTTAATTGGTACACTTCATTAAATCTTAATAGAAAGATTTAACCTTTTCTACACTGGGTCCAAGAATAGTATTATTCAAGACACCATTCACGACGAACCCAAAATCCCATTTGATATTAAATACAAGGCTCTGAATAGAAAATATATCGGCTTATATTCAATATCAAATTCTGAAACCAACAAATATCATATTGGAAATAACGATATAAATATATCTTTCAAATTTCCACAACCATTCTGTATAATCATGAAATCCGACATCGAAATATTCCGAAGATAATTTCGATTCAAATCCATCCTAATTCGTATATTGGAAATTCTGATTATTTTTAAAACCACTTTCAAATTCAATTTATTTATTCCAAAAATAAATTGATTTTAATTCTAGTTCAAAACTAGTTCATTTCGATAAAAAATCTATTTTTATCTTTTCAAATATGGAGTTTTTCATCCCAGTTCTTTCCAATTCATTTATTATGATTTTACATAAATTATTGATATTTTTAATAATTTTATCATGGCCCGTACAGTCGATTTCCATCAACGGCCATCGAACTGCACTTACAGCGAACTTTTCCAAATTTGATTTGGACATAATTCCAAATCCAACCGTTAGATTTCAAATTTCTAATATTCATTGGAAAGCTCTTTTCGATACGAATCCAATGGTTCCGGTTTTAGGAGAATCCGACTGTCGGATCTCCCGCAACGTCAATTCGAAGTCAATGGTCAAAATTCGCGAACTGCCGCTGCGCGTTCTATTCAGGCCATTATATATATATATATATATATATATATTATATATTTCGTCGATTTCCTTTTTAAAACGAATTTTATAAATCGTTTTAAATTCGTTTTCGAAACGATTTCAACTTCATATTCAATTTTGAATCAAAATTGAATAATCCACATCATCGATATACAAATGATAATATTTTCAAAATGTTATATTTTTTGAAATCACTTCCTTTTCTATATTTATTATAAAAACGAATATAATCGATATAAATATCGTTCGCGTCAAAATGGCGCATATCTAATCAACACGGCTTTATATATTTCAATAACTTTGTTATTCTATTCAACAAATGAATATTTACTCTATTCAACACATGAATATTTTCAACACATGAATATATATATTTTATTCAACACGTGAATATTCTTTATTCTATTCAACACATGAATATATATTTTATAATGTTCTTTATTTTCCCAATTGAAATGAGGCCCAATCAATTACCATATAATGTTAATTATATGGATTCCATATAACACATGTATATAATAGCAACGATAAATAATCAACCATCATCCAAAGTGCACTACACAACTGCATAAGCATTAAATATAAATAATTAACGCTTACATAATCTGTCGACCAATCGATTGACATACAACTAAATAATTGGGATTAGTGTACGCCAAATATCATCCCAATACCCGTGTGGGGTTTCAATCCACAAACACTGAATATTATTTGTGCAGTTGGGCGATGTGTAAAATTTATCGTCCCAACCAATATCCTTCAAATAGGTGTACGTAAACAAACCGTCCGGTTTGTAAATGAATATTTATTTATTCACATTCACGTTAAAAATTATATTTTTAACGATAATTAATTTATTTCAACACATGAATATTTTATTATCCATTTCACATCAATCTCACAAAGAAACTTTACAACACATCAAACAAGCATACAAGCCGTCCATGGTCAGTGGACGACGGGTGTCGGGTGCTGCTAAGCACCGTCTGCATCCTAGTATATATTTTAACTAGAAAACAAGATTTAAAGTGAGAAGTTCTCACCGACTAGCTAAACCAATACACCGCGACTCTTCATATGTAGAAATCTTCGTCGTGCTCGCCTTTTGTCAATTTCATTGTCCGTAGCCACTACATATATAAAAATCACATTTTTATATTGTTGCTATGTATATAAAAATCACATTTTTATAATCACTCTTAAATGGATAAAAATCACATTTTTATACCGATACTATATAGAAAAAAATTCTATTTTTATACCGCTACTACATAGATAAAAATTCTATTTTTATACCGCTACTATATAGATAAAAATTCTATTTTTATACCGCTACTATATAGATAAAAATTCTATTTTTACATCACTACTATATAGATAAAAATTCTATTTTTACCTTGCTAGTAATATAATAAAAATTATATTTTTATTACTCTACATGAATAAAAATCATATTTTTATTCTTCCTATGATATAAAGATCGAATTTTTATTATCTATATAATATAAAAATCATATTTTTAGAACTGAAATTTAAAAACAATGTTATCATTTACTTTAAAACAAAACTGATTTTATTCATTACCATTTAATAATAAAAGCTGAAAAAAATAAAAATGTAAATAAATAATTAAATCTTACTGTGGAAACGAGGGACATGGCGGCGTCGGAGGTTGTAGGCGGATCGGGGGAGGTGGCTCTAAGCCTGGCGGCGGCTTCAGGCTTTGCGCCTTCACCGTTGCTTCGATTGAAACCTCATCGTCGTCGCCTTAGGGTTCACGTTCATCAAGAACGTACGATGCCGGATCGAAGAGGAGGCTAAGGGCGGTGGCGGCTCGGTCCCCGGGGATTTGGGGTTTCAGAAAAGGGGGCGGGGTCTGAAGGAGATCGAACGAAGAGGGTGGGTGCGTGGATCGAGGAAGGAGGAGAAAAGAGGGAGATCGGAGGCGAGAGGAGGGGGCTGGGGCGCGGCGCCGTGCCTGGCGGCGACGGCGGCTGTCGCGCGCGGCGCAATGGCTCCCCCCTTTTTTTTTTTTTTTAATTTCTGTTTAGAAAAAGTAAACGGGGGGGGGGGGGGGGGGGGATGAACGGTGATAAAGGGGGAAAGAGGGTTTAATTTTATTTATTTAATTATTTTATTTACTCCAAAAAGCAACTTTTAATTTCGAACTCGAAATGAGACCCACCGCCTGTCGTTTATAGCTAATTACCCCCATTTCGAACATAATGGGATATGTATCGTAGGCTAATTCGACTGTTTCGATTAGTTTTCGTCAAAATCAAAATATATTTCTATATATTGAATTTAAACGCACATTTCAATTTACTGGGGCCACAGATGAACTCTAAAAATTCCCGAAAAATATTTTCTAGCTTCGTATTGATGATACGGTTCTAACAAAACTAATTTCATCAAATTCCGAGACCGTTTGAAAAATGGCCATTTTTCAGTCGATTAAAATCAACTGAAATTGGTCAAACGCGTTTTCCTTTGCCACGCTCACATATTGACTCGAAAAATTACGAATTTAGGAATCTAGCAATAACTTGACATCACGGATCCAACAAAAGTGGTTTGGTCGAAAACCGAGGTCGTTTGCAAAATTTCCATTTTTAAGGGCCAGAATTCCATAGCGACTATTCTGAATTTTCAACTGGACATAACTTTTGATTCCCGCTATGAAATTTTGATTTTTCGGATTCTTTGGAAAGATATTCTCAAATAGATTCTAATATTCTTGGTTTCGCTAAAATCCGGTTTATTTTGAATCCTGTGCATTCATTTGAAATTTGAAATCGAATTTTCGAACTACCGCGCCATTTCCAATTCCTTTTATAATTAAAATAAAATATTTATATTCTAACGATGATCTATATAAATATATACGTTCAAATTCTATTCAAAATAAATTTCTCGTCGATATTATTTAAAATAAATCATTTTAAATATTCAAAATTCGCTAAAATTGCCAAAATAAAATTTTTAAATTGGCTCAGATTTTCCGGGTTATTACATTTATTGTTTCGAATAGAAGGAAATGAGGATGCAGTTCGAATAAAAAGAAATTAAGAATGCCTGAATTCAAGGCTACCCTTTCACTTTTCCCGAAATGTCTTCACCATAACAGACAAAAATCTCTACTGAGGTTTCATTCATATTTGTTGAGACTGTTCAATATGTGAACAAGATTTTCAAAGATTACTGTACGTTTAGTTTAGTAGCCGAGAATATATTTCGAGATTTTCTCTAGAACAGAATATATTTCGAGATTTTAAAAGATTTACAAAGAATTTATTCTGATTTCAAAAACGACATTTCTAAAAATGACCATTATTTTATAATATATTGTGGTTTCGGACTTCAACTAAAATGTTGTGACCGACGATTAGGCTTAACAATTATTTTAAACATGCTGGAGCAAGTTTCGAGGTTTAATTTGAATGTATGGAGAAGACATTAATTTTTAATCTATGATTTTGATGGTTACATTTAAATTATCTCTAGGCATTTTTAATTCATATAGCCAAATAGTATCTCCAAACGTTACAAAATTTAAAACCAAATCATAGTATATTATTACGGATTCAATGAAACTGATTTCATTGAAAATGGAGGTCGTTTGCAAATAGGTTATTTTTAAAGCTTAAATAAATAAGTAAAATGCAAATAAATTAAAAAAAGCAATTTAATAATAATGAATTATCATCATATATATATATATAACATCATATATCCCCAAAATAAAAATACTAGGATTTATAACTTAATATCTCAAATTAAAATGATATTCAGATTATTTAAAATCGATTTATTTATATAATAAATTGTTATAATTTATAAACGATTCCATAACGACTATCTGGAATTTTGATTTGGACATAACTCATAATCTACAAGACGAAATCTCGATTTTTCACTTTTATCGAAAAAATGTAGTCAAATGGATCCGAATGTTTCTTGTTTCAAAGAAAATTGACTTAAATTGGATCATGTACATTTAATCAAAGTTCAAACATAATACTACGGACTACCACGACATTACGAGCTCGTTTTTAAGTTAATTATAAATTAATACGTTCAAACATCGTTTAGTAAGTAAATTCCTTATAAATTCCTTTTATATTTCTAATACAACATTTAAAACCAATTTAAATGTTTAAACTTAACGGCGAAAAAATCCAGGTCATTACAGGTGGTAGCACATAGCCGCAACTACCACCCACCTCGAAAAATACTCCAATAAATCATGAGTGGCCACTAATCAGTCACAAAGTAAGAGATATAGTATCGTAGAAGCATGTACAATCAGAGGTGTGACCTCATTTGGCCTGGGTATGGCACCTGTTTTTAGTGATTTTAATTATAACCCAAAGGTCAAGGCCATCCATCATCGTTTTCTTACTTCGTTCTAGTAGCCAATACTGACTCCAGTCTCTTTAACTACCAAATGTTTACATTTCTCCACCGTGGCCATTATATTTGAAATCATATTCCAATATGGAAAATCAATTAACATCAATTATCGATTTATATCAAATTTCACATTCGATTTGATTACACGTCACAAATAACATTATTCGATGGAATCTTTATATTCAGTCATGTAAAACTTAAATTGCATGGATTGGACAAATATACCTTTATTTTAAGATAGTTAAGTTAAAAATAATTCTAAATAAAGTAGTTAGTTTGATATAACTATTTTGAATAAAATAGATAAGTTAGTATAAAATTGTTAAAATATGTGGATAGGTTTAATATAAAGTAGTTTAAATAAAATAGTGAAGTTTTTTTTTTGGCAGTGCCAATGGGGTTGAGTGGTCCCCTACCACTTTATTGATATACTGAAGATGATTACATAGAAACAAAGCGAGCTAAACAAAAATAAATGAAAACAGGCATACACGGCATATCAAGAGCTAAAGGAAACAAATACATAACACTATTTACATTAGCTTTACTAAGATTGGATTAAAATCCCAAGATACCAAGATCTAAAGTAAATTTCATATATTTTATCCCATCTCATATGCTCTGCCATAGCATCAGCTTCATTTGATTCAGGCTCTTGGCTTTGGTTGGTTCAAATTGTCTAACATTTCTTTCCAGCCACATCTTGTGAACATACCTCTTCAAAACAAAGGTGCAGACTCTTGCTTTTACTCTCTTTCCCTTGCATTTCTTTCTAAGCTCTTCCCAGTTGAAAGGACTGCCGTGCATATTACAGCCAACTCTAGTCACAGTTTCAGTTTAGATAGGCAAAATTGTTGCGCATTGGAAGAACAAGTGGTTTGAAGTTTCATTTTGAGAACAACAAAATACAAAGCATGGTTGTATTTGCATTCCACGTGTTATTAATTTGTCTTTGGTTAGGAAGGCTTGATTGTATGCTTTCTAGAACGTGAGATTTTCCTTAACAGTATTATCTTGCTGCCAAATCATGATATGCCACCTACATTGCAACAAATTTATGACATCTTGTAAAACATAATACATACTATTAATAGAGAACCACTCACCTTTAAACTTCCAAGAACGATCATTTTGAGTTCCAGCAAGAATGACATATGCATTGATCTTGTCCTTGGAACGACAACATGGTCACCTGCGAAAATGCTTGCAACATTATTTTCCTAGCCAATACCAGTCTGCATCATTACCAAATAAGTTATGTTGTTCTTAATTATGAAACCATGCACTAACCACGAATCATGCCAAAACTTAATTAAGTCATAATTTTTCAAACCAAATTTAAAGTGATGAAGATATTGCATTCTCAGCTTTAACAAATTCTTCCATGTCCAGCTATTATTTTGGTTTTCATTTAGCGTCCAGAAGCTTTTGTCTTTGAGCACGTGAGCGTAAGACCATAGTACCCAAAGACTGTTATTTCTACATAGAATATCGTTCATATGTTTGCCTTATGCCGCTTTATTCCACTTACACATATTAACGATACCCAAACCACCTTTGTATGTTGGCTTTTCAAGCTTAGAAAAAGACATTAGCATTAGAAATCTGGAATGAATGTTCCCATTCCAAAGAAAACACATAAAGGTAGTTCTAATCATGTAAATAAGTTTTGTGGCAAGACGAAACTTCTAGCCCAATATATTTGCATAAAATTAGTAACTGCTTTGATCAAAGTTTGTTTGCCGCTTTGATTGACCATCTTAGATGACCAACAATTAAGCCGAGCAGTTATTTTATCATAGAGCGGTAAGCATTGTAAAGTTGTAATTCTGTAAGTAGTTAAAGGGAGACCCAAGTAAGAGATTGTTACCTGATTGCATCGAAGACCTGTGATATACTGCACTTGAATAATTTGTCGAATAGATAAAACAGAGGCCATAAATTCTGATTTGTCAACATTAATTTTGAGACCAGTCATGGTAAAAAACTAGAGTTTTCATGATATTCATAACGGTTGCAATTTCCGATTTAAGAAAAATGACAAGGTCATCCGCAAACATGAGCGACGTTATACGCGGTGAATCACATTTGGGATGCAACTTAAAAAGATTGTTGTTAACAAGTTCGTCTAGCATTTTTGTCAGAAGTTCCATTACAATTATAAAAATGTACGCAAATATGGAGCCCCCCATCTTATCCTTTGCTTACTCTCGAAAAAACCGACCGGAGTACCATTGACATTAACAGAGAAATGGGCGGTGCTAATACATGAGTAAATCCAAGCAAAAAAACAAGGGGAAAATTCATATAACTCATAATTCTTATAACAGCAGCCCATTGTAAAGTATCAAACGCCTTCCTAATATCAAGCTTTATCATTATTCTAGGTGAGTTATGTTTAGATTTATACCCTTTAAGAAGCTCATGCGCTAACAAAACGTTATCAAGAATGCTCCTAGACGGTAGAAAAGCAGATTGGTTCGTAGATATAATATCCGATAGAATAAGCTTGAGTCTAGATGTTATAAATTTAGATATACACTTATAAATAGTGTTGCAACAAGATATAGGTCTAAAATCAGTGAAAGTGCAAGCATTTTTAACTTTCGGGATTAAGGCAATAGCAGTGTTATTAAAGGATTGTGTCATATTACCTCTTTTGAAGAATTGATGCATGGCTTTGAAAACATCGTTGTGTATAAGGTTCTAGCAATGCTTGAAAAATATTGCATTATACCCGTCCGGGCCTCCACAAGAGTTTTGGTTAAGCGAAAAACTTGCTGTTTTAATTTCATCGTCAGTGACTGGTGTGCCTAAGATGTTATATTGTATTAAGCTAAGCACAGGGAGTATGTTGGGGTTAATGTCTTCAATTTTAGCCTCGAAATTATCAATGTTACCGAAGAGATCAGAAAAATATTGTACAAACGCAGTTTGAATAGTAGGGATAGTCGTATGAACCTGCCCACGAGTGTAAGTGACAGAGAGAATTTCCTCTTTATTGCGTTTGGCCCGAAGCACAGCATGAAAGTAAGCTGTGTTCCTATCCCCATCATCTGCTCATTTTATTCTCGATTTTTGTTTAATCATTAGAGATTCATAGTGAATACCTGTTTTATAATTACACGAAAAGGTACTCTCAACACTCGCAAGGTTAGGGTTGGCGGGGTCAAACATTAGCTAGGTGTTGACACCAATATATGGACTGCGTACTACCAGAAACATATTTATTCTTAGACTAATCTTTTAATGCAAATTTAAGAGACTTTAGCTTTTTGTAAAGAATAACCATTGGGTTACCGAAGACAGACACTTCCCACTGCTATTTCCCTATGTTCAAAAAATCAGGGTTAAAAGTCCAGGCATTAAAAAACTTAAAATTAGGAAATCTCCTTGTTTCATTCTCCCCAAGCCGAAGGACTTGAGGGGAATGATCAGAGAGTAAAGGTGGTGGTAGTTTATTAGAAAAATTAGCAAAAACATAGGGAAGTCTCATTGCAAAAAGCATGACCAATTTTTGAAAAAGTCCGTGGGCCTTCTCTTTTACTATTGTTCCAAGTAAAAGGCAGCTCAAGTGAATTAATTTCAATAAGATCGGAGTCATTTATGGCTATATTGATAGCTCTAATTTCAGATGGCGAGACACTCGTACCTACCACTCTATCAGTTAATTTAAATGGTGTGTTAAAATCACCACAAACCATCGAAGGGTGAGTATTTTGTCTAAAAATAGGTAATTGTAGAAAAAAATGGTTTCTAGCAGCATAAGAGTTTGATGCATAAATGAAGGTGAAATAATAAGACCTAGAAGTAGGAACATGAATATTGTGGCAATGGATATGTTGACTAGAAGTTGTTATTGTGGAAATTTGTGTACATTTGGATATACAGAAGTAGGATCCTACCATAACTAGAATCACTCAAATTATGAATAAATAACCAGTTTGGGTTGATGTATCTGGCGGCACGAAGAGTCAAAACCTCATCGAGCTTTGTTTCCAAGATCGCCAGAGCACTGAGGTTGTACTTTCTTATCATTTGCTTAATTGATTGAGCTTAATATCTGAGTGCGCGCCTCTAATGTTCCATACACAAATGTTTTGCATCATTGGATAACTCTTGTTGTTTGTTGACAATATTTTCCATAGATCTCGTTAGGAGCTGTCCTGGTTTCGGAGTAATTATTTTCTTCTTTTTTTGCTCTACTTCTCTTTACTGGCCTTCTGCGGGTCATATAGATGAGAATCTTTCATAGCTTTATAACCCGGCGGTGGTGAAATATCATTATACGGTTGTTTAAAGCCATCAGCTTCATGACTGTTGGGATCAGCAAGAAATGACACACCTGTTTCGCTGCTTAAATCAGGATCAGGCAGAAACTGTAAACCATCAGAAGTGCATGTTTGTTGATTGCCTTCTAGTGCATGGGTACTATTTCCAACATCATTATTCTCATTTATAGCAGTATTAACACCAGATACCAGTTTGGTTTAAAGTAGCGGGGAGTGTGGACTTTGAGTCCAACACTATCTACATCATTTGTGGTAACAGAGAAGAGCACACTCAAAGCTAGGGCAGCCTTTACTAGAGCCGACTCGAAGCCACTATGCACTAAACCAATGTTACAGTCTTTGTTTACAACTTCATCACTTGCACAGTTATTCATTGGTGCAATTGGTAACTTGCAAGGAGATTTACTTCTGCTGTTGGTTGCTTCACTCGCATTTTTGGCTATAGTTGAGCATATTTCAGTTGTACTTTGATTGAGAGTTTCTTCCATTATTGTTGCTTCTGTCAGTTGCTTCTCTACAGTTTCACTCAATATTTCGTAGTTGTTGCTGATAATAAGAGGAGAAGAGACTCTATTAATGAACTCATACTGCTTTGAACTCTCATTATTAAGCATGTTGCCTCGTTCACCATCGCTACCTATTTCGCCTTCTTCCAGAGCATTTTCATTCTGAATGATAGATGGTACTCCAGTTTTCCATATTTCGGTGTTGCCGTTAATAGGCCAGAAATCACCAATGGTGCTCTTCCAATTTGGCTTGTTGAAGTTATCATTTTTCTTGTTTCTTGTTACTCTTTTCCAATTCTGCATTGCATGAGTTTGAGGTTTTCTACCATAGTTGTTGTTGACATTCCTTCTATAGTTACTGCTTGGATTCCTCTAATAAATTGGGCCTGCCCTAACGTTTTCTTCCCTTACTTCCTTTTGCGTGTTTCCTATAGTTGTTGCGAATTGTGCTTCCTTTTTGTTTTTGCTTCCCTTATTGTGATTTCCAGAACCCTCATTTTCTTCACAACTGTCATTACTACGCCCGAAAACCTTGTAGTGTGTACAAACTAAGGGCTTCCAAAGGAATTTTACTTTGATTCTTTGGGTACCTCCTCCAGGTATCTTAACTAAGGAGTCATCAACTAAAACCTTGTCTAGCTTAACTTCTATGAGGCACCTAGCATTTTCTAATCTTTGTAGCCTCTCAATTTTTTCATCTAAACATATCAACCTTCCAAATCTGCATGTAAGCCAATTTATTCCTGTGTGCGACCACGCAAACAAAGGCATATTAGAAACTCCACCCAGATAGGGACTGTCGTATCTAGTCCAGGGACATTGCATATTTTTGTGTGTTATAGGGATTTATAATGAAGAGCTTGTTTCTCATTAAGAAAGGGTCACCCATCAAAAAATTTATACAATCATCTTGGCATGAAAATTGGAACAAGAACAGAATTCCATCGGATTTAACTGTGAAAGTACCTTTAAGCCTCCAGATCAAATTAACCTTCTGAAGAACAACAGTGTACGTGAGAGGCACGTCTAAAAAGAAACTGACCATGGTGTCGTTCCAGACTTTGGTACCTTCCTCAACAATCTCGTTAGCGTATTCCATATCGGCTTCAGCGAAGGTTGGTTGCATGTCTATGGGTTCATAATTCCCCGCATTGCGAGGCAAATGCTCAAGGTTGGAGGTCCAACGCAGTTGACACTCAGTTTGACTAGGATTTATGGAAAGAAGGGGGAATTCTGAAGCAGCATGGCTGGGAGAAGGGTTGGGATGGGGGTTAGGCAAAGGGTCAGGCGGAGGGTTAGAAGATTGGTTAGGAGGAAGATTAGGCAATGGGATAGTTTGAGGATTACGTAAAGGGACGGGTGGAGGATTAGGTGAAGGGTCAGGTGGAGGATTACGTAAAGGGACGGGTGGAGGATTAGGTGAAAGGTCAAGTGGAGGTTTAGGCATCGTGATTGGAGGAGGGTTAGAAGTTGGATCTGGTGGAGCAGGACGAGGAAGTGGCAGAGGTGGAGGTTGCAGGAAATGGGGAGAGAGGATTGATGGGATGGAAGGCAATTGGCTCGAGGAGGAAGAGTTCGGAGAAGACACGCTATCAGCCATTAATGGTATAGAGACTTATTTAGCTTTATAATCAGAAGAAAGACTAAATTTTCCATTAAAAAAACGAAGTTTGATATAACATAGTTTGAATAAGATGGATAAGTTTAATACACATTGTTGGAATAAAGTATCTTATAAGATTGTGATAAAATTAATATTAGTTGTAACTAAAGTAATACCAGTTTAAGAAATAATCTAATCCAAATAAATTGTCCATAATATCAAAGTTCGACTTAATGCTAATAGATGTTCTGATATTCAATTCAAGTTAACTTAAAACTCAAATGGAATAAATTCCCAAATTTAAATCAAGCATTAAGCGATATTATAACTTGGATTCAAATTTTAAGCCATTAACTTAATTTTGATTTGAAATTAAATTCGAAAGTCATTTCATTTCTTCTGTTTAAATCAACATTTATATTTCAAGAATCAAAATTTCAAACTTTTTTTAGAGGAACGATTGTGTAGCGTGAAACCGCACAGCCGATTAAGTAGCATAAATAATATGCATACTCGATCAACAAGCCAGATCGGTAGCCAAAATAATAGTGTTATGGGGATTTAAGGACAATCCCAATGGTTTCCAACCATTAAAAAAACAAGTTAAAGATATATACATAAAAGAGATAAAAATAACCACAAAATAGCAATTGAGCAGGGATTAGTGATTCCTCCTTGTAAGCCAGCCTGCGCTAGTGCTCCCTTGAGATTCTTCGTGTTGTGCCTCTATGGGGAGAGTAAATCTGAATGAAGCAGAATGTGCAGTACCTGACCAAGCTTAAATAATTACGTGATACGTCTATAGAGGCTAGCAAAACTACTTTTAGGTTTGCCAAACACGACAACATTGCGTTCTTTCCAAATATGCCAGCAACGGATAGCAATGAAAAGATCCACAAGTAGATTAAGAGAGTTATATTGCCAATGGTCATAAAATGAGGAGATTATAGGGATAGAGCCGAGAAGATGAAAACTTGTTGCAGTTAAGATAACACAGGAGAAGTCATGGTCCAGAAAGAGGCGATGAATGGATTCTTCATGAAGTGAACAAAGGAAGCAAGTGGGATCTACAGGTATATTGAAACAGCAAAGTATGTCCTTTGTATTAATTCGGCCATGGATGATGCACTATTGGAAGAATAAGATGTGATAGGGTAAATGACATTCCATATTATGATGAAGGAGAAGAGACAGCCACAATGGTTGAGGAAGATATAACATGATGACACAGAGAAACTTTTGGTTGGAGAGAGAGCATAGTATTATACATTTGATGTATCAAAGAAATTAAGAAAGAGTTAGGCAATTAGAGGAATTCAGACAGTGTATCTAGGTCGAAGTGAGAGGTAGGGCAAAGGCCGGAATGACCAAGGTTGGAGGTTTGCGTAGTGGTTAGGTCATGGAGGGTAGTAAGTGTAAAAGGTTATGAAAAGAGCGGGGAAAAGGGAAAATGTCATGCCGGATATCAAGCCAGAAACGACAGTTATTACCATTGCCAACATTGACATGGAAAAGATGCTTGACTTGAGGATGAGTTGAAAGAACACCTGACCAAAAAGGGGAAGGGCTAGAGTGGGGATGGAAGTGAAGAGCAAGGTTAGGGTTTGAGAGGTAAAGAAGCGATAGGATACAATCTTTCCAAATGTAGTTTCCTTGGGTGAGCAGTAACCAAAGCCATTTGCTTAATAATGCCATATTAAAGGAGATGGGATTAATTATGCCTAATCATCATTGATCACGATGGAGATAAACATTTTACCAGTTGAGCAGTCTTTTGATCTTACTCCAATTCCAAAGGAAGGAGCTTCTGATGGAATCTATTCTATTGATTAACCAACATGATAGCTTATGAAATGACATTAAGTATGAGGGGATAATAGAGAGGACGGATTTAACTAGAACAAGGCGACTCGCAAAAGAGAGAGAGAGTTAGCTTTCTAAGTTGATAGTCTAGATTCATTTTTGTCTATAAATGGAGTCCAGTCGGATTTTCTGATTTAGTAGGACGGAGGGGGATACTGAGGTAGGTGATATGGAAATGAGATAATGTACAGTTCAAGATTGTGGAGATGGCTAGGACAAGGTGATCGGAATTTCCAAGCATAATGATGGAGCTTTGTGGAAGTTGATGGACGGGACGAAAAAAAGTTTGAAAACATATAGGATAAGCTTAAGGCAATAAAGGTGGGAGGGTTCCTGTAATAACCCGTAACTTCCCCGGTAAGGAAAGCCCGGATACTTGAGAACAAGACAAAATAGAACGCAAACAGAAGAACATTTCATAGTTTATAACAACAATCCCATCAGAATACAAGAATATACAGAGTATGAATAAATATTATACAACAAAGAATACCAGAGATTTAAATACAGTATTACAGCGGAAAAATAATACAAAACACAACTGAAAGTAATACACGGATACAGAGCTTTTCGAGCATCGTTCCAGCTGTAAATCAGGATCCTGTGAATATAAATCTGCAAAACCAAAACTACTAGCTGCCCGTGTCGAAAATAGGGGCACCCAGAGTTTAGGTTAAAACAATAAACTCCAGGTCAGTCATGTGACTGGTGTGAGAACTAAAACAGTTATTAATTCAATTTTAAAGTTCGGTAAATCAAGGGACCACGCCGTATAACACGGAACGGGTTTCCTCCCAATAATACTAGTGCATAAAACAAACAGCCCAATGCTAAATAAAGAAAAATGAAGCTATTATAAGACCCAGGTCCCATCACACAATGCAACGCAAGCCGGAGGATAGGGTTTTTACCTTATAATAGCCAAAGCATGCTTGATACGTTTAAAACACATTATTTTGATATTACTATAAGTGTATAGTGTCAAAACAATTTCAATCATAGGCGGCATGAATGACCCATACCACTATGTCGCCATACTAGGTTCT
The DNA here is from genome assembly GCA_030737875.1 of Allium sativum. Classification (NCBI taxonomy): domain Eukaryota; kingdom Viridiplantae; phylum Streptophyta; class Magnoliopsida; order Asparagales; family Amaryllidaceae; genus Allium; species Allium sativum. Next base: position 399,441,403 of record CM060922.1, on the reverse strand, counting down.
ACAATTAAAACCACAAAATCACGTATTGGAAATTGGATTTCCGTCATGAGTCGAGGCAAGGGGCAAGCTCCTCTCCGCTTCGAGACACTCTAGCAAATGCCTCGGGACTACACACTCTGGGTAACCCTTGGATCTTCAGGGTCGGTCCTCCCTTACGTTTGAGGATTAATTATTCCTGAACACACGTTTCCCGGTCCTAACAGACCTAAACTCGAGGCGCCTCACATCCAACAACCACATAGGTGAAAAGTATATAAATGTCAGCCAGTTTAAGCACTGACACCACCACTAGCTAGAAAGAAACGTCGTACTCTCCCCGCAGTCACTATCCCGTTTTTGACTCATACCGAGGTGTAAGGCTCGCGAATTCACGTTAAACACAAAGCAGCGCCACACAGGCCGTGCTTTGATCATAAACCACAAGACTTTGCTTTTCAACAGAAGCCTTGATCAATTGCCACTTAGGCGTGCCACACAGGCAATTCATGCCATGCGACTGATGTCCATCGATATACAACCTCCGAGCTCGTACGTCTCAGAGAAGGGCGTTAAGCAAGAGAATAAATTCTCCGCCGCCAAACAGATGTATATTTAATAGAGATCAATCAACACAGAATAAAATCCAATGTCAGACACACAATCCATTTACAAGTACGTTCTGGGTCTGAACGAAACCGGAGGCACTTTCCTCGCATATCCATCGATCTCCAAGTAAGTATGGACGATCACCAACTAATTCTCTCCTCTTGGGTGTACAGCCCAATCAAGATCATCAGTGATCACCCAAACGATGTGAAGACTTCCGGTCTTCAACCACCGTCTTCATCTTCGACTTATCGTCGAATCGGTTATTCAGAATGGGTATAAACCCGACCGTTCTGAATAACTGGCGTATATAGTAAACAAATGTTACACAAACACAACATACGCCTCATTCCAATTCATCAGTCACTAACCGTAAATTAGCAAGAGAACAATTCCACAAATATTAACACCGAAGGCCGAAACCAACATCAGATCAATACCCAGGAAATCATTCTTCTTAGTAACCTACAGTTAGTTTCTAAATTTCACATTCTTAGGGAAAGGTTCCCATTAATTTTATCAAAGATGAATTCTTCTAAATTTATTCTCTAATCTTCCTTTGGATATCATTTCAAACCATATTATGGTTTTCCAAACTAGTCGAGATTAGCGAACCACATCGAAGTATTTATTTATTTTATTTCCCAATCCCAACCTATTTATCCCATGGAGCAAAACTGGTAATACTCCATATCTAACACCACGGTGTTATCGGTAAAAGTAATTACCATTTCACGTTCAAATCTAATTAAAGATTTAACTATCGCTTTGGAGCAAAACTGGTGATACTCCATTCTCGCTCACTTCCAAATTTGATAATTTTCATTATCGATTCACATTTAAATCTAATTACAGATTCATGAAAACTCCTTTACTGGGTTAAAGAACTAATGTCGTTTAAAAACACAGTTCACGATAAACCCAAATCCCATTTGATATTAAATACAAGACTCTGAATAGGAAATATATCGGCTTATATTCAATATCAAATTCTACGACCAACAAATCTCGTATTGGAAATAACGATATAAATATATCTTTCAAATTCCCATAACAATATCCGTATAATCACGAAATACAACATCGAAATATTCTAAAGCCAATTTCGATTCGAATCCATTTCCACTTTATATATCGGGAATTCTGGTAATTTTCAAAATCATTTCAAATTCAATTTACTTATTTCAAAAATAAATTGATTTTAATTCTAGTTCAAAACTAGTTCATTTCGATAAAAATCTATTTTTATCTTTTCAAATATGGAGTTTTTCTTCCCAATTTTTCCCAAATCATTTCTTATGATTTTACAAAAAATATTACTATTTTTAATAATTTTATCGAGGCCCGTACAGTCGATTTCCAATAACGGCTATCGAACTGCACTTACAGCGACCTTTTCTGAAATTGATTTGGACGTATCTCCAAATCCAACTGTCAGATTTCAAATCTCTTGTATTTGTTAGAAAGCTCTTTTCGATACGAACCCAATGGTTCCGGTTTTTGGAGAATCCGACGGTCGAATCTCCCGTAATGTCTGTTCGAAGCCAATGGTTGAAATTCACGAACTGCCGAGGCGCGTTCTATTCAGGCCATTATATATATAATATATGTATGTATATTATATATTTCGTCGATTTCCTTTTAAAACGAATTTTATAAATCGTTTCAAATTTGTTTCAACAACAATTTCAACCTTCATTTCAAATTCAAATCAAAATTGAATTTTCCATTATAAATTCTTTTTACATTCATTTCTATTTGATTTCAATTCAAATCGATTTCAATTCAATTTCAGTTCGTTTTCAATTCGATTTGAATTCATTTCAATTCGAATTCATTTAATATTCAATTCGATTCGAATTCGTTTTATATTCAATTCAGTTCGAATTCGTTTTATATTCAATTCAGTTCGAATTCGTTTTATATTCAATTCAGTTCGAATTCGTTTTATATTCAATTCAGTTCGAATTCGTTTTATATTCAATTCAATTCGAATTCGTTTTATATTCAATTCAATTCGAATTCGTTTTATATTCAATTCAATTCGAATTCATTTTATATTCAATTCAATTCGAATTCGTTTTATTTTCAATTCAATTCGAATTCGTTTTATATTAAATTCAATTCGAATTCGTTTTATATTCAATTCAACTCGAATTCGTTTTATATTCAATTCAATTCTAAATCTCTTTTCAATATTCATTATAGAAACGAATATAATCGATATAAATATCGTTCACGTCAAAATAGCGCATCTCTAGTCAACACGGCTTTATATTTTTCAATAACTTCGTTATTCTATTCAACAAATGAATATTTATTCTATTCAACACATGAATATATATTTCTTTCAACACATGACTAATCTCAACAAATGAGTACTGTCAACACATGAATATTTTTGTTATTTGATATATTTTATAAAATTTTGATTTCTATCATTTAATTTTAATCAAACTCTAACCGTAAATTAGTAGGAGAACGATTCCCTAAATATTAACCCCGAAGGCCGAAACCAACATCAGATCAATATCCAGGAGACCATCCTCTTATCTATTTTCCAGTTAGTTCTAATTTTATATATGATAAAGATGTAAATTTTATTGTTAAAATATTTCGTTCAACACATGACTAATCTCAACAAATGAGTACTGTCAACACATGAATCTTTATTTGATAATATTCTTTATTTTCTAAATTGGAATGAGGCCCAATCAATTACCATATAATGTTAATTATATGGATTCCATACAACACATGTATATAATAGCAACGATAAATAATCAACCATCATCCAAAGTGCGCCACTCAACTACATAAGCATTAAATATAAATAATTAACGCTTACACAGTCTGTCGACCAATCAATCGACATACAATTAAATAATTGGGATTAGTGTATGCCAAATATCATCCCAATACCCTTGTGGGGTTTCAATCCACAAACACTGAATATTATTTGTGCAGTTGGGCGATGTGTAAAATTTATCGTCCCAATCAATGTCCTTCAAATAGGTGTACATAAACAAACCGTCCGGTTTGTAAATGAATATTTATTCATTCACATTCACGTTAAAATTATATTTTAACAATAAAATATTTTAATTATATAAATATTTTATTTTATTTCACATCACACAATCAATTCAATCAAATTTATCAACCAAACAAATAAATCAACCACCCAACAATTAACTAAACAAACAAACCGTCCATGGTCTGTGGACGACGGGTGTCGGGTGCTACTAAACACCATCAGCATCAGCATCCTAGTATATATTTTTAACTAGAAAAGGAAATTTAAAGTGAGAAGTTCTCACCGACTAGCTAATCCAATACCACGACTCTTCATATGTAGAAAATCTTCGCCGTTCTCGCCCTTTTGTCACTTTCGTTGCCCGCTTTCACTACATATATAAAAATCGAATTTTTACTTCGCTGTTCAATATATAAAAATCAAAATTTTACTTCGCTATTCAATATATAAAAATCGCCTCTTTATTCTTTCTATAATATAAAAATCATATTTTTATTCTTTCTATAATATAAAAATCATATTTTTATTCTTTCTATATGATAAAAATTATATTTTTATTCTTTCTATAATATAAAAATCATATTTTTATTCTTTCTATATGATAAAAATCATATTTTTACTTCTCCAAAATATAGAGAAAAATGGTTTCTTTGCTATGATATAAATTGAATCCTTTGTCATCAAAAACCAAAACTTTTTAAACTATAAAAGTCAGTTTTAATAACTAATACAAAATTAGTTTTTTTTTCTAATAAAAAAAATCATTTTTTAAATAAACTAAAAATTATAAAACTCACCTTTTTATTTTAGCCAAAAATCGAAGCGGGGGGGAGGGGGGTTCTTCAGCCGTCGTCGGTCTTAGGGAGGGTTGGGTTATTCACATCGGCGGAGAGAGGCTCGGGGAGGGCGAGGGTGTGCGAGCGGAGGAGGTGGGGTGCGATGAGGCTAGGGGGTATTGGCGGTTGCGTCGAACTAGGGTTGTGAGGGTTTTTGGGTTCGCGGTGGGCTTCACGAGGAGGGGCAAGAGGAGAACGGAGGAGGAGGAGGAGAGGGAGAAGGAGAAGAAGATGGGCGGCGCGCCACCTGGAGCGGTGAAGGTGGATCACGATGGGGGGGCGCGGGTTTGAAGGGGCATCGGGGTTTTTTTTTGTTTTTTTGAAAGGAATGGTTTAGGGGAGAGAAAGAATAGGATGGGGGGCTTTATATTTTATTATTAAATTAATTCTAAAAAGCAACTTTTATTTTCGACCTCGAAATCGAACCCACCGCCTGTCGTTCATAGCTAATTACCCCCATTCCGAACACAATGGGATATGTATCGTAGGCTGATTCGATCGTTTCGATCGGTTTTCGTCAAAATCAACATATAACTCTATATATTGAATTTGAATGCGCATTTCAATTTACCGGGGCCACATACTAACTAGAAAAATTCCCGAAAAATATTTTCTAGCTTCGTATTGACGATGCGGTCCTAACAAAACAAATTTCATCAAATTCTGAGACCGTTTGAAAAATGGCCATTTTCCAGTCGATTAAAATCAACTGAAACTGGTCAAACGCGTTTTCCTTCGCCACGCTCACATATTAATTCGAAAAATTACGGAAATTGGAATCTAGCAATAACTTAACATCCCGGATCCAACAAAAGTGGTTTCGTCGAAAACCGAGATCGTTTGCAAAATTTCCATTTTTAAGGGCCGGAATTCAATAACGACTATTCTGAATTTTCAACTGGGCATAACTTTTTACCCCGCTATGAAATTTTAATTTTTCGGATTCTTTGTAAAGATATTCTCTATTAGATTCCAATATTTTTGGTTTCACTAAAATCTGGATTATTTTGCACCCGGTATGTTACTTTGAAGTTTGAAATCGAATTTTCGAACTACCGCGCCATTTTCAATTCCTTTTATAATTTAAAATAAATATTTATATTCTAACGATGACGTATATAATTATATACGTTCTATTTCTATTCAAAATAAATTTCTCATCGATATTATTTAAAATAATTCATTTTAAATATTCAAAATTCGCTAAATTCGCCAAAATAATTTTTTTAAATTGGCTCGCATTTCCGGATTATTACAGTTCCAGAGGCAAAGAGAATGGTATCATCTGAAAATTGTAGGTTAGAAATCATATGATCTATGTCGAATGTTTGATACCCGAAAAGCAATGATTATGATGGCTAGCTTGACCATTTGATTAAATACATCGACAATGAGCACAAAAATGAGAGGCGAGAGAGGGTCTCCTTGTCTAAGGCCGCGTGCAGATTTAATGAGACCCCCCATTTCGCTGTTGACGCTGACAGAAGAGAAGCTAGTGTGAAGAATAAATTTCATCTAGTTACACCATTTTTGTCAGAAGTCCCTGTTGGCCATGAGGTCAAGAATGAAGTTCCAATTAACAGAATCAAAGGTTTTAGAGAAATCTAGCTTCATAAGTACTCATGGTGTCGAAGTATGGGGGTATAAAGGGTTGAATTCTTAGGTGGTTGCGACATAGTTTAGAATATTGTGGCCTAAGATAAATGCAGATTGTTTAGCACCAATTAAAGTTGCAATGACCGTATGGAGTCGACTGGCGAGGACTTTGGTGAAAATTTTGAAGGAGGTGTTGAGAAGGTTGATAGGATGGAATGATGAGACGTAGGTTGAGCCAGATGATTTGGAAAGAAGCACTATGTTTACATAGTTTAGGTGCACAATGGTCATCAGATCAACTTGAAATTCATTGCATATTTCCAGAATATCAGGTTTAATAACTGACCAGAAGCATTTGAAGAAAAAAGGGCCGAAGCCATCTTGTTCTAGTGCTTTGTCATCTGTTATACCGCTACCCAAGTTTCATTTTCTGAAAAGGGATGATCGATTTGGATCGGCGTTGGGTTAGGGTAAAGACGATTCCAATCAATGGAAGGGAGGAGAATTTTTGCCAAGGGTGTTTCAGTAGAAGTTAGTAAAGAGATTAAGAAGAGAAGATTGGTTCAAATATGTGACGTTATCATGTTGAATATCAGAGATAAAAGTAGATCTACACCTGCTATTAAAGAATTGATGGAAGTAGGCAGCGTTTTTATCCCGTTCTTCGATCCATTTAGCTTTAGATCATTGTTTCCACCCATTTCTTCCTGTTTAATAAGCCTATGGTGCTCACCTTCCAAATCTTTGAATCCACAGGCTTCATCGTTTGTCAATGGGATGGATTCTTCCAAGATGTTGAGGTTCCGGATATCTTCTTAGCTTGTCGAGATATGGGTGTGTAATGATCACCATACATATTTAGCCTATGGTCAAATGATTTTCCATAAGGATCCAAGTTTAAGGACAACTCTTTCAGTGGAAGATTGACATTGCATCGATTGTGACCAGGCCAGTTTGATAAAATCTTCAAAAGAGGGTTCAAGTAGCCAGAGATGCTCAAATTTTAATGGTTGTTTAGGAGTGGGGGACGGAATTGAAATCGAGGAGAAGGGGACAATGGTCAAAGATAACAGTGGCTAGAACGTTCATACTTAATTAAAAAATTTCAAAAGTTCAAAATTTTCATTTAAAATAATTAATTAAAAGCTCAATAAACTCTTATGTAATTTGACTAAAAACCTTCCATTTAAACCAATTTGAATTTTTAAACCTTTAAAACTTAAATCAAATTTCATATATTAACTTCAAACAACATATCAAGGTTTTAGAATTGTTTAAAACCGTTTATTAATCACATAGGTTTTAACTTATGAATTCAAGTTTGAATATTGGACACATTAATTTAAAATTAAATTATAATTCAATATCAAAATCAATTTTGTGAATCAAACTCATTTATAATATTTTTGAACATAATCTTATCTTCAAACAACAAATTCAGTTTAGAAAAATTCATATTAGATCTTTCATTAAGTCGATTTTTACTCAAATTCTTGAAATCAAGTTAGGAATATCTGAAATCTTAATTTTAAACAAATATATTCAAATCAGATTTCAAAATAGATATACACTTCTAAAATTAAAAAAATGGTTTTGTTCATTGACCATGGTGTCTATATATAATTTTCTATCCTAATGCCAAGCGATATGGATATCAATCATTTCAATCCGTGTATAAACATTCAAATCCCAGGTATATATCATTTCAACCTGCATCCTAAATCGATTCGAATTTATCTCCTAAATCAATACAATCGTTTGGTTATATAACATTTCAACCTATAACGATTTTTCCTAAATCTAAGGGAACTTGCATTGTGAGAACAACATAACATAAATATAACATCGGAACTATCACACAACAATTAGAACATAACAACCAAGCATATGGCAATTTATAATGTGTCATTTACGCCATTTGTATGCGTGTCACATATGCACAAGTCATATAGCAACAATTGAGAATTTTCTAATTCATCCTAGCATTCCATGTATCATTTCAGAAGATTTAATTCTCTTTATAAAAATGCTAGTCGTAAGTAAACTCACCTGGATTTGAGTTTTGTCAAAGAGATTGGATTTATACTAAAACCAAAGAATATTTGATTTTAGCCTAAATTCAAACAAGCTCCTAAAATATCCAGTTCTATTCCACGATGTAGTTAATTTCAATATGAGTTCGACGGATCCAACGACGTTCGATTATGATCTAATATGGGTTATAAATTGCATTTATAAGATTTCAGTTTCACTTGATAATTATATTAATTAATTAAAAAGTAAATGTTAATTAACAAATTACCATCTTTCGAAAATTTGAAAATTCCTCTTTGAAAATGATGTCTTCTTCCTCCAATCTTGTTTCGTCCTCTTCGTTTCTTGATTCGTCCTCTTTTCCTCCTCTCCCTTCTCGTCCTCTTCCCCTAGATCCCCCTAATCCTCCATCCTCATCACTTTCTAATTTTGAAAAGGCATCTTCTTCTAGTGCTCTTGTTTCTGATAAACCAGTTAGCTCTGATCTTGTCAATTCCAATATAGATTTATCAACCACTTTTATGGTTTCCGAACTTTTGGATGATCTCTTAAATGTTGTTCTTACCAATGTTATTAATCTTGTTTCTTCGTCCATTGATATTCATGTTATTCTTGATAATCCTAGCAAATTTGATGTTTCTTCAGTATTAAATCGCAATAATAAGGAGGTTCTCAATCTTTCTAAAGCTGATTCTATCTTGCTTGCTTAATCTTTGGAAAGTAAGCAGTCCTTACCATCAAACCTTGAAATTCCTCGATCTGGCATTTCATCAAGCACTTTGAATAATCAGTCCAAAGTTGTTAATAATATAGAAACTATTCTTAGATCTGGTTTGCCTGATATCTCCAATGTTTCTGTTCCTCCTACAACAAATCTTGGCTCTATCTTTCAAATCCTAAGTCTACCAATTCATCGAGCATCTCCAAGAACATTTCTTCCACTATCAAATCTGATTACCTCTCTTTATTCAACTCTTTACCTAGGAATGTTGGTTCTTATAAGCCGCTAGAGTTTGAGAAAATTAAAGATGGGCAAAAGAAAATCCCTCCAGAGATGGTTAGAGCAGAAGGTATGAAATATTGGAATCAACATTTAGTGGGTTTCTTTCTTGATGGTTCCTTATCATATCTGTCTGTTGTCAATTTCCTTTGGAAATTCTGAACATTACATGGTGATGTGGATATAAAATCTGATGGTATCAATTTTTATTTCAAATTTTCGAATGAAGTTGATAGGGAAAAAGTGTTAAAGGCGGATCCTATTTTTAATAGAGGGCATATGTTCATAATTACTAGATGAGATCCGTCAATTGGAAGTGCGCAATCACAAATCAGGAGAGTCCCCACTTGGATCCATCTTCATCATATTCCTCTTTTTCTTTGGACATTGACGGGCATTAATTGGTTAGCTTTTCAAGTTGGTAAACTAATCTGTTTTGACACCAATACTGAGAAAATACATAGAATTAAAAATGCTAAAGTGCTTGTCGAAATAGATGCTGAAGTTGAATTGCCACAATGCATTGATTTGGGTGAACTTGGTGATAGTTATCCTCCAGTGATCATCTCTTATGACTGGAAGCCTAGAATATTTACTCTTTGTAAAGTTTTTGGTCATTCTAATAGTCAATGTGATATTCATAATAAAGGAAAAAATATTCAGGAAAGTAAAGTTGCTGAAGAGAAAGTATATAGGAAGGTAGATGCCAATCATGGAGAGAGGAAAGTAAATTTTAAAGCTCCTCTGCAAGGTGATAAACATGGATGGATAAGGGTTATGACAAAAAGAAATAGGTTTAGAAAAGAGGGTAAATTTGGTACTGACGTTGAAAAGGAAGTTAATAAAGCAATGCATGAGGTTGTTGAAATAGTTGGAAATGGGAACTCTGAGCTGCAATGTCAACAAAATAATGAAGAGCAAATGGATATTAATTGTTTTGCTGCAAGTAAGGGAATTCATATTATCATGATAGTGGATGAGAAGGGAAACTGTGTGGTGCATAGTAAGGAGGATTTTGAGGCAAAAAGAAATTCAAATATTGGCATTAAGCAGAAAGGCATGCAAAAACTTGATGATATTCTTCAAGAAGCTGTTCAAATTGAGTTTCATGTGGAAAATCCTTTCTCCATTTTATTTGATCCATCCACTGTAGCATTTACTTCTTCAAGTTTTTCTTTGTATAATGATAAAATCTCCTCAACCACTAATACCATGTCATGTCCTCTCTCTACTTCTTCAACTTCTCATGCTACATCTAATAATTCATCATTCAGTTTTAATATCCCTCATAACTCGTCCTATAATTGTAAACTGAATGATCCTATCAATCATTCTTCATCTCTTATTCCCATTTGGCTCCTCCACCCAACATTAAATTTCCTCCTCCTGATTCTTCTATTTATCAATCATCTCAAAGGATGCAGGTGTTGGTTCATGGGAGAAAGTTTCTCCGGCCAAGTCCTCCAAGTCTCCTTCTAAATCTAAAAGAGGCAAGAAAAAGAAAGTAAAGTCTGTTTCTGCTGATATAGATGACTTAGATGAACGTGTTGTTTTTAAACAAGATGATGTTTTGTCATCTGGTAGTCAAAAAGTTCAATCAAAAAGACATACAAGTAAGCATCCTGCACCACTTATTGATCCCCTCTAGTTTAAACTATGATGCACAACATTTATTTCTGGAATGTAAGAGGAATGAACCTTTCTTCAAAGCAATGTTAGATTAATTTTTTTTAATCAGAGATCAGAATATCCATTTGTTATGTTTGTCTGAAACCAAGCTTAATATGTCTACCACCTCTAATGCAGCATCTTTTATATCTCCTAGTTGGAAGTTTGATCATAACCTTGTTGATGCAAAATTTGGTAGACTTTTAACTATGTGGAATCCTCTTGTTTTTTATCTTATGAAATTATCCTCTACTGACCAGTATATTCACTACAAGTGTTTACACTTGCCTTCAAATTATACCTTCTATCTTACATCTGTTTATGCCCAGAATGCTTTAGCATTAAGGCTTTTTTTTCTCTCAAATTTATATCTTCTTCATTATATCACTGACCCTTGGTTAGTTGGGGGTGACTTTAACTGTATGATGTCTTCATTTCAAAAGTTGGATGGTTGTGCTCTTTCTTTGAAAGACGTAAACCCTCACAATCAAGCTATCATAAAATCAAATCTTCCACCTCTTAACAGCTTTGGTCCTTCTTATACTTGGTCAAACAAAAATCATTCTAGCTTGCCAACTTTGTGTAAGCTAGATCACATCTTCTTTATTAACTCCTCTTTTCTAAATAACTGGCCAAAATCCTTTTATCACATTCTTCCTCCTTCCATATCTGATCATTGTCCCTTACTTTTAAACCTGGGGAAAGATTATGCCATTTTTAAAGGGAAGTCCTCTTTTAATATATTTTTTAATTTTTGGTTAAATCACAAGGATTTCACTATCATTTTATTGCAGGTTTGGGGATGTAGTCATGGAAGGAATCCTATGGAAAATTTATTGTACAAGTTGAGGTTACTGAAAATCCATCTTAAGGCATGGTGTAATCATCAATTTGGTAATGGTTCTAAACAATCTTTAAGGGCTGAATTATTTAAGATACAGCATGCTCTGAATGTGAAGCCCTATGATGTGAAACTACATTCTTTAGAATCCGAATTGTAGGAAAAGATTAAATGTTGTTTGGATATGGAACTTCATGCATCTATGCAAAAATCATACTTCAAAAGGGAATTGGAGGCTGATAGGAATACAAAGTACTTTCATAATTCCTTAAAAATGGACAAGGTGAGAAAGTCTTTTTTCACCATAAAGGACATGGATGGTAATTCTCTTTCTTCTTTAGAAGGCATAGATGAAGCTTTTGTGAAGTATTTCAAATCTATACTTGCTCCTATCTCTCTACCTACCTTCAAAATTTTACCCCTTTACCATATTGTGTTGCCTCTCATCTCTAATCATCAATCACATAAGCTAATTTCTATTGTCTAAGAAGATGAAATAAAGACTGTAGTTTTTAGTATGGATTCATCTAGTTCTGGTGATCCTGATGGGTATAATGCTTGTTTTTTTTTACAAAAATGCTGAACACTATTGGACTTGACATAATTGAAGCAATTCAATTTTTCTTCCTGGATAACTCTTTGCCTGCTATTCTATCTGCCACTTCTATAGCATTAGTTCCCAAAATTGAAAATCCAACCACTGTCTTTGACTTCAGGCCTATCTCATGCTGTAGTATTTTTTACAAGACTATTTCAAAGGTCATAACAAATAAGATGCAATTGGTTCTAACTACTGTGATCTCAAGCAACCGGTCTGCCTTTATTTCTGGAAGAACTATTAATGATAACATTTTGATAACACAAGAGATGATTCATGGTTATGACAGGAAGTATATATCTCCTAGATGTATGCTAAAGCTTGATATAAAGAAAGCTTTTGATAGTGTTTCTTGGGATTCCATTTTGGCCATTGTGTCCAGAATGAATTTTCATGCACCTTTCCTCGCTTGGATATTCACTTGCATTTCTTCACCTATGTTCTCTATTTCAAGACATGGAAGGTTACGTGGTTTTTTCAAACGTAAATGTGGGGTCAAACAGGGTGATCCTATTTCATCGTATCTTTTCATCATAGTAATGGACTTGCTTAATTCTCTTATCATTGATCAAGTGAAGGTTTGTAATCTAGAGCTTCATCCTTGCTGCAAAAATCCATAAATTACCCAGCTTTTATTTGCAGATGATTTGATTATTTTTACCAAGCCAACTATTAGGAACATTCAATGTGTTCTTTCTATTTTTCAATTTTTCTATGGAATCACTGGGTTGCAAATTAATATGGCTAAATCTCACATAAGAATAGTTGGATTGTCTATGGTTTAAAAGATGAGATTATTTCTTTTTCAAGATAAAAGGAATTGCCTGGAAATTTTACATACTTGGGTCTTCCTCTTTTTAGTTCGAAAGTAACCAAAGAAAAATGCTTACCTTTATATGAAAAGATCATTGACAGATTGAAGCAATGGCCTTCATGGATGTTATCACAAGCTGGAAGATTAACAATTGTGCAATCTATTATAACTACAATAATAAATTATTACTCAAGGCATTGTACACTACCAGTGAAGTTAATTGACATGGTGATTAGTGCAATGAACAAATTCTTGTGGCATGGAGATCCTTTTGCCAAGAAAGATGATTCCAATTTACTTCTCTAACTGTGTGAAGGTAAAAGGTATAGTTATCTTGGTTTAATAAATCTTAAACTATGGAATAAAGCTGCTATCTCAGTCTACATCACTAAGATTTTCTCTGATGATCATAGTTTATGGACTGAATTCGTTAAAAGAAATCTCATTGGAAGGAAGAATTATTGGACTATGGTTGTTCCTCAAAGTTGTAGTTGGAGTTGAGATAAATTTTGAAGCTTCGAAGTGTTTTTTTACCTTTTATTCAATGTAATGCAAGAAGGATATCTGGTTTACCATTCTGGCATTCGCCATGGGCTGGTAGAGGTCTTATTTTGAGTGATATCGTTGAGTATAATCTAAGAAGGGATAGTGGTATATCAGATAATGCTCTTGTTGAGGATGTGATGCATGAAGGAGGAATATTTCTGCCACACAGTAATTCAGTAATATTGAGGAAGCTTTGGAATGAGATAATGACTAATTATAAAGTTGGTGATGAGGTTTTTATCACTTGGATGGGTAAAGAGCATAATATAAGTCATGTGTATAATTTGTTAAGTGGTGAGAAACCTATCTTTCCTTGGCATAAGAGGATATGGAGTTTGAAGCGTTTAGCTAAAAATAATCTTTTTCTTTGGAAGGTTATGTCTAATTCGTTGAATACTAAAGATAATCTGTTCAAGTTTCGTGTAATTCCTGATGACATCTGTGTATTATGTAAGGATGAGGTTGAGTGTAACACTCATTTGTTATTTGAATGCACCTATGTTTATCAAGTTTGGAAAATGGTGTTAACTACAGGTAATATGCACTGTCCCTTGAATATCAGCAAAGATGAATGGTTCACTTTATTCCATGCCAATAGGTGGAAAACAGAGGAGAGTTTGCTGCTTTTGAAGATGCTGAAGATATTTCCCTATGAATTATGAGCTGAATGGAATAGGAGAGTCTTTAGTAACTGTTCCTTAAATGCTAATGAATTGTTCTCGCTCATATATAGAAGAATAACAAGGAAATTAAAATCTGGAGAAGTTAGAAGTTGAGTTAAGAGCTTTGATGTTGTGTCCTCTCTTGCAGTTTTGAGTTTTTTGTAAGCTGATTATACATTTCGTTGTTTTTTTCTTGAAACTGTAAGTGTATAGGTTAGAATTTCTTTGTATAGTGACATGTTGGTTTTATAATTTGTAATTGTAAAGTGTGAATAAAATCTTATTTGCCTTTCGGATTTTTTTTACCTTCTTTCCCATCCATCGCAATCGCTCACTAACTTGAGGCTTCCACGGTCACAGTGTTCAACAACCATCAACTAACACCTACAAATCTGTAAACCACCTCATATCTACCACTTCACATCTTTCATCACAGCTAACCTCAAAATCCTATAACCTCCACAGGTTCACCATTTCATTTTCCGGTTCTCTTCCTCAGCAACAACTAAAGCCATTTACCCTCTAACACCACTGACCACTATTCCAAATTCAAATTGCTAGCCACCACAAAATTACTTGGTAAAGCTCCTCACATCCATGTTATACCACTTGCATCACCAACCCAACCTCAGTGCAAAATATGTACCACCACGCCATATCCAATTTGTTGCTCCTCCATCATGTTGACAATCCACAATACCTCTCTTTTTTATATGAAGATTATTAGGGAAAATGACCAGAAACAAAATACGCGTTTCAGGTTTTAGTTTCAGTCTTAATAGGGTTTGGTGAGTGGGTCTGGATTCATATGGTGGAGGTGCATTAAGGAATGTGAAGGCGTGGGGGATACCTGAGTTCATGTAGAAATGAGGTGGGATGGAAATTGACGGAAAACGGGGAGGAAGGGCGCGGGAGGTTGCATGACCTAGGGCGGAGGGGTGGCACTCACCATGGCCGAGCATCTCAAAATTTGATTTTGGGGAAAAGATAGAAAAGGATCAGGATTTTTTCTTAAATCTAAACTCGACAAAAATAAGAAGAAAAGAGGATGGAAACAGAAAGGGAGGAGGGAGGAATAGAAAAAAGGGTACGCGTGCGAGCTTATCGTTCTATCTATATAACATGTGTGTTTGTCCCTCTTTTTTTCTTTTCTTTTAGTTTATGCTAGGTATGATTTACAAATACATACACTTAATTTTCGATGGGCATTCAAACTTGTACGATCATATATACGATCTGATCAATACAAAACTCGACATCTCATAATAATTCACAATTCTATATCCAATGAAACTGGTTGCATCAGATTCCGATATTGTTTGCAAAAGTGATGTTTTTGTATTAAAATATTAAACAATAATACGATTTGAAAAGCAATCAAATTTCAAACCAATCATTGTATATAAATTCACAAAAAATTTAGAACTTGTAATAAGTTAATAAATGATGTTAATTGAGATTATTGAATCAATTTTATGTTAATATTTAATTGCCAATCAAAATTTTAGGTTAAATCTCAGTTAATTATATTAATTTAAAACATTTAAATTTGTGAGTCGATACAATCTTCCTCCTAAATTGTTTCATGTCATTCCCAACGACTCAAAGCGACTTACGAGGTATTAAGACTTCTGGCCTCTATTACTAAATCTTCAAGCTGATCCCATAACACTCGAGTTATGCACAAACTTCCACATATATGAGATATGATAACATTATGCACACTCGACATCTTTTGAGGAAATTCCACTCTATAAGTAAGCTTCCCAATCTTTTCCATGATCTAAAATGATCCAATAAATCTTGGAGCTAACTTTTCTTTTCTTTCAAATCCAACAACATTTCTTGGAGGTTAAACTTTAACAAATACCAAGTCTCCAGTAGCAAATTCCAAATCTTTCCTTCTCTTTCAACATAATCGTTCTTATAATCTTGGGCTGCCTTTATTCGTTGACGACTACTCTCAAACTTATCCGTTATTTTTCTTATTATCTTTGGTCCAAGCATCAACTTCTCTCCTGCTTCCGACTAATAAGAGGGTGCATTACAAAATCTTCTATACAATGCCTTATACAGTGCCATGTCAATACTTAGTTGAAAGCTAAATTTTGGAAATCTCAACTAGATGAAGATGATATTTCCATAATCCTCTAAAATAAAAAAACTCAAGATCTAAAAAGATCTTCCAATGCTTGGTTCTCTTTTTTGGTCGACACATAATTATGAGGGTGATAAGCTGTACTCATGTGTCAATTTAGTCCCCAATGCTTCTTGCAAATTCTTCCAAATCAACTGGTGAATAGAGGATATGTATCACTTACCACGCTCTTGAGCACTACACGAAATCGAACTATCCATCTAATATATAACTCAACCAAATTGGATGACGTTCTTAGATTTGATAGGAATATATCTGGTGCTTTTGGTCAAACCATCAACAATTATCTAAATGCTATCATATCCTGCCCTAGTTGAAACAAACCGGAAGATCAGAACCAATTTAAAATTTTTATTTTGGCAATTTTAACGAATTTTGAATAATTAAAATGAATTATTTTAAATAATAAAGACTAGAAATTTATTTTGAATAGAATTGGAACGTATATATTTATTTAAATCGAAATTAGAATATAAATATTTATTTTAATTATAAAAGGAATTGGAAATGGCACGGTAGTTTGAAAATTCGATTTCAAATTTCAATTGAATGTACATGATTCAAAATAAACTGGATCTTAGTGAAACCAGAAATATTTGAATCTGTTCGAAAATATCTTTCCAATGAATATGAAAAATTGAAATTTCATAGCGGAATAAAAAGTTATGCCCAATTAAAAATTCAGAATAGTCGTTATGGAAATATAGCCCTTAAAAATGATAATTTTGCAAACGACCTCCGTTTTCGACGAGACCACTTTTGTTGGATCCAGAATGTCAAATTATTGCTAGATTCCAATTTTCATAATGTTTGGAATCAATATGTGAGCGTGGCAAATTTAAATGTGTTTGGTAATTTTAGTTTGAATTTAATCGACTGGAAAATGACCATTTTTCAAACGGTCACCAAATTCAACGAAATTAGTTTTGTTAGGACCGTATCGTCAAAACATAGCCAGATTTATTTTTTTGGAATTTTTAGGGTCCGTCTGTGGCCCCGGTAAATTAAAATGTACGCTTGAAATTAAAATATAATGATTTATACTTTAATTTAAACGAAAAAATGATCGAATAGTCGAATTGGATTACGGAACATACCCCATTATGTTCGGAATGGGGGTAATTAGCTAGGGGATAGTCGTTGGGTCTTGTTTGGAGTTCAAACGAAAAACATATTTCTTTGGAGAATTAAATAAATAAAAATAAAATATATTTATTTCTATACTTACCCCCCCCCCCCCCCCCCCGTTATCGTTTTCCCTAATTAGAAAATCGCGCCCCTAAAAATCAAAATACCCCATCGTCGTTGTCAGATCTGCCCCCCTTCCTCACCGCCGTCGTGGCCTACGCCTGCGCCTCCCCCACGACCGGCCGCCCCCTTTCCAACCCTCCTCCCCTTCCACCGCTCCTCCTTTGCTCAAAGACCCCGCACCCAATCAAAACCACCCGCCACACCCTGATTCCAGCCACATAGATCGCTGCCGCCACCCATGACGCATCTCCGACCCCACTATGCTGCACCACCACCCTCCTCAGACCAGCGTTCAATTGTGCCAGCCTCTTCGCCTTCGAGAACCCTAGGAATGTGAGATTTTTTATTTTATTCTTTAATTTCATATTGTTAGCAAGTTATAAAATACGTTTTAACTAGAATATGGTTTGAAAGACGAGATTTTTATCGTATGAAAGATTAAATTTTTATTTATGAAAAGATTTGATTTTTAACTTATAAAGCTGTGATCTTTATTTATATGAACAACTATATATAAAAGAAGTGATTTTCTATATAGAAAAGAAGTGATTTTCAATATAGAAAAGAAGTGATTTTTAATTAGGAAAAGATTATATTTTTATAGCGAAAAAGATTATTATTTTTTATAAAGGAAAAGGTTTGATCTTTAAAGTAGACATCGATATAAAAATATGATTTTTATGTTCAAGGATAAGTTAGAAAGATTCGATTTTTATTTATATATATACCATATGAAGATTTGATTTTTATTTTTATATATAACAACAATATAAAGTAGTGATATATATATATAGCAATGATAAAAAATATGATTTTTAGCTAAGTAAAGATACGATTTTTCATAATATAAAAATATAATTTTTAGCGAAGTGAAAATATAATTTTTAAATGAAAGAACATAGTATAAAAATAAGATTTTTATACATATGGATTTATAATAATAATATGATTTTTATTGTTCGAAAGGCGATATAAAAATATAATTTTTATTATATATAAAGCGCTATAAAAATAAAAATTTTATAATTTAGTTGTGAAATAAAGAATTTGATTTTCATACATATATAGTGAAATAAAAATGGGAGTTTTAAATATATAAACATCATATTGGGAATGTGATTTTCAATATGAACAACATGGAAAAGACTGCGTTAAATTTTGGGCAAATCCAAGCTATTCAGAAGTTCAGAAATGAAATGGATGAGTGGATCCCAAAGGTGAGAACTTCTCACTTTAATTTTATTTTCTAGTTAAAATATATACTAGGATGCAGATGGTGCTTAGCAGCGCCAGACACCGTCGTCCACAGACCATGGATGACTTGTTTGATTTGATTGTGTTGTGAAAATTGTTTGTGATGTGAAATGGACTGTATAAAATATTCATGGTTGAAATAAAATATTTTATCATTAAAAATGTAATTTTAACGTGTATATGAATAAAATAAATATTCATTTACAAATCGAACGATTTTTTTATATACACACATTTGACTGATATTGATTGGGACAATATACTTTACACATCGCCCAACTGCACAAATAATAATCGGTGTTTGTTGTTTGAAAACCCCACACGGGTATTGGGATGATATTTAACATACACTAATCCCAATATTTAGTTGTATGTCAATCGATTGGTTGACAGGCTGTTGTAAGTATAAATTATTCATATTTAACGCTTATGCAGTTGTGTAATGCACTCTGAATGATGGTAGATTGTTTATCATTGTTGTTCTATACATGTGTTGTATGAAATCCATATAAATAATATTATATAGTAATTGACTATGTCTGATTCCAGTTCAGAAAGAATAAGCATTTTAAAATAACTAATATTTTAAAATAATATTCAGTAATGGATCAAAATCTGATTTTGATGTCCGATTTGGGATGGGCACGAAATTATTTAAATATATAAAGCCGTGTTGATTAAATTAACGCCATTTTGACATGAACGATATTTATATCGATTTTATTCATTTTTATAATGAATATCGAAAAGGAAATGATTTCGAAATATAATATTTTGAAAATATTATCATTTATATATTAATGATATGGAGTATTCAATTTTGATTTAAAATTGAATGTGAAGTTGAAACCGTTTGTAAAACGAATTTAGAACGATTTATAAAATACATTTGAAATGGAAATCGATGAAATATAATATATATATATATATATATATATATATTATATTTAATGGCCTGAATAGAACACGCCGCGGCAGTTTGCGAATTTCGACCACTGACTTCGAATTGACGTTATGGGAGATTCGACCGTCGGATTCTCCTAAAACCTGGACCATTGGGTTTGTACCGAAAAGAGCTTTCCAACGAATATAAGATATTTGAAATCTAACAGTTGGATTTGGAATTATGTCCAAATCAAATTTGGAAAGGGGGAAAAGGTCGCTGTAAGTGCAGTTCGATGACCGTTTATGGAAATCGACTGTATGGGCCTTGATAAAATTATTAAAAATATAAATAATTTATGTAAAATCATAATAAATGATTTGGAAAGAATTGGGATGAAAAAATTCCATATTTGAAAAGATAAAAATATATTTTTATCGAAATGAACTAGTTATGAACTAGAATTATAACCCAATATTTTTAAATAAGTGGGATTTGAAATGGTTTTAAAAATAAACAGAATTTCCAATATATGAATTGCAATGGATTAGAATCGAAATTATTTTTGGAATATTTCGATATTGGATTCCATGATTATACAGACATTGTGGAGAAATTTGGAAGATATATATATCGTTATTCCAATAAGATATTTGTCGATTTCAGAATTTGATATTGAATATAAGCCGATATATTTTCTATTCAAAGCCTTGTATTTAATATCAAAAGGGATTTTGGGTTTGTCGTGAATGGTGTCTTCACTAACACTGTTCTTAGACCTAGTTGAGAAAAGATTAAATCTTTTTATTAAGATTTAATGAAGTTTACCAATTAATTAATATTTAATTGGAATTGAATTGAATTGAATTTTGGGTTTGTCGTGAATGGTATCTTTAAAAAAATGCTATTCTTAAACCCAATGGAGTTAAGAAAATTAGAAACTAACTCGAGATTAGCTAAGCTGAATGGTTTTTTGGGTATTGATCTGATGTTGGTTTCGGCCTTCGGGATTAATACTTAGGGAATTGTTCTCTTACTAATTTACGGTTAGAGACTGATGGGATGGGGTCTTCAGTAACACTGTTCTTAAACCCCATGTGAAAAGAATAAATCTTTTAATTAAGATGTAGAGAAGAATTACCAATTAATTAACATTTAATTGGATTTGAAATGGGATGTGAATTGGGTTTATTGTGAACTGTGTTTTTAATGACATTTGTTCTTTAATCCGATTTACAGTGAAATGAGATTTGGAACTTATAAATCTTTTTATTAAAGACTTAGTGGAGATTTTCCAAAGTAAAGTTTTCCAATTTAATATATTGGAATGGAATGGAATTCGATTTGATAATAATCAAAGTGAGTTTCTACGGAGGAAGACTGTTAATATATATGGAATTTAAAAGGCTTTGTCGTTATTCCATTTATATTATTAGTCGGATATGGAAATTGATATCGATTATATATTGATTTGTTTTTCCATGAAGATTCCATAATTAATGGAATGTGGTTTTGGTTTATCATGAGCTGTGTTTTAAATGACATTAGTTCTTTAACCCAGTTAAAGATAAGATTAATTTCTTAACTTTGAAAAATCATTAAGAAATGATTTTGGAGATTAAAACTGAATTAGAGTTTTAATGAATCTTTAATTAGATTGGAATGTGAATGGGATAATTAAAATTATCGAATTCATGAAATAATCGAGGAGGGAGTTCCACCAGTTTTACTCCAAGTGATAGTTAAATCTTTAATTAGATTTGAACGTGAAATGGTAATTGAATTTACAGATAACACCGTGGTGTTAGATATGGAGTACTACTAGTTTTGCTCCATGGGATGAATAGGTTGGGATTGGGAAAGAAAACAAATGATTACTTTGGTAAGGTTCGCTAATCCCGACTAGTTTGGGAAACCTTAATTTAGTTTGAATTGATATACAGAGGAAAATTAAAGAATTTATCTTTGATAAAATTAATGGGAACCTTTCCTAAAGGATATGAATATTTAAATAAAGGAATATTCAGAATTGGAATGAGGCGTATGTTGTGTTTTGTAGCACTTGTTTATAATATACACGAGTTATTCGGAAAGACCGGGTTTATCCCATTCTGAATAATTGAATCGGTGATGAGTCGACGATGAAGACGGTGGTTGAAGACCGGAGGTTTTCACATCATTTGGATGATTACTAATGTATTAATTGGGTTGTACACCCAAGACAAGGTAATAAGGGGTGATCGTCCAGACGTACTTGGAGATCGACCGGATATGCGAGGACCTCTCTCCTGTATTGGACTTATAGGACGAGGAATAAGGTACCTCCAGTTTCGTTCAGACCCAAAACGAACTTGTAAATGGATGTGTGTCTGACATCAGATTTCATTCTATGTGATTGATAGACATCAGTTGCATAGTGTGAATGTAATACCCCATATTTTCTATTAACGTTATAATAACGAATCCAAGAATACTTAATTTAAAATGTGAGAATTAAGGGAAACGGGTTACGCCATTGTGTTCGTCTCGGAATTCTGGTTGAGATAGAGTCCGAGTTTGCGTAAATTGGACTTCGTACGAGGAAGTTATGGCTGTTAGAAGTTTCCATAAAATTCAAATAAATTCAAACATCTCGAAAACAAATTCAAATTCAAATCAAAAGTCAAAAGCGGGCTCGGCGGGAAAATTCCCGCCTAGGACCCTGGTCGACCAGGGGGTCGACCCTAGTGTCGACCTCCCCCCTACAGGTCGACCTGGGGGTCAACCTACCCCCCCCCCCCCCCGACCAAATCTGAATTTTGATGACTAATGACTTGCTGCTGAGTCACTAGAGTTTCTGGATAGTTCTGATATGGTCTGAATGGTTACGATTAACCCTAGGATCATCCGACGGTTCAAATTAAATTAAAATTCTATATAAACAACTCAATGCTCAAACCTAGAAATCACACAAAAATAATCCTAAAACTATCATGATGTCAATTGAGAACTTGGAGTAGCCATCACCAATTCAAAGACAAGATAAGAACTTGAATCAAAAATCAAATTAAAAGTTATCAAATTCAACGATCTACATCAAAGGCGAGCTTACCAATTTCAGAATTCAGATTTCAGAACGCAAGAATTCCTTTTTTTTGTAAGTTGGTTATTACGCAGATTTAAATGTTTCAAATGATTCATGACATGTTGTAATTTGAATATAGAGTGATGCTTATGTATAAGATTTGATTCTCGTTTATCTTAAAGTATCATTGAAATGAATCATATCTATATGCTTGTGGTGATGAACATATTTTATACTAATCATATCTATATGCTTGTGGTGATGAACATATTGTATGTTATTGGAATCTTTTATGATTGGGTAATGGATTTAATTTGCCAATTAAATCTGAAATGTCATGTTATAAATTGGTGGTTATTTGCAAGTTTATGATCTAAAACACATGCTTATATGTTGGATCAACACTCATGTATATTCATGTTAGGTTGAATCTATTTATGTTGTAAAAATGATTATAGTAGATTTTTGATGTTTTGACATACATAAGTCAATATGCTAAGTTGCAATTTAAAAAATGATTATAGTAGCTTTCTTATGTTTTGACATACATGAGTTAACATGCTAAGTTGTGGGTTGAAACTGTGATTATATGTAAAACCTCCATGCTAGACCTTTGTCAAGTTTACATGACAATTAGACCCAACTTAGTCACAAGTTCACTTTTACCCATTTAATTAAAGTTAATGATACCTCTATGCCAAGTTACACATGACAAGTTGAAATGTATGCTATTTTATGTTTATTTCATGTCCCTTGTTTATTACCCCTTTTCTTGTTTATGGGCTGGGCTAATTTACTAGCCTAACATTTTATGTGATTCATGCGTACGTTCCACGGGGGTAGCGATGGGAAAATATGAAAATTCATGGCATAGATTTGTTCATTAAATGGTATATTTGATATACCATTTATGGTGAGCATAATCAAAGGGTAATTATGGCATGATTAAATTAAATTTACATAAAGAAATTAGACATATATAGGAAAATGTGAATTTAGAAAAGACGAATATGCCTAACCCGAGGTTAGACTGAGTTGTGATGTAAATCTGCCCAGAACCGACCGGCATATCCAATGACCACAACAAGGCCTGTCTAATGTGGGTGGTTAGTGCATCAAGCCCAAAAAGAACCCGAGGTTAGACTGAGTTGTGGTGTAATTCTGCCTGGAACCAACCGTCACATCTAGTGACCACAACAAGACCTGTCTAATGTGAGTGGTTGGTGCTTAAATAAATTAAAGCTAAGTCAGGATTGGTAGGGTTAAGTCAATTAGGGAAACACTTAACCGATTCAACATGTTAACTAAACGAATGGGTGGGGTTAGGTAAACTTGGACACTTAACCAAATAAACATGTTGATTAGAAAACCCTAGTAGCGGGGACCCATTTCAGCAGTAATCCACATAGATGTATCATGGTACCCTAGAACTAGGCAGGGTGGGGCACGATTACTGGGCTGATTATAAGCGGTCAAAACGTCGGCGGTTGGTGGGCCAGTGTAGGTTCCAACGGAGTATGGGCGTGCACGTACTCCAGAGTGGAAAAAGCAGGCACTGGGCATCAGTAGTATACACTGTGCATCTTGAATCGTGTCGGGTTGCCACTAGAGGGACTGATACACCCCATGGTGGGACCAGCACAGGTAGCTACAGTCAAGCGAGGCCGAATGACACAGGATATGAATGCATGCGAGTAGGAGCCGATGATTAAGGGGATAGTTTGTTATAAACACATGGGGCTGGTTCAACCAATGGTTAAGTAGGTGTAGAGACTATAGTAATGGGTGCGATCACATGTTCCTCTTATCTTATATTAGGGTAGTGTCCTATGTTCTGTTATCACTGTCATGATCCCTTTCCTTGTTTAAATACTAGTAATCACTGAACTCACCAGACTTATTGTCTGACCCGTTTTCTCTCGTCTTCTTTTCTTCCGTCCCCCCCCCCCCCCCCCCCCCCAGGTCCATAAGGAGGGAAAACCCCAGCTTAGTCAGACTCTTTGCAAGTTAAAAGAAAGTAGATGTATAATTGGGACTCTCCTACCTTGGCTATGGCTTTTGGATACTACACTTGGGGATTTATGCAGTTTTATTTATGGTTTATGCTTCTTTATTAAATAATCAAGACATAAATTATGGTGTAATGTTTTGGAAGTTATTTTGAGACAATTTGATGTAATTCTTTTGTATTGAACTACGTATGTAATAAATATTTGAATTTCACTGCTTAAATTTATCTGTCTTGTAAATTTTTCTGTGTCTTGTACCTATAACCCTCCACCAAAGTTAAGGCATTCCCTTTGTGAGTGACCTTAACGGAGGTGGGGTGTTTCAGTGAATTTCCTGTATGGCATGATGAGATGTAAATGATCAAGGCTTCTGTTGAAAAGCAGAGTCTTGTGGTTGATGATCAAAGCATGACTTTAATATAGCATAGCTTTGTGTATAGCATTAATTCGCGAGCCTCACACCCCGGTGTGAACCAGAAACGGGAGAGGACATCAAGGAGGACATGTGTTTCCTTCTAGCTAGGAGTGGTGTTTGGGTTTTGCATGCCCAGACGTTTTACTTATATGGATAATGGATAGCGAGACGCCTTGGATATATCGGCACTGCGGGGCCGATGGATGGTATGGTCTATATACATACCAGATTGACACCCCATAGGGCAGTGAAACGTAATGTTCAGGCATTTTAATCCACATCGAGTGGACCAGCCCTGACAATCCAAGGGCCCACCTGAGTTTGGGTCCTGAGATACGAGCTAGAGCATCTCAAAGCGGTAAGGATGATCCCTTGCCTTGGTTCACAAATGGAAATCCAACTTCCAATACGACATGGTGCGGTTTTAATTATAGAACTAGTATGGCGACTGGTACGCATGCCGTCTATGATTGATACATTTATATTTGAAGTTGTTTTTAAACACTATGCACTTGTAATAGTATCAAATGATTTGTTTTAAAAGTACCAAGAATGTTTGGCAATTATAAGGGAAAACCCTATCCTCCGGCTTGCGTTGCATTGTGTGATGGGACCTGGGTCTTATAATAGCTTCATTTTTCCCAAAAGCATTGCGCTATTTGTTTTATGCACTGGTATTCTTGGGAGGAAACCTGTTCCATGTTAGACGGCGTGGTCCCTTTATTTACTTTATTTTTAAAGTAAAGATTTAATAACTGTTTTAGTTCTCGCACCAGTCACATGACTGATTTGGAGTTTATTGTTTTAACCTAAACTCTGGGTGCCCTTATTTTCCACACGGGCAGCTAATAGTTGGGTTCTGCAGATATTATATTCATAGGATCCTGGTTTATAGCTGGAATGATATTCGAAAAGCTCTGTATCCGTATTTTCCTTTCAGTTGTTGTAACACCCCGCATTTTTAATGAAATTAAAAATGTGGAAATATGTATATATATTATATACATAAATATATTTAAGAGAAAAATTAAATAATAACAATAAAATTGGATGTAATAAGTTCATGCAGTGAAATGATGGAAAAAGATTAATAAAAGAAAATAAATGCAATACATGAAATGCGAAGAAATGCATGTGAACAATTAAATTGAAATAAAAAGGAAAATTTAAAGAGCTTCAAGAATTTGGTCACGAAATTAGCGTCATTGCGTTCGTGGCGATTTTCTAGTCAATTTAGACCTATGGTTTGTAGAAAACCGATTTAGGATTAAAAAGATATCTTTAAATTAATTATTGCAACAAAACATGAAAAAGAGGAATGAGAAAAGAATAATGTTTCGCATTGTTCTAAGATTTGTAAACAAAAGACTTAGTAGCTCATTTGGTTAGAACATGTGACTTGTATACAAGAGGTTCTGAGTTCAATCCCCGCTAGCATCATATTTTTGTTTTAGGGGAATGGCTAAAAAGTGGCTTAGTGTGAACGCAACTCAAAAAGCGGTTTAGTGTGAAAAGGGTTAATTGGAAAGAAAATTAAAAAGAATATATATATATGACATACAGGTGTCAACAACCCTGCTGCTGCACATCATGTTGCACACATGGTGCTATTTTGTTGGTCAATGACGATTTTTGACGGATTAGGGCATATGTGGCATCCACTGATTGGCTGGGTGATGTGTCATTGTGAATTGGATGGTTTAGATTGATCCTAAACTAATCTAAGGGCTCTAATTAATCCTACACATCTATATAAGCACACATAAACCTAAACCCTAATCTAAACAAAATTCAATCATGAGCCTATATGTTGTTGCATCCTAAACTAATCTAGCCCCCATCATAACAAATCAAATTCAAGCTAGAAGATAAAAATCAATGTCTCCATCAAGGGTTAAACTTAACATATTCAGAAATCAGATCCCAAAATTCAAGATCCATTCTTTTTCAGTGAGTGCTAGTCACTTTTAGGTTTAAATAGATAAATGTGAATTGTGGTAGACTATGAATTGGGTATATGCCGTAAATCATGAACTTATGCAAGCATACTGTGTCGTTTTCCCTAGATCTAATATATGGACAATCTACTATGTTTCCTATGTGAATCTTGAATTGCAATTATATTGTTGTACATGTGAACTTGTTAATACAGATCTAACTTTCTAGATCTGATTATGGTGATTGATATGACAATTATATGAACATTGATATGTAACCATGTTAGGATGATTGTACATCCATTAGTTTGACATTACTTGGATCTAGATTTTGATGTTAATCACCTTTCACTTGCTATTTTATGACACCTTGGTATATGTGGTAAATTTGACATGTGAATCTAAACTTGTTATTATGCCACCCTGTCTATGCTAGATTTAGGTAATTGGACACCTAATATTGAATCTAGATCTCATTATGCTTGCCTAACACAAGTTATTAATTTGATGTCCACTTTATCATGATAATTATCACATGTCCATTCACTTAGTTACTATGCCAGTTATGTTAATATTTATGCCAAAACATGTTGAAATGTCACCCTTATCATGTTCCCTTTTACTGTTATGACGAGGCTACTTTATAGCATCGATGCCGCCAAAATATGTGTGAATACGTTAGCTAGGAACGGAGATAAAAGGGAATTTGTAATTGGCATAGTTTATATAATATTTATATGAAATGAGCATATAATTCAAATGGGGAAACGTAGAATTAATCACCTATAATGACATAGGAAAAGTTGGGTAAAAACGACATAATTTGAATATGACCATTTATGGATATGTAATTCAAATTATTGTTGCAAAATAGGTATTGACACCTACAAAAGGAAAGGATTAATTAATTGGTAAATTAATTAAAAGTGGAATGTTAGTAATTAAAATTAATAATTTTAATTGTACTTATGAGTTATGACACGAGGTTAGGTTACACTAGTGGCGGAAGTCTGCCCAGACCCGACCGACATATCCAGCAGCCACTGATGTTGAACCTAATGTGGGAGGTCTGAGTACGCAAATGAGAATCAGGCTAAGACACGAGGTTAGGCCCGACAGTGGAATAAGACTGCTCGGATCCGACCGACATATCCAGCATCCACACGTTGTAGGCCTAATGTGGGAGGTCTAGCCCATTATAACCATAATTGGACATGGTAAAGAAATGGATTACTTAACCGAATTTAATATGAATATGGACTTAAGTTAGGGTTAAGTAAAATTAGATGGGTAGTGAGGAGGGATTAAGTAAGTTAGAGGGGATGGGATTATATATATATATATATATATATATATATATATATAGGCCCACATACTTAACCCAATACATGTTAGGTAATTAAAGACACCTAAGTGGTATACATAACGGGTAGATAAAATAATAAAGGCTATGTAATTAAAGATCACCCTTTAAGGGTATACATAGTCAGTGGAAAACCAAGTGGGGATACAAGACAAAGGGGAGAGCTTGTATCATATTGTGTGGGAGTTATGTAATTAAAGATCACCCTTTAGGGTATACATAACTAGTATAGGGCTATGTAATTAAAGATCACCCTTTTAGGGTATACATAGTCAGTGGAAAACCTAGTGGGGATACAAGACAAAGGGGAGAGCTTGTATCATATTTGTGTGGGATCCATTTCAGTCAGTAACCCGTAGTTAGTATCAGAGTAGAGAACTCTGTACTAGGCGGAGAAGGGGCATGCTTACTGATTTATTATAAGAGATCCAAAACGTGAAGGGTGGTGTAGACGGCGCAAACCGACCGGGGACATGTGCGTGCATGGGCCGGGCAGAGGGGGAAAGACGACCGTGACACCAGAAGGTATCCATGTGCACATCTTGGGTTGCCACTTTAGGGAAGTGATACCCCATACTCTGGGGCCAGCATAGGATATCTACAGAGTAGGGAGCCGATCGATTAGGGTAGTGGTTAGGGTATACTTGGACGTATGACCTAAGCCTACCAGCTTATAGTGGAAGGGATCATTTCATTTCAGTTATACTAGTAATAGTGCGGAGTAGTCATTAGTTAAGCATGTATATACCTCACCTTATCTGCCTTGTCACACCTGCCATTTGTATAGTGATCTCTCTTATCAACATTATGCATGTCATGTTCACCTTTATTTATTTACTGGCTAAAAATTACTAGACTTGCCAGACTTTATGTCCGACCCCATTTTATTCTTCCTTCTCTCTTCCGTTCCCCCTCCCCCCAGGTTCTCAAGGAGGAAACAGCCAGGCTTGGCCAGGATTCGGATATCATCTTACTAGGAGCTACTGTTGAAGTATGGCTCGAGTCTTTTTCTATGTTACGACTTACTCTTTTATTGGGGAATAATGTTTTCTTTTAATTCCTATGTACTCTGATTATGAAAGATAGAAGTATTTTGTTGTAATGGTTTTATGAATTATGGTATTATAAACTACGGGATTATGATTTATGTCTGAAATAAAATTTTTGAAACTTCCGCTGCTATCTTTATTTATATCTGTCTAGTAATTATTCTGTGTCTTTTTACCTATAATGCTTCACAGAACTTAATGCATTCCCTTAGTGAGTGATATTAACGGACGTGGGGTGTCACACTTGGTATCAGAGCTGAAGGTTACCAGATTAGATAAAAATATTTTTGAAAAATATTTTCAAAAAGGTTTTAAAAGAAAGCATTTTCAAAAAGAAAAGTCTATTTTGAAAAGCATATTCCCCAAAGCTAAATGTAATATCTCTCGATTCTCCGCTTGATTCCTTTTTCCCTTTTTGTCTGCGGAACCGATTCTTCTCGAAAAGTGTCCCCATTCCGGCATGATGCCCTAGGCATGTTTAGCACATGTCGAAAGGCAATGAAGTGCCTAACCTCCATCCGTAGCCGCAATGGTTTCACGTGCGGTTAATTTTCTCGAGCTTCGTAAGGATTTCCATGCGATGGAGGCAACTTTCAAAAGACTTGTTAGCTTGTTACAAAAACGTGGGTAAAAATGAGTATAAGGTAGTTAGGGCTAAGAAGCACATCCCAAGGATGAGAAAATGGTATGGCCCAAGAAAGGACAACAACAACAACAAAAGAAGGGAGGAAAAAAAATGACAAGGCTAAGGATAAGGGGAAGTGACATAGTTGTGGGCGAGAGGGTCACTTGGCCAAGGGCTGCAGGAAAAGGAAGAATGCTTGCTTCGTTTGTGGAGAGGTTGGACACTATTCTGGGGGAGTGCCCAAGTAAGCAAGGGCAATGTCAAAGGACGGGAACCTCTGGAGGGCAAGCGAATGCTCTCGTGGCTTGGAGGGAAAGCGAATTCTCTCGTGGCTAGTGCACCAGATAAAGGTAGGAATGCTTCCATGGAAGGTTTTGATTTCTCTTTCCAATCAACCGGTTAGAACTCTTTTCGATTCTGGCGCATTCACATTCGTTCATATCTAGTTCTGTAGTTGAATCTCTGCACTTAATTACTAGTATGGTAGTGGATCCCGTTGTTATCTCAAACCCCATTGGTGGTTCGGCTCATTTATCCGTGATTTGTCGGGGTTTGAGAATATCTTTGTTAGGTGTCGAGTTTGAGTGCGACGCACATCTTGTTTCATGGGCTAGGGGTTGATTCTAGGGATGGGTTGGCTTACCACATATGGTGCCATTCTGGGTGGTGAGAGGAGGGTCGTTAAGCTTCTAACTTGTCATGGGAGGACCCTCGAAATTTCTTGTGACCCACAAGGGTCAGTTATGCTTAGTTTCCTAGAGTCTCTTGATGCATCCATCGATGATTTGCAATATGTTCCAGTAGTCCGAGGTTATTCTGATGTTTTTGATGAGGTTCGGGGTTTACCCCAAGGCACGAGATTGGTTTTCGAATATACTTGATGGATAATGCAAAGCCAGTTGCATTGCTTGTACAACATGTGACTCCTAAAAGAAAATAGGGAACTTGATAAGCAAGTAGGGGAGCTACTTGAGAGGAGGTTTGATAGGTGAATCATATCAGGATGGGAAACCTACTAAAGACAGTCCTTGAGGAAGCCCATCACTCTAAGATGACTACTCATCCAAGTGGCGATAAAATGTATTGAGTTCGAGGAAGTGGAGCCAAATTTGCGGAAGGAAGTAAAAGTAGAGAAAACAACAAGGATGCAATTTAGGAGACTGAAAATAAAGATCATGCTTCATTCCCTTTCCTTTTAGGACTATGTTCTTAACTTCTTTTTCCAAAGCTTTTTATTCGTACTTGTTTCTATCATTTGTCTGTGTCCTATTGATCGAATCTTCGACCTTTAGATAGGGAATCCATGAATGTAAACATGTGTTTGAGACATGTTATGATTGATGGATGCAAGTGAATGCAAGCGTTTGCTAGTGGTTGCCCGTGGACGCATACACACACACATTAGGCACTAATGTCGGCTCAATCACTCTCATATTGCATATGGATGTGTGTGCATTTTCTTTTCTTTTATGGATGGAAATGGATGAACTAGCATATGGATGTTGCATTTGGACGAATGAGTGTGCACACATGTAGAGCTTATATGTTATAATAGGTTTATTTGCATTCATGATGGACTCATGGCACTGACATAATTCGCATTAAGGAGGTCAACTGAATCAGTAAACCACCTGATTTTGCATTAGATAAGGACAAATACACACTATGCATATAATCATGAAAGCATTAGAAATCTTTTTAAGAAAAATGGATGCATGTGATTGATGGTTGAGTAGATGTATGTTGGATGTTAGGATACATTCTTCTTAACTCAGAGATTTTGGTGACGAAACCCTTTAAGTAAGGGAGAATGTAACACCCCACATTTTTAATGAAATTAAAAATGTGGAAATATGCATATATATTATATACATAGATATAATTAAGAGAAAAATTAATTAATGACAATAAAATTGCATGTAATAAGTTCATGTAGTGAAATGATGGAAAAAGATTAATAAAAGAAAATAAATTCAATACATGAAATGCGAAGAAATGCATGCGACCAATTAAATAGAAATGAAAAGGAAAATTTGAAGAGGTTCAGGAATTTGGTCACAAAATTAGCGTCACTGCATTTGTGCCGATTTTCTAGTCAATAGATCTATGGTTTGCAGAAAACCGATTTAGGATGAAAAAGATATCTTTAGATTAAATATTGCAACAAAACATGAAAAAGAGGACAAGAAAAGAATAATGTTTAGCATTGTTCTAAGGTTTGTAAACAAAATACTTAGTAGCTCATTTGGTTAGAACATGTGACTTGTATACAAGAGGTTCTAAGTTCAATCCCTGCCAACGTCATATTTTTGTTTTAGGGGAATGACTAAAAAAAAGCTTAGTGTGAACACAGTTCAAAAAGCGGTTTAGTGTGAAAAGGGTTAATCGGAAAGATAATTAAAAAGAAATATATATATATAAGGGTGTCAACACCCCTGCTGCTGCTCATCATGTTGCATACATGGCGCAATTTTGTTGGTCAATGAAGATTTTTGATGGATTAGGGCATATGTGGCATCCTCTGATTGGCTGCGTGATGTGTCATTGTGAATTGGATGGTTTAGATTGATCCTAAACTAATCTAAAGGCTCTAATAATTCTACACATCTATGTAAGCGCATATAAACCTAAACCCTAATCTAAACTAAATTCATTCGTGAGCCAATATGCTGCATCCTAAACTAACCTAGCCTCCACCATAACAAATCAAATTCAGGCTAGAAGATAAAAATCAATGTCTACATCAAGGGTTAAGCTTGACAAATTCAGAAATCGGATCCTAGAATTCAAGATCCATTCTTTTTTAGTCAGTGCTAGTCACTTTTAGGTTTAAATAGATAAACGTGAATTGTGGTAAACTATGAATTGGGTATATGCTGTAAATCATGAACTTATGCAAGCATAATACTATGTCATTTTCCCTAGATCTAATATATGGACATTCTACTATGTTTCCTATATGAATCTTGAATTACAATTATATTGTGGTACATGTGAACTTGTTAATACATATCTAACTTTCTAGATCTGATTATGGTGATTCAATATGACGTTTATATGAACATTGATTTGTAACCATGTTAGGATGATTGTACATCCATTAATTTGACATTACTTGGATCTAGATTTTGGTGTTAATCACCTTTCACTTTCTATATTATGACACCTTGGTATATGTGGTAAACTTAACATGTGAATCTAAACTTGTTATTATGCCACCCTGTCTATGCTAGATTAAGGTAATTGGACACCTAATATTGAATCTAGATCTCATTATGCTTGCCTAAACACAAGTTATTAATTTGAAGTCCACTTTATTATGATAATTATCACATGTCCATTCACTTATTTACTATGCCAGTTATGTTAAAATTTATGCCAAAACATGTTGAACTGTCACCCTTATCATGTTCTCTTTTATTGTTATGACGAGGCTACTTTATAGCCTCGATGCCGCCAAAATACGTGTGAATACGTTAGTTAGGAATGGGGATAAAAGGGAATTTCTAATTGTCATAGTTTATATAATATTCATATGAAATGAGCATATAATTCAAATGGGGAAACGTAGAATTAATTTCATATAATGACATAGGAAAAGTTGGGCAAAAATGGCATTATTTGAATATGACCATTTATGGATATGTAATTCAAATTATTGTTGCAAAATAGGTATTGACACCTATAAAAGGAAAGGATTAATTAATTGGTAAATTAATTAAAAATAGAATGTTAGTAATTAAAATTAAGAATTTTAATTGTACTTATGACACGAGGTTAGGTTACATTAGTGGCGGAAGTCTGCCCGGACCCGACCGGCATATCCAGCAGCCACCAATGTTGAACCTAATGTGGGAGGTCTAATTACGCGAATACGAATCAGGCTAAGACACGAGGTTAGACCAACCTATGGAATAAGACTGCCCAGACCCGACTGGCATATCCAGCATCCACACGTTGTAGGCCTGATGCGGGAGGTTTAGCCCATTATAACCATAATTAGACATGGTAAAGAAATGGATTACTTAACCTAATTTGATTTGAATATAGACTTAAGTTAGGGTTAAGTAAAATTGGATGGGTAGTGAGGAAGTGTTAAGTAAGTTAGAGGGGATGGGTAATATATATATAGGTTCACATACTTAACCCAATACATGTTATGTAATTAAAGACACCTAAGTGGTATACATAACGGGTAGATAAAATAATAAAGGCTATGTAATTAATGATCACCCTTTTAGGGTATACATAGTCAGTGGAAAACCTAGTGGGGATACAAGACAAAGGGGAGAGCTTGTATCATATTGTGTGGGAGTTATGTAATTAAAGATAACCCTTTAGGGTATACATAACTAGTATAGGGCTATGTAATTAATGATCACCCTTTTAGGGTATACATATTCAGTGGAAAACCTAGTTGGGATACAAGACAAAGGGGAGAGCTTGTATCATATTTGTGTGGGATCCATTTCAGTCAGTAACCCATAGTTAGTATCAGAGTAGAGAACTCCGTACTAGGCGGAGAAGGGGCACGCTTACTGATTGATTATAAGAGATCCAAAACGTGAAGGGTGGTGTAGACGGCGCAAACCAACCGGGGACATGTGCGTGCATGGGCCGGGCAGAGGGGGCAAGACGACCGTGACACCAGTAGGTATCCCTGTGCACATCTTGGGTTGCCACTTTAGGGAAGTGATACCCCGTACTCTGGGGCCAGCACAGGATATCTACGGAGTAGGGAGCCGATCGATTAGGGTAGTGGTTAGGGTATACATGGACGTATGACCTAGGCCTACCAGCTTATAGTGGAAGGGATCATTTCATTTCAGTTATACTAGTAATAGTGCAGAGTAGTCATTAGTGAAGCATGTATATACCTCACCTTATCTGCCTTGTCACACCTTCCATTTGTATAACGATCTCTCTTATCCACTTTATGCCTGTCATGTTCACCTTTATTTATTTACTGGCTAAAAGTCACTAGACTCGCTAGACTTTATGTCTGACCCCTTTTCGTTTTACTTCTCTCTTCCCTCCCCTCCCCCCTCGGTTCTCAAGGAGGAAACACCCAGGCTTAGCCAGGATTTGAATATCATCTTGCTAGGAGCTACTGTTGAAGTATGGCTCGAGTCTTTGTCTCTACTATGGCTTACTCTTTTATTGGGGAATAATGTTTTCTTTTAATTCCTATGTACTCTGATTATGAAAGATAGAAGTATTTTGTTGTAATGGTTTTTTGAATTATGGTATTATAAACCACGAGATTATGATTTATGTCTGTAATAAAAAAATTTGAAACTTCCGCTGCTATCTTTATTTATATCTGTCTTGTAATTATTCTGTGTCTGTTTACCTACAATGCTTCACAGAACTTAATGCATTCCCTTAGTGAGTGACATTAACGGACGTAGGGTGTTTCAGTTGTGATTTTGTATTATTTTCCGCTGCATTGTAATTTGTAAATCTCTGATAGTTATCGAATGTATATTATTCGTTCATACTCTGTATATTCTTGTACTATGATGTACATTGTTGTAATAAGCACTGAAATGTTCTTCTGTTTGTGTTCTGATTTGTTGTGTTCTAAAAAAAACCAGGCTTTCCTTTACGGGGAAGTTCGGGTTGCTTCGGTTGGTATCAGAGCTTTGGTTTACAGAGCTCGAGAACAAGGCGCATTGGAACCAAATGAAAGAATTCATCAGAGATTGGATAAGTAATGTCCAATAAGAATGACTCGTTAGAGATGGGATCAGTAGTATCCTAGAACGAGTGTGAAGAGTGCTATTTTTAAAGTAAAAATGAAACCAAATTTTGTTTTGAAATTTTAAATCTAATTATACGTATTTGAGTATATCATTTTATTTAATTTTGGACAATCCAGTATATCAGATTTTGCATATATGCGTCTTGAATGTATATTCGAAGTTTTAATATACTGGGTAGATATAGAATCACACTCTAGTCGCCCGGGGATGATCCTGATGATAGCAACTGCATCATCAGTATTTATGTTCGAATTTCGAAAGTGGGATATCTATACATTTCCAATTGACTGGTGTGAGAACCAAAACTAGATAGGGTTTATTGTTGTGATTTGGCACCAAAAACATGATTTTCTGTATATAGATACCAAAGTTATGAATTTGAAAATTTAACCAACTAATTGATTTCTAGTTGTGTTGTATGATTATATGTTTGATTAATTAAAATTTTGAACCATTAGCCAAATCGAATCAAAATATTGAACTGACTTGATAATTGTTTGAGATTGCAGGCATATACATGTATATATATCGAACAGGTCATAGCAAGGAGGCTAGAGAAGAGGAATAAAGTTGTATGCCCGACAAATAGGTACACGTTTACTAATTTACTGGGTTTGGATGATTTTATGAGCCGACCGGATAGCCGCTTGGCTTTTTCTTTTTCTTTTTGAGATGAGAGGGCTTGTGTGGCGGTTTGGGGATTTTCCCGGTGCTCCCCGTACAAAGGAGGTTATGGCAAAAAATTTCGAAAATTTAGAGTGTTAGCCAAATTTTTAAAAAATTGGAAATTCTTAGAAACTGAAAAGTTGAAGAATGAAAGCCAAACTGAAAGTTGAGTTGGTTAGTTAAACAACTTTCAGCTCCGTTCCTTTTCGAGGATGAAAAGATTTTAAGTGAGGGAGATTGTAACAACCCGGAAAATCAGAACCAATTTAAATTTTTTATTTTGGCAATTTTAATGAATTTTGAATATTTAAAATGAATTATTTTAAATAATAAAGACTAGAAATTTATTTTGAATAGAATTGGAACGTATATATTTATTTAAATCGAAGTTAGAATATAAATATTTATTTTAATTATAAAAGGAATTGGAAATGGAACTGTAGTTTGAAAATTCGATTTCAAATTTCATTTGAATGTACAGGATCCAAAATAAACTGGATTTTAGTGAAACCAGAAATATTTGAATCTATTCAAAAATATCTTTCCAATGAATCTGAAAAATTGAAATTTCATGGCGGGAATAAAAAGTTATGCCCAATTGAAAATTCAGAATAGTTTTTATGGTAATATAGCCCTTAAAAATAGAAATTTTGCAAATGGCCTCCATTTTCGACGAGACCACGTTTGTTGGATCCGGAATGTCAAATTATTGCTAGATTCCAATTTTCAAAATTTTCGGAATCAATATGTGAAATTTCAGTTTGAATTTAATCGACTGGAAAATGACCGTTTTTCAAATGGTCACCAAATTCGACGAAATTAGTTTGTTAGGACCGCATCATCAAAACATAGCCATATTTAATTTTCTGGAATTTTTGGGGTTCGTATGTGGCCCCAGTAAATTAAAATGTACGTTTGAAATTAAAATATAATGATTTATATTTTAATTTAAACGGAAACTTATCAAAACAATCGAATTGGCTTACGGGACATACCCCATTGTGTTCGGAATGGGGATAATTAACTAAGGGCGACAGTCGTTGGGTCTTGTATGGAGTTCAAACGAAAAACATACTTTTTTGGATAATTAAATAAATAAAAATAAAATATATTTATTTCTATACATAACCCCTCCCCCCTCGGTTATCATTTTCCACAATTAGAAAATTGTGCCCCTAAAAATCAAAATACCCTGTAGCCGTTGTCAGATCTCCCCTTCCTTACCGCCGTCGCGGCCTGCGCCTCCCCCACGACCGGCAGCCCCCTTTCCGACCCTCCTCCCCTTCCGCCGCTCCTCCTTTGCTCAAAGACCCCGCACCCAATCAAAACCCGCCACGACACCCAGATTCCATCCACAAAGACCACTGCCGCTACCCCTGACGCGTCTCCGACCCCACTACGCCTGTAATGACCCGGGTTTTTGACGACCTTGGTTATCACCATAAACTCAATGACGACTAACCAAACATCGAAAAATACCGGTAGTTAATGAAAGAAATTAGAGGGTGAGAATTGATAAGATAGAAACTTAGAATAGAAGAAGAAGAAGAACACAACATTAGAGTAACACGAACCTCACAGGGGAACGAATAACATATAATATATATAACATAACTTGAAATATACATATGTACTTGCATATACATCATTATCAAAGTACAACACTTACAACACAGTGGAAATAACTATAGCTATAAAATCCTGAAGCCTCCTGCTCCAAGCTCTTTAGGTATATCTGTAAATCCCGACTACTTGACTGCCCGTACAAAATTGGGCACCCAAGAGTTTAGGGAAAACAAAACAAAATAAACTCCGGGTCAGTCATGGGACTGGTATGAGTAAAATAGTTCCAGCACGTAAATGATATCTCATAAGACCACACCGTATAACGGAAGGGGTTTTTCCCTTATGAGAATCCAAATATCTTTATATCAAAAACCTTTTGATATTATAATAATGTCTATCAACTACAATATAATAATCATCTAGCAGAAAGGATTTCATCTCACGTTCTACATATATAGTATACAATCAAAACCGCAGCACGTATTGGGTAATGGATTTCCAACTATGACAAGGTATGGAACCACCTTTCGCTACACTGGGTTCAACAAGAACATCTTGCAACCCGGCCACACATGACCGACCACTCATTTCACTTGAGTGTATCGAATATATATCACCAACGGTTGGGATCAACAACCGTTTCCCGAATGGGACAGCATCAACAATAGATTTTTAGAAGTAAATGAAACTCTAGATCAGGTGATTATACACCCTAATAGGTGCGACCTACATAGCCATGCTGCCTGCCCGATTTCTGTCATTTACCGGATGTGAGGCTAGAATCTACGCTTATCTTTTACATGCCACATCTTCATTCACTTAGAATGTCACATCGTCATACCCGCCAAATCACAAATTGACTTATCCAAAAATATCACGGGTATAAAGCTAAGAGAAACGAATTCCTCCGCCACCAACGTAGATACGTTTGAAACGATCAACTTACGTGATATACCAGATATACTCTGTCAGACCTTCGTCCATACAAGTTGTCCTAGGACTGGACAAACTGAAGGCACTATTCAGTATATCCATCGTAGGCACTGTTATCTAAGATTTATACAACAGCCCTTGCACTTTACTCCGTCTTCAATTATCTTTGGCATATATGATTCGCAATGCTTATGCCAATACAGAGTGGTTCATTGGATAATAATTCAACCGGTCTCTCCATATTAACAACGTTAAAATGGTCAAAACTTCGATAGTCTGTGATTTACCCATCAAAGAAAAACAGGTGTGCAAACAACGATATTATTTCCAAATGGAAATTCTATCAATCAATCATCAATCATATATATATATATATCTATCTATATATATATTCATATTTCCTTAGTTTCTACATTTAGAAAATATACGTCATTAACATTGGAAACATTTTCATAGCTTATTCATGCATCACTATCATTCTACAACTATTAGTCCCTCACCGTAAACTAGTAAGAGAACAATTTTCTAAGTAAAAACCCCGAAGGCCGAAACCAACATCAGATCGATACTCAGAAAACTATTCAACTTAACTAATCTCTAGTCAGTTTCTAATCTTGTTTAACTCTTTTTCTTTTACTCTATTCGATTAACTTGATTCGATTAACTCTTCTATTTATTTTCTAAATAGAAAATCCTTTATTCCATTTATTTTGCTTAACATCTCTTTTATAACTTATTCAATTTCTAAGTCAATATCCCTTTATCATAACTTATTCATTTCCTAAATAAATAATCCGTTTAATATCCTATTTATTTATTCTAAATGTTTCCTTTAATAACCCTATTTATTTAACAAATAAATATGTCCTTTCCTTATTCTATTTATTTAACAAATAAATAAATCCATTATCTTATCCTATTTATTTAACAAATAAATATCTCACTTATTATCTCCTATTTATTTTCTAAGTAAATAGTCCATTTTATAACATCTTATTTATTTATTCTAAATATAATTCACTTTATAATTATTCCAATTTATAAATATTTCTTATTTATAAATATTCCAATTTATTTTTATTCTGTTTTCAATATCACTTTGAAAATCTCCTTTATCTTCTAATCCCGGTATGTTATGGTGTTTAACATATCAAATTACGATGTCCAATATCGTCTATACACACACAATCAACAACAGGTTATAATTCACATCATATATCAAAATATAGGAAAAACAATAAAATAACAGTTGAGGAATCCAGTCGGATTCCTCCAACCTGTTTCCCTGCATCCATAGATGTTACACAATAAAATCAACATTTCTTTCAGTTTCGTATGATATATTCTGATAAACAGAATCAATACAGAAATTCAACTAACTGACTAGCAGTTCAATCAAACGGCCAACACACAGTTAATCAGCCAGTATTTAACAGTTCTAAAAATACAACATGAAAATATAAACTGTTCAGAGTTAGTGATATTTACTCAAATTGGACGATCATCGTTAAAAACAATAACCATCACTCGATTTGATTCAGACGGACAATTTATTCTGCTATAAATTTTGATGGACTCAAATAGGCTTCCAGTCAGTTCCATCGTTTAGTGTCCGTCCATACGATCCCGACGGATCTTGTTTTGCGGAATTTTGATATAATACGAGGAAGATATAAGAGTTACAAGTTATACCGTATTTTATTTATATTAACTTGAATTATTAAACTTATTGGGCTTTCACCTTCCATATAGGCCCAACTACCTTGTTAAAGAAACCAGCCCTCATCCAACAATACACGGACCTCTCTCTTCTCCTCCAATTATACTTGTGATTCCAGGAAACAAAAATCCACCGTCGTTTACCCACTTCAATTGCCCTATCCTCCCTCCCAACACCATTAAATCCAAAACGAACACTGCCGTTAAACTCCACTCCCAAAATCACTCCTTCCAGTATCCTCAAATTCGAACTCGCACCAAGCTTCGCGTCCTCCGGGTTCCTCCGAGCTGCTACAGTGAAGGTGCGACACACATTTCCATCGGACTTCAGAAAAATCACCACAAACTCTTCTACTCTCCATTAAAAACCCGAATACATCCTCACAGTCACACTTAAGGCACCAAAATACCTAAATAACCCACCCTAACTCACGCTGTTTCCAGGACAACGAACTAGTTTTGGTTCGAACCCAGAAGTATAGGCATCGATTGGAAGAAAATCACCCACTGAATCCATTGATACAACCCTCGTGATTTATACTAATTAATTGGATTTGATTTTGATTTTTTTGAACCACGATTTTTTTTGCTGAAAAGAGGATGAGTAAGTGGCGGCCTCTTTTTGATTTACAGAGAAGGATTTTTGTTAGGTCTTAAGGGAGGGAAGGGTATTTATAGTATAAGATTTCTTAGTAGTGGTTAAGGAAACCACACATGGTATGTTGAGTAGGAGTTATCGTGGAAAGGAGTTGTCAGCTAATTAGAACGTGGTGGTGACTTTATGGTGAAGCTAATGTAATACAAGGTAACGTTTTGATG
Organism: Allium sativum; assembly: GCA_030737875.1. Classification (NCBI taxonomy): domain Eukaryota; kingdom Viridiplantae; phylum Streptophyta; class Magnoliopsida; order Asparagales; family Amaryllidaceae; genus Allium; species Allium sativum. The sequence continues at coordinate 399,399,710 of CM060922.1, read as the reverse complement.
AAGCACACTCCATCATACATAAGTATATATATGTCTTATTTTTATTTAAATTTCAGCGTACTGATTACGTAAAATTCTACTTACGTACAGACATAAATAAAAACACCATCGTGATGAGCGAGGTGTCCTAACTCCAGAAAAATAATAATACCGGTAGGTGAACTCATATTTTGAAACTTCAAAATGTTGATTACAGGGTGCAAAATACTTCAAATAAAAAGTCGCTTATTAAATTAATTAAAAATTACAGTAAAATTCTAAAAATTAAATTATCACTATGTCCCAAAAGAACCTAGTCTAAATTCAAACCCGATCTCTAGTTATATCGAATAAACCGTTAGGGTCGATAAACGATTCTATAGCGACTATTTTAAAGTTTGATTTGGACATATCTCAAAATCTACACGATGAAATCCTGATTTTTCTCTTCCACTAGAAAGATATATTCCACCAGCTCCACACGTTTCTTGTTTCACAGAAATCCGATTTAAAACAAACCTTGTACATTCAGTTGAAGTTCAAATCGCCAAATTACGAACTGCAGCGCCATTTCAAGCTCGATTTTAATTATAATATAATTATACGTTCAAACTATCGTTCAAATAATATATTTGTTATTCTAATTCAATTCTAAACTGAATTAAATATCACAGATGATCCAGTTCACACCATATCTCCATTTCATCCAATTCTGATTATTTCAGAATTAAATATATTATTTAATTTTATTATTTAATTAAATATTCACCATTATTTAATTAAATGACCATTAAATCCTTTTAATCACCCTCTAAATAATTAAATTAATTAATTATTATACCGTTGAAGATGCGGGTCATTACAACGCCGCACCACCGCCCTCCTCAGCCCAGCGTTCAACTGTGTCACCCCCTTCGCCTTCGAGAACCATAGGAATGTGAGTTTTCTGATTTTATTATTTAATTTCATATTGTTAGCAAGTTATAAAATATGTTTTATCTAGAATATGGTATGAAAGGCGAGATTTTTATCGTATGAAAGATTATATTTTTATTTATGAAAAGATTTGATTTTTAACATATAAAGCTTTGATCTTTATTTATATGAACAACTATATAGAAAAGAAGTGATTTTCTATATAGAAAAGAAGTGATTTTCAATATAGAAAAGAAGTGATTTTTAATTAGGAAAAGATTATATTTTTATAGCGAAAAAGATTATATTTTTTTTATAAAGGAAAAGGTTTGATTTTTAAAGTAGACATTGGTATAAAAATATGATTTTTATGTTCAAGGAGAAGTTAGAAAGATTCGATTTTTATTTATATATATACCATATGAAGATTTGATTTTTATTTTTATATATAACAACGATATAAAGTAGTGATATATATATATATATAGTGATGATAAAAAATATGATTTTTAGCTAAGTAAAGATACAATTTTTCATAATATAAAAATATAATTTTTAGCAAAGTAAAAATATAATTTTTAAATGAAAGAACATAGTATAAAAATACGATTTTTATATATATGGATTTGAAATAATATTATGATTTTTATTGTTTGAAAGGCGATAAAAAATATAATTTTTATTATATATAAAGCACTATAAAAATAAATTTTTTATAATGTACTAGAGAAATAAAGAATTTGAGTTTTATATATATAGCGAAATAAAAATGGGAGTTTTTAATATATAAACACCATATTGAGAATGTGATTTTCAATATGAACAGCGTGGAAAAGACTGCGCTGAATTTTGGGCAAATCCAAGCTATTCAAAAGTTCAGAAATGAAATGGAGGAGTGGATCCCAAAGGTGAGAACTTCTCACTTTAATTTTATTTTCTAGTTAAAATATATACTAGGATACTGGTGGTGCTTAGCAGCACCAGACACCGTCGTCCACAGACCATGGGTGACTTGTTTGATTTGATTGTGTTGTGAAATTATTTGTGATGTGAAATGGACTGTATAAAATATTCATGGTTGAAATAAAATATTTTATCGTTAAAAATGTAATTTTTAACGTGTATATGAATAAAATAAATATTCATTTACAAATCGAACGATTTGTTTATGTACACACATTTGACTAATATTGATTGGGACGATATATTTTACACATCGCCCAACTGCACAAATAATATTTGGTGTTTGTTGTTTGAAAACCCCACACATGTATTGGGATGATATTAGACATACATTAATCCCAATATTTAGTTTTATGTCTGTTGTAAGCGTTAATTATTCATATTTAACGCTTATGCAATTGTGTAATGCACTCTGGATGATGGTTGATTGTTTATCATTGTTGTTCCATACATGTGTTGTATGAAATCCATATAAATAACATTATCTGGTAATTGACTGTGTCTGATTCCAGTTCAAAAAGAATAAATATTTTAGAATAACTATTATTTTAAAATAATATTCTGTAATGGATCAAAATCTGATTTTAATGTTCGATTTGGGATGGTCACGAAAATATTTAAATATATAAAGCCGTGCTGATTAAATTAACGCCATTTTGACGTGAACGATATCTATATCAAAAAGGAAATGATTTCGAAATATAATATTCTGAAAATATTATCATTTATATATTAATGATATGGAATATTTAATTTGATTTAAAATTGAATGTGAAGTTGAAATCGTTTTTAAAACGATTTATAAAATAATTTTTAAATGGAAATCGATGAAATATATATTATATATATTTAATGGCCGGAATAGAACGCGCTGCGCCGCGGTAGTTCGCGAATTTTGACCATTGACTTCGAATTGACGTTACGTGAGATCCGACCATCGGATTCTCCTAAAACCAGGACCGTTGGGTTCGTATCAAAAAAAAGCTTTCCAGATTTGAAATCTAATGGTTGGATTTGGAATTATGTCCAAATCAAATTTGGAAAAGGTCGCTGTAAGTGCAGTTCGATGACCATTATGGAAATCGACTGTACGGGCCTTAATAAAATTATTAAAAATATAAATAATTTGTGTAAAATCATAATAAAGGATTTGGAAAGAATTGGAATGAAAAATTCCATATTTGAAATGATAAAAATATTTTTTTATTAAAATGAACTAGTTATGAACTAGAATTATAATCCAATATTTTTAAATAAATTGGATTTGAAATGGTTTTAAAAATAACCGGAATTTCCAATATATGAGTTGGAATTGATTTGAATCAAAATTATCTTTGGAATATTTTGATATTGGATTCCGTGATTATACAGACATTGTGGAGGAATTTGGAAGAGATATATATCATTATTCCAATACGATATTTGTTGATTTCAGAATTTGATATTGAATATAAGCCGATATATTTTCTATTCAGAGCCTTGTATTTAATATCAAATGGGATTTTGGGTTTGTCGTGAACGGTGTCTTCACTAACACTGTTCTTAAATCCAGTTGAGAAAAGATTAAATCTTTTTATTAAGATTTAATGAAGTTTACCAATTAATTAATATTTAATTAGAATTGAATTGAATTGAATTTTGGGTTTGTCGTAAATGGTTTCTTTAAAAAAAATGTTGTTCTTAAACCCAATGGAATTAAGAAAATTAGAAACTAACTGGAGATTAGCTAAGTTGAATGGTTTTATGGGTATTGATTTGATGTTGGTTTCGGCTTTCGAGATTTATACTTAGGGAATTGTTCTCTTACTAATTTACGGCTAGAGAATGATGGGATGGGGTCTTCAGTAACACTATTTTTAAACCCCGTGTGAAAAGAATAAATCTTTTAATTAAGATGTAAAGAAGAATTACCAATTAATTAACATTTAATTGGATTTCAAATGGAATGTGAATTGGGTTTATTGTGAACTTTGTTTTTAACGACATTCGTTCTTTAATCCGATTTATAGTGAAATGAGATTTGGAACTTATAAATCATTTTATTAAAGATTTAGTGGAGATTTTCCAAAGTAAAGTTTTCCAATTTAATATATTGGAATGGAATGGAATTCGATTTAATAACAATCGAAGTGAGTTTCTGTGGAGGAAGAATGTTAATATATATGGAATTTAAAAGGCTTTGTCGTTATTCCATTTATATTATTAGCCGGATACAGAAATTGATATCGATTTGTCTTTCCGTGAAGATTCCATAATTAATGGAACGTGATTTTGGGTTTATTGTGAGCTGTGTTTTAAATGAAAATAGTTCTTTAACCCAGTTAAAGGTAAGATTAATTTCTTAACTTTGAAAAATCATTAAGAAATGATTTTTGGAGATTAAAACTGAATTAGAGTTTTAATGAATCTTTAATTAGATTGGAATGTGAATGGGATAATTAAAATTATCGAATTCATGAAATGATCGAGGATGGAGTACCACCAATTTTACTCCAAGCGATAGTTAAATATTTAATTAGATTTGAATGTGAAATGGTAATTGAATTTATAGATAACACCATGGTGTTAGATATGGAGTTGTAGTGACCCGAAAATCCGGTCCAATTTGAGCTGACTAAATAACACAAGTCCAACCCCAAATTGCACTGGAAATTCAAGAAACTAATAGAAAGAAGATAGAGGGTGAGAATAGATAAGGTGGAACTATTAGAATAGAAGAAGAAGAAGATCATCATCATCAGAGTAACACGAATCTCACAGCGGAACGAATAAAATATAACATACTTTTGAAATATAAACAGTATATGTATACAATAATATTGCAGAGTACAACACTTACAACACAGCGGAAATAACTATAGCTATATGATCCTGAAGCCTCCTGCTCCAAGCTCTTCCAGTATATCTGTAAATCCCGACTACTTGACTGCCCGTACAAATTTAGGCACCCAAGAGTTTAGGGAAACAAAACAAATAAACTCCGGGTCAGTCATGGACCGGTGTGAGTAAACTCAAATCATTTTAACAGGTATATGATATCTCATAAGACCACGCCGTGAATACGAAACGGGTTTTTCCCTTATGAGAATCCAACATCTTTGAAAAGCAGTATCACTGATATTATAATAATGTCTAAATACAATTAGAAATCAATCTAGCAGAAACGCTTTCATCTCACGTTCTACATATATAGTATATAATCAAAACCGCGGGTGCGTATTAGATGATTGGATTTCCAACTATGACAAGGTATGGAACCACCTTCCGATCAGTGTACTCTAGGAACGATACACTGGAGTTCAACAAGAACATCTTGTAACTCAGCCACACATGACCGACCACTCATTTCGCTTGAGTGTATCGAATGTACATCACCAACGGTTGGGATCAGCAACCGTTCCCGTATATATATGGGACAACATTGATAGATTAAAGAAGCAAATGAATATTCTCTAGATAGGTGATTATACACCCTACTTCGGTGCGACCGACTTAGCCATGCTGCCTGCCCGATTTTTGTCATTTACCGGATGTGAGGCTAGAAGCTACGCTTACTTTCCATTTCATTGATAACATGATCACTTTGAATGCCACATTTTCAGATCCGTAAATCATTAGTTGGGTTTATACAAATAGTTTCTGGATATTATGCGAAGGGAATAAATCCGTTGGCCACCATATATATTTGTACAGTCCAACTCATTCAATCATTGGAAATATTCTGTCATACATTCGTCCATATACGTTCGTTCTGGGACTGAACGAAACCAAAGGCACTATCCTGTAAACAGGACAGCCCTTGCATAACACCGTCTTCAATTATCTTCATCGTATTTGATCACAACGCTTATGTCAATACGGAGTGGTTCTTCAGATAATAATCCAACCGGTCTCTCCATATTTACAACGTAAAATGGTCAAAACTTCGATAGTCTGTGATTTAACTATCAAATGAAAACATGTCGGTGTACAAACAACGATCTTAATTCCAAATAGAATTATCGATCTAATCATCGAATATATATATATATATATATATATATGTATCTATATATATATATTCATATTTCCGTATTTCTACACTTAGAAAACATCTTTGATTTATATTTGGAAAACGTTTCCGAAACTCATTTATATGGATTTCAACTAACGCTGTATGAAACATCGTTACGACTACTAAATCCATAAGTCATTTATTACTTAACTGCATTACTAATCATCCTTTGTTATCGAACTTCAACTATTCCTTAGTCAATTTCGAAGTCAATCAAGTTGGGGTATAATTACCTCTCAGACCTTAACTGAACAACGATCTTAACCTTGCGATAGATAAAGCTCATCACTTCAATTTCTAAAACCATTTGCTTACGCAAATTCTCGGATTCAGATTACGAATCCGCTTCCTTTATGAAAACATTTATTATAACCCTAACGTTATAAATTTTACTTCTGAAATATCTAACTTATAAGTCTAACATTTATTTCTTACTTTGATTAATTTATCTAACAACTAATTTATTTATAAATAAATAAATCCTGATTTAAAAACCGGAAAGTAAATAATACTTTCCCCAAATTCGATATAATCGAATTCGCCATATAACTCCCTTTCGAGTAATCTCTATTTGATTAACTCTTCTTCGAATAACTAATATTCGATAAACTCTCTTCGAATAACTTATATTCGATTAACTCATTTTGAATAGATTATATTCGATTCTCTCTTTCTGGTTAATTCTATTTAATTAACTCTTATCTCGAACAACTAATATTCGATTAACTCTAATTTGTTTAACTCTATTTCATTACTCCTATTCGAATAACTAATATTCGAATAACCCTATTTGATTAACTCCTTTTTATTTAACTCTTATTCGAACAACTAATATTCGAATAACTCTATTTTGCTTTACTCTTACTGCTTAACTCTTATTTGATTAGCTCTACTGAATTAACTCTATTCCGAATCGATTTGACTTCATCCTTAATAACAATGTCTGTTTTAACTCTAATCGATTAACTCCAGTTGATTATTCTAATCGATTAACTCTATTAAACTAACTCTATTTCGAATAACTAATATTCGATTAACTCCATTCGCTTGACTCTAGATCGCAGCGATCAAAATGGTTACGCCTGATTCCCTCAGGAAACATCCGACCGCCGTAGGCTATCTGCAGCCCTGCGAATTACGCTAGCAGTCGTGCTAAATGGTACTTACCCTAATTAACTATGTCTGTTTTATCTCTATCTCGAATAACTATATTCGATCGACTCTAATTGAATAACTAATATTCAATTAACCCTGATTCGATTAACTCTAATTCAATTAATCCTATTTGTTTAACTCATATTCGATTAACTAACCTTCGACTAACTAATAGTCGATTTACACTTATTTGCTTAACCAAAATTCGACTAACTAATAGTCGATTAACTTACTTCGACTAATTCGATTAACTTTTATTTGATTATCTCTAATCGATTAACTTTATTTGATTATCTCTAATTGTATAACTAATATTCAATAAACTCTTTCAAATAACTAATTCGATTAGCTCCTTCGAATACTAAATTTGATTTAACTATATTTGATTATCTCTTTTATATCTCGTCAATTTCCTTTTTATAACGTTTATTTTCCGTTACAACTATTCCCTTTTTTATAACTTCTAATTACCGTTACAAATATTTCCTATTTATAACTTCTAATTACCGTTACAAATATTTCCTATTTATAACTTCTATTTACCGTTACAAATATTTCTTGTTTATAACTTCTATTTACCGTTACAAATATTTCCTATTTATAACTTCTAATTACCGTTACAAATATTTCCTATTTATAACTTCTAATTACCGTTACAAATATTTCCTATTTATAACGTTTTATTTATCTTCTAAATAAATATTCCTTTATTCTATTTATTTTCTAAATAAATATTTCCCTTTTCAATTCTATTTATTTTCTAAATAAATATCCCGTTTATAAAACTCTATTTGTTTTATAAATACTTCCTTTTATAAAACCGTGTTCGTTTTATAAATACTCTATTTTCAAATTGTTTCCTTTTATAAAATCGGTTGATTTTATAAAACTCCTTTATTTCGATATACATTGAAATATTCCTTTTTCCTATTCTTTTTGTTTTATCAACATTTTTCCCTTTTATAAAACTCTATTCGTTTTATAAATACTTTCCTTTTATAAAACCGTGTTCGTTTTATAAATAATTTCCTTTTATAAAATCCTGTGATTTTATAAAATTCCTTTATTTCAATATACATTGAAATATTCCATTTCACAACTCAGGGTTTCTTATGATATGTAAAATATCGAATAACAATGATTAATATCATTCTAACACACATAATCCAGAACAGATTATATAACACATCATATAACACAATATATGAAAACAGTAAAATAATTGTTGAGGAATCCAGTCGGATTCCTCCAACCTGTCTCCCTGCATCCACAGATGTTACACAGTATAATATATATCATATTTCATTTTGAAATGAAATATCCTGCTGTACAGAACCATATTTGATTAACAGTACATAGATTAACTATAACTACGTTTTCAATCAAATCTATTTAACAGTCCAGTTTAACAATCAATATACAGCAGTCAATAAATAAAGTACAATTTATATTAAAATATAAATTGAGGAGAGTTAGTGAGTTTTACTCACATTGGACTATCATCGTTAATAACGATAACCATCGCTTGATTCAGACGGACAATTTATTTCGATATAAATTGTAACGAGCCCCACATTCTTGTTTCCTTCTGCCGACTTCTTTCATCTTACACCCAGTCCACTCACCCCCCTAGTATCCAACTTCGATGCTCCCATACCCCTTTATACTGCTGTTCCATTTTTCGTTTCTATGTTGAAACAAATAACATGATCCCAACCTCAGAGTTGAACTTCACTTGCTTGGAAGAGTTACTCCTTCCCTTCGTTCAATCAACACTCCATGTTACTTCTGTTTTCAATACCATCCCTTCACAAATGAAACTCCACGTTACTGTGTATTTTCGCAACCTCCCACTACTCCATTTCTTATTTCATCGGCTACTGTTGAATTCTACATCCCATAATCATAAACGAGCCTTCTTCCCTTTCCACATGAGTTATTCTTCTTTCAGTACTTCTATCCCACTTCGCCAACTCCCTAGTCACTCAGCCCCGATAGTGACTCCACCATCGCAACCAGCTTCGAAACCTGCTCTTCCTCCAACCATCACCTTCCAACCTGCAGCAGCTGAGAAGAGTCGGGCTTCAGCCTCAAAGACTTCGGCTACAAGAAATAAGGCGACCCAATAATACATGAACACTGTCGAAACTCCATCTGGCAAGCATGCCTCGATCTCCTCAACGCTACGCCCCATCTGACTGACCCAAAATCCCTCCATTCCGACAGCAGTTTGATACCCTAACAAAGTTGTATGAAAATTACAGCGATGAAATGTCGACCGAATTGAGTGAGACTCATTTCATTGGAAAGAGTAGTTTATGAGAATCTCGCATATATGAGATACGAGATTTACGGGAATTTCTTTGATTTTCTCATGATTTTAAATGATGCGATTTCATGTTTGATCTTTCTGTGACGGCGGAAATGAAATCGATCAGAGGAAATTAGGTTATAAGAGTTTTTAAGGGGTTACTTATAGAAGGTTTAAATATCTAAATTATGTGGATGATAAGCATTCCACGTTTCTTCCTTTGTTTGCGGCCTGGAGAAGTTGAAAACGTGGGCCTTCTTACACGGTCATTTATATTGCTATAAACCAGACTATCATGGATGCAAAGTAACCACTAAGCTTCTATTCTTACTGTTGTGATTTTTCAGGTTATATTCATGACCATGTTGTACACCTAGGTTCGGTTTCTTCAATGAGAAGTAAACCGGCTACATTGTTTGCCAGTGTCGGTGTGCCCAGTTACGTAAACTCCGTTCACGTACGAACTGAGAGAAAAATACCATTGCGTCTAGCTCAGTGCTCCGATCCCAAAAATATAATAATACCGGTAGATTAACTCATATTTTGAAACCCCAAAATCGCTGATTAAGGGTGCAAAATACTCCAAATAAAAAGTCGCTTATTAAATTAATTAAAATTTACAGTAAAATTCTAAAAATTAAATTATCACTACTTCCCAAAAGAACCTTGTCTAAATTCAAACCCGATCTCTAGTTATATCGAATAATCCGTTACGGTCGATAAACGATTCTATAGCGACTATTTTAAAATTTGATTTGGACATATCTCAAAATCTACACGACGAAATCCTGATTTTTCTCTTCCACTAGAAAGATATACTCCACCAGCTCCGTACGTTTCTTGTTTCACAGGAATCCGATTTAAAACGAACTCTGTACATTCGTTTGAAGTTCAAATCGCCAAATTACGAACTACAGCGCCATTTCAAGCTCGATTTTAATTATAATATAATTATACGTTCCAACGTCGACGATTAAATAATATATTCATTATTTAATAAATTAAATAAGTTAATTATTACATCGTCAAATATCCGGGTCATTACATTCTTCCCCACTTAAAAATAATTTCGTCCTCGAAATTGCTAAGGTAGAGGACGACCCTATCTATTGGAATTCCTAAGATTTGTTTACCCCTTATTTCTGATTTCAACTGAACCAATTAATATTGACTAAAATATTAATTCCTTCCGACTAACCTAAATTTTCAAAAATTCTGAAAATTTTCTAACGCTTAAATCTTTCGGAAAATTTTGCCATAACCTCCTTTGTACAGCCCTATCGGTAAAACCACAACTCGTCTCTCTAGGCCTTCTCCAACCCAAAAGAAAATCAAAACACCAAGCTGTTTGCCAAATCGGCTCATAAATTCCAACTCATATGAAATATAAACTTGTACCTTTTTGCTGACCATATCATTATACCATTCCCATTGGTTATCAACTTAACATATACCAATGTCATTCCAATCCATCTCCTGTCAGTTTTTATCCTCAACCTCAAGCAATTGCTTATACTCAAGTCAAATTCCATTTCAAACTTAAGTACAATTCTTGATTCCAAATCCTTATAAAATCAATCAACTTACTCGATATCATCCCAATATAATTCCATATTATATATAACCTTGTCCAAGTTTAATTCAAATTAATTTATTCACTTTCAATATTTTAATCCGTTTAACTTCATAAGTTAAATCTTAATTCCAGAATTTAAATTCCTGGGTTTATTTCAAATCAATTTGAAACCATAATACCAATTCAAAACCTTTGAATTTCTAAACAACTTGTTTTCTCAAACAATTCAAAAACACAACCTTTGGTAGTACTCCGTCACTTAGAACTCGAAAATGAACATTGATGATGTGGCCACACTCATCAGGGTTATTTCCCAGTTTATCGAAGTAAGTTCAATACTATAACACTTTCAATTTGAAAACATTTTCAAAATCTCCCAGGATTTTAAAATTCTCATATATTATACTTATATGAATTCTACTTGGTTATTTATATATCCATTTCAATTATTATCTCATTCGATTAAATAACAACCAACACATCCAATATACTATAATGATTCAAATCTTAACCATTCTTTTATATCAAAATATAATTTGGGTAAAATTACTGCATTCACCCGCTTTCAAAACATACCATGTCGACCCATCGTATTCGAGCATTTAGAAACCCTTATCGATATTGTGGTGCCCCACCATCGACCAGAATTCATAAGCCACTCAACCAACAAATCTCCACAATATAAAACAAATTTTTATATCAAATAACAAATACGTTCACTCGTATATATACACTCAAACTCAATCTAGGGTATTACTAAACCCATCTCTACTGAGTTACGCCACAGAGCCAAGGTAATTCACTTAACTTAAGCTCTGATACCAATTGTAGTGACCCGAAAATCCGATCCAATTTGAGCTGACTAAATAACACAAGTCCAACCCCAAATTGCACTGGAAATTCAAGAAACTAATAGAAAGAAGATAGAGGGTGAGAATAGATAAGGTAGAACTATTAGAATAGAAGAAGAAGATCATCATCATCAGAGTAACACGAATTTCACAGCGGAACGAATAAAATATGACATACTTTTGAAATACAAACAGTATATGTATACAATTATATTGCAGAGTACAACACTTACAACACAGCGGAAATAACTATAGCTATATGATCCTGAAGCCTCCTGCTCCAAGCTCTTCCAGTATATCTGTAAATCCCGACTGCTTGACTGCCCGTACAAATTTAGGCACCCAAAAGTTTAGGGAAACAAAACAAATAAACTCCGGGTCAGTCATGGACTGGTGTGAGTAAACTCAAATCATTTTAACAGGTATATGATATCTCATAAGACCACGCCGTGAATACGGAACGGGTTTTTCCCTTATGAGAATCCAACATCTTTGAAAAGCAGTATCACTAATATTATAATAATGTCTAAATACAATTAGATATCAATCTAGCAGAAACGCTTTCATCTCACGTTCTACATATATAGTATATAATCAAAACCGCGGGTGCGTATTGGATGATTGGATTTCCAACTATGACAAGGTATGGAACCACATTACGATCAGTGTACTCTAGGAACGATACACTGGAGTTCAACAAGAACATCTTGTAACTCAACCACTCATGACCGACCACTCATTTCGCTTGAGTGTATCGAATGTACATCACCAACGGTTGGGATCAGCAACCGTTCACGTATATATATGGGACAACATTGATAGATTAAAGAAGCAAATGAATATTCTCTAGATAGGTGATTATACACCCTACTTCGGTGCGACCGACTTAGCCATGCTGCTTGCCCGATTTTTGTCATTTACCGGATGTGAGGCTAGAAGCTACGCTTACTTTCCATTTCATTGATAACACGATCACTTTGAATGCCACATTTTCAGATCCGTAAATCATTAGTTGGGTTTATACAAATAGTTTCTGGATATTATGCGAAGGGAATAAATTCGTTGGCCACCATATATATTTGTACAGTCCAACTCATTCGATCATTGGAAATATTCTGTTAGACATTCGTCCATATACGTTCGTTCTGGAACTGAACGAAACCGAAGGCACTATCCTGTAAACAGGACAGCCCTTGCATAACACCGTCTTCAATTATCTTCATCGTATTTGATCACAACGCTTATGTCAATACGGAGTGGTTCTTCAGATAATAATCCAACCGGTCTCTCCATATTTACAACGTAAAATGGTCAAAACTTCGATAGTCTGTTATTTAACTATCAAATGAAAACATGTCGGTGTACAAACAACGATCTTAATTCCAAATAGAATTATCGATCCAATCATCGAATATATATATGTATCTATATATATATTCATATTTCCTTATTTCTACACTTAGAAAACATCTTTGATTTATATTTGGAAAACGTTTCCGAAACTCATTTATATGGATTTCAAATAACGCTGTATGAAACATCGTTACGACTACTAAATCCATAAGTCATTTATTACTTAACTGCATTACTAATCATCCTTTGTTATCGAACTTCAACTATTCCTTAGTCAATTTCGAAGTCAATCAAGTTGGGGTATAATTACCTCTCAGATCTTAACTGAACAACAATCTTAACCTTGCGATAGATAAAGCTCATCACTTCAATTTCTAAAACCATTTGCTTATGCAAATTCTCGGATTCAGATTACGAATCCGCTTCCTTTATGAAAACATTTATTATAACCCTAACGTTATAAATTTTACTTCTGAAATATCTAACTTATAAGTCTAACATTTATTTCTTACTTTGATTAATTTATCTAACAACTAATTTATTTATAAATAAATAAATCCTGATTTAAAAACCGGAAAGTAAATAATACTTTCCCCGAATTCGATATAATCGAATTCGCCATATAACTCCCTTTCGAGTAATCTCTATTTGATTAACTCTTCTTCGAATAACTAATATTCGATAAACTCTCTTCGAATAACTTATATTCGATTAACTCATTTCGAATAGATTATATTCAATTCTCTCTTTCCGGTTAATTCTATTTAATTAACTCTTATCTCGAACAACTAATATTCGATTAACTCTAATTTGTTTAAATCTATTTCATTACTCCTATTCGAATAACTAATATTCGAATAACCCTATTTGATTAACTCCTTTTTATTTAATTCTTATTCGAACAACTAATATTCGAATAACTCTATTTTGCTTTACTCTTAATGCTTAACTCTTATTTGATTAACTCTACTGAATTAACTCTATTCCGAATAACTAATATTCGATTTGACTTCATCCTTAATAACAATGTCTGTTTTAACTCTAATCGATTAACTCTAGTTGATTATTCTAATCGATTAACTCTATTGAACTAACTCTATTTCGAATAACTAATATTCGATTAACTCCATTCGCTTGACTCTAGATCGCAGCGATCAAAATGGTTACGCCTGACTCCCTCAGGAAACATCCGACCGCCGTAGGCTATCTGCAGCCCTGCGAATTACGCTAACAGTCGTGTTAAATGGTACTTACCCTAATTAACTATGTCTGTTTTATCTCTATCTCGAATAACTATATTCGATCGACTCTAATTGTATAACTAATATTCAATTAACCCTGATTCGATTCACTCTAATTCAATTAATCCTATTTGTTTAACTCATATTCGATTAACTAACCTTCGACTAACTAATAGTCGATTTACACTTATTTGCTTAACCAAAATTCGACTAACTAATAGTCGATTAACTTACTTCGACTAATTCGATTAACTTTTATTTGATTATCTCTAATCGATTTACTTTATTTGATTATCTCTAATTGAATAACTAATATTCAATAAACTCTTTCAAATAACTAATTCGATTAGCTCCTTCGAATACTAAATTCGATTTAACTCTATTTGATTATCTCTTTTATATCTCGTCAATTTCCTTTTTATAACGTTTATTTTCCGTTACAACTATTCCCTTTTTTATAACTTCTAATTACCGTTACAAATATTTCCTATTTATAACTTCTAATTACCGTTACAAATATTTCCTATTTATAACTTCTATTTACCGTTACAAATATTTCCTATTTATAATTTCTATTTACCGTTACAAATATTTCCTATTTATAACTTCTAATTACCGTTACAAATATTTCCTATTTATAACTTCTATTTACCGTTACAAATATTTCCTATTTATAACGTTTTATTTATCTTCTAAATAAATATTCCTTTATTCTATTTATTTTCTAAATAAATATTTCCCTTTTCAATTCTATTTATTTTCTAAATAAATATCCCTTTTATAAAACTCTATTTGTTTTATAAATACTTCCTTTTATAAAACCGTGTTCGTTTTATAAATACTCTATTTTCAAATTGTTTCCTTTTATAAAATCGTTTGATTTTATAAAACTCCTTTATTTCGATATACATAGAAATATTCCTTTTTCCTATTCTATTTGTTTTATCAACATTTTTCCCTTTTATAAAACTCTATTCGTTTTATAAATACTTTCCTTTTATAAAACCGTGTTCGTTTTATAAATAATTTCCTTTTATAAAATCCTGTGATTTTATAAAATTCCTTTATTTCAATATACATTGAAATATTCCATTTCACAACTCAGGGTTTCTTATGATATGTAAAATATCGAATAACAATGATTAATATCATTCTAACACACATAATCCAGAACAGATTATATAACACATCATATAACACAATATATGAAAACAGTAAAATAATTGTTGAGGAATCCAGTCGGATTCCTCCAACCTGTCTCCCTGCATCCACAGATGTTACACAGTATAATATATATCATATTTCATTTTGAAATGAAATATCCTGCTGTACAAAACCATATTTGATTAACAGTACATAGATTAACTATAACTACGTTTTCAATCAAATCTATTTAACAGTCCAGCTTAACAATCAATATACAGCAGTCAATAAATAAAGTACAATTTATATTAAAATATAAATTGAGGAGAGTTAGTGAGTTTTACTCACATTGGACGATCATCGTTAATAACGATAACCATCGCTTGATTCAAACGGACAATTTATTTCGATATAAATTGTAACGAGCCCCACATTCTTGTTTCCTTCTGCCGACTTCTTTCATCTTACACCCAGTCCACTCACCCCCCTAGTATCCAACTTCGATGCTCCCATACCCCTTTATACTGCTGTTCCATTTTTCGTTTCTATGTTGAAACAAATAACATGATCCCAACCTCAGAGTTGAACTTCACTTGCTTGGAAGACTTACTGCTTCCCTTCGTTCAATCAACACTCCATGTTACTTCTGTTTTCAATACCATTCCTTCACAAATGAAACTCCACGTTACTGTGTATTTTCGCAACCTCCCACTACTCCATTTCTTATTTCATCGGCTACTGTTGAATTCTACATCCCATAATCATAAACGAGCCTTCTTCCCATTCCACATGAGTTATTCTTCTTTCAGTACTTCTATCTCACTTCGCCAACTCCCTAGTCACTCAGCACCGATAGTGACTCCACCATCGCAACCAGCTTCGAAACCTGCTCCTCCTCCAACCATCACCTTCCAACCCGCGGCAGCTGAGAAGAGTCGGGCTTCAGCCTCAAAGACTTCGGCTATAGGAAATAAGGCGACCCAATAATACATGAACACTATCGAAACTCCATCTGGCAATCACGCCTCGATCTCCTCAACGCTACGCCCCTTCTGACTGACCCAAAATCCCTCCGTTCCGACAGTAGTTTGAAACCCTAACAAAGCTGTATGAAAATTACAACGATGAAATGTCGACCAAATTGAGTGAGACTCATTTCAATGGAAAGAGCAGTTTATGAGAATCTCGCATATATGAGATACGAGATTTACGGGAATTTCTTTGATTTTCTCATGATTTTAAATAATGCAATTTCATGTTTGATCTTTCTGTGACGGCGGAAATGAAATCGATCAGAGGAAATTAGGTTATAAGAGTTTTTAAGGGGTTACTTATAGAAGGTTTAAATATCTAGATTATGTGGATGATAAGCATTCCACGTTTCTTCCTTTGTTTGCGGCCTAGAGAAGTTGAAAACGTGGTCCTTCTTACACGGTCATGTATATTGCTATAAACCAGACTATCATGGATGCAAAGTAACCACTAAGCTTCTATTCTTACTGTTGTGATTTTTCAGGTTATATTCATGACCATGTTGTACACCTAGGTTCTGTTTCTTCAATGAGAAGTAAACCGGCTACATTGTTTGCCAGTGTCGGTGTGCCAAGTTACGTAAACTCCGTTCACGTACGAACCGAGAGAAAAATACAATTGTGTCGAGCTCAGTGCCCCGATCCCAAAAATATAATAATACCGGTAGATTAACTCGTATTTTGAAACCCCAAAATCGCTGATTAAGGGTGCAAAATACTCCAAATAAAAAGTCGCTTATTAAATTAATTAAAAATTACAGTAAAATTCTAAAAATTAAATTATCACTACTTCCCAAATGAATCTTGTCTAAATTCAAACCCGATCTCTAGTTATATCGAATAATCCGTTACGGTCGATAAACAATTCTATAGCGACTATTTTAAAATTTGATTTGGACATATCTCAAAATCTACACGACGAAATCCTGATTTTTCTCTTCCACTAGAAAGATATACTCCACCAGCTCCGTAAGTTTCTTGTTTCATAGGAATCCGATTTAAAACGAACTCTGTACATTCGTTTGAAGTTCAAATCGCCAAATTACGAACTGCAGCGCCATTTCAAGCTCGATTTTAATTATAATATAATTATACGTTCCAACGTCGACGATTAAATAATATATTCATTATTTAAATAATTAAATAAGTTAATTATTACATCGTCAAATATCCGGGTCATTACAGGAGTACTATCAGTTTTGCTCCATGGGATGAATAGGCTGGGACTGGGAAAGAAAACAAATGATTACTTCGGTAAGGTTCGCTAATCCCGACTACTTTGGAAAACCTTAGTCTGGTTTGAATTGATATCCAAAGGAAGATTAAAGAATAAATTTAAAGATTTTATCTGTGATAAAATTAATGGGAACCTTTCCTAAAGGATATGAATATTTAAATAAAAGAATATGCAGAATTGGAATGAGGCGTATGTTGTGTTTTGTAGCACTTGTTTATAATATACGCGAGTTATTCGGAAAGACTGGGTTTATCCATTCTGAATAACTGAATCGGCGATGAGTTGACGATGAAGACGGTGGTTGAATACCGGAGGTCTTCACATCGTTTGGATGATTACTAATGTCTTGATTGGGCTGTACACCCAAGACTAGGTAATAAGTGGTGATCGTCCAGACGTACTTGGAGATCGACTGGATATGCGAGGACCTTTCTCCTGTATTAGACATACAGGACGAGGAATAAGGTGCCTTCGGTTTCGTTCAGACCCAGAACGAACTTGTAAATGGGTGTGTGTCTGACATCGGATTTCATTCTGTGTGATTGATAGACATCAGTTACATAGTGTGATTTGCTTGTGTGGCATGCTGAGATGCAAAGGATCAGGGCTTCTGTTGAAAAGCAGAGTCTTGTGGTTGATGATCAAAGCACGGCTTTAATATAACATAGCTTTGTGTATAGCGTTAATTCGCGAGCCTCACACCCCGGTGTGAACTAGAAACGGGAGAGGACATCAGGGAGACATGCGTTTCCTTCTAGCTAGGAGTGGTGTCTGGGTTTTGCACGCCCATACGTTTTACTTATGTGGACGATGGATAGCGAGGCGCCTTGGATATATCGGCACTGCAGGGCCGATGGATGGTATGGTCTATATACATACCAGATTGACACCCCATAGGGCGGGGAAACGTAATGTTCAGGCATTTTAATCCACATCGAGTGGACCGGCCCTGAAGTTCCAAGGGCCCACCTGAGTCTGGGTCCTGAGACACGGGCTAGAGTGTCTCGAAGAGGTAAGGATGATCCCTTTACTTGGTTCACAAATGGAAATCCAACTTCCAATACGACATGGTGCGGTTTTAATTGTAGAACTAGTATGGCGACATGATATATGGTACCCATTTCGTCTATGATTGATACATTTATATTTGAAGTTGTTTTTAAACACTATGCACTTATAATAATATCAAACGATTTGTTTTAAAAGTACCAAGCATGTTTGGCTATTCTAAGGGAAAACCCTATCCTTCGGCTTGCGTTGCATTGTGTGATGGGACCCGGGTCTTATTATAGCTTCATTTTTCTAAAAAGCATTGTGCTGTTTGTTTTATGCACTGGTATTCTTGGCAGGAAACCCGTTCCATGTTAGACGACATAGTCCCTTGATTTACTTTATTTTTAATGTTAAGATTTAATAGCTGTTTCAGTTCTCACACCAGTCACATGACTGACCTGGAGTTTATTGTTTTAACCTAAACTCTGGGTGCCCTTATTTTCCACACGGGAAGCTAGTAGTTGGGTTTTGCAGATATTATATTCGTAGGATCCTGGTTTACAGCTGGAATGATATTCGGAAACCCCTGTATCCGTATATTCCTTTCAGTTGTAATTTTGTATTATTTTCCGCTGCATTGTAATTTGTAAATCTCCGATAGTTATCGAATGTATATTATTCATTTATGGGGAAGTTCGGATTGCTTCACCAGTCCTAGTCAATCCATTAATATCATAGAAAATTGCTCCCTATTTCCATGTAGGAACTTCTAATTGCCGTAACGATCCACTTATTCTACTTAGCTTTAACTAATTGGCAATTCGTATACTTCAAGATGAACCTTCCAATAACTCTCTTTATACCTTCCTTGTTGTAAGTCCTCTTCATATCCTTATGCATCTTATTACCACTGAGATGAATAGTCAGTCTGGAGTGTTGGCATTCTCAGAACTTCATCTCGTTTTCCATCTATCTCAGGAATTTCCAATCTTTCAAACTTGTGAAGCCAACTATCTTGGTCGATTTCATAATCCTTCATTTCCTCGGACTCAACTCTCTTTTCTAAAAAAATTTCCATAGTTTTAACAAGCTTAGCATCTTGCTTTTGGCTTACTCCGATCTCTTGGACGACAGTAGGTCTAATAGAAAAGTTCGCCAACATATCAAGCTCTAACTCACAACGAGGCATGAAATCAAATTCAGCTATGTACTCCGGTTGCCTCCATTCTGTAACAACCCAGTTTTTGATCGATTTATTTTAAATATTTAATATTGTTTTGAATATTTAATTAATAATATAAATGGATATTTATATTGAGTTATCAATTGAATAATCGAATATGATTTATTTCGAATATATATAATTATCAAAATACGAAATTGAATTTATTTGAATTCAAAGTCAAAACTGAATTGAAAAACAGTTCAAAAAAACAAACTTCTATTTGAATTAGAATAATAATATTAATTTGTTATCGAGGAATTAATTATTTTTAATTCAATTTATATCTACTCCATTTGATCGAATTGAGCTTCGGAACCTGTCCTAGTGGGTTCAGAATGGTGGGTTAACTCTAGGAAAGCCTGTTGTTGGGCTCAAATAGGAGTTTGAAATCAACGTGATAATTTAAATTAGGGGATACAGGTTCTAATTAAAATTTAAATAAAATCAAAATAAAATTTATTGTATAAAAATCAATTTCCTTCTTTCTTAAGCAATAAGAGTACAGTGTAAACTTTCCATCACTGCAAACCTAGCCTAAGCTATCTCTGTTTTCCTTTATTTCACGTACTGTGTGTTCCCCAACTTCATAACTAAGCTAAACACGATGTAATGTCTTGGGTACTATTTGTCTGCATCGCTCATCTATAAATTAGCCTTTCTTTTTAGTTCTCTGTAATTCCCAAATCGAAACGAACCATTTCGAAATTAATCTTTCCAATTTCATTTCCAGGATTACCAAATCAATAAAAACCGATCCACTGAAAACCCAGAAAAACCGATTCTTCAATATCGCGAGGCTTAAAAGCTTCAATCTTACCTACCAAACACTTGCGCGATCATGTTCGGAGGGAGGGGGGTCGTTCAATAGTTCTGTCAAACTAGGGTTAGTAGGTTGCGACATCGATTATGGCGTTGCTTCTGGGTTCGCAAAGACGAAGGGTTCCAATGGAAAGGGCGGCGCGCGTGGAGTTGCAGATGTTGATGTTTTAGGGACCGATTTTGGGGGTGCTACAGTGGCCGCATATATTGGTTGGAGGTACGTTTTTGGTTTTGATTTCGATGGAACATTTGCTGTGAAAAAATTGGAGTTGGATTTGGACTGGAAGGATGGAAGGAGAGTTGAGGTTCGATTGTTTGGATTTTTTGCCTGGAACGGAAATAAAATGGTGAAGAACAATTGCGGCTTCGTTGTTTAAGGATAAATGGTACTACTGTATAGTTGAGATGCAGAGGTAATTAGCTTAAATAATTTGATTAATACTTAAATGTTTATTATGGACTAAAATATTCTATTGGTAATTGACTAAAGTTAGGTATAAAATTAGTTATATAAAAGTAGTTAGTAAAGAGATAAGTAATTAAGGTAATTTCTGATATTTGATAATCCGGAAATTTATTATAAAATTTGTATCTTATTAAGTAAACTAGTTTATATAATTGGTTATATATTTAAATAGAGATTAGTTTATATAATTGATTATTTATTTAAATAGAAATTACTTTACATAAAAGAAATTAGTTAGTAAAGATATAAATTGTTGACTAGTCGTTTGAATATGAAATTAAGGTTAATTAGGAATTGGTTTACATGTCAGAAATTAATTAATTAGTTAATTAATTAAATTAGTATACTTTGGTAATTGAAATTTTATTTGTTTTACATTGAAAAACAGTGAAATGGAGGAACCACTGTACAATCTACATAATAGACTTCATTGAGTATTCAGCGCAAATAAACACCCTGGTGAGTAAATCTCACTCAATTTATTTATTTTGAATTATTATTTTTGTAAAAAAAATAGTTGATGGTTGTTTGGTTGCATTAAAATATTACAGTGGCTATTATTTATATTAGTTATTTAGGATTGGTGTTTGTGGTTATTACATATATATTGATGGTTGGATTCCCGCGGTATCATTAGCGGATGCCCGCAGTATCATTAGAGGATGACCCTATACGCCCCACGCTATGATAGTGGATGACCATCTATACCGCGATATCCTTCCCCGAAGCAGGATGGGTATTATTTATGTTGGCTAACGTCTGTGGATGCAGGAAAATAGGTTGGAGGGATCCAACTGGATTCCTCAAAAATATTATTATTTGTTTGTTCTCATATATATATTCATTTATGATATGTTAGGAAATCCGTGGTTGATAATTGGTATTTTTGATTGGTTAAAATATCACTGGACCTGAAATGTAGATATATAAAAATATCAGGGAAAAGGATATTTTGAAATATAAAGGGAAAAAATCTATTTATCAAAAATAGAATTTGAATTTTAATTGGGCTATAAATATATTAACTTGTTCTGAATATATAAAACAAGTAGTGAATTTATAAATGTGTTTATAAATAAATAATGCAGAAAATTGAAATGAATTTATAAACAGTGTTTATAAATAAAGTGGAAAATTTATCATTTGATAATTTGAATATTTAAATTCAAATATGAATTTAAAAATAGAAATGGGGAATCATTTTAAAGAAGTAAACGATGAAGTTTATTATGATGTTCAGGATATAAATTGAACTAAAATAAATCCGTAAGGATTTATGATTTGAATTCGATTAGTGTGAATTTATTTAAATAAAATACGTCTAGAGAAATATTAGGACTATATTAAATAGAAGTTAATTTAAATATGAAAATAGATTCTATGTTGTATATTGATAAGATAAAATAAACAGAATATTCCAAAACAAGATTTTGGTTTTAAATAGATTTCGAAATAGACTTGTTTAAATATAAAACAAGGAAATTTATAAAATGGTGTTTATAAATATAATAAATTAATTATCAAGAGATAATTGGAATATTTAAATTCAAATATGAATTTTAAAATAGAATTTGAAATCATTCGAAAGGGAACAATGGTTTTTATTCCGCAATTCGGAATATCAAACGAATGGAGTTTCAAATAGAATTTGAAAAGGGAACTTTTTTACATATATGAAACAAGGAAGTTGAATTTATAAATAGTGTTATAAATTTGGTGAAATAAATTATCATTTGGATAATTTAAACCATTTAAATTCAAATAGGAATTTAAAAGTAAATTGGGAAGTGTTTCAAAACAAAATGATTGATTATATTTCGGAATTCAGAATATAAGCTGAATTGAGAAGAATTCAACGGGTTTATAATTGAAATTCGATTATATCTAATTTTATAAATAATTTATTTATAAAAGGAATTGGAATTAAATATAGAAGATCGAAGTATAAATAAATATATTACCGAGTAAGGAAAAATCGAAATTATAGATAATCAAAAATATTATGTTGAATTGGGAACTGATTTGATATATATTAAAAATATATCAGAATGGAGTTGAATTTATTATAAACGAAGTTAAACGTTTTTATATATATATAAATGTAATTAAAACGAACTCGCTGCAGCGCGGTAGTTTGTAATTTGGCGTTTCAAACTTCAATTGGGTGTATAGAACTCTATTTCAGTCGGAATTCTTTGAAACAAGAATCGCCAGGACCAATTTGATAATATTTTTCTAATGAAAGAGAAAAATATGGATTTCGTCGAATGAATTTTGAGTTATGTCAAAATCAATTTTCCAGAAAAGCAGCGCCATAACTATTATAAAACCATAATGGTTTCTTTAAATAAATAAAAGGATTTTAAGTAAATAAAATCTGAATTTCCATTAGAAAAATGCAGACAGGAGATATAAAATAATATGAACTTCAGTGAAGTAAGCGAAATGATTTTTGAAACAAAAATCAGATTTTTGTTATTGAATTGAACTGACTAATTTGAATAATAGTTAGTTAACTGAAAGTTGATACGAAATTGGGCTTTGAATAAGTAAAGGTGATTTGAGAAATTATATTCAAAATCGGAAAGGAAACTTGAGTTTGAAAATGGATTTCAATTTGTTTATAAGAAAGTAAATATTTTATTTGAACATGTTATGTTCAAACAAAGAAGTGAAATAGGCAAGATAGCTAATTAGAAAATAAATTAGCGAATTGGGTTAAGACGAATGGACTGAGTTGGAACCAGATGGGAATATTTGGATATGGGTTAGACAGGTATGGGATGAAGTGTATGAAGGTTATAATTTGTGTGCCCGACAAAAAGGTACACGTATAAATTACATATGAGATTTTATGCGCCGAATCAGCAAGCCACTTGGCTTTTTGATTTTCTTTTTGAATGGAAAGGGCCTAGAGAGGCGAGTTGAGGTTTGAACTATCGACCGGTACAAAGGAGGTTATGGCAAAATTTTCTAGAAATTTAAGGAGTTAGAGTATTTTTAAGATAATTTGATAATTAGAAATCTATATATCAATATATATAGAATCCCGTAAGGAAACGAACTCAAAAATAGAATATTTTAAACAAAAAGGAAATCGAAAATCTGGTAATAAAAAGAGAAATATATATATATATATATATATACGTTTTAAAAATGAATAACTGGTTTTTATGTTGTTGATGATTTGAGATAAGTGGTCTTGTCTATTTTATAGTTAAAGATGTTATTCAGTCAAGGTCTGAAAGGTAATTATACCCCAACTTGATTGATTTCATTACTAATTGATAAACAACAAGATTCAGTCTCAAAGAGAGTTGTTTAAAGAGTTTAATTGAATGCAATATTTTCGGTCATTGTAACTATGTTTTATACAACATTCGTTTTAAGCCAAGTAAGTGGAAATTTGGAAATATAATAATAAATATTTCCTGAGTATAGAAATAAATGAATGGTCGTGGAAGAGATAAGTAATTGGAATATTTTCCAATTACAAATATTATATATTTTCTAAGTATAGAAAATAAAAGAAGGCGATATATGGAAATGTTTTCCAAATAGCGTAAGAGGTCAAGATGATTATCGAAAACATCGTGTTAACGAATATGGATAAGGAAATGGGGAAGTGTTTTAATTAACAAAATATTAATTAAAGGGCTCAGTGATTTGTTTGATGATTTGGTTGAATGTTTGTTTTTCTTCGATAGTTAAATAACCGACTATCGAAGTATTTTCCAATAATCGTTTTCAATATGAAGAGACCGGTTGGATTATTATCCGTGAACCACTCCATATTGGCAGTAGCGTTGCGAATCCGATTATATAAAGATAATCGAAGATGGAGTAAAGTGCAAGGACTTTTTCTATTAATAGAAATGGTGCCTACGGTTTGTTCAATCCCAGAACGAACGTAAATGGACGAATGTCTGACAGCGTATTTCCAATGATCGCGTATGTTGGTCTGTATAAGTATATATGGTGGCATAGAATTTATTCTCTTAGCATAATATCCAGAATATGTTTATGCAAATCAATTAATGATTAACGGATCTGACAATGTGTCATTCATAGTGATTGTGTTATAAATGAATTACAAGTAATCGTAGCCTCAGGCCTCAACAACCGGGAAATGACAAAAATCGGGCTGGCAGCATGGCTATGTGGGTAGCTTCCATTAGGGTGTATTATCACCTATCTAGAGAAATTCATTTAATTCCTTATTCTATTCGATGTTGTCCCATTCGGGGAAACGGTTGCTGATCCCAACCGTTGGTGAAATACATTTGATACACTCAAGCGAAATGAGTGGTCGATCATGTGTGGCCGGGTTGCAAGACGTTCTTGTTGAACCCAGTGTATTCCTCTCTAGAGATACACTATCGGAAGGTGGTTCCATACCTTGTCATAGTCGGAATCCAATCTCCAATAAAAGCCCTGCGGTTTTTTATTTTATATTATATACGGAGCGTGAGATGCAAGCATTCCACTAGATTGTTATTTATTTGATTTAGAAACTATTATAATATCACTGGATTTTCATATCAAAGTGTTTTGGGTTATAGTAAGGTAAAAATCATCCATGTTTATGTGTGGGTTGGTCTTACTATTATCCTTTCTTTTCGAAGGGATTTTGAAAGTTAAACAAATGGTTGGAGTTTACTCACACCAGTCCCATGACTGACCCAGAGTTTATTTTGTTTATTTTCCCTAAACTCTTGGGTGCCCAAATTTGTACAGGCAGTCAAGTAGTCGGGATTTACAGATTCACTTGGAGGAGTTTGAAGTAGGAGGCTTCACCAGTTAGCTATAGACTATCATATATTCCACTGCGTACCATGTTTGTATCCGGAAACATGTGTTTATAACTGTTCCAGAAATAGCTGTTGTGCCCTGATGATGGTATGTATATAAAGTTACCGAATTGTATTTCAAAGTGAATATTACATAATATATTTTATTCGTTCCGCTGTGAGTTTGTGATCTTCGTTTTCTTTTATTCTAATATTTATTTCTTTCTATTTCTCATCCTCTAACTTCTTTCTTATAATGATTCGTATTTCTGGGTAATCTGGGTTGGACGTGTGGTGTTATTAGTCAACTCTGATAGTACGGATTTACAGGCCATTACACATTGCATTAAAAAATCCTCCCAAACTCTCATGTCTTCTACTCAATTCTACCACTTCATTGTCTTTTCCTAAAGTATAAGAAATACCAAAATCATAGGAACCAAAGAACTAGAACCACCGTTGCTGTGGAAGATTAAGATCCTTTTGGGAGAAAAGATACTTAATGATTTGTAATCCGTGAATAATTCAAATCTCACTCCTACTAGACAATACCTCTACATTTCCAAAGTAAACACTATTACTACTAACTTTTTTTTGGAAAAGCACTATTACTACTAACTTTAGATTATGGGTAGGATTTTTTTTTTTCATGTGGCTTCAGCTGTCGACTAGCATACACGACAACTCTTTCTTTCTGCACCAACACTGCTCCTAAATCGGTACCACATTTATTGGTGTGAATAACCATCTTCTTATTTTGACTCGAAATAATCAACATTGGAGCACTAGTTAATTTCTCCTTCAAGATTGCTAAAGCATGCTCATATTTAGTATCCCACTTGAAGTTTGATTCTTCTTCATTAAACTGGACAATAGTGCAGCTATCTTCAAGAAATCATTAATAAAAAGCCAATAATATCCAACTAAATCAAGAAAACTTCTAACATTCATAGCACTATTAAGTCGATTCCAATCCTAGACTGCTGCTATCTTATCTTTATTAACTGCTATACCATGTCCAAACACGACATGATCTAAGAATCTCACTTCTTCCTTCCAAAAGTGACACTTAGAAAACTTAGCGCTTAGCTAATGATTCCTTAGAATTTCCAATACAATCCTCAAATGCTGCTTGTGCTCCTCCTCGACACTAGAGTAGATCAAGATGTCATCCACAAATACAAGCATAAACTTATTCAACTGATCTTTGAAAACTCGATACATAAAATCCACAAATTATGCGGGTGCATTGTTCAATCCAAAAGGCATCACCAGCCACTCAAAGAATCCGGATGGCGTCCTAAAAGCAGTCATCGGCACACTATCCTTTGACATTCTTAATGAGTGAAATATTATAGCCAAATCCATTTGGAGAAACACCTTGGCTTGGTGCAGCTGATTAAACAAGTCATCAATCCTCAGTAATGAATACTTGTTCTTATTGGTTACCTTAATCAGCTCACGATAATTCATGCACAATCTTAAAAAATCATCAGCCTTGGATGCAAACACAACTAATGCACCCCCATTCAAATATGCTCCACCGAATGAACCCTTTTCTCAATAGATCATTAACGTGCGCATCCAACTATCGTTGTTCTCTAAGTGTCATTTTCCTCAAAGTCATCGCTATAGGTGTCGCTCCATCCGCTAAACCAATCCAAAACCCAATTTCCCTTTTCAGTGATAATACTTTGATCTCATCAAAGGTATTTGTAAATTATATAGCGATGGACACATATGGCAAACCATGCCATGGAATCTAAAGTGAATTTAACAAAGCACATCCCATGGTAGGTTAGGTATCATACTCATTTGTCCTTGCTCATTCCTAATTGTCACCTCAAACTTCTGGCAATCCATTATAGACACATATTTCTTGAGCCAATCCATACCCAATGTAATCTCAAATCTAATGAAGTTTGAAGAAAACAATCACAAACATAAGTGCAACCATGACTCGATAAAATTAGACCACGAAAAATCATACAAAAACTAGTGGATCCACCTATGATGGTTAGCTACAAGTACTTGTGTATCCATTATCTCATGTTCCAAACCTCATCTGCATATTATCCCATTATAGGTAAAAGAATGTGATGCTCCAAAATAAAATAAAATAACTCTAATAGAAACATCATTGATTAAAAGCATACCTTACATAATAACACCATTCCCTTTCCTCGCAGAAGTAGGAGCTCTTGAAGTAGTTGGCACAACATATAATGCATAAGCATTGACAATCTGCTTATACTTTGGCGGCTCTAGTGTATTCTTCCCCAGGAGCCCAGTTTTATCACAATTGAACCCAACCTTGGTTGCCTTGCTGCCCTTGGAATAATGGGATCAAGTAAGTTAACATTAATTTTCTTTTGGCTATCCTTGGCTTGATGTTTCCACTTTATTTTACCGTTCCACTCCTTCTTAATTCCACCACTTTTTTATGGCTTCCACTCTCATTTTTCGATAAGATCAACAACAACTTCAACCTTCTTCTGAAACATGCTCTCATGTCCAAGATTCTTCTCAACTAGATTCTCATATGGAACATTAATATGGTCAACAATCTTCTCTCCAATGTACTCATTAAGGCCAGTGGTAAACTTCTCACGCTTCCTTAAGGGAGTATCGATGAACAATATCTCAAACATTGGAGAAAACCTCAAACTTAACTAACTGTGGACTTATCCCTTGCTTCAGCTCAGTGAATCTCTTGACGATGATTGACTTTTGAACTGTATAAATGAATTTGTCCCTAAACTTGGTCCTTGACCATTCCCAAGATATACGATCTTTCGAAGTCTCGGTTGTGACAACATTCCACCAGTCCATAGCTTGGCCTTAAAGTTGCCTCAAAACAGCTTCCTTTTCACTACATCTTTTATTCCAATATCTCTAAAGACACAAGTACAGGTATCCAACCAATTCTGAACCTTAATAAATGGTTTTGTTCTTATAAATGGCTTGCCACTAAGAGAAGAGTTATATTTTCATAACTTAGTGAGATCAACTCAGGACTCTTTCCCATGAATACCACCTTCTACAGCCACTTCTGGAGTATGCACTTTCCTCATAATAGACTCCATCACAGTATCAAACATAACCAGATAATCAGGTGTAAGGCCGCCTGATCCATCACGCTCACCATTCACTCTAGAAGTTAAATTGTTCCTAACAACAATTCTTGTTTCTAACTCATTCTTTTCGAAAACAAGAATGATTCGTCCATTCCAGAAAAAAGTTGCAATGGTATTCAAGTACATGTTTATATACTATACTATATATTACATGAAACGACCCATATTGAATTGAGGACAAGCCACATCGGAACGAAAACAGAAGAACATTTCATTGCTTATTACAACAACTCCATCAGAATACAAGAATATACAGAGTATGAATAAATATTACACAGAAAATATCAGAGATTTAAATTACATTTAAATACATCGCAACGGAAAACAATACAAAGCACAACTGAAAGAGATATACGGATACAGAGCTTTCCGGATATCATTCCAGCTGTAAACCTGGTTCCTGTGGATATAAATCTACAAAACCAAAACTACTAGCTGCCCGTGTCAAAATAAGGACACCCAGAGTTTAGGTTAAAACAATAAACTCTAGGTCAGTCATGTGACTGGTGTGAGAACTAAAACAGTTATTAATCTTTATTTTAAAATTAGGTAAATCAAGGGACCACGCCGTATAACACGGAACGGGTTTCCCCCCAAGATTACCAGTGCATAAAACAACAGCGCAATGCTAAATAAATAACAATGAAGCTATTATAAGACCCAGGTCCCATCACACAATGCAACGCAAGCCGGAGGATAGAGTTTTTACCTTATAATAGCCAAAGAATGCTTGATACGCTAAAACAAATCATTTGATACTATTATAAGTGCATAGTGTATAAAACAATTTCAATCATAGATGGCATAAGTGCCCTCATCCCACTATGTCGCCATACTAGGCTCTACAAATAAAACCGCAAAGTCATGTATTGGAAGTTGGATTTCCATCTGTGAACTGAGGCAAAAGATAGTCCTCTACCGATTCGAGACAATCTAGCCGATGTCTCAGGATCAGAGCTCGAGTGACCCTTGGATCGTCAGGGTCGGTCCACCGATGTGGATTAAAATGCCTGAACACTGCGTTTCCCCACCCTTTGGGGCGTAAATGAGCCAAATGACTCCATCGACTCCACACAGTCACCGATATATCTGAGTCGCCTCGCAACAGCAACAACCACATAGGTGAAAATAATATAAATGTCAGAGCTGGTTGGTCACTGACACCACCCTAGCTAGAAGGAAACGCATGCCCTCCCTGATGTCCTCTCCCGTTTCTGGTTCACAACCGGGGTGTGAGGCTTGCGAATCAACGTTACACAAAGCTATGCCACATAGGCGGTGCTTTGATCATCAACCACAAGACTTTGCTTTTCAACAGAAGCCTCGATCAATTGCCACTTAGGCATGCCACACAGGCAATTCACTCCATGCGATTGATATCCATCAATATATAACCTCTGAGCTCGTACGTCTAAGAGAAGGGCGTTAAGCAAGAGAATAAATTCTCCGCTGCCAAATAGATATATATTTAATAGAAATCAATCAAACAGAATAAAATCCAATGTCAGACGACATAGTCCATTTACAAGTTCGTTCTGGGTCTGAACGAAACCGGAGGCACCTTGTACCTCGCATATCCATCGATCTCCAAGTATGTCTGGACGATCACCAACTGATTCCCTCCTCTTGGGTGTACAGCCCAATCAAGATCATCAGTAATCACCCAAACGATGTGAAGACCTCCGGTCTTCGACCACCGTCTTCATCCTCGACCACTCGTCGAATCAGTTATTCAGAATGGGATAAACCCGGTCTTTCTGAATAACTCGCGTATATAATAAACAAGTGTTACACAAACAAAACATACGCCTCATTCCAATTCATAATGTTCTTTTATTCAAATATTCTTATACTTTGGGAAAGGTTCCCATTGATTTTATCAAAGATAAATTCTTTAAATTTATTCTTTAATCTTCCTTTGAATATAAATTCAAACTTGTCGGGATTAGCGAACCACACCGAGGTAATCATTTATTTTATTTCCCAATCCCAACCTATTCATCCCATGAAGTAAATCTGGTCATACTTCATATCTAACACCACGGTGTTATCGGTAAATTCAATTACCATTTCACGTTCAAATATAATTAAAGATTTAACTATCTCCTGGAGCAAAACTGGTGATACTCCATTCTCGATCATCTCAATCTAATTAAAGATTCATTAAAACTCCACTTGGTTTTAATCTTCCCAATAATCACTATCAATGATTATTTAACTTGAGAAATCACATCCTGTCTTTAACTGGGTTAAAGAACCAATGTCATTTAAAACACGGTTCGCTATAAACCCAAAATCACATCATTCCAATTCAATTATTGAAACTTCTGGTTACTTTTAAAACCCTTTCAAATCCAATTTATTTATTTAAAAATAAATAAATTATTATTCTAGTTAAAAACTAGTTCATTTTGATAAAAATCTACTTTTATCTTTTCAAATATTGAATTCTTCATCCCAATTCTTCACAAATCATTTCTTATGATTTTACACAAATTATTACTATTTTTAATATTTTTATCAAGGCCCGTACGGTCGATTTCTATCAACGGCCA
Source organism: Allium sativum (assembly GCA_030737875.1). Classification (NCBI taxonomy): domain Eukaryota; kingdom Viridiplantae; phylum Streptophyta; class Magnoliopsida; order Asparagales; family Amaryllidaceae; genus Allium; species Allium sativum. The sequence continues at coordinate 399,367,916 of CM060922.1, read as the reverse complement.
TCGAACTGCACTTACAACGACCTTTTCCAAATTTGATTTGGACATAATTCCAAATCCAACCATCAGATTTCAAATCTCGAATATCCGTTACAAAGCTCTTTTCGATACGAACTCAACGGTTCTGGTTTTAGGAGAATCCGACGGTCGGATCTCCCGTAATATCCATTCGAAGATAATTGTCGAAATTCACGAACTACCGCAGCGCGGCGTGTTGTATTCAGGCCATTTAATATATATAATATATATATTATATATATTTCGTCGATTTCGTTTCAAAACGTATTTTTCTTAAATCGTTTTAAATTCGTTTTCTAAACGATTTCAACTTCATATTCAATTTCGAATCAAAATTGAATATTCCACATCATCGATATACAAATGATAATATTTTCAAAACGTTATATTTTGAAATCACTTTCTTTTCTATATTCATTATAAAAATGAATAAAATCGATATAAATATCATTCTCGTCAAAATGGCGCATATCTAACCAACACGGCTTTATATATTTCAATAACTTCGTTATTCTATTCAACAAATGAATATTTTCTTCAACACATGAATTTTCTTTTACTCAACACATGAATATTTCTTTTATTCAACACATGAATTTTTCTTCTATTCAACACATGAATTTTCTTTCTATTCAACACATGAATTTTCTTTCTATTCAACACATGAATTGTTTCAATACATGAATATTCTCAACACATGAGTATTGTCAACATATGACTATTTTGTTTATTCAACACATGAATAAAATTTATTTTTTAAATTGGAATGAGACCCACTCAATTACCATATAATATTATTTATATGGATTCCATACAACACTTGTATATAATATCAACGAAAAATAATCAACCATCATCCAGTACTGTATAAGCATCAAATATAAATATCTAACGCTTATCACAGCCTGTCAATCAATCAATCGACATACAGCTAATTATTGGGATTAGTGTATGTCCAATTTCATCCCAACACCCATGTGGGGTTTCAAACAATCAAACATAGATTTTATTTGTGCAGTTGGGCGATGTGTAAAATTTATCGTCCCAATCAATATCAGTCAAATCGGTGTACATAAACAAATCGTTCGATTTGTAAATGAATATTTATTTTATTTCAACACATGAATAATATTTGATTTCAACACATGAATATATATTTTACTTCAACACATGAATATATATTTAATTTCAACACATGAATATATTTTACTTTAACACATGAATATATATTTTATTTCAACACATGAATATATTTTACTTCAACAAATGAATATATATTTTATTTCAACACATGAATATATTTTATTCCATACCCAACAGTCAATTTTCACAACACGACAATCAAACAAACAAGTCATCCATAGTCTGTGGACGACGGGTGTCTGGTGCTGCTAAGCACCGTCTGCATCCTAGTATATATTTCAACTAGAAACTAAAATAAAAGTGAGGAGTTCTCACCTTGGGGTTCCACTCCTCCATTCCTTATTTCTGAACGGTTCAGATTTGTCCGAAATTCCAACTCTCTCATTCCACGCTGTTCAAAGATAAAAATCACATTTTTATTTCAACGCAATAAAAATCAGATTTTTATTTCGCTACATATATAAAAATCATATTTTGATCGCTACTATTATATAATTTTATCGTCGCTACTCGTACAAAAATCACAACTTAATGCAATAAAAATCTCAGTTTTATATCGTTAAAAATCTAGTTTTTATATCTTTAAAATCATGTCTATTCATATAAACTAAATCATAACATTTTCTTTTCACAAATCGAATATTTCTTTAATCAAAAATCGAATCTTCTTGTGTTTAAAAATATAACCTTTCCTATTATAAAAATAAAATCGTTCATAAAAACTTAGCTTTCACAAAATAAAAATCAAATCTTTTTTTTATTTTTTATTTAAAGTTCATACCTTTTTATTTTTAAAGTTCATACCTTTTTATTTTTAATTAAAAACTAAATTTTATAAATAAAAATCTCCCCTTTCTTATAACTAATAATCTATTTATATATATATATATATACATATATAAATAACATCTCATAACATTGCTACAAAGGTTTTTAATTTCTGAATTGGCTAAATTAATTACACCAAGAAAACAAAATAATTAAAACTTACTTCGGTTAAATAAATCGAATCTTTGAAGAGGAGGGGGGATCCACGTCGGTTTTTGTCAGGGGGAGGATGATGGCGGCGGTCTGGTGGAGGCGGGATGTGATGGTGGTGCGGTGGTTACTTCGACGGTTTTAGGGTTTACAGAGGGGCTCGCGGTTCTTCACCCCATCGAAGGGGTGGCGTGGGCCTGGACGGCGGCGGCATCCACCTAGGTGGGAGGCGCGACTAGAACGAGATCGGTTTATATATATATATATATATATATATATATATATATATATATATGTCTGAAGTCAACGGTGATTGGAGAAGGAAAGGGGGGTAAGGGTTAAGTGAAATTTATATTATTATTTATTTTATTTATTTTATTTAATCCTCCAAAAGTTATCTTCACATTTAAATTCCAAACGAAAACCGACGACTGCCGTCCCTAGCTAATTACCCCCATTCAAAACATAATGGGATATGTATCGTAAGCCAATTCAGCCGTTACGATAGGTTTTCACTTAAATCAAAATTTAAATCTTTATATTTTAAATTTAAACGCACATTTCAATTTCCCAGGGCCACATACGGACTCTAAAAATTCCCAAAAAATATTTTCTAGCTTTGTATTGACTATACGGTCCTAACAAAACTAATTTCATCGAATTTTGAGACCGTTTGAAAAATGGCCATTTTCTGGTCGATTAAAATCAACTAAAACTGGTCAAACGCGTTTTCTTTTGCCGCGCTCACATATTGATTCAGAAAATTACGAATTTTGAAACCTAGCAATAACTTGACATCACGGATCCAACAAAAGTGGTTTCGTCGAAAACCGAGGTCGTTTGCAAAATCTCCATTTTTAAGGGCTAGAATTCCATAGCGACTTTTCTGAATTTTCAATTGGACATAACTTTTGATTCCCGCTATGAAATTTTGATTTTTCTAATTCATTGGAAATATATTCTCAAATAGATTCTAATATTTTTGATTTCGCTAAAATCCGGTTTATTTTGAATATTGTACATTCATTTGAACTTTGAAATCAAAATTTCAAACTACCGCGCCATTTTCAATTCCTTTTATAATTATAAATAAATAATTATATTCTAACGACGATCTATATAAATATATACGTTCTAATTCTATTCGAAATAAATTTCTCGTCGCTATTATTTAAAATAGTTCATTTTAAATAATCAAAATTCATTAAAATAGCCAAAATAAAAATTTTAAATTGGCTCAGATTTCCGGGTTATTACAATCTCCCTCGCTTAAAACTTTTCTTCCCTGAAAAGGAACAAAGCCGAAAGTTGTTTCACAAATCAACTCAACTTCCCGTATTTTCGTTATTGCTTAAGTTCTTCAACTTTTCAGTTTCTAAGAACTTTTCAAATTCTTCAAAAATTTGGCTAACACCCTAAATTTTCGAAAAATTTCGCCATAACCTCCCCTGCACCGGGGACTTCGGGATATTTCAAATAGCCTCCCATGGCCCTCATCAATCCAAAAAGAAAAAGAATCAGCCAAGCGGCTAGCCATTCGGCTCATAAAATCATCCAAAACCCAATAAATTAGTAAACATGTACCTATTTGTCGGGCAAACAATTTTATTCTTCTGCTCTAGCCTCCTTGCTATGACCTGTTCAATGTAAGTACATGTACATGCATGCATATGCGATAAATTTTCTATACAACTCACTATTTGATTCAATTTGGCTAAAGGTTCAACATTTAATTAATCAAACAATAATCAAACAACACAACCATCAATCAGTTAGTGGATTAACGTTTCAAATTCATAATTTTGGTACATAGTCAAAAATCACATTTTTGATGCCAATTCTCAACAATAAGCCCTATCTAGCTTTGGTTCTCACACCAGTCTAATGGAAATATATAAACATCCCACTTTCGAAACTCGAACATAAATACTGGTAATGTGATCACAATTATTAGTATCATCCCTGGGCGACTAGAGTGTGATTCTATATCTATCCAGTATATTAAAACTTCGAATACACGTGGATTAGACGTATACACAAAATCTTTATATACTTGATTGTCCAAATCAATACAAATAAATATTCAAATACGAATAATTGAATTAAATTTTCACAACAAAACTTGTTTTCACTTTTATTTTAAAAACATCACTCTTCACACTCGTTCTAGGATACTACTGATCCTATCTCTAACGAGTCATTCTCATTGGATCTTACTAATCCAATCTCTGATGAGTTCTTTCATATGGTTCTAATGTGCCTTGTTCTCTGAGCTTTGTAAACCAAAGCTTTGATACCAAAATGAAACGACCCGGAATGAATTGAGGACAAGCCACATCGGAATGCAAACAGAAGAACATTTCATTGCTTATTACAACAATTCCATTAGAATACAAGAATATACAGAGTATGAATAAATATTACACAGAAAAAATTAGAGATTTAAATTACATTTAAATACATCGCAGCGGAAAAACAATACAAAGCACAACTGAAAGAGATATACGGATACAGAGCTTTCCGGATATCATTCCAGCTGTAAACCTGGTTCCTGTGGATATAAATCTACAAAACCAAAACTACTAGCTGCCCGTGTCAAAATAAGGACACCCAGAGTTTAGGTTAAAACAATAAACTCTATGTCAGTCATGTGACTGGTGTGAGAACTAAAACAGTTATTAATCTTTATTTTAAAATTAGGTAAATCAAGGGACCACGCCGTATAACACGGAACGGGTTTCCCCCCAAGATTACCAGTGCATAAAACAACAGCGCAATGCTAAATAAATAACAATGAAGCTATTATAAGACCCAGGTCCCATCACACAATGCAACGCAAGCCGGAGGATAGAGTTTTTACCTTATAATAGCCAAAGAATGCTTGATACGCTAAAACAAATCATTTGATACTATTATAAGTGCATAGTGTATAAAACAATTTCAATCATAAGTATCAATCATAGATGGCATAAGTGCCCCATCCCACTATGTCGCCATACTAGGCTCTACAAATAAAACTGCAAAGTCATGTATTGGAAGTTGGATTTCCGTCTGTGAACCGAGGCAAAAGATAGTCCTCTACCGATTCGAGACAATCTAGCCCATGTCTCAGGATCAGATCTCGAGTGACCCTTAGATCGTCAGGGCCGGTCCACCGATGTGGATTAAAATGCCTGAACACTGAGTTTCCCCACCCTTTAGGGCGTAAATGAGCCAAATGACTCCATCGGCTCCACACAGTCACCGATATATCTGAGGCGCCTCGCAACAGCAACAACCACACAGGTGAAAATAATATAAATTTCAGGGCTGGTAGGTCACTGACACCACCCTAGCTAGAAGGAAACGCATGCCCTCCCTGATGTCCTCTCCTGTTTCTGGTTCACAACCGGGGTGTGAGGCTCGCGAATCAACGTTACACAAAGCTATGCCACACAGGCGGTGCTTTGATCATCAACCATAAGACTTTGCTTTTCAGTAGAAGCCTCGATCAATTGCCACTTAGGCATGCCACACAGGAAATTCACTCCATGCGATTGATATCCATCAATATATAACCTCTGAGCTCGTACGTCTCAGATAAGGGCGTTAAGAAAGAGAATAAATTCTCCGCCGCCAAACAGATATATATTTAATAGAAATCAATCATACAGAATAAAATCCAATGTCAGACACACAGTCCATTTACAAGTTCGTTCTGGGTCTGAACGAAACCGGAGGCACCTTGTACCTCGCATATCCATCGATCTCCAAGTACGTCTGGACGATCACCAACTGATTCCCTCCTCTTGGGTGTACAGCCCAATCAAGATCATCAGTAATCACCCAAACGATGTGAAGACCTCCGGTCTTCGACCACCGTCTTCATCCTCGACCACTCATCGAATCTGTTATTCAGAATGGGATAAACCCGGTCTTTCTGAATAACTCGCGTATATAATAAATAATTGTTACACAAACACAACATACGCCTCATTCCAATTCAGAATATTCTTTTATTCAAATATTCGTATACTTTGGGAAAGGTTCCCATTAATTTTATCAAAGATAAATTCTTTAAATTTATTCTTTAATCTTCCTTTGAATATCAATTAAAACTAGTCGGGATTAGCGAACCACACTGAGGTAATCATTTATTTTATTTCCCAATCCCAACCTATTCATCCCATGAAGTAAAACTGGTCATACTTCATATCTAACACCACGGTGTTATCGGTAAATTCAATTACCATTTCACGTTCAAATATAATTAAAGATTTAACTATCGCCAGGTGCAAAACTGGTGATACTCCATTCTCGATCATCTCAATCTAATTAAAGATTCATTAAAACTCCACTTGGTTTTAATCTTCCCAATAATCACTATCAATGATTATTTAACTTGGGAAATCACATCCTGTCTTTAACTTGGTTAAAGAACCAATGTCATTTAAAACACGGTTCACTATAAACCCGAAATCATATTCCATTCCAATTCAATTATTGAAACTTCTGGTTACTTTTAAAACCCTTTCAAATCCAATTTATTTATTTAAAAATAAATAAATTATTATTCCATTTCAAAACTAGTTCATTTTGATAAAAATCTAATTTTATCTTTTCAAATATTGAATTCTTCATTCCTATTCTTCACAAATCATTTCTTATGATTTTACACAAATTATTACTATTTTTAATAATTTTATCAAGGCACATACAGTCGATTTCCATCAACGGCCATCGAACTGCACTTACAGCGACCTTTTCCAAAGTTGATTTGGACATAATTCCAAATCTAACCGTCAGATTTCAAATCTCTAATATCCATTAGAAAGCTCATTTCGATATGAACCCAACGGTTCTGGTTTTAGGAGAATCTGACGGTCGGATCTCCCGTAATATCCGTTCGAAGACAATGGTCGAAATTCACGAACTGCCGCAGCGCGGCACGTTCTATTCAGGCCATTTAATATATATATTATATATATTTCGTCGATTTTCTTTCAAAACGTATTTTTTTAAAATCGTTTTAAATTCATTTTCGAAACGATTTCAACTTCATATTCAATTTCGAATCAAAATTGAATATTCCACATCATCGATATACAAATGATAATATTTTCAAAACGTTATATTTTGAAATCACTTTCTTTTCTATATTCATTATAAAGATGAATAAAATCGATATAAATATCGTTCACGTCAAAACGGCGTATATCTAACCAACACGACTTTATATATTTCAATAACTTCGTTATTCTATTCAACAAATGAATATTTTCTTCAACACATGAATTTTCTTTTATTCAACACATGAATATTTCTTTTATTCAACACATGAATTTTTCTTCTATTCAACACATGAATTTTTTTTCTATTCAACACATGAATTTTCTTTCTATTCAACACATGAATATTCTCAACACATGAGTATTGTCAACATATGACTATTTTGTTTATTCAACACATGAATAAAATTTATTTTCTAAATTGGAATGAGACCCACTCAATTACCATATAATATTATTTATATGGATTCCATACAGCACATGTATATAGTAGCAACGATAAATAATCAACCATCATCCAGTGTGCATTCTACACTGTATAAGCATCAAATATAAATATCTAACGCTTATCACAGCCTGTCAATTAATCGATCGATATACAACTAATTATTGGGATTAGTGTATGTCCAATTTCATCCCAACACCCATGTGGGGTTTCAAACAATCAAACACAGATTTTATTTGTGCAGTTGGGCGATGTGTAAAATTTATCGTCCCAATCAATATCAGTCAAATCAGTGTACATAAACAAATCATTTGATTCGTAAATGAATATTTATTTTATTTCAACACATGAATATATATTTGATTTCAACACATGAATATATATTTTACTTCAACACATGAATATATATTTTATTTCAAAACATGAATATATTTTACTTCAACACATGAATATAAATTTTATTTCAACACATGAATATATTTTACTTCAACACATGAATATATATTTATTTCAACACATGAATATATTTTATTCCACACCCAACAGTCAATTTTCACAACACGACAATCAAACAAACAAGTCATCCATGGTCTGTGGACGACGGGTGTCAGGTGCTGCTAAGCACCGTCTGCATCCTAGTATATATTTCAACTAGAAACTAAAATAAAAGTGAGGAGTTCTCACCTTGGGGTTCCACTCCTCCATTCCTTATTTCTGAATGGTTCAGATTTGTCCAAAATTCCAACTCTCTCATTCCACGCTATTCATAGATAAAAATCACATTTTTATTTCAATGCTATAAAAATCAGATTTTTATTTTTCTACATATATAAAAATCATATTTTGATCGCTACTATGATATAATTTTATTGTCGCTACTCGTACAAAAATCACAACTTCATGCAATAAAAATCTCAGTTTTATATCGTTAAAAATCTAGTTTTTATATCTTTAAAATCATGTCTATTCATATAAACAAAATCATAACTTTTTCTTTTCACAAATCGAATATTTCTTTAATCAAAAGTCGAATCTTCTTGTGTTTAAAAATATAACCTTTCCTATTATAAAAATAAAATCTTTCATAGAAACTTAGCTTTCACAAAATAAAAATCAAATCTTTTATTTATTTATTCAAAGTTCATAAATTTTTATTTTTAAAGTTCATACCTTTTTATTTTTAAAGTTCATACCTTTTATTTTTAAATTTCATACCTTTTTATTTTTAATTAAAAACTGAATTTTATAAATAAAAATCTCCCCTTTCTTATAAATAAAAATCTATTTATATATATACATATATAAATAGCATCTCAGAACAATGCTACAAATCTTTTTAATTTCTGAATTGGCTAAATTAATCACACCAAGAAAACAGAATAATTAAAACTTACTTCGGTTAAAAAAAATTGAATATTTGAAGAGGAGGGGGGATCCACGTCGGTTTCTGTCAGGGGGAGGATGATGGCGGCGGTCTGGTGGAGGCAGGGTGTGAAGGTGGTGCGGTGGTTGCTTCGACAGTTTTAGGGTTTACAGGGGTGGCTCGCGGTTCTTCACTCCATCGAAGGGGAGGGGCCGATGGTGAAGATCGGAGGCCAACGGCGGTGGCGTGGGCCTGGACGGCGGCGGCATCCACCTAGGGGGAGGCGCGACTGGAACGAGATCGGTTTATATATATATTATGTCTGAAGTCAACGGTGGTTAGAGAAGGAAAGGGGGGTAAGGGTTAAAGGAAAATTATATTATTATTTATTTTATTTAATCCTCCAAAAGTTGTCTTCACATTTAAATTCCAAACGAAACCCAACGACTGTCGTCCCTAGCTAATTACCCCCATTCCGAACATAATGGGATATGTATTGTAAGCCAATTCGGCCATTACGATAGGTTTTCACTTAAATCGAAATTTAAATCTTTATATTTTAAATTTAAACGCACATTTCAATTTACCGGGGCCACATACAGACTCTAAAAATTCCCAAAAAATATTTTCTAGCTTCATATTGACGATATGGTCCTAACAAAACAAATTTCATCGAATTCTGAGACCGTTTGAAAAATGGCCATTTTCTGGTCGATTAAAATCAACTAAAACTGGTCAAACGCGTTTTCTTTTGCCGCGCTCACATATTGATTCAGAAAATTACGAATTTTGAAACCTAGCAATAACTTGACATCACGGATCCAACAAAAGTGGTTTCGTCGAAAACCGAGGTCGTTTGCAAAATATCCATTTTTAAGGGCCAGAATTCCATAGCGACTATTCTGAATTTTCAACTGGACATAACTTTTGATTCCCGCTATGAAATTTTGATTTTTCTGATTCGTTGGAAAGATATTCTCAAATAGATTCTAATATTTTTGATTTCACTAAAATCCGGTTTATTTTGAATCATTTACATTCATTTGAACTTTGAAATCGAAATTTCAAACTACCGCACCATTTTCAATTCCTTTTATAATTATAAATAAATAATTATATTCTACCGACGATCTATATAAATATATACGTTCTAATTCTATTCGAAATAAATTTCTCATCGCTATTATTTAAAATAATTCATTTTAAATAATCAAAATTCATTAAAATAGCCAAAATAAAAATTTTAAATTGGCTCAGATTTCCGGGTTATTACAATACATATAGTTACAATCCAAATCAATTACACATACGTCTCTCTTATGCGTGTACTCACTAAAACTCTTGGTAAAATAATTAACCAAAACTCTGATACCAAATGTGACGACCGCCCAATTCCTCTTGCACCAAACAACAAGGGAGATGTGCTGAAAACCATGTCAAGTCGATATGGGATGATCATTAAGGAAAATAATATATGAATAAAACATGTCATATACCTCACAGTGCATAGATAATATACAATAAGAAAATACATAAAAGAATAGTAGTAAAGCATGATAAAGCTTAAATCTGATCTCAACATAAGCAATAGAGTATGATCATATGATCTAGTACAAAATGTCAGAAATCACTATGTACATCCATCCCTCACAATAGATTCACTTAGAGTATATCAGCCAATATAACGAAAAAATATAGTATAAAAAATAATACTCCAGCATCCACCTCATCATCGATCAGCATCCTCATCATCAACCAGCTACTCAATCTTCTCAACAACATTTTTGATGAGCATCGCTAGGTAATAAGAGGAAACATAAAAAATTGAGTCAGACAATAATTTGGTATGATTGTTCAATGATTATCAACGATAAAACCTTGAGTTACGTAACAACCCGCATTTTTAATGCGAATAAAAATGTATACATATAGATATATAAATAATGGTGATGTACAATTTAAATTAATACATACATTGAAGAGAAGGAAGATTAATACAATAGCAATGTATGTAACATAATAGATAATAAAATAAAGATAATTAATTTAAATATCAGGAATTAAGTAAAACGGACATCACCAATGCGTTCGTCTTAGAATTCTACTTGGGATAGAGTCCGAGTTTGCGTAAATCGGAAACAGTATAAAGAAGTCATGAGACTTAGAAGATTTCAAGTTTAAAGCTGAATTTAATTAAATAATAATTATATAACAAAACCAGTTCAAAAGTCAAATCTGACCAAAACGAGCTGAGCGGGAAATTTCCCACTCAAGGGTGTCGAACCGCTCATTGGGTGTCGACATGGGTGTCGACCCCCCTTAGGAGGTGTCGACATGGGTGTCGACCCCCCTATAGGGGTGTCGACCCCCTAGTCTAGATCTGAGCTGGGTGCATTTTTGTGTTTCTGGACAGTTTTGTGGCACCATTCGTTGACCTAGAGGCTATATAAAGGAACCTACACCTATTGTTTTCTTCACTAAAAATCATGGTGATGCTGTAATGTTGCTTCTACTCAAATTAAATTAGTTCTTCTTCTTCCCTAAGCAAATCTAATCTCTTCTCTTTCTCTCCAAATCTCTTCTTAAAATAAAAAAAAGATCTAGGATTCCTTTACTCCAAAATAAAATAAAAGAATTCAGATGCCTAGATCTATACTGTGCAAAAAGGGAGAAAACCATGGATTAGATCTAGAAGTAGGAAAGCATACAAGTGAGTGGATGTAAAATACATTTTTTGTATAATAGTAGATCTATCGTTCGCCATTCCCCATTTACACACATAATAAACATATTGAAGAGCTAATCCGATAAAGTGAGTTTGTGGTACTTATAGATTAAAATACCTGATAAGTAAATGGATCTGAAATTTAGACTAGATTAATATCAGTTCACCATAGTTTGTAGATCAGATCTAGAATTCACCTATGCCTAATTTTATCATCGTATATTTAACTTGTTATTAAGAACAATTGTTTATGCCTATGCTTGTTTTCCTCCTTCCTTTCTTCCCTTTTTATTTTTATTTTTATAGTTAGGCTATCTTCGAGCCTACGTTATTGCGGATTTATGCAATTGAAATGATATTGGGAAAAAAGGGAAAAGGTTGATTTGGGTATAACATGGGATTGGGAGGTTTGGGGCATAACTTATAATGGGGTTATATGCATAACTATGTTTGGAATTATGAATACAACTATGATGGGATTTATGAATACAAATCAAATTGGAATTATGTATACAACTATGGTGGGATTGATGAATACAAATAAAATTGGAATTATGAATATGAAAATTGGTATTTTAAGTTGAATTAGGATTATAGGTACAATCTATTAATAGGATTATAAGCATAAACGTGAATTGAGGTGTATGGGTTTTTGACATATATTATAATCCAAGATTTGAATTATGGGTGTAAGTTATAATAATAACTTATATGCCTAAAACACGAGGTTAGGTTCAATTTGCGGTATAAGTCTGTCCGGAACCACCCGACATATCAGCAACCGCAAACGGTAATCTAATGTGTGAGGTTGAAGGCAGAAATTAGATGCGTAATAGTGCTAACCACGAGGTTAGACTTGGATTGCGGTTGAAGTCTGCCCGGAACCGCCCGGCATATCCAGCAACCGCAAACGGAATTCTAGTGTGGGAGGTCTTGCACAATTACGGGAATAATGAATTAATAAACACTTAACCAAGATGATACATGTGGTAAGACATGGGAATAATAAAAGGGTTAAGTGGATGACATGGGTAGCATGGATAATTCTTTAAATTGGAATACTTAACCTAATTAAATCTATAGTGGTGTTACGAACCAATTCAATTGCGTAGGGGTTAGGTAAACATGTTAGAGAAGTGGGAAGGATTAAGTTAATCTTAATTAATACTAAAATGGTGAATGATAATAACTATTATGATTGAACCTGAATAAGAAAGGGAAAGATAATAGGTAGGCTTGTCCTAGGGACAAGTGGGAATTATAACTTATGTAATAAGGTAAGTTATGATGAACGATAGGGGAAGATGAAATAAATTATGTAATAAAGTTGTACTTAATCGAAGATTAAGTAATTAGCGAGAATAAGAATAAATCCATAAATGAGTATCATAAGTTATATGAAGGAAAAGGGAAACTTATTAGTAAACCTTAGTTAAGAGAATTAAGTTAATAACTAAATCATGATAAATTTTAGTGACGGTGTAAGATGAGATTATGATTAAATGAGAAAGTAGAAAGAAAACTTATGGAGATTTGTAAGTTGTATTTAATCATAAAAGTTGAATGACATGTTAATAGAAAACATGTAAATTTAGATGCACTTAATAATAAATTATGCAAAACATGTTATTGCAACCATGAGATGGGACAAAGAATAGTGTAAAGAGAATGAATTATGAATATTGAACTACAATATAGAGAATAACATGTTGTAGGCTTAATAATGAATTTAAATGAATTAAGTTATGAGTGAGGTTAATAAGCAAGAGAGACTTGGTAACTTGAATAAGAAGTCATGGGAAGATGGTAACAACTAAGTTAACGGGAAATCTGTCGAGGTGGAACAAGCGCGCAATTAATGATTAGACATAGGATCTAATGACACAGTAAACTGAGGCGCTTGAGACGGTTTGTATGTTAGAGGATGAATAAGCAAACGGGGTAGATCATGGTGGTGTCGTAAGGCACGAGGGGAGCGCACGTTCATTTGATTAGTTTGTTATCTCCTACAAATTGGAAGGGGAAGCACGCGGCTTTCTGAGACATTAAAGGTGCTCCTGATAATCCTCTGTGGTGGTTTAGCTTCGGGCTAGGATTACAGAGGTTGGGTCTGTGCGTAACTATCAGGTGGGTGGGCCTTTACTGCACAAGTAGGGGGCAGTTAGAAAGTTGTGATGTGGTGACATTAAGGGTAGCTCGGTGGCTACCTCACTTCGGAGGCAGAGGGTCAGGACTAACAAAGATAGTATGAGTCATCAAGAACCTGTCATTGGTAGCCAGCGAGATGCGGAAAGACTAGAGCTAAACCCAAGAGGCCATCGACCTTTCACTATCGAGGCGGTGGTTGAGGGTAGACGCCACATGGATATTTAGATTGTTTGAATAGGGCCTTGTCGCTTAACTCTTGTAGTCTTTACTAGTTAAGGGAGGGGCCGAGGTGGGGCCGTAGCCACCATAGAAAAACAGACCCTAAGGATATTTGTGTGAGAGGCTCTTAAAGGCGGGCCTGCACAAATATAAGGAAAGCCCCCGACCGAGTTCCGTGTGTAGCCTTGCCACGGAGCTCGGGCACGCACAGATGATAGGCGTGCGGGTTAGGCATCGAATACGTTTGGCGATACGTATGTGGAAAAGTCTAGGTACACACATGTCTGCTCTAGGTGGTGTATCGTAGACTAGAGGGCATTATTCGATGATGGCAGTCATTACGCCTACGTAATATAGTTATAGTGGTTCCATGCAGACGTAGTGTTGTTATATATAGAGATCCGTACGTCACTCGGACGTAGGATGAGGGACTGCGTATATTCCTACGATGATATGGTGAGCACCATGCGAGTGGGGTACCATGGGGTGTACCTTAATTTGGGGATAGCTACATATACATTATATTAGGTTAATCTACTAGGGAGTGGATGGGTACAACGAGTGTGTGTAAGCGTGGAGCACTGTTGACACTAATAATCTAATAAATAAGAAAACGTAACTAAACGGTATATGTTGGATTATCCAAAGTGTGTACATTAAATTCATTCACACAGAACTTATGTTCTGACCCCCTCCTCATAACACAATTGCAGGTTAGGCTTGAGACAGATATGTTATAGCTTTGGATACTGGCTAGGCAGTATTATTATTAAGGTAAAGCTATGTTTTGATTATATTATATTTTGTTCCTTCTGCTGTGAGATGTTTTCCTAACTCTGACACGTTTTATGTCTGTCTTTTTCTGTAGGATACCAGAGCAAACCAACACAGGTTTCAATGGATTGGGTTTTTGAAAAAAATCGGTCTGTCGAGATCTGGGTTGTTATATTTGGTATCAGAGCTTCGGTTTAGAGATCTTACGGAGATAACGAGTTATCTTATTTGTATTTTCAAAAATATAAATATAAATATATTAAAACCTAGATCCATAAGGAGCCCACTAAATAGAAGGCGTAAAATATGGAAAGATTTGGGATACTGGTTTGTGCACTAAAGGAATGAACCTAGAAATTTTGAGACCATTAGGTGGTTTGGTTAGAAGTGTACAATATGATTTGTTATTGGAAAAAAGAAAGTATCCCATATGATAGAAACTGAAATATTAATATTTTAGATTAGTGGGCTTAGAAGTGAAACCTTATAAATTAGAAAAAGTTTAGAAAGTGGAAAATGGATTAGGAATATATATAGTTGAGAGAATTGAAAGTGTCTAGGAAAGCCTAGTTGAGTTGAAAAGGCCCACTTTGAATCTAACCCAATGATTAACTTTTAAGGATTGAATTTATATAAAAAAAGTTCGAGCTAAAGAGTTTGTGATGTTTTTCAAGTTTTAATCTTAAAAGTATTTTTGAGCAAAATTATGCAAAGAACATATTTAGTGCATGTTGGGTTTTAAAGGAAAGTGGGGTATATTTTGTAAAACAATGATTACTTGTTTTAAAAAGAATTCTCTCATGAAAAAGTATACAAATCACTAGTTGTCATATTACAATATATGAAAGGATTAAGAAGTAAAGCATACAAAGTTTTGCATTTTGTAAAAGAAGTTTTGAAATTTTTATTCTGTTTTGAAAAGAAATTTTGTTGGGTAGACAAAATAAGTTGTAGAAAGTAAGAATAGAGTAGATATTTACATCTTGTAGATAGCAGCCAAATTAACATTGTGAGTAGAAACAATGTAAACCCAATAGTTGTCCTTGTCTACTCCAATTTTGTAATTTGAAAAAAAAAATGTTTTGCATTTTTATATTGCAAAATGTTTTACGGTTTGACAAAAGTAAATTTTGGAAAAGAAAATTAACTTTTAGTACTTTTAATTTTTGGAAGAAAAATGTTATGAAAAAAAATAAAGCCAAACCATGTTTTAAAAAAGAATGGAGTAGGTAAGGAATAATGCCTAGAAAGAATTGAGATAAGAAATTAAATAATTGGAACCAACTGGAGATTGGTTGAGTTGAGTGATTCTCTGAGTATCAATCTGATGTTGATTTCGGTGTTCGGGGTTGATACTTAGGGAGTTATTCTCTTACCAATTTACAGTCAGAGATAAGCTAATGTTGAACTAATAAAAATTCCCGTAGAATGCATAAGCATTGTAATACTTAGAATTGTTGCTTGAGAGAAAAAAAGTATAGGCTACTAATACACAGGAAGGACCGGTAGTAACTACTAGATAAGAAGGGCAAGTGAGCGTTGAGGGTTTGTGGTTGGACTTTTCTTTAGTGAAATAGTCTTATGATTCTTAGCCCTTAGTAGTAGTTGTGTAGGATGATGGAAAGGCTTATTTGAAAATAAACATAAATCATGGGATTAAGTAAAATAAGCTAAGAAAGAAAAATAGCCTAACTAAAAAGAAAACAATAAACTCAGAAAAGCAACAAATGTAACAGGAAAAGAAAATGAAAATCTTGAGAAAAGATGAATAAGAATGAACTCTTTTCCAAGATAAGTTGAAAAAGAAAAAGAATTTTTCTTATGTGGGTTGTGCTTGAATATGAAAGTAGGGGATCTTTATAGAATAGTTACATAAAATCCAATTACAATTAAAAAGATACATAAAAGAAAAACGGAAAATGTAAATTCTTCCATTTTATACCTTTTTGCAACATAAGAAATCGAATTTAGAAAATTAAATTTTTCTAAATTTCGAATTTAATGATGGTTGGTAGGGTTTTGGATGCAACAGTTGGATGAACTATGCTCTTAGTCTGTAAGAGTGTAGGAAAGTTTGGGTGAAAAATGTTTTGATTTTTCAAAAATATTGCATTCATATAGAACTGCAAGTATATTTAGGATGTGAGCATCACGTTTTGAAAGAGTTTTTGAAAAGTTTGCATACATATAGGTGGTACCAAATTAGGCATACATGCATTACTATGATGTATTTCACTTTGCACATGTGCACAATGTTAGCAAAAATTGGGAGCAAGTAGAATATTATGCGAGGGATTATCTATTTTACCCTTACCGAATTTCAAGGACGAAATTCCCTAAGGGTGGGAGAATGTAACACCCTGCATTTTTAATGCGAATAAAATTGTATACATATAGATATATAAATAATGGTGATGTACAATTTAAATTAATACATACACTGAAGAGAAGGAAAATTAATATGATAACAATGTATACAACAAAATAGATAATAAAAAGATACTTAATTTAAATATCAGGAATTAAGTAAAATGGACATCACCGTTGCGTTCGTCTCGGAATTCTACTTGGGATAGAGTCCGAGTTTGCGTAAATCGTATACAGTATGAAGAAGTTATGAGACTTAGAAGATTTCAAGTTTAAAGCAGAATTTAATTAAATAATAATTATATAACAAAACCAGTTCAAAAGTCAAATCTGACCAAAACGTACTAAGCGGGAAATTTCCCACTCAAGGGTGTCGACCCCCCCAGAGGGTGTCGACATGGGTGTCGACCCCCTTAGGGGGTGTCGACATGGGTGTCGACCCCCCTATAGGGGTGTCGACCCCAAGTCCAGATCTGGGATGGTGCATTTTTGTGTTTCTAGACATTTTTGTGGCACCATTCGTTGACCTAGAGGCTATATAAAGGACCCTAAACCTATTGTTTTCTTCACTAAAAATAATTGTAACGCTGTAATGTTGCTTCTACTCAAATTAAATTAGTTCTTCTTCTTCCCCCAAGCAAATCTAATCTCTTCTCTTTCTTTCCAAATCTCTTCTTAAAATAAAAAGATAGATCTAGGATTCCTTTACTCCAAAATAAAATAAAAGAATTCAGATGCCTAGATCTATGCTGCGCAAAAAGGGAGAAAACCATGGATCAGATCTAGAAGTGGGAAAGCATACAAGTGAGTGGATTTAAAATACATTTTTTGTATAATAGTAGATCTATCATTCGCCATTCCCTATTTACACACATAATAAACATATTGAAGAGCTAATCCGATAAAGTGAGTTTGTGGTACTTATAGATTAAAATACCTGATAAATAATTGGATCTAAGATTTGGACTAGAATCATATCCGTTCACCATAGTTTGTAGATCAGATCTAGAATTCACCTATGCCTAATTTTATCATCGTATATTTAACTTGTTATTATGAATAGTTGTTTATGCCTATTCTTGTTTTCCTCCTTTCTTTCTTCCCTTTTTATTGTTATTTTTATAGCTAGGCTATCTTCAAGCCTACGTCTATTGCGGATTTATGCGATTGAAACGATATTGGGAAAAAAGGGAAAAGGTTTATTTGGGTATAACATCGGATTGGGAGGTTTGGGGCATAACTTATAATGGGTTATGTGCATAACTATGCTTGGAATTATGAATACAACTATGATGGGATTTATGAATACAAATCAAATTGGAATTATGAATACAACTATGGTGGGATTTATGAATACAAATAAAATTGGAATTATGAATATGAAAATTGGGATTTAAAGTTGAATTGGGATTATAGGCATAATCTATTGATAGAATTATAAGCATAAACATGAATTGGTGTGTATGGGTAATTGACATATATTATAATCCAAGATTTGAATTATGGGTATAAGTTATAATAAGAACTTATATGCCTAAGACACGAGGTTAGATTCGGATTGCGGTATAAGTCTGCCCAGAACCGCCTGACATATCCAGCAACCGCAAACGGTATTCTAATGTGATAGGTCGAAGGAAGAAATTAGATGCGTAATAGTGCTAAGACACGAGGTTAGATTTGGATTGTGGTAGAAGTCTGCCCGGAACCGCCCGGCATATCCAGCAACCGCAAATGGAAATCTAATGTGGGAGGTCTGGCTAAATTATGGGTATAATGAATTAATAAACACTTAACCAAGATGAGACATGCGGGAAGACATGGAAATAATAAAAGGGTTAAGTCGGTGGCATGGGTAGCAAGGATATTTCGTTTAATTGGAATACTTAACCTAATTAAATCTGTAGTGGTGTTATGAACTAATTCAATTGAGTAGGGGTTAGGTAAATTGGTTAAAGAAGTGGGAAGGATTAAGTTAATCTTAATTAATACCAAAATGGGGAATGATAATAACCTGTTATGAACTTGAATAAGAAAGGGAAAGAAAAATAGGTAGGCTTGTCCTAGGGACAAGTGGGAATTATAACTTATGTAATAAGGTAAGTTATAATGAACGATAGGTGAAGATGAAATAAATTATGTAATAAAGTTGTACTTAATCGAAGATTAAGTAATTAGCGAGAATAAGAATAAATCCATAAATGAGGATAACATAAGTTATATGAAGGAAAAGGGAAACCTATTAGTAAACCTTAGTTAAGTGAACTAAGTTAATAAGTAAATTATGATAAATTGTAGTGACAGTGTAAGACGAGATTATGATTAAATGTGAAAAAAGAAGGCAAATTTATGGTGATAAGTAAGTATCATTTAATCATAAAAGTTGAATGACATGTTAATAGAAAACATGTAAATTGAGATGCACTTAATTATAAATTAAGCAGAACATTTTATTGCAACCATAAGATAGGACAAGTGTAAAGAGAATGAATTATGAATATTGAACTACAATATAGAGAATAACATGTTTTGGGTTTATTAATGAACTTAAATGAATTAAGTTATGAGTGAGGTTAATAAGCAAGAGAGACTTGGTAACTTGAATAAGAAGTCAAGGGAAGATGGGAACAACCAAGTTAACGGGAAATCTGTCGAGGTGGAACAAGCGCGTAATTAATAATTAGACATAGGATCTAATGACATAGTAAACTGAGCTGCTTGAGACGGTCCGTATGTTAGAGGATGAATAAGCAAACGGGGTAGATCATCGTGGCGTCGTAAGGCACGAGGGGAGCACGCGTTCATTTGATTAGTTTGTTAGCTCCAATGGACTGGAAGGGGAAGCACAAGGATTCCTGAGACGTTAAAGGTGCTCCGGATAGTCCTCTGTGGTGGTTTAGCTTCGGGCTAGGATTACAGAGGTTGGGTCTGCGCGTAACTATCAGGTGGGTGAGCCTTGACTGCACAAGTAGGGGGCAGTCAGTGACACGACCCAAAATCCCCCTTACGGGAAATCACGGATTGAATTGAGAATAAGCCACATCGGAACGCAAACAGAAGAACATTTCATTGCATATTACAACAGTTTCATCATAATACAAGAATATGCAGAGTATAAATAAATATTATACATTATAAAATATCAGAGATTACAATACATTACATAGCAGCGGAAAATAATACAATACACAACTAGAAGAGATATACGTATACAGAGCTTTCCGGATATCATTCCAGCTGTAAACCAGGTTCCTGTGAATATAAATCTGCAAAACCAAAACTACTAGCTGCCCGTGTCAAAATAAGGGCACCCAGAGTTTAGGTTAAAACAATAAACTCCAGGTCAGTCATGGGACTGGTGTGAGAACTAAAACAGTTATTTAAAACTTTACTTTAAATCAGATATATCAAGGGACCACGCCGTATAACACGGAACGGGTTTCCTCCCAAGAATACCAGTGCATATAAAAAACAGCGCAATGCTTTTTGGAAAAATGAAGCTATTATAAGACCCAGGTCCTATCACACAATGCAACGCAAGCCGGGGGATAGGGTTTTCCCTTATAATAGACAAACATGTTTAGTACGTTTAAAACAAATCATTTGATACTATTATAAGTGCATAGTGTATAAAACAACTTCAAATCATAAGTATCAATCATAGACGGCATGGGTACCATATATCATGTCGCCATACTAGTTCTACAATTAAAACCGCAAAATCACGTATTTGGAAATTGGATTTCCATCTGTGAACCAAGGTAAAAGATACTCCTCTCCGATTCGAGAGCCTCTAGTCTGCCCCTCAGGAACAGCCGCAACTGCCCCTTGGATCGTCAGGGCCGGTCCACCGATGTGGATTATAATGCCTGAACACTACGTTTCCCCGCCCTATGGGGCGTAAATGAGCCAACAAATGACTCCATCGGCTTCACATAGTCACCAATATATCCGAGGCGCCTCGCAAACCAACAACCACATAAGTCAAACTCGTCAGGGCATGTCAAACCACTGACGCCACTTCTAACTAGAAAGAAACGCATGTCCCCCCTGAGGTCCTCTCCCGTTTTTGGTTCACCACCGGGGTGTGAGGCTCGCGAATTCACGTTACACAAAGCTATGCCACACAGGCGGTGCTTTGATCATCCACCATAAGACTTTGCTTTTCAACAGAAGCCTCGATCAATTGCCACTTAGGCATGCCACACAGGCAATTCACTCCATGCGATGGGTATCCATCAATTTATAACCCCTGGGCTCGTATGTCTCAGAGAAGGGCATTAAGCAAGAGAATAAATTCTCCGCCGCCAAACATATATATATTTAATAGAAATCAATCATAAAGACTGAAATCCAATGTCAGACACACAGTCCATTTACAAGTTCATTCTGGGTCTGAACGAAACCGGAGGAACCTTATTCCTCGCATATCCATCGATCTCCAAGTACGTCTGGACGACCACTAACTGATTCCCTCCTCTTGGGTGTACAACCCAATCGAGATCATCAGTAATCACCCAAACGACGTGAAGACCTCCGGTCTTCAACCATCGTCTTCCTCTTCGACAACACGTCGAATCAGTTATTCAGAATGGGATAAACCCGGTCTTTCTGAACAACTCGCGTATATAATAAACAAGTGTTACACAAACACAACATACGCCTCATTCCAATTCACCAGTCACTAACCGTAAATTAATAAGAGAACAATTCCCCAAATATTAACCCCGAAGGCCGAAACCAACATCAAATCAATACACAGGAAACCATTCATCTTAACTAATCTTCAGTTAGTTGTTAAATTTCACATTCTTAGGGAGAGTTTCCCATTAATTCTATCAAAGATAAATTCCTTAAATTTATTCTTTAATCTTCTTTTGAATATCAATTCAACTAGTCAGGATTAGCGAACCACACCGAAGTAATTATTTATTTTATTTCCCAATCCCAACCTATTCATCCCATGAAGTAAAACTGGTCGTACTTCATATCCAACACCACGGTGTTATCGGTAAATTCAATTACCATTTCACGTTCAAATCTAATTAAAGATTTAACTATCACCTAGAGCAAAACTGGTGATACTCCATTCTCAATCTTTTCAATCTAATTAAAAATTCATTAAAACTCCACTTAGTTTTAATCTTTAACTGGGTTAAAGAACCGATGTCATTTAAAACACGGTTCACGATTAACCCCAAAACCACATTCCATTCTATCAGCCTTTAACTGCAAAATAGC
Organism: Allium sativum; assembly: GCA_030737875.1. Lineage (NCBI taxonomy): Eukaryota > Viridiplantae > Streptophyta > Magnoliopsida > Asparagales > Amaryllidaceae > Allium > Allium sativum. Next base: position 399,345,453 of record CM060922.1, on the reverse strand, counting down.
AAGTGAGAAATTCCCTAAATATTAACCCCGAAGGCCGAAAACAACATCAGATCAATACCCAAGAAACCATTCAACTTAACTAATCTCCAGTTAGTTTCTGATTTTCTTAACTCCGTTGGGTATAAGTAAAGTATTATTGAAGATACCGTTCACGACAACCCAAAATCACATTCCATTAATTATCGGGTTAAAGAACAAGTGTTATTTAAAACACCGTTCACGATAAACCCAAAAATCAATTCAAATTCAATTCCAATTAAATACCATTTAATTGGTACACATCATTAAATCTAAATAAAAAGATTTAATCCTTTTTCTCAACTGGGCTTAAGAATAGTGTTAATGAAGACACCATTCACGACAAACCCAAATCACATTTGATATTGAATACAAGGCTCTGAATAGAAAATATATCGGCTTATATTCAATATCAAATTCTACGACCAACAAATATCGTATTGGAAATAACGATATAAATATATCTTTCAAATTCCCATAACAATATCTGTTTCATCACGAAATCCAACATCGAAATATTCCTAAGACAATTTCGATTCAAATCCATTCCAATTCAATTATTGGAAATTCTGGTTACTTTTAAAAGCATTGCAAATCCACTTTATTTATTTTAAAATAAATAGAATTATAATTCTAGTTCAAAACTAGTTCATTTTGATAAAAATCTATTTTTATCTTTTCAAATATGGAGTTTTTCATCCGAATTCTTCACAAATCATTTCTTATGATTTTACACAAATTATAACTATTTTTAATAATTTTATCAAGGCCCGTACAGTCGATTTCCATCAACGGCCATCGAACTGCACTTACAACGACCTTTTCCAAATTTGATTTGGACATAATTCCGAATCGAACCGTTAGATTTCTAATTTCTAATATTCGTTAGAAAGCTCTTTTCGATACGAACCCAACGGTTCCGGGTTTAGGAGAATCCGAAGGTCGGATCTCCCGCAATGTCCATTCGAAGTCAATGGTCGAAATTCACGAACTGCCGCAGTGCGGCGCGTTCTATTCAGGCCATTTAATATATATATATTATATATATTTCGTCGATTTCCTTTCAAAACGTATTTTATAAATCGTTTTAAATTCGTTTTCAAAACGATTTCAACTTCATATTCAATTTCTAATCAAAATTGAATATTCCACATCATCGATATACAAATGATAATATTTTCAAAACGTTATATTTTGAAATCGCTTCCTTTTTCTATATTCATTATAAAAACGAATAAAATAGATATAAATATTGTTCACGTCAAAATGGCGTCCACCTAATCAACACGGCTTTTATTCAACACATGAATTTATTTTCTATTTAACACATGAATTTATTTTCAATTCAACACATGAATTTATTTTACTATTCAACAAATGAATTTTCTTTACTATTCAACAAATGAAGTTTCTTTACAATTCAACAAATGAATTTTCTTTACAGTTCAACAAATGAATTTTCTTTACTATTCAACAAATGAATTTTCTTTACAATTCAACAAATGAATTTTCTTTACTATTTTCCAAATTGGAATGAGGCCCAATCAATTACCATATAACGTTAATCATATGGATTCCCTACAACACAAGTATATAATAGCAACGATAAATCATCAACCATCATCCAGAGTGCATTCTACACTGTATAAGCATCAAATATAAATATTCAACGCTTATAACAGCATGTTAATCAATCGATCGACATACAGCTTATTATTAGGATTAGTGTATGTCCAATTTCATCCCAACACCCGTGTGGGGTTTCAAACAATCAAACACAGATTTTATTTATGCAGTTGGGCGATGCGTAAAATTTATCGTCCCAATCAATATCAGTCAAATCAGTGTATATAAACAAATCATTCGATTTGTTTATAAATATTTATTTTATATACACGTCAAAAATTATAATTTTAACTATAAAATATTTTCCACTATAAAATATTTTATTTCATTCCACATCACACAATCAAATTTCACAACACAGCAACCAAACAAACAAGTCATCCATGGTCTGTGGACGACGGGTGTCGGGTGCTACTAAACACCGTTTGCATCCTAGTATATATTTCAAACTAGAAATAAATATAAAAGTGAGGAGTTCTCACCGACTAGCTAAACCAGTACACCGCTACTCTTCATATGCAGAAATCTTCGTCGTGCTCGCCTTTTGTCAATTTCATTGTCCGTAGCCACTACATATATAAAAATCACATTTTTATATTGTTGCTATTTATATAAAAATCACATTTTTATAATCACTCTAAATGGATAAAAATCACATTTTTATATCACTACTACATAGATAAAAAAATTATTTTTATACCTCTATTATATAGATAAAAATTCTATTTTTATACCGCTATTATATAGATAAAAATTCTATTTTTATACCTTCGTTTGCATTATAAAAATCACATCTTATAAACGCCGTATGCAATGAAAAATCACATTTTTATTTTAAAATCAAATGTAAAAATCATATTTTTAATCGCATAAATGAATAAAAATTGAAACAAAACTCACTTGAGGTGCCGGAGTGGCGGAGGAGGCTCGGGGAAGAGCTAAAACATCTCGGGGACTGAAATTTACACTCGAAAAATAATAAAAATCGGATTTCTAACTAGGGGGCCCACTGGTCGGGGTTGGTGGTCGGAGGGGCGGCGCCTGGGGTCGGGGTTGGAGGCTGGAAGGTGCGCACGGCCGGGGCAGGCGGTGGAAGGGACGGATTTGGCTGTGGTGTGCTGGTTTGGGTGTTTGGGGTATTCCGTTCGAGATGGGGGGAAAGAGGGAGGTCGTCGACGAGGTGGGTGGCTGGGGGACTGGCGGCGGCGTTTTGAGGGTGGGCGGTGGTGGCGTGCGGTGACAGGGGGGCGGCGCGAGGGTGATTTCAATTTTAGGTTTTTTTCTTCTTCTTTATACTGTTGGTCAACGGCAGAAGAGGGGGGGGGGTAGTTAAGGAGAAAGAGTTTTTTATTTTTTTTATTTATTTAATTATTGATTTCAAAAAGGTACTTTATATTCCGACCTCGAAACGAGACCCACCGCCTGCTGTCCATAGCTAATTACCCTCATTCCGAACACAATGGGATATGTATCGTAGGCTAATTCGATCGTTTCGATCAGTTTTCGTCAAAATCAAAATATAACTCTATATATTGAATTTGTACGCGCATTTCAATTTATTGGGGCCACATACTAACTAGAAAAATCCTCGAAAAATGTTTTCTAGCTTCGTATTGACGGTACGGTCCAAACAAAACTGATTTCGTCAAATTCCGAGACCGTCTGAAAAACGGTCATTTTCCTGTCGATTAAAATCAACTAAAACTGGTCAAACACGTTTTCCTTTGCCATGGTCACATATTTATTCGAAAAATTATGAATTTTGAAACCTAGCAATAACTAGACACCTGGATCCAACAAAAGTGGTTTCATTGAAAACAGAGGTCATTTGCAAAATTTCCATTTTCAAAGGCCTTTATATATATTAAAATACATATAAATTCCACAGCGACTTTTCTGAATTTTAAACTGGACATATCTTTCAACTTCTAAAGTGAAATCTCAGTTTCTTACATCCGTTAGAAAGATATCGTCAAACAGATTTAGATATTTCTGGTTTTGTCCAATTCCGACTTAAAACGAATTATGTATATTCATTTGAAATTTGAAATCGAAATTTCAAACTACCTCACCATTTCAGGCTCGTTATATAATTAAAATAAATTTTGTCGTTTTAACTTCGTCGAAAATAAATTTTTCGTCGTTATTATTTAAAATAATTCATTTTAAATAATCAAAATTTGTTAAAATAGCCAAAATAAAAATTTTAAATTGGCTCGGATTTCCGGGTTATTACAATCTCCCCCACTTAAAACTTTTCGTCCTCGAAAAGGAACGAAGCCGAAAGTTGTTTCACAAACCAACTCAACTTTTTTTTTTTTCATTACGGCTTAAGTTCTTCAACTTTTCAGTTTCTAAGAACTTTTCAAATTTTTCAAAAATTTGGCTAACACCCTAAATTTTCGAAAAATTTCGCCATAACCTCCCTTGCACCGGGGACTTCGGGATATTTCATATAGCGTCCCATGGCCTTCTTCAATCCAAAAGAAAAGGAAAAAGCCAAGCGGCTAGTCAATCGGCTCATAAAATCATCATCACCCAAACAAAACAGCAAATTATGGTAAACATGTGCCTATTTGTCGGGCAAACAATTTTATTCTTCTGTTCTAGCCTCCTTGCTATGACCTCTTCATACATATATATGTACATGCATGCAATTGCAAATAATTTTCAATACAATTCACCATTTGGTTCAATTTGGCTAAATGGTTCAAATTAATTAATCAAACTATACTCAAACAACACAACCAGCAATCAATTAGTTGATTAGCTTTTCAAATTCATAACTTTGATACATAGTTCAAAAATCAGATTTTTGATGCCAAATCACCACAATAAGCCCTGCCTAGCTTTGGTTCTCACACCAGTCAATTGGAAATACATAGAAATCCCACCTTCGAAACTCGAAAATAAATTCCTATGATGACGCGTCAATCATCAGAATCATGTCCGAGCGACTAGAGTGTGATTCTATATCTATCCAGTATATTAAAATTTCGAATACACGTTAGCAAGGCGTATATGCAAAATCTTTATATATTAGATTGCCCAAATCAATTTAAAATAAATATTCAAATACATATACTACGATTTAAATTTCAAAACAAAACTTGTTTTCATTTTAAAAATATAATCTTCACACTAGTTCTAGGATACTACCGATCCCATCTGTAACGAGTCATTCCCACTGGATATTACTAATCCAATTTCTGATGAATTCTTTCGTATGGTTCTAACGTGTCTTGTTCTCCTAGCTCTGTAAACCAAAACTCTGATACCACGATGACACAACCCGAAATCCCCCTTACGGGAAATCACGAATTGAGTTGAGAATAAGCCACATCGGAACGCAAACAGAAGAACATTTCATTGCATATTACAACAATCTCATCAGAATACAAGAATATACAGAGTATAAATAAATATTATACATTATTAAATATCAGAGATAACAATCCATTACATAGCAGCGGAAAATAATACAATACACAACTAGAAGAGATATACGGATACAGAGCTTTCCGGATATCATTCCAGCTGTAAACTAGGTTCCTGTGAATATAAATCTGCAAAACCAAAACTACTAGCTGACCGTGTCAAAATAAGGGCACCCAGAGTTTAGGTTAAAACAATAAACTCCAGGTGAGTCATGGGACTGGTGTGAGAACTAAAACAGTTATTTAAAACCTTACTTTAAATCAGATATATCAAGGGACCACGCCGTATAACACGGAACGGGTTTCCTCCCAAGAATACCTGTGCATATAACAAAACAGCGCAATGCTTTTTGGAAAAATGAAGCTATTATAAGACCCAGGTCCTATCACACAATGCAACGCAAGCCGGAGATAGGATTTTCCCTGATAATAGCCAAACATGCTTACTACGTTTAAAACAAATCATTTGATACTATTATAAGTGCATAGTGTATAAAACAACTTCAAATCATAAGTATCAATCATAGACGGCATGGGTACCATATATCATGTCTCCATACTAGTTCTACAATTAAAACCGCAAAATCACGTAATTGGAAATTGGATTTCCATCTGTGAACCGAGGCAAAAGATAGTCCTCTCCGATTCGAGAGCCTCTAGTCCGCCCCTCAGGAACAGCCGCAATTGCCGCTTGGATCGTCAGGGCCGGTCCACCGATGTGGATTATAATGCCTGAACACTACGTTTCCCCGCCCTTTGGGGCGTAAATGAGCCAACAAATGACTCCATCGGCTTCATATAGTCACCGATATATTCGAGGCACCTCGCAAACCAACAACCACATAAGTCAAACTCGTCAGGGCGTGTCAAACCACTGACGCCACTTCTAACTAGAAAGAAACGCATGTCCCCCCTGAGGTCCTCTCCCGTTTTTGGTTCACCACCGGGGTGTGAGGCTCGCGAATTCACGTTACACAAAACTATGCCACACATGCGGTGCTTTGATCATCCACCACAAGACTTTGCTTTTCAACAGAAGCCTCAATCAATTGCCACTTAGGCATGCCACACAGGCAATTCACTCCATGCGATGGGTATCCATCAATATATAACCCCTGAGCTCATACGTCTCAGAGAAGGGCGTTAAGCAAGAGAATAAATTCTCCGCCGCCAAACAGATATATATTTAATAGAAATCAATCACACAGACTGAAATCCAATGTCAGACACAGAGTCCATTTACAAGTTCGTTCTGGGTCTGAACGAAACCGGAGGAACCTTATTCCTCGCATATCCATCGATCTCCAAGTATGTTTGGACGATCACCAATTGATTTCCTCCTCTTGGGTGTACAGCCCAATCAGGATCATCAGTAATCACCCAAACGACATGAAGACCTCCGGTCTTCAACCACCGTCTTCCTCTTCGACACCACGTCGAATCAGTTATTCAAAATGGGATAGACCCGGTCTTTCTGAACAACTCGCGTATATAATAAACAAGTGTTACAAAAACACAACATACGCCTCATTCCAATTCACCAGTCACTAACCGTAAATTAATAAGAGAACAATTCCCCAAATATTAACCCTGAAGGTCGAAACCAACATCAGATCAATAGTTGTTAAATTTCACATTCTTAGGGAGAGGTTCCCATTAATTTTATCAAAGATAAATTCCTTAAATTTATTCTTTAATTTTCTTTTGAATATCAATTCAACTAGTTGGGATTAGCGAACCACACCGAAGTAATTATTTATTTTATTTCCCAATCCCAACCTATTCATCCCATGAAGTAAAACTGTCCATACTTCATATCTAACACCACGGTGTTATCGGTAAATTCAATTACCATTTCACGTTCAAATCTAATTAAAGATTTAACTATCGCCTACAGCAAAACTGGTGATACTCCATTCTCAATCTTTTCAATCTAATTAAAGATTCATTAAAACTCCACTTAGTTTTAATCTTTAAGTGGGTTAAGAACCGATGTCATTTAAAACACGGTTCGCGATAAACCCCAAAATCACATTCCATTCTATCAGCCTTTAACCGTAAAATAGCAAGTGAGCAATTCTCTAAATATTAACCCTGAAGGCCGAAACCAACATCAGATCAATACCCAAGAAACCATTCAACTTAACTAATCTCCAGTTAGTTTCTGATTTTCTTAACTCCGTTGGGTCTAAGAACAGTATTATTGAAGATACCGTTCACGACAACCCAAAATCACATTCCATTAATTATCGGGTTAAAGAACAAGTGTTATTTAAAACACCGTTCACGATAAACCCAAAAATCAATTCAAATTCAATTCCAATTAAATACCATTTTATTTGTACACTTCATCAAATCTAAATAAAAAGATTAAAACTTTTTCTCAACTGGGCTTAAGAAAAGTGTTAATGAAGACACCATTCACGACAAACCCAAATCACATTTGATATTAAATACAAGGCTCTGAATAGAAAATATATCGACTTATATTCAATATCAAATTCTACGGCCAACAAATATCGTATTGGAAATAACGATATAAATATATCTTTCAAATTCCCATAACAGTATCTGTTTCATTACGAAATCCAACATCGAAATATTCCAAAAACAATTTCAATTCAAATCCATTCCAATTCAATTATTGGAAATTCTGGTTACTTTTAAAACCATTGCAAATCCACTTTATTTATTTTAAAAATATATAGAATTATAATTCTAGTTCAAAACTAGTTCATTTTGATAAAAATCTATTTTTATCTTTTCAAATATGGAGTTTTTCCATCCGAATTCTTCACAAATCATTTCTTATTATTTTACACAAATTATAACTATTTTTAATAATTTTATCAAGGCCCGTACAGTCGATTTCCATCAACGACCATCGAACTGCACTTACAGCGACCTTATCCAAATTTGATTTGGACATAATTCCAAATCCAACCGTTAGATTTATAATTTCTAATATTCATTTAAAAGCTCTTTTCGATACGAACCCAACGGTTCCGGTTTTAGGAGAATCCGACGGTCGAATCTCCCGCAATGTCCATTCGAAGTCAATGGTCGAAATTCATGAACTGCCGCAGCGCGGCGCGTTCTATTCAGACCATTATATATATAATATATATATATATTATATATTTCGTCGATTTCCTTTCAAAATGTATTTTATAAATCGTTTTAAATTCGTTTTCAAAACGATTTCAACTTCATATTCAATTTCTAATCAAAATTGAATATTCCAAATCATCGATATACAAATGATAATATTTTCAAAACGTTATATTTTGAAATCACATCCTTTTTCTATATTCATTATAAAAACGAATAAAATCGATATAAATATTGTTCACGTCAAAATGGCATCCATCTAATCAACACGACTTTTATTCAACACATGAATTTATTTTCTATTTAACACATGAATTTATTTTCAATTCAACACATGAATTTATTTTACTATTCAACAAATGAATTTTCTTTACTATTCAACAAATGAAGTTTCTTTACAATTCAACAAATGAATTTTCTTTACAGTTCAACAAATGAATTTTCTTTACTATTCAACAAATGAATTTTCTTTACAATTCAACAAATGAATTTTCTTTACTATTTTCCAAATTGGAATGAGGCCCAATCAATTACCAGATAACGTTAATTATATGGATTCCCTACAACACATGTATATAATAGCAACGATAAATCATCAACCATCATCCAGAGTGCATTCTACACTGTATAAGCATCAAATATAAATATTCAACGCTTATAACAGCCTGTCAATCAATCGATCGACATACAGCTAATTATTGGGATTAGTTTATGTCCAATTTCATCCCAACACCCGTGTGGGGTTTCAAACAATCAAACACATATTTTATTTATGCAGTTGGGCGATGTGTAAAATTTATCATCCCAATCAATATCAGTCAAATCAGTGTATATAAACAAATCATCCAATTTGTTTATAAATATTTATTTTATATACACGTTAAAAATTATAATTTTAACTATAAAATATTTTCCACTATAAAATATTTTATTTCATTCCACATCACACAATCAAATTTCACAACACAGCAACCAAACAAACAAGTCATCATTGGTCTGTGGACGACGAGTGTCGGGTGCTACTAAACACCGTCTGCATCCTAGTATATATTTCAAACTAGAAATAAATATAAAAGTGAGGAGTTCTCACCGACTAGCTAAACCAATACACCGCTACTCTTCATATGCAAAAATCTTCGTCGTGCTCGCCTTTTGTCAATTTCATTGTCCGTAGCCACTACATATATAAAAATCACATTTTTATATTGTTGCTATGTATATAAAAATTACATTTTTATAATCACTCTATATGGATAAGAATCACATTTTTATATCACTACTACATAGATAAAAATTCTATTTTTATACCGCTATTATATAGATAAAAATTCTCTTTTTATACCGCTATTATATAGATAAAAATTCTACTTTTATACCGCTGTTATATAGATAAAAAATCTATTTTTATACCTTCGTTTGCATTATAAAAATCACATCTTATAAATGCCGTATGCAATGAAAAATCACATTTTTATTTTAAAATCAAATGTAAAAATCATATTTTTAATCGCATAAGTGAATAAAAATTGAAATAAAACTCACTTGAGGTGTTGGAGTGGCGGAGGAGGCTCGGGGAAGAGCTAAAACATCTCCGGGATTGAAATGTACACTCGAAAAATAATAAAAATCAGATTTCTAACTAGGGGGCCCACTGGTCGGAGTTGGTGGTCGGAGGGGCGGCGCCTAGGGTCGGGGTTAGAGGCTGGAAGGTGCGCACGGCTGGGACAGGCGGTGGAAGGGGCGAATTTGGCTGTGGTGTGCTGGTTTGGGTGTTTGGGGGTATTCCGTTCGAGATGGGGGGAAAGAGGGAGGTCGTCGACGAGGTGGGTGGTTGGGGGACTGGCGGTGGCGTTCTGAGGGTGGGCGGTGGTGGCGTGCGGTGACAAGGGGGCGGCGCGAGGGTGATTTCAATTTTAGTTTTTTTTTCTTCTTTATACTATTGGTTAACGATAGAAGAGGGGGGGTAGTTAAGGAGAAAGAGTTTTTTTATTTTTTTTATTTATTTAATTATTGATTTCAAAAAGGTACTTTATATTCTGACCTCGAAACGAGACCCACCGCCTGTCGTCCAAAGCTAATTACCCTCATTCCGAACACAATGGGATATGTATCGTAAGCTGATTCGATCGTTTCGATCAGTTTTCGTCAAAATCAAAATATAACTCTATATATTGAATTTGAACGCGCATTTCAATTAACTGGGGCCACATACTAACTAGAAAAATCCCCAAAAAAATATTTCCTAGCTTCGTATTGACGATACGGTCCTAACAAAACTAATTTCATCAAATTCCGAAACCGTTTGAAAAACAGCCATTTTCCAGTCGATTAAAATCAGCTGAAACTGGTCAAACACGTTTTCCTTTTCCACACTCACATATTGATTCAGAAAATTATGAATTTTGAAACCTAGCAATAACTAGACATCCCGGATCCAACAAAAGTGGTTTTGTCGAAAACAGAGGTCGTTTGCAAAATTTCCATTTTCAAAGGCCTTTATATATAAATTAAAATATATATAATTTCCACAGCGTCTTTTCTAAATTTTAAACTGGACATATCTTTCAATTTCTAAAGTGAAATCTCAGTTTCTTACATCCATTAGAAATATATCGTCAAACAGATTTAGATATTTCTGGTTTCGTCCAATTCCGACTTAAAACGAATTCTGTATATTCATTTGAAATTCGAAATCGAAATTTCAAACTACCGCGCCATTTCAGGCTCGTTATATAATTAAAATAAATTTATTCGTTTTAACTTCATCGAAAATAAATTTTTCGTCGTTATTATTTAAAATAATTCATTTTAAATAATCAAAATTCGTTAAAATATCCAAAATAAAAATTTTAAATTGGCTCGGATTTCCGGGTTATTACAGTCAGAATGTTGTGATGTGGTGACTTTAAGGGTAGCTCCGCGGCTGCCTCACTTCGGAGGCGGAGGGTCAGGACCAATAAAGATAGTATAGGTCGTCAAGAACCTGTCATCGGCAGCCACCGAGATGCGTAACGACTAGAGCTAAACCCAAGAGGCCATCGACCTTTCACTATCGAGGCGGTGGTTGAGGGTAGATGCCACATGGATGTTTAGATTATTTGCTTAGAGGCTTGTCGCTTAGCTCTTCTAGTCTTTACTAGTTAAGGGAGGGGCCGAGGTAGGGCCATAGCCACCATAGAAAAACAGACCCTAGGGATATTTGTGTGAGAGGCTCTTAAAGGCGGGCCTGCACAAATATAAGGAATGCTCCCGACTGAGTTCCATGTGTAGCCCTGCCACAGAGCTCGGGCAAGCACACATGATAGGTGTGCGGGTTAGGCATCGAATACGTTTGGCGATACATACATGGGAAAGTCTAGGTACACACATTTCTGCTTTGTGTGGTGTATCATAGACTAGAGGGCATTATTAGATGATGGCAGTCATTAGCCTACAAATATAATTATAGTGGTTCCATGCAGACGTAGCGTCATTATATACATAGATCCGTATGTCACTCGGACGTAGGATGAATGACTGCGTATATTCCTGCGATGATACAGTGAGGACCGCGCGAGTGGGGTACCATGGGGTGTACCTTAATTTGGGGATAGCTACATATACATTATATTAGGTTAATCTACTAGGGAGTAGATGGGTACAACGAGTGTGTGTAAGCGTGGAGCGCTGTTGACATCAATAATTTAATAAATAAGAAAATGTAACTGAACGGTATATGTAGGATTATCCAAAGTGTGTACTTTAAATTCATTCACACAGAACTTATGTTCTGACCCCCTCCTCATAACACAGTTGCAGGTTAGGCTTGAGACAGAGATGTTATAGCTTTGGATACTGGCTAAGCAGTATTATTATTAAGGTAAAGCTATGTTTTGATTATATTATATATTTTTCCTTCCACTGTGAGATGTTTTCCTAACTCTGACATGTTTTATGCCTCTGTCTTTTTCTGTAGGATACTAGAGCAAACCAACACGGGTTTCAATGGATTGGGTTTTTGAAAAAAAAATCAGTCTGTCGAGATCCGGGTTGTTACAAGTTAGCACATAATAACTAAATAAAATATGTTACTCTAATAACAATAGAAGCTTATACTGCATAGGATAGGAAAGAAGAATCTAAGCAGCTTCTTTCAACTCTTTACTCTCCAATCCTTTACTTCACTTTAATAACCTATAGGTGATAGCCTATCAAAGAAAAAAAAAGAGTGAAAATCCCTAGCATCCATAATATTCATTAGCCAATATCTTAGCTACCACCTTCGAAAGACTTGAATACATTGATATCCCGTATAACCATCTTCACTTATGCTTGGAGCTAATGGAAAACCCTGACTATTGCCGTACTACCATACTTTTGAACTATGTTTACCTTTCTAAGACAATTAGACCACTTCCCAAGCGATTCAAGGGACATGACCATCGCTACCATTGCTAATATAAGTCACCACCATATCCCCACTTTGAGTCTGCATAACCCTAGGACACTTCGAGCTATCAATGACTCCTTGGCACTTTGAAGCAAAAGAGTCATCCATTACTCCATTTTAAGCTCCATGTCCCACCTAAAACAGTCCATTATCTCGCAATCTCATTCCATCTCGAGCTGCTTATCACCTATTTCTTCGACCACTTCCATCCGAGTTCACAATCGAAGAGTTACAACTTCATTAGGCTATAATTAACATCTTGTAGAAGCAATCAAAGAAACATAAGTTCTTGGAAGCTCTTGAATAAGTCCCTTATCACCATAATAAATCACACCCTCATCCCTTATACCATGAAGGATCGATGTCGATTCATACCACATGGATTCATACCAATCCATTTACTTATCCAAATTTGGCTAAGTAACAATGGATCACTTGATGCTTTATTCTGGTGCTTCTTGATCAAGTCACTTGCATCTACACCTCATGTTCCTCTTCTAGTCGACTTATCCAATTCCATCTACTTATCCAATCTACACTAAACTTTCATAGTAGCTCCCATAGGTTCTCGTCATGCCACCAAAGAAGTCGCAAAACTCCATGAATCTTCTACATGGATTGGATTCGATCCATGCCATATGGATCAGTATTGTACTTAGCGTATTTTTTCCTTAAAATTCCTATGCACCTTCTAGCCATCCTCTAGAGCCAATCCTCCAAGTTTTATGTTATTCTGATGAACTTTGACCCTAATATGCTCTGATATTTGTAACACCTCGTGAATTCTATAACTGTGAAAATCACAAATTAAAGTATAATTAATTTCAAATCAAAGAACTAAGGGAAACGGGATACGCCATTGCGTTCGTCTCGGAAAAATACGCGAAATAGAGTCTGAGTTTTCGAAAAACGGAGTCCGTATGAAGAAGATATAGCCTCCGGAAGTTTCTGAATTAAGTTTAAAATTCGAGCATAAGAAAAACAGCTCAGAAAAACAATTCAAAATTCAAAATCAGGCCCAATTGGCCAGGGCGGGAAAACTCCCGCCTAATGCACCCAGGTCGACTGGGCTGTCGACCTGGTCTAGCCAGGTCGACAGGGCTGTCGACAGGGCTGTCGACAGGGCTGTCGACCTGGTCCAGAGCCAGGTCGAACCCAGCCCACCCTGGCTGGCCTAGTCTATGTTGGTCGATTTTCAGAAGCTTGCTTTGTCATTAGGGCTAGGTGGCAGGCTCTAATTGGTCTCTCTTTCGAATGAATGGCTACGATCTATCCAAGCAACATCGATGGTCCTAATCAGTTCATAAACTCTATAAAAATGACCCTAGACTCTACCTAATCTATTCATTCAAAAATAAGAACAAGGCCATCATGCTGCAGGGGAGCGACTAGGAGTAGCCACCAATTTGAGAGAAGATTAGGAGGAAAATTCTAAAGCATAAACAACTTAAACAAATCAAATCAACAAGGAATCGCATCTCCAAATTCCTGAATTGGAGAATTCGCCACACGATTGTAAGTATAGTATTATTTTGGTATGAATAAATAACTGTGTTGGTTTGTACACTTGATTTGTGGTGATAAGTAATTCATATTTGTGCGTTACTATGATTCTTATCGATTTGGAATATTGTATAACGATTGGATATTCGCAAAGTATGTTATTCATTATAAAAACTACATGTTTGCGGTAGTTTTATGCAAATATACGTTTGGATATTCGCAAAGTTTGTAATTCATGTTGAAGCTACATGTATGTAGTTCTTTAATTGGAATTCATGCAAGTTTGTGGTTTTGCTACTATGCCATCATAATGTATATTTTTGTACAAAAATCATTTTGTGTGTAATTGGAACAAATTTGGGTTATTATAATTCATATGAAATTATGTTGAAAAATTTGGCATCATGATCTGTGTATAAGACCATACTTTTGTATTAGAAACAAAAGTAAGCCTCTTTGCGAACTTACGAATATGACTAGGCTATGTTTGATATTTTGCATAATTGAAAAACATGTTAGGTCTATATTGTTAACAAGAATTATATGATGACATATGTTGTACATAGCTAGGTTAGATTTAAAATCCCATTTGCAAGTTTGCATGACTAAAGTAAAAATCATGATTTCATGTTTAGAAATATTTATGCCATAAGTATATGTGTGCCATGGTTATGTGAATAGATTTAAAATCATGATTAAGTTGGATTAATTCTAGTTGAATTATACTTTTGTATTAGTAACAAAAGTAAACACCTTTGTAAACATGTAGTAATCTTATGAACATGATTTGCTTATGTTTGACATTATGCCTAAATAAAAATATAGGTTTATGTTGTAGTTAAGACTATGTGTCAATGATGATATCCAATTTAGATTCTTAACTTAACTACAAGTTTACGTGCTTTGATTCATGTCACTTATGCTTTATGACCAAAGTATACTTTACTACTATGAAAGTACACCAGTTTCTATTTTGTAGTTCCAACGTTATGTTGCAAGTTCATGCGTTCACATTCCCCTTTTTGTGTATGTAATCACGCTTTAAGCCTCCCCTTTTTTTCACATGGCTAAGTTGGGCTTGAAAAGGCTAAGCCCAACATATATATATAATAAACGTACGTATTAAACGGGGGAAAATAGCGTTGGGCCAAATTAATTAATAAATGAAAATATAAAGTAAAGGGGCCCAAATTCAAGTATGGGTTGGGCCCATGATTGGTGTAACCTTCACACCATTGATTTTTAATAATGGGCCGCAAATATTTACATATAAGAAAATAAAGAAGAAAGACAAAATATGTAAACGTAGAAAATACGATGTGTTTAACCCGAGGTTGGATTGAGTTGTGATGTAAACCTGCCCGGAACCGCCCGGCTGTCCAGTAGTCACAACAATACCTATCCAATGTGGGTGGTTAAACATGGAGCCCAATAAGGACCCGAGGTTAGACTGAGTTGTGGCGTAAGACTGTCCGGAACCAACCGGCAACAGGCAGCCACAACAATACCTGTCTAATGTGAGAGGTCAAGGCTTTAATAAGACAATTAAGGCTGAGTCAGGACTGATAGGATTAAGTAAACTAAAGACTTAATCAAAAATGGGACATGCTAAACTAAACAGACTGATTGGGGGTTAGGTTCATAAAACACTTAACCAACTTAGCATGTTGGCTAGAAGTAGAAAACCTAGTAGCGGGGGACCCTTTTCAGCAGTAACCCTATAAGGTGTATCATGATACCCTGAAACTAGGCAGGGTGGGGCACGATTACTGGGCTGAATGTAAGAGGTCAAATCGACGGCGGTGGTGCAGCAGTGTAGGTTCTAACGGGATGTGGGCGTGCACTCACTCCGGTGCAGAAAAATAAGGCACTGGGCACCAGTAGCATACCTGTGCATTCTAGGGTTGTGTCGGGTCACCGCCATGGGACTTGATACACCCCATGGTGGGACCAGCATAGGTAACTACAACATCGGGGGCCGTAAGACACATGTAACTATGCGAGTAGGAGCCGATCATCGTAAAATGGATCACTTCACCCTGGTTATGGGGTGCCTATTGGGAACTAGTTTATATGGGTACAGAGATTAATATGGGGTACGATAGTATATTCGACCCTAGACAACTTAACCAAGTTTATAGTGCTTTCCCCATTTCTAGTTTATACTTATCATACCCAGTTCTTTATTCATAGACAGAGTAGTCCTCGACTTACTCAGGCTTTATGTCTGACTCTACTTTTCTTTCGTCTTCTTTTCTTCCGTTCCCCCCCCCCAGGTCCACAGGGAGGGAATACTGCAGCTTGACCAGCCTTCATATCTAGCTTGAAGAGAAAGAATGTATTGCTTGGACCTTTCCGTTTTGAACTATGGCTTTGGACAACAACTATGGGGCTTTTGCAGTTTATTTATGTTTTCTTTATGCTTCTTTAAATAATGAAATCAAGACAGTTATGAAGGTGTTATGTTTTTTTTTTGAAAGGATGTAAGACAATCATGGTGATGTTGCTGTAACACGTATTTACTTTTATGAAATAAAAGTTGCTGCTGTTCTGCTATTTACGAATATGTGTTCTTATATCTGTCTTGTATATCTGTGACTTATACTTATAAACCTCCACCAAAATCAGGGCATTCCCTTTGAGAGTGACCCTAACGGAGGTGGGGTGTTTCAATATTCGTCCTAAGTCCTAATTCAAGCATATACTGACAGCTAAATCAAGCATCATGTAATT
Source organism: Allium sativum (assembly GCA_030737875.1). Classification (NCBI taxonomy): domain Eukaryota; kingdom Viridiplantae; phylum Streptophyta; class Magnoliopsida; order Asparagales; family Amaryllidaceae; genus Allium; species Allium sativum. Next base: position 399,328,596 of record CM060922.1, on the reverse strand, counting down.
CAATCATTCAAATAGTAAATACAACCAATTACCATTATATTCAAACATATATTCACATATAAACATGAATCAATCAATAACAATCATAGACCTAACACAAGTTAAGGTTAATTTCTGACTAATTATATTGGATCTTGTGAAGTAATCGACTTATATCATAATTTGGTTATCCTGTAGGTTTCTAGATCTGAAATTAACATGTGTAATAAGGTCTTACGGTTAAATTAATATGCATGGTGATTAAAAAGCCCAATTACAACATATAATCTAAAATAGACATGTGAGAGACTACTATCACTCACCAAAACCTTCTTGTTGGAGAATGGAGTTTTGATGACAACAACCTTGTCTCAATTATCATTGATTATAATACTAACATCGCTATCTAGAATATATAGACATATATATGCAGGATTTGTATACATGACTTGAGTACTAAAGACTGTATAGTTTTAGAGCTTCGAGAGATTTAAAATTCAAGATAGATTCAAGACTCATGAGTTATCAAGATTATCAAAAGTTCAAGAAAAATATGGTAATAGAGTCTAGTTTATACGTAAGACTCTGAATAGCACTCCAGGTTCGAATTCTATTTTTCAAATTTCAAATTTCAAATTTTCTTTTTCAAATTTCAAAATTCTGATTTTCAATTTCTAATTTCAAATTATTTTACTTATGATTTCAAACATATAAGTTTAATGTTTTAATATATATATGTTTATATAAGTTTATATAGTTTTAAACCTTATAACTTTATAAATATGTATATGATTTTACACTTTAGAATATTTATTTATATTGTTAAGTTTTGATTAAAGAATTTCAAACTTAGGATTTCAAATATATTTCCTTAGGATTTCAAATATTTTTCCTAATTTATAAGTATTTTTATTTTTATAGTTTTATTAAATATATTTTACTAAGTTTATATTTGATTCTTTTTCTCTATCTTTACCCCTTTTCATTCCTCCATTGTTATTTCATATTTTATTGATTTCTACACTTCTACTCTGCTGATTTCTATTCTAAATACATAAAATGTCTTCTCTTCTCACTCTCTACTCATTACTCTCTGAATTGAAGTGTTATGGAAGAGTTATAGGGTTGTTGTAATCATCTGGAATTGTTTGGGAAAGGGGTGTGTTCCTTGTAGCCCTGAAATCAAGGAAAGGAAACAGTGTTAACCTTGTAGCCATGAAATCAAGGGTGGTGGAATCGGTGTTAACCTTATAGTCGTGAAATCAAGGGGATCATACTTAGATACTGATCTAGTAACAAAACTCTGGGCAATCTAGCGTTGCGTGGGACTAGACGTAGGAGTAATCCGAGCCAGTATAAAATCCAAAGTGTTCTTTCCTTTTCTACATTTTATTTTTGTTTATTTCTGTGTTTGTGTTTGATTCTGTTTCTGTGATCATCTCTGTGGTGCATGATTCATATGGTAGATCATATATGTTTTAGATTTTCTTAAATTTCTTGAAAACACTATTCACCCCCATCTACTGTTAGTTTTGCCTTAAGATCCGCATTTTGCGTTCCTTAACAATTGGTATCAAAGCAAGGTTTTTCAGAAAATTCATAATCAGATTTTTGAAAATATTAAACGGATTATTTTGAACATAGTTTATTTTTGAAAAATAAAGTTATAATAATTTTTCTTTTAAACAGTTCAAAATTACAATTAGTTATTTTGAAAAGTCGCTTGATTCTTTGAAAAGTTGTGTTGTTTTACAGGGGAAGAGTTATGTCTGATGACTATTAGCTGAAAGACACCAAGATGATCGTTCATCAATCAAGAAAAGAAGAGTTTTTGAAGAAATATGACTTTTTGGGCTTATAGTAGTTGTAGTGTCCATTCATTCAAAATTCAAAAAATTTGAGCCAAGTTGGTTAAAATACTAAATCATCGATCTCATTGTCAAAATTTGAAAGATGTAAATGTATGGTTCATGACAATGGAAGAAATGAAGATAGATGTTATAACTGCAACAAACCAGGCCATATAAAAAGAGATGTGTCCTCATCTAGATGATTCAGATTCATCATCAAGCGATGAAGAGCCAGAAACTGGAAATCCAAATATGTGTTTCATGGCGATTCAGATTCAGAGAATAATGAACAAATGGATCTAAAAACCGGGTATGCCGTAATTAATTTTTAATTTTTTTGTTGAATGGATGTTTGGTTTGCTTTGCTTTGTTTTGAATTTGAAATTTAAACTTCAAAATTCAATCTTGAAATTTAAAATTCAAATTTGAAATTCAAAATAATAATAATAAAATAATAATTAGTAAAATAATAAAATAAATTTTGGGTTTTTGTTAGGATTAATATTAATTCGGGAAATAATAAGACCTGAAATATAAATCGATAATATAATAAAACCAAGAAGTCATAAAAACGTGTCTTTTGAATATTCTGCATGTATGTCGACATACGTAGAAGGGTATGTCAACATAAAGACCAGAAAATGAAATTCAAATTTTGAATTTCAAATGTTTAAACTTTCAAACTTCCCTCTATCTTTTCAATAAGAAAATTCCGGTTCAAACTCTAGTAATTAACTTTATTTGTCTACTTATTTTCTTATATCTTGTTTCAGAAGATGTATATTAAAAAATATAAATTAATAAAATTATATAGACATGATAATATGATTTTTTTTATTGATATAAAATATTATATATATATATATATAATTTAAATATAAATTTATTTATGCATAGTTTAACTTATATATTATTCATATGATTTTATAACAATTTTGGGTTACATTATCACAAATACTATTTGTAACTTAATACTTATTTTGATTTCTTACTAAGATTTATAAAAGCTTGAATATTTAACCTAATATTTCTGTATAAAAATAATATATATATATATATATATATATGATTTTATGTCTTAAATTTGTAGCTTAAATATAAAAAATTATAGTTTTATAGTTTAATTTATATGCAGTTTTCATAATTTTGTTATGACCATAGATTTCTTTTTAAAATTTTAACATATAAATGGTTCTTTAGCAAATTAATATACTTTGATTTCTAAAAGTTTAAATTTAAAATCGATTTGTATCAAAAGACTGATTTATATTTCATAATAATTAAAAAATTAAAGTTTTTTTTTAAAATTAGTTTATATATATATATACAATTATGAATATATGTTGATATAAAAATAGTTTACTTTATATGATATAATTCTATATTTTCTTTTAAAAAAATGATCATCAACATTTACTATAGTATTTTTAAAAGAAGCACCCTACTAAGATTACTGAACTCCACGTTTCTCATAAAACTATCCTAAATATTTTATTATCTACTGTGAATATTTTAATCAACATGAAACTTTTATCTTTATTATCCTTTCCATCTCTTTCATAAGTATCATTAATCTAAGTTTAGAAATTAATATATATTACCTTTGTTTAATTTAAATAATTTATAATGTATATGAATAATAGGAAGATATTTCTTTAAGTATCTTTTATAGAAATACATATCATCATCAAATAATTCTATATATTATTGCCATAATATCGTTACACATCTTATTTCATATCATACATCATTATTATGAATAACAGTGCATCTTAAAATCATTCATATCACAAGTTGTGTTTCATTCAATATATCATCTCATATTGCTTTGAATATGAAATATAGTTCATACTGCATTACAGCCAACATACTTCACACACTGCATTACATGTTAACTTTTACTCTACACATAACAAGTATACTGTATAGGGAGTATTTTATCTAATCAGAAATAAATAAGATTATAGATTAAATTGATAACGAATTTGTTTAACTTGATTGACTTGTTTGGCTCGATTGATTTGGTTGACTTAATTAACTTATCTGATTTGGTTGACATGAATAACTTGATTAACTTGTTTGACATGGTTGAATTTCATTAGTGGTTGATAGGTGGGTTATATACATATTTATGCATTAGTAGTTAATAGGAGCTTTATAGGTTTATAGGAAAAATAGAAGTTACAAGAAATGTTTGGTTTTATGTTTGAATTGATGTTTTGTGACAACAAAACTTAAATTGATTGATTGTTTAGATTAAATTGCTTTACTTATATCATGATTTTAAGGATATCTTATCAAAGTTATTTCTTAGTCTAGATTAAAGTCTTATTATAGTTTTAAGAGAATTAGAGTTTAGGATAGGTTTAGTCTTGTATTAGATTAAAGGGGAGTTTTAGAGTTTCTAAGAATTAGTTGAAGGTTCAAGAAGTGTGCTTTAGACATGTATTTTTGCTTTAGTTGATTTAATTATTTAGATTGATTATTTGAATTGCTTGTTTGGATTGATTTGCTTGTTTGAATTGATTATAAATGTTGAGTTGTTTGCTTAGTTTATTGTCCTTCTATTTATTTTATTAGACTACTATAGTCATAATTTTAGGCGAAGTAATAATATTAGAATCATAAATTTAGAGGGAAATATAAGGTTATTCAATTCACGGAATATTATATAGTTATTAGGATCATTTATAACATATATTTAGGGGGAGTATAACTTAATTTAGTCTAGTCTTGTATAGGGTACTTTTTGATAATGACAAAGGGGGAGAAATTATTAAATAGGTATAGTTTAAGGGGGAGTTAGACGGAATTCATAGCGAAAGGGAAGTAATTGAAGATTCAGATTATCGGGTATGAATATTTTATAAACCAAGGTTGTCATCATCAAAAGGGGGAGATTGTTGGAGAATGGAGTTTTGATGTCAATAACCTTGTCTCAATTATCATTGATTATAAAATATATACTAACATCTCTATCTAGAATATATAGACATATATATATACAAGATTTGTATACCTGACTTAGGTGTTGAAGATTGTACGGTTTTAGAGTTTCAAGAGATACAAAATTCAAGATAGATTCATGACTCCTGAGTTACCAAGATTACCAAGAGTTCAAGAAAAATATAGTAATAGAGTCTAGTTTATATGTAAGACTTAGAACAGCACTCCAGGTTGAAATTTTGTTTTTCAAATTTCAAATTCTCTTTTTCAAATTTTCAAATTTCAAAATTCTGATTTTCAAATTTCAATTTCTAATTTCAAATTATTTTACTTATGATTTCAAACATATAAGTTTAAAGTTTTAATATATATATATATATATATGTTTATATAAGTTTATATAGTTTTATAGTTTTAAGCCTTATAACTTTATAAATATGTATGTGATCTTATATGATTTTACACTTTAGAATATTTATTTATATTATTAAGTTTTGATTAAGAATTTCAAACTTATGATTTCAAATATATTTCCTAATTTATAAGTACTTTTATTTTTATAGTTTTATTAAATATATTTTGCTAAGTTTATATCTGATTCTTCTTCTCCATCTTCACCTATTTTCATTCCTCCAATATTATTTCATATTTCATTGATTTCTACACTTCTTGAAACGACCCAAAATCCCCCTTACGGGAAATCCCGGATTGAGTTGAGAACAAGCCACAACAAAACGCAGACGGAAGAACATTTCATTGTATATTACAACAATTCCATCAGAATACAACAATATACAGAGTATAAAGGAATAAATATTACACAAAAAATATCATAGATTACAATATATTACATAGCAGCGGAAAATAATACAATACACAACTAGAAATAGATATACGGATACAAAGCTTTCCGGATATCGTTCCAGCTGTAAACCAGGATCCTGTGAATATAAATCTGCAAAACCAAAACTACTAGCTGCCCGTGTCAAAATAAGGGCACCCAGAGTTTAGGTTAAAACAATAAACTCCAGGTCAGTCATGGGACTTGTGTGAGAACTAAAACAGTTATTAATCTTTATTTTAAAGTTAGGTAAATCAAGGGACCATGCCGTATAACACGGAACGGGTTTCCTCCCAAGAATACCAGTGCATAAAACAAACAGCGCAATGCTAAATAAAGAAAAATGAAGCTATTATAAGACCCAGGTCCCATCACACAATGCAACGCAAGCCGGAGGATAGGGTTTTTACCTTATAATAGCCAAGAATGCTTGATACGTTTAAAACAAATCATTTGATACTATAATAAGTGTATAGTGTAAAAAACAACTTCAAATCATAAGTATCAATCATAGACGGCATAAGCGCCCCATCCCACTATGTCGCCATACTAGGCTCTACAATCAAAACCGCAAATGTCACGTATTTGGAAGTTGGATTTCCATCTGTGAACCGAGGAAAAAGATAGTCCTCTACCAAATTCGAGACTGTCTAACCCGAGTCTCAGGCAAGCGCGCAGGCAAGCCTTGGATCGTCAGGGTCGGTCCACCGATGTGGATTATTATGCCTGAACACTACGTTTCCCCGCCCTTTGGGGCGTAAATGAGCCAACGAATGACTCCATCGGACCCGGATCGTCCGATCTAACCGAGGCGCCTCGCAACAGCAACAACCACTTAAGTCAAACTCGTCAGGGCGTGTAAAACCACTGACGCCACTTCTAGCTAGAAGGAAACGCATGCCCTCCCTGAGGTCCTTCTCCCGTTTCTGGTTCACAACCGAGGTGTGAGGCTCGCGAATCAACGTTACACAAAGCTATTCCACACAGGCCGTGCTTTGATCATCACGACAAGACTTTGCTTTTCAACAGAAGCCTTGATCAATTGCCACTTAGGCATGCCACACAGGCAATTCACCCCATGCGTTCGATATCTATCAACATATAACCCCTGAGCTCGTACGTCTCAGAGAAGGGCGTTAAGCAAGAGAATAAATTCTCCGCGCCAAACAGATATATATTTAATAGAAATCAATCACACAGACTGAAATCCAATGTCAGACACACAGTCCATTTTCACGTTCATTCTGGGTCTGAACGAAACCGGAGGCACCTAGTACCCCGCATATCCATCGATCTCCAAGTACGTCTGGACGATCACCAACTGTTTCCCTCCTCTTGGGTGTACAGCCCAATCAAGATCATCAGTAATTATCCAAACGACGTGAAGACCTCTAGTCTTCTACCACCGTCTTCATCTTCGACACCACGTAGAATCAGTTATTCAGAATGGGATAAACCCGGTCTTTCTGAATAACTCGCATATGTAATAAACAAGTGTTATACAAACACAACATACGCTTCATTCCAATTCAGAATATTCTTTTATTCAAATATTCTAATACTTTGGGAAAGGTTCCCATTAATTTTATCAAAGATAAATCCTTTAAATTTATTCTTTAATCACCTTTTTGAATATCAATTCAAACTAGTCGGGAATAGCGAACCACACCGAAGTAATCATTTATTTTATTTTCCAATCCCAACCTATTCATCCCATGAAGTAAAACTGGTCATACTTCATATCTAACACCACAATGTTATTGGTTAATTCAATTACCATTTCACGTTCAAATCTAATTAAAGATTTAACTATCGCCTGGAGCAAAACTGGTGATACTCCATTCTCGATCATTTCAATCTAATTAAAGATTCACTAAAACTCCACTTAGTTTTAGTCTTTAACTGGGTTAAAGAATCAGTGTCATTTGAAACACGGTTCACGATAAACCCAAAATCACATTCCATTAATTATCGGGTTAAAGAACAAGTGTTATTTAAAACACTGTTCACGATAAACCCAAAAATCAATACCAATTCAATTCCAATTAAATATTGTTTAATTAGTACACTTCATTAAATCTAAATAAAAAGATTTAATCATTTTCTCAACTGGGCTTAAGAACAGTGTTAATGAAGACACCATTCACGACAAACCCAAATCACATTTGATATTAAATACAAGGCTCTGAATAGAAAATATATCGTCTTATATTCAATATCAAATTCTACGACGAACAAATATCGTACTAGAAATAACGATAAATATATATATATCTTTCAAATTCCCATAACAGTACCTGTATCATCACGAAATCCAACATCGAAATATTCCAAAGACAATTTCGATTCAAATCCATTCCAATTCAATTATTGGAAATTCTGGTTATATTTCAAAAGCATTTCAAATTCACTTTATTTATTTCAAAAATAAATAAATTATTATTCTAGTTCAAAACTAGTTCATTTCGATAAAATTCTACTTTTATCTTTTCAAATAGGGAGTTTTTCATCCTAATTTGTAATGACCCGGAAATCTAAGCCAATTTAAAAATTTTATTTTGGCAATTTCGATGAATTTTGAATATTTAAAATGAATTATTTTAAATAATATCGACGAGAAATTTATTTTGAATAGAATAGAAGTATATATTTATATAGAGCGTTGTCAGAATATAAATATTTATTTTAAATTATAAAAGGAATTGAAAATGGCGCGATAGTTCGATAATTTGATTTCAAACTTCAAATGAATGTACCGGGTGCAAAATAAACCGGATTTTAGTGAAACCAAAAATAATAGAATCAAATTGATAATATCTTTCCAACGAATCGGAAAAATTGAAATTTCATAGCGGGGATAAAAAGTTATGTCCAGTTGAATTTTCAGAATAGTCGCTATGGAATTCTGGCCCGTGAAAATGGAAATTTTGCAAACGATCTCGGTTTTCGACGAAACCACTTTTGTTGGATCCGCGATGTCAAATTATTGCTAGGTTTCAAATTTCATAATTTTTCGAATCAATATGTGAGCATGGCAAAGGAAAACGCGTTTGACCAGTTTTAGTTGATTTTAATCGACTGGAAAATGGCCATTTTTCAAACGGTCTCGGAATTTGATGAAACTAGTTTTGTTAGGACCGTATCGTCAATATGAAGCTAGAAAATATTTTTCTGGTTAGTATGTGACCCTAGTAAATTGAAATGCGCGTTAAAATTCAATATATAGAGTTATATGTTGATTTTGACGAAAACTAATCGTAATGATCGAATCAGCCTACGATACATATCCCATTGTGTTCGGAATGGGGGTAATTAGCTGTGGGCGACAGGCGGTGGGTTTCGTTTCGAGTTCGAAATCAAAAGTTACTTTTTGAAAATTAAATTAATTAAAATAAATATATACTATTATATTCTCCCCCCTTTACTTCCTTTTCTCTTCAAATCAGCCCCTCCATTCTATTTCATTTCAGAAAACAAAAAAAACAAAAAAAGAAACCTAATCGATCACCCCCCCTTTTCTGATCTCGTTCGCGGCCCACGCCAAAGCGCCACGCCGCCGGCCGACCATCTCCCCCCCTCCTCTTACTGATCCCCTCCTGGCTTCCCTCCCTCGCGCCCTAGTTCCAGCCACCGAACAGAAGACCGCACCCCACCTCCAGCCGCCACCGACCCCACCGCGCCCAGACCGGACCTCCGCCACCTCGAGCCAGACCGCCAGCACCACACAAACCTCCTCCAACCACCGATAAAACTGAAAAACTGTGAGTTTTTAATTATAATAATTTTAATTTCAGTTTTAAATATGTATAATAGCAAGTAAAAGGTCAGATTTTTATCAGTAAAAGGTTTAGAGTTTTAATGAAGGAAAAGATGTGATTTTTAAATTAGAAAAGCTAGGATTTTTAGAATGATAAAAAGGTGATTATTATATAAGTAGAAGAATAAAAATATAATCTTTTATATTGTAGAAGAATAAAAATATAATCTTTTATATAGTAGAAGTATAAAAATATAATCTTTTATATTGTAGAAGTATAAAAATATAATTTTTATATAGAAGGAAGCGTTGTAAATATATATATAAAGAAGAAAAATAGAATTTTTATTTATTGAAATAAAGTAATAAAAATATAATTTTTATTTGAACAGCGTGAAAATGACTGCATTGGAATTTCAAGCAGATTCAGCAGTTCAACAGCAAAGCATGGCGGAGTGGAACCCTCGGTGAGAACTTCTCACCTTTTAATTTTATTTTCTAGTTAAAATATATACTAGGATGCAGACGGTGTTTAGTAGCACCCGACACCCGTCGTCCACAGACCATGGACGGCTTGTATGCTTGTTTGTTTGATTTTGATGTGTAGTTGATTGTGTGATGTGATGTGAAATGAAATAAAATATTTATATAGTTAAAAATATTTTATAGTTAAAAATAGAATTTTTAACGTGTATATAAAATAAATATTTATAAACAAATCGGAGATTTGTTTATATACACTGATTTGATTGATATTGATTAGGACGATAAATTTTACACATCGCCCAACTGCACAAATAAAATCTGTGTTTGATTGTTTGAAACCCCACACGGGTATTGGGATGATATTTGGCGTACACTAATCCCAATTATTTATCTGTATGTCGATCGATTGATGGACAGACTATTATGAGCGTTAAAAATTTATATTTGATGCTTATACAGTGTAGAATGCACTTTGGATGATGGTTGAGTATTCATCGTTGTTATTGTATACATGTGTTGTAGAAAATCCATATAATTAACATTATATGGTAATTGATTGGGCCTCATTCCAGTTTTGAAAAAGAAATATTTGAATAGAAATATTTGAAAAAGAAATATTTTAAATAGAATATTTGAAAATAGAATATATGAAGCCGTGTTGATTAGATTGACGCCATTTTGACGTGAACGATATTTATATCGATTTTATTTGTTTTTAATGAATATTGAAAAGTGATTTCAATAATTGAATATTTTAGAAATTGAATTCGAATTGAATTGAATATAAAGCGAATTCGAATTGAATTGAATTGAATATAAAGCGAATTCGAATTGAATTGAATATAAAGAGAATTCGAATTGAATTGAATATAAAGCGAATTCGAATTGAATTGAATATAAAGTGAATTCGAATTGAATTGAATATAAAGTGAATTCGAATTGAATTGAATATAAAATGTATTCGAATTGAATTAAAATGAATTTGAATTGAATTAAATTGAAATTGAATTGAAATCGATTTGAAATGAAATTAAAACGAATTTATATTGAAAAATCCAATTTTGATTTGAATTTGAAAAGGAAGTTGAAATCGTTTTGAAAACGAATTTAAAACGATTTATAAAATTCGTTTCGAAAGGAAATCAATGAAGTATATATTATATATATTATATATATAATATAATGGCCTGAAAAGAACACGCCGCGCCGCGGTAGTTCGCGAATTTCGACCATTGACTTCGAATGGATATTACGGGAGATCCGACCGTCGGATTCTCCTAAAACCAGAACCGTTGGGTTCATATCAAAAAGAGCTTTCTAATGAATATTAGAAATTAGAAATCTAACAGTTGGATTTGGAATTATGTCCAAATCAAATTTGGAAAAGGTCGTTGTAAGTGCAGTTCGATGGCCATTGATGGAAATCGACTGTACGGGCCTTGATAAAATTATTAAAAATAGTAATAATTTGTGTAAAATCATAAGAAATGATTTGTGAAGAATTGGAATGAAAAACTCCATATTTGAAAAGATAAAAATAGATTTTTATCGAAATGAACTAGTTTTGAACTAGAAATAAAATCATTTATTTATTTTTAAAATAAATAAATTGGATTTTAAATGGTTTTGAAAATAACTAGAATTTCCAATAATTGAATTGGAATGGATTTGAATCGAAATTGTCTTTGGAATATTTCGATGTTGGATTTCGTGACGATACAGGTATTGTTATGGGAATTTGAAAGATATATTTATATCGTTATTTCCAATACGATATTTGTTGGTCGTAGAATTTGACATTGAACATAAGCCGATATATTTTCTATTCTGAGTCTTGTATTGAATATCAAATGTGATTTGGGTTTGTCGCGAATGGTGTCTTCATTAACACTGTTCTTAAGCCCAGTTGAGAAAAAGATTAAATCTTTTTATTTAGATTTAATGAAGTGTACCAATTAAATAATAATTAATTGGAATTGAATTGGTATTGATTTTTGGGTTTATCATGAACAGTGTTTTAAATAACACTTGTTCTTTAACCCGATGATTAATGTGATGTGATTTTGGGGTTATCGTGAACCGTGTTTTAAATGACATTGATTCTTTAACCCAGTTGAAGATTAAAACTAAGTGGAGTTTTAATGAATCTTTAATTAGATTGAAAAGATCGAGAATGGAGTATCACCAGTTTTACTCCAGGTGATAGTTAAATCTTTAATTAGATTTGAACGTGAGATGGTAATTAAATTTACCGATAACACCGTGGTGTTAGATATGAAGTATTACCAGTTTTACTTCATGGGATGAATAGGTGGGGATTGGGAAATAAAATAAATAATTACTTCGTTGTAGTCCGCTAATCCCGACTAGTTTGAAGTGATATTCAAAAGAATATTCTGAATTGGAATGAGGCGTATGTTGTGTTTGTGTAACACTTGTTTATTATATACGCGAGTTATTCAGAAAGACCGGGTTTATCCCATTCTGAATAACTGATTCGACGTGGTGTCGAAGATTAAGACGGTGGTTGAAGACCGGAGGTCTTCACGTCGTTTGGGTGGTTACTGATGATCTTGATTGGGCCGTACACCCAAGAGGAGGGAATCAGTTAGTGATCATCCAAACGTACTTGAAGATCGATGGATATGCGGGGTACTAGGTGCCCCGGTTTCGTTCAGACCCAGAACGAACTTGTAAATGGACTGTGTGTCTGACATTGGATTTTATTCTGTGTGGTTGATTTCTATTAAATATATATCTGTTTGGCGGCGGAGGATTTATTCTCTTGCTTAACGCCCTTCTCTGTGGCGTACGAGCTCAGGGGTTATATATTGATGGATATCAAACGCATGGAGTGAATTGCCTGTGTGGCATGCCTAAGTGGCAATATGATCAAGGCTTCTGTTGAAAAGCAGAGTCTTGTGGTTGATGATCAAAGCATGACCTTTGTGGCGTAGCTTTGTGTAGCGTTGATTCGCGAGCCTCACACCCCGGTGTGAACCAAAAACGGGAGAGGATCTCAGGGAGGACATGCGTTTCTTTCTAGTTAGAAGTGGCGTCAGTGGTTTTACACGCCCTAACGAGTTTGACTTATGTTGTTGTTGCTATTGCGAGGCGCCTCGGATATATGGGTCGATCCGGGACCGATGGAGTCATTCGTTGGCTCATTTACGCCCCAAAGGGCGGTGAAACGCAGTGTTTTGGAATTTTAATCCACATCGGTGGACCGGCCCTGACGATCCAAGGGTCGATGCGCTCTGACCCTGAGGCTCGGGCTAGAGAGTCTCGAAGTCGGTGAGGACTATCTTTTGCCTCGGTTCGCAGATGGAAATCCAATTTCCAATACGTGACGTTGCGGTTTTGATTTTAATCCTATATATGGCGACATAGTGGGATGGGGCGCTTATGCCGTCTATGATTGATACTTATGATTTGAAGTTGTTTTATACACTATACACTTGTTATAGTATCAAATGATTTGTTTTGAACGTATCAAGCATTCTTGGCTATTATAAGGTAAAAACCCTATCCTCCGGTTTGCGTTGCATTGTGTGATGGGATATGGGTCTTATAATAGCTTCATTGTTTCTTCATTTAGCATTGCGATGTTGTTTTATGCACTAGTGTTCTTTGGAGGAAACCCGTTCCGTGTTATACGGCGTGGTCCCTTGATTTACCTAACTTTAAAATAAAGAATAATAACTGTTTTAGTTCTCACACCAGTCCCATGACTAACCTGGGGTTTATTGTTTTAACCTAAACTCTGGGTGCCCTTATTTGGACACGGGCAGCTAGTAGTTTCGGTTTTGCAGATTTATATTCATAGGAACCTGGTTTACAGCTGGAACGATATCCAGAAAGCTTTGTATCCGTATATCTCCTTCTAGTTGTGTATTGTATTATTTTCCGCTGCTATGTAATGTATTGTAATCTCTGATATTTATTGAATGTATTTTATTTGTTTATACTCTATTTATTCTTGTAATCTGATGAATTGTTGTAATATACAATGAAATGTTCTTCTGTCTGTGTTCTAATTTGTCGTGTTCTCAAAACAATCAGGCATTTCGAACGGTCTTGATCGGTTTAGCGACTGATTCGGATCGAGCGAAATTCCCAGTCGTTACAGTTGGTATCAGAGCTTTGGTTTACAAAGCTCAGAGAACAAGACACATTAGAACCATACGAAAGAATTCATCAGATATTGGATTAGTAATATCTAATGGGAATGACTCGTTAGAGATGGGATCAGCAGTATCCTAGAACGAGTGTGAAGAGTATATTTTTAAAATGAAAACAATTTTTTTTTTTTTTGAAAATTTAATTCAATTATTCGTATTTGTATATTTATTGGTATTGAGTTGGACAATGCAGTATATAAAGATTTTGCGTATACGTCTGATCCGCGTGTATTCAAAGTTTTAATATACGGGATAGATATAGAATCACACTATAGTCGCCCGGAGATGATTCTGATGATTACTCGAGTATCATCAGAATTTATATTCGAGTGACAAAGGTGGGACTTCTATATATTTCCATTAGACTGGTGTGAGAACCAAAACTAGATAGGGCTTATTGTTGTGATTTGGCATCAAAAATGTGATTTTTGACTATATATCAAAATTATGAATTTGAAATGATAATTCACTAATTGATTGATGGTTGTGTTGTTTGATTAATTAAAATTTGAACCTTTAGCCAAATTGAACCAAATAGTGAATGGTATTGAAAATTAGTCGCATTTTCATGCATATACATGTACTTATATTGAACAGGTCATAGCAAGGACGCCAGAGCAGAAGAATAAAATTGTTTGCCCGACAAATAGGTACATGTTTATCATAATTTACTATTTTGTTTGGGTGATGATTTTGTGAGCCGATTGGCTAGCCGCTTGGCCTTTTCTTTTTCTTTTGAATTGAAGAAGCCTATGGGAGGCTATATGAAATATCCCGAAGTCCCCGGTGCAGGGGAGGTTATGGCGAAATTTTTCGAAAATTTAGGGTGTTAGCCAAATTTTTGAAAAATTTGAAAAGTTCTTAGAAACTGAAAAGTTGAAGAACTTAAGCCGTAGTGAAAATACTGGAAGTTGAGTTGAATTGTTAAACAACTTTCGGCTTCTTTCCTTTTCGGGGACGAAAAGTTTTAAGTGGGGGAGATTGTAATGACCCGGAAATCTGAGCCAATTTAAAATTTTTATTTTGGCAATTTCGATGAATTTTGAATATTTAAAATGAATTATTTTAAATAATATCGACGAGAAATTTATTTTGAATAGAATAGAAGTGTATATTTATATAGAGCGTCGTTAGAATATAAATATTTATTTTAAATTATAAAAGGAATTGAAAATGGCGTGGTAGTTCGATAATTTGATTTCAAACTTCAAATGAATGTACCGGGTGCAAAATAAACCGGATTTTAGTGAAACCAAAAATAATAGAATCAAATTGATAATATCTTTCCAAAGAATCGGAAAAATTGAAATTTCATAGCGGGGATAAAAAGTTATGTCCAGTTGAATTTTCAAAATAGTCGCTATGGAATTCTGGCCCGTGGAAATGGAAATTTTGCAAACGACCTCGGTTTTCGACGAAACCACTTTTGTTGGATCCGCGATGTCAAATTATTGCTAGGTTTCCAATTTCATAATTTTTCAAATCAATATGTGAGCGTGGCAAAGGAAAACGCGTTTGACCAGTTTTAGTTGATTTTAATCGACTGGAAAATGGCCATTTTTCAAACGGTCTCGGAATTTGACGAAACTAGTTTTGTTAGGACCGTATCATCAATACAAAGCTAGAAAATATTTTTTGGAATTTTTCTAGTTAGTATATGACCCCAGTAAATTGAAATGCGCGTTCAAATTCAATATATAGAGTTATATGTTGATTTTGATGAAAACTAATCGTAATGATCGAATCAGCCTACGATACATATCCCATTGTGTTCGGAATGAGGGTAATTAGCTACTAATTAAAATAAATATATATTATTATATTCTTCCCCCCTTTAATTCCTTTTCTCTTCAAATCAGCCCCCCCGTTCTATTTCATTTCAGAAGAAAAAAAAACTAATCGATCGCCCCCCCTTTTCCGATCTCGTTCGCCGCCCACGCCAGAGCGTCGCGCCGCCGGCCAACCTTCTTCCCCCCTCCTCTTCTCGATCCCCTCCTCGCTTCCCTCCTTCGCGCCCTAGTTCCTGCCACCGAACAGAAGACCGCACCCCACCTTCAGCCGCCACCGACCCCACCGCGCCCAGATCGGACCTCCGCCACCTCGAGCCAGACCGCCAGCACCCCACAAACCTCCTCCAACCACCGATAAAACTGAAAAACTGTGAGTTTTTAATTATTTTAATTTCATTTTTAAATATGTATAATAGCAAGTAAAAGGTCAGATTTTTATCAGTAAAAGGTTTAGAGTTTTATTGAAGGAAAAGATGTGATTTTTAAATTAGAAAAGCTAGGATTTTTAGAATGATAAAAAGGTGATTATTATATAAGTAGAAGTATAAAAATATAATCTTTTATATTGTAGAAGTATAAAAATATAATCTTTTATATTGTAGAAGAATAAAAATATAATCTTTTATATTGTAGAAGTATAAAAATATAATCTTTTATATTGTAGAAGCATAAAAATATAATTTTTATACAGAAGGAAGCGTTGTAAAAATATATATAAAGAAGATTACTAGAATTTGTATTTATTGAAATGAAGTAATAAAAATATAATTTTTATTTGAACAGCGTGAAAATGACTACATTGGAATTTCAAGCAGATTCGGCAGTTCAACAGCAAAGCACGGCGGGGTGGAACCCTCGGTGAGAACTTCTCACCTTTTAATTTTATTTTCTAGTTAAAACATATACTAGGATGCAGACGGTGTTTAGTAGCACCCGACACCCGTCGTCCACAGACCATGGACGGCTTGTATGCTTGTTTGTTTGATTTTTATGTGTAGTTGATTGTGTGATGTGATGTGAAATGAAATAAAATATTTACATAGTTAAAAATATTTTATAGTTGAAAATAGAATTTTTAACGTGTATATAAAATAAATATTTATAAACAAATCGGAGATTTGTTTATATACACTGATTTGATTGATATTGATTGGGACGATAAATTTTACACATCGCCCAACTGCACAAATAAAATCTGTGTTTGATTGTTTGAAACCCCACACGGGTATTGGGATGATATTTGACGTACACTAATCCAAATTATTTAGCTGTATGTCGATCGATTGATGGACAGACTGTTATGAGCGTTAAAAATTTATATTTGATGAATATACAGTGTAGAATGCACTTTGGATGATGGTTGATTATTCATCGTTGTTATTGTATACATGTGTTGTAGAAAATCCATATAATTAACATTATATGGTAATTGATTGGGCCTCATTCCAGTTTTGAAAAAGAAATATTTGAATAGAAATATTAAAAAAAGAAATATTTGAAAAAGAAATATTTTAAATAGAATATTTGAAAATAGAATATATGAAGCCGTGTTAATTAGATTGACGCCATTTTGACGTGAACGATATTTATATCGATTTTATTTGTTTTTAATGAATATTGAAAACTGATTTCAATAATTGAATATTTTAGAAAGTGAATTCGAATTGAATTGAATATAAAGCGAATTCGGATTGAATTGAATATAAAGCGAATTCGAATTGAATTGAATATAAAGCGAATTCGAATTGAATTGAATATAAAGCGAATTCTAATTGAATTGAATATAAAGCGAATTCGAATTGAATTGAATATAAAGCGAATTCGAATTGAATTGAATATAAAGTGAATTCGAATTGAATTGAATATAAAATGAATTCGAATTGAATTAAAATGAATTCGAATTGAATTAAATTGAAATTTAATTGAAATCGATTTGAAATGAAATTAAAACGAATTTATATTGAAAAATCCAATTTTGATTTGAATTTGAAAAGAAAGTTGAAATCGTTTTGAAAACGAATTTAAAACGATTTATAAAATTCGTTTCGAAAGGAAATCGACGAAGTATATATATTATATAATGGCCTGAATAGAACGCGCCGCGGCAGTTCGCGAATTTCGACCATTGACTTCGAATGGATATTACGGGAGATCCGACCGTCGGATTCTCCTAAAACCGGAACCGTTGGGTTCGTATCGAAAAGAGCTTTCTAATGCATATTAGAAATTAGAAATCTAATGGTTGGATTTGGAATTATGTCCAAATCAAATTTGGAAAAGGTCGTTGTAAGTGCAGTTCGATGGCCATTGATGGAAATCAACTGTACGGGCCTTGATAAAATTATTAAAAATAGTAATAATTTGTGTGAAATCATAAGAAATGATTTGTGAAGAATTGGAATGAAAAACTCCATATTTGAAAAGATAAAAATAGATTATTATCGAAATGAACTAGTTTTGAACTAGAAATAAAATCATTTATTTATTTTTAAAATAAATAAATTGGATTTGAAATGGTTTTGAAAATAACTAGAATTTCCAATAATTGAATTGGAATGGATTTGAATCGAAATTGTCTTTGGAATATTTCGATGTTGGATTTCGTGACGATACAGGTATTGTTATGGGAATTTGAAAGATATATTTATATCGTTATTTCCAATACGATATTTGTTGGCCGTAGAATTTGATATTGAATATAAGCCGATATATTTTCTTTTCAGAGCCTTGTATTGAATATCAAATGTGATTTGGGTTTGTCGTGAATGGTGTCTTCATTAATACTGTTCTTAAGCCCAGTTGAGAAAAAGATTAAATCTTTTTATTTAGATTTAATGAAGTGTACCAATTAAATAATATTTAATTGGAATTGAATTGGTATTGATTTTTGGGTTTATCGTGAACAGTGTTTTAAATAACACTTGTTCTTTAACCCGATGATTAATGTGATGTGATTTTGGGTTTATCGTGAACCGTGTTTTAAATGACA
The DNA here is from genome assembly GCA_030737875.1 of Allium sativum. Lineage (NCBI taxonomy): Eukaryota > Viridiplantae > Streptophyta > Magnoliopsida > Asparagales > Amaryllidaceae > Allium > Allium sativum. The sequence goes on along the minus strand of CM060922.1, from coordinate 399,309,777 downwards.
TTGATTCTTTAACCCAGTTGAAGATTAAAACTAAGTGGAGTTTTAGTGAATCTTTAATTAGATTGAAAAGATCGAGAATGGAGTATCACCTGTTTTACTCTAGGCGATAGTTAAATCTTTAATTAGATTTGAACGTGAGATGGTAATTGAATTTACCGATAACACCGTGGTGTTAGATATGAAGTATTACCAGTTTTACTTCATGGGATGAATAGGTGGGGATTGGGAAATAAAATAAATAATTACTTCGGTGTGGTCCGCTAATCCCGACTAGTTTGAAGTGATATTCAAAAGAATATTCTGAATTGGAATGAGGCGTATGTTGTGTTTGTGTAAAACTTGTTTATTATATACGCGAGTTATTCAGAAAGACTGGGTTTATCCCATTTTGAATAACTGATTCGACGTGGTGTCGAAGATGAAGACGGTGGTTGAAGACCGGTGGTCTTCACGTCGTCTGGGTGGTTACTGATGATCTTGATTGGGTCGTACACCCAAGAGGAGGGAATCGGTTAACGATCGTCCAAACGTACTTGGAGATCGATGGATATGTGGGGTACTAGGTGCCTCAGGTTTCGTTCAGACCCAGAATGAACTTTTAAATGGACTGTGTGTCTGACATTGGATTTTATTCTGTGTGGTTGATTTCTATTAAATATATATCTGTTTGGCGGCGGAGGATTTATTCTCTTGCTTAACGCCCTTCTCTGAGACGTACGAGCTCAGGGGTTATATATTGATGGATATCAAACGCATGGAGTGAATTGCCTGTGTGGCATGCCTAAGTGGCAATATGATCAAGGCTTCTGTTGAAAAGAAGAGTCTTGTGGTTGATGATCAAAGCACGACCTTTGTGGAGTAGCTTTGTGTAGCGTTGATTCGCGAGCCTCACACCCTGGTTGTGAACCAAAAACGGGAGAGGACCTCAGGGAGGACATGCGTTTCTTCCTAGTTAGAAGTGGCGTCAGTGGTTTTACACACCCTGACAAGTTTGACTTATGTGGTTGTTGTTGTTGCGAGGCGCCTCGGATATATCGGTCGATCCGGGACCGATGGAGTCATTCGTTGGCTCATTTACGCCCCAAAGGACAGGGAAACGCAGTGTTCAGGAATTTTAATCCACATCGGTGGACCGACCCTGACGATCCAAGGGTCGATGTGCTCTGACCCTGAGGCTCGGGCTAGAGATTCTCGAAGTCGGTGAGGACTATCTTTTGCCTCGGTTCGCAAATGGAAATCCAATTTCCAATACGTGACTTTGCGGTTTTGATTGTAATCCTGTATATGGCGACATAGTGAGATGGGGCGCTTATGCCGTCTATGATTGATACTTATGATTTGAAGTTGTTTTATACACTATACACTTATTATAGTATCAAATGATTTGTTTTGAACGTATCAAGCATTCTTGGCTATTATAAGGTAAAAACCCTATCCTCCGGCTTGTGTTGCATTGTGTGATGGGATGTGGGTCTTATAATAGCTTCATTGTTTCTTTATTTAGCATTGCGTTGTTGTTTTATGCACTGGTATTCTTGGGAGGAAACCCGTTCCGTGTTATACGACGTGGTCCCTTGATTTACCTAACTTTAAAATAAAGAATAAAAACTGTTTTAGTTCTCACACCAGTCCCATGACTGACCTGGGGTTTATTGTTTTAACCTAAACTCTGGGTGCCCTTATTTTGACACGGGCAGCTAGTAGTTTCGGTTTTGCAGATTTATATTCACAGGAACCTGGTTTACAGCTGGAACCATATCCGGAAAGCTTTGTATCCGTATATCTCCTTCTAGTTGTGTATTGTATTATTTTCCGCTGTATGTAATGTATTGTAATCTCGGATACTTATCGAATGTATTTTATTTGTTTATACTCTATTTATTCTTGTAATCTGATGAATTGTTTTAATATACAATGAAATGTTCTTCTGTCTGCGTTCTAATTTGTCGTGTTCTCAAAACAATCAGGCGTTTCGAACGGTCTTGATCGGTTTAGCGACTGATTCGGATCGAGAAAAATTCCCAGTCAATACACAATTCTTCACAAATCATTTCTTATGATTTTACACAAATTATCTCTATTTTTAATAATTTTATCAAGGCCCGTACAGTCGATTTCCATCAACGGCCATCGAACTGCACTTACAACGACCTTTTTCAAATTTGATTTGGACCTAATTCCAAATCCAACTGTTAGATTTCAAATTTCTAATATTCGTTAGAAAGCTCTTTTCGACACGAACCCAAAGGTTCCAGTTTTAGGAGAATCCGACGGTCGGATCTCCCCCAATGTCCATTCGAAGTCAATGGTCGAAATTCGCGAACTGCCGCAGCGCAGCGCGTTCAGTTCAGGCCATTATATAATATATATAATATATACTTCGTCGATTTCCTTTCGAAACGAATTTTATAAATCGTTTTAAATTCGTTTTCAAAACGGTTTCAACTTCATATTCAATTTCCAATCAAAATTGAATATTCCAATATAAATTCGTTTTAAATTCATTTCAAATCGATTTCAATTTAATTTGAATTCAATTCTATAAAATTTCAATTTGAATTGAATTATTTTCAATTTAATTCGAATTTCGATTATTTTCAAGATATTCAAATTTCGAAATCACTTTCAATATAATTCAATTTTCAAAAACACTTTCAACATACATTGAAAATTTAATAAAATCGATATAAATATCGTTCACGTCAAAATGGCGTCAATCTAATCAACACGGCTTCATATATTTCTATTTTCAAATATTCTATTTCAAATATTTCTTTTTCAAATATTTCTATTTCAAAACTGGAATGAGGTCCGATCAATTACCATATAATGTTAATTATATGGATTTTCTACAACACGTGTATAAAATCACAATGGTAAATAATCAACCATCATCCAGAGTGCGTTCTACACTGTATAAGCATCAAATATTAATATTTAACGCTTATAACAGCCTGTCAATCAATTGATCGACATACAACTAATTATTGGGATTAGTGTATGTCATATATCATCCCAATACCCGTGTGGGGTTTCAAACAATCAAACACAGATTTTATTTGTGTAGTTGGGCGATGTGTAAAATTTATCGTCCCAATCAATATCAATCATATCAGTGTATATAAACAAATCTCCGATTTGTTTATAAATATTTATTTATTATACACGTTAAAAATTCTATTTTCAACTATAAAATATTTTTAACTATATAAATATTTTATTTCTTTTCACATCACATCACACAATTAACTACACATCAAAATCAAACAAGCAAGCATACAAGCCGTCCATGGTCTGTGGACGACGGGTGTCGGGTGCTACTAAACACCGTCTGCATCCTAGTATATATTTTAACTAGAAAATTAAATTAATGGTGAGAAGTTCTCACAGAGGGTTCCACTCCGCCGTTCTTTGCATTTGAACTGCTGAATGGCTTGGATTTGTTTGAAATTCCAATGCGGTCCTTGTCCCGCTGTTTATAATAAAAATTATATTTTTATTACTTCATTCTAATAAATAAAAATCCTATTTCTACTTCATATATTTTTACAACGCTTCTTTCTATATAAAAATTATATTTTTATATTTCTACTTCATATATAAAGATCGGATTTTTTTTATTTCATCACTATAAAAATCACATTTTTATTTCAACATATATAAAATTAAAATTAAATTTTTATTTCGCTACATATATAAAGATCAAATTTTTATATTCTTTATTATATAAAAATCATATTTTAAATACTTCTACTTTAAATACTTCTACTTTATAAAAATCATATTTTTATATTTCACATATGATAAAAATCATATTTTTATACTTTTTATAATATAAAAATCATATCTTTACTACTTCACAGATATAATCTTTTTTCTATCTCATTATAAAAATCATTTCTTTATCTCTTCCATTAATTAAAAATCGAATTTTTATTCTTTCTAAAATATAAAAATCATATTTTTATAAATAAAAGTATAATCCTTTCACTTATATAATGATGTTTACATAATAAAAATCCTATCTTTATAATAAAAATATCGCCTTTACTATGATAAAAATCTAATCTTTATTCGCTTAAAAATTTAATCTTTACATGCATAAAAATCAAACCTTTATATTAAAAAATCATAGCTTTCAAATTGGAAGACTTACATTTCTAGGGTTTCATTCATCGGATAACTCGCTGCGCTGTATCCAAAAACGGGGTTGGTTTGCTGCTTGTCGGAGGCTGAGGGTCTTAGCTTGCTGTCATTGACGAGGTGGGGGTGCTGGTCTTCGATCGGGGTGGCTGCATCGATGAGCTAGAGAAAAGGGGATGGGGGTTTCTACTGGTCTGGAGCTCGTCGGCATCGGAGCTGCTCGCGGTGGCTGAGAGAATGGCGGAGGTGGCGCTTGCGGTCTGGAGGGTGAGGCACGGTGACGGCGAGTGCAGGGGTGCGGATCGATCAGGATTAGGGGCTTCTCGTGAGGGCTGAAGGGGGATGCGCGGAAGAGAAGAGGAAGGGGGAGAGATCGGAGCGGCGGTGGTCTGGGAGGAGGCGACGACCTCCATCGATCGCAGAAAACCGTCGGGTCCCTTTTTTTTGTTCTGCTGAAGTGAGAAAGGAGTGAGGGGGGAGTGAGTGTAAAAAGGTATGTGTATATATTTATTTAATTAATTAATTATTAAATTTCGAAAAGCAACATTTATTTTCGACCTCGAAATCGAGCCCACCGTCTGTCGTCCATGGCTGATTACCCCCATTCCGAACACATTGGGATATGTATCGTAAGCTGATTCGTTCGTTTCGATCAGTTTTCGTCAAAATCAACATATAACTCTATATATTGAATTTGAACGCGCATTTCAATTTACTGGGGTCACATACTAACTCTAAAAATTCAAAAAAAAAATTCTAGCTTCGTATTGACGATACAGTCCTAACAAAACTAATTTCGTCAAATTCTGAGACCGTTTGAAAAATGGCCATTTTCCAGTCGATTAAAATCAACTGAAACTGGTCAAACGCGTTTTCCTTTGCCACGCTCACATCAAATCGAAAAATTACGAATTTTGAAACCTAGCAATAAATTGATATCTCGGATCCAACAAAAGTAGTTTCATCGAAAACCGAGGTCGTTTGCAAAATAGCCATTTTCTAAGGGCCGAAATTCCATAGCGACTATTCTGAAATTTCAACTGGACATAACTTTTTATCCCCGCTATGAAATTTCAATTTTTTTGATTCGTTGGAAAGATATTCTCAATTAGATTCAAATATTATTGGTTTAGCTAAAATCCGGTTTATTTTGCACCCGTTACATTCATTTGAACTTTGAAATCGAATTATCGAACTACCGCGCCATTTTCAATTCCTTTTATAATTATAAATAATTATTTATATTCTAACGACGATCTATATAATATATACGTTCGAATTCTATTCAAAATAAATTTCTCGTCATTATTATTTAAAATAATTCATTTTAAATAATCAAAATTCACTAAAATTGCCAAAATAAAAATTTTAAATTGGCTCGGATTTCCGGGTTATTACAATCTCCCCCACTTAAAACTTTTCGTCCCCGAAAAGGAATGAAGCCAAAAGTTGTTTAACAAATCAACTCAACTTTCACAATTTTCATTACAGCTTAAGTTCTTCAACTTTTCAGTTTCTAAGAACTTTTCAAAATTTTCAAAAATTTGGCTAACACCCTAAATTTTCGAAAAATTTCGCCATAACCTCCCCTGCACCGGGGACTTCGGGATATTTCATATAGCCTCCCATGGCCTCCTTCAACTCAAAAGAAAAAGAAAAAGCCAATCGGCTCATAAAATCATCATCACCCAAACAAAACAGTAAATTATGGTAAACATGTACCTATTTGTCGGGCAAACAATTTTATTCATCTGCTCTAGCCTCCTTGCTATGACCTGTTCAATGGATACACATGTATATGTATGCAAATGCGACCAATTTTCAATACAATTCAATATTTGGTTCAATTAGGCTAAATGGTTCAAAATTATCAAACAAATAAACAAACAACACAACCAGCAATCAATTAGTGAATTAGAGTTTCAAAATCATAATTTGATACATATACAGAAAATCATGTTTTTGATGCCAATTCACAACAATAAATCTATATAGTTTTGGTTCTCACACCAGTCTAATGGAAATATATAGATATCATACCTTCGAAGCTCGAACATAAATTCTGATGATGATCGATCAATCATCAGAACCATCTCCGGGTAGCTAGAATGTGATTCTATATCTATCCAGTATAATAAACTTCGAATATACGTTTGCAAGGCATATATGCAAAATCTTTATATATTGGATTGTCCAAATTCAAAATAAATAAATATTCAAATACGTATAATACGATTTAAATTTCAAAACAAAATTTGTTTTCATTTTAAAAATATACTCTTCACACTCGTTCTGGGTTACTACTGATCCTATCTCTAACGAGTCATTCTAATTAGATATTACTAATCCAATATCTGATGATTCCTTTCGTATGGTTCTAATATGCCTTGTTCTCTGAGCTTTGAAAACCAAAGCTCTGATACCACGATGAAACGACCCAAAATACCCCTTACGGGAAATCCCGGATTGAGTTGAGAACAAGCCACAACAGAACGCAGACGGAAGAACATTTCATTGTATATTACAACAATTCCATCAGAATACAAGAATATACAGAGTATAAAGGAATAAATATTACACAGAAAATATCAGAGATTACAATATATTACATAGCAGCGGAAAACAATACAATACACAACTAGAAGTAGATATACGGATACAAAGCTTTCCAGATATCGTTCCAGCTGTAAACCATGATCCCATGAATATAAATCTGCAAAACCAAAACTACTAACTGCCCGTGTCAAAATAAGGGCACCCGGAGTTTAGGTTAAAACAATAAACTCCAGGTCAGTCATGGGACTGGTGTGAGAACTAAAACAGTTATTAATCTTTATTTTAAAGTTAGGTAAATCAAGGGACCACGCCGTATAACACGGAACGGGTTTCCTCCCAAGAATACTAGTGCATAAACCAAACAGCGCAATGCTAAATAAAGAAAAATGAAGCTATTATAAGACCCAGGTCCCATCACACAATGCAACGCAAGTCGGAGGATAGGGTTTTTACCTTATAATAGCCAAGAATGCTTGATACGTTTAAAACAAATCATTTGATACTATAATAAGTGTATAGTGTAAAAAACAACTTCAAATCATAAGTATCAATCATAGACGGCATAAGCGCCCCATCCCACTATGTCGCCATACTAGGCTCTACAATCAAAACCGCAAATGTCACGTATTTGGAAGTTGGATTTGCATTTGTGAACCGAGGCAAAAGATAGTCCTCTACCGAATTCGAGACTGTCTAGCCTGAGTCTCAGGCAAGCGCGCAGGCAAGCCTTGGATCGTCAGGGTCGGTCCACCGACGTGGATTATTATGCCTGAACACTAGTTTCCCCGCCCTTTGGGGGCGTAAATGAGCCAACGAATGACTCCATCGGACCCGGATCGTCCGATCTAACCGAAGCGCCTCGCAACAGCAACAACCACATAAGTCAAACTCGTCAGGGCGTGTAAAACCACTAACGCCACTTCTAGCTAGAAGGAAACGCATGCCCTCCCTGAGGTCCTTCTCCCGTTTCTAGTTCACAACCTGGGTGTGAGGCTCGCGAATCAACGTTACACAAAGCTATGCCACACAGGTCGTGCTTTGATCATCACCACAAGACTTTGCTTTTCAATAGAAGCCTTGATCAATTTCCACTTAGGCATGCCACACAGGCAATTCACCCCATGCGTTTGATATCTATCAACATATAACCCCTGAGCTCGTACGTCTCAGAGAAGGGCGTTAAGCAAGAGAATAAATTCTCCGCCGCCAAACAGATATATATTTAATAGAAATCAATCACACAGACTGAAATCCAATGTCAGACACACAGTCCATTTTCACGTTCGTTCTGGGTCTGAACGAAACCGGAGGCACCTAGTACCCCGCATATCCATCGATCTCAAAGTACGTTTGGACGATCACCAACTGTTTCCCTCCTCTTAGGTGTACAGCCCAATCAAGATCATCAGTAATTATCCAAATGACGTGAAGACCTCCGGTCTTCTACCACCGTCTTCATCTTCGACACCACGTCGAATCAGTTATTCAAAATGGGATAAACCCGGTCTTTCTGAATAACTCGCGTATATAATAACAAGTGTTATACAAACACAACATACGCTTCATTCCAATTCCGAATATTCTTTTATTCAAATATTCTTATACTTTGGGAAAGGTTCCCATTAATTTTATCAAAGATAAATCCTTTAAATTTATTCTTTAATCACCTTTTTGAATATTAATTCAAACTAGTCGGGATTAGCGAACCACACCAAAGTAATCATTTATTTTATTTTCCAATCCCAACCTATTCATCCCATGAAGTAAAACTGGTCATACTTCATATCTAACACCACGGTGTTATTGGTAAATTCAATTACCATTTCACGTTCAAATATAATTAAAGATTTAACTATCGCCTGGAGCAAAACCGGTGATACTCCATTCTCGATCTTTTCAATCTAATTAAAGATTCACTAAAACTCCACTTAGTTTTAATCTTTAACTGGGTTAAAGAATCAGTGTCATTTGAAACACGGTTCACGATAAACCCAAAATCACATTCCATTAATTATAGGGTTAAAGAACAAGTGTTATTTAAAACATTGTTCACGATAAACCCAAAAATCAATACCAATTCAATTCCAATTAAATATTGTTTATATGGTACACTTCATTAAATCTAAATAAAAAGATTTAATCTTTTCTCAACTGGGCTTAAGAATAGTGTTAATGAAGACACCATTCACGACAAACCCAAATCACATTTGATATTAAATACAAGGCTCTGAATAGAAAATATATCGGCTTATATTCAATATCAAATTCTACGACCAACAAATATCGTACTGGAAATAACAATATATATATCTTTCAAATTCCCATAACAATACCTGTATCATCACGAAATCCAACATCGAAATATTCCAAAGACAATTTCAATTCAAATTCATTCCAATTCAATTATTGGAAATTCTGGTTATATTTCAAAACCATTTCAAATTGACTTTATTTATTTCAAAAATAAATAAATTATTATTCTAGTTCAAAACTAGTTCATTTCGATAAAAATCTACTTTTATCTTTTCAAATAGGGAGTTTTTCATCCCAATTCTTCACAAATCATTTCTTATGATTTTACATAAATTATCACTATTTTTAATAATTATATCAAGTCCCGTACAGTCGATTTCCATCAACGGCAATCGAACTGCACTTACAGCGACCTTTTTCAAATTTTATTTGGACCTAATTCCAAATCCAACCATTAGATTTCAAATTTCTAATATTCCTTAGAAAGCTCTTTTCGACACGAACCCAACGGTCCCAGTTTTAGGAGAATCCGACGGTCGGATCTCCCGCAATGTCCATTCGAAGTCAATGGTCGAAATTCGCGAACTACCGCGGCGCGGCGCGTTCTATTCAGGCCATTATATTATATATATAATATATATAATATATACTTCGTCGATTTCCTTTCGAAACGAATTTTATAAATCATTTTAAATTCGTTTTCAAAACGGTTTCAACTTCATATTCAATTTCCAATCTAAATTGAATATTCCAATATAAATTCGTTTTAAATTCATTTCAAATCGATTTCAATTTATTTCAATTTAATTCGAATTCAATTCTATTCAATTTCAATTTGAATTTAATTCTTTTCAATTTAATTCGAATTTCGATTATTTTCAATATAATTCGAATTTCGAAATCACTTTCAATATAATTCAAATTTCGAAAACACTTTCAATATACATTGAAAATTGAATAAAATCGATATAAATATCGTTCACGTCAAAATGGCCTCAATCTAATCAACACGGCTTCATATATTTCTATTTTCAAATATTCTATTTCAAATATTTCTTTTTCAAATATTTCTATTTCAAAACTGGAATGAGGCCCAATCAATTACCATATAATGTTAATTATATGGATTTTCTACAACATGTGTATAAAATCACAATGATAAATAATCAACAATCATCCAGAGTGCGTTCTACACTGTATAATCATCAAATATAAATATTTAATGCATATAACATCCTGTCAATCAATCGATCGACATACAACTAATTATTGGGATTAGTGTATGTCATATATCATCCTAATACCCGTGTGGGGTTTCAAACAATCAAACACATATTTTATTTGTGCAGTTGGGCGATGTGTAAAATTTATCGTCCCAATCAATATCAATCAAATCAGTGTATATAAATAAATCTCTGATTTGTTTATAAATATTTATTTATTATACACGTTAAAAATTCTATTTTCAACAATAAAATATTTTTAACTATATAAATATTTTATTTCTTTTCACATCACATCACACAATCAACTACACATCAAAATCAAACAAAAAAGCATACAAGCCGTCCATGGTCTGTGGACGACGGGTGTCGGGTGCTACTAAACACCGTCTGCATCCTAGTATATATTTTAACTAGAAAATTAAATTAAAGGTGAGAAGTTCTCATAGAGGGTTCCACTCCGCCGTGCTTTGCATTTGAACTGCTGAATGGCTTGGATTTGTTTGAAATTCCAATGCGGTCCTTGTCCCGCTGTTTATAATAAAAATTATATTTTTATTACTTCATTCTAATAAATAAAAATCCTATTTCTACTTCATATATTTTTACAACGCTTCTTTCTATATAAAAATTATATTTTTATATTTCTACTTCATATATAAAGATCGGATTTTTTTTATTTCATCACTATAAAAATCACATTTTTATTTCAACATATATAAAATAAAAATTAAATTTTTATTTCGCTACATATATAAAGGTCAAATTTTTATATTCTTTATTATATAAAAATCATATTTTAAAATACTTCTACTTTATAAAAATCATATTTTTATATTTCACATATGATAAAAAACATATTTTTATACTTTTTATAATATAAAAATAATATCTTTACTACTTCAAAGATATAATCTTTTTGCTATCTCATTATAAAAATCATTTCTTTATCTCTTCCATAAATTAAAAATCGAATTTTTATTCTTTCTAAAATATAAAAATCATATTTTTATAAATAAAAGTATAATCCTTTCACTTATATAATGATGTTTACATAGTAAAAATCCTATCTTTATAATAAAAATCTCACCTTTACTATGATAAAAATCTAATCTTTATTCGCTTAAAATTTTAATCTTTACATGCATAAAAATCAAACCTTTATATTAAAAAATCATAGCTTTCAAATTGGAAGACTTACATTTCTAGGGTTTCATTCATCGGATAACTCGCTGCGCTGTATCCAAAAACGGGGTTGGTTTGCTGCTTGTCGGAGGCTGAGGGTCTTAGCTTGTTGTCATTGACGAGGTGGGGGTGCTGGTCTTCGATCGGGGTGGCTGCGTCGATGAGCTAGAGAAAAGGGGATGGGGGTTTCTACTGGTCTGGAGCTCGTCGGCATCGAAGCTGCTCGCGGCGGCTGAGAGAATGGCGGAGGTGGCGCTTGCGGTCTGAAGGGTGAGGCGCGGTGACGGCGGGTGCAGGGGTGCGGATCGATCAGGACTGGGGGCTTCTCGTGAGGGCTGAATGGGGATGCGCGGAAGAGAAGAGGAAGGGGGAGAGATCGGAGCGGCGGTGGTCTGGGAGGAGGCGACGACCTCCATCGATCGCAGAAAACCGTCGGGTCCTCCTTTTTTTTTGTTCTGCTGAAGTGAGAAAGGAGTGAGGGGGAGTGAGTGTAAAAAGGTATGTGTATATATTTATTTATTTATTTATTTATTAAATTTCAAAAAGCAACATTTATTTTCGACCTCGAAATCGAGCCCACCGCCTGTCGTCCATAGCTAATTACCCTCATTCCGAACACATTGGGATATGTATCGTAAGCTGATTCGTTCGTTTCGATCAGTTTTCGTCAAAATCAACATATAACTCTATATATTGAATTTGAACGCGCATTTCAATTTACTGGGGTCACATACTAACCCTAAAAATTCAAAAAAAATATTTTCTAGCTTCGTATTGACGATACAAGCCTAACAAAACTAATTTCGTCAAATTCTGAGACCGTTTGAAAAATGGCCATTTTCCAGTCGATTAAAATCACCTGAAACAGGTCAAACGTGTTTTCCTTTGCCACGCTCACATATCAAATCAAAAAATTACGAATATTGAAACCTAGCAATAAATTGACATCCCGGATCCAACAAAAGTAGTTTCGTCGAAAACCGAGGTCGTTTGCAAAATGACCATTTTCTAAGGGCCGAAATTCCATAACGACTATTCTGAAATTTCAACTAGACATAACTTTTTATCCCCGCTATGAAATTTCAATTTTTCTGATTTGTTGGAAATATATTCTCAATTAGATTCAAATATTTTTGGTTTTGCTAAAATCCGGTTTATTTTGCACCCGTTACAATCATTTGAACTTTGAAATCGAATTATCGAATTACCGCGCCATTTTCAATTCCTTTTATAATTATAAATAATTATTATATTCTAACGACGATCTATATAATATATACGTTCGAATTCTATTCAAAATAAATTTCTTGTCGTTATTATTTAAAATAATTCATTTTAAATAATCAAAATTCGTTAAAATTGCCAAAATAAAAATTTTAAATTGGCTCAGATTTCCGGGTTATTGCACTTCTATTCTAAATATATAAAACTTCTTCTCTTCTCACTCTCTACTCATTACTCTTTGAATAGAAGTGCCATTGAAGAGTTATAGGGTTTTTGTAATCATTTGGGATTGTTTGGGAAAGGTGTGTTCCATATAGCCCTGAAATCAAGGAAAGGAAATGGTGTTAACCTTGTAGCCGTGAAATTATGGGTGGTGGAATTGGCGTTAACCTTGTAGAAATGAAATCAAGGGGATTGTACTTAGATATTGATCTAGTAATAAAACTCTGTGCGTGTTGCGAGGGACTGGACGTAGGAGTAATTTAAACCAGTATAAAATCTGGTGTGTCCTTTCCTTTTCTGCATTTTATTTTGTTTATTTCTGTGTTTGTGTTTGTGTTTGTGTTCGATTCTGTGTCTGTGATCATCTCTGTGGTGTGTGATTCATATAGTAGATCATATAAGTTTTAGATTTTCTTAAATTCCTTGAAAACACTATTCACCCCCTCTAGTGTTTGTTTTCCCTTAAGATCCACATTTCGCGTTCCCTAACATTTCTATCCAATGAATTTGGATGTAGATCTAACTTAGAAAGTAATGAAAATATAGGGTTCAATTAATTCATGTTGAGATTTAATTTTTAATGTAGATCTAGCCTCTAGACGATAAATAGAGATGATTTGATGCAAATTTAAGATCGATTTAAGAGAATTAGGATGAAGCAGAGTTGATCATAGTCCAAACGTAATTTGATAATGAGGAGGAAAGATTGTAATCTATCTCTCATACCCTATTTATAATTAACGGTGATTAAACTAATGGACTTGCTAATCTCAGCACATTAACATTACTCTACTCTACCCAATAATACCAAAAACTTAAAATTACAATTTCTCTCAAACCGCTGAACCATTTTCTTAATGTGGTCGCTTTAAAGAATGGACAATCCCTATCCCAAAGCAATGAGATCAATTATAGTACCTAATGCAGTATCTTTTAAAGTTATGGTTGGAAATAATATTCTCGAGGGGTAAATTGGTCATAAAAGATACGATAAAAAGCTTGGACCTGTAACACATCCCCGTGAACCACATATCAAAATATTAGAATGATACTACCACTTATGAATTGAATATAATTATTTTATGATCCTTCGATATGTAACATACATGTCATTACATTTATCCTAAGGAGTACGGGAAGTAGTCAATGGGAAACCCCCCTCATATGGTATTAAGTGATCATAGGACTCGTCCTTTTCCAGTTGGAATATTAAATGTCTATTATAGGTGCGAAATAAGGAATCTCTGGAAGGGTCCGCTTTCGTAAAGGTCTTAAGTGACTGGGTTAGAGTCCACATCGGGATTATGTTAGTTAAGTGATGCCTTGTGGGTAAGGTTCGCGTATACTAAGGTAGTATTAAGTAGCTAATGTAACGACCCAGGTATTTTCGGCCCCGAAAATTGACATAAATACCTTTACCGTAACTCATGCCGACCTTCCAAACACTGAAAACACTAGAACGTTTATAGAAAGAAATCAGAGGGTGGGTGAAACGACCCGAACTTCCCCGGTGAGGAAAGCCTGGATAGAGTTGAGGACAACACACAAAAGAACGCAGACAGAAGAACATTTCATTGTATATTACAACAATTCCATCAGAACACAAAAATATACAGAGTATAAATGAATAAAATACATTATAAAATTATCAGAGATTACAATACATTACATAGCAGTGGAAAAATAATACAAAACACAACTAGAAGTAATACACAGATACAGAGCTTTTTGGGTATCGTTCCAGCTGTAAATCAGGATCCTGTGAATATAAATCTGCAAAACCAAAACTACTAGCTGCCTATGTCAAAATAAGGGCACCCAGAGTTTAGGTTAAAATAATAAACTCCAGGTCAGTCATGGGACTGGTGTGAGAACTAAAACAGTTATTAATCTTTATTTTTAAAGTTAGGTAAATCAAGGGACCACGCCGTATAACACGGAACAGGTTTCCTCCCAAGAACACCAGTGCATAAAACAACAGCGCAATGCTAAATAAAGAAAAATGAAGCTGTTATAAGACCCAGGTCCCATCACACAATGCAACGCGAGCCGTAGGATAGGGTTTTACCTTATAATGGCCAAAGAATGCTTGATACGCTAAATTTCATGTTTAATTCTTAATCAGACTCCAACCGTAAAATAGTAAGAGAACGATTCCCTTAGTATTAACCTCGAAGGCCGAAACCAACATCAGACTAATACCCAGGAAACCACCCATCTTAGCTCGTTTCCAGTTAGTTTCTGATTTTACATACAATCATAAATATCAATCATAGGCGGCATGGGTACCATATATCATGTCGCCATACTAGGCTCTACAATCAAAACCGCAAAGTCACGTATTTGGAAATTGGATTTCCGTCTGTGAACCGAGGCAAAAGATAGTCCTCTACCGATTCGAGACAATCTAGCCTATGTCTCAGGACCCAGACTCAGGTGGGCCCTTGGAGCGACAGAGCCGGTCCACCGATGTGGATTAAAATGCCTGAACACTGCGTTTCCCCGCCCTTTGGGGCGTAAATGAGCCAACGAATGACTCCATCGGCTTCACATAGTCACCGATATATCCGAGGCACCTCGCAAACCAACAACCACATAAGTCAAACTCGTCAGGGTGTGTAAAACCACTGACGCCACTTCTAACTAGAAAGAAATGCATGTCCTCCCTGAGGTCCTTCTCCCGTTTTTGGTTCACCACCGGGTGTGAAACTCGCGAATTAAACGTTACACAAAGCTATGCCACAAAAGCCGTGCTTTGACCATCAACCACAAGACTTTGCTTTTCAACAAAAGCCTTGATCATTTGCATCTTAGCATGCCACATAGGCAAACCACTCCATGCGTTTGATATCCATCAATATATAACCTTTGAGCTCGTACGTCTCAGAGAAGGGCGTTAAGCAAGAGAATAAATTTTCCGCCGCCAAACAGATATATATTTAATAGAAATCAACCACACAGAATAAAATCCAATGTCAGACACACAGTCCATTTACAAGTTCGTTCTGGGTCTGAACGAAACTGGAGGCACCCAGTACCCCGCATATCCATCGATCTCCAAGTACATCTGGACGACCACTAACTGATTCCCTCCTCTTGGGTGTACGACCCAATCAAGATCATCAGTAATCATCAAAACGACGTGAAGACCTCCGGTCTTCAACCACCGTCTTCATCTTCGACTTATCGTCGTATCAGTTATTCAGTATGGGATAAACTCGGTCTTTCCGAATAACTCGCGTATATAATAAACAAGTGTTACACAAACATAACATACGCCCCATTCCAATTCATCAGTCACTAACCGTAAATTAACAAGAGAATGATTCTCCAAATATTAACCTCGAAGGCCGAAACCAACATCAGATCAATACCCAGGAAACCATTCTGCTTAGCTAACTTACAGCCAGTTTCTAAATTTCACATTCTTAGGGAAAGGTTCCCATTAATTTTATCAAAGATAAATTCTTTTAAATTTATTCTTTAATCTTCCTTTGAATATCACTTCAAACTACTCGGGATTAATGAACCTTACTGAAGTTATCATTTGTTTTAATTTCCCAATCCCAACCTATTCATTCCATGAAGTAAAACTGGTCATACTTCATATCAAACACTACGGTGTTATCGGTAAATTCAATTACCATTTCACGTTTAAATCTAATTAAATATTTAACTACCGCCTGGAGTAAAACTGGTGATACTCCATTCTCGATCTTTTCAATCTAATTAAAGATTCATTAAAACTTCACTTAGTTTTAATCTTTGACTGGGTTAAAGAATCAGTGTCATTTAAAACATGGTTCACGATAAACCCCAAAATCACATCACATTTCAATCAGTCCCTAACCGTAAATTAGCAAGTGAGCAATTCCCTAAGTATTAACCCCGAAGGCCGAAACCAACATCAGATCAATTCCCCAGAAACCATTCAACTTAACTAATCTCCAATTAGTTTCTGATTTTCTTAACTCCTTTTGGGTCTAAGGACAGTATTATTGAAGATATCGTTCACGACAACCCAAAATCACATTCCATTAATTATCGGGTCGAAGATTAAGTGTTTTTTAAAACACCGTTCACGATAAACCCAAAAATCAATTCAAATTCAATGCCAATTAAATTCCATTTAATTGGTACACTTTATTAAATCCAAATAAAAAGATTTAATCTTTTTCTCAACTGGGCTTAAGAACAGTGTTAATGAAGACACCATTCACGACAAACCCAAATCACATTTGATATTAAATACAAGGCTCTGAATAGAAAATATATCGGCTTATATTCAATATCAAATTCTACGACCAACAAATATCGTATTGGAAATAATGATATAAATATATCTTTCAAATTCCCATAACATTATCTATATCATCACGAAATCCAACATCAAAATATTCCAAAGACAATTTCGATTCAAATCCTTTCGAATTCAATTTTTGGAAATTCTGGTTATTTTCAAAACCATTTCAAATCCAATTTATTTATTTTAAAAATAAATAAATTATTATTCTAGTTCAAAACTAGTTCATTTCGATAAAAATCTATTTTTATCTTTTCAAATATGGAGTTTTTTCATCCCGATTCTTCCCAAATCATTTCTTATGATTTTACACAAATTATTACTATTTTTAATAATTTTATCAAGGCCCGTACAGTCGATTTCCATCAACAGCCATCGAACTGCACTTACAGCGACCCTTTCCAAATTTGATTTGGACATAATTCCAAATCCAACCGTTAGATTTCAAATTTCTAATATTCATTAGAAAGCTCTTTTCGATACGAACCTAACGGTTCCGGTTTCAGGAGAATCCGACTGTCGGATCTCCCGCAATATCCATTCGAAGTCAATGGTCGAAATTCACGAACTGCCGCAGCGCGGCGCGTTCTATTCAGGCCATTATATATAAAATATATATATATATATATATATTTCGTCGATTTCCTTTCAAAACGTATTTTATAAATCGTTTAAAATTCATTTTCATAACGATTTCAACTTCTATTTCAAATTCAAATCGAAATTGAATTTTTCCTTATAAATTCGTTTTAAATTCATTTCAAATTGATTTCATTTCAAATCGATTTTTAATTCAATTTCAGTTCGTTTTCAATTCAATTTGAATTTCAAATTAATTCAATTTCAATTCGAATTCATTTCTATTCAATTTCCATTCGAATTCAATTCTATTCAATTTCAATTCGAATTCAATTCTATTCAATTTCAATTCGAACTCAATTCTATTCAATTTCAATTCGAATTCAATTCTATTCAATTTCAATTCGAATTCATTTCTAAATATTCGATTTTGAAATCACTTTCAATATTCATTATAAAATCGACAAAATTCCCGTTCGTGTTAAAATGGCGTGTAACTACTTAACACGGCTTCGCATTCCTATTTTCAAATATTCTATTTCAAATATTTCCTTTTCAAATATTAATATTCAAATATTCCTTTTTCAAATATTCTATTCAAATATTTCTTTTCAAATATTTCTTTTTCAAAACTGGAATGAGGCCCAATCAATTACCATATAATGTTAATTAAAAGGATTTTCTACAACACATGTATAAAATAACAACGATAAATAATCAACCATCATCCAGAGTGCACCACACAACTGCATAAGCATTAAATATAAATAATTAACGCTTACACAGTCTGTCAACCCATCGATTGACATACAACTAATCATTGGGATTAGTGTATGTCAGATATCATCCCAATACCCGTGTGGGGTTTCAATCAATAAAACACATATTTTATTTGTGCAGTTGGGCGATGTGTAAAATTTATCGTCCCAATCAATATCAGTCAAATGTGTGTATATAAACAAATCGTCCGATTTGTTTATATTTATTTCATTTTAAATACACGTTAAAAATTCTATTTTCAACTATCAAATATTTTTAACTATATAAGTATTTTATTTCATTTCACATCACATCACACAATCAACTACACATCAAAATCAAACAAACAAGCAAACAAGCCGTCCATGGTCTGTGGACGACGGGTGTCGGGTGCTACTAAACACCATCTGCATCCTAGTATATATTTTAACTAGAAAATTAAATTAAAAGTGAGAAGTTCTCACCGACTAGCTAAACCAATTCACCACGAGTCTTCATGTGTAGGAAATCTTCGTCGTCCTCGCCTTTCATCAATTTCGTTGTCCGTAGCCACTACATATATTAAAATCACATTTTTATATTGTTGCCATGTACATAAAAATTCTATTTTTATTCCGCTACTATATAGATAAAAATTCTATTTTCATAACGGTGTTCATATAATAAAGATCATACTTTTATCACACTATTCTCAATATAAAAATTATATTTTTATATCGCTCTTCTTCTAATAAAGAATATATTTTTATAACGCTCCTTCCTATATAAAAATTATATTTTTGCTTTGCTACATATATAAAGATAATATTTTTATATTCTCTATTATATAAACCATATTTTTAATACTTCTACTTTATAAAAATTATATTTTTATTCTTTCTATAGTATAAAAATCATATTTTTATCCTTCCTATGATATAAAGATCATATTTTTATTCTTTCAATAATATAAAAATCATACCTTTTTAAATATAAAGATCAAACCTTTTTTTTCAAAAATAATCAAGTCTTTCCTTGTTAATCACATAATAAAAATCGCTATTTTCCTAAATAAAAATCACTATTTTATTTCAGGAAAGAAAACATATTTTATTTAATCTAAACTTTAGCATTTGCTTAATCACTAAATTAGCTAAACTAACTAGGTAAAAAGAAATAAGCTATAACGACCTGAACTTCCCCGTAAAGGAAAGTCCGGATTGAGATGAAAATAAGCCACATCGGAACGCAAACAGAAGAACATTTCATTGTATATTACAACAATTCCATCCGAATACAAGAATATACAGAGTATGAATGAATATACATTCGATAAATATCAAAGATTACAATAAATTACATAGCAGCGGAAAAACAATACAAAACACAACTAGAAGTAATACACGGATACAGAGCTTTCCAAATATCATTCCAGCTGTAAATCAGGATCCTGCGAATATAAATCTGCAAAACCAAAACTACTAGCAGCCCGTGTGGAAAATAGGGGCACCCAGAGTTTAGGTTAAAACAATAAACTCCAGGTCAGTCATGTGACTGGTGTGAGAACTAAAACAGTTATTAATCTTTATTTTTAAAGTTAGGTAAATCAAGGAACCACGCCATATAACACGAAACGGGTTTCCTCCCAAGAATACCAGTGCATATAACAAAACAGCGCAATGCTTTTTCGAAAAATGAAGCTATTATAAGACCCAGGTCCCATCACACAATGCAACGCACGCCGGAGGATAGGGTTTTTACCTTATAATAGCCAAAGCATGCTTGATACGTTTAAAACACATTATTTTGATATTACTATAAGTGTATAGTGTCAAAACAATTTCAATCATAAATATCAATCATAGGCGGCATGAATGACCCATACCGCTATGTCGCCATACTAGGTTCTACAAATAAAACCGCAATATCACGTATTGGAAATTGGATTTCCGTCATAAGTCGAGGCAAGGGGCAAGCTCCTCTCCATTCGAGACACTCTAGCAAATGTCTCAGGACCCCACTATGATCCTTGGAATCGGTTGGGCCGGTCCTCACCTAACTTTGGAGGATTAGTTATTCCTGAACACATGTTTCCCGGTCCTAACAGACCTATATCTGAGGCGCCTCGCATTCCAACAACCACGCAGGTGAAAAGTATATAAATGTCAGCCAGTTTAAGCACTGACACCACCACTAGCTAAAAAGAAACGTCGTGTTCTCCCAACGGTCCGTATCACGTTTTTGACTCATACCGAGGTGTGAGGCTCGCGAATTCACGCTATACACAAAGCTGTGCCACACAGGCCGTGCTTTGATCATCAACCACAAGACTTTGCTTTTCAACAGAAGCCTTGATCAATTGCCACTTACGCGTGCCACACAGGCAATTCACTCCATGCGACTGATGTCCATCGATATACAACCTCTGAGCTCGTACGTCTCAGAGAAGGGCGTTAAGCAAGAGAATAAATTGTCCGCCGCCAAACAGATGTATATTTAATAGAGATCAATCAACACAGAATAAAATCCAATGTCAGACACACAGTCCATTTACAAGTTCGTTCTGGGTCTGAACGAAACCGGAGGCACTTTCCTCGCATATCCATCGATCTCCAAGTACGTCTGGACGATCACCAACTGATTCCCTCATATTGAGTGTACAGCCCAATCAAGATCATTAGTAATCACCCAAACGATATGAAGAATTCCGGTCTTCAACCGCCGTCTTCATCTTCGACTTATCGCCGAATCGGTTATTCAGAATGGGTATAAACCCGGCCTTTCTGAATAACCCACGTATATAATAAACAAATGTTACACAAACACATAAACGCCTCATTCCAATTCAGAATATTCTTTTATTCACAAAATCACATTCTTAGGGAAAGGTTCCCATTAATTTTATCAAAGATAAATTCTTCTAAATTTATTCTTTAATCTTCCTTTGGATATCATTTCAAACCATATTATGGTTTTCCAAACTAGTCGGGATTAGCGAACCACACCGAAGTAATTATTTATTTTATTTCCCAATCCCAACCTATTTATCCCATGGAGCAAAACTGGTGATACTCCATATCTAACACCACGGTGTTATCGGTAAAATTAATTACCATTTCACGTTCAAATCTAATTAAATATTTAACTATCGCTTTGGAGAAAAACTGGTGGTACTCCATCCTCGATCACCTTTCGGATTTGATAATTTAAATTATCAATTCACATTTCAATCTAATTAAAGAATCATTAAAACTCCACTTAGTTTTAATTTTTTCAAAAATCAATATCCTGTCTTTAACTGGGTTAAAGAATCAATGTCCTCTAAAACACGATTCACGATAAACCCAAAACCAATTTAAATTCCATTCCTATTAATACTATTTAATTGGTACACTTCATTAAATCTAAATAGAAAGATTCAGTCTTTTTCTCAACTGGGCTTAAGAACAGTGTTAATGAAGACACCATTCACGACAAACCCAAATCACGTTTGATAATAAATACAAGGCTCTGAATAGAAAATATACCGGCTTATATTCAATATCAAATTCTAAAACCAACAAATATCGTATTGGAAATAACGATATGAAATATATCTTTCAAATTTCCACAACCATATCTGTATAATCACGAAACCCAACATCGAAATATTCCGAAGATAATTTCGATTCAAATCCATTTCAATTCGTATATTGGTAATTCTGATTATTTTTAAAACCACTTTCAAATTCAATTTATTTACTTCAAAAATAAATTGATTTTAATTCTAGTTCAAAACTAGTTCATTTCGATAAAAATCTATTTTTATCTTTTCAAATACGGAGTTTTTCAGCCCAATTTTTCCCAAATCATTTCTTATGATTTTACACAAATTATTGATATTTTTAATAATTTTATCAAGGCCCGTCCATCGATTTCCATCAACGGCCATCGAACTGCACTTACAACGACCTTTTCCAAAATTGATTTGGATATAATTCCAAATGCAACCGTTAGATTTCAAATTTCTAATATTCATTGTAAAGCTCTTTACGATACGAAACCAACGGTTCCGGTTTCAGGAGAATCCGACGGTCGGATCTCCCGTAATGTCCATTCGAAGTCAATGGTCGAAATTCACGAACTGCCGCAGCGCGGCGCGTTCTATTCAGGCCATTATATATATATTATATATATTTCGTCGATTTCCTTTTAAAATGAATTTTATAAATCGTTTTAAATTTGTTTTCGAAACAATTTCAACTTCCCTTTCAATTTCAAATCAAAATTGAATTTTCCTTTATAAATTCGTTTTAAATTCATTTCAAATTGATTTCAATTCAAATCGATTTTTAATTCAATTTCATTTCAATTTCAAATTAATTCAATTTCAATTTGAATTCATTTCTATTCGATTTCAATTCGAATTCATTTCAATTCAATTTCAATTCGAATTCATTTCAATTAAATTTCAATTCGAATTCATTTCAATTTGATTTCAAATCGAATTCATTTCTATTCGATTTCAATTCGAATTCATTTCAATTCAATTTCAATTCGAATTCATTTCAATTTGATTTCAATTCGAATTCATTTCTATTCAATTTCTATTCGAATTCATTTCTATTCGATTTCAATTCGAATTCATTTCAATTCAATTTCAATTCGAATTCATTTCAATTTGATTTCAATTCGAATTCATTTCTATTCAATTTCAATTCAAATTCATTTCAATTTGATTTCAATTCGAATTCATTTCTATTCGATTTCAATTCGAATTCATTTCTATTCGATTTCAATTCGAATTCATTTCAATTTGATTTCAATTCGAATTCATTTCTATTCGATTTCAATTCGAATTCATTTCAATTCAATTTCAATTCGAATTCAATTCATTTCAAAGTATTTCAATTCGAATTCATTTCTATTATATTCGATTTTGAAATCACTTTTCGATATTCATTAAAAAATGAATAAAATCGATATAAATATCGTTCATGTCAAAATGGCGCATCTCTAATTAACACGGCTTTATATATTTCAATAAATTCGTTATTATATTCAACAAATGAATATTTATTCCATTCAACACATGAATTTTCTTTTATAATATTCATTATTTCCCAATTGGAATGAGGCCCAATCAATCACCATATAATGTTAATTATATGGATTCCATACAACACATGTATATAAATAGCAACGATAAGTAATCAACCATCATCCAAAGCGCACTACACAACTGCATAAGCATTAAATATAAATAATTAACGCTTACACAGTCTGTCGACCAATCGATCGACATACTATTAAATAATTGGGATTAGTGTACACCAAATATCATCCCAACACCCGTGTGGGGTTTCAAATCAACAAACACAGATTTTTATTTATTCACATTCACGTTAAAAATTATATTTTTAACGATAATTAATTTATTCCAACCATCAACATTTTATTATCGATTTCACATCAACATCACAAACAAATTTCACAACACATCAAACAAGCATACAAGCCGTCCATGGTCTGTGGACGACGAGTATCGGGTGCTACTAAACACCGTCTACATCCTAGTATATAATTTAAACTAGAAAAGTAGATTTAAAGTGAGAAGTTCTCACCGACTAGCTAAACCAAATGCCTCGACTGTTCATATGTAGAAATCTTTGCCGTTCTCGCCTTTTGTCACTTTCGTTGCCCGTAGCCACTACATATATAAAAATCACATTTTTATATTGTTGCTATGTAGATAAAAATTCTATTTTTATAATCACGCTCTATGGATAAAAATTCTATTTTTACAACGCTACAATCTATATATAAAAATAATATTTTTATAATTCTACTTGATATATAAAGATCGAAATTTTATTTCGCTAACCATATAAAAATCGTATTTTTACTTCACTAAAAATCATATTTTTAATACTTCTATAATATAAAAATCATACCTTTATTCTCTACATTACATATAAAAATTATATTTTTATAACGCTTTCTCCTACATAAAAATCCGACCTTTATAAATAAAAATGTAATCTTTTCAATTTTAAAAATCAAACCTTTTGGAAACCAAAAATCAAATCTTTTTTCTTTCAAAAATCCAATCTTTATATATATAAAGATCCGGACCTTTCATAGTTAAAAATTCGATCTTTTCACATTTAAAAATCCGATCTTTTTACAAACAAAAAATCCTATCTTTTATATATTAAAAATTCCGCCTTTAACATCATAAAGATTTCACCTTTCTTGAATTAAAAACCGAGTCTTTTTGCTTACTAAAAATCTGTTCTTTTTTTTCCACAACGCTAATTTATATGAAAATTTACATTTTTAATATCGATCTACATATATTTTATATAAAAAAACAATTTTTAAAATAGTAAAATATATAAAAACTGAATTAACAAAAAGGGAATCTCACCTAGGAAGAGGGAGGAGATGGAATCGTCGAAGGGGGGGTGCTGCGTTTGTAGCTGAGGAGGAGGGGGTGCGGATTTTCGAGCGGGTGGAGCAGGAGGCGGCGGTCTTCGTGGGGGAGGGCGGTGCTGGCGGAGGGCTTCAGGGCGTTAGGGTTGAACTGCGTGGAGGAGGACACGGTTCGTGGTTATCGAAGAAGAGGACAACGAGCGGAGGTGGACGTTCGAGCGTCGGGGATCTCGCCTGACGGGGGGCGCCTGCTGGTGGCGTGGGTTGCGACCCGGCGGTGGTGCTTGGCGGTAGGGGGTCTTGCGATTGGTTTTTTTTCTTTATAACTGAAGTGAGAGGGAGAGAGGATATAGGGGGTGTTTACAAAATTATATATATTTTTAATTTATTTTCAAAAAGGGTTGACTTTTTGTTCGGACTCCAATCGAGGCCCATCGACTGTCGTCCCTAGCTAATTACCCCCATTCCAAACACACTGGGATATGTATCGCAGGATTATTCGACTGTTTCGATCAGTTTTCGTCAAAATCAAAATATAACTATATATATTGAATTTGAACGCGCATTTCAATTTACCGGGGCTACAAACTAACTAGAAAAATTCCAGAAAAATATTTTCTAGCTTCGTATTGACGATACGGTCCTAACAAAACTAATTTCGTCAAATTCCGAGACCGTTTGAAAAATGGCCATTTTCCAGTCGATTAAAATCAACTGAAACTGGTCAAACGCGTTTTCCTTCGCCACGCTCACATATTGATTCGAAAAATTATGAAAATTGGAATCTAGCAATAACTTGACATCACGGATCCAACAAAAGTGGTTTAGTCGAAATCCGAGGTCGTTTGCAAAATTTCCATTTTTAAGGGCCAGAAATTCCATAGCGACTATTCTGAAATTTCAACTGGACATATCTTTTTATCCCCGCTGTGAAATTTCGATTTTTCGGATTCTTTGGGAAGATATTCTCAATTAGATTCTATTATTTTTGGTTTCACTAAAATCCGGTTTATTTTGCACCCGGTACATTCATTTGAAGTTTGAAATCGAATTATCGAACTACCGCTCCATTTTCAATTCTATTTATATATATAAATAAAATTTATATTCTAATGATGATCTATATAAATATATACAATCTAATTCTATTCAAAATAAATTTCTCGTCGATATTGTTTAAAATAATCATTTTAAATATTCAAAATTCGTCAAAATAGCCAAAAAAAATGGCTCGCATTTCCGGGTTGTTACAATCTCCCCCACTTAAAACTTTTCGTCCCCGAAAAGGAACGAAGCCGAAAGTTGTTTAACTAATCAGCTCAACTTTCACTATTTTCACTACGGCTTAAGTTCTTCAACTTTTCAGTTTCTAAAAACCTTTCAAATTTTTCAAAAATTTGGCTAACACCCTAAATTTCCAAAAAATTTCGCCATAACCTCCCCTGCACCGGGGACTTCGGGATATTTCATATAGCCTCCCATGGCCTTCTTCAATCCAATAGAAAAAGCCAAGCGGCTAGCCAATCGGCTCATAAAATCATCATCACCCAAACAAAACAGTAAATTATGATAAACATGTACCTGTTTGTCGGGCAAACAATTTTATCCATCTGCTCTAGCCTCCTTGCTATGACCTGTTCAATGTAAGTACATGTATATGCATGCATTTTCAAACAATTTTCAATACAGTTCAGTATTTGGTTCAATTAGGCTAAATGGTTCAAAATTTCAAACAAATAGACAAACAACACAACCATCAATCAATTAGTGGATTATCGTTTCAAATTCATAACTTTGATATATATATATACAGAAAATCATGTTTTGATGCCAAATCACAACAATAAATCTATCTAGTTTTGGTTCTCACACCAACCGAATGGAAATATATAGATATCACACCTTCGAAACTCGAACATAAATATTGATGATGCCATGGTCATTATCAACATCATCTCCGGCCGACTAGAGTGTGATTCTATATCTATCTAGTATATTAAAACTTCGAATATACGTTCATGACGCGTATATGTGAAATCTTTATATACTGGATTGTCCAAATTCAATATAAATTAATAATCAAATACGTTTACTCTAGTTTAAATTTTCAAAATAAAATTGTTTTCACTTTAAAAAGATACTCTTCACACTCGTTCTAGGATACTACTGATCCTATCTCTAACGAGTCATTCTAATTGAATATTACTAATCCAATATCTGATGAATTCTTTCGTATGGTTCTAATGTGTCTTGTTCTCGAGCTCTGTAAACCAAAGCTCTGATACCACTCTATAACGACCCGAACTTCCCCGTAATGGAAAGCCCGGATTGAGATGAAAACAAGCCACATCGGAACGCAGACAGAAGAACATTTCATTGTATATTACAACAATTCCATCAGAATACAAGAATATACAGAGTATGAATGAATATACATTCGATAAATATCAAAGATTACAATAAATTACATAGCAGCGGAAAAACAATACAAAACACAACTAGAAGTAATACACGGATACAGAGCTTTCCGGATATCATTCCAGCTGTAAATCAGGATCCTGCGAATATAAATCTGCAAAACCAAAACTACTAGCTGCCCGTGTGGAAAATAGGGGCACCCAGAGTTTAGGTTAAAACAATAAACTCCAGGTCAGTCATGTGACTGGTGTGAGAACTAAAACAGTTATTAATCTTTATTTTTAAAGTTAGGTAAATCAAGGGACCACGCCGTATAACACCGAACGGGTTTCCTCCTAAGAATACCAGTGCATATAACAAAACAGCGCAATGCTTTTTTGAAAAATGAAGCTATTATAAGAGCCAGGTCCCATCACACAGGATAGGGTTTTTACCTTATAATAGCCAAAGCATGCTTGATACATTTAAAACACATTATTTTGATATTACTATAAGTGTATAGTGTTAAAAAAATTTCAATCATAAATATCAATCATAAGCGGCATGAATGACCCATACCACTATGTCGCCATACTAGGTTCTACAAATAAAACCGCAATATCACGTATTGGAAATTGGATTTCTGTCATGAGTCGAGGAAAGGGGCAAGCTCCTCCCCGTTCGAGACACTCTAGCAAATGTCTCAGGACCCCACTATGATCCTTGGAATCGGTTGGGCCGGTCCTCACCTAACTTTGGAGGATTAGTTATTCCTGAACACACGTCTCCCGATCCTAACAGACCTATATCTGAGGCGCCTCGCATTCCAACCACCACACAGGTGAAAAGTATATAAATGTCAGCCAGTTTAAGCCCTGACACCACCACTAGCTAGAAAGAAACGTCGTGTTCTCCCAACGGTCCGTATCCCGTTTTTGACTCATACCGAGGTGTGAGGCTCGCGAATTCATGCTATACACAAAGCTGCGTCACACAGGCCGTGCTTTGATCATCAACCACAAGACTTTGCTTTTCAACGGAAGCCTTGATCAATTGTCACTTACGCGTGCCACACAGGCAATTCACTCCATGCGACTGATGTCCATCGATATACAACCTCTGAGCTCGTACGTCTCAGAGAAGGGCGTTAAGCAAGTGAATAAATTCTCTGCCGCCAAACAGATGTATATTTAATAGAGATCAATCAACACAGAATAAAATCCAATGTCAGACACACAGTCCATTTACAAGTTCGTTCTGGGTCTGAACGAAACCGGAGGCACTTTCCTCGCATATCCATCGATCTCCAAGTACGTCTGGATGATCACCAAATGATTCCCTCATCTTGGGTGTACAGCCCAATCAAGATCACCAATAATCACCCAAAAGATGTGAAGACTTCCGGTCTTCAACCACCGTCTTCATCTTCGACTTATCGCCGAATCGGTTATTCAGAATGGTTATAAACCCGACCTTTCTGAGTAACCCACGTATATAATAAACAAATGTTACACAAACACACAAACGCCTCATTCCAATTCAGAATATTCTTTTATTCACAAAATCACATTCTTAGGGAAAGGTTCCCATTAATTTTATCAAAGATAAATTCTTCTAAATTTATTCTTTAATCTTCCTTTGGATATCATTTCAAACCATATTATGGTTTTCCAAACTAGTCGGGATTAGCGAACCACACCGAAGTAATTATTTATTTTATTTCCCAATCCCAACCTATTTATCCCATGGAGAAAAACTGGTGATACTCCATATCTAACACCACGGTGTTATCGGTAAAATTAATTACCATTTCACATTCAAATCTAATTAAAGATTTAACTATCGCTTTGGAGCAAAACTGGTGGTACTCCATCCTCGATCACCTTTCAGATTTGATAATTTAAATTATCAATTCACATTTCAATCTAATTAAAGAATCATTAAAACTCCACTTAGTTTTAATCTTTTCAAAAATCAATATCCTGTCTTTAACTGGGTTAAAGAATCAATGTCCTCTAAAACACGATTCACGATAAACCCAAAACCAATTTAAATTCCATTCCAATTAATACTATTTAATTGGTACACTTCATTAAATCTAAATAGAAAGATTCAATCTTTTTCTCAACTGGGCTTAAGAACAGTGTTAATGAAGACACCATTCACGACAAACCCAAATCACGTTTAATATTAAATACAAGGCTCTGAATAGAAAATATACCGGCTTATATTCAATATCAAATTCTGAAACCAACAAATATCGTATTGGAAATAACGATATGAAATATATCTTTCAAATTTCCACAACCATATCTGTATAATCACGAAACCCAACATCGAAATATTCCGAAGATATTTTCGATTCAAATCCATTTCAATTCGTATATTGATAATTCTGATTATTTTTAAAACCACTTTCAAATTCAATTTATTTACTTCAAAAATAAATTGATTTTAATTCTAGTTCAAAACTAGTTCATTTCGATAAAAATCTATTTTTATCTTTTCAAATACGGAGTTTTTCAGCCCAATTTTTCCCAAATCATTTCTTATGATTTTACACAAATTATTGATATTTTTAGTAATTTTATCAAGGCCCGTACAGTCGATTTCCATCAACGGCCATCGAACTGCACTTACAGCGTACTTTTCCAAAATTGATTTGGACATAATTCCAAATCCAACCATTAGATTTCAAATTTCTAATATTCATTGGAAAGCTCTTTTCGATACGAACCCAACGGTTCCGGTTTCAGGAGAATCCGACGGTCGGATCTCCCGTAATGTCCATTCGAAGTCAATGGTCGAAATTCACGAACTGCCGCAGCGCGGCGAGTTCTATTCAGGCCATTATATATATAATTAATATATACATATTATATATATTTCATCGATTTCCTTTTAAAACGAATTTTATAAATCGTTATAAATTTGTTTTCGAAACAATTTCAACTTCCCTTTCAATTTCAAATCAAAATTGAGTTTTCCTTTATTAAGTCGTTTTAAATTCATTTCAAATTGATTTCAATTCAAATCGATTTTTAATTCAATTTCAATTTCAAATTAATTCAATTTCAATTTCAAATTAATTCAATTTCAATTTGAATTCATTTCTATTCGATTTCAATTCGAATTCATTTCAATTCAATTTCAATTCGAATTCATTTCAATTCAATTTCAATTCGAATTCATTTCAATTTGATTTCAATTCGAATTCATTTCTATTCGATTTCAATTCGAATTCATTTCAATTCAATTTCAAATCGAATTCATTTCAATTTGATTTCAATTCGAATTCATTTCTATTCAATTTCAATTCGAATTCATTTCTATTCGATTTCAATTCGAATTCATTTCAATTCGAATTCATTTCAATTTGATTTCAATTCGAATTCATTTCTATTCAATTTCAATTCGAATTCATTTAAATTTGATTTCAATTCGAATTCATTTCTATTCGATTTCAATTCGAATTCATTTCAATTCAATTTCAATTCGAATTCATTTCAATTTGATTTCAATTCGAATTCTTTTCTATTCAATTTCAATTCGAATTCATTTCAATTTGATTTCAATTCGAATTCATTTCCATTCGATTTCAATTTGAATTCAATTCAATTTCAATTCGAATTCAATTCATTTCAAAGTATTTAAATTCGAATTCATTTCTATTATATTCGATTTTGTAATCACTTTTCGATATTCATTAAAAAATGAATAAAATCGATATAAATATTGTTCACGTCAAAATGGCGCATCTCTAATCAACACGGCTTTATATATTTCAATAAATTCGTTATTCTATTCAACAAATGAATATTTATTCCATTCAACACATGAATTTTCTTTTATAATATTCATTATTTCCCAATTGGAATGAGGCCCAATCAATCACCATATAATGTTAATTATATGTATTGCATACAACACATGTATATAAATAGCAACGATAAGTAATCAACCATCATCCAAAGTGCACTACACAACTGCATAAGCATTAAATATAAATAATTAACGCTTACACAGTCTGTCGACCAATCGATCGACATACTATTAAATAATTGGGATTAGTGTACACCAAATATCATCCCAACACCCGTGTGGGGTTTCAAATCAACAAACACAGATTTTTATTTATTCACATTCACGTTAAAAATTATATTTTTAACGATAATTAATTCATTCCAACCATCAACATTTTATTATCGATTTCACATCAACATCACAAACAAATTTCAAAACACATCAAACAAGCATACAAGCCGTCCATGGTCTGTGGACGACAGGTGTCGGGTGCTACTAAGCGCCGTCTGCGTCCTAGTATATAATTTAAACTAGAAAAGTAGATTTAAAGTGAGAAGTTCTCACCGACTAGCTAAACCAAACGCCTCGACTCTTCATATGTAGAAATCTTCGCCGTTCTCGCCTTTTGTCACTTTCATTGCCCGTAGCCACTACATATATAAAAATCACATTTTTATATTGTTGCTATATAGATAAAAATTCTATTTTTATAATCACGCTATATGGATAAAAGTTCTATTTTTACAACGCTACATTCTATATATAAAAATTATATTTTTATAATTCTACTTCATATATAAAGATCGAATTTTTATTTCGCTAACCATATAAAAATCGTACTTTTACTTCACTAAAAATCATATTTTTAATACTTCTATAATATAAAAATCATACTTTTATTCTCTACATTACATATAAAAATTATATTTTTATAACGCTTTCTCCTATATAAAAATCCGACCTTTATAAATAAAAATGTAATCTTTTCAGTTTTAAAAATCAAACCTTTTTGAAACCAAAAATCAAATCTTTTTCTTTTCAAAAATCTAATCTTTCTATATATAAAGATCCGAACTTTTCATAGTTAAAAATTCGATCTTTTCACATTTAAAAATCCGATCTTTTTACAAAAAAAAAATCCTATCTTTTATTTATTAAAAATTCCGCCTTTAACATCATAAAGATTTCACTTTTCTTGAATTAAAAACCGAGTCTTTTTGCATACTAAAAATCTATTCTTTTTTCCACAACGCTAATTTATATGAAAATTTACATTTTTAATATCGATCTACATATATTTTATATAAAAAAACAATTTTTAAACAGTAAAATATATAAAAACTGAATTAACAAAAAGGGAATCTCACCTAAGAAAAGGGAGGAGATGGAATCATCGAAGGGGGGGTGCTACGTCTGTAGCTTAGGAGGAGGGGGTGCGGATTTTCGAGCGGGTGGAGCAGGAGGCGGCGGTCTTCGTGGGGGAGGGCGGCGCTGGCGGAGGGCTTCAGGGCGTTAGGGTTGAACTGCGTGGAGGGGTCCACAGTTCGTGGTTATCGAAGAAGAGGACGGCGAGCGGAGGTGGACGTTCGAGCGTCGGGGATCTCGCCTGGGGGGGGGGGGTGTAATAACCCGGAAAATGAGAACCAATTTAAAATTTTTAAAATTGGTTATTACCAAAGAATTTGGATAATTGAAATAGAATATTTCAATAAAATAAAGAATGGGGGCTAGTATTGCAGTTTGAAATTTTGAATACAAAGTTTGTCTGACTGTACCGGGTGGAAAGTATAACGGATTTTAGCGAAACTAAAAATATTTAAATCTGTTTATGAGTACCTTTCTAACAAATCTGAAAAATCGAAGTTTCATAACGGGAATCAAAAGTTATGGCCAAATGAATTTTCAGAAAGGTCGCTATATAGCATATATAGCCCTTGAAAATTGATATTTTGCATACGACCTCGGAATTCGACGAAACCACTTTTGTTGGGTCCGGGATGTCATATTATTGCTAGGTTTCAAATTTCATAATTTTTGAAGCTAGTATGTGAGCGGGGCAAAAGAAAATGTGATTGGTCAATTTCTGTTAAAATAGGTTGACCTAAAAATGGTCGTTTTTCAAACGAGCTCAGAATTCGACGAAACTGGTTTTGTTAGGACCGTATCGTCAAAACAAAGCTAGATTTATTTTTCTGGAATTTTTGATTCAGTTTGTGGCCCTGGCAAATTGAAATGTACGTTCAAATTAAATATTGAATGTTTTATATTTTAATTTGAAAAATAACTGACTGTAATAGTCGAATTGGCCAACGAAACATATCCCATTGTGTCCGGAATGGGGGTATTTAGCTAGGGACGACAGTCGTTGGGTTTGATTTCGAGTTCATTTGTAAAAACACTATTTAAAATTTCCTATAAGGCCTCGACCAATAGGATTTTTTCTTTAAAAAAAAATCTCGAGAAACCCTAGCCGCCAGGCGATATCGACGATCCAGGTTGCTCGAAACTTCCCCTCGATTTTCCCGCCGCCACAAGCGAAGCTAGGCCGCGCCACCACCCCAGTTCGACGGCCCTTCCTCCCCTCTCCAACTCCGACCAAACCCTACCCTCCACCATCGCCTGTATCGCCTGAACCACCCCCACGAAGTCGACGTCTTTCCGACGCCGCCCATCCTTCCTCCGGCCACCGAACTGACCCCACTCCTAGGCGCAGGCACACCTCTCCAAGCCCGAGGGCGTGGCACTACCTGATCGAAGCAACGATCGACGGATTTCACGAATTTTGCTAACCTAGTTTTGAACCTAAAAATAAAGGTACGACCTTGTTTTTCTGAAATGAAAATAACACTATAAAGCATTGCAAAACTTTGAAAAATAATGTCTTTTTCGTTCGTTAACGAAATTTGATAAAACAGAGACACCGTGACCGCAAGGAGGCTCTCTACCATGTAGAAGAAGCCGCGGATTTTTCTGATCTTCCCACGATTTTTAGCACTGCAAAAACCAATGTGAGGAATCTAAACTAAATTGTGTGAATGGAATCGCGTTGTATAAATTATATAAGCGAAGTGTAAATTATATACGCATTGTATACCTCATGTACATGTGTTGTATAAGTTATATTAAGCGATGTATAAATTATACAAGCGTTGAATGAAACATATATGCTTTGAATTGTGATGAAAAGCAAGTGAATTATAGAAATAATATATATATATATATATATATATACACACACACACATATATATATATATATATATACACTCCCCTCGTCCACAGACCATGGACGATATTTATTGCTTGTGATTGACGTGATATTATATGGTATAGCGAATGGTTGGAAATAATTGTTTGTGGTTGATATTGTGGTTGAAAAATACCTTTGTGGTTGAAAAATACCCTATTGTGGTTGAAACAAATTAGAATAGGATTGTGGAATTGAAAATAAAACATGCCGCCTACGTGCGAACTAGATGCATGATCTCCATTGTCAAAAACCGCGAGGTTTTAAGGTAGAGCGAGGAGCCGTACTAGGGACGGTCCCGGTTTTAACTACCCTGTCGTTATGCTGCCGAAATTTTATGAAATATTCATGTGTTAGAATAATTTTCATTCGTTGAAATAAATTACATATGTTGAAAAATATTCATGTGTTGAGTTGCAATTCATTCGCTGAGTTGAAATTCATGTGTTGAATATTATTTGAATTTAAACAAATAGCTTTAGCGATAAAAATCACATTTTTATATATATACAAACTATAGAGAATATTCATGTGTTGAGTTGCAATTCATTCGTTGAGTTGAAATTCATGTGTTGAATATTATTTGAATTTAAACAAATAGCTTTAGCGATAAAAATCACATTTTTATATATATACGAATTATAGATAATATTCATGTGTTGAGTTGCAATTCATTCGTTGAGTTGAAATTCATGTGTTGAATATTATTTGAATTTAAACAAATAGCTTTAGCGATAAAAATCACATTTTTATATATATACAAACTATAGAGAATATTCATGTGTTGAGTTGCAATTCATTCGTTGAGTTGAAATTCATGTGTTGAATATTATTTGAATTTAAACAAATAGCTTTAGCGATAAAAATCACATTTTTATATATACAAACTATAGAGAATATTCATGTGTTGAGTTGCAATTCATTCGTTGAGTTGAAATTCATGTGTTGAATATTATTTGAATTTAAAAAAATAGCTGTAGCGATAAAAATCACATTTTTATATATATATACAAACTATAGAGAATATTCATGTGTTGAGTTGCAATTCAATCGTTGAGTTGAAATTCATGTGTTGAATATTATTTGAATTTAAACAAATAGCTTTAGCTATAAAAATCACATTTTTATATATACACAAACTATGGAGAATATTCACGTGTTGAGTTGCAATTCATTCGTTGAGTTGAAATTCATGTGTTGAATATTATTTGAATTTAAACAAATAGCTTTAGCGATAAAAATCACATTTTTATATATATACAAACTATAGAGAATATTCATGTGTTGAATTAAAATTCGTTCGTCGAGTTGAAATTCATGTGTTGAATGTTATCGTATTTTAAAATAAAATGAATAGACAATAAAAACTACATTTTTATTGTGAATATGAAGTGTTAAAAACATTCATGTGTTGAATAAATATTTTTGATGATAAAAATATTCCTTTTATCATGTATATGCTTTGATAAAATTACACACGTGTTGAAATAAATAATAGTTTGCTAGAAATATTATTATTGGCTTTGTTCTGCATATATATACATGTGTTGAACAGGAAAAAATGGATTAGCTGTAGAGTAAAGAAATTATTTGCGTGCCCGACAAATAGGTAAGCCTTGATGAGTTGGCTGCGCAATTTTATTTTTATATCAACTCCTGTGAATGCCATTGGATGCGGAGTGCTGGTTATTCTGTGTGAAATAATAAACATCGCCATAGGATAGTAACAATTAATTTTGAACTACACTACATGGCATACTTCTTGACGATAGGCATACTTCATCATATCCCACATAAGCAATTGGAGCTTGTGTGACGAGGTGGAAGATTTACCATACGAGCGAGAGGCTTGTATGGCGATGATTATATACTACAGGTTAAACTGATGACTGAAATGGACTATATAAAATATAACGATAAATTGCCAGATTAATAAAAACCCCACACGGGTCTGGAGTTGACAATAATCACGTCTCTCTAGTTATTAGATACGACACATGGACTATTTATTTCCACATGGAAACGGGGTGATGAGAATTTATTCTCTGGAGTGATTATCTATACATGCTCCCCCGTAAACACCAGAATATATCACTATAAATATGTGGATGCTTTTTAGGATTTATTGGGTACCTAACACGGCCCAATAAATTTCCAAACCCCTCCCCGTACAAAGGAGGTTATGGCGAAATTTTTCGAAATATTAAGGCGTTAGTGAAATATTTGAAGTGAAAACGAAGTTGAAAATATAGAATGAACTATAGTTGGAATTATAGAATGAACTACATATATATATAAATATAAATATAATTAAATAAAATCGAATAACGACGCTACAGTTCGAATTTTGAAACTGTAACTTCAAACGACTAGTGTGGAAGATCCGACCGTCGGATTCTCACGAAACTGGAACCGTTGGGTTCGCTTTGGGAATATCTTCCCACTGATATAGACTTTGTAGAAATCCAACGGTTAGATTTTCCGATATGTGTAAATCAAATTAGGGGAAAAACAGTGCCACGGCACGACCTGAAACGTCGTTTAATTAAATAGAGCCATTTTTAAATAAATAAAAATGGCAAATAACCGTTATAAAATATTATAAGCAACATAGATTGCAAATAAACCAATTGGGCTTGAATTGTTTGATATTTGATGGTTTTATGTGTTTGACACGAAAATAACACTAAAGAACTGAAATATGGATGTCGAATAGTATAACCATAGAAAGAATTGATTTGAATTCTAATTACGTGAATTATTTGAAAAGGCCGAGCTAACCCTCATTTCAAATAATTTATCGAGCGATTCGAATTGGAAAATACAATGACGATTCAAGACCGACGATCTTCGTATCGGTTGGATGGGCGATGCTGAGGTTCCTGACCGGAGTAGCTACCGTGAAGGAACGGAAGTAGTAGCCGTCTGAACGTATGTGTTGATTGTTCGGATATACGAGGAATTTGACGCCTCCGGTTTCGTTCAGACCCAGAACGGACTTGTAAATGGACTGTGTGTCTGACATTGGATTTTGTTCTATACTGATTGATCTCTGTTAAATATATATCTATTTGGCGGCGGAGAATGTATTCTTTTGCTTAACGCCCTTCTCTAAGACATATGAGATTAGAGGTTATATATCGATGGAAATCAATCGTATGGAGTGGATTGCCTATGTGGCATGCCAAGATGTTGTGATCAAGGCTTCTGTTGCAAAGCAAAGTCTTGTGTATGATGATCAAAGAACGGTCTACGTGGCCTGGCTTTGTGTATAGCGTGGATTCGCGAGCCTCACACCTCGGTAT
This sequence comes from Allium sativum, assembly GCA_030737875.1. Taxonomy (NCBI): domain Eukaryota; kingdom Viridiplantae; phylum Streptophyta; class Magnoliopsida; order Asparagales; family Amaryllidaceae; genus Allium; species Allium sativum. The sequence continues at coordinate 399,272,185 of CM060922.1, read as the reverse complement.
GAGTTAAAAACGGGATACGGACCGCTGGGAGAGCACGACGTTTCTTTCTAGCTATGGTGGTGTCAGTGACTTACCAGCCCTGACATTTATATCTACTTTTCACCTTTGTGGTTGTTGGAATGCGAGGCGCCTCGATTATAGGTCTGTAAGGACCGGGAAACGTGTGTTCAGGCATAATTAATCCTCAAACGTAAGAGAGGACCGGCCCAACCGAATCTAGGGTTACCCAGAGTGCGTAGTCCTGAGGCATTTGCTAGAATGTCTCAAAGCGGAGAGGAGCTTGCCCCTTGCCTCGACTCATGACGGAAACCCAATTTCCAATACGAAATAACGGACTCGATTGTAGAACTAGTATGGCGACATAGTGGTATGGGGCACTTATGCCGTCTATGATTGATATTTATGATGCTATTCGTTTTTGAAACATATATGCACTAGTAATAATATCAAATGATTTTGCTTTATACGTATTAAGCATATTTGGCCATTATAAGGTAAAACTCTATCCTCCGGTTTGCGTTGCATTGTATGATGGGACTTGAGTCTTATAATAGCTTCATTCTTTTTAAAAAGCATTGCGTTGTTTTAAAGAATTTACTTTGTTTTAAAGGCACTAGAAATCACTGGAATAAACCCGTTCCGCGAAAGTAGCGTGGTCCTATGATTTGCTTATTACTGTTGTTTAAACAGTTAAATAGATTCCTCATACCTGTCCCCATGACTGACTGGTTGTTTGTTTCACTTTGCAAACGCGGGTGCCCTTATTTTCACATGGGCAGCCTAGTTCACAGGTGACAGGTTGTTTTTGGCTCTGCACTGTTGCATAGAGTGCATTTTGGCTCATGGCGAGGCTGACTTCACCGAGACGACTTTGACATTTTCCACCATTATTGTACTTGTATTATGATTCCGCCACTGGCGATGCAGACTGATTTACTTTCAGTATTTATTCTCGTATGTATATGTACCGCCTTCGGCGATGTAGACTGATACCCTTATTATGTCACACTGCATGTATGTATTCCGCCTCTGGCGATGATGACTGATCACTTCCCTTTTATTTACTAAGTTATATCCTACGTTGTGCTATTCTGATGTTGTTACATGTTGTGATTCCGCTGTCATATCCATGTAAAACTATTCTATTTATTGTTTTTGCTATTATCTGTTCTCTGCTATGATGATTGATGTGTTATATTCCAATGATTATCCTTAATACCGCCCTTCGGATTTTGGGATCGTCACAGGGGGCCAGCTGGTGGCGTGGGTTGCGACGCGGAGGTGGTGCTTGGCGGCAGGGGGTCTCGCGATTGGGTTTTTTTTATTTCTTTATAAATAAAGTGAGAGGGAGAGAGGATATAGGGGAGGGGTTTATAAAATTATATATATTTTTAATTTATTTTCAAAAATGGTTGACTTTTTGTTCGGACTCCAATCGAGGCCCACCAACTGTCGTCCCTAGCTAATTACCCCCATTCCGAACACTATGGGATATGTATCGTAGGCTGATTCGACTGTTTCAATCAGTTTTCGTCAAAATCAAAATATAACTCTATATATTGAATATGAACGTGCATTTCAATTTACCGGGGCCACATACTAACTAGAAAAATTCCAGAAAAATATTTTTAGCTTTGTATTGACGAAACGGTCCTAACAAAACTAATTTCGTTAAATTCCGAGACCGTTTGAAAAATGGCCATTTTCTAGTCGATTAAAATCAACTGAAACTGGTCAAATGCGTTTTCCTTCACCACGCTCACATATTGATTCGAAAAATTATGAAAATTGGAATCTAGCAATAACTTGACATCACGGATCCAACAAAAGTGGTTTAGTCGAAATCCGAGGTCGTTTGCAAAATTTCCATTTTTAAGGGCCAGAAATTCCATAGCGACTATTCTGAAAATTCAACTGGACATATCTTTTTATCCCCACTATGAAATTTCGATTTTTTGGATTCATTGGGAAGATATTCTCAATTAGATTCTATTATTTTTGGTTTCACTAAAATCCGGTTTATTTTGCACCCGGTACATTCATTTGAAGTTTGAAATCGAATTATCGAACTACCGCGCCATTTTCAATTCTATTTATATATATAAATAAAATTTATATTCTAACGACGATCTATATAAATATATACGTTCTAATTCTATTCAAAATAAATTTCTCGTCGATATTGTTTAAAATAATCATTTTAAATATTCAAAATTCGTCAAAATAGCCGGAAAAAAAAAAACTGGCTCGCATTTCCGGGTTGTTACATAAGCTCACTGTTAATCACTCAGAAAACTATGCTCTTTCTTCTTCGTATCAATCTGGACATCGAACCTTCATTACCGGCCTCCCATCGACGCGACGGCCTTCCATCACCCTGCTATGGGTCGCGGTCTCCAAATGGAGGAGGAGGAGAAGACGGAGAAGAAGCGGAGGATGGGGGTGACGGAAATGGTGGAGGCGCTCCCGGGTGGTTCTGCGAAGGCAGGGGGTTTGGTGCGATGGTCGATGGGGTTAGTGGCGGCTGGGTGCTGATTTGGGTGCGTTGTTCGATGGGGAAGGAGAGGAGATGGAAGGAAAAGGGGGGCGACGCGGGGAGGGGAGGCGATGGGGGAGGATCGTCGACGGGGTGGCGATCGCCAGGGGCGGCGGCTGTGCCCTAGGGTTTCCCCTCTCTTTTTTTCTGATTTACGTTTCAACGGGGAGAGAGAAAGTGAGAAGGGGGGTTGTTTTATATATTTATTTATTATTTATTTTAAATTTTGAATTCTATAAAGTCACTTTTTACAACGAACTCAAAATCGAACCCACCGACTGTCACCCCTAGCTAATTATCCCCATTCCGAACACAAAGGGATATGTATCGCAAGCCAATTCGACTGTTTGAATCAGTTTTTCTTTAAAATCAAAATATAACTCTATATATTGAATTTGAACGCACATTTCAATCTACCGGGGCCACATACTAACTAGAAAAATTCCCGAAAAATATTTTCTAGCTTCGTATTGTCGATACGGTCCTAACAAAACTAATTTCGTCGAATTCTGAGACCGTTTGAAAAATGGCCATTTCCCAGTAGATTAAAATCAACTAACACTGGTCAAACGCGTTTTCCTTTGCCACGCTCACATATTGATTCGAAAAATTACGAATTTTGAAACCAAACAAAAATTTGACATCACGGATCCAACAAAAGTGGTTTCGTCGAAAACCGAGGTCGTTTGCAAAATTTCCATTTTTAAGGGCCAGAATTCCATAGCGACTATTCTGAATTTTCAACTGGGAATAACTTTTTATCCCCACTATGAAATTTCAATTTTTCGAATTCGTTGGAAAGATATTCTCAATTAGATTCAAATATTTTTGGTTTCGCTAAAATCCGGTTTATTTTGCACCCGGTACATTCCTTTGAAATTTGAAATCGAATTATCGAACTACCGCGCCATTTTCAATTCCTTTTATAATTATAAATAAATATTTATATTCTAACGATGATCTATATAAATATATACGTTCGAATTCTATTCAAAATAAATTTCGCATCGTCATTATTTAAAATAATTCATTTTAAATATTCAAAATTCACTAAAATTGCAGAAATAAAAATTTTAAATTGGCTCGGATTTCTGGGTTGTTACAGTGAGATAAAAAAGGAAGAAATATTAGAATAGAAGAAGAAGAACACAACACAGAGTCTCACATCGCAGCGGAATAAAATATAATACAGAAATAAATTTTTATTGAGGGCTTTTGAAAATACTTACAATATCAGAGTACATCAACATCTCTGTACAGTTATAATAATCTGTCCTCATATATATATTCACACAGCGGAATAAATACTAGATATCATTCGTCTGAACATCTTCAGCTCGTCTCTAGACTTTTCAGTACCTGGTAACCTGAACCTGTACATCCCGGGCTAACCCGAGCATTTACCAAAACTCCGGGTCAGTCTGGTGAACCAGAGTGAGAAAAACTCACACAACATTAAGGATATCGCGTAACTTGATTTTAAAGTTAAAATCCTTTCAAAAGAAAAGGATAATCGTAAGACCAAATCCATGTTGGATCTAGATTAACCCTAGAGGGGGGTGAATAGGGTTTATCACAGTTTTTAATTGAATTAAAGTTCTAACGAGATATATAATAATAAACAGATCACAGAATATAGCAGAAACAGAAATGCAGAAAATAAATCACACACAGATATACCCAGCTTCGGCAAAGCCCTGCCTACTGCTGCATTTCTAAGGTTTCTACTAGGTGATAGAACAGTTACCGCATACAAGACCATGTACACTCGCAAACCCTGCTCCTATTCTAACCCTACGCTCAAAACCGTATACTGACCGATATTCCCTCGATCAGATTTCCCCTGATTACAACCCTGTAACCAGTAACCCAGATTTTACAGACTCTGTCAACTTTCAGTCAACACCCTGACTGATCCCTAGATTTTACAGACCTAGAAACTGTTTTACGGTTTTACAACACAATTTAAAACGACATAAAATAAAATGAAAACTAAAAACCCTTGGGAGTTAAACTAAAAAGGGTCATCCCCTTTATTCTCTTGTCTCAAAAACTGGCCGGCCCACTTTCATTTGAGTGCACCCGTATACTTTGTTTCCTCTGGAAAAATAAATGGTGGCACGGCTAGGGTTAGCTTTTTCCCCAAATCGATCGATGCTTGATAAAAACTGGTTCTCTGATGAACTTCAATTCCTTGTTGGCTTGCTTCACAACTGATTTGGGAAATTCTGGCAATCGAAACAATTGTAAGTGAATTTTGATTTAAAACTATATGCTCTCCAGTTGATTTGTGGTTTCGATTTGAAATGTTGGGTTAGTTTTTCGATAATGCCAGTGATGAAAATGGTGATGTATTCATAGGGTTTACAAACCCTTGATGGCCTCTGATTTCACCAATATGATTTGTCTGATTTATTGCATTGCTTTCCCCTTTTGATTTCCCTTGAATTGCTCGACATTGAAAGAAAAGAATCTAGACAAGTATTAGGCCTTAAAAATGACTCTGGAAAGATTTAAACCGATTTTATCTTTGACCAAAACTTTTCCTGAATTCTTGAAGAAATAAAATTACTTGCCGAGTTTGGAAAAATGATTTAATGAGCCTTGAATGTTTTTCTCTGGAAATATTTCTTGCCAAATATTGTGATTACTGAACATCTGGAAATAGTGTCGAATTAATTTTTTGGCCATAAACATATCCTTAAATCATGGTGATTTGATTCAATCTAGAATGAAAACCTGCCAAAGAACTGATTCAATTTCCCAACCTGATTTATTCTGTTTCTGGAAATAATTTGAATGAGATGCTTGTTAAAAACATTATGCCCATTTGTGAATTCTTGTATTCATTCCATTTTTGTTTGCACACAAGATTTCCTGAGATCATGCATGATTTCTGTAAAGCAATTAAATTATTTTTTGCCAAACATATTGCATGCCAAACTTGAATTCTGATTTCCTGGAAAAGACTTTTCCATAATCAAATCTTTCCAAGAAAATGCTTGTCAATGTTAACAAACTACAAATCTGGAGAAGTTTTAAAAACTGCGTGTAAACTTTGTTCATTTGGAAACTGGAAATCGATTTTGGTCAATTCTGAAAAAAACTGAATAGCTCTTGCATGATTTGTTTCCTTGAATACTCTATTTCAATTTTGGTTTGAAATATTGTTGTGCATTCTTGCCTTGTTTTTTGTTGCCAATCTGGTTCTCACTGATGAGTTGTGTTAACATCACCTGAACCTCATTGTTGTACTTGTATCATATATGCCACTATATGATGTTTGCTTTATTCATGTTGCATCACCTATGCTCGACCATCTTAAAAGCTGTTGAATCATTGTGTTGTTGATGAACCAGAACTTGTATTACTTTGATTCACCTATACTTGAGCCTTCATGCTTGCTGAACCATTTTAGTTTGTACCTGCATCATCTTGGTTTACATGTGTTGAATGGCATACTTGAATACACTTGCCAAAACATTTATGAATGCTCATTTCTGTCTTGAATGTTTCCCCATTGTATATTGAGATATTACACCATGCTTGTGTATCACCAGTATTTGTTGTTTTGATGCTAGGCACTTGAGATCAGTTTCCCTTTACTAGCTTACATGCACCATTTTGATTTGTTCCTGAGCATGATTTTCATTGTCTTGAACTTGAACTGATTGCAACTGCATGTTACTAGCTGCACCATTGTATTTCACTTGAGCAGTTGCTTTGGTCATACTTATTCATTGCCATTTCCCTTCACCCATTTAACTGAGCTCGACCATGTTAACTTGCTTGTGCCAAACTGTGTTAGACCATGCTGTATTAGAACTGACATGATCTGCTGCAACTTGTAGCACCGTTCTTCCATGTCATCGTTATGTGAACCAATTTGTATGCTGTGTAAATGATGCTCTTGATCTTGACATGCAGGTATTTGAGCTTGTTTTGAGCATGACTCAACCACTTTGTCTTCATGAATTTGCTGTGCCATGCTTTTTCATCATTATTGTTAACTGTTTGCATTTGAACATGATCAATTCTTTGCTGGGCACTCTTGCTGACATGTACTCGACCAGTTGATGTTGTGTTGACTAGTTTTCATGTGCATTGAGTCGAGATGGTCCACGTGGCTACTCCTCAGTTGCACACTGAATTGGCATGGCAGTGCACACGTGTATATATATACACGTGTGTATATGCAGCCATACAGAAAATTGCCTGTCCCTGTACATATACAAACTGTCTACCTAGACACAGATGAATCAGATCAAGTCATGAAAAATGATGAGAAACACACCAGAAAACTGTCGCAACTAAAATTTTAAAAATAAAATTCAAATCTGCATGTATTCAGTTTTTATTTCTATTGCAGTGTACTGTGCGTTTGTTTCATTGTGGCAGGTAAGAAGATGATGCCTGGACTGACAGAGAGCTGTGAAGACAGAAGACTAAAGATGACAGAGAAATGTATAAAAGAATATCTGTATATGAGTGAATCTGTAAACTAAGTGACAAAGTGTATTGAGTGATGTGTGAGGAGCTTTGTATATAATGAAATTGATTGTACTGTAAAGAATATCAGTGAGATGTACAAATAGTGGAGTATAAGAATTGTACTGTTTGATATTGAAATAAAAAAATTATATTTAAATAAAATATTGTTGAATATTTAAATTCGTGTATTGTCGTATTCTATTTGAACATAAATATTATATTCCTTCTATGATGTGTATATTGAAACAGTATAGTAACAAATACATATAAAATAATATATATTTGGTTGTTTTCATCAAACAAAAATCAAATAATTGTGTATACAACACCGTTATATACAACAATCCACACATAAATACGGACGGTTTTTACCTTACGATAACCCAAACCAGTTTTGAAATCAATATCTTTTCTGATATTATAATAGTGTCTAAATACAAGTAAATATCAATCTAGTGGAACGCTTGCATCTCACGCTCCACGTATATATATATATATATATATATACATACAGACAAAACTGTAGCCACTTATTGGAGATTGGATTCCAACTATGACAAGGTATGGGACCACCTGCCGATCGTGTATCTCTAGAGGCGAATACACTGGGTTCAACAAGAACGTCTTGCGACCCGGCACTCACATGACCGACCACTCATTTCGCTTGAGTGTATCGAATGTATATCACCAACGATTGGGAGCTACCCATCGTCTTCCCGAAAAGGGACGGCATCAAAATAGTTTAAAGAATAAAATGGAATTTCTCTAGATAGGTGATTATACACCCTAATGGGAGCGACCCACATAGCCATGCCACCTGCCCGGTTTTTGTCAATTCCCGGTTAATGAGGCTTGAGGTTTAGAACATCTGGCCACCATTCACTTTGAATGCCACATCGTCAGATCCGTCAAGTCACTAATTGACGTCCACAAATATACTCTGGGTATAAAAGAAGTGCCCCTCTTTGCCACCACTCGGTATGTTTGTAAAAATCAATGTACGTGGTTTCAGGAAATACTCTGTCAGACATTCGTCCATACCAGTCATCCAGGAACAGGATGAACAGAAGGTACTTTCCTACTGCATCCAATATAGGAATCACCCCATGGACCAGTAGCGATAGTCCTTGCAATCCACAGATCTCAACCACGACAGAACCCCAGTATATCTCCGGGTCGAATCGGAGATTGTAAGTGGTTCTTCCGTTTTATGAAGATCTACGGACTTCAAATGCTCCATCTCGATCGTCGTTTGATATCTTCTATATTTTCGTATTTGTTGGTCGAAATGGTTTTCGAACATACATTCGATCCCGGTCTTTCCGTACCAACAACTGTAAAGGTCAGATTTGATAGTCGGTTATTTAACTATCAAATAAACATCCATTCAAACATAAAATAAAAATAGACTTACTGGTTTTGTACACAGCATCGGTAGGGCTTAAAGTTTAAACAAATGTAAATTTAAACTCCAAAATAATTTCGAATGGTTAATTTAAAGTTTCTAAATATTCCCAGTAATTTAACCATAGCTCTTATTTCTTATTTTAACTTACGCATATTCTCAAAAGCACTTTTATTCTTATACTTAGAAAAATAACTTATATTCATATCCAATATTCATTTATTTTTATTCACAAAACATTTGTGATAACCGATTCATTATCTAATTGGTTAGTCCACCAATGTTACAATATCTCTTGTATCATTACTTGAAAACAATAGTCACGCTTCCCTTTTAGGATAAAAATCCACTCTATATCTTTTACTTCGGAAATTCCATTATACTCGGGTACAGTATCCTTTTATTCCCTTTTTCCCTAGAAACATTACCACATATTCTTACCCCTTTATTCTTTCCGTTACTTTGGAAATCCTAATATATCCACAAACCTTGTAATCAACGTTGTATTATTATGCCTCATGAGGTAAACAAATCTTAACCTCTACCATTACCAACTAATATCATCTTCGGATAATCCGAAAGTTGTTCCAGTTGGGGTATTTTAATTACCTCTCATACCTTGATCAACAACGTTCTTATCTTAGGATAGATATTAATTGTAATACCCAAAACCCATATCTACCAATGTCAAAACAAATCCCATCATAATGAAATATCATTTCTCATGTAAAGTAAGGGATCTATAGCACATCTTTATAACTTAACTCGTTTATCAATTCTAAACTGACTTGGTTTTATAAATCAATCCAATTTGGATTTTTAAAAATTTAAAACCTTACTAAGAACTTAATTCAAACTTCGAATTTTAAACTTAACCTAAGTTATATAATCCTGCTTAAAAAGAGTCATTTTGATATAAAGATGGTTTAAAACTTCATAACCCTTTCTTTTCACATTTTAAATCCCAAGTTACCCTTTTGATAATCAATCAACAAATATCAATATAAAAATGTTTAAATATCCATTTAATTAATAACTAATTAAATAATCCAATTTTGATTACCACAGTTGACTTAGTCAAATCTACCCGTGATTAACTCCTTAATCAAATCTCAGTTTGTTTTCCCATCTAAATAAATTTCAAATTTAACTAATTTAAATAATTCCATTTAATTACTTTTAATTAAAAATCAATCAATATAATCTTATTCTAAATGGTTTTTCCCAACGAGTAACCTTGATTTTTAAACATCACGTTGATATTCACTCACTTGCTTGAGAATCATCTATATAAGATCATTTAACTTATAAAAGGCATGTGCTTCGTACATGAATATATTTTGGTACCAAACATGTTGATCGGTGGTTAAAAACAATGGATGTACACATGGTTGGTTTATCTCCTTTTCCATAACTGAATGATATATTTTAGAAAACTATATTCAGTTATAAATAGATTTCATAATTTCTTTTCTATCGATTTACCTAGCGGTAAATCTGTCTTTAATAAGACAGTGTATATTTGGCCATCTGTTATTTATTTCTAAACTCATACCATCCACTAGTAAATAACAAACAAATGTTGCATTCAGATTCAGTAATCAACAATCAAACCAATAATCCAATCACATTGGATATAACAGCTCATACAATAGCAAATCAATTTACTGATGGCGGACAACTAAGTAAAATGAGTCAATGATCCATTTAAGTTCAAATACGTTTATATTATTATAAACGTAACCAACAAGGTGCGTTACCTCTATTGGAAATAATCATTAAAAATAACGAAGTTGTTTCATTTAAATTAAACCACGCTTAATTTAAATAAACGATATATCAATATTTATCAACACCCATCAAATCAACCAAAAATCGGCAAACATAGCATACTAATAATAAACTCGATTTATAAAAATTATTAATGGGATAGCTGAGTGAGTTAAACTCACTTTGATTTGGTTTGGTCGTTAAACGCTGGTTTTTAATTAAATTAAACAGCGTTTAATTTAATTAAAAAAAATCCTTGCTTCCAGTCCTGACTGGTCCTGCTCCATCTCGATCCTCTCGCCTCTACGGTTCTAACAGAACTGACCGTGTCTAATTCTGTTAATATATGCGCACACTATTGTATAAGAAAATTTATAAAGTAAATTTTATAATTTATGTTTACATTTTACATAAAAAAAAATTGGGCCTTTACCTAACCGCTCGGCCCACAACATCCCCAGATCCGCTTTTATTAACCAAACCCTTCCTATTCGTTTTTTCCAAACCCTCAGACAAGAAAAACACTGCCTCCACCAAATTATTTCCCATGGCCGAAACCCTATTGGTCCTCCCCTTTTCAGTCTTCAACGAAATCAGAAACAACCGCATCAAAACCCCATAATCAACCTCCTCTTCGTTCTTCCTTCGCTCTCTACTTCAATTGATTTATTAACCGCAACAACCCCTTCAGCAACCACCATTGCTTCGTGGTCAACCCTAGAATTAAAGCGGCTTCCTCCCCCATACGCTTCAGGCTTTAGACAACTGACACGAAGCTTCCAACATGAGGATGGATTCCCAATTTCGAATCGATTCAGCAAAATTTTGATGAAAGTCTCCACTTTTTGAAGTGCCTACTCCTTCGAATTCAGATAAGTAGTTAACTCGATTTTAGAATTGCAGTATTATTTGTTTTGATTTTCTTTTATGGTGGTTTCGAATGGGATTTTTCTGATTTACTGTGTTGGTTTGTTCGGTTCTGGGATGAATGAAACATCACTACGTGAACGCATATTTATAGTGTTAGATTCTAGGTAAGATCGATGTCTTATCTTAGATAGGCTCAACTACAAATTATTAGGCCATTGGGTTGTTTTTTCCCCTTTTCAGAGTATGTACTGATGATGGACGTTGATGGCTGCGAAATGGTTTAGTAGGGGGACTTGTTGAATATAGTATTTCAATTTCAATACTGTTGATCTATACGAAAACAGTGATTGAAATGTATAGCTTAGTTGAGGCTATGACTAGGAGTTGTTTATTCAATACAGATTTTCGAAACTTTATATAGATCTATAGGTTCTGTGTTCAGATTTATGTAAAAATATATACATATACTTGTTTTTTTCCTTTTCGTAGATGTCCTTGCATTTTCAGATTCATAGCTGTTCTTGTACTTTGATGTATAAATATATACATCTGTTTTCTTTAGCTATGCATTGTCAATAAGTTTAGCTTTTGGTCAAATAGACTTAGTTTCTTTTGAACATACCATGTTTGCTGGCCGAATCTGTGTCATTCGTAGTAAATTTTGATTAATTATTGCTTTTAATTAAATCAAAGTAATCTTCAAAAAAAAAAGATAGAATGATCTGCTCTTTTGTTGAGATTATGGTTGCTGCTGGGATTTGATAAGTCTGCATCCATTATAAGATGATAGCATATATTGCTACTTAGTAAGTTCAACTCTTACTGCTATAGACAACAATTTGCATGAACAAGTCTTCATTCTATCTTTAATCTTGTCTAGAAAAAAACATTAGTCATTGTCTTTACTTTGATCTATAGGAAGAGGCAAGCCCAAATATTTGATGGTCAGGCTTTCTTCAACCAACCATAAGCATCCAAGAACTTCAGCTTTATAGTAAGCCTACATACTTCGACGGCAACTTAATTATTATTATAATATTTTTTTAAGAGAACTAACATTAACAAATTTGACCTTGATAGATAACATAAGGTCATCACCATATACTAGACAAGAAATGCTATGTTTAACTCTGTCAGTAAGTATTGTCTTGTCTTGTCTCTTAGTTGTTTTATTGACTATTTACCTTAGTTGTTTACTGTTGTTATTTATTATGTACAGGAATACATTAGCTTTGCATAACTAGTTTTGCATCAGCTATGTGTTGTCCATTTTCAACTGTTCATGATTTTCCCTATTACTATTCATTTGATCTTGTTTCTATAGCCGTTCTGATTTTGATTATTTAGTTGTTTTCATGAAGATTTTTTCTTCTGTTTCAGGTCAATGCCTGTGGAATCATTTCGGTTCACCGTCTCTCGAATGATACAAGGGATGAATAACTTGATATTTAAAATAAATTGCCTTATCTTCTTTATTTTGCATTTGTACAAACAATCCTTATATATATATTTTCCCTTTGCTGTTCATAAATTATGTACATTACTCTTGGCTGTCACTGTCTGCAAGGACTTGATGCATTAATATGTACATATATTAGCTGTAAATAGTTATATATATATTAGTTGTTTATTGGAGAAAAATTGTGTTCTTACTATTTCTGGTAAAACAAGGCGTGCTGGGAATTGAATTTGTAAATGAATTGTTATGTTTTCATTGTTCCTGAAGTATATGTATGGTTTTCTTTGTATTGACCGTTTAGCATTCCTATTTGTATTGACAGTACCATTCCTATTTGTATTGACAGTATATGAGTTTGTTTTTATCCCTTTGTTTTGCTTGGTGCAGATAACCTTATATCCGTGTTTTCCTTTGTGTTGTGCATTCGTACTCACAATAATATAAATATACGTGTTGTTTTCTTCTTTAAAATACTTTTGGTTTCACACTGTACTCGTTTCTAGTTTGGTTTGGATTCATTGGGCCATCGCTGATCAAGTATGATAAAAATGAATTTGGATTTTCATTCTTTTTGCAACCAAATACAATGCTGATGGGTATATATATATATATATTGAAAATATGGTTTGTGTTTACGTTGTACATAACTTTAGATTTGTTTAATATTTTAAGTCTTATAAAATCTCGACACACTATAAATTAAATTCAATTAGATAAATTAACGAAAATAAATTAATATCATTGTATTTATTAAAATAACAGTTTCAATTCCAATCAGTAGAGAATTCAAAACTCAACCATTAACATTCTTGGTTTTAAAACGATATTCTATTTATATAAAAATCCAATTTATAATTATACATAAATTATACATCCATATACTATTTAATAAATGAATTATGTATTGTTTATCCATTTAAAATTCCAAATCGATATTTAAATAATAAAATATATTAAATATCTGACTACCACAAATACGGGTCGTTACATTCCTTTCCCCTTAAAAATAATTTCGTCCCCGAAATTGCTAAGTAAGAGGAACGTTCCAATCCAAATTATTCTCTAAATAATTATTATGGAATTATCATTAAAATTCTAAGTTATGTACATTTATATATATACGATAAACTCGTCAGTATCTCCCCGGTATTGCTCGACCAGACGAACTACATCCGCCACTCCGGGCTTCACACATCTCAAAAGGGAACAAAATCAAATGGCTACTCGATTCTGACGTATAAAATCAATCATTAACCAACGATATTAAGGTTTACCTGTTTTTCGAGCAACCCAACTCGAATTCCAAAGCTATTAGCGGCTCTTTTCATTTCCAACCTGCCCTTAGCTCGATATACAATAACCATTACAGGGTTAAATCCTTCTAGTTTCATCTCATATTTGATTTTATTCAAATTCATTAGATTGGATTCTATTATCTTCGTTTTCAATTTACTTATCTCATATTTATTAAATCATGTGATGAATTTATTCAATCCATCTTACCAATAATCAATCAACAATGCACAACAATTAATCAAATCAACAACTTTTATTTCCAAACTCCAAATTTTAATTTCTATTATCCAACTCTTAACCATGTTAAGTTTCAAACTCATGTTCAATTAACTATTTACTTTTCTAATTTACACACCGCCATTTCAAACTCAAATTTTGATTTCTGTTTCGAACATTACTCATTCTCCCTTTCTAATTTCATATATGGAAAACTCTGGTTTTATTAGACCATCCCAATTCATAATCTAAATCGAATTTGATTCAAATAAATCGAACAACTCAAAATCAATCTTAAAATTATTCCTTTTCTATACAAAAATATAATATGGCCAAAATTATTTCATCCGACCATCTTTATAAACATTATTGTGTCAGTTGCTAGTTCAAAATCGAATTGATCAAATAACACAATATAAACGTTTTTATATAGAATTTACAAATACGCTCTCATATATATATACACTCAAACTCAATCTAGGGTGTTACTAACCCCATCTCTATTGAGTTACACCACAGAGCCAAGGTTATTACTAAACCATTGCTCTGATACCACTATAACGACCCAGGGATTCGAGTAGGATTTTCAACCATCCTCTCCTCCCCCAAGGCAGAGGGATAACCTCCCCCCGTGGCTTACAGAGGTACCTCAGAATTGCTTTTATGGCCAGCCTCGCGACTCGACCAACCCACATTGTCGGGAGATGCAGGGGTAAGAGTCTCCCGTTCGCCACCTAACGCCAAGCGAGAACCCCCTATCATCCGTACCAATTAAGCAACCAACTCTGATACCACTGTAACGACCCAGGTATTTTCGGCCCCGAAAATCGACATAAATACCTTTATCGTAACTCATGCCGACCTTCCAAACACTGAAAACACTGGAACATTTATAGAAAGAAATCACAGGGTGAGATAAAAAAGGAAGAAATATTAGAATATAAGAAGAAGAACAACAACACAACACAGAGTCTCACATCGCAGTGGAACAAAATATAATACAGAAATAATTTTTTATTGAGAGCTTTTGAAAATACTTACAATATCAGAGTACATCAACATCTCTGGACAGTTATAATAATCTTTCCTCATATATATATTCACACAGCGGAATAAATACTAGATATCATTCATCTGAACATCTTCAGCTCATCTCTGGACTTTTCAGTACCTGATAACCTGAACCGGTACATCCCGGGCTAACCCGAGCATTTACCAAAACACCGGGTCAGTCTGGTGAACCAGAGTGAGAAAAACTCACATAGCATTAAGGGTATCACACAACTTGATTTTAAAGTTAAAATCCTTTCGAAAGAAAAGGATAATCGTAAGACCAAATCCACACATAAATACGGACGGTTTTTAACTTACGATAACCCAAACCAGTTTTGAAATCAATATCTTTTCTGATATTATAATAGTGTGTAAATACAAGTAAATATCAATCTAGTGGAACGCTTGCAGCTCACGCTCCACGTATATATATATACAAACAAAACCGTCGCCACTTATTGGAGATTGGATTCCAACTATGACAAGGTATGGGACCACATGCCGATCGTGTATCTCTAGAGGCGAATACACTGGGTTCAACAAGAACGTCTTACAACCTGGCCCTCACATGACCGACCACTCATTTCGCTTGAGTGTATCGAATGTATATCACCAACGGTTGGGAGCTACCCACCGTCTTCCCGAAACGGGACGGCATCAAAATAGATTAAAGAATAAAATGGAATTTGTCTAGATAGGTGATTATACACCCTAATGGGAGCGACCCACATAGCCATGCTACCTGCCCGATTTTTGTCAATTCCCGGTTGATGAGGCTTGAGGTTTAGAACATCTGGCCACCATTCACTTTGAATGCCACATCGTCAGATCCGTCAAGTCACTAATTGACGTCCACAAATATACTCTGGGTATAAAAGAAGTGCCCCTCTTTGCCACCACTCGGTATATTTGTAAAAATCAATGTACGTGGTTTCAGGAAATACTCTGTCAGACATTCGTCCATACAAGTCATCCAGGAACAGGATGAACAGAAGGTACTCTCCTACTGCATCCAATATAGGAATCACCCCCATGGACCAGTAGCGATAGTCCTTGCAATCCACAGATCTCAACCACGACAGAACCCCAGTATATCTCCGGGTCGAATCAGAGATTGTAAGTGGTTCTTCCGTTTTATGAAGATCTACGGTCTTCAAATGCTCCATCTCGATCGTCGTTTGATATCTTCTATATTTTCGTAATTGTTGGTCGGAATGGTTTTCGAATATACATTCGATCCCGGTCTTTCCGTACCAACAACTGTAAAGGTCAGATTTGATAGTCGGTTATTTAACTATCAAATAAACATCCATTCAAACACAAAATAAAAATAGACTTACTGGTTTTGTACACAGCATCACTAGGCCTTAAAGTTTAAAAAAATGTAAATTTAAACTCTAAAATAATTTCGAATGGTTAATTTAAAGTTTCTAAATATTCCCAGCAATTTAACCATAGCTCTTATTTCTTATTTTAACTTACGCATATTCTCAAAAGCACTTTTATTCTTATACTTAGAAAATAACTTATATTCATATCCAATATTCATTTATTTTTATTCACAAAACATTTGTGATAACTGATTCATTATCTAATTGGTTAGTCCACCAATGTTACAATATCTCTTGTTTCATTGCTTGAAAATAATAGTCACGCTTCCCTTTTAGGATAAAAATCCACTCTATATCTTTTACTTCAGAAATACCATTATACTCGGGTACAATCCCCTTTTATTCCCTTTTTCCCTGGAAACATTACCACGTATTCTTACCCCTTTATTCTTTCCATTACTTTGGAAATCCCAATATATCCACAAACCTTGTAATCAACGTTATATTATTATGCCTCATGGGGTAAAAAAATCTTAACCTCTACCATTACCAACTAATATCATCTTCGGATAATCCTGAAGTTGTTCAAGTTGGGATATTTTAATTACCTCTCAGACCTTGATCAACAACATTCTTATCTTAGGATGGATATTAATTGTAATACCCAAAACCCATATCTACCAATGTCAAAACGAATCCCATCATGATGAAATATCATTTCTCATCTAAACTAAGGGATCTATAGCACATCTTTATAACTTAACTCGTTTATCAATTCTAAACCAACTTGGTTTTATAAATCCATCCAATTTGGATTTTTAAAAATTTAAAACCTTACTAAGAACTTAATTCAAACTTCGAATTTTAAACTAAACCTAAGTTATATAATCCTGCTTAAAAAGAGTCATTTTGATATAAAGATGGTTTAAAACTTCATAACCCTTCCTTTTCACATTTTAAATCCCAAGTTACCCTTTTGATAATCATTCAACAAATATCAATATAAAAATGTTTAAATATCCATTTAATTAATAACTATTTAAATAATACAATTTTGATTACCACAGTTGACTTAGTTAACTCTACCTATGATTAACTCCTTTATCAAATCTCAGTTTGTTTTCCCATCTAAATAAATTTCAAATTTAACTAATTTAAATAATTCCATTTAATTACTTTAAGTAAAAATCAATCAATATAATCTTATTCTAAATGGTTTTTCCCAACGAGTAACCTTGATTTTTAAAAAATCACGTTGATATTCACTCACTTGCTTGAGAATCATCTTTATAAGATCATTTAACTTATAAAAGGCATGCGCTTCGTACATGAATATATTTTGGTACCAAACATGTTGATCGGTGGTTAAAAACAATGGATGTACACATGGTTGGTTTATCTCCTTTTCCATAACTGAATGATATATTTTAGAAAACTATATTCAGTTGTAAATAGATTTCATAATTTCCTTTCTATCGATTTACCTAGCGGTAAATCTGTCTTTAATAAGACAGTGTATATTTGGCCATCTGTTATTTATTTCTAAACCCATACCATCCACTGGTAAATAACAAACAAATGTTGCATTCAGATTCAATAATCAACAATCAAACCAATAATCCAATCACATTGGATATAACAGCTCATACAATAGCAAATCAATTTACTAATGGTGGTCAACTAAGCAAAATGAGTTAATGATCCACTTAAGTTTAAATACATTTATATTATTATGAACGTAACCAACAAGGTGCGTTACCTCTGTTGGAAATAATCGTTAAAAATAACGAAGTCGTTTCATTTAAATTAAACCACGCTTAATTTAAATAAACGATATATTAATATTTATCAACACCCATCAAATCAGCCAAAAATTGGCAAACATAGCATACTAATAATAAACTCGATTTATAAAAATTATAAATGGGATAGCTGAGTGAGTTAAACTCACCTTAATTTGGTTTGGTCGTTAAACGCTGGTTTTTAATTAAATTAAACAACGTTTAATTTAATTAAAAAAAATCCTTGCTTCCAATCCTGATTGGTCCTACTCCATCTCGATCCTCTCGTCTCTACTGTTCTAATTGAACTGACCTGTTTAATTCTGTTTATATATGCGCACACTATTGTATAAGCAAATTTATAAAGTAAATTTTATAATTTAAGTTTAGATTTTAAATAAAAAAAATTGGGCCTTTACCTGACCGCTCGGCCCACAACATCCCTAGATCCGCTTTTATTAACCAAACCCTTCCCATTCGTTTTTTCCAAACCCTCAGACAAGAAAAACACCACCTCCACCAAATTATTTCCCATGGCCGAAACCCTATCGGTCTTCCCCTTTTCGGTCTTCAACGAAATCAGAAACAACCGCATCGAAACCCCGTAATCAACCTCCTCTTCGTTTTTCCTTCGCTCTCTACTTCAATTGATTTATTAACCGCAACAACCCCTTCAGCAACCACCATTGATTCGCGGTCAACCCTTAACCCTAGAATTGAAGTGGCTTCCTCCTCCATATGCTTCAGGCTTTAGACAACTAAAACGAAGCTTCCAACATGAGGATGGATTCCCAATTTCGAACCGATTCAGCAAAATTTTGATGAAAGTCTCCAGGTTTTGAAGTGCCTACTCCTTCGAATTCAGATAAGTAGTTAACTCGAATTTAGAATTGTAGTACTATTTGTTTTTATTTTCTTTTATGGTGGTTTCGAATGGGATTTTTCTGATTTATTGTGTTGGTTCGTTCGGTTCTGGGATGAATGAAACCTCACTACATGAACGCGTATTTATAGTGTTAGATTCTAGATAAGATCGATGTCTTATCTTAGATAGGCTCAGCTACAAATTCTTAGGCCATTGGGTTGTTTTTCCCCTTTTCAGAGTATGTACTAATGATGGACGTTGATGGCTGCGAAATGATTTAGTAGGGGGACTTGTTGAATATAGTATTTCAATTTCAATACTGTTGATCTGTACGAAAACAGTGATTGAAATGTATAGCTTAGTTGAGGCTATGACTATGAGTTGTTTATTCAATATAGATTTTCGAAACTGTATATAGATCTATAGGTTCTGTGTTCAGATTTATGTAAAAATATATACATATACTTGTTTTTTCCTTTTCGCAACTGTCCTTGCTTTTTCAGATTCATAGTTGTTCTTGTACTTTGATGTATAAATATATACATCTGTTTTCTTTAGCTTTGCATTGTCTATAAGTTTAGCTTTTGGTCAAGTAGACTTTGTTTCTTTTGAACATACCATGTTTGCTGGCCGAATCTATGTCATTCGTAGTAAATTTTGATTAATTATTGCTTTTAATTAAATCAAAGTAATCTTCAAAAAATAAAAATAAAATAAAGATAGAATGATCTGCGCTTTTGTTGAGATTATGGTTGCTACTGGGATTTGATAAGTCTGCATCCATTATAAGATGATAGCATATATTGCTACTTAGTAAGTTCAACTCTTACTGTTATAGACAACAATTTGCATGAACAAGTCTTCATTCTATCTTTAATCTTGTCTAGAAAAAAACATTAGTCATTGTCTTTACTTTGATCTATAGGAAGAGGCAAGCCCAAATATTTGATGGTTAGGCTTTCTTCAACCAACCATAAGCACCCTAGAACTTCAACTTTATAGTAAGCCTACATACTTTGACGGCAACTTAATTATTATTATAATATTTTTTTAAAGAGAACTAACATTAACAAATTTGACCTTGATAGATAACATAAGGTCATCACCATATACTAGCCTAGAAATGTTATGTTTAACTCTGTCAGTAAGTATTGTCTTGTCTTGTCTCTTAGCTGTTTTATTGACTATTTACCTTAGTTGTTTACTGTTGTTATTTATTATGTACAGGAATACATTAGATGTGCATAACTTGTTTTGTAGCAGCTATGTGTTGTCCGTTTTCAGCTGTTCATGATTTTCCCTATTACTGTTCATTTGATCTTGTTTCTATAGTCGTTCTGATTTTGATTATTTAGCTGTTTTCATGAAGATTTTTTCTTCTGTTTCAGGTCAATGCCTGTGGAGTCATTTCGGTTCACCATCTCTTGAATGATACAGGGGATGAATAACTTGATATTTAAAATAAATTGCCTTATCTTCTTTATTTTGCATTTGTACAAACAATCCTTATATATATATATTTTCCCTTTGCTGTTCATAAATTATGTACATTACTCTTGGCTGTCACGATTTTGTCTACAAGGACTTGATGCACTAATATGTACATATATTAGCTGTAAATAGTTATATATATTAGTTGTTTATTGGAGAAAAATTGTGTTCTTATTATTTCTAGTAAAACAAGGCGTGCTGGGAATTGAATTTGTAAATGAATTGTTATGTTTTCATTGTTCCTGAAGTATATGTATGGTTTTCTTTGTATTGACCGTTTAGCATTCCTATTTGTATTGACAGTACCATTCCTATTTGTATTGTCAGAACCCTACTAAGGATGGTAGGTCGTCAGTTACCTGTCATCGTTAGTCGGATCATGTGCAGGAAAGACTGGTGCTAAGCCAATAAGCCAATAATCTTCACTATCAGGTCATTGGATAAGGGACCACGTGTTTGTTTAGATTGGATGGTAGAGCAATCATTTAGCTCTTTTGAATAGTCTTTCATTAGATTTGTGGTAGGCTAGAGTGGGACTTTGGAGACCCATCGAAGAGACAGGCCTAAATTTGGATATTTGTAATGTAGGCCTAACGGGGTTGTCCTTTATAGGTATGTGTAAAGTTCCCCGACTAAGCTTCGTGGGGAAACTCAGGGATTAGGGAACCTTTATGGCACAGCGATAAAGGCTTATTTGCTTTCGCAGCATAACCTAGTACGCTTTCACGACATAACGTTTGAGACTAGGTATTCCCTTGTAACATAGTCTAGTTCACTCTCATAGCATGGGGATGGAGGTCCAGTACGTTTTTCATAGTGTGACGATAGGGAGCTATTGAGGAGGGTACTGAGGGAAGTGCCTCGATATTGGGTATATAATTACATATATAATATTTATTAGGTTAATCTACTAGGGAGTAGATGGGTACGATTTATGCGCAGAAATCAAAAGTGTATTGTGAAATAAACACGAACAACTTAATAAATATAAACCAGTGATAGAACGGTATATGTAGTGTTAATTTTTGAAAGTATAATTTAACCATTCACCGGAACTTTTGTTCTGACCCCCTCCTCATAACAAACACGCAGGTTAGATAGATGGTTTTAGATTCTATTGCTTAGAGACTTGTTAGATAGTGTCATTATATTGGTGACTATTATATTTCATTCCCTTTCACTATGAGATTTCTATTATGGGCTCTGTTATATTTATCTTTGACCTTCTATAGGATACCAGATAAACCAGCTCGGGTTTCGATAGATTTGGATTTTTGAAAAAAAATCGATCTTTCGAAATTCGGTTTGTTACACTTGGTATCAAAGCTTAGGTTTAGGGCTCTTGTATAGATAGTGAGTGAACGTAATGTATTTTTAATATATATATATTATATATACCTATATTAAGTGAGTGACACATGGAAGAAGTTAGTTTATTGGTTTTGTAAACTAAGAAAAAAAGTTATGGAAGATTGAGGATTATATACCCATGAGTGGCAAGGATGAAAAGTATACAAAATGTTTGGAAAAAAAATCCATGTGTAAATAATTGATATTTTGGTATTTCAGATTAGTGGATTGGGAAACAGGGACTTGCAGATTGAGAAAAGATTAAGATAGAGAAAAACAGATTAGGAATTTATATATCTATACATTTGGCGCAAAAATGGCGCTAGCCTTATTCTTCAGTTCGGACAGAGGTTGGTAGGAATTTATGTAAAGATTAAATTTAGGACAAAGAAATGTAATTTCATGCAAAGAGTTTGGAAAATGCCAAAGTTAGGAACCACTTTGTAATAGCCCCACAGTTTGAATTTTTAAAAAGAACTTGAAAAAAATTGTAAGTGTAGAAAAAATTTCTAGAAAAAGTTTTCAAGTTTCAAAATTTTAAAAGTTTGCAATTTTAGAAATTTTTTATTTGCAATATTAAGAGTTGCATTAAAAGGATTTCTGAGGTAGTTGTGCAAACTTATTTTCAAAGTATTAATTGCGTAAGCAAGTTGTGGGGTTAAGCGACATAAGTGGTTAAGAGAAAGCGTGAATAAAGGAATTGGCCATATAAGGTGCATAGGTGACCTTGAGTGAAAACTTTAGTGAGAAAAGGTCCCATTAGTGTGCATTGACAGTTAGTAAAGGTTTAAGGGAATTTTGAAAAGATGTTTCAAGTGGTTACTGTTTAATAGAAAAAAAATCAATATAAGTTTTAAAACATGCATGGTTCAAGGGAAGAGGATAAAAAGGAAATAAATGGGAAAAAATCAAGTTGAGATTTCTATAAGTAAATGTTGAAAGGGTTAGTAATTAATAGAAATCATTTTAAGTACCCTTTGAGGAAATAGGAAAGCTTTCTTTTAGTATTGACATGCATTCATATGTAGTGTTCTAGTTTAGGAAGACAGAATGGTTTAATTGGACATTTTCTTCCTAGATGTTTATAGTGATCGCTAGGTAGGGAAAAAACATAGGATATCGTGAATTAAATGAAAATGAAGATAAAAGATGAAAAACTAAAATAAAAAAATAAAAAAGACAGCTGCAAAAATAGAGAACAATAAAAGAAAATGAATTCCTCCAAAGTAAGTTTGGAAAACTGAAAAGAATTTTTCTTATGTAAACTATGCTTGGAATAGAAAAATAGAATTTTTTCTAAGATTACATATTAAGGTTTCCAAGTATAGGGAAGAAGGTGCACAAAAGTGGCTGGAAAATATGTAATTTTCCATTTTCTACCTCGTTCTAACATAAGAAATCAAATTTAAAAAATCGGACTTTATTGAAATTCGCAAATTTAAAGTTAGTTGGTTGGGTTTGGATGCAAAAGTTGGATGAACAACTCTATTACCCTGTAATCGTGTGGGAAAAATTGGATGGAAATATATTTTTGATTTTCAAAACATTTCATTCATATAGAAGTTGCTAATATATTTAGGGAGTGTGCATCATGTTTTCAAAAAGATTTTCAAGAAAATTTGCATTCATACAGGAGGTATCACTTAGGCATTTATTGCATTCATGTATTTTTATGTTGTGTTACACTTTGCACAAGTGCACAAATGGTTCCAAAATTGGATGTATACATGTAACAACCCGAAAAATGCGAGCCAGTTTGAAATTTTTATTTTGGCAATTTTAGCGGATTTTGAATATTTAAAATGAATTATTTTAAATAATATCGACGAGAAATCTATTTTGAATATAATTAGAACGTATGTATTATATACGTCGTCGTTAGAATATATAATAATTATATATAATTATAAAAGGAATTGAAAATGGCGCGGTAGTTCGAAAATTCGATTTCTAATTTCAAATGAATATACAGAATTCAATATAAGTCAGAATTGAACGAAACAAGAAATATTTGAATCTGTATAACTATATCTTTGTAACGAAGTTAACAAACTGAGATTTCATCTTAGAAATGATAAGATATGTCCAGTTTAAAATTAGAAATAGTCGCTGTGGAATTTATATATTTTTTTATATATATAAGGCCCTTAAAAATAGCAATTTTGCAAACGACCTCGGATTTCGACGAAACCAGTTTTGTTGGGTCCGTGATGTTAAGTTATTGCTAGATTCCAAATTTCATAATTTTTCGAATCAATATGTGAGCGTGGCAAAGGAAAACGTGTTTTGACCATTTCAGTTGATTTTAATCGACTGGAAATTGGCCATTTTTCAAACAGTCTCAGAATTCGACGAAATTAGTTTTGTTAGGACCGTATCGTCAATACGAAGCTAGAAAATATTTTTCAGGAATTTTTCTACTTAGTATGTGACCCCGGTAATTTGAAATGTACGTTTAAAATTCAATATAGTGATTTAAATGTAAATTTCAACGGAAACTGATTCAAACGATCGAATCAGCCTGCGATACATATCTCATTGTGTTCGGAATGGGGGTGAAACGCTATGGACGACAGGCGGTGGGCCTCGTTGCGTGGGCGTATGAAAAGTTAACTTAGGAGAGAGAAAAATTAAATAATAAAAAAAAAAAAAAAAAATATATATTTCTTTTCCCTCTTCCCTTAAATCCTCCTGGCCCCCGATCTCTTTTCATTTCGAAGAAAAATAAAAAAAAAAAAAAAAAAAGGGGAAAAGGCGATCGCGCCCCCCCAGGGTTTCGCCGCCGTCAGGGGCGACGCGCCCTCCTCCAGGCGCAACGAGGCCGCGCCCCTTCCTGAGCTCCCCCCCCCCCCTTCGCGAGCAACGCGAACCAGACCCGAACCCGCAATCGAAGCCGCCCTCCTCCCACAGCTCCCCGCCGCATGGCGACAGCCCTCCCCCAGACGGCATCCTCCTGCCGCCGAGCCTGGCCACCGCCCCCTTCACTGGTATTTTTATTTTACTTTTATTTTCTTATTTTATTTTAATTTTATTTTCGTTTTCATTAAAATACTGAAATTTTCATATAAGTTTAAATAAAAAGAAATACTGAAATTTTCATATAAGTTTTAAATAAAAAAAAAGAAATACTGAAATTTTCATACAAGTTTTAAATAAAAAAAAAAAAAAAAACTGAAATTTTTATATATGTTTTTAAAATAGAAAACTGAAATAAAAGTATGAACTTTATTTTAAAGGAGGCGATAAAAAAATTCTATTTTTACATTAAAGAGATAGTGATAAAAATTCTATTTTTACAATTATAGAAGTTGCGTTGTTTTGAAAATATAAGTTGCGTTGTTTTGAAAATATAAGTTGCGTTGTTTTGAAAATAGAAGTTGCGTTGTTTTGAAAATATAAGTTGCGTTGTTTTGAAAATATAAGTTGCGTTGTTTTGAAAATAAAATTAACATTGTTTTAAAAATAGGAATAGATAAATAAAAATGGAATTTTTATATATTGAACTTCGAACTAAAAATTCGATTTTTATATATTGAACTTCGAACTAAAAATTCGATTTTTATATAAAGAACTTTGAAATAAAAATTCGATTTTTATATATTGAACTTCGAACTAAAAATTCGATTTTTATATATTGAACTTCGAACTAAAAATTCGATTTTTATATCTTGAACTTTGAAATAAAAATTCGATTTTTATATATTGAACTTTGAACTAAAAATTCGATTTTTATATACTGAACTTCGAACTAAAAATTCGATTTTTATATATTGAACTTTGAACTAAAAATTCGATTTTTATATATTGAACTTTGAACTAAAAATTCGATTTTTATATATTGAACTTCGAACTAAAAATTCGATTTTTATATATTGAACTTCGAACTAAAAATTCGATTTTTATATCTTGAACTTTGAAATAAAAATTCGATTTTTATATATTGAACTTTGAACTAAAAATTCGATTTTTATATACTGAACTTCGAACTAAAAATTCGATTTTTATATATTGAACTTTGAACTAAAAATTCGATTTTTATATATTGAACTTTGAACTAAAAATTCGATTTTTATATATTGAACTTTGAACTAAAAATTCGATTTTTATATATTGAACTTTGAACTAAAAATTCGATTTTTATATATTGAACTTTGAACTAAAAATTCGATTTTTATATATTGAACTTTGAACTAAAAATTCGATTTTTATATATTGAACTTTGAACTAAAAATTCGATTTTTATATATTGAACTTTGAACTAAAAATTCGATTTTTAGATATTGAACTTCGAACTAAAAATTCGATTTTTACATATGTAGTGGCTACAACAACGAAGATGCGATGACGAGGAAGATTTCTATCAATGAAGAGCCATGGAGCTAGGATAGCTATAAGTGAGAATTTCTCACCTTTCAATTTTATTTCTAGATATATATATATACTAGGATGCAGACGGTGCTTAGTAGCACCCGACACAATCGTCCACAGACCATGGACTTGTTTGTTTGGCTGTTTGGTTATTGATTGTGATATTGGTTTGAATGTGGTTTGTGGTGTGAAAAATCGAATCGATAAATTGGTTAGGATTAGACGTGCGCCGTTATAAGGCGAGGGAGTAAGGCTAGGTTAGACCCTTACTCCAAATTTTGTGGTTTGCATAACGAAAGTGAGTTTGATTGATGTGTGAATGGCGTGGGCCTTCACTAGACCGGGGATAAGGCTAGGCCTTGTCCCGTTTCTAGTATCGTGCCGTTATGCCGCCGAAATTTTCAAAAACATGTTAGAAAAATAAAAATATCATTTTATTGAATAAATGAATTGAATAGAAATTCATAGGTTGAAATAAAATGTTTTATCGTTAAAAATATAATTTTTAACGTGAATATGAAAATAGTGAAGTGAATAAATAAATATTCATTTACAAACCAGATGGTTTGTTTATGTACACTTATTCGAATGATATTGATTGGGTCGATAAATTTTACACATCGCCCAACTGCACGAATAAAATCTGTGTTTGATTGTTTGAAACCCCACACGGGTGTTGGGATGAAATATGAATTTCACTCATCCTGATTGATTAAATATGTCGATCGATTGATTGACAGGCTGTTATGAGCGTTGAATATCTATATTTGATGCTTATACAGTGTAGTGCACTTTGGTTGATGGTTGATTATTTTCAATGTTATTATATACATGTGTTGTATGAAAATCCATATAATTAATTTTATATGGTAATTGATTGGGCCTCATTCCAATTTGAAAAATAAAGAAAATTTGAAAATATAAATTATGAAGCCGTGTTGATTAGATTGACGCCATTTTGACGTGAACGATATTTATATCGATTTTAAACGATTTCGAAATGAAATGAATTGAAAAAAGAAATTGAATTGAATTGAAAACGATTTCGAAATGAAATGAATTGAAAAAGAATTCGAATTGAATTGAAAACGATTTCGAAATGAAATGAATTGAAAAAGAATTCGAATTGAATTGAAAACGATTTCGAAATGAAATAAATTGAAAACGAATTCAAATTGAATTGAAAAGATTTCGAAATGAATTGAATTGAAAACGAATTCAAATTGAATTGAAATTTGAATTTGAATAGAAATGAATTTTGAAACGAATTTATAAAGAAGAATTCAATTTCGATTTAAATTGAAATGGAAGTTGAAATTGCCTTTGAAACGAATTTAAAACTATTTATATAATTCGTTTTAAATAGAAATCGACGAAGTATATATTATATATATTATATATATTATATATATAATATAATGGCCTGAATAGAACGCGCCGCGCCGCGGCAGTTCGTGAATTTCGACCATTTATTTCAAACGGACATTGCGGGAGATCCGACCGTCGGATTCTCCTAAAACCGGAACCGTTGGGTTCGTATCGAAAAGAGCTTTCTAATGAATGTTAGAAATTTGAAATCTAACGGTTGGATTTGGAGATACGTCCAAATCAAATTCGAAAAAGGTCGCTGTAAGTGCAGTTCGATGGCCGTTAATGGAAATCGACTGTACGGGCCTTGATAAAATTATTAAAAATAGTAATAATTTGTGTAAAATCATAAGAAATGATTTGTGAAAGTTTGGGATGAAAAACTCCATATTTGAAAAGATAAAAATAGATTTTTATCGAAATGAACTAGTTTTGAACTAGAATTATAATTCTATTTATTTTTAAATAAATAAATTGAATTCGAAATGGTTTTGAAAATAACCAAAATTTCCAATGATTGCATTGGAGTGGATTTGAATCGAAATTGTCTTCGGAATATTTCGATGTTGGAATTCGTGATATTACAGGTGTTGTTATGGAAATTTGAAAGATATATATTTGTATCGTTATTTCCAATACGACATTTGTTAGTCGTAGAATTCGATATTGAATATAAGCCGATATATTTTCTATTCAGAGC
Source organism: Allium sativum (assembly GCA_030737875.1). Lineage (NCBI taxonomy): Eukaryota > Viridiplantae > Streptophyta > Magnoliopsida > Asparagales > Amaryllidaceae > Allium > Allium sativum. Next base: position 399,243,835 of record CM060922.1, on the reverse strand, counting down.
CTTGTATTGAATATCGAATGTGATTTGGGTTTGTCGTGAATGGTGTCTTCACTAACACTGTTCTTGAACCCAGTTGAGAAAAGATTAAATCTTTTTATTTAGATTTAATGAAGTGTACCAATTAAATGATATTTAATTGGAATTGAATTGGTATTGATTTTTGGGTTTATCGTGAACAGTGTTTTAAATAACACTTGTTCTTTAACCCGATAATATATCGAATGTGATTTGGGTTTGTCGTGAATGGTGTCTTCACTAACACTGTTCTTGAACCCAGTTGAGAAAAGATTAAATCTTTTTATTTAGATTTAATGAAGTGTACCAATTAAATGATATTTAATTGGAATTGAATTGGTATTGATTTTTGGGTTTATCGTGAACAGTGTTTTAAATAACACTTGTTCTTTAACCCGATAATTAATCGAATGTGATTTGGGTTTGTCGTGAATGGTGTCTTCACTAACACTGTTCTTGAACCCAGTTGAGAAAAGATTAAATCTTTTTATTTAGATTTAATGAAGTGTACCAATTAAATGATATTTAATTGGAATTGAATTGGTATTGATTTTTGGGTTTATCGTGAACAGTGTTTTAAATAACACTTGTTCTTTAACCCGATAATTAATGGGATGTGATTTTGGGTTTATCGTGAATCGTGTTTTAAATGACACTGATTCTTTAACCCAGATAATGATTAAAACTAAGTGGAGTTTTAATGAATCTTTAATTAGATTTGAACGTGAAATTTAGAAACTAACTGTCGGTTAGCCAAGCAGAATGGTTTTCTGGATATTGATCTGATGTTGGTTTCGGCCTTCGGGGTTAATATTTGGGGAATTATTCTCTTGATTAATTTACGGTTAGTGACTAATGAGTTGGAATGAGGCGTATGTTGTGTTTGTGTAACACTTTTATAATATATACGCGAGTTATTCGGAAAGACCGGGTTTTATCCCATTCTGAATAACTGATACGACGATAAGTCGAAGATGATGACGATGGTCGAAGACCGGAGGTCTTCACGTCGTTTGGGTGATAACTGATGATCTTGATTGGGCTGTACACCCAAGAAGATGGAAACAGTTAGTGATCGTCCAGACGTACTTGGAGATCGATGGATATGCGGGGTACTAGGTGCCTCCGGTTTCGTTCAGACCCAGAACGGACTTGTAAATGGACTGTGTGTCTGACATCGGATTTCATTCTGTGTGACTGATATCGGTTGCATAGGATGGTTTGCCTGTGTGGCATGCTAAGATGCAAATGATCAAGGCTTCTGTTGAAAAGCAAAGTCTTGTGGTGATGATCAAAGCACGGCCTTTGTGGCGTAGCTTTGTGTAACGTATACCTCGCGTGTTTCACACCCGGTATGAACCAAAAACGGGAGACGGACCTCAGGGAGGACTTGCGTTTCTTTCTAGCTAGAAGTGGCGTCAGTGGTTTTACACGCCCTGACGAGTTTGACTTATGTTGTTGTTGCTGTTGCGAGGCGCCTCGGATTGATCGGTCGTTCTCGAACCGATGGAGTCATTCGTTGGCTCATTTACGCCCCATAGGGCGGAGAGACGTATTGTTCAGGCACTATAATCCACTCCGTGTGGACCGGCCCTGACGATCCAAGGGGCAGTTGCGGCTGCTCCGGAGACATGGGCTAGATTGTCTCGAATCGGTTGAGGACTATCTTTTGCCTCGGTTCATAGACGGAAATCCAATTTCCAAATACGTGACTTTGCGGTTTTATTTGTAAACCTATATATGGCGACATGATATATGGTACCCATGCCGCCTATGATTGATACTTATGATTTGAAGTTGTTTTATGCACTATGCACTTATTATAGTATCAAATGATTTGTTTTAAACGTATCAAGCATTCTTTGGCTGTTATAAGGGAAAACCCTATCCCCCGGCTTGCGTTGCATTGTGTGATAGGACCTGGGTCTTATAACAGCTTCATCTTTCTTTATTTAGCATTGCGCTGTTTGTTTATGCACTGGTATTCTTGGGAGGAAACCCGTTCCGTGTTATACGGCGTGGTCCCTTGATTTACCTTTTAAAATAAAGATTAATAACTGTTTTAGTTCTCACACCAGTCACATGACTGACCTGGAGTTTATTGTTTTAACCTAAACTCTGGGTGCCCTTATTTTGACACGGGCAGCTAGTAGTTTTGGTTTTTGCAGATTTATATTCACAGGATCCTGGTTTACAGCTGGAACGATATCCGGAAAGCTTTGTATCCGTATATCTCTTCTAGTTGTGTATTGTATTATTTTCCGCTGCTATGTATTTAAATGTAATTTAAATCTCTGATATTTCTGTGTAATATTCATTTATACTCTGTATATTCTTGTAATCTGATGCATTGTTGTAATATACAATGAAATGTTCTTCTGTATGCGTTCTGCTGTGGTTTGTTCTCGAACTATCCGTCGCTTTCCTTTACGGGGAAGTTGCGGGTTTTCACAGTTGGTATCAGAGCTTTGGTTTACAAAGCTCAGAGAACAAGGCACATTAGAACCATACGAAAGAATTCATCAGATATTGGATTAGTAATATCCAACGAGAATGACTCGTTAGAGATAGGATCAGTAGTATCCTAGAACGAGTGTGAAGAGTATATTTTTGAAAATGAAAACAAATTTTTGTTTTGAAAATTTAAATCACTTATTCGTATTTGATTATTTAATTATATTGGTTTGGACAATGCAGTATATAAAAATTTTGGGTATACGTCTGATCCACGTGTATTCGAAGTTTTAATATATTGGATAGATATAGAATTACACTCTAATCGCCCGGAGATGATTTTGATGATGGAGCTCCATCATTAGAATTTATATTCGAGTGACGAACGTGTAATATCTATATACTTCCATTAGACTGGTGTGAGAACCAAAATTAGATAGGGCAAATTGTTGTGATTTGGTATCAAAAATCTGATTTTTGTATATGTATCAAAATTATGAATTTGAAACGTTAAATTCACTAATTGATTGATGTATGTGTTGTTTGTTTAAATTGTTTGCTAATTTTTAGTCATTTAGCCTAACAGAACCAAATATTGAATTATATCGAAAATTGGTTGCGTTTGCTTGCATATACATGTATATCATTGAACAGGTCATAGCAAGGAGGCTAGAGCAGAGAATAAAATTTGTTTGCCCGACAAATAGGTACATGTTTACTACATAATTTCCTATTTTGTTTGGGTGATGATGATTTTGTGAGCCTATTGGCTAGCCGCTTGGCTTTTTCTTTTTCTTTTTGAGATCTGAAGGACCGGGGAAGCTATTTGAAATTCCCCGATGCTCCCGGTGCAGGGGAGGTTATGGCGAAATTTTTCAAAAATTTAGGGTGTTAGCCAAATTTTTGAAATTTTGAAAATTCTCAGAAACTAAAGAGTTGGAGAATGGAAGCCCGATCGAACGTAGAGTTGATTAATCAAACCACTTTCGACTTTGTTCCTTTTCGGGGACGAAAAGTTTTAAGTGGGGGAGATTGTAACAACCCGAAAAATGCGAGCCAGTTTGAAAATTTTATTTTGGCAATTTTAGCGGATTTTGAATATTTAAAATGAATTATTTTAAATAATATCGACGAGAAATCTATTTTGAATATAATTAGAACGTATGTATTATATACGTCGTCGTTAGAATATATAATAATTATATATAATTATAAAAGGAATTGAAAATGGCGCGGTAGTTCGAAAATTCGATTTCTAATTTCAAATGAATATACAGAATTCAATATAAGTCAGAATTGAACGAAACAAGAAATATTTGAATCTGTATAACTATATCTTTGTAACGAAGTTAACAAACTGAGATTTCATCTTAGAAATGATAAGATATGTCCAGTTTAAAATTAGAAATAGTCGCTGTGGAATTTATATATTTTTTTATATATATAAGGCCCTTAAAAATAGCAATTTTGCAAACGACCTCGGATTTCGACGAAACCAGTTTTGTTGGGTCCGTGATGTTAAGTTATTGCTAGATTCCAAATTTCATAATTTTTCGAATCAATATGTGAGCGTGGCAAAGGAAAACGTGTTTTGACCATTTCAGTTGATTTTAATCGACTGGAAATTGGCCATTTTTCAAACAGTCTCAGAATTCGACGAAATTAGTTTTGTTAGGACCGTATCGTCAATACGAAGCTAGAAAATATTTTTCAGGAATTTTTCTACTTAGTATGTGACCCCGGTAATTTGAAATGTACGTTTAAAATTCAATATAGTGATTTAAATGTAAATTTCAACGGAAACTGATTCAAACGATCGAATCAGCCTGCGATACATATCTCATTGTGTTCGGAATGGGGGTGAAACGCTATGGACGACAGGCGGTGGGCCTCGTTGCGTGGGCGTATGAAAAGTTAACTTAGGAGAGAGAAAAATTAAATAATAATAAAAAAAAAAAATATATATATATTTCTTTTCCCTCTTCCCTTAAATCCTCCTGGCCCCCGATCTCTTTTCATTTCGAAGAAAAATAAAAAAAATAAAAAAAAAAAAGGGGAAAAGGCGATCGCGCCCCCCCAGGGTTTCGCCGCCGTCAGGGGCGACGCGCCCTCCTCCAGGCGCAACGAGGCCGCGCCCCTTCCTGAGCTCCCCCCCCCCCTTCGCGAGCAACGCGAACCAGACCCGAACCCGCAATCGAAGCCGCCCTCCTCCCACAGCTCCCCGCCGCATGGCGACAGCCCTCCCCCAGACGGCATCCTCCTGCCGCCGAGCCTGGCCACCGCCCCCTTCACTGGTATTTTTATTTTACTTTTATTTTCTTATTTTATTTTAATTTTATTTTCGTTTTCATTAAAATACTGAAATTTTCATATAAGTTTAAATAAAAAGAAATACTGAAATTTTCATATAAGTTTTAAATAAAAAAAAAGAAATACTGAAATTTTCATACAAGTTTTAAATAAAAAAAAAAAAAAACTGAAATTTTTATATATGTTTTTAAAATAGAAAACTGAAATAAAAGTATGAACTTTATTTTAAAGGAGGCGATAAAAAAATTCTATTTTTACATTAAAGAGATAGTGATAAAAATTCTATTTTTACAATTATAGAAGTTGCGTTGTTTTGAAAATATAAGTTGCGTTGTTTTGAAAATATAAGTTGCGTTGTTTTGAAAATAGAAGTTGCGTTGTTTTGAAAATATAAGTTGCGTTGTTTTGAAAATATAAGTTGCGTTGTTTTGAAAATAAAATTAACATTGTTTTAAAAATAGGAATAGATAAATAAAAATGGAATTTTTATATATTGAACTTCGAACTAAAAATTCGATTTTTATATATTGAACTTCGAACTAAAAATTCGATTTTTATATAAAGAACTTTGAAATAAAAATTCGATTTTTATATATTGAACTTCGAACTAAAAATTCGATTTTTATATATTGAACTTCGAACTAAAAATTCGATTTTTATATCTTGAACTTTGAAATAAAAATTCGATTTTTATATATTGAACTTTGAACTAAAAATTCGATTTTTATATACTGAACTTCGAACTAAAAATTCGATTTTTATATATTGAACTTTGAACTAAAAATTCGATTTTTATATATTGAACTTTGAACTAAAAATTCGATTTTTATATATTGAACTTCGAACTAAAAATTCGATTTTTATATATTGAACTTCGAACTAAAAATTCGATTTTTATATCTTGAACTTTGAAATAAAAATTCGATTTTTATATATTGAACTTTGAACTAAAAATTCGATTTTTATATACTGAACTTCGAACTAAAAATTCGATTTTTATATATTGAACTTTGAACTAAAAATTCGATTTTTATATATTGAACTTTGAACTAAAAATTCGATTTTTATATATTGAACTTTGAACTAAAAATTCGATTTTTATATATTGAACTTTGAACTAAAAATTCGATTTTTATATATTGAACTTTGAACTAAAAATTCGATTTTTATATATTGAACTTTGAACTAAAAATTCGATTTTTAGATATTGAACTTCGAACTAAAAATTCGATTTTTACATATGTAGTGGCTACAACAACGAAGATGCGATGACGAGGAAGATTTCTATCAATGAAGAGCCATGGAGCTAGGATAGCTATAAGTGAGAATTTCTCACCTTTCAATTTTATTTCTAGATATATATATATACTAGGATGCAGACGGTGCTTAGTAGCACCCGACACAATCGTCCACAGACCATGGACTTGTTTGTTTGGCTGTTTGGTTATTGATTGTGATATTGGTTTGAATGTGGTTTGTGGTGTGAAAAATCGAATCGATAAATTGGTTAGGATTAGACGTGCGCCGTTATAAGGCGAGGGAGTAAGGCTAGGTTAGACCCTTACTCCAAATTTTGTGGTTTGCATAACGAAAGTGAGTTTGATTGATGTGTGAATGGCGTGGGCCTTCACTAGACCGGGGATAAGGCTAGGCCTTGTCCCGTTTCTAGTATCGTGCCGTTATGCCGCCGAAATTTTCAAAAACATGTTAGAAAAATAAAAATATCATTTTATTGAATAAATGAATTGAATAGAAATTCATAGGTTGAAATAAAATGTTTTATCGTTAAAAATATAATTTTTAACGTGAATATGAAAATAGTGAAGTGAATAAATAAATATTCATTTACAAACCAGATGGTTTGTTTATGTACACTTATTCGAATGATATTGATTGGGTCGATAAATTTTACACATCGCCCAACTGCACGAATAAAATCTGTGTTTGATTGTTTGAAACCCCACACGGGTGTTGGGATGAAATATGAATTTCACTCATCCTGATTGATTAAATATGTCGATCGATTGATTGACAGGCTGTTATGAGCGTTGAATATCTATATTTGATGCTTATACAGTGTAGTGCACTTTGGTTGATGGTTGATTATTTTCAATGTTATTATATACATGTGTTGTATGAAAATCCATATAATTAATTTTATATGGTAATTGATTGGGCCTCATTCCAATTTGAAAAATAAAGAAAATTTGAAAATATAAATTATGAAGCCGTGTTGATTAGATTGACGCCATTTTGACGTGAACGATATTTATATCGATTTTAAACGATTTCGAAATGAAATGAATTGAAAAAAGAAATTGAATTGAATTGAAAACGATTTCGAAATGAAATGAATTGAAAAAGAATTCGAATTGAATTGAAAACGATTTCGAAATGAAATGAATTGAAAAAGAATTCGAATTGAATTGAAAACGATTTCGAAATGAAATAAATTGAAAACGAATTCAAATTGAATTGAAAAGATTTCGAAATGAATTGAATTGAAAACGAATTCAAATTGAATTGAAATTTGAATTTGAATAGAAATGAATTTTGAAACGAATTTATAAAGAAGAATTCAATTTCGATTTAAATTGAAATGGAAGTTGAAATTGCCTTTGAAACGAATTTAAAACTATTTATATAATTCGTTTTAAATAGAAATCGACGAAGTATATATTATATATATTATATATATTATATATATAATATAATGGCCTGAATAGAACGCGCCGCGCCGCGGCAGTTCGTGAATTTCGACCATTTATTTCAAACGGACATTGCGGGAGATCCGACCGTCGGATTCTCCTAAAACCGGAACCGTTGGGTTCGTATCGAAAAGAGCTTTCTAATGAATGTTAGAAATTTGAAATCTAACGGTTGGATTTGGAGATACGTCCAAATCAAATTCGAAAAAGGTCGCTGTAAGTGCAGTTCGATGGCCGTTAATGGAAATCGACTGTACGGGCCTTGATAAAATTATTAAAAATAGTAATAATTTGTGTAAAATCATAAGAAATGATTTGTGAAAGTTTGGGATGAAAAACTCCATATTTGAAAAGATAAAAATAGATTTTTATCGAAATGAACTAGTTTTGAACTAGAATTATAATTCTATTTATTTTTAAATAAATAAATTGAATTCGAAATGGTTTTGAAAATAACCAAAATTTCCAATGATTGCATTGGAGTGGATTTGAATCGAAATTGTCTTCGGAATATTTCGATGTTGGAATTCGTGATATTACAGGTGTTGTTATGGAAATTTGAAAGATATATATTTGTATCGTTATTTCCAATACGACATTTGTTAGTCGTAGAATTCGATATTGAATATAAGCCGATATATTTTCTATTCAGAGCCTTGTATTGAATATCGAATGTGATTTGGGTTTGTCGTGAATGGTGTCTTCACTAACACTGTTCTTGAACCCAGTTGAGAAAAGATTAAATCTTTTTATTTAGATTTAATGAAGTGTACCAATTAAATGATATTTAATTGGAATTGAATTGGTATTGATTTTTGGGTTTATCGTGAACAGTGTTTTAAATAACACTTGTTCTTTAACCCGATAATATATCGAATGTGATTTGGGTTTGTCGTGAATGGTGTCTTCACTAACACTGTTCTTGAACCCAGTTGAGAAAAGATTAAATCTTTTTATTTAGATTTAATGAAGTGTACCAATTAAATGATATTTAATTGGAATTGAATTGGTATTGATTTTTGGGTTTATCGTGAACAGTGTTTTAAATAACACTTGTTCTTTAACCCGATAATTAATCGAATGTGATTTGGGTTTGTCGTGAATGGTGTCTTCACTAACACTGTTCTTGAACCCAGTTGAGAAAAGATTAAATCTTTTTATTTAGATTTAATGAAGTGTACCAATTAAATGATATTTAATTGGAATTGAATTGGTATTGATTTTTGGGTTTATCGTGAACAGTGTTTTAAATAACACTTGTTCTTTAACCCGATAATTAATGGGATGTGATTTTGGGTTTATCGTGAATCGTGTTTTAAATGACACTGATTCTTTAACCCAGATAATGATTAAAACTAAGTGGAGTTTTAATGAATCTTTAATTAGATTTGAACGTGAAATTTAGAAACTAACTGTCGGTTAGCCAAGCAGAATGGTTTTCTGGATATTGATCTGATGTTGGTTTCGGCCTTCGGGGTTAATATTTGGGGAATTATTCTCTTGATTAATTTACGGTTAGTGACTAATGAGTTGGAATGAGGCGTATGTTGTGTTTGTGTAACACTTTTATAATATATACGCGAGTTATTCGGAAAGACCGGGTTTTATCCCATTCTGAATAACTGATACGACGATAAGTCGAAGATGATGACGATGGTCGAAGACCGGAGGTCTTCACGTCGTTTGGGTGATAACTGATGATCTTGATTGGGCTGTACACCCAAGAAGATGGAAACAGTTAGTGATCGTCCAGACGTACTTGGAGATCGATGGATATGCGGGGTACTAGGTGCCACCGGTTTCGTTCAGACCTAGAACGGACTTGTAAATGGACTGTGTGTCTGACATCGGATTTCATTCTGTGTGACTGATATCGGTTGCATAGGATGGTTTGCCTGTGTGGCATGCTAAGATGCAAATGATCAAGGCTTCTGTTGAAAAGCAAAGTCTTGTGGTGATGATCAAAGCACGGCCTTTGTGGCGTAGCTTTGTGTAACGTATACCTCGCGTGTTTCACACCCGGTATGAACCAAAAACGGGAGACGGACCTCAGGGAGGACTTGCGTTTCTTTCTAGCTAGAAGTGGCGTCAGTGGTTTTACACGCCCTGACGAGTTTGACTTATGTTGTTGTTGCTGTTGCGAGGCGCCTCGGATTGATCGGTCGTTCTCGAACCGATGGAGTCATTCGTTGGCTCATTTACGCCCCATAGGGCGGAGAGACGTATTGTTCAGGCACTATAATCCACTCCGTGTGGACCGGCCCTGACGATCCAAGGGGCAGTTGCGGCTGCTCCGGAGACATGGGCTAGATTGTCTCGAATCGGTTGAGGACTATCTTTTGCCTCGGTTCATAGACGGAAATCCAATTTCCAAATACGTGACTTTGCGGTTTTATTTGTAAACCTATATATGGCGACATGATATATGGTACCCATGCCGCCTATGATTGATACTTATGATTTGAAGTTGTTTTATGCACTATGCACTTATTATAGTATCAAATGATTTGTTTTAAACGTATCAAGCATTCTTTGGCTGTTATAAGGGAAAACCCTATCCCCCGGCTTGCGTTGCATTGTGTGATAGGACCTGGGTCTTATAACAGCTTCATCTTTCTTTATTTAGCATTGCGCTGTTTGTTTATGCACTGGTATTCTTGGGAGGAAACCCGTTCCGTGTTATACGGCGTGGTCCCTTGATTTACCTTTTAAAATAAAGATTAATAACTGTTTTAGTTCTCACACCAGTCACATGACTGACCTGGAGTTTATTGTTTTAACCTAAACTCTGGGTGCCCTTATTTTGACACGGGCAGCTAGTAGTTTTGGTTTTTGCAGATTTATATTCACAGGATCCTGGTTTACAGCTGGAACGATATCCGGAAAGCTTTGTATCCGTATATCTCTTCTAGTTGTGTATTGTATTATTTTCCGCTGCTATGTATTTAAATGTAATTTAAATCTCTGATATTTCTGTGTAATATTCATTTATACTCTGTATATTCTTGTAATCTGATGCATTGTTGTAATATACAATGAAATGTTCTTCTGTATGCGTTCTGATTTGTCGTGTTCTCAAACGATAGGGCGTTTCGAACGGCCTGAATCGGTTTAGCGACTGGTTCGGACCGAGCGAAATTCCTTGCCGTCACAATACATGATGATTGTAAGTTATGCGTGGAATTACTTAATTTTACCCTTACCAAATTTCCTATGGACGGGAGAATGTAACATCCTGCATTTTTAAATTAAATAATATAATAAAAATATGTAAAAAAATCAGAATTTGGTCACAGAACTAGAGTCATTGCGTCCATGGCGATTTTCTGATCAATTTAGACCTATGGTTTGCTAAAAATTGGATTTAAAATGAAGAAGTTATCTTTAAATAAAGTTGTAGCATAAACATGAAAAGAAAGATATAAGAAAAACACAAACAAGATCAATAGCTACTAATGTTTTAATCTTGTGAACAAAAACTAAGTTAGGTAAGTTAGTAAAGCATGCACTTCCTAAGGTGGAGGTTAGGAGATCGAATCCCACCAACATCAAGTTTTAAATTTTATGTAGGCCAACTAAAAAGGTTGCATGTTCTAAGATATGTATGTATGTATGTACATATAAATAGAAAATTGTAAACAAATGAGTTTGTGTATATATGTATATGTATACATATGTAAGTGTTTGTATACATATATATATATATGTATATGTATATATGTGTGTGTGTGTGTGTAAGTGCGTGTGTGACGGCCCGCCCCGCACCAGCCGACACTTCCTCCGAAAGTGCGCTGTACACATGCCCGACTAGCACGGGACGGTCATCAAGGAAAGGAAAGAAGGGAATTAACTAACGAGGAACCTGTAGAATGTCTCACAGCGCATGGAACAAAATATAATAATAACATACTTGACATAAACAGGTGAGACAGTGCATAAGCTGATAACTAAAATCAACATCAACATCAGAGCAGCGGAAATCCAAATACAGCTTATTACAACTTTCCAAATTTACTGTCTCTAAACAAAAGAAAACTAAAGTAGAAGATGCACCACTAATGCCCAAGCAGTGATCTTCAACAACACAGGGAGAATACTATATATATTACGTGGAAGCCTCCTGCTCGTCTCCGGATCATCTACCCGTGCATCACCAGCTAACCTGTCTCTAGTCTACTCGTGTGAGCACCCAGAGTAATAAGAAGAGACATAAAACTCTGGGTCAGACATAAAGCCTGGTATGAGCAATAAGCATCTAAACAGAACAATAACAGGTATACTAAACCATACCTGAACCTGGACCTGCAACCAAAGAGTTAGTACCACATACCGTACAATACTCTAAGGTGCCATAATAAATAGTGTAAGAATACGGGGGTGGGGTGTGCATGTCATAATGATGGGAAACATATCAACCATAGCAACCATCCTCACATCTCTCACTCAGTGCGTAAAGCATACGATGTCCACCACTGTCAATCACTAGACCCATCGAAGTAGTGACGGAGTTCGACTTGTACAACTACTGCTACTACCAAGCATACCACATAGAGTCATGACCAAATCTTTACAAATGACACCACTTCATTGGTCTATAGCCCTTTAGTCGTACCTAGGCCACTGTGGCCCTGAATCCGTTCACGTACCTCCCATACATAGTGATCCAAAGTCATAGACATCGATAGCCCCTTGGCACACGTCCCGCAGCAAAGCCCAATCATGAAGCCCACTCATTGGTTCCCAGCTGGATCCTGAGTCAAAGCTCCTCATTTGGACTTCCTTTGCATCTCGGGTTTTGATCGAATTGGAGTTGGTCTTCAAAAGAGTCGTCGCATAGAAGTGGTCCTGAATTCGATTCTGTTCGGATATATGCGTATAACACAGTTCGGTTCGGTGCAATGCTCCATGGTGTATTCCTGAGTGCAGTGCGGTTCGGTGATCCTTCCCCTTCAGATGTCGGTTCAGTTCGGATGTCACGCTCCATTCGGTTCGGTTCGTTCCTCCTGCTCCAGCTTTCCTGCTCCGACCCGATCTCGTTCCCTAGCCTACTCCGATCCGGTCCTGCTCCATAGCTCCGATCCGATCCCCCTCGCTTTCCTCCTCCGATTCGATCTCGCTCCCTAGCCTACTCCGATCCGATCCTGCTCCATGGCTCCGATCCGATCCTCTGTCCAACTCCAACTCGAAGCAGTGGCCTTCCTTCTTGCCAAACTTCTTTGTGCCAGATTCCAGTTCGGGTCAGATTCCTTGCCCAGCTCCCTACCCGATCCGAGCCCATACCCGATCCGATCCGAAACCCTACACAACTTTCTGCAACTTTTTCCAGCAACTTGTTTACGCCATTCGACGACGTTTTCGACCAATCTAACTATTCTAATCAACCACAAATCATTCCAAACAATCATAGCAACATAGCAAACCAACCACAAACACCAAAACAATGAATTTACACATCAAAATGGATCAAATATACCCAAAACCCCATATTTTCCCTTAAGCATGTTTAAGCAAAGCTAATCATAGGGTTAACAAAACTTAACCAAATTAAACTAAATTTCTACCAGAGGCATAAAATATTATTTTCGAATTTATAGATATTTTTCCAGAAATTATTAGTGTGTAAATTCGCTAATCTTCACTAATTACCCTTAATTAACTGTAATTAGTGTCAAAACAATGCTAATCACTCACCTTGGCCACAAATAAAATTCTCAGAACTGAAACCTCGCTAATTTGGGTGAATAGTGGTGTCTAACAGTGGCTCTAACCTTGCTTTCGTGTTTCCTCTCCTTAATTTGATGTAGATTAAGCCAAAACTTGATTAGAAAGTGATTTGGGGATGTTTCTAAATGTTGGCAGCCATTTTTAGGGTTCAAGAATGGAAGAGACGGCTGAAAGAAATGTTTTCTAATCCTAATCAGCCCCTATACATCTCCAATCCCGAAATCCCCTTTGGACCTAGCTGCTAATTACCCGGTTAAGCCCAATTAAGCTGTTTTCACTATGTGAAACTTGTTTAAGCCATATCTCCCAAACGGTGAGTCCGTTTGGCTAATGTGACCACTCTACAGAATTGTAAACCATCATCCGGAGCAAATGGAAGTGGTTTCAGGTCAAAATTCCCTTCTAGTCAAAAGTTATGGCCAAAACAGTACCAACTAGGGGTAAAATGGTCATTTAAAAATCGACAAAAATCATGGACATGGGAAATGACCCCAGTAGTCGTCTCCCAAAGTTACATGACCATATGACTTTGCATGCAAAAGAAATGAATATTCTACGATCCTATGATGCGTAGAATGCGGGTCGTTACACTCTCCCCCCTTAAGAAATTTCGTCCCCGAAATTCCTTAACCCAAAACATACAAAAGATCCCGCATGCCTAGCAGCCACATACAACAATCAAACATGCAAAACAAGCAAACAAGCCTATCCTAGCATGCGGAAAACTAAATCGAAGTTAAAATCTTACCAGGCAAAGAGTTCTGGATATGTCTTCCTAATGTTCTCCTCTGTCTCCCAAGTGCAATCATTCTCGTCCTTGCCCCACTGAACCTTTACTAGCTTCACCGCCTTCCTTTGAAGTTGCTTCTTGTCATGCTCAATAATACGGACCGGCTTGCGGTTCCCAACCGCCTCGGGTTCTACTTCGAAGTCCTCTAACTGATCAGGTGAAATAGTCATATCTGGGTCGTGAATGAACTTCCTTAGTTGGGAAACATGAAATACGTTGTGAACTCCCGCCATCTTCTCTGGTAAGCCAACTCTATATGCCAAATTCCCGACTAGTTCAAGAACAGGGAATGGGCCAACAAATCTTAGTGCCAACTTGCCTCTCCTGCCAAATCGTATCACACTCTTCAACGGAGAAATCTTGACAAACACCAAGTCACTAACGGAGAATTTTAAGTCTCTTCTCCTCTTATCAACATAACTTTTCTGCCTATCTTGGGCAGCTTTCATTCGTTGTTGAATGATCTTAATCTTATCTGAAGTTTCCCTCACCACAACTGGTCCAAGCATAAACTTCTCGCCAGTCTCTATCCAACATGATGGTGAGTTGCACGGTCTTCCATACAAAGCTTCAAACGGAGCCGTACCGATACTGGATTGGTAGTTATTGTTATATGTAAACTCTACTAGATGCAAATGGTCGTCCCATGATCCACCAAAATCCAATATACATGCTCTCAAGAGATCTTCCAAAATACGATTCACCCTCTCCATCTGACCGTCGGTCTGAGGATGATATGCGGTACTGAGATGTAACTCTGACCCTAGAGCCTCATGTAAGCTCTTCCAAAACCCACTAGTGAACAACGGGTCTCGGTCACTCATAATGCTTTTAGGTACTCCATGAAATCTCACTACCCACTTCATATACAACTCTGCTAACTTAGCTGCCGTTCTGGTCGATTTGACTGGTATAAATCTTGCACTCTTAGTCAATCGATCCACAATTACCCAAATGATATCATGTCCTGATCTAGTCCTTGGTAAACCATCGATGAAATCCATCGAGACTTGCTCCCATTTCCATTCGGGAATTTCTAATGGTTGCAACAACCCACTAGGCTTCTTTTGCTCGACTTTAACTAGCTGGAAATTCATGCATTTGGATATAAATCTCCCAATGTCTCTTTTCATCCCTTCCCAGTAGTAGGTTTGCTTCATATCTCGATACATCTTATTACCACCGGGGTGTATAGTCAGTTTTGAGTGATGACACTCTCTAAGCACTTCATCTCTCAATCCATTGACATTGGGTACAACAAGCTTTCCACTCTTTCTAAGCCATCCATCTCGATCAAGCCCATACTTGCTCATCTCCTCATCGATACCCATCTCTAACTTGGAGATGATTTCCAATAGGTTAGGATCGTCCCTCTGACTAGAGCCGATCCGCTCAATCAAAGTGGGTCTGATCGTCAAACTTGCTAACATTTCTGGATCAAATTCGCACTTTGGTCTGAAATCATACCCAGCAATGTACTCCAGTTGATTCCATTCTAGAAACATAGCACCTAAACTGGCATGTCTCCTACTCAATGCATCAGCCACCGCATTGCCCTTTCCCGGTGTATATGCGATGTCAAAATCATAGGAAGCCAAGAATTCTAACCATCTTTGTTGCCGGAGATTTAGATCCTTCTGGGAGAAGAGATACTTCAACGACTTATGATCTGTAAACATCTCAAATCTTTCTCCCAATAGATAGTGTCTCCACATCTTTAACGCGAACACGATCGCTGCCAATTCCAAATCATGGGTATGGTAACTTCTCTCGTGTGGTTTCAATTGCCGACTTGCATAAGCTACAACCCTACCACCTTGCATCAATACAGCACCCAGTCCGGTACCACAGGCATCCGTGTATACCATCATCTCTTCATTCCCCTTAGGAATGACTAACACTGATGCGCTTGTCAATTTGTCCTTTAGACTCTTGAATGCATTCTCGCACCTTTCATCCCGGACAAAAGCTTGATTCTTCTTGGTCAACTGGGTCAATGGTGCCGCTATCTTGGAGAAATCTTGGATAAACTTACGATAATATCCAGCTAATCCCAAGAAACTTCTTATGTCTATTGCATTCTTGGGCGTAGACCAATCTTGCACCGTAGCCACCTTCGCAGGATCCGCGGCGATACCATTCTCTGAAACAACATGGCCCAAGAACCTCACTTCCCTCCTTCAGAAGCGACATTTAGAAAACTTTGCTTTCAATTGGTGTTTTCTCAACACCTCCATCACTATTCTTAAATGTTCCTTGTGTTCTTCCTCTGTCCTTGAATAGACCAAAATATCATCAACGAACACAAGGACAAACTTATTCAACTGATCTCTTAATACCCTATTCATAAGATCCACAAAATATGCTGGGGCATTGGTCAGCCCGAATGGCATGACCAACCACTCATAAAATCCAGACGGCGTCCGAAATGTCGTTTTCGCTATACTCTCAGCTTCCACTCTAAGCTGACGAAAACCTGTCGCGAGATCCAACTGAGAAAATATTCTCGCGCCACTCAACTGATCGAACAAATCATCTATCCGCGGTAGAGGATACTTGTTCTTCCTCGTCACTTTATTCAACTTGCGGTAGTCTACACACAAACGAAGGGAACCATCCGCCTTGGTAGCAAACACAACTGGTGCTCCCTATTCAGAAACACTCCTTCTGATAAATCCCTTCTTCAAAAGATCTCTGACTTGCACCTCGAGCTCTCGCTGCTCCCTTGGTGCCATACGACGAAGTGGCATCACTATAGGTCTGGCATCCTTTACCAAATCAATACGGAACTCAATCTCTCGATGTGGTGGAAGCCCGGTCACTTCTTTGAAAACATCCGGATACTGGCCAACCACGGGCAAACCTGACAACTCACTATGCGGAAT
This sequence comes from Allium sativum, assembly GCA_030737875.1. NCBI lineage: Eukaryota > Viridiplantae > Streptophyta > Magnoliopsida > Asparagales > Amaryllidaceae > Allium > Allium sativum. The sequence continues at coordinate 399,226,949 of CM060922.1, read as the reverse complement.
GTCGAGGGAGTTTAGAAAACTAGCCAATACCCCCTCACTGGGTAGACCACCAAACACTATCCTCCGCCCATCATCCGCTCTAGCTGTCGCCAAAAAGCCCTCACAGTCTACCACCACCCCGTATCTTTGGAGCCAATCTACTCCCAAAATAATGCCAAACCCAGTAAAGCCCAAAACAAAGCAATCACAAACAAACATGCATCCATGACTCGATAAGACCACATTACGACAAATCATGCTAAGGCTAGTCGAACCACCAATCGGGTTCGTCACTACTAAAGGTCTATCGACAATCTCGAGCTCCAATCCTAACCTATCTACCAGGTCACTAGATATGAAAGAACTGGAAGCTCCGGTATCAAACAAAACTCTAACAGGAACATCATAAACAGAAAGCATACCTTGAATGACGACATTCTTTCCTTTCTCCGCCGCAGTTGGGGCATTTGACGAAGAAGGAATAGCATTAAGGGCATATGCTTTCACCATTTTCTTTTCTTTAGGGGGTTGCGGACACTTGTCCTTGTGATGTCCCATTTGTCCACAGTTGAAGCACTTCCTATCCGCTGGCTTGGCCCGGCAATTACTAGCATAATGGCCCTTCTTTCCACAGCTGAAGCACTCAACATCTTGCTTATTCTTTTTCTTTTGGCCATCCTTAGTCTGACTCTGCTTTCTCTTATTCTGGGAACCACCCTTGCCTCCACCACTTGCTTGTGGCTTTGGCTCCTCTGAAGATGCAGCCTCAGTCTTCGGCTTAGGGTAGAGACTTTCTGATCTGAGTGCTTTCCCAACAATCGATTAAAACGTCTCATCGATGTGGTTCATAAGTCTTTCTCCTAAGTACTGATCCAAACCAATTATGAATTTCTCATTCTTATTCTCGGCGGTATCAATAAGAGATAACCCATACTTCGACAAAGTGTCGAATTCAGCAATAAACTCCGAGACAGCTCTGCCATTCTGCTTGAGCTCCAAGAATTTCTTAAACGGCATTGACTTCTGAGCAGCTGGAATGAACTTCTCGCTAAAGCGGACCTTAAACTGCTCCCAAGTAATCTGATCTTCGGGAGTAGCTGCCTTTATAGCATTCCACCAATTCATTGCCCGCCCTTGCAGCTGACGGGACGCTAGCTTTCTCTTCATCGCATCCTCGATGCCCAAATCCTCGAAGATACGTTCGCAACTATCCAACCAATCCTGAACATCCATGGCCGACTCCGTTCCATGGAACGGCTTGCCACCAAGACTAGTATAATCCTTATTCAGCTTGGCGAAGTCGACCCTCGGCGCCTGCACTATTGGACCACCACCATTTCCACCATTGGGAGCTGCCCTCTGCACATCCCTAAGCATCTCTCTCATGAGGTCAGTAAACATCGTCCTCATGTCAGCAACATTCCCATTATTGGCCCCTCTACTGGTACCTCTAGCATATCGGCTCATCGTCAATCTGAAAAAGGAAACGATTAACGACCCCATAGTGGTGCTAGTGCAGTACGACATCATCCTTGTACTAGTAATAGTATATATATAGCTTTTGAAAGCCAAAATAATCACAAATAAGCTCTCTCATATACGTATACCATCTCCCTGATAACTTCCCTAGGTTAACTACGCAACCTAGAGCTCTGATACCAAGTGTGACGGCCCGCCCCGCACCAGCCGACACTTCCTCCGAAAGTGCGCTGTACACATGCCCGACTAGCACGAGACGGTCATCAAGGAAAGGAAAGAAGGGAATTAACTAACGAGGAACCTGTAGAATGTCTCACAGTGCATGGAACAAAATATAATAATAACATACTTGACATAAACAGGTGAGACAGTGCATAAGCTGATAACTAAAATCAACATCAACATCAGAGCAGCGGAAATCCAAATACAGCTTATTACAACTTTCCAAATTTACTGTCTCTAAACAAAAGAAAACTAAAGTAGAAGATGCACCACTAATGCCCAAGCAGTGATCTTCAACAACACAGGGAGAATACTATATATATATTACGTGGAAGCCTCCTGCTCGTCTCCGGATCATCTACCCGTGCATCACCAGCTAACCTGTCTCTAGTCTGCTCGTGTGAGCACCCAGAGTAATAAGAAGAGACATAAAACTCTGGGTCAGACATAAAGCCTGGTATGAGCGATAAGCATCTAAACAGAACAATAACAGGTATACTAAACCATACCTGAACCTGGACCTGCAACCAAAGAGTTAGTACCACATACCGTACAATACTCTAAGGTGCCATAATAAATAGTGTAAGAATACGGGGGTGGGGTGTGCATGTCATAATGATGGGAAACATATCAACCATAGCAACCATCCTCACATCTCTCACTCAGTGCGTAAAGAATACGATGTCCACCACTGTCAATCACTAGACCCATCGAAGTAGTGACGGAGTTCGACTTGTACAACTACTGCTACTACCAAGCTTACCACATAGAGTCATGACCAAATCTTTACAAATGACACCACTTCATTGGTCTATAGCCCTTTAGTCGTACATATGCCACTGTGGCCCTGAATCCGTTCACGTACCTCCCATACATAGTGATCCAAAGTCATAGACATCGATAGCGCCTTGGCACACGTCCCGCAGCAAAGCCCAATCATGAAGCCCACTCATTGGTTCCCAGCTGGATCCTGAGTCAAAGCTCCTCATTTGGACTTCCTTTGCATCTCGGGTTTTGATCGAATTGGAGTTGGTCTTCAAAAGAGTCGTTGCATAGAAGTGGTCCTGAATTCGATTCGGTTCAGATATATGCGTATAACACGGTTCGGTTCGGTGCAATGCTCCATGGTGTATTCCTGAGTGCGGTTCGGTTCGGTGATCCTTCCCCTTCAGACGTCGGTTTGGTTCGGATGTCACGCTCCATTCGGTTCGGTTCGTTCCTCCTGCTCCAGCTTTCCTGCTCCGACCCGATCTCGTTCCCTAGCCTACTCCGATCCGATCCTGCTCCATAGCTCCGATCCGATCTCCCCTCGCTTGCCTCCTCCGATCCGATCTCGCTCCCTAGCCTACTCCGATCCGATCCTGCTCCATGACTCCGATCCGATCCTCTATCCAACTCCAACTCGAAGCAGTGGCCTTCCTTCTTTCCAAACTTCTTTGTGCCAGATTCCAGTTTGGGTCGGATTCCTTGCCCAGCTCCCTACCCGATCCGAGCCCATACCCGATCCGATCCGAAACCCTGCACAACTTTCTACAACTTTTTCCAGCAACTTGTTTACGCCATTCGACGACGTTTTCGACCAATCAAACTATTCTAATCAACCAAAATCATTCCAAACAGTCATAGCAACATAGAAAACCAACCACAAACACCAAAACAATGAATTTACACGTCAAAATGGATCAAATATACCCAAAACCCCATATTTTCCTTTAAGCATGTTTAAGAAAAGCTAATCATAGGGTTAACAAAACTTAACCAAATTAAACTAAATTTCTACCAGAGGCATAAAATACTATTTTCGAATTTATAGATATTTTTCCAGAATTTATTAGTGTGTAAATTCGCTAATCTTCACTAATTACCCTTAATTAACTGTAATTAGTGTCAAAACAATGCTAATCACTCACCTTGGCCACAAATAAAATTCTCAGAACTGAAACCTCGCTGATTTGGGTGAATACTGGTGTCTAACAGCGGCTCTAACCTTGCTTTCGTGTTTCCTCTCCTTAATTTGATGTAGATTAAGCCAAAACTTGATTAGAAAGTGATTTGGGGATGTTTCTAGATGTTGGCAGCCATTGTTAGGGTTCAAGAATGAAAGAGACGGCTGAAAGAAATGTTTTCTAACCCTAATCAGCCCCTATACATCTCCAATCCCGAAATCCCCTTTGGGCCTATCTGCTAATTACCCGGTTAAGCCCAATTAAGCTATTTTTCACTATCTGAAACTTGTTTCAGCCATATCTCCCAAACGGTGAGTCCGTTTGGCTAATGTGACCACTCTACGGAATTGTAAACCATCATCCGGAGCCAATGGAAGTGGTTTCAGGTCAAAATTCCCTTCCAGTCAAAATTTATGGCCAAAACAGTACCAACTAGGGGTAAAATGGTCATTTAAAAATCGACAAAAATCATGGGCATGGGAAATGACCCCAGTAGTCGTCTCCCAAAGTTACATGACCATACGACTTCGTATGCGAAAGAAATGAATATTCTATGATCCTATGATGCGTAGAAATGTGGGCATTCAAAAGTAACATGCAATTAATTGGAAATAAATAAGAAGTAAATGTCGAAAAAGCGCTGTTTGAATTTTGAAAAAAAAAATGGAGTCGTGCATAAAGATATACGCTTAGATTCAAAAATTGACATTAAAGTGTAAATTAAGGGCAGAAGATAATAATGGACTGAATGCGCATATTCATTTACATGTGTGAATGCGTGTTAAAAAGATTGGAAATAATTAAATTGATTAGAAAGGAATTTGACAAAATAATAACGTTAATAATAATATTTATTGCGCAACTATTAACGAACACAAATTTATGAAGCTACACACGAATATATACGCGCAAGTTTGAATTTGAAATCTAAAATGTGTGTTATAAATGGAAGAAATTAATATAGAGAAGAATAACAGGCAAGAAAAACAACGTTGATAGAAATTGTTAAACATAAAATTAAGAGCAGCGAAACTCACGTTCTATATAGGTCGACCCATTATAGGACCGGGTCGACCAACCTGGATCCCGAGTCGACCTACTTGGAGCCCGGGTCGACCCAATACTGGGCAAAGTGACGTGTTTATATCGATTTCTATGGCTTAGGTTTTATTTATTTCAATCCAATGGATGAGGTTCCTCTAAGCTCCTATAAATAGACTAACAGGGCCTAACCTCCAGCTCATATTTTCTGGGAGAGCGCCAAAGCTCTGCCATTTATTTTCTCCTCCATACTCATCAGAAAATAAATATATTTGTTTTAGGAATTTTGATTCAAGACTTGGGGATAAAAGATTATAGATTTAAGCTATAGCCACCGTCTAGAAAACTTCTACAAATTCAAATCAAAATAGAAAGCAACGTAGATCCAAATAAGAATCAAGAATTATGCGTAATCAGGTGATGGGATTTAATTATATTTTTAAATAACAGTATTTTTGTATCGTTTGATTCTAGTTAAAATTTACCACATGTTCTTCTTCTTCTTTTCCTCTCTTCTACGTCAAAATATATCGTTTATGTCAAATTTTTGTTATGCGTGAAAATTGAATAAAAATGGGACTATGTGCAAATTGGATAATTGAATTATGGATAGGCGCTAAATTATTGAATTGTAGTTGTGTGCAACTTAATTGAAATTATAAACAAAAAAGGGGAAAATTTAGCGATTTGAGGCTAAAAGAACATATTGTGACAATATTGTAATTAATAAGGTTTTGTGAGTTTACATATTATTTGTAAGAAATCCCTTTTTTAAATTTAAATGGAAATAGTGCAGAAATCGTACAGATTAAAAGAAAAGGAAGTATAAATAAAATTGTGTCAAATATTACTATAATTGTGCAAAATAAAAGGAAGAAAACAAGTTAGAGACAGTAGTCAATACATATTAATGAAATCAGAAAGTTTATAGTAGTTGTAACAACCCGGAATTTTGACAATAGAAATTAATTATTAGATCCAAAAAATAGGAATTTCTGAAAATGATGGAATTTGACCACTTAACTTTAACCGTTGCATTCGTCTCAGAGTTTTGGTCAACTTTCATGTTTGGAGTTTCGCGAACGGAGTTCGTATGAAAAAGTTACAGGCGAAATACGAAAAACGAACAAAAATAAATAAATAGAATAAGTAATATATTTATTACCTTCTTTAACCCGCCTTCATTGGGAAGTTTGGCCAAAGGGCAGTTGACCGCTCATAGGAGGGTGTCGACCGCTTCGGGCCTGTAGTGCCTGGTGACGGCTAGGTTTTGAAGGGTATTATCGTTATATTTTATAATATAAACGAACAGATGTTTATTTAAATAAATCTAACGATTCATGGCCAATTCCACTCCAATAAATATAGGGGCAAAGCCTCATTCTTTTCCACAAAAATCTGTGGGCAGTAGCGAAGCTCTATCATTTTCCTTTCCCTTCAAGCCAATTTCTTAACCCAAAATATATTCATAAAAAATCAATCAAATATATATCATTCGATTGGAAAGAGATTATCAAATTTAAATAGAAAATGGTATGAATTGACGTCTAAGCTATTCTTCATCAGATTCTTCCCTCTTCTCCTATTTTCTTGCAAATTTACAGATCTGTATGTATCATCTTTTCAGAATAATTGTAGATCTATAAGAATTTGGGAATTGTGGCCTAAAAGACTATTCATATTTCGAATTTGGATGCTTTCGGGTGAGTGGGAAATTTACATACAAGGTTACAATAGCCTATTTATCTCGTTTGAACTAGATCTCAAAATATATGCCTAATATCATCAGATATGTTTATAATATTGTTGAATTTTAAACGACACCTATCAGATCTGCTTATAAATGTTGTCAAAACTTGAAAGTATAGGTCTATCGTTATGAATAATATTATTTGTAGGCTTACTTAGTTGTTTACACATATTGACTACAATTATATTGGAAAATATATTGGGGTTGTTGAAAAAAACACTGTAGATCTGTAAATGTAACGTCCCGAATTTTTTAGCGAATTAATTTAATTATTTAAGTATCAATTTGGAGATCTAAATGACTTGAATTTAATAAATTTGGCAATATACCCAAGCACGGACCGTCGCCTCTCTTCCTTCTTACAGCCAACCGTTCACTTCCTCTAACGAGCAAGGAAACTTCGTTCAACACTTACTACGTTCTTTCAAAACCGCTCCGCGGGAGAGTCTTTCTCCAATGAGAATAACATTTTTGGGCAAGACAAGAAAGGAACTCGCCCTTTGACACCAAGGGATAAGAGCTGACGGATCTCCCCCCAATCTTAGATGGTTCGTCTGAGGGTTCACCACGGTTCATTGACGTGCTTACACACTAGGCTTCCCTTCTCCAAAATCTCTGCAGGACCACCTCTTTTCACTCCTATATGGTCGATTGATAGGGTACAAGACTGCCCTAAAGAAAGACTTCGGGTTTGAAGTGCCCAAACAACCACAATATTCACTACTCCCAATTGAAAAAAAAATTATAGTGATTTATGCAGTTGTCAAGGGCTTCTGTGATCGAATGCCACTAGAAAAAATGGCTCAATAAGACAGAGCCATTCCCGCCACCCCTAGTGAGCTTCAAGTACGCTCTTCTCTTTGATGAATGAAAACATGATAGTATTTTGAGAAGCGGGAAGCCAAGAGAGCTAACCTGGAACAGCAGGTGCAGAAGCTCTCGTTGTTTTTGCCTCTATCATTAGCTCGGGTAGTCCCCGTTTCTGGTGTTTTAGTCACCTTTCGACGCTTTATCCGACTTGGTTCTTTCCTTTATATCATTTTGGGATCGATATCGTCTTTTATTTTCTTTCTCGAGGCTTGGTCGTTTTGTGTCGTGAAATGTAAGGAAATGCATAACAACTAGAGCTAAGGTTATATATCCCCAGCACAAGGAAAAAGCAATAGGCCGGACCAGCCTACAAAAGCAAAATGGTCCCTCCATAACCAGTCATCCATAATATCAAGTAAATCATTTTCTTCATATTTAATTAATATTTATAATGGGATAATAAATTACAAATTTTGAAATAGTTGGGAATAGTAGAATTCGCAATATTGTGTAAATTGGATTGTTTAACTGATTTAATTCAGTTTAGAAATTAATTATAACAACGAATTTATTTATAGACTCATTTGAACGTATAATTATAATATAATTTAAAACAAACTCATAACATCGCGGTAGTTCGTAATATTACGTTTTGAACTTTAAATGAATATACAGGATTCGTCATAAGTCAGATTTCTTGGAAAAAAGAAATGCTCGAATCTGTTGAACGATGTTTTTCTAATTGAAGAGAAAAATCGATATTTCATCTTATAAATTGTAAGTTATGTCCAAATAATTTTTTATAAAAGTCGCTATGGAATTCGTTTATAATTTATAACGATTTATTTATATAATAAAAGGATTTTAATATAAATTGAATATGGATTTCACTTGGATTTTGAAATATCGAGTTATAAATTTATGTATGTTTATTTTGTAGCTATATGATATTCTATTCGGATATATATGATAATATTAATTTTTTATTATTAAATTGAATTGTTTTTAAATTTAATAACATTTTATTGGTTTATTTAGACCTTAGAAAATAGATATTTTGCAAACAACCTACGTTTTTTACGAAACAAATTTTATTAGATCTGTAATGATTATTCTTGCTAGATGTCAAATTTTGCGCCAATTAGACTTGTTGTGTGACCGTGCTGAATTTAAATGTGAATAATTCAATATTTGATTGTAAAAATACGCAGTGTGAGCAAGCGGACTATGAATTCGACGAAACAAGTTTCGTTGGGTCCGCAATGTCAATCCATAGCTTTATGTCCATTTTAATCGAAAATGGAATTCGTTTGTAATCATACAAAATTTAAATCGATAAATGCAAGAAGTGATAGCATATAAATTAATACAATATTATAACATAAAAGTATATCCTACTTCTATAAACACCCTAGTTTTTAACTTAAAACAAAAATATACGGACGAGGTATTTTCCCTACTTGACAAATGAATGTATCCCCAATACTTGAGAACACTTTATATTAAGGAAAAGACATGAATCCCACTTACTGACCTTGTTAATATCATCAGGAATCAAGTTAGTTAAATGAGGGTTGACTCTATAGCATACAACCACTTCGTTTATTGGATTTGTAAAGACTCGCCACAAACTGAATCTCCACACCATGCAAAAGGAGACAAGCATCTCAAGCTAACACTTCTAAGATAGACGTGTATGTATATGAGTGGAAAGAAGCTACATTTGAGCAATCCATGTATTCTCTTTGTCGTTTGTCTATATTATATTGATTTACTTAGCTTGTAAGTAAACAGATATATATTTTTAACTACAGAAATTTCACTTCACTCACATCTTCTTACAAGCGCCATATTCCTTTCTTTTCCCTATACCCTCTACTTTCCTTTCATTACTTAGCAGCTAAGTATACCTTCCTCTATATAGAAGAAGAGCAACAAGGCATTTAGGGGGGTTTCACTGCTCAATTTTTTCAGCAATAGCAACATTTTTTTCTCTCTTTACTCACTTCTATGTATGTATGCTTCTTCTTCTTTACTAAGAATAAAAATCCAATGACCATATAAAATATATATAAGGATTTCTTTCGTGATGCTTTGTGTGTCTTCTCCAATTCGTAGCATATAAACATTATCACCAACCACTGGTGATATTTCAAACTTCATTTATGCATTTGAGGGTTCGACTATTTTATTTTTGCGAAGATGACAGCAAGTGGTAGGATTAAGTGAATGGGGTTATCTAATCTTCCACTTGGATTTTTAACATCGTTTTTGAGTTCTGGTACCAAGTAGCGGTTGCTGGCAAGTTTTCAAGGAGTTCGGTGCAATTTTTGTTTGGACATTTTATTGTAGTGCGAATGGGAGGCACAGTGTCACGATTGGAAGGAAAGCCACAAGTTCAAAGTTTGTGGGTGGTGATCGAAGAGGAGGAGGAGTGGAGTTCAACAGTAACTTTAGTTTTGAGTTTAGTGGAATAACTGGGAAGCACAACTGGATGAAACATGCACAAATGGCCATGGATAAAAGAAACTGGAGTCGGATGTGTTAGTTCAGGTAGGAGAAGGAGATTATGGGGAGATGATGTGGACTAGAGATTTTAAAGGTTATTAATTTAATAATTGATTAGGCTATTGACATAAATGTGTACAAACTTAGTAAACGTACAACTTTTTCATACGTGATCAGAATTTGACGGAACATGACCAGTTGGGATCATATGGACGAATGCTACACAATGGAACTGACTTAGAGAGATTTAGAGCTCGTCTCAATTTATGGTGAAATAAAACTCTTGATCGGATCTATTGAACGGTTATCGTTATTTAACGATAAACGAACGAAGTGAGTAAACTCACTAGCTCTGTCTAGTTTTAAAGTTTAATAAACGTATTTTAAAATTGATATATGATAATTGAATGTTGTTTGATGGTTGTTTGTGTGAAATTGCTAATATATATGTTGAAATTAAATATATATAACGTTGATTAAATATTGATTTTATTTATTGTAATATCTCATATTGAAAAAGAAATTTATGTTATTTACGTTGATTAACACATGTGGATGCAGGGAAACAGGTTGGAGGGATCCAACTGGACTCCTCAATGTTTATAATACTATTTTTTTTACATATATCGTGCTATATGATGTGATATATAATCTGTGATTGATTATGATGACACTGTTCTTTTTATTTGGTGTTCTGAATACCATAAGTAATACTACAATGTAAAAAGGGAATTTTCAAAGTGTATATTGAAATAAAAGTACTTATATAAAATTAAAGGATTTATAAAAAGGGAATTTGAAATAAGGAAGGATTCAATCTTTGGAAATGATTAACTATTTACGTAAGATAAAAATATCAAATGTTGAATATCAGTTTCGAAACCAATATTTGTAATTAGATTTGAACTGAACAGTTATAAATGAAATTGTAAACGATATTTGATAAATAAAATGGAATGTGAATAAGAAGATATAAAATGACTTGATAATTAGAATTTGAACCAGTAATGGTATTTAAAACCAAAATCAAGATTTGATATGATCAAGCGAGTCCATATTTTTATAAAAGAATAATATTCACGTGTTAAAGTGAATAATGTTTTAAAAGGAAATATTTTGCAAATTTAAATGGTTATACAAGAGAATTGGTAAATGTTTGAAAGTGATAAATTCAAAAACGAATTTAGAAATTGAGCGGACCTGAAATGGCGAAGTTTTTTCGACATTCAGAACGTTAATTGAATATAGATTTTTCAAAAGAGAGTTATCAAATGTTTTTTTGAAGTAGAGTTATATACTGAAATTTGATTATATCGAATTCAGGAAAGTACTATTTACTTTCCGGTTTCATATTTATTAATTAATTAATTATTTTTTCAAATTAATGGATAAAAATTATATTTTGAAGTTAGATATTTCGGAAGTAGGGATTATAACATCATCGTTATAATCAATGTTTTTCATTAAAGAAGTGGATTCGTAAACTGAATCTGAGAGCTGCATAATAAATGATTTGATAAGAAATTAAGAAATGGAATTAAGGAAATTAGAAACTAACTAGACATTAGTTAAGTTGAATAGCTTTCTGAGTGTCGATCTGATGTTGGTTTCGTCCTTTGGGGTTGATACTTAGGGAGTTGTTCTCTTACTAGTTTGTAGTTAGGGACTGATGGATGTGGAAGGATAGTGATGCATGAATAAGAAATGGAAATGTTTTCCATAGTTAATAATGTATATTTTCTAAATTTAGAAAATGGTAATTTTTGAATATATGGAAACGTTTTCTGATAATCATGAGAGGCTAAACGAGTCGGAGAAGTATTCGTGTAAAGATATTGAAGAGAAATTGGGAAATGGATAATTAAATGATATATTAACTTAAAGGGGTTTAATGTTGCTTGATGCTTGACTATTATAATTTCTATTTGGAAAAAGGATCGTTGGTTGTATAGATGTTCCTTTGATAGTTAAATAACCAGCTATCAAATTTTTGGCCCATTTAATTATTTCTGTTGTCAATACGGAGAGATCGAGATCAAATTATTATCTGAAAACCACTCTGTATAGTAGTAAGTGTTACGAACCAAATAAGATGAAGATAATTGAAGATGAAGTAAAGTGCAAGGACAGTTTTGTTAATCCTAGGTAGAAATTTCCTAAGATGGATTGATGGGATGGTGCCTTCGATTTGTCCAGTCTCAGGACAACTTGTATGAATGAATGTCTAATAGAGTATGCCTAACAAAACATATACGTTTGTGACACCCCATGTCCGTTAATGTAACTCACTAAGGGAATGCATTATGTTTCGGGAAGCGTTATAAGTAAACAAAAACAGAAATATTACAAGACAAATATAAAAGCATCAGCGGAATTAAAAACTTTATTTATAATAAAGTACCGTGGTATAAAAATAGCACATGTTTGAAATACACATAAACCATTACATCATAAAAACTACTGTCTTGTACTTTAAAACATCAGAATACATTAAAAGCATAATTCCCCAAATAAAGCATAGCCATAGTAGCAAGGATAAAAGCTTGAGCCATACGTCTAAGCAGCTCCAACAAAAGTAAGCAGAATTAGGGTCAAGCCTGAGTATTCCCGCCCTGAGAACCTAGGGGGAATGGAAGAAAGAAGAGGAAACAAAAAGGATCAGACATAAAGTCTGGCGAGTCCGGTTACTTTTAGCAAGTAAATAAATAAAAGTAGCATGACAGGCATATAAAGTGGATAAGAGAGATAACTACAAAAAAGGCAGGTACGACTAGGTAAACAGGATAGGGTGTATACGCTTCCTTAATGATTACTCTGCACTACAACTAGTATATCCAGAATGAGATGATCCCAAACATGTATGAAATGGTAGACTCAGGCGTACTTCTGGTGAGAGGTTTTAACCCCATAAAATCCACAAGCAGCCCCAATAATAGACTCCTGAACTTACCAGAGTCTAGATGTACCCTAACTACTACCTTAATCAATCGATTCCCTACTCCGTAGATACCCTATGTTGGCCCCACAGTAGGATGTATAACTTCCTAAAGTGGCAACCCTTCATGTTCAAGATGTGCACAACCATATCTACTGATGGCGTAGCGTCTTAATTCCCATGGCAAGCCGAATCCATACACGCACATGACTCCTTTGGTTTCCTGCGCTGCTGACACCGCCCCTTCATTTTGGATCTCTTACAATCATTCCAGTAAGCATTCCCCTACTCCGACCTAGTTTGGAGTACTCGTTTGATAGCTAGATGGGTTACTGACTGAAATGGGTCCCATACACAAGATGATACAAGCTTCCCCTAGGCTTGCATCCCCACTACTAGGATTTCAAATGGTCATGCCTAATAGTCCAACATGTAAAACAGGTTAAGTTGCTGGGCCTATATATGTAAATATTACCCCACCGCCACAAGATTTACTTAACCCTCACTGATCCAAGCAAGTTTAATTAACAAAGTTGCATAACCCCAAAGCATAAAATAGGTTAAGTTTGTGGGCCTATATATAAAAATTACCCACCGCCACAATATTTACTTAACCCACCCACTATTTCAACCAAGTTTACTTAACCCCTATTCAAGTTAACAAGTTCATACAATCCCTATGTATTCATCTAGGTTAAGTATTCCAATTCGTTACCAAGTCCATTTATGGTTATAATGGGCTAGACCTCCCACACTAGGCCTACAACTTGTGGATGCTGGATATGTCAGTCGGGTCGGGGAAGACTTCTTCCACAAGTTGGGCCTAACCTCGTGTTTTAGCCTGTCTCGTATTTTTGCACTTAGACCCCTCACATTAGATTCAACATTTGTGGTTGCTGGATATGAGGGTCAGGTTCAGGCAGACTTCCACCACAAATGCAATCTAACCTCGTGTCATAAGTGCCATTACAATTTTCTAATTACTATAATCCTAGGCATTTTAATTATTAACCAATTAATTATACCTATGTCTTTATAGGTGTTCATGCCAATTTACCCAATTATATTCATAATGGATTATATGTCCAAATTCATACTTGTCATTCCAGTTATGCCAATTCTATTGTTTTTCCCCGTTCCCTAACTAACACATTCGCATATATTTGGCGTCATGTCTTGGCTAGAAAGTAGCCCAGCCATAAACAATAAAAGGGAAAGATGACAATACTGATTATTTTAATAAAAGTGACATAAAAATGTAGTTGGCATAGTGATAAGTTGGATATATAAAAATAGATCTAGTGAGCATGTGATAATAAAACTAGATCTAACATACCAAGGATGTCATAATAGGCATGAATAAAAAAGGATTCATATTTCCAATTAATGATTGATCTAAATTAATCACCACATGATAAGTAAAGTTTAAGATCCACAAATGTGGCATGATAAATTAACCACAAGCGAATTAGATCTATAAAGTTAGATCTAGCATGACATTATAAATTAACCACAAACGAATTAGATCTATAAAAGTAGATCTAGCATGACATGATAAATTAACCACAAGTGAATTAGATCTAAAAAGATCTAGCATGACATGGTAAATTAAACACAAGAGAATCATATCTATAAAGGTAGATCTAGTATGACATGATAAATTAACCACAAGCGAATTAGATCTAAAAAGGTAGATCTAGCATGACAACAATTTAAGATCCACAATTGTGACGTGACAAATTAACCACAAGCGAACTAGATCAAAAAAGGTAGATCTAGCATGATATGATAAACTAACCACAAGCGAATTAGAACTTAAAAACTAGATCTAGCATGATAATAATTTAAGACCCTTTAAACCACATATGAGTTCAATTTTATATGTGAGTTCTTCATCACTACTTGCAACTCCAACAGCAAATCGATTTGGAGTTATTTATACTCAGTTTGATCTATCGGGTATGCTTCTGTGTGGAGGTATGATTCTGTTTGAGTAAATTCAGCGATGATTGCCTATTTCATTTTCAACTTTACTATGTTCTGATGAAATTCATTACCCTCTAAACCACATATGAGTTCAATTTTAATAGTGCGGCATGTCACTAAATTTATTATCTCATGTTGCCAGACTTGTGACTAATCATTTGTGCGTGTTTATTAGATTAGTTGGTCTAATCATCTGGCAGATTGTGGGTTGGTTAATTTATATAGGAAAGTTTCTTGATTTGAGCATGTTTGAAGAAGAATACTTTGATTACATATTTAGGCATGTTTGAAGCAAAACTGCTGTCTGACTTGGCTGTTGGTATAGAGATCCGACGAGTCTGGAATGCCAGGTACATGTAACCTGAATACATTCTTTTTAGCCAACAAATTTGTTATAAGGATTAATTTGAATGTTTCATATAAATATTGCTATTGTCTACATGCGTCTTGAAGCGTTTCACGAACTGTTAATGCAATAGTGGCAATATATTCATACTATTTTTGACAATTGTATATTCTCTGTGGTATTTTGACTCATATTTGGATCCCTTATGAATGCGATTCATCATTCACATTTCAAATAAGTTAAAATTTATTTGTCATTTGCGTTCTTGAACTCAAAAAGCAACTACTCTTGCTAGATATAAACTTGACCGACTTTGCTCTCGCTTAGCATGTTTGTAGATCATTCATGATTCAACTAAAAAGAACTGGCTAACTATGACTTTCTTTGTTTATAATAACTAAATCAGAGATTGCATGGTTGACTCACTTAGAGTTTTGGGAGCCTTGATTTTATATTGAAATTCCCCGAGGTAAAATCTTCTTATCATTTTTACCTTTATCTTGATTGTATTATAGCAATATGCAGAAGTATAGTTCGGTTAGAATTTTGTTGTAGCTGTTAAGAAACATTTTTTTGTGACTTATTTATTTCTAAATCACTAATCTTAATCAGCAGCTGTAGAATTTTAGCACTCAAGGAACATTCTCAGTAAAAAATAAAATGAACTTAATTTTTATTGATATGCATACTGAAAACTACAAAAAAACCACTCACATAAAGCAAATTGTCCTAAAAGTTCTTCGGGTTTTATGGTGTAAACAATACTAGTTCCTAATATAAAACACATGCTTGAAGATTGATTCAAAGACCCATTTAGCACGACTAAAGCAAAGTAAAAAAATTAAACAAACAATTTTTTTCTGTTTTGAGTTTATTTCAAACTCCAATAGCCCATCTTAATAGAGTTAAAAACCGCATTTAAAGAGGTTCATGACTTGCATTGGCAAAGAGGTTCAATTCTCAAATCAGTATTTTGTTTCTGCATGATTTGCATTTTACATTTCATCTTAACAAACTAAAATACCGTATTTTATATTTATGACCCGACGTCAGAAAGCGATCTGTCAGAGGTGTATGACGTAGTTCTCTATTTAGGAATCATCGACATATTGTAGGATTACAATATGAAAAAGAAAGTCGAGCACACTTAAGGTATGATTTGAAACTTAATTATATGTTGTAGTTGAATACTTGAATTGGAAAATATTTATTTATATTTGATAAAGAAAAGTATATCTTTTATTGCAGATGCTTCAAGCATTTTATTGTAGTTTCAATCTTTGAATATTGTGAGTAGATTATGCAGTTAGAATTCTCTGAATGTATGTGATGCAGATCAATTCAAGGCGATCAATGAAAAAGGAATGCCAATGTATTAGAAGCCATTCATGATTGAACTAGAGAACTTGTGTTTGCGAGCGAATCATCAGAAGGGAAAAAATAAAGGTAGTATTTTATATAATCATTTTCATGTATTTTTTCTTTTTTATGGTTGTATGTGTGAGTCTGCATATGAGTGAATCGAGTGACAATGTAGTGAGGAATGTATGTAAATATGAATGATTGTGTAATATACGAGTGAATGTACAACAGTAGAGTCAAAAAATTTATACCATTTGAAATGTTGAAATAAAATATTTATTTGAATAAAATACAGTGTTATAATAATATTTATTATAATATTATGAAATCTTGGATTAATAGCGGTTGAGGTGTAATTACTTTTAGCAGTTCTAAAATAATTTTTACCAACAGCTAGAAACAGTTGTAAAAAAAGGTTCATTTTATTACAATTGTCAGCTGTACTAGACATATTACAACTATTTTTGGCAGTTGTGAAAGGTTTTTTTTTTAGTGGTACCTGTGGCATCATCTGTACTGATGTTACCATAGGGTCGCAAAGGTGTTGCCTTTGATTCTAAGGCAACGCGGCAAAAGGCAACCCCAAAAAAGTGTTGCCAAAGATCATTTTTTGCCTACAACAACACTTTTTGGCACCTACTGCGTCACTTCTTTGGGATTGTCGTAGGCCATCTATGGCGTAGTGTTGGGTTACTTCCCACTAGAACGAAGCTTCATCCTTCAGTAGCCAGGCAGCCAATTGAATCTTCCTTAGATCTTCCACTTAAAAGATTACAAACAAGTTCTCAGTCTCCTTGAGCCAATTCCTTGCCTCTAAGAATATCTTGGTTCCATGGAATGGCTTACCTCCCATAGCACAGAAATCTTTGCAGATCTTGGAAAAGTTGTCTACACGCGAAGGAGGAGGAGGAACAACGAGTGCAACTGGAGGAAGAACGTTTCCTTATCCTTCGGTAGGCGTCGTGGCCTCCAGATACCTATGGAACTAGCCTGGTATCGTGACGCCCTCTGGGATATTAGGTCCCCCAAACATGCCGAAAAAAGAAAACGAAAGAGATTCATAAAAGGGATCAAAAGATATTACTTATGGCTTTTTGGGGAATGTTTTTCAATACATACTTTTCTTTTGAAAATGCTTCCTTTTTAAAACCTTTTTGAAAATAGTTTTCAAAAACTTTTATCTAATATGGTAACCTTTACCTCTGATACCAAGTGTGACACCCCACGTCCGTTAATGTCACTCACTAAGGGAATGCATTAAGTTTCGTGAAGCATTATAGGTAAACAGAAACAAAAATATTACAGGACAGATATAAAAGCAACAGTAGAATTTAAACTTTATTTATAATAAAACATTGTGGTTCAAAAACAGTACATGTCTGAAATATACATAAACCATTACATCATAAAAACTACTGTCTTGTACTTTAAAACATCAAAGTACATAAAAAGCATAATTCCCCAAATAAAGCATATCCATAGTAGCAAGGATAAAAACTTGAGCCATACGTCAACGCAACTCCAACAAAAGTAAGAAGAATCAAGGTCAAGCCTGAGTATTCCCGCCCTAAGAACCTGGGTGGGAAACGGAAGAAAGAGGAGAAAACAAAAAGGATCAGACACAAAGTTTGTCGAGTCCAGTTACTTTTAGCAAGTAAATAAATAAAAGTAGCATGACAGACATATAAAGTGGATAAGAGATATAACTACAAAAAAGGCAGGTATGACTCGGTAAACAGGATAGGGTGTATACGCTTCCTTAACGATTACTCTGCACTACTACTAGTATATCCAGGATAAGATGATACCCAACATGTATGAAATGGTAGACTTAGGCGTACTTCTGGTGAGAGGTTTTAACCCCATACAATCCACAGGTAGCCCCAATAATGGACTCCTAAATTTAGCAGAGTCTAGATGTACCCTAACTACTATCCTAATCGATCGGCTCCCTACTTTGTAGATACCCTGTGTTGGCCCCACAATAGGATGTATCACTTCCTGAAGTGGCAACCCTTCATTTTCAAGATGTACACAACCATATCTACTGATGTCACAACATCTTAATACCCATAGCAAGCCGGACCCATGCACGCACATGACTCTGTTGGTTTCTTGCGCTGCTGACACCGCCCTTCGTTTTGGATCTCTTACAATCAACCCAGTAAGCGTGCCCCTACTACGACCTAGTTCGGAGTACTCGTTTGATACCTAGACGGGTTACTGACTGAAACGGGTCCCACACACAAAATGATACAAGCTCCCCCTAGGCTTGCATCCCCACTACTAGGATTTCAACTGGTCATGCCTAACAGTGCAACACGTAAAACAGGTTAAGTTGTCGGGCCTATATATGTAAATATTACCCCACCGCCACAAGATTTACTTAACCCTCACTGATCCAAGCATGTTTACTTAACAAAGTTGCATAACCCCAAAGTATAAAATAGGTTAAGTTTGTGGGCCTATATATATGAATATTACCCACCGCCACAAGATTTACTTAACCCACCCTGTTTCTGCCAAGTTTACTTAACCCATATTCAAGTTAATGTTCATACAATCCCTATGGATTCATCTAGGTTAAGTATTCCAATTCATTACCAAGTCCATTTATGGTTATAATGGGCTAGACCTCCCACATTAGGCCTACAACTTGTGGATGATGGATATGCCGGTCGGGTCCGGGCAGACTTCTTCCACAAGTTGGGCCTAACCTCGTGTCTTAGCCCGTCTGGTATTTGTGCACTTAGACCCCTTGCATTAGATTCAACATTTGCAGTTGCTGGATATGTCGGTCGGGTCCGGGCAGACTTCCACCACAAATACAATCTAACCTCGTGTCATAAGTGCCATTACAGTTTTTTTAATTACTGTAATCCTAGGCATTTTAATTATTAACCAATTAATTATACCTATGTCTTTATAGGTGTTCATGCCCATTTACCCAATTATGTTCATAATGGATTATATGTCCAAATTCATACTTGTCATTCAAGTTATGTCAATTCTAATGTTTTCCCCCGTTGCCTAACTAACGCATTCACATATATTTGGCGTCATGTCTAGGCTAGAAAGTAGCCCAGCCATAAACAATAAAAGGAAAAGATGACAATAGTGATTATTTTAACAAAAGTGACATAAAAATGTAGTTGGCATAGTGATAAGTTGGACACATAAAAATAGATCTAGTGAGCATGTGATAATAAAACTAGATCTATCATACCAAGGATGTCATAATAGGCATGAATAAATAAGGATTCATATTTCCAATTAATGATAGATCTAAATTAATCACCACATGATAGGTAAAGTTTAAGATCCACAAATGTGGCATGATAAATTAACCACAAGCGAATTAGATCTATAAAGTTAGATCTAGCATGACAAGATAAATTAACCACAAACGAATTAGATCTATAAAGGTAGATCTAGCATGACATGATAAATTAACCACAAGTGAATTAGATCTAAAAAGATCTAGCTTGACATGATAAATTAACCACAAGCGAAATAGATCTATAAAGGTAGATCTAGTATAACATGATAATTTAACCACAAGTGAATTAGATCTAAGAAGGTAGATCTAGCATGATAGCAATTTAAGATCCATAATTGTGACATGACAAATTAACCACAAGCAAACTAGATCTAAAAAGGTAGATCTAGCATGACATGATAAACTAACCATAAGCGAATTAGATCTAAAAAGGTAGATCTAGCATGATAATAATTTAAGATCCACAATTGTGACATGACAAATTCACCACAAGCGAATTAGATCTAAAAAGGTAGATATAGCATGACATGATAAATTAACCACAAGCAGATTAGATCTAAAAAGGTAGATCTAGCATGATAATAATTTAAGATCCACAATTGTGACATGACAAATTAACCACAAGCGAATTAGATCTATAAAGGTGGATCTAGCATGACATGATAAATTAACCACAAGCGGATTAGACCTAAAAAGGTAGATCTAGCATGATAATAATTTAAGATCCACAATTGTGACATGACAAATTAACCATAAGTGAATTAGATCTATAAAGATCTAGCATGATAATATTTAAGATCCACGTCATAGTTATGTCATAGATTCAAAAGTCCCAATAGATCGGATATGATAAATATTTAGATCCAAGTAATAGAATATTATAAATTCACAAATTATGATAGATCCAATATGATTCAATCACAAGCATATATTCAAATTACAGTCATATCGCATTTACTTTTAATCATTTAAATCTAAAAGTACCTAACTCGCCGTGTTTGGATTTTAGAAGATAGAAAAGAAATTGTTGGTGTTGAATCTCAGATCTATAGTTGAAACGTTTGAATCTTTTTTTAACTTGACTTTGGAGAAGAATAAGCTATTTAATTGAAGTTGCAGCCGAGATTCGCCATCACCATTATTTTTCCAATGAATAAAACCTAGGTTTAGAGTCCTTTATATAGCCGCTGCACCCTGAATCTGGACACTGCGTGCGTCTAGAAACATTCAGTCAATTCGACCTAGGGGTCGACCCATAGGTCGACCCATACTCCCTAAGTCGACCCCGGTGTCGACCTAGCGGGACTCGGGTCAACACCCCAAAAGGGTCGGTTCGGCATTTTGGCTTCCTTCTTTGTCGTTTTGAATTTTTTTTGAATATTTATTTATTTAATTTTTATATATCTATATATGTTTTTTCTCATATGCATACAAATTTCAAGGCTTAATAACTTCTTCATACGGTGTCCGTTTTACGCAAACCAAATGTCTATCTTGACCAAAGTTTTGTGACGAACACAATGATATAGTTTGCTTAACTTAATTAGCAGTATTTAATTAATTTATCACATTATATTCATTATATAATGTAGTTAAAATGTCTAAAATTTTCGGGGTGTTACAACGTCGATCTCTTCAAACGTATTATGTTGGTGGTGGAGGAATCCATTCCTCTTAACTTTATACACTGGATATTATTGGGGAAATCGATAAATGATTTGGATAGGTTTGATGATATGGCATTCAAAGTGAATGAATATGTGACATGTTAAAAAGGTAAGTTATGACCTCTAGCCTCACAACCAAGAAATGAAAAAAATCGGGCAGCCATCATGGCTATGTGGGTCGCTCCCAATTAGGGTTTATATCACTTATCTAGAGAAACTTTATTTCCTTCTTTAATCTATCGATGTTGTCCCTATTAGGAAACGATTGTCGATCCCGACCATTGGTGATATACATTCGATACACTCAAGCGAAATGAGTGGCCGGTCATGTGTGGTCAGGTTGCAAGATGTTCTTGTTAAACCCAGTGTATTCCCCTCTGGAGATACACTATCGAAAGGTGGTTCCATACCTTGTCATAGTTGGAAATCTATTATCCAATACGCACCCCTGGTTTTTGATTATATATTATATATGGAGCGTGAGATGCAAGCGTTCCGCTAGCTTTCTATTTATTTGATTTAGACACTATTATAATATCAGAAGAGTTTTGATACAAAGATTATTTTGAGTTATCATAAGGCAAATCCCATCAGTGTTTATGTGTGGATCGGTCTTACGATTATCCTTTCTTTTAAAAAGGATTTTTAAAAGTTAAATCAAGTGATTGGAGTTTACTCACACCAATCCCATGACTTATGATTATCCTTTCTTTTAAAAAGGATTTTTAAAAGTTAAATCAAGTGATTGGAGTTTACTCACACCAATCCTATGGCTGACCCAGAGTTTATTTTTTTTTATTTTACCCTAAACTCTTGGGTTCCTAGATTACGGGCAGTCAAGTAGTTGGGATTTTACAGATACTTGGAAGAGCTTGGAGCAGGAGGCTTTAGCATTTTATAGCTACTGTTTGTTTCCGCTATTATGTTATGTGTTGTACTCTGAAATGGTATATATATACAGTTATAGGTTTGTATTTCAAAAGTTATGTTATGTAATATATTTTATTCGTTCTGCTATGAGATTCGTGTTTATTCTGATTCTGTTCTGTTGTGGTCTTCTTCTTCTTCTATTCTAACTTTCTTTCCTTCTATTTCTCACCCTCTAACTTGTTTCTATTAATGATCTGGTATATTCGATCCTTGAATAGTTGACATGGGTTTTATGTTGATTTTTAGGGTAGAATATCCCAGTTCATTGCAGTGGTATCAGAGCTGAAGGTCAAAGTGATTACCTTGGCTCTGTGGCGTTACTAAATGGAGATGGGGTTAGTAATACCCTAGATTGAGTTTGTGTGTGTGTGTGTATATATATATAAGCACGTATTGGTTATTTAATATAAAATGGTTTTATATCGTGGAGATTCTTTGGTTGAGTGGTTTATGAATCAGTATGATCCACTATATCGATAGGGGTTTCTAAACACTTAAATACGATAAACCGAAACGATATGTTTTAAAGAGGGTAAATGAAATAATTTTACCCAAATTATATTTTGATATAAAAGAACGATTGATATTAGAAATATTATAGTATATTGGATATGTTAGTTGTTATTATAATTGAGTAAGATTATAATTGAGATGGTTATATATATAACCAAATAAAATTCATATGTGTTAAAAAATGAATTAAAACTGAATTTAAATCAGAATTTGGAATTAAAAATTCTGGAAACATGAAAAATGTTGTAAATGGATTCAGATTAAATATATGAAAATTTTAAGATCCTATGAGATTTTAAAATGTTTTCGGGCAATTGTGAAGGATAATTGGAGGTAATTTCAAAATATAAATTTTAAAAAATGAATTTTGAATGTGGTATATTATTGAACTCGCTACAGTCACTGGAAAATAACCCTGATGATGCTGGCCACATCATCAGTGTTCATTTTCGAGTTTCTAAGTAACAGATTACTACCAAAGATATTGATTTTGAATTGTTTTGAGGAAGCCAGTTGTTTTGAATCCTAAAAGGGGAGGTTCGGTTTTTGATATGATAAACTGTTTAAAACTCCCAGGAAAAGGTTGTTTGAATTAAAACACATTAAACAGAAATTTGTGAAAGAAAATTGGAAGTAAATTGAAGCCAGTTAAGTGGAAATTGAATCAGAGTATAATTGAACTCATGTGAGATGTTAAAATGGTTTGGTTTTGAAATAAAAATCTGATTAGAGTCGTGAGATGAAGATAACTAGATAGAGAAATTAATTAGTTAATGGAATGTGGGAATGGAACTTAACTTGGTTAAGTATATTGGATTGACGAGTTAAGAGAATGGAACTTGAGTTGAAATGGGATTTGGTTTAAGTGAATAGCTATGTTGAGGATAAATTGATTAGAGATTGACTGGGATGACATTTGTTGATGCTGAATTGATATCAAATGGAAGAGACAGGGTTGAATGCCCGACAAAAAAGTACAAGTTTATATTTTTATTGGGTATGAAATTTTATGAGCCGCCGCTTGGCTGTTTGATTTTCTTTTGAATTGGAGAAGTCCTAAAGAGGCAAGTTGTAGTTGTACGAATTGAGCCATACAAAGGAGACACTAGCAAACAAATTCAAAATTTTAAGGTGTTCGAAAATTTTCAGGATTTTTGAAAATTTTCGTTAGTAGGAATAAATTAATTGGTTCAGTTGAAACTGAAGTTAATAAGTAAAAATAATAATTTTTAATCTTGTTAATAGGGTTGGTAGCATTTTTCCAGCTTAGTAATTTCGGGGACGAAATTCTTTCAAGAGGGAAGGATAGTAACGTCCCGGATTTTTTAATGATCTAATAATTAATTAATTTTATTATTTAAGTATCAATTTGAGATTTAAATGACTTGAATTTAATAAATTTAGAATATTGAATTAATATTTATAATGAGATAATAAATTATAAATTCCAAAATAGTAGAATTCACAATATTGTGTGAATTGGATGATTTAACTGATTTTATTCAGTTTAGAAATCAATTATACTAACAAATTTATTTCTAGACTCATTTGAACGTATAATTATAATATAATTTTAAACGAGCTCATAACATCATGGTAGTTCATAATATTATGTTTTGAACTTTAAATGAATATACAGGATTCGTCATAAGTCGGATTTCTTTGAAACAAGAAACGCTAGAATATGTTGAACGATATTATTCTAATGGAAGAGAAAAATCGAGATTTCGTCTTATAAATTTTAAGTTATGTCCAAATAAAATTTTCAGAAAGTTGTTATGGAATTCGTTTATAATTTATAACAATTTATTTATATAATAAAAGGATTTTAATATAAATTGAATATGGATTTCACATGAATTTTGAAATATTGAGTTATAAATCCAAGTATGTTCATTTTGTAGCTATATGATATTCTTTACAGATATATATGATAATATTAATTTATTATTATTAAATTATATTGTTTTTAAATTTAATAATATATTTTTGGTTTATTTAGACCTTAGAAAATAGTTATTTTGTAAACGACCTTCATTTTCGATGAAACAAATTTTATTAGATCCGTAATAATTAATAATTGCTAGAAGTCAAATTTCGCGCCAATTGGAGTTGTTGTGTGACCGTGCTGAATTTAAATGTGAATCAATCAATATTTTGACTATAAAATATGCTGTGCGAGCAAACGGACTCCGAATTCGACAAAACAACTTTTGTTGGGTCTGTAATGTCGAACCATAGCTTCATGTCCATTTTCGTCGTAAACGGATGAAACACCCCACCTTCGTTAAGGTCACTCACAAAGGGAATGCCTTAATTTTGGTGGAGCATTATAGGTAAAAGATACAGATAATTTACAAGACAGACATATAAACAACGGAAAAACTAAATTTATTTCATAAGTACGTGGTTCAGTTAAAACATTACAACAACTGTCTCAAACCAACTTCCAAATTATTACAACAAAATCTCTGTCTTGAATTAAAACATAAAGAAGCATTAAAATAATAGTAAGGCAGCATAAATCCCCAATAAGAGAGTATCCAAAGCCATAGCCCAAGGAAAGAGAATCCAAGCAATACATCTACTCTCTTCAAGCTGGAAATGGTCCGAACTAAGCTGAAGTTTTCCCTCCCTGCGGACCGGGTGGAACGGAAGAAAAGAAGATGAAAGAAAATGGGTCAGACATGAGTCTGGTAAGTCCAGTGATTATTTAGCATGTAAACAAGAAAAAGGATTATGACATGAATAAAACTGAACCTAGGGCAGTACCCTAGAAATAAGATAATAAAACTGAATATGCTATCGCACTCATTTCTATTTCTCCGCACCCACTTACAAATGTTTCAAGTAGCACCATGTGTTCAAGATAAATGATCCCCTTTTTCGATCGGCTCCTATTCGTATACGTTTACCACTTGTGTCATTCGGCCCCGCTTGATTGTAGATACCTGTGTTGGTCCCACCATGGGGTGTATCAAATCCTATGGTGGCAACCCGACGCAACTCAAGATGCACAGTGTATAACTACTGATGCCCAGTGCCTGCTTTTTCCACTCCAGAGTACGTGCACGCCCGCACTCCATCGGAACCTACACTGACGCACCACCCGCCGTTGTTTTGACTGCTTATAATCAGCCCAGTAATCGTGCCCCACCCTGCCTAGTTCAGGGTACCATGATACATCTATGTGGGTTACTGCTGAAATGGGTCCCCGTTACTAGGGTTTCCTAATCAACATGTTAAAATGGTTAAGTGTTCTCAAATTAACCTGACCCCACCCATCAGTTTAGTTAACATGTTGTATTGGTTAAGTGTTGCCTTAATTAACTTAACCCTACCATTCATGTCTTAGCTTTAATTTATTCATCAAAGCACCAACCACACACATTAGATATGTATTGTTGCGGTCGCTGGATGTGCCGGTCGGTTCCGGGCAGTCTTACACCGCAACTCAATCTAACCTTGGGTTCTTTTGGGCTTGATGCGCTAACCTCTCACATTAGATCTATATTATTACGGTTGCTGGATGTGCCGGGCGGTACCGGGCAGTCTTACGCCGTAACTCAATCTAACCTCGGGTCAGGCATATTCGTCTTTTACTTAATTTACATATATACTCTTTATATATATATATATATATATATATATATGTATGTATGTATGTGTGTGTGTGTAAGTTATCCACAATTATTGCCATTCAATTCGTGCCCCATTTACCCACTAGATCATGTTCATAATTTTTTTAGGTATATAAATTATACCAATTTATGCCACTAATCATTTATAAGATTATGGGCCAAACTATGCCAATAATTTGAAATTTAAAGTTTTTCCCAACGTTACCCCCGTTATACGTTCGCAAAATTCACATAGAATGTTAGGCTCGCAACTTAGCCTAACTTATATACAAAAGGAGAAAGAAAGGAGCATGTACCATTCCTACAACATAAAATAATAAGGATCTAACTAAACATGTGTCATATAAGTTTGGCATGAACTTGTATTTTTGGATCCAATTAACATGAATCTTAAGCATATGAAATTACACAAATCCAACTAGACATGTAAATGTAAACTTGCAATTTGGATACAATTAATATGAATCTTAAGCATATAAACGGGGACTTACATAGAATTTCACAAATCCAATTAGACATGTAGATGTGAACTTGTATTTTGTATCTAATAATCATAGTTCTAACATATGAGAATGTAGATCTAAACATATATATGACTTAGCCTAAAAACTTACATGTAACATAACATGAAAGAGTCACCAAATTTACATAATATATGATTGGTTTAACATACAACATAATAAGTCCAATAAACCACAATAGTCTCATAGGCATATATGATAGAATCGTTACAAGAATAGACATGAATCAGCATCACCATTATCTTACAACTTAGGCACAACTCTAGTTTTCACTTTATCACAAATCATAACTTTTATTTGTTCACATCTAAATAATAACAGGACTTACAAACAAAAGAAAGTCTTGTTTTCTGGGATCTATTTTCTGAAACTGAAAAGCAATCCCTTGACGTAGACTATCGATTCTCAAATTTAGATTAGACTCGTAGCTTCTAACTTGCTTTCTAGTTTGAGAAGAAATGGTGGCTAGGCTAGGTCGATCATGGACAGCATGGTGGCTCCTTGGAATGAAATTGTGTGATTTAGGGTTGAGGACTAGGGTTGCTTTTATAGAGGTTTAAACTTATGTGAGTTTTTAGATCATCCTAGGAGCGATCACAACCATCCTGGCTAGATAGAGTTATCCAAAAATTGCCACCTATGCCCTAGTGACTCAGCAACAAGTCAGAAAATTGTCACTGTTTGGACCTGGGTGAGGGGGTCGACCCCTATAGGGGGGTCAACACCCCAGTCGACACCTATGTCGACCCCCTGGGGGAAGTCGACCCCTATGGGCGGGAATTTTCCCGCCCAGCTGAGCCACGTGATTTTTGAAATTCGAACTGTTTTGTTTATTAAATTATTTAATTATATAATTTTCAGTTTAAACATGAAATCTTCTAAACTCAATAACTTCTTCATACGGAGTCCTATTCACGAAAACTCGAACTCTATCTCAAGCAGAATTCGAGACGAATGCAACAGCGTAACCTGTAACGACCCGCATTCTACGCATCGCAGGATCGTAGAATATTTATTTCTTTTACATACGAAGTCGTATGGTCATGTAACTTTGGAAGACGACTATTGGGGTCATTTACCACGTTCACGATTTTTGCCAATTTTTAAATGACTGTTTTGTCCCTAGCTAATACTGTTTTGGCCATAACTTTTGACTGGAAAGGAATTTTGACCTGAAACCACCTCCATTAGATTTGGTTGATGGTTTACAATTCCGTAGAGTGGTCACATTAGCCAAACGGACTCACCGTTTGGGAGATATGGCTGAAACAAGTTTCAGATAGTGAAAAACAACTTAATTGGGCTTAATCGGGTGATTAACAGCTAGGCCCAATGGGGGATTTCGGGATTATAGGTATTTGAGTGCTGCTAGGGTTAGGATTTCGGTTTTTCACTCATTTTCCAGCCGCCACAAACTCTCTCTTCAATCTAACAATGGCCTCCAACATCTAAATACACCTCTAATCACCTCTTAATCAAGTTTTGGCTTAAACTACATCAAATTAAGGCGGATTAGCACGAGAATCGAGGTAGAGCTGCTGTGTAAGATTGGGGACAGTGCCAAATCGAAGAATATTTCAGTTTTGGGTTTTTATTTGTGGCTAAGGTGAGTGATTTGCATAGTTTTGCACTAATTACGGTTAATTAAGGGTAATTAGTAAAGATTAGCGAATTTATACACAAATAAATTCTGGAAAAATATTTATAAATTCTTAAATAATGTTTTAGACCTCTGTTAGAAATTGGGTTTGATTTGGTTAAGTTTTGCTAATCATGTCATTAGTTTTACTTAAACATGCTTAAGGGAAAAATGGGGTTTTGGCTATGCTTGATCCGTTTTACATGTTATGGTTGATGTTTTGGTGTTTATGGTCACTTCTATTTGTTGCTATGACTGTATGACTTGTTTTGTGATTGATTAGTATAGTTAGATTGGTCGAAAACGTCGTCGAATGGCATAAACAAGTTGCTGGAAAAAGTTGCAGAAAGTTGTGCAGGGTTTCGGATCGGATCGGGTATGGGCTCGGATCGGATAGAAGAGCTGGGCAAGGAATCTGAACCGAACCGAAGTCTGGCACAAAGGAAGTTTGGCAGGAAGGAAGGCCATTGCTTAGAGTTGGAGTTGGACAGAGGATAGGATCGGAGCCAGGGAGCGGATCGGAGCAGGCAAGCGAGCGGGATCGGATCGGAGCAGGCAAGCTGGAGCAGGAGGGACGAACCGAACCGAATGGAGCATGGCACCCGAACCGAACCGAATGGAGCGTGGCACCCGAACCAAACCGGATGAGGACAACCTAACCGAACCGAGGCTGGAACACTTGAACACGTCTGAACCGAACCGGATGGACAGGAAGTGGAGTGAGCCGAACCGAACTAGGGAAGAACAACCAAACCGTACATGTGCCATTACTACTACGCGATGACTCTTCTGAAGACCAACTCCAATTCGACCAAAACCCGAGATGCAAAGGAAGTCCAAATGAGGAGCTTTGACTCAAGATCCAGTTGGGAACCAATGAGTGAGCTTCATAATTAGGCTTTGCTGCGGGACGTGTGCTAAGGGGTTGTCGATGTCTGTAACTTTGAATCACTATGTGTGGGGAGTACGTGAACGGATTCAGGGCCACAGTGGCCTAGGTACGACTAAAGAGCTAATAGACCAATGAAGTGGGGTCATTTGTAAAGATTTGGTCATGGCTCCATGTGGTAAGCTTGGTAGTAGCAGTAGTTGTACAAGTTGAACTCTGTCACTACTTCGATGGGTCTAGTGATTGATATTGGTGGACATCGTAAGCTTTACGCACTGAGTGAGAGATGTGAGGATGGTTGCTATGTTTGATTGTTTGCCATCATTATGCCATGCACACCTCCACCCCCATATTCCTTACACCATCTGTTTAGTGCCACCTTAGAGTATTGTACGGTATGTAGTGCTAACTCTTTGGTTGCAGGTCCAGGTTCAGGTATGGTTTAGTATACCTGTCATTGTTCTGTTTAGCTGCTTATCGCTCATACCAGACTTTTTGTCTGACCCAGAGTTTTATGTCTCTTCTTATTACTCTGGGTGCTCTCACGAGCAGACTAGAGACAGGTTAGCTGGGTATGCACGGGTAGCTGATCCCGAGACGAGCAGGAGGCATCCACATATGATATATATATATATAGTATTCTCCCTGTGTTGTTGAAGATCACTACTTGGGCATTAGTAGTGCATCTTCTACTTTAGCTTTCTTTTGTTTTAGAGACAGTAAATTTGAAAAGTTGTAATAAGCTGTATTTGGATTTCCGTTGCTATGTTGGTTTTGTTTTCTGCTTATGCTCTGCCTCGCCTGTTTTATGTCAAGATTATGTTATTATTATATTTTGTTCCATGCGCTGTGAGATATTCTACAGGTTCCTTGTTAGTTCATTCTCTTCTTTCCTGTCTTTGGCGACCGTTCCGTGCTAGTCGGGTATGTGTACAGCGCACCTTCGGAGGAAATGCAGGCTAGTGCGGGGCGGGTCGTCACATTTGGTATCAGAGCGAGGTTGCGTAGTTAACCTAGGGAAGTCATCAGGGAGAGATAGTATACGTATATGAGAGCGTGTATTTGTGATTATTTTGGTTTTCAAAAGATATATATATACTATTAGTATAGCTAAGGATGAAGTCGCACTGCACTAGCACCACTATGGAGATGGTTAATCATTTTCTCTTTACAGATTGAACGATGAGCCGATATGCAAGAGGTGCCGGTAGAGGACAATAATGGTAATGCTGCTGACATGCCGACAATGTTTACTGACCTCATGAGAGAGATGCTTAGGAATGTGCAGAGGGCAGCTCCCAATAATGGTAATGGTGGTGGTCCAATAGTGCAGGCGCCTAGGGCCGATTTCGCCAAGCTGAATAAGGATTATACTATTCTTGGTGGGAAGCCGTTCCACAGAACGGAGTCGGCTACGGATGTTCAGGATTGGTTGGATAGCTGTGAGCGTATCTTCGAAGACTTGGGTATCGAGGATGCGATGAAGAGAAGGCTAGCATCCCGTCAGCTGCAAGGACGGGCAATGAATTGGTGGAATGCTATAAAGGCAGCTACTCCCAAGGATCAGATTACTTGGGAGCAGTTTAAGGTTCGCTTTAGCGAGAAGTTCATTCCAGCTGCCTAGAAGTCAGTGTTGTTTAAGAGATTCTTCGAACTCAAGCAGAATGGCCGAGCTGTCTCGGAGTATATTGCCGAATTCGACACTTTGTCGAAGTATGGGTTATCTCTTGTAGATACTGCCGAGAAGAAGAACGAGAAGTTCATAACTGGTTTGGATCAGTACTTGGGGGAAAGGCTTATTAACCACATCGATGAGACGTTTGAATCGATTGTGGGGAAATCATTAAGGTCAGAGAGTCTTTACCCTAAGTCGAAGACTGAGGTTGCATCTGTAGAGGAGCCAAAACCACAAGCAAGTGGTGTAGGTAAGAGTGGTTCTCAGAATAAGAGGAAGCAGAACCAGAATAAGGATGGCCAGAAGAAAAAGAATAAGCAAGATGTTGAGTGCTTCAGCTGTGGTAAGAAGTGCCATTATGCTAGTAATTGTCGGGCCAAGCCAGCGGATAGGAAGTGCTTCAACTGTGGCCAAGTGGGACATCACAAGGACAAGTGTCCGCAACCCCCTAAAGAAAAGAAGATGGTGAAAGCATATGCCCTTAATGCTATTCCTTCTTCGTCGAATGCCCCAACCGCGGCGGAGAAGGGAAAGAATGTCGTCATTCAAGGTATGCTTTCTGTTTATGATGTTCCTGTTAGAGTTTTGTTTGATACCGGAGCTTCCAGTTCTTTCGTATCTAGTGACCTGGTAGATAGGTTGGGATTGTAGCCCGAGATTGTCGATAGACCTTTAGTAGTGACGAACCCGATTGGTGGTTCGACTGACCTTAGCCTTATTTGTCGTAATGTGGTCTTATCGATTCATGTATGCATGTTTGTTTGTGATTGCTTTGTTTTGGGC
The DNA here is from genome assembly GCA_030737875.1 of Allium sativum. Lineage (NCBI taxonomy): Eukaryota > Viridiplantae > Streptophyta > Magnoliopsida > Asparagales > Amaryllidaceae > Allium > Allium sativum. The sequence goes on along the minus strand of CM060922.1, from coordinate 399,195,047 downwards.
TTTGCTGGTTTTGGCATTATTTTGGGAGTCGATTGGCTCCAAAGATACGGGGTGGTGGTAGACTATGAGGGATTTTTGGTGACAACTATAGTGGATGATGGACAAAGGGTAGTGTTTGGTGGTCTACCTAGTGATGGGGTAATGGCTAGTTTTATAAATTCCCTCGACATCGCGCAAGGTGAGTTGTCAGGTTTGCCCGTGGTTGGCCACTATCCGGACGTCTTCGAGGAAGTGACCGGGCTTCCACCACACCGAGAGATTGAGTTCTGTATTGATTTAGTGAAAGATGCCAGACCTATAGTGATGCCACTTCATCGTATGGCACCAAGGGAGCAGCGAGAGCTCGGGGTGCAAGTCAGCGATCTTTTGAAGAAGGGATTTATCAGAAGGAGTGTTTCTGAATGGGGAGCACCAGTTGTGTTTGCTACTAAGGCGGATGGTTCCCTTCGTTTGTGTGTAGACTACCGCGAGTTGAGTAAAGAGACGAGGAAGAATAAGTACCCTCTACCGCGGATAGATGATTTTTTTGATCAGTTGAGTGGCGCGAGAGTATTTTCTCAGTTGGATCTCGCGACAGGTTTTCATCAGCTTAGAGTGGAAGCTGAGAGTATAGCTAAAACGGCATTCCAGACGCCGTCTGGATTTTATGAGTGGTTGGTCATGCCATTCGGGCTGACCAATACCCCAGCATATTTTGTGGATCTTATGAATAAGGTATTCAGAGACCGGTTGAATAAGTTTGTCCTTGTGTTCGCAGATGATATTTTGGTCTACTCGAGGACAGAGGAAGAACACAAGGAACATTTGAGGATAGTGATGGAGGTGTTGAGAAAACACCAATTGAAAGCGAAGCTTTCTAAGTGTCACTTCTGGAGGAGGGAAGTGAGGTTCTTGGGCCATGTTGTTTCGGAGAATGGTATTGTCGTGGATCCTGCAAAGGTGGCTACGGTACAGGATTGGTCTACGCCCAAGAACGCAACGGATATAAGAAGTTTCTTGGGATTAGCTGGATATTATCGTAAGTTTATCCAAGACTTCTCCAAGATAGCAGCACCATTGACTCAGTTGACCAAGAAGAATCAAGCTTTCGTCTAGGACGAAAAGTGTGAGAATGCATTCAAGAGTCTAAAGGACAAGTTGACATGTGCACCAGTGTTGGTCATTCCTAAGGGGAATGAAGAAATGACGGTATACACAGATTCATGTGGTACCGGACTAGGTGCTGTGTTGATGCAAGGAGGTAGGGTTGTAGCTTATGCAAGTCGGCAACTGAAACCACATGAGAGAAGATACCCTACCCATGATTTGGAATTAGCAGCGATCGTGTTCGCGTTGAAGATGTGGAGACACTATCTCTTGGGAGAAAGATTCGAGTTGTTTACGGATCATAAGTCGTTGAAGTATCTTTTCTCCTAGAAGGATCTAAATCTCCGACAGCAAAGACGGTTAGAATTCTTGGCTTCCTATGATTTCGACATCGCATATACACCAGGAAAGGGCAATGCGGTGGCTGATGCATTGAGTAGAAGACATGCCAGTTTAGGGGCTATGTTTCTTGAATGGAAGCAACTGGAGTACATCGCTGGGTATGATTTTAGATCAAAGTGCGAATTGGATCCAGAAATGTTAGCAAGTTTGACGATCAGACCCACTTTGATTGAGCGGATCGGCTCTAGTCAGAGGGACGATCCTAACCTATTGGAAATCATCTCCAAGTTAGAGATGGGTATCGATGAGGAGATGAACAAGTATGGGCTTGATCGACATGGATGGCTTAGAAAGAATGGAAGACTAGTTGTACCCAATATCAATGGGTTGAGAGATGAAGTGCTTAGAGAATGTCATCACTCAAAAATGACTATACATCCCGGTGGTAATAAGATGTATCGAGACATGAAGCAGACATACTACTGGGAAGGGAAGAAAAGAGACGTTGGGAAGTTTATATTCAAATGCATGAATTGCCAGCTAGTTAAAGCTGAGCAAAAGAAGCCTAGTGGGTTGTTACAACCATTAGAAATTCCAGAATGGAAATGGGAACAAGTGTCAATGGATTTCATTGATGGGTTACCAAGGACTAGATCGGGCCATGATAGCATTTGGGTGATTGTGGACCGATTGGCCAAAAGTGCAAAATTTATACCCGTCAAGTCAAACAGGACGGCAGCTAAGTTAGTGGAACTGTATATAAAGTGGGTAGTGAGATTTCATGGAATACCCAGGGCATTGTGAGTGACCGAGATCCGTTGTTCACTTGTGGATTTTGGAAGAGCTTACAAGAGGCGTTAGGATCAGAACTACATCTCAGTACCGCATATCATCCTCAAACCGACGAGCAGACAGAGTGGGTGAATCGAGTGTTAGAGGATCTCTTGAGAGCCTGTGTATTGGATTTTGGTGGGTCATGGGATGACCATTTGCATCTAGTAGAGTTTGCATATAATAATAGTTATCAATCCAGTATCGGTATGGCTCTGTTTGAAGCTTTGTACGGAAGACCGTGCAACTCACCATCATGTTGGTTAGAAACTGGTGAGAAGTTTGTGCTTGAACCAGATGTGACAAGAGAAACTTCAGACAAGATCAAGATCATTCAACAGCGAATGAAGGCTGCCCAAGATAGGCAGAAGAGTTATGCTGATAAGAGGAGAAGAGAATTAAAATTCTCCATTGGCGACTTGGTGTTTGTCAAGATTTCTCCATTGAAGAGCGTGATACGATTTGGCAGGAGAGGCAAATTAGCACCAAGATTTGTTGGTCCATTTCCAGTTCTTGAACAAATTGGGAATTTAGCATACAAAGTTGAATTACCAGAGAAGATAGCAGGAGTTCACAACGTATTTCATGTTTCCCAGTTAATAAAGTTCGTGCATGACCCAGATGTGACAATTTCACCTGATTAATTGGATGATATCGAAGTTGAACCCGAGGCGGTTGGGAACCGCACGCCTATGCGTATTGTTGGGAACGATACGAAGCAACTTCGAAGGAAAGCGGTGAATCTAGTCAAAGTCCAGTGGGGCGAGAATGAGAATGACTGTACTTGGGAAACAGAGGAGAGCATTAGGAAGACGTATCCAGAACTCTTCGCCTGGTAAGATTTACTTTGCGATTTAGTTATTCCGCATGCTAGGATAGACTTGTTTTGCATGTTTGATTGTTCTTTTATGGCTGATAGGCATGCGGGACCCTTTGTGTGTTTTGGTTAGGGAATTTCGGGGGCGAAATTTCTTAAGGGGGGAGAATGTAACAACCCACATTCTACGCATCGCAGGATCGTAGAATATTTATTTCTTTTACATACGAAGTCATATGGTCATGTAAATTTGGGAGACGACTATTGGGGTCATTTCCCATGTTCATGATTTTTGCTGATTTTTAAATGACTGTTTTGCCCCTAGTTAATACTGTTTTGGCCATAACTTTTGATTGGAAAGGAATTTTAACCTGAAACACTTCCATTAGATTTGTTTGATGGTTTACAATTCCGAAGAGTGGTCATATTAGCCAAACGGACTCACCGTTTGGGAGATATGGCTGAAACAAGTTTCAGATAGTGAAAAACAGCTTAATTGGGCTTAACCGATTGATTAACAGCTAGGCCCAATGTGGGATTTCGGGATTAGAGGTATTTGAGTGCTGCTAGGGTTAGGATTTCGGGTTTTCACTCATTTTCCAGCCGCCACAAACTCTCTCTTCAATCTAACAATGGCCTCCAACATCTAAATACACCTCTAATCACCTCTTAATCAAGTTTTGGCTTAAACTACATCAAATTAAAGCGGATTAGCACGAGAATCGAGGTAGAGCTGCTGTGTAAGATTGGGAACAGCGCCAAATCGAAGAATATTTTAGTTTTAGGGTTTTATTTGTGGCTAAGGTGAGTGATTTGCATAGTTTTGCACTAATTACGGTTAATTAAGGGTAATTAGTGAAGATTAGCGAATTTATACACTAATAAATTATGGAAAAATATTTATAAATTCTTAAATAATGTTTTAGACCTCTATTAGAAATTGGGTTTGATTTGGTTAAGTTTTGCTAATCATGTCACTAGTTTTACTTAAACATGCTTAAGGGAAAAATGGGGTTTTGGCTATGCTTGATCCGTTTTACATGTTATGGTTGATGTTTTGGTGTTTATGATCACTTCTATTTGTTGCTATGACTGTATGACTTGTTTTGTGATTGATTAGTATAGTTAGATTGGTCGAAAACGTCGTCGAATGGCGTAAACAAGTTGCTGGAAAAAGTTACAGAAAGTTGTGCAGGGTTTCGGATCGGATCGGGTATGGGCTCGGATCGGATAGGAGAGCTGGGCAAGGAATCCGAACCGAACCGAAGTCTGGCACAAAGGACGTTTGGCAAGAAGGAAGTCCATTGCTTAGAGTTGGAGTTGGACAGAGGATCGGATCGGAGCCAGGGAGCGGATCGGATCGGAGCAGGCAAACGAGCGGGATCGGATCGGAGCAGGCAAGCTGGAGCAGGAGGGACGAACCAAACCGAATGGAGCATGGCACCCGAACCAAACCGAATGGAGTGTGGCACTCGAACCGAACCGGATGAGGACAACCTAACCGAACCGAGGCTGGAACACTTGAATACGTCCGAACCGAACCGGATGGCCAGGAAGTGGAGTGAGCCGAACCGAACTAGGGAAGAACAACCGAACCGTACATGTGCCATTACTACTACGCGACGACTCTTCTGAAGACCAACTCCAATTCGACCAAAACCCGAGATGCAAAGGAAGTCCAAATGAGGAGCTTTGACTCAGAATCCAGTTGGGAACCAATGAGTGAGCTTCATGATTGGGCTTTGCTGCGGGACGTGTGCTAAGGGGTTGTCGATGTCTGTAACTTTGAATCACTATGTGTAGGGAGTACGTGAACGGATTCAGGGCCACAGTGGACTAGGTACGACTAAAGAGCTAATAGACCATTGAAGTGGGGTCGTTTGTAAAGATTTGGTCATGGCTCCATGTGGTAAGCTTGGTAGTAGCAGTAGTTGTACAAGTTGAACTCCGTCTCTACTTCGATGGGTCTAGTGATTGACAGTGGTGGACATCGTAAGCTTTACGCACTGAGTGAGAGATGCGAGGATGGTTGCTATGTTTGATTGTTTTCCATCATTATGACATGCACACCCCCAACCCCATATTCCTTACACCATCTGTTTAGTGGCACCTTAGAGTATTGTACGGTATGTAGTGCTAACTCTTTGGCTGCAGGTCCAGGTTCAGGTATGGTTTAGTATACCTGTCATTGTTCTGTTTAGCTGCTTATCGCTCATACCAGACTTTTTGTCTGACCCAGAGTTTTATGTCTCTTCTTATTACTCTGGGTGCTCTCATGAGCTGACAAGAGACAGGTTAGCTGGGTATGCACGGGTAGCTGATCCGGAGACGAGCAGGAGGCTTCCACGTATGATATATATGTAGTATTCTCCCTGTGTTGTTGAAGATCACTGCTTGGGCATTAGTAGTGCATCTTCTACTTTAGCTTTCTTTTGTTTTAGAGACAGTAAATTTGAAAAGATGTAATAAGCTGTATTTGGATTTCCGCTGCTATGTTGGTTTAGTTTTCAGCTTATGCTATGTCTCGCCTGTTTTATGTCAAGATTATGTTATTATTATATTTTGTTCCATGCGCTGTGAGACATTCTACAGGTTCCTTGTTAGTTCATTCTCTTCTTTCCTTTCTTTGGCGACCGTTCCGTGCTAGTCAGGCATGTGTACAGCGCACCTTCGGAGGAAATGCAGGCTAGTGCGGGGCGGGTCTATTGTCCTTAAAAGATTTCCAATCATCCATCTACTCAACCATCAAACACCGAAGGTCAGGCATGTGTACAGCGCACCTTCGGAGGAAATGCAGGCTAGTGCAGGGCGGGTCTGTTGTCCTTAAAAGATTTCCAATCATCCATCTACTCAACCATCAAACACCGACATCCATTGTCCTTAAAAGATTTCTAATGCTTTCATGATTATATGCAGAGTGTGTGTATATGTCCTTATCTAATGCGAAATCAGGCGGTCTACTGATTCAGTTGACCTCCTTAATGCAAATTATGTTAGTGCTATGAGTCCATTATGCATGCAATTATCCCTAATCATACTTTCTACATGAGTGCACAATCATCCATACAAATGCAACGCCCATGTGATAACATTCCAAGTTTCAATCCATATACAAATACATATATGCATATGCAATATGAAAGTGACTGAGCCGATCTAACACCTAATGTGTGTGTATATGCATCCACGAGCAACCACTTGCAACCACTCGCAACCATCAATCATAACATGTTTCAAATACATGTTTACATCCAGTGGTTTCTACCTAAGGATAAAGAATAGGATCGAGGAGATATACTTAAAAAGATATATATAAGCATGTATAAACTTATGGAAAAAGAGATCAAGGAGGTACCCTCAAAAAGAAAAGGGTAGGCTGCGCGTATTTTTCACTCAGTTTCTCAAGTCGCATCTTCCTCAGCGTCAGTCCATTGAACTTTAACAAGCTTGACTTCACGGTTGCATAGCTTTTTGACTTTCGTACCCAAGATACGAGTTGGAACTCTTCTCACAGTTGCTTCTCGTTCCACTTCTACTTCCTCTAGTATACTTGCCTCCACAACTTCCGCAGACTCATGTAAGCGCTTTCGTAGTTGAGAAACATGAAAAACATTATGAACTCCAGCCAGTCTTTCAGGTAGCTCTACTCTATAAGCCATCGTCCCAATCCTTTCAATGATAGGAAATGGTCCTACAAATCTTGGTGCCAACTTTCCTACGGACCCAAAGCGAATGACATTCCTCAAAGGAGATACTTTAAGGAACACCCTATCTCCAACCTCAAACTCAAGATTGGTCCTTCTTTTGTCTGCGTAGGATTTCTGTCTATCTTGTGCAGTCTTCATCTGTCTTCTTATCAAATCCACCTTTTCTGAAGTTTCTCTAATCATGTCTGGCCCAAGTACGAGGTCACCAACAAGTTGGTGATCAGCATGGTCTTCCATATAAAGCCTCGAAGGGTGCTATGCCTATGGTGGCTTGGTAGCTATTGTTGTAAGAAAATTCCACCAAAGGAAGATGATCCTCCAATGTTCCTCCAAAGTCAATAATGCACAATCTCAAGAGGTCTTCCAATACTCTGTTCACCCTTTCCGTCTGACAATCGGTTTAGGGGTGATAGGCCGTGCTTAAGCATAGTTGTGTGCCTACAGTCTCTTGCAAACTCTTCTAAACTCGCTCGTAAAGATAGGATCTCGATCACTCACTATGCTGGAGGGTATCCCATGGAGTTGAACTATCTCTTTAAGATAAATGGATGCTAAGGACGAGGCAGTCCTTCTACTCTTAACAGGTATAAAGTGAGCGCTTTTAGTGAGCCTGTCCACTATTACCCAAATATTGGTATTGCCCCTTCTTGACCTAGGCAACCCATTAACAAAGTCCATCGAAATGCTATCTCGTTTCCACTGTGGGACCTCTAAAGGATGAAGCAGACCACCGGGCTTCTTCTTCTCCGCTTTGACTTACTCCGCTTTGACTTGCTGGCATATCAAGCACTTAGCGACGAACTCAGCCACATCCCTCTTCATGCCATTCCAAAAGAAAACCCTTTTTATGTCTTTATACATCTTGTCTCCACCTGGGTGTATGGTCAGCTTAGAATGGTGTGCTTCTTCGAGAACCATCTTCACCAAATCCCTTGCTTGTGGGATGCATAGTCTTCCATTCTGTCTCAACCAACCCTTATCATCGATGAAGTATCTATTGAGGTGACTAGAAGTCTCACCCTTAATTAGCTTATCCATCATATCAACTAGCTGAGGGTCTTCACGTTGCGTGGTTCCTATTGAGTCCAAAAGAGTAGGCCGCACCTCTAGCGATGTTAACAAACTAGGTACAAATTTAGAGGAGGGTTTAAAGTCAAAGTGTAACGACCCGCATTCTACGCATCATAGGATCGTAGAATATTTAATTCTGTCACATACGAAGTCGTATGGTCATGTAACTTTGGGAGACGACTATTAGGGTCATTTCCCATGTTCATGATTTTTCCCGATTTTTAAATGACCATTTTACCCATAGTTGGTACTGTTTTGGCCATAACTTTTGACTGGGAAGGAATTTTGACCTGAAACCACTTCCATTGACTCCGGATGATGGTTTCTCTTTCCGTAGAGTGGTCATAATAGCCAAACGGACTCAACGTTTGGGAGATATGGCTGAAACAAGTTTCAGATGGTGAAAAACAGCTTAATTGGGCTTAACCGGGTGATTAACAGCTAGGCCCAAAGGGGAATTTCGGGATTAGGAGTTTAAAAGGGCTGTCAGGGTTTGGAGAATACATTTTTCTCATTTTTCAGCCGTCACTATTCATTCCTCTTAACCTAGCCATGGCCTCCACCCTCTAAATCTCTTCAAAACACCTCTTAATCACTTTCTAATTGAAGATTAGGCTTAGCAAACATCAAATCAAGGAGTACTAGCACGAGAACCGAGGTAGAGCTGCTGTGTAAGATTGGGAACTGTGCCAAATCAGAGAATATTTCAGTTTTGGGGTTTTAGTGGTGGCAAAGGTGAGTGATTAGCTTGCTTTTACACTAATTACGGTTAATTATGGGTAATTAGTGAAGATTAGCGAATTTATACATTAATAAATTCTGGAAAAATTCCTAAAATTCTATAATGATGTTTTATGGCTCTGATAAAAATTTGGGCTAATTTGGATAAGTTTTGCTAATTGTATGCATAATCACGGTTAAGAAGGATTAAGGGGAAAACATGGGTTTCTGGGTATGTTTGATCTAAAGTATTTCATGTAAATGATGTTTTAATGTTTTTGATTGATTCTATATGTTGTTACTGCTGTTTGGAATGTTTTGTAATGTCATAGGAAGTTTAGAATGGTTGAAAACGCCGTGTTCGGCGAAAATAGCTTGCTGGAAAAAGTTGCAGATTTTCAGAACCGGTTAGGAAGAACACCCGATCTGAACCGGATAGGAGGAGGAGATCCGATCCGAACCGGATAGGAGGAGGAGATCCGATCCGAACCGGATAGTAGGAGGAGATCCGGTCCGAACCGGATAGGAGGAGGAGATCCGAACCGAACCGGATAGGAGGAGGAGATCCGATCCGAACCGAGTAGAAGGAGGAGATCCGAACTGAACCGGATAGGAGGAGACACCCGAACTGAACCGGATAGGAGGGAGGAGATCCGATCCGAACCGGATAGTAGGAGGAGATCCGAACCGGATAGGAGGAGATCCGAACCGGATATAAGAATCATATCTTACTTCTTCTACTTAATAAAAATTCCGTCTTTTCTATTTTAAAAATATGATCTTTTCTATTCTAAAAAATCTGATCTTTTCTTTTTAAAGTTCTAATCTTTTTCTATTTAAAGTTCAAATCTTTTTCTATTTAAAGTTTAAACCTTTTCCTATTTAAAGTTTTAAACTTTTTAAAAATCAGTTTTAAATCCTTTTAAAAATCAGTTTAAATCCTTTTTAAAAATCAGTTTTAAATCCTTTTTAAAAATCAGTTTTAAAGAATTAAAATAAAAAAATAAAATAAAATACTTACTGTATCTCGAAGAGGAGGGGGGGTCGTCTTCGTCGGAGCTGGCTTCTAGGGGGGGCGGCGGCATCAGCGTCTCGAACTGGGGGGGGCTTCGGGGGTTGCGCCACTGGGAGGAGGAAGGCTGGACGGAGGGGGCGGTAAGTCGGTGGCGTCGAACTGGGGCTCGCGATAGTTTTAGGGTTTTTTTTTCCTTCTGTTTAATGAATCGGGGGGGGGGGGGGGGGCAGAAAGGGAGATAAAGGGAGGGAATTAATTTTTTTTTTATTATTATTTAATTATATAAAGTTGACTTTTACCCACGACCTCTAAACGAGGCCCACCGCCTGCCGTCCATAGCGTTTAACCCCTATTCCGAACTCAATGGGATATGTATCGCAAGCTGATTTGATCGTTACAATCAGTTTCCGTTGAATTTTCATTTAAATCACTATATTGAATTTTAAACGTACATTTCAAATTACCGGGGTCACATACTAACTAGAAAAATTCCAAAAAAAATATTTTCTAGCTTCGTATTGACGATACGGTCCTAACAAAACTAGTTTCGTCGAATTCTGAGACCGTTTGAAAAATGGCCAATTTCCAGTCGATTGAAATCAACTGAAACCGTCCAACCGCGTTTTCCTTTGCCACGCTCACATATTGATTCGAAATATTATGAAATTTGAAACCTAGCAATAACTTCACATCCCGGACCCAACAAAAGTGGTTTCGTCGAAATCCGAGGTCGTTTGCAAAATGTCCATTTTTAAGGGCCTGAATTCCATAGCGACTATTCAGAATTTTCAACTGGACATATCTTTTGATTCCCGCTATCAAATTTCGATTGGTCGGATTCGTTAGAAATATATCATCAATTAGATCCTAATGTTTTTGGTTTCACTAAAATCCGGATTGTTTTGCACCCGATACAGTCCGACAAAGTTTGAATTCAATTTTTGAAACTGCCACGCCATCTCAGGCCTTGTTTATAATTATAATTAGTTATATTCGTTTTCAATTGTTGATTCAAACTCAGTTTTCATCGCCATTATTTAAAATATTTATTTTAAATATTTAAAATCCATTATTTTAGCCAATTTAAAAATTTTAAATTGGTTCAGATTTTCTGGGTCGTTACAAGATCTGATCCGAACCGAATAGAAGGAGGAGATCCGAACTGAACCGGATAGGAGGAGACACCCGAACCGAACCGGATAGGAGGAGGAGATCCGATCCGAACCGAATAGAAGGAGGAGATCCGAACCGAACCGGATAGGAGGAGACACCCGAACAGAACCGGATAGGAGGAGGAGATCCGAACCGAACCGGATAGAGGAGGAGACCCGAACCGAACCGGATAGGAGGAGGATGCCCGAACCGAACCGAATAGGAGGAAGAGACCCGAACCGAACCGAAGAAGACCATAACCCAAGATGCAAAGGTAGTCCAAATGGGAAGTTTGTACCAAGGATTTAGATGGGAATCAACGAGTTAACTTCATGATTGGGCTTTGCTGCGGGACGTGTGCTAAGGGGCTGTCGATGTCTGTAACTTTGGATCACTATGTATAGGGGGTACGTGAACGGATTCAGGGCCACAGTGGTCTAGGTACGACTAAAAGAGCTATAGACCAATGAAGTGGGGTCATTTGTAAAGGTTTAGTCTTGACTCCATGGGGTAAGCTTGGTGGTAGCAGTAGTTGTACAAGCCGAACTCCGTCACTACTTCGATGGGTCTAGTGGTTAAAAGCGGTATACATCGTATGCTTTATGCACTGAGTGAGAGATGTGAGGATGGTTGCCATGATTGAATTGTTTGCTATCACTATGACATGCACACCCCGTATTTCTTTACACCATATGTTGATGGCACCTTAGAGTATTGTACAGTATGTAGTGCTAACTCTTTGGTTGCAGGTCCAGGTTCAGGTATGGTTTAGTATACCTGTTATTGTTCTGTTTAGCTGCTTATCGCTCATACCAGACTTTTTGTCTGACCCAGAGTTTTATGTCTCTTCTTATTACTCTGGGTGCTCACACGAGCAGACTAGAGACAGGTTAGCTGGTGATGCACGGGTAGATGATCCGGAGACGAGCAGGAGGCTTCCACATAATATATATATATATAGTATTCTCCCTGTGTTGTTGAAGATCACTGCTTGGGCATTGGTGGTGCATCTTCCACTTTAGCTTTCTTTTGTTTAGAGACAGTAGATTTGGAAAAGTTGTAATAAGCTGTAATTGGATTTCCGCTGCTCTGATGTTGACATTTATTATTAGTTATCAGCTTATGCACTGTCTCACCTATTTTATGTCAAGTATGTTATTATTATATTTTATTCCATGCGCTGTGAGACATTCTACAGGTTCCTTGATTAGTTCATTCTCTTCTTTCTTTTCTTATGACGACCGTTCTGTGCCAGTTGGACATGTGTACAGCGCACACTTGGAGGAAGTGTCGGTTGGTGCGGGGCGGGCCGTCACACTTGGTATCAGAGCTCTAGGTTGCGTAGTTAACCTAGGGAAGTTATCAGGGAGAGATAATATACGTATACGAGAGAGAGTATTTGTGGTTATTTTGGTTTTCAAAAGCTATATATATATACTATTAGTAGTATAAGAATGAAGTCGTACTGCACTAGCACCACTATGGAATCGTTAATTGTTTCCTTTTTCAGATTGACGATGAGCCGAGATACTAGAGGTGCTGGTAGGAGAGCCAATAATGGGAATGCTGCTGACATGAGGACGATGTTTACTGACCTCATGAGAGAGATGCTTAGAGATGTACGGAGGGCAGCTCCCAATGGTGGAAATGGTGGTGGTCCAGTAGTGCAGGCGCCAAGAGTCGACTTCGCCAAGCTGAATAAGGATTATACTAGCCTTGGTGGGAAGCCGTTCCACGGAACGGAGTCGGCCACAGATGTTCAGGATTGGTTGGATAGTTGCGAATGTATCTTCGAGGATTTGGGTATCGAGGATGCGATGAAGAGAAAGCTAGCGTCCCGTCAGCTGCAAGGGCGGGCAATGAATTGGTGGAATGCTATAAAGGCAGCTACTCCCGAAGATTAGATTACTTGGGAGCAGTTTAAAGCTCGCTTTAGCGAGAAGTTCATTCCAGCTGCTCAGAAGTTAGTGTTGTTTAAGAAATTCTTGGAGCTCAAGCAGAATGGCAGAGCTATCTCGGAGTACATTGCTGAATTCGACACTTTGTCAAAGTATGGGTTATCTCTTATTGATACTGCCGAGAAGAAGAATGAGAAATTCATAACTGGGTTAGATCAGTACTTAGGGGAAAGGCTTATTAACCACATCGATGAGACGTTTGAGTCGATTGTGGGGAAAGCATTAAGATCAGAGAGTCTCTACCCTAAGCCGAAGACTGAGGTTGCATCCGCAGATGAGCCAAAGCCACAAGCAAGTGGTGGAGGCAAGGGTGGTTCCCAGAATAAAAGAAAGCAGAGTCAGACTAAGGATGGCCAGAAGAAAAAGAATAAGCAAGATGTTGAGTGCTTCAGCTGTGGTAAGAAGGGCCATTATGCTAGTAATTGTCGGGCCAAGCCAGCGGATAGGAAGTGCTTCAACTGTGGCCAAATGGGACACCACAAGGACAAGTGTCCACAACCCCCTAAAGAAAAGCAAATGGTGAAAGCATATGCTCTCAATGCTATTCCTTCTTCGTCGAATGCCCCAACTGCGGCGGAGAAGGGAAAGAATGTCGTCATTCAAGGTATGCTTTCTGTTTATGATGTTCCTGTTAGAGTTTTATTTGATACCGGAGCTTCCAGTTCTTTCATATCTAGTGACCTGGTAGATAGGTTGGGATTGGAGCCCGAGATTGTCGATAGACCTTTAGTAGTGACAAACCCGATTGGTGGTTCGACTAGCCTTAGCATGATTTGTCGTAATGTGGTCCTATCGAGTCATGGATGCATGTTTGTTTGTGATTGCTTTGTTTTGGGCTTTACTGGGTTTGGCATTATTTTGGGAGTAGATTGGCTCCAAAGATACGGGGTGGTGGTAGACTGTGAGGGCTTTTTAGTGACAGCTAGAGCGGATGATGGGCGGAGGATAGTGTTTGGTGGTCTACCCAGTAAGGGGGTATTGGCTAGTTTTCTAAACTCCCTCGACATTCCGCATAGTGAGTTGTCAGGTTTGCCCGTGGTTGGCCAGTATCCGGATGTTTTCGAAGAAGTGACCGGACTTCCACCACACCGAGAGATTGAGTTTCGTATTGATTTGGTAAAGTATGCCAGGCCTATAGTGATGCCACTTCGTCGTATGGCACCAAGGGAGCAGCGAGAGCTCGAGGTACAAGTCAGCGATCTTTTGAAGAAGGGATTTATCAGAAGGAGTGTTTCTGAATGGGGAGCACCAGTTGTGTTTGCTACCAAGGCGGATGGTTCCCTTCGTTTGTGTGTAGACTACCGCGAGTTGAACAAGGTGACGAGGAAGAATAAGTATCCTCTCCCGCGGATAGATGATTTGTTCGATCAGTTGAGTGGCGCGAGAGTGTTCTCCCAGTTGGATCTCGCGACAGGTTTTCATCAGCTTAGAGTGGAAGCTGAGAGTATAGCTAAAACGGCATTTCGAATGCCGTCTGGATTTTATGAATGGTTGGTTATGCCATTTGGGCTGACTAATGCCCCGACATATTTTGTGGATCTTATGAATAGGGTATTCAGAGATCAGTTGAATAAGTCTGTTCTTGTGTTCGTGGATGATATTTTGGTTTACTCAAGGAACGAGGAAGAACACAAGGAACATTTGAGGACAGTGATGGAGGTGTTGAGGAAACACCAATTGAAAGCAAAGTTTTCTAAGTGTCACTTCTGGAGGAAGGAAGTGAGATTCTTGGGCCATGTTGTTTCAGAAAATGGTATCGCCGTGGATCCTGCTAAGGTGGCTACGGTGCAAGATTGGTCTACGCCCAAGAGTGCAACAGACGTAAGAAGTTTCTTGGGATTAGCGGGATATTATCGTAAGTTTATCCAAGGCTTCTCCAAGATAGCAGCACCGTTGACTCAGTTGACAAAGAAGAATCAAGCTTTTGTTTGGAACGAAAGGTGCGAGGATGCATTCAAGAGTCTAAAAGAAAAGTTGACAAGTGCACCAGTGTTAGTCATTCCCAAGGGGAGTGAAGAGATGACGGTATATACAGATGCTTGTGGTACCGGACTAGGTGCTGTGTTGATGCAGGGTGGTAGGGTTGTAGCTTATGCAAGCAGGCAACTGAAACCACATGAGAAGAGGTATCCTATCCATGATTTGGAATTGGCAGTGATCGTATTCGCATTGAAGATGTGGAGACATTATCTCTTGGGAGAAAGATTCGAGCTGTTTACTGATCATAAGTCGCTGAAGTATCTTTTCTCTCAAAAGGATTTGAATCTTCGTCAGCAGAGGTGGTTAGAGTTCTTAGCTTCATATGATTTCGACATCGCATATACACCGAGAAAGGGCAATGCGGTAGCCGATGCGTTGAGTCGAAGACATGCCAGTTTAGGGGCTATGTTCCTTGAATGGAAGCAACTGGAGTATATCGCGGAGTTTGATTTCAGACCAAAGTGCGAATTGGATCCAGAAACGTTAGCAAGTTTGACGATCAGACCCACTTTAATTGAGCGGATCGGCTCTAGTCAGAGGGACGATCCTAACCTATTGGAAACCATCTCCAAGTTAAAGATGGATATCGATGAGGAAATGAACAAGTATGGGCTTGATCGAGATGGATGGCTTAGAAAGAATGGAAGACTAGTTGTACCCAATATCAATGGGTTGAGAGATGAAGTGCTTAGAGAATGTCATCACTCAAAAATGACTATACATCCCGGTGGTAACAAGATGTATCGGGATATGAAGCAGACTTACTACTGGGAAGGGATGAAAAGAGACGTTGGGAAGTTTATATCCAAGTGCATGAATTGCCAGCTAGTTAAAGCCGAGCAAAAGAAGCCTAGTGGGTTGTTATAGCCCTTAGAAATTCCCGAATGGAAATGGGAGCAAGTCTCGATGGATTTCATTGATGGTTTACCAAGGACTAGATTGGGACATGATAGCATTTGGGTAGTTGTGGATCGACTGACTAAAAGTGCAAGATTTATACCAGTCAAATCGACCAGAACGGCAGCTAAGTTAGCAGAATTGTATATGAAGTGGGTAGTGAGATTTCATGGAATACTTAAAAGCATTGTGAGTGACCGAGACCCGTTGTTCACTAGTGGGTTTTGGAAGAGCTTACAAGAGGCTCTAGGGTCAGAGTTACATCTCAGTACCGCATATCATCCTCAGACCGACGGTCAGACGGAGAGGGTGAATCGTATTTTGGAAGATCTCTTGAGAGCATGTATATTGGATTTTGGTGGATCATGGGATGACCATTTGCATCTAGTAGAGTTTGCATATAATAATAGCTACCAATCCAGTATCGGTATGGCTCCGTTTGAAGCTTTGTATGGAAGACCGTGCAACTCACCATCATGTTGGATAGAGACTGGCGAGAAGTTTGTGCTTGGACCAGATGTGGTGAGGGAAACTTCAGATAAGATCAAGATCATTCAACAACGAATGAAAGCTGCCCAAGATAGGCAGAAGAGTTATGCTGATAAGAGGAGAAGAGACCTAAAATTCTCCGTTGGTGACTTGGTGTTTTTCAAGATTTCTCCGTTGAAGAGCGTAATACGATTTGGCAGGAGAGGCAAGTTGGCACCAAGATTCATTGGCCCATTCCCTGTCCTCGAGCTAGTCGGGAATTTGGCATATAGAATTGACTTACCAGAGAAAATGGCGGGGGTCCACAACGTATTTCATGTTTCCTAACTAAGGAAGTTCGTTCACGACCCGGATATGACTATTTCACCTGATCAGTTGGAGGACTTCGAAGTAGAACCCGAGGCGGTTGGGAACCGCAAGCCGGCCCGTATTGTCGAGCACGACATGAAGCAACTTCGAAGGAAGGCGGTGAAGCTAGTCAAGGTTCAGTGGGGCGAGGATGAGAATGATTGTACTTGGGAGACAAAGGAGAACATTAGGAAGACTTATCCAGAACTCTTTACCTGGTAAGATTTTGACTTCGATTTAGTTTTCCGCATGCTAGGATAGGCTCGTTTGCTTGTTTTGCATGTTTGATTATTGTATGTGGTTGTTAGGCATGTGGGATCCTTTGTATGTTTTAGGTTAAGGAATTTCGGGGACGAAATTTCTTAAGGGGGGAGAGTGTAACGACCCGCATTCTACGCATCATAGGATCATAGAATATTTAATTCTGTCACATACGAAGTCGTATGGTCATGTAACTTTGGGAGACGACTATTAGGGTCATTTCCCATGTTCATGATTTTTCCCGATTTTTAAATGACCATTTTACCCCTAGTTGGTACTGTTTTGGCCATAACTTTTTACTGGGAAGGAATTTTGACCTGAAACCACTTCCATTGACTCCGGATGATGGTTTCTCTTTCCATAGAGTGGTCATAATAGCCAAACGGACTCACCGTTTGGGAGATATGGCTGAAACAAGTTTCAGATGGTGAAAAACAGCTTAATTGGGCTTAACCGGGTGATTAACAGCTAGGCCCAAAGGGGAATTTCGGGATTAGGAGTTTAAAAGGGCTGTTAGGGTTTGGAGAATACCTTTTTCTCATTTTTCAGCCGTCACTATTCATTCCTCTTAACCTAGCCATGGCCTCCACCCTCTAAATCTCTTCAAAACACCTCTTAATCACTTTCTAATTGAAGATTAGGCTTAGCAAACATCAAATCAAGGAGTATTAGTACGAGAACCGAGGTAGAGCTGCTGTGTAAGATTGTGAACAACGCCAAATTAGAGAATATTTCAGTTTTGGGGTTTTAGTGGTGGCAAAGGTGAGTGATTAGCTTGCTTTTACACTAATTACGGTTAATTATGGGTAATTAGTGAAGATTAGCGAATTTATACATTAATAAATTCTGGAAAAATTCCTAAAATTCTATAATGATGTTTTATGGCTCTGATAAAAATTTGGGCTAATTTGGATAAGTTTTGCTAATTGTATGCATAATCACGGTTAAGAAGGATTAAGGGGAAAACATGGGTTTCTGGGTATGTTTGATCTAAAGTATTTCATGTAAATGATGTTTTAATGTTTTTGATTGATTCTATATGTTGTTACTGCTGTTTGGAATGTTTTGTAATGTCATAGGAAGTTTAGAATGGTTGAAAACGCCGTGTTCGGCGAAAATAGCTTGCTGGAAAAAGTTGCAGATTTTCAGAACCGGTTAGGAAGAACACCCGATCTGAACCGGATAGGAGGAGGAGATCCGATCCGAACCGGATAGGAGGAGGAGATCCGATCCGAACCGGATAGTAGGAGGAGATCCGGTCCGAACCGGATAGGAGGAGGAGATCCGAACCGAACCGGATAGGAGGAGGAGATCCGATCCGAACCGAGTAGAAGGAGGAGATCCGAACTGAACCGGATAGGAGGAGACACCCGAACTGAACCGGATAGGAGGGAGGAGATCCGATCCGAACCGGATAGAAGGAGGAGATCCGAACTGAACCGGATAGGAGGAGACACCCGAACCGAACCAGATAGGAGGAGGAGATCCGATCCGAACCGAATAGAAGGAGGAGATCCGAACCGAACCGGATAGGAGGAGACACCCGAACCGAACCGGATAGAGGAGGAGATCCGAACCGAACCGGATAGGAGGAGGATGCCCGAACCGAACCGAATAGGAGGAAGAGACCCGAACCGAACCGAAGAAGACCATAACCCGAGATGCAAAGGTAGTCCAAATGTGAAGTTTGTACCAAGGATTCAGATGGGAATCAACGAGTTAACTTCATGATTGGGCTTTGCTGCGGGACGTGTGCTAAGGGGCTGTCGATGTCTGTAACTTTGGATCACTATGTATAGGGGGTACGTGAACGGATTCAGGGCCACAGTGGTCTAGGTACGACTAAAAGAGCTATAGACCAATGAAGTGGGGTCATTTGTAAAGGTTTAGTCATGACTCCATGGGGTAAGCTTGGTGGTAGCAGTAGTTGTACAAGCCGAACTCCGTCACTACTTCGATGGGTCTAGTGGTTGAAAGCGGTATACATCATATGCTTTATGCACTGAGTGAGAGATGTGAGGATGGTTGCCATGATTGAATTGTTTGCTATCACTATGACATGCACACCCCGTATTTCTTTACACCATATGTTGATGGCACCTTAGAGTATTGTACAGTATGTAGTGCTAACTCTTTGGTTGCAGGTCCAGGTTCAGGTATGGTTTAGTATACCTGTTATTGTTCTGTTTAGCTGCTTATCGCTCATACCAGACTTTTTGTCTGACCCAGAGTTTTATGTCTCTTCTTATTACTCTGGGTGCTCACACGAGCAGACTAGAGACAAGTTAGCTGGTGATGCACGGGTAGATGATCCGGAGACGAGCAGGAGGCTTTCACGTAATATATATATAGTATTCTCCCTGTGTTGTTGAAGATCACTGCTTGGGCATTGGTGGTGCATCTTCTACTTTAGCTTTCTTTTGTTTAGAGACAGTAGATTTTGAAAAGTTGTAATAAGCTGTAATTGGATTTCCGCTGCTCTGATGTTGACATTTATTATTAGTTATCAGCTTATGCACTGTCTCACCTATTTTATGTCAAGTATGTTATTATTATATTTTATTCCATGCGCTGTGAGACATTCTACAGGTTCCTTGATTAGTTCATTCTCTTCTTTCTTTTCTTATGACGACCGTTCCATGCCAGTTGGACATGTGTACAGCGCACACTTGGAGGAAGTGTCGGTTGGTGCGGGGCGAGCCGTCACACAAAGTTTGCTATGTACTCCAAGTTTTGCCTTTCTACAAAGAGAGGACTTAAGGTCAGCTTCTTTCTACTCAAGGCGTCTGCTACTACATTGCCCTTGCCAGGGGTATAGGAAATCTCAAAATCATATGAGGCTAGAAATTCCCTCCACCTTTGTTGTCTTAAGTTAAGATCTTTCTATGAGAAAAGGTACTTTAATGATTTATGATCAGTAAACAATTCAAACCTTTCTCCTAGTAGATAATGACACCATGACTTAAGAGCGAAAACAATGGCAGCTAGCTCCAAATCATGAGTTTGGTAGTTTTCTCATGTACCTTCAACTGCCTTCCCCCATATCAAACCACCTTGCCTTCTTGCATCAAGACAACACCTAATCATGCACCGAATGCGTCTGTGTATACGGTAAACATTTTGCTCCCATCAGGCAATGTCAGAACTAGGGCTATTGTTAGAGCCCTTTTCAAGCGTTGGAAAAACATCGCAATCCAAATCCCAAATGAAAGTTAGATTCTTCTTTGTCAATCTTGTGACTGGGGCTGAGATTTTTGCAAAGTCTTTAATGAACTTTTGATAAAAGCCCGCTAGCCCGAGAAAGCTTCGGACTTCGGTTGCATTCCGTGGAACCTTCCAATCTTGCACCGCAACTACTTTTGCGGGGTCCACAGCTATCCCCTCTTTGGACACCACATGTCCAAGAAACCTCACTTCTTCTCTCCAGAAATGACATTTGGAGAATTTGGCTTTCAGCTGATGTGCACGAAGAGTATCCATGACTTCCCTTAAATGCAAAGCATGCTCTTCTTCATTCTTCAAGAAAATCAAAAAGTCGTCCACGAAGACCACCACAAACTTATTAAGGAACTCCCTGAACACCCTGCTCATGAAGTCAACGAAATAAGCGGGTGCGTTTTCAAGCCGAAAGGCATGACAAGCCATTCGAAGAAACCATCCGGGGTTCTGAACGCGGTCTTATGAATGCTATCTTCAGACACTCTTAGCTGATGAAACTCGGTAGCCAGATCTACTTGGGGGAAAACTGATGCACCTACAAGCTGATCAAATAAGTCGTCTATTCTTGGAAGTGGGTGCCTATTCTTCTTGGTCAGCTTGTTTAGCTCCCTATAGTCAACGCATATGCGAAGTGAACCATACGCTTTGGTTGCGAACATTACTGGAGCACCCTATTCAGAAATACTCTGCCTTATAAACCCCTTTTCGAGTAGCTCTTTAACTTGCTTGCTGAGCTCTTTCCTCTCCCTTGGAGCCATGTGTCTAACGGGTAGAGCTACGGGTTTTGCATTATCAACAAGATATATGCGGACGTCTATCTCCCGCTTCGGAGGTAAGCCCTGCACCTCTTCAAATAAATCTGAGTATTCATGGACTACTCTAACAGACTGCAAGTTTTCAACAGACGCATCAAGAGATTCTAGGTAGCTAAGCATAACAAAATTAATGGGATTACAAGAGATTTCGAGAGTGTTACCGAGGCGAGCCATAAGTCTAACCACTCTCTTTTCACAATCGAGGATGGCACCATTACTGGATAACCAATCCATGCCTAGAATCAACCCATAGCCCGTGAAGCCCAAAACATAGACATTACATCTAAACCCAACGCTTAGTATAGAAATTTCCAAATCCAAACAAATCATTGACAAATAAGCCGAGCCCCCAATTGGATATGAAACAACCAAGAGATCGTCTACTATACTGGTGTCTAGGTGCAGAGATTCAACTAAAGCAGTAGATATAAAAGAGTGTGACGCTCCAGAATCAAAGAGTGTACAAACAGGATGATCAAAAAGATAAACTAAACTCTCAACAGAAATATTTCTACCTCGTTCTTGCGTAGGTGTTATGAGAGCGTGAACCTGCCCTCCAGAAGTAGATCCAGTCCTCTGCCCTTGCCCTTGCTTTCTTGGGCAGTCCTTAGCCATGTGTCATGTCTCACCGCAGTGAAAACAACCACCCATCTTCCTCTTTTTCTTTCTGCAGTCCTTAATCAGATGTCCAGGAATGCCACAAACATTACACTTCCTCTTATTACGGGGTTTGTTGTTCTTCCCGCCCTTCTTTGAATCTATCTTTTTATTCTGCGATCCCTCCACTTTCTTATCTTGAGGTACTTCCACCTTTGCCTCTTTCTTGTCATCCTTGTCTTCCTCCTATAACAGTGCCATGTCCACCAGTCTCTCATAAGTCGCACCCATAGGTATATGGGACATAGCTAGGCTGTGCAGTGGCTCATTCAACCCTTTAACAAAACAGAGAGCCTTCTTATGGGGATTGTTCACTAACTCCAGTCTGAATCTAGCCAGCTAGTTGAATTGGTTGACGTATTCCTTGACCGACATACTTCCCTGTTTGAGAGCCAAGAACTTCTCTATCTGTAGGCTACGTTTAGCTTGTGAGAGGAATTTCATTTCAAACCTCATTCTGAAATCCTCCCAAGTTTCGACTGGTCTCTCAACATTAGTAACTTCCCACCAATAAGAGGCTTCGTCTTTAAGCAACCATACGACCAACTGTATCTTCTGCCCATTATCCACTTCGAAGATAACAAACAAGTCCTCAGTTTCTTTGAGCCAGTTCCTTGCTTCTACAAATGACTCAGTCCCATTAAAGTTCTTTCCACCCATCGCTCGAAAGTCTCTACAAATCTTTGAGAAAGCGTTTGCATGAGGAGAAGGAGGAGGAGGAGGAACAACTGCAACTAGGGGAGGAGGAACGTCTACTAGTGTAACAACCCGCATTCTACGCATCGGAGGATCGTAGAATATTTATTTCTTTCTCATACGAAGTCGTATGGTCGTGTAACTTTGGCAGACGGCTATTGGGGTCATTTCCCATGTTCATGATTTTTACCGATTTTTAAATGACCATTTTGCCCCTAGCTGATCTTGTTTCGGCCATAACTTTTGATTGGAAAGGAATTTTAACCTGAAACCACTTCCATTAGATGCGTTTGATGGTTTACCTTTCCGTAGAGTGGTCACATGTGAAAAACGTACTTACCGTTTGGGAGATATGGCTGAAATAAGGTTTGGAAGGTGAAAAACTGCTTAACCGCGCCAAATAGGGTGATTAGTGAATGAGCCCATAACCCATTTCGGGATTAGGGTTATTGGGAGGCTGAAATGAGTTAGGGTTTCATTCCATTTCAGTTTTCTAGCCTCCACTTACCTCTTAGAAACCCTAAAAATAGCCTCCAACCTCTAAATCACCTCCAAATCACTTTCTACTGTAAGATTGGGCTTAGCAACATCAAATCAAGCGAGATCAACACCAAATCAACATTAGAGCTGTTGTTTAGCATTGGGATTCACACCAAATCAGAGAATCATTTTAGTTTGAGGTTTATTTGTGGCTAAAGTGAATGATTTGCATTGTTTTTCACTAATTACGGCTAATTATGGTAATTAGCGAAGATTAGCGAAATTATGGCTCATAAAAATCTAGAAAAATTCCTAAAATTCTAAAACATCATTTTATGCCTCTGATATGAATTTGGGCTAATTTCGACTAATTTTGCAAACCCCGTAATTTGGGGGATTAAGGGGTGATTAGTGGAAATTAGCGAATTTATGCATTTAAAAATCTGGAAAAATATTCAGAAATTCTGAAATATTGTTTTAGACCTCTGTTGGAAGTTTGGGTTAATTTGGCTAAGTTTTGTTAATCCTATGCTTAGTTGTTCTTAAACATGCTTAAGGGGAAATATGGGATTTTAGCTATGTCTGATCCGTTTTAACATACCATATTGTTGTTTTTCTGTTTGTGGATGTTTATACATGTTGCTATGAATGTATGGTATGCTTTATGATTGATTAGAAAAGTTAGAATGGTCAAAAACGCCGTCATATGGCGTAAACAGTCACTGGAAGAGTTGCAGAAAAATATGCAGGAAACCGGATCAGATCGCCCTCTTTCTTCTCCGACCCGACCCGATCGCGAGCATGCATTCACGAGCCACCTCATGTTGAGGGCCACGAATTGATCCAGAGGCCATCACGATCCGATCGTAAAGGACCATTGCGAAGCACCAAGAGAGAAGGAGCCACGAACCAGTGGGGTATCACGACCCGAACCCGTGCAGTTGCCTCGACCCGATCCGATGGAAGGACTCGACCCGAACTGCTTCAGAAGCCCACGAGCTGATGGCCAGGGGGATCGCGACCTGGAGAACACGACCCGATCCGATGGGCGATCACGAACCGATCCGGATGGAGGAAGAAGACGAGCCGTGCCTATATGATGATCACGAACTGAATGAAGACCGATCCGGAGATGACAACCAAAACCCGAGATGCAAAGGTAGTCCAAATGGAAGTTAGAGCTCAGGATCCAGATGGGAACCAATGAGTTCACTTCATGATTGGGCTTTGCTGCGGGACATGTGCAAAGGGGTTGTCGGTATTCATAACTTTGGTTCACCACTTGGAGATGGATAGTGGGCTTGTAGTGATAGTTACACGGGATTGGATTCCGTCATGGCCCAAAGTATTAGGTGACCAAAGTAGTGGATATCGTATACTTTACGCACCGAGTGAGAGATGTGAGGATGGTTGTTATGCTTGATTGTTTGACATCACTATGACATGCACATCCCCACCCCCGTTATCCTTACACCAATTGAAATGGCACCTTAGAGTGTTGTACAGTATGTAGTGCTAACTCTTTGGTTGCAGGTCCAGGTTCAGGTATGGTTTAGTATACCTGTTATTGTTTTGTTTAGATGCTTATCGTTCATAACAGACTTTTTGTCTGACCCAGAGTTTTATGTCTATTCTTATTACTCTGGGTGCTCACACGAGCAGACTAGAGACAGGTTAGCTGGTGATGCGCGAGTAGCTGATTCGGAGGTGAGCAGGAGGCTTCCACGTAAGATATATAGATATTCTCCCTGTGTGTTTGGTGGTCACTACTTGGGCATTAGTGTGTACCTTCTTTATCCCGCTTTTGCTTTAGAGACAGTAGTTTGAAAAGTTGTAATAAGCTGTATTTTTGGATTTCCGCTGCTATGATGCTTAGTTTATTTCCAGCTTATGCACTGTCTCACTTGTTTTATGTCAAGTATGTTATTATTAAATTTTGTTCTATGCGCTGTGAGACATTCTACAGGTTCTTTGTTGATTCTTCTTCTTCTTTCCTTTCTTTGGCGATCGTCCCGTGCTAACTGGACATGTGTATAGCGCACTTTTGGAGTAAATGTCGGTTGGTGCGAGGCGGGCCGTCACAACTGGGCCTTCATCATTAGCCCTAGCCTCTAGGTACCTTCTAAACCAGCCAGGTACCGGTACGCCCTCTGGAAGGTTAAGATCCCCAAACATGCTGAAATGAAAATGAAAAGATTCAAAACAAAGGATAGAAAGATGGTGCATATGGCTTTGGGGAATTATGCCTTTTAAAATAAAAACAACACTTTTTCTTGAAAATGCTTCATTAAACTTCTTTTTGAAAATTAGTTTCCAAAATTTTTATCTGATCTGGCAACCATCAACACTGATACCAAGTGAAACACCCTACCTTCGTTAAGGTCACTCACAAAGGGAATGCCTTAATTTCGATGGAGCATTATAGATAAAAGATACAGATAATTTACAAGACAGACATATAAACAATGGAAAAACTAAATTTATTTCATAAATACGTGGTTCAGTTAAAACATTACAACAATTGTCTCAAACCAACTTCCAAATTATTACAAAAAAATCTCTGCCTTGAATTAAAACATAAAGAAGCATTGAAATAATAGTAAGGCTACATAAACCCCCAATAATAGAGTATCCAAAGTCATAGCCCAAGGAAAGAGAATTCAAGCAATACATTTACTCTCTTCAAGCTGGAAATGGTCCGAACTAAGCTGAAGTAATCCTTCCCTACGGACCTTGGGGGGGAGGGGGAACGGAAGAAGACGAAAGAAAATGGGCCAGACATGAGTCTGGTAAGTCCAGTGATTATTTAGCATGTAAACAAGAAAAAAGATTATGACATGAATAAACTGAGCCTAGGGCAGTACCCTAGAAACAAGATAATAAAACTGAATATGCTATCGCACTCATTTCTATTTCTCTACACCCACTTACAAGTATTTCAACTAGCACCATGTGTTCAAGATAAATGATCCCCTTTTTCGATCGGCTCCTATTCGTATACGTTTACCACTTGTGTCATTCGGCCCCGCTTGATTGTAGATACCTGTGCTGGTCCCACAATGGGGTGTATCAAATCCTATGGTGGCAACCCGACACAATTCAAGATGCACAGTGCATAACTACTGATGCCCAGTGCCTGCTTTTTCTACTCCGGAGTACGTGCTCACCCACACTCCATCGGAACCTACACTGACGCACCACCCACCGTTGTTTTGACCGCTTATAATCAGCCCAGTAATCGTGTCCCACCCTGCCTAGTTCAGGGTATCATGATACATCTATGTGGGTTGCTGCTGAAATGGGTTCCCGTTACTAGGGTTTCCTAATCAACATGTTAAAATGGTTAAGTGTTCTCAAATTAACCTAACCCCACCCATCAGTTTAGTTAACATGTTGTATTGGTTAAGTGTTGCCTTAATTAACTTAACCCTACCATTCATGTCTTAGCTTTAATTTATTCATCAAAGCACCAATTACTCACATTAGATATGTATTGTTGCGGTCGCTGGATGTGCCGGTCGGTTCCGGGCAGTCTTACACCGCAACTCAATCTAACCTTGGGTTCTTTTGGGCTTGATGCGCTAACCTCTCACATTAGATCTATATTGTTATGGTTGCTGGATGTGTCGGGCGGTTTCGGGCAGTCTTACACCGTAACTCAATCTAACCTCGGGTTAGGCATATTCGTCGTTTACTTAATTTACATATTTACTCTTTATATATATATATATATATATATATATGTATATATATATATATATGTAAATTATCCATAATTATTGCCATTCAAGTCATGCCCCATTTACCCACTAGATCATGTTCATAATTTTTTAGGTATATAAATTATACCAATTTATGCCACTAATCATTTATATGATTATGGGCCAAACTATGCCAATAATTTGAAATTTAAGGTTTTCCCAACGTTACCCCCGTTATACGTTCGCAAAATTCACATAGAATGTTAGGCTCGCAACTTAGCCTAACTTATATACAAAAGGGGAAAGAAAGGAACATGTAT
Source organism: Allium sativum (assembly GCA_030737875.1). Lineage (NCBI taxonomy): Eukaryota > Viridiplantae > Streptophyta > Magnoliopsida > Asparagales > Amaryllidaceae > Allium > Allium sativum. The sequence goes on along the minus strand of CM060922.1, from coordinate 399,168,485 downwards.
CATTCCTACAACATAAAATAATAAGGATCTAACTAAACATGTGTCATATAAGTTTGGCATGAACTTGCATTTTTGGATCCAATTAACATGAATCTTAAGCATATGAAATTACACAAATCCAATAAGACATGTAAATGTAAACTTGCAATTTGGATCCAATTAATATGAATCTTAAGCATATAAACGGGGACTTACATAGAATTACACAAATCCAATTCGACATGTAGATGTGAACTTGTATTTTGGATCCAATAATCATAGATCTAACATATGAGAATGTAGATCTAAACATATATATGACTTAGCCTAAAAACTTACATGAAAGAGTCACCAAATTTACATAATACACGATTGGTTTAACATACAACATAATAAGTCCAATAAACCACAATAGTCTCATAGGCATATATGATAGAATTGTTACAAGAATAGACATGAATCAGCATCACCATTATATCTTACAACTTAGGCACAACTCTAGTTTTCACTTTATTACAAATCATAACTTTCAATTGTTCACATCTAAATAATAACAGGACTTACAAACAAAAGAAATTCTAGTTTTATGAGATCTGTTTTCTGAAACTGAAAAGCAATCCCTTGACGTAGACTATCGATTCTCAAATTTAGATTAGACTCGTAGCTTCTAACTTGCTTTCTAGTTTGAGAAGAAGTGGTGGCTAGGCAAGGTCGATCATGGACAGCATGGTGGCTCCTTGGAATGAAATTGTGTGATTTAGGGTTGAGGACTAGGGTTGCTTTTATAGAGGTTTAAACTTATGCGAGCCGTTAGATCATCCTAGGAGCGATCACAACCGTCCGGACTAGATAGAGTTATCCAGAAATTGCCATCTATGCCCCAGTGACTCAGCAACAAGTCAGAAAATCGTTACTGTTTGGATCTTGGTGAGGGGGTCGACCCCTATAGGGGGGTCGACTCCCCAATCGACACCTATGTCGACCTCCCCCTGGGGGGAGTCGACCGCTATGGGTGGGAATTTTCCCGCCCAACTGAGCCATGTGATTTTTGAAATTCGAACTATTTTGTTTATTAAATTATTTAATTATATAATTTTTAGTTTAAACATGAAATCTTCTGAACTCCGTAACTTCTTCATACGAAGTCCGATTCACTCAAACTCGGACTCTATCTCAAGCAGAATTCCGAGACGAACGCAATGGCGTAACCCGTTTCCCTTAATTCTCACTTTTACAATTAAGTATTCTTTAATTCATTACTTTAATAAACATAGAAAATACAGGGTGTTACAATGGAATTCGTATGTAATCATACAAAATTTAAAACGATAAATGCAAGAAGTGATAGCATATATATTAATATAAAATTATATCCTACTTCTATAAACACCCATGTTTTTAACTTAAATCTAAAATATACTGACGAGTTATTTTCCCTACTTGACAATCGAACGTATCCCCAATGCTTGAGTAACACTTTATATTAAGGAAAAGGCATGAATCCCACTTACCGACCTTGTTAATATGATCAAGAATCAAGTTAGTTAAATGAGAGTTGACTCTACAGCATACAACCACTTCGTTTATTGGATTTGTAAAGACTACCCACAAACTAAATTCCATACCTTGAAAAGGGAGAGAATCATCTCAAGCTAACACTTCTAAGATAGACATGTATGTATATAAGTGGAAAGGAGATACGTTAGAGCAATCCATGTATTCTCTTGGTCATTTGTTTATATTATATTGATTTACTTAGCTTGTAAGTAAACAGATAATATTTTTATGTATAGAAATTTCACTTCGCCCACATCTTCTTAAAAGCATCGTATTCCTTTCTTTTCCCTATACCTTCTACTTTCCTTTCATTACTTAGCAGCTAAGTATTCCTTCCTCCATATAATAGAAGAGCAGCAAGGCGTTTAGGGGGGTTTCGCTGCTCACTTTTTTCAGCAATAACAGCATGTTTTTCTTTTTCCTCACTCCTTTGTCCGCATGCTTCTTTTTCTATGCTAAAAATAAAAATCTAAAAACCATAAAACATATATATATATATAAGGATTTGTTTCGAGATTCTTTTGTACGTCTCCTCTAATTTGTGGCATATATATATTATCACCAACCAACTGTGATATTTCAAACATCATGTATGCATTTGAGGGTTTGGATATTTTATTTTTGCGCTGCGAAGATGACAACATGTGGTAGGGTTAAGTGAATGGGGTTATCGAATCTTCCACTTGGATTTTTGACATCGTTTTTGAGTTTTGGTATCAAGTAGCGGTTGCTGGCATGTTTTCGAGGAGATCGGTGCAATTTTTCTTCATATGTTTTATTGTACTGCAAATGAAAGGCACTGTGTCGCGATTGGAAGGAAAGTCACGATGTTAAAGTTTGTGGGTGATGATCGAGATGGAGGAAGAGTGGAGTTCAATATTAACTTTAGTTTTGAGTTTAGTGGAATAATCGGGAAGCACAATTGGATGAAACATGCGGAAATGGCCACGGATAAAAAGAACTGGAGTTAGATGCGTTAGTTCAGGTAGGAGAAGGAGATTATGGGGAGATGACATGGACTAGAGATTTTAAAGGTTATTAATTTTTTAGTTGATTAGGCCAATGACATAAAATGTGTACAAACTTATTAAATGTACAACTATTCCATACGTGATCAAAATCTGATGAAACAAGAACCGTTGGGATCGTATGGACGAATGCTACATAATGGAACCGACTTAGAGAGATTTGGAGCTCATCTCAATTTATGATGAAATAAAATGCCTGATTGGATCTATTTAACGATTATCGTTATTTAACGATAAACGACCAAAAAGAGTAAACTCACTAACCCTGTCCAGTTTATAATTTTATAAATGTATTTTAAAATTGATATATGATGATTGAATGATGTTTGGTGGTTGTTTGTGTGAAATTGCTAATATATTGGTTGAAATTATATACATATATAACGTTGATTAGATATTGATTCTATTTATCGTAATATTTTATACTGGAAAAAAATTGATGTTATTTACGTTGATTAACATCTGTGGATGTAGGGAAATAGGTTGGAGGAATCAGATTGGATTCCTCAATATTTATAATACTATTTTTTTCTTCATATATTGTCATATATGATGTGATATATAATTCGTGATTGATTATGATGACACTGGTCTTTTTATTTGGTATTTTAAATACCATAAGTAATACTGGAATGTAGAAAGGGAAATTTCAAAGTGTATATTGAAATAAAAATACATATATAAAATCAAAGGATTTATAAAAAGGGAATTTGAAATAAGGAAGGATTCAATCTTTGGAAATGATTAACAACTTACATAAGATATAAATATCAAATGTTGAAAATTAGTTTCGAAACCAAAATTTGTAATTAGATTGAACTGAATAGTTACAAAGGAAATTGTAAACGAGATTTGGTAAATAAAATGGAATGTGAATAAGCAGATAAAAAATCACTCAATAATGAGAATTTGAACTTGTAATATTATTTAAAACCGAAATCAAGATTTGATATGATTAAACGAGTCCATATATATTATAAAAGAAAAATATTCACGTGTTAAAGTGAATAATGTTTTAAAAGGAAACGTTTTGCAAATTGAAATGGTTATACAATGGAATTGGTAAATGTTTGAAAGTGATAAATTCAAAAACAAATTTAGAAATTGAGTGGACCTAAAATGGTGAAGTTATTCCAATGTTCGGAACGTTAATCGAATATAGAATTTTCGAAAGAGAGTTACATTTTTTTTCCGAAATAGAGTTATATATTGAAATGTGATTATAATGAACTTGGTAAAGTATTATTTACTTTCCAATTTTATATTTATTTATTAATTATTTATTTGTTTAGATTAATGGATTAAAGTTATATTTTGAAGTCGGATATTTCAGAAGTATGGATTATAACATCATCGTTATAATCAATGTTTTTCATAAAAGAAGTGGATTTGTAAACTGAATCCGAGAGTTGCAAAAGCAATGCTTTGATAAGAAATTAAGAAATAGAATTAAGGAACTTAGAAACTAACTGGAGATTAGCTAAGTTGAATAGCTTTCTGAGTGTTGTTCTGATGTTGGTTTTGTCCTTCGGGGTTGATACTTAGGGAGTTGTTCTCTTACTAGTTTACAATTAAAGACTGATGGATATGGAAGGATAGTGATGCGTGAATAAGAAATGGAAATGTTTTCCGAAGTTAATAACGTATATTTTCTAAATTTAGAAAATGAGAATTTGTGAATATATAGAAACGTTTTCTGATAACCGTGAGAGGATAAATGAATCGGAGAAATATTCAGGTAATGATATTGAAGAGAAATTAGGAAATGGATTATTAAATGATAAATTAACCTAAAGGGGTTTATTGTTGCTTAATGCTTGACTAATAGAATTTCTATTTGGAAATAGGATTGTTGGTTGTATAGTTGTTCCTTTGATAGTTAAATAACCGGCTATCAAAGTTTTGGCCCATTTTATTATTTCCGTTGTCAATATGGAGAGACCGTGATCAGAATATTATATGAAAACCACTCTGTATAGGAGTAAGCATTACGAACCAAATAAGATGAAGATAATTGAAGATGGAGTAAAGTGCAAGGGCTATTTTGTTAATCCTAGGTAGAAATTGCCTAAGATGGACTGATGGGATGGTGCCTTCGTTTTGTCCAGTCCCAGGACAACTTGTATGGATGAATGTCTGACAGAGTATGCCTAACAAATCATATACATTGATCCCTTCAAACGTATTAAGTTGGTGGCGGAGGATTCTTTCCTCTTAGCTTTTTACCTGGGATATTATTGGGGAAATCGATAAATGATTTGGATATGTTTGACGATGTGGCATACAAAGTGAATGAATATGTGACATGTTAAAAAGGTAAGTTATGACCTCTAGCCTCACAACTAGGAAATGACAAAAATCGGGCAGACAACATGGCTAAGTGGGTCGCTCACAATTAGGGTGTGTATCACCTATCAAGAGAAAATTCATTTCCTTTAATCTATTAATGTTGTCCCTATCCGGAAACGGTTGCTAATCCCAACCGTTAGTGATATACATTTGATACACTCAAGCGAAATGAGTGGTCCGTCATGCATGGCCGGGTTGCAAGATGCTCTTGTTGAACCCAGTATATTCCCCTTTAGAAATACACTGTCAGAAGGTGGTTCTATACCTTGTCATAGTTGGAAATCCATTGTCCAATAAGCACCCTCTGTTTTTTATTATATATTATATATGGAGCGTGAGATGCAAGCGTTCCGCTAGATTTCTATTTATTTGATTTATACACTGTTATAATATCAGAAGAGTTTTGATATAAAGAATATTTTGAGTTATCGTAAGGTAAAACCATCAGTGTTTATGTGTGGATCAGTCTTACTGTAATGACCCGTATTCTACACATCATAGGATCGTAGAATATTTATTTCTTTCCCATGTGAGGTCGTATGGTCATGTAACTTTGGGAAACATCTATTAGAGTCATTTCCCATGCTTATGATTTTTGTCGATTTTTAAATGACCATTTTGCCCCTAGTTGGTACTGTTTTGGCCATAACTTTTGATTGGAAAGAAATTTTGACCTGAAACCACTTTCGTTTGATTCGTTTGATGGTTTACCTTTCCGTAGAGTGACTACATTAGCCAAACGGACTTACCGTTTGGGAGATATGGCTGAAACAAGGTTTGGAGGGTGAAAAACTGCTTAACCGGGCCAAATCGGGTGATTAGCGAGTAGGCCCATAACCCATTTCGGGATTAGGGTTATGGGAGGGCTGAAATGAGATGGAGAATCATTCCATTTCAGTTTTCTAGCCTCCACTTATCACCAAGGATCCCTAAAAATGGCCTCTAACCTCTAAATCACCTCCAAATCATCTTTTGGTCAAGGATTTGGCTTAGCAACCCCTAATCAAGGAAGATCTTTACCAAATCAACATAGGAGCTGCTGTTGGCATTGAGATTCACATCAAATCAGAGAATTATTTCAGATCTTAGTTTATTTTGTGGCTAAGGTGAGTGATTTGCATAGTTTTACACTAATTATGGCTAATTAGGGGTGATTAGTGCTAATTAGCGAATTTAAGCATGATAAAATTCGGGAAAAATGTTCATAAATTCCTAAATGATGTTTTAGGCCTCTGATATGAATTTGGGTTAATTTGGTTAAGTTTTTCTAATCCTATTATTAGTTTCACCTAAACATGCTTAAGGGGAAATATGGGATTTTGGGTATGTTTGATCCATTTTAACCTATGATATTCATGTGAATGATGTTTGTGGTTGATTATGCATGTTGCTATGACTGTATGAAATGCTTTGTGATTGATTTCAATAGTTAGAAGGGTCGAAAACGTCGTCGAATGGCGTAAACACTTGCTGGAACAGTTTCAGAAAACAGTGCAGGGTTCGGATCGGATATGTTGAACTGAGCAAAGGATCTGATCGGATCGGAACCCAACACTTGGGAAAAGTGGCAAAAAGGAAGGCCACGCTAGCTGAACTGGGATCGGATCGGATAGAGGAAGACAGATCGGATCGAAGAGGACGGATCGGATCGGAAACACGAAGGCGAATCAGAGCAGGAGCACGAAAGCGGATCGGATAGGAGCATATGAAGGGAGCATGGAGACGGATCAGAAACGCGAACCAAGAAGGGACACCCGACCCGACCCGAAGGGAAGCACCCGACCCGACCCGAAGAGAAGCATCTGACTCGAACCCAGAAGGAATACCCGACCCGAACCGCACTAGGAGAAGACCCGACCCAAACCAATGGATGATACCCGACCCGAACCAATGGCTTGATGAGGAATCCGACCCGACCCAGTATTGACCAATAACCCGAGATGCAAAGGTAGTCCAATAGGGGAAGTTAGAGCTCAGGATCCCGGAACCAGTTGGACCAAGGAGTTCACTTCATGGTTGGACTTTGCTGCAGGACGTGTGCTAAGGAGTTGTCGACGTTCATAACTTCGATTCACCACTAAAAAGGAATGATGGGCTACTTATCAGTGCAATAGGGTCATTATGACCTGAGGGGCAAAGTGATGGTAGCAAGACTACGTTATCAGTGCAGTAGGGTCATTATGACCTGAGGGGCAAGGTGATGCGTAGTAAGACTATGAGCCAGTGCAGTGGGGTTCTTGTGACTCCATGGGGCAGAGTGGACATAGTAAGGATTAGTAAGGCTATGAGCTAGTGCAGTGGGGTTCTAGTGACTCCATGGGGCAAAGTGGACATAGCAAAGGATTAGTGGCTACGTTATCAGTGCAGTGAAGCCATTTATGACTTCATGGGGCAAAGTGATCGTAGCAAGGAATGTTGGGTGATCGAAGTGGTGAATATCGTATGCTTTACGCACTGAGTGAGAGATGTGAGGATGGATGCTATGCTTGATTGTTTGCCATCATTATGACATGCACACCTCCCCCACCTCCGTATCTTTACACTGTTTGATATGATACCTTAGAGTGTTGTACAGTATGTAGTGCTAACTCTTTGGTTGCAGGTCCAGGTTCAGGTATGTTTTAGTCTACCTGTTATTGTTCACTTTAGATGCTTATCGCTCATACCAGGCTTTATGTCTGACCCAAAGTTTTATGTCTCCTCTTATTACTCTGGGTGCTCACACGAGCAGACTAGAGATAGGTTAGCTGGTGATGTGCGAGTAGATGATTCGGAGGCGGGCAGGAGGCTTCCACGTATGATATATATATATATACATATTCTCCCTGTGTCGTGGGTGGCGCTACTTGGGCATTAGTAGTGTACCTCATTTATCTGACTTTTGCTTTGAGACAGTTTGAAAATTGTAATAAGCTGTATTCTGAATTTCCGTTGCTATGATGTTTAGTCCTGATTTTCAGCTTATGCACTGTCTCTCCTGTTTTATGTCAAGTATGTTATTATTATATTTTGTTCTATGCGCTGTGAGACATTCTACAGGTTCTTTGTATGTTCATTCCTTCTTCCTTTTCCTTCTGGCGACCCGTTCCGTGCTAACCGGACATGTGTACAGCGCACTTTTAGGGTAGATGTTGGTTGGTGCGGGGCGGGCCGTCACACTTACGATTATCCTTTCTTTTAAAAAGTATTTTTTTAAAGTTAAATCAAGTGATTGGAATTTACTCACACCAGTCCTATGACTAACCCAGAGTTTATTTTGTTTTGTTTTACCCTAAACTCTTGGGTGCCCAAATTATGGGCAGTCAAGTAGTTGGGATTTTACACATACTTGGAAGAGCTTGGAGCAGGAGGCTTCAACATTTTATAGCTACTATTTATTTCTGCTGTGATGTTATATGTTGTACTCTGAAATGGTATGTATTTACAATTATAAATTTGTATTTCAGAAGATATGTTATATACTATATTTTATTTTTTCCATTGTGAGATTCGTGTTTATTCTAATTCTGTTCTATTGTGATCATCTTCTTCTTACATTCCAACTTTCTTTCTATTTCTCGCCCTCTAACTTCTTTCTATTAATGATTTGGTATGCTCGATGCTTGAATAGTTGACACGGGTTTCATGTTGATTTTCGGGGTGGAATTTCCCACTTTGTTACAGGTAATCAGTCTCATTAAACACTGTTTAGATGTAGTTTAATTCCGGATCTCTAGTTTCAGTGTTAATTAATGATTTATTTAATTTTTTTAATTTAAAAGACATGAACCTGTTTGTTTTCAATATTGTTGGGGTTTTGTCTTTATTGTTGTAAATATGCCTTTTCTGCTTTTTAAACAAAAAGATATTATTTTGAAACCCACCAGAAGTATGTTAAAAGATTTAAAGAGGGAAAGGTTGTGTAAATGTATGTATAAATATACATATTTGTGCATAGTTTGCATCAACCATTCCAAAATACACATAAATACACATTTCTTGTGGTTTGAAATATATCCATCAAGCATAATTTACAATAACTGTGGCTAACAGTATTTTTGTAAGATTTGGAACCTAATTGAAAGATTGAATGAAAAATGGAATGTTTGGTAATTGATTAAACCAAATTATTAAACTTAATGATAAATAATAATAAAGGAAGATAATAACTATGTTAACTGCGCAAAAATAAAAATAAAAATATATACATTATCCGTCCGAATCTACGAAAACAACGAAATATGCATTACATTGATTGTTTAAACGGTATTCATTTATGGAACTATACATGTAAATGTAATCCGTATTAAATGAAAATATTTGTGGTGACCATTGTAGAAATTAATATAATTGGTTGCTATAAACAGGGTCACAAATAAATAAATATCCATTGTAATCGACTTTGATTTGGGGAAAGTAATTTCAATTAGGAATTAAGTCTAATGGTTAAAAATATATAAATTGGCAAGAATTAATGTTGTAAACCCGAATTAAGAAATTTAATTTATAATCGCATTTAGACATGAGGTTAAGCTCAACTTGTGGTAGAAGTCTGCCCGGAACCGACCAGCAAATCCAGCATCCGCAAGTGGTTAGCTAAATGTGAGGATATGGTGCATACAAATATGTAAATTTATAACCACACTAAGGCACGAGTAAGCTCAGCTTGTGGTAGAAGTATGTCCAGAATCACCTGGCAAATCCAACATCCACAAGTTGTCGGCTTAATGTGAAGGGTTAGGTGCATAAATACATATATGTGTATATATATAACATGTAATGAATAAATAAATAAAATTAGAAAAGTTTGTTGGGTACAACAAATAGATATTTCGGGACTGATAAGATAAGGATATCCATTTTTAATTAATGTATTAGGAAAATTATGGCCATTAGGCTCGTAAATGACATTAATTGTAATCAATGGCAATAAAAGAAAATTAGAGATTTGATGGCTGCCTTAGGAAAATATGATCGTTATGGTTATAAATGGCAATAAACCTATAAACAAAAATGAATGAAATAAAAAGGGAATCAATGAGCATTGATTGTCATTTTCAATATTAAGTCCAAATTAGGAAATAATTAAATGAAATATCCTAGGACAAGTAAAACATAACTTTCTTTATTTATGTAAGTTAATATAGAATTTATAATTATAAGTTAGAATTGGACATGTTAGGTTAATGATGTGAAGCATTATTAACCACAGGAACCCGAGACAATAATTAACTGTGTGCATATAGTATTTTAGTGAAGAGAAACTAGACGGGAATAACTCAATAACGTAGCCCGCTTTATTCCAATAAGGAAAAGCATTAAAGGTTAATTGTGTACGAACATAATAATCTTCACATATAATCTGCTTCCTTGGGTTTTATTGGCTTGGGTCATGGAGTCCACCTAGGAGTAGGTCTTCGAGTTTAAGGGTCTTAAATGGTGTGTGTGCGAGGCCTACCCAAACTTGAAAAATCTAAAAATATCCGATATGACTACCTATCCTACGTGAAGTAGTAAGCGACTATAGAGATTATCAAATGAGGTTGGACAGATGGCAAAGCAAAACACCCTCTCTCACCTTACACGGGGTATGGGTTATATGTTGAATGACGGAAGCCTTAACTAGTAGGGTCCCATATGTAGTGCCCTCTAGTTTATGTTAATGTTGAATAAAACATCGAGGAGTATTGAATGATCAATAGGTCCGCCTAGGATCTTAAGTGATCAGGTGAGTATAAGGGACTCAAAAGAACCTCTTTTTTCCTATGAACCTTAAGGTGTATGAAGCCTCATATTTGGCTCTTGTGGCGGAGCAGTAGAGATTCCATTTAACTTTGGTTAATCTAGGCCATAGGAAAACCTAAGTCAAGGTAACCCCTCTTTGAAACACTTTAGTATTATTCCTAGATTAGAATACAAATCATGAATCACAGAACACATGGAGCCATATTATAATCTTCATGTAAAAAAGAAAAAATATGGTGGAATCCACCTTATCTATCATTTGATAGTGAGGCATTAAATAACTAAGGATGTGCATGTGAATATATAAACTTTGTAAATAGGATTCCACTCTCAATATAATAACCAAATACGCTTTGGTATAAAGGATTCGTAAATATATGCATAAATATTCTATCTTGGTATCATATTTTGGGTATACTACATTGGGAAGGGTAGTTAGAGTAGTGCGTTAATGTTTACAAGGTTAGGTTAGAATTACCTACCTTAGTAGGCATACATCTTGGATTGAACAAAATGTGATACATTTATGTATTATAATCTGTGTTGCACAATTTTTGTTCACAATAATATTGTTGTTCTAACCCCCTCCTCATTACAACCTCCCAGGTTCCTAGATAAGGTCGGGTTCTCACACGTGTTTAGGATTGGCTTTCGGTTCTCGTTCTTTCTCATGCTCGGTATTGGCAAAGGGACTTAAAAAGTTAGTTACTTGAGTTGATACTAGTCTATCCTATTTTTATTTGCACTGTGAGTTGTTTTTACCGTACTCTGATTATTTTCATGCTCATTTATTTGTAGGTACCAGATTTACATGCTCCATGCTTGGATGTGTTCGAGTTTCGATTTTTATCGAAATTTGAGCTTAGAAAAGTGTGGGGGTGTAACATTTGGTATTAGAGCATAGATTAGACGATCAGAGGAATTATTTAAATTAGGACTCATAAGAGAACATAGTTCGATTTTCTTTTCTGTTTTTCTTTGTCTTTCTTACTCAACTTTAATTTATTTTGAAGAAGAATTAGTCATGGTCCTAATTGTATAGAATTGGCTTTAAGATAGGAAGAGTTAAAATATGTTGAGTTTGGGTTTCTAGACAATTCGGTCTTACCCCATGGTACGTTGGTGATCTCGTCATAAAGAGCATAAGGATGGCATATGGTGGAGTCCGTTGATTCGAGTTTGGAAACTAAACAAAAATCTGGCTATAACCGAGATAGTCGCGCTTTTTGATTATTGGTTTCATTCGGTAGTTCCAGTCAAAGACCTTTTCTTTATCTTGAAACGGGAAATCCATGTTAATATGTCGTATCCATTCAGAAATATAATTACGAGGTATACCCATTTGTTACTTTGTTAAATTTCTAGATATTCCTTTGTTGAAAGTATTTATTTGAGCTCTTGGCCTTGTGTTCGAGGGAATTTTATTTTAAAGTTATTTACAAAAATAAAATGGATTTCGAAAGCTTTGAAATTTCGATTTCAAAAAATGGTTTTATAAATACATGTTTTATGAAGATGTGGTTTTAAAATTTTAACCTATTCGTATTTAATAATTGTTGGGCTTTGTGTTATTTCAATAAATTTAATCTAATTGGTAGAAAGAAGGGAATTGGAAATGAAAAGGAATATGCCACTAAACCTGAAAATAATTAATACCCATTCCTTGAGAATTTTAGTATCCCTCTTTATATATAATGGATGATCTATTGAAATTATCACAACTAAAACTTTAGATTTTAAAGTTTCGACATTTTTGAACACGAAATGCTTTTTCAGTTTGTAATATAAACTGGAATATAAATAATAAAAATATTAATAATAAATTGGGTTTGTAAATACGAAACCATTAGTTTATAATAATTTCCATTTTTGAAAAAGTTTTAAATTGTCCTTGGAAAAGGCTAAAGATAATCCTTCATTTGAATTTTTGGGGTATTTGATTTCGAGTCGTCTATTTGTTGTCACCTAGAAAAGGGGAAAATCCTTTTTAATTTTTATTATAGATTTCTAGTTGAATTATTTTGGAATTCGTTCGTTCGTTGTGTGGTCGCAGCCTTTCGTTGAGACTACATGGAATCTTTGGAGATAGTTCGAAGTTTGACTATAGTTTATGGTACCGCCGTAATGAGGATAATTGTTTTTCGGATCGCGTCAAATTTCAGAAGATGACACGGGATGATTAATATTTTAATCCAGCCTAGTAAGGTTAGGTTCAATCTTTGCCTAAAACTTATTTGATATTTGACGTTTAGCGTTATACCTAGAGTGGCCAACTTGTTGATTGGTTTTGGTACAATTTGGATCTAGGACTAAACCATGAAAGTTGCATCCAAATCACCCCCTTAGCTTCTTTCTTTCGTCCTTCCTTCCTCATCTAACCGAACCACATTCTTATCATTCTTTTCTTTCTTTGTTGCCACCCCATCTCCTCCTTTTTCGCACTAGTTTGCGCATTAGATCTTACCCCACTAGCACCACTAGATCTAATTTCTTCTCTTTGATCATTTCTTAGTCCATAATACCTAATTGCACTATTTGATCTTACTCATACCATTTAAGTCTCATCCTTGGGGAAAGATCATTTGGTTGGATTGGGATGAGCAAAAAGGTATCATCGCTTTTGGGCTAAGAGAAATTTGTCGTGGCAACTGGACTTGCACCGACCATTTGCTTTGAGATCTTAGAATATATTATTGTTTGTCTTGCATTTTCCTTTGTTATATCTTGTTAGGATAAATTACGGTGAAGGCGATCATCGTTTCGGAGATGAAAATTGAGCCACCTTTGGATGGTTTTTCTAAGGAGAATCTTGATGAAATTTTAGAGGCATCTGTGTTTTACACGGACTTGAACGGTCTTCTGCTTCACCGGCTTTGGATATTTTGCAGCAAATCTCTTTTTCTTAATGTCGGTAATCTATGTTTGAATTGTCCATGTTGATGTGTGACTCATTTAACACATCGTTCCAATGAAGGGAAGTTATGAATAGATTTGTTTCATGATGTGGAAATTAATCTTTTGAATTCAATGGCGTAACCATCATTTTGTGCCGCATCATATTTGATTTAGCTTGTTGTTCTTGTGTGTTAACTTATGAAGTTACTTTTTGTGATTCCACCTATCTATTTTTTCCTTTAGACAATGTTAGGTGTATTTCCATGAGAAACAGATTTGTGGTAGGTTTCTCTTCTCATCGCAAATTCTCTCTTAGAAGTGATGCTGATGTGGAAACCTACAACAATATCAGCAGTGTTCTTGACACGAGACTGAGCATTTCGCTATCATGTTATGACTAGTCAAAAATCATAAAAATGGTTTGAACTCCAATTGTAAAGCAAGACATCTCATTTTTTATAGGCATTATTTTGGGAATTTCAGTGTTGTTTTTTTGTTTTCTTCCTCGATGTTTTCCCTTTCCAGCATTTGGATCTTGGGTTTGTAGAAATTTGTGCTTGTAACAGTTTGTGTTTGTTGCCTTTGAAATCACACAACTTTTTAATGAGATTTCTATGTTTGGAAACATTTATGTCATTCACACATGGTTGCTTAAATGAAATCTTGTTTTTCTTATCTAACTAATAGTCTCCTAGAGCTAGAAGGAATAGAATTCTGTGTTGGATAAATTTTTAGCAAAGGACCGGTTTTGTGTTGTTTTTAGTCACGAGTATAAATAAATCATTGTTCTTATTAAGATAAAATTAATAAAGTCTTTTGTGTGTGAGTTCAGTTTTCGCATTTCTGTGCGACTGACTTCAATTTTCAACAACATGTGACTTGAATCGTTTAAGTTTTCGCAAATTACAGTTTTGAAACTTTTTGGAAAACCTTGTTTGAAAAAAAACTATTTTCATTTTTGATTTTTTTTTACTGTTTTACTTTCTTTTATTTCGGTTTGCATGGGAACGAAAAATTTGGGTACAGCATTTTGGACGTGTTCAAAACATCTGTTTTACATTAAAATAGACAGTTTGAATGACACAAAGTGCACACTACCGAAATTTTATTTTTTGTACGAACCTCATATAGAAAGTGAAACGGTATTGAAAAGAAATTTTTAATATAAACATAAGAAGCTTTCAAGCGAAAACTTACTTTTATGAAAAATTTCAATTTTTGGTCACATGAATTGCACAAGAAAGATGTTAGGATGGTTTGTATGTGCATTTTAGCATTTCAATAGGACCGATGAAACGATAAAAAAACGATAACGACAACAAGAAAAAGGTCGTTTTAGCCTTGGAAACTTTGTTTCCGTACCTTGTAAACGATGCACGTGAGTTATTAATTAACTCGTTTTATGTTTAGAACTTGTTTTAAGCCTCCTTTATAGTCTACATACGGAACTTTTTGGAGTATTTTTGGTAACTGAGGTGAAAATTCCACTGTAAGGGGGAAATGGAATATTTATAAGCAAAGGAAATATTAAAATTTTTCGCTTTAGTTTCCTTTTCCCAGTTTAGGATAAATTAAATAGGAAACTATTAGATGCGTTGACGTTTTAGGTGGTAGGGTTTGGAAGCAAAATTGGTTGCTTCATATTTTTATTCATAGTCATGTGAGGGTTATGGATGAAAAAGAAATTTCGAAATTTGCATTCATGTAGAATTGCTAGTTATTTAGTGTGTTTTGCATCATGTTTTCAAAAGTTTTTTAAAATTTTAATGCATACATATGGAGGGCCCGATTTAGAATCATCTTGCATATACGTTTTATGGCTAAAATGCATTATGTACATTGTGCACATATACACATGGTGGCAAAGTGGATGTAAAAAAATGGATGTGTAGGCTAGGACAGTAAGTGCCAGAGAATTTCGGGACGAAATTCCTTTTAAGGAGGGAAGAATGTAACAACCCAGAATTTTGATAATAGAAATTAATTATTATATCTCAAAAATAGGAATTTCTACAACCAAGGAAATTTGACCATGAAACTTTAACCGTTGCGTTCGTCTCGGAATTATGGTCAACTTTCATTTTTGGAGTTTCACGAACGGAGTTTGTATGAAAAATTTACGGACAAAATACGAAAAATGGACAAAATTAAATAAATAGAATAAATAATATATTTATTACCTTCTTTAACCCACCTTCACTTGGCAGTTTGGCCGAAGGGTAGTCGACCACTCGTAGGAGTGTGTCGACCGCTTCGGCCCTGTGGTGCCCTATCGACCGCTCATAGGATGTTTATTTAAATAAATCTAGCGGTTCATGTATAATTATACTCTTATAAATAAAAGGGTAAGGCCTCATTCTTTTCCACACAAATCTTTGGGCAGCAGCGAAGCTATGTCATTTCCCTTTCTCTTCAAATCAATTTCTTAACAAAAATATATATTCATATACAATCAATCAAATATAAATCATTGAGATTAGAAAGCGATTATCAGATTTAATTGGAAAAGGGTGTGAATTGACATCTAAGCTATTCTTATTAGATTCTCCCCTCTTTTCCTATTTTCTTGCAAATCTACAGATATGAAAGTATCCCCTTTTCAGAGTAATTGTAGATCTGTAAGAATTTGGGAATTGTAGTCCTAAATGATGATTCAGATTTCAGATTTAGAAGCTTTCAGGTGGGTGGGAAATTTACATACAGAGTTATAATAGCCTATTTATCTCGTTTGAATTAGATCTTAAAATATATTCCCAATATCATCAGATCTGTTTATAATGTTGTTGAATTTGAATGACACCTATCAGATTTGCTTAAAAATGTTGTCAAAACTTGAAAGTATAAGTTTATGGTTATGAAAAATATTATTTATAGGCTTACTTAGTTATTTATATGTATTACCTATAATTATATTCGAAAATATATAGGGATTGTTGTAAAATACTATAGATCTAGAAATCAGTCCCATTAAACACCGTTTAGATGTCAATTTCGGCTTCGTTGTTGTAATTTCATCAGAAGGGAAATGGTGTTGTCAATTTCGTAGAGTGGTCACATTAAAGATTTGGTTCAGTGGTTTGGAAGGAATCATTATTTTAGTGTTGTTCAATTTCTGTACAGGTTCGGTTAATCATTAATGGGCTGAATTGGTGTGGCCCATTAGTGGGCTGGCTGGAGGCTATAAATAGGGGGTAGAGGCGTGGAGAATAGTTTACTTTCTTCGTTATCTCACTTGGTTAAGCTCGTGATCCTCCTTACTCAATCAAGTACACCTTTCCTCCATTAAAATTCTAGATCTACGCAAGAAGATTGAAGATCTACATCGAGCAAAGGAAGATCGCATCATGTTGAGAGGTTTAAAGGTCATTCTTCGTTGTCTGGATTGGGAATTTCGTGGTTTCAAGTTATTTTAAAGAATTGGTGAGTGATAAGCATCTCTCACACGGATTTAATTAAGTATGTAGGTTATTTGATCTTATTTCCATCATTTACAAGTTGTTTTCATCTAAATCTACATCATGGTATGTATATTTTCGTCGGAATCACCATATGATCTAATCTAGCAAATTAAACATGTAATTCTTATGTTAATTCATATGTATATGAAAGTTTAGATCCATTATTTTGTTTATTCATCGTTTACAATCATTTGGTGAGTTTCATATGATTGTATGATGGAAAATTATCGTGCAAGCATTGTTTGATGATTGGATTGGTTGATTTAAATGAGTTGTGTGCATTAAAATTATCGTTTATTAATGAATTGAAGTCGGGTCGTTTTGTATAGGTCGTTGATGATGTGGCAGGCTCAGGGCGTGTGGCTTGTTACTTAAGAAATGGATGGGTCATCAGCTTCGGGTCGCTCGATTCCAGGTCGTTCGGGTTCGAGTAGCAATGGGTCGTGTCTTGGGAAGCACGCAGGAAGGCGAATCGGTCTGAAATTGATGGCTTTGGGTTGGTTTGAAATTTATGGCTTCGGGTCGTTCTTCGTCAGACCGTTGATGATGTGGCACGAAGTCAGGTCGTTGGAACAGAGGGGGGTCGGGTTGTTGGAGCTTCAATGGGATAGGTCGTTGGAGCTTTGAAGCATCAGGTCGTTGGACGACCCAAGATGTCGGGTCGTGTGAGGCACAATGTTAGTGTAAACCAAAAGTGGGTCGACCATAGCATGGACTGATGGGTCATATTGTTGGGTGCTCGATAGGTCGGTCTAGGAAGAAGTTGTGGGTCATGTACTTGTGATTGCAAGTTGGGTTGGGCAACATTGAAGGATGATGGGTCGTTGGACTGGTGGAGCAACCCAATGGGACGGGTCATTGGATTTGTAACACGACTCAAGCATGGGTCGGTCGTGACCCTAGGCATGGATCGGTGGATCTCAAGCAAACTTAAATGATGTTATTTTGGTTCGATATTGGATGTGACTTTGAAGTGAATTCAAGTAGGAATGTTCGAAGTGTTGTGAAGCGTTCGTTGATCGATGAAATGCAACAATTTTGAAGACGACTCAAAGATGTTGAGTTTGTGGATAATAGTTGCTCGAGAAGACATTTGAGTTTATGGATAATCGTTGATAATTAGAGATATTGAAGGACAAGGGATTATCGTTAGGAGATTCTAACGGGCTCAAAGTAGGGGTACAATGGGGACGCCCAAAAGACTGGATGGGTCAAGTACCCTGGGTAAGAACTTGATGGGCCTAGTTATCTTTGTCGAGTAAGACAAACATACGAATGCTGAAGGCGTATGGAGTTTTGCTAGAACCGGGGTTACCATTCGCCCTTGACGAATTGCCAGATGGGTCGGTCATACAATTAATGATAGTTTCAAAGCAAAATTGGCTGTGGTAGCCGGAGTCATGGATGATGATTTTTTTGCTTGTATCGTTTTGTGTAGATTGTACGACGTCGAAGGATACATCTCTTGGGTGCTTGTCTGATGTTGGTTTACGCCTTCGGGGTTTGTGCTTGGGAGATGCTGATGTCGATTAGAACGGTCTACGCTTGATAATTGATTGTCATGAGTGTATTGTTTATTTCTATCTGATTGTTTTAAAGGCTATCACTGTTGGATGCGGAGGAGACGAGTTGGGTTCTTCTCTGATGATATCATTGGTAGATTAGATGATTAATCTGCCTACTCTTATATAATTTATTGACGATGTTAGATAGATGTTTTATCGCTCATTAAGACAGTTATCTGACTCAAGATTTTATGTTTCCCTCTTATTACCTTGGGTTGTTCATCCATGTGTTGGATGGGCAGATTGAGTAGCAGGTGACAGGTAGTAGATCTTGATGATGATGATGATGATGCTGTAGAGCAACGACGAGCATGAGGATAGCATATTATTTCCTACTATCTACTATTGTTGTTTTCCACTGTGTGATGTATTCTCTGAGTGACCTGTAGTGAGGCACATTGTATAGAATTTGATGTTGTATCCAATTTGATGTTTGGATGATTCATGATAATATGAAATGTTTAAGATTCTACTCAATTCTGCTTCATTATTATTACCTATTGAATATGTTATATTATATTTTATACTTGTGTCGTGAGTTATACGACAGGTTCCCTTGTGTTATCCTACCTTGATGATCATCCATAGCTGCCTGGCATGTCTTTCAACGCATTATTTCCCTTGTTAAGCGTAGGAGCTATGGGCGGTCGTTACATTTGGTATCAGAGCTCTGGTTATCGATTTTAACCAAAGTTCGAGGATGTAACAACATATGAGAGACGTACTTGTAGAATTCTGATGGATGTATACTATATATTAGTGTATAGTAAAATTGTGTTTAAACTTCATTTGCAGTTTTTCTCATGTGTGGACTAATCATTCTATTTTTCATATCTAGAATGATTCATCGAACGTCAAGAAACACTGCTAGGGAAGAGACTGTTTCTGTAAGGGGCACTGGCAGTACACGAGACTACCCAGCTATGTTTAAGGCCATGATGGAAGTGACCATGAGGAGGGTACCTGCTCAGGAGACAACTGCAGTAGATGTAGGAGTTCAAGTGCAAGTACCTAGGGCGGTGTACTTTGCGGAGTTATGCAAGGACTTTCACTACAATAGGATGGAAGCCGTTTAAAGGGATGGAGCCGATTGTAGAGAATCAAAGGTGGCTTGATACTTGCATTCGGATCTTTGGAGACTTGGGAATTGATGATACGATTAAGAAAAAGCTTGCATCGAGGAAACTAGAGGGCATAACTATTTATTGGTGGAACTCTGTCACTTTAGAGACTCCAGAAGATGAGATTTCATGGGAACAATTCCAAGTCAAGTTTGAGACGAAGTTTATTTCTACCATTCATAAGTCTATTCTTTTTAAGAGGTTTGTCAAGCTTAAGAAGACTGGTCGACCAGTGCTGGAATATGTTTCTGACTTCGAAAATTTGTCGAAGTATGCTCGTTCATATGTCGAGACTCCTTGTCAGAAGAACAAGAAATTTGTCATGGGCTTGGACAAGTGCCTTAGGAATCGGCTAGTTGATCATCTAGATAATACTTACAAGAAGATCGTTGAGAAAGCTTTAAGGCATGAGAGTTTGTTTCCCAACGAAGAGACTGTTGTTGTAGCTATAGAGGAACTGAAACCATGGCAGGGTGGTAATAACAAAAAGAGGAAGCAGCAACAGCAGAAAGGAAAAAATGGCCAGAAGAAGCAAAAACGTGGGGTGGCCTGTTTCAACTGTCTACAGAAATACCATTTTCCATAGGATTGTAAGAATCCAAAGGCTGAGAGGAAGTGCTACAACTGTGGCAAGCTTGGGCACGACAAAAAGGATTGTCCACAACCACTGAAGAGAAAGCAGACTGTGAAGGCGTATGCTTTGGAAGTTGTGCCATCATCTTCAAGGGCTCCTACGGTAGAGGAGAAGGGGAAGAATGTCGTCGTTTAAGGTATTATTTTTGTAACGTCTCGGAATTTTTACGATTTAATAATTTATTTATTTAATGATTTTTATAATGGTTTTGGGAGTTTAATTGATTTGGATTCGAATATTTAATTAAAATAATTTGTTTGTTTTGAATTTGGACAAGATTTCTAAGATGTAGTCATAATTTAATTTTAGAATTTTACGATAATTTTTAATTTGAAAAATAAACGGCTTTTTATTTTGAAGTATTTTACACCCTATATCAGCATTTTGGGAACTCTCAAAATAAATTAACTTCTCTATATTATTATTTTTGGAATCATGGCGCATCGATTGACATGATCATATTTTTATTTTTGTCTATAGCAATGATAAATAAATGGAGTTCTTCGTAACTGGTACTGTATTAATGTGAAAAATATGTATATACTTGCGAACCACTCTTTGTAGCAGGGAATTTGTCATGGACACCTTCACTAGACAAAGCATAAGAATTGTAAAATAAAGAGAGATGATCGGAAAATGAACTTTAAAATCCCTACTGGTCTTACACATGGATCTATAAAACAAATGAACACCAATATGCTTAATTTTTCAAGCATGGAATGAAGCAACTTAGACATAAAGTGGTATCATGCCTAGGTCTTAAGCGCATTAACATATTTAACTCTAATCCTATAAATGTTAGTATTTACTTTATTTAGATTTAATAAAAGCCTCTTTAGCTAACTCTGTAAATCAATACCTCGACAAGGCCAATATAGTCAGCAGGTGAAGAATAAAGTTATTCATATGCTACACTAACAATAACACATAATCAATTGAAATGCCCTAAATAATGCTCATCAATTTTGGCAAATTCGAAACTATATGTCATAAATTCAAAACTCCGTGACAATCAGGAACCGACTATCAATTTATCAAAGCCAGTGGTGATGACATGACTTGAAGCTTCCTTCAATTATAAGCTTTCGACTGAGAAGCAAAAAGCAAAATACAAACTATCTGTTCACAGATTTATCATCTTGTCAAATGATGCATGTAAGAAAATAAAATAAAATAAGAGAACCTATCACTACGTTTCATGTTTCAGCTACCCTAATAGCTCCTATCGTAGACCTATACTTTTCTCTAAATGCTCCATGCCGAAGGACATTCCTACGCATGCAATTTGCACAGCAATGCATTGGAAATTTTGAAGTAGCTAAAACCAGAAAGCACATGCTTATAGTTGCAAACCATTTCCTATTGTCTGCAAATTGAAATGACATTCCCTATGTCCATAAGCACATGCATATGTTTATGAAGAATATCCAACATTATATGGCCAACATTTCATACAATATATAACTCGAAAAAGGACTTTATATCAAAGAAAACATACTGCAGACAGACCACTATCACTGTCAGCTACCCTATATTTTTGCCATCATCTACCCTTGTTTTCTTGCCAAAGTAAATGCTTCATGAGTCTTCAAATCAAGGGCCTGCTGTTTTCCAGCTATAACACTCCATGCGACAGGCTAATCTCACAGGCTATGTGAAACGATGTTGTGCTCATCCTTTAAAACTACTCCTATTTATATCGTGCATCTTTCCAGTTGTAAAGAACCAACCCAAACAGTGTAAAACAATAAGGACGCAAGCTCTAAAACGATACAACTCGTATAAAATCTCAGATCAAACTCTTCCAAGAAATTATTAAATCGAAAACAAACCAGAAACAAGTCTCTGTGTAATAAAGATTACTTCCCCTTCATCTTGTATTTTCACTGGGTTCGAAAGCATGCTCATTCGCTGGAAAATCGGGCAGCGTTAGCTAGAGTTAAAACGATTGGGTGTTTAAGGCCTTAATTAATGAAACCGCTTTTGTTTCAAGGTCCGTGAGGATGATTCGTAGAGGTGTTGTGGTTTGCATAGAGGTGAAGGTCGCCGACCTCAGCTTGGTTGAACGGGTGCGCGAGGAAGGAGCAGCATGGAAGCATAACCAGGCCATGGTTTTCGAGAAGAGAAAAGGAGTGACATGAGCATGCCAAGGTGTGGAGGGGGAGCGATTTAAAGGTTGAAGCAAGTTAATGGATATTGGTGTATGGAGGAACAGAAATGGGATCGGAGGAGTCATTGAACATGGAGCAGGGGAGGGCTTACGGTAGGGGAGAGAACGATGGGTTTGTGGTGTTAATAAAGAATGGATGGGATGAATAACCGGCGATGGTGGGGAAGAATTAATGAAGAGCGGTGAATATTTTTTGGAGCAAGATGGACATTTGGGGAAGAAGAGGCTCAACATGCCAACCAAAAGTTGCAGACGTGGTCACATGAGGATGCCGTAGTTTAAATATATTAGGTATTGGTAAGTGGAGCGGTTAGTTTCACCGTTGGGCCAAGGAGTGAAAGTAAGGTCCAATAAGTTTTAAAATAAATATAAACCGCATATTTAAACTACATATAACTTGTTAATGTTATAGTTTACCCGTACATTATCAGGATTACGAAATTTTGGTATTGTTGGAATTATACTGTCGCGGGCTTCACAACGGCATTGGTCTGAAACCATTTGGAGTTCGTCTGAGATTATAGCAAAATAAAACAGTTGATCGGAACAATCGACGTTGATCATTTTTTTAAAGATTAATATCAAGGTGAGTAAACTCACTAACTCTGATCATTTCTATTATTTTATAAACGTTATTTAATATTGTTGTGTGATGGTTGTTTGAGTGAATTGCTTATTAATTGGTTGGAATTTTAGATATGGTTATATATATACCGTTAGTTAAATATTGATTCTATTTATTATAATAGTTCACACTAAAATGAAATTAGTGTTATTATTGTAATTAACATCTTTGGATGCAGGGAAACAGGTTGGAGGGATCCAACTGGATTCCTCAACAATTTTATTGTTGATTTTCGTATATTGCATTATATGATGTGGCAAATAATATGTGGTTGATTATTGTATGTTGGGATGTTTGAATAACAGTGACTTGAAATAATTGGTATTTTCGAATATATTAGAGAAGAGATTAGGCTTTTAAAAAGGGATTTTCTATTTTTAAAATAGAAATTGAATTTCAAATGGACTAGAATATAGTAACTTGTTTTAATTATATTAAAACATGTGATTCGATTTATAAACGATACTTATAAATGAAGCGAAATGATTACTATTAAATAGTTCAAAAAATATAAATGCAAGAAATGAATTTGTTTAAAGGGAAGTGGGAAATCATTTCAAAAGAAAATAATGAAATTATTTCATTGTTCGAAATATATATAAAATGGAAATAAATCCATAATGATTTATAAGTAAAATTTGGCTTTGTCGAATGTTTTAAGTAAGATGTATTTATAGAAATTATATATTATATAATTTAATAAGAGAAATAATATTTGGTTGAAACCAGTAATTTATGATTGATTATGTAATCGAATTTTAGCTATAATTTTGATATATAATTAATTAACAAGAAGTTGACGGGTAAACGGAATATTTGGGATATGAACTTACCAAATAACTCAATAATTGGAATTACAACATACAATGTTATGTATAAATCAAAATCAACATTTAGACTGAGATATCGAGTTCGGATTTCTATAAAGAGAGAATATCCATATTTTAAAGTAAACAACGATTTTAAAAGCAAATGCTTTGCAAATTGAAATGGGTAGAAAAAGGAAATTGATAAATGTTTTGGAAGTGAAATTCAAAATTGAATTTAGAAATCAAGTTAACCCGAAACGGCGAGTTTATTCTGAAGTTCGGAACGTTAATCGAATATAGATTATTCAAAATGGAGTTATAAGTTGAAATTTGATGATATCGAATTCAGGAAAGTAATATTCACTTTTCGATTTTTATCAACATTTATTTATTTATTTAGCTCACTAATTAATTAATTATTAAAATAAATGAATAAAAGTTATATTTTGAAGTTAAATGTTTTAGAAACAGAGAGTATATCATTATCATTATAATCAAATGATTACCGTTAAAGGAATGGATTTGTAAACTGAGTTTGAGAGATGCATAAGAAATGATTTGATATTAATTAAGAAAATGAGATTAAGGAAATTAGAAACTGACTGGAGATTAGTTAAGTTGAATGACTTTATGGGTGTCGATCTAATGTTGGTTTCGGCCTTCGGGGTCGATACTTAGAGAGTTGTTCTCTTATTAGTTTACAGCTAGGCACAGATGGACGTAGAAGAATAGTGATACATGAATAGAAATTGAAATGTTTTCCCGATGATAAAAATATATATTTTCTCAATATAGGAAATAAGAAGTCGTGGATCTATGGAAACATTTTCCAAAAATCATGAGGGGTTAAATGGGTTTGAAGAATATATGGGTAAGGATACAAAAAGGGAATTGGAAAAATAAATAAAATTTTGAATTAAATTAAAAGAGCTCAGTGTTGATTGATGGTTGATCGATATTATTTCCATTTTGAAATAAGATCGTTGATTGTATGAATGTTTTTCCTTTGATAGTTAAATCACTAGCTATCAAAGTTTTTGACCATTTTTCCGTTGTCAATATGGAGAGACTGGGATCAGATTTATTATCTGAAAACCACTTCGTATGGGCATTAGCGTTGCGAATCAAATATGATGAAGATAATTGAAGACGGAGTTTATGCAAGGGATGTTCCGGCGATCCTAGGTAGAAATTGCCTAAGATGGATTTATAGAATAGTGCCTTCGGTTTGTCCAGTTCCAGAACAATTTGAATGGACGAATGTCTGACAGAGTATATCTAATAGATCGCATAAGTTGATCTCTTCAAATATATTGCATTTTGTGGTGGAGGAATTCGTTCCTCTTAGCTTTATACCCGTGGTATTTTTGGGGAAATCAATTTATGATTTGGCAGGTATGACGATGTGGTATTCCAAGTAAATGGAGGTGTGATCTGTCAAAAGATATATTATGACCTCAAGCCTCATCAATCGGAAAATGACAAAAATCGGGCAGGCAGCATGGCTATGTGGGTAGCCCCCATTAGGGTGTATTGTCACCATCTAGAGAATATTCATATTTGTTATTTCTTTTCGTTTTTGTATCTCCCGGGAACGGTTATGTTGCTAGCAACCGTAGGTGACAATATATTCGATACACTGAAGAGAAATGAGTGGTCGGTCATGTGTGGCCGGGTTGCAAGATGTTCTTTTTGAACCTAGTGTATTCCTCTCTAGAGATACACTATCGGCAGGTGGTTCCATACCCTGTCATGGTCGGAATCCAATCTCCAATAAGCGCCCGTGGTTTTGATTATATACTATATATGTGAAGCGTGAGATGCAAACGTTATGCTAGATTGCTATTTATTTGTAATTAGACACTATTATAATATCAGAAAAGTATTGATTTTGAAAATATTTTGGTTATCGTAAGGTAAAAACTATCCGTATTTATGTGTGGATCGGTCTTACGATTATCATTTCTTTGAAAAGAATTTTTGGAAAGTTAAACTGAATGATTTGATTTACTCACACCAGTCCCATGACTGACCCAGAGTTTATTTTGTTTTTGTTTTACCCTAAACTCTTGGGTGCCCAAATTTGTATGGGCAGTCAAGTAGTCAAGATTTTACAGGTATACTTGGAGGAGCTTGGACCAGGAAACTTCAACATTAGTTATATATAGAGTTATTTCAGCTGTGATGTTATGATTTGTACTCTGATAATGGTATGTATATATGTATAGTTTTTTTTTTCAAAGTTATGTTATAATATATTTTATTCGTTCCGCTGTGAGATTCATAGTTACTCTGATTCTGTTGTGTTCTTCTTCTTCTTATATTCTAACTTTTTTCCTTTCTATTTCTCACCCTCTAACTTCTTTCTACTAATGATCTGGTATTTTCGATGCTCGAATAGTCGACATTAGTATTGTGTCTATTTTCGAGGTTGAAAATCCCCAGTTTGTTACAATTTTCGATAGAGATGTTTCATTTCATGTGATGTTTGATACTGGAGCATCGCATTCTTTCATTTGCAATGAGCTAGTGTGGCGCTTGGGTTTGGAGCCCGAGATTTGTGATAGACCTTCAGTTGTGGCTAATCTAGTTGGGGGTTCATCCAGCTTATGTATGATTTATCGTGGTCTAGTGTTGTCGAGTTATGGTTTCCCCTTTGTGTGTGATTATTTTGTTCTGAACTTCGCTGGGTTTGGGATTATTCTGGGTATGGACTGGCTCAAGAAGTATGCGGCAGAAGTGGATTGCGAGAAGCTAGAGGTGATAGTCGGGATTGTGGAAGGGCAAATGGTTGTGAATCGATGTAAGCCCGAAGATGGTGTCTTTGTGAGCTATATGTATTCGCTTGTGATTCCACGGAAAGGCTTGTCATCAGTGTCGATCGTAAGTGAGTTTGATGATGTCTTTGCCGAGGGCTAAGGGCTACCTCCGCATCGCGAGATTGAGTTCAGAATCAATTTGCTTGAAGGTGCTAGACCTATCGTCATGCCTCTTAGGAGGATGGCGCCCAAGGTTCAACGATAGTTAGAGGTGCAAGTACGTGACCTTTTGGGAAAAGGATTCATTTGGAGAAGTGTGTCCGAATGGGGTGCACTAGTTGTGTTTGCAACGAAGGCTGATGGATCTATGAGATTGTGTGTGGACTATCGTGAGCTAAATAAGGTGACAAAAAAGAACAAGTATCCGTTGCCGAGGATATATGAATTGTTCGATCTGCTTCATGAAGCCAAGGTGTTTTCTCAGATGGATTTGGCAATGGGATTCCACCGATTGAGGGTGGCAAGGGATAGTGTGCAAAAGACTGCTTTTAGGACACCATCTGGTTTCTTCGAATGGTTAGTGATGCCATTCAGGTTGACTAACGCACCAACGTATTTCATGGATCTTATGAATAGCGTGTTCAGTGATCAGTTGAACAAGTTCGTTCTTAAATGTTCGTGGATGATATTATGGTTTTCTCCCGGAATGGGGAAGATCATAAGACGCACTTAAGAGTTGTTTTGGATATCTAGCGAAAGCATCAACTGAGAGCTAAGTTTTCAAAGTGTCACTTCTGGAAGAGTGAAGTGAGGTTCTTAGGCTATGTTGTTTATGGAAATGGCCACTAAGGTGGCAGCAATCCAGGACTGGGATAGACCTAAGAATATGACGGATGCTTGGAGTTCCCTGGGTTGGCGGGATATTATCGTCGTTTTATTAAGGATTTCTCCAAGATAGCTGCACATTAATAGGATTGACTAAGAAGAACCAATTGTTCACATGGGATGTGAAGTGTGAGAAAGCTTTTGGAATCCTGATAGAGAGACTGACGAGTGCTCTTTTTTTAGCGGTTTTAAGAGGGAATGAAGGATGGTGGTATACACCGACCCATGTGGTACTAGACTTGGAGCAGTACTGACGCCGAAGGATATGGTTGTGGCCCACGCTAGTCGACAGCTGAAGCCACATGAAAGGAATTATCCGACTCATGATTTAGAGTTGACAGCGATATTGTTTGCTCTGAAGATGTAGAGACACTACCTTTTGGGAGTTCGATTCGAGTTATTTACGGATCACAAGTTGTTGAAGTATCCTTTCTCCCAAAAGGATTTGAATATTTGACAGCAACGGTGGTCAGAGTTTCTGGCATCGTATGATTCTGGTATAGCCTATACTCCTGGTGAAGGTAACACAGTGGAAGATGTATTAAATTGAAGACATGCAAGTTTGGGAGCGATGTTTTCGGAATGGTAACACCTCAAGTACTTGGCAGGATTTGATTTCATACCACGATGTTAGTTGAAACCTGAAATGTTGGCAAGCTTGTCGATAAGACCTACTCTCATAGAAAGGATTGGAGAGATCCAGAAGCTTAATGCAAAGCTTGTCGAGATTATCCAGAAGTTAGAACCAGAGGATAAGGAATTCGAGGCCGATCGAGAGGGTTGGCTTCAAAAGTGTAACGACCCGCATTCTACGCATCGGAGGATCGTAGAATATTTATTTCGTTCACATGCGAAGCCGTATGGTCTTGTAACTTTGAGAGACGACTAATGGGGTCATTTCCTATGTTCATGATTTTTGCCGATTTTAAAATGACCATTTTACCCCTGGTGAATCTTATTTCGCCTAAAACTTTTGATTAGTAAGGAGTTTTGACCTGAAACCACTTTCACTGGATTCGGATGATTGTTCACCTTTTCGTAGAGTGGTCACATTAATCAAACGGACTTACCGTTTGGTAGATATGGCTGAAATAAAGTTTGGAAGGTGAAAAACAGCTTAATCGGGCCTAATTAGGGTGATTAGCAGCTAGGCCCATAACCCATTTCGGGATTAGGGTTATGAGAGGGCTGATAGGGTTAGGAATTTCAGTTTTATTCATTTTTCCTGCTGCCATTTACATCCTTGAAACCCTAGCAATGGCCTCTACCTTCTAAATCACTCACTAATCGCGTATTAGCTTAATCTACAGCAAATCAAGGAAGATTAGTGTTAAATCAGAATTGGAGCTTCTGTGTTTCATAGGAAACCATGCCAAAACAGTAGAGTTTCAGATCTAAAGTCTTATTTGTGGCTAAGGTGAGTGATTTGCATTGTTTTCACTAATTACGGCTAATTAGGGTTGATTAGTGTTAATTATGGAAATTATGCATGTTAAAAATCTGGAAAAATATTTATAAATTCTTAAATATTATTTTATGCCTCTATTATAAATTTGGGTGAATTTGGGCATGTTTTGCTAATCCTAATGCTAGATATTATTATTAAGGGGAAAACATGGGTTTTGGGTAGGTTTGATCCATTTTAACATATTAGACTGTTGTTTTGGTATTTATGGTTGATTATACATGTTGCTATTACTATATGGCATGCTTTGTTATTGCATAGAAAAGTTAGATGGGTCGAAAATTCCGTTGTATGGCGTAAATTGCTTGCTAGAAAAGTTATAGGAAATTGGTCAGAAACCCGTTCATGAGGCGTATGTCACGAGCCGACCACCCTCCACCACGAGCCGATCGTGAAGCATCACCTCCCACGAGCCACCTCTCCAGGAGCAGATCACGAACCGGACTATGATGCCATGAATCACGAGCTGGATGGAAAACCACGAACCGTGCCTGGGCGAACCACGAACCGTGCCTGGGCGAACCACGAACCGGTCCATAGAACCACGACCCAAACTCATATGGTGACCACGAGCCAGCTACCCCGGATTGGAGCATCATCACGAACCAAGGAGGAGCACCACGATCCAGATGCTCATCACAAGCTGAACTGAAGAGTCACGAATCTAGATGTTGACCAAAACCCAAGATGCAAAGGCAATCCAAATAGGAAGTGAGTACTCAGGATCTAGATGAGAACCAACGAGTTGACTTCATGAGTTGGACTGTGCTGTAGGACGAGTGCAAAGGGGTTATCGATGTCTATAGCTTTGACCCACCACTGAGAGACAGATATTGGCTATAGATCAGTGCAGTGGAGTTATCATGACTCCACGGGGCAAAGTGATCGTAGCAGGGCTATGAGCTAGTACAGTGGAGTTGTCATGAATCCATGGGGCAGAGTGGACATAACAAAGTATTAGTGGTTACGGATCAGTGCAATGGAGCCGTCATGACTCCATGGGGCAGAGTGATCGTAACAAAGAATTGGGTGATCAAAGTGGTAAATATCGTATACTTTACGCACTGAGTGAGAGATGTGAGAATGATTGCTATAGTTGATGTTTGCTATCACCATGACATGCACACCCCCTCCCCATTATTTTCACACCATATGCTAGTGTCACCTTAGAGTATTGTACATATTGTTGTGCTAACTCTTTGGTTGTAGGTATAGGTTCAGGTATGGTTATGTATACCTGTTATTGTTCTGATTTTGCTGCTTATCGCTCATACCAGACTTTTGTCTGACCTAGAGTTTTATATCTCTTCTTATTACTCTGGGTGCTCCTAAACAAGCAGACTATAGACAGGTTAGCTGATTATGCACGCGTAGCTGTCTGGAGACGAGCAGGAGGCTTACACTTATTATTCCCATATATTCTCACTGTGTTGTTGTTGGTCACTACTTTGGGCAATAGTAGTGTACCTTCCTATTTTGCATTAGAGACAGTTTTAAAAGTTGTAATAACGCTGGTCTGGATCATAAGCTATATTTTGAATTTTCCACTGCTATGATGGTTTAGTCTTCAGTTTATGCACTGTCTCACCTGTTTTATATCAAGTTATGTTATTATTATATTTTGTTCCATGCGTAGTGAGATATGCCACAGATTCTTGGTTGGTTCACTGTTCAAATTCCTTCCCTTTTCCTTTCTTTTGACGACCGTCCCATGTTGGTTGGATGTCGGTACAGCGAATTTCATTGGAAATGCCGGCTGGTGCGGGTGGGCCGTCAGAGAAAGAAAGGATGTCTGGTTGTTCCTTATATCGATGGATTGAGGGATGAGGTTCTGAGGGAATGTCATCACTCGAAGTTGACGATTCATCTTAGTGGTAACAAGATGTATTAGGACATAAAGCGAGCTTACTACTGAGAAGGGATGAAAAGGGATGTTGGAAAATTCATTTTCGAATGCATGATATGTCTGCTAGTGAAAACTGAACTGGAGAAGCCGAGTGGATTGCTTCAGCCATTGGAAGTTCCTATGTGGAAGTGGGAGAAGATATCGATGGACTTCATCGATGGACTACCTAGAACTAGAGCAAGAAGTGAAATAATTTGAGTCATCTTGGATCGCTTGACCAAAAGTGCAAGATTTATTCCTGTCAAATCGATTAGGACAACATCGAAGTTGGCTGAGCTTTATATTAAATGGATAGTTCAATTCCATGGTATCCTGAAGAGCATAGTAAGTGATCGAGATCCATTGTTTGTGAGTGGATTTTTGAAGAGCTTCCAAGAGACTTTGGGAACAGATTTGTGTTTGAGTACGACTTATCATCCCCCAACCGATGGTCAAACCGGGAGGGTTAACCGAGTTTTGGAGGATATCCTAAGAGAATGTGTATTGGATTTTGGGGGATCGTGGGAGGACCATTTACATCTAGATGAGTTTGCTTATAACAACAGCTA
Organism: Allium sativum; assembly: GCA_030737875.1. Classification (NCBI taxonomy): domain Eukaryota; kingdom Viridiplantae; phylum Streptophyta; class Magnoliopsida; order Asparagales; family Amaryllidaceae; genus Allium; species Allium sativum. Next base: position 399,137,008 of record CM060922.1, on the reverse strand, counting down.
TCAATCGAGCATTGGGATGGCACCATACGAGGCGTTGTATGGGATACCATGCAATTCTCCAACATGTTGGTTAGAGACCGGAGATAAGTTGATACTTGAGTCAGAGATGATAAGAGTGACCGCGTATTGTATCGAGATTGTTCGGCAACGAATGAAGGCAGCCCAAGATCGTCAGAAGTGTTACGACGATAAGCATTGAAAAGATTTGGAATTCGGTGTTGGAGATATGGTTTTTGTGAAGATTTTGTCGTTAAAACATGGTGTTCGATTCGGAAGTAAAGGAAAGTTAGCTCCAAGGTTTGTTGGACCATTTCTGATAGTCGAGCGGATTGGAAAGCTCGCATATAAATTGGATTTACCCGAGAAGATGTCAGGCGTGCACAATGTTTACCATGTGTCGTTTCTACGTAAGTATGTGCATGATTTGAATGTGGTGGTATCTCCGAAATAGAACGAAGACCTAAAAGTCGAGACCATAGTTACGACATGTTATTAGCTGATTCGCAAAGCTATTCAAGGTGCAGTGGAGTGATGACGACGGCGATTGTATGTGGGAGACGAAAGAGACAATGAAGACAACCTACTCAGAACTCTTCGTCGGTATGACCCATTAATGTCGTGTCACAATACATCATTGTAACTTGTATTATTTCAGTATAATTCCACGTGCTAGGATAAGGCTATGGTTGCATGGCTAGATGGATGCTAGACTGAGTGGTATGTTGGCTGCTTGTGGATGATAGGCATGCATAATTGTTTTAGTTGCTTGTGTTTGCTTGGAATTTCAGGGGCGAAATTTCTAAGGGGGAGAATGTAATAGCCCGCATTTTACGTATCGGAGGATCGTAAAATATTTACTTTTAATTCTCGGAAGGTTGGACCATTCTCATATTTTGATAGGTTGGTTATGGGGATGTGAGACATGTCCATAATTTTTACCAATTTTATTTTTGACCATTTTTCCCTTTTCAGTCTTGTATGGGGAATAAATTTTGACTGGGATCGAATTAGGTGCTAAGATCGATTTCATTGAAAAGGAAATGAACTCCGTAGAGTGGTCACCTTAAAGATTAGGTTCAATGGTTTAGGAGGAAACATTGTTTTAGTGCTGCACAATTTCTATACACGTTTGGCAAGTCATTAATGGGCTAAAATGGTGTGGCGCACTAGTGGGATAGATGGAGGCTATAAATAGGGGGTAGAGTCATGGAGAATAGTTTACTTTCTTCATTCTCTCATTTGGTTGAGCTCGTTATCCTCCTTTGTAATGACCCGCATCGTCAGGGGTATAATAATTAATTAATTTAATTATTTAAAAGGTGAATTAAAGGATTTAATGGTCGTTGAATTAAATAACGGTGAATATTTAATTAAAATAATAAATTAAATAATATATTTAATTCTGAAATAATCAGAATTGGCTGAAATGGCGATATGGTGTGAACTGGATCATCTGTGAAATTTAATTCAGCTTAGAGTTGAATTATATTGACGAGTATATTCAATCGACGTCAGTTTGAACATAGAATTATAATATAATAAAAATAGAGCTTGAAATGGCGCGGCAGTTCGCTATTTGGCGATTCGAACTTCAACTGAGTATACAAGGTTCGTTTTAAATCGGATTTCTGTGAAACAAGAAACGTACGGAGCTGGTGGAGTATATCTTTCTAGTGGAAGAGAAAAATCAGGATTTCGTCGTGTAGATTTTGAGATATGTCCAAATCAAATTTTAAAATAGTCGTTGTGGAAATCGTTTATAAACCATAACGTTATATTTATTTTTAATTAAATATTGACCTCGAATTTAGACAAGCCCTTTGAGACGTAGTGATAATTTAATTTTTAGAATTTTACTGTAATTTTTAATTAATTAAATAAGCAACTTTTTATTTGGAGTATTTTGCACCCTTAATCAGCGATATTGGGGTTTCGCAATATGAGTTAACCTACCAACATTATTATATTTTTGGAATCATAGCGCCTAGCTCGTCACAACAGTATGTTTACTTCTGTCGACAACAATTTGTAAAGGGAGGAAATTCTTTATCATGTAATGGTATGCGAAAACGTTATATTATAACTCCACATAATACTTACACATGCATATAGGAAAAACGCTGCCATGTTGTACAAAACATTTTGTGGACTAATGAAGGACACACCCCCTTACTTTCAACCGCACAAAATATATGGTTCCTCAAACAAAACGTGGGTTCATACAATCAAAATAAACCTCATACATAATACCCCCTTAACTAAAATCCGTAACCGAATTTCTTCATGCATTTCTGAAAGAGGAAAACCGGCCGCCATCGTTTCTTCTTTCTCAGCAAAAACCGATTGGAGAATCCTCAAAACCAAATCAAATAAAATATAAAAATGGCTGCAACGTTGGTTCACAAATAGCGTTCGGGGTTTTTTCCATACGGGATTGGTTTACATCAGTGGAGGAAGTTTTCGAAATGGAGTGTACTGAGGAGCGAGTTATGGTTCATGGTGTCAGCGGTAGCTGAATGATGTAAACGAAGGGAGGGGGCATTTTGTTTACGCTAGTTCGTTTCTGAAAGGGAAGAGTAGCAGCAGCAATGGACGATGAGGAGGTGAGTCCGTTTGAATCTGTTGAAGTGGGAATGGTAAGAAGTGTCGAAGGAGGTTTATGTTGGTGGTGCTTTATGCGTTGTGCCGGTGAAGGCTTGGACCTAAAGGGAAACGATGGTGTTTCCAGTTCGTAAATCATGGGATAATGAAGAGGGAGGGATCGTTTGAATATGGGAAATAACATGGAGTTGTATACTGGGAGTAGACCTCGGTATTGAAGAAGGATGGAAAATATACTGGTGAAATACTGGAGTGGATGTTATTGGGGTAGTAGAGGAAGATGTGTACGGGTGAACTAGGGCATTCGAACACTGTTGGATTAGAGTATATGTTGAACGTGAAAAGAAGGGGGGTTGTTCGAGTTGGTCTCGGGTTGGATGTTGGTTAAGCTGTCAACACGGGGTTTAAAGGTGGCCATAGTTCTGAGGAAGGATGGTTATGGCGGGTGCGGCATGGATGGAAATTTGTGGTTGTAAAGCTTTAGGTAATTGAGATTTAGAACGTTGAAGAAGAGGTACTATTCAAATGATTGGGCTATTTCATGGTAGGCCGAAGATTTGCAAATGTGAAGGATATTGGGCTGCCAAAATAGGGTAAAGCCCATAATAAGAAGTATAATTTAAAGTTCAAAATTTAATTTAATATATATGTAAACTTGTAAATAATATATCTCGATCATACTGTATCAGAATTCAGAACGGTCAGTCACGTTAGGATCGTATGGACGGACACTAAACGATGGAACCGACTGGAAGTCCATTGGAGCTCATTACAATTTATGGCGAAATAAATTATCTATCCGAATCAAGCGACAATTATCGTTATTTAACGATGATAGTCCAATGTGAGTACAACTCACCAACTCTGAACAGTTCTATTTTTATAACGTATATTTAGAGCCGATAAATGATGACTAATTGTTGTGTGTTAACTGTTTGGTTGAATTGTGTATGTATTAGTTGAAAATATAGATAACGATATATATATATAAATCGTTAATCAAATATTGATTCTGTTTAATAAAATATTTTATATTCATGTTGTTTAACATCTGTGATGCAGGAAAACAGGTTGGAGGGACCCAACTGGGTTCCTCAATATTTATGATACTGTTCTGTTCATACATTGTAATATATGATGTGATATATAATCTGTTTGATTATGTGTGTTTAAAAGATATCGAACATTGTGGTTTGTTATTTTAAATATCCTAAAAGACCCTGGGATGTAAATAGAATAAAGGAATTTTTATAAAATCAATCGATTTTAGAAAAGGAAATATTTTGAAAATAAAGTATTTATAAAATCATAGGATTTTATAAAGGAGAACATTTATTTAGGAAATAAATAGAAGTATAAAGGAAACATTTATTTAGAAAATAAATAGAATAAAGGAATATTTATTTGGGAAAATAAATAGGATTTATAAAATGGAAATTAACGAGATAGAAAAGAGTTAGTTGATATAAGTTATCAAATAGAAGTCAAATCCAATATATTTTATTCGAAGGAGTTAATCAGACATAGTTATTTAGGATAAATTACCATTTAGCACGACTGCTAGCGTAATTCGCAGGGCTGCAGATAGCCTACGGCGGTCGGATGTTTCCTGAGGGAATCAGGCGTAACCATTGTGATTGCTGCGATCTAAAGTCAAGCGAATGGAATTAATCAAACATAGTTATTCGAATTAGAGTTAATCAATAAGAATTAATCGAATAGAGTTATTCAATTAGAGTTAATCGAAATAGAGTTAAACAAGATTAGAAACTGACTAGAGATTAGTTAAGTTGAATAGTTTTCTGAGTATCGATCTGATGTTGGTTTCGGCCTTCGGGGTTTATACTTAGAGAATTGTTCTCCTACTAGTTTACAGTCAGGGACTGATAGTTGTGGAAGGATAGTGATATGTAAATAAACAAAAGGAAATGTTTTCCAGTGTTAATAACATATATTTTCTAAACATAGAAAATAAGGGAAATATGAATATATATATATATATATATATATGATTGATGATTGATTGATAGAATTTCCATCTGGAAATGATATCATTGTTTGCACATGTGATTTTCTTTGGTAGTTAAATCACAGACTATCAAAGTTTTGACCATTTTAACGTTGTTAATATGGAGAGACCGGTTGGATTATTATCCGAAGAACCACTACGTATTGGCATAAGCGTTGCGAATCATATATGCCAAAGATAATTGAAGACGGAGTTATGCAAGGGCTATCCTGTTTACAGAATAGTGCCTTCGGTTTGTCCAGTCCCAGGACGACCTGTATGGAAAAATGTCTAACAGAGTATATCTAATAGATCGCGTAAGTTGATCTCTTCAAACGTATTCACGTTTGGTGGCGGAGGAATTCGTTTCTCTTAGCTGTATACCCGTGGTATTTTTGGGGAAATAAATTTGTGATTTGGCGGGTATGACAATGTGACATTAAAAGTGAATGAAGATGTGGCATGTAAAAGATAAGCGTAGCTTCTAGCCTCACATCCGGTAAATGACAGAAGTCGGGCGGGCAGCATGGCTAAGTCGGTCGCTCCGAAGTAGAGTGTATAATCACCTATCTAGAGAATATTCATTTGCCTCTTTAATCTATCAATGCTGTCCCATATATATACGGGAAACGGTTGCTAATCCCAACCGTTGGTGATATACATTCAATACACTCAAGCGAAATGAGTGGTCGGTCATGTGTGGCTGAGTTGCAAGATGTTCTTGTTGAACTCCAATGTATCATTCCAAGAGTACACTGATCGGAAGGTGGTTCCATACCTTGTCATAGTTGGAAATCCATTGCCCAATACGTGCTTGCGGTTTCGATTGTATACTATATGTAGAACGTGAGATGAAAGTGTTTCTGCTAGATTGATATTTATTTGTACATAGACATTATTATAATATCAAAAGGTTTTTGATATAAAGATATTTTGGATTCTCATAAGGGGAAAACCCGTTCCGTTATACGGCGTGGTCTTATGAGATATCGTTTACTTGTTTGAACTGTTTTAAACTGTTTTACTCATACCAGTCCCATGACTGACCCGGAGTTTATTTTGTTTTGTTTTCCCCAAACTCTTGGGTGCCCAATTTTGTACGGGCAGTCAAGTAGTCAGGATTTACAGATACTTGAAGAGCTGGAGCAGGAGACTTCAGAATCATATAGTTATAGTTTATTTCCGCTGTGTTGTAAGTGTTGTACTCTGATAATGTATTGTATACATAAAATGATTTATTTCAAGGATATATTATCTATTATCTGTTATTCGTTCCGCTGTGAGGTTCGTGTTACTCTGATGTTGTGTTCTTCTTTTTCTTCTATTCTAAGTTTCTATCTTATCTTTCCTCACCCTCTAATTTCTTTCACTAATTACCAGGATTTTTTCGATGTTTGGTTAGTCGTCATCGTGTTTATGTCGATGACCAAAGTCGCTAAAAATCCGGGTCATTACAGTTGGTATCAGAGCTTAAGTTAAGTGATTTACCTTGGCTCTGTGGCGTGACTCGGTAGAGATAGGGTTAGTAATACCCTAGATTTAGTTTGAGTGTATATATTAATATGTACGAGTGTGTATTTGTATTTGATATAAAAATGGTTTTATATTGTGGAGATTCATTGGCTGAGTTGTTTATGAGTTCTGGTCGATCAGTTTGATCCACTGTATCTGTAGGAGTTTAAAAACACTCGAATACGATGGGTTGACACGATATTTTTTAAAAAGAGGGTAAATTAAAATAAGTTTACCCAAGATATATCTTGATATAGAAAAGATATATTGGAATTATAATATATTGGATATGTTGGTTGTGATTATAATCAGATAAGATTATAAAGTGAAATGGTTATATATAACCAACCAGAACTCATATAAGTAAAATACGTGAAATCAGATGAGTTAAATCTGAAATTTAAATCAATATTGGAATTAAAATCCCAGAAATTGGAAAGAAGTTTGTAAATGAATCCGGATTAAATATAAGAGAATTTTAAAATCCTGGGAGATTTTAAATTGGTTTAAAAGCATTGTGAATGGTATTGGAAATATATTTCAAAGTGGAAGTGTTTGAGAAATGGTTTTGAAAGTTGATATAGTATTGAACTCACTTCTGTAGCTGGAAAATAAACTCTGATGATGACTGCAGCATCATCAGTGTTCATCTTCGAGTGGTAAGTGACGGATTGCTACCAAAGAGATTGTTTTTGAAATTGTTTAGAAAAGCAAGTTGTTTGAAATCCAAAAAGGAATAGTTGGTTTTAGTAAAGCAAAACTGTTTAAAAAATCCCAGAACAGATTATTTGAATAAAAACAAGTTAGAGAAATTTGTGAAAGCAAATTTGAAATTGAATATAAAGCCAGTCCAGTGGTAATTGAATTGGATTGGTAGGTTAAGAGTTTGGAATCGAGGATGGAACTCGAATTGGAAATGTTATTGTGGTTTGGATATAAGCGAATAATTGGTTGAGTTGACATTGGTATATGTGGGTTGATAACAGGTGAAAGTGATAAGGTTGATATGCCCGACAAAAAGGTACGAGTTTATATTTGATATAAGCATGAGATTTATGAGCCGAATTGGCAAGCCGCTTAGCTGTTTGATTTTCTTTTTGGTTGGAGAAGGCCTAGAGAGGCGAGTTGTGGTTTTACCGATAGGGCTGTACAAAGGAGGTTATGGCAAAATTTTCCGAAAATTTAAAGTACTAGAAATTTTCAGAATTTTTGAAAATTTTAGTTAGTCGGAATGAATAAATATTTTAATCGATATTAATTGGTTCAGTTGAAATCAGAAATAAGGGGTAAACAAATCTTAGGAATTCCAATAGATAGGGTCGTCCTCTAACTTAGCAATTTCGAGGACGAAATTATTTTAAGTGGGGAAGATTGTAATGACCCGCATCGTCAGGGGTATAATAATTAATTTATTTAATTATTTAAAAGGTGAATTAAAGGATTTAATGGTCATTGAATTAAATAATGGTGAATATTTAATTAAAATAATAAATTAAATAATATATTTGATTATGTAATAATCAGAATTGGCTGAAATGGCGATATGGTGTGAACTGGATTATCTGTGATTTTTAATTCAGCTTAGACTTGAATTATATTGACGAATATATTCAATCGACGTCAGTTTGAACATAGAATTATAATATAATAAAAATAGAGCTTGAAATGGCGCGGTAGTTCGCTATTTGGCGATTCGAACTTCAACTGAGTATACAGGGTTCGTTTTAAATCGGATTTCTGTGAAACAAGAAACGTACGGAGCTGGTGGAGTATATCTTTCTAGTGGAAGAGAAAAATCAGGATTTCGTCATGTAGATTTTGAGATATGTCCAAATCAAATTTTAAAATAGTCGCTGTGGAAATCGTTTATAAACCATAACGTTATATTTAATTTTAATTAAGTATTGACCTCAAATTTTGACAAGCCCTTTGAGACGTAGTGATAATTTAATTTTTAGAATTTTACTATAATTTTTAATTAATTAAATAAGGAACTTTTTATTTGGAGTATTTTGCACCCTTAATCAGCGATATTGGGGTTTCGCAATATGAGTTAACCTACCGACGTTATTATATTTTTGGAATCATGGCGCCTTGCTCGTCACAACAGTATGTTTACTTCTGTCGACAACAATTTGTAAAGGGAGGAAACTCTTTATCACGTAATGGTATGCGACAACGTTATATTATAACTCCACATAACACTTACACATGCATATAGGAAAAACGCTGCCATGTTGTACAAAACATTTTGTGGACAAACGAAGGACACGCCCCCTTACTTTCAACCGCACAAAATATATGGTTCCTCAAACAAAACGTGGCTTCATACAGTCAAAAGAAACCCTATACATAATACCCCGTTAACTAAAATCCGTAATCGAATTTTTTCATGCATTTCTGAAAGAGGAAAACCGGCCGCCATCGTTTCTTCTTTCTCAGCAAAAACCGATCGAAGAATCCTCAAAACCAAATCAAATAAAATATAAAAATGGCTGCAACGTTGGTTCACAAATAGCGTTCGGGGTTTTTTCCATACGGGATTGGTTTACATCAGTGGAGGAAGTTTTCGAAATGGAGTGTACTGAGGAGCGAGTTATGGTTCATGGTGTCAGCGGTAGCTGAATGATGTAAACAAAGGGAGGGCCATTTTGTTTACGATAGTTCGTTTTTGAAAGGGAAGAGTAGCAGCAGCAATGGACGACGAGGAGGTGGGTCCGTTTGAATCTGTTGAAGTGGGAATGGTAAGAAGTGTCGAAGGAGGTTTATGTTGGTGGTGCTTTATGCGTTGTGCCGGTGAAGGCTTGGACCTAAAGGGAAACGATGGTGTTTCCAGTTCGTAAATCATGGGATAATGAAGAGGGAGGGATCGTTTGAATATGGGAAATAGCATGGAGTTGTATACTGGGAGTAGACCTCGGTATTGAAGAAGGATGGAAAATATACTGGTGAAATACTGGAGTGGATGTTATTGGGGTAGTAGAGGAAGATGTGTACGGGTGAACTGGGGCATTCGAACACTATTGGATTAGAGTATATGTTGAACGTGAAAAGAAGGGGGGTTGTTCGAGTTGGTCTCGGGTTGCATGTTGGTTAAGCTGTCAACACGGGGTTTAAAGGTGGTCATAGTTCTGAGGAAGGATGGTTATGGCGGGTGCGGCATGGATGGAAATTTGGGGTTGTAAAGCTTTAGGTAATTGAGATTTAGAACGTTGAAGAAGAGGTACTATTCAAATGATTGGGTTATTTCATGGTAGGCTGAAGATTTGCAAACATGAAGGATATTGGGCTGCCAAAATAGGGTAAATCCCATAATAAGAAGTATAATTTAAAGTTCAAAATTTAATTTAATATATACGTAAACTTGTAAATAATATATCTTGATCATACTGTATCAGAATTCAGAACGGTCAGTCACGTTAAGATCGTATGGACGGACACTAAACGATGGAACCGACTTGAAGTCCATTGGAGCTCGTTACAATTTATGGCAAAATAAATTTTCCGTCTGAATCAAGCGACAATTATCGTTATTTAACGATGATAGTCCAATGTGAGTACAACTCACCAACTCTGAACAGTTCTATTTTTATAACGTATATTTAGAACTGATAAATGATGACTAATTGCTGTGTGTTAACTATTTGGTTGAATTGTGTATGTATTGGTTGAAAATATAGATAACGATATATATATAAATCGTTAATCGAATATTGATTCTATTTAATAGAATATTTTATATTCATGCTGTTTAACATCTATGAAGCAGGAAAACAGGTTGGAGGGACCCAACTGGGTTCCTCAAAATTTATGATACTGTTCTGTTCATATATTGTAATATATGATGTGATATATAATCTGTTTGATTATGTGTGTTTAAATGATATCGAACATTGTGGTTTGCTATTTTAAATATCATAAAAGACCCTGGGATGTAAATAGAATAAAGGAATTTTTATAAAATCAATCGATTTTAGAAAAGGAAATATTTTGAAAATAAAGTATTTATAAAATCATAGGATTTTATAAAGGATAACATTTACTTAGAAAATAAATAGAAGTATAAAGGAAACATTTATTTAGAAAATAAATAGAATAAAGGAATATTTATTTGGGAAAATAAATAGGATTTATAAAAAGGAAATTAACGAGATAGAAAAGAGTTAGTCGATTAGAGTTATCAAATAGAAGTCAAGTCCAATATAGTTTATTCGAAGGAGTTAATCAGACATAGTTATTTAGGATAAATTACCATTTAGCACGACTGCTAGCGTAATTTGCAGGGCTGTAGATAGCCTACGGCGGTCGGATGTTTCCTGAGGGAATCAGGCATAACCGTTGTGATCGCTGCTATCTAGAGTCAAGCGAATGGAATTAATCGAACATAGTTATTCGAATTAGAGTTAATCAATAAGAATTAATCGAATAGAGTTATTCAATTAGAGTTAATCGAAATAGAGTTAAACAAGATTAGAAACTGACTAGAGATTAGTTAAGTTGAATAGTTTTCTGAGTATCATCTGATGTTGGTTTCGGCCTTCGGGGTTTATACTTAGAGAATTGTTCTCCTACTAGTTTACAGTCAGGGACTGATAGTTGTGGAAGGATAGTGATATGTAAATAAACAAAAGGAAATGTTTTCCAGTGTTAATAACATATATTTTCTAAACATAGAAAATATGGGAAATATATATATATATATATATTTATATGATTGATAGAATTTCCATCTGGAAATGATATCGTTGTTTGCACACGTGATTTTCTTTGATAGTTAAATCACAGACTATCAAAGTTTTGACCATTTTAACGTTGTTAAAATGGAGAGATCGGTTGGATTATTATCTGAAGAACCACTACGTATTGGCATAAGCGTTGCGAATCATATATGCCAAAGATAATTGAAGACGGAGTTATGCAAGGGCTATCCTGTTTACATAATAGTGCCTTCGGTTTGTCCAGTCCGAGGACGACCTGTATGGAAAAATGTCTGACAGAGTATATCTAATAGGTCACGTAAGTTGATCTCTTCAAACGTATTCACGTTTGGTGGCGGAGGAATTCGTTTCTCTTTGCTATATACCCATGTTATTTTTGGGGAAATAAATTTGTGATTTGGCTGGTATGACGATGTGACATTCAAAGTGAATGAAGATGTGGCATGTAAAAGATAAGCGTAGCTTCTAGCCTCACATCCGGTAAATGACAAAAGTCGGGCGGGCAGCATGGCTAAGTCGGTCGCTCCGAAGTAGAGTGTATAATCACCTATCTAGAGAATATTCATTTGCCTCTTTATCTATCAATGATGTCCCATATATATACGGGAAACGGTTGTTGATCCAAACCGTTGGTGATATACATTCGATACACTCAAGCGAAATGAGTGGTCGGTCATGTGTGGCTGAGTTGCAAGATGTTCTTGTTGAACTCCAGTGTATCATTCCTAGATTACACTGATCGGAAGGTGGTTCCATACCTTGTCATAGTTGGAAATCCATTACCCAATACGTGCTTGCGGTTTCGATTGTATACTATATGTAGAACGTGAGATGAAAGCGTTTCTGCTAGATTGATATCTATTTGTACATAGACATTATTATAATATCAAAAGGTTTTTTATATAAAGATATTTTGGATTCTCATAAGGGGAAAACCCGTTCCGTTATACGGCGTGGTCTTATGAGATATCGTTTACTTGTTCAGACCGTTTTAAACTGTTTTACTCATACCAGCCCCATGACTGACCCGAAGTTTATTTTGTTTTGTTTTCCCTAAAATCTTGGGTGCTCAATTTTGTACGGGCAGTCAAGTAGTCAGGATTTACAGATACTTGAAGAGATGGAGCAGGAGACTTCAGAATCATATAGCTATAGTTTATTTCCGCTGTGTTGTAAGTGTTGTACTCTGATAATGTATTGTATACATAAAATGATTTATTTCAAGGATATATTATCTATTATCTGTTATTCGTTCCGCTGTGAGGTTCGTGTTACTCTGATGTTGTGTTCTTCTTCTTCTTCTATTCTAAGTTTCTATCTTATCTTTCCTCACCCTCTAATTTCTTTCACTAATTACCAGGATTTTTTTGATGTTTGGTTAGTCGTCATCGTGTTTATGTCGAAAACCAAAATCGCTAAAAATTTGGGTCATTACATCCTTGCTCAATCAAATACACCTTTCCTCCATTAAAATTCTAGATTTACGTAAGAAGATTGAAAATCTACATTAAGTAAAGCTAGATCTACATCGAGCGAAGGAAGATCGCATCAAATGAGAGGTTTGAAGATAATTCTTCGCTGTCCAGATTGACAATTTAGTAGTTTCAAGTTATTTTGTAGAATTGGTGAGTGATAAGCTTCTCACACAGATTCAGTCAAGTATATGTTTGTTTGATCTTATTTTCATCATTTACAAGTTGTTTTCACCAAGATCCACATCATGGTAAGTATGTTTTCATTTGAATCACCATATGATCTAATCTAGCAACTTAAACCGGTAATTCTTATGTTAATTCATATGTATATGCAAGTTTAGATCTATTATTTTGTTTATTCATCACTTTACCATGATTTGGTGAGTTTCATATGATTGTATGATGGAAAATTATCGTGCAAGTGTTGTTTGATGATTGCATGAAGCATTGATGATTGGATTGGTTGTTTTGGATGAGTTGCGTGCATTGAAATTGTCATTTATTGATAAAATGAAGTCGGGTCATTTTATATGGGTCGTTGATTATATGGTAGGTTCAGGCCATGTGGCTTGTCGCTCAAGAAATGGATGGGTCGTTTGCTTCGGGTCGCTCGATGTCTGGTCGTTCGGGTTCGAGTAGCATTGGGTCGTGTCTTGGGAAGCACGAAGGAAGGCAAAGCGGTCTAAAATTGATGGCTTTTGGTCGATCTGAAATTTATGGCTTCGGGTCATTCTTCGTCAGGCCGTTGATGGCACGAAGTCAGGTCGTTGGAACAGAGGGGGGTCGGGTCGCTGGAGCTTCAATGGGATGGGTCGTTGTAGCTTTGAAGCATGAGGTCATTGGATGAGCCAAGGTGTCAGGTCGTGTGAGGCACGCTGTTAGAGTAAATCAAAAGCGAGTCGGCCGTAGCATAGACTGATGGGTCAGGTCCTTGGGTCGGTCTTGGAAGAAGTTGTGGGTCGTGTACTTCTGATTGGAAATTCGGGTCGGTCAACATTAAAGGATGATGGGTCGTTGGGCTTGTGGATCAACCCAATGGGTCGGGTCGTTGGATTTATAACATGATTCAAGCATGGGTTGATTGTGACCCTATGCATGGATCGGTAGATCTCAAGCGAACTTAAATGATGTTATTTTGGTTCGACATTGGATGTGACTTCGAAGTGAATTCAATTACGAATGTTCGAAGTGTTGTGAATCGCTCGTTGATCGATGAAATGCAACGAATGTGAAAACGACTCAAAGATGTTGAGTTTGGGGATAATGGTTACTTGAGAAGACATTTGAGCTTATGGATAGTTGTTGTTGAAGACAACTAGAGATATTGAAGGTCGAGGGATTATTGTTAGTTGGAGATTCTAGTGGGCTCAAAGCAGGGGTACAATGGGGACACCCAAAAGACCGGATGGGTTGAGTACCCTGGGTAAAAACTTGATGGGCCTAGTTGTCTTTGTCGGGTAAGACAAACATATGAATGCTGATGACGTATGGAGTTTTGCTAGAACTGAGGTTACCATTAGCCCTTGACGAATGGCCAGATGGGTCGATCATGCGATTAACGAAGGTTTCGAAGCAAGATTGGCGATGATGGTCAGAGTCATGGATGATGAATGTTTTCTTGTATCGTCTTGTATAGACTGTTTGACGTCGAAGGAGATATCTCTTGGGTGCTTGTCTGATGTTGGTTTAGGCCTTCGGGGTTGTGCTTGGGAGATGTCGATTAGGATGGTCTGCGCTTGATAATTGATTGCCATGAGTGTATTGTGCATATCTATCTGATTTTTGTAAAGGCTACCACTGTCGGATGTGGAGGAGACGTGTTAGGTTCTTCTCTGATAATATGATTGGCAGATTAGATGATTAATATGTCTATTCTCATATACTTTATTGATGACGTTAGATAGCTATTTTATCGCTCATTAAGAATGTTGTCTGACTCAAGGTTTTGTGTTTCCCTCTTATTACCTTGGGTGTTCATCCACGTGTTGGATGTGCAGAGTGCGTAGTAGGTGATAGGTAGTAGATCTTGATGAGGACAGTGCTGCTGAGTGACGACGAGCAAGAGGCTAGCGTATTATTTCCTACTATCTACTAGTGTTGTTTTCTGATGTTTGATGTATTCTCTGAGTGACCTGTATTGCGGCACATTATACAGAATTTGATGTTATATCCAGTTTGATGTTTGGATGATTCATGATGATATGAAAAGTTTAAAATTCTACTCAATTCTGCTTCACTATTATTACCTGTTCTATATGTTCTATTATATTTTATCCTTGCATCGTGAGTTATAAGACAGGTTCCGCTTGTGTTATCCTACCCTGATGATCGTCCATAGCTGCCTAGCACGTCTTTCAGCGCATTATTCCCTTGTTAAGTGCAAGTGTTGTGGGCGGTCGTAACATAAATGTATAGATAAATATACATATTTGTGCGTAGTTTGCATCAACCATTCTAAAATACACATAAATATGTATTTCTTGGGGTTTGATATATGTTTATCAGGCATAATTTACAATAACAGTAGCCAATGGCTTTTTGTAAGATTTGGAACCTTATGGAAAGATTAAATGCAAAGGAATGTTTGGTAATTGATTATTAAAATTAACGATAAATAATAATAAAGGAAGATAACTACGTTAACTGCACAAAATATAAATATAAATACACATACATTATCTGTCTGAATCTACAAAAATGACGAAATATGCATTATATTGAATGTTTGAATGTTTCAACGGTATTCATTTGTGGAATTATACATGTAAATGTAATCCATATTAAATGAATAAATTTATGATGACCATTGTAGCAATTAATATAATTGGTTGCTATAAATAGGGACACAAATAAATAAATAGCCATTGTAACCGACGTTTATTTGGGGAAGTAAATTTAATTAGGTAATTAAGCCTAATGGTTACAAATTTCTAAATTTGTTAGGATTATTGTTGCAAAGCACAATTAGGAAATTTAATTTTATTATCGTATTTAGACATGAGGTTAAGCTCAACTTGTAGTAGAAGTCTGCCCCGAATGGACCAGCAAATCCAGCATTCACAAGTGGTCGGCTTAATGTGAAGGGTCTGGTGAATAAATATATGTATATTTATAACCACACTAAGGCATGAGGTTAAGCTCAGCTTGTAGTAGAATTCTACCCAGAACCGTCCAGCAAATCCAACATCCACAAGTAGTCGGCTTAATGTAAGGAGCCTGGTGCATAAATACACACATACACACACACACACAAATATACATATATATGGCAATAAATAAATAAAAATTATAAAAGTCTGTTGGGGTACAACAAGTAAATATTTCGGGACTGATAAGATATGGATATCCATTGTTAATTAACGTCTTAGGAAAATAATGGTCGTTAGGCTCATAAATGACATTAATTGTAATCAATGGTAATAAAAGGAAATTAGAGATTTGATTGTTACCTTAGGAAAATATGACTGTTATGGTTATAAATGGCAATAAACCTATAAACAGCAATAAATGAAATAAAAAGGGGATCAATGGGTATTGATTGCCATTTTAAATACTAAGTTCAAATTAGGAAATAATTAAATGAAATATAACTTTCCTTATTTACATAAGTTAATATAGAACTTATAATCACAAGTTAGAATTGGATTTAGTAGGTTAATGATGTGAAGCATTATTAACCACAGGAACCCGTGACGATAATTATCTCTGTGTGTATGGTATTTCTGTGAAGAGAAACTAAATGGGAGTAACAATAACGTTGCCCGCTTTATTCCAACAAGGAAGAGCATTAATGTAACGACTGGGAATTTCGCTCGATCCGAATCAGTCGCTAAACCGACCCAGACCGTTCGAAACGCCTATTTGTTTTGAAAACACGACAAATTAGAATGCAGACGGAAGAACATTTCATTGTTTATTACAACAATTCATCAGAATTCAAGAATATACAGAGTATTAATAAATAAAATACATTCGATAAATATCAGAGATTACAATAAATTACATAGCAGCGGAAAATAATACAATACACAACTGAAGGAGAGATACGAATACAAAGCTTTCCGGATATCATTCCAGCTGTAAACCAGGATTCTGTGAAAATAAATATGCAGAAATAAAACTACTAGCTGCCTGTGCGGAAAATAAGGGAACCCAGAGTTTAGGTTAAAACAATAAACTCCAGGTTAGTCATGGGACTGGTGTGAGAACTAAAAAAGTTATTAATCTTTATTTTAAAGTTCGGTAAATCAAGGGACCACGCCGTATAACACGGAACGGGTTTCCTCCCAAGAATACCAGTGCGTAAAACAACAGCGCAATGCTAAATAAAGAACAATGAAGCTATTATAAGACCCAGGTCCCATCACACAATGCAACGCAAGCCGGAGGATAGGGTTTTTACCTTATAATAGCCAAGAATGCTTGATACGTTTAAAACAAATCATTTGCTACTATAATAAGTGTATAGTGCATAAAACAACTTCAAATCATAAGTATCAATCATAGACGGCATAAGCGCCCCATCCCACTATGTCGCCATATATAGGATTACAACTAAAATCGAAACGTCACGTATTGGAAGTTGGATTTCCATCTGTGAACCGAGGCAAAAGATAGTCCTCTACCGATTCGAGACGCTCTAGCCTGTGTCTCAGGAACAGAACGCATCGTCCCTTGGATCGTTAGGGCCGGTCCAACGATGTGGATTAAAATGCCTGAACACTGCGTTTCCCCACCCTTTAGGGTGTAGGTGAGCCAACTAAATGACTCCATCGGTCCCGGATCGACTGATATAACTGAGGCGCCTCGCAACAGCAACAACCACATAAGTCAAACTCGTCAGGGCATGTAAAATCACTGACGCCACTTCTAACTAGAAAGAAACGGATGCCCTCCCTGAGGTCCTTCTCCCGTTTTGGTTCACACCGGGGTGTGAGGCTCGCGAATCAACGCTACACAAAGCTATGCCACACAGGTTGTGCTTTGATCATCAACCACAAGACTTTGCTTTGCAACAGAAGCCTTGATCATTTGCCACTTAGGCAATTCACTCCATGCGTTTGATATCCATCAATATATAACCCCTGAGCTCGTACGTCTCAGAGAAGGGCGTTAAGCAAGAGAATAAATTCTCCGCGGCCAAACAAATATATATTTAATAGAAATCAATCACACAGACTAAAATCCAATGTCAGACACACAGTCCATTTACAAGTTCGTTCTGGGTCTGAACGAAACTGGAGGCACTTTCCTCGCATATCCATCGACCTCCAAGTACGTCTGGACGATCACCAACTGTTTCTCTCCTCTTGGGTGTACAGCCCAATCGAGATCATCAGTAACCGCCCAATTGACGTGAAGACCTCCGGTCTTCAACCACCGTCTTCATCTTTGACACCACGTCGAATCAGTTATTCAGAATGGGATAAACCCGGTCTTTCTGAATAACTCGCGTATATAATAAACAAGTGTAACAACCCGTATTTTTGAATAACATGTTATAACATAAATGGAGGCAGAATTAAACTGTAAAATCTGAATCAAGGGAAACGGGCTATGCCATTGCGTTCGTCTCGGAAAAATACGCGAAATAGAGTCCGAGTTTTCGAAAAGCGGAGTCCGTATGACCAAGATATGGCCTCGCGAAGTTTCACGAAAAATTCCCAAATTAAAGTATACTTAATTAAGTGAAATGGGTTGCGCAGAGAAATATATATATAATGATATATATATATATAATTGAAAATTAAATAAATAAATATGCAAAAATGTTCAAAACAGCGAATTGGGAGAGGGGAATAACCGAACCGGCCGATTTTTGAGGTCGACCCGAGCCCGCTGGGTCGACTAGGGGTTAATCCAGGGTGTTTGGCTGTCAACCCGTGGGCCGATTCGCTCAAATGCAGATTTTGCATTTGAATGGTTCTCATGGTTCATCTTTAATCTAAAAGCCCTAGATGGTTCCTACACTTGACTTCTTCCCCAAGACATGCTTTGATGGCTTGGATTGAATCTAGGTTTAATCCTATGGCCTAAAACACTTGCCTAATCTATAAATAAGCCCCTAACCCTCTCCTAAATCCTCATTATTCATTCATGTAACTAAACTATGGCCAAATTTCTACTCTCATGGCCTCCACTCAACTATCCTAGCCTCCACTTCATTTCTATGAGAGGTTTCATGATCATGAGAGTGTTAGAGAGTCCCTATGTTAGTATGAGAGCTTCTCAAGTTGATTTCAAGGCAAAAGCTTTGATCTTTGTTCATAAAGATGGTGTTTTGGTGGGTTTGGAGCATCCATCTTTGGGTTTTTGGGTGATGGCATGCATAGGCTTCATCATAAGCTTTAGTTTAATCGATTTAGGCCTTCATAGCAATGTAAGCCCTTCTCCTACTATTAGATATGAACTTTAAACTTAATATGACATGTTGTAAGTGGGTTTAAACATTAGTATGTAGCATGCTATCATCTTATGCAAGCTTATAAAGTCATTACCTTGGTCTTGTGGTCATAAAGCTTTGACCTTTATGTTGAAATGTTGCATTATGCAACATGAGAATCTTCATAATCATTATGTCACCTTGCATATGAAGTCATAATCCTTATATGATGATATATGCGAGTTTCTAGCCATCATTCCATGACTTTTGTCACCATGATTCGCTTATGTACCAAGTTTGGGTTTATGCATGTTTTTGAGGCTTAAGAATGTAACATGCAAGCTAATGAACACATTTGTGCCTCATTTGCCACCATGATTAACTTGTGGCTTAATACCCATTTTTGTCATTCCTTTGCCAAGTCTCTTCTTTTAATCCATCACGTTGTTGCGAACGTATATGCTAGTTTAAAAAAAAGCGTTGGGGTCACATTATGGGGAAACATAATGACATGAATATGACTTGGGTAAATGGGTATAAACATGACAACATGTAACGTTAAATATGACATGTGTTTATACTTGAAAACATGATTTGAAATATAACATGGAAGTTGACATGTAAGTATGCATAAAAACATAAGCTTGGGAATTTACCTATTAAGTTAGGTCTACCCATTGGGAATTTACCTATTAAGTTAGGTCTACCTAATTGCTTGAAAACTTGACTATGAACATGACACTAGACTAAACATGAAAGTGGCCAACTCGAGGTTGGGTTGAGTTTGCAACGTAAAACTACCCGGAACCGACCGGCCTAACTAGTAGTTGCAAACAATAGGACCCAATGTGAGAAGTTGGTCATGTTGTGCTTGAACCCGAGGTTAGACCAAGTTGTGGTGTAAAGCTACCCGGAACCGACCGGCTTAACTAGTAACCACAACAAAGTCTAATGTGAGAGGTTGGGGTGCATTAAGTAATTAATGCCACATAATAGGGTTAAGTTAATTTGATTAATGAGGCTTAACCAAATATGACATGGACAAATGGGTTAAGTAATTTAATTTGACTAATGACACTTAACCGACATGACAGGGTTGGGTAGGTTAAGTAACTTGATTTGCCTAACGACACTTGACCATTTTTATACGACGAGGGGACGGGATTAAGTTAACCAACACTTAATCAATCCAACACGATAACTTGATAAGGTTAAGTAAATTTTCTTAGTAACACTTAACCGTTTAATACAGTTAATGGATGGGGTTAAGTCAACTCAGACCTAACTAATCTAAACATGGTAATTGGACGGGGTTAAGTTAATTTACACTTAACTAATCCAACTCGTTAGTTTGATGTGGTTAAGTGACCTATACTTAACCAATCTAACGTGAAAACATGATAAGGCTAAGTCACGAATCACTTGAATACGCTTGACCGATTTGACTCGGTAATTTGACAAGGTCAAGTTAATTTATATAATTAGCCAATCTAAAATGATAATTAGACGAGGTTAAGCTATGGATTGCTTAATATACTTAGCCAACTTGACACATGGTTTGTAGGGTTAAGTCTTGGACTTGGATACTTAGCCAATTTTGACATGGTTTGTAGACGGGCTAAGTTATGAACTTAAGTGACACTTAACCCATTAGATAAACCCTAATTCGGAGGATTAGGTAAATAACCATAGTTAACAAGGATTATGGAAATAAGGCTAAGTGGTAAACCTTGGTTAAGGGAGACTAAGTAATAATTCTTAGTCAAGGAAATTTGGACCATTTCTTAGATAAATTAGTAACCCGATACGTTAGGTCAACGTTTAAGTATGCGTGTAGGAGCAGGCTATCTGATTTAGATAAAGGCTCCAACGAACTGGGTAACGAAGCAGCGGCTTCGGGGAACGTGAGGATATTCTTGGGATCCCTCTGTGAGCTGCCAGGTCATTATACTAGGCTCACGAGAGGTTGAGGTCTGCGGTAGAAGAACCAAGAATATGCCTTGGTTGCTATGCGAGCGACCTAAAGACCGGGGTGGATAGCAGTGAGTCGACGAATACATAAGGTGCCCGAGATAGCAAGTTCGTCGATCATCTACCATCTTGAGTCAAGCGTGTACGTACGGAAAGGCAGGGAACACCCAACAGACCATAATTGCTATCTAATTATGGGTGAGGTAGGCCGTAGGATGTGGGCTGGCCGGAGTGTAGTTCTCATGCAAGATTTTCTCTTGTGTTGCCTTTCACTAGTTGAGGGAGGGGTCTCGTGGGACCATAGCCACGTGTAGAAAAGCAGACCTTAGTATCTGCATCGGCAGATAAATCTAAAGCTCCCGACCGAGTCCTGTATTTCTTGTTTTGCCCTGTGACAGGACTCGGATGGCACGATGTGATACATGTGCATACAGTTATAGAAAAACGATTCACGATGAATGCGTGGGAAAAAGGGCGCGGTTGAGGGTTAGCGTAATCCTTAGTGGCCTAGGTGGTTTAACCCAAACCAAAATACGAAAGCGTGCAATAGGCAAGCGTAATCCCTAGTGGTGCTAGGTGGCGTAAGTCCTAGTAGTTCAAACGATGATTCATATGGAAGAGCCTAGCTAGAACAAGGGTGACAGTCCAAACGATTTCAAGGATAATACGACATGAGGAAGCCCGTACGAGGTACGGCAAAGGACTGAACTTATATACATGGAAAGAAACATATGATTTGAGTAACCTATATATGCGATATGTTAGGTTGACATGGACCATTACACGATTTTGAGTAAGGGACATTCATGGTTAACACATAACAAGGCTGGGATACTAGTACGGAGGGTGCAGAGCAAATATACATGTTAGAACCAGGAAGAATATACGGAATAGATACCGTGGAATGTTAGACGGGGTAGATACCTTGGGATAGTATACTTGATAGAAGTCTGACGATATGATACCTTGATTTATCATGACACCGTAGTTTATCATGATACCTTAGTTCAGTAGTTATCCTGTTATTCTGATTTAGCTTATCTATCTTGTTATCATGCTTATGTTCATCCCAGTTCCTCATGCCAGTTAACTTTACTAGTTTATATGCTGATAGTAGATAGGGCTTACCAGTCTTTATGACTGACCCCGTTTTCTTTCGCTTCTTGTCTTCCGTTTCCCCCCCAGGTTACAGGGAGGAAATACTGTTGTTTAGTTCAGACTTCTTCTGCTTGAAGGTCATCATGGATGGCTTGGACTTTTCTTGGCTATGGCTACTTTACTGTTTTATTTGGGGAATAATTTATGGAAAAGTCTTAATGCTTCTTTATTATTACAAGACAGGTTTTGATGTACTCTGATGTAAAAGGCTTTAGACCTTAATTATTAATGTTTATGAAAGTTCGATTTTACTTCCGCCATTTTATATGTTCTGTCTTGTGATATTTCTGTGCATGTTTACCAATAATGCCCCTCTAAAGCTAGTGCATTCCTTTGCGAGTGACCCTAGCGGAGGCGGGGTGTTACATTTGGTATTAGAGCAGAAGGTTACTAGACTGGGCAAAAGTTTTTAAAGACCTTCTGAAAATTATTTGAAAAACCGTTTACAAAGAAGCATTTTTCAAGAAAATTTTCTTTTAAAAAGAAAAAGGCTATTCCCCAAAGGCCATTAGCATTATCCTTGTTTCCTTGATTGAATCTCTTTTCCTTTCTTTCCTCCATCTGTAGTCATAGTGGTTTTGACTGCGACTAGTCTTTCTAGCTGCGTAAGTGTTTCCCGTACGATGGAGGTGGTTCTCGAGAGACCGTTGCAGAGTTATGCATGAAAGGATAGTAAGAACAAGGATAAAGGATACGAGCTCAGGGATAAGCAACATGTTGGTATGGCTGAGTCCTAAAAGGAGGGAGAAAGATGAACAATGAAACCCATGACGAGAGAGTACCTTTGGCATGGTGAAACGGGACGGATAGTTAAGTATCATGGAACAGGGACAAGATCATTCGGAGGGCAATAGTATGCTCTCATTTCTAGGGTACCTCAGAAGGAGGGTAACGATCTTGTTAAAGGTTTAGCTTTTCTTCTCTATCATCCTGTCGGGACTTTGTTTTGATCACCGCATCTTTTAAGTCCGCTTCGATAGTTGAGTCTCTGCACCTTAGTACTAGCGTAGTAGAGGATCCCGTTTTTGTCTCAAGTCCTATTGGAAGATCGGTCCATTTACTCATGGCTTGTTTGGATTTGAGAATGTCTATATCAAGTGTTGAGCTTGGAAATAATGCTTATGTTTATAAGTTGTGGATGGATTCTAGGGATGAAGTGGTTATCCAGTAAGGGGTGCCACTCTCGGTTTTAGAAGGAGGGTAGTTAGACTCTTGGCTTGCTTTGGTAATACCCTTGAAGTATCGCGTGACCTTTTGGGTTCTGTCATGATTAGTTACTTAGAATCCCTAGATACCTTTATTGGAAATTTGAAGCCCGATCGGATGGTGTTCGCCGATAAGACGGATGGTTTATTTCACTTATGCATGGGTTATGGAAATCACCCTAGTAAGTGCACTTGATAACCCGGTTGGCATCTGTTTACTTTCAAGAGAAAGTTCTACTACGTGGAATACCTTATGGTATGAGGTCCGAGATTCACTAGTGAATTTTGGAAAGCTTGCATGAGATCATGAGTACGCAGTCATGTTTGCGCTAAGTGTGCAAGTGGAACGAGAGGCGACGAGGAAATGAGTTCCAACTCATGTTATGGAAACAGGAAATAAGAAGCTACGAAATCGCGAAGTTAAAGGACGGTCAAGGCACAATGGAATTAAGCTCAAGGAGATACGACTTTGATGGTCAAAGACTAGATACGCGCATGATATCTCTTTTTGAGAGTATATCCTTGATCCCTGTTTTCCTGTAGAGCTTGCTTGTAGGCTATCTTTTGTGAATATCCTCTCGGTCCTATCTTCTGTTACAAACCCCGTAAGGAATTTGTCTTGTTTATCTTCTCGACCCTGTTTCAGGGAATCCTAGGTAGAACCCTATGGATGTAAACATGTATTTGAAACATGTTATGATTGATATGGTTGCAAGTGGTTGCTCGTGGATGCGCGAATACACATTAGATACTAGCTCGACTCGATCACATTTCATATTGCATATGCACGAGTATTTATACTTGTTTATGGTTGAAATCGAATGTATTATCATGCGGTTGTTGCATATGAATGAATGATTGTGCACGCATATAGTATCTATATGACTAGGACTATTTGCATACATGTTGGATTCATGGCACTATACATATTTTTGCATTAGAAAGATTATTCAGGCCTGATCATTAGCATTAGCTAAGGAACATGTACACACACGTTTTGCATATATTCATACAGCATTAGAAATCATCTAAGGACAATGGTTGCTTATGGATGATGTTTTGAGTAGATGAATGATGGATGGTAGGATAGGTTCTTCCTAACTTGGAGATTTCGGGGACGAAATCCTAAAAGGTGGGGAGAATGTAACAACCCGTATTTTTGAATAACATGTTATAACATAAATGGAGGCAGAATTAAACTGTAAAATCTGAATCAAGGGAAACGGGCTATGCCATTGCGTTCGTCTCGGAAAAATACGCGAAATAGAGTCCGAGTTTTCGAAAATCGGAGTCCGTATGACCAAGATATGGCCTCGCGAAGTTTCACGAAAAATTCCCAAATTAAAGTATACTTAATTAAGTGAAATGGGTTGCGCAGAGAAATATATATATAATGATATATATATATATATATAATTGAAAATTAAATAAATAAATATGCAAAAATGTTCAAAACAGCGAATTGGGAGAGGGGAATAACCGAACCGGCCGATTTTTGAGGTCGACCCGAGCCTGCTGGGTCGACTAGGGGTTAATCCAGGGTGTTTGGCTGTCAACCCGTGGGCCGATTCGCTCAAATGCAGATTTTGCATTTGAATGGTTCTCATGGTTCATCTTTAATCTAAAGGCCCTAGATGGTTCCTACACTTGACTTCTTCCCCAAGACATGCTTTGATGGCTTGGATTGAATCTAGGTTTAATCCTATGGCCTAAAACACTTGCCTAATCTATAAATAATCCCCTAACCCTCTCCTAAATCCTCATTATTCATTCATGTAACTAAACTATGGCCAAATTTCTACTCTCATGGCCTCCACTCAACTATCCTAGCCTCCACTTCATTTCTATGAGAGGTTTCATGATCATGAGAGTGTTAGAGAGTCCCTATGTTAGTATGAGAGCTTCTCAAGTTGATTTCAAGGCAAAAGCTTTGATCTTTGTTCATAAAGATGGTGTTTTGGTGGGTTTGGAGCATCCATCTTTGGGTTTTTGGGTGATGGCATGCATAGGCTTCATCACAAGCTTTAGTTTAATCGATTTAGGCCTTCATAGCAATGTAAGCCCTTCTCCTACTATTAGATATGAACTTTAAACTTAATATGACATGTTGTAAGTGGGTTTAAACATTAGTATGTAGCATGCTATCATCTTATGCAAGGTTATAAAGTCATTACCTTGGTCTTGTGGTCATAAAGCTTTGACCTTTATGTTGAAATGTTGCATTATGCAACATGAGAATCTTCATAATCATTATGTCACCTTGCATATGAAGTCATAATCCTTATATGATGATATATGCGAGTTTCTAGCCATCATTCCATGTCTTTTGTCACCATGATTCGCTTATGTACCAAGTTTGGGTTTATGCATGTTTTTGAGGCTTAAGAATGTAACATGCAAGCTAATGAACACATTTGTGCCTCATTTGCCACCATGATTAACTTGTGGCTTAATACCCATTTTTGTCATTCCTTTGCCAAGTCTCTTCTTTTAATCCATCACGTTGTTGCGAACGTATATGCTAGTTTAAAAAAAAGCGTTGGGGTCACATTATGGGGAAACATAATGACATGAATATGACTTGGGTAAATGGGTATAAACATGACAACATGTAACGTTAAATATGACATGTGTTTATACTTGAAAACATGATTTGAAATATAACATGGAAGTTGACATGTAAGTATGCATAAAAACATAAGCTTGGGAATTTACCTATTAAGTTAGGTCTACCCATTGGGAATTTACCTATTAAGTTAGGTCTACCCAATTGCTTGAAAACTTGACTATGAACATGACACTAGACTAAACATGAAAGTGGCCAACTCGAGGTTGGGTTGAGTTTGCAACGTAAAACTACCCGGAACCGACCGGCCTAACTAGTAGTTGCAAACAATAGGACCCAATGTGAGAAGTTGGTCATGTTGTGCTTGAACCCGAGGTTAGACCAAGTTGTGGTGTAAAGCTACCCGGAACCGACCGGCTTAACTAGTAACCACAACAAAGTCTAATGTGAGAGGTTGGGGTGCATTAAGTAATTAATGCCACATAATAGGGTTAAGTTAATTTGATTAATGAGGCTTAACCAAATATGACATGGACAAATGGGTTAAGTAATTTAATTTGACTAATGACACTTAACCGACATGACAGGGTTGGGTAGGTTAAGTAACTTGATTTGCCTAACGACACTTGACCATTTTTATACGACGAGGGGACGGGATTAAGTTAACCAACACTTAATCAATCCAACACGATAACTTGATAAGGTTAAGTAAATTTTCTTAGTAACACTTAACCGTTTAATACAGTTAATGGATGGGGTTAAGTCAACTCAGACCTAACTAATCTAAACATGGTAATTGGACGGGGTTAAGTTAATTTACACTTAACTAATCCAACTCGTTAGTTTGATGTGGTTAAGTGACCTATACTTAACCAATCTAACGTGAAAACATGATAAGGCTAAGTCACGAATCACTTGAATACGCTTGACCGATTTGACTCGGTAATTTGACAAGGTCAAGTTAATTTATATAATTAGCCAATCTAAAATGATAATTAGACGAGGTTAAGCTATGGATTGCTTAATATACTTAGCCAACTTGACACATGGTTTGTAGGGTTAAGTCTTGGACTTGGATACTTAGCCAATTTTGACATGGTTTGTAGACGGGCTAAGTTATGAACTTAAGTGACACTTAACCCATTAGATAAACCCTAATTCGGAGGATTAGGTAAATAACCATAGTTAACAAGGATTATGGAAATAAGGCTAAGTGGTAAACCTTAGTTAAGGGAGACTAAGTAATAATTCTTAGTCAAGGAAATTTGGACCATTTCTTAGATAGATTAGTAACCCGATACGTTAGGTCAACGTTTAAGTATGCGTGTAGGAGCAGGCTATCTGATTTAGATAAAGGCTCCAACGAACTGGGTAACGAAGCAGCGGCTTCGGGGAACGTGAGGATATTCTTGGGATCCCTCTGTGAGCTGCCAGGTCATTATACTAGGCTCACGAGAGGTTGAGGTCTGCGGTAGAAGAACCAAGAATATGCCTTGGTTGCTATGCGAGCGAACTAAAGACCGGGGTGGATAACAGTGAGTCGACGAATACATAAGGTGCCCGAGATAGCAAGTTCGTCGATCATCTACCATCTTGAGTCAAGCGTGTACGTACGGAAAGGCAGGGAACACCCAACAGACCATAATTGCTATCTAATTATGGGTGAGGTAGGCCGTAGGATGTGGGCTGGCCGGAGTGTAGTTCTCATGCAAGATTTTCTCTTGTGTTGCCTTTCACTAGTTGAGGGAGGGGTCTCGTGGGACCATAGCCACGTGTAGAAAAGCAGACCTTAGTATCTGCATCGGCAGATAAATCTAAAGCTCCCGACCGAGTCCTGTATTTCTTGTTTTGCCCTGTGACAGGACTCGGATGGCACGATGTGATACATGTGCATACAGTTATAGAAAAACGATTCACGATGAATGCGTGGGAAAAAGGGCGCGGTTGAGGGTTAGCGTAATCCTTAGTGGCCTAGGTGGTTTAACCCAAACCAAAATACGAAAGCGTGCAATAGGCAAGCGTAATCCCTAGTGGTGCTAGGTGGCGTAAGTCCTAGTAGTTCAAACGATGATTCATATGGAAGAGCCTAGCTAGAACAAGGGTGACAGTCCAAACGATTTCAAGGATAATACGACATGAGGAAGCCCGTACGAGGTATGGCAAAGGACTGAACTTATATACATGGAAAGAAACATATGATTTGAGTAACCTATATATGCGATATGTTAGGTTGACATGGACCATTACACGATTTTGAGTAAGGGACATTCATGGTTAACACATAACAAGGCTGGGATACTAGTACGGAGGGTGCAGAGCAAACATACATGTTAGAACCAGGAAGAATATACGGAATAGATACCGTGGAATGTTAGACGGGGTAGATACCTTGGGATAGTATACTTGATAGAAGTCTGACGATATGATACCTTGATTTATCATGACACCGTAGTTTATCATGATACCTTAGTTCAGTAGTTATCCTGTTATTCTGATTTAGCTTATCTATCTTGTTATCATGCTTATGTTCATCCCAGTTCCTCATGCCAGTTAACTTTACTAGTTTATATGCTGATAGTAGATAGGGCTTACCAGTCTTTATGACTGACCCCGTTTTCTTTCGCTTCTTGTCTTCCGTTTCCCCCCCAGGTTACAGGGAGGAAATACTGTTGTTTAGTTCAGACTTCTTCTGCTTGAAGGTCATCATGGATGGCTTGGACTTTTCTTGGCTATGGCTACTTTACTGTTTTATTTGGGGAATAATTTATGGAAAAGTCTTAATGCTTCTTTATTATTACAAGACAGGTTTTGATGTACTCTGATGTAAAAGGCTTTAGACCTTAATTATTAATGTTTATGAAAGTTCGATTTTACTTCCGCCATTTTATATGTTCTGTCTTGTGATATTTCTGTGCATGTTTACCAATAATTCCCCTCTAAAGCTAGTGCATTCCTTTGCGAGTGACCCTAGCGGAGGCGGGGTGTTACAACAAGTGTTACACAAACACAACATACGCCTCATTCCAATTCAGAATATTCTTTTGTTCAAATATTCTTATACTTTGGGAAAGGTTCCCATTAATTTTATCAAAGATAAATTCTTTAAATTTATTCTTTAATCTTCTTTGAATATCAATTCAAGCTAGTCGGGATTAGCGAACCACACCGGAGTAATCATTTATTTTATTTCCCAATCCCCACATATTCATCCCATGAAGTAAAACTGGTAATACTTCATACCTAACACCACGGTGTTATCGGTAAATTCAATTACCATCTCACGTTCAAATCTAATTAAAGATTTAACTATCGCTTTGGAGCAAAACTGGTGGTACTCCATTCTCGATCTTTTCAATCACATTCCATTAATTATCGGGTTAAAGAACAAGTGTTATTTAATACACTGTTCACGATAAACCCAAAAATCAATACCAGTTCAATTCCAACTAAATATTATTTAATTGGTACACTTTAATAAATCTAAATAAAAAGATTTTATCTTTTTCTCAACTGGGCTTAAGAACAATGTTAATGAAGACACCATTCACGACAAACCCAAATCACATTTGATATTTAAATACAAGGCTCTGAATAGAAAATATACCGGCTTATATCCAATATCAAATTCTACAACCAACAAATATTGTATTGGAAATAACGATATTAATATATCTTTCAAATTCCCATAAAAATATCTGTAACAACACGAAACCCAACATCGAAATATTCCGAAGACAATTTCGATTCAAATCCCTTCTAATTCAATCATTGGAAATCCTGGTTATTTTCAAAACCATTTCAAATCCACTTTATTTATTTTAAAAATAAATAGAATTATAGTTCTATTTCAAAACTAGTTCATTTCGATAAAAATCTACTTTTATCTTTTCAAATATGGAGTTTTTCATCCCAATTCTTCACAAATCATTTCTTATGATTTTACACAAATTATTATTATTTTTAATAATTTTATCAAGGCTCATACAGTCGATTTCCATCAACGGCCATCGAACTGCACTTACAGCGACCTTTTCCAAATTTGATTTGGACATAATTCCAAATCCAACCGTTAAATTTCAAATCTCTAATATTCATTAGAAAGCTCTTTTCGATACGAACCCAACGGTTCCGGTTTTAGGAGAATCCGACGGTCGGATCTCCCGTAATATCCATTCGAAGTCAATGGTCGAAATTC
This sequence comes from Allium sativum, assembly GCA_030737875.1. Classification (NCBI taxonomy): domain Eukaryota; kingdom Viridiplantae; phylum Streptophyta; class Magnoliopsida; order Asparagales; family Amaryllidaceae; genus Allium; species Allium sativum. Next base: position 399,107,217 of record CM060922.1, on the reverse strand, counting down.
ACGAACTGCCGTGGCGCGGCGCGTTCTATTCAGGCCATTATATATATAATATATATATATTATATATATTTCGTCGAATTCTGGGATCATTTGAAAAATGGCCATTTTCAAGTCGATTAAATTCAACTGAAACTGGTCAAACGCGTTCTCCTTTGCCACGCTCACATATTGATTCGAAAAATTACGAATTTTGAAACCTAGCAATAACTAGACATCACAGATCCAACAAAAGTGGTTTCGTCAAAATCCGAGGTCGTTCGCAAAATTTCCATTTTTAAAGGCCAGAATTCCATAGCGACTATTCTGAATTTTCATTTGGACATACCTTTTGATCCCCGCTATGAAATTTTGATTTTTTGGATTTGTTGGAAAGATATTCTCAAATATATTCTATTATTTTTGGTTTCGCTAAATTCCGGTTTATTTTGCACCTGGTATGTTCAATTGAATTTTGAAATTGAATTATCGAACTACCACGTCATTTTCAATTCCTTTTATAATTTAAAATAATTATTTATTCTAACGACGATCTATATAATATATAAGTTTGAATTCTATTCAAAATAAATTTCTCGTCGTTATTATTTAAAATAATTCATTTTAAATATTCAAAATTCATTAAAATTGCCAAAATAAAAATTTTAAATTGCTTCGGATTTCAGGGTCATTACAATCTCCCCCTCTTAAAAATTTTCGTCCTCGAAAAGGAACGAAGGCGAAAGTTGTTTAACAAACCAACTCAACTTCCGGTATTTTCACTACGGCTTAAGTTCTTCAACTTTTCAGTTTCTAAAAACTTTTCAAATTTTTCAAAAATTTGGCTAACACCCTAAATTTTCGAAAAATTTCGCCATAACCTCCCCTGCACCGAGGACTTCGGGATATTTCATATAGCCTCCCATGGCCTTCTTCAATCCAAAAGAAAAAGAAAAAGCCAAGCGGCTAGCCAATCGGCTCACAAAATCACCCAAAACTCAAGAAATACAATAAACATGTACCTATTTATCGGGCAAACAATTTTATTCCTCTGCTCTAGCCTCCTTGCTATGACCTGTTCAATGGGTACACATGTATATGTATGCAAATGCGACAAATTTTCAATACAATCTACTATTTGGTTCAATTTTGCTATATGGTTCAACTTTTAATTAATTCGAACAATAATCATACAACACAACCATCAATCAATTAGTTGATTATCATTTCAAATTCATAATTTTGATATATAGTCTAAAAATCAGATTTTTGATGCCAAATCACAACAATAGGCCCTATATAATTTTGGTTCTCACACCAGTCAATTGGAAATATATAGAAACCTCACTTTCGTCACTCGAATATAAACACTGATGATGAGGCCTCATCATCAGAATCATCTCCGGGCGACTAGAGTGTGATTCTATATCTATCTAGTATATTAAAACTTCAAATACACGCTAGCTAGGCGTATACACAAAATCTTTATATACTAAACTGTCCAAATCAATTCAAAATAAATATTCAAATACGTAAAATACGATTTAAATTTCAAAACAAAATTTGTTTTCACTTTAAAAATATACTCTTCACACTCATTCTAGGATACTACTGATCCTATCTCTAACGAGTCAATCTCATTGGATATTACTAATCCAATTTCTGATGAATTCTTTCGTATGATTCTAATGTGTCTTGTTCTCTGAGCTTTGTAAACCAAAGCTCTGATACCACGATGTAACGACCGGCAATTTCGCTCGATCCGAATCAGTCGCTAAACCGACCCAGACCGTTCGAAACGCCTGATTGTTTTGAGAACACGACAAATTAGAACGCAGGCGGAAGAACATTTCATTGTTTATTACAACAATTCATCAGAATACAAGAATATACAGAGTATTAACAAATAAAATACATTCGATGAATATCAGAGATTACAATTAATTACATAGCAAAGGAAAATAATACAATACACAACTGAAGGAGATATACGGATACAAAGCTTTCCGGATATCATTCCAGCTGTAAACCATGATTCTGTGAATATAAATCAGCAAAACCAAAACTACTAGCTGCCCGTGCGGAAAATAAGGGCACCCAGAGTTTAGGTTAAAACAATAAACTCCAGGTCAGTCATGGGAGTGGTGTGAGAACTAAAACAGTTATTAATCTTTATTTTAAAGTTCGGTAAATCAAGGGACCACGCCGTATAACACGGAACGGGTTTCCTTCCAAGAATACCAGTGCATAAAACAACAGCGCAATGCTAAATAAAGAACAATGAAGCTATTATAAGACACATGTTCCATCACACAATGCAACGCAAGCCGGAGGATAGGGTTTTTACCTTATAATAGCCAAGAATGCTTGATACGTTTAAAACAAATCATTTGATACTGTAATAAGTGTATAGTGTATAAAACAACTTCAAATCATAAATATCAATCATAGACGGCATAAGCGCCCCATCCCACTATGTCGCCATATATAGGATTACAACTAAAATCGAAACGTCACGTATTGGAAGTTGGATTTCCATCTGTGAACCGAGGCAAAAGATAGTCCTCTACCGATTCGAGACGCTCTAGCCCGTGTCTCAGGAACAGAACGCATTGTCCCTTGGATCGTCAGGGCCGGTCCACCGATGTGGATTAAAATGCCTGAACACTGCGTTTCCCCACCCTTTAGGGTGTAGGTGAGCCAACTAAATGACTCCATCGGTCCCGGATCGACTGATATAACCGAGGCGCCTCGCAACAGCAACAACCACATAAGTCAAACTCGTCAGGGCGTGTAAAACCACTTACGGCACTTTTAACTAGAAAGAAACGCATGCCCTCCCTGAGGTCCTTCTCCCGTTTTGGTTCACACCGGGGTGTGAGGCTCGCGAATCAACGCTACACAAAGCTATGCCACGCAAGCTGTGCTTTGATCATCAACCATAAGACTTTGCTTTGCAACAGAAGCCTTGATCATTTGCCACTTAGGCATGCCACACAGGCAATTCACTCCATGCGTTTGATATCCATCAATATATAACCCCTGAGCTCGTACGTCTTAGAGAAGGGCGTTAAGCAAGAGAATAAATTCTCCGCCGCCAAACAGATATATATTTAATAGAAATCAATCACACAGACTAAAATCCAATGTCAGACACACAGTCCATTTACAAGTTCGTTCTGGGTCTGAACGAAACCGGAGGCACTTTCCTCGCATATCCATCGACCTCCAAGTACGTCTGGACGATATTAATATATCTTTCAAATTCCCATTTGATATTTAAATACAAGGCTCTGAATAGAAAATATACCGGCTTATATCCAATATCGAATTCTACGACCAACAAATATCGTATTGGAAATAACGATATTAATATATCTTTCAAATTCCCATAACAATATTTGTAACATCACGAAACCCAACATCGAAATATTCCGAAGACAATTTCGATTCAAATCCCTTCCAATTCAATCATTGGAAATCCTGGTTATTATCAAAACCATTTCGAATCCACTTTATTTATTTTAAAAATAAATAGAATTATAGTTATATTTCAAAACTAGTTCATTTCGATAAAAATCTATTTTTATCTTTTCAAACATGGAGTTTTTCATCCCAATTCTTCACAAATCATTTCTTATGATTTTACACAAATTATTACTATTTTTAATAATTTAATCAAGGCCCGTACAGTCGATTTCCATCAACGGCCATCGAACTGCACTTACAACGACCTTTTCCAAATTTGATTTGGACATAATTCCAAATCCAACCGTTAGATTTCAAATCTCTAATATTCATTAGAAAGCTCTTTTCGATACGAACCCAACGGTTCCGGTTTTAGGAGAATCCGACGGTCGGATCTCCCGCAATATCCATTCGAAGTCAATGGTCGAAATTCACAAACTACCGCGGTGCGGCGCGTTCTATTCAGGCCATTATATATAATATATATATTATATATTTCATCGAATTCTGAGATCGTTTGAAAAATGGCCATTTTTCAGTCGATTAAATTCAACTGAAACTGGTCAAACGCGTTCTCCTTTGCCACGCTCACATATTGATTCGAAAAATGACGAATTTTGAAACCTAGCAATAACTAGACATCACGGATCCAACAAAAGTGGTTTCGTCGAAATCCGAGGTCGTTTGCAAAATTTTCATTTTTAAAGGCCAGAATTCCATAGCGACTATTCTGAATTTTCATTTGGACATATCTTTTGATTCCCGCTATGAAATTTTGATTTTTCGGATTTGTTGGAAAGATATTCTCAAATAGATTCTATTATTTTTGGTTTCGCTAAATTCCGGTTTATTTTGCACCCGGTATGTTCAATTGAATTTTGAAATCGAATTATCGAACTACCGCACCATTTTCTATTCCTTTTACAATTTAAAATAATTATTTATTCTAACGACGATCTATATAATATATACGTTCGAATTCTATTCAAAATAAATTTCTCGTCGTTATTATTTAAAATAATTCATTTTAAATATTCAAAATTCATTAAAATTGTCAAAATAAAAATTTTAAATTGGCTCAGATTTCCAGGTCATTACAATTAATGGCTAATTGGGTACAAACTTAATAATCTTCGTGTATTGTTCGCCTCCTTGGTTCGTAACTAGCTTGTGTCGAGGAATCCACCTAGGAGTAGGTCTTCTAGTTTAGGGGTCTTGAATGGTGTGTGTGAGGCCTACCCAAACCTGGAAATCTAAAAATGTCTGATATGACTACCTATCCTACGGGAAGTAGTAAGCGACTAAGGATATTATCAAACGAGGTCAGCTAGATGGTAAAGCGAAACACCCTCTCTCACTTACAAGGGGTATGGGTTATATGCGTGAATGATAGAATTCTTAATGTGACACCCCCTTCTATTAATGTCACTCACAGGAGAATGCATTAAGTTCCCTGAAGCGCAACATGAAATTATTACAGAGAATATACAAGATAAATAAAATAAGCAGTAGTGAAATTTATAACTTTATTATAAAAGAAATAAAGCGTAGTCTCAGAAATACATCATAACCAATTACAACTAGCAAACTATCTCAAATCTGTCTTTCAAGCCATCTCAGAAATTAAAATATTAAAGTACATAAAGTTATATCCCATGTCATAAGCCAAACTAAAGTAGAGAGCAATTCAAAATGATACATCACAAGAAGTCCAAGTCAAGTCCAAGCTGAAGAGATATCCTAGTTATTGTTGAGTGTTGCCACTTTGAGGGCCTGAAGGGCGAAGGAAGAAAGAAGCGAAAGAAAAGGGTCAGATATATAGTATGGCGAGTTCTAGTAACTTACAAATATGCATAAACTAGGAATGCCAAGACAGGTAAATAAGACTAGATAAGAAAGGTATAGTTTCATAACAGATAAACTAAACAGAATAGCAGGATGGACAGGAATAACAGGAATAAACTTATGATCGGATAATGCTTTATATCCTAAAAACAGGTAATGTCTGAACATATACGTCTCCACCAATACTAGTATACTAGATTAACAGGATTAGGTTCTTTGCCTAATTACATATCAGGAGGATTAACAATAGGATTAATAACAGAAAATAATAGCAGAGTTATACAGTAGGACTAGGTTTACCCAAATTACATAACAGGATTAGGTGTTAACCTAATTACATAACAACAGGATTAGGAGTACCCTAATTACTACCCAAGCAATCGGCTCCCTACTATGTAAATACCCGGTGTCATCCTCGGTATTATGGTGTATCACTCCCTAACCCAACAACCATATGACACAGACCTATTTACTGGTGTTATAGCGTCTTATCTTCCCTAGTCGGACCCATGCACGCTCATGACTCTGCCGAAATACGCCTGTAACCATCCCAATGTGAACCTCTTACTATCAAGTTCAGTAAAGCGTGCCCTGGGCCTCTACCTAGTGTGAGGCCCCATGAGATAAGATAACTACAGGGATACAAACTGATATGGGTTCCAAACAGCAGATAGACACAAGCCAAAAACCCCTATGCTTGTATCCCTAAATATTTAGGATTTAAGATTCCCCAAAACCAGATACAACAGTAGACAAGGGACCTCTTATTAAAACATATGTTCAACTTAGCAAGTTCAGGTTATGGTTGTAATATCATTATGTGTATACAACCCTATTCATAACATGTCATTTACTTAATGTCCGTTTAAGTTAAAGTTAACATGTCTAGTCCATATGCATATTATTCATCCACTACATTCCCAAGTTATAGGTTTATGCATAATGTTCGTATACAACAAGTGCCTATAGAAAGTCTAAACAGGTATATATATCCTTTTTTCCAAATTATAATCAATTTAGTCCAAGTAAATAACATTCCTAATTCCCTCTTTATATTATTCACTATTGTCCCAAGTGTACGCCCATTTTAATCGGGTATAGCCTAGGCTTTCTAAGGCCTAGGCTTGACGTAAAATAAAAAGGAAAACAAAGTGAGTGGAATAGATTCAAATCACGTATGTATATAGGCAAGACTGAAATACACATAGAAAATGGGAAAAGGAAGATAGATACATATAACTTATTAATCTTTCCTACATTATAGGTATATGTATAACTTGTTAATTAACAACATCACAGGTATATGTGTAGCTTGTCTAATTAACATCATCATAGGCATAGGTATAACTTGTCCAGTTAACATCATTACATGCATAGGCATAGCAACATCACAGGCATATGTATAGTTTGTCTAACTAATAATATCACAGGCATATAATAGATTATAACAGCATAGGTGATAACAATGAATCAGGTATATTTATTTTACTTTAGATCCTAGCCATTTGTATTTTGTCATGTTCAAGCCCTAAGAAATCAGATCTGTAAATAACTGTAACTCACAGTGACTCTTGGTGATTATAAAATGTATAACACTAGGCCACAGAAAGTTCAAGTCCAATCAAAGTTGTACGTATGCAAGTCTTGATTGATGTTGCTTCTGTTTGATCCAATCTTTAGCAGCATTCCTCCATTATGTGTTTATATTTTTCAAAATAATTTAGAGACAAAGTAATATGTGAAGAATTTGTGTGAATTTCAGAATGATGGAAGCCATCTATTTATAGAGTTACAGAGCCAACATCAATCCTTAGAACTAGGTTTTAAATCTGAATCGTACACGTCATGCCGAGTCAGCATGAATACAGACATAAAACAGGCCAGGTTCAGTAGAAGGAAGCCGGATGGATCAGGGGTGGGTCGACCCACCTATCCTTGGGTCGACCTATGGGTCAACCCAACCGCCCTTTGGTCGACCCATGGGTCGAACCAGGCTGGAGTGGATCGTCCCCTAACGGGAAGATTTCCCGCTTATGTTCCCGCTTATTTCGTTTGAAATTCTGGAAATTTTATATTTAATTTTTATATATATACACTTAAGACTCTTATATGTATACAAACTTCTAGAGCCTATAACTTCTTCATACGTTATCCGTTTTACACAAACTTGGGGTCCATCTGAACCATAATTCCGAGAGGAATGAAATGGTAATGCCAGGTTCAGTTAATTCTAAATATTTACTATGGTTATAGTGTATTATATTTGAGTGTTACACTTAACTAGTAGGGTCCCGTAGCTAGTGGCCTTTAGTTTATGTTAACGTTGATTAAAAGATTAAGGAGTATTGAATGACCAATAGGTCCGCTTGGGGTCTTAAGTGATTGGGAGAATCCACCCTATCTATCATTCGATAGTGAGGTGTTAAATAGCTAAGGATGTGCATGTGAATATATAAACTCCATAAATAGGAGTCCACTTTCGATATAATAAACAGATACGCTCTAGTATAAAGGTTCGTAAATATTTGCGTAAACGTTCTATCTTGGTATCATATTTTGGGTGTACTACCTTGGCAAGGGTAGTTAGTGTCATGTGTAAATGTTTACAAGGTTAGGTTAGAATTACTAACATTGGTATGCATACATCTTGGATTGAACCAAACGGGATACATCTGTGTATTATAATATGTGTTGTGCATTTCATGTTCACCAGAATCTTGTTGTTTTGATCCCTACTCCTCATTACGACCTCCTAGGTTCCTAGAGAAGGTCAGGATCTCACAGGTGTTTAGGTTTGGCTTCCGGTTCTCGTTCTCTCTCATGCTCGGTATTGGCAAAGTGACTTACTTTAAAAAGATAGCTACTTGAGTTAATACTAGTGTATCCTATTTTTGTTTTCGCTTTAAATTATTTTTATCGTACTTTGATTATGTTCGTGCTTATGCTCATTTATTTTCAAGTACCATATTTACATGCTCCATGCTTGGATGTGTTCGAGTTTCATTTTTTTTGAAATTTGGGCTCAGAAAAGTGTGGGGTGTTATAGTAGTCTAGATTAATTGGTTAGGAAAGAACAAGTAATGCATTTGCATAGTTTGGGTAAACAACGAAAAATATAAAAAATGATTGCAAACTAAAATTTTGAATATATAAAGATTAGTATGAAATATGGAGTTAACCGTATTGCACAATAAATTGATGACCTTGAAAATAAGAAAAGAAATGTTTTGCAATCATGGATTCTTATTATAGTAATTACCTAATACTATGTAAATGGATTTTATAACTGATCTGGTAACCACTCAATTTAGAATAGACCTAAAGTACTAAAAAGAGTAAATTATAAAGATGAGAAATAAGGGTAACGTAATTGAAAGAGGTAATGAAAAGAAAAGGAGATATAAAAAGGTTTATTGTGTAAACTTACAAAGACGGTAACTAGATTAATGTCATAACTATAAGGGTTATGTTAATTAATAAGAAACCTGTGAAATATGTAATGAATGGGGAATGTAACCTATTCTAATAAATTATATCAAACGGTAATGAAATATAATAGGTAGACTTATCATAGGAACAAGTAGGGTAATAACACACAGTTTATAGTTAAAACATGAAACAGAAAGTAAGAGGCTTGTTATAATTAAACTTAGACAATAAGAAATAAGTTTAATAAGCAAACTCATAATTATAATTGTGGTAATATTATAACACAACGTTATAATTAAATGGAAAAGAATAGAGTAGGCTTATTATTAGTAAACTTATAATTGAAGGAAATTACGTTTAATAAACAATAAGCGAAGGTATGTTCCGGTAGTGAGAGCCGATTAGGGAAAATAAGCGGTTAACTAAGGTTAATAAACAAATAACTTGAATGCATAATAAACAACGTAATGTTTAAGTTTATTAGCAATGTGGTAAGTAAAATAAGCGTGTATTTGAAGATTAAACATAGGATCTAATAATATAATGATGAGGTGCGTGTGGACTAGTCCATACGTATTTGGGATGAAGGGCTCAATGGGGGCAGATCATCGTGGGTGTCTGGAGACACGAGGAAAGCATGTCCAACTTATTCGACGGAACTGGAAGGAAGTGCAGGACTTCTATGGGGCATGAGGATACTCCATGATGGCCCTTTTTGGTAGGCTTAATGAAGTTGTACCCACAGAGGCATGTTCTGTACGGTTCCATCCAATGAATATGACTTGGATGCATCTTTGATGACGGACAGCCTGAAGGCTAATTGCAATGATCTTAGGATGATTTGGCCGCTGCCTCAAGGACGGAGGCTTCTGGTCAGGACCCAACTAAGGAGGTAGGTCATCGGATATCTATCATTATCAGTCGGAACATATGCAGGAAAGACTGGAGCTAAGCCAATAGACCAATGATCTGGGTCATTGGATGAGGGACCACATGTTTGTTTAGATTGGATGGTAGGACGGTCATTTAGCTATTTTGAATAGTATTTCATTAAATTGGGGGTAGGCTGGAGTAGGGCCTTGGAGAACCACCGAATAGACAAATCTAAATTTGGATATTTGTACTATAGGCTCGACGAGGATGTCCTTTACAAGTATGCGTAAAGTCACCCGATTGTGTTTCGTGGGGAAACTTAGGAATTAGGGCCCCCTTATGGCACAGTGGAAAAGACTTATTCGCTTTTACAGCATAGCCTAGTACGCTTTCACGGTATAACGTTTGAGACTTGGTATGCCCTCGTAACATAGTCCAGTATGCTCTTGTGGCGTGGAGATGAAAGTCCAGTACTTTTTTCATAGCGTGGCTAGGGACCACTCGAGGAGGGTACTGAGGGTAGTACCTCGATATTGGGTATATAGCTATGTATATATTATTTATTAGGTAAATCTATTGGGGAGTACAATTTCTTTAACCTCCTTGAGAATATATAAGTTTCTCCAAATTATATTATTTTGTTCAAATTATTTCAAGTTCGAAATACATCCATTTCCTTAAATTAAACTCTCTTTAAATCATTTCGTATAAATTCTCTTATTTATTATAAATTTATTGTCCATTAAATTTGAAATTAATATCCATGAATCCTATTTTTTTTGAAAATCATAAGTTACATTACTTACACTATACCTATAATTATGCGTATATTTCCAGTCGCTAGATAATAATCGTACTAATTCCTAAACTAAACTATCTAGGGTAACCTAGTTTACAACCAAACCTTGATTCTGGAAATCCTTATACTTTACCAACTTTTCCAATATAAACCTCTGAAACTGACACTAAAATTTCCAGATTTGGTTGTACAACTTACTCTTACTTGGTCCTAGAACCTTTTTCTAACTCACCTAATTTGCTAACGTTATTTACTCCAAGATTATTTCTTTGTACAAAGTGTAATTGTAATGACCCGTCTTTTTGCCTGGTTTTCGCCTTTAATTAAACCAACTTAAACCATTCAAAAAGGCGAATTGTTAAGGTTACTAACATATATTGAACAAAATAACAGAAAATTTCATATCATAATACAATATTACATCAGAATTACAAGGAATATCAGAGTTACAACTTGTACAGCGGAAGAAATAAATATACTTTCAGTGGAAGAGACGGTATGACATAGCGGAAGCTCCAAACTCTAGCGTGGACTCCAACTAAGAAAGCGCTCTGAATCTTGCTCCAAAGGTCTATAACTGTCAAACTAAACCACTAGCTTCTCGTGTGGAAATTAGTGGGCACCTAGAGTTTAGGAAGGAAAAATAAACTCCAGGTCAGTCATGGGACTGGTGTGAGAACACGAAACAGCTATTCGCTTTAGGGTTTATTTTAAAGTTTGGAATTCACTGGACCATGCCGCTATTGCGGAACGGATGTAACGACCCAGATTTTCAGCCATTGAATTCTGAATATTTAAATTTGTTATTTGAATTATATGTAGTAATTTATAATAAGTTATTTAGTAAAATGATATTTAAACGTATAATTTCTAATATAATTTAAACGAGCTCGAAATAGTCGCGGTAGTTCGTAATATGCGGTTTTGAACTTCAACTGAATATACAGGATCCAAAGTAAGTCGGATTTCTTTGAAACAAGAAACATTCAGATCTATTTGATTATATTTTTCTAATGGAAGAGAAAAAATTGAGTTTTCATATTATGGATTTTGTTTTATGTCCAAATCAAATTTAGAAATAGTCGCTGTAGAATCGTTTATGGACCATAACGATTTAGTTAATATAACTAGAGATTGGTTACGAATTTGGACAAGATTCTTTTGAGGCGTAGTTATAATTTAATTTTTAGAATTTTACTGTAATTTTTATTTCGTAAAATAAGCAACTTTTTATTTGAAGTATTTTGCACCCTATATCAATATTTTGGGGTTTCACAATATGAATTAAACTACCGATATTATTATATTTTTGGGATCCTGGTACCTCACTAGACACGACCGTACTCTTATTTCTGTCCATAGCAGTTCATACATGAACGAAATTTTACGCAACGAAATATGTAAACATTTGGCTTATACCAAGGAATTCAATATACTTGGAATAACGTTTTCAATTATAATGCTTGTGAAAAAAAGGGGGTGAAAAATTTCCTAGTACACTTCGAACTGTGTGTGAAAATTCATTTGACACCATGCATGAAAATTCATTTGACACCGTACACTTCAGCATTTTGGTCCCATGGCCTCCAAGCAAAGTTGGTGTCGTGCTCTTCAAGTCAACTAAAAACTGTGCCCCTCAAGTAAATAATCTTCGTTTGTGCCAAACCATCATAACCGTGCTCTCCATGGTTCCTAAACCGTGCCATCCAAGGAATTCCAAAGCCGTGCATTGCAAGGTACTCAAATCTCTATAAAATCAAAACAAGCCGACCCCACTTCCTTTGCTTCCATTCAGATTCACTAAAACTCCTTCCTCAACACCGAACCGTGATTTCCCAATTCAATAAAAAAATCAAAATCAGATCAATGAAGAATTTTAAAATCTTTAAATAAATCTCTTTGGGATCGGCATCAAAAGATCTTCGACACGGTATGCTCTATGGTGGTGCGCACGATTTCTGGACCTCGGGGTTTTTAACGCGGCTTGATTAGGGTTATCGATCTTGGGTGTTTAGCCTAATTATTGTTGTACTAGGGTGCGTGTTTAAAGTGGTGGAGTCAATTAACACCTAGCAGTGATTTTATTTGTGGAAATCCGATAAGGAAAGTGTCGAGGTCCTCACCGCTTGGAGCACTGACGAAGTTGGGGAAGAAGCTCGAGCCTAGCTGGAGGGTAACGAGAATAAGGGGTCTACGGCGTTGGTTTTAGGGGATTGTGTTGAGAAAATTTGTGTGTGGAAGGAGATGTGGAAAGGCAAGAAGAAGGACGGCTGAGAAGCTTTATGTTGGAAAATTCCAGTTGGTTCCATGAGGTAGAAGGGGAGTTATGAGGAAAGAGGTTAACACGTGGATTAAATTGATGATTATTTGATTAGTGAGTTAATTAGGGGGGACAACGAGTTAATGTTTTTGGTGTTAGGGAGGGGTATTTCACGGCAAGAAGATGATTGGTGAGGTCAGCTTTTGTTTCGGGAAGTTGCAGTGGAGTACCAGAGTGTGGTTCCATGTGGTTTGCTGTGAATTGAAGTAAGGACGGTGTGATGAAAATGCACTGTGTAAAGGGGAGACTGATCTTGTTAAAGGTATTGCCTGTAGCATGTGTTGCCAAGGGGACAAGGAACATTTAAGCAAGGAGTTTAAACGTTAAAGTGATGTCTTCTGAAATTGGAAAGTAACGTTGGGAGTAAACTTAAGTAACGCAGACTGGTGTTTGGTTTGAACGGTTTAAAGGAGGAGACGCCGTATTCACTAAAGAAGGAGGGTTTGCGTAAGTAGTTAACTAATAACCACTAAAAAAAATCTAATCATGTTAAGGTTATTATTCAATTAATAACAATTATAAATGTATGCAGCATGGGAAGTTTTGTTACAGGGGCTTGCGGACGTTTTTGCTATGCGGAGGAAGAAGGCCTTAATATACCTAATGACGAGATTTAAGTAGATATAATTAAGGTTAAATGTTTATTAAATAATATTCTATGGACCGTCAATTATACATGAACTTGAAAATTTTATAACTATTGCTTATGTTAGCAGAATCAAATGAAATTCGGTTAAGTTGGAATTGTAGCAAACAAAACTACGTTATGGAACCATTGGAATTGAAAATAGAGTTACTTGAATTGCATAGAAAAATCCAATGTCTATTTGATTTTATAAGAATCAAAAACAGAACCGTCAATGGAAAAAACAATTTGAGTAAACTCACTTACTCTTCTTCATTTATATTTTTATATAAACGAGTTTTAAATTTATTTATAGAAATTTATACCGCGTGATAGTTGTTTGGTTGCATGGCTGATAAAATTGGTTGATATAGTTATATCATAAATCGATTATTACTTCTGTTCACCATGATATTTCATATTGATGTGAAATTAATGTTGACTAACATCTGTGGATGCAGGGAAACAGGTTGGAGGGATCCAACTGGATTCCACGACATTTATATTATTGTCGTTATTTACTATGATATATACTGTAATTGATTATGCTGTGTTAAATCCCCTAGCCCTAGAGTATTTAAATACCATAAAATATTTTTGAATATTAAAAAAAATGAAATTTGTGATTAAAAAGAAAATATATTTTTCCAAAAATTGAAGTGTAATCTCGAATGGAGTTAAAAAGGTAAAAACTTGTTTATTTAAAACAAGAAGTAAATATTAAACGGGTTTATAAATTTAAGTGAATTATTTATCGTTGAATAAATTGAAATATTAATTCAAATTTGAATTTATAAGAAAAGGTGGAAATCAGTTTTCGAAACCAATATTTGAAATGAGATTTGGACTTAGCAAATTATAAAGGAAATTATAAGTGAGATTTATAAATGTTTTGTAATTCTAAACAGCGATTTTAACGCTGCCATTATAATAAATGTTTGTAATTCTAAACAGCGATCTTAACGCTATGGTCATAATAAGTGTTCTATAATTCTAGACAACGATTGTAATGCTATTGTTAAAAGTAATGTTTTATAGATCAAATATTTGGAAACAGCAATTATAACGCTACCATTATAGTCAATATTTTTCTGTAAAAGAAATGGATCCTTATATTGAATCCGAGAGTCGCGTAAGTGAGGTTTTGTTTAAAATTGTGAGCTTTGACCATTTCGAGGTTAGAACTGTTGTTCGGTTAAGGTCTGAGAGGTAATTATACCCCAACTTGATTTACTTCAGTTTTAACTAAGGAATGGTTAAGGTTCGGTAGTGAAGGTTAGTCAAGTGAATTTAGTTAATAAGTGAAATATTTTGAGTGGGCATAGCGATGTTTTAGTAAACATCATTTTAAATCTAATGAAAACATTTTGGAAGTGTTTTTTTTTCAAATAAGAATCAGAGATGTTCTAGTATAGAGATTAAGGAATGTGAGTAAATATGGAAATGTTTCCAAATGTTAATAAAGTATATTTTTCTAAATTTAGGGAATAAAAGTTTACGAATATATAGAAATGGAAAAGGAAAAAATTAATGATAATTGAATTTAAGAGATAAATGAATGATGTTTGATCGATAGAATTTCCATCTGGAAATAATATCGTTGTTTGCACACATATTCTTCTTTGATAGTTAAATCACCGACTATCGAAGTTTTTGACCATTTTCCGTCGTCAATACGGAGAGACCGGGATCAAATTCAGTATCTAAAAACCACTCTGTGTGGACATTAGCGTTGCGATCAAATATGATGAAGGTAATTGAAGACGGAGTCATGCAAGGGCTATCCTGTTTATGGGAAAGTGCCTTCGGTTTGTCCAGTCCTAGGACAACGTGAATGGACGAATGTCTGACAGAGTATATCTAACGGATCGCGTAAGTTGATCTCTTCACAAGTACTCACGTTTGGTGGCGGAGGAACTCGTTTCTCTTAGCTTTATACCCGTGGTATTTTTGGGGAAATCAATTTGTGATTTGGCGGGTATGACGATGTGGCATTCAAAGTGAATGGTGGCTAGATATTCTGAAAGATAATTTAAACCTCAAGCCTCACAACCGGGAATTGACAAAAATCGGGCAGGCAGCATGGCCATGTGGGTCGCACCCATGAGGATGTACAATCACCTATCTAAAGAAATTCCAATTACTTCTTTAATCTATCGATGCTGACCCTTTCGGTGAAAAGTTGCTGATCCCAACCGTTGGTGATATACATTCGATACACTCAAGCGAAATGAGTGGTCGGTCATGTGTGGGCCGGGTTGCAAGACGTTCTTCTTGAACCCAGTGTATTCGCCTCTAGAGATGCACTATCGGTAGGTGGTCCCATACCTTGTCATGTTGGAAATCCAATCTCCAATAAGCGCCCTACGGTTTTTGATTCTATATTATATATGGAGCGTGAGATGCAAGCGTTCCGCTAAATTCTATTTATTTGACGTAGACATTATTATAATATCACCAGATTTTGATATCAAAATGTTTTGGGTTATCGTGAGGTAAAAACCATCTATGTTTATGTGTGGATCGGTCTTACGATTATCTTTTCTTTCGAAAGGATTTTTAAAAGTTAAATAAATGGTTGGAGTTTACTCACACCAGTCCCATGACTGACCCAGAGTTTATTTTGTTGTTTTCCTTAAACCCTTGGGTGCCCAAATTTGTACGGGCAGTCAAGTAGTCGGGATTTTACAGATTCACTTCGGAGAAGCTTGAAGTAGGAGGCTTCGCCTGTTAGCTATAGACTATCATATTTTTCCGCTGTGTACTATGTTGTATCTGGAAAAAGGTGTTTATAATTGCTCCAGGAATAAATGTGGTGCTCTGATGATGGTATGTATATAACGTTACTGAATTATATTTCAAAGTTTATGTTATCTGATATATTTTATTCGTTCCGCTGTGAGTTTTTGATCTTCGTTTTCTTCTATTCTAATATTTCTTTCTTCCTATTTCTCATCCTCTAACTTCTTTCTATTAATGATTCGTATTTCTGTGCAATTTGAGTTGGACGTGTGGTGTTCTTAGTCGACTCAAAGTGTATGGAAATTCGGGTCGTTACAACGGATTTACTCCATGTGAATGCCCATGCATAAAATTCGCAATGACTTGTGGGAAAATGAAGCTATCATAAGCTCGTCCCATATCACACAATGCAAGCACACACCAGACGGGCGAGATTTATCTTATGATAACAAAAAATTCCTTCACACGTGAAAATCCTCTTTGATATTATTAATAGTGCATAGTGTGGAAAACAATTTTGAAAATAAATGTATCAATCTTAGACGACATAGTACCCAATCCTACTATGTCTCTCTATATATATGTGTGTGTGTGTGTGTGTGTGTATAAAACAAAACCGTGGGGCGTGTATTGGAGGTTGGGTTTCCAACTTGATGATTCCTGACACGAAAGATCAATCAGAATACAAACGAAGTGTAACATGGCTTTTCCGTCTAGACACGGACACCAACTACAAATCGCGAGGTAAATCAACGGTTTTAGTCCAAACACGGACCCCCGAACATACCTTATTCCCAAGTTCAAAAGAGGTACCTCCGCCGCAGCTATCAATCACAAAATCATGTATGTATGTCAACAACCTAACCGCCAGTTTCTCATCATCCGAGGAGTGAGGCTTGTCGAAGTCGCGGTATACACAAAGCTTCGCTTAAATAAGACGTGCTTTGATCATCATTAGCTCATTCCATAACTTGAGTATGCCACATTGTTAACCTTCCACATGTCACTGATTCAAATCAATACATAACCTCTAAGAACGTAACTTAGAGACAAGAATAATCAATTGCCACAAATTCGATATATATTCACAGGAATCAGTGCTACGTTGTCAATTACAATGTCAGACACACAATCCATACAAGTCCATTCTAGGTCTGAACGAAACAAAATCCCAAAATCCTCAAATATATTCAGATCTCATGCCACTTATAACCTCGTATCAGGTGTACTGTAACACCCTGTGATTATAAATATTAAAATTTACAAATTTAAGAATACTTAATAACAAATGTGAGAATTAAGGGAAACGGGTTACGCCGTTGCGTTCGTCTCAGAATTCTGCTTGAGATAGAATCCGAGTTTGCGTGAATTGGACTCCGTATTAAGAAGTTATGGCCTTCCGAAGTTTCAGAATTTAAATAAATTAAAAATAGCTCAGGTTCAGAAAATTCGAAATTCAAAAGTCAAACAGGGGAGCAGGCTGGGCAGGAATTCTCCCGCCCAAGGGCCAGGTCGACCAGGGGGTCGACCTACCCATACAGGTCGACCAGGAGGTCGACCTACCCCCCGGGAAGATCTGAAATGTGACGATGTTTTGACTCACTGCTGAGCCATTAGGAATGAGGTGGTTATTCTGTCTTGTCTGGATGGTCTTGATTGCTTCTAGGTTAATCTGACGGCTCTTAATTAATTAAAATTCTATATAAGCAACCTAACCCTCAACCTTAAATCACACTAATTCATACCAAGAGACATCATGCTGTCAATGGTGAACCTAGAGTAGTCGCCGTTCTCTTTCAACTCAAAAGCAAGATATAAGAAAGAATCAAAATCAAATCTAATCTAAATTAGAATAACAATTAGTCTATATCAAAGGCAAGCAATTCAGTTTTAGAATACAAATCCCAGAAAAACAAGACTGTTCTTTTGTTTGTGAGTACTATTTCTTTCACAATATAATTATTAAATTAATTATGATAGGTTGTAATTGGATTATGAGAACATGTCTGTTAAATCGCATGATGTTGTTTAACTTTGTAGATCTATTTCATATTTAACTTGATTCATTTTATGCAAGTTTGGGATGTTAAACCATATGTTAATTCATATGTGAATCTTATGCAAGTTGGGTTGTTAAATCATATGTTAACTCATATGTGAATCTTATGCTAGTTTGGGATGTTAAATTGTATGTTAGTTTGAATATGAATCTTATGCAAGTCTATATGTGAATTGTACACAAGTTTATATGTGAATGAAGTATATACATATGCTAGTTTATATGCAAAATTATATGATAAATTCATATGCAAGTTGTAGAAATTCATATGCAAGTTGTAGAAATTCATACGCAAGCTGTAGAAATCCATATGCAAGTTTAGGTGAAAAACTATATTCACATTTTTGGGTGAAAATTATATTCACATATGCAAGCTAAGCGAGACCCATAATTTATATATGCAAGTTCCCAATTTCATGTTTATATCTATATTTAGATCCATGGAAGTTTATGCAAATATATGATTCTATATGACATTGTCTATGTAAATTGTTGGCAATGCAATTTTATTCCCATTTGCAAGTTAGATCTGTTTTTATGTGTTATGCAAGTTGTGATGTTCTTATATATATATATATATATATATATATATATATAAGTTAGACTATTTGCGTGTCTAACGTATTTCATATTTGAATGTACGAATAGCGTGGGGACAAATGGGAAAATACAAATTATGTAAATTGTGAATTGGCATAAAATGGCTTTAAAAGCATATAATTAAATTGAGACTTAATTGGTATAATTTTTATACCTAAAAAGAATGTACATAATTTAGGTGACAATTATAGACATAATTAATTTGGAAATTATAGAAAATTTGAATAGGGATAATTAATACATATTGGAGGTGAAATAATTTTGTAATAATAAACGCCTAAGAGACTCGTTTGTGGTGTAAGACTTCCTGGACCCGCTCGGCAAATCCAGCAACCACAAATGGTAGTCTAATGTAAGAGGTCGAAGGCATAAATTAAATGCGTAACAGTTGTAATGACACGAGGTTAGACACGTTTGCAGTATAAGACTGCCCGGACCCTCCCGGCAAATCCAGCAACCGCAAACGGGAGTCTAATGTGGGAGGTCTTACAAAGTTACGGTTATAATGAACTAAGTAACACTTAACTAAGATAAACATGTAGTGGGACATGGGGGTTAAGTGGGTGGCATGGGTGGCATGTGAAATACGATTAGAAACACTTAACCAAATTGAAACATGTAAAGAAGACATGAATAAGAGAGGGTTAAGTGGAAAATTCTAGTGGGGACCAAGCATAGGTGGAAAGCTTGTGTCAAGCACGGGGGACCCATTTCAAACCAGTAACCCATTAAGTATCTTTGTGAGCTCGAGTTAGATCGAGGACGGGGCACGCTTACTGGGTTTGATTGTAAGAGGTCAAAACGGGTTAACGGTGGTAATGCAAGTCCAACGAGGTCATGTGCGTGCGTGGGCCCGGGCTGGTAGGTAAAACGTTGTTGCATCGTGTGGATATAAGTTATGCATCTTTAGTGGTATTGGGTTACCACCTTGGGGAGTGATACACCCCACTGTGGGACCAGTACAGGTATCTACGAGTTAGGGAGACGATCGCATGGGGGTAGTGGGTACAACCAGTGGAGATAGGGGCAGGCGGCACCTATGAAGACAGCTAGGGGTACACGAAACTACCATTATGATTATTGTGTTCAGTAGGCGGGATCAAATTTTAGGGTGGCTAGTAGTGGTGCAGTATAGCAATTATCCTATAGTGATTAGGAGCAAGATTAATGCCAGAATATTCCTCCTGTTTGTTTTGCCTTGCCCACTTGTTTCACAGTCATTCCTTATTTTACCAATTTATGCCTTATCCTAATTACTTTCATAATTGTATTGTTAAAGTTATGGTACTCACCAGACTTTAGGTCTGACCCCCCTTTGTTTTCGCCTCTTTTCTTGCTTCACCCCCTCCCCCAGTTTCTCAGGGTGGGACTAATACTAGTGGAGCTTGATCAGGATCTTTCTCTCTCTTTTGGAAGTGCTTGGATTGCTGAAAGTAAAGTTCAGCTCATCTCTTTTATGGCTACTTATGTTGGGGTTATGATTTTTATTTTATGGTGCGTTTTTTACAGGTCCCTGTTAAGATTTTAAATTAGGCTCACATCCGGTCATGAACTTATTGTAAATTAGGTCCCTATTTTCTGAAAATTCATCAAAAAAATATAAAAATATATAAAAAAATCACGTAAATTCGTAATTAATTAAAACAATTATTCGGGAAAAAAATTAGACCTAAAAAACATCAAAAACAACGTCAAAATAAAGAATTACGTAAAAAACAACGAAATGCAGTAAAATGCATCAAACGATGCATATAATTCAATAAGTTGCATACACATATGCATTAATTTTAATTCTACGTCACAACTACAGTAAAAACACATACATGTATGCATATATTGTAAAAACATGCATCTATCCATGCAATTATTTGAAAACAGCGAACTGTAGAGAAACTTTTCAATTTTGCATATATTTTCACATGTATGCATACATATATGCAGTTATACAAAAAAACTGCATATATGTATGTAGATATTCAATAGGAGGGTCTGCCTACGTGCAAGTACATTCAAATAGTTGCATATATGTATGCAACTAATAACAATAGTTGCATACATATTTGCAACAATTTTTTTTTCTTTGCGTGGACTTCTGGGATTACTTCAAGATTTTAGAATTTTTTTTATTTTTTATTCATAGCCGCCCTTTTTTTTTTGCCAGAAAATGAAAAATGCGAAGCATGTAAAATGGGAAGGCGAAAGTACCTGAAAATGTGGAGGCGGCAGCAAAAACAGGGGGCGGGTTTGAATATTAAACTATGCCTGGATGTGAGGTGTATTAAGTTTGGAAATAGGGATGTGAGCCTAATATTCACTTTATTTTATGCACTCAGAAAACAATTTGTCAAGATGGTTACTAAGTGTACTTGGTTTTTCTGTTGGTTTATGATGTTGTTGTAATCTAACTATTTCTCCACTGCAATAAATGTTGTTTTGAAAAATTTCAAGTACCGATATATGTATCTGTCTTGTTATATTCTGTTCTATACACCAATAATACTCCATGAAAGTTAATGCATTCCCTTTGAGAGTGACATTAATGGACGTGGCGTGTTACACGTGGTATCAGAGCTGAAGGTTAACAGAACAATAAGAGAATTTGAAAAACTGTTTTTCAAAAGCATTTTATAAAGAAATACTTTCAAAAGTGTGTTTTAAGGAGAGTATTTTCAAGAGAAAAGTTTGTTTTAAAAACATAACCCCCAAGGCCATATATCTTTCTTTTGAATTCTCCGTTTTGAATCTCTTCATGTAATGACCCGTATTCTACACATCATAGGATCGTAGAATATTTATTTCTTTCCCATGTGAAGTCGTTTGGTCATGTAACTTTGGGAAACATCTATTAGAGTCATTTCCCATGTCCATGATTTTTTCGATTTTTAAATGACCATTTTGCCCCTAGTTAGTACTGTTTTGGCCATAACTTTTGATTGAAAAGGAATTTTGACCTGAAACCACTTCCATTTGATTCGTTTGATGGTTTCTCTTTCCATAGAGTGGTCGCATTAGCCAAACGGACTTACCGTTTGGGAGATATGGCTGAAACAAGGTTTGGAGGGTGAAAAACTGCTTAACCGGGCCAAATCGGGTGATTAGTGAGTAGGCCCATAACCCATTTCGGGATTAGCGTTATGGGAGGGCTGAAATGAGATGGAGAATCATTCCATTTCAGTTTTCTAGCCTCCACTTATCACCAAGGATCCCTAAAAATGGCCTCTAACCTCTAAATCACCTCCAAATCATCTTTTGGTCAAGGATTTGGCTTAGCAACCCCTAATCAAGAAGGATCTTCACCAAATCAACATAGGAGCTACTGTTGGCATTGAGATTCACATCAAATCAGAGAATCATTTCAGATTTTAGTTTATTTTGTGGCTAAGGTGAGTGATTTGCATAGTTTTACACTAATTATGGCTAATTAGGGGTGATTAGTGCTAATTGGCGAATTTAAGCATGATAAAATTGGGGAAAAATGTTCATAAATTCCTAAATGATGTTTTAGACCTCTGATATGAATTTGGGTTAATTTGGTTAAGTTTTGCTAATCCTATCATTAGTTTCACCTAAACATGCTTAAGGGGAAATATGGGATTTTGGGTATGTTTGATCCATTTTAACCTATGATATTGATGTGAATGATGTTTGTGGTTGATTATGCATGTTGCTATGACTGTATGAAATGCTTTGTGGTTGATTTCAATAGTTAAAATGGTCGAAAACGTCGTCGAATGGCGTAAACCCTTGCTGGAACAGTTTCAGAAAACAGTGCAGGGTTCGGATCGGATCGGATAAGGGGGCTCGGATCGGATATGTGGAACTGAGCAAAGAATCTGATCGGATCGGAACCCAACACTTGGGAAAAGTGGCAAAAAGGAAGGCCACGCTAGATGAACTGGGATTGGATCGGAAAGAGGAAAACGGATCGGATCGAGAAGGACGGATCGGATCGAAGAGGACGGATCGGATCGGAAACACAAAGGCGAATCAGAGCAGGAGCACGAAAGCGGATCGGATAGGAGCATATGAAGGGGAGCATGAAGACGGATCGAAATCACGAACCAAGAAGGACCCTACCCGACCCAAAAGGAAGCACCAACCCGACCCGAAGAAGAAGAAGCAGCTGACTCGAATCCAGAGGAATGCCGACCCGAACCGCATCAGAAGGGGGACCCGACCCGAACGGATAAAGAACACCGACCCGAACCGATGACTTGAGGAAGAACCCGACCCGACCCAGTATTGACCAATAACCCGAGATGCAAAGGTAGTCCAATAGGAGAAGTTAGAGCTCAGGATCCCGGAACCAGTTGGGAACCAACGAGTTCACTTCATGGTTGGACTTTGCTGCGGGACGTGTGCTAAGGAGTTGTCGACGTTCATAACTTCGATTCACCACTAAAAGGAATGATGGGATACTTATCAGTGCAGTAGGGTCATTACGACCTGAGGGGCAAGGTGATGGTAGCAAGACTACGTTATCAGTGCAGTAGGGTCATTATGACCTGAGGGGCAAGGTGATGCGTAGTAAGACTATGAGCCAGCGCAGATGGGGTGAATAACTCCATGGGGCAAGTGGACATAGTAAGGATTGGTAAGGCTATGAGCCAGCGCAGATGGGGTGAATAACTCCATGGGGCAAGTGGACATAGCGAGGAATTAGTGGCTATGTTATCAGTGCAGTGAAGCCATTTATGACTTCATGGGGCAAAGTGATCATAGCAAGGAATGTTGGGTGATCGAAGTGGTGAATATCGTATGCTTTATGCACTGAGTGAGAGATGTGAGGATGGATGCTATGCTTGATTGTTTTCCATCATTATGACATGCACACCTCCCCCACCTCCATATCTTTACACTGTTTGATATGATACCTTAGAGTGTTGTACAGTATGTAGTGCTAACTCTTTGGTTGCAGGTCCAGGTTCAGGTATGTTTTAGTCTACCTGTTATTGTTCACTTTAGATGCTTATCGCTCATACCAGGCTTTATGTCTGACCCAGAGTTTTATGTCTCCTCTTATTACTCTAGGTGCTCACACGAGCAGACTAGAGACAGGTTAGCTGGTGATGTGCGAGTAGCTAATTCGGAGGCAGGCAGGAGGCTTCCACGTATGATATATATATACACATTCTCCCTGTGTCGTTGGTGGTCGCTACTTGGGCATTAGTAGTGTACCTCATTTATCTTACTTTGCTTTGAGACAGTTGAAAAGTTGTAATAAGCTGTATTTTGGATTTCCGCTGCTATGATGTTTAGTTCTGATTTTCAGCTTATGCACTGTCTCTCCTGTTTTATGTCAAGTATGTTATTATTATATTTTGTTCTATGCGCTGTGAGACATTCTACAGGACCCTTGTATGTTCATTTCCTTCTTCCTTTTCCTTCTGACGACCCGTTCCGTGCTAACTGGACATGTGTACAACGCACATTTGGAGTAGAATGTCGGTTGGTGCGGGGCGGGCCGTCACACTTGGTATCAGTGCTCTAGGTTGCGTAGTTAACCTAGGGAAAGACACTAGGGAGAGTTAGTACGTATATGAGAGCGCGTATTTTTGATTACTTTGGTTTTCAAAAGCTATGTATATATATACTATTAGTAGTATAAGAATGAAGTTGCACTGCACTAGTACCACTATGGGGTCGTTAATCTCTTCCCTTTTACAGATTGACGATGAGCCGACATGTTAGAGGTACCGGTAGAGGGGCCAATAATGGGAATGCCGCTGACATGAGGGCGATGTTTACCAACCTCATAAGAGACATGCTTAGAGAAGTGCAAGGGGCAATTCCCAATCCCGGAGTTGGTGTTGGCCCAGTAGTGCAGGCGCCTAGGGTCGATTTCGCCAAGTTGTGCAAAGATTACACTAATCTTGGTGCGAAGCCGTTCCATGGAACGAACGACCACAGATGTTCAAGATTGGATGGATAGCTGTGATCGTATCTTTGATGACTTGGGTCTTGAGGATGCGATGAAGAGAAGGCTAGCGTCTCGTCAGCTGCAAGGGCGAGCGATGAATTGGTGGAATGCTATCAGAACAGCTACTCCAGAGGACCAGGTTACTTGGGTTCAGTTCAAGGCTCGCTTTAGCGAGAAGTTCATTCCAGCTGCCCAGAAGTCAGTATTTTTTAAGAGGTTCTTGGAACTGAAGCAGAATGGAAGGGCAGTTTCTGATTATATTGCTGAGTTCGACACTTTGTCGAAATATGGACTATCTCTTATCGATACTCCTGAAAAGAAGAATGAGAAGTTCATTACTGGTTTGGATGGATACTTGGGGGAGAGGCTCATCAACCACATCGATGAGACTTTTGAATCGATTGTGGGAAAAGCTTTGAGGTCAGAGAGTATTTACCCTAAGTCAAAGACTGAGGCTGCATCTGCAGAAGGGCCAAAGCCGCAAGCAGGCGGTGGAGGCAAGAATAATTCTCAGAATAAGAGGAAGCAGGACCAATCTAAGGGTGGCCAGAAAAAGAGCAAGAAGGATGTTGAGTGCTTCAGCTGTGGAAAGAAAGGCCATTATGCTAAACATTGTCGGGCCAAGCCAGCGGATAAGAAGTGCTTCAACTGTGGTCAAGTGGGACATTTCAAGGACAAGTGTCCGCTACCTCTTAAGGAGAAGCAGATTGTGAAAGCATATGCTCTTGATGCTATTCCTTCTTCGTCGAATGCCCCAACTGCGGCGGAGAAAGGAAAGAATGTTATTATTCAAGGTATGCTTTCTATTTATGATATACCAGTTCGAGTTTTGTTTGATACTGGGGCTTCCCGTTCCTTCATATCTAGTGACCTGGTAGATAGGTTGGGATTGGAACCCGAGATAGTCGATAGACCATTGATAGTGACGAACCCGATTGGTGGTTCGACTAGCCTTAGTATGATTTGCAGGAATTTGGTCTTATCGAGTCATGGATGTATGTTTGTATGTGATTGCTTTGTTTTGGGCTTTACTGGGTATGGCATTATATTGGGAGTCGATTGGCTCCAAAGATACGGGGTGGTGGTAGACAGTGAGGGCTTTTTGGTGACAGTGAGGGCGGATGATGGGCGGAGGGTAGTGTTTGGTAGCCTACCTAGTGATGGGGTTATGGCTAGTTTTGTAAATTCCCTCGACATCCCGCAGGATGAGTTGTCAGATGTGCCCGTGGTTGGCCAGTATCCGGACGTCTTCGAGGAGGTGACCGGGCTTCCACCACACCGAGAGATTGAGTTCCGTATTGATTTAGTGAAAGATGCCAGACCTATAGTGATGCCACTTCGTCGTATGGCACCAAGGGAGCAGCGAGAGCTCGGGGTGCAAGTCAGCAATCTTTTGAAGAAGGGATTTATTAGAAGGAGTGTCTCCGAGTGGGGAGCACCGGTTGTGTTTGCCACTAAGGCAGATGGTTCCCTTCGTTTGTGTGTGGACTATCGCGAGTTGAATAAGGTGACGAGGAAGAATAAGTATCCTCTGCCGCGGATAGATGATTTGTTTGATCAGCTAGAAGGAGCTAGAGTGTTCTCCCAGTTGGACCTCGCGACAGGATTTCATCAGCTAAGAGTGGCGGATGAGAGTGTTCCGAAAACGGCATTTAGGACGCCGTCTGGATTTTATGAGTGGTTGGTTATGCCATTTGGGTTGACCAATGCACCAGCCTATTTTGTGGATCTTATGAATCGAGTATTCAGAGAGCAGTTGAATAAGTTTGTTCTTGTGTTCGTGGATGATATCCTTGTTTACTCAAGGACAGAGGAGGAACACAAGGGACACTTGAGGATAGTGATGGAGGTGTTGAGGAAACACCAATTGAAAGCGAAATTCTCTAAGTGTCATTTTTGGAGAAGGGAAGTAAGATTCTTGGGTCATGTTGTTTCCGAGAGTGGTATTGCCGTGGACCCTGCGAAGGTGGCTACGATACAGGATTGGCCTACACCCAAGAATGCTACAGATGTAAGAAGTTTCTTGGGATTAGCCGGATATTACCGTAAGTTTATCCAGGACTTCTCCAAGATAGCAGCACCGTTGACTCAGTTGACTAAGAAGAATCAGTCCTTCGTCTGGGACAGAGTGTGTGAGGATGCCTTCAAAAGTCTAAAGGAGAGGTTGACGCATGCGCCAGTGTTGGTCATTCCTAAAGGGCATGAAGAGATGACGGTATACACAGATGCTTGTGGTACCGGACTGGGTGCAGTATTGATGCAAGGAGGTATGGTTGTAGCTTATGCTAGTCGACAGCTAAAGCCGCATGAGAAGAAGTATCCTACCCATGATTTGGAATTGGCAGCGATCGTATTTGCGCTGAAGATGTGGAGACACTATCTCTTGGGAGAAAGATTTGAGCTGTTTACCGATCACAAATCGTTAAAGTATCTCTTCTCTCAAAAAGATCTGAATCTCCGTCAGCAGAGATGGTTAGAGTTCTTGGCTTCGTATGATTTTGATATCGCGTATACACCTGGGAAAGGTAATGCAGTAGCCGATGCCTTGAGTAGGAGACATGCCAGCTTAGGGGCAATGTTTCTTGAATGGAAGCAACTGGAGTTTATCGCGGGATTTGATTTCAGACCAAAGTGCGAATTGGATCCAGTTATGCTAGCTAGTTTGACGATCAGACCCACTTTGATAGAGCGGATTGGTTCTAGCCAGAGGAACGATCCTAATCTATTAGAAATCTTCTCCAAGTTAGAAATGGGAGTTGATGAGGAGATGAATGTGTATGGGTTTGATCGAGATGGATGGCTTCGGAAGGATGGAAGACTATTTGTGCCCAACGTGAATGGTTTGAGAGATGAAGTGCTTAGAGAATGTCATCACTCAAAACTGACTATGCATCCCGGTGGTAATAAGATGTATCGAGACATAAAGCGAACCTACTACTGGGAAGAGATGAAAAGAGACGTTGGGAAGTTTATATCCAAATGCATGAATTGCCAGCTAGTTAAAGCCGAGCAAAAGAAGCCTAGTGGGTTGTTACAACCATTAGAAATTCTCGAATGGAAATGGGAGCAAGTTTCGATGGATTTCATCGATGGCTTACCAAGGACTAGATCGGGATATGATAGCATTTGGGTAATTGTGGATCGATTGACTAAAAGCGCAAGATTTATACCAGTCAAATCGACCAGGACAGTAGCCAAGTTGGCAGAATTGTATATGAAGTGGGTAGTGAGATTTCATGGAGTACCCAAAAGCATTGTGAGTGACCGAGACCCGTTGTTCACAAGTGGGTTTTGGAAGAGCTTGCAAGAGGCTCTAGGGTCAAGATTACATCTCAGTACCGCATATCATCCTCAGACCGACGGTCAGACGGAGAGGGTGAATCGCATATTGGAAGATCTCTTGAGAGCGTGTATATTGGATTTTGGTGGATCATGGGAAGACCATTTGCATCTAGTAGAGTTTGCATATAATAATAGCTACCAATCCAGTATCGGTATGGCTCCCTATGAAGCTTTGTACGGAAGACCGTGCAACTCACCATCATGTTGGATAGAGACTGGCGAGAAGTTTGTGCTTGGACCAGATGTGGTGAGGGAAACTTCCGATAAGATTAAGATCATTCAACAACGAATGAAAGCTGCTCAAGATAGACAGAAAAGCTATGCTGATAAGAGGAGAAGAGACTTGAAATTCTCCGTTGGTGACTTGGTGTTCGTCAAGATCTCTCCGTTGAAGAGCGTGATTCGATTTGGCAGGAGAGGCAAGTTGGCACCAAGGTTTGTTGGCCCATTCCCTGTTCTTGAACTAGTCGGGAATTTGGCATATAGAGTTGGCTTACCAGAGAAAATGGCGGGAGTTCACAATGTATTTCATGTATCCCAGCTGAGGAAGTTCGTTCACGACTCAGGTGTGACTATTTCACCTGATCAGTTAGAGGACTTCGAAGTAGAACCCGAGGCGGTTGGGAACCGCAAGCCGATTCGTATTGTGGGGCATGATACGAAGCAACTTCGAAGGAAGGCGGTGAAGTTAGTCAAGGTTCAGTGGGGCGAGAACGAGAATGATTGTACTTGGGAGACAGAGGAGGGCATTAGGAAGGCATATCCAGAACTCTTTGCCTGGTAAGATTTACTTCGTAATTTAGTTTTCCGCATGCTAGGATAGACTTGTTTTGCTGTTTGCATGTTTGATTGTTGTTTTATGATTGATAGGCATGCGGGAACCCTTGTGTATATTTTGATTAGGGAATTTCGGGGGCGAAATTTCTTAAGGGGGGAAGAGTGTAATGACCCGTATTCTACACATCATAAGATCGTAGAATATTTATTTCTTTCCCATGTGAAGTCGTTTGGTCATGTAACTTTGGGAAACATCTATTAGAGTCATTTCCCATGTCCATGATTTTTGTCGATTTTTAAATGACCATTTTGCCCCTAGTTAGTACTGTTTTGGCCATAACTTTTAATTGAAAAGGAATTTTGACCTGAAACCACTTCCATTTGATGGTTTCTCTTTCCGTAAAGTGGTCGCGTTAGCCAAACGGACTTACCGTTTGGGAGATATGGCTGAAACAATGTATGGAGGGTGAAAAACTGCTTAACCGGGCCAAATCGGGTGATTAGTGAGTAGGCCCGTAACCCATTTCGGGATTAGGGTTATGGGAGGGCTGAAATGAGATGGAGAATCATTCCATTTCAGTTTTCTAGCCTCCACTTATCACCAAGGATCCCTAAAAATGGCCTCTAACCTCTAAATCACCTCCAAATCATCTTTTGGTCAAGGATTTGGCTTAGCAACCCCTAATCAAGAAGGATCTTCACCAAATCAACATAGGAGCTGCTGTTGGCATTGAGATTCACATCAAATCAGAGAATCATTTCAGATTTTAGTTTATTTTGTGGCTAAGGTGAGTGATTTGCATAGTTTTACACTAATTATGGCTAATTAGGGGTGATTAGTGCTAATTGGCGAATTTAAGCATGATAAAATTGGGGAAAAATGTACATAAATTCCTAAATGATGTTTTAGACCTCTGATATGAATTTGGGTTAATTTGGTTAAGTTTTGCTAATCCTATCATTAGTTTCACCTAAACATGCTTAAGGGGAATATGAGATTTTGGGTATGTTTGATCCATTTTAACCTATGATATTGATGTGAATGATGTTTGTGGTTGATTATGCATGTTGCTATGACTGTATGAAATGCTTTGTGGTTGATTTCAATAGTTAAAATGGTCGAAAACGTCGTCGAATGGCGTAAACCCTTGCTGGAACAGTTTCAGAAAACAGTGCAGGGTTCGGATCGGATCGGATAAGGGGGCTCGGATCGGATATGTGGAACTGAGCAAAGAATCTGATCGGATCGGAACCCAACACTTGGGAAAAGTGGCAAAAAGGAAGGCCACGCTAGCTGAACTAGGATCGGATCGGAAAGAGGAAAACGGATCGGATCGAGAAGGACGGATCGGATCGAGAAGGACGGATCGGATCGAAGAGGACGGATCGGATCGGAAACACAAAGGCGAATCAGAGCAGGAACACGAAAGCGGATCGGATAGGAGCATATGAAGGGGAGCATGAAGACGGATCGAAATCATGAACCAAGAAGGACCCGACCCGACCCGAAAGGAAGCACCGACCCGACCCGAAGAAGAAGAAGCAGCTAACACGAATCCAGAGGAATGCCGACCCGAACCGCATCAGAAGGGGGACCCGACCCGAACGGATAAAGAACACCGACCCGAACCGATGACTTGAGGAAGAACCCGACCCGACCCAGTATTGACCAATAACCCGAGATGCAAAGGTAGTCCAATAGGATAAGTTAGAGCTCAGGATCCCGGAACCAGTTGGGAACCAACGAGTTCACTTCATGGTTGGACTTTGCTGCGGGACGTGTGCTAAGGATTTGTCGACATTCATAACTTCGATTCACCACTAAAAGGAATGATGGGCTACTTATCAGTGCAGTAGGGTCATTACGACCTGAGGGGCAAGGTGATGGTAGCAAGACTACGTTATCAGTGCAGTAGGGTCATTATGACCTGAGGGGCAAGGTGATGCGTAGTAAGACTATGAGCCAGCGCAGATGGGGTGAATAACTCCATGGGGCAAGTAAACATAGTAAGGATTGGTAAGGCTATGAGCCAGCGCAGATGGGGTGAATAACTCCATGGGGCAAGTGGACATAGCGAGGAATTAGTGGCTACGTTATCAGTGCAGTGAAGCCATTTATGACTTCATGGGGCAAAGTGATCGTAGCAAGGAATGTTGGGTGATCGAAGTGGTGAATATCGTATGCTTTATGCACTGAGTGAGAGATGTGAGGATGGATGCTATGCTTGATTGTTTTCCATCATTATGACATGCACACCTCCCCCACCTCCGTATCTTTACACTGTTTGATATGATACCTTAAAGTGTTGTACAGTATGTAGTGCTAACTCTTTGGTTGCAGGTCCAGGTTCAGGTATGTTTTAGTCTACCTGTTATTGTTCACTTTAGATGCTTATCGCTCATACCAGGCTTTATGTCTGACCCAGAGTTTTATGTCTCCTCTTATTACTCTGGGTGCTCACACGAGCAGACTAGAGACAGGTTAGCTGGTGATGTGCGAGTAGCTGATTCGGAGGCGGGCAGGAGGCTTCCACGTATGATATATATATATACACATTCTCCCTGTGTCGTTGGTGGTCGCTACTTGGGCATTAGTAGTGTAACTCATTTATCTTACTTTGCTTTGAGACAGTTGAAAAGTTGTAATAAGCTGTATTTTGGATTTCCGCTGCTATGATGTTTAGTTCTGATTTTCAGCTTATGCACTGTCTCTCCTGTTTTATGTCAAGTATGTTATTATTATATTTTGTTCTATGCGCTGTGAGACATTCTACAGGACCCTTGTATGTTCATTTCCTTCTTCCTTTTCCTTCTGATGACCCGTTCCGTGCTAACTGGACATGTGTACAGCGCACATTTGGAGTAGAATGTCGGTTGGTGCGGGGCGGGCCGTCACACTTCATTTTCTTTTCAGCATGTCTGAGTTACCCGAGATACCCGAGGGAATACCGATACCAACCTAGTTCAAAAGGTATCTGGAAGCTAGGGCCACCGCCATAGGCCCAGCAGACATCCCTCCTCCCCCAGCTGCAGCTGCTCCTCCTCCTCCCCCTCCCCGTGTTGATACTTTTTCAAAGATATGCAAAGACTTTCGAGCAATGGGCGGAAAACCTTTTCACGGATCAGAGACATTTGTTGAAGCTCAAAATTGGCTGAAGGAGGTAGAAGACTTGTTTGGTATCTTCGAGGTAGAAGATGGAAGGAAGGTCCAATTGGCCGCTTGGTTAATGAAGGACGAAGCCTCGTTTTGGTGGGAGGTCACGAATGGAGGGCGTCCAGTAGAGACGTGGATGGATTTCAGATATAGGTTCGAGATGAAATTTCTCTCACGAGCAGAAGATAATTTATACATGGAAAGATTCCTGGCATTGAAGCAAGGGAATTTATCAGTAAATGAGTACATCAACAAGTTCAATCAGTTGGCGATGTTTCACTTAGAATTGGTGAACACACCTGAAAAAAAGGCCCTGAGGTTCGTTAAAGGTTTGAATAAGCCCCTACATGGGTTAGCTATGACCCACATTCCTATGGGGGCTACCTTTGAGAAACTAGTTGACATGGCGCTTATGCATGAAGAGGAGAAAGGTGCTAACGCTAATAAGGCACCAGAAAAGAAAGGGGATCAAAAGAAGTCACAGCAGCAAACTAAGAAAGGTGGTAAGGACAACAATAGCAAAGGAAAGAAAAGGTTCTTTAATTGTGGAACACCAGGTCATCTGAGCAAGGACTGTAGGAAAACGAAGAAGACTGGTTGTTTCCACTGTGGAGAGGCAGGACATCTAATTAAAGACTGCCCGAGGAAATAGGGGCAAGTGAAAAGAACAGGGTCCACTTCTGGAGGGCAGATTCAGGCTCTCATGGCACTAGGGCAGGCAAGAGGGCAGATTCAGGCTATCATGATATCAAGACAGGAGAGAGGTCGAAACATTTCTGTTGAAAGTTTGGTTTTTCTGTTTGATCATCCTGTTCGTACTTTATTTGATTCTGGTTCTTCACACTCGTTTGTGTCTCCATCGTTAGTTGAAACACTACACCTAAATACTAGTCTAGTTACGGATCCCATAGTAGTCTCAAATCCTATTGGTGGTTCAACTCATCTTTCATTGATTTGTCGGGATTTGAGAGTGTCTATTTTGAGCATTGAGTTTGAATGCAACGCCTTCGTTCTTGGCTTCACGGGCTATGGATTGATTCTAGGCATGGATTGGTTATCCAGTAATGGTGCCGTCCTCGATTGTGAAAAGAGAGTGGTTAGACTTATGACTCGCCTTAGCAACACTCTCGAAATCTCTTGTAACCCCATACATTCTGTTATGCTTAGTTACCTAGAATCTCTTGATGCGTCTGTTGAAAATTTGCAGTCTGTTAGAGTAGTCCGTGAATACTCAGATGTATTTGAAGAGGTGAAGGGCTTACCTCCAAAGCGGGAGATAGACTTCCGCATATACCTTGTTGATAATGCAAAACCCGTAGCTCTACCCGTTAGACACATGGCTCCTAGGGAGAGAAAAGAGCTCAGTAAGCAAGTCAAAGAGCTGCTCGAAAAGGAGTTTATAAGGCGGAGTATTTCTGAATGGGGTGCTCCAGTAGTATTCGCAACCAAAGCGGATGGTTCACTTCGCCTATGCGTTGATTATAGGGAGCTAAACAAGCGGACCAAGAAGAATAGGCACCCACTTCCTAGAATAGATGACTTGTTTGATCAACTTGCAGGTGCATCTGTTTTCTCCCAACTAGATTTGGCTACTAGGTTCCATCAGCTAAGAGTGGCTGAAGACAGCATTGATAAGACCGCGTTAAGAACCCCGGATGGTTTCTTCGAATGGCTTGTCATGCCTTTCGGCTTGACAAATGCACCCACTTACTTCGTTGACTTGATGAGTAGGGTGTTTAGAGAATTCCTTAATAAGTTTGTGGTGGTCTTCGTAGACGACATTTTGATCTTCTCGAAGAATGAAGAAGAGCATGCTTTGCATTTAAGGGAAGTCATGGACACTCTTCGTACACATCAGCTGAAGGTCAAATTCTCCAAATGCCATTTCTGGAGAGAAGAGGTGAGGTTTCTTGGACATGCGGTGTCCAAAGAGGGGATAGCTATGGACCCCGAATAAGTAGTTGCGGTGCAAGATTGGAAAGTTCCACGGAATGCAACTGAAGTCCGAAGCTTTCTCGGGATAGCGGGCTTTTACCGAAAGTTCATTAAAGACTTTGCAAAAATCTCAGCCCCACTCAAAAGATTAACAAAGAAGAACCGAACTTTCGCTTGGGATTTGGATTGTGATATTGCTTTCCAACATTTGAAAAGGGCTCTAACAACAACCTCAGTTCTGACATTGCCGAATGGGAGCTAGATGTTTACCGTATACACGGATGAATGTGGTACGGGACTAGGTGTTGTATTAATGCAAGAAGGGAAGGTAGTAGCTTATGAAGGCATATAGTTGAAAGTACATGAGAAAAACTACCCAACCCACGATCTAGAGTTGGTTGCCATCGTCTTTGCGCTTAAGTCTTGGCGCCATTATCTCCTAGGTGAGAAGTTTGAATTGTATACTGACCATAAATCGTTGAAGTACCTTTTCTTGCAGAAAGATCTTAACTTAAGACAGCAAAGGTGGATGGAATTTCTGGCCTCTTATGATTTTGAGATTTCCTATACCCCAGGCAAGGGCAATGTGGTAGCAGATGCCTTAAGTAGGAAGAAGCTGACCTTGAGTCCTCTCTTTGTAGAAAGGCAAAGCTTGGAATATATAGCAAACTTTAATTTTAGACCCTCCTATGAAATTGTGCCTAGTCTGTTAGCATCACTAGAGGTGCAGCCTACTCTTTTGGACTCAATAGGAACCGCACAACGAGAAGATCCTTGGCTAGTTGATGTGATGGAAAAGATAGTTAGGGGTGAGACTTCTAGTCACCTCAATAGATACTCCATCAATGGTAGGGGTTGGTTGAGACGGGATGGAAGGTTATGCGTCCCACAAGTAAGAGATTTAGTGAAGACGGTTCTCGAAGAGGCGCACCATTCCAAACTGACCATACACCCAGGCGGAGACAAGATGTATAAAGATATAAAAAGGGTTTTCTTTTGGAATGGCATGAAGAGTGATGTAGCTGAGTTCGTCGCTAAGTGTTTGATATGCTAGCAAGTCAAAGCGGAGAAGAAAAAGCCCGGTGGTCTGCTTCATCCTCTCGAGGTCCCACAGTGGAAGTGGGATAGCATTTAGATTGACTTTATTGATGGGTTGCCTAGGTCAAGAAGGGGCAATACCAGTACTTGGGTAATAGTGGATAGGCTCACTAAAAGCGCTCACTTTATACCTGTTAAAAGTAGAAGGACTGCTTCGTCCCTAGCATCCATTTATCTCAAAGGAAAAGTTCGACTCCATGAGATACCCTCCACCATAGTGAGCGATCGAGACTCTATCTTTACGAGCGAGTTTTGGAAGAGTTTACAAGAGGCAGTATGCACCCAATTATGCTTAAGCACGGCCTATCACTCCCAAACCGATGGTCAGACGGAAAGGGTGAATAGAGTATTAGAAGACCTCTTGAGATTGTGCATTCTTGACTTTGGAGGGACATGGGAGGATCATCTTCCTTTGGTGGAGTTCGCCTACAACAATAGCTACTAAGCCACCATAGGAATGGCGCCCTTCAAAGCTTTATATGGAAGAGTGTGTCGATCACCAACTTGTTGGTGGGAGTCTACAGACAAACCCATACTTGGGCCATACATGATTAGAGAGACCTCAGAAAAGGTGGACTTGATAAGAAGACGGATGAAGGCTGCACAAGATAGACAGAAGTTCTATGCAGACAAAAGAAAGACCGACCTTGAGTTTAAGGTTGGATATAGGGTGTTCCTTAAAGTATCTCCTTTGAGGAATGTCATTCGCTTTGGGTCCGTAGGAAAGCTAGCACCAAGATTTGTAGGTCCATTTCCTATCATTGAAAGGATTGGGATGATGGTTTACAGAGTAGAGCTACCCGAGAGACTGGCTGGAGTTCATAATGTTTTTCATGTCTCTTAACTACGAAAATGTTTACATGAATCTGTGGAAGTGGTGGAGCCAAGTATACTAGAGGAAGTAGAAGTGGAACGAGAAGCGACTGTAAGAAGAGTTCCAACTCGTATCTTGGGTACGGAAGTCAAAAAGCTATGCAACCGTGAAGTCAAGCTTATTAAAGTTCAATGGAGTGATGCTGAGGAAGACGCGACTTGGGAAACTGAGAGGAAAATACGCGCAACCTACCCTTTTCTCTTTGAGGGTACCTCCTTGATCTCTTTTTCCATAAGTTTATTCATGCTTATATCTACCTTTTTAAGTATATCTCCTCAGTCATATTCTTTATCCTTATGTAGAAACCGATGGATGTAAACATGTGTTTGAAACATGTTATGATTGATGGTTGCGAGTGG
Organism: Allium sativum; assembly: GCA_030737875.1. Lineage (NCBI taxonomy): Eukaryota > Viridiplantae > Streptophyta > Magnoliopsida > Asparagales > Amaryllidaceae > Allium > Allium sativum. The sequence continues at coordinate 399,071,022 of CM060922.1, read as the reverse complement.
TTGCAAGTGGTTGCTAGTGGTTGCCCGTGGATGCATGTACACACACATTAGGCACTAGATCGGCTCAATCACCTTCATATTGCATATAAATGTGTGTGCATATTTAAATTAATGGGTGTATAATGGTTGTGTTATCATATGATGTTACATTCTGACGAATGGTTGTGCAAACATGTAGAAGTAATATGTATCGATAGGATTCTTTTGCATGCATAATGGATGCATGACACTATCATGATTTTCATTAAGGAGGTCAACTGAATCATTAGACAGCCTGATTTTGCATTAGATAAGGAACATATACACACACTTTTTGCATATGTTCATATGACATTAGAAATCTTGTAAGGACAATGGATGCCTGTGTTTGATGGTTGAGTAGATGGATGATTGGATGCTAGGAAATACATTCTCCTTAACTTAGAGATTTTGGGGGCGAAATTCTTTAAGGAGGGGAGAATGTAACACCCCGTGATTTTAGATATTAAAATTTACAAATTTAAGAATACTTAGTTACAAATGTGAGAATTAAGAGAACCGGGTTATGCCATTGCGTTCGTCTCGGAATTCTACTTGAGACAGAGTCCGAGTTTGCATGAATTGGACTCCATATGAAGAAATTATGGCCTTCCGAAGTTTCAGAATTCAAATAAATTAAAAACAGCTCAGGTTCAAAAAATTCGAAATTCAAAAGTCAAACAGGGGAGCAGGTTGGGCGGGAACTCTCCCGCCCAAGGGCCAGGTCGACCCCGGGAAGATCTGAAATGTGACGATGTTTTGACTCACTACTTAGTCATTAGGGCTGAGGTGGTTATTCTATCTTATCTGGATGGTCTTGATTGCTTCTAGGTTAATCTGACGACTCTTAATTAATTAAAATTCTATATAAGCAACCAAACCCTCAACCTAAAATCACACTAATTCATACTAAGAGCCATCATGCTGTCAATGGTGAACCTAGAGTAGTCGCCGTTCTCTTTCAAATCAAAAGCAAGATAGAAGCAAGAATCAAAATCAAATCTAATCTAAATGTAACACCCCACGCCCGCTATGGTCACTCACTAAGGGAATGCCATAGCATCGGTGGAGTATTTTAGTGAATATAGAACAGAAAAATTACAACAAGACAGATATAAATAGTACTTGAAATTTAAAACATCATCTCATAACAGCGGAAATAAACATGTCTGGTTACATCATAAAACCACAATAAAAGTCAAGTACAATATCCATCAATATAAAGAAGTACATAATCCCACTCTCTCATACAATAGCCAGGACAAAAGAAAAGATAACTGGGTAACTGGAGCTTTACATCTATCCAAGCTCCTAAAGACTGGAACCGCAATCCGATCAAGCTCCACTACTGCTAGGATCCACCGTAGGACCTGAGGGTTGGGAAAAAAAGATAAAAACAACGGGGTCAGACATAAGTCTGAGCGAGTCCTATAACTTTAACAATACAATCATTAAAGTAACCAGAGAAGACATAAACTTGACCTACGGTAATGTCTGGGGATGAATGGCTACACTAAGCAGCTTGGTAGACTTAGGATAAACTAAGATAACCGTAAAGACGCATCTACCCACCCAAGGATAATTACTAACTGCACCACACCAGTCATTCCTACTCAAAGATTGATCCCACCCAAGGACTTAAAAGAAAGATATAACTAGTAGTTTCATGTACCCCTAGCTGACCACATAGGTGCCGTCTGCTCCTATCTCCACTAGGTGTACCCCACTACTCCCCAATGATCGGCTCCCTACCGTAGATACCCGTGCTGGTTCCATATCTGGGGTGTATCATTCCCCAAAGTGGCCACCTGATAATATCAACGGTGCACGGCTTTATATCTACACGATGCAACAACGACTTATCTACCAGCCCGGGCCCACACATGCATATGAAACCCGTTGGACTTGCGTTGCCACCGCTAACCCGTTTTGGCCTCTTATAATCAAGCCCAATATGCGTGTCCCGTCACTCGACATGGGTCGAGCCCACAAAGATACGTTTGGGATATTGGTTGAAATGGGCCCCCACAAGCTACCCACCTAAGCTTGTCACTTATCTAGTGAATCCCACTTAACCCTTTAATCATGTTTAATTACATGTTTCACTTGGTTAAGTATTCTAATCGTATTTTCTATTGCCACCCAAGGCAACCCACTAGATTCCACATGCCACCCAAGGCAACCACTAAATTTCCACATGCCACCCAAGGCACCCACTTAACCCCTCATGTCCCATTACATGCTAATATGGTTAAGTGTTTCTTAATTAATTAAGACCGTGATCTCCCACAAAGACCTCCCACATTAGACTGGCTGTTATGACCGCCTGGTCAAGCCGGTAGAGTCCGGGCAGTCTTACGTCATAACAGAGTCTAACCTCGTGTCTTTACTTTAATCACGTATTTAATTTATGGCTAAGACCTCTCACATTGGGCTGACATTTCTAGCAACTGGTTAAGCCGGTCGGGTCCGGGCAGTTTTACACTACAAATGAGTCCAACCTCGTGTCTTAGTCGATTAATTACACCTAATTAATCACCCCCATATTAATTATCCCTAATTAATATCAAGTTTTTCATAACATGGGTAGACCTAACTCAATAGGTAAATTCCCATGGGGTAGACCTAACTCAATAGGTAAATTCCCACTTATGTTAATTTATTTTTATGGTATGCTTAATCATACCCAATCATACTTTTATTAACATATTTACCAACCCCATCGTTCCCCACGTAAATCGTTCTCATTTCATGACATAATAAAGGGGAAGATCCATCACAAATATCATGGGTTTAGCATACAACTTTGTCATGGGTTAAGAGGATGTCAACTTGCATATATGAGCATATATTAACCCAACTACATTTAACCCAAACTTGCATATTATCATACACATGTCTTGCATAACATGTTGAACTTGCATATAAGCATTCTCATAACTTGCATAACATGTTAAACATGCATTTAAGCATACACATAACTTGCATAAGCATTCACATACTTGCATAAGCATTCACATACTTGCATAAGCATGCATAACTTGCATATCATGTTAAACTTGCATTTAAGCATATACACATCTTGCATAAGCATTCATATACTTGCATAAGCATGCATAACTTGCAAATCATGTTAAACTTGCATTTAAGCATATACATAACTTGCATATAAACTTGCATAACCACCTACACATAACTTACATAACATCATACAAATAACTTGCATGTGAACTTGCATAACTCACTTTGTTAAACATGCATAAATCTACTTATTAAATATGCATAAACCCACTTGTTAAACATGCATAAACCCACTTGTTAAACATGCATAAACCAACTTGTTAAGCATGCATAAACCAACTTATCAAACATGCATAAACCCACTTATAAATTATGCATAAACATAGGAAAACATAGAGTAGCATATCATTATAAATGATTCAAACTCACTAATCCGCATTTAAGACCATAAGTCTCATTACACCCAATCTACTTACTTTAACAATTGATGTTAAAGTGATAGAAACTCACCAAAACCAAGATTAGCAAACTTATGAAGTGGAATTAGTTGCTAAATATGAAGATGGTGATGATTAGAGATTGATTAGAGAGTGATTAGCTTGCAACTTCCTTCATAAATTAGTGGAGGCTCCTTCTAGTATTTAATTTGGCGGCATGAGGCCATCATTTCTATTTTTAGTATGGATTAGGGTAGGTTTAGGGTGTATTTATAGATTAGGTGAGTGTTTTAGGCCCTTAGATTAACCCTAGATTAGTTTAGGTCCGTCAGATTTAGGAAATCTCTAGAACCCAGCCCTCCAAGCCAGCCTAAAACCCAACCTGGTGCACCCAGGTTCTCTGGACGCCGCGCCCCTGTCGACAGGCAAGTCGACACCCCTGTCGACAGCCCTGTCGACATGGTTAGGGCGGGAACTTTCCCGCCTGACCCCGCTGGTTCTATTTTCAAATCTGAATTTGAATTTTTAAATCTGTTTTTAGCTTAAATTTTTCTGCAAACTTCTTTGGGCCATAACCGGGCCATACGGACTCCGATTCTCGAAAACTCGGACTCTATTTCGCGTATTTTTCCGAGACGAACGCAATGACGCAGCCCGTTACCCCCAATTCCCACATCTGAGATTATTTATCCTGTAATTAGTGAATTTTAGTATTAACTAAAATTCGGGGTGTTACACTAAATTAGAATAACAATTAGTCAACATCAAAGGCGAGCAATTCAGTTTCAGAATACAAATCCCAGAAAAACAAGACTAATCTTTTGTTTGTGAGTACTATTTCTTTCACAATATAATTATTAAATTAATTATGATGGGTTGTAATTGGATTATGAGAACATGTCTGATGAATCGCATGATGTTGTTTAACTTTGTAGATCTATTTCATATTTAACTTGATTCATTTTTTGCAAGTTTGGGATGTTAAACCATATGTTAATTCATATGTGAATCTTATGCAAGTTGGGTTGTTAAATCATATGTTAATTCATATGTGAATCTTATGCAAGTTTGGGATGTTAAATTGTATGTTAGTTTGAATATGAATCTTATGCAAGTCTATATGTGAATTGTACACAAGTTTATATATGAATCAAGTATATACATATGCTAGTTTATATGCAAAATCATGTGATAAATTCATATGCAAGTTGTAGAAATTCATATGCAAGTTGTAGAAATTCATATGCAAGTTGTAGAAATCCATATGTAAGTTTAGGTGAAAAACTATATTCACATTTTTGGGTGAAAATTATATTCACATATGCAAGTTAAGCGAGACCCATAATTTATATATGCATGTTCACAATTTCATGTTTAGATCTATATTTAGATCCATGGTAGTTTATGCAAATATATGATTCTATATGACATTGTCTATGCAAATTGTTGGCTATGCAAATTTATTCCCATTTGCAAGTTAGATCTGTTTTTATGTGTTATGCAAGTTGTGATGTTCTTTTTTTTTTATACATATATAAGTTAGACTATTTGCGAGTCTAACGTATTTCATATTTGAGCGTACGAATAGCGTGGGGACAAATGGGAAAATACTAATTATGTAAATTGGCATAAAATGGCTTTAAAAGGATATAATTAAATTGAGACTTAATTGGTGTAATTTTTATACCTAAAAATTATGGACATAATTTAGGTGACAATTATGGACATAATTAATTTGAAATTATTGAAAATCTGAATAGGGATAATTAATTCATATTGGGGTGAAATAATTTAGTAATAATAAACGCCTAAGACACGAGGTTAGACTCGTTTGTGGTGTAAGACTGCCCGGACCCTCCTGGCAAATCCAGCAACCACAAAGGGTAGTCTAATGTGAGAGGTCCAAGGCATAAATTAAATGTGTAACAATTGTAATGACACGAGGTTAGACACGTTTGCGGTATAAGACTGCCCGGACCCGCCCGGCAAATCCAGCAACCGCAAACGGGAGTCTAATGTGGGAGGTCTTACAAAGTTACTGTAATGACCCGAAAATCCGGTCCAATTTGAGCTGACCAAATAACACAAGTCCAACCCCAAATTGTACTAAAAACCAGGAAATTAATAGAAAGAAGTTAGAGGGTGAGAATAGATAAGATAGAACTTATAGAATAGAAGAAGAAGAAGAAGAACATCACCATCAGAGTAAACACGAATCTCACAGCGGAACGAATGAAATATAACATAACTTTTGAAATACAAACAGTATGTATACAATAGCACTTATTAAAGTACAACACTTACAACATAGCGGAAATAATAATAGCTATAGAATCTTGAAGCCTCCTGCTCCAAGCTCTCCAAGTGTATCTGAAAAATCCCGACTACTTGACTGCCCGTACAAATTTAGGCACCCAAGAGTTTAGGGAAAACAAAACAAAATAAACTCCGGGTCAGTCATGGGACTGGTATGAGTAAAAATAGTTTAAAACAGTTCGAACAAGTAAATGATATCTCATAAGACCACGCCGTATAACGGAACGGGTTTTTCCCTTATGAGAATCCAAAATATCTTTATATCAAAAACCCTTTTGATATTATAATAATGTCAATCAACCACAACTATAATAATCATCTAGCAGAAACGCTTTCATCTCACGTTCTACATATATAGTATACAATCAAAACCGCAAGCACGTATTGGGTAATGGATTTCCAACTATGACAAGGTATGGAACCACCTTCCGATCAGTGTACTCTAGGAACGATACACTGGAGTTCAACAAGAACATCTTGCAACTCATCCACACATGACCGACCACTCATTTCGCTTGAGTGTATCGAATGTATCTCACCAACGTTTGGGATCAGCAACCGTTTCCCGTATATATATGGGACAACATTGATAGATTAAAGAAGCAAATGAATATTCTCTAGATAGGTGATTATACACCCTACTTCGGAGCGACCGACTTAGCCATGCTGTCTGCCCGATTTCTGTCATTTACCGGTTGTTGAGGCCAGAGGTTACAACTACTTTTCATTCATTGATAACACGATCACTTTTAATGCCACATTGTCAGATCCGTTAATCATTAATTGGTTTACACAAATATTCTGGATGTTATGCTAAGGGAATAAATCCGTTGCAACCATATATATTTATACAGACCAACCCATTCGATCATTGGAAATACTTTGTCAGACATTTGTCCATTTACGTTTGTTCTGGGATTGAACGAAACTGAAGGCACTATTCAGTACATCCATCCTAGGCAATCTCTACCTAGGACTTATACAACAGCCCTTGCACTTTACTCCGTCTTCAATTTTCTTTGGCATATTCGCAACGCTTATGCCAATACAGAGTGGTTCTTTGGATAAGAATCCAACCGGTCTCTCCATATTAACAACGTAAATATGGTCAAACTTTGATAGTGGATGATTTAACTATCAAATGAAAACATGTTGGTGTACAAACAACGATCTTATTCCCAAATGGAAATTCAATCGATCAATCATCAATCAACTTTATCTCTTTGAATTTAATTTATCATTAATCATTATTCGATTAACTCTAATTTGATTAACTCCTTTTTTACTAATTCACTTTGATCATTTTAACTTATTAATCTCAATTTGATTATCTTAACTCGACAACTCAATTTGATTATCTTAACTCGCTAATTCAATTTGATTAACTTAACTCGCTAATTCAATTTGATTAACTTAACTCGACAACTCAATTTGATTATCTTAACTCGACTATTTCAATTTGATTATCCTAACTCGACTATTTCAATTTGATTAACTTAACTCGCTAATTCAATTTGATTAACTTAACTCGACAACTCAATTTGATTATTTTAACTCGACTATTTCAATTTGATTAACTTAACTCGCTAATTCAATTTGATTAACTTAAATCGCTAATTCAATTTGATTATCTCCAATCAATCAACTCTAATTGATTAATTCAAATCGATTAACTCCTTTCAATTCTATTTAACGAATAATTAATTCCTTTTATAACCTCATTTATTTCCTAAATAAATATTTCCTTTTATAACTTTATTTATTTTCTAAATAAATATTCCCTTATTACTTCACTTCTATTCATTAGATCCTTATTATAAATTGGTAAGTGAATAAACTTCTCAGTGTTAATCCCGAAGGCCGAAACCAACATCAGATCAACACTTTGAAATTTACTGACCTCAATCAACGTAGAACAAGTTCCAATTACTCAAAAACCATACCCTATCCTCTTTAACACTTTTAACTCGATTCTATTTATTTTCTAATAAATATCTCCTTTATAAAATCCTTTGATTTTATAAATATTTCATTTTCACTATACATTTAGAAGATTCCCTTTTTAACTTCCCAGTATTCATTTTGGTATTTAAAATACCGTATAACCATGATTACTATCAACCAAGTACACATAATCATCACAGATTATATAACACATCACATATCACAATATATGAAACAAAACAGTATTTTATATACTGAGGAACCTAGTAGGGTCCCTCCAACCTGTTTCCCTACATCATAGATGTTAAACCATATAATTAACATTAACTTCATTTCAATATGAAATGTTCTGATAAGCAACATCAACATATATATTTAATGGTATATATATTTTTATATATATATATATAATTTCAACTAACTGACTAGCAGTTCAATCAACTAATCTACACACAATAGTCAATCAATATCTAACAGTTCTAAAAGTACGTTATAAAAATATAACTGTTCAGAGTTGGTGTGTTTTACTCACATTGGACGATCATCGTTAATAACGATAACCATCGCTTGATTCAGACGGACAATTTATTTCGCTATAAATTGTAACGAGCTTCGATTCACTCCCCGTCAATTCCATTGTGTAGTGTCCGTCCATACGATCCCATCGGATCTTGTTATGTGAAATTCCAAACCATCTCCGGCCCATTCCTCATTTAAAACCCACGGCCGATTACTGTCTTCTTCCTCCTAGAACAGAATCCGCAACTCCCGAATACCATTTAGATTTTTCCATAATTTAAAAACCAACGCTACTTCTCTACTTCATTATAAACCAAAATAAAACCACAAAAATTTATCTCACTTGATTTTGCTTTCAAATCATACCAAGATCGTATACTTTGAGTTCCATCTTCTCGCTTGGAACTCCCTGTGCAAAAACCATTTCCGCTACCAACTTCCTCCACGACTAACATTTGCTGCCCGGTTCATCAACAGAACATTCTCAATACACTCAGACAAAGAGTCTTCGGCAACACCACAATTAATAAAATTCTTGATACAAATAGCATCAGACTCCCCATCAACTAAAGAATCATCTTCAATCCCACACACGCACTCTACCATCCCCACATTCACGGAACTTCCCCACTGAGAATACTCCATCACATATACACTACTCTTGCTCAACTCCTGTACATACTTCGAGCCTCTCAACACCGAACAACAATATCCCAAAATCAAAACAATCACAGCAAACTTCGAAACCTTGTCACCCTCCAACCTGTTCGAAAGCCATTCCCAAACCCGATGTTCCCATAAGCAAGTCCACCATTCTTCACACATGAAATCAAAAACCACAGGCAGCGTTCACTCCTTATTCACCAAATCCAACTCAAAGTACCATTCTACTCCTCTTGGTTGAACGACACAGGAATCCGCTCCTGTTAACCCGATCTCACATCCTCAACACTCCTCTGACTCGCAAATCCCCTTCACGAAATCGAAATCCAACCACACCATCTTCCTACTCTTCCACACTCGCATCTCCCCATACCCTCAAGGATAACTCCGAACTCCCCTTCGTTGCGGTTCCAAGCTTCCACCATGGTTCCTGTACAACTCGCGACGCTTCCAAGCATCAAACTCCACGAAATAAATCTTACGAACCCCACTTCCTACCATAAACCCAAATTCGAACTTTACTTCATGAATCAATACCTAGTTTACTCAAAAATAAGAACCTTAGCTACACGCTGTACCAAAAACAGCGAACCAATGTGTTGTCGAACTCACCCAAACGCATATAGAAATGAAGGGGAAGACTTAACAAGTTCAAATACCCTGGTTTGATGATTTATAGGAATATATTTGATTTTATATGGATTTTAGAATGATCGAAATTTTATTTCCAGAAGAAGGAAATCACGGCGGAATTAATTGACCAAGGAAAAATGGAATTAGGGTTTAGCGATGTTAAAGGGGGTATTTATAGGGTGTTTAGATATTTTCATATCGATTATTATGTTCTTTTATATCTTCACCGCTATTTGTATTGTCATTTAAAAATTCTTGAGGTTACATACTATACCAAAAAATCACCAAACTGGACTTGCAGCTACAGTTCGACATGACGGACCCAACGAAACTGGTTTCGTCGAATTCCGACTCCATTTGCTCACACAGCGTATTTTTAACCGTCAAAATACTGACTGTTTCTCACATTAAAAATCCGTACGGCTACACACTGACTCTAAAAATCATGGAAATTGAAATCTAACAAAAATTTGATGTTGCGGATCCAACAAATTTAGTTTCATCGAATTCCGACTTCGTTTGCAAAAGTGGCTATTTTTAAAGCTCTGGATGACCCATTTAAATATATAAATATATTTTAAAATAATTAAATTTAATATTTAAAAATAAATATTATCGTATATATTCATAGTTGAATACCATACAGCTCTAGAATATTCCTATATGAATTTCTAACTTGATATTTCAAATCTGGGTCAACCCGATATTCGATTTATATTGAAATTCCTTTTTAAAATACAAATAATTCCTTTATAAATTATAAAGGAATTCCACAGTGACTTTTCTAAAATTTGATTTGGACATAAATCAAAATCTACACGACGAAATCCCGATTTTTCTCTTCTACTAGAAAAATATACTTCACCAGCTCCTAACGTTTCTTGTTTCACAGAAATCAGAGTTAAAACGGCTTTTGTATATTCAACTGAAGTTCGAATCGCCAAATTACGAACTGCAGCGCCATTTCGAGTTCGGTTTTAATTATATTATAATTATACGTTCAAATGCCGTTATTTAAATATATTCGCTATTCAAATTAAATTCTAAATTGAATTATATATTTTGAATTTGCCCAGTTCACACCATACCCCCATTTCAGCCAATTCTGATTATTTCAGAATTAAATATATTATTTAATTATTATTTTAAATTAAATATTCACCATTATTTTATTCAACGACCATGAAATCCTTTTAATTACCTTTTGAATAATTAAATAAATTAATTATTATATCGCAGAAAATGCGGGTCATTACATTCTTCCCCACTTAAAATAATTTCGTCCTCGAAATTGCTAAGGTAGAAGACGACCCTATCTACTAGGTAAATATTTATCGGTTTACCCCTTGACTTCAGTTTCAACTGAACCAATTAATATCGACTAAAATATTAATTTATTCTGACTAACTAAAATTTTCAAAAATTTTGAAAATTTTCTAACACTTTAATTTTTTGGAAAATTTCGCCATAACCTTCTTTGTACAGCACTATCGGTAAAACCACAACTCGCCTCTCTGGGCCGTTTCCAACCTAAAAGAAAATCAAACAGCCAAGCGGCTTGCCAAATCGGCCCATATATTCCAAACTCATACAAAATATAAACTTGTACCTTTTTGTCGGGCATATCATTATATCCCTATTATATCTTACCAATTCTACATATACCATGCCATACCAATCAACTCCAAACAGTTTATATCCTCAAATCACATCTCATTCTTAACTCGAGTTCCATTCTCGATTTTCAAAATTTAACTCACCAATTCCAATACCATTCCATATTATTCTATAATCAAATCCAGATCTTATTTAACTTAATTCAAGTTAAATTTTATTGACTTTTACCATCTCGATATATTTAACTTTATAAGTTAAATTTAAATTCCAGAATTTAAATTCCTGGGCTCATTTCAAATCAATTTGAAATCTTAATACTAATTCAAAACCTTTGAATTTCTAAACAACTTTTTTCCTCAAACAATTCAAAAACAAAACCTTTGGTAGTAATCCGTCACTTAGCAACTCGAAAATGAACACAGATGATGTGGCCACACTCATCAGGGTTATTTTCCAGTTATAAAAAGTGAGTTCAATACTATATCATTTTCAAAACCATTCTTAAACATTTCCCATTTTGAAACCATTTCAAAATATCCTTCCAATGTTTGTAAACACATTTAAAATCTCCTAGGATTTTAAAATCCTCATATATTATACATATGAATTCTACTTGGTTATTTATATAACCATTTCAATTATAATCTCATTCGATTAAATAACAACCAACACATGCAATATACTATAATGATTCAAATCTTAACCATTCTTTTATATCAAAATATAATTCGGGTAAAATTACTTCATTCACCCGCTTTCAAAACATACCGTGTCGACCCATCGTATTCGAGTGTTTAGAAACACTTATCGATATTGTGGTGCCCCACCATCGACCAGAATTCATAAGCCACTCAGTCAATAAAGCTCCACAATATAAAACAAATTTTTATATTTAATAACAAATACGTTCACTCGTATATATACACTCAACTCAATCTAGGGTATTACTAACCCCATCTCTTCTGAGTCACGCCACAGAGCCAAGGTAATTCACTTAACCTTAAGCTCTGATACCAACTGTAATGACCCGAAAATCCGGTCCAATTTGAGCTGACCAAATAACACAAGTCCAACCCCAAATTGTACTAAAAACCAGGAAATTAATAGAAAGAAGTTAGAGGGTGAGAATAGATAAGATAGAACTTATAGAATAGAAGAAGAAGAAGAAGAACATCACCATCAGAGTAAACACGAATCTCACAGCGGAACGAATGAAATATAACATAACTTTTGAAATACAAACAGTATGTATACAATAGCACTTATTAAAGTACAACACTTACAACACAGCGGAAATAATAATAGCTATAGAATCTTGAAGCCTCCTGCTCCAAGCTCTCCAAGTGTATCTGAAAAATCCCGACTACTTGACTGCCCGTACAAATTTAGGCACCCAAGAGTTTAGGGAAAACAAAACAAAATAAATTCCGGGTCAGTCATGGGACTGGTATGAGTAAAACTAGTTTAAAACAGTTCAAACAAGTAAACGATATCTCATAAGACCACGCCGTATAACGGAATGGGTTTTTCCCTTATGAGAATCCAAAATATCTTAATATCAAAAACCTTTTGATATTATAATAATGTCTATCAACCACAACTATAATAATCATCTAGCAGAAACGCTTTCATATCACGTTCTACATATATAGTATACAATCAAAACCGCAAGCACGTATTGGGTAATGGATTTCCAACTATGACAAGGTATGGAACCACCTTCTGATCAGTGTACTCTAGGAACGATACACTGGAGTTCAACAAGAACATCTTGTAACACAGCCACACATGACCGACCACTCATTTCGCTTGAGTGTATCGAATGTATATCACCAACGGTTGGGATCAGCAACCGTTTCCCATATATATATGGGACAACATTGATAGATTAAAGAAGCAAATGAATATTCTCTAGATAGGTGATTATACACCCTACTTCGGAGCGACCGACTTATCCATGCTGCCTACCCGATTTCTGTCATTTACCGGTTGTTGAGGCCAGAGGTTACGACTACTTTTCATTCATTGATAACACGATCACTTTTAATGCCACATTGTCAGATCCGTTAATCATTAATTGGTTTACACAAATATTCTGGATGTTATACTATGGGAATAAATCCGTTGCAACCATATATATTTATACAGACCAACCCATTTGATCATTGGAAATACTTTGTCAGACATTCGTCCATTTACGATCGTTCTGGGATTGAACGAAACCGAAGGCACTATTCAGTACATCCATCCTAGGCAATCTCTACCTAGGACTTATACAACAGGCCTTGCACTTTACTCCGTCTTCTATTTTCTTTGGCATATTCGCAACGCTTATGCCAATACAGAGTGGTTCTTTGGATAAGAATCCAACCGGTCTCTCCATATTTACAACGTAAATATGGTCAAACTTTGATAGTCGGTGATTTAACTATCAAATGAAAACATGTCGGTGTACAAACAACGATCTTATTCCCAAATGGAAATTCGATCGATCAATCATCAATCAACTTTATCTCTTTGAATTTAATTTATCATTAATCATTATTCGATTAACTCTAATGTGATTAACTCCTTTTTTACTAACTCACTTTGATCATTTTAACTTATTAATCTCAATTTGATTATCTTAACTCGACAACTCAATTTGATTATCTTAACTCGCTAATTCAATTTGATTAACTTAACTCGAAAACTCAATTTGATTATCTTAACTCGACTATTTCAATTTGATTATCTTAACTCGACAATTTCAATTTGATTAACTTAACTCGCTAATTCAATTTGATTAACTTAACTCGACAACTCAATTTGATTATCTTAACTCGACTATTTCAATTTGATTAACTTAACTCGCTAATTCAATTGGATTAACTTAACTCGCTAATTCAATTTGATTATCTCCAACAAATCAACTCTAATTGATTAATTCAAATCGATTAACTCCTTTCAATTCTATTTAACAAATAATTAATTCCTTTTATAACTTCATTTATTTCCAAAATAAATATTTCATTTTATAACTTTATTTATTTTCTAAATAAATATTCCCTTATTACTTCACTTCTATTCATTAGATCCTTATTATAAATTGGTAAGTGAATAAACTTCTCAGTGTTAATCCCGAAGGCCGAAACCAACATCAGATCAACACTTTGAAATTTACTCAACTCAATCAATATAGAACAAGTTCCAATTACTCAAAAACCATACCCTATCCTCTTTAACACTTTTAACTCGATTCTATTGATTTTCTAATAAATATCTCCTTTATAAAATCCTTTGATTTTATAAATATTTCATTTTCACTATACGTTTTGAAGATTCCCTTTTTAACTTCCTAGTATTCATTTCGGTATTTAAAATACCGTATAACCATGATTACTATCAACCAAGTACACATAATCATCACAGATTATATAACACATCACATATCATAATATATGAAACAAAATAGTATTTTATATACTGAGGAACCCAGATGGGTCCCTCCAACCTGTTTCCCTGCATCACAGATGTTAAACCATATAATTAACATTAACTTCATTTCAATATGAAATGTTCTGATAAGCAACATCAACATATATATTTAATGGTATATATATATTTATATATATATATATATAATTTCAACTAACTGACTAGCAGTTCAATCAACCAATCTACACACAACAGTCAATCAATATCTAACAGTTCTAAAAGTACGTTATAAAAATATAACTATTCAGAGTTGGTGAGTTTTACTCACATTGGACGATCATCGTTAATAACGATAACCATCGCTTGATTCAGACGGACAATTTATTTCGCTATAAATGGTAACGAGCTTCGATTCACTCCCAGTCAGTTCCATTGTGTAGTGTCCGTCCATACGATCCCATCGGATCTTGTTTTGTGAAATTCCAAACCATCTCCGACCCATTCCTCATTTAAAACCCACGGCTGATTACTGTCTTCTTCCTCCTAGAACAGAATCCGCAACTCCCGAATACCATTTAGATTTTTCCATAATTTAAAAACCAATGCTACTTCTCTACTTCATTATAAACCAAAATAAAACCACAAAAATTTATCTCACTTGATTTTGCTTTCAAATCATACCAAGATCGTATACTTTGAGTTCCATCTTCTCGCTTGGAACTCCCTGTGCAAAAACCATTTTCGCTACCAACTTCCTCCATGACTAACTTCTGCTGCCCGGTTCATCAACAGAACATTCTCAATACACTCAGACAAAGAGTCTTCGGTAACACCATAATTATTAGAATTCTTGATACAAATAGCATCAGACTCCCCATCAACTAAAGAATCATCTTCAATCCCACACACGCACTCTACCATCCGCACATTCACAGAACTTCCCCACTGAGAATACTCCATCACATATACACTACTCTTGCTCAACTCCTGTACATACTTCGAGCCTCTCAACACCGAACAACAATATCCCAAAATCAAAACAATCACAGCAAACTTCGAAACCTTGTCACCCTCCAACCTGTTCGAAAGCCATTCCCAAACCCGATGTTCCCATAAGCAAGTCCACCATTCTTCACACATGAAATCAAAAACCACAGGCAGCGTTCACTCCTTATTCACCAAATCCAACTCAAAGTATCATTCTTCTCCTCTTGGTTGAACGACACAGGATTCCGCTCCTGTTAACCCAATCTCACATCCTC
Organism: Allium sativum; assembly: GCA_030737875.1. NCBI lineage: Eukaryota > Viridiplantae > Streptophyta > Magnoliopsida > Asparagales > Amaryllidaceae > Allium > Allium sativum. Next base: position 399,055,175 of record CM060922.1, on the reverse strand, counting down.
AACACTCCTCTGACTCGCAAATCCGCTTCATGAAATCGAAATCCAACCACACCATCTTTCTTCTCTTCCACACTCGCATCTCCCCATACCCTCAAGGATAACTACGAACTCCCCTTCGTTACAGTTCCAAGCTTCCACCGTGGTTCCTGTACAACTCGCGACGCTTCCTGTAACACCCCGAAAATTCTATAACTGTGAAATTCATGAATTAAAGTATAATCAAATTCAAATCAAAGAACTAAGGGAAACGGGATACGCCGTTGCGTTCGTCTCGGAAAAATACGCGAAATAGAGTCCGAGTTTTCGCAAAACGGAGTCCGTATGAAGAAGATATGGCCTTCGGAAGTTTTGAATTAAATTTAAAATTCAAACAGAATAAAATAATAATTTGAAATAGGGCCCAATGGGCCAGGCGGATAAAACACCCGCCTAGCCACCCAGGTCGACTGGGCTGTCGACCTGGGCTACCCATGTCGACAGGGCTGTCGACAGCCCTGTCGACAGGGGTGTCGACCTGGTCGAGCCCAGTCAACCTGGCTGGCCAGGTCTGTGTTTGGTCGAATTTCTGTGGTCTGCTTTGTCATTAGGGCTAGGTGGCGGGTTTTTATTGGTCTCTCTTCCTAATGAATGGCTATGATCTAACCTAGCAACATCAAGGGTCCTAATCAATTCCTAACCTCTATATAAACAACCCTAGACTAAACCCTAATCTATTCATTCAAAATAAGATTATAGCCGCCATGTTGCTGAGGAACGACAAAGAATAGCCGCCGACTAGAGAGAGAGTTAGGAAGAAAGTTCTAAGCCTAAAGCAAATTCAAAGCAACCTAAAGCTAATCAATTCTACAAAGGAATCGTATCTCTTAATAAGAGAATTCGCCGCAACCATTGTAAGTAGAGTATTACTTTGGTATTAATAAACAACTGTGTTGATGTGTATGCTTGAATTGTGGCAATGGAAGTTCATATTTGTGCGTTCTTATCAGTTTGTATACGTTTGGATATTCTTGAATTATATTATTCATTATAAAGAACTACATGCGGTAGTTCTATGCAAATATACGTTTGGAATATTGCGCAAATTATGTAGTCTATGTTGAAGCTACATGTATATAGTTGAGTGAAATTTATGCAAGTTTGGGCTTTGTTATTATGCCATCATGATGTATATTTTTGTGCATAAATCGTTTTGCAAGTAATTGAAACAAGTTTGGTTATTATAGTTCATATGAAACCATGTGGAATTTTGACACTATAATCCATGTATTAAATCATGCTTTTGCAAACTTATGAATATGGCTAGAAATGATATTTGGCATAATTGAAATCCGTTATTAAGTCTATCTTGTTTCAAAGGATTATATGATAACATGGCTAGGTTGGACTCAAATAACCCCTTTTCTTTTGCAAGTTCAAAGCAAACACCATGTTTAGGTATGTTTATGCATAAGTATGTTTATACCATCGTTATGTGATTAGGCTTAAATCATGATTAAGTTGAATTATGCTATGTTCATGCTAGAAGTATTTATGCCATGCTTATGTTTGACCATATGCCATGCCTATGCTAGAAGTATTTTATGCCATGCTTATGTTTGACAATATGCCATGTTTATGCTAGAAGTATTTAGGCCATGCTTATGTTTGACATTATGCCTAAATAAGAATATAGGTTCATGTTGTAGTTAAACCTATGCAAGTTTACATGCCTTGATTTATGTCACCTATGTTTTATGACCAAAATACATGTCACCACTATGCAAGTACACCAATTTCTATTATGTATTTTCCAACGTCATATGCAAGTTCATGCGCTCACTTTCCCCTCTTTGTGTATACGCCATAAGCCTCCCCTTTTCGCATGGCTAAATTGGGCTTTAAAAGGCTAAGCCCAATATATATAAACGGACGTGTAAAACGGGGGAAAATAACGTTGGGTTAAAAATTAATTAATGAATGAAAATATGAAATAGAAGGGCCCAAAGTCAAGTATGGGTTGGGCCCATGATTGGTGTAACCTTTACACCATTAACTTAATAATGGGCCGCAAATATTTACATATAAGAAATAAAGAAGAATGACAAAATATGTAAATGTAGAAAAGACGATGTGTTTAACCCGAGGTTGGATTGAGTTGTGATGTAAACTTGCCCGGAACCGCCCGGCTGTCCAGTAGTCACAACAATACCTATCCAATGTGGGAGGTTAAACATGGAGCCCAGCAAGGACCCGAGGTTAGACTGAGTTGTGGCGTAAGACTGCCCGGAACCAACCGGCAACAGGCAGCCACAACAATACCTGTCTAATGTGAGAGGTCAGGGCCTTAATAAGACAATTAAGGCTGAGTCAGGATTGTTAGGATTAAGTGAACTAAAGACTTAATCAAAATGGAACATGCTAAACTAAACGGACTGGTGGGGTTAGGTTAGGAAACACTTAACCAACTTAGCATGTTGGCTAGAGATAGAAAACCTAGTAACGGGGGACCCTTTTCAGCAGTAACCCTAGAAGGTGTATCAGGATACCCTGAAACTAGGCAGGGTGGGGCACGATTACTGGGCTGATTGTAAGAGGTCAAATCGACGGCGGTGGTGTAGCAGTGTAGGTTCTAACGGTGTGCGGGCGTGCACGCACTCCGGCGCAGAAAAATAAAGCACTGGACACCAGTAGCATACCTTTGCACTCTAAGGTTGTGTCGGGTTGCCACTATGGGACTTGATACACCCCATGGTGGGACCAGCATAGGTAACTACAGACATCGGGGGCCGTAAGACACATGTAACTATGCGAGTAGGAGCCGATCATCGTAGAATGGATCACATCACCCTGACTTTGGGGTGCAAATTGGAAACTAGTTTATATGGGTTCAGAGATTAATATGGGGTACGATGGTATATTCGACCCTAGATAACTTAACCAAGTTCATAGTGTTTGCCCACTTCCTGTTTTACTTATCATACCCAGTTCTTTATTCATAGACAAAGTAGTACTAGACTTACTCAGGCTTTATGTCTGACTCTATTTTTCTTTCGTCTTCTTTCTTCCGTTTCCCCCCCAGGTCCTCAGGGAGGGAACACAGCAGCTTGACCAACCTCAACATCCAGCTTGAAGAAGAGAAATGTATTGCTTGGACTTTCCTGTTTTGAACTATGGCTTTGGACAATCCACTATGGGGCTTTTGCAGTTTATCTATGTATTATTTATGCTTCTTTAAATAATGTACTCAAGACATATTATGAAAGTGTTATGTTATGTTTTTGGAAAGGATGTTGTTGTAACACGTATTTGACTTATTGAAATAAAGTTTGTTGTTCTTCCGCTGTTTTCAAATATGTGTTCTTATATCTGTCTTGTATATCTGTGACTTGTACTTATAAACCTCCACCAAAATTAGGGCATTCCCTTTGAGAGTGACCCTAACGGAGGTGGGGTGTTTCACTTGGTATCAGAGCATAGGTTTACCAGATAAGATAAAAAGTTTTGAAAGTTTATTTTCAAAAAGGAAATTTAAAGAAGCATTTTTAAAAAAGAAAATTATTATTTTATTTTAAAAAAGGCAAAGTCCACTCCCCAAAGCCATAGGTATTATCTCTTATCCTTCGTTTTGAATCTATCCTTTTTGTTTCAGCATGTCCCAAGAACTTAACTTGCCTGAAGGGGTACCCATACCTGGTTGGTTTAGACGTTTCTTAGAAGCAAGGGCCACTCAGCCAGGTCCTACCGTTCCTCCTCCTCCAGCTGAAGGGAATCATCCAGCCACAGCAGCACCTTTTCCTCCACCTCCTCCACGGGGAAACACATTCGCTAAGATATGTAAAGATTTTAAAGCTACGGGAGGAAGGGATTTCCATGGAACTGAGTCCTTCGTAGCAGCTAGGAATTGGCTAAAAGAAACGGAGGACCTATTCATCATCTTTGAGGTAGAAGATAGACAAAAGGTACAACTAGCGGTGTGGCTATTGAAGGGCGAGGCTTCCTACTGGTGGGAAGTTACCAATGCTGAAAGACCAGTGGATACATGGGAGGACTTTAGGGCAAGGTTTGAGACTAAGTTTCTCTCAGATGCAGAAAGAAGTTTGCAGTTGGAAAAATTCTTATTTCTTAAGCAAGGAGACAAGACTGTTAGAGAGTATGTGAATCAGTTTGATGAGCTGGCTAGGTTTGGGCTTGACCTAGTCAACACCCCGCATAAGAAGGCTCTCCGTTTCGTCAAGGGGTTAAATGAGCCATTACATAGTTTGGCCATGACCCATATACCCATGGGAGCCACGTATGAAAGATTGGTGCAAATGGCATTGCTGAACGAAGAGGACAAGGGCAAGAAGGAGACCAAGGCAGAAAGCTCTCAAGGGAAGAAAGAGGGTTTGCAGCCTAAGAAGACAGACTTTAAGAAGGGCGGAAAAGGCAACAAAGAGAAGAGGAAGTGTAATTTCTGTGGCAAAGTGGGGCACTTAGTAAAGGACTGCCGGAAGAAGAAGGCCAAGGAGAATGGTGGGTGCTTTTCGTGCGGTCAGACAGGCCACAGGGCTAAGGACTGCCCAAAGAAACGAGGACAGGGGCAGGGCACTGGATCCACCCCAGGGGCACAGGTTCATGTGCTAGAAGCGCCACCATTGCAACAGCGAGGTACCAATACTTCTGTAGAAAGTGTAGTTTATCTTTATGATCACCCCGTTCGCACTTTATTTGATTCTGGCGCATCACACTCCTTTATCTCGTCTGCTCTAGTAGAATCTCTGCACCTAAAAACTAGTATGGTAGAGGACCCCTTAATTGTTTCAAACCCAATTGGGGGCCCAGCTCATTTGTCTATGATCTGTCTGGATTTGAAAATTTCTATCCTAAGTGTTGAATTTCTATGTAGTGCCTTTGTTTTGGGCTTTTCGGGTTATGGTTTGATTTTGGGTATGGATTGGCTATCCAGTAATGGGGCCGTCCTTGATTGTGAGAAAAGGGTTGTTAGGCTCCTAACCCAGCTCGGTAATACTTTGGAAATTTCTTGTAATCCCTCGTATGCAGTTATGCTTAGTTATCTTGAATCGCTAGATGCCTCTGTTGAAAATTTGAAATCAGTTAGAGTGGTCCGGGAATATCCGGATGTCTTCGAAGAGGTGAAGGGCTTGCCTCCGAAGCGGGAAATAGACTTCCGCATATATCTTGTAGATAATGCAAAGCCCGTTGCGTTGCCCGTTAGACATATGGCTCCACGAGAAAGGAAAGAGCTCAGTAAACAGATTAAAGAGCTTCTAGAAAAAGGGTTCATTAGGAGGAGCATTTCAGAATGGGGCGCTCCAGTGGTGTTCGCTACAAAGGCGGATGGTTCACTCCGTCTATGTGTTGACTATATGGAGCTCAACAAGCTAACGAAAAAGAATAGGCACCCTCTCCCTAGAATTGACGATTTATTTGACCAGCTTGTAGGAGCGTCTGTTTTCTCCCAACTCGATTTAGCAACCGGTTTTCATCAGCTAAGGGTGGCTGAAGATAGCATCGATAAAACGGCGTTCAGAACCCCAGACGGTTTCTTTGAATGGCTTGTCATGCCTTTCGGCTTGACAAATGCACCTGCGTACTTCGTGGACCTGATGAGTGGGGTATTTAGAGATTTCCTCAACAAATTCGTAGTGGTCTTCGTAGATGATATCCTTATCTTCTCAAAGAGTGAAGAGGAACATGCTCAGCACTTAAGGGCAATCATGGAAACTTTGCGAGTCCATCAACTAAAAGCCAAGTTCTCCAAATGCCACTTTTGGAGAGAAGAGGTGAGGTTCCTTGGGAACATAGTATCCAAACAAGGGTTAGCGGTGGACCCTGCTAAGGTAGTGGCGGTACAGGATTGGAAGACGCCAAGGAATGCGACTGAGGTCCGAAGCTTTCTAGGACTGGCAGGTTTCTATCGAAAATTTATAAGGGATTTTGCGAAAATCTCAGCTCCGCTCACGAAATTAACTAAGAAGAATCTAGTGTTCAATTGGGATTTGGATTGCGAGTTTGCTTTCCAACGACTGAAGAGGGCTCTCACAACAGCCCCAGTTTTGACGCTGCCAGATGGGAGCAAGATGTTCACTGTTTATACGGATGCATGTGGGACAGGGCTAGGCGCCGTCTTAATGCAAGAAGGAAGGGTAGTAGCTTATGGCGGGAGGCAGTTGAAGGTGCACGAAAAGAACTACCCAACCCACGATCTAGAGCTAGCCGCCATCGTCTTTGCACTCAAGTCTTGGCGACACTATCTCCTAGGTGAGAAGTTCGAACTTTACACTGACCATAAATCGTTGAAATATCTTTTCTCGCAGAAGGATCTTAACTTGAGGCAACAAAGATGGATGGAGTTTCTTGCCTCGTACGATTTCGAAATCTCCTACACTCCGGGCAAAGGCAACGTAGTAGCAGACGCGTTGAGCCGAAAGAAATTGACCCTAAGCCCGTTGTTTGTTGAAAGACAAAGCCTAGAGTTTATAGCCAGCTTCGACTTTAGGCCCTCCTCCGATTTCGTACCGGGCTTACTTGGATCTCTCGAAGTGCGCCCAACTTTAGTAGATTCAGTAGGGGCAGCACAACGCGAAGACCCTCAGCTTGTGGAAATAGTTGATAGGCTAATTAGGGGTGAGACTTCAAGTCACCTCAACAGATACTCCATTGACGATAAGGGTGTACTAAGGCGAGATGGAAGACTATGCGTCCCACAGACGAACGATTTAATAAAGAAGGTTCTCGAGGAAGCGCATCATTCCAGGATGACGATACACCCAGGCGGGGATAAAATGTACAAAGACATAAAAAGGACTTTCTTCTGGAACGGCATGAAAAAGGACGTGGCAGAGTTCGTTTCTAAGTGTATGGTGTGCCAACAGGTTAAGGCGGAACAGAAAAAGCCTGGCGGACTACTACATCCTCTGGAGGTCCCGCAGTGGAAGTGGGATAGCATCTCAATGGACTTCATCGATGGGCTGCCTAGGTCTAGGAGAGGCAACACTAGCATATGGGTAATAGTGGATAGGCTTACTAAAAGCGCCCACTTTTTACCTGTCAAAAGTAAAAGGACTGCCTCGTCCCTAGCATCACTTTACCTTAAGGAAATCGTTCGACTCCATGGAATACCATCTAGCATTATTAGTGACCGAGACCCCATCTTCACCAGCGAGTTTTGGCGGAGTCTGCAAGAAGCAGTAGGAACGCAGTTATGCTTGAGCACAGCCTATCATCCCCAAACGGACGGCCAAACAGAGAGAGTGAACAGAGTTTTGGAAGACCTTTTAAGACTATGCGTCCTTGACTTCGGAGGGACATGGGAAGACCACCTCCCTTTGGTGGAATTTGCCTACAACAACAGCTATCAAGCAACCATAGGAATGGCGCCCTTCGAAGCTTTATATGGAAGACCGTGCCGATCGCCCACTTGTTGGTGGGAGTCTACTGATAAGCTTATACTTGGACCAGACATGATCCGAGAGACCTCAGAGAAAGTAGACTTAATACGAAGGAGGATGAAGACGGCCCAAGACAGACAAAAGTCCTACGCCGACAAGAGGAGGACCGACCTTGAATTTGAAGTTGGAGACAGAGTTTTTCTCAAGGTATCACCGCTAAGGAACGTTGTTCGTTTTGGAACCACAGGAAAGCTAGCGCCAAGATTCGTAGGGCCATTCCCTATTATCGAGAAGATTGGGAAAATGGCTTATAGATTAGAGCTACCCGAGAAGTTGGCTGGAGTCCACAACGTTTTTCACGTTTCACATCTCCGAAAATGTCTGCATGAGTCAGCTGAAGTGGTAGAGCCAAACATCCTCGAAGAGGCCGAAGTGGAACGCGAAGCAACCATAAGGAGAGTTCCTACCCGCATCTTAGGAACGGAAGTGAAGAAGTTACGCAACCGCGAAGTCAAGCTCGTCAAAGTTCAATGGAGCGACGCCGAGGGAGACGCGACTTGGGAAACTGAAGCTAGAATCCGTTCAGCCTACCCTTTTCTGTTCGAGGGTACATCCTTGATCTTTCTTTCCTTAAGTTGCGTTTTTATCTATCCTTTTAGGTATATTTCCTCGACCGTATCTTTTAGGTAGAATCTTTTTGGATGGAAACATGTAGTTGAAACATGTTATGGATGATGGTTGCAAGTGGTTGCAAGTGATTGCTAGTGGTTGCTCGTGGTTACATATACACACACAATCTAGGTTTTAGATCGGCTCAGTCACTTCATATTGCATATGCATATATGTTTGTATTCGTATGTGGTTGAACTATAATGTGTTGTCATGTGGATGTTGCATTTGCATTGAATGATTGTGCACTCATGTAGAATCATGAATAGGAAAATTTGCATACATGATGGATTCATGGCACTTACATAATTCGCATTAAGGAGGTCAACTGAATCAGTAGACCGCCTGATTTTGCATTAGATAAGTACATGTACACACACACTTTGCATATGATCATGAAGCATTAGAAGTCTTGTAAGGACAATGGATGCTCGTGTTTGATGGATGAGTAGATGGATGTTTGGATGTTAGGATATACATTCCTCCTAACTTGAAGATTTCGGGGACGAAATCCTTTTAAGTGGGGGAGAATGTAACACCCCGAAAATTCTATAACTGTGAAATTCATGAATTAAAGTATAATCAAATTCAAATCAAAGAACTAAGGGAAACGGGATACGCCGTTGCGTTCGTCTCGGAAAAATACGCGAAATAGAGTCCGAGTTTTCGCAAAACGGAGTCCGTATGAAGAAGATATGGCCTTCGGAAGTTTTGAATTAAATTTAAAATTCAAACAGAATAAAATAATAATTTGAAATGGGGCCCAATGGGCCAGGCGGATAAAACACCCGCCTAGCCACCCAGGTCGACTGGGCTGTCGACCTGGGCTACCCATGTCGACAGGGCTGTCGACAGCCCTGTCGACAGGGGTGTCGACCTGGTCGAGCCCAGTCAACCTGGCTGGCCAGGTCTGTGTTTGGTCGAATTTCTGTGGTCTGCTTTGTCATTAGGGCTAGGTGGCGGGTTTTTATTGGTCTCTCTTCCTAATGAATGGCTATGATCTAACCTAGCAACATCAAGGGTCCTAATCAATTCCTAACCTCTATATAAACAACCCTAGACTAAACCCTAATCTATTCATTCAAAATAAGATTATAGCCGCCATGTTGCTGAGGAACGACAAAGAATAGCCGCCGACTAGAGAGAGAGTTAGGAAGAAAGTTCTAAGCCTAAAGCAAATTCAAAGCAACCTAAAGCTAATCAATTCTACAAAGGAATCGTATCTCTTAATAAGAGAATTCGCCGCAACCATTGTAAGTAGAGTATTACTTTGGTATTAATAAACAACTGTGTTGATGTGTATGCTTGAATTGTGGCAATGGAAGTTCATATTTGTGCGTTCTTATCAGTTTGTATACGTTTGGATATTCTTGAATTATATTATTCATTATAAAGAACTACATGCGGTAGTTCTATGCAAATATACGTTTGGAATATTGCGCAAATTATGTAGTCTATGTTGAAGCTACATGTATATAGTTGAGTGAAATTTATGCAAGTTTGGGCTTTGTTATTATGCCATCATGATGTATATTTTTGTGCATAAATCGTTTTGCAAGTAATTGAAACAAGTTTGGTTATTATAGTTCATATGAAACTATGTGGAATTTTGACACTATAATCCATGTATTAAATCATGCTTTTGCAAACTTATGAATATGGCTAGAAATGATATTTGGCATAATTGAAATCCGTTATTAAGTCTATCTTGTTTCAAAGGATTATATGATAACATGGCTAGGTTGGACTCAAATAACCCCTTTTCTTTTGCAAGTTCAAAGCAAACACCATGTTTAGGTATGTTTATGCATAAGTATGTTTATACCATCGTTATGTGATTAGGCTTAAATCATGATTAAGTTGAATTATGCTATGTTCATGCTAGAAGTATTTATGCCATGCTTATGTTTGACCATATGCCATGCCTATGCTAGAAGTATTTTATGCCATGCTTATGTTTGACAATATGCCATGTTTATGCTAGAAGTATTTAGGCCATGCTTATGTTTGACATTATGCCTAAATAAGAATATAGGTTCATGTTGTAGTTAAACCTATGCAAGTTTACATGCCTTGATTTATGTCACCTATGTTTTATGACCAAAATACATGTCACCACTATGCAAGTACACCAATTTCTATTATGTATTTTCCAACGTCATATGCAAGTTCATGCGCTCACTTTCCCCTCTTTGTGTATACGTCATAAGCCTCCCCTTTTCGCATGGCTAAATTGGGCTTTAAAAGGCTAAGCCCAATATATATAAACGGACGTGTAAAACGGGGGAAAATAACGTTGGGTTAAAAATTAATTAATGAATGAAAATATGAAATAGAAGGGCCCAAAGTCAAGTATGGGTTGGGCCCATGATTGGTGTAACCTTTACACCATTAACTTAATAATGGGCCGCAAATATTTACATATAAGAAATAAAGAAGAATGACAAAATATGTAAATGTAGAAAAGACGATGTGTTTAACCCGAGGTTGGATTGAGTTGTGATGTAAACCTGCCCGGAACCGCCCGGCTGTCCAGTAGTCACAACAATACCTATCCAATGTGGGAGGTTAAACATGGAGCCCAGCAAGGACCCGAGGTTAGACTGAGTTGTGGCGTAAGACTGCCCGGAACCAACCGGCAACAGGCAGCCACAACAATACCTGTCTAATGTGAGAGGTCAGGGCCTTAATAAGACAATTAAGGCTGAGTCAGGATTGTTAGGATTAAGTGAACTAAATATTTAATCAAAATGGAACATGCTAAACTAAACGGACTGGTGGGGTTAGGTTAGGAAACACTTAACCAACTTAGCATGTTGGCTAGAGATAGAAAACCTAGTAACGGGGGACCCTTTTCAGCAGTAACCCTAGAAGGTGTATCAGGATACCCTGAAACTAGGCAGGGTGGGGCACGATTACTGGGCTGATTGTAAGAGGTCAAATCGACGGCGGTGGTGTAGCAGTGTAGGTTCTAACGGTGTGCGGGCGTGCACGCACTCCGGCGCAGAAAAATAAAGCACTGGACACCAGTAGCATACCTTTGCACTCTAAGGTTGTGTCGGGTTGCCACTATGGGACTTGATACACCCCATGGTGGGACCAGCATAGGTAACTACAGACATCGGGGGCCGTAAGACACATGTAACTATGCGAGTAGGAGCCGATCATCGTAGAATGGATCACATCACCCTGACTTTGGGGTGCAAATTGGAAACTAGTTTATATGGGTTCAGAGATTAATATGGGGTACGATGGTATATTCGACCCTAGATAACTTAACCAAGTTCATAGTGTTTGCCCACTTCCTGTTTTACTTATCATACCCAGTTCTTTATTCATAGACAAAGTAGTACTAGACTTACTCAGGCTTTATGTCTGACTCTATTTTTCTTTCGTCTTCTTTCTTCCGTTTCCCCCCCAGGTCCTCAGGGAGGGAACACAGCAGCTTGACCAACCTCAACATCCAGCTTGAAGAAGAGAAATGTATTGCTTGGACTTTCCTGTTTTGAACTATGGCTTTGGACAATCCACTATGGGGCTTTTGCAGTTTATCTATGTATTATTTATGCTTCTTTAAATAATGTACTCAAGACAGATTATGAAAGTGTTATGTTATGTTTTTGGAAAGGATGTTGTTGTAACACGTATTTGACTTATTGAAATAAAGTTTGTTGTTCTTCCGCTGTTTTCAAATATGTGTTCTTATATCTGTCTTGTATATCTGTGACTTGTACTTATAAACCTCCACCAAAATTAGGGCATTCCCTTTGAGAGTGACCCTAACGGAGGTGGGGTGTTTCACTTCCAAGCATCGAACTCCACAAAATAAATCTTACGAACCCCACTTCCTACCATAAAACCAAATTCGAACTTTACTTCATGAATCAATACCTAGTTTACTCAAAACTAAGAACCCTAGCTACACGTTGTACCAAAAACAGCGAACCAATGTGTTGTCGAACTCACCCAAACGCATATAGAAATGAAGGGGAAGACTTAACAAGTTCGACTACCCTGTTTTGATGATTTATAGGAATATATTTGATTTTATATGGATTTTAGAATGATCGAAATTTTATTTCCAGAAGAAGGAAATCACGGCGGAATTAATTTGACCAAGGAAAAAGGAATTAGGGTTTAGCGATGTTAAAGGGGGTATTTATAGGGTGTTTAGATATTTTCATATCGATTATTATATTCTTTTATATCCTCACCGCTATTTGTATTGTCATTTAAAAATTCTTGAGGTTACATACTATACCCAAAAATCACCAAACTGGACTTGCAGCTACAGTTCGACATGACGGACCCAACGAAACTGGTTTCGTTGAATTCCGACTCCATTTGCTCACACAACGTATTTTTAACCGTCAAAATACTGACGGTTTCTCACATTAAAAATCCGTACGGCTACACACCGACTCTAAAAATCACGGATATTGAAATCTAACAAAAATTTGATGTTGCGGATCTAACAAAATTAGTTTCGTCGAATTCCGACTTCGTTTGCAAAAGTGGTTATTTTTAAAGCTCTGGATGACCCATTTAAATATATAAATATAATTAAAAATAATCAAAATTTAATATTTAAAAATAAATATTATCGTATATATTCATAGTTGAATACCATACAGCTCTAGAATATTCCTATATGAATTTCTAACTTGATATTTCAAATCTGGGTCAACCCGATATTCGATTTATATTGAAATTCCTTTTTAAAATATAAATAATTCCTTTATAAATTATAAAGGAATTCCACAGCAACTTTTCTAAAATTTGATTTGGACATAAATCAAAATCTACACGACGAAATCCGATTTTTCTCTTCTACTAGAAAAATATACTTCACCAGCTCCTAACGTTTCTTGTTTCACAGAAATCCGAGTTAAAACGGCTTCTGTATATTCAACTGAAGTTCGAATCGCCAAATTACGAACTGCAGCGCCATTTCGAGCTCGGTTTTAATTATATTTTAATTATATGTTCAAACTGTCGTTACTTAAATATATTCGTTATTCAAATTAAATTCTAAACTGAATTATATATTTTGAATTTGCCCAGTTCACACCATACCGCCATTTCAGCCAATTCTGATTATTTCAGAATTAAATATATTATTTAATTATTATTTTAAATTAAATATTCACCATTATTTTATTCAACGACCATGAAATCCTTTTAATCACCTTTTGAATAATTAAATAAATTAATTATTATATCGCTGAAAATGCGGGTCATTACAGTTACGGTTATAATGAACTAAGTAACACTTAACCAAGATAAACATGTGGTGGGACATGGGGGTTAAGTGGGTGGCATGGGTGGTATGTGAAATACGATTAGGAACACTTAACGAAATTGAAACATGTAAAGAAGACATGAATAAGAGAGGGTTAAGTGGAAAATTCTAGTGGGGACCAAGCATAAGTGGAAAGCTTGTGTCAAGCATGGGGGACCCATTTCAAACCAGTAACCCATTAAGTATCTTTGTGAGCTCGAGTTAGATCGAGGACGGGGCACGCTTACTGGGTTTGATTGTAAGAGGTCAAAACGGGTTAACGGTGGTAACGCAAGTCCAACGAGGTCATGTGCGTTCGTGGGCCCGGGCTGGTAGGTAAGACGTTGTTGCATCGTGTAGATATAAGCCGTGCATCTTTAGTGGTATTGGGTTACCACTTTGGGGAGTGATACACCCCACTGTGGGACCAGCACGGGTATCTACGAGTTAGGGAGACGATCGCATAGGGGTAGTGGGTACAACTAATGGAGATAGGAGCAGGCGACACCTATGAAGACAGCTAGGGGTACACGAAACTACCATTATGATTATTGTGTTCAGTAGGAAGGATCAACTTTTAGGGTGGCTAGTAGTGGTGCAGTATAGCAATTATCCTATAGTGATTAGGAGCGAGATTAACGCCAGAATATTCTTCCTGTTTTTTTTCCTTGCCCACTTGTTTCACGGTCATTCCTTATTTTATCAGTTTATGCCTTATCCTAATTACTTTCATAATTGTATTGTTAAAGTTATGGTACTCGCCAGACTTTATGTCTGACCCCCTTTGTTTTCTTCCTTCCCCCCCTCAGGTTCTCAGGGTGGGACTAGTACTAGTGGAGCTTGATCAGGATCTTTCTCTCTCTTTTGGAAGTGCTTGGATTGCTGAAAGTAAAGTTCAGCTCATCTCTTTTATGGCTACTTATGTTGGGGTTATGCTTTTTATTTTATGTACTCAGAAAACAATTTGTTAAGATGGTTACTAAGTGTACTTGGTTTTTCTGTTGGTTTATGATGTTGTTGTAATCAAACTATTTCTCCGCTGCAATAAATGCTGTTTTGAAAATTTTCAAGTACCAATATATGTATCTGTCTTGTTATATTTTGTTCTATTCACCAATAATACTCCATGAAAGTTAATGCATTCCCTTTGAGAGTGACATTAATGGACGTGGGGTGTTACATGTACGGCCCGATCAAGACATCGACAATCAATCCAAATAATCCAAAGATTCACGATCTTCATTAGCCATATCTAAGTCTTCAATAGCGTCATTTTATTACTTGGAATGGTTTTCGGACATGAACCCGATCCCGATCTTTCCAAGTAATAAGCGTATTTTAAAACTAGTTATGGACTATACCAGTTTCAATCGAAATCTCCTTCCAATGTTTGTTAATTCATTTGGATTCATTTCAAATTTCTTAAATATCGTTACCATCTTACTTCTTTACAAATCCATATTCTTTATTCTTTGTTATCATTTTTATCTCTAAATTTGGATTTGAAAACTTCATATACAAATATCATTTTAAAACCTTCCGACATTTTTAGAAACCCTTCTAAAGTATAAATAAAACCTTTTGATTTAGGGATCTTAAACCAAGTTATTTCAAGGAAATGTTAAGCGTTACTTAAGTGCTAAAGTAGCTATTTAAACCAAATGGGTTCAAAATCATTCAAAGGTTCAAATCCTTTACTCAAATCATTTTAGTTAATAAATAAAGCTTGTCACGAATTCCAAAAGTGTTCTAAATCCCAAAGGGTTTAATTAAATTACCAATTAGATTCTCAAACAACCATCCCGTCCGTCGGATTAGTTAGGGATAGTTAGGGAGAGCAGGAAACTATATTTTTCCAAACCCAAGCCTTAGACACTATCCTCTCTGTTACCCTAGAACATTCTGGTGTATATATATATATATATTATTGAAAGATATGTCATATATATATATATATTCGATAACGGTTTGAACATAAAATGTTAAATCTTCTTTAAAGTCATCTTAAAGTTCACATAATTTCATTAACTATTATTTAACTTCCTTGGAAGCTTAATGTAATCCTGCCCAATTTGTTAAATCATTTAACTTGCAAATGGTCTTTAAAATAATGAAACCAATGTATTCGACTTGTTTACTTTAAAATTAATGAACCCAATGTATTAAACTTGTTCACTTTAAAATTAATAAACCAATGTATTAAATAAAATTTATGGAACTAATGTATTAAACTTGTTTACTTACATGCTTAAAGTAAATTTTATCTAAACGAATATTTTAAAAAAGAACTTTTGGATAGCTAATCATTCACATAAACAATTATAACTCAAAAATCAAATTTTTTAAAAGTTTAAAGATGGCTATGAATTAAACATTTACGTGCAACTCAAATTCAAATTTTAGTTAGCTTTCCACACATGTTTAAAATTTTAAGGATCCAATTTTTTTTTTGAGATATTGCCAAAATCATTTTGTACTTACGGTAAATAGTTTGATTATTCATTATTTAGTTTTATTTATTTTCAAGAGTACCTTTTTTAAAAAAGAATTATTTTATTAAAAATGCTATTCATAGAAGAAGGAGATTCAATCAACTACCCATATACTCCCCAACCATAGTGTGTGACACAACCAACATCAATCCATATGCTTGCGAATCCATCCATTAACATGCAAAATCAAACAACTAAACTATGCGCAAGCGTTACGTTAAATAACTCTTAGTGTTTGGTGTTCTAACTTACACAAAAACATCATTCAAACATGACATACAACAATCTATACTTTCACACAATAAACTAATTCTCACGAATTAAATTTTTTTAGCTAACAGAAACTAACTATTTAAAATAAGTCTAAATTAATTGTTCTCACCGATATTTGCTTTCCAAACTTTCACCGTCAAGTTCCAAATCAAATCCGTCAGCCTCAGATGATCTATTATCTCTTACATGTGCTTCGCGCACTACTCCCCGGCCACTAACACGTATATATATACTCTCTACACTACTCCATGATTGTGTTAACCTCCTGGCATAAGAAAAGGTTGCGACTTCTATACTAGACGGTGGACTGTTGGAGTGTTCGGCCTGCGGACTTGGTATTGGAAGCGAGTGGGGAGAGTTTTTGCATGGTTTTCAGAGAGGGGTGGCCCTGTTTTGGAGAGGAGAGGGATGGCAAGGCCACGACCGAGGTAGTGTGGAGGAGCTAGGCAGTCTGCGGCTTATCGGAGGTGGTGGCGAAGTTAGAGTGTAGAGTATGGGTCACGGTGGTGGAAGTAGTGATGCAGACACGGTTTGTTGAAGTGAAAAAGGAGACACAGTGCAAGCGAGAAAGAGAGAAGACTTGTTTAAATGGGAAGGGCTATATGCTACTGTGCTTGAATGGTTTGGCAAGAGGGGTGTTGACGTGGTAAAGGCCATTGTTGTTTGGTGGAGCGGTGGACTGGAGGTGGTGTCAGGAAGAAGGAGTTGCAGTTAGTTGGAGCAAGCAAGGAAAGGATGTGACTATTAGAGGAGAGATGGAAGGCAGAGGCTGTTGGTTTGGAAAGGAGCCGATGTAGTGGAGCGACGATGTGCTGGAAGTGGTGACTAAGTGTGGCGAGGTTATCTGAAGCTTGAAGTTGCGGAGGAATGGGTAAGTAAGGAGGACGCAGTCTTTACTTCCAATTCCAAGCGTCTAGAATTTTTATTTGTTTTCTTTTCTTTTCTATTTTTTTCTGAGTGTCTTAAATTTTGGGAATGAAAAGATAAAGTAGAAGAAGAACAACGTGCGAGAAGAAGAGATGAGTAAGAGAAAGGTGAGGTACGCGATGGAGGTCAGAAACTGTATTTATTCATGCCACTCCGAATTGTTTATTTAAAACATTGGGTTCTCTGTACCCAGAGAGATTTATAAAATCTTGTACAGTATTTTCAAATCTTGGTTTTACTATTTCAAAATCTTTGGTAAGATTTATTTTACTACTACCATATCTTAGACCATATTTTGTTACCAAATATTGTCGCACATCCTATCACTTAAAAGGAAGGAACTTTATTTGTTTTCCATGAACGGTATGTTATGCCAAAATATGGACTAACGAACAACAATGTTGATTCAAACGTTAAACACCGTGAATTAAGTTCAATTGGCAACGAATTTATCCTTTTCCTTTTATTATGCATTGCTTATATAAATATGCATTATATTTTTAGTTTAATTACACCGTTTGTACATCAAAAATTCATTCCTTGCTTTTATTATATAAATTTTATCATAATTAATACCGTAATAAATTTAGATTTTAATGGTCTATTCAGTACAAAATTTATTACTATTTATATTAAAGATTTCAACTCAAAATTTGGAATTGATTAATCGTTTTATTACTCTATTTGCTTAACGGTTTAATTTGAAATGAATTTATCTCAACGATATTCTAATTTGCGCCAAAGTTCTCCACTTAGAAAGCAATAATTTGTTTCTTCAATTAGATTTTGAATTTATTTCAAAGTTAATTTTCTATTCCCATTATGCCATTCATACTTGGAAATAAATAAATCTTAAAGACATTCTATTATGCAAAATAAATTCTTTATTCAAAATAAGCCATTTCTCAAATAGAATTTATTTCAAACTTGATTTTGTTTCATATGTCAAGTCTTAAATGTTTAAAACGGATTACTATTTATTAGTATCATAAATTTTGACAAACGTAAATATTGATACTATATTCACAATATGCTTTTATTTTTAGAATGAACACTACATTAAATAACAGTCCAAATTGAATATCAAGAATATATTTTCTTCTTATCAAATTGCATGATAAGTATTAAATGCATTTCTTACTTAAATTGCAACTAAATTTATGATGGTACAACTCTTTCCATAATGTTCATTTTTAAACAACAAAGGGATTTTATCGCTGAATATCCAAATTGGTTAGTAATGCAAATCACGTTTGCTTATAAATTTATGAAATGGTTTGCACATATTGTTCAAGAATAAACAAAATCTCAAATATAAATATTTATTTTATATTGAATCTTAATTTAATTTATATTTTAAATCTCAAAATTTCTAGGTTGTTACAGTTATTTTATCAGTTGTGAATATATTTCCAAACCATTGTTATGTCATTATTACTACTCAAAACTTGCACAAATTTAATAATAGGTATCTAATATCTCATCAAAACCTGAAATGTCCGAATTTTCATTTTTCCTCCTAAATATAAATATTTGCGAAGTGTTTAATGCTTACTGAACTAAATATCAATACATGATTTATTTCAAGAAAACATCCTTATTTACTTCAAATTTATTTCTTTGTAAATGTATAATATTAGTAGTGACACAAAACAAATACGTTTACATGTTATTTTTACATTATTATATATACATATGTTCAAAGAACTCACTAAAATGTAATGAATTCCAAAAATTTGCATTTTAATGTCTTATTAAAACCTGAAGTATTAATTTTTATTTTCTTTCAAAATGTAACATTTTTTTCTAAGATTGTAATGCTTCTTACACTACAACAAAATGACCATATTACAACGGTGGAAAACAGTTGTAAAAGACTTTTTACAACGGTGGAGCCACCGTCGTGTATAAAGAAGTTGTAATAGACTGGAACATATTACAACTTTTTTGCACCGTTGCAGCACCGTTGTAAAATGTGTATTTTACAACTGTTTTACACCGTTGTAATAAACTTTATTACCACTGTGTATAACTGTTGTAATATATTTTATTTCAAGTATTATTTTAGAGTTGTAATATACGAACACATTATATATATATATTACTAATAAAAGAACTCATTTCAGAACATATTATCTACAAAACTGAAAATATCAAACAAACTTAAAGCATAAATCAAAATGATATATTAGAATTTTCAAACTCTCATCATTTTTTTACATAATTTTCTGAATTTATAAATCATACAAGCATCTCAAATACATAAAGCAACTACAAAGTCCATTTGCTCGCCTCTTGCCAACCTTTTTCAACATCATACTCTTCCCCTGCGCCATCGTTGTCAATACATTTTGAATGATGCAAGACATTCTTGAGAGCAAGTTCCAATTGTTTTCTTTTTGCAGCTGTCCTACGGTCGGTGTGTGTTCTCTGACCTCGACATGGAAGACCTGACTCATATCTGGTTCCTCTGTAGCATCCGATCTCTTTCAACCTCTCTATTGCCATTCTATTTGTGCTATATCTTAAGTTAACAATGCCAATCTATTTGTGCCATTTTCTTCTGAAGTACTAAAAAATATAGTCATTTCTAACATAGTAAAATAAATAAAATCAAACAAAATGGTAGTGGCAAGTCTTGATCAAACAAAATATTATTACAGTCTAGGAAAAGACTTGGGAAATGGAAATGGCAGAATAAAATAACATGGGATAAAATCAAACAAAACTGTTTTGTTTGATTTTATTACTGTTAATATAGCTAATACTATTAGTTTTCCAGTCTAGATTGCAGTTTTGTTTGATTTTATTACTGTTTTGTCTACCATCAATTGACTTGTTTGATCAAGACATGCCACTACAGTTTCTCAGGCAAAATAAATAAAATCGAACAAAAATAATAATAGAAACAACACGAAAAAGAAAAACTAACAGTATTCTAATCAACCGCTTTGAACTAGACTGGTTATAGTTTTAGCTATATTAATGGTGATCACGACATTGGAAGCTTACCCAAACCGCCATCAATCAGCGATAACCGGAGCACTGTACCCAAATTCGCCAAACAACGATAACCAGAGCACATCCGCAACCATCAATCAGCCTCATCAACCCCGATTACCGTACCCAAATTTGCCAGTCAACCCCAATTGATCGCACAAAATATCTCATCGCACCAAACACCAATTCAACAGCCACCATGTCACTTCCCCACAGCTCTCGGCCGAAGCATGACAGCCCAAGGCGATGCCATTCCAAATCGGGTCTTACCAGATCCATATGTAGATCTATCGTGCAATCCACCTTCGAATTTAAAACCGAATTACTGATTTAATTTGCGAAGAGAAGGAAGAACCAGATGACGGGAAAGAAAAAGAATAGGCGGCGAGGGTTTTGAAGAAGACGAGACGATTTCTTGGTATGTGTGATTATGTTAAACAAGGAGGCTGAAGGAAAATTAATGGGCCTACGAGCCAAAATTTTAATTTTGGAGCCAAAATTTCGGTGTGGAGCCAAAATGAAATTCCCCTCCCTAACGTTTGCCTTCTATTCGAAGTACAGGTGGGCTTCGCCTTTTTGCTCTATTTTAAAGAACGCGTCAAAATGACGCTTTAGCGCCAAACCGCCAACTATCAACATTATATTGATGATCACTCCAATTGTTTTTCGTAGTTAACATATGTTACGCATAGTTAACATATGTTAAACTGTCCCTAAAAATAGCTGTAGCGCGGAGCTATTACTTATTTAATATATGTTTTTATCATTAATTTCAATTATTATTTTAGTTAATTATAAATTATTATTATTATTATTATTTACTACTGATTTTTAACTTACAATTGTTACTTAATTAACGATTGTTGTTATTTTGAGTAAGATTCAAATTCAACAGTACACAAAATGTACAGTTTCGGACGGGGCGCTGCCCCCTGGACCCCGTTAGCGGGGGCGTTGCCCCCGCACCCCCACCTAGGGGGGTTGCCACCCCCCCTGGACCCCCCCTCCATAGGGATCATATTTGACAAAAGATTTTGGAAAAACTTTCAACAACGATCACTTATTAAAAAAATATTATATACTAAATATTAATTACTACTAATAGTCATGATTAATTATAAATTAAATATTTATTAATTGTTATTTACTTATTGATTATTAATTAATTGATTATTAACCGCTCATTAGTTATTACTTACTAATTAATTACTAGTACTTAATAATGAAGTAGTTATAAATAATTATTTTTAATTAAATATTTAATATTTATATATTGATTATTATTTAATTGATTATTAACCGCTCATTAGTTATTACTTACTAATTAATTACAGTACTTAATAATGAAGTAGTTATAAATAATTATTTTTAATTAAATATTTAATATTTATTTATTGATGTATTTTTAATTAAATATTTAATACGTATTTATTGATTATTAATTAATAATTACTAATTGGTTGTCAATTACTAATTATTAGCATGAATTATTTATTTATTGAAGTATTTTTAATTAAATATTTAATATTAATATATATGTTATTAATTAATAATTAGTAATTAGTTGTAAATATTAATTATTAAAAATTATTTAATGAAAATAATTAATATTAGAATATAGTCATATATTACAACAGTCAAAAAATAAAAGTTGTGATAGGCTTTTATTACAACTGTCAAAATAACACAGTTGTTAAAAATAAATTTATTACAACTTTTCTGGAAAAAAGTTGTAAAAAACATTTATTACAACGGTGCTTTAACCACCGTTGTAAAATTAAAGTTGTAATATGGTGTTTTTGTTGTAGTTACAACGGTGTTTATACCACCGTTGTAAAAAACCATTTATTACAACGGTGCTTTTACCACCGTTGTAAAAACCCATTTATTACAACGGTGCGTTTACAACCACCGTTGTAAAATTAAAGTTGTAATATGGTGTTTTTGTTGTAGTGTTATTTTCTTATTTATGTTTTATATAAAACATAATTTAATAAGAATTTCTTTATTTAAAAATGTTACAATAAGGGATTGATGTCTCTTTTCAAACCATTCAAAGTTTTGGAAGCATTTACTAAGTGTTCTAAAATAAGAGTGAAATGACTTTTCTTTTTAACATTTATATTCGTTAACATCAAGAATGATAAAAAATTTAAGGTTTTACACAAAACTTCTTAATGGCTAGAAAAAAAATGCTTATTTTATTAAAAAAAATAGAATCTTAATTAAATATCCGAAATGGAATTAGGCAACAATTAAGTGCCCTAAAATTGTTGTGTGACATTTATTGTTATACTTTCAAAATATGTCATTACTTCTCAAAAATACTTTTTGAATTCTATTCAAGATCTGTATACCTTTTAGCAATAAGGCTTGATAACTTCTTTATATATATATGAGAACTTTTATTGCCATGTGTATTTTAAGTCTCACACTAATCTTATTTTAATTTTGAAGGACATTCATTATCCCTGAATGTCTCTTTAAAAACATAACCATTCATTCTAATTTCAGTTTCCAAAGAAGCTTTTCAAAATTCATTTAATAGCCTTAAATTACAGAATTTATTTGTTTGTAGTAATTAATGGTAACTTCTATTCTTTTCCTATTTCTTCTCGCAGAATTCTCATTATTACAAGGAAATATTTATCGTTATTTCACATGTTCTAGTAATTCCTCTCATATTTCAAATGAGTATACCCAGCTTATAAATTATACATTTTCTCTTCTACCTAATTAATTCTCAAATAAGTCTCACATTTTTAATCACAACCACCACAAACACATGAAAGAAAAACTTTATTTATTTATTTATTTATTTATTTATTTTATGTGAAATTCAACACATGGTTAAAGAAAGAAACAATAAATTTTTGTAAAAATTTAAATTTTAGAAGCTGATAAATGGAAATTGTAATAATTAAAAAATTACCATAAATATTTTCATTATTTGATGCTTTTTAAAGAACTAACATTTCTTTCTATTAAAACTCATAAATGTAAACTTTTGCAGTTATTGGTTTTCTATTAACCTTTTGTTCTTTAAAAGAATTTATCTTCTTTTTTGTCTAAAATCTATATTTATAGTTTGTTTAATAAAAGAAATAGTAAACCATTCAAATTTCTCCAAAACATTTATGTTCTCAAAAAAACATATTTCCAATTTCTTTCTAAATGGAACTATTACATGATTTGAGTCTATCAATGTACCATAATTATTTCAAAATTTCATTTCACAAAATAACTCAGTGATATATCAAAAATCATTTTTGTAGGTTTTCTAGTAAATCTTTTTGCCAATTTTGAAAAACATATTTATTACTTTCCTTCAAACTTTGTTATTCCACCTTCTCTCTTTTCAACAAAGATTGATGCCCACTTTCTTAAGGAAGTCTATTTATTATTTTAAATCTTTCTCCCGTATTCTTATTATTTCATATCTTAACATTTCTAATAGATGCCTTAGAAATGTCCTTTATGCCCATTTTAACCATTTTAAGTAATGCTCGTTCTTATGGACATTTATTTAATTCAAAGTCAAATATTTATACCTTCGCATAAATGGTCTTAATTACTCCATTAACATTTTCAATTTCCAATTAACCATTTAATGCTCTTTCAAATATTTGAATTTCCATATTTATTATTACGGAAGTTTATACCGTTAAACAAAACTTGTACTTCCGCCTTTACTTAAAACTCAAGATATTTTTATGCATTGGACATAAGTTCGTTCTTATTACTACTTACCCGAATGGACACCTATTACAAATTCTCCCAATAAATGATAATTAAGTCATTAATTTTGTTTACATTTAACTCCTATTAAATCAGAAGTTTATATCCTTTCCACTTTTTAATCCTGTGGTCCTTGCATCCATTATATACTTATCGATTAATAAATTGATAAGGAAGTTGCTAAATAACTATATGGTGTCTTGGGTATTTCTAGAAATTAAGGTGAATTCTTTCTTAGATAGAGCTACAAATTTTATTTTACTTTAGATGAATATATATATACATATATGTATATATAGTAAAACTTTTAAAAATTCTTTTTCAAAATAAAAGGTACGCCTTCCTTATGTATAGTCTTCCTGTAATCGGGTAACCTAAGCTCTAATACCAAATGTAACATCTCTCCCTAAATGGGCCTAAATTCCAACCCAAAAAAGGCCCATTGTAACTTAGAGTCATTCTAAATAGATTGTTGGTTCCTATAAGGATTACATAAACAGACCCAACTAAAAACAAAAACAAAATCCCATAGCAATAATGGATGAAATATAATAATAGAAAATAGATGTACCATTAAATAAAACCATAATAATGTTAATTACATAAAATTTTAACTGTTGTAAGAGGTACATCAATATTAATATTATCCCATGAATTATGGTAATCACACTAATAGTAACTACAAGATCTCCTTTGATAGGTTTTAGTCCTCATAACTCCATCACTCAAGCGCTCCTACCCACTAACTTGTTTAATTGTTATGAGGAGGGAGCTCAAAATAATAAGTTCTGGTGAATGAAGATCACATAAGTTTATAGAGTGCCTATTTCTTATATTTGGCAGTATAAATTCATCAAATTATATCTATGTGAGTTCAACACACAATCAATATATATTGTTAGGTGAACTATTCTAAGGTCACTTAAGGCCTTGTCTTATAATCGCCATCACTATTAAAATATAATTTTATTGTAAATCGAGAGATAGTAATCTTCCACTTAAAACTAGGTTTAGGTAGTCATTTATTACCATTTATGACCCTCTTAGCGGACCCATGCGTTACTATCTAGCTATCATTACAGGTGAACTCCTAATCACTTAATACTTCCCTTAGACAAGTGGTCCTATTAGTTTTCTTAGTAACCCTTATTTGCCCATCCCTAGGTCTCCCTTACATAGCCTACGTAAGAAGCGGACAACTTCCGAAGAACTACCTTACGCATACGCCTATCATCTTACTAAGGACCATTTAATACCTCATAAGTTTATAAGAGAAAGGCGGACCCAGTGACCACTTAATATATTAATAAGGTAAGTCAGCCACCTAATACATTCTAGTGGAAGGCCTACTTTGCTCACACCGATATATATACACAAAACATTTTACGTTAAACCAACTACTTGTCGATGTTGGATTTGTCGGGTAGTTCCTAGTAGACTTCTACCACAAGTTGGACTTAACCTCGTGTCCTTGTGTAATAATTATAATGGCCCATGGAACTTAGATCTCTCGCATTAACCCGATTAACTTGTGGATGATGGATATGTCGATTGATTACGGCCAGACTTTATTACAAGTTGGGATTAACCTTGTGTTTATGTGTTATTAATACTAATAAAAGCCATTAATATTCAGACATGTACAAATTTCCTATACACATAGAAATTTCCTATGGGGAGTTTTATAATTTTAGTTTCCTATTTAACATGTCTATTATGCTCTTATTATGAATTTAATACGTATTTATAATATGTTAATTATGTTATAAATAGTAATAAATAAAACATAAATCAATCATGCGTTAGGAACGTCCTAACCATTGAAATGTCAATCCTAACATCAAAATAAGATTACAAGTTTATTTTTATTTTCCTAACTTCATCAATATTGCATAAACATGTATATTCACATTCAATCAACACATGGAAATAACGGCAATAGGTAAAACTTGTAACCAAGGTTTAAAAGATTATTTCAATAATAGAAGAAAGACAAGGTACAATCTGTAAAATATCCTTTTTAGTACCGCTTCACTTTTCATAATATATATATATATATATATATACACACACAAACAAAAAATTAAGACTTTAATGATTTGTATATAATACGTTCAAACTATCTATTATAAAAATAGATGCTTAAACTTATTTGATCTACAAACTCAAGTTGTATGCATTTGCACACACATACATATTTTTATAATTTTACAAGAAAGTGAATTATACCATTATCAGAAACTGTACAACTTCCAAAATCCTATCTTTTATTATATCAATAATCAAAACCCAATTTACACCACTTAATTGACAATTTTCGCAAATTATAAGAGATTTTGACGATTTGTTTATATTTTGTTTTCGTGAAAATTCAATTCTGTTTAGGAATAACAATCCATATCTATACTATAGAATATAGAAAATAGAAAACAGATGTAATTTCCACTCATAAAGATAGGAAGAGAAGAATAGTGAATTCAGTGTAGAATCCAACAAAACTGGACTGAGCCTTTCAAATCAGCATACTATAAATTCTCCTATATATATATATATAAGAATCAAGCTTAGAATCATATATGTATATACTGTACTTAATTACAAAATCAAAATAAGAATTCAAACTTAAAAGAGACAGAATATAGGTAAGAAGAAGAGAAGAACCCTAATCTATTTCTAGAATTAAGATAATAGTGGAGAGATAGAATGGAGGCATATATGGGAGAGAACGTAGGGTTTCAACAGTGAATTTGAGAGAATATACTTGTTAGAATGTGTGTGGGTCATTTGGTTTATTTTATAAAATCTCAACCACTCATTCCCACAAAATATATAAAAAGTCCAAAGCAAAACAACCAACATCCTCCATTTTTACCCTAGAGTGGTAAAAGATTGAATTTACAAGGAAAGACTTAAAATCTGTACAGTTGTAAAATAAATAAAATTGACCAAAAGAGAAAGATTTGGGTTCTTGTATGTGAATTATGACATGATTTATAATTAATGGAAACCCTTTTTAGCACTTCATAAGGAAATAGAAAATTCAATATATTGTCTTACTTTATGGAAGACTAAGAACTAAGCCTATAATATGGTGTTACTTCATAGCGAAGGACTTTTAGATTTAGATCTATTATGATACTGGTAGTAATTAGTCCATGAGTATTAGGATATTACCTATAGACGGTTGGAATAGGCCTAGTAGATAGCTCTAGAGTTCGCAGACACACGACAAGAGTTTAGGGAGAGTAGTAGACAACAGAAGAAGCACATAATTGTCTTGATTTATTGAGCAAGACCTTTTTATGTTAGGGAAACATGGTCCTAAGCCTTCTATTTCTAGTAGATAGTCGTATTTCGTCATTGTATCTTTTATCCAATATTGATTGTAGTAGCGCTTGCTTTTATTTTAGTATGGATTTACATTCATATGTCGTATTCTGTTTTATTATAGAAAAACAAAACTATTTAGCTTGACATTCTCTTTCTAGATTTTTGTGATGATCATTACAAAAGAATAAAGACATAGAATGTTGTAAATAAAGTAATAATGAAAGGAAAAAGGATAACTAAAAGAAAAACAACAAAAATTAAAAAAGTGATAAAGATGATAACTGTAATTAAGGCTGACAATTTGAACCGAGAACCAAAAAATCGAACCGAACCAACCCAGAAAGAGCCAAAACAGAACTAAACCTGATGGGTCTCGGGTCAGGTCTAAATGATGAAAAATACAATAAAGACCTGATCAAACCCGACCCGAACTGACCCGACCTAAATGATCCAACCCAAAAGCATTGAAATGTATGTTTTTTAATTTTATTATCCAACCGAACGTGAACCGGACCCGAACCGATCCAACTTGAATCGAAGCTCAGGTCGGGTCCAAATTTATGAAATGTGTAGTTTAGGCCTAACAAAACTCGACTTGCCTAGAACCGAGACACGTCGGGTCTAGCTTCAATGGGTCAGGTCTAATTGCCACCCCTAACTGTAATTAATAAGAACTGTAGGAGAAAAAAATTCTTTCAAAATAAAGTTTAGTGGAATCTGAAAAGATTTTTTATGTAAACTGTGCTTGGAAAAGAAAACTAAAGATTTTTGTGAAATAGCGAACAAAGTTCCAATTATAGAGAAAAAGGTATGCAAAAGTAAAGAAGGAAATGTGAGGTTTTCCATTTTCTACCTTCTTTCTTACATAAGGAATTGTGTTTGGAAAATAAGACTTTCTGAAATTCGAAAGATTAAAGTTGTTTGGTAGAGTTTGGATGCAAAAAGTGCTTGAAGTGCGCCTTTGTTTAGTAAGGGTATGAGAAAAGTTTTTGTTGAAAATACATTTTGAATTTTAAAATACTGCATTCGTGTAGAATTGCAAGTATATTTATGGCGTTTGCATCATGTTTTTAAAGGATTTTTTAAAAGAAAAGAGCATTCATATAGGAGGTCCTGCATAGAAATTCATCTATATTCATGGATTTTGTGATGTATTAAACTTTTTATAAGGACACAGATGGTAGCAACGATGTACCTATGATGGATGTGAATTATGAGAGAAATTACATAGTTTTACCCTTGTCGAATTTCAAGAACGTTTTTTTTAAGATTGCGATAAAGTAACAGCTTGCATTTTTAGTAATTAAATAATAAAATAAGCTTGTAAAATTTTCAATTTTCAGAATTTAGCTACGGGAGTTGCACCATTGTGTCCGTAGCAATTT
This sequence comes from Allium sativum, assembly GCA_030737875.1. NCBI lineage: Eukaryota > Viridiplantae > Streptophyta > Magnoliopsida > Asparagales > Amaryllidaceae > Allium > Allium sativum. The sequence continues at coordinate 399,026,710 of CM060922.1, read as the reverse complement.
TCTAATCAATGTACGTATATCATTTGCAGAAATCGGAGTAAAATGAAGAAGTTATCGCTGAATGTAATTTAGCAAAAAAAAAAATGGCACGGTCGACCCACCAAAACGCCTATACGCAATTGCGTCCAGGAGTAAAAGCATGATGAGACTTTTATATTTTGTTGATGTGGCTTTTTCCGGTTGGTTAATTTCAAAATACAAAGGCTCTAATTGGTTGAATGACGTGTCTGGATAAGATTAAATTTAGAAATCCAACAGTTTAAGATTCCTATGTTACACTATAAGTAGAGCCCTATGCGTAGCACTTCACTCCCACCACAATATTTTCCTTCACTCAGCTCTTTCTTCTATGACGGGCCTGAAATTAAATTTTTCTAGGGAAAGATTTATAAAATAAAAAATTTATAATTAACTTAAAAGGTGGGATCTGTAGAAGCCATGGAGAAGAGCTTAGGACTACGAGTCAGTGGATTTAAATTATGTCTTTTAAATCATGGTATATTGCTTCGTTTGATTCCTATTATAATTAGTTGTATCTGATATAGTTTAATTAGAATTATTTATAATAGTTTCATTCCTGTTAGACATAGTTTAATTAGGATTATTTACAGTTGTCTAATTCTAACTCTAGTTAGTTAATTTTGACATCGTTTAATCAAAATTATTTATAGTAAATCTTATTTAAATTGTAAATCTTGAGAAATTTATACTTATATGTAAAATTTAATTGTTTAGAATTGAACGGGAACAAATATAAGTATCATTAGGATAAAAGAATTGCAGAAAAAGGTATAAGCTCAAATGTCGTAAATTTACAGTAATTATGTCAAAAATTGGGAATGAATTATGAATGAAAAAATAAATATACTAGTTAAATTGGAAGTTAAAAATAACTTAGACTGTCTAGTTAACAAAAAGGGATATATTTCCATAGTTTAGTTTGTAAGATAGACTGTGAACGTAATTGCAAGGATAAAAGTAAAAGAAGATGGATTACTATAAAATAAGGACTTACACATATTTTGCACTATCCATTTGTTTAGAAATAAATAAAATAAATGCCTCGAAATTATGGATTTATATTTATAGGATTATTTTATGTCAAATTATGAAATTAAAATCGTTACATTTTCGGTTACCAACCAAATGAAATATAACTTCCTAAAGATAAATTTTACAAAAACTGGAAGTAAAAGAGTAATATAACTGAAAGATGTTATAAAAAGAAAAAGAGTACGAACTCAAGTTGTACACTTGATAGCCCAGAAAAAACAAATATAAAACATAGTTAAGATATACTATTATAATGTATAAAATAGAAAGAAATGAGACTATTATGGTAAATAGTTTATGATAAAAGCAGATTAGGAAAAACAAGAGAAATTAAATGCATAAGAAAAGATTTAAACATAAGGTTTAATAAGATATGTGAGATTCATTTGGAGAAATCAAAAGTGAATCTGAAGATATGTCAAGCGAAGCAGACCACAACATATTCATCAGAGCTTGTTGATCTCAGAGGCGCTTTTATAGCAGCATTCCCTATAAATCAAGGACTGATGATCTCAGAAAAATCAGGACCAGCCATACTGATGACATGAAGTGTAGACTTCAAAGCGAGGATGCCTTTCCGATGTAGGTATAGTTAGGCGATCCCGTGGAGGCAGGTCCATAGTTTCCATTAAGAGGGTATGCCTTGACTGCTTTCATAGAGTGGGCAGTCAGAAGACTGATGGGTGACTTTAGGATTTGGTGATTGCCTCGGCTTATGTAACACCCCACGTTAATTAATGTCACTCTCAAAGGGAATGCATTAACTTTCATGGAGTATTATTGGTGTATAGAACAGAATATAACAAGACAGATACATATATTGGTACTTGAAAAATTAAAACAACTTTTATTGCAGCGGAGAAATAGTTTGGTTACAACAACATCAAAAACCAACAATAAAACCAAGTACACTTAATATCCATCTTGACAAATTATTTTCTGAGTACATAAAGTAAAAAATCATAACCCCAACATAAGTAGCCATAAAAGAGATAAGCTGAACTTTACTTTCAGCAATCCAAGCACTTCCAAAGAGAGAGAAAGATCCAAATCAAGCTCCACTAGCACTAGTCCCACACTGAGAACCTAGGGGGGAGGGGGAAAGGAAGAAAAGAGGCGAAAACAAAGGGGGTCAGACATAAAGTCTGGCGAGTCCAATAACTTTAACAATATAATTATTGAAGAAATTAGGATAAGGCATAAACTGGTAAAACAAGGAATGACTGTGAAACAAATGGGCATGACAAAGCAAACAAGAAGAATAAGATAACGTTAATTGCGCCTCCAACACTATAGGATAATTACAACACTGCACCATTACTAGTCAACCTAAAAGTTGATCCCGCCTACTAAACATAATAATCATAATGGTAGTTTCGTGTACCCCTAGCTGCCTTCATAGGTGCCGCCTGCCCCTATCTCCACCACTTGTACCCACTACCCCCATGCGATCGGCTCCTTAACTCGTAGATACCCATTCTGGTCCCACAGTGGGGTGTATCACTCCTCAAAGTGGCAACCCGATACCACTAAAGATGCACGGCTTATATCTACACGATGCAACAACGTCTTACCTACCAGCCCGGGCCTACGCATGCACATGACCCCGTTGGACTTGGTTGCCACCGCTAACCCGTTTTGACCTCTTACAATCAAATCCAGTAAGCGTGTCGCGTCCTCGATCTAACTCGATCTCACAAAGATATTTAATGGGTTACTGGTTTGAAAAGGGTCCCCCCATGCTTGACACAAGCTTTCCACCTATGCTTGTTTCCCACTAGGATTTCCCACTTAACCCCTCTTATTCATGTCTTCTTACATGTTTCAATTTGGTTAAGTGCTTCTAATCGTATTTCACATGTCACACACTAAACCCCCATGACCCACCACATGTTTATCTTGGTTAAGTTTTATTTAATTCATTATAACCATAACCTTGTAAGACCTCCCACATTAGACTACCGTTTGCGGTTGCTGGATATGTCGGGCGGGTCCGGGAAGTCTTATACCGCAAATGAGTCTAACCTCATGTCTTTACAATTGTTACGCATTTAATTTATGCCTTCGACCTCTCACATTAGACTACCGTTTGTGGTTGCTGGATTTGTCGGGCGGGTCCGGGCAGTCTTATACAACAAACAAGTCTAACCTCGTGTCTTAGGCGTTTATTATTACACTTAATTATTTCACCCCAATATGAATTAATTATCCCTATTCAAATTTTCAAAATATCCAAATTTAACTATGTCCATAATTTTCACCTAAATTATGTCCATACTTTGTAGGTATATAAATTATACCAATTAATGTCTCAAATTAATTATATGCCTTTAAAGTCATTTTATGCAAATTCACAATATGTATTATTTAATATTTTCCCATTATCCCCACGTCGTTCGTACATTTAACATGAAATATGTTAGACTCGCAAATAGTCTAACTCATAAAAAAAAAGCAACATCACAACTTGCATAACACATAAAATAGATCTAACTTGCGAATAAGAATTATAACATTAGTTTGCATAGCCATTAACTTGCATAGGAAATGGACATATAGAACATAAATTTGCATAAACTACCATGGATCTAAATATAGATCTAAACATGAAATTATGAACATGCATATATGAATATGGGTTTCACCTAAACTTGCATAAGTGAATATGGTTTTCACCTAAACTTGCATATGTGAATATAGTTTTCACCCAAACTTGCATATGAATTCCTACAAACTTGCATATGAATTTAAATATGTAAACAAATTTCACATGTTTTGCATATAAACTAGCATATGTATATACTTGATTCACATATAAACTTGTGTATAATTCGCATACAGACTTGCATAAGATTGCAAACTAGCATATGTAGAAACAGACTTGCATAAGATTCACATACAAACTAGCATATGATTTACATCCCAAACTTGCATATAAACTAATGTCATAAAATGAATCAAGTTAAACATATGTGATTGGACAACGAAATAGATCTAAAAACATAAGTAAAAAAAACTGTCATATGTTCACTAACAGACGATAACAAAGTTAAATAACATCACATGATTCAACAGACATATTCTCATAATCCAAATTATAACTCATCATAATTAATTTATTAATTATTTTATGAAAAAATTGTACTCACAAAGACAGGTTAGAGAAGAGAATAATTCGTTCATCGTTTGTATTAGAATTCCGACTTGCAATTCCTAAGCTTTAGGAAGAAGAACTATTCTAGCAGCAGCATGGAGCCTAAGAGATTAATTTTGTTTAGGTTTAGAGCTTGAGTCTATGCGTGCTTTTATAGAAGTTTAAATCAATAGAAGTCGTTAGATTATCATAGGAGCAACCACAACTGTCCAGGCTAGATAGAGTTATCCAGAATTGCCACCTATGCCCTAGTGACTCAGCAACAGGTCAGAAAAGACTCGACAACAAGTCGGGATCGCCTCATTTCAGATTTGCCCCGGGGGGTAGGTGGACCCCCAGGTCGACCTGTATAGGGGAGGTCGACACCCTGGTCGACCCCTTGTTCGACCTGGCCTGGGGTGAGAGAAATCCCGCCCAGCCCGCTTCCTCGTTTGAATTTTGAATTTTGATCTGAACTTTTTTTAATTTATATAAATTACTGAAACTTCTGAGGGCCGTAACTTCCTCATACGAAGTCCAATTTATGAAAACTTGGACTCAATTCCAAGCAAAATTTCAAGACAAACGCAATGGCGTAACCCGTTTCCCTTAATTCCCACTTTAAAAATTAAGTATTCCTAAATTCGTTATTTTAATAGTCATAGAAAATTCAGGGTGTTACATTCTCCTCTCCTTAAAGGATTTCGCCCCCGAAATCTCCAAGTTTAAGAGAATGTATATCCTAACATCCAATCATCCATCTACTCAACCATCAAACACAGGCATCCATTATCCTTACAAGATTTCTAATGCTGTATGAACATATGCAAAAAGTGTGTGTACATGTTCCTTATCTAATGCAAAATCAGGCGGTCCACTAATTCAGTTGACCTCCTTAATGCAAATCATGATAGTGCCATGCGTCCATTATGTATGCAAAAGAATCCAAATGATACATATTACTTCTAGTGTGTGCACAACCATTCATCAAAATGCAACATCCATATGATAACACAACCATTATACATCCATTAATTTAAATATGCACACATGTTTATATGCAATATGAAAGTGATTGAGTCGATCTAGTGTGTAATGTGTGTGTACATGCATCCACAAGCAACCACTTCCAACCACTCACAACCATCAATCATAACATGTTTCAAATACATGTTTACATCCATTGGTTTCTACCTAAGGATAAAGAATAGGACCTAGGAGATATACTTAAAAGATAGATATAAGCATGAATAAACTTATGGAAAAATAGATCAAGGAGGTACCCTCAAAAAGAAAAGGGTAGGTTGCGTGTATTTTCTTCTTAGTTTCCCAAGTCGCGTCTTCCTCTGCGTCACTCCGTTTAACTTTAACAAGCTTGACTTCATGGTTGCGTAGCTTTTTGACTTCCGTACCCAAGAAACGAGTTGGAAATCTTCTCACGGTCGCTTCTCGTTCCACTTCTACTTCCTCTAGTATACTTAGCTCCACCACTTCTGCTGACTCATGTAAGCACTTTCGTAGTTGAGAAACATGAAAAATATTATGAACTCCAGCCAGTCTTTCGGGTAGCTCTACTCTGTAATCCATCGTCCCAATCCTTTCAATGATAGGAAATGGTCCTACAAATCTTGGTGCTAGCTTTCCTTCGGACCCAAAGCGAATGACATTCCTTAAAGGAGATACTTTAAGGAACACCCTATCTCCAACCTAAAACTCAAGGTCGGTCCTTCTTTTGTCTGCGTAGGACTTCTGTCTATCTTGTGCATCCTTCATCCGTCTTCTTATCAAGTCCACCTTTTCTGAGGTTTCTCTAATCATGTCTGCCCCAAGTACGAGCTTGTCTGTAGACTCCCACCAACAAGTTGGTGATCGACATGCTCTTCCATATAAAGCTTTGAAGGACACCATGCCTATGGTGGCTTGGTAGCTATTGTTGTAAGCGAATTCCACCAATGAAAGATGATCCTCCCATGTCCCTCCAAAGTCAAGAATGCACAATCTCAAGAGGCCTTCCAATACTCTGTTCACCCTTTCCGTCTGACCATCGGTTTGGAGGTTATAGGCCATGCCTAAGCATAATTTTGTGCCTACTGCCTCTTGCAAACTCTTCCAAAATTCGCTCTTAAAGATAGGATATCGATCACTCACTATGTTGGAGGGTATCCCATGGAGTCGAACTATCTCCTTAAGATAAATGGATGCTAGGGACGAGGCAGTCCTTCTACTTTTAACAAGTATAAAGTGAGCGCTTTTAGTGAGCCTGTCTACTATTACCCAAATACTGGTATTGCCCCTTCTTGACCTAGGCAACACATCAACAAAGTCCATCGAAATGCTATCCCACTTCCACTGTGGGACCTCCAGAGGATGAAGCAGACCATCAGGCTTCTTCTGCTTCGCTTTGACTTGCTGGCATATCAAGCACTTCGCGACGAACTCAGCTACATCCCTCTTCATGTCATTCAAAAAGAAAACCCTTTTTATATCTTTATACATCTTGTCTCCGCCTGGGTGTATGGTCAGCTTAGAATGGTGTGCTTCTTCGAGAATCGTCTTCACTAAATCTCTTGCTTGTGGGATGCATAGCCTTCCATCCCATCTCAATCAACCCTTATCATCGATGGAGTATCCATTGAGGTGACTAGAAGTCTCACCCCTAACTAGCTTATCCATCATATCAACTAGCTGAGGGTCTTCTCGTTGCGCGGTTCCTATTGAGTCCAAAAGAGTAGGCCGCACCTCTAGCAATGCTAACAGACTAGGTACAATTTCAAAGGAGGGTCTAAAGTTAAGGTTTGCTATGTATTCCAAGCCTTGCCTTTCTACAAAGAGAGGACACAAGGTCAGCTTCTTTCTACTCAAGGCGTCTGCTACCACATTGCTCTTGCTAGGGGTATAGAAAATCTCAAAATCATATGAGGCCAGAAATTCCATCCACTTTTGTTGTCTTAAGTTAAGATCTTTCTGTGAGAAAAGGTACTTTAATGATTTATGGTCAACAAACAATTCAAACCTTTCTCCTAGTAGGTAATCATGCCATGACTTTAGAGCAAAAACAATGGCAGCTAGCGCCAAATCATGAGTTGGGTAGTTCTTCTCATGTACCTTCAATTGCCTTCCCCCATAACAAACTACCTTGCCTTCTTGCATCAAGACAGCGCCCAACCCTGTACCACATGCGTCTTTGTATACGATAAACATTTTTCTCCCATCAGGCAATGTCATAACTGGGGCTGTTGTTAGAGCCCTTTTCAAATGTTGGAAAGTAATATCGCAATCCAAATCCCAAGTGAAAGTTAGGTTCTTCTTTGTCAATCTTGTGAGTAGGACTGAGATTTTTGGAAAGTCTTTAATGAACTTTCGGTAAAAGCCCGCTAGCCCGAGAAAGCTTCGGACTTCGGTTGCATTCCGTGGAACTTTCCAATCTTACACCGCAGCTACTTTTGCGGGGTCCACAGCTATCCCCTCTTTGGACACCACATGTCCAAGAAACCTCACTTCTTCTCTCCAGAATTGGCATTTGGAGAATTTGGCTTTCATCTAATGTGCTCGAAGAGTATCCATGAGTTCCCTTAAATGCAAAGCATGCTCTTCTTCATTCTTCGAGAAAATCAAAATGTCGTCTACGAAGACCACCACAAACTTATTAAGGAACTCCCTGAACACCATGCTCATCAAGTCAATGAAGTAAGCAGGTGCGTTTGTCAAGCCGAAAGGTATGACAAGCCATTCGAAGAAATGATCCGGGGTCCTGAACGTGGTCTTATCAATGTTGTCTTCAGCCACTCTTAGCTGATGAAACCTGGTAGCCAGATCTAATTGGGAGAAAACCGACGCACCTACAAGCTGATCAAAAAAGTAGTCTATTCTTGGAAGTGGGTGCCTATTTTTCTTGGTCATCTTGTTTAGCTCCCTATAATCAACGCATAGGCAAAGTGAACCATCCGCTTTGGTTGCGAATACTACTGGAGCATCCCATTCAGAAATACTCCGCTTTATAAACCCTTTTTCGAGCAACTCTTTGACTTGCTTACTGAGCTCTTTTCTCTCACTTGGAGCCATGTGTCTAACGGGTAGAGCTACGGGTATTGCATTATCAACAAGGTATATGTGAAAGTCTATCTCCCGCTTCGGAGGTAAGCCCTTCACCTCTTCAAATACATCTGAGTATTCACGGACTACTCTAACAGACTGCAAGTTTTCAACAGATGCATCAAGAGAATCTAGGTAGCTAAGAACAACAGAATGTATGGGATTACAAGAGATTTCGAGAGGGTTACCGAGGCGAGTCATAAGTCTAACCACTCTCTTTTCACAATCGAGGATGGCACCATTACTGGATAACCAATCCATACCTTGAATCAACCCATAGCCGGTGAAGCCAAGAACGAAGGTATTGCAATCAAACTCAACGCTCAAGATAGACACTCTCAAATCCCGACAAATCATTGAAAGATGAGCCGAACCACCAATAGGATTTGAGACTACTATGGGATTCGTAACTAGACTAGTATTTAGGTGCAGTGTTTCAACTAATGAAGCATATACAAACGAGTGTGAAGCGGCAGAATCAAACAAAATACGAACAGGATGATCAAACAGAAAAACCAAACTTTCAACAGAGATATTTCTACCTCTCTCTTGTCCTGGTGCCATGAGAGCATGAACCTACCCTCTTGCCTGCCCTCATGCCATGAGAGTCTAAACCTTCCCTCCAGAAGTAGACCCTGCCCTCTGCCCTTGCCCTTGTCTTCTCAGGCAGTCTTTAATCAGATGTCCTGCCTCACCACAGTTGAAACAGCCAGTCTTCTTCTTCTTCCTACAGTCCTTGCTCAGATGGCCTGGTGTTCCACAATTAAAGCACCTTTTCTTTCATTTGCTATTGTTATCCTTACCACCTTTCTTAGGTTGCTGCTGTGACTTCTTTTGATCCCCTTTCTTTTCCAATGCCTTATTAGCATTAGCGCCTTTCTCCTCTTCATGCATAAGCGCCATGTCAACCAGTTTCTCAAAGGTAGCCCCCATAGGATTGTGGGTCATAGCCAACCCATGTAGCGGCTCATTCAAACCTTTGACGATTCTCAGGGCCTTCTTTTCAGGTGTGTTCACCAAGTCTAAGCCAAATCTCGCTAACTGATTGAACTTGTTGACGTACTCCTTTACTGATAAATTCCCCTGCTTCAATGCCAAGAACCTTTCCATGTATAAATTCTCTTCTGCTCGTGAGAGGAATTTCATCTCGAACTTATGTCTGAAATCCATCCATGTCTCCACTGGATGCTCTCCATTCGTAACCTCGCACCAAAACGAGGCTTCGTCCTTCATTAACCAAGCGGCTAATTGGACCTTCCTTCCATCTTCTATCTCGAAGATACCAAACAAATCATCCACCTCCTAAAGCCAATTTCGAGCTTTAACAAACGTCTCTGACCCGTGAAAAGGTTTTCCGCTCATTGCCCGAAAGTCTTTTCATATCTTCGAAAAAGTATCAACGCGGGGAGGAGGAATGTCTGCTGGGCCGGCGGCGGTGGCCCTAGCCTCCAGATACCTTCTGAACCAGGTTGGTATCGGTATGCCCTCGGGTATCTCGGGTAACCCAGACATGCTGAAAAGAAAAAGGAAGAGATTCAAAACGGAGAATCGAAGGAAAGATATATGGCTCTTGAGGGTTATGTTTTTAAACAAACTTTTCTCTTGAAAATACTCTCCTTAAAACATATTTTTGAAAATATTTCTTTATAAAATGCTTTTGAAAAAAAAACAGTTTTTCAAAATCTCTTATCTGTCCTTGGAAACCTTCAGCTCTGATACCACATGTAACACCACACGTCCATTAATTTCACTCTCAAAGGGAATGCATTAACTTTCATGGAGTATTATTGGTGTATAGAACAGAATATAACAAGACAAATACATATATTGGTACTTGAAAAATTAAAACAACTTTTATTGCAGTGGAGAAATAGTTTGGTTACAACATCAAAACCCAACAATAAAACCAAGTACACTTAATATCCATCTTGGTAAATTATTTTTTGAGTACATAAAGTACAAAGCATAACCCCAACATAAGTAGCCATAAAAGAGATAAGCTGAACTTTACTTTCAGCAATCCAAGCATTTCCAAAGAGAGAGAAAGATACAAATCAAGCTCCACTAGCACTAGTCCCACCCTGAGAACCTAGGGGGAGGGGGGAAAGGAAGAAAAGAGGCGAAAACAAAGGGGGTCAGACATAAAGTCTGGCGAGTCCAATAACTTTAACAATATAATTATTGAACTAATTAAAATAAGGCATAAACTGGTAAAACAAGGAATGACCGTGAAACAATTGGGCATGACAAAGCAAACAAGAAGAATAAGATAACGTTAATTGCGCCTCCAACACTATAGGATAATTACAACACTGCACCATTACTAGTCACCCTAAAAGTTGATCCCGGCTGCTGAATATAATAATCATAATGGTAGTTTCGTGTACCCCTAGCTGCCTTCATAGGTGCCGCCTGCCCCTATCTCCACTACTTGTACCCACTACCCCCATGCGATCGGCTCCTTAACTCGTAGATACCCGTGCTGGTCCCACAGTGGGGTGTATCACTCCCCAAAGTGGCAACCCGATACCACTAAAGATGCACGACTTATATCTAAACGATGCAACAACGTCTTACCTACCAACCCGGGCCTACGCATGCACATGACCCCGTTGGACTTGCGTTGCCAACGCTAACCCGTTTTGACCTCTTACAATCAAATCCAGTAAGCGTTTCCCGTCCTCGATCTAACTCGAGTTCACAAAGATATTTAATGGGTTACTGGTTTGAAAAGGGTCCCCCCATGCTTGACACAAGCTTTCCACCTATGCTTGGTCCCCACTAGGATTTCCCTCTTAACCCCTCTTATTCATGTCTTCTTAAATGTTTCAATTTGGTTAAGTGTTTCTAATCGTATTTCATATGTCACCCATGTCACCCACTAAACCCCCATGTCCCACCACATGTTTATCTTGGTTAAGTGTTACTTAATTCATTATAACCGTAACCTTGTAAGACCTCCTACATTAGACTACCGTTTGCGGTTGTTGGATTTGTCGGGCGGGTCCGGGCAGTCTTATACCGCAAACGAGTCTAACCTCGTGTCTTTACAATTGTTACGCATTTAATTTATGCCTTCAACCTCTCACATTAGACTACCGTTTGTGTTTGCTGGATTTGTCGGGCGGGTCCGGGCAGTCTTATACCACAAACAAGTCTAACCTCATGTCTTAGGCATTTATTATTACACATAATTATTTTACCCCAATATGAATTAATTATCCCTATTCAAATTTTCAATAATTTCCAAATTAAACAATGTCCATAATTTTCACCTAAATTATGTCCATACTTTTTAGGTATATAAATTATACCAATTAATGTCTCAAATTAATTATATGCCTTTAAAGCCATTTTATGCCAATTCACAATATGTATTATTTAATATTTTCCCATTATCCCTACGTCGTTCGTACGTTTAACATGAAATATGTTATACTCGCAAATAGTCTAACTCATAAAAAAAAGAAAAGCAACATCACAACTTGCATAACACATAAAATAGATCTAACTTGCAAATAAGAATTATAACATAAGTTTGTATAGCCATTAACTTGCATAGGCAATGGACATATAGAACATAAATTTGCATAAACTACCGTGGATCTAAATATAGATCTAAACATGAAATTGTGAACTTGCATATATGAATATAGGTTTCACCTAAACTTGCATATGTGAATATGGTTTTCACTTAAACTTGCATATGTTAATATAGTTTTCACCCAAACTTGCATATGAATTCGTACAAACTTGCATATGAATTTAAACATGTAAACTAATATCACATGTTTTGCATATAAACTAGCATATGTATATACTTGATTCACATATAAACTGGTGTATAATTCGCATACAGACTTGCATAAGATTCACATACAAACTAGCATATTTAGAAACAGACTTGCATAAGATTCACATACAAACTAGCATATGTAGAAACAGACTTGCATAAGATTCACATACAAACTAGCATATGATTTACATCCCAAACTTGCATATAAACTGATGTCATAAAATGAATCATGTTAAACATATATGATTGGACATATGAAATAGATCTACCAACATAAGTTAACAAAATTGTCATATGTTCACCAATAGATGATAACAAAATTAAATAACATCACATGATTCAAAAAACATGTTCTCATAATCCAAATTATAACTCATCATAATTAATTTATTAATTATTTTGTGAAAGAAATTGTACTTACAAAAATAGGTTAGAGAAGAGAATAATTCGTTCGTCGTTTGTATTAGAATTCTAACTTGCAATTCCTAAGCTTTAGGAAGAAGAACTATTCTAGCAGCAGCATGGAGGCTAAGAGATTAATTTTGTTTAGGTTTAGAGATTGAGTCTATGCATGCTTTTATAGAAGTTTAAATCAATAGAAGCCATTAGATTATCATAGGAGCAATCACAATCGTCCAGGCTAGATAGAGTTATCCAGAATTGCCACCTATGCCCTAGTGACTCGGCGACAGGTCAGAAAAGACTCAGCAACAAGTCAGGATCGTCTCATTTCAGATCTGCCCCGGGGGTAGGTCGACCCCCAGGTCGACTTGTATAGGGGAGGTCGACCCCCCGGTCGACCTGGCTTGGGGCGGGAGAAATCCCACCCAACCCGCTTCCTTGTTTGAATATTGAATTTTGATCTGAACTGTTTTTAGTTTATATAAATTAATGAAACTTCTGAGGGCCATAACTTCCTCATACGAAGTCCGATTTACGAAAACTTGGACTCTATTCCCAGCAGAATTTCGAGATGAATGCAATGGCATAACCCGTTTCCCTTAATTCTCACTTTAAAAATTAAGTATTCTTAAATTCGTTCTTTTAATAATCATAGAAAATTCAGGGTGTTACAGCTTAGGAAGCAGGCTTCGGGTCAAGACCTAATAAATATAGTAACCATTCAGGTAGTTGTCATTGTCAGCGAATAGCGAGCATAGGAAGATGTGGGTTAAACCAACTAAACAATGACCTTTCACTATCGGGATGCTATATGAGATGGCAGTACTAATTGTTTTCTTTGTTTGTTTGTTTTAGGGGATGAACTTAACCCACTTAATGAGTCCTTTACTAGTTGAGGGATGGTTGCATGGGGCCATAACCGCGATAGAAAGGGAAACCTAGTTTAACATCTGTGGGACCTAGTAGTTGTGCTTTTCAGTTTATAGTAAACCCTGTACTGAATTCCACAGTGTCCCAGTCATGGTACTTATTAGGGAAACTCGGATTGTAGGCAGAAAAATTATGTGTATATTCTAGATGTATGCACCGGTCCGAGCATTGAATGTTAATTCTAATGTATAGACAGAATAATTAGTTTTATTTTATTTTTGACATTTCGTAGGTAATCAATGTCAATTCTGATGGATTGTTCAGCATTGACAATAATGTTGAGATAGAAGAGAATTTGTATTATGGTTCATGTTTTATTAGTAGTTTGGAGGCTCCTTCTCTTGTTGATGATGACCTTTGTTTTAAGGGTTCTTCATCTATGATATTGGTGGTCAATACTACTGTGGCTGACCTTGAATAATATGGATTATACTGTCGATGACTTTGAAGGCAGAATTATTGACTTGTTTACCAATGTTGTGAATGAAGGGGATTAATTTGTTCTCTTGAGTGCTAGTTAGAATAGCATGAGGTTTTCTTGTTGCCTATTTTACCAAAGGACTATGCAATCTGTATATTTGCACATACAATCCACTTTACAACCTCAGTGTAATGCAATTTATTCTTTGTTAATGAAGCGGTTGGGTTTTTTGTTGGTTAAGTTGAGGAAGAACAGTCTGATTAGTGATTTTGCTAAACCATGTTCAAGTGTTAAAGGTAATCTTATGTGCCATGATGGGGTCGATCATTATGCAATGGGAGGCTCTATGAGTTTTGTTAATGATAATATTATAGGCTATGTGCATGGATTAGTTAAATTGTATGAGGATGGTGCAGCACAAGACAGTTGTTCCTCCTATTGTAATTTTGTTTCTGATCACAGTGCTTATGAGGATCGCAGCTGTTTATGATGAGAAGGATCTGGTTATGGCTAATGGATATATCAGTGAGTTTTCTTAAGGTGCTACGGGTATTTGTGAGCTTGTTAATAATAATGTTTTAGTGTTAGTAGTTGAGACTTGTATCATATTTAATCATTCATCTAATCAACCTCGTAAATATGTGAATTTCAACAAGACTTCGAATCCATCTTCCTATTTGAATGGAAGTGATTTTTATGAATCACAGTTTCGGATTTGTTGATACCCAAAATGGTCGCTAACGCCAGAGAGTTCCAAACTTTCGAAACCGAATGTATAGAGTGGAAAAGTGTGTGAGGTGCAGTAATAATGTGTGGGACAGTAAATAACATAGTTGTTTAGTAGTGGTTCGGTTCAAATTGAGCCTATGTCCACTATGAAGGATTGTTGATGTTATTCATCATTAAGAAGCTATAGTGGAAGACATCAATACAAGTAGATACAATGACAATGAAGTCTTATTGATCCTTGTTGTCGAGCATCCCTATTTATCCGGAGCAATCTTGGAGTTCCGAGGTCCAGGAGGAGTCGGGAGTCTCTGGGGTCTGAGTGAAGACGGGAGGTTTCAGGGTTCGAACGGAGCCAGGAGGTTCCCGGGTCCGAGCGGAGTTGGGAGGATCCGGGGTCTGGCGAAGTCGGGATATTCCGGTGCCCGAGTGGAGTCAGGAGGTTCAGAGGTCTAGAAGGAGTCATGATGTTCCATGGTCCTAGCTGAGTCGGGATGTTCCGAGGTCCGAGAGGAGTCAGGAGGTTTCGGGGTCCAGGCAGAGTCTGGATGTTTCGGGGTCCAAGCGGAGTCGGGAGGTTCGGGGTCCGGGCGGAGTCGAGAGGTTCCGGGGTACAAGTGGAGTCGGGATGTTCTAGGGTTCAAACAGTTTCAGGAGGTTCCAGGGTCTGATGGTGTTGGGAGTTTTAAAGGTCCGGGATAAGCTAGGAAATTCCGAGGTTCGGATGGCATTGGAAGTTTTCGAGGTCCGGGATAAGTCAGGAAGTTCCAAGGTCTGGAGGGTGTCGGGGATTCCGAGGTCTGGTATGCGTCGGGAGGTTTCGATATTCGTAAGGTGTCAGGAGTTTTCAAGGTCTGGGATGAGACGGGAGGTTCCATGGTGCATAGTGTGTCGGGAGTTTCTGAGGTCTGGGATGTTTCAGTAGGTTCCAAGGTTCAGAGGGTGTCGGGAGTTTTTGTAACACCCCATGTCCGTTAATCTCACTCACAAAGGGAATGCATTAACTTCCATGAAGCATTATAGGTAAACAGAACAGAATATTACAAGACAGATACATAAAGTAGTACTTGGAAATTTTATAACTTTATACAGTAGAAACAGAAGTAAGTTTGGTTACATCTTTCAAAACCACAATATCGGAATTCAAGTATATAAATATCAGTCTTGTACAAAAGCCTTCAGAGTACGTAATTTTAAAGCGATAATCCCCAACAAAAAATGCAACAAATAGGTAGAATCAAAGCCAAGCAATACTTCAAGCACTCTAGCACTTCAAGAAGAGAGAAATCTAAGTCAAGCTCTTACGTTCCCAACCTGAGTACCTAAGGGGGGGAAACAGAAGAAAAGAGGTGAAACAAACCAGGTCAGATATACGTCTGGTGAGTCCAGTGATTTTCAGCATATAAACAGATAACATTATCATGACATGTAAATAAAACTGGATGAGAGATAGCCGTAACAGGAGTAGCAGGTTAACAGAAGAAATAAAATGATATAGGCTAAGCTAAGCTCCTTACTTAGTTTTCACTTCTCTGCACTAATACTAGTATAACAGAATTAGGTGTTGTCCTATCATCTAAATAGAAAACAGAATGATCTCTTCAGAAACACGATGCTAGAAATGGACCTTTACCACCCGAACAGAGACAGACGGTACAGAAATAGAATCAGGAACGAAATCAGAGATAGAAACAGAATAATCCCTACGGAAACAGAATATTAGAGTTAGGTGTACACTAGTAATGGGCCTTTACCACCCCAAAAGATGGTACCACACAGAAATAGACAGGTGTTACCACCCCAATAGAAACAGACGGTACCCCAACAGAAACAAACAGAACTAAGTGTACCCTAAATTCTACCCCAAACGGTCGGCTCCCTAATACATAAATACCCTGTGCCGGCCCCACAGAAGGGTGTATCACTCCCTAAAGTGGCAACCTATAGACACAGACCTATTTACAGATGTCACGGTGTCTTACATCCTCAGAGCAGACCGGATCCATACATGCACATGACCCGGTTGATATGCGCCATCAACACCCCTCGCCATTATCAGAGTGAACCTCTTACAATTAGTTCAGTAAGCGTGCCCGGACCCCTCTTGGTGTCGGGTCATAGTTTTGATACCAGAAAGGGCTACTGACTAATATGGGTCCCAAACAACAGATGACACAAGTAATTATCCCTCCTAACCTTGTGTCCCCAGACTAACAGATTTCAGATTAACTTGTTTACAAATTTCAGATGTACAAAGGTCAGATTAACTAGTTTTCAGATTAGACATACAAGTTAACAGGTTTTCAGACTAACGGATCAGATGTACAGAGTAACAAGTTCTCAGACTAACGGATCAGATATATAGATTAACAGACTTGCAGATTGTTTTACCTAACTTTGTATTGGGCCTACAGATTCACGAAACGGGTTTATTAGATTCATCAGTCCAGTTATTTTAACCCTATCCACCCAACACGTTTTAGGCATCATATTTATCTTACATTTGCATTAATTAAATATTAATGCACAGACCTCTCACATTAGGTCGGTAGCTTGTGGCTGTTGGACGTGCTGGATTGGTTCCGGGCAGACTTCTGCCACAAGCCACCTAACCTCGTGTCTAAGCATCCTTATGCCTACGACCTCTCACATTAGACTGACAGTTTGCGGTTGCTGGTTAAGCCGGTTGGGTCCGGACAGGCTTCCACCGCAAACAGAGTCTAACCTCATGTCTCAGCATTCTTATTTGTAGCTAAAGTTTTCATTTACAGATTATGTCAATATCGGACTAATTATGCCAATTCAACAAATTAACTTCTTCACAAGTTACAACAGATTATCCAAAGTTCTATTAACATGTTTTGCTCAATTTTAGATCAAGCCTACAGATTTCATACCCCCAATTACCGTACTCAGTTTCAACAGATTGGGCAATTTAACAGATTTAATCATTCCTTAAAATTCCATTGACATACCTCTCCTAATCATAAAATTAAGCCTAATTCTACATGCCCAAATTATGGTCATAATTCACCATATAACATATGTCCCATTTTTTTTTTTGTTAAATTTGCACCGTACAGAATATTCTCTAAAACCCCTAAATCATGATGCACAATATAAATTATGCCAAATTATAGCCGTTGATTACCGCGTGTGTCAAATATCCAAAAATCCGAATTAGGCATATTCACATTAATATTTATCCCTATTTTAATATAGATCTTTTACGCCTAAACCATATATCCTTTTTTTCTTCCAAGTCATAGATCGTCATATAAAATATGCCCCCAAATTTAGATCTTAAATTACAACATGTATTATGTCCTCAAAATCAGATCTTGAATTATAACATGCATTTTGTCCCCCAAATTACAAGTCATATGTTGTCATACAATAATTCTCCTTCTTCCAAAGCATAAACCATCATATATAGTATGCCTAGATCTAGATTTTAAATTACCACTTATGTTGTGTTCTCAATTTAGTCATGAATCAGTTATGTCCAATTATGCATCATTCAATATTTTCCCCAAATTTAGCGTTCGCGTGTCCATCTCTTATGAGATTTGGCTCTGGCTCGTGGTAGCCTGGCTATAGAACAGAAGGAAGGAAGAGATACAGAATAGTTACAAGACTAAGATAGATCTCCAATTCAGATTTATACCCATGTCAAGATCATAATTAAATTTCATATCTGAAAATAACTGTACTCACAAATCGTGGTTTAAGAAAGAGAAGAACGATTTTGGGATCTGATTTTCTGGAGTTGATTTAGCTTTCCGTTGATGTAGGCATTGATTTGTTATCTTTATCTTCTCTTTTGAATTGATTGATTAGGGTGGAAGCTAGGTCACTTGAGGTTTTAGGAGCAAGGAGGCACCATTCCTCTTTGTTAATGAATTAGAGTTTAGGTTTAGGGTCCTTACATAGTTGTAGAGAGTGTTTTATGGCCATTAGATTAACCCTGAACCATGAGAACCAATCAGATGCCACATATGCCTTAGAGCGAATCGGCCCACATGTTGATAGCCAAACATCCTGAATCAACCCCTAGTCGACCCAGCAGGGCTTGGGTCGACCTTAAAAATGGGCCGGTTCGGTTATTCCCCCTCCCGATTCGCTGTTTTGAACTTTTTTGCATAATTATCTAATTAATTTTTATATATAAATTTTTCTCATATGCATACAAACTTCAAGGCTTAACAACATCTTCATAAGGTATCCGTTTTCCCAAAATTTTGAAACGAACATAATAGCGCAACCCATTTCACTTAATTCTTCTTCTAAAAAATTAAGTATACTTTAATTTGTGACTTTTAATGTTATAAAATTAAGGGGTGTTACATTCTCCCCTCCTTAAAGGATTTCGTCCCCGAAATCTCCAAGTTAAGAAGAATGTATCCTACTATCCAATCATCCATCTACTCAACCTTCATCCACAAGCATCCATTATCCTTAAAAGGTTTTCTAATGCCATATGAACATATGCAGTGTGTGTATATGTTTCTTATCTAATGCAAAATCAAGCGATCTACTGATCCAGTTAACCTCCTTAATTATGTTAGCGCCATGAGTCCAATTATGTATACAAGAAATCCTATTTGATACACATCATTTCTATATGAGTGCATAACCATTCATCCAAATGCAACATCCATGTGATGAGTCAATCATTTTGCGTCCACAAAAATTGAAAAATGCACACACATCCATATGCAGTATGAAAGTGTTATTGAGCCGATCTAGTGCCTAGTGTGTGTATATGCATCAACGAGCAACCACTTGCATCCACTTGTAACCATCAAACATAACATGTCTCAAACACATGTTTACACCCATTAGTTTCTACCTAAAGGTCGAAGACTCGATCGATAGGATACAGCCGAGTGATAGAAGCAAGTACAATTAAAATAAAAGTTCTGTTCCCATTAGACATCGATTAAGAAAATAAATCCCTAAGTATCAACCCCGAAGACCGAAATCAACATCAGATTGACACTCAGAGAATTACTCCCATTAAACAATGTCAAAACTGGAAATCTACTTCACGCTTCGAGTAAAAACTCCTATCCTTTTCAGAAATATTCAGATACATACAGACTACTATTACAGATCAGATTATCAAATGGTTCTTAGGAAACTAAGCATGATAAAACCCTACCATATCCCACAAAAACCAGAATGTATGCGTCATAGTCAACTTAACGCTTAACACAGATACCCTCAAACCCCAACCTATCACAAACAGATGAGTCGTAACCCTTATGGGGTTTGAGACTATAGCGGGATCAGAAACAAGACTAGTATTAAAGTGCAGAGACTCAACTACAGAATTAAAATGTCAGAATGATTAGATAAGGAAATTAAACTTTCTACGAAAAATTTTCCACCTCTATCCTGTCCACCAACTGAGAGAGCATTCGCCTACCTTCCAGAAGATTCTGCCCTTTTCCCATGCCTTCTGGGGCAATCCTTGATCAGATGTCCTATCTCACCGTATTGAAAACAACCAGTCTTCTTACATGTTAACAAGTCCTTCTCTAAAGTTCCACCCCCCCCCCCCCCCCCGCGCGCGAAAAACCCTACGAAGCTCAAAAGAGGATTAGCCGTAGGTGAAATTACTGCGGCTACAGATGGAAGTTAGGCACTTCTTTGCCCTTTGACCGGCACCGTAGTCTCATCATGCCTACAGAATCATGTCGCGATGAGGTTACCTCCCAGAAAGCCAGGAGCCCTAGAGACTCAGAAAAGAAGGAAACAAGAATTAACCAGAAAATCAAAAGATAGATATATGGCTTTGGAGACTATGTTTTTCAAAATAACTTTCCTTTTGAAAATACTTCCTTTTTAAAACCTTTTTGAAAATAGTTTTCAAAAACTTTTTATCAAATCAGGTAACCTTCAACTCTGATACCAAGTGTAACACCCCATGTCCGTTAATGTCACTCACAAAGGGAATGCATTAACTTCCATGAAGCATTATAAGTAAACAGAACAAAATGTTACAAGACAGATACATAAAGTAGTACTTGAAAATTTTATAACTTTATTACAGCAGAAACAGAAGTAAGTTTGGTTACATCTTTCAAAAGCACAATATCGGAATTGAAGTACATAAATATTAGTCTTGTACAAAAGCCTTCAAAGTACGTAATTTTAAATCCATAATCCCTAACAGAAAATGCAACAAATAGGTAGAATCAAAGCCAAGTAATACTTAAAGCACTCTAGCACTTCAAGCAGAGAGAAATCTAAGTCAAGCTCTTACGTTCCCAACCTGAGTACCTAGGGGGAAATGGAAGAAAAGAGGCGAAACAAACCAGGTCAGACATACGTCTGGTGAGTCCAGTGACTTTCAGCATATAAACAGATAACAGTATTATGACATGCAAATAAAACTGGATGAGAGATAGCTGTAACAGAAGTAGCAGGTTATCAGAAGAAACAGAATGATATAGGCTAAGCTAAGCTCCTTACTTAGTTTTCACTTCTCTGCACTAATACTAGTATAAATGAATTAGGTGTTGTCCTACCATCTAAACATAAAACAGAATGATCTCTTCAGAAACACGATGCTAGAAATGGGCCTTTACCACCCGAACAGAGACAGACGGTACAGAAATAGAATCAGGAACGAAATCAGAGACAGAAACAGAATAATCCCTACGGAAACAGAATATTAGAGTTAGGTGTACACTAGTAATGGGCCTTTACCACCCCAACAGACGGTACGACACAGAAACAGAGAGGTGTTACCACCCCAACAGAAACAGACGGTACCCCAACAGAAACAAACAGAACTAAGTGTACCCTAAATTCTACCCCCAAGCGATCGGCTCCCTAATACATAAATACCCTGTGTCGGCCCCACAGAAGGGTGTATCACTCCCTAAAGTGGCAACCTATAGACACATACCTATTTACAGATGTCACGGTGTCTTACATCCTCAGAGCAGACCAGATCCATGCACGCACATGACCCGGTTGGAATGCGCCATCAACACCCCTTGCCATTGTCAGAGCGAACCTCTTACAATTATTTCAGTAAGCGTGCCCGGACCCCTCTTAGTGTTGGGTCATAGTTTGGATACCAGAAAGGGTAACTGACTAATATGGGTCCCAAACAACAGATGACACAAGTAATTATCCCTCCTAACCTTGTGTCCCCAAACTAACAGATTTCAGATATACTTGTTTACAGATTTCAGATGTACAAAGTTCAGATTAACTAGTTTTCAGATCAGATATACAAGTTAACAGGTTTTCAGACTAACGGATCAGATGTACAGATTAACAAGTTCTCAGACTAATGGATCAGATATACAGATTAACAGACTTACAGATTATTTTACCTAACTTTGTATTAAGCCTACAGATTCACGAAACGGGTTTATTAGATTCATCAGTCCAGTTGTTTTAACCCTATCCACCCAACACGTTTTAGGCATCATATTTATCTTACATTTGCATTAATTAAATATTAATGCACATACCTCTCACATTAGGTCGGTAGCTTGTGGCTGTTGGACGTGCTGGATTGGTTCCGGGCAGACTTCTGCCACAAGCCACCTAACCTCGTGTCTAAGCATCCTTATGCCTACGACCTCTCACATTAGACTGACAGTTTGCGGTTGCTGGTTAAGCCGGTTGGGTCCGGGCAGGCTTCCACCGCAAACTGAGTCTAACCTCGTGTCTCAGCATTCTTATTTGTAGCTAAAGTTTTCATTTACAGATTATGTCAATATCAGACTAATTTTGCCAATTCAACAAATTAACTTCTTCACGAGTTACAACAGATTATCCAAAGTTCTATTAACATGTTTTTCTCAATTTTAGATCGAGTCTATAGATTTCATACCCCAAATTACTGTATTTAGTTTCAATAGATTTAGCAGATTGGGCAATTTAACAGATTTAATCATTCCTTAAAATTCCATTGACATACCTAGCCTAATCATAAAATTAAGCCTAATTTTACATGCCTGAATTATGGTCATAATTCACCATATAACATATGTCCCAATTTGTTTTTGTTAAATTTGCACCGTACATAATATTTTCTAAAAACCCTAAATCATGATGCACAATATAAATTATGCCAAATTATAGCCGTTGATTAACCCGTGTGTCAAATATCCAAAAATCCGAATTAGGCGTATTCACATTAATATTTATCCCTATTTTAATATAGATCTTTTACGCCTAAATCATATATCCTTTTTTTTCTTCCAAGTCATAGATCGTCATATAAAATATGCCCCCAAATCTAGATCTTAAATTACAACATGTATTATGTCCTCAAAATCAGATCTTGAATTATAACATGCATTTTGTCCCCCAAATTACAAGTCATATGTTGTCATACAATAATTCTCCTTCTTCCAAATTATAAACCGTCATATATAGTATGCCTAGATCTAGATTTTAAATTACCACTTATGTTGTGTTCTCAATTTAGTCACAAATCAGTTATGTCCAATTATGCATCATTCAATATTTTCCCCAAATTTATCGTTTGTGTGTCAATCTCTTATGAGATTTGGCTCAAGGTCGTGGTAGCATGGATATAGAACAGAAGGAAGGAAGAGATATAGAATAGTTACAATAAGATAGATCTACACAGAACAACAAATCTAATAAACAAGAATAAGATGGATCTACACAGAAAAATAGATCTGATAAACAATAATAAGATAGATCTCCAATTCAGATTTATACCCATGTCAAGATCATAATTAAATTTCATATCTGAAAATAACTGTACTCACAAATCGTGGTTTAAGAAAGAGAAGAACGATTCTGGGATCTGATTTTCTGGAGTTGATTTAGCTTTCCGTTGATGTAGGCATTGATTTGTTATTTTTATCTTCTCTTTGGAATTGATTGATTAGGGTGGAGGCTAGGTCACTTTAGGTTTTAGGAGCATGGAGGCACCATTCCTCTTTGTTAATGAATTAGGTTTAGGTTTTGGGTCCTTATATAGTTGTAGGGAGTGTTTTAGGACCATTAGATTAACCCTGAACCATGAGAACCAATCAGATGCCACATCTGCCTTAGAGCGAATAAGCCTACGGGTTGTCAGCCAAACACCCTAAATCAACCCCTAGTCGACCCAGCGAGGCTCGGGTCGACCTCAAAAATGGGCTGGTTCGGTTATTCCCCCTCCCGATTCGCCATTTTGAACATTTTTGCATATTTATTTATTTAATTTTTATATATCTATATATATATATATCTCATATGCATACAAACTACAAGGCTTAATAACATCTTCATAAGGTATCCGTTTTTTGCAAGCCAAATGTCTATCTTGACCCAAAATTTTGAAACGAATATAACAGCGCAACCCATTTCACTTAATTCTTCTTCTAAAAAATTAAGTATACTTTAATTTGTGAATTTTAATGTTATAAAATTACGAGGTGTTACAGTTTTCGAGATTCGGGATGTGTTGGGAGGTTCCGAGGTCCGGAGGGTGTTGGGAGGTTCCGAGGTCTGGAGCGTGTTTGTAATTACCGCGATGCGGGATGAGCTGGGAGGTTACGAGGTCTGGAGAGTGTCAGGAGGTTCCAAGCTCCAGTATGTGTCGGGAGGCTCCTAGTTCTGGAGGGTGTCGAGAGTTTTCGAGGTCCGGGATGCGTCGGATAGTTCTTAGGTGCATAGGATGTCAGGAGTTCTAGGGTTTGGGGGGGAGGGGAGTCGGGAGGTTCCGAGGCCCAGACGAAGTTGGGCGTTCCCGAGGCTCGGGCGGAGTCAAGAGGTTTCGAGATCCGGGCAGTCGGGAGTTTTCGAGGTATGGGATGTGTTGGGCGGTTCCGAGGCCCAGAGAGTGCCGGCAGTTTCCGAGGTTAGGGATGAGTCAGGAAGTTTCGAGCTCAAGAGGGTGTTGGGAGTTCCGGGGTCCACGCGGGGTCGGGAGGTTCCGAGGCTAGGGCGGAAACGGGAGGTCCCGTGGCCCGAGCAAAGTCGGGAGGTTGTGGGATCCAGGCGGATTCGAGATGTTCGAGGTCAAGACAGAGTTGTTAGACCCCGGAGTGTGGGGGAAGACGTGATGCTTCGGGGTTCGGGCGGAGTCGGGATGTTTCGGGTGTTGGGCGGAGTCGGGATGTTCCGGGGTCCGGGTGGACTCGGGAGGTTCTGAGGCCCGAGCGGAGTCGGGAGTTCTGTAGTTTTGGGTGGCTTTTGGGATGCGAAATGGAGAATCCAAAAGAATGTTTTGGAGCTGATCGGTGCATATTGTGCAAGCTTTCGGAATTGATCGATGTATGTTGGGCGAGCAATATTCGATGTTGATGAATTTACATAATAATTTCACATTTTCTTCCACTCCTTCTTCTCCATTTATTCTCAACAAAAATCCATTGAATACTATCTTATTATTCTTGTTAATCTACTCTCTTTCACTCCTATTCTTCATTGATTTGCAAGTCACACAATATCATAGAGTTGTACTTGAATTCATATCATTCTCTCTTTGATTTATCCGATTTCCTCAAAGAATTCAAAGATATATTGCCATTGGAGGTCTATAGGATCCTTGTACCAAATTTGCATGAATCTGTATTGAAGATACAACTACTTGCCATTGTTTATTGCTGTTGATAAGGAGAAGGTGTATCTTGTTGCCCGTGAAATCAAGATTGTAAAGGTGTTCTTGCTACCCCAGGAAAGCAAGCGATTATAGTGAAATTATGCACAGTGTATTGCAGGAGTGGATGTAAGATTGGTTAATCTGAACTAGTATAAAAATCCTGATGTTATTTACTTTACTGCATTTCATTTTGTTACTTATTTATTTTGATTTGAATTCGAATAGATATAGTTCATCTCTCTATGTCTAAGTAGCCTTAAGATCCATTAATACTAGGTTATAGACACCCAGTTCCCTAACAATTGGTATCAGAGCAAGATTTTTCAAAAATTTCATAATCTGATTTTTGAAATTATTAAATGGCGAGTGACACTAGTAACAAAATTATTAGTTCTTTTATATTAGGGCAATCTACCACTAGACCTCCTCGATTTGATGGTATTAATTATGCTTATTGGGCTTATAGGATGAAATTTTATTTGTATTCTAATTGTTTAGATATTTGGAACATTACCCAAGAAGAATACATAGAGCCTCAAACTGAATATTCAAAATGGACACCAGACCAAAAGTCGCGAGCATTTAATAATTTTAAGACCATGAACATTTTATTTTGTTCTTTAGATAGAAATGAATTTAATTGAGTTTCTATATGTAATTCTGCATATGGAATTTGGAGAACACTAAAAGTCACACATGAAGGAACCAATAAAGTAAAACAGACAAACATATCTATGCTGACTCACTAGTTTCAACTTTTTCTAATAAAACCAAATGAATCTATTTCTGATATGTATTTTAGATTTCAAGATATTGTACATGCCTTAATATCGTTAGGAAATTTTTTACTGAAGAAGACCAAGTCAGAAGATCTTGAATTTACTTCCTAGTGAATGGGATCAGAAGACTCTGGCAATCGAAGAGGCTAATGATATTAGTACTATGTCAATTGAATAATTAATTGGTAGTCTAATGTCCAATGAAGTGAAGTTACAGGTTAGAAAAGAGAATCAGGGAGATGTGAAGAAGTCACTGGCACTTAAAACAATGATTGATAATGATGAACCAGATGATGATACTGTTGATGATGATATCTAGTATATTACCAAGAAGATCAAGAAATTCTTGAAGTACTGGATAACAAAGAAACATAGAAAAGCTAACAATAATAATTCCAGAAATGCAAATGTTGTTAGATGTTTCAAATGTCATAAACCAGGTCATTTGAAAAGAGATTGTCCCAACTTGAGAAAACCAAAGCACGTTTCAAATACTTTCAATAAAGAGAGGAAACAGGAATTCAATGCAACATGGGATGATTCATCATCAAGCGATAGTGATTCATAAACAGAAAATGCCAATGTATGCTTCATGGCAAATGATGACCAGGTATGGAAATTTGTTAAGGAAATTACTAAACTTTTAAAGGATATGCATCAGGATTACGAAATACTTAGGAAAAAGTACAATAAAAGTTTAGCAGAAATAGACAGATTAAAAATATCTAATGAAAAGTTGAGTAAAGAAAAACAATGTCTAGAAGATGAAATTGAAAGATTTAATGGTCATAAAAATGGAAAGGATTTAACATTTGGAAGTTTTGAAAAACTGAAAAGTGAAAATGAGTCCTTAAAATCAGAAAATCTTTCAATGAAGTCACAGATCACTGATCTGAATAAGAAAATAACATCTCTAGACAATATTATTCTTAACCATAGTAAGGATTCTGATAAAATGAAAACTGATATTGATAAATTTAACAAAGGAAAGGATAATCTAGAGAAATTATTGTATGCATCTAAAAACACTAGGAATAAGCATGGACTTGGATTTAGCCCTAAGGCTAAGAAAAATAGTACTCAATACACTAAATTTGTTAAAGCCACCAAGTTCAAACCAAAACCTAGGAAATTAAGTTAAATCCTCTAAATAGGTTCATTAACTTATCAGTTCCAAAATGGTTAAATAATACTGAAAAAGGAAAATATATTGATAATTTTATTAATAAGGTTCATTTATCTAATGATTATATTTTGAAAGGGCATTCAAACTCTTCATGGGTTTGGCATCCCAAAACTTAATCACATGGACCCCGAAATAAAAAGGGTACCAGTGTGCATATTTTATAATTTTTCAGGTACCATATAGTCGATGCTCAAAGCATGTGACAAGAAATCTATTGAACCTAGGATAAATCTGAAAATGATTAGTTATTAGCATTAGCAAAGTTGGTAACTCTAAACCAATATGATTATTTAGTTTATTTCATGTTTTGATTTCCCCACTTGTGTTCAATTTATATGCATATATGAACTCTACATATTTTCTAGCAGTAAACTAAATAATTCTTTTTAACCTGGAGAAAAGGTATAAATATATTAGACAAAATGATAGGGGGACTGCATAGAGTTAGGGGGAGTCAAATATAAAAAGTATTATGTTTTATCTCTCAAATATTTATATGGTTGTCATCATAAAAATGGGGGAGATTGTTAATACCCTAGGCACCATAAGTATTGATTTTGATGAAAACAACCATATAAACATTACTACCAACATATCCTTGAGTTGTGCAGTTACATTAGATATATTATGGAGATAATTAAACAAGAGTATAAAAGAATAATTATAGAAGAAGGATAATCAGAACAATTGAAGACCAAAGCGTGTTAGAGAAGAATGCTGAAGAACAGAGTTGTTTGAAGTGATGAGGAGTTGGTTAAACCTTAGAATATCTTATTAAAGATCCCATGGCAATTATACTTGAAGATAATCAACCATTGACCTCAACCGAATCACCAAAATCCACAAATATAAGGAAATCTAAAGTGTTGAATATTTGCGACACTTATGTGTCCTTTGCAACACAATATATGTCGACATATGTATCTTTGTATGTCAACATATAACGGTTTTCCAGATTTTTAAATTCAAATTGGATAGTTATTTCCCAACACCATTTCACCAAAAGGCACATCCTTTCATACAATATTTAAAGGCCTCTGGTAACGAATTTTTACATAATAATTTCACATTTTCTTCCACTCCTTCTTCTCCATTTATTCTCTACAAAAATTCCATTGCATATTATCCTGTTATTCTTGCAAATCCACTCTCTTTCACTCTTATTCTTCATTGATTTTTAAGCTACACAATATTAGAGAGTTTTACTTAAATTCATATCATTCTCTCTCTGACTTTATCCTATTTCCTCAAAGAATTCAAAGATATATTGCCATTGGAGGTCTATAGGATCATTGTACTAAATCTGCAAGAATCTGTATTGAAAATACGACCACTTGCCATTGATTGTTGTTGTTGATAAGGAGAAGGTGTATCTTGTAGCCCATGAAATCAAGATTGTAAAGATGTTCTTGCCACCCGTAGAAAGCAAGCAATTATAGTCAAATTATGCACGGTGAAGTGCAGGACTGGATGTAGGATTGGTTAATCCGAACCAGTATAAAATTTCTGGTGTTATTTACTTTACTGCGTTTCATTTTATTACTTATTTCTTTTGATTTGAATTCGAATAGATATAGTTTATCTCTCTAGTGTCCGAGTAGCCTTAAAATGCATTAATATTGGGTTATATACACCCAGTTCCCTAACACGGGATACAGGTTGTGCCCCCATAGGAGAAGCGGTCGACCTGGACCTTAGAGGGTTGTCGACCTCTTGTCCCAAAATAGGTGCGGTCTGAACCTTGGTCCAATGGCCCAATTAAATTATATAAAAAATCCTATAACGTCGAAACGACATCTGAACCCAAACGAATTCTCGTGTCGACTTCCACCGCTTGTCGAGTCGAGAAACTTAATTTCCAACACCTTTTTCCCTATCTTCGAACATTTGTGACCACCAAACGAACAAATGAATTGTAGAGTCGAAAATTAGCTAGAAATCCGAAATAAATATTAAAATGAATTTTCCCCTTAACTAGCTGACATAAAATTAAACGACTCGAAATCAAATACCCCAAAAATCAAGACGAATGGTTTTCCTTAGCCTTTTCGAAGAAAAATTTAAAACTTTTCAAAAATGAAATTTATTATAAACTAACGGTTTCGTATTTGTAAATCCAATTTATAATTATATTTATTATTATTTATATTCCAGTTTGTACTGCAAACTGAATAATCATTTCGCATTCAAAAATGTTGGAACTTTAAAATCTCAAGGATTAATTGTAATAATTTTGATAAATCATCTAATATAAAAAAAATTGTATGTTAAACATCACAAGGAATGGTATTAATTATTTTAAAGTTTCGAGGCATATTCCTTGTCATTTCCAATTCCCTTTTTACTACAAACTGGATTATTTACTATAATCACACAAATGCCAACCATTCTGAAACACAAATAGATTAAAATTTTAAAACTATATCTACTATAAACAATATTTTTATAAAACTATTCTTTTAAAATCGAAATTTCAAAACTTTCAAAATCTATTTTATTTTTCCAAACAACAACAACTAAGCCATAAATCTCAAACAAGTTGGGGTTGGTTAGTGATGGAACCCAAAAAAAAGGTTAAAAGCTTTAGTAAAATGAAAATAAAGTTTAAAATAATTGAATAGATAATAAAATTAATTGTAATGTGGCCCAAAAAAAACCTGAAACCAAAGGTTCCGGTACATGGATTGCTAACTTCCATGCACACCTACTCGATACCAGATCTTTAGATATACTCCAATATCTTAAATCTCTTTTTACTATCTCCCCCTAAGTCATTTTAGGTCAACCCCAAACTCTTTTTGGTCCTTCGGTGCGTCCTATAATTCCAAAGTGCACAGGTGCATCATGCGGTCTACATTGGAGATATCCAAACCATCTCAAACGGTATTGGACTAACTTCTCTTTAATAGGTGCAACTCCAAGTTTGTCCCGAATATCATCATTTTTAATCTGATCTCGTCTATTATGCCTACAACTCCATTGCCACTTACGCATCTCTGCTACGCTTATCTTCTGGATATGTTGCCTTTTAGTAGGCTAACATTCCACACCATATAGCATCGCATGTCTTATTGTTGTTCTATAGAACTTTCCTTTAAGCTCTTGAGGAATCTTCCTATGATAGAGAATGTCATATGCTAGTCTCCATTTCACCCATCTTGCTTGAATTCTAAAACTAACATCCATATCAATCTCCCCATCAAACTGCAATACAGATCTTAAATATCGAAAGGATTCCTTCTTAGTTAATACTCGACCGACCAGGGTAACCTCTCCATCATCCGTGACACCGTTGAACTCACACTTCATATACTCTTGTTACTACCAAAATAAAGCACCGAAATAGGCTGGCAGTGAAGGGGTAGTAGACCGACACAACCATAAAGAAATTTTCCGTCAGTTAAGGTTCAACACAAGAAAAAGCCGACAACATAAAGGAACAGTCTGAGAGCTGTGCAACCGGCACCATCGTCGAAGTGAAGAGCTCAAAATCTATACAAAAGGAAATACCAGCGGAGTAGTTCCAGCACGTCCGGTAGTAGGTCACCCAAGATCGGAAGCCAATGAAGAGAAAGACTAAGAATCCTACCAACCGGGACCCATAAGGACGAAAGGGCTATCGGTATTAACTCGCTTAATAGCGATACATAAGAAAACGAAAGCATTTAAGAAATAGAGTTTAAAGCATATAAGGATTATCCAAAACCAATTTCTGAGACCTCCATTAGCTAGTTCCCGAGAAGTTATTCTAACAAGTAATTTGCAAAGCATCGAAAGCAACCTTCCGGAAAAGCAAGGATACACTCTGGAAGTCTACCGATAGGCAAGCCGTAATCCCAAAAAGAGACAAGCTATCCACACTAATCTGCTTAATGTCGATATCGGCAAGGGTGGTGGACCCGGCAACCTTTCACTTGAATCACAAACACGAGCTCCACAAAGTGTTAATAACAAGGCCGAGAGGCCTACACCTAGGAGCCAAAGCCTTCCGAAAGCCATTCTCACCGACAAACTTGGGACCAATACAAAATGGGTGGACAAGCAGTCAAAAAGGAGTTCCACAGACCAGAACCCACCTCCCGAGAACATGAACCGACATTCAAAAAGTCGTAGACAAAGCCTTCAGAACCTAAAGAGAAAGCGACCGAGAGCCAATACTTATGGAACCACGAGGAAATGCGGTCGATAGGGGTACTGCTGGCCCAATGGAAAAAGGGGCCCTGATTTGTCTGTAAATAAGACCCCAAGGGTCTCGTTTTAAGGGGGATTTTTCTCATTCTCATTCGTGTACTATTTTCTCTAGAGTAAACCCTAATTCCCAAATCAAATTGGGGATTTTGGTTGTAATCACTTGTATGTACTAAATCAAAGATCAATGAGGAGGGGATCAATGCTTAGTACATTTCCTTATGAGTCTCTCATGTAATTTTTTAGTTATTACCAGTGTTGTATGTTGTGTGCTTTCTACATGCTTACAAGTTCTTGCCCAAGCCTGAACCCTTCCACAAAGTCAGTGCGGAACCCCTTTCTACGAGCCATTTATCCCTTACATATGGTTGTGCTTAGGAAACCTTATCCTAAGATAACTATTGGTTCTTGAGTCACTTAATCGT
This sequence comes from Allium sativum, assembly GCA_030737875.1. Lineage (NCBI taxonomy): Eukaryota > Viridiplantae > Streptophyta > Magnoliopsida > Asparagales > Amaryllidaceae > Allium > Allium sativum. The sequence goes on along the minus strand of CM060922.1, from coordinate 398,994,985 downwards.
GATGCTCACCCCATTGAGGAAGAGTAACTAATCTTTCAGGCTTAAAACTTTGATATCCAGGAAACGGTGAACTAAATCAAACTTGTAAAAGAAAAATAAACCTATTTTTCCCTAAGGTCCATTTCCATAGACCTATTTCCAGTGTTGAAGAAAAATTTCGTTAACATTTTGGCGCTAGAAGAAGGGCTTGAACCTCCGACCTTGTGGTTAACCTTCCCTCGTATCTAATTGTGTTGTTCCTACCGAGGTTAGACTAGGAAGCAAGACCATAGGCAAGAGGTCCCAACAAAAGTCTTTTGGATCTCAAATGGATATGTCAGGCAATACTGACCCAAGAGTGGCGGAGGAACAAAGGTTAAGAATGGAAGCTCTGCAAGTAATTATGCGGAAAGGGGAAGTAGAGCAATATGATTCTATTTATTGGAGCAGTAGCCTTTCATACCTGAAACAAACCCTAACCTTTCCTGTTATGGCCCGCTCCGCACCAGTCGACATTTCCAATGAAACGCGTTGTTTCGATGCCCAACCAGCATGGGACGGTCGTCAAAAGAAAAGAAAGAAAGATGATGCATCATCAAAGAACCTGTGGTATATCTCACTGCTCATGGAACAAAATACAACAATAACATAACTTGATATAAGACAGATGAGACGGTGCATAAGCTGAAAAATAAACCATCATAGCAGTGGAAAATTCAAATACAGCTTATGATCCAGATCATTATTATTACAACTTTTAAAACTGTCTCTAAAGCAAAATAGGTAGGTACACTACTAATGCCCAAAGTAGTGACCAGCGATAACACAGGGAGAATATATGGAGAAGATATGTGTAAGCCTCCTGCTCGTCTCCGGATAGCTACTCGGGCATAACCAACTAACATGTCTCTAGTATGCTCGTTTAGGAGCACCCAGAGTAATAAGAAGAGACATAAAACTCTGGGTCAGACAAAAGTCTGGTTTGAGCGATAAGCAGCAAAAACAGAACAACAACCGGTATACATAACCATACTGAACTTGGGCCTGCAACCAAAGAGTTAGCACAACAGGATGTACAATACTCTAAGTTGACACTAACTCATGGTGTAAAATAATGGGGAGGGGGTGTGCACGTCATGGTGATAGCAAACATCAAACATAGCAATCATCCTCACATCTCTCACTCAGTGCGTAAAGTATATGATATCCACCACTTTGATCACCCAATCCTTTGTTAGGATCACTCTGCCCTATGGAGTCATGACGGCTCCACTGCACTAATCCGTAACCACTAATACTTTGCTATGTCCACTCTGCCCCCATGGAGTCATGGAAACTCCACTGCACTGGCTCATAGCCCTGCTACGATCATTTTGCCCCATGGGGTCATGACAACCCCACTGCACTGATCCATAGCCAATAATCCATTCCTCAGTGGTGAGTCAAAGCTATAGACATCGATAACTCCTTTGCACACGTCCCGCAGCAAAGTCCAACTCATGAAGTTAACTCGTTGGTTCCCATCTGGATCCTGAGTACTCACTTTCTATTTGGACTACCTTTGCATCTCGGGTTTTGGTCATTATCCCGTTCACACTTCAATTTCCACTCGTTGTCCATGCTCGAAGATCGAATCATGATACCCATGGTCATCGGCTATTGTTTCGCCCTTCAGCTCGTGGCTCGTGGCGTCGTACTCCTCTCGTGATGGCCCCCGGTACGTGGCTCGCAGTCCCCTGGTCGTGACACTCCGGTTTGTGGTCAAGTCTCTAGGCACGGCTCGTGGTGAGGAGTGCTTCACGGTTCGTCGACATGGTATCTTGACTCTGGTCCGTGGTCCTCAAAGTGGAGCAGCTCGTGGAGTGTGGTCAGCTCGTGAAGGGATGTTCACGATCGGGGTCAGGTCGCATAGGTGCTTCACGAACGGAATTTGATCAATTTCCTGCGACTCTTCTAGCAAGCAATTTATGCCATACGATGGCGTTTTCGACCATTCTAACTTTACTAAATGATCACAAGGCATACCATATAGTAATAGCAACATGCATAATCAACCATAAACACTAACACAACAATATGACATGTTTATATGGATCAAACATACCCAAATCTATGGTTTCCCCTTGATCATGTTTAACCATAACTAATGATAGGATTAACAAAACATGTCCAAATTAACCCAAATTTCTATCAGGGCCCCAAAATAATATTTAAGAATTTCTACATATTTTTCCAGAATTTTAACATGCATAATTTTGCAAGTTAACACTAATCACCCCTAATTAGTGAAAAACAATGCAAATCACTCACCTTAGCCACAAGTGAATTATAGATCTGAACTTTTCTACTATTTTGGGTCAAATTCCTATGCAACACAGTAGTTCCAACTCTGATTTGGTGTTGATTGCCTTGATTTGGTGTAGATTAAGCTAATAAGTGATTAGAAAGCGATTTGGGATGATTTTAGAAGGTGGAGGCCATGGTTAGGGTTAGAGAAATGTTTTAGGCACCTGAGAAAATGAAATAAAATCGTTTCCAACTGATTTCAGTCTCCCCATAACCCTAATCTCGAAATGGGTTATGGGCCTAGCTGCTAATCACCCTTATTAGGCCTGGTTAAGCTGTTTTTCACCTTCTAGACCTTATTTCAGTCATATCTCCCAAACAATAAGTCTGTTTGATCAGTGTGACCACTCTACGGAATGTAAACCATCATCTAAATCCAATGGAAGTGGTTTCAGGTCAAAACTCTTTACCAATCAAAAGTCATAGGCGAAACAAGAGTCGTTAGGGGCAAAACAGTCATTTAAAAATCGGCAAAAATGGGAACATGGGAAATGATCCCAATAATCGTTCCCCAAAGTTACATGACCATACGATCTCGTATGAAAAAGAAATAAATATTCTATGATCCTCCGATGCGTAGAATACAGGTCGTTACATTCTTCCCCCCCCCCTTAAGAAATTTTGCCCCCGAAATTCCTTAACTAAGAAATAACAATGGGTCCCGTATGCCTATCAATCATTTGCAACAATCAAACATACATAGCAACATAACAAGCTTATCCTAGCATGCGGTTTACTAACAAGAGGAGAGACTATCACTATTAAAATTTTACCAGGCAAAGAGTTCTGGATGCGATTTCTTTATGCTCTCCTCTATTTCACAAGTACAGTCACTCTCATTCTCGCCCCACTGAACCTTGACCAGTTTCACTGCCTTCCTTCGAAGTTGCTTCGTGTCGTACTCGACAATACGGATCGACCTGCGATTCCCAACCTCCATGGGTTCTACTTCGATGTCATCCAACTAATCTGGTGAAATAGTCATATCAGGGTCACGCACGAACTTCCTTAACCGGGAAACATGAAATACGTTGTGAACTCCCGCCATCTTGTCAGGTAATTCAGCTTTATATGCTAAATTTCCAACTTGCTCGAGAACTGGGAATGCACCAACAAACCTTGGTGCTAGCTTGCCTCCCCTACCAAATCGAATCACGCTCTTTAACGGAGAAATCTTGACAAACACCAAGTCGCCAACGGAGAATTTTAAATCTCTTCCCCTCTTATCAGCATAACTCTTCTGCCTATCTTTGGCAGCCTTCATTCGCTGTTGGGTAACCTTGATCTTGTTTGAAGTTTCTCTTATTACATCCGGTCCAAGCACAAATTTCTCACCGGTTTCTAACCAACATGATGGTGAGTTGCACGGTCTTTTGTACAAAGCTTTAAAATGGAGCCATACCAATAATGGACTGATAACTATTATTATATGCGAATTCCACTAGATGCAAATGGTCATCCCATGATCCTCCAAAATCTAATATACAAGCTCTCAAGAGATCCTCCAATATACGATTCACTCTCTCCGTCTGACTGTCGGTTTGAGGATGGTACGCAGTACTGAGATGTAATTCTGACCCTAAAGCCTCTTGTAAGCTCTTCCAAAATCCACTAGTAAACAATGGATCTCGGTCGCTCAAAAAGCCTTTGGGTATTCCATGAAATCTCACTACACACTTCATATATAGTTCCGCTAACTTAACTGCCATTTTATTCGACTTGATAGGTATAAACCTTGCACGCTTGGTCAATCGGTCCACAATCACCCAAATACTATCATGGCCCGGTCTAGTCCTTGGTAACCCATCAATGAAATCCATTGAGACTTGTTCCATTTCCATTCTGGAATTTCTAATGTTGCAACAAACCACTAGGCTTCTTTTTCTTGGCTTTTACTAGCTGGCAATTCATGCATTTAGATATAAACTTCCCAATGTCTCTTTTCATTCCTTCCCAGTAGTAGGTCTGCTTCATGTCTCGTTACATTTTGTTACCACCGGGATGTATAGACAGTTTTGAGTGATGACATTCTCTAAGCACTTCATCTCTCAATCCATTAACATTGGGCACAACTAGTCTCACATTCTTTCTAAGCCATCCACCTCGATCAAGGCCATACTTGTTTATCTCCTCGTCGATTCCCATTTCTAACTTGGAGATGATTTCTAATAGGTTAGGATCGTCCCTCTGACTGGAACCAATCCACTCAATCAAAGTGGGTCTGATCGTCAAACTTGTTAGCATTTCTGGATCCAATTCGCACTTTGGTCTGAAATCATACCCAGTGATCCTTCCATTCTAGAAACATAGTCCCTAAACTGGCATGTCTTCTACTCAATGCATCAGCTACCGCATTGCCCTTTCCTGGTGTATATGCGATATCGAAATCATAGGAAGCTAAGAATTCTAACCATCTCTGCTGACGAATATTTAGATCCTTCTGAGAGAAAAGATACTTTAACGTCTTATGATCGGTAAACAATTCGAATCTTTCTCCCAAGAGATAATGTCTCCACATCTTCAACGCGAATACGATCGCTGCCAATTCCAAATCATGGGTAGGATATCTTTTCTCATGCGGTTTCAGCTATCGACTAGTATAAGGTACAACCCTACCTCCTTGCATCAATATAGCACCTAGTCCGGTACCACATGCATCCGTGTATAATGTCATCTCTTCATTCCCTTTAGGAATGACTAACACTGGCGCACGCGTCAACTTTTCCTTTAGACTCTTGAATGCATTTTCACACCTTTCGTCCCAAACAAAAGCTTGATTCTTCTTGGTCAACTAAGTTAACGGTGCCGCTATCTTGGAGAAGTCTTGGATAAACTTACGATAATATCTAGCTAATCCCAAGAAACTTCTTACGTCTGTTGCATTCTTGGGCGTAGACCAATCTTGTACCGTAGCCACCTTCACAGGGTCCACGACAATACCATTCTTTGAAACAACATGGCCCAAGAATCTCACTTCTCTCTTCCAGAAGTGACACTTGGAAAACTTCGCTCTCAATTGGTGTTTCCTCAACACCTGCATCACTATCCTCAAATGTTCCTTGTGTTTTTCCTTTGTCCTCGAGTAAACCAAGATATCGTCTACGAGAACAGGAACAAACTTACTCAATTGATCCCTGAATACCCTATTCATAAGATCCACAAAATATGTTGGTGCATTAGTCAACCCGAATGGCATGGCCAACCACTCATAGAATCCAGACGACGTCCGAAATGCCGTTTTTAGGAACATTCTCAGCTGCTACTCGGAGCTAATGAAATCCTGTCGCGAGGTCCAACTGGGAGAACACTCTTGCTCCTTCCAGTTGATCAAATAAATCATCTATCGGTGGAAGTGGATACTTATTCTTCCTAGTCACTTTATTAAACTCGCGATAGTCCACACATAAATGAAGGGAACCATCTGCCTTGGTAGCAAACACAACTAGTGCTCCCCACTCGGAGACACTCCTTCGGATAAATCCCTTCTTCAAAAGATCGCTTACTTGCACCCCGAGCTCTCACTACTCCCTTGGCGCCATACGACGAAGTGGCATTACTATAGGTCTGGCATCTTTCACTAAATCTATACGGAACTCAATCTCTCGGTGTGAAGTCCGGTCACTTCCTCGAAGATATCTGGATACTGGCCAGCAATGGGAACCCCTGATAACTCGTCCTACGGGATGTCAAGGGAATTTAGAAAACTAGCCATCTCCTCATCACTAGGTAGACCACCAAACACTACCCTCCGCCCATCATCCGCCCTAATAGTCACCGAAAATCCCTCACAGTCTACCATCATCCCATATCTTTGGATCCAATCGACTCCCAAAATAATGCCAAACCCAGTAAAGCCCAAAACAAAGCAATCACAAGCAAACATACATCCATGACTCGATAAGACCAAATTTCGACAGATCATACTAAGGCTAGTCGAACCACCAATCGGGTTCGTCGCCACTAAAGGTCTATCAACAATCTCGGGTTCCAATCCCAACCTATCTACCATGTCACTAGATATGAAGGAACGGGAAGCCCCGGTATCAAACAATACTCAAAAAGGAACATCATAAACAGAAAGCATACCTTGAATGATGACATTCTTTCCTTTCTCCGCTACAGTTGGGGCATTCGACGAAGAAGGAACAACATTAATAGCATATGCTATCATAATCTGCTTCTCTTTAAGAGGTTGTGGACATTTATCCTTGTGATGTCCAACTTGGCCGTAGTTAAAGCACTTCCTGTCCGCTGGCTTTGCTTGACATTCTTTAGCATAATAGCCCTTCTTGCCACAGCTAAAGCACTCAACATCTTTCCTGTCTTTCTTTTTCTGACCATCCTTGGTTTGACACTTCTTTCTTTTATTCTGGGAGTTATTCTTGCCTCCACCGCTTGCTTGCGGCTTTGGATCCCCTGTAGATGTAACAGCGACCTCAGTCTTGGTCTTAGGATAAAGGTTCTCTGACCTCAATGCTTTCTCAACAATCGATTCAAGAGTCTCATCAATATGGTTTATAAGCCTTTCCCCCAAGTACTGATCTAAGCTTGTTATGAACTTCTCATTCTTCTTCTCGGGAGTGCCAATGAGGGATAATCCATACTTCGATAAAGTATCGAACTCAGCAATATACTCCGAGACTGCCTTACCATTTTTCTTAAGCTCCAAGAACTTCCTAAACAATTCTAATTTCTGAGCAGCAGGGATAAACTTATCACTGAATCGGTCCTTAAACTGATCTCAAGTAACTTGATCTTCAGGAGTAGCTGCCTTAATAGCGTTCCACCAATTCATAGCCCGTCCTTGCAGCTGGCGGGATGCTAGCTTTCTCTTAATTGCGTCTTCGATTCCTAGATCCTCGAAGATACGCTCACAACTATCAGCCAATCTTGAACTTCTGTAGCCGATTTCGTTCTGTGGAACGGCTTCCCACCAAGACTAGTGTAGTCCTTACAGAGCTTGGCGACATCGGCCCTAGGCGCCTACCCCGCTGCACCACCACCATCTGCTGCAGCATTAGGAGTTGCCCTCTGAACATCCCTAAGCATCTCCCTCATGAAGTCAATGAACATTGTCCTCATATCAGGAGCGTTCCTATTATTGGCTCCTGAACCAGTATTCCTCGTATATCGGCTCATCGTTCAATCTGTAAGGAGAAAACAATTAACCATCTCTTCAGTGGTGCCAGTGCAGTGTGACTCCATCCTTAGATATACTAATAGTGTATATATATATCTTTTGAAAACCCAAAATATAATAAATACGCGCCCTCGTATACGTACTATCTCTCCCTGGTGTCTTTCCCTAGGTTAACTACGCAACCTAGAGCTCTGATACCAAGTGCGATGGCCCACCCCGCATCAGCTGACATTTCGAATGAAACGTGCTATGTCGATGCCCAACCAGCATGAGACGGTCGTCAAAAGAAAAGAAAGAAAGACGATGCATCATCAAAGAACTAGTAGTATATCTCACAGCGCATGGAACAAAATATAATAATAACATAACTTGATATAAGACAGGTGAGATAGTGCATAAGATGAAAACTAAACCATCATAGCAACGGAAAATTCAAATACAGCTTATGATCCAGATCATCATTGTTACAAATTTTAAAACTGTCTCTAAAGCAAAATAGGTAGGTACACTACTAATGCCCAAAGTAGTGACCAGCGATAACACCGGGAGAATATATGGAGAAGATACATGTAAGCCTCCTGCTCGTCTCCGGACAGCTACTCGTGCATAACCAGCTAACCTATCTCTAATATGCTCGTTTAGGAGCACCCAGAGTAATAAGAAGAGACATAAAACTATGGGTCGGACAAAAGTATGGTATGAGCGATAAGCAACAAAAATATAACAACAACAGGTATACATAAACATATCTGAACCTGGACCTGCAATCGAAGAATTAGCACAACAGGATGTACAATACTCTAAGGTGACACAAACTCATGGTGAAAAATAATGGGGAGGGGGTGTGCACGTCATAGTGATAGCAAACATCAAACATAGCAATCATCCTCACATCTCTCACTCAGTGCGTAATGTATATGATATCCACCACTTTGATCACCCAATCCTTTGTTACGATCACTCTGCCCTATGGAGTCATGACGGCTCCACTACACTGATCTGTAACCACTAATACTTTGTTATGTCCACTCTGCCCCATGGAGTCATGAAAACTCCACTGCACTGGCTCATAGCCCTGCTACAATCACTTTGCCCCATGGGGTCATGACAACCCCACTGCACTGATCCATAGCCAATAATCCATTCCTCGGTGGTGAATCAAAGCTATAGACATCGATAATCCCTTTGCACACGTCCCGCAGCAAAGTCCAACTCATGAAGTTAACTTGTTGGTTCCCATCTGGATCTTGAGTACTCACTTCCTATTTGGACTACCTTTGCATCTCGGGTTTTGGTCATCATCCCGTTCGCACTTCAGTTTCCACTCGCCATCCATGCTCGAAGATCGACTCGTGATCCCCCTGATCATCAGCTCGTGGTTTGCCCTTCAGCTCGTGTCTTGTGGCATCGTACTCTGCTCGTGATGGCCCCCGGTTCGTGGCTCGTAATCCCCTGGTCGTGACACTCCGGTTTGTGGTCAAGTCTCCAGGCACGGCTCGTGATGAGGAGTGCTTCACGGTTTGTCGACATGGTCTCCTGACTCTGGTCCGTGGTCCTCAAAGTGGAGCAGCTCGTGGAGTGTGGTCGGCTCGTGAAGGGATGTTCACGATCGAGGTCGGGTCGCATAGGTTCTTCACGAACGGAATTTGATCAATTTCCTTCGACTCTTCCAGCAAGCAATTTGTGCCATATGACAGCGTTTTCGACCATTCTAACTTTACTAAACAATCACAAAGCATACCATATAGTAATAGGAACATGCATAATCAACCATAAACACCAACACAACAATATGACATGTTTATATGGATCAAACATACCCAAATCTATGGTTTTCCCCTTAATCATGTTTAACCATAACTAATGATAGGGTTAACAAAACATGTCCAAATTAATCCAAATTTCTATCAGGGCTCTAAAATAATATTTAAGAATTTTTACATATTTTTCCAGAATTTTAACATGCATAATTTTGCTAATTAACACTAATCACCCATAATTAGCCGTAATTAGTGAAAAACACTCACCTTAGCCACAAACGAATTATAGATCTAAAATTTTCTACTGTTTTGGGTCGAATTCCTATGCAACACAGCTGCTCCAACTCTGATTTGGTGTTGATTTGCCTTGATTTGGTATATATTAAGCTAATAAGTGATTAGAAAGCGATTTGGGATGATTTTAGAAGGTGGAGGCCATGGCTAGGGTTAGAGAAATTTTTTAAGCGGCTGAGCAAATGAAATAAAATCATTTCCTTACTGATTTCAGCCTCCCCATAATCCTAATCCCAAAATGGATTATGGGCCTAGCTGCTAATCACCCTAATTAGGCCCGGTTAAGCTGTTTTTCACCTTCTAAACCTTATTTCAGCCATATCTCTCAAACAATAAGTCTGTTTGATCAATGTGACCACTCTACGGAAAGGTAAACCATCATCAGAATCCAATGGAAGTGGTTTCAGGTTAAAACACCTTACCAATCAAAAGTTATAGGCGAAACAAGATACGTCAGGGGCAAAACAGTCATTTAAAAATTGTAAAAAATCGTGAACATGGGAAATGACCCCAATAATCATTCGCCAAAGTTACATGACCATATGACCTCGTATGAAAAAGAAATAAATATTCTACGGTCCTCCAGTGCGTAGAATGTGGGTCGTTACATTTCCTCTAAACGACTCTACATTATAGGATTATAACATCTTCTCTCCTATAAGGAAGACTCTCCACAAACAAATCAAAGGAATTGCGTTCGAGGAAGAAACAACAGATGATTTTAACCCCTTCGCTTCCAAATTGTCTGAAAGGATAGATCTCCAATCACAGCCTATCTTGGAAAGGGAAAACAACTGTATGAATGGAACAATAAGGCTTGGTGGCAGAAGAGCCAAGTCTTTGCAACAAGAAAGGAAGTTTACACAAGGGCTACCTAAAGGATACTACCTTACCACTTCAATGGAAAATATATATTTCCTAACCAGAAACGAGCTCAATTATTGTCCATCTACAAAAAAGAAGCCCAAATACAAAAGGAAATTGGGAGGGCCTTATTGTCACTATCACATGACGAATGGACATGAAACTAACTGCTGTTAAATTCTCAAATGGATGATCATTCAATTCTTCAATCAGGACCAACTACGGAAATTTGTAAAAGAATCAAACTAAGTTCATTAAAGATCCTTAGGAAAAGGATTTATTACATGTCTAGGGTATAGAAACCCTCTCAAGAACCAAGCTGGCCAAATATGGGTTAACCCACAAAGGGTTAAAAATCCTTGCCACCGCCAAGTTGGCTAGGGCAAGGCACTCCCGATGGAGGGTGGTGTGTAAGCCTTTTCTCCGCACCCAAACCGGAAAGGGCCAGGTTAAAGCATCAAAAGCATAAGCCTCCGACCCACACCGGAAAAGGTCATACCGGAGCATCTAATTAGCACGCTCTACCTCTGCTCGCAGAAGAGTACGCCATGCCTCTGCAATGAACTAAGCACATCCTACCTCTACTCGCAGAAAATCATGTCCTACCTCTTCTTATGTTCCGCGTTACCTATAGAAGGTAGCGCAAACCCTTATCATCGCCTATGATGGTCAGGAGAGGGCACCCCTTGGAAGGGGTAGAGTATAAGCCTCTATCACCGCCTACGATGGCCAAGGAAGAACATCAAAAGAGTAAGCCTTAATTCCACGTCTACGATGGCTTGGTTAAGACCTTATCATCGCCTATAATGGTCAGGATAAGGCGCCTCCTGGAGGGAGGTCGGGTAAGTCGTTGGGCCTGCTTGCCGATAAGCTAGCCAAACGCACCAGACACACAGGCCCAGAGAGGGGGAAAAATCACGTACATCCTCTGCTTTGATAACCAAAATCCCAAAGAGTGGCTCAAGAAGCACGTACAGCCTCTGCTTCATAAATCAAACCCAAAGGGGGTAACGAAACATTAATACCAGAAGTGGAATTCTGGTCATTAATCTTTAATGCCCAAATAAGGGTCGGTTCGGGGCTTCTATTCATACCAGAAGTGAGATTCTGGTCTTTAATCTATTAAATACCCAAATCTGGGTTAATTCGGGACTTCCATTAAGTTCCCAAATCTGGGTTAATTCGGGACTTCCGTTAAATGCCCAAATTTGGGTTGATTCAGATCTCAAGTAATGCTGAAAAGGGGTTTCTAACCATATCTTAAATAGCCGATTCTGGATCGATTTGAAAGCTTAGCTATGATCAAAAAAAGATATTTGATTTTTCTAATAATTTGAATCCGGTTGGGAACCAGATTTCCATCAAAAGAAAGTTCCTAATTTAATACCCTAATATAGGTCGTGAAGCTCTAATCCTTAGGAAGTGGACATACGATTGACCCAACGACTGAAGCTCGGTTAGCTGAAAGGCCTCCAAGCAAGGAAAAGAGCCTTTTGTATCGTTCACATACATCCGTCGAATTCATTATTTACTATGCCAAACACATATGCAATTCATACCGTCATACAACACTAAAATATATATTCCGACAGAAACACAAGCACGTGTCTAAAATTCCCTTCAATAAAACCCCGGGATAAGATTTTCTTTTTCCTGGAGAGGGGGATTCCCTAGAAATATCTATCACTCTAGAGAAATTTTACTAGCGCACAAAGTATATGTAAACTCATTAATTATTTCATGCGTATAATGTCACGATATTATTGGTTTAAGCAAAAGCGTGTGGTGCATTATGTGTGCCTTACGAATTAAAAAAGGTGCATCAGATTTATGTAAAATGGTACATTGAGGTTCCGAAAAAAGAAATCATTTTCTAGTCAAAAAAGAATACTACATATCATTTGATACCCACACAACACACAAACTTGTTTATATACCATTGTTTCATAAACTGCCCCATATACATAACTAATGTTTCTTAAAGTCCAACATTCAAAACTCCTAAAGAAAATGTCACATTTTGGCACAAAAAAAACCAGGGCGGCCAAATTTGTCAATCCGAGTCAGGATTATGTAAAGAAAATTCTAGGGAGGCGTAACCTTCCTTCGTTTTCTTCAATTCAGTCTCTAACTCATCAATTCGATGGTATAATTTGTCTATCTCCGCATCTGAGCTAGTAGAATGGTCAACCTTTAACTGGCATTGCAGTACGTGAATGGTCTCATTTTTCTCCTTAAGTTGGTTCTCCAAATAGGATACCTGTTCCTTAATATTTTTAATGATTATCTTTTGTTGATAATACATCTTTTTCCATCCCGATAGAGGAGTGTCATCAAAGATATCCTTGCGACCAGAGATGGCCAAGGGTTCTTCCCTGAATTGCAAAGGAGGGTTCTGGAATTGATACTCCTAATTACATATAAAATGAAATATAGAAATGTGTAAAATCTAATAATCGAACAGTGACACTAATTATGTCATACATATCAAAGAAAAAACAACCACATAAACTTATACCATACAAATAATGAATCATTTCGACAAACATACATATCCACACAATTATAGTAGCACAAATCCACTAGCTAGTTCACATATCATCCACATTATACAAATTAATACAACATACTTGATCATAAATGTCATAAGAATTAAGTCAAAAGTCATATAGAGATTAAGAGTATTTTCTAAGAAAACATCTAAACCCTTCTATTTAGATGATTTCCCGCTTATCTACAAAACAAGCCCTTCAAAAGTTTTCAGTAGCCAAAAGCGTTGGACACAAGACATTATTATGTTTCACTTCTTTGAAGAGGCAAGGAGTTGCCGCGACACAAGAAAACTAGTTATTGACACAGAGTCAGGAAGGAAAGAAACATTTTGAAAGTGAAAGCCATACCAGTGCGGTAGAAATAACAGGTTGGACGGAAATTTCTTTACCCTTCGGTTCCGAAAAACCACCCACTTTAGGAGGGATTGCAATTGGATATCAAGCAGATGGGGTGCTCAAAGAATCAGTGGTGGTCCCTACAGCAACAGAAGGAAAACCTTTGCTATCCATACTAGGCTAACCTTCATCTCCTCCTGTCTCCTCGTCAGAATCCTTAAGAAACTCCTCAATATACAGAAAAGACTCAGGTTTTATCTTGTCCTTCAAAAGGGCTTTACCTTCTCGCTTAACTTTTTGAATTCTCTCTAAAACTCTAGTCTTGGCGAAGGAGGGTGCTGAAGAAAAGTCAATCTTTGGAAATTTCTTATAATTTTCAGAATGAACAAGGATGATAGCATCTTCGTAGTATTCCATCATGACGTCATAAAGTTGGACCTTCAGAAAGTCAGATTTCCTATCGCTAGTTTCATACATTATTTGTTTGGCGATTGAAAGCTTATTGTTCATCCTATCTAGCTCAACGACATGATCAATCTCCATCCCCATCTTCTCATCCTTAAGATTCTCAACCTACACCATTAACATATCCTTGGCCTCCTTCTCCTCCTTCAGCAAAGTCATTAATCTCCCACATTTGCTATCACTCTCTGTCTTCTCCCGTAGTAATGCATCAACCTTATCCTTTAAAACTTTATTTTCATCCTTAAGAGTAGTAACCTCAGCATAAGATGAAGAAGCCACTCCTATAGATAAAAACCAGCTTTTCATCACCTGAGAAATAAGAAATAAGAAAGAGAATTGTTTGAGCTCCATATAAAAAATAACACAATATAAGAAGAGAGAAAGTTAGTACCAAAAGCTGGTCCTTGATTTGCCACTGATAAAAATCCTCTGAGTCCAAAAGTGAAGAAGACTGAAATATTAACAACTTCAGGAGACAAAAAAGCAAGACTCACAAGCTTTTCAAAATCTAGTGCCAACGAAGGAGGAGCAGGGAAAATAGTATGCTGAGAAGAGGAAGGCATAAATGGGCTACGCCTCCCAATATTTAGTTCCCTAGGAGAGGCGGGTGACGCAGAGCCACTCATAGTTTTGCTTCTTGGAGAAGTATCAGGGGAAGAATCAATATCAATATGCTTGTCGACATCAGAAGCAGTGGAGTCGGAAAAGGTATGTGTTCTGGTCATGGCAACCACATCTTTGGAAAAATGGACCACCTTGTCGTGCTTCAGCATTTTGGACGATGGCTCTATCGTGGAACCAGCAAGCCTCGTTAAAACCTTAATATTAGACAAGGTAAAAACATCAAGAGTAGCAGTGCTCTCAAAAGCCGTGGATCCTGGACAAAGAAAGCTATGTCAGAAAAATAAGGATAAGAAAGCCAATGTGGAAAAATGGAAAGTCTTGCACAAAAGGGCCATACTACCCCATCTAAAATACCTGGGAATATAGGAGAAGCCATGTTAAACATGTTTGAATTCAGTGATAAACCCCTAGAGCCAGCAAACTAAAAGGGCATTTGTCCTAGAATCTTTTATCTCGGGGGAAGGCCATACTAACGAAGCATATCAACAGTAAGCAAGGATGACTGACGCTTAAGATTCTCCGGCGCATTAACTTAAGCCTCCTCATACGAAAAAGTTGTGTATCTAGAACGATGCTCTACGAAATGTCAAAAATTAAAACAAGGATTACAAGCATAATGTAATTGTTGATATAAAACATGAGGCTTACCATGTTCGACAAATTTTCCCGAAATGCCAGGAGGACATTTAACAAGAAAGGATTGATCCTCCCAAAGTTTAGTCTTGCTAATATTGTCGCTTATCAACCTCCCTATAGGGTTCGCATGCCGGACAAATAACTTTGCACTTTTGGAGAATTGTATCATGTGGTGGATAAGCTTTGGGCTGAGTGAAGGTTGATTTGATGCAAGCGCCAAGACCTCTAAGTATAAAAATCAAGGTATAGGTGTTGGGCGAAAGTTGGATAGGAGGGACTCCCAAGTCACACAAAAGCCTGAATAGAAAGGATGGAAAAGGAAATAAACCCCCTTGCCAAACGTGAATTGTCGAATATGCAAAATACACTTCGGGAGGATTCTGAAGGGAATCCTGGGGAGAGGCGGCAATGGAATCTATGCCAGCTAGGGCTGTCAATGGGTCGGGTTGGGTCAGGTTCAGGTCGGGTCAAGTCGTGTTCGGGTTGAGTCCGGATGGGGTCAGCTCAACCCGTTTATTAAAAGGGTTGGTTTCGGGTTGACCCATTTATAATTATATGGGTTTCGGGTTTGATTCGTGTAACCTGTTAAGAAAAAAATTGTATAAAAAGATGTGAATGAACATGAAATAAGGGTATTGTCCTCATTCACTTATTGCAAGTTAAGATGAGAATAAAAATGTAAAAAATCGTTAGTGTGGGAATAAACATGAAAACGCGAAAAATTGCTAAGTGTTAGTGTGTATGAATAATTGAATAATGATAACATCCTTCGTTTTCAAGCTAAGATGAGAATTTTACAATAATATAGAGCCCATAAACAGGTTAGTCGGGTCAAATTCAGGTTTCTCAGTCAACCCTATACCCACCCGTTTATAAATGGGTCAAAGTTGGGTTGACCCTAAAATGATCTGTTATTAAACGGGTCGGGTCAACCCGCTAATTTCCCATGCGGGGTTCGGATCGTGTTGGAAATTGACATCCCTAATGCCAGCAATTCCAAAGCTATCAAGAATAGTCTTCACCTTATCTGAAGAACTAATTAAAGAGGACTTTGAGGTGAAATCCTTCTTAGCTCGCGGAGTATTGGAACCCTTGGTTTCGGTTTGGTAGGTCCAGGTGATAGCATTTCATAACATATGTGATTAGCATTGCGTTCTTTTTACATAAAAATGCATATGATATCCATAAATAGGTCAACTTAGCAGTACACCTTGTTGATATAAGGATTTAGGTTATCATGTATCTGACTAGTCACAGATTTTTCGATTAATCTATTTGGAAAACAATTAGGCCATTGGTGATGATAAAATTGGCTATCCCAACGTCGAAATTTGAATAAAAAAGACGAGGAGCTTATGTTCAGGAAAATCAAATCATCAGTGGAACATAATTCTTGTCCAATTGAAACCAAATAGTCTAGCGTCACCACCGAAGGCCTAACTTGTTCCCAAACCCGGTACGAGTTAATTTAAAAGTCAAAATATACCGTGGAATCAAGATGACCCGACATCCCAAAATCGGAGTTGAATAAATACAAATAACAGTGTCGGCAAGGCTGAAAGCAAGAAAAGGCAACAACATCGTGATTAAGCTAACTCGTACCAGAGGCATAACATTCTATTTCCGGGATAAACTGACCCCTTTTATATAACCAGTTTGCATGTCGAAATTCTTAAAATGCGCATTTAGCAAATAGATAACCTATCATTCCAGCCATTAATTATTATCAAAGTTGTTACTATTGATTAAACCTGTAACAACCCTGCATTCTACATATCCAAAGATCATAGAATATTTATTTTATTCTCATACGAAGTCATATGGTCGTGTAACTTTGGAAAACGACTATTGGGGTCATTTCCCACATTCATTTTAGATGACCATTTTGCCCCTAGCAAAACTTTTTTGCCTATAACTTTTGATTGGTAAGGAGTTTTGATCTGAAACCACTTCCATTGGATTTGGATTATGGTTACCCATTCCGTAGAGTGGTCACATTACTCAAACGGACTTACCATTTGGGAGATATGGCTGAAATAAAGTTTGAAAGATGGAAAACAGCTTAATCGAGCTTAATAGAGTGATTACAGCTAGGCCCATAACCCATTTCGGGATTAGGGTTATGGGAGGGCCGAAAGGGTTTGGAGAAACATTCCATTTCATTTTTCCAGTCGCCACAAACATTCCTCTAACTTTAATCATGGCCTCCATCTTCCAAATCTATCTCTAATTGCTTTCAAATCACTAATTGATCGAATCTATGTTAAATCAAGTCGGATTACACCAAATCAGAGTTGGAGCTGCTGCTCTACATAGGAATCTGTGACACCCCACGTCCGTTAATGACACTCACTAAGGGAATGCATTAAGTTCCTTGAAGCGTTATAGGTAAACAGTCACAGAATAATTACAAGACAAATATAAATAAGATAGCAGCGGAAATTCAAATTTTTATTTCAAAAATATATCATACTACGTGGTCCAAAATACCATAAGTTACAAAAATCATTACAACAATATAACTTTTGTCCTGTACCATCAGAGTACATAAATATAAAAAACATAATTCCCCAAGAAAAAGAGCTAAGACATAGTAGAGATAAGAACTTGAGCAATACTTCGAAAGCAGCTTCTAGCAAGATGACAACTGAGTCTTGACTAATCCTGAGAATTCCCTCCCTATGAACCTAGGGGGGAACAGAAGAAAGAAGAGGAAACAAAAAGGGTCAGACATATAGTCTGGCGAGTCTAATTACTTTTAGTAAGAAAATAAATAAATGTAGCATGATAGACATACAAAGTGGATGAGAGATTAACTCATAAAAGGCAGGTGTGATAAGGTAGACAGGATAAGGTGCATACGCTTCCCTAATGATTAATCTGCACTACTACTAGTATATCCAGAATGAGATGATCCCTTCCAATATAAGGAGGTAGACTCAGGCATACATCCAAATGTACCCTAACCACTACCCTAAACGATCGGCTCCCTAATCCGCGTAGATACTATGTGCCGGCCCCACCGTACGATGTATCACGTCCTAAAGTGGCAAACCCTCGCTGATATGCATTACCCCATATCTATTGGTGTCACGGTCGTCTTATCCCCCTCTGCCCGGCTCATGCACGCACATGGTCCGATCGGTTTGTGCCGCCCACACCGTCCTCTATGTTTGGATCTCTTACAATCAGTCCAGTAAGCGTGCCCCTTCTCCGACCTAGTACAGAATACATGTTTTGATACCTACTTCGGGTTACTAGATGAAACGGATCCCACACAATATGATACAAGCTCTCCCCCTTATCTTGTATCCCCCACTAGGTTTTCTTTTGCTATGTATACCACTAAGTGTCTTTAGTTACATAACCCAATCATTTCTATGAGTTATGCTCACCCTAAAGGTGTCTTTAATTACATAACTTTATTATTTCGACTAGTTATGTATACCACTAGGTGTCTTTAATTACAGAACCTTATCGGGTTAAGTTTTGTGGGCCTATATGTGTAAATATTACCCACCCCTTGCAGATTTGCTTAACCCACCCACTGTCCAACCAATTTTACTTAACCTTAAATTTAGTTCATAGTCACACAATCCCTTATGGATTAGATTAGGTTAAGTAGTTCAATTAATTTCCATGTCCACTCATTGTTTATAATGGGCTAGACCTCCTACATTAGGCTTGTAACTTGTGGATGCTGGATATGCCGGTCGAGTCCAGGCAGTCTTATTCCACGAGTTAGACCTAACCTCGTGTATTAACCCGATTCGTATTTGTGCACTTCGACCTCTCACGTTAGGTTCAACATTAGTGGCAACTGGATATGCCGGTCGGGTCTGGGCAGACTTCCACCACTAATGCAACCTAACCTCGTGTCATAAGTGCAATTATAATTTCTAATTGTAATTATTAGACATTTCATCCTTGTCCAAATTCTTACCTATGTCTTTATAGGTGATTATGCCCCTTTTTCCCCATTTTGAATTATATGTCCAATCATTAAACATTATTTTAATTATGTCGATTCTAACGTTTTTCCCCATTCCCTAACTAACACATTCGCATATATTTGGCGGCGTCTAGGCTAGAAAGTATCCTAGTCATAAAAAGGGAAAAGTGATGGGAATAATGACAATAGTGATCATTCTAAAAGTGACATAAACATATATATAGGCATAAACGAGTAATAACCATAATAAGGTGGACATGAAAACAGATCTAATAAAAAGGGTAACGATAAAACTAGATCCAATATACATAGGATGAACAGATCCAAATAAGTGTTCATATGTCCAATGATAAAAGATCTCAATTAATCACGGCTTGATGATCTAGATCAAAACAAAGGTTCAATTATCCATATAATGATAATCCCAAATTAACCACAAACTTGACAAAGGTTCAGATCCACAAAGGTGACATGATAAACTAATCATAGGTGAATTAGATTTGTAAAAATAGATTTAGCATAATAAAATTTGAGATCCAAGAATAACATAGGTTTATGATTCAAGACAGATCTAAATCACAGTACTATCATGTTATACTTTTAGTCATTTAAATCTAAAAGTAACCTAGAACTCATAGTGTTTGACTTAGAATATAGAACTAGAAAAGAAGCCTGTTGGGTTGTAGATCTACGCTTGAATCTCTAAGTTTGATTTGCTTTAGTTGATAGTTGTAGAAGATACAGGCAGAGTTTGGCCCCCATGGATTCTCAATGAAGAAAACAAAGAAAAGGGACCTCTATATATAGCTGCCGGCCGTCTAAAATGACTGCCACCTTAGCTTTAGGGGGGTCGACCCCCCTCCCCACTTTATGAGGTCTACCTCGGGGTCGACACCTGTGACGGCAAGGAATTTCGCTCGGTCCGAACCAGTCGCTAAACCAATTCAGGCCGTTCGAAACGCCCTATCTTTTTGAGAACACGACAGAACAGAACGCATACAGAAGAACATTTCATTGTATATTACAACAATGCATCAGATTACAAGAATATACAAAGTATAAAAGAATATTACACAGAATTATCAGAGATTTAAATACATCGCAGCGGAAAAATAATACAATACACAACTAGAATGAGATATACGGATACAAAGCTTTCCGGATATCGTTCCAGCTGTAAACCAGGATCCTGTGAATATAAATCTGCAAAACCAAAACTACTAGCTGCCCGTGTCAAAATAAGGGCACCCAGAGTTTAGGTTAAAACAATAAACTCCAGGTCAGTCATGTGACTGGTGTGAGAACTAAAACAGTTATTAATCTTTATTTTAAAAAGGTAAATCAAGGGACCACGCCGTATAACACGGAACGGGTTTCCTCCCAAGAATACCAGTGCTTAAAACAAACAGCGCAATGCTAAATAAAGAAAAATGAAGCTGTTATAAGACCCAGGTCCCATCACACAATGCAACGCAGCCGAGGATAGGGTTTTCCCTTATAACAGCCAAAGAATGCTTGATACGTTTAAAACAAATCATTTGATACTATAATAAGTGCATAGTGTATAAAACAACTTCAAATCATAAGTATCAATCATAGGCGGCATGAATGCCCCATACCACTATGTCGCCATATATAGGTTATACAATCAAAATCGCAAAGTCACGTATTTGGAAATTGGATTTCCGTCTATGAACCGAGGCAAAAGATAGTCCTCAACCGATTCGAGACGCTCTAGCCCGTGTCTCAGGCACAGCCGCAACCGTACCTTGGATCGTCAGGGCCGGTCCACACGAAGTGGATTATAATGCCTGAACAATACGTTTCTCCGCCCTTTGGGGCGTAAATGAGCCAACTACATGACTCCATCGGTTCGAGAACGACCGATCAATCCGAGGCGCCTCGCAACAGCAACAACCACATAAGTCAAACTCGTCAGGGCGTGTAAAACCACTGACGCCACTTCTAGCTAGAAAGAAAACGCATGTCCCCCCTGACGTCCGTCTCCCGTTTTTGGTTCATACCGGGTGTGAAACACGCGAGGAAAACGTTACACAAAGCTACGCCACAAAGGCCATGCTTTGATCATCAACCACAAGACTTTGTTTTTCAACAGAAGCCTTGATCATTTGCATCTTAGCATGCCACACAGGCAAGCCATCCTATGCAACCGATATCAGTCACACAGAATGAAATCCGATGTCAGACACACAGTCCATTTACAAGTCCGTTCTGGGTCTGAACGAAACCGGAGGCACCTAGTACCCCGCATATCCTTCGATCTCCAAGTACGTCTGGACGATCACTAACTGTTTCCATCTTCTTGGGTGTACAGCCCAATCAAGATCATCAGTTATCACCCAAACGACGTGAAGACTTCCGGTCTTCGACCATCGTCTTCATCTTCGACTTATCGTCGTATCAGTTATTCAGAATGGGATAAACCCGGTCTTTCCGAATAACTCGCGTATATTTTAAATAAGTGTTACACAAACACAACATACGCCTCATTCCAATTCATTAGTCACTAACCGTAAATTAATCAAGAGAATAATTCCCCAAATATTAACCCCGAAGGCCGAAACCAACATCAGATCAATATCCAGAAAACCATTCTGCTTGGCTAACCGCCAGTTAGTTTCTAAATTTCACATTCAAATCTAATTAAAGATTCATTAAAACTCCACTTAGTTTTAATCTGTGACTGGGTTAAAGAATCAGTGTCATTTAAAACACGGTTCACGATAAACCCAAAGTCACATCCCATTAATTATCGGGTTAAAGAACAAGTGTTATTTAAAACACTGTTCACGATAAACCCAAAAATCAATATCCATTCAATTCCAATTAAATATTATTTAATTGGTACACTTCATTAAATCTAAATCAAAAGATTTAATCTTTTCTCAGCTGGGTTCAAGAACAGTGTTAGTGAAGACACCATTCACGACAAACCCAAATCACATTCATTAATTATCGGGTTAAAGAACAAGTGTTATTTAAAACACTGTTCACGATAAACCCAAAAATCAATATCAATTCAATTCCAATTAAATATTATTTAATTGGTACACTTCATTAAATCTAAATAAAAAGATTTAATCTTTTCTCAACTGGGTTCAAGAACAGTGTTAGTGAAGACACCATTCACGACAAACCCAAATCACATTCGATATTCAATACAAGGCTCTGAATAGAAAATATATCGGCTTATATTCAATATCGAATTCTACGACTAACAAATGTCGTATTGGAAATAACGATATAAATATATATCTTTCAAATTTCCATAACCACATCTGTATAATCACGAATTCCAACATCGAAATATTCCGAAGACAATTTCGATTCAAATCCACTCCAATGCAATCATTGGATATTCTGGTTATTTTTAAAACCCTTTTCAAATTCAATTTATTTAAAAATAAATAGAATTATAATTCTAGTTCAAAACTAGTTCATTTCGATAAAAATCTATTTTTATCCTTTCAAATAGGGAGTTTTTCATCCCAAATCTTCACAAATCATTTCTTATGATTTTACACCAATTATTACTATTTTTAATAATTTTATCAAGGCCCGTACAGTCGATTTCCATCAATGGCCATCGAACTGCACTTACAGCGACCTTTTTCGAATTTGATTTGGACATAATTCCAAATCCAACCGTTAGATTTCAAATTTCTAATATTCGTTAGAAAGCTCTTTTCGATACGAACCCAACGGTTCCGGTTTCAGGAGAATCCGACGGTCGGATCTCCCGTAATGTCCGTTTGAAATAAATGGTCGAAATTCACGAACTGCCGCGGCGCGGCGCGTTCTATTCAGGCCATTATATTATATATATAATATATATAATATATATTTCGTCGATTTCTTATTTAAAACGGATTATATAAATAGTTTTAAATTCGTTTCAAATTCTATTTCAACTTCTATTTCAATTCAAAGCCAAAATTGAATTCTTCTTTATAAATTCGTTTTAAAATTCATTTCTATTCAATTCGAATTTCAATTCAATTTGAATTCATTTCAATTCGCTTTCAATTCCATTTGAATTCGTTTTCAATTCAATTCATTTCGAAATCGTTTTCAATTCAATTTGAATTCGTTTTCAATTCATTTCATTTCGAAATCGGTTTCAATTCAATTTGAATTCGTTTCCAATTCATTTCATTTCGAAATCGTTTTCAATTCAATTCATTTCGAAATCGTTTTCAATTCAATTTGAATTCGTTTTCAATTCATTTCATTTCGAAATCGTTTTCAATTCAATTTGAATTCGTTTTCAATTCATTTCATTTCGAAATCGTTTTTAAAATCGATATAAATATCGTTCACGTCAAAATGGCGTCAATCTAATCAACACGGCTTCATATATTCCTTTATTTTCAAATATTCTATTTCAAATATTTCTTTTTCAAATATTTCTTTTTCAAAACTGGAATGAGGCCCAATCAATTACCATATAAAATTAATTATATGGATTTTCATACAACACATGTATATAATAGCATTGAAAATAATCAACCATCAACCAAAGTGCACTACACTGTATAAGCATCAAATATAGATATTCAACGCTTATAACAGCCTGTCAATCAATCGATCGACATATTTAATCAATCAGGATGAGTGAACTTCAAATTTCATCCTAACACCCGTGTGGGGTTTCAAACAATCAAACACATATTTTATTTGTGCAGTTAGGCGATGTGTAAAATTTATCGACCCAATCAACGTCATTCAAATAGGTGTACATAAACAAACCGTCTGGTTTGTAAATGAATATTTATTTATTCACATTCACGTTAAAAATTATATTTTTAACGATAACACATTTTATTTTAACATATGAATTTCTATTCAGTTCATTCTTTAAATAAAATGCTATTTTTATTTTTCTAACTTATTTTAGAAAATTTCGGCGGCATAACGGCACGATACTAGAAACGGGACAAGGCCTAGCCTTATCCCCGGTCTAGTGAAGGCCCACGCCATTCACACATCAATCAAATTCACTTTCGTTATGCAAACCACAAAATTTGGAGTAAGGGTCTAACCTAGCCTTACTCCTTCGCCTTATAACGGCGCACGTCTAATCCTAACCAATTTATCGATTCGATTTTTTTTTTCACACCACAAACCACATTCAAACCAATATCACAATCAATAACCAAACAGCCAAACAAACAAGTCCATGGTCTGTGGACGATTGTGTCGGGTGCTACTAAACACCGTCTGCATCCTAGTATATATATATAACTAGAAAAGTAAATTGAAAGGTGAGAAATTCTCACATATAGCTATCCTAGCTCCACGGCACTTCCTTGATAGAAATCTTCTTCGTTATCGCCTCTTCGTCGTTTCGCCTTTTTGTCACCTTCGTTGCTGCTTTCACTACATACGTAAAAATCACATTTTTACTTCGCTATTCAATATATAAAAATCGAATTTTTATTTCAAAGTTTAATATATAAAAATCGAATTTTTATTTCAAAGTTTAATATATAAAAATCGAATTTTTCCTATGAAGTTCAATATATAAAAATCATATTTTTCCTATGAAGTTCAATATATAAAAATTCTATTTTTCTATCGAAGTTCAATATATAAAAATTCTATTTTTCTATCGAAGTTCAATATATAAAAATTCTATTTTTCTATCGAAGTTCAATATATAAAAATTCTATTTTTCTATCGAAGTTCAATATATAAAAATTCTATTTTTCTTTCGCTACCTCCTATATAAAGATGCTATTTTTTTTATATTCCTACAATGCAAAGATCATATTTTTATCTTTCTTCAGATCTGATCTTCTTAAAGTTTAAACCTTTTTCTTTAATCTTAAAATTAAAATAAAATCAGTTTTAATCCTTTTTCAAAAATCAGTTTTTAAATTCTAATTCAAAAATCAGGTTTTTATTCTTCTACAAATATAAAGATCTGGTTTTTCCTAATACAAAAATCTGAACTTTTATAAATTAAAAATCTAAATTTTTATAACTTAAAAATCCTAACTTTTCAGCTTTTGAAGTTTAAATCTTTTCACTTTAAAATCTAAAAATAAAAATCAGTTTTTAAAAATAAATAAAAAAGATCAGTTTTTATTTTTAACCAAAAATCAGTTTTATAATCTTTTTAAATCAGTTTTAAAATCTTTTTCTAAAATCAGTTTTTTAATTCTTTTCTAAAATCAGTTTTTTAATTCTTTTCTAAAATCAGTTTTTTTTTTTTTTATATACTTTTATAAAATCAATTCGGTTTTTATACTTTAAAATTCAGTTTTTAAAATACTTTTAAAAATCATTTCAGTTTTAAAATACTTTAAAATTCAGTTTTTAAAATACTTTTAAAAATCAATCTGTTTTTACCTAAACATCGAAATTACTTTTAACGAATTAAAATAAAAAAAAATAAAAACAAATTACTTACAGTATTCCGAAGAAAGGGGGGGGAAGGAAGAAGGCGTCGGCGGTGGAAGGATCGTCGGCTGGGGGGGTTTGCTGGTGGCGGTCGGCGGCTTCATCTTCGCGAGCGAGGGAGGGCGTCAGCGGAACTCGAGCGATCTGGGGGGGGAGCTCAGGCGGAGGCGGGGCTCGGAGCAGGTCAGGGCGGTGGCGTCGATCGCCTTCTTAGGGTTTCTCTTTTTTTTTTTTTTTTAATTTCTGTATAAATGAATTCGGGGGGGCCAGGAAGAAGAATAAAGGGAGGGAGGATATTTTTATATTTTTTTTATTATTTAATTATTAAATTTCGCAAAAAGGTTGACTTTTATCCACGACCTCGAAACGAGGCCCACCGCCTGTCGTCCATAGCTTTTCACCCCCATTCCGAACACAATGGGATATGTATCGCAAGCTGATTCGATTGTTACAATCAGTTTCCTTTTGAATTTTCATTTAAATCACTATATTGAATTTTAAACGTACATTTCAAATTACCGGGGGCACATACTAACTAGAAAAATTCCAGAAAAATATTTTCTAGCTTCGTATTGACGATACGGTCCTAACAAAACTAGTTTCGTCGAATTCTGAGACCGTTAGAAAAATGGCCAATTTCCAGTCGATTAAAATCAACTGAAATGGTCAAAACACGTTTCCCTTGGCCACGCTCACATATTGATTCGAAAAATTATGAAATTTAAAACCTAGCAATAACATGACACTGCGGACCCAACAAAACTGGTTTCGTCGAAATCCGAGGTCATTTGCAAAATGTCCATTTTTAAGGGCCTGAATTCCATAGCGACTATTCAGAATTTTCAACTGGACATATCTTTTGATTCCTGCTATCAAAATTTGATTATTCGGATTCGTTGGAAAGATATTATCAATTAGATCCCATTATTTTTGGTTTCACTAAAATCCGGATTGTTTTGCACCCGGTACATTCAATTGAAGTTTGAAATCGAATTATCGAACTACCGCGCCATTTCCAATTCTATTTATAATTATATATAAATATTTATATTCTAACGACGACGCGTATAATATATACGTTCGAATTATATTCAAAATAAATTTCTCGTCGATATTATTTAAAATAATTCATTTTAAATAATCAAAATTCGCTAAAATGGCAAAAATAAAATTTTCAAACTGGCTCGCATTTTACGGGTTGTTACAACACCCATGGGGCGAGAGTTTTGCCGCCAACGTAATTTTTGAAATTTGAACTGAATTTTGATTTTCTAGACTATATATATATATATATATATATATAATCCTTCTGCAAGTATACAAACTTCAAACCTTCGTATCTTCTTTATACGGTGTCCGTTTTACGCAAACCGAATGTCTATCATGGCCAGAATTTCGAGACGGAAGCAATGGCATAGTCCGTTTCCCTTAATTCTGAATATTAAATTAATTATAATTTAATTTATCCTCTTTAATGTTAATAGAGTACGGGGTATTACATTCCCCCCTACTTAAAGGATTTCGTCCCCGAAATGTCCAAGTTGAGAAGAATGCATATCCTACCATCCATCATCAATCTACTCATCCATCAATCACTGGCATCCATTGTCCTTAAAGATTTCTAATGCTTGTATGAATATATGCAAAAGTGTGTGTATATGTCCCTGTTCTTATGCAAAGATCAGGCGGTCTACTGATTCAGCTGACCTCCTTAATGCAATGTATGTTAGTGCCATGAATCCAATGTATGCAAATAATCCTATATAACATGGAAGTTCTATACGTGTGCACACTTATTAGTCCAAATGCAACATCCATTTTCACCCATTAAAAGAAAATAAAAATGCACACACATTCATATGCAGTATGACCACTAGCAAACACTTGCATCCATCAAACATAACATGTCCCAAACACATGTTTACATCTGTAAGATTCCTATCTAAAGGTAGAGAATACTATTGATAGGACATACTCAAATGATAGAAATAGGTATAAATAAACTTTAGAAAAGGAGTTAAGAACATACCCTCGAAAAGAAAAGGGTACGAAGCATGAATCTTGTCATCAGTCTCCCAAGTTGCATCCTCTGGGTTATCTCCCCATTGAACCTTTATTAACTTGATTTCTTTATTGCGTAGCTTCTTAATTTCTGATTCAAGAATACGGGTAGGGACTCGTTTGACTATCACCTCCCTCTCTACTTTCACTTCTTCTAATATGCTTGGCTCAACAACTTCTGCGGTGTCATGCAAGAACTTTCGTAGATGAGAAACTTGGAAAACATCATGAACACCGGATAAATTTTCTTGAAGCTTTACTCTACAGGCCATTTGGCTAATCCTCTCGGTTATAGGAAATGGTCCTACAAACCTAGGTGTCAAGTTCCCTGCAGATCCAAAGCGAACCACATTCCTTAGAGGTGATACCTTGATAAAAACTAAGTCTCCCACTTCAAATTCAATGTCAGACCTTCTCTTGTCTGCATAGAATTTCTGCCTATCTTGGGCCGTCTTCATCCACCGTCGAATAAGGTCAATCTTTTCGGACGTTTCTCCAATCATATCTGGTCCAAGTAATAATCTTTTTTTAGATTCCCACCAACAAGTTGGTGATCTACAGGGTCGTCCGTACAATGCTTCGAAGGGTGCCATGCCGATGTTGGCTTGATAGCTGTTGTTATAGGAAAACTCTACTAAAGGAAGATGCTCTTCCCAAGTCCCTCCGAAGTCTAGGATACACAACATTTAAAAGATCTTCAATAATTCTGTTCACCCTCTCCGTTTTCCCATCAGTCTGAGGATGATAAGCGGTGCTCAAATACAACTATGTACCTAATGCTTCTTACAAGCTCCACCAAAATTCACTGGTAAAGACGGGGTCAAGATCACTTACGATTGTAAAGACCCGTAAATTCCCGCTCTTTGGATCGACTATAAACCACACAAGTCTGACCCAAAGGTCGGAAATCCACGAATACTTTAACTTTGGGAATACAACAACATCAGAACAATAACAGCAGACTTTTATAACATCATAATAAATGTTACATCAGAGTACAGAATATATATCAGAGTACATTAAATAAGTTTACAGCGGAAGATAACTTTACATTACTTTAATACAGTGCAGCGGAAATAAAATAACTAAGACAGCGGAAGACTTTTCTATGCTCTGGACACAACTTTGAGCTTCAATCCAGGATCCTGCTAAAGAGATAAATATCTGCAAAAAAAGCTACTCGACTGCCCGTGTGGAAAAGAGGGCACCCGAGTTTGCAAAAGTGGAAACAAACAACGGGTCAGTCGTGGGACTGGTGTGAGAATTCTTAACTAATATAACTAATAGTAATAAGGCAAATCCAAGGACCACGCCGCTAAAGCGGAACGGGTTTTATTCCAATGGATTGCCGTGCATAATTTAAGTAAATCGTCAAAAACAACGCAATGCTTTGTAGAAAAATGAAACCATCATAAGACCCAAGTCCCATCACACAATGCAACGCAAACCGGAGGATAGGGTTTTACCTTATAATGGTCAAACATGCTTGATACGATAAAAACGATATTATTATTAGTGTGTATATGTTTTAAAACATTTCAAAGTAAATGTATCAATCCTAGGAAGCATAGGTACCATATGCTATGCCTCCATACTAGTAATACAATCAAAACTGCAAGGGTCGTATTTGGAATTTGGATTTCCATCTGAGTCAAGGCTAGGGAGGAGCTCCTTACCGATTCGAGACACTCTAGCTGTTGCCTCAGGATTACCCGCGGTTAACCCTTGGAAATGGCAGGGCCGGTCCTCAAATACAGCTTAGAGGATTGGCAATTCCTAAGCACACGTTCCCCGGTCCTATAGGACCTATCCGAGGCGCCTCATTCCATCATCCACATAAGTAAAATGTCAGGGTTGGTAGGTCACTGACACCACTCTAGCTAGAAAGAAACGTGCTGCTCTCCCTGCGTTCCCTTCTCCCATTTTAGACTCCGCCAGTGTGTGAGGCTCGTGAAGTCACGCTATACACAATGCTATGCCTAAACAGGCTATGCTTTGATCATCCCACAAGGCCTGCCTTTCAACAAAGCCTTGATCATATGCATCTTAGCATGCCACATCGTCAATCCATACCATACCATTGATTTCTACCAACATATAACCTCTGAGCTCATACGTCTCAGAGAAGGGTGTAAAACACCAAACAGATATATGTTTAGCAGAGATCAACGAATACAGTATAAAGGAATACAATGTCAGACATACAATCCATTTACGCGCTTATGCTCTGGGTTTGAGCGAAAGCCAAACCCGTGCAATCAACACTACGTACGGACGGCTACTACTGTCGCCCCTTCAAGGTAGCTACTCCCATCATGGGTCTCAATAGCAACACACCCATTCGATGAGAAGATCGTCAGTCTTCAATCACCGTCTTCAACTCTTCGAACGTCGTATCATTATTTGGAATGAGAGTTAAACTCGGACTTTCCAAATAATTCTCGCATATATAAATTTGAAAGCAATTTCATATCGTTAAAATTAATTTATGACGATCAATCTTTATTTTTAATTAAATTCTATTTAACGACGTCTCATGTCAACAGGCGACTTTGGCGCTGTTTTCACCCAAATTTGTTTTACACATTTCTCTAAATCTAACCGTTGGATTTTGACGAAGTCTATATCGTTGGAAAGATCTTCCCAAAGCGGTCCTAACGGTTCCAGTTTTGGGAAAATCTAACGGTCGGATCTTTCGGTATAACCGTTTGAAGTTAAGAATGCCGATACGCGAACTGTCGCGCGCGTTTCGTTTAAGATATAATTTATATTTATATATTTAAATATAAATCGTTTGGCGATTTCAACTATTATCGTCTATACTTTTATCGCATCTAAAATGACGATAAAAATATCGCTTTTATTTTCCTCTGTTTTATTTACACCAAATGCAAATAAATCATACTTTTTCTACATTTTGTTTGATTTACCAATATGTAAATAAATTATATTCCTCCTATATTTTAATTCATTTACACTAACTGTAAATCAATTATATTCATTTTCTTATCCTATTTATTTACCTAAATGTAAATAAATATATTCTTATCCTTTTTCCTATTTATTTACCTAAATGTAAATAAATGTTTTACTTTTACTTTAGCTATATTTAATTACATTAATTGTAAATAAATGTATCTAATTTCTTATTCATATTTATTTACACTATTTGTAAATAAATAGTTTCAATTTCCTTTGCCAATCCCATTTACATAGTAAATGTAAATAATTGTATTTCTTTAATTCCTTTCTAATATTCCTTTTTAACCTAAAAAGAATATCTTATGTTAATTCTTTTCTAACCTTTCTTTTTAATATTTACATAAGAAAATGTAAATAATTACCATTTACAAATTGGTTCTTTTTATTTACATAAGAAAAATGTAAATAAATCCTATTCATATAATTATTCTTTTAATCTTTTTTATTTACATAAGAAAATGAAATAAATACTTATTCACATAACTATTATTTTTATTCTTTTTATTTACATAGGAAAATGTAAATAAATTTTTAATTCACATATTTGTTCTATATTTCCTATTTATTCTTAATTACATAATATGTAAATTTCTTCCTCATAATTTTAATTACATAAAAATGTAATTTTATTTCTTATAATCTTAATTACATATAAATGTAATTTTCTTTACAGTGTAAAACATATTCTTTTAATTACATATAAAAATGTAATTTAAATAATCTCTTATTTATCTGATGTAAATATATATGTTTTATTTATTTACCCTAAATATTTTGAAGTAATTTACATATGCTTTAACCTCTCACATTGGATAGGTATTGTTGTGATTACTGGACAACCGGGCGGGTCCGGGCGGGTTTACATCACAACTCAATCCAACCCTGGGTTACACATATTATTTCTTATTCAACAAAATATATTTTGTCTTTTATTCTTTTTCTATTTTAACAAAATGTCTATTTTATCTTTTATCCTTTTCATTCTTAATACATAAAAAATGTACCTTTTTCCTTAATTCATTTTTTTTTAATACATAAAATGTACCTTTTATGTATTCATTTTTGTTACATAGAAATGTACTTCCTTTTATTTTACATTGCAAAAATGTAAATGCCCATTATTCCTTTTTATTTACGTCGGAAAATGTAATTTCTCTTTTTATTCTATTTACATTGGAAAAATGTAAATTCACTTTTTATCTTTACATTAGAAAATGCAAACTTCTTATTTCTATCTCTATTTCTTTTACATTAAAAATGTAAGTTCCTATTTCTATTTCTTTTTCTGCTAAAATCAATGTTATACTTTTCTGTAATACTTGCATTGTAGAATGCAAATGTAAAGGTGAACTTTATTTCTAACGTAAACATCCTTTATAATGTCAACATAACTATATCCTCTAATGTAAATATTGGATTCACTTCAATTATATAACATGACGGTGAATTTTATGTCAGTTCAGCTAAATTGATCACAATGATGAATTTGTGTCATAATTCTTAAATTAACACAACAGTGTTATTGATATCCTAATTCTTAAATTAACACAATGGTGATATACGTGTCATAATTCTTAAATTAACACAACGGTGTATATTGTGTCATCATCACTATTTTAACACAACGATGTAAGTTGGTGTCATCACAATAAGGTTAACACGACATGCAAATTGGTGTCATCACAATAAGGTTAACATAACATGGGGTGTATAATTTTGGAGAATCCCAATAAAAGATCTCATCTTTATTTTAATTTGTAAGTAAAAATAAAGATTAAAACTTACATTTCATTTTGTGAATAAAAATAAAGATTAAACTTGCATTTTATTATGTTCACAAAATAAATGTGAAAATTTGACTTTTATTTTGTAAACAAAAATAAAGGTGAAAACTTGTTATTCATTTTGTAAACAAAATGAAGATTTAAAAACTTACATCTTATTACGTTAACAAAATTAAAGGTAAAACTTGTTAACAGAATTAAGGATTAACACTTGCCCTTTTTTTTATATTAACAAAGTTAATGATAAAATTGCCATTTTATTTTGTTCACAAAAATAAAGATAAAAATTGGCATTTTATTATGTAGACAAAAATAAGGATAAAAATTGTCTTTTTATTTTGTTACCTAAAACTTGTCTTTTTATTATGCAAACAAACTTATCTTTTATGTTGTAGATAAAGGATTCAACTTTCTTTTATTTTGTGAAAAATAAAGATTCAAACCTTTCTTCCTTTTTATTTAGAAAAATAAAAAGAAAATAAAAA
Organism: Allium sativum; assembly: GCA_030737875.1. Taxonomy (NCBI): domain Eukaryota; kingdom Viridiplantae; phylum Streptophyta; class Magnoliopsida; order Asparagales; family Amaryllidaceae; genus Allium; species Allium sativum. Next base: position 398,962,299 of record CM060922.1, on the reverse strand, counting down.
TAAAAATAAAATAAATAAAGATGAGAACTTATATGGGGATTACATCAAGATATATATAGATCTAAACAAGCAGGTTACATTATGACATCATAACATATCTCAACAATCATACAATATCATAACATCGTAGATCAGCAACGATAATACACAATCATGATTTCACCATTATCATTAATTTATAATTATTTTAAGTAAATCAGAATTCTCACATTGATTGGTTTTCAGAAGTCGTTCGCATTCAAAATAGCTGAATTTCCAAAGTGCTCGGTTTCAGCTCTAGTCTGCGCCATCGCGAAGATCTCATTTTTCTGATTCCAGCGCAACTTACGGTTCGTAAATCGGACCTCGTATGAGAGAGTTATTGATTTTTAAAGATTGGAAAAATTAAATATTATTAAGTAAATAAATAATTCAAATATTGAAACCTTCTTCCACGTTCTCCAGGATTTAGCCGTAACCTAAAGTTCACCGTGAATCCATCACCTTACAACTTATAGAACCCAGGAAGCTCTTCGATTTGGTTTTGGAATTACTGAAATTGATTGAGTGGATAAAGAAAGAAAAAAAAGGAAGGAGTTTCGAAATTTCTGGCCATTGAAATGGACATGGCGGCGGCTATACGTTTGAAAGGGAATTAGTTTTATTTCTAAGTGATTTGAATGATAAATAGAAGAGTAGAGACAGGAAAGAATAAATACATAAGTTAATTTCCTATTTATGTTTCAAAACAAAATCACAAAAAGAAAGAGAACAAACGGATAGAAATAAATGTGTCATAAATTGATTCATGCTAATTGTTAGAAAGTTTTTTGAATTCTAAAATTTCAAAACATGATATATTAAAATCTCGTAATTTAATGAATCTATTCAATGAGCAGGCGAGGATAAATAGAATAGAAATAAATGTGTGGGTTCATTAGTTTTGGAGAGGACCAATGAAGGGAGTAAGTGGAAAGGAGAAATCAAAGGATATAAATTTAAGGAATAAGAGTATGAAATAGGATGCATAAAATAGATTGAAGGAAAATAAATTAATAGGATTAAGCAAAAGAAGTTAATAGATTAAAGGGAAGAAATAATTTCGTAATTAATGGGGAAAAAAGAAGGTGAAGGGAAAGAGATAAAAGCATTAAATATAAATAGTCAAAAGGAGCAACGCCAGAAATGAATGGCCTTGGGAATAAATGAACACAGGAGAGAATACATTTAAATTCCAAAACATAAAACTTGAGAGAAAATGGATAGCGCAAGTGTATATGGTAAGGAACATTTCTTTTTATCGTTGTGGCTTGCATTTTTTATTTTATTTATATATGTATACATAACGTAACATGAATGCACGCATCAAAAATAAGGAAAGGAAAGCAAATATTCATTCCTAGTAATAAATCAGTATATCCCACAAACCATGCACCAAAATACGTGTACACATTTACTCATTCCATTCTTAATGTTTTGAATATATATATATATATATATATATATATATATTAAATGAAAGGTCTTTAATTTCCATTAAATAGGTTTCAAATCTTATTTATGTACAAGGAAGGTGACTTCCCTTTTTTTCTCTCTTCCATAAATGCTTCAAGTCATGTAATGAAATGAATAAAATAAAGAATTAGAACAAGAAATGAATGAATGGAAAAATAAAGGGAAAAGAAACGTAACGGTTAGGAGAGAGGGAATGACTACATTAAATAATGAAACAAGCAGCACATTAAGTAGCATGCTGAACATTAAGAAGATAAAGAAAAGGGAAGTTAGAACGGTGCAGTCGGAATTAGATAATGAAACGGTTTTTTACATTTGTTTGTCATGGCATATTATAATATATATATATATATATCCTTTTCAATGTTGAGTCTAATTGTTACATGTCAAAGTCATGTTCATATTTATAAATAAACTATTCAGGTTTATTATCGTTCTCAGTCTACTTTATTAATGCAAACGTAGGCTACAGTCGAATCTTTGTTATATTCATATTTATAAATAAATTATGTTTATTTATTATTAACTCCCAATTATAATTTTCTCAAGGTTCAAAATCAAATATTGAAATTACCACGCCATTTCGGGCTCGAAATGGAATTAATGTAAATTTTAAAGTCTTACTGTAAATAAAAATAAATTTTTAATCGTGATTATTTAAAATAAATTATTTTAAATAACCAAAACTCATTAAAATAAATTAAAATAAAATTTTAAATTTATCCCAAAATTTAGGGTTGTTACAACGATACTGGAAGGTACTCCATGAAGATGAACTATCTCATGAACGTAAATCGCTGCCAACCATGATGTCGTCCTCTTACTCTTCACTGGAATGAAATGAACGCTCTTAGTCAATCTGTCCACTACTACCCAAATACTGGTGTTACCTTTCTTTGATCTAGGCAAACCATCTATGAAGTCCATGGAGACGCTCTCCCACTTCCATTGTGGAACCTCCAAATGATGAAGTAAACCACAGGGCTTCTTTTGCTGGCAAACGAAACATTGAGAAATAAATTTGACCACATCTTTCTTCATCCCAGCCCAAAAGAAAACCCACTTCATGTCTCTGTACATCTTATCGCTGCCTAGATGAATGGTCATCTTAGAATGGTGGGCTTCTTCTAGGGATGCCTTTATTAAGCTTCCCGTTTGAGGGACATATAGCCTTCCATCTTGTCGCAACCATACCTTTTCATCTATGGTATATCTACTGAGATGAGTAGAAGTCTCCCCTTTTCTAAGCTTATCCATGATGTCTAAAATCTGTGGGTCACCTTGCTGCGAAGCTCCTATCTGATCCATAAGAGTTGGTCGTATTTCAAACGATGCAAACAAATCAGGCAAAATCTCGATGGAGGGTATGAAGTCAAAGGTTGATATGAAATCCAAGCTCTCCACAAACATAGGACTCAAGGCCATCCTCTGCCTACTTAGTGCGTCAGCCACCACATTACCCTTGCCAGGGGTATAAGCAATTTCAAAATCGTAAGAAGCTAAGAATTCCATCCACCTTTGTTGTCTTAAATTAAGATCATTCTGTGAGAATAGATACTTGATAGATTTATGATAGGTGTACAACTCGAACTTATCTCCAAGTAAATAATGATGCCACGTCTTTAGCGTGAATACTATGGCAGCTAGCTTTAGATCATGGGTAGGGTAGTTCTTCTCATGAACTCTCAACTGTCCACCCCTATAACACACTACCTTTCCTTCTTGCATCAGAACCGCACCAAGCCCTATACCACATGCATCGGTGTAAACCATAAACACTTTGTTCCCTTTGGGAAGAGTCAAGACTGGCGCTGTTGTAAGAGCCCTCTTCAGACGTTGGAAAGCAACATCACAATCTATATTCCATGAAAATGCCAAGTTCTTCTTCGTCAGCCTGGTGAGAGCGGCTGATATCTTCGCGAAGTCCTTAATGAACTTTCTATAATAACCTGCCAATCCAAGAAATCTTCTCACCTCGGTCGCATTTTTAGGAATCTGCCAATCTTGCACTACAACTACTTTCGCGGGATCCACAGTTATCCCTTCTTTGGAGACTACATGCCCTAAGAATCTCACCTTCTTTCTCCAAAAAATGGCATTTGAAGAACTTTGCCTTTAGCCGATGGTCAAGGAGAGTTTTCAAAACATCTCTCAAATGCTGGGCATGCTCCTCTTCGCTCTTGGAGAAGTTCAAAATATCATCAACAAAAACTACAAACTTATTCAGGAATTCCCGAAACACCCTACTCATTAGATCAACAAAATAGGCGGGTGCATTTGTCAGCCCAAAAGGCATTACTAGCCATTCAAGGAAACCATCCGGAGTCCTAAAAGCAGTCTTGTCTATACTATCCTCAGCCACCCTCAACTGAAGAAACCCCATGGCCAAGTCCAACTGAGAGAATACCGAGGCACCGACAAGCTGGTCAAATAAGTCGTCTATCCTTGGAAGTGGGTGCCTATTCTTCTTTGTGAGTTTGTTCAATTATCTATAGTCCACGCACAAACGAAGTGACCCATCCGCCTTAGTTGTGAATACTACTGGAGCACCCCATTCAGATATGCTTCGTCTGATAAACCCTTTTTTTCAAGCAGCTCCCCTACTTGCTTACTCAACTCCTTCCTTTCTCTCAGAGCCATATGGCGCACTGGTAATGCAACTGGCTTTGCATTGTCCACCAGATATATGTGAAAATCGATCTCGTGCCTCGGAGGTAAGCCCCAGCCTCTTCAAAAATATCATAATAATCTTGGACTACCAAAACAGATTGCAAGTCATCTATGGAAACATCAAGAGACTCTAGGAAGCTAAGCATAACAGACCCTTGGGGTCACAAGAAACTCGAGGGTCCTCCCATGATAAGTAAGAAGCCTAACGACCCTTTTCTCACAATCCAGAATGGCACCATACATGGTAAGCCAATCCTTTCCTAGAATCAACCTATAGCCCATAAACCTGAGCACATACGCGTCGCATTCAAACTCGACGCCTAACACAAATATTTTAAAACCCCGACAAATCATAGATAAATGACCCAAACCACCAATGAGGTTTGAAACAACTACGGGATCCACTACCATACTAGCAATTAAGTGCGGAGATTCAACCACAGAACTAGATATAAATGAATTTGAAGCGCCAGAATCAATAAGTGTTATAATAGGATGGTTCGAAAGAGAAATTAAACCTTTCACATAAATTTTTCTACCTCTATCAGGAGCACTGATTGCGAGAGCATGCACCTGCCCTCCAGAAGTTTCTGCCCTTTGCCCTTGTCCCTGTGATCCCTATTTCTTCGGGCACTCCCTAGCAAAATGTCCGACTTCTCTACAATTAAAGCAAGTGTTCTTCCTTATTTTACAGTCTTTGATCAAGTGACCTTATTTCCCACAACTATGACACTACCCTTTCTCCTTACCCTTGTCATTCTTTCCTCCTTCCTTCTGTTGCTGCTGCTGCTGTTGTTGTCCTTTCTTGGGCCATCTCTTCTTATTTTGCATTGTTTCTTTAGCTTTAACTCCTTCTTTTCCCCTTTCTCTTCCTCATACATCAAGGCAATATCTGGAATACTGGACATGGCTAACCCATGAACGGGTTCATTTAGCGTTTAGCAAACCGCAAAGCCTTCTTATGCGGCGTGTCTACCGTTCCAGTCCAAATCTTGCCAGCTGGTTAAATTTGTTCACATACTCTTTCACCATCAAGTTCCCTTGTTTGAGTGCTAAGAACCTCTCCATCTGCATGCTCTTATTAGCTTGGGAAAGGAATTTCATCTCAAAACTCTGTCTAAATTCATCCCAAGTTTCCACCGGATGACCTACTTGGGTTACCTCCCACCAAAATGAAGCTTCATCCTTCGGCAGCCAAGCAGCTAACTGGATTTATATTTGATCCTCTACTTCAAAGATTACGAATAAGTGCTCAGTCTCATTGAGCCAATTCCACGCTTCTACGAATGTCTCGTTCCCATGGAATGGATTCCCTCCCATAGCATGGAAGTCTTTGTAGATCTTAGCAAAATTATCTGTTCTTGGAGGGAGAGGAGGAGGAATGACTGGCGTAGCTGGGGGAAGAACGTTTCCTTGCCTTCGGCAGGCGCCGTGGCCTCTAGATACCTGTGGAACCATCCGGGTATCATGATGCCCTCCGGAATATTAGGAATGTTAGGTTCCCCAGACATGTTGAAAAGAAAAGGAAAGAGATTTAGATAAAGGACCGAAGGATACTACATATGGCTTTGGGGAGATATGCTTTTCAAAACAGACTTTTCTTTTTGAAAATGTTGTCTTTTAAAACCTTTTTGAAAATAGTTTCCCAAAAACTTTTATCTAATCTGGTACCTTCAGCTATGATACCAAGTGTGACACCCCACGTCTGTTAATGTCACTCACTAAGGGAATGCATTAAGTTCTGTGAAGCGTTATAAGTAAACAGTCATAGAATAATTACAAGACAGATATAAATAAGATAGCAGTGGAAATTCAATTTTTATTTCAAACATAAATCATACTGCATGGTCCAAAATACCATAAGTCAAAAAAACATTACAACAATATAAGGTGTATGCGCTTCCCTAATGATTACTCTGCACTATTACTAGTATATTCAGAATGAGATGATCCCTTCCAATATAAGGAGGTAGACTTAGGCATACGTCCAAATGTACCCTAACCACTACCCTAATCGATCGGCTCCCTAATCTGCGTAGATACTCTGTGTTGACCCCACCGTAAAATGTATTACGTCCTAAAGTGGAAACCCCTCGATGATATGCATAGCCCCATATCTACAGGTGTCACGGTCGTCTTATCCCCCTTTGCCCGACTCATACCCATACATGGCCCTGTCGGTTTGCATCGCCCACATCGTCCTCCACGTTTGGATCTCTTACAATCAGTCCAGTAAGCGTGCCCCTTCTCCGACCTAGTACGGAGTACATGTTTTGATACCTACTCCGGGATACTGGATGAAACGGATCCCACACAATATGATACAAGCTCTCCGCCATATCTTGTATCCCCCACTAGGTTTTCTTTGGCTATGTATACCACTAAGTGTCTTTAGTTACATAACCCAATCATTTCCATAAGTTATGCTTACCCTAAAGGTGTCTTTATTTACATAACTTTATTATTTCCACTGGTTATGCATACCACTAGGTGTCTTTAATTACATAACCTTATCAGGTTAAGTTTTATGGGCCTATAAGTGTAAATATTACCCACCTACTCTAGATTTGCTTAACCCGCCAACTGTCCAACAAATTTTACTTAACCCTAACTTTAGTTCATAGTCACACAATTCCTTTTGGATTAGATTAGGTTAAGTAGTCCAATTTATTTCCATGTCCATTCATGGTTTATAACGGGCTAGACCTCCTACATTAGGCATGCAACTTATGGATGCTGGATATGTCGGTCGGGTCCGGGAAGTCTTATTCCATGAGTTGGACCTAACCTCGTGTCTTAGCCCGATTCGTATTTTTGCACTTAGACCTCTCACATTAGGTTCAACATTAGTGGCTGCTGGATATGTCGGTCGGGTCCGGGCAGACTTCCACCACTAATGCAACCTAACCTCGTGTCATAAGTGCAATTACAATTTCTAATTGTAATTATTAGACATTTCATCCTTATCCAAATTCTTACCTATGTCTTTATAGGTGAGTATGCCCCTTTTTTCCCTTTTTGAATTATATGTCCAATTCATATAAACATTATTTCAATTATGCCGATTCTAACATTTTTCCCCCGTTCCCTAACTAATGCATTCTCATATATTTGGCGGCATCTAGGCTACAAAGTAGCCTAGTCAAAAAAAGGGAAAGGCGATGGGAATAATGACAATAGTGATCATTCTAAAAGTGACATAAACATATATACTGGCATAGACAAGTAATAGGCATAATAAGCTGGACATGAAAACAGATCTTGTAAAAAAGGTGACGATAAAACTAGATCCAATATACATAGGAAGAACAGATCCAAATAAGAGTTCATATGCCCAATAATAACAGATCTCAATTAATCATAACTTGATAATCTAGATCTAAACAAAGGTTTAATTGTCCATATAATGGCAATCCCAAATTAACCACAAACTTGACAAAGGTTCAGATCTACAAAGTTGGCATGATAAACTAATCACATGTGAATTAGATCTGTAAAAATAGATCTAGTATAATAAAGTTTGAGATCTAAGAATAACATAGGTTTATGATTCTAGACAGATCCAAATCACAGTACTATCACGTTATACTTTTAGTCATTTAAATCTAAAAGTAACCTAGAACTCACAGTGTTTGACTAAGAAGATAGAACTAGAAAAAAAGCTTGTTGGGTTGTAGATCGACGCTTGAATCTCTAAGTTTGATTTGCTTTAGTTGATAGTTATAGAAGATAACGTATCCAATTCAGTTCATACACCGGTAGAGTTTGGCCCTCATGGATTCTCAATGAAGAAAACAAAGAAAAGGGACCTTTATATATAGCTGCCAGCCCTCTTTAATGACTGCCACCTCAGCCCTAGGGGGGTTAACCCCCCTTTAAGGGGTCGACACCCCTGGGGCGGGAGTTTTTCCGCCAACGTAATTTTTGAAATTTGGACTGAATTTTGATTTTCTGGACTATATATATATATAATCCTTCTGCACGTATACAAACTTCAAACCTTCGTAACTTCTTCATACAATGTCCGTTTTATGCAAACCGAATGTCTATCTTGGCCAGAATTTCAAGATGGACGCAATGGCATAGTCTGTTTCCCGTAGTTTCGAATATTAAATTTATTATAATTTAATTTATCCTCTTTAATATTAACAAATTAAGGGGTGTTACATTCCCCTCTACTTAAAGGATTTCGTCCCCGAAATCTCCAAGTTGAGAAGAATGCATATCCTACCATCCATTATCCATCTACTCATCCATCAATCACCGGAATCCATTATCCTTAAAGATTTAAAATTCTTGTATGAATATATGCAAAAGTGTGTGTATGTTTCCCTATTCTTATGCAAAGATCAGACAGTCTACTGATTCAGTTGAATGCCCCCAACAGCGACGGAGAAGGGAAAGGTTTCGTTATCCAAGGTATACTTTCTATTTATGATGCTCCTGTTTGAGTACTGTCTGATACCGGGGAATCCCATTCTTTTGTATGTAATGACCTGGTAGATAGGTTGGAATTGGAACCGGAGATTGTCGATAGACCTTTAATTGTGACAAACCCGATCGGTGGTTCGACTAGCCTTTGTATGATTTGTCGTAATTTGGTCTTATTGAGTCATGGATGTGTGTTTACTTGTGATTGCTTTGTTTTAAGCTTTACTGGGTTTGGCATTATTTTGGAAGTCGATTGGATCCAAAGGTATGGGGTGTTGGTAGACTGTGAGGGGTCTTCAGTGACCATTAGAGCGGATGATGGGCGAACGGTGGTATTGGAGTGCCTAACTAGTGATGGGGAGATGGCTAGTTTTCTAAATTCCCTCAACATCCTGCATGATGAGTTATCAGATGTGCCTATTGTTGGCGAGTATCCGGACATCTTTGGGGAAGTGACTAGACTTCCACCACACTGAGAGATCGAGTTTCAGGTTGATTTAGTGAAAGATGCCAGACCTATAGTGATGCCACTTCGTCGTATGGTGCCAAGGGAGCAACGAGAGCTCGAAGTACAAGTACGCAATCTTTTAAAGAAGGGATTTATCTGAAGGAAAGTTTCCAAGTGGGGAGCACCAGTTGTATTTGCTACTAAGGCTGATGGTTCCCTTCGCTTATGTGTGGACTACCGCGAGTTGAACAAGGTGACTAAGAAGAATAAGTATCCTCTACCACGGATAGATGTTTTATTTGATTAACTAAATGGAGCAAGAGTGTTTTTCCAGTTGGATCTCACGATAGGTTTTCATCAGATCCGAGTAGCAGCTAAGAGTATACCTAAAATGGCATTTTGGACACCGTTTGGATTTTATGAGCGGTTGGTCTTGCCATTCAGGTCGACCAATGCACCCGCATATTTTATGGATCTTATGAATAGGGTTTTTAGGGATCAATTAAATAAGTTTGTTCTTGTGTTCGTGGACGATATCTTAGTTTACTAGAGGATAGAGGAAGAACACAAGGAACATTCGAGGACAATGATGGAGGCGTTGAGGAAACACCAATTGAAAGCGAAATTTTCTAAGTGTCACTTTTGGAGGAGGGAAGTGAGGTTCTTTGGCCATATTGTTTCAGAGAATGGTATTACCGTGGACCCTACGAAGGTGGTTACGATGCAAGATTGGTCTATGCCCAAAAATGCAATGGACGTGATAAGTTTCTTTGGGTTACTCAGTTAACCAAGAAGAATCAAGCTTTTGCTTAGGACAGAAGGTGTGAGAATGCATTTTAGAGTCTAAAAGAGAAGTTAATGTATGCACCAGTGTTAGTTATTCCTAAGGGTAACAAAGAGATGACGGTATACACGAATGTCTATGGTACAAGACTAAGTGGTGTACTGATGCAAGGAGGTAGGGTTGTAGCTTATGCAAGTCGGCAACTGAAACCGCATGAGAAAAGGTATCCTACCATGATTTATAATTGGCAGCGATCGTGTTCGCGTTGAAGATGTGGAGACATTATCTCTTGGGAGAAAGATTTGAATTGTTTACCGATCATAAATCATTAAAGTATCTTTTCTCTCAAAAGGATTTAAATCTTCGTCAGTAGAGATGGTTAGAGTTCTTGGCTTCAAATGATTTCAATATCGCATACACATCCAGGAAGGGAAATGTGGTAGCTGATGCGTTGAGTAGGAGACATGCCAGTTTAGGGGCTATGTTTCTGGAATGTAAGCAATTGGAGTATATCACGGGATATGATTTCAGACCTAAGTGTTAATTGGATCCAGAGATGTTAGCAATTTTGATGATCATACCGACTTTGATTGAGCGGATTGGTTCCAATCATAGGGACAATCCTAATCTATTGGAAATCATCTCCAAGGTAGAAATGGGTATCGATGGCGAGAGAATGAACAAGTATGGACTTGATCGAGAAGGATGACTTCGAAAGAATGAGAGGCTTGTTGTACCCAACGTAAATGGATTGAGAGATGAAGTGCTCAGAGAGTGTCATCACTCGAAGCTGACTATACATCCCTATGGTAACAAAATGTATCAAGACATGAAGCAGACATACTATTGGGAAGGGATGAAGAGAGACGTAGGGAAGTTTATATCCAAGTGCATGAACTGCCAGTTAATTAAAGCCGAGCAAAAGAATCCCAGTGGTTTGTTACAACCAATGGAAATCCCCGATTGGAAATGGGAACAAGTATCAATGGATTTCATTAATGGTTTACCAAGGACTAGATCGGGTCATGATAGTATTTGGGTGATTGTGGATCGATTGACCAAAAGTGCAAGGTTTATACCGGTCAAGTCGAATAGAACGGCAGCTAAGTTAGTAGAATTGTACATGAAGTGGGTAGTGAGGTTTCATGGAGTACCTAAAGGTATTGTGAGTGACCAGGATCCATTATTTACTAATGGGTTTTGGAAGAGCTTACAAGAGGCTTTAGGGTCAGAATTACATCTCAGTACCGCGTAATATTCTCAAACCGACAATCAAACAGAGAGGGTGAATCATGTATTAGAGGATCTCTTGAGAGCTTGTATATTGGATTTTGGGGGTTCGTGGGATGATCATTTGCATCTGGTTGAGTTCACATATAATAATATTTATCATTCTAGTATTGGTATGGCTTCATTAGAAGCTTTGTACGGAAGACCGTGCAACTCACCATCATGTTGGTTAGAAACGAGTGAGAAATTTATACTTGGGCCAGATGTAATAAGAGAAACTTCAGGTAAGATCAAGGTTATACAAAAACGAATGAAGGCTGCCCAAGATAGGCAAAAGCGGTATGCTAATAAAAGACGAAGAGATTTGAAATTCTCCATTGGTGACTTGGTGTTCGTCAAGATTTCCCCATTAAAGAGTGTGATTTGGTTTGGTAGAAGGGGTAAATTAGCACCAAGGATTGTTGGTCCATTTCCACTTCTCGAACAAGTAGGGAATTTAGCGTATAAAGTTGGATTACCTGACAAGATGGTGGGAGTGCACAACGTATTTCATGTTTCTCAGTTAAGGAAGTTTGTGCACGATTATGATATGACAATTTCAGCAGATCAATTGGATGATATTGAGATAGAACCCGAGGCAGTTGGAAACCGCATAACAGTTCGTATTATCGGACACAATACGAAGCAACGGCAGAGGAAGACGGTGAAACTGGTTAAGGTCCAGTGGGGGTGATAATGAGAATGACTATACTTGGAAAATCGAGAATAGCATAAGGGAGTCATATCCATAGCTCTTTACTTGGTAAGATTTTAATCGCAATATAGTTACTTTCTTGTTAGTAAACCGCATGCTAGGATAGGCTTGTTGTGTTATTATGTATGTTTGATTGTTTGTAAATGGCTGATAGTCATGCGAGGCACCATTGTATATTTTCTTGGTTAAGGAATTTCGGGGGCGAAATTTTTTAGGGGGGGGGGAGAGTGTAACGACCCGCATTCTACGTATCAAAGGATCGTAGAATATTTATTTTATTCTCACACGAAGTCATATGGTTGTGTAATTTTGGGAAATATTGGGGTCACTTCCCACATTCACGAATTTTGCCGAATTTTAAATCACCGTTTTGCCCCTAACGAATCTTGTTTTGCCTATAACTTTTGATTGGTAAGGAGTTTTGACCTAAACCTGCTTCAATTGGATTCAGATAATGATTTCCCATTCCGTAGAGTGGTCACACTAATCAAACGGACTTACCGTTTGGGAGATATGGCTGAAATAATGTTTGGAAGATGGAAAACAGCTTAATTAGGCTTAATAATGTGATTAGCGGCTTGGCCCATAACCCATTTCGGGATTAGGGTTATGGGAGGGCTGAAAGGATTTGTAGAAACATTTCCTTTTATTTTTCCAACTGCCACAAACATTCCTTTAACCCTAATCATGGCCACCATCTTCCAAATCTCTCTCTAATAGGTTTCTAATCACTAACTGATCAAATCTACGTCAAATTAAGTAGGATTAACCCCATATCAGAGTTGGAGCTACTGCTTTACATAGGAATCCATGCCAAATCAATATAAGTTTCAGATCTAACATTCATTTGTGGCTAAGGTGAGTGAGTTGCATGTTTATACACTAATTATGGCTAATTAGGGGTGATGAGTGATAAATTAGCGAAATTATACATATAAAAATACTGGAAAAATATGTAGAAATTTTAAAATATTATTTATGTCGCTGGTACGAATTTGGGTTAATTTGGATTAAGTTTGCTAATCCTATAGTTAGATATGTTTAAACATGGTTAAGGGGAAAACCCTAGATTTGGGGTATGTTTGATCTATAATAGCCTAGGTAATTGGTGCTATAATGTATTTGATTGATTCCTGTTTGTATGTTTTTTATGTCATAGGAAAGTTAGAATGGTAGAAAACGCCGTCGTTTGGCGAAATTAGCTTGTTGGAAAAACTCTAGGATTTCGATTTCTGAAGGGGGTATGTCTCACGAACCGCCCCCAGAAGAGGGTCACGAACCGAGGTAACGAACTGCCACCAGAAGAGGGTCACGAACCGCCACCAGGAGAAGGTCACGAACCGCCACCAGGAGAGGGTCACGATCGCCACCAAGAGAAGGTAACGAACCGCCCCCAGGAGAGGGCCATGAATCAGGGTCACGAACTGCCACCAGGAGAGGGTCACGAACCGCCACCAGAAGAGGGTCACGAACCGCCACCAGGAGAGGGCCACGAACCAGGGTCACGAACTGCCACCAGGAGAGGGTCACAAACCGGGGTCACGAACCGCCACCAAGAGGGGGTCACAAGCTGCCACTAGGAGAGGGTCACGAATCGGGGTCATGAACCGCCACCAAGAGAGGGTCATGAACCGCCAGCAAGAGAGGGTCACGAACTGGGATCACGAACCACCACCAGGAGAGGGTCACGAACCGACCAGATGGGGCACCACGAACCGAACTAGCTTTGAATTTCTACCATGCAACGACGATTGTGAACTTTTCTGAAGACAACTCCAATTCACTTAAAACCCGAGATGCAAAGGGGGTCCAAGTGAGAAGTTATTACTCCGGATCCAGATGGGAACCAACGAGTTAACTTCTAGAGTTGGGCTTCACTGCGGGACATGTGCAAAGGGGTTATTGATATCCATAACTTTGGTTCACCATTGAGAGAAGGGTTATGTAGACGAACCAGGACCAGGGATATATGGACTGGTTGACCCGATAAGGTTATTAACTATGGACCAGTGCAGTGGGGTCAGAGGTTTTATGGAGTGGGACTCCGTCAGGGCCCCAAAGGGCAAAGTGTTTGTAGCGATAGTTGTACGGAGTTGGACTCCATCATGGCCCCAATGGATCTGGTGATCAATGGGTGGATATCGTATGCTTTACGCACTGAGTGAGAGATGTGAGGATGATTGCTATGTTTGATGTTTGCTATCACCATGACAACACTCCCATTTTTACACTATATGTTAGTGTTACCTTAGAGTGTTGTTCATCTTGTTGCGCTAACTCTGTGGTTGCAGGTCCAGGTCAGGTATGATTTCTTATAACTGTTATTGCTCTATTAAGTGGTATAGATTTGCTATCGCTCATACTAGACTTTCGTCTGACCTAGAGTTTTATGTCTTTTCTTATTACTCTGGGTGCTCCTAAACGAGCAGTCTAGAGACAGGTTAGGTGGTTATGCACGAGTAGTTGTCCGGAGACGACGAGCAGGAGGCTTCCATGTACTATATACATATATTATCCATGTGTTGTTGTTGGTCACTGCTTGGGTATTAGTAGTGTACCTCTTTTATTTCCTTTATAGAGACAATATTTTGAAGTTGTAATAATGGTTTGGATCGTAAGCTGTATTTTGGGATTCCGCTACTTTATTGGATATGGTTTAGTATTCAGCTTATGCACTGTCTCACCTGTTTTATATCAAGTATGTTATTATTATATTTTATTCCATGTGTTGTGTGATATACCATTGGTTCTTGATGATTCATTGTTTTGAACCCCTTTTTTTGACGATCGTCCTGTGCTAGTTAGGCATTGGCACAGCGCATTTCGGGAAAACTCCGGCTGGTACGGGGTGGCCGTCACAAACCTATATTAGGTATAGCGAAATCTTGATCGATTTTCTAAATCGGTCCAAGTACATAATTTAGATTACAGCTTGTATTGAGGATAAAGGATACTTACAAAGAATTGAACTCGGAGTCCTGAGAAAGAAAATTTGGGTAGTTCTTTAAAGAAGTGATAATCTGGCTCGATAATTTGATTTGCAGGTGGAAGGCGGAGAAGAAGAAGAAGTATTTATAAAAAATCTCCTTGTAAATCTAGAGCGTACAAATGGAAGCCCGTCAATGGCATGATCTGAGGATACCAAAAAGCACAGTGCCGATACACCGAAAGAGACAATGAAGTTTGACTTGGAAAGTCAAAATTACCCCTTCACTAGGGGGGAAATGTTACAACCAAAATAAAGCACCGAAACAGGCGGACAGTGAAGGGGTAGCAGACCAACACAAGCATAAAGAAATTTTCCGTCAGCTAAGGTTCGACACAAGAAAAAGCCGACAACATAAAGGAACAGTCTGAGAGTTGTGCAACCGGCACCATCGTCGAAGTGAGGAACTCAAAATCTATACAAAAGGAAATATCGGCAGAGTAGTTCCAGCACGATCGGAAGAAGGTCACCTAAGACCAGAAGCCAATGAAGAGAAAGACTAAGAATCCTACCAACCAGGACCTATAAGGACGAAAGGGCTAGTGGTATTAACTTGCTTAATACTGACACATAAGGAAACGAAAGTGTTGTATATAACGGTGTTGTATACACAACTATATGATTTTGGTTTGATGATAACAACCAAATATATTTTAATATAAATGTGTTTGTTATTGTACTGTCCTATATATACATCACAGGCAGGATTATAATATTTATATTTAAATAGAATATGACTGTACAGACATTCATACAGTATTTTATTTAAATATTATATTTCAAACATTCAAACAGTACAACTATTTGTAACTCCACTATTTAAACATTCACTGAATATTGTACTTGTAAATAAACTGAATAAAATAGATAAGTTTTTTGACAACAATAAAATAATATTTTATATCAATCAAACTTGTTTATTATATATAAACAGTACAATCTTTTTCATATACACAGCTCCTTTACTACGGAATCACTACAACACTCATAAATGTCACTCAGTTTTACAGTTACACACATACATTCATTTTATAGAATGACACATGATGTCTTCTTTCTTCTGTCTTCATTCTTCTGTTTTGTTTTCTGCCTTCTATCTTTACAGCATCTTCACTGTCGGTCCAGTCATCTACACCTGTCATAAACAGAAACACACACATAGTACACTGCAAAAGAAATAAAAAATGAATACATGCATATTTGAATATTATTTTTGAAATTTTATTTGCCTCAGTTTTCTGGTGTGTTTTCTCATCATCTTTCTGACTTGATCTGATTTTCATATTCATCCGACTGTGTCTAGACAGCTTGTGATATTCACAGTGATACACTGTAAATACCACAAGGTAGACATTATGTATATATGGTGCAGGGACAGAAAAATATTTTTTGGATGGCTGCATATACACACGTGTATATATACACACATGTGCACTGCCTCGCCAATCCAGTATGCAACTGAGGAGTAGTCACGTGGACCATCCCGACTCAGTGCACAAGAAAACAATTCAACATATCGCAAAACAGTTGAGTCTCAACAAATACATAGCTTCAGCAAACATGGCCGAGCTCATTTTAACATGGTCAAAGCAGCATGGAGACCTTCAGCAAAACAGAGTGAAGTACACATGTATGGAAACATAGTCGAGACAAGGGACAAAGCAATGTGATCATGTAATGCAAAATTGGTTGAACCATAGTTAAGTGGTCACACACAGCATCAAGAAAGTACCAAAAATTATGGGTCTCAACTAAATAGCAAAGGACCAGCATAATAGCTCAAGCACAAGTGAGTCAAGCAGATGACACATACATACAAGACTGGGCATACACAAGTGTACAGCATGGATTGCTCATGCAAACTAACACGGTCGAACCAGTTTTCTTATAAGCAGTGCTGATAGTTAATCAGACAACCAACATGTATAATAGGGACAAATGAGTGTATGCAAAATAGTTCCTTACAAATGCAAGTGCTCAAATTAATTTCAACATGGATGGCCAAGTTTTTTTATGTGTAACCAAACTCATGCACATGTGAATCAAGCAAATGCAACAGAAAATAAAAACAGTGTCGAGCCAGTTCAGTTTTGATTAGCAACAGCATAAGGAACAGTTTCAAAATAGGTGCAAAGGTTCAGATGTTAGCCTAGAATTGCAAGCTTAGGTCAACAGTCATCAAGGTGACATACACAAGTATACACTGACAAGCAATAATGAGGGGTTCATATCAATACTAGAAGCATGACATAAAACATGGTACCAATATATATGATTTCATGGGTGAAGCACAACATGTCAAAACTAGTACTACGAATCAGGGAAGAATTATTATTTTTGGCAAACCAATTTTAAAATATAGAGTTATTCTTTTACAGAAATTCCAGCAAGGGACCAGAAGATATTGTTTCTAGAAATGGAAATCAATCTACAAATCCACTGATTTTGTTTCCAGTTTTTAATTCACAATGGTCATGGAACAATCAAGTCAAGGAATTCAAACAAGTGTTACACAATCAATGTTTGGCAAGAGTATATTGTGAAAATCAATGAATTCATTTGTTTTAAGGTATGCCGAAATTTCCAGAATTTTTTTTGGGAAAACAATCAAAGAGCAAATGTTTTGGAAAGCATTTCAATCATGCATGGGACCAGTGAGAAACATAGTTAATGCTTGGATTTAATCATATATGGAATGGTGTTCGTGCATGAATCAAACTTGTCATGATAAATAGAGTAGTATGGTGTAAAAATGTTCTAGGCAACAAATCAGAGATTTCGAATTATCTCCTTTATCTTCTTGGCAATTTATTAATCAAGTGGATTCATTCAAAGGTGAAAACATATCCAATTTCATCAGACAACAGTCAAGAATGAAATCACGCATTGGAAACCTATTCATGTCCACGTTCACAAATCAATCACAGCATTAAATCAATTGAAGAATCAAAGCCGAGAACCAAAAAGGGCAACAGGGAACAATCAGATCGAGCCATATATGAAATCAGAGTAGTTTAAGCGTTTTAAAATCCTGTAAACATCACCAACTTCATCACAGGAAAATATTATCCCGATCGAAAACCAAACCTATAATTTAAAAGAGCAAAAATCAAATCAATTTAGAATTTACTCACCAAGTTTTTTCGATCGTAAGAGGACATCCAAATCGTTGATAGAGAGTCGGAGCTACAGAGAATCAAAATAATACAGCAATCATTCGAAGTTGATTTTGGAATTCCTCAAAGGCCTAGTTTTTCCATCGGCCGCCATTATTACTTCAGAAAGAAAGGGACACACACACGGGCTCAACAAATAAACAAAGTGGACCGGCCATATTTTAAAAGGGGACGACCCTTGTTTAAATTCTAGGGTTATATAAACTAGGGCTTGGTTTATTTTATTGTTTCTAGTTTAAATTTGTATTGTTTTTAATTTATTTGTAAAACGAATCAAATAGTTTCTAGTTTGTAAAATCTAGGGGATCCAGTCAGGGTGTTGACTGACAGTGGCTAGAGTCTGTAAAATCTAGGTTACGTGTTACGGGTTGGTAATACGGGAAAATCTGATTGAGGGGATATCAGCCAGTCTAGGGTTTTGAGCGTGGGGTTAGTACAAGAGCCGGGGGTGAGAGTTTACATGGTCTTGTAAGCGGGATCTGTTCTACCACCTAGTAGAAACCTTAGGAATGCAACAGTAGGCAGGATTTTGCCGAAGCTGGGTATATCTTGTGTCATTTACTTTCTGCATTTCTGTTTCTATTATATTCTGTGATCTGTTCATTATTATATATCCCGTTAGATTTTTAATACAGTTAAAAACTGTGATAAACCCTATTCACCACCCTCTAGGGTTAATCTAGATCCAACAGGTGGTATCATAGCCTCATAATCTCATTAACCCTTGAATCATGGATCCTAGTTGTCAACCGATAGAGAGTCAGTCCAATTCATTTCCAACTATTTCGATGGGACAGATTTTTCAAACTGTAAATCCAAAATGGTATTTTATTTAGAATCTGCTAATTATAAATGTTGGGATGTTGTTATCAATGGGTTTGATATTGTAGATATTACTTTTAATGTTTGTGCTATGAAAATTATATTTGATTATCTTATTACTGAACAGTTTAATCTTATATGTCATTGTTTATCTGCATAGGAAATTTGGGATACTCTCAATACGAAGTATGGAAGATCTGACAACCACAGCTCAAAACCCTGGAATGTCAACTCAAGTTCTGATCTATGCTTACCAGGTTTTACAAATGATAATTCAGATGGATCTGTCGATGGAGACTCAACAGATGATGAAACTAAAGATCCTTCATATGAAGATTTGGTTTATCTTTGTACTGAATTAACAAATGCTGTTGATAGTCTCAAATCGAAAAATAAAATTCTGAAGTCTGAAAATTTTGAGTTGATCACTAAAAATAACATTTTGGAATTAAAGCTTGAAAATGTTAGAAATTTAGAAAATTCTGACTGCAAAAAATTGTTTCAATTTCAATTCTGATTTAGTTCATCAAAATGAAGATTTGAAAAACCTTGAAAATGAAATCATGCTTTTAAAAGTAAAAGAGAATGAACTGATTTGTAGAAACAATATTTTGCAAAAGGAATTAGATAATCTCAAGACATCTGAAAATTTGAAATTTGAAATTTTTGAAAGAGAGAGCCTGTTGAAAACTAAATCTATTTTGAAAGAACTTGAAAAGGAGACTGAAATATTCAAGTGTTCTGAAAAATAACAATTTGTTCAGTTTGAATCTGAGATTTTTGAATCCAAGACCAAAATTAAAATTCTTGAAAATGAAAATTTGTTTTTGAAACAAAATGATACTGAAAGGAGAAAGATCAGTATTAATCATTGTTCAGATCTAATAAAAGAAAATTCTGATCTTAAATCCAAAATCAGCGATCTTGAATTGAGCCTAAAGCGTTTTTCAACTGGATAAAAATCATTGAATATACTGTTGAAAAATCAATTTTCTTCTAGAAATAGGAATGGTCTTGGCTTTGGAAAATGTGATGAAATTGAAAAGAGAAGTTCGAATGATGTTAAAAATCCTTCAAATCATTTTAGAAATATTCATCTTGAAAATTTGAATTCAAATAATTTCAAAGGAGTTTTAAATCATGAACGAAATAAGATTCTGTTTGATAACAATCTGTTTAATCCATTTCGGACCCTAAAAAGAAATAAACTGAATTCTTCTAAAGTCAAACAGATTTGGGTTCCTAAAGGCAAGAAGGTAAATTTCAATGGATTGTTATACAAACAGGTTTGGGTACCAAAAGTTCGACACACAGCTATGAGTGGTTTTACAGTTTTTTATAAGATCACTTGATTAACAAAATACTTAGGTACCGAAGGTTGTCTGAGGAACTACTTTCTAAGAAGAATCAAAGATCATTCCACATTTCAAGGATAATTGATATATGTTTCTTAGCCAAATCTGATGAGTTAGAGATTCTAATTTTCATCATCTTTCAGGTATGATTTCTAAACTCATCTTTGTAAATATTTTTCTTCTTCTTTTACCTCCTTCTGTTTGTTTTTTTGTTGTTTGTTCTGTTTTGATCTGTAACTGCCATATTCTTCTTATCCTGTGCTTTATCTACTTCCAATCGCACTATTGATAATTTTCTGGAAATTTGTTTCATTTGAATAAAAACTCTGATGTCTTAATCATTTCCATATCTTCAATCTAAACTTGTAAATATCTGCAATTGTGTTGAAGTTTGTTTTCTGATTTATGAATTCATAATAGTGTTGATGTATTTTTGTCATATCTTGAACACTGTTGATTTGAATTCTAAATTTTGAAGATCTAAAAATTTAATGGAATTTCACACACCTATGTTGTTTTGAGTTTTTTCTAATTCATTTTAGAAAAAGCTTGGAATATTACACTCATTAAAGCACACTACTATTTTTCAATGTGAATTCCATTGATTTTCAGACTGGCTTGGATATTTTGATCTGTCTTGAATCATTACTTACACCTTGATATTTACTATTATTCATGACCTTGTGGTTTAGATTTTTTGAGATCATTTGAAATATCTGATATTTTGAATCTCACACACCTCTCAGATCTGAAATTATTTATCTTGTGTGATTAATTCATTATATTTTACATTTGTTCAAGTGATTTCGAATAAACCATTATTTTTGGATCATGAATTTTCTTTCAAAATTGATGTAAATATTCTGAAATTTCTCTTATACTTGTCAGAGATAATTTTGAAAATTCTTTGAAAAAAAATGGTCTTAAATCCCTCTATTATTTCATGGTTATTTGACTTAAATATTGGTTTGTTTAAAATCATTTGAATTTACTGATTTATAGAATCACACACATATCTTGGATCTGAAATTTATAATCTGATGTGATTGGTTCATTGAATCTAAGATTTTCATATTTCTCAAATGATTTCAAATAAACTGTATTTTAATCTTGGATGATGAACCATTTTTGACTGTTTGAAATATCTTTAAAACATCTCCTTGACAAATCTGCTTTGAAAATGATTTTTGTGCTGCTCAGATATTGGTCTTGAAAATATTTTTTGGTAACTGCTTGTTTTGGTATCAAATATATACCATGCTCTGATAGATGAAATTAATTTGCTTGATTTGTTAATTATGTCTGCTTGGGCTCTGTAATTAAAATTCTATTGTCTGAGATATGCTTGTTTGTCTTTAGTGTCATGTTAAAATCTTCATTAATTGAGACATCAAGTGGTATCAGTTTAGAAGTGTTGTTTTGTTTATTCTCATCATGTATATATTCCTTAATCCCTATTGTCTTGTATAGATGTACATATTCCTCTTATAATTGATTTTCAATTTCAAAATTATTTATTGACAATTCATTCAGAAATTGAAATCAATATCCAAATTGAACTGTATTTGTAATTCATCAAAATTATTACTAGATTTTGAAGTTGTGATGAATTGTGACTGCAATATATTTCACAACAAGAGGAGATTTTATTTAGATTTCCATGATGGTTGAATATTTATTATAATATCTTTGAATTGACAATTATTTCACGACCGTCTCCGTTATCTACCATCTTCTGCCATCCACCATGTCTTTTATATTAATGTGGAGAGTTTAATTTTTTTAAAATCCTTTTGAATAAACAGTAAAAATATTTGTGATAGAAAATGGACTATGTTATTATTCAGAATTAGTGATAATTGGAAAATTTCCAATGATCCCGATACAGTCGAGCATATTTCATAATATAATTAATTTAGAAATTTATTTCACAGTCCATTTCTGTACCTACTTCATTTCTATGATTCATATTGGTTTTATATACTGAGGAGTTTTTCCTTTAAAGCTGAAAATGATAAATGTGTAATTAATATATATAAGTGTGTCTCTAACCGCATTTAAAAATCCAAGCTCTGGTCATGCATGGTTAAGAGATTACTTATAATTTAAGTTGCGACTGACCTCATTTAAAAATCCAAGCTCTGGTTATGCGTGGTCAGTGTGCTCTTAAATAAAGGGAAAAAAAAGGAAATAATGTGCTAAATAGAAATTAATCTGAAATTCTCCTTTGTGTTTAAAAACCAGCCTGTCAATCCATTTTCTGATCTGTGAAATGTGTTAATATTTTATGATGTATTATGATTTGTTGATTGATAGCTATTGGGATTTGAGATTATATGGTTTTGTCACTTAAATTGAATTATTAATTATAGTCCAAATCCATCACTGTTTTTTGTGCTCAATTTTACAAAAATATTTTAAAAATAACTGGAAATATTTTTTTAAAAACTCTCTCCATTTTTATAAAATTCATCGTAAATTCGTCATTCTCTACAATGTGAAATATGCCACTAGTTCTCAGTTTATTATGATTTTTGTTTGACTGATTGAGATTTATGATGACCTTTCTTCCTCTTATGCTGAAATTATATTTGTTAGTCATTTTTCATCTATATTTTAAACTCTATATCCATTTGATGATAACAAAAGGGGGAGAATGGGTTAAGATTTTGATTTATGAGTGAATATTTGAGAAAAGTTTTTATCATTGAAATATCATTCGATTTTTTCTGTTCACGCTTGCACATATGGTATCAGAGCTAGGGGAGTTTAGTTGTAGGGGGAGCATTCAAATAGGGGGAGCATCACTATTCTCGAACAAACACATTTATTATATTCAAAATCTTTTTATTTGTTTGTCATCATCAAAAGAGGGAGATTGTTGTATATAACGGTGTTGTATGCACAATTATATGATTTTTGTTTGATGATAACAGCCAAATATATTTTAATATAAATGTGTTTGTTATTGTACTGTTCTGTATATACATCATAGGAAGGAATATAATATTTATATTTAAATAGAATATGACTGTACAGACATTCATACAGTATTTTATTTAAATTAAATATTATATTTCAAACATTCAAACAGTACAACTATTTGTAACTCCACTATTTAAACATTCACTGAATATTGTACTTGTAAATAAACTGAATAAAATAGATAAGTTTGTTTGACAACAATAAAATAATATTTTATTTCAATCAAACTTGTTTATTACATATAAACAATACAATCTTTTTCATATACACAGCTCCTTTACTACAGAATCATTACAACACTCATACATGTCACTCTGTTCTACAGTTACACTCATACATTCATTTTACACAATGACACATGTTGTCTTCTTTCTTCTGTCTTCATTCTTCTGATTTGTTTTTTTGCCTTCTATCTTCACAGCATCTTCACTGTCAGTCCAGTCATCTACACCTGTCATATACAAAAACACACACACACAGAGTACACTACAATAGAAATAAAAACTGAATAAATGCAGATTTGAATTTTATTTTTGAAATTTTATTTGCCTCAGTTTTCTGGTGTGTTTTCTCATCATCTTTCTGACTTGATCTGATTTTCATATTCATCCGACTGTGTCTAAACTGCTTGTGATATTCACAGTGATACACTGTAAATACCACAAGGTAGACAGTATGTATATACGGTGCAGGGAGAGAAAAATATTTTTTGGATGGCTGCATATACATACGTGTATATATACACATGTGTATATATACACATGTGTATATATACACACGTGTGCACTGCCTCGCCAATCCAGTATGCAACTGAGGAGTATCCACGTGCACCATCTCGACTCAGTGCACAAGAAAACAATTCAACATATCGCAAAATAGTCGAGTCTCAACAAATACATAGCTTCAGCAAACATGGCCGAGCTCATTTTAACATGGTCAAAGCAGCATGGAGACATTCAGCAAAACAGAGT
The DNA here is from genome assembly GCA_030737875.1 of Allium sativum. NCBI lineage: Eukaryota > Viridiplantae > Streptophyta > Magnoliopsida > Asparagales > Amaryllidaceae > Allium > Allium sativum. The sequence continues at coordinate 398,938,193 of CM060922.1, read as the reverse complement.
GAAGTACACATGTATGGAAACATAGTCGAGACAAGGGACAAAGCAATGTGATCATGTAATGCAAAATTGGTCGAACCATAGTTAAGTGTTCACAAACAGCATCAAGAAAGTACCAAAAATTATGGGTCTCAACTAAGTAGCAAAGGACCAGCACAACAGCTCAAGCACAAGTGAGTCAAGCAGATGACACATGCATACAAGACTGGGCACACACAAGTGTACAACATGGATTGCTCATGCAAACTAACATGGTCGAACCAGTTTTCTTATAAGCAGTGCTGATAGTTAATCAGACAACCAACATGTATAATAGGGACAAATGAGTGTATGAAAAACATTTTTTTACAAATGCAATTTCTCAAATTAATTTCAACATGGATAGACAAGTTTTTTTATGTGTAACCAAACTCATGCACATGTGAATCGAGCAAATGCAACAGAAAATAAAAACAGTGTGGAGCCAGTTCAGTTTTGATTATCAATAGCATAAGGAACAGTTTCAAAATAGGTGCAAAGGTTCAGATGTTAGCCCAGAATTGCAAGCTCAGGTCAACAGACATCAAGGTGATATACACAAGTGTACATTGACAAGCAATAATGAGGGGTTCATATCAATACTAGAAGCATGACACAAAACATTGTACCAATATATATGATTTCATGGGTGAAGCACAGCATGTCAAAACTGGTACTACGAATCAAGGAAGAAATATTTTTTTGGCAAACCAGTTTTAAAATACAGAGTTATTCTTGTGCAGAAATTCTAGTAAGGGACCAAAAGATATTGTTTCTAGAAATGGAAATCAATTTACAAATCCACTGATTTTGTTTCTAGTTTTTAATTCACAACGGTGTTGGAACAATCAAGTCAAGGAATTCAAACAAGAGTTACACAATCAACGTTTGGCAAGAGTATATTATGAAAATCAATGAATTCATTTGTTTTAAGCTATTCCGAAATTTCCAGAATTTTTTTGGGGAAAACAGTCATAGAGCAAATGTTTTGGAAAGCATTTCAATCATGCATGGGACCAGTGAGAAACATATTTAATGCTTGGATTTAATCATATATGGAATGGTGTTCGTGCATGAATCAAACTTGTCATGATAAATAGAGTAGTATGGTGTAAAAATCTTCCAGGCAACAAATCAGAGATTTCAAATTATCTCCTTTATCTTCTTGGCAATTTATGAATCAAGTGGATTCATTCAAAGGTGAAAACATATCCAATTTCATCAGACAACAGTCAAGAATGAAATCACGCATTGGAAACCTATTCATGTCCAGGTTCACAAATCAATCACAGCATTAAATCAATTGAAGAATCAAAGCCGAGAACCAAAAAGGGCAACAGGGAACAATCAGATCGAGCCATATATGAAATCAGAGTAGTTTAAGCGTTTTAAAATCCTATAAACATCACCAACTTCATCACAGGCAAATATTATCCCGATCAAAAACCAAACCTTTAATTTAAAAGAGTAGAAATCAAATCGATTTAGAATTTACTCACCAAGGTTTTTCGATCGCAAGGGGACAGCCAAATCGTTGATAGAGAGTCGGAGCTACAGAGAATCAAAATAATACAGCAATCATTCGAAGTTGATTTGGGAATTCCTCAAAGCCCTAGTTTTTCCATCGGCCGCCATTATTACTTCAAAAAGAAAGGGACACACACACGGGCTCAACAAATAAACAAAGTGGATCGGCCATATTTTAAAAGGGGATGACACTTGTTTAAATTCTAGGGTTATATAAACTAGGGCTTGCTTTATTTTTATTGTTTCTAGTTTAAATTTGTATTGTTTTTAATTTATTTGTAAAACGAATCAAACAGTTTCTAGGTCTGTAAAATCTAGGGGGATCCAATCAGGGTGTTGACTGACAGTGGTTAGAGTCTGTAAAATCTAGGTTACGTGTTACAGGTTTGTAATACGGGACAATCTGATCGAGGGGATATCAGTCAGTCTAGGGTTTTGAGCATAGGGTTAGTACAAGAGCAAGGAGTGCGATTTTACATGGTCTTGTAAGCAGGATCTGTTCTATCACCTAGTAGAAACCTTAAGAATGCAGCAGTAGGCAGGATTTTGCTGAAGCTGGGTATATCTTATGTCATTTACTTTCTGCATTTCTGTTTCTGCTATATTCTGTGATCTGTTCATTATTATATATCCCATTAGATTTTTAATTCAGTTAAAAACTGTGAAATACCCTATTCACCCCCCTCTAGGGTTAATCTAGATCCAATAGAAAGCACCTAAGATACAGAGTTTAAAGCATATGTGGATTATCAGGAGCCAATTTCCAAGACCTCTGTTAGTTGGTTCCGGAGAAGTTATTCTAACAAGTAATTTGTAAAGCATTGGAAGCAACCTCCTGGAAAAGCAAGGATACACTCCGGAAGTCTACCGACAGGCAATCCGGAACCCTAAAGAGGGACAAGCTATCCACATTAATCTGCTTAGTGTCGATACCGGCAGGGGTGGTGGACCTGTCAATCTTTCACTTGAATCACAAAAGCAAGCTCCATAAAGTATTAATAACAAGACTAAGAGGCCTACATTCATGAGCCAAAGCCTTTCGAAAGCCATTCACATCAACAAATTCGGGACCAATACAAATTGGGTGGACAAGCAATCAAAAAGGTGTTCCACACCCTCCGCCTGAGAACATGAACCGACACCTCAAAAAGCCGCAGTCAAAGCCTTCAGAACCTAAAGAGAAAGCAGCCGAGTGCCAATACGTCCAGAACCACGAGGAAAAGCGACTGACAGGGGTACTAATGCCCCAATGAAAAAAGGGGCCCTTGTTTGTCTATAAATAAGAACCAAGGGGTCTCATTTTGAGGGGGATTTTTCTCATTCTCATTCTTGTACTCTTTTCTCTGGAGTAAACCCTGATTCCTAAATCAAATTTGGGATTTTGGTTGTAATCATTTGTATGTTCTGAATCAAAGATCAATAAAGAGGGGACCAATGCTTAGTACATTTCCTTATAAGTCTCTCATGTAATTTGTTAGTTATTGACAATGTTGTATGTTGTGTGCTTTCTACATGCTTACAAGTTCTTTCCTAAGCCTGAACCCTTCCACAAAGTCAATGCGTAACCCCTTCCTACGAGCCATTTAGCCCTTATAGAGGGTTGTGCTTAGGAAACCCTTATCCCAAGATAACTATTGGTTCTTGAGTCGCTTAAGCGTGATGCTCACCAAGGAAGAGTAACTAATCTTCCGAGATCAAAACCTTGATATCTATGAAACGGTGAACTAACTCAAACTTGTAAAAGCTAAATAAATCTATTTTTCCCTTAGGTCAATTTCCATAGACCTATTTCAGGTGTTGATGAAAAATATCGTTAACAACTCTATTTTAGTTCTGCTAAGCCTGAAACCCTTCGATTCTAAGGTCTCCCTCCTTAATTCCATCTATCTATTAACCCCTATTCTACTTTCATCAATCAGCACAACTTCATCAGAATTTTAGAAGTGAAATTCCCTTGAATACAAGGCCAAGAACTCAAATGAATATTTTCAATAAAGGAATATCCGAAAATTTAACGAAGCAACGAATGGGCATACCTCGTAATTATATTTACAAAATGGATACAACATATTAATATGGATTTCCCGTTTCAGACCAAGGAAAGGTCTTTCACTAGAACTACCAAACAAAATCAAAAACTAGAAATTGCGACTATCTCAGTTGTAGCAAGATTTTTGTCTAGTCTCAAAGATCTAATCAACGGAATCCACCATATGTCATCCTCATGCTCATCACAATGAAATCGCCAATGTACTGTGGGGTAAGACAAAATTGGCTAGAAACCCGAACTGAACAAATTTCAACTCTTAGTCATTTAAGACCCATTCTATATAATTAGGCCCATGACTGATTCATCATCAAAATAAATTAAAGTCAAGTAAGAAAGACGAAAAAATAAAATTGAATTACATTCTCTCACGAGTCCAAATTTTAAATAATTCCGCGGATGGTTTAACCTAGCTCGAATACTAAATGTAACACCCCGCACTTTTCTGAGGCCAAATTTTGAAAAAAGATCGAAATTCAAACACATCCAAGAATGAAGCATGTAAATCTGGTAACTGCAAATAAATGAGCATGAGCATAATCAGAGCACGGTAAATTAACTCACACCAAAAAAATAAGATAGACTAATATTAACTCAAGTAACTACCTTTTTAAAAGTAAGTCACCATGTCAATACCGAGCATGAGTGAGAACAAGAACCGAAAGCCAAACTTAGACACCTGTGAGAACTTGATCTTCTCTAGAGAAACCTGGGAGGTTGTAATGAGGAGGGGGTCAGAACAACAAGTACTGGTGAACAAGAAAGGTACAACACAAATTATAATATACAGATGTATCCCATTTGGTTTAACTAAAGATATATGCCTACCAAGGCTAGTAATTCTAACCTAACATTACAAATATTTACACACAACTCTAACCATCCTTCCCAAGGTAGTACTCCCAATGATATCGATACTGAGATAGAACGTTTACGCATATGTTTGTGAATCCTTTATGCTAATTAATAAACTGAGAAGTGAGCTCCTAGTTATGGATTTTATTAACTCAAATGTATAAACTTAGCCACTTAACGCCTCACTATCAATAACAGATAGAGTGGATTCTCTCGCTCACTTAAGACCCTAGGCAGACCTGTTGGTCACTCAATACCTCTCGATGATTTTCTCAATGTAGTTATACACTAAACGACACTAGCTATAGGGTCCTACTAATTAAGGCTTTCGTCACTTACGCATATAAACCCATGCCCCGCATAAGGTGAGAGATGGTATCTTATCGCTTAAGACCGATAGGACTAGGTAGACGACATCTTGCCATTTAGGACCTTCCTTTTGGTGGAATCTTGCTGTACCGTCTAGCTAACCTTATTGGATAATCTCCTTAGATGCTTAATACTTCCCGTATAATAGGTAGCCCTATGGAAGGACCATACCGTACATTTAGTCTCCAGGTTCAGGTGGGATTCATACACTAATTAAGACCCCTGACTGGAGGACCCATCCCACCCAAGTCACTTAAGACCCAAGGAAGTGGATTATTCGCGAAGATTATCAAGTTTGTTCCCAATTATCCTTTAATGCTTCTATTTAAGGGAGGTGGGCTATGCAATCGTTTATTACCTTTGTGTAAGTGGATTTCACCACTTAAGACCTTAATCCCGAAGAAGGCTATGCTTATAGATTATTTCCTATTTGGTTTCTCCTTTCGGATGGAAGGAGGACCCCTTTTGGCCACTTAAGACCTCACTTATCGAGTAAACCTTATTTTTGGAAATAATTAATGCTACAAAAAATAACTATCATCATGGGTTCCTATAATTAATGATATCTCACATTAGTTGAACATATATTCAAGTGCTGGAAAGTGCAGACTTCTATCAAATAAGACAACTGAACTGACATAATTAAGCTACTAAGTTCAATCCTAATTTTTATTATAATCTCTAGATTATCTGGTATAAATACGGAAATTTATATCCTTCTTAGCCTATGATATTTATTGAATTATTTCCCACATTGGACTTAGTATTTTAAACGACTATCGATACACATTAATCCCCTTTTTATTTCATTTTTTTCTATTTAATAGCGTTATTGCCATTTATGGCCATAATGGTCAAATTTTCCTAACGCATTAATTATCCTTAATTATTAGTCCCGAGATATCTATTTGTTGTACCCCAACAGACATTACTAATTTATTTATTTATCGCCTATTGTATATATTTATTTATATATTTTTATGCACCAAACCCCTCATATTAGGTCGACCACTTGTGGATGCTGGAGTTGTCGGGCGGTTCCGGGAAGACTTCTACCACAAGTTGAGCTGAACCTTATGTCTTAGTGCGGTTATAATTCAATTCACTAATTGGAGTTTACAATGTTAATCTTAGCCAATTTAGAAATTGTAACTGTTAGGATTAACTGCCTAATTAAATTTGTTTCCCCCAATCAATGTCGGTAACAATAGTTATTTATTTACTAACGGCCATATTTATAGCAATCAATTACACGAATTTCTACAACGGTCAACACAAATATATTCATTTAATATGGACTACATTTACATGTATAATTCCATAAAATGAAATTCATTCAAACATTCAAAATTTTGTTACTATATATATATAGTTGTTTACGTAGATTCAGATGGATAATGTATATATAATTGTATTTAAATCTTTGCGTAGTTAACATAGTTATTTTCTTTTATTATTATTATCGTTAAGTTTAATAGTTTGGTTCAACTATAACCAAACATTCCTTTTTGTATTCAATCTTGAAATAAGGTCTAAATCTTACAAAATGACTGTCAACTATAATTATTGTAAACCATGCCCGAATATTGGAATAAATATATTTCAAACCACAAGAAATATATATATTTATGTATATTCTGGAATAGTTGATGTAAACAACACACAAATATCTCTATTTATATTTATACGTGAATCTGCACAACTTTTCTCTTTTTTAATATTTGACATATTTCTTATCGGTTTCAAATAATGTCTTTTTATTAAAAAAGAACAAAAAGGCACGATTTACATTAACTAAGTTAAACCCCAATAAATTTTGGCACAAATAGGTTTATATCATTTTAATCAAAGTTGCATTATTTATCACTTAACACTAAAACTAGAGATCTGGAATAAAACTACATCTTAATGTTGTTTTTCCAAATCCACAGTGTTTTACAATAGCCACAATATATTTTCAAACACAATTGTAAACAATAATTTGAACAATTAAGTAAGCCTACAAATAATATTATTCAAAGCCAAAAATATATACTTTCAGGTTTTTGACAACATTAACAAGCAGATCTGATAGGCATCATTTCGGATTTAACAATATTATAAACAGATCTGATATATGTTAGGCATAGATTTAAGATATAACACAAACGAGATAAATAAGCTATTGTAACATTGTATATAAATTTTCCACTCACCTGAAAGCATCCAAATCTAAAATTTGAATAATCATTTAGGCATACAATCCTAAAATTCCTCCAGATCTACAGTTATTCTGAAAAAAGGATACATTGATATTTGTTGATTTGGAAGAAAGGAGGGGAGAATCTGATGAAGAATAGCTTAGATGTCAATTTATACCCTTTTCCACTTGAATCTTATAATCCCTTTCAAACCTATGTGATTTATGTTTGATTGATTGCATATGAACCTATTTTGGATTTAGAAATTAATTTGAAGAGAAAGGGAAATGGCAGAGCTTCGTTGCAACCTATAGATTTGTGTGGAAAAGAATGAGGCCTTACCTCTTCATTTATAGGAGTGGAATTGGCCATGAACCATTATTTTTGATTAAATAAACATCCATCCGTTTATATAATATTTCATATAAAACTTAACCATCTTAACCTAGCTATCACTGGGCAGTTCAGGAAAGAAGCGGTCGACACCCTTCAACCAAGAGGTCAACCGAGCTTGTGTCGTTTTGCCTAGTGAAGGTTGGGTAAAAAAAGGTAAGATATATTATATTCATTTATTTCCGTCTATTTTTCGTATTTCGTCCATAACTTTTCATACGGACTCCGTTCGCGAAACTCCAAACATGAAAGTTGACCAGAATTCTGAGTCGAACGCAATGGTTAAAGTTTCATGGTCAAATTCCATTATTTGCAGAAATTCCTATTTTTGAAATCTAATTAAATAACTAATTATTGTCAAAATTTTGGGTTGTTACACCCTAAATCCTTTAAAATAAAGGCTTAGTATGTTATCTTTGACTCGATTTTGCTATTATTGTTGTTATTTCCAATAATATATGTTTTTATTCCTATAAATAAAATTTTCTTATGTCACCTTTATTACTTTTCGTTTTAAGTATTAAAATAAAACAAACATGTAAGTACTAAGCTTTCAAAAGACATATATAACTGAATTTATAATCCAAATGTTTGACCGTTTAAGCACTTGTGTATACGTCTAAACTCTTTTTGAATCTTACATATATGTTCATATAATTTACAAACTTTCAAAACATTTATCTATAATAACTTAATAAATTTATTTACACTCATAAAGACACACATTTGTTTAAATAAGATTTGACTCACATATATTTTCCTAAACAACATCAATTTACTATAATATAGATAACTCCACCTTTCAAATACGCTACACCATGAAAATTCCAAGAGTTAGTCGACTGACCTAAAAGAAAATTTCTTGTTTACCTAAACCAGTCAACTGACTCAGAAGGTCAGTCGACTGATCCAGAACCATGGATTTTGCCATCCCTTGATTTAGTCGACTGACTCGGAAGGGAAAAACTTTCGGGAAACCCACTCATTCGACTAACCCTACATTTCAGTTGATTGACTCATAAAACCTGTTGCTAATAACTAACCCAATCTACCGTTCACCGTCTACTTTACTCTTCATTTCTACTTTTACCAGCAAAACTCTTAAAAAACCCAAAATCTAACCACTCAAAATTCATTTTTTTAATCATTTGATCTTACTTTATGGCTCCTCCCAAACATTTAAGAAAAGGTACATCCTTTTTACAAGTCCCATCTGATACACAAATCCGCAAATGGATACACGATGAGGCCATAGTGAAAACTTGGAAAAAGATAATGAATTCACCAATGTTTAAGGGTTCATTTGTTAATGATCCAGACTTTGCTTCCTATGTTACACAAGATTTAGCTAGACGAAGTAATTTGGAATCTTTGCTAGGTTTAAATGATAATAATATAAAGATTAACCATGTTTTGGTTAAATTATTCTATGGAATCTTGAACCTTATCGACCAAGATAAACCTAACCAACAAGATTTTATATGGAGTCTAGTTTGTGGTATATGAATCTTCTTATTACTGGATAGAATGGCACATCTCCCAAATACTCCTAATTAAGGGTGTGAACTTAATGAGGTAGAATGCTATTTATTATTCATGATAGGGTTAGTCATATATTCCTAGATGATGATATACGAGAATTAAAATCCATACCACTAAGACTAAAGGCTAGAATTTTTCACTGCGCCTTAATGAAAACTATCACTCCTCGCAACGGAAGTTATATGCTTATTTATGAACATAATTTCAAAGCTTTGTACTCTATTTGGGGGAATGTACGGGTGAATTGGCATCCACTTCTTCTAGATGAATTTCTAAGCTTTAATAGTGGTTGTATGAATATAATTTACTATGGTGAGTATATTATTAGAATGCTTAAAGATTTTGGCATTCCCGAAGCCAACTTAACTACTTCTACGGTTGGAGTCTTGAATGTTAAACCTTTAAGTCTGATGAGCTTACCAAAGACTGCTCCTCCAAGAATCATGTCGTACGATGGCTGGTGCAAATACAACAAGGTCAATGAGAAGCTCCTCTTCAAGCCAAACAAGCCTCTTCTCAACTTTCAAAATCATCACGTCCCACACGATCTACAATACGAGAATAAGATGAAATTATGATTGCTAATCCTATTATGAGTCAATTTCAATTATGTGCAGGAACCAACAAATTCTTGAAACTCACATACAGAAAGTAGATAAAAAGCTTGATAAGATCAAATGTTTTTTCAACATTTTTTTTGGATGTTATATCATGCTTCACTAGTGCTTCGACAGCGTCTGAATCGCAAAGAAATCCAATCCAGTGCTTTACATGGTCTACATCAGATGAACAAAGAGAAATTGATAGTGGTAGCACTAGAAGAGGTGGAGAAGGTGGTGTCGGAAGCTCTCACGTAAGCAAAGGTAAAGAAGTTGCTGAATAAAAATTTCTTTTGTGGTCAGTAAACCTTCTTTTTTTTATATCTCGCATCTTTCTATCTCAAAACTTTTTAGCTTAAATTAGAACAATCAAAAGGGTTTTACATAAATAGCCTTGTTTATGGTTTTTACTAACTCATACATTTTCTGGTTTTGTAAAACAACTTGTCATGTACTGGAATGGTCATGTTCCATCTATTTTGTTTGATCATATACATGAATTATTATATATCTACTTTCTTTTTATCAATGATAAAGACGGGGAAATCATTGTAAATCTTTAAATATTGGATATAATATGTCGCCACATATTCAAGGGGATTATGTATAAATTTTCTATATTATATTATCTTCATTTACTGGTCCCATCAATCAAAAAGGGGAGAATGTTGAATTATGGTTTTTGATTCATGACAAAGAGGTTATCACATAACAAGAAGATTCGACGATTAAAGCAACAAAAAAAGACACATACATAGTGTTTTAAACTACGATGGAGATAAGACTTCAAATTGGGGCATAGTTTATTATTTATCGAGCCTTGAGTCTTAATAACACAAAGAATCAATTATCTTTTGTATTGGTAAAAGTCCTGTTCCGCTACTCAGGCGTGTCAAAGTCTTCTTCGGCTTTTGAAGCGAAATCATGTTCTATTGCTCATGTCCTGCAATATTTCTAAGGTGTTGTAATACCTATTCCCCCGGGTATAGTGAGGGTTATTGTTCAGTGAAATTCCAGAAGGAGTCTGGGGCTGGACGAATCTCCGAAATAGTATAAAAATCTCTGGTGTTATTTTAGTTTATTTCTTTTATATTATCTATTGCTATTATTATTTATTATCATATACACTTCCTCATTAGTACATTTCCTTATTACTCGATCCATAGCAATGATTTAAATGACTTAAGTTGGAACTTTGGTTCATAAGCTTCTAGATCTGTGAATAGTAAATTCAACACACTTCTAAGTTGTGCTTTTATTCAAATGGTTCTAAATTAGTAAGGAGTTCTAAACTTAGTAGTAAGATTCTAAAAAAATCTATGTCTAATTCATGTGTGAATTCTTTTTCTAATAGTGTTTATGGTCCTTATGCTTTGTGTGATCATTACTGTGATGATTTACAGATTTAGATAGAAACACTAGATTTGTTTTTGATTATTTTGAGAATGAGTTTGATTTTATTAGAAATAAGGAATTAGAGAGAGTTAGATCACTTAGACAATGAATATTATTAGTTGGAATGTTAGGGGTATGCATAATCAAAATAAATATAATAAAATAAGATTTGATTTTTGAAATAATTGTATTGATTAATTTCTTTTGCAAAGAATCTAAATTAAAAAACCAAGTTTTTAGGTTATTTAGAAGCTTAGGAAGTTTGTATATTAATCATTGGGTCCAACCAATGGCAGCATTGGTGGTCAAATGATTGGTTGGAAAGATCATCAAGTAAAGTTATTGGCAATATATTATTAAAGTTCATTATATGCATTTGGTTTTCTAATGTTAAAGACGATTCTACTTTACATATATCTAATGTTTATGGTCCTAATTCTAAACTAGATTGTAGCGTTCCTTGGAGTGAATGTTCAGAGTTTAGATCACTTGCTCCTAGAACTTGAATTTTGGGGGAGGGAGTGGGGATTTCAACATTATTAGATTTATAGTTTAAAGTTCTTTTAAGGAAGGAGATTCTTCTGCTATATAGGAATTTGATTAATTTACCATTATTTGTAATTTAAATGAAATTAAACTAAGTAACAGACTTGGTCTAATGGTAGAGAATTTTCTTTTTTGACGTTTCTAGTAGATTTTTTTATTAGTGATGAGTTTGAAGATAAGTAACTTACTTGTAGTTATGGGTTTTACCTTATTTGTTTTCTGATCATCGTCTTATTATTCTTTGTATTTCAGAAATAACATTTTTAGATCTGAAAAGTTATGGGTAATTAAGAATAGTTTTATTAATTTAGTTTTCAAACAAATCGCTTTCTATAATTTCTTATGATTACAAGTTTCCTTATAACATATCCAAAGTTTTAGTTGGTAAATTTAGAGATTTACTTATTTTTCTTAAGAAGTGGAATAAAAATGTTTTTGGTAAAATTAAGCTTATAAATATAAAATTATGAATGAAAAATTAATTTTAAATAAATAGAAGAATGTATTAATTTTAATACCGCTGAAAAGAATGTGCACTCTAATCTTAAAGAGAATCTTCATATAATTCTTTTACAAGAACAGAATGTGAGGAACCAAAGATCTATGGCCCAATAGATGAATGAAGGTGATAGCGAACAAGTTTATCCACAAAGTGGTTAATGGTAAAAAACGTTGTAACACTATTCATTCCATTCTAGTTAATAATTTTGAGGTCTTTGATCAAGGTGCTCTTAAAAAGGAATTTACTAATTATTTTAAAGAAATCTTTGGTATATCTAATAGGCATAGAAATAATGCTAATTGGCGTATTATATAATGCAGATTTTAAATTTGGTTTATTGGGAATGGATGATTCTTTTACCGAGTCTGAGATTTTGAAAGTTATTATGGATATGCCAAATGATAAAGCTTTTGGTCTTGATAGTTCTCCCATTTTAATTTATGTTAGTTTTTGGGATGTTCGTAAAGATGATTTAATTAGAATTTTTAATGAATTTTATGAGAGAATTTTAAAATTAGGTAGATTTAATTTTGCTAATATTATTTTATTATACAAAAAAAGTTGGGACTAGTAAGTTAAAAAAATTTAGACCAATTTCTTTACTTAACTATTCTATTAAAATCATTTCTAAGGTTTTAGCCAATATATTAAGTTTTTAAATGTATGAGTTAATTGATGTTACATAAAGTACTTTTATTAAAGAAAGAAATATCACTGGTGGTGTTGCAGTTGTTCCAGAATATATCATTATTTGTTGTAAAAATAATGTTACTTATGCTCTTTTAAAATTGATTTTGCTAAAGCCTTTGACTTTATAGATTGGTACTTTTTTAAGGATTTCATTTTGGCTAGAGGTATTTTTGTTAGGTGGGTTGGTGAGATTATGTCTCTTCTTAAATCTAGCAGCTCTAGCATTTTGGTTAATGATATTCTTCGTGGTAAAATTCAATCGAAGTGTAGTCTAGGACAAGGAGATAGTTTATCTCCTTTGTTATTTAATTTAGATGTGAATGCTACCTCTAATTTTTTTTAAGCTTTCCTTTAATACTAGAGTGTTAGATGCCATTAGTAAGGGAGTCACTAGTAATGGTATTTATATTCTTCAAATTGCTGATGGTACTATGGTTTCCTCTTCTCATTTACCAAAGCATATCATTGCACTTAAATTTATTTTAGATAGCATTGAGATTCTATCTGGATTAAAAATAAATTTTGATAAGAGTTTTATTGTAGTAATAAAATATATGAATAACAGTGAAATTAAAGTTGCTAACACTTGCAATATAGTGAAATTTCCTATAGATTGTCTAAGTTTTTTAATTAGACCTCAAAAACAGACATATACATTGAAATATTATAATTAACAAGATAACTAATGGATTATCTAAGTGGAATAGTAAGTTTTTATTGAGAGCAAGTAGGGTAGGACTGATTAATTCTATTTTATTTACTTACCTATTTATTGAATAACTTTTTAATTTTTCCAAAATGGGTTATTGATAAAATTAGGAGAATTTTTTTATGGTATGGTGATAAGTACTCTAATAGTTCTAAATGTTTGTTTAATTGGGAACGTAATGTACTAATTATTAATTAAAGAACTAATTAAGAAAATAATAAGTTTGTGAAATTTTTAGAATTTAGCTACGGGATTTGCACCATTGGGTTCATGGCAATTTTCTGAGCAATTTACGTATATAACTTATCGATATATTCGAGCTGATATAAAGAAGTTATGAGAGAAATAAAGTTATAAAAATAAATAGAAATAATTAAGAAAGAAAAAGAAAATATGCAAGACTATAGGTCGACTTGTAGGTCGACCCATGGGGTTAGGTGGGATGATCCGCATTTTTCCATGGACGATATTTCATCTACGTACATGTGGAACAAGAGTTTTATTAAAAAAAATAACTAATATGGCACGATCTGGTTCATCTAAGCTGAAATATGAAGGTTGTAAATAGTTGAATGATGTGGTTGGACCAGATTAAATCTCTAGATCTAGCGGCCTAAGATCTCTAAACTCCACTATTAATAAGACCTTAGGTATGACTCTTCATTCACAATACAAATCTCTTCCCTCTAGGATTTCTCTTAACTGAGACAGACCAGCAATTCGAATTTGTCTTTGGGAAGAGAGTTGTATAAATGAAAAAATTATTCATTAACTTAAGGATAGAATCAGGGAAGGCTTGTCATGCTCCAAAAGCTTAGGATCATAGGTGAGTGTTGTAGTTACTTAGATTTTTGGTAATTGAAAGTAAATAGCATATATAATAGTTGTAAATTTCCCTGTAGCTTTTATGCATCTTTTCCTATAGTTTTTCTACAATTAAGTGTTTTCGTAAGTTATTTTCTATAGGTTATTTCCTACAAGTATTTCTCTGTTCCTTCTTACAGTTTGTTTTATTTAAGTTCTATAAGATAGTTTTATAGTCTTTTTCCCTTTACCAACATTTAGTGTCTATCAGTTTTTTACAGTTTCTGCAATTATTTAAGTTTATGCCTAAAATATGCCTAGATCTATAAATATTAATTAGTTGACGACTGATTTAATCATCTTTTTCCACGTAGAAAATAGAATTAAAAGTAATAATTATGCAGATGTGGATTAAAAGAAAAGAACTAAATTTAAAGAAAAATGTGCATAAACTGTAGATACGTAATTAAGAAGGAATTTAATTGAAGTGGGAAAATTAATGAGGATTTGTAATAAATTATGACATGGATTGTAATTAGAAAAGAACAGAGAATGAGAATAATAATATAATAACAGTATGAACATGTTAGTAGATCATAATAGGGAAATTTGAATATTTACAATCAGAATTATAACTTGGGATTACAACTAAAAAGGAAAATGGTAAGGCTTATTATAATTATAAACTTAGATCTGGTATTAAGTTTAATAAGCATGTAGCATTTGTGATCCGCTCCGGCAGCAAATGTTGATTAGGGAAAATAAGTGACCAATAAAGATAAATGAACATGTAGTGGTCCATTTCAGCAGCAAGTGTTTATTAGGAAAAATAAGTGACCAATAAAGTTTAGTAAGCTTGTAATAGTTCATTCCAGCAGCAAGCGCTGATTAGGGGAAATAAGCGACTAATGAGTAAGACTCAGATCTAAGGGGACTGGACCGGGGCACAAATTAGAATATTTGTTTGGTAGTACCCATACCGGTAGCATTCCCTTTCAGGTTTATTACCAATGGTCTCATATAGGAGAGGTGGAGTCTAGGCATGCAAATGTTGATTAGGGTAAACAAGGGGTTAATGGAGATAGAGGTGTTCATGGGCACGTTCTAATGAGTTTGAGCATGTGGTAACATCAGTACGGGAAAATAAGTCACTACTGCATCCAAAAATGTTTAATTATGTGTTATTGGTTGATTATTAGGTAGGATAAAGCATTTGATCTATAGTGATATTTTACCATGCAAGATGGCAGATTGGTAGGGTAAACCCAATCAATGGGTAGTATTAGGAAATTATCCTAATCGTATTTATTATGTCCAGTAGTTCAATAAGTGCATACATTTGAAAGATCAATCTTAGTGTATTTCCTTGTTTATATTTCATGTATATTTACCTTCTGTAGTCATACATAGACACCTAACCAGTTATACATTAGAACTATTATTGAGTCTATTTCTCTATCTTAATCGTGCTAGTAATTAAATCATTCACCAAACTTTATGTATGGCCCACTATTTTTTCTTCCTTTTACTCCCATACCAGGCTCACAAGGCTGAGGTGATTAGTTTAGATTTCTTAGAGGATCATTCTTGGAGTTCATTTTAGTTCCTGATGTATTCTTCTTCTGTTTTTTGTCTTATTATGTTGGGATTAGTTATACTATTGACTTTTGAAAGTGATGATTTCATATTGTAATATGATGGTTTATGAGGTTATGTATTTTTGATTGAGACATATGGTTTTATGACCTAGTACTTTTATTGGAAAAAAAGTTTCATTTTCAGTTTAATTTGTTTTCGTTGTATACTTGTTAATCTTAGTCTTTATGACATAGTTCTTTATACCTACAACGCTACATATTTCTTGACATAACCCTTTCCTGGGGGATGCTAAGGGTGCATGGTGTTACATTTGGTATCAAATCCTATGGTTCTAGGATTCCTAAAATTTGTTTTAAAAGTAAAAATATTTTTAAAAGAAAATAATTATTGAAAATAAAGTCAATCCTTTCAGTTCAAATAAAACCTTCCTTTGATTACTTCAAAATCTTAATCTCTATCATTTAACTTACACAATATGGCGGATGCCCCAAATCTTCCTGAGGGTATCCCTGTTCCTGGTTGGTTCCGTACATATCTTCAGGCCATGGCACCAGCCAAATCACAAGATCCTACGCAAGGTCTGGCACTGGTTGTTGTGGTTTCTCTTACTCACCAGCAGCTATCAACTTTTCTAGACTTCACAAGAATTTCTCTAGTCTCGGTGATAGATCTTTCTCGAGAAGTTTTGTTGAGGCACATACTGTAACACCCCGTAAGTTTAACAACACTAAAGAGGATAAATTAAAGAATAATTAATTTAATATTCAGAATTAAGGGAAATGGACTGCGCCATTGCGTCCGTCCGGAAATTCTGGTCAAGATAGACCTTTGGTTTGCGTAAAACGGACACCGTATGAAGAAGTTATGAAGGTTTGAAGTTTGTATACGTGCAAGAGAATATATATATATATATATATATATAAGGTCCAGAAATCAAAATTCAGTTCAAAATCGTTCAAAATTCAGAAATTCAGGTGAGCGGGAATTCTCCCGCTCAGGGGAGTCGACCCCTTAAGGAGGGCCGACGTGGCAAGTCGGTTCTGGGGGCTGGCAGCTATATATATGACTTCATTTCTCTAGTTTTCTCATGCTAAAATTAGTGGAGGCCTAAATGTTGTCGGTGTCTATACTGAACCAAATCTTTTTCTTTTTCTGCAATCAAAGTTTAGAGATTCAAGTGTAGATATGTGATTCAACCTCCACTTTTCTCCTTCTATTTTATAGATCTGAACATTGTGAGTTTCAAGTTGCTTTTAGACTTAAATAATTAAAAAGTACAACACGATATGACTGTAATTTGGATCTATGCCTGTGAATGAATCATATCAGATCTATTGAAACTAGGTAATCTATGATATTCTGACATAACTATGATTTGGATCTTAACCTTTATCATGCTAGAACTACCCTTGATTATAGATCCAATTCACTATTTAGACCATCTTGTACCTATCATGTTTGTGGCCAATTTGGATCTTAACCTTTATCATGTCAGAATTACTTTTGATTATGGATCTAATTCACCCTTTAGATCATTTTGTACCTATCATGTTTGTGGTTAATTTGGATCTCTCATTAGTAGGACATCTAAATCCTTATTTAGATCTAATCATGCCTATTATGACATCCCGACTATGTTAAAACCAGTTTTATTATCACAAGTTCACCAATCTGTTCTTATATGTCCACCTTATCGTTATGTCGTTATATGTTTATGACAATTTTGTTAGAATAACTATCTCTGTCATTTTCCCTTTATCTTTGCCTTTTATTTTATATAGCCATGCTACTTTCAAGCCTAGGCATGCCGCTGAAACATGCGAACGCGTTAAACGGGGAACGGGGGAAAACATTGAAATTTGGCATAACTTGTAAATCGGGAATTTGGCATAACTTGAATAATGTTTACGTGTATGAATTTGGACATATAATTCATTTTGAGCATAATTAGGAAAAAGGGGCATGAACACCTATAACGACATAGGTAAAAACTGACTAATAATTAAATGCCTAGGATTACAGTAACTAGAAACTGTAATTGCGCCTAGACACAAGGTTAGATTACACTTGTGGTGGAAGTCTACCCGGAACCGCCTGGCATATCC
The DNA here is from genome assembly GCA_030737875.1 of Allium sativum. NCBI lineage: Eukaryota > Viridiplantae > Streptophyta > Magnoliopsida > Asparagales > Amaryllidaceae > Allium > Allium sativum. The sequence goes on along the minus strand of CM060922.1, from coordinate 398,920,316 downwards.
AGCAACCACAAGTGGTGAATATAGGAGGTCTAGCATACTGTAACCATAAATGAAAATATGGCAATAAACCTTGAATACTTAACCTAGTTGAATCCATAGGGACTATATGAACATGAACTTGAATAGGGGTTAAGTATATATGGTTGAACAGTGGGTGGGTTAAGTAAATCTGAGGGGGGATGGGTAATATTTATATATAGGCCCACGAACTTAACCTAAGGGGGATATGTAATTAAAGACACCAACAGGTATACATAACCGGTGGAAATCCTAGTGGGGATACAAAACAAGGGGGAGAGCTTGTATCATCTTGTGTGTGGTACCCGTTTCAGTCAGTAACCCATATAACGGTATCGAGCGAGGGCTCCACCCTAGGTTGGAGTCGGGGCACTCTTACTGGGCTGATTGTAAGAGATCCAAACGTGGAGGATGGTGTGGGCGGCACAAACCGATCGGGAATATATGCGTGCATGGACCGGGTAGATAGGGATAAGACGATCGTGAAACCAGCAGATACGGTTGTGTACATTAACGAAGGGTTGCCACTTAAGGAAGTGATACCTTCTACTGTGGGGCCGGCACAGGGTATCTACGGGGTAGGGAGCCGATTGATTAGGGTAATGGTTAGGATACAACTAGACTCTGGTAAAGTTTAGGAGCCTGTTAAGATAGGGCTGCCTGTGGATTGTATGAGGTTAAAACCTCTCACCAGAAATAAGCCTAATTCTACCATCTTATAGTTGTTGTGATCATCTCATTCTGGTTATACTAGATTAGTGCAGAGAATAAGAGTAATCGTTAGAGAAGCGTATACACTCTGTCAGGTTTACCTTGTCATGCCTGACTTTTTGGTGTTATCTTTCTCATCCACTTTATATGCCTGTCATGCTACTTTTCCTTATTTACTTGCTAAAAGTAACTGGACTCGCCAGACTTTATGTCTGACCCTTTTTGTTTCCTCTTCTTTCTTCCGTTCCCCCTCCCCACCCCAGGTTCTCAGGGTGGGAGTACTCAGGCTTAATCAAGATCGGTTATCATTTTGCTTGGAGCCGCTTTTGAAGTATTGCTCAAGTCCTTATCCTTACTACTATGGCTTTGTCTCTTTTGGGGAAATTATGCTTTTTCTTTTATGTATTTCTGTACTCTGATGATACAAGATGGAAGCTTTATATTATTGTAATGGTTTTTATGTAGTTCCAGACTTGTGATATTTTGGACCACGATGTTATGAATTATGTTTTAAATAAAAATTTAAATTCCGCTGCTATCTTTTAAATCTGTCTTGTAATGTTCTGTGTCTGTTTACCTATAATGCTTCACGAAACTTAATGCAACCTCTTAATGAGTGAAATTAACGGACGTGGGGTGTCACACATACTTAGCTCAGGATAATGTAAACGATCTTTGGCTTATTCGGTCTTGAGGACCGTCAAAGAGTTAAGCTGGTGTCTTGGTAGTTGAATGAGGAGGCATCATTTTGGTGGAAGATAGTTGAGGTTGAGGGAGAAGAGATCAGTTAGGCTGGATTCAGAGATTAGTTTAAAAGATTCTTGTAATAGGCCGAGAAGGGTATCCAATTAGAGAAATTCATTGCACTGAAGCAATGGGACCTTTTGATAAAGGAATATATTAATCACTTTAATTATTTGCCAAGTTTTGGGATGGATATAGTCAATATAACTCACAAGAAAGCGATAAACTTTACGAGAGAATTGAACCAACCCCTCCAAGGGTTGGTGCTGACATATGTACCTATGAGAGCGACATTTGAGTCATTAATGGAGATAGATCTTATATCCGAGGACACGAAGGAATAGGTTAAATAGGGTAAAGAGGAAGTTCCTAAGACTACAGGCTCGAAGAAGAAATGGTGGAGAAAAAAGAAAGGTAACGAGAAGAATACTGGAGGAGCCCAAAAAGGAAAATGTAAAAAGGATGTTAAGTGCCATAGATGTGGATTGATAAGTCATTACATCAAGGGCTACAAGAAGGTTGCGATGAAAGGAAAGTGCTATAATTATGGGCAACTTGGGCACCTTAGTAGATCTTGTCCCCAGAGGATAGGACATGGGGATTGTGCGCTGGTAGCTCAAGTATAGGTTCCAAGGCAGCTCCGTCAAGCAGTGGACCAGACAAAGGTAAGAAAGTTGCGGTAGAAGATTTGATTTCTATTTTCAACTTTTCCATTCGCACTCTCTTTGACTCAGGAACATCTCATTCTTTTATCTCTAGTTCTTTGGTCGATTGCTTGCACTTGGACATTTCTTTAGTTACTGATCCCATAGTTGTTTCAAACCCTATAGGCGGATCTGCACATTTATCTATGACTTGTAGAGATTTGAAAATTTAGGTGTTGAGTTTGATTTTGATGCCTATGTATTAGGATTCTTAGGATATGGGACGATCCTAGACCGAGTTGGACTGATTATCTATGTATGAGGCTATTTTGGACTGCGACGGAAGGATCGTTCGATTAAGGACATGTACTTGTCGGACCCTCGAGATTTCTTATGACTTGTGGGGGCCAGTGATGTTGAGGTTACTTTATTCCCTATATTCATCTATTGGCGGTATCAATTGAGTTCCTATAGTACAAAGTTTCCAGATATGGTATTTTATGAGGTTAGAGGGCAACCTCCTAAGAGAGATTGATTTTCGAATATATCTTAGTGAGTGAAGCTCCCAGCTTTACTCGTCCGATATACAGCTTCGAGGGAACAGAGAGAGTTGAATAAGAAAGTGGGTGAGCTATTGAAGAAGGGATTCTTCAGGTAAAGTGTCTCCGAGTAGGAAGCACTAGGCGTCTTTGCTACAACTATGGATGGTTCTCTCCGACTTTATGTAGAATACAGAGAATTGAACAATCTCACAAAGAAGAATCATTACCCACTACCTCGGATAGATGATTTATTTGGCTAGTTTGTTAGCACTCGGTACTCTCTCAGTTATATTTAGCAACCGGTGTTCATCAACTTAGGGTGGTGGATAATTGCATCGACAAGATAGCCTTTCGGACACCTGATGGAATTTTCGAGTGGTTGGCTATGCCTTTTAGGCTAACCAATGCCCTTGCCTATTTTGTAGATCTGATGAGAGGAGTATTCTTGGTCGTTCTTAATAAGTTTTTGGTTGTGTTTATTCGTGAAATTTTGTTATTATTGAAGATCGAGGATGTGCATGCCTTACATTTAAGAGAGGCTCTCCGTACTACTTGAGCGTATCAATTGAAGGTAAAATTTTCGAAATGTTATTTTTGGCGTAAGGAAGTACATTTCTTAAGGCGCATTATTTATAAACAAGGGCTAGCTATGGATCCCACCAAGGTGGTGGAAGTAAAGGGTTAGAAGGCTCCTAAGAATGCTACTAAGTGAGGAGATTTCTAGGTGTAGTAGGATATTATAAAAAGTTTATTAAGGATTTTGCATGGATTTCAGCACTACTTAACTGCGTCACCAAAAAGAATCTAGTACTTATGTGGGATGTAGACTATGAGGATTCCTTTACAAGATTTAAGAAGGATCTTACTAGTGCAGTGAGATCACGTTTCCTAATGGTTCTAAGATATTTACTGTATACACCAATGCATGTTGGACAGGCTTTGGTGCATTATTTATGTAGGAATGTAGGGTAGTATGTTATGGGAGTAGGCAGCTCAAGACTCACGAAAGGAATTACCCTACCCATGATTTGAAGTTGGCTATGATCATTTATGTACTTAAGTCATGGAGGCATATCTACTTGGCGAGAGGTTCGAGCTCTATATAGAACATAAGCCGTCGAAGTATCTGTTTTCACAGAAGGGTCTGAATCTGAGGCAACAATGTTGGATGAAATTCTTGGCATCGTATGATTTCGACATAGCTTGTACCCTTGGTAAGTTAATGTAGTTGTAGATGCATCATATTTGTTTAACCGTCTTTTATTTACCCGACTAAGGTAACCGACCTTTTTAAACCGGTTAGGGCATCCAGTCAAAAAACACTGTTACCCATAGCCGGCTTTAAGGGTTATGATCATTTTTTTGACCGTTGCCCCTCCCTACTTCTCTTCCCTTCTTCCCTCCTCCTCTTCTATATATATTCTAGGGTTCGTTTGGCATAGGTTCCTATTAAGTTTCAAAATTAGGCTCACATCCGGTCATAAACTTATTATAAATTAGGTCCCTATTTTTCAAAAGTAGACCAAAAATAAATAAAAAATTAAAATAATTACGAAAATTAATATTAAAATAAATAAAGCATTCGACAAAAAATTCAGTCAAAAAAACATCAAAAAACACAGCAAAAACAAGAAAACAACAGAAAACAGCAAAAAGTGCAGTTAAATGCAAAATATTATGCACATATTTGAATTTTATTGCATGTTTTCCATTTTTTGCATCCACGTTGATTTGCTTGCATATTTCAATGCAATTATTGCATAATTCTAGCATAAAAATGTGCAATAATTCATAACAGTGCAACTCGGTTCATTTTTATTTGCATTCAAGTTTGCAAGTAAAACAGAAAACATGCACAAATGTATGCAACATATCTGCAAGCAAAATGTTAGCTAAATTTCCTTTATGCAATAGTTGCGTACATGTATGCAACTATCGGCAATATTTGCATCATCTATGTAACTTTTTTTTTTAAATTGGCGTGGACTTCTGGGATTATTTCCAGATTTCATAAATTATTATTTTTTACTCAATGCCGCAATTTTTTTCTGGCACAAAATTAAGGAGGCGTAACATTTTCAAGCCGGAGGCGTAACATTTTCAAGCCGGAGGCGGAAGGTAAAAACAGGGACTGGGTTTGAAGACAAAACATAACAGGGATGTGGCATGTATTTTGATAAGTTTTAGGGACCCAAGGCTTATTTTCACTATATTCTACATCCTATTTTAACAAATTACACAACATTCTTCATTATTCCTACTCTCTTTAACACAAAACAACATTAAATAGCAATAATGTCAAAACAAAAGAAAGGAAAATTAGTTTTACAACCACGTTCTAGTAACTAAACCCCAAACCAATGCTGTCAATACCAGTTTCAATTGCAGCAAAATCCAAACTAATATCAGCCTCATTATGGTATTAATTCGTATTAGCCTCCACAAAATTCGAATTACTATAGTTCCTGGCAGAATTCAAACCAAAACTCTCAACATTCTTCATTTTAGCAAAATTACAGTTTTGAGAAAGAGTATGTCTCTCCTAATAGCCAGCATTGAAGATAGGACCTCAGAATTTGAATAGAAACCTGTGTGGTTAATTCTGGTATAGCGACTAGGGAATCGAAGAAACACAGTTCAAAAATGTGGAAGCCATAGAAGAAGATATTAGTAATGCTGGTATTTTTTCGTTGTGATCCACGTGGCAGCAAACTTCTGGAATCCACATTAATGAATTTCCCGTCGAGGAATTTGGGTAGCAAGCTCCTGTTTCTATGGAACTCCACAAATGGTCATCGAAAGAGCAACCCGAGCTTTGTTACTATTAGGTTGAATGTTCAAAGGACAAGAGAAAAGTTACAAGCCAAAGTGAGAGTTCTTTTTGGAATTTTGTTTGCAATTTATTCAACGAATGACATTCAAATTTCTTTCCTAGAACGATTGATTCTTTGAAGCAGTCTTGGAAAACAATAAATTATGCTTATCAATGTCGAAAAGAAATAATGGTCGGTTTGCATACAAGACAACAAAGTGAATCTAATGACATCTATATGGTAATGCTCTTATATTATTTCATTTATATTTCGGGGTTTATTGAGTTAGTTGTAACGTATTTCGTCAAATGCATCTTAATCAGGCACATGCATTATACTTGATTGAGCACAACAACCAACTTTTCAACATGTAACATTGCTATGATATATTATTGAAGGAGGAAAAATAGGGAAGAGTGCAACAAGAACACTAAGCTTTTAGGTTCCAACCTAGGAAGATGGGTGATGAATTAAGCCTAGGTAGTTCGGATGCATACAGAGGCACCTTATTCACTACTAGTAGCAAAGGCAGGCCGTGCGGAAAGTTCAAGGGGAAGAAAAAAGCATCCAGTGATTATACTAGGCATTATAAACAAATTAGTGAAAGTCTTACTATTGCCGAACAAAATACGCATAAATACATCGAAACAAAGGAAGCAAGAAGACTTGAAAGAAATTAGAACGACAACATGATCATGCTAGATTAGAGCGGGAATGTGCCGAAGAATTAGAATTAAGGAGACAATAATTGGCTCATCAACAAAATGTAGATGATTTGCTTTTGATTAGTTGCAAATTGAATAACCTCAATCCAGTACAAAGGAAGCACATGGGAAAACGAATTGATGAATTTGATAGGTGTAATGGAAATATATAGGGATTTGTCCCTACTAAGTATCTTAGTATCACTGCTTGTATTTGTTGCATATTACTACTTCTATTTCTATAGAACTATATTAGTACTATGTATCCTACTATCAATGCATGTATCTGTTGCTTATTATTGGTTGTATTTGTAAGGATTTTTATATATCTCAATGTTCTTATAAGTAAGTACAAACAATCAAACCCCTATTTGATTCAAATCATATTTAATAAACAAACAAGCAACTCATACAACAACTTCACTAATTCCTAGTGCAATAGAAAATGACAGAAATTCTAAAATTGAAATAAGAAACAAACTAAAATGTCTAGTTTACAATTGACTTCCTATATTCCCAGTAATGCTCCACTAGATTTTCTCTGAGGTCGAGATGACTCCGTGGATCTCAAATATCTCCAATTCGCTGCATGTACTGGGCAAATGTATTAGGGTCTTTGTATGGATTTTTTTGAAATGTAATAACAATGTCAGAATAATTTTAAAGTTATAGCTCATATCCAGCACGTTCTTCTACAACAATCATAATGTAAATTTATACAACAATACATGATGCCAGATAACACTGCAGGATCGTGTACCTCCTTCCGTAATATATGAAATCGTCTTTGAAGCACTCCAAAAGCTTGCTCAACATCTTTTCTCAAACTTTCTTGTTGTTTCGTGAGCATTGCCTCTTTAGCCTTATCATGCCTTTTATAAGCTTGCAGAAAAGCTTTTTACTTAGGATAAATGCCATCCACCAAGTAGTAACCCATAATATAATCTATGCCTCCTATTTTGTAGTTGCAGGGAGGTGCTACATCATTGCATAAATCATTGAATAAATAAGACTACTACAAAACATTTATATCATTTACAAAACCTGGCATCCTAAAAAACACATGCCAAATATACAAATCAAACGATGTAATAGCTTCCAATACAAGAGTATCCTTTTTGTGGTATCCTGAGTATTGGCCTTGCAATGCAATCAGACAAATTTTCCACCTCGAATGCATACAGTCTATGCTACCTAACATACCTGGAAACCTTGTTGTTCTCCCATTGCCAATAACCATTCAATATCATTAGGGTTTGAGGAAAGAAGATATTCCTCACCAAATTTCATAATAGTTTTGCAAGATTCGTTCATGTGGAAGATTGTCGTGGAGTCCTCCATCCTTAACTTGTCATCTACCGAATCTCTAGAAGCACTGTACGACAACATACAAAGTGTAACTGTTACTTTCTGAAGTGGAGAAATCCCAAGTACATTCAGCTCATTAACTATATGAGTTAAAAAGACGTTTGTTTCTTCCAATTTGTCAAGAACTCTATTAAAGACATTCTGGGACATGTAAAACCGTCTTTTAAATTTAAGTTCCCCTTGCACGGAATTTTCAGTAAAATAATCCATATCAAGTTGGTAATGACCAGCAGCATAATTTCGCCCATATAACAAATCCCAACTTCCAAATACACTTTCCCCTTGCGTCGAACGATTGCTTTCTTGGTTTCCACAAGATATTACAAATGTAAAAATACTCTTTGTTGTTCTATATGAGTTTGAATGAGATCATCCGAAGAGGGTGAAGATAATGAGTAACACCATAACCTTAGTTTATTCATTTCAGAATGGTTTGTAATTGATAGTGAATAAGAAATAAGAATTAATTGTATATATAATAAAGTTTCATTGAATTATACGCTTGGTCAAATTCACTGTAGCCATAATGAATTGTCTGCCATGGTTGATTGATTGATGTTGATAATATGTTGCTCTTTAATACTATAGCCACGATAGGTTGTCTTCCACGGATTATTGATGTTGACAACATGTTGCTCTTTAATACTGTAGCCATGTTTTAGCGACTTAGGAAATAACAAAGAGTTACACAGTATCCATGATAGGTTATCTTCTACAGATTATTGATGTTGACAACACATTACTCTTTAATGTTGTAACCTCATTTTACGAGAAAACAAATAGCATAGAGTTACAATGTAGCCACGATAGGTTGTCTTCCATGGATTATTGATGTTGACAACACGCTGCTCTTTAGTACTACAGCCATGTTTTAGCGAGTAACGAAGTAGCACAGAATTACAATATGGCCACGATAGGTTGTCTTCAACGGATTATTGATGTTGGCAACACGTTGCTTTTTAAAGTTGGCAGCTAGCATTTCTGTTCGTATTATTGTTTTTAATTCCAACTACATTGCTTAAAACTTAAAAATTTTAAACAAAATGATAACCCGAATAACATAAAAGAACTACATACATAGTACAATGATAAGATCGACTAAACCAGTAAAAGTATAACACAAATAACCCACATGTTACGTTGAAGCTGCAGTTCTTCTATAGCATTCCTAACACTCCTTATCTCCTGTTCTAACTCATTTGCATAGGCTATGCCCTGCGCACATAAACAATCGTCAACCCATTCGGAATAGTTGCAACTGTTCGGCCAAAATGGAAATAGTTGGATTCTACGGCCAATATTTTCTCCATCGACCCTGACTACAACCTCTACCGCATACCCGCAGTGGCGACATACAGGATACGAGTCAACCTCTTGATTATACAGAGATTAAACAACTGCATCTCGGTTCACCTCTTGTTCGTATAAAGATTGAACAATCAAAAACTGTTTTGTCCCTTGGTTAATTTAATGATGAGCAACCAAAACCTGATCAACCAGTTGTTCGTATGGAGGAACTACATGATCTTGAAGTCGTAGTTGATCAAGATTTGGGAACTCACAACGAACACCTTCGTAATGATGCTCCTGATACTCAATAAGTCAATCTTGGTCGGTTCGTGGGCTATCAGAAGGTCTGACCATTGGCCACCAATTAGAATCAATAGATGAAGGCCATGATGGCATTGTTGTTAGTGTGTAGAGTTGTGAAGACATAGGAAATTAATTGAGTAAAGAATTGTGATGAAGATATATTTCTTTTTGGTTCATATTTATATATGTAAATTTGTGCATAGAGGAGACAACTGTACTAACAGAAATGACAACACACCTCACGCTACTAAAGTTTTTGAAATGACTACACACTGCAAAATAGTAAAGATTCACTATTGATAGTAGTTGAAATGACTAAACATTCCACAATAGTAAAGATTCGTTGTTGATAGTACATAAGAGACATTGTAGTAAAGATTCAAGAATCGCCAAGGGAAGACCCAAGTTATCTAAGTCATTAACTATTGTAGCCATGATGTATTTGGATCCAAGTTTATTTGATATCATATGAAAGTGAATTAATAATTATTAATTTTTAAAGAATATGAAACAAAACATTTATATTTAATTAATTTGAGCTCATCGCATAGCGGTAGCTAGTAAATTTTTAGTTTGAACTTCAAACTAGTATATTGAATCCAATATAGATCGGAATCCTCTGAAATAAAAATCTTCTGGATCTATTATAATACAGTTTTGTAATAAAATAAAAAAAATCAAGATTTCATCGTTTTTATTGGTAGATATGTCAAAAATGAAATTTAAAAAAAATCGTATTATGGTAGTTCATAAACCTAAACCAAATATTATATATTAACTGAAGATTAGAAAAAGAAAATAAAACAAACATGAAGTACGAAAAAGAAATAAGAAATACCATTACATCAAAACAACAAAAAAAAAAAACAGAAAGTGCAAACAAGAAATAAGAACTACCTCTACCAGTACCCCTAGTATATCGGCTTATCGTTCAATCTGTAAGGAGAAAACGATTAACCATCTCTTTAGTGGTGCCAGTGCAGTGCGACTTCATCCTTAAATATACTAATAGCGTATATATGTAGCTTTTGAAAACCAAAATATCACAAATACGCGCTCTCATATACATATACTATCTCTCCCTGGTGTCTTTCCCTAGGTTAACTACGCAACCTAGAACTCTGATACCAAATGTGATGGCCCGCCCCGCACCAGCCGACATTCCCAATGAAAGTGCGTTGTGCCTATGTCTGACCAGCACAGGACGGTCGTCACAGAAAGGAAAGAAGGGAATTTGAACTAACAAGGAACCTGTAGAATGTCTCATAGCGCATTGAATAAAATATAATAATAACATACTTGACATAAAACAAGCGAGACAGTGCATAAGCTGAGAACTAAACCATAATCATCATAGTAGTGAAAATTCAAAATACAGCTTATGTTCCACATCATCATTATTACAACTTTGGAGAACTGTCTCTAAAGCAAAATAATAAAGGTACACTACTAATGCCCAAAGTAGTGACCAGCAGCGACACAGGGAGAATATATATATTTCCTACGTGGAAGCCTCCTGCTCGTCTCCGGTACAGCTACTTGTGCATATCACCTAACCTGTCTCTAGTCTGCCCGTTAAGAGAACCCAGAGTAATAAGAAGAGACATAAAACTCTGGGTTAGACAAAAGTCTGGTATGAGCGATAAGCAGCAAAACAGAACAATAACAGGTATACTAAACCATACCTGAACCTGGACCTGCAACCAAAGAGTTAGCACAACAAGATGTACAATACTCTAAGGTGACACTAACATATGGTGTAAAGATACGGGGTGGGGGTGTGCATGTCATAATGATGGTAAACAATCAAGCATAGAAACCATCCTCACATCTCTCACTCAGTGCGTAAAGCATACGATATCCACCTCTTTGATCACCCAAATCCTTACTATGATCACTCTGCCCCCATGGAGTCATAGCGACTCCACTGCACTGATCTATAGCCACTAGTCCTTGGTATGTCCACTCTGCCCCATGAAGTCATGACGACTTCACTGCACTGGCTCATAGCCATGCTACGATCACTCTTCCCCATGGAGTAATAAATACCCCCACTGCACTGATCCGCAGCCTAACACTTGTCTTTCCGTGGTGAAACACAGATATGGACGTCGACAACTCCTTAGCACACGTCCCGCAGCAAAGTCCAATCATGAAGTTAACTCGTTGGTTCCCACCAGGATCCTGAGTTCTACTTCCCATTTGGACTACCTTTGCATCTCAGGTTTTGGTCTCCTCCGGATCGGTTCGGTTCTTCACTTTACTTTGCTTCCGTTCATGCTTCCTTAAGTGGTTCGATTCGTTCATCATGTTGCTCACTGGTTCGTGATTCCTCTTCTTAGCACCAAACCAGTTTGGCTCGTGACCCCATCTCCTGTTCGGTTCGGTCTTCCCTTGCTCGTGGTCAATCTCCCAGGTCGTGGCACTTCGTGAAGGCATCGGTTCGGTTCGGGGTAATGCACCGGTTCGGGTCGTGAGCTCGGGTGGGTTTGGAGCTTCTGGTTTGTTGTGCTAGAGCTGGGGAGGTTCGGTTCGTGGCTACTCTTCATGAGTGGGTCGGGTCGGAGAACTCCAGATGTGAGGGGGTCGGGTTGTGGAATGCTCCACCACCGATTTGATCCGGTTCCTGCACAGTTTTCCTACAACTTTTCCAGCGACTATTTCACGCCATACGACGGCGTTTTCGACTATTCTAACTGTTCTAAGCAATCACAAAGCATACCATACAGTCATAGCAATATAAAGAATTGACCACAAACAACAAAACAACAATTTTATATGTCAAAACGGATCAAACATACCCAAAACCCATATTTTCCCCTTAATCCCCCTTAATCTTGTTTAAGCATACAATTAGCAAAATTTATCCAAATTACCCCAAATTTCTAACATAGGCTTAAAATAATATTTGAGAATTTTACAAATTTTTCTAGATTTTTCTGAGCCAAACTTTCGCTAATTAACACTAATTACCCCTAATCAACCGTAATTAGTGGGAAACTATTCAAATCACTCACCTTGGCCACAAACAAACTATAGATCTAAAATATTATCTGTTTTGGGTCGAATTTTAATGCAATACAGCAGCTCCAACTCTGATTTGGTGTTATTTCCCCTTGATTTGACGTAGCTTGGCTTAATCTTCAATTAGAAAGCGATTTAGGATGAAATTAGAAGGTGGAGGTCATGGCTAGGATTAGAGAAATGTTTTAGGCGGCTGAAAAATGAAATAAAAATCGTTTGTCCTACTGTTCTCAGCCTCCCCATAACCCTAATCCCGAAATGGGTTATGGACCCTCTTGCTAATCACCCTAATTAGCCTCAGTTAAGCTGTTTTTCACCTTCTAAACTTTGTTTCAGCCATATCTCCCAAACGATGAGTCCGTTTGGCTAATGTGAACACTCTACGGAAAGGTAAACCATCATCCGATTCTAATGGAAGTAGTTTCAAGTCAAAACTCCCTACCAATCAAAAGTTATGAACGAAACAAAATCAACAAGGGGCAAAACGGTCATTTAAAAATCGGCAAAAATCATGAACATGGGAAATGACCCCAATAGTCATCTCCCAAAGTTACATGGCTATACGACTTCGCATGAGAAAGAAATAAATATTCTACAATCCCTAGATGCGTAGAATGAGGGTCGTTACATTCTCCCCCCCCCCCCCCCCCCTTAAGAAATTTCGCCCCCGAAATTCCTTAACCAAGAAACAAGTAAAAGATCCTACATGCCTACCAACCATTCACAACAATCAAACATAAAAAACAACAAACAAGTCTATCCTAGCATGAGGAAAACTAAATTGCAATTAAAATCTTACCAGGCAAAGAGTTCTGGATACGTCTTCCTAATGCACTCCTCTGTCTCCCAAGTGCAGTCATTCTCATTCTCGCCCCACTGAACCTTGACTAGATTCACCGCTTTCCTTCGAAGTTGCTTCGTATCGTGCTCGATAATACGAATCGGCTTGCGGTTCCCAACCGCCTGGGGTTCTACTTCGATATCATCTAACTGATCAGGTGAAATAGCAACATTGGGGTCGTGCACGAATTTCCTTAACAGGGAAACATGAAATATGTTATGAACTCCCACCATCTTGTCTGGAAACTCTACTTTATATGCCAAATTCCCAACTTGCTCGAGAACTGTGAATGAACCAACAAATCTTGGTGTTAACTTGCCTCTCCTACCAAATCGTATCACGCTCTTTAACGGAAAAATCTTGACAAATACCAAGTCGCTAATGGAGAATTTTAAATCTCTTCTCCTCTTATCGGCATAACTCTTCTGCCTTTCTTGGGCAGCCTTCATCCATTGTCGGATAACTTTGATCTTATCTGAGGTTTCTCTTATCACATCTGGCCCAAGCACAAATTTCTCACAAGTTTCTAACCAACATGACGATGAGTTGCACGGTCTTCCGTACAAAAGCTTCAAATGGAGCCATACCAATACTGGACTGGTAACTATTATTATATGCGAACTCCACTAGATGCAAATGGTCATCCCATGATCTTCCAAAATCTAATATGCAAGCACTAAAGAGATCTTCTAATACTCGATTCACCCTCTTTGTATGACCGTCGGTTTGAGGATGGTACGTGGTACTGAGATGTAATTCTGATCCTAACGCCTCTTGTAAGCTCTTCCAAAATCCACTAGTAAACAACGGATCTCGATCATTCACAATGTCTTTGGGTATTCCATGAAATCTCACTACCCACTTCATGTACAGTTCTGCTAATCTAGCTGCTGTTCTATTTGACTTGACGGGTATAAACCTTGCACTCTTGGTCAATCGGTCCACAATCACCCAAATGCTATCATGGCCCGATCTAGTCCTTGGTAATCCATCAATGAATTCCATTAAGACTTGTTCTCATTTCCATTCGGGGATTTCTAATGGTTGCAACAAACCACTAGGCTTCTTTTGCTTAGCTTTAACTAGATGGCAATTCATGCACTTGGATATAAACTTCTCAACGTCTATTTTCATCCCTTCCCAGTAGTAGGTCTGCTTCATGTCTCGATACATTTTGTTACTACCGGGGTGTATAGTTAGTTTTGAGTGATGACATTCTCTAAGCACTTCATCTCTCAATCCATTGACATTGGGTACAACCAGTCTTCCGTTCTTTCTAAGCCATCCATCTCGATCAAGCCCATACTCGCTCATCTCCTCATCGATACCCATCTCTAACTTGGAGACGATTTTCAATAAGTTAGGATCGTCCCTCTGACTAGAACCAATCCGCCCAATGAAAGTGGGTCTGATCGTCAAACTTGCAAATCCTTCTGGATCCAATTCTCACTTTGGTTTGAAATCATACCCAGCGATGTACTCCAGTTGCTTCCATTCCAGGAACATAGCCCCTAAACTGGCATATCTTCTACTCAATGCATCAGCTACTGCATTTCCCTTTCCTGGTGTATATGCGATATCGAAATCGTAGGAAGCCAAGAATTCTAACCATCTTTGCTGTCGGAGATTTAGATCCTTCTGAGAGAAAAGATACTTTAATGACTTATGATCAGTAAACAACTCGAATCTTTCTCCCAAGAGATAATGTCTCCACATCATCAATGCGAACACGATCGCTGCCAATTCCAAATCATGGGTAGGATATCTTTTCTCATGCAGTTTCAGTTGCCGACTAGCATAAGCTACAACCCTACCTCCTTGCAATACAGCACCTAGTCTGATACCACATGCATCCATGTATACCGTCATCTCTTCATTCCCTTTAGGAATGACTAACATTGGCGCGCACGTCAACTTTTCCTTTAGGCTCTTAAATGCAACCTCACACTTTTCGTCCCAAACAAAAGCTTGATTCTTCTGAGTTAACTGAGTCAACGGTGCTGCTATCTTGGAGAAGTCTTGGATAAACATACGATAATATCCAGCTAATCCTAAGAAACTTCTTACGTTTGTTGCATTCTTAGGCATAGACCAATCTCGTACCATAGCCACCTTCGCAGGGTCCACGGCAATACCATTCTCTGAAACAACATTGCCCAAGAATCTCACCTCCCTCCTCCAGAAGTGACACTTAGAAAACTTTGCTTTCAATTGGCGTTTTCTCAACACCTCGATTACTATCCTCAAATGTTCCTTGTGTTCTTCCTCTATCCTTGAATAAACCAAGATATCGTCTACGAAACAAAGAACAAACTTATTCAATTGATCTCGGAATACTCTATTCATAAGATCCACAAAATATGCCAGTGCATTGGTCAACCCGAATGGCATGACCAACCACTTATAGAATCCAGACGGCGTCCAAAAGACCGTTTTAGCTATACTCTCAGCTTCCAACCTAAGCTGATGAAAACCTGTCACAAGATCCAACTGGGAGAACACTCTTGCGCCACTCAACTGATCAAACAAATCATCTATCCGCGGCAGAGGATACTTATTCTTCCTCGTCACCTTATTCAACTCGCGGTAGTCCACACACAATCGAAGGGAACCATCTGCCTTGGTAGCAAACACAACTGGTGCTCCCCACTCAGAAACACTTATTCTGATAAATCCCTTCTTCAAAACATCGCTTACTTGCACCCCGAGCTCTCGCTGCTCCCTTGGTGCCATACGACGAAGTGGCATCACTATAGGTCTGGCATCTTTCACTAAATAAATAAGAAACTCAATCTCTCGATATGGTGGAAGTTCGGTCACTTCCTCGAAGACATCCGGATACTGGCCAGCCACGGGCACATCTGACAACTCATCATGCGGGATGTCGAGGGAATTTAGAAAATTAGCCATTACCCAGTCATTAGGTAGACCACCAAACACTACCCTCCGCCCATCATCCGCTCTAACTGTCACCAAAAAGCCCTCATAGTCTACCACCACCCCGTACCTTTGGAGCCAATCAACTCCCAAAATAGTGCCACACCCAGTAAAGCCCAAAACAAAGCAATCACAAGAAAACATACATCCATAACTCGATAAGACCGCATTACGACAAATCATGCTAAGGCTAGTCGAACCACCAATCGGGTTCGTCACTGCTAAAGGTCTATCGACTATCTCGGGTTCCAATCCCAACCTGTCTACCAGGTCACTAGATATGAAGGAACGGGAAGCCCCAGTATCAAACAATACTCGAACGGGAACATTATAAACAGAAAGCATACCTTGAATGACGACATTCTTTCCTTTCTCCACCGCAGTTGGGGTATTCGACGAAGAAGGAACAGCATTGATAACATATGCTTTCACAATCTGCTTTTCTTTAGGGGGTTGCGGACACTTATCCTTTTGATGTCCAACTTGGCCACAGTTGAAGCACTTCCTGTCCGCGAGCTTTGCTCGACATTCTTTAGCATAATGGCCCTTCTTGCCACAGCTAAAGAACTCTACATCTTTCTTATTCTTCTTCTTCTGGCCATCCTTGGTCTGATTCTACTTTCTCTTATTCTGAGAACCATTCTTGCCTCCACCGCTTTCTTGCGGTTTTGGCTCCTCTGCAGATGCAGTCTTCGACTTAGGGTATAGACTCTCTGATCTCAAAGCTTTCCCCATAATCGATTCAAACGTCTCATCGATATGGTTTATAAGCCTTTCCCCCAAGTACTGATCTAAGCATGTTATGAATTTCTCATTCTTATTCTCGGGAGTGTTGATAAGAGATAATCCATACTTCGATAAAGTATCGAACTCAGCAATATACTCCAAAACTGCCCTACCATTTTGCTTAAGCTCCATGAACTTCCTGAACAACTCTAACTTCTGAGCAGTTAGGATAAACTTTTCACTGAATCGGGCCTTAAACTGATCCCATGTAACTTGATCCTCTGGAGTAGCTGCCTTAATAGCATTCCACCAATACATCTCCCGTCCTTGCAGCTGATGGGATGCTAGCATTCTCTTCGTCGCATCCTCGATACCTAAATTTTCGAAAATGCGCTCACGACTATCAAGTCAATCCTAAACTTCTATAGCCGATTCCGTTCCGAGGAACGACTTCCCACCAAGACTAGTGTAATCCTTGCAAAGCTTGGCGAAATCGGCCCTAGGCGCCTGCACCGCTGCACCACCACCATTTGCAGCATTAGGAACTGCCCTCTGAACATACCTAAGCATCTCTCTCATGAAGTCAATGAACATCGTCGTCATATCAGGAGCATTCCCATTATTAGCTCCTCTACCAGTACCCCTAGTATATCGGCTCATCGTTCAATCTGTAAGGAAAAAACGATTAACCATCTCTTCAGTGGTGCCAGTGCAGTGCGACTTCATCCTGAATTATACTAATAGTATATATATGTAGCTTTTGAAAACCAAAATATCACAAATACGCGCTCTCATATATGTATACTATCTCTCCCTGGTGTCTTTCCCTAGGTTACCTATGCAACCTAGAGCTCTGATACCAAATGTGATGGCCCGCCGCGCACCAGCCGACATTCCCAATGAAAGTGCGTTGTGCCTATGTCTGACAAGCACGGGATGGTCGTCAAAGAAAGGAAAGAAGGGAATTTGAACTAACAAGAAACATGTAGAATGTATCACAGCGCATGGAATAAAATATAATAATAACATACTTGACATAAAACAGGCGAGACGGTGTATAAGTTGAGAGCTAAACCATAATCATCATAGCAGCGGAAATTCAAAATACAGCTTATATCCCATATCATCATTATTACAACTTTGGAGAACTGTCTCTAAAGAAAAATAAGAAAGGTACACTACTAATGCCCAAAGCAGTGACCAGCAGCGACACAAGGAGAATATATATATTTCATACGTGGAAGCCTCATGCTCATCTCCGGTACAGCTACTCGTGCATACCACCTAACTTGTCTCTAGTCTGCCCGTTAAGAGCACCCAGAGTAATAAGAAGAGACATAAAACTCTATGTCAGACAAAAGTCTGGTATGAGAGATAAGCAGCAAAACAGAACAATAATAGGTATACTAAACCTGGACCTGCAACCAAAGAGTTAGCACAACAAAATGTACGATACTCTAAGGTGACACTAACATATGGTGTAAACATACGGAGTGGGGGTGTGCATGTCATAATGATGGCAAACAATCAAGCATAGCAACCATCCTCACATCTCTCACTCTGTGCGTAAAGCAGACCATATCCACCGCTTTGATCACCCAAATCCTTGCTATGATCACTCTTCCCCATGGAGTCATAGCGACTCCACTGCACTGATCCATAGCCACTAGTCCTTTTTATGTGCACTTTGCCCCATGAAGTCATGACGACTTCACTGCACTGGCTCATAGCCATGCTACGATCACTCTGCCCCATGGAGTAATACCCCACTGCACTGATCCGCAGCCTAACACTTGTCTTTCCGTGGTGAATCAAAGCTATGGACGTTGACAACTCTTTAGCACACGTCCCGCAGTAAAGTCCAATCATGAAGTTAACTCGTTGGTTCCCACCAGGATCCTGAGTTCTACTTCCTATTTGGACTACCTATGCATCTCGGGTTTTGGTCTCCTCCGGATCGGTTCGGTTCTTCACTTCACTTTGCTTCTGTTCATGCTTCCTTAAGTGGTTCGGTTCGTTCATCATGTTTCTCACTGGTTCGCGATTCCTCTTCTTAGCACCAGATCGGTTCGGCTCGTGACCCCATCTCTTGTTCGGTTCAGTCTTCCCTTTCTCGTGGTCAATCTCCCAGGTCGTGGCACATCGTGGAAGCATCGGTTCGGTTCGGGGTAATGCACCGGTTCGGGTCGTGAGCTCGGGTGGGTTCGGAGCTTCTGGTTCGTAGTGTTGGAGCTGCGGCGGTTCGGTTCGTGGCTATTCTTCACGAGTGGGTCGGGTCGGAGAACTCCAGATGTGAGCGGGTCGAGTCGTTGATTGCTCCACGAGCCGGTCGGTTCGTCCCGATCCGATCCGGTTCCTGCACAGTTTTCCTGCAACTTTTCCAGCGATTGTTTCATGCCATACGATGGCGTTTTCGACCATTCTAACTGTTCTAAGCAATCACAAAGCATACCATACAGTGATAGAAACATATAGAATTGACCACAAACACCAAAACAACAATTTAATATGTCAAAACGGATCAAACATACCCAAAACCCATATTTTCCCCTTAATCCCCCTTAATCATGTTTAAGCATACAATTAGAAAAACTTATCCAAATTACCCCAAATTTCTAACAGAGGCTTAAAATAATATTTGAGAATTTTTACAAATTTTTCCAGATTTTTCCGAGCCAAACTTTCGCTAATTAACACTAATTACCCCTAATCAACCGTAATTAGTTGGAAACTATGCAAATCACTCACCTTGGCCACAAACAAACTATAGATATGAAATATTATCTGTTTTGGGACGAATTCTAGTGCAACACAGCAGCTCCAACTCTGATTTGGTCTTATTTCCCCTTGATTTGACGTAGCTTGGCTTAATATTCAATTAGAAAGCGATTAGGAGCGATTTAGGATGAAATTAGAAGGAGGAGGTCATGGCTAGGATTAGAGAAATGTTTTAGGCGGCTGAAAAATGAAATAAAAATCGTTTTTCCTACCGTTCTCAGCCTCCCCATAACCCTAATCCCGAAATGGGTTATGGGCCCTCTTGCTAATCACCCTAATTAGGCCCGATTAAGCTGTTTTTCACCTTCTAAACTTTGTTTCAGCCATATCTCTCAAACGGTGAGTCCGTTTGGCTAGTGTGAGCACTCTACGGAAAGGTAAACCATCATCCGGATCTAAAGGAAGTGGTTTCAGGTCAAAACTCCTTACCAATCAAAAGTTATGGCCGAAACAATATCATCTAGGGGAAAAACGGTCATTTAAAAATCGGCAAAAATCATGAACATGGGAAATGACCCCAATAGTCGTCTCCCAAAGTTACATGACTATACGACTTCGCATGAGAAAGAAATAAATATTCTACGATCTCCAGATGCGTAGAATGCGGGTCGTTACATGGCTGTTGTAAGCTTCTTAGACCATGTTCTAGAGAAATTCATGGCTTACACACCCACTATTTTACAACA
Source organism: Allium sativum (assembly GCA_030737875.1). Taxonomy (NCBI): domain Eukaryota; kingdom Viridiplantae; phylum Streptophyta; class Magnoliopsida; order Asparagales; family Amaryllidaceae; genus Allium; species Allium sativum. The sequence goes on along the minus strand of CM060922.1, from coordinate 398,900,187 downwards.
TAATATTGTGTCTTTGATCAACGTCAATATATGCTTCGATGAGTACATAACTCGGAAGAAGACTAACTAATAATGGTCATCTTCCCCTGTCAGTTTAAGTTAATGTTAGGTTGAATGAAGGAAATTATTTATAAGCAGTGAAGAACAAATAGCAACAATAAAGTGACTACTACATGTAATGATAATTATCATCAACTACATATTCAGCACTACTACATGTACTAATAATACAACAGTAACATAATCACAATCAACAACATAATATCAGCACAATAACATGTAATTATAATACAACAATACTATATAGATAACAAAAATGACAATGAAGATACAGTAATGTACATAGATAAAACAACATCAACAACAACATCATAACATAAAAGACCACAATCAATCTACAAATCATCAAAGCCAATATCATCAAGGTCATCTATGTTTTCATCAACACCAGTTCGAGGCCTAGGACGGTAGTGCTCCTCATCAGCAGTGGTAAGCTCGTTAATACAAGCTGTCAAATCATCTATGCTACGCCGATGCTCGACGTACATAACTTGTCTCTGCCCTAGTTGCATCTAGTATAAATCCTCATATGAAAAAGTTGTTGGATCAGGGTATTGAGTAACCTGTAGTCGAGGAATATCCACATATGTATCACCACTTGTAACTGTAGGAATAACCACTGTCCAACCATAATATTCTGCCTGCGAGGGAGGTGGGTGTAAGTGAGTGCTCTGAGTCAGGTCTGGAAGCGCCGGGGGAACAATACCATGTCTGATAGCTAGAGGCCAACTAAATCAACTGCTACGGCATGTACCACAGGGGTTGTATGTGTTGGAGTGTAAACTTTACGCTACTGCCAAATGGACAGTCTTATACACCACTAAAGGAGGAGTATCAGGATGTGGATCATCAGGCACAAAATCACCTAATAATATCTGCCTCCAATAGTGTTCCCCAAGGAACCAGTAACAACCACTAGTGGGAGAAGAAGAAAATAAACAAAAAAGTCTCGTCGTAAGCATGTCAGCAGGAACCACATCATCATATGTCAAATATGGTGAACCCTCGTAAGGATGTCAAATGATACTCTCCCATGTCATGCGTAACTTGATTTGATTACGAGTCACGACAAATATGTGACAAGCCTGACCTCCTTGTACAGGTCTCCGGTTCTCACGAGCCCACACCCTCACTCGGGGAAATAATAGAAATAAAGCTAAATCCAATGTCGAATAAGTCATATTATGGAAGCACTCGTAGTACCAATACTATAAAATCTGCCAAAAACCAGTAATCAATGTAGACCTCTCTCTAACAACACACTGATAGTCTAAGGAGCGATAAAAATATGCTAGGACAACGGTTGTTAACCGCGTTGTTAACGCGGTTCAGAAGTTAATACGTCGACCGTCAGCGAAGCGACCGGTCGTGCGTCATGGCATTGGATCGGTCGGTCTTAACGCATATGGGACGGTCATCAAATATATGAAGCACACTCTAGTCTGTCGGCTCCCCAAGCGAACGGTCAGTAAGCAAGTACACGTGATCGGTCATTGGAAAATCATGTGGGCACAACTACATGATCAAGAACAAATAAGAAGCACCTCATATAGTCATATTACAGTTCCATGGACTACATGCTCTACCGCATATGACGTGAAGCAATTATATGGCATCCCATATTTGTACATAATATATAAAAGGCACGCACACATAAAATGCACACGTGGACCAAGTATGAATTGTGCTGATTGTGCACGCCATGAACAAAGGGAATCAGCAGATATTGAACAAAGTGAATCAGCGGATATTGTAGTATTGTACAATGAAACATAGACCGTCACATGCACAGACATGGACCGGTTTTGGATTAAAGTGCAGTGGCCAACATGTATGGACCAAAGGTTGTGTGCACATTACGTACCTAAGAAGCAGATGCACGTTACCTATGACATGGGTTCGGGATTAAATATGTTATAATATAACACACGCATGAGCCACTACAATTTGGACACTATACGATCCTTATACCGATCGGTCGGTATTATTATAAGTAAATAGCAGAGTCTTCTACGTGCAGAAATACCTGGAGATAACATATAGCGGAAATACTTGGATTAGTTACATATTTTTTATACATGTGTCCACTATTTTATGCCACGCGTGCCTGCTCTTGTTGAAGGATGATTCATCATTAATATGAATATAAACATGGACAAAAGATGAAAGTGAAACACGTTAACTTGATGATGACCTGGCACTTCCTTTTGCATGCATAAGGTTATTACATTCCATAGTATATAATGTTACTACACTATAACATAGAGGTGTATGCAAAGTTACACGCTAAAGCTGAGATGATTCATAAGAACGTGATGGTTGGCTCCTTTTGAAAAAGGCAACATGGTCCATGCATGAGTAAAAGATATGAAACGGTTTCTATATAATAATATGGATCAATTGGTTCCATTGATACAAATAAAACGTTACAGCTATTGGAAAGAATGAAATGGCGGCATACATACCGAACAACGTGTTTATGGTTTAATCCATCATCCATCCATTCTGCTTTATACAAATGATAATGACGTGGCAGCTGGGATGAGTTTTTATAACATAAATTGGTTCTGTAAGCGCATCTCCAGTCGGTTAAGCCTGTAATATTCAGCGGTCTGAATATTACAGTCTTAATCATTGAAGTTTTCCCAATGGTTTAGGGGATCCTGGCGCCTATTTATTAGACGTCAGGATTCTGGCGTCTAATAAATATGCGTCTAACCATTATGACCGGAAATAAGCAAAACTCTTCACTGGAGAACAAAGAAAAGAAGAAAAGTTGACTGGGAAAAGGGGGATTCTGACGTCTAACTATTAGGCATCAGAACCTAGCGCCTAATAAATAGGCACTAGAACCTGACGTCTATTTATTAGGCATCAGGATGGGCTTCAAGATCCTGAATGGGATCCTGAAGCTTAGCCTTAATATTAAGGTTGAATGCTTCCACTGAAGAGGTTTCGTTGAATATTGGACCCTGAATGTGAACGACCGAAGATGCCCTAAGCTGTAACGTGAAGCATTAATATAAAGTTTAAGTGCCATGCGATCCATGTGGTGAACAGTTTGCGTTAATATTGGCCGGTCTCAGCAATTAGTTTATGGGTTAATCGGTCGGTATTAAAATGCATCAGTGAATCAGCGTGTTACAAATATTATAAATCATTTACATGCAGTTTCACGTGTGAAAGGGGATGGCAAAAGTGTGATTTCTGATCCCATAATTCAAAAGGACAAAGGTGGCAAAGGTGTAAATATGTGATCGGCCAACAAACAATAGTATGCGGAAGTATGAAGGTCATAGGAACAGTTGTAATAAACATGGATAGTACTGCAAATTGTCAACTGATCGGGCGTCCAAAATCTGAACCGATCGGTACTAATTGCATGGCCGATCGGTACCCTACTTTTGGGCCGATCAGTTCCATTGACAGCTGGATACAGCTGTAATCCAATGGCAGTTTCATAAATATTTTTATGGTCGATCGGTAAGTTGTACACCATAATTACAATATTGCCACTACCCTCAAACTTCACATATAAATAGTCCACTCCTCCACCATTCAAGGAACTGATTTTTCCATCCCGAAAGGCTGCCAGAATTATTTCTCCACCACTTTCAAGCACTCCAAGCTCCATTAATTGTTTCCTAAGCTCAAGCTATATTGAAGAGCTATCTTCCTTCAACATCGAGTTGATCAAATTTCCTCCAATCTCCCTTAGAGTTCCATTCAAGTTCTCTCCAGCCATCATTGATCATCTTTCAAGCCTAGATCTAACGTAATTACCATGGAATCCATGAAGATCGCCCAATTGTTGAAGTGATTGTAGATCCGCACATTCACCATCACAAGACAAGAGATCTCAACGATTCCTATGCAAATTCAAATGTAATCTAGAGTATAAGGAGAGAATGAGCAAAAATGAAAGAGAAATGTACCTTGTAATATTACATATGATAATGAAATCACTTCCAAAGTGGACGTAGATCTATTCTAGATCGAACCACTATAAAAACTTTTGTGTTTTTTACTTTTTCCCACTTATCTTGTGATTGTGACCCCATTTTTCTCATTTCATACCAATTTGGTGAAGTATCGATACGATACCTTTAATGTTTGGTCAATTTTTGACGTAAACAGGGGTCCCCCATCAGATACTACTGACCTCTCAAATGTCAAATCTGCAACCACCGTTACATATCCAACCGACAACGTATTTGAAGGATTTGAAAAAAATTGGTTTCCCATCAAATATAGAATAAATAACCGTGTTATCTCCAAAAAGTGGTTTTCTTCCCCGAGCACATTAACTAAATATAGGATTGATTGTCTAATATAACTAACCCTCAGCTGTAATTTAGGAGTCGTCCCATTTTCAAAGTCAAAATGAGGAAGTAGAGACGATAAAAGGTCATGACGTTGATAATCATCATCGTAAGGTAATGACTCACTCAGTCCAATCGAAAGTCTCGTAAGCACGGTAAGATCTAAAGGAGTGATGTCTAACTCTCCAAACCCAAAATGAAACATATGGGTAGTCTTCCACCAGCATGAGACTAGCACCCCAACCAACTGAATATCTGAATTTAAAAGCTTCGTTATACCTAATAAATTAATTTACAGTTAAATGAAGCTATTTTAAAATATGAAATAATTTGATGATAGTTAAGTGAACACATACTAATGAAATCACCAAGACCCGATTCATCAAGAAATGTGTGTATAATGCATGTTGTATCATAATTGCAAATCATGACATATAAACGAATTACGCTTAGCCATGAGCGACGAGTTCTATCACGTTGTGCCTAGCTAAAAATGGGTCGATATATAAATTTCTAATCTACATAAAGTTACTATTATTTGTAAAAAAAAATTTGTAGATAACTTACATGATCTTCAAGGCACATGCTTATATGTTCTTCATCGTTAGGAAATACACGAAAATTGCTCAGTTCTTTGTTGACTTCTAAATTCTGATCAATATTCAGATCTACGTCTTTTTCCCATGAAGCTCGTCGTCGTCTAGTAACGCCTCGTCGACGCGGAGGTCCAACGTCTTCTTCAATTGAAATGTTCTCTTCTTGTAGCGGTACATTTCCAACACTGCGACTCCCGCCTCCTCGGAATGATCCTAAAACTCTTCTCATTTTAATTTTTTGAATTTGATAGAGGAGGATGGTAGGCGGAAGGAGAAAAAGGATGAAGGGTACGCACCCACAGTCGGCCTTTACTTAACCAGCTATGGGTGGGAAGTCTGGATTGCAATACAGACTGTGGTTTGGATTACAACCCAACGGTTGTGTAACGTAATTCAAGTCATATCCCTTGGCCAGCTTTATAAAAGCCGGCTAAAGGAACACAGTAACCCCCTACCTGGGTTGCTATGTTCTCTCCAATTAGAGGTTGGTGGAGGGTCAATCAATCTGGATTGGATCCCTGACCCAACCCCCGTCGGGAATGGTCTTAACAATCAATGGAGCACTCAAACAGCATTTTCTTTCATATTATTGTAAAGGGTGTTACTATTCACACCTCGATTTACCGTTTGGACCATCAAAACTAAAAGCACCCCCAAATATTTTAAATTTCCTCTGCTGGCCACCGTATAAATTAATAACCTAAAAATGGAGAGGCTACCGACACCATCCTCTACACGAATGATTCCTTCCTCACTTGCATCATGCATTATGTCTTTTGTGTCATTTGATTGAACATCTTGCATTATATTATCATAATCATCACGTTTATCATCTAATTTATTATCATTCAAATACTCCATCTATCGAACGACAAAAAAAAGTTAATATATCAATTTGTAAAAGAAGATACATAAGTTATACAAATAAAAACCATACAATTCAAAACTTACGTTGTCATTCTCTATTACAACGTCGTCAAATTTAATGTCCCCCTGAGCTTGAAATTTCCAACGGAGCGGAAAAAATATCCTAAAAAGCAATGAAAAACTCTAACCATTAAAAAAAAACCTAACAACATGTTCTATAACATAATAGAAAACTTTAAAAATCAAGCAATTCTAATCTCTTTTTTATCTTCATCTTCCATCTCTATTAAACACACAAAAATATCTGTTTTTGTTAGGGTTTAGGATTTGAAATTGTAGAAAGGTACGTGTTTTTCTTAGAAGAAGTACGGTGGTGAATAACAGAGTGAGAGAATAATGTATAATGACCAGAAAAATATAAAAAAAATCATTTGTATTAAATTTAGAAAGATGACCGAAAGTGTAAACCGGGATGTAAATAGTAGCACACTATCATAAAAACACCATGTATTATACATAAAGAAATTGAAAGAAAGTAACTGTAATAAAGATGAGAAGTGGATGCACGTTAATTACGGCAGAACCACTGTAAAAAAACCGCGCCTTTTGCTCTTTTACGGCAAACACTCTTGCGTTATCTAGATTTCTTTTTATACTTCTAAAAATTATATTGATAGGAGGTGTTTGTGCTCATTTCTTCCGCAAATAGCATTTATAGAGAAAACGATGTTCAGTCCAAACCGACAAATTTGATAGGCCGAAGGCGATTTGGCCTACTTGTCAAATCAACCACTAAATCATTTCTAGAGTCCCTCCAAAAAGTAACTGCCACTTTCAGTTATATGTGTCAGCAGAATATAATGCATGACTGACGACCTTTTACATGCTTGCAGGCACGAACTTGAAAGGGCAAAATGTTGTTCGATTATCTTGAGTGTAATGCTAAAAACACCCAAAAATATGTTGTTTAATACCATTGCTACAGGCCACCTTATACAAAAGTCAAACATGCTACCTGATACCATAAATAGGCCAACATAAACCCAAAAAATTAATTTTCTGCTTCATCAACATCTATCAGCTTCTACCTTCCGTGAACCATCTTCGTCTTCAATTTGGTTCTAAGAGCGCGATGAGAAAATCCACGAACATCCAAGAAGTCGGCGCAATTACTCAAAAAAATATCTCAAAAATGATTTTCGATTGAAACCCAGGGTTTCTTAATTATTACTTTTCGAAATTATTGACTTTTGGTTGTTTTATGCCGTGATCTAAGTTTAATTACGGTTGTTTTATGTCATGATGGAGAAGAAACGAAACGTTTTTGTTCGATGATTAGGCACTGAATGGAGAATTAGGAGTGGTATTTAAAAGCATATGGATTAATCAGCACTAATTAATTTTTGTTACGGTATTAAATAGCATATTTCTGGGTGCTTTTAGCACTACACTGTCTTGAAAGTAACATGGATCGCGACCTGCAGCTTGGCTTGTATCTTAGGCTGCACGGCTCCAGTTGGCAAAGCCTTGGCCAGATGGAACCAGGGCTTCCTGGTTCTGATGCCCCGCACCTAGGCTCACCTATCTTACCGGATAGGCATCTTTCTCAGCCCTCAAGGTGTCAACTGCAAAAGACAAATCGCCCGACACTAGTACACATGTAAGTCATACCCAAACCCACGATGTCGTCAATGCAGAGAACATGCTTCGCCCATACTTCGATCAACCTAGATGGTTTTCATCATCATTTCTTCAACCATGCCTCCAGCTTGTCTTCCCCCCGTGTTGCAGGCTCCTCCTTTAAGCTCTCTTATCTTAGCATTGCTAACTTTGGTCGCAGGTGCGTGACTGACACTGCAAAAAGTTGTTTTTCAAAATATAAGACGTTTTTATCTTTAATAAATTGCACCTACTTTATTGACTTACCATAAAGTACTTCTATTGGTTCATGTGAGTAGGTAGCTGCTACGGAAATCCCAACAACCACTTTTTTGTACTTGAAAATAGAGAAAATAACATAATTTTGCATGAAAAAAGAAGCCAACTCACCAAAAAGAAACATTTGAATTTTTTCTTATTTCCCGTGCAAATCCCTGAAACGACTTATATTTTGGATTGGAGGGAGTATTTGTTTACTCAGACTGAAACCTATGACTTTGGTCATATGACAAAAGCAAGACTGTAATAACCACTCCTTGTCTCCTACTGCCACCCTGACTCCCTGAGAAAGTATCTCTCACAATCGCTCTCATGCCATCTATCCCTAATAAAGACATACTCATTTTCAAACCGACAATTGACAAACATATCCTACAAGCCATGTGGCACCACAATACACTGGCTTGTACAACTATCTTTAAGTTGAATCCTGCACATGCAGCTAAAGCAAGATCATTCATCCGCAATTGAAAATTGAATCAAATGGATATACTTCTAGTTGCACTACTTAAGTTAAAACAAGTGAAAATTTTCGTTTTCATCCAACTTGTACACTTTCATCCTTGGCAAGACTAAGACCACAACAAGCAGAGACTGTTTGAAATGATTTTTGCCTATACTTGAATCTTGAACCAAAATATATACAAAAATGGCAAAAAGATCTTAAACCATAAACAAAGCATATGATCTCTTCATTTAGAACCAAAGCAACTCATATTTCACAACTTTATAATCTAAAACTTTCTGCTGTCTCAGTAATAATTTAGTCTAAATAAAGTAAAAAGTAAAAGAAAAAAGGAGAATGGAGATTTTTTTTTTTTTTTTTTTTTTTTTTGAAGAATACTATTACAGTTATTTTTCATTCCAACTGTCTTGAAACCACAACTCGCCATCCATGAAGTAGGGTTTTCTGTTTTTTCTTTTCAGGGAAACAAGGAATCCTGACAAGCCTTGCACCTGCAAAATACAAGAAACAAGATTTGATCAGCCTCACATAACATAGTCAAATGTAAACAAAATAAAAAGAAAAGAAAAACCATCTAGAAAATAAGAATAAATTCCGTGTCAAACCTTACTTTTAGATTTGATATGTGAAAAGTCCCTTTGTCAAACCATGACTTGCATTACACCCTATTTTTTATTTTTCACAAAAAAAAAAAAAAATCTTTTTTTATAAATTAAATCCAAAAATTAATCTCATGGTTTTACAATCAAACCAACCATTTTTTTTTAAATGCAAATATTTACAGAGAATTCTGCCAGAAAACTTTACAAATATTTGCAATTCACAAGTTCTAAACATTTGCAGATTGTAGAGTTCTCCACAATTTTTTTTTGAAAATTAAAAATATGGGGTCTTTAATAACAAGTTTTATGTTTTTGAGGAGAGAAGCCTGCATATATTATTGAAACTTAAAGAGGGTATTTTATAGAAGTACCCCTAATATAGTGGTTGAGGGATATTCTTGAGTTATAGTAATTATAAGCTGTTTATTTTGTTTTGGTTAAGAGACGATATAAGGTCTCCTCAGCTCAATACCTAACAAGTAATAGACTAATCAGATTGAAGTTTGTCAAACAAACAAAAAAAATGAAGAACAAAAAAAGCACCTGCCAGTGACTTATAAAGTGAAAGATGATGCAGCAACAATATCAGATGGCATTGCTTCTACAGCTGCAGAATAACAAAAATATAATTAATCTAAACATGCACATCAGTTAGAACAATGATTTCATTTTTTGCAGTTAAAGCAACCATATTTCTGACATTCGTCTTCATGACCAACTTTTCAATCCAGTAGCAACTACACTTTCAGTTCGGCGTACAGTTTAAAACCACAGCCAGGCATGTGCTGATAAATAACTATTGCATGGTAGTTAGTCAAATCTTGAAATTATAAAACATCCTGCTATAGCAGAATTTACTACTTATGAATTCACTAAAATAGACGAAAAATTAGAAACAAATATTGTGTTTGTTATAGAGTAGCACGCTGTGCAATTAAAGCGCTTAGCGGATCTAATGCGGCGAAGGTGCAAAAAGTTGTAGCGGGGATAAAACGAGGAAATAACAGGATATAGCGGATTAGTCTAAAACAGCATATAAGACTCATATTTAATGCTTTTACAAATATAAAAATGATAAAGAAATAGAAAATTAAAATTCTATTTTATTATAATTAGTACATTTTTAATTTTAAATAAAAGCATGTACAAATATTTGTAAATAAATTAATACTCTTACTTAGTTTGACTAAATTTAATAGGATATTATAGTTTTTATTATTCTGAAAAATATGTGTCAAAAAATTCTATTAAAATACTAATTTTATAAATTTTATAATATGAAAATGTCCATTTTCAATTCGTTTCATTTATAGAAGTTAGAAGATATAGCGGAAATAGCTGAAATAATGAGATATATCGGGAATATCGGAATATATAGCGGGGATTAAAACGGAAAGGCTATTTGGAAATAGGTTAGCGGCAGAAATCCGCTACATGATATAGCGGAGATATGGTGGGGTAATAGCGAGGCATAAACTGCACAGGTAGCACGTCAAAGAAACGTCCAGAAGAGGTTCATTTAAGTGTGGCAACAATAGATAAGACAAGTTAACTAGAAAGGCATAGACAAAAGCAAGATCTAGATTAAAAGCAAAACTGGATTCTGGAATGTAAGGTAATTGCAACAACTAAATAAAGAGCAACTGATGACATACCAATGATCACACATACTCTATGTCAATGATGGACCAGGTGCTTATGAAAATGATTGTTATATATTTTTTAAGGCTAAAATTTTACAGTCATGACCACTCATGCTACAACTGATGGATGGTTAACTCATAAAATACTGATGTTATTGTTGTCGAGAAAGCAAGAGTTTGCAAAAACAGATTGTTATTTAACAGCAGTATGGCAGTATACGCCGAGTATGGCTTTATACTAACCATTGAGTAGGGGACTATTTAATCACCGATTTTATTATTATTATTTTGTTTTTGTTTTGTTTTGTTTTTTTTTTTGGGGGGGGGGGGGGGGGGGGGGGAAGGGGAGGGGGAGGGGGCACTGTACATAAATTGGTTGAGAGCACAAAGCTTATCCAACTGAATACATACATAACTCATGAAATTGGATACAAGATTCGGGTGATTTTGAAACTATTTTCGTGCTTCCTTTGATTTGGAGAAACCCTTCCCCAGGTCAGCTCTGATTAACATATAAATGTAGCACAGTGTAGTACATGCAGGGGAAGAAAAAAAAACACTAAAAACCAAAAATTCAAAAGGGTAAAGATATAGATAGGTACTGTACAACCTTTTGGTACACCTGTGGAAAGCATCCAATCTATGTTATCTATTCTCCTTTGTATTGACTTGAGAACAAGGTTTAGTGAAGAAACCCTCTTCCGAACAGATGAGATCTTAGTTGAATGTTGCAATATGAATGGAAGAGGTGCATCTTCCAACAACTTGTCAAGTTCTGCCAATGTTAGCCAAGAAAAAAACATGGCAATATGTTGGGATGCAAAATGTATATAATTTATACTTCAGGTAAAAACTAGTGCAAGCATTCACGATTAACAGATACACGTTAACAAGTGTAAGAATAATCATGCAAAATGCTATTAAGAAGGAGAACTTCTGACAATAAGCATGAATATGACATATGTATTGTAGGGTAATATTGTTCAAGAAACAAGTGTAGTACACAACATGATCATCCAACCAGTACAATGCAATACTGCATATTCATATCTCACGTATCATTTCTAGAAGAAATCACACGATTTTTTCTAATCCAAAGACACCTACATAATATGAGAATAGGTATCCTAAGTACTAACACTGGTTATCTAACTGATATCGGACAAACATGCTAGGCTTCACGTGTATATATACTATATAGATGCATAAAAATATTAAAACAGACTAAGTTCCCGTTTGGATCGACTTGCATAAGTCACTTTCAATTTTTTGAAAATCAAAATGAACTGGATTTTGGTCTCAAAAAATAAAATAAAAAGACTTATTTTAGTCACGATCCAAACAAGTCCGAAATGTGTTCTTCAATACTTACGAATTTGTGAATAGACTGAAAGTAGAAATCCAAGGGGTAGCTTATTTCGCAGAGACATTGTGCCGTCAACCAGGGGGTGAAAAATATCAAATCCCAATGCACTATCAAGCAAATTTGGATTCATGGATGCTAATAGGGCAAAAATAGAATTAATGCATGCCCAAGTTTACAAGTGAACCTCAATTAATTAATTTTATTTCTGAACTTTAGATTCTTGAAGGGGCCCTAAAAAAGACAGATTTTTATCTGTGATATTATGCACTAAATTCCTAATGCATTGATGTGCATACAGAGAAATGGAAAATGCTGCATAATATGAAATGCAATCAATATGGTAGGATTAGATTAAATCAGATCATTTTGTTGAAATAGAATAATGTTGCCGGAACATGAAATGATTTAACACTCAGTTTACATGCAAATATGTAACTGTTAATCATTGCCCATGGATATATATAAAACATGAAGCAGAAATATTCAAGGAAAAAATACGTACTATAAACATCCAGTTCCAACAAGTTATAACATATAACTAATGACAATATTACAAAACACCATAATATTTTTGCCTAGCTTCCATGCTTAGTTATTTATATTAATAAGATTTTTTTTATATAGTGTAAGATTCTAAGTAGTCAATCATTATAGCAAAGTTACATTATCCATAAATAAGTTTTGAGCATATAATGGAAAGAGATTTCATACGTATGAGCTACTTTCAGAAAGCACTCAGTTTCAAAAGTAACTTATATATATGGGGGCGGCTATTTGAACACAAAATTAGACACAAAGAGAGGGACATAGAACCTCAACCGTTGGATCTTTTTGTCTTTATATGGAGAGGTGTAATTCATGGGGTGATCCAATGGTGCAAATCAATTGTGTCACCATTTGTGTCAAAATTTTGTCTCTATAGACTTTCCTTAATATATATATATATGTGTGTGTGTGTGTGTGTGTGTGTGTGTGTGTGTGTGTGTGTGTGTTTATGAGAATCAAATTTATTCGTTTTACAGAAATATATTGTTTATTAAGCTTGGATTTTGGGTGTATAATTTTGAAAGAGCATATTCCATAGTGCATTAATCTTTTTCACAAATTATGTGTTTTCAGTAAACAGTATTTAGCATATACTGTTTTGTTCATGCGTTGTGACTTTCTATCCGACGTTACAGGAACAGGGTCATGGTTTTAAAATTTGTAGCTACGAAGTACACAAAAGCTTATAATACATCAGGCTTTTGAAAACTTATAAGCCATTTCATGTGTAAGACTTCAAATTTTGAATGAACATATGCACTTCAAAGTGTGGAATATCGTACTAATGGATTTCTAATATATATGAATTTATTATATACTTGCATAAGACTTTGAAATGTAGAAGTTTTGAAATATATGTGGCAAGTTTCCTGAAGATGAGAGTGTCTAATAATATGTATCAGCAAGCAACCAGAGTTTTGAATATAAGCTAGTTTTAAATTCTCACACACACACTTATAAGCCATTTCATGTGTAAGACTTCAAGTTTTGAATGAACATATGCACTTAAACATGTGTGAAATATCGTACTAATGGATTTCTAATATATATGAATTTATTATATACTTGCATAAGACTTTGAAATGTAGAAGTTTTGAAATATATGTGGCAGGTTTCCTGAAGATGAGAAAAATCTCTCTCTCTCTCACACACACACACCCATACACACCAACCAACCCATACCCACCCACACACACATACACCCCCCCCCCCTATTCATAAGATAGCCTATATTAACCACCATCTCCACACTGATGATATTCTGATTTTACCGAAAGCTGCAACTGAAAATGCTCATAGTATTAAAAAAAGTTGCGCAGATGTTAGAATAAAATACTGAGCTTTCCGTGAGTGAGCAAAAATTCAACTTATTTTTCAGCAGATTACCTAAAGATAAAGCTGCTATCGGTGACATTATTAAGGTTAACATAGGCAGCCTGCCTATAATCTATCTGGGTATTCCTGTCTCCCACTATAAACTTAAAGCAAGAGATTTTTGGGCCTCTTATTGATGAAATAAACGAAAAAAGATGAGTCAGACAGTTAAACATAATTGGTAGGATCGAACTCATAAAAGCAGTTATTTATCCTATTATTAATTATTGAATGTAGTTCTGCCAATTTCCTCTTGTTATCAGAAGACTATAGTGAGTGGATGACAATTGCCTTATATGGTACAAGTGGTTACCGTAGAAAACAACTGCCCGGCTGTCTTGGGGTATTCACGTGATATGGAATGCTATTGTTTTCTTTTAAGGTTTTAAAACTAAAAAAAGAATTATTTTTAAATTTATCTTTTATAGGATTGACTTTTATCCTTCGTGGACATGTAGAAGTTTATTTTGATGACAAGTAAAGGAGTGTATAGTCAAAGTTGGGATACAAACTTAAACAATTCTTTTGTTTAACTTTTCCTTTAGCAACTGCTGGAAAACAAAATTACATACTCAAAGTTGGGATACGAACTTTTATAGTCAAACTCGAGGATGGAATCAAATTCACACATTTTTGTAATACATCAATATAAGATTCCATAGTCCAGATCACCTGAAGAAAGCTTAAGGCTTTTGCCAAATTTATTTGGAGACGAGTAAATTAAAATTACAATGGTTGATTTGTACGATTCGATCATATTCAAAGGTATAACTCTGGAACAGTTAAGAGAAGCAAGATTATAAGATGTGTTTTGGGTTTTATAAATAAGAAGGATTTGCATGGTTAATTGGTTATAAATTAAGGGGGCAGCAGGGATTACAACTTGAATAGTGTGGTTTTTTTAATGTGGAATTTGGTTAGCCATGGTTCGATACCTCCACAGTTGACTCCCAATCTGTGTGATATTAGTTTTAATTTTACATTTTTAAACTATTATATTATATTTTGGCCTTAAACATTATCAAAATATGAGCATATTAAGAAAGCTTTGACAAAGCTTTCTTATTATGTGCCCAAGCCTTTTATATTGTCGGGCTTACAATTGAAGTTAGATATATTTTAATATTTTATGCTATTAATCTTAAAGAAATCGAAACAATTTCATTATTTTATACAAAATTTGATTGCATAGAACAGATATTTTTTTTTTTTTTTTGGGTCAATGCTATTTTCCCTAATAGCATTGCAAAAACACTGTTCAAAATAGGTCTTATTCATCATCCATACCGAGTGTCATTTTTTAGTTTTTACATATTAAAAGCTGTTTATTTAAGATTGCAAGTGTGAGCTAAAAGCAAAACAGATTCACTGTTCCAATACTTTATAGAGCGAATTCAGACAACCCTGTGGAGTAAAGGTATCAAATGGATATAACATCATGTCTTGAGATGACAATGTTATTTTTTATATATTTTTCAGACTGTTCATATCGAAATTGTCATCTTTCATATTCTGATTATTTCGTTGGCATAAATTGAACGTAAAGTTTGATATTCCTATGTACTCTGGTGTTAGTTGGATTGTTGACGAACACCCGAATTAATTGTTCAATTGTTAGCTCGATTTGTTTATAACTTCGTAATTGTAGGTAAAATGCTGAATATTTTCACCACACGTATGGTATAAGTTTTCAACGATAAGAAAATGTGCAGTAATTTTACGCCATTTTTACGCTACAAAGATGTATATAAATATACAGGTACTTATATCACTTTATTTATAACAATATCGTTAATGTTTTGTTACCAAATTTACAAGTAATGTCCAATTTGTTTTTGAATTTCATATTGTATTATAAAAATATACAGGATGTAATATCATTGCGGTAACTTATGTATTATCCTTTGTTTTACGATTAAAACACATTTGCGTACGTACATGTACATCTACTATTTAGCTTTGCTTACTAGAGTAAACCACTTATTACATACAAGTTATGTATCTCTACTAAAATGCTTCACATTGAACCAACAAACCAAGACAATGACTGTCCAATTTAACACTCATTCCAACTTTGATCATATTTTAATATACGCGTACGGTATAGTAATCTTGATTTGGATGTGGCGAGGAGAGTGGATCTTCAGTTTGCGATACAACAACAATCGAGCTATAAACACCTAATTAGATTGTGAGATTTTTGAGGGATGTGAAAGTAGCATTGAATTGGACGGGGATGGATTTGATAATGATAATGATAAGTTGACTGGGGTGTTGCCGCTAGAGCATCGAAACGGAAGAAGCTAGACACTCAAGTAGAAAAACATTCACATCGAGAGATTTCTCAGCACTTGTTTCAATCTCTATTGCATATTCACGAAAAAGAACCAAACCTAAATGAGATGAGGAAGATGTTGAAATCTTACGAATCTAGTCATGCAGGCACTGATTTGAAAAATATAGTTGTTGATTCATATTTATAATTTTTGTTCATTAGTAACATTTATGAATATATAGGATTTTGTTTTTAAAAAACTATTACGCTTGAACTTCTATAGTTATGATATTATGTTTGATGATGTTTTTTTTTGGGGCAAAATTGAAAAAAAAAAAAAAAAACACTTTGTTGCATAGGTTTTGAAAGATATAAACCTTTTAAAATTTGTTGTTATATACATTGAATTTATTAAAAAAAACTCAATGTGCATAGTAAATTAGAAAGACAAGCGTCATTTATCGCGTTGTGCACCAAGACTCCGAAGAGACTTTGGTCGTGCATCATTGATAACTATGGTTCTACTACGACTTTGTTGATTTAGGTCAAAATGGACACTAAGTCAAATCAACGTTTCTATATCGATAGTGCTAGCAGGTGCAACAGAAAACAGTGAGGCTTAAAGCGAATCTACCGTTTAATAGCGCTATATTGGAAAAGCGTAAAGGTCAAAGAACACCATGCGCTATAGCGAGAGAAAAAATTAGGCTTTAGTAGAGCTTTAATTGCAAAATTATGATGCTATGTTATTAGTCTTAGGAAGTTTTACCGTATTTCGGGCTTTAAACATTACTTCTACTAAAATTAGTTTAAGATATCACTAGCAAAATATCTCTCCAAATTTACCATACTTCTATCTGAAATCATACTTCAGTTTTCAAAAAATAGCAAATTTCTTTTTTTAATTAATATGTGCCATGATTAAAACTATTAATAGATATAATATTAAACTTTGGATACTCCACTTTTGTGAATGACGAATAAATTCGCTTCTCTTATAACATGTTTGCGGTTGCTCCTTAATTTGCTTGTTAGTAAAAAATTAATTAGATAGTTATGTGTGCATGTCCTGCTTCTGCTTTTTTAGACTCGAAATATTATTATTTTTAAAATACAAATATTCTTCCTAGATAGCTCGCTAAATTGCAGATAAATTTAGTATTTCGCATCTTTTTCCATATTGGTTGCATCTTATTAAAACGTGTGCTATTTTCCAGATATTATCCGGTATTATCTTGATTCTTTTAATGTTATGTATCATTACCTGATTGTTATGTATTAAAGACTAGTGATATAGCATGTTCGAAATTTTGTTGATATAATCTGATGTTCTCTTCTTTTATTAATTCACAAACCAATACATAATCGACATGTAAGCGATAATCTATATTAGCAACAGAGTAACAAGATAGCTTCCACGCTTTAGGACAATCAATTCATTACCAATATTCAAAAATTATGAATTAATATCGTGTATCATTGCATAATATTGCATAACATGATCGTTAAACATGGACGAGGTGGGTATGCTAGTCAACTAAAAAACATATAGAAATTGCTCATGAATTTAAAAACAGAAATACCATTATCTTAATACATTTGTCCAGTTCATGCAAAAGGAGGTAGAAATGCATATGCCAATGTCGATTTGCATGGTTAACAAGTTGAACCTATTTTGGAATATTATGAAACATAGAATATTCAATTAATATTATTTATTCTTTAATCATAATGACAACATGTTTTATTAATCTTACTACAATGTTTGCATCTTTTGCTTGTCTAGTAAGGACAATAAGTTTGCGACATGGTTGTTAAACAATGACTAACATATAGAATATACTAAAAATATTAACAAATTGCAAACATAATCCATTGAAAGATACAAAATTGATAAGTCAATAATCATTGCGCAGAAAATAGAACAAATTAACATTAAACTAGCTGTTATCGCAAAGATTGATGAAATAGCATCCACCATGATGTCTATAGTATTTTTCCATTTTCTTTATATGCAAACCACATTGGGACCAAACATGGATTCCCTGATAACGACGTTGGAGCCAAACTCGGTTATCGTAGAATCCACGTTTATAGGTAGTGTGGGTTGTGATGCCACCTAGCTACCATTCTCATGTCTTACTACTACTTCTTTTCTCGTTTCTTCTTTTTTTTTTTTTTTTTTTTTTTTTTTTTTTTGATTAATTGGTTATTGCAAAAAGTTAATGAAAAGTGAAAGAATATTTAATAGACAGATATCTTGTTTCAGCCTAATGAAAACACAAGTTATACCAGTCTAAACAAGAAAGGAGCAAGTAGTCGACCGTTATTTTTAAAAATTAGTTGGAAGGGAAAGACAACTAATCGGTGTGGTAATGGAATTTGCCAATAGAACCAGAGAAAGTATATTTAAACACAAAATATTGACATAAATTTAGACACAAGCAACCAAAACCATTATATCTCCACCTAAATTTAACATTTTCCATGTAAAGACAAAGATGTTCAATGGTTCAGAATTAGTGTATTTTATTTTGTGTCAAATTTATTGTTCCAATAGCCCTCCCATGAAATTATCCAAAGATATAAACTCTACCCAATATATGCTAATCAAGCAATTTACCTTGCGTTTTAAATTCCCACACCACTGTTTTCACATCGAAATGTACCTAAAAATCAACATCCATACCTACAGTCAGACGATCGATGGATTTCAAAAGCGCGTCCTGACTGCCGAACACACCATCAGCTCTCGAATTGAACTCTTCCAAAACTGAACCCAGAGTCGAAGAAATCGCTTTGGCTAGCTCATCGCAATTATCTAGTCGGTGGCCAGACTCAATTTCACTAGGATGTGCAGCCGTCATCGATTCGCTGGAGTGTTCCATTAGGCTCGTGGAAACAACTTCAAATTAGGTTATTAACAGGGCAGAACCAAGCAACCAACGCACAACAATGGATCTAACTTGGGTTCGTTTGCGGGGAACAGTGGTCATTTGAGTGTTACATTTTAGGATGACACAACTGGGAAAATGTGATTTTTTTTGCTGCGAACGGATATTTGAATGTGTTATTTGAACGGGGAATGCCACATTTTTACAAGTTTGGGTGCGTTCTTTACGAACGGAAACGGGGTATTTGAGCGTGGCATTTGAGCGTAGTATTTGAGCGTGGTACTGTAGCAACGAGGAATTGTGTTTTTAGCTGCGAACGGGGTATTTGAGCGTGGCATTTGAGCGTGGTATTTTTGAAATAAAGATAAATAGATATGATATGTCGAATACGAATACAAATACAGTTATAAATACAAGTACAAATACAGCTACAAATACAAGTACAAATACAACTACAAATAAAAAGAAAAATCAGTGCAGACCAGCAGCAACCAACCCATCTCTAATGGAATCTCGAACTAATGACATCTCTTGGTGTCCATCTCGATGCACCGGCTCAGTGCATCTATTCGTCGTATTTCTCATAATATAATATTCCGTCAAGTACTCATCGGGGATTTTTTCAGAATCATCATCAAAAGCCATAAAATCTGGGTCACCACTATTATATTTGTGTATGAAGTTGTGTAAGGCCATTGTAGCTACGACAACTTTGACTTGAGTTCGAAACTTATATGTAGGCATCTTATTGAGAATTGTAAAAAAAAAATTCCAAATACCAAATGTTCTTTCTACGGCCATCCGTAAGCTCGAATGATAGAAATTAAACACTTCATTGGCCGACTTTGGTTGATTCATGGTTTCATGGAAATGCGGAATATGATACCTCATATTTCGATATGGTGGTAAATATCCGGTTTGTAGTGGATAGCCCGAATCAACCAAATAATATTGTCCATCTGGAGGTGTAGGAAAGTTAGAGTTTCTATCGTTTGTAACAGCATTAAAAATTCTACTATCATGTGCAGTCCCTTCCCAACCAGGCATCACATACGTAAACTGTAAATCGAAATCACAAACCGCTAATATATTTTGAGTTGCAAAACCTTTTCTTCCGATATACGGGGCAATTTGATCACGGGGTAAATGTGCAGATACGTGCGTACCATCTATAGCACCAATACAATTTCTGAAATACGGATAATACTGGGAAGAAGATCTGATGTGCTGTGGAACAGTATTAAATTGTTGTTCCGTTGGTCTTATTATAACAGCAGCGAGTGACTGAAAAGCGTTTAGTACATCATGAAAACAAACGGAAATAGTGCTACCTGATCGTTGAAATCTTTCACTAAGTTGTCTATTTGAAAGCCCTGTAGCCATTGTATAAACGAGACCATGCTGTTCCAATTTTTCACATATTGAGTAGAAACAAAGTCTTTTCATCCGAAAATTATTTTGACAACGGTTGTGATGACCATTCAAAATTTCGTTAACCCAAGCTAAGCCGGTAAACTCTGAAGTATGTATCCTCGTCATATGATTTCTACTAGCATCCTGGATGAGTGAAATCCCGTAGAGATCAAGCAAATCGTCGAAATCGGAGGAAGAATCAGACGCAGACATTAGTTTAGTTGAAGAATAAGATTGAGACGAAGAAGAAAGGAAGGAATATGATGTTGAAGGGAAGAATGAAGAAAGTTATAATATATAAGAGGAGGAGGGAAGTTGAAAAAGAAGCCGTTGGCGTCGGACGCGTCGGACGCCAACGGCTTGTTTTCCAACTTCCACCAGTCGTTCCATTTGGGCGTGGAATTTTCCGTTCGCGTCTGACGCGTCGGACGCGAACGGCAAATTCAGCGTGGAAACAAAACGCTGCGAACGACCCCTTTGAATTATGAACGGACGAAATTCTCACATTGGCCGGAACTAGGCTGAGCGTACTTGAATAACGTTGGTGCGTCCGACCTTCCGACGTGTCGGACGCCATCCAACGGTTTCGTGGCACGCCCAATGCTACGAACGGTACCTTGGTATCTACAAATAGGTCGCTCAGTGGTTGCTCCGAACGGCATAACGGGATTTATGCTTCCAAAAACATATTTAATATTGAATACCCATATTCATGGATATAGGCTACACTAGATAACCCAAGGTACAAAAAAAATAAAAAGTTTGATTTAATGCATTTTATCTTCAATCACAATAATTATGTAAGTACCAAAATAAATAAAAAATGTGAATTTGATGACATTATTTGATGAATTGAAGTGAAACATATATATATATATATATATATATATATATATATATATATATATATATGGGAAAGTCTATTTGAACACAACAAATAGACACAAATAAGGGAACACAAAATCTACACCATTGGATCTCCCCCTGAATTCCACCTCTCCATATAAAGACAAAAAGATCCAATGGTCAAGATTCTATGTCTCTATGTTTGTGAGTTTTGTGTCCCAATAGCCGCCCTACATATATATATATATATATATATATATATATATATATATATATATATATGAAAACGACGTATGAATTAAAGCTCGAGCGCTCTAGTCACAATAGGAAGGATAACTTCTTTATAACCTGATACTAGTGGCAGATGTCTGACAATCTGGGTCAGTGTAA
Organism: Allium sativum; assembly: GCA_030737875.1. Classification (NCBI taxonomy): domain Eukaryota; kingdom Viridiplantae; phylum Streptophyta; class Magnoliopsida; order Asparagales; family Amaryllidaceae; genus Allium; species Allium sativum. Next base: position 398,878,589 of record CM060922.1, on the reverse strand, counting down.
CATTCCTGATTTTACTAGACATTATTTAGAATATTTATTTTGGTAAACTAAATAAAATAATGCAAGTTAATGATGAGAATGAAATTTGGATAATTAAATGAGAAGAGTCATGGTTAATCAACTAATTAGATCAGTCAGATTGGATAAGTAAGGAGGAATATAAGAAGGGTAAAATAGAAAAAAAATGACATTTGCTAATACATAACCCTTCATACCTCTCATATCTCTCTTCACATTCATTTCATTTAGCAAACTAAAACTAAAAGAATAAAAACTTGTCATTATTTTAGAGAAGATGAGGAAAAAAGATAAGCTAAAGAGGAAATCAAGCTTCGGAAATCACATCAACACAAATTTCAATTTTTTTCACCTTCCATTCAAGATGAATAATGATGTTCATTCTTGTATATGTTTACTGAGTCGAGTTTATACTTGGATTTGAATTGTTGTTTATTTGTATGACTTATTATGCCAAGTTTAGATTATGTATGCTTATTGATGATAAGTTTATTTTCATGAAGTAATCATGTAGGATTTGCATAGAAATCCTATAGTATGACACCTAATTGCCTTGAGGTTTTAGGATAAGGTGTGGAACAATATTTTAGAGATGTGTTTCAGGTTTTGAAATAAAACAAGCATGATTATTTTATGAATTTTCTAAGATTAAAAAATAGTTTATTCAGCTTTAAATTATTTAAAGCTATTAAATAAAGATTTATGAAATATTTGTATGAAAAGAAATTTATTTGATTTTTAGGATTTTTCCTATGGATTTTGGTTTAATATAAACTTTATAAGCTAGAAAAACTTAAGTATTTAATTAAGTTTAATTAAATAAATTTGTTTCAAAAGTGGGGTTTAAATTTTTCGATTTATGGCACAAATCTGAAAAAAAAAAAAATCTTACAACTAATAATATTTTGCCAAATAATAAGGGGTTGGTGAAAAACATTTCTTTAAATAGGGATTTTACATATTTCAAGTTAATAACGGCTTTGTCACCTACGAAGCAGTTGCTTCACTTTAATTCATTGACTTTGAATTGATCTGCTTCGTCGATTCGACCTATGGAGAAGAGCATGATGTTAAGGCAACTTAGCATGGAGTGTTTCGAAGCAAGGGAGGTGCAAATGAGTACTTCAAAGAGGTGTTTTGCTCCGCAAAGGGAGTCGTATTTTTAAATGGTTTCAAAATAACCAACTCCTTTATTTTGGTTTCTTTGAGCTGGCTTGTTTTTCTTTGAAGCCGCGTGCTTTGAAACGCTTTTATAAATTGTTTTGCTTCAAAGTTGTTGGCAACAAATACGATTTTTTTTGCTTCGAAGCAATCACTTTGAACGTCTTTTAAAATGATTTCAAATGATTTATATTGTAACACCCCGTAAAATAAACATAAATTATACATAAGGTAATTTAATTTAAAATAAATAATAATAACATATAATTAACTAATGGGCTGAAAATGAAAATTTTATATAATTAGGAATTGGGCCACAAAAGTGTTGTAGTTGCGTTCGTGGTGAGATTCTGATCCATTTTCATGTTTCATTTACTGAAAACGGAGTATGTATGTAAAAGATATTAACAAAAAAAGTTGTGCGTAAATATCAATATACAAATTTGGATTTCAAATAAATAAATATACAAATCTGGAATATATAAATTGAGAAAAGCATGAAAAAAAATATTCCAATTGAATTTTAATTTGTATGTATTTATATACAATAGGGGGCAAGAATAAGCTAACAAAGGAAAGAAATCAGTAAATAAAATAACGTTTAATAAAATAAGCGAAAAACCAAGAGAATATAATCTCCTACGCGTTTCACGATTCTAGGGTTCGACCGCTTGGGTTGAGCCTGGTCTGGTTAGGGCTATTTTGAGAGGGATTTTATATAATAGATCCTACGGTCTTTATTTACACTAGCAACTATATAAACCACCCTCCTAGCCTCTCCTAAAGCCTATTCTTCATTTAATTCTTGCACCTCCACTATCTTTCTACTATTGCCAATTTCTAGAAGAAGATTAGAATCTCTTTCTTCTACCTCTCTTATCTTCATTCCTAACTTCTGTTGTCTAGGTTTTTCTATAGGTTGGAATTTTGGAAATTTGGTTTATATATATATACACACACGAGATTCTAAGAATATGTATATATATTATAGAAGGGTTGGAGCTCATTTACGAAGGTCAGATCTGAGTCTTATTCTACTCAAATTTGTTGTTATTCATCCTTATAGCATTGTGAGTGGAATTCATTTTAGTTTGTTATTTTCTACGATTTGTTGATCTAGATTTGGCTTATTACGCCTAGGAAGATATGAGTTTATGCAAAAGAAAACAATGTCAAATCCCTCAAATCTTCTATTTTTTAATATTTGTACAAAGAAATGGTCAATCTGTTTGTATATGTGGGTTTGGATTATTAAATAACAAAAGAGAAGCATGTTGGTGTTGCATAACTCTCTATATTGGCCAGATTGATCTTAATTCGTTTTGTATAATTTCATATGTTTGGGTTTTGTTACAAACGATTAAGACTTGGAGAAATTGTGAATTTAAATAGGTTTAAGTCTCTATTTTCTAAATGGAGTATTTGAACGTATTGTTTACAAGATGTACAAGTATCAAGGTTTTGCATATAAACTTACATAAAAAGCGAATATGTTCCATAATAGAAATTTTATATATATATATATATATATATATATATATATTGGATATATGGCACTTTTTATCTTTTATTGTTGAAACAATCAAATCAAACCTAGGTTACAAGTTTTGTGTTGATATTGTTGTTGTTTTCATTTTGATTGTTACATGTTAATATGCACATTTATGCCATATTAGGGTTGTCAATGGATATCCGAAAAATCTGAAATCCGTTCGCATCTGCATCTGAAAAGCGGATAAATGTCCGATATCTAGGAAAATGGATGCGGATATTGCCACATTCGCATCCAAAATTATCCGTCTTTTTTTCATGATTATAGCTTAAATTATGTGTATTTTAACATAATTAAATATACTAATTTATTATGTCGTAAAGTTGAAAGTCTATTAAATGCATGCTAATTGCTCAAAATTATAAATATCATCATATTTATTTGTTTTCAGCACTTTAGTAATCAATTGGGTTGAAAAAAAATGTAACATTAAACTAAAAAAATTCATTTATGTTCATTATTTTATCGATCCTTAGCAAAACAGATAATTATCCAATATCTGTCCGTATCTGCGGATGCGGATGTGGATATGACACTATCCGCATCCGAAAGTATCCGTTGAAAGCCCTATGCCATGATCAAAGGGAATATGGGAAATAAGTTGCAAACCTTTAATTTGAGTAGGGATTGACATTTCAAACGAATTAGAACATTTATTTATGCAGACATGGTTTACATCCTATTCATTACTATATACTAATAGCGTAATTCACCTAATATAAATACATAACAAATACGTTTAGATTAAGAAATATAATTTGAATGTACTCATAGGGAATTGTATGTATGTGTGTGATTTAATGGCCTTGAATTATAACTAATGACACATGGACACGAGGTTAACTGTTACTTGTAGTAAAAGCATGCCCGGAACCGACCGACATATCCAACATCAACAAGTATGTTTGGTTAATGTGAGAAGTCTAGGTGCCATGAGCCATTATAATTATTACACTATGATGTGAGGTTAGGCCCAACTTATAGTAGAAGCATACCCGGAACTGCCTAACAAATCCAACATCTACAAGTAGTTGACCTAATGTGAGATGTCGTGTGTGTGTGTGTGTGTGTATTGTGTGAAATAGGCCTACCTTGGAAAAAGGTATTTAGTGGCTGACTTACCTATTGTTGGGTATTAAGTGATTAGGACTAGGTTTCGTTCCTAAGGTTCACTCCTTAGTTCTATACCAAAGTCATGGGACCCGCCCTTCGAGGTTTTAAGTGGTCTTTCGGGTCTGCCTTTCTCCTAAAAAATATTAAATGGTCTTAATAGACGATATTGTGAGTAGGGTGGTTCTCCAAGTAATGTCCGCTTCTTATCTATGGGCTAGTGAGGGCTGACCTAGGGACGGATTATACAATAACCCAAAACCACCATCTAAGAGGAGTATTAAGTGACTAGGAGTTCACCCGTAGGTCCAGCTAGATAGTAACAAGATAGTCCGCCAGGAGGGTTTTAAACGAAAATCGTGTTCCTACCTAAATCTGGTACTAAGTAGTTGTTACTATTTCTTGACCTACAAGGAGAGTTATTATTTATGACGTTGATGTTATGGACGAGGTCTTAACTGGCTAGGGGACCAACATAGGGTCTTAAGTGACTTTAGGGATGTCCACCCTTGATAAATTAGGAAATGGCCTTAAGTGACTAGGTATGGCCTATCTCGTGAGGTATTAAGTGACCATAAGCATGTCCGCCCTTAGATTACCATGTGGGTATTAAGTGACTTTATGTACGTCTGCCCTTAAACTTACATACATATAGGCCTTGAGTGACTATTAAGATGTCTGCCTTTTATGTTCAATTGTGTGTATGTTTATTTGCACAGACATAGCATGAAGAATTTATACGGCTAAACATAGGAAATAGTCATTCTTAAACTTATATGTATTTCATTCACCAAAACTTTATGTTCTGACCTCCCTCCTCTTAACATAAACAGGTCAGTAGATGAGGACGGTTGATTGATGATGATGAACGGTTGCTTGTAGGAGGGGCCTCTCAATGAAGACTTAGTTATTATGGTAGTAGTCTTATTACTGTTGTTGTTATGTACTTAAGATAATGAATGATGTACCGATTATCATCTGTGAGACTTATTGTATCTAACTTTATGATTTTAGTAATGGTACATCCAATTTTATGATATTATATCTTATCCCTTCCGCTATATGACATTTTGATTTTCGTTTAGACTGCTTTGTGATATCTGCTTTAGTAATTCCTTATAGGAAATAACGATCATGTTAAGAGTGGCTCTAATTTCCGATGGGCCTTTTCCGGGTTGGAATTTAGGCTCATTCCAGGCGGGTTGTTACATATGCCAACTAAATTGAAAGTCCATATTTTATGGGCTCGAAGCCTAGTTCTGTAAACTCGAAGCACCCTTAAGAATTATTTTTGCTTCGAACTCCATAGAGGTGCAAGGTCAAGTATTTTGCTTCGATGAAATTGGGGCTTAAAGCAATTTTTTTCTTTTTGAACTTATAAATCAGTATGCTCTTTTGTTTTTTAAATGCTTTGAAGCAAAGCTTGTAATTGAAATGTATATGGGTTATTGTGGATATATTAACCAAGAGCATTCTTTTCATTCCCGTAAGATCAAACAGGATGGAACCTGTATTAGTTGACTTGTATGTGATGAACATAGTGAGACTTCATGGAGTCCCTAATAGTATCATTTTTGTTTACTAGCTAATTTTGGAAAAGTGTGCAGAATGCATTGGGTATTAAGCTCAAGACAAGTATCCCGTATTACCCAGAGACCGATAGGCAGACATAAGGAGTCAACAAGGTACTTCATAACTTGTTGAGAGCTTATATGCTGGATTTTGGTTGTTCAATAGAGGATCATTAGCATCTTGTTAAGTTTTATTATAACAACAACTATCAAGCTAGTATAAGAATGGAACCTTTTGAAGCTTTGTATGGAAGGTTATGAAAGTCACTAGCTTGTTAGTTAGAGACTAGAGATAGATTTAGTCCTAGATCCAAATTTGTAAGGAAGTCACGTAGAAGATTGAGGTAATCCCAGGTAGGATGAAGGAAGTCCGACCGAGACAAAAAAGTTATGTGAGTTGAATATAAGGATGTTTAATACTTAGTCGAAGACCATATTTTCGTCAAGATATCATCAAGAAAGCATGTAATTTGATTTGGAAGGACGTGGAAGCTGACATCAAGATTTAATGGACCATTTCCACTTATCGAGAGAATCGAGAAACTTGTGTACTAAATATAGTTATTAGGTATATTAACTAGGGTCCATAATGTTTTTCAGGTTTCTTATTCTAAAAAGTGCGTTCGAGATCCATAAACTGCTATAGGTCGAAGGCATTGGAAACTTAGTAGGCGAGCCAGGTATGACTATTTTTAGACATCTAGTCAGGATTGTCTCTAGAGATGAAAAGAAATTAAGGAACAAAACAGTTAGATTGGCGAAAGATCGGTGGAGTGAGGACCACAGAGATTGTATTTGGGAGACTGAGGCTACGATAAGGACTATTTTTCTGATTTGCTTGATGGTATATTTACCTTTATGCATGTTTGATTATATTGTGTGTCCTTATTGTAATTTCGAAGATAAATTTTTTTAAGGAGGGGAGGATGTAACATCTTTAATTGTACTAGACATTATTTAGAGCATCTAATTAGGTAAATTAAATAAAACAATGTAAGTTAATGATGGGAATGTGATTTGGATAATTAAATGAGCCAAACCATAGTCAATCAACAAATTAGTGTTAACACCATAGGCATTGATTTTGATGACAACAACCATATAAACATTAATACTAACGTATATTCGAGCTGTGCAGTTACATCAGATATATTATGGAGACATTTATAGAGATAAACAAGATTACAAAAGAAGAATTATACAAGAGTACACATTTCACCAC